>CM067843.1:248205971-250705971 GCA_034509565.1 Triticum monococcum
GCGACCTGAGCCAAATATGAGTCAGATGCTCTCAATGATGAAGCCACTGCCTTCTGACGCACCTTACCCAACGGAGTTCTTCGTTGAAGACTTAGAGTACCTGCCTAGAACTATCTATCACATCATCAGGCGGACTCTATGGCCCATTAAGGGGCACTCTCGATATGCCAAGGTTGAAGGTGCCATGAAGACTCTCATCTTCTGCATCCTGCACGGCAAATGCTTCAATGCCCAGGATCTCTTCATACGTCAACTTGCTGCGTCTGGCTCAGATCTCTTTGGTCTGAAGATTTATGCTCCATGGGTTATGAGGATAATCAAGCTCCACTCTGCAATATCATATCAACCCTCAGCCCGCAACCACAGAATGTTCTTACCTGATGTGGACACCTCTGCTGAAGCGATTTATCCTGAGCCTGCCAAACAGCCACTAAGTCTTCAGAATGCAGAACACCAAAGCTTCACTCAACATGATGAAGGTGTTGAAGCCATTTCCAGAGTCTATCCAATGGCTGGCACCACACGTGCCCCTGCATCCACTGAAGCCACTGACAGCGAAGCTGCACAGAGACCCAAGAAACGCGCTCGTACACTCACTGATCGTGAACTTCTTGTGGCTCTGCATCAAAAGCAAGATAGGCATCACGACTGGCTCAAGAGGCAGATGCGCAGTATCATGCAAGACGTCAATCGCATCAGGAATCTGGCCACCAAGAACGCCTTCGTCGCACATGAAACCTGTCGCCGCACTTGGAAAGGCCTCACAATGATGTGCACTAAAGCTGAATTGCAAGAGGATGGCTTCAAGGAGCGATTCAAGTTTGACTCCACACCCCCCAGAAGAGCTGTGTTGCGTGGGACTCCGTCGCTTGAAGAATCCGAGTTCTCTTCCTCTGCTGCCACCGTGACGGGAAAAATCATTGAGGAAGAAGACGGCGCTACATCACCACCAATGTCTTCAGCGCGCGTCGTCACTGCACCAAGCTCGCCTGCACCACCAAACGCCTCCACCGACCCTGCTGCGCCTGGGAACGCATAGAAAACTCTATGTCTTCAAACCTTTTTGGTCATCACTGACAAAAGGGGGAGAAGCATATGATGTTTATAGTCTTCAAGCGGGTCAATAATATGGGCGGGTGCTTTATATTTTGCATTTTGCTTCGTTCTTACAACTCTCGTTTTGCTACATTTGGTTCTTTGAGTTGTAACACTTAAACTTGATGGTCGTCTGCTACTATGTTTGCCACTGTGTTTTTGCGAAGATAAATTCCGCATGTACGACGATAATTTCCGCACTCTTTTCATTTCGCAGACGTCCATTTTTCATTATGCATGTCATTATCTTCATATATCTTTACGTGCATGATGGATTGTCATCATAACTTGAAGTGGATTCCCACAAATACAACCTGCTATGTGCATTTGCATTCCAGAAGCAAATCACTTATATGCACATCTTTAGGGGGAGCCCTTGCAGCTTATGAAGACAATTCCTTTACAATTTCACAAATTATATTCCCCGTTGAAAACTTCAACTAGTTTGTCATCAATCACCAAAAAGGGGGAGATTGTAAGTGCATCTAGTGCCACCCCTAGTTGGTTTTGGAGTATTGACGACAAACCTAGTTGAGGGACTAATGTGTTTGTGAGAATTGCAGGATAACACAGGTAGAAGTCCCTCATTGATTCGGTTTAGCTACCAGAGATGACCCCCAAAAATGTACGAAGACATTGAAGACAATGGTGGTTCATGAAGACATTCATGTCGAAGACAATGACATATGAAGACTCCCCATGAAGCCTTTGGAACTCGAAGACTTAGATCCTTCGTAGTTTTACTTTACTCATGTTGTGTCATAGGAACCACCGTACTGTTAAGTGGGGTCCAAGAGAACCAGTCAGGATGACTGAAGTGATGCCTAATTCAAATCCTATGTCTTCGAGTGAAGACAATGAGAGAAAATCTTGTCCAGAGTCAGACAAGTCAGCTTTACTTGCAGCCCAAGTAAAGTTCCCGTGAGAGTTCAAAATCTGACCGTTAGTACACGTGTCAGTTCCTTAGTGACCCAGGGTCATTTCGGACAAATCAGGTCAGGGTTGCCAAGTGGCTATAAATAGTCCACCCCCACAACCATAAACGGTTGGCTGCTCAGATTTCAGTGCACGGCTTTTGTCGTTTGAGAGCAACCCACCTCGAAGCCTTTGAGAGAAAATCCTTAGTGAGGAGAAAAGCCCTAACCACCCAGAGCCAGAGTAATTGGGCATCACTTAAGTCTTCTTGTCTGAGTGATCTAAAGACTCATTACACTTGAGGACTGTGCATCCTCCAGACGGTTAGGCGTCGCGTTCTGAGCATCCAAGAGGAATTGTGGATTGCCGGTGAACGAAGTCTGTGAAGGTTTGGGAGTCTACCTTGAAGACTTACCAGAGTGATTGGGCGGGGTCTGTGTGACCTTAGCTCAAGGAGAAAACGGTGAGGACTGGGTGTCCTGAGCTGCGTGTTCAGGACTGGGTGTCCGGGACTGAGTGTCCTTTGGTTTAAATACCTAGCCGCTCCAACCAGACGTACAGTTGTCACAGCAACTGGAACTGGTCCAACACATCATTGTCTTCATCGTGTCACTGGTTTCATCTTCACCTCCCTTTACTTACCAGTACACATTGTGAAGCTATTGCATGCTTGCTTTATCTTCTGTCTTCACAACCTGACTGTATGATCTGTATGGCTTCATAACTTCTTCCAATCTGATCCTCATTACACTGAACCTATTTGTCTCTGTGCTTTCACTGTATTGTATATTTGACTATGGCTTGCGTTGTGTAATCTACCTTCCGCTGCATAGTGATAGGCTTGTTCACTCTGTTTGTCTTCATAACTTCCACGTTTTGAAGACTTCCATAAAAATCGCCTATTCACCCCCCCTCTAGTCGATATAACGCACTTTCAATTGGTATCAGAGCAAGGTGCTCCCTTGTTCTGTGTGATTCGGTTTAACCACCTGGAGTTTTAGCTATGTCGACTGCAGGGATAATTCAAGTCTCCGCTGCGTGCCCCGTCTTCGATGGAACTGAATATCCCTACTGGAAGAATAAGATGCGCATGCATCTTGAAGCCATTGACGTCGACCTATGGTATGTCGTCGAAAACGGCGTTCCCAAGGCTGGAGAAGGTGTCACTGCGGCTGATGTCAAGAAGTTCACTCAACTGGACTCCACTGCCAAGAATATTATCTGTGGTCATCTGACCAAGGGACAGTACGGCCGTGTGAGTGCCTTGAAGACATCCAAGCTGGTCTGGGACTGGCTCTCCAAGGTCAATGAAGGCATCTCAACCCAGAGAGATCAGAGAATCAGTGTTCTTCGCAATCTCTTCAACCGCTTCAAGCGAAACGACAATGAGAATGTCCAGCACACATTTGACCGGCTCACTGACATCACAAATGAGCTTCAAGCCCTCGGCGCCACTGAGATCACCAAACATGAAATCGTCAAGACGCCGCTAAGATCACTTGACAGTTCATTTGACATCCTAGCCCTGATGATTCAAGAACGTCCAGACTTCAAGACACTCGATCCGTCTGACATACTTGAGAGGCTCAACACACATGAGTTTCAGCTTTCTGAGAAAAGAGATATCTACGGTCCAAACTATGGGCGAACTCGTGCCTTGAAGGCAAAAGCTGTGTCATCATCTGAAGAGGAATCTGACAGCAGTTCTGATGATCCTGAAGACATTGGAAGGGAACTTGCAATGCTAGTGAAGAAGTTCCAGAAATTCACCAAGAAGAAAGGCTTCAGAAAGTCTTCACGATCAAGCTCAAGGAATGATGAAGCTTCTGCGCATGACTACAAGAGGAAAACTTGTCACAAGTGCAAGAAAACTGGACACTTCATCTCTGAATGCCCACAGTGGGACAATGAGAACAGAAAGAAGAAGAAGAGCAAGGAATATGACTCTGACGACAAGAAGACGAAGAAATACTCAAAGTCTTCGTCCAAGTCTTCCTCAAAGTCTTCATCACACAAGAAGAGTTCATCTGGCAAGGCTCGTGCGTTTGTTGGCAAGGAAATGGATTCAGAGGAGGATTCCGCTTCTGAGGAGGCAGAGGTGGAGTCCGAGGAGGAGTCTGATTCAGGCATTGCAAGTTTGGCTACAGCCTATGTCGCCAAGTCCATCTTCAACACTGAAGACAATGACTCCATCACCATCACCGATGCAAATGACAAGGACGACTCTACTCCCACCTACTGCTTCATGGCACGTGGTGCCAAGGTAAACACACGCACTACTCACTATCGAACATCTAGTGACGATGACTCTGATTGTGATTCAAAACCCAGTTACAAAACACTTGCTAAAATTGCAACTGAACAACAAAAGGCCATGGAACATATTCAAAAACTGTTAGACAGAAGCGATGATCTGTTGGGTGCTGAAATGACTCGTTCTGAATCCTTAATTGAAGACATAAAAAATCTTCATGTTAAGTATCAGGAACTCGAAGATCGTCTTGAGACTCTCTCAACTACTCATGAAAAGCTTTCCTATGATTATCTTCAGAAGAAGCAAGATCTTGAGAAGTTGAGAGCGGATCATGAAGATCTTCAAGAGGAAAACGAGTCACTTCGAGCCGAACAGATCAGTTCTGCTCAGGAAGGATTTGAACCACCATGCCTTAAATGCATTGAGCGTGATAATGCTATTTCTGTTGCTGAATGTTCCACTGCTACTGCTGTTGCAATATCTTCAACTGTTGAAGTGGTAACTAACCCCTCTGCTGAGGATACCACTGCTATTGCTGATGAAAATGCTAGGTTGAAGACATTGCTTGAAACAGGGATGTACAAAAGTCTCAAAGGACATCAGACACTATGTGATGTCCTCAAGAAGCAGATTCTGAACCGAAACCCTAGCAAAGAGGGTGTTGGGTTCGTGAGGAAAATTAATGCAGATGGCTCTTACTGGAAACCTGAGCAGTACCCCAAAACCACATGGGTTTCCTCATTAGATCCATCCAATCTATCTGGCTTCACTTGTGCTAATCCAATTATCATTGATGAATCCTTTGATGCAAACTATAAACTGTTTAGGAATCAGAATGGTGAAGTATTTGCCAGGTACATTGGTACTAACTGCAGGAATGGACCGCCTATGAAGAAGATCTGGGTTCCAAAAACGTGTCTTGAGAATCTTCCTGTGAATGTCCTCATGACACCTCACATGAAGAAGACAAACCTCAGACCAAAGGCTTCATATGGTCCAAAGGCTTCATACAGGCAGAGGACTCATCTGAGTCGCACTAACACAAATGTTTTGCAGGGAAACCATGCTCAGGCATATGAGAGCGGTTC
The DNA here is from genome assembly GCA_034509565.1 of Triticum monococcum. Lineage (NCBI taxonomy): Eukaryota > Viridiplantae > Streptophyta > Magnoliopsida > Poales > Poaceae > Triticum > Triticum monococcum. The sequence continues at coordinate 248,211,324 of CM067843.1, forward strand.
TTCAAACCGTCATTCTCATATGACCAAAAACTATTCTGCCTATTCTTATGAGTACTATTGCCCACCTGCTAGACTGTTTGCCAGGGCTCCAAAGCCAAAATTCTCAGATGCTGCACTTAGACTTATTGCTTCTAAGCCACCCTTGAAGATGTGGGTGGTTAAGAAAGCTTAACTCTCTTTTGCAGGGAAAGGTCTCCAGCGCAAAACCAAAATCTTCTGATGCTATTGCTGGGGACCTCAGAAATCTTGTGGGGCGCAAGATCAAATGCCCGAATGGCATCACTATGTATTTCGTACCTGAATCGCATGCTACTCTCCCTACTTGTCCTAACCTGGATCTCAGTTTTCATAATCCACTGGTTCGTCAAATGTTTTTGCTTCAAAACACTCTTGGTGAAGCCTATCCCCCTAACTGCACTGTAGGGTACGACACCAGTGACTTCAGAGTCTTCAGAATGGATTATTGACAGCGGGTGTACAAATCACATGACTGGCAAAAGAAGTCTCTTTATGGACTCAACCTTACGTCCATCTGACAAGAGCCACATCACATTCGCTGACACTGGTAAAAGTAAGGTACTGGGTCTAGGTAGAGTTGCAATCTCAAAGGATCAACACATGGATAAAGTCATGTTTGTTGAATCCCTTGGCTTCAACTTAATGTCTGTCTCAATGCTTTGCGATTTAAACATGATTGTAATCTTTGGAAAATATCGTTGTCTGGTACTAATGGAATCTGACAAGTCTCTAGTGTTTGAAGGGTATCGAAAAGATGATTTGTACGTGGTAGATTTCTCAGCAGGGCCACAGCTTGCAGTTTGTCTTCTCGCAAAGGCTTCAGAATGCTGGCTTTGGCATCGAAGACTTGGGCATGCTGGCATGAGGAACCTCCACACCCTTGCGAAGAAGAAGCATGTCATAGGCATCGAGGGCGTCAAGTTCAAGAAAGATCACTTATGCGGTGCCTGTGAAGCTGGGAAGATGACAAGGGCAAAACATCCTTCGAAGACAATCATGACCACTACTCAACCCTTCGAACTGCTTCACATGGATCTCTTCGGTCCCACTCACTACTCAACTTTCTCCACTACTGCTTGCCTCTATGGCTTCGTCATTGTTGATGATTACTCTAGATATACTTGGGTGCACATAATCCTTTACAAAACTGAAGTGCAGGATGTCTTCAGACGCTTCGCAAATCGGGCAATGAACAATTATGGCGCCAAGATAAAGCACATCAGAAGTGACAATGGCACAGAATTCAAGAACACCGGCCTTGACACATATCTTGATACATTGGGCATCACTCATGAATTCTCAGCTCCATACACGCCACAACAGAATGGCATCGTCGAACGCAAGAACAGAACACTCATTGAGATGGCCAGAACAATGTTAGATGAGTACAAGACACCAAGAAAATTCTGGACTGAAGCCATTGACACTGCATGCCATACTATCAACCGTGTATATCTTCACAAGCTGCTGAACAAGACATCTTATGAACTTCTGACTGGCAAGAAGCCAAATGTAAGTTACTTCAGAGTATTTGGATCAAGATGCTGGATCAAGGACCCTCACCACACCTCAAAATTTGCTCCAAAAGCACATGAGGGCTTCATGCTTGGATATGGAAAGGATTCGCACTCCTACAGAGTCTTCAATTTCTTTCACTACAAAGTGGTTGAAACAGTGGATGTGCGGTTTGATGAGACCAATGGGTCACAAAGAGAGCAACTACCAGATGTGCTAGATGAAGTTCCAGCTAGTGAATCAATCAAGCTAATGGGAACTGGAGAAATTATACCTTCTGAAGCTCGTCCTGAAGAAGAACTTATCATCTCAGCACTTGATCCACATGAAGACAATGCTCAGCCTGAAGACATACCTCCCCATGATAACGTAGATCAGCAAGAGCAAAGTCTTCGACCCCTACATCCTCGTGTTGCCAATGAAGTGCAGATTGACAGAATAATTGATAGCATCAATGCACCTGGTCCACTGACTCGTTCAAGGGCAACTCAACTGGCAAACTTTTGCGGACACTTCGCATTTGTTTCAATCACAGAACCCAAGAAAATTGATGAAGCCTTTATGGAACCTGAATGGATTCAAGCTATGCAAGAAGAGCTTCAACAATTTGAGCTGAACAATGTATGGGAGTTGGTTAAGCGTCCTGATCCACGGAAGCATAACATAATAGGCACCAAATGGATATACCACAACAAGCAAGATGAGCATGGCCAAGTCGTCAGAAACAAGGCTCGTCTCGTTGCTCAAGGATATACTCAAGTGGAAGGCATTGACTTCGATGAAACATTTGCTCCTGTTGCCAGACTTGAAGCCATCCGTATACTGCTGGCCTATGCAAATCATCACAACATAATCCTGTATCAAATGGATGTAAAAAGTGCCTTCCTCAATGGCAAAATTGAAGAAGAAGTGTATGTTGCACAACCACCTGGGTTTGAAGATCCAAAACATCCTGACATGGTGTACAAGCTCAAAAAGGCACTATATGGCCTCAAACAAGCCCCTCGGGCCTGGTATGATACACTCAAATACTTCCTGAAGAGCAAAGGCTTCATACCTGGTTCCCTGGATCCCACTCTCTTCACAAAGACATATGATGGTGAACTGTTTGTGTGCCAAATATACGTGGATGACATTATCTTCGGCTGCACCAATCAGAAGTACAGTGAGGAGTTCGGATATATGATGCAAGAGCAATATCAGATGTCTATGATGGGGGAGCTGAAATTCTTCCTCGGTCTTCAGATACGGCAACAACGCAATGGCATCTTTATATCTCAAGAGAAATATCTCAAAGACTGCCTGAAGAAGTTCGGTATGCAAGACTGCAAAGGCTTCACAACACCAATGCCAGCCAAACATCATTTGGGTCCTGACGACAATGGTAAAGAGTTCGATCAAAAGGTATACCGCTCCATGATTGGTTCTTTGCTCTACTTATGTGCATCTAGGCCAGATATTATGCTCAGTGTTTGCATGTGTGCTCGGTTTCAAGCGGCACCAAAGGAGTCGCATCACGTAGCAGTGAAGCGAATTCTTCGATATTTGGCTCACACACCAACTCTAGGGTTATGGTATCCAAAGGGCTCAGAGTTTGATCTGGTTGGATTTTCGGACGCTGATTACGCTGGTGACAAGGTTGATCGGAAGTCCACATCAGGCACATGTCACTTTCTGGGCCGATCTCTTGTCTGTTGGTCTTCAAAGAAGCAGAACTGTGTATCTCTCTCCACTGCTGAATCTGAATACATTGCTGCTGGATCCTGCTGCGCTCAGCTTCTATGGATGAAGCAAACCCTCAAGGATTATGGCATTCATCTGAAGCAAGTGCCACTTTACTGCGACAACGAAAGCGCCATCAAGATCGCCAACAACCCAGTTCAGCACTCGAAGACAAAGCACATTGAAATTCGTCATTATTTTCTCAGAGATCATGGTACAAAGGAAGACATTGATATCATACACGTCAACACTGAAGAGCAATTGGCAGATATCTTCACCAAGCCCTTGGATGAGAAGAGATTTTGCAAGTTACGGTGTGAGCTAAATATCTTGGAATCCTCAAATGTCCTGTGATCAGGCACACATCCTAACACTTATGCATGATGATGACTTAGATGTGCAACACACAAAGTAACGTATATCTTCAATCAATGAAGACATACATTCTAAGTGTGAATACATTAACGTGGAATTTGACCTCGGAGCGCCACGATAATTGTGCGCCGTGTCTGGGTCCAATACTTCCTATATGGTGGGTAGCGCCACCACCAAAATTTTTCTGTTTGAAGTGTTTCACTCATGGCATTACATTTGCTATGTCTTCACATTTGGTTTGGCTTCAATCTCAACATGTCTTCATGATTATCTTCACTATGTTGATTATATATGCACTGATGTTCTGTCCTCTACAACATTCACTTATAGCTATTGTTGGGGAACGCAGTAATTTCAAAAATTTTCCTACGCACACGCAAGATCATGGTGATGCACAGCAACGAGAGGGGAGAGTGTTGTCTACGTACCAACACAGACCGACTGCGGAAGCGATCACACAACGTAGAGGAAGTAGTCGTACGTCTTCTTCCCGATCCGACCGATCCAAGCACCGTTACTCCGGCACCTCCGAGTTCTTAGCACACGTTCAGCTCGATGACGTTCCTCGGGCTCCGATCCAGCAAAGCGTCGAGGAAGAGTTCCGTCAGCACGACGGCGTGGTGACGATCTTGATGTACTACCGACGCAGGGCTTCGCCTAAGCACTGTAACGGTATGATCGAGGTGGAATTTGGTGGCAGGGGGCACCGCACACGGCTAAGGAACGATCTCAAGGATCAACTTGTGTCTCTGTGGGGTGCCCCCTGCCCCGTATATATATGTTGGAGAAGGGGAGCCGGCCGGCCAAGGGAGAGGAGGCGCAGGGGAGTCCTACTCCCACCGGGAGTAGGACTCCTCCCCCCAATCCTAATCCAATTAGGACTCCCGGGGGGGAAAGAGAGAGAAGGGGGGGCCGGCCCCCTATCCTAGTCCTACTAGGACTTGGGAAAGGGGGGGGGGCGCCGGCCAGCTTGGGCTTGTCCCTTTTCTCTTTTTCCACTAAGGCCCAATAGGCCCATTAGTCTCCCGGGGGGTTCCGGTAACCCTCCCGGTATTCCGGTAAAATCCCGATTTCACCCGGAACACTTCCGATGTCCAAACATAGGCTTCCAATATATCAATCTTTACGTCTCGACCATTTCGAGACTCCTCGTCATGTCCGTGATCTCATCCGGGACTCCGAACAACCTTCGGTACATCAAAATGCATAAACTCATAATAACTGTCATCATAACGTTAAGCGTGCGGACCCTACGGTTCGAGAACAATGTAGACATGACCGAGACACGTCTCCGGTCAATAACCAACAGCGGGACCTGGATGCCCATATTGGCTCCTACATATTCTACGAAGATCTTTATCGGTCAGACCGCATAACAACATACGTTGTTCCCTTTGTCATCGGTATGTTACTTGCCCGAGATTCGATCGTCGGTATCCAATACCTAGTTCAATCTCGTTACCGGCAAGTCTCTTTACTCGTTCCGTAATACATCATCTCACAACTAACATATTAGTTGTAGTGCTTGCAAGGCTTATGTGATGTGCATTACCGAGAGGGCCCAGAGATACCTCTCCGACAATCGGAGTGACAAACCCTAATCTTGAAATACGCCAACCCAACATCTACCATTGGAGACACCTGTAGTACTCCTTTATAATCACCCAGTTACGTTGTGACGTTTGGTTGTACCCAAAGTGTTCCTCCGGTAAACGGGAGTTGCATAATCTCATAGTTATAGGAACATGTATAAGTCATGAAGAAAGCAATAGCAACATACTAAACGATCGGGTGCTAAGCTAATGGAATGGGTCATGTCAATCAGATCATTCAACTAATGATGTGACCTCGTTAATCAAATAACAACTCTTTGTTCATGATTAGGAAACATAACCATCTTTGATTAACGAGCTAGTCTAGTAGAGGCATACTAGTGACACTCTGTTGGTCTATGTATTCACACATGTATTATGTTTCCGGTTAATACAATTCTAGCATGAATAATAAACATTTATCATGATATAAGGAAATAAATAATAACTTTATTATTGCCTCTAGGGCATATTTCCTTCAGTCTCCCACTTGCACTAGAGTCAATAATCTAGATTACACAGTAATGATTCTAACACCCATGGAGTCTTGGTGCTGATCATGTTTTGCTCGTGGAAGAGGCTTAGTCAACGGGTCTGCAACATTCAGATCCGTATGTATCTTGCAAATCTCTATGTCTCCCACCTGGACTAAATCCCGGATGGAGTTGAAGCGTCTCTTGATGTGTTTGGTTCTTTTGTGAAATCTGGATTCCTTTGCCAAGGCAATTGCACCAGTATTGTCACAGAAGATTTTCATTGGACCCGATGCACTAGGTATGACACCTAGATCGGATATGAACTCCTTCATCCAGACTCCTTCGTTCGCTGCTTCCGAAGCAGCTATGTACTCCGCTTCACATGTAGATCCCGCTACGACGCTTTGTTTAGAACTGCACCAACTGACAGCTCCACCGTTTAAAGTAAACACGTATCCGGTTTGCGATTTAGAATCGTCCGGATCAGTGTCAAAGCTTGCATCAATGTAACCTCTTACGGTGAGCTCTTTGTCACCTCCATATACGAGAAACATATCCTTAGTCCTTTTCAGGTATTTCAGGATGTTCTTGACCGCTGTCCAGTGATCCACTCCTGGATTACTTTGGTACCTCCCTGCTAAACTTATGGCAAGGCACACATCAGGTCTGGTACACAGCATTGCATACATGATAGAGCCTATGGCTGAAGCATAGGGAACATCTTTCATTTTCTCTCTATCTTCTGCAGTGGTCGGGCATTGAGTCTGACTCAACTTCACACCTTGTAACACAGGCAAGAACCCTTTCTTTGCTTGATCCGTTTTGAACTTCTTCAAAATCTTGTCAAGGTATGTGCTTTGTGAAAGTCCAATTAAGCGTTTTGATCTATCTCTATAGATTTTTATGCCTAATATGTAAGCAGCTTCCCCGAGGTCTTTCATCGAAAAACTTTTATTCAAGTATCCCTTTATGCTATCCAGAAATTCTATATCATTTCCAATGAGTAATATGTCATCCACATATAATATCAGAAATGCTACAGAGCTCCCACTCACTTTCTTGTAAATACAGGCTTCTCCAAAAGTCTGTATAAACCCAAATGCTTTGATCACACTATCAAAGCGTTTATTCCAACTCCGAGATGCTTGCACCAGTCCATAAATGGATCGCTGGAGTTTGCACACTTTGTTAGCTCCTTTTGGATCGATAAAACCTTCGGGTTGCATCATATACAACTCTTCTTCCAGAAATCCATTCAGGAATGCGGTTTTTACATCCATTTGCCAAATTTCATAATCATAAAATGCGGCAATTGCTAACATGATTCTGACAGACTTAAGCATCGCTACGGGTGAGAAAGTCTCATCGTAGTCAACTCCTTGAACTTGTCGAAAACCTTTTGCGACAAGTCGAGCTTTGTAGATAGTAACATTACCATCAGCGTCAGTCTTTTTCTTAAAGATCCATTTATTCTCAATTGCTTGCCGATCATCGGGCAAGTCAACCAAAGTCCATACTTTGTTCTCATACATGGATCCCATCTCAGATTTCATGGCTTCAAGCCACTTTGCGGAATCTGGGCTCACCATCGCTTCTTCATAGTTCGTAGGTTCATCATGATCTAGTAGCATGACTTCCAGAACAGGATTACCGTACCACTCTGGTGCGGATCTTACTCTGGTTGATCTACGAGGTACAGTAGTATCTTGATCTAAAGTTTCATGATCATCATCATTAACTTCCTCTCTTATTGGTGTAGGTCTCACAGAAACAGTTTTCTGTGATGTACTATTTCCCAATAACGGAGTAGGTACAGTTACCTCGTCAAGTTCTACTTTCCTCCCACTCACTTCTTTCGAGAGAAACTCCTTCTCAAGAAAGTTTCCGAATTTAGCAACAAAAATCTTGCCTTCGGATTTGTGATAGAAGGTGTATCCAATAGTTTCCTTTGGATATCCTATGAAGACACACTTCTCCGATTTGGGTTCGAGCTTATCAGGTTGAAGCTTTTTCACATAAGCATCGCAGCCCCAAACTTTAAGAAACGACAACTTTGGTTTCTTGCCAAACCATAGTTCATAAGGTGTCGTCTCAACGGATTTAGATGGTGCCCTATTTAACGTGAATGCGGCCGTCTCTAAAGCATAACCCCAAAATGATAGCGGTAAATCAGTAAGAGACATCATAGATCGCACCATATCTAGTAAAGTACGATTACGACGTTCGGACACACCATTACGTTGTGGTGTTCCGGGTGGCGTGAGTTGCGAAACTATTCCACAATTTTTCAAATGTACACCAAACTCGTAACTCAAATATTCTCCTCCACGATCAGATCGTAGAAACTTTATTTTCTTGTTACGATGATTTTCAACTTCACTCTGAAATTCCTTGAACTTTTCAAATGTTTCAGACTTATGTTTCATTAAGTAGATATACCCATATCTGCTTAAATCATCTGTGAAGGTGAGAAAATAACGATATCCGCCACGAGCCTCAATATTCATCGGACCACATACATCGGTATGTATGACTTCCAATAAATCTGTTGCTCTCTCCATAGTACCGGAGAACGGTGTTTTAGTCATCTTGCCCATGAGGCACGGTTCGCAAGTACCAAGTGATTCATAATCAAGTGGTTCCAAAAGCCCATTAGTATGGAGTTTTTTCATGCGCTTTACACCGATATGACCTAAACGGCAGTGCCACAAATAAGTTGCACTATCATTATCAACTCTGCATCTTTTGGCTTCAACATTATGAATATGTGTATTACTACTATCGAGATTCAATAAGAATAGACCACTTTTCAAGGGTGCATGACCATAAAAGATATTACTCATATAAATAGAACAACCATTATTCTCTGATTTAAATGAATAACCATCTCGCATCAAACAAGATCCAGATATAATGTTCATGCTCAACGCTGGCACCAAATAACAATTATTTAGGTCTAATATTAATCCCGAAGGTAGATGTAGAGGTAGCGTGCCGACCGCGATCACATCGACTTTGAAACCGTTTCCTACGCGCATCGTCACCTCGTCCTTTGCTAGTGTCCGCTTATTCTGTAGTCCCTGTTTCGAGTTGCAAATATTAGCAACAGAACCAGTATCAAATACCCAGGTGCTACTGCGAGCATTAGTAAGTTACACATCAATAACATGTATATCACATATACCTTTGTTCACCTTGCCATCCTTCTTATCCGCCAAATACTTGGGGCAGTTCCGCTTCCAGTGACCAGTCTGCTTGCAGTAGAAGCACTCAGTTTCAGGCTTAGGTCCAGACTTGGGTTTCTTCTCTTGAGCAGCAACTTTCTTGCCATTCTTCTTGAAGTTCCCTTTCTTCTTCCCTTTGCCCTTTTTCTTGAAACTAGTGGTTTTGTTAACCATCAACACTTGATGCTCCTTCTTGATTTCTACCTCCGCAGCTTTCAGCATAGCGAAGAGCTCGGGAATAGTCTTGTTCATCCCTTGCATATTATAGTTCATCACAAAGCTCTTGTAGCTTGGTGGCAGTGATTGGAGAATTCTGTCAATGACGCAATCATCCGGAAGTGTAACTCCCAATTGAATCAAGTGATTATTATACCCAGACATTTTGAGTATATGCTCACTGACAGAACTGTTCTCCTCCATCTTGCAGCTATAGAACTTATTGGAGACTTCATATCTCTCAATCCGGGCATTTGCTTGAAATATTAACTTCAACTCCTGGAACATCTCATATGCTCCATGACGTTCAAAACGTCGTTGAAGTCCCGGTTCTAAGCCGTAAAGCATGGCACACTGAACTATTGAGTAGTCATCAGCTTTGCTCTGCCAGACGTTCATAACTTCTGGTGTTGCTCTTGCAGCAGGCCTGGCACTCAGCGGTGCTTCCAGGACGTAATTCTTCTGTGCAGCAATGAGGATAATCCTCAGGTTACGGACCCAGTCCGTGTAATTGCTACCATCATCTTTCAACTTTGCTTTCTCAAGGAACGCATTAAAATTCAACGGAACAACAGCACGAGCCATCTATCTACAATCAACATAAACAAGCAAGATACTATCAGGTACTAAGTTCATGATAATTTTTTTAAGTTCAGTTAATTTACTTAAGAACTCCCACTTAGATAGACATCCCTCTAATCCTCTAAGTGATCACGTGATCCAAATCAACTAAACCATAACCGATCATCACGTGAGATGGAGTAGTTTTCAATGGTGAACATCAATATGTTGATCATATCTACTATATGATTCACGCTCGACCTTTCGGTCTCCGTGTTCCGAGGCCATATCTGTATATGCTTGGCTCGTCAAGTATAACCTGAGTATTCCGCGTGTGCAACTATTTTGCACCCGTTGTATTTGAACGTAGAGCCTATCACACCCGATCATCACGTGGTGTCTCAGCACGAAGAACTTTTGCAACGGTGCATACTCAGGGAGAACACTTCTTGATAATTTAGTGAGAGATCATCTTATAATGCTACCGTCAATCAAAGCAAGATAAGATGCATAAAAGGATAAACATCACATGCAATCAATATAAGTGATATGATATGGCCATCATCATCTTGTGCTTTGTGATCTCCATCTCCGAAGCTCCGTCATGATCACCATCGTCACCGGCGCGACACCTTGATCTCCATCGTAGCATCGTTGTCGTCTCGCCAATCTTATGCTTCCACGACTATCACTACCGCTTAGTAATAAAGTAAAGCATTACATCGCGATTGCATTGCATACAATAAAGCGACAACCATATGGCTCCTGCCAGTTGCCGATAACTCGGTTACAAAACATGATCATCTCATACAATAAAATCAGCATCATGCCTTGACCATATCACATCACAACATGCCCTGCAAAAACAAGTTAGACGTCCTCTACTTTGTTGTTGCAAGTTTTACGTGGCTGCTACGGGCTTAAGTAAGAACTCATCTCACCTACGCATCAAAACCACAACGATAGTTCGTCAAATAGACTCCGTTTTAACCTTCTCAAGGACCGGGCGTAGTCACACTTGGTTCAACTAAAGTTGGAGAGACAGTCTTCCGCAAGCCATCTATGTGCAAAGCACGTCGAGGGAACCGGTCTCGCGTAAGAGTACGCGTAAGGTTGGTCCGGATCGTCTCACTCAACAATACCGCCGAACCAAAGTATGACATGCTGGTAGGCAGTATGACTTGTATCGCCCACAACTCACTTGTGTTCTACTCGTGCAAATAACATCAAACCATAAAACCTAGGCTCGGATGCCACTGTTGGGGTACGCAGTAATTTCAAAATTTTCCTACGCACACGCAAGATCATGGTGATGCATAGCAATGAGGGGGAGAGTCTGATCTACGTACCCTTGTAGATCGCAACGGAAGCGTTGACACAACGTAGAGGAAGTAGTCGTACGTCTTCTTCCCGGTCCGACCGATCCAAGCACCGTTACTCCGGCACCTCCGAGTTCTTAGCACACGTTCAGCTCGATGACGTTCCTCGGGCTCCGATCCAGCAAAGCGTCGAGGAAGAGTTCCGTCAGCACGACGGCGTGGTGACGATCTTGATGTACTACCGACGCAGGGCTTCGCCTAAGCACTGTAACGGTATGATCGAGGTGGAATTTGGTGGCAGGGGGCACCGCACACGGCTAAGGAACGATCTCAAGGATCAACTTGTGTGTCTTGGGGTGTCCCCTGCCCCCGTATATAAAGGTTGGAGGGAGGGGGGCTGGCCGGCCAAAGAGAGGGAGGCGCAGGAGGAGTCCTACTCCTACCGGGAGTAGGACTCCCCCCTCCAATCCTAGTCCAACTAGGAATCCTTCAAAGGGGAGAGAGAGAGAGGTGGCCGGCCCCTCTCCTAGTCCTAATAGGACTAGGGAGAGGGGGGGAGGCGCAGCCCTATGTGGGCTGCCCTCTCACCTTTCCACTAAGGCCCATGTTGGCCCATTTGGCTCCCGGGGGGTTCCGGTAACCCTCCCGATAATCCGGTAAAATCCCGATTTCACCCGGAACACTTCCGGTGTCCAAACATAGGCTTCCAATATATCAATCTTTACATCTCGACCATTTCGAGACTCCTCGTCATGTCCGTGATCACATCCGGGACTCCGAACAACCTTCAGTACATCAAAATGCATAAACTCATAATAACTGTCATCGTAACATTAAGCGTGCGGACCCTACGGTTCGAGAACAATGTAGACATGACCGAGACATGTCTCTGGTCAATAACCAATAGCGGGACCTGGATGCCCATATTGGCTCCTACATATTCTACGAAGATCTTTATCGGTCAGACCGCATAACAACATACGTTGTTCCCTTTGTCATCGGTATGTTACTTGCCCGAGATTCGATCGTCGGTATCCAATACCTAGTTCAATCTCGTTACTGGCAAGTCTCTTTACTCGTCCCGTAATACATCATCTCACAACTAACATCTTAGTTATAATGCTTGCAAGGCTTATGTGATGTGTATTACCGAGAGGGCCCAGAGATACCTCTCCGACAATCGGAGTGACAAATCCTAATCTTGAAATACGCCAACCCAACATCCACCATTGGAGACACCTGTAGTACTCCTTTATAATCACCCAGTTACGTTGTGACGTTTGGTAGTACCCAAAGTGTTCCTCCGGTAAACGGGAGTTGCATAATCTCATAGTTATAGGAACATGTATAAGTCATGAAGAAAGCAATAGCAACATACTAAACGATCGGGTGCTAAGCTAATGGAATGGGTCATGTCAATCAGATCATTCAACTAATGATGTGACCTCGTTAATCAAATAACAACTCTTTGTTCATGATTAGGAAACATAACCATCTTTAATTAACGAGCTAGTCTAGTAGAGGCATACTAGTGACACTCTGTTGGTCTATGTATTCACACATGTATTATGTTTCCGGTTAATACAATTCTAGCATGAATAATAAACATTTATCATGATATAAGGAAATAAATAATAACTTTATTATTGCCTCTAGGGCATATTTCCTTCAGCTATGTCTTCTTGTTTGAATCTTTTGAACTAAGTGAATGTGATCGGACCCTAACCTCTCCATGCTTCCTACCTCAAACTCTATCTCTCCAAGTCATATGCACTCTATTGAAACTGTCGAATGTCTTCACTGCATCCTTGTCAGAAGAAGACACAGAGACAAACTTTAAAACAACTTTCAATGTTTTTCCATCAACTAGAATTCCGGAGAAGTAGGAACGACTCCCGACAAACCAGGCGTGCGTGGGGTGAAACTGCCCCCACACTTCCGCATGCTGGCCACGTACTGATCAGATGCGAATCGCCAGGGGCACCTGAGTAATAGCGCAGTGCCGCCCATATCCCTATAAATACATGTTTCACTGCGGTCATTATCTCTTCTTCCTCCCTCGCACAAACCCTAGCGCCAGCGCTAACTCTCAACGACGCCGGCGACGACGTGCTTCACTGCCGCGACCTCTCCGACGCCGTTCTCATGCCGACAGCGGACATCAGTCTCTCCGCCGTCGCCCTAGGTGTCTTCCGTCGCCAAGTTAGGGCACGGAGGATTGAACTGCTCAGCCTCACCTCTCATCTCGTCTAGCAGTTCCAAGTCTGGTAAATAACAAGCCTTTTTACAGCCTCTTTTGATCCTATTGCTCCATCACTTTCTGCCAAAAGAGGTTTCCATTCACTCAAGTTTCATTCCTCTTGTCTGAATCTCATAACTTGCCTAGTATATTCACTTGTTCTTCATGAAGTAGTTAGATTCCTCACTTGTACTGATCTATGGGTTCGTACAAATCTGGAACCAACTTCTTTTCTATAAAGTGAATGTCTTCGCTTGATGAGGTCAATATCTTCTAAACTGATTTATCTTCAAAATCTTCTGAGAATGCATATGACCTCTTCCCCTTCCCTCGCACCTTAATGCTGTCATAGGTACATGTCCGTGGGAGAATCTTTTGGTTCTCATAGTCTGCATTCATTTGCAGAGTTCCTACAGCGTCACATCAATTCACCCGAAGCAAGTTCCTGTTGGTCAAGCAAAAGGAAGCCTTTGAAGCCTTTGAAGCCTTTGAAGACTTTGAATCTCTTGAAGCCTGTCAAGTTAAGCTTCATGGCAACCGAAAAACAATCTAGGAAGGGAGGCAGACAGAGGCGGGGTGACACATCTAAAGATCTGCCTGAAGATTTGGCAGAAATGTACCAAACAGATCCTGAAGAAAGCTATGGTCAGCGCAAGACACGAATCCAATGGATTCGAAGATATTGGGCAGAGCAGTGGTTCCAATACCGCTTCGTCACCAAGGAATATGCGGAGAAGTGCGCCATCAAGAGACCGTGGGGAGATGCCTTGTACAAGAATCTCGTACCCCGAACCAGAGACGAAGCCATTGCTCAAGGCTTCTTTCCATGCATGGTCAGGGGACAACAGCCAGCTAACGCACATCCGTCATCCCTTCTCTGGTGTCGCGATGACACTCTGTTCAAGCGCAACTTCCAATTTGCCCAGAACTCTGCGAAGCAAAACAAGAAGGAGTTTGGGTTGGACTTCAACCCTGGTCCCTCCAAACCAAGGGCAGATGGCACACGCGACGCTAATCCCAATGTCATCGGGCCATTTGCCAATCTCGAAGGCCTCATCACTCACATTATAGTCCAAGGGACTGCCGTGAACGACCCTCCAGCAGACACTGAGTCTGATGATGCTCCTGCTGCCACGGAGCCGAAGCAGATGAAGAAGAAGCCAAAAGCTTCCAAGCCAGCCGCTTCTCCCAAGATCTCCAGAGCGAAGCCATTGGCCACTGCACCTCCTAAAGCCAGTGTGCAGTATGAAGGCTTATCAAGAGTCTCCAAGCCTCAAGAAGCAAAGAAATCACAGCCACACACCAGCAAAGAACTCACTGCCGCTGCCGTTCTGCGCTGCGAAGCCATTGATCTGTCGAGTGACGACGATCTTGCCGATGAAGCTCTTGAGCAGCTAATCAAGAGCAAGGAGGAGGCTGAAATCTTCAACAATCTGCCTCTGTTCGATGCAACAATCATCCACAACTTCATAGATGAGTGGTTTGACACACCCAACATCAGCTTTCATGATCTGCAGCTGCCCATTGGCCTCAGCGTAGCCTTCCAAGGAGCTATTGCTTCAGAACTCGCAATTGCCCAGCGCATCGTGGAACTGAAGCAAAAGATAGATTTTGAAAAGGCTCAGTTCAAGCAGAACATGGCCACGCTCAGCGTCCAAGAAGTCAAATACTTCAAAGTCATGCTGCATGAGTTGAAGGAAAACTTTATGCAGAAACGTGCAGAGGCTCAGGGTTCACGCGAGCGCATGAAGAATTTGGCTGATCTCTGCGTGCAGGCCTACAATGAGGCCGAGAAGCGAAAGGCACTTGGGCGTCCCGGCATCGACCCCAGGATGGCCGCCAAGAAAAAGAAGAAGAGGCCCACTGTGGCTGAAGAAGAGGCCCCACAACAAGAAGCTGTTCCAATTGTCTTCCCCACCGCCAAGCCTAGCTCGAAGCCAAAGCGCTCAACCGCTTCAGAGCTTAAGAAGACAAGGATAGCCGAAGCTAAAGCAAGGAAGAGGAAACACCCTGAAGCCTCTCCTTCAGACCCCACCATCAAGAAGCGCAAGACCAAGAAGTCTCGGGCTGCTCCCACAGAGCCCTTGATAGTCGAACCCCTTTCCGTTTGCTTTCCTCATGAAGATCGTCAGATGACCGTGCATGAGCCTGCTCTCACAGAGGCTCCGCATGCTGAAGACATTCCAGCAGCCGACCCCAACGCTGCTGAAGACATTGGTCTCCAAGACAATGTGCAAGGTGATGCAGTCCTTCCTCAGCTCGAAACGAGTGAACTGCTCAGCATTGGTCGTCCCCTGACGCCAATCACACAAGATGCATCGTGGGCAGATCACCCACAGGAGGAAGAGGATGAGCCCCAGCCCACTGCAACTCCACCGGCGTCGCCTGCATTCTGTAGGCTTCGCAAAGGACCAAGGGCTCAGACTGCTGACGACATTCCGGCTGCATCAGCCAAAGAACATGCAGAAGAGCATGAAGAACCTCACGCTCCATCTCCCCCACACCAGCAAGAAGAAGTTCTCACGGAGACTAACACCACTGCGGCTGCCACACATAATACTGAAGCATTTGTGGAGCCCGACCAACCAACAGCTTCAAGAGATACTGAAGCTACTGCCTCTGACCCTTCTGTGCCTGAGTCTGCTGCCGGTCCACAGTTCAACTATCATGTTGCGCACAGGCCCCAGGTCCAGAAGCCAATCCCACGTCTGCCAAGGTTCCCAGGTCCAGCCACTGCTCCTGGCTCCTTCAATGTCAATAGCTTCAGGGCAGATAACACCTTCTTCAACCGCTCCAAGAACCCTTACTCAAGGGAAAAGATTGTGTCAGATAGGTTCTGGAGCTACCCACAGCGCAGCTACTACTCCTGCGTCCTCTACAACCAGAACCGCATCTTTCCACATCAACGCCTTGAAGTTGAAGCTTTTACTGGTCTGCCTGGTCTGGAAGAAGCCCTGGACTGCTTCAAGCAAGTTGGCCTTCTGCCGTTTGTCACGGATGAAGAGCACTGGAACGAAGAGCTTCTGCTTCAGTTCTATGCCACATTGCACATCAAGGGCTACAACAGAGATCCGAAGACTTGGGTCCTGGAGTGGATGACCGGCAACGTCCATCATGAAGCCAATGCATTTGATATCATTGAGCTCACCGGCCTACCCACTCCAGGCGAACTCTTCGAAGAAGGCTGTCAACTCCATGCTGAAGCTGTCGAGAGCATATTTCAGCGACCTGAGCCAAATATGAGTCAGATGCTCTCAATGATGAAGCCACTGCCTTCTGACGCACCTTACCCAACGGAGTTCTTCGTTGAAGACTTAGAGTACCTGCCTAGAACTATCTATCACATCATCAGGCGGACTCTATGGCCCATTAAGGGGCACTCTCGATATGCCAAGGTTGAAGGTGCCATGAAGACTCTCATCTTCTGCATCCTGCACGGCAAATGCTTCAATGCCCAGGATCTCTTCATACGTCAATTTGCTACATCTGGCTCAGATCTCTTTGGTCTGAAGATTTATGCTCCATGGGTTATGAGGCTAATCAAGCTCCACTCTGCAATATCATATCAACCCTCAGCCCGCAACCACAGAATCTTCTTACCTGATGTGGACACCTCTGCTGAAGCGATTTATCCTGAGCCTGCCAAACAGCCACTAAGTCTTCAGAATGCAGAACACCAAAGCTTCACTCAACATGATGAAGGTGTTGAAGCCATTTCCAGAGTCTATCCAATGGCTGGCACCACACGTGCCCCTGCATCCACTGAAGCCACTGACAGCGAAGCTGCACAGAGACCCAAGAAATGCGCTCGTACACTCACTGATCGTGAACTTCTTGTGGCTCTGCATCAAAAGCAAGATAGGCATCACGACTGGCTCAAGAGGCAGATGCGCAGTATCATGCAAGACGTCAATCGCATCAGGAATCTGGCCACCAAGAACGCCTTCGTCGCACATGAAACCTGTCGCCGCACTTGGAAAGGCCTCACAATGATGTGCACTAAAGCTGAATTGCAAGAGGATGGCTTCAAGGAGCGATTCAAGTTTGACTCCACACCCCCCAGAAGAGCTGTGTTGCGTGGGACTCCGTCGCTTGAAGAATCCGAGTTCTCTTCCTCTGCTGCCACCGTGACGGGAAAAATCATTGAGGAAGAAGACGATGCTACATCACCACCAATGTCTTCAGCGCGCGTCGTCACTGCACCAAGCTCGCCTGCACCACCAAACGCCTCCACCGACCCTGCTGCGCCTGGGAACGCATAGAAAACTCTGTCTTCAAACCTTTTTGGTCATCACTGACAAAAGGGGGAGAAGCATATGATGTTTATAGTCTTCAAGCGGGTCAATAATATGGGCGGGTGCTTTATATTTTGCATTTTGCTTCATGCTTACAACTCTCGTTTTGCTACATTTGGTTCTTTGAGTTGTAACACTTAAACTTGATGGTCGTCTGCTACTATGTTTGCCACTGTGTTTTTGCGAAGATAAATTCCGCATGTACGACGATAATTTCCGCACTCTTATCATTTCGCAGACGTCCATTTTTCATTATGCATGTCATTATCTTCATATATCTTTACGTGCATGATGGATTGTCATCATAACTTGAAGTGGATTCCCACAAATACAACCTGCTATGTGCATTTGCATTCCAGAAGCAAATCACTTATATGCACATCTTTAGGGGGAGCCCTTGCAGCTTATGAAGACAATTCCTTTACAATTTCACAAATTATATTCCCTGTTGAAAACTTCAACTAGTTTTTCATCAATCACCAAAAAGGGGGAGATTGCAAGTGCATCTAGTGCCACCCCTAGTTGGTTTTGGAGTATTGACGACAAACCTAGTTGAGGGACTAATGTGTTTGTGAGAATTGCAGGATAACACAGGTAGAAGTCCCTCATTGATTCGGTTTAGCTACCAGAGATGACCCCCAAAATGTACGAAGACATTGAAGACAATGGTGGTTCATGAAGACATTCATGTCGAAGACAATGACATATGAAGACTCCCCATGAAGCCTTTGGAACTCGAAGACTTAGATCCTTCGTAGTTTTACTTTACTCATGTTGTGTCATAGGAACCACCGTACTGTTAAGTGGGGTCCAAGAGAACCAGTCAGGATGACTGAAGTGATGCCTAATTCAAATCCTATGTCTTCGAGTGAAGACAATGAGAGAAAATCTTGTCCAGAGTCAGACAAGTCAGCTTTACTTGCAGCCCAAGTAAAGTTGCCGTGAGAGTTCAAAATCCGACCGTTAGTACACGTGTCAGTTCCTTAGTGACCCAGGGTCATTTCGGACAAATCAGGTCAGGGTTGCCAAGTGGCTATAAATAGTCCACCCCCACAACCATAAACGGTTGGCTGCTCAGATTTCAGTGCACGGCTTTTGTCGTTTGAGAGCAACCCACCTCGAAGCCTTTGAGAGAAAATCCTTAGTGAGGAGAAAAGCCCTAACCACCCAGAGCCAGAGTAATTGGGCATCACTTAACTCTTCTTGTCTGAGTGATCTGAAGACTCATTACACTTGAGGACTGTGCATCCTCCAGACGGTTAGGCGTCGCGTTCTGAGCATCCAAGAGGAATTGTGGATTGCCGGTGAACGAAGTCTGTGAAGGTTTGGGAGTCTACCTTGAAGACTTACCAGAGTGATTGGGCGGGGTCTGTGTGACCTTAGCTCAAGGAGAAAACGGTGAGGACTGGGTGTCCTGAGCTGCGTGTTCAGGACTGGGTGTCCGGGACTGTGTGTCCTTTGGTTTAAATACCTAGCCGCTCCAACCAGACGTACAGTTGTCACAGCAACTGGAACTGGTCCAACACATCATTGTCTTCATCGTGTCACTAGTTTCATCGTCACCTCCCTTTACTTACCAGTACACATTGTGAAGCTATTGCATGCTTGCTTTATCTTTTGTCTTCACAACCTGACTGTATGATCTGTATGGCTTCATAACTTCTTCCAACCTGATCCTCATTACACTGAAGCTATTTGTCTCTGTGCTTTCACTGTATTGTATATTTGACTATGGCTTGCGTTGTGTAATCTACCTTCCGCTGCATAGTGATAGGCTTGTTCACTCTGTTTGTCTTCATAACTTCCACGATTTGAAGACTTTCATAAAAATCGCCTATTCACCCCCCCTCTAGTCGATATAACGCACTTTCAGAATCTGAAAAAGAAAAGAGAGAAATAAAACAGAAAAGACATAAAGGTAAAAAGCTGGGGTCCCAAAGCTCCAGCTACAAACTGTTTTCATTGTAATGTAATTAGTACGTCAAGGCGCATTGATACAAATAGTGCAATAAGCAATAGGCTATTTAACATGCCGAAACCAGGGGAGAGATGCATATGGGTCCTGGAAAACAGGTATGGAGTTATCCTTAACGGAATCACCTAAAAAGTTCCCCATATGTCCGCGCTTCTCGCCGTCTTGGTGTATTTATCCTACAAGAGGACCGATGACCAGACCCCCCATGGGGCCTATGGGACTGAGACCTGAAAGGAAAACAAGTAAAAGTGAAAGTATGTGTGTATCCAATGTCGGTTGAGCGGTGCCATGGGTCACAAGTTATCTGTGCCTCCGTCAATGCCCATGGAATTTTAAGTGCGTAGTTATGTACGTGTGGCACGAATGCCACCACTTGATCGGGACTAAGACGGAGGCCAAATTGCTAGTCGAGCTTCTGACGAGCGAAGCTCTCTTGCTGTAGATTAGTTCGGACCCTCTTAAGGGTGTCTGCGGGCTCGGCAGCCGAATGAAGGTTCTGCTTGAGAAGGCCGCTTTGTACTTCTGCTGCTAGTGCAGCTGTGTGCTCTTCTGTACGAAGAGAGCGTTCCGTATTGCCATTGACTGTTATGACGCCGCATGGACCGGGCATCTTGAGCTTGAGATAAGCATAGTGTGGCACTGCGTTGAATCGAGCAAACACCGTTTGTACGAGCAGTGCATGATAGCCACTTTGGAATGGGACGATATCGAAGATCAACTCTTCGCTTCTGAAGTTGTCCGGAGATCCGAAGACAACCTCTAATGTGATTGAGCTCGTATAGCGGGCCTCTACATATGGTATCACTCCTTTAAAGGTAGTCCTTGTAGGCTTGATCCTTGATGGGTTAATTCCCATTTTCCGCGCTGTATCCTGATAGAGTAGATTGAGGCTGCTACCACCGTCCATAAGGACGCGAGTCGGGTGAAACCCATCAATTATTGGGTCTAAGACTAGTGCGGCTGAGCCCCTGTGATGGATACTGGTCGAGTGGTCCCAGCGATCAAAAGTGATCGGGAACGACGACCATGGATTGAATTTTGGGGCGACTGGCTCTATCGCGTAGACGTCCCTAAGCGCACGCTTGCGCTCCCTCTTGGGGATGTGGGTGGCATATATCATGTTCACCATTTTGACCTGAGGGGGAAACATCTTCTGTCCCCCTGTGTTCGGCTGGCGTGGCTCTTCGTTGTGGTCCTCGCTTTGCGATCCTTTTTCCCTGTTCTCGGTGTTTAATTTGCTAGCCCGTTTGAAAACCCAGCACTCTCTATTTGTATGATTAGGAGGCTTGTCGGGGGTGTCGTGAATCTGGCATGGACGATCAAGTATGTGGTCCAAGCTGGATGGGCATGAATTGTTCTTTTGGAATGGCTTCTTCCGCTAACCGTACTTAGAGCCACTGAATCGGCGTTGACCGCCGTGTCTTCGGTTATGTCTCCGCTATTTCGGCGCTTGTATCTATTGCGTCGAGACTTCTCTTTGTTACTTTTAACTTCAGGGGTGCCAGCGTCGCTTGCGTTGTTTTTGCTATGAGCCAACCAATTGTCCTCGCCCGCACAAAAGCGGGCCATTAGTGTCGTGAGGGCTGCCATGGATTTTGGCTTTTCTTGGCCGAGGTGGCGAGCGAGCTATTCGTCGTGGATGCTATGTTTGAAAGCTGCTAGAGCTTCAGCGTCCGGATAGTCAATGATTTGGTTCTTTTTAGTTAGGAACCTTGTCCAGAATTTCCTGGCGGACTCTCCGGGCTGCTGGGCTATACGGCTTAAGTCATCAGCGTCCAGAGGTCGAACATATGTACCTTGGAAGTTATCGAGGAAAGCCTCTTCCAAGTCCTCCCAACTGCTGATGGAATTTTCAGGCAGACTGTTTAGCCAATGCCGAGCTTGTTGGGGATATTACTACTGGACGTAAACCAGCAAGGAGGAGCCGGATTAGCTTTACAAAGATGAGAAGCCCATGAAGATGGAAGAATGATGGCGCTTTACGAAGGCCCAAGGCCCAGAGGGAAGTTAAGGCCTGTAGATGGAAACCGACTTAATTGTGTAACTTGCTTTGTAAGATAGGAAGTGTGGAGACCGAACTGGACACGTTTATGATCAGGCTTTGGGACTCTGTAAACCGGCGGGTGTCAACTTGTGTATATAAAGGGACGACCCGACAGCGGTTGAGGGACAGACAACAACTCGAGAGCCAGACAAAGCGGATTAGCTCCCTGGCCTTCGAAACCCTAGCAATACCAATCACAACTAGACGTAGGCTTTTACCTTCATCGAAGGGGCTAAACTAGTATAAACTCCCCGTGTCCCCTTGTCCAGTTTAACTCCTTTTAGCTAACCCGTTGTGATGGCTCCATGACTAAGTCCTTTCACAAGGACATCTTCCGTGACAAACCATGACAGTTGGCGCCCACTGTGGGGCCATCGCACCATGGTTTCGAGTTCTTGAAGGGCAACTTCGATGGAGTCAAGGGATACATTGTGGGCCGGATGACGAAGAGTCGTCGTGGCAAGCTCTACATCGACAACTCAAGATGGGGTCCCGAGGCCGATTCAATCGAATACGGGTACCGGGTCCCCTTTGGTGGGATTCACGTCTTCATCGGCAAGATTGGCGAACCGGCCCCTGAGCCGGACATCTGCACCGACATCATCGAGACGGCTTAGCATGCAAGCCCTTCGCCGGTTTAGCCTGTGGCGAGGCATGTTTTCGTAGGCGTCATCCATGGAGCAGAATACAAGGACGGACCAGCGTCCGACGGAGAAACCATTGTCTGTTCCGACGACGAGTCTTCTGGAGAGACCGAATCGCTCTATCAGTTGCAGGATGGCCGGATTAGTGGAGGATCCGAGGGCAATAGTATTCCGGACTTCCCTGATCTGCCAAACCGGGCCGCTATCTTCATGGCCGGTACACAGTAGGCGCCTCATTCGTCAGCTGCCACAGCAATACTCTCTGGTTCAACAACGGCCACGCCGGCAGGGGCAGGAAGCTCTGCGCCGCCTCTGGCTCAAGTCCTGTCTGACTTGTTCGACGCTTTGGCAACATTGATGGTCGCAGAGGTGGATGCAGCAGCCCAGGATCAGCACGACGTGGAGATTACAAAGGTGAAGGATCAGATAGCTCAGTCTAAAGCGGACCTAGCGGCAGAGAATGCTAGGATGGCTACAGAACGGGCTAAGTTGGAAGCTCAGGCCTACCGGATTAGGCTGGATCAGAACGCTTCCGAAGAAGTCATGAGAAGAAGGTACCGATCGCATCTCCCATCGGGTTATGAGCCACGAAATCTCTTCAATAGGCCAGGAGCAGGAACTAGTAACCAGCCAATATTAAACTGGACGGAGGCACCAGGAACAGGAGCGCCGGTTCAGCCGCGCATGATGGACCCTCCTTGTTAGAATAACATTGTGCCACAATATGTTCCAACACCTCCCGGGCATTACTCCAACCCATTGGACAACATTGTGGCCGCCGCTTCACGGTTAGTAGCCCTCCCAACCGACGGCGAGTCACCAGTTGCAGTTGAAGCACAATGGGCCAGAGATCTCCTTCAAACAGCTCTAAATCAGCAGCAGGCATATTCGCACAGCCGTGAGAGGATTCATTCCACCCCATGTCCAAGCCGGAGCTACAGCAGGCATGTTGAGGATGAACCAGCCGTGTCAAGTAGTGCACGTCGCCGTAACTCGCCGCGAGGACACAACCCGGCAGGGGGCGGTGCCAATGCACAAGATGTGGTGGATCATGGTCGCACACGTCGGGAGGCCGAGTTAGCGGCTCTGCACGGGGCCTGTCAACCTACTCCGGTTCGCCCTGCCGCTTCAGTCGAACCAGGGGTAGTATTCAGTTCCTTAGGGATGCCGTGTCTTACCCCTGCTTTGCGTAATGTGAGACTCCCCAAGGATTTCAAAGGAGCTCATAAGGTACCCAATTATACCGCCGATCTGCAACCAGAGGCATGGGTTGAAAGCTACGAGATGGCAATGGAGATGTTGGATGTGGATGAAGCAGTATGTGCTAAATACTTCACCATGATGTTGGAAGGAATAGCTCGTACTTGGTTGAAGAGCTTACCAACTAACTCTGTCGGATCATGGGCCAAATTGAAGCACCGGTTTATCCAAAACTTCAAAGATACTTGTAAGCAGCCCATGTCAATTGTGGATCTGGCCGCTTGTGTCCAAGAGGAGGGGGAGTCCACGACCCATTGGGTAAAGCGGGTCTCAGCAATTTTGCATTCATCGGATTGTATCAATGCAGATACCGCAGTACTAACATTGGAGGGGAATTGCCGTTTTTTGCCGCTCAAACAGAAGTTAGGAAGGCTCAAACGTCATTGCAATGATATGTCAACGCTTATGGCCGCTTTGGTTAAATACGCCAATTCAGATACTACCAAAGACCCTGACTCAGAGGAGGACAAACTGGGGAAAGGGAAAAGGAACGGCAACACCAAGGGGCAGCAGCATAATCCGGCCAGCCATAGCAACAATGGTAAGCGCAAGGCCGACAACAGTTTGGACTTTGTGGCTAACACCAACGCTCAGGAGAATGGTCAGCGCCGTAAGGGTAAGCAGCCCCAGAGAGGCGGCGGTTCAGGCCCCAATTTGGAGCGCCTATTAAATCAACCCTGTCCAAAGCATGGATCCAAGGAGAAGCCAACATCGCATCTTTGGAAGGATTGCTACATCATGCGAGATTTTAAGAACTCCAATATGTTTTAGTATGACAATGGCCCGCCCGGCGGTTCAGGAGGTGGTTTCCACGGGCCGGGTTACGGAGGTGGCAGTTCCGGTTCAGGATTTCAGGGCAATCAAAACGGATATAACAATCAAGGGAATCAGGGCAACCAGGGAGGTTACAACCATCAGGGGAGCCAGCAGCAGCAACAACAGTTGGGTTATCAGAGTAATCCTAAGCAGTTAAATAGTGGTCAGTATCATGTCTTCACCACTAGCTTGTGCAAGCGTGATCAGAAGCTTCACAAGAGGGCAGCAAACTCTGTTGAACCGGCGGTGCCTCAGTATTTGCATTGGTCCGAGCAACCCATTTTGTGGAGTAGAGAGGATTACCCCCCCCGGGTTGACAATCCGGGTCATCTGGCTTTAGTGGTGGCCCCTCAAGTTGGGGGATATAAGTTCACTAAGGTACTCATGGACGGGGGAAGTAGTATCAATATCCTATATTATGATACCTTCCGCCGTATGGGGTTGACAGATAAGAATCTTAAGCCGTCAAATACCGTTTTTCAGGGTGTGGTGCCTGGTAAGTCTGCATATCCGGTGGGCAAAATAGCCCTAGAGGTGGCTTTTTGGGATGATTATGATTCAAGATCAGAAACATTAACCTTTGAGGTGGTGAAAATCAAAAGTCCGTATCACGCTTTGTTTGGGCGGCCGGCTTACGCTAAGTTCATGGCAAGGCCGTGTTGTTGGGACCCCGATTCCAAGTCACATCGATCTAGTCGGTAACACCTCATATCACTTTGCGGCCTCACGCACGGTATTCCCACGGGTGTCGCCTTACCCTGGCCCGGGAGCGTTTGCGCCTTTTGGCTCACGTATATGATTGATGACAGAGAACCCGGGCCAACATGGCTAGTCGTGAACCCAAAGCGGCACCAACCTATGGGGACAGGCATACATGATTCACATCAAGCATGTCGGTCAGCAGCGTGTGAATTCGAGCTGTAGCACTGGGCTAACAGGACTCCAGGGAACCCGGGCTATAGCAGGCTAGGCAGGACTCCGGATGTCACCGCGTGACATTTCCCCGAAGGGACAGACACAGGAACGAAGTGAAACACATGCCGACCAGCCAAGTGTCCTGAGCAGTAGTGCTGGGCTAACAGGACTCCGATGAACCGGGCTATAGCGGACTACTATGGCTCAAGGAAGCACTAGACTATATTTCCCCATAAGAGAGGCTGCCAAGGATAAACAACTAGATTGTCGGATCCCACACATAGCAATACATGTCACACGTACGCATAACATGCAAGTATGTGTTGTATAACATGGCATCACAACATAATTCAAACTCATATAGATAAAGGCCCAGAAGAGCCACATAGCATTAAATACAAATAGGGGTCACATGACCCATCATTCAGAGCATACAAGCAACGGAAGCATTACATGTCTGAGTATAGACAACTACAAAAGAAAAAGGCTGAGAAGCCTAACTATCTACAAGTCCCTCCCAAGGGTACAAGATCGTAGCTGAGGTAACAAGCTACTCGTCGAAGTCCAAGCGGTACTACTAGTGAGACAGATGTCTCACCTGCAAAACATAAATAAAGCAAACGTGAGTACAAAGGTACTCAGCAAGACTTACATCAGATCCTATCATACATGCATTTGTGTCAAGAAGGTAATTTGGGGTTTAGTTGCAGTAAGCCAGCTTTGACTCAGTGGCTATCCTGTTCTACGACAACAAGAAACTTCTTTGAGGTGAGGCAGCGCACACGAGTCCACTAAACACCACATCAATACACTACTATGGATTCATCCCTGTCTCTCTACGAGAAAGCCATCCATAGCACTTACACTTGTCTTGAGCATTTTAGAGTATCCATTTAAGTTGTCTATGTACCACGTAAGCATCCAAGAAGTCCATAACCGAGGACACGGCTATTCGAATAGATCATGATAACCCTGCAGGGGTGTACTTCTTCACACACGCTCTCACCACTTATCACCATATACACGTCATGTATCTCAGCAACCTTCAAGCGGAAGCCTGGCGAGGGTGTCGGCCACGACCTGACTAACCACACAAGACTCTAGTCCAGGTTTGTCGCCTATTCGGGTTCCATCCGCAAGGAGATCCGGCCGGGGTTTCACTCACGGCCCCAAACGATGTGTACAGGGTTCCCGAGCCCACCATCCGGGTGCCACTCGGTACACCGGGCCACGGTGCCTAGATTGTCCCAAGTCCACCCTGCCGGGTGCCACTCGGTAGAAAAATAGCACTACCTACAAACACCAGAAACTATTTGCAACTCCTGGACAGAGATCAAGTTGGTTAATAAGTCGAGAGGGGCACTTAAGCATTCCAATGTGTGGTAGTAGCTAGTCATTGGACGACATACACGGAACTCAGTGCTTAAGGACGGTTCAAGTGAGACAACACACCATGTACTCCTACATGGCCTCTCACCGCTACCTTTACCAAATCGTGTTCACACACTTAACTCTCAGCATCAGAACATAGCATTGCACTCCAATTCATTCCCAATGAATCAGACCTGACATACTCTAAGAAATAGCAGGCAAAGCATGGTAGGAACACAACATGGCTCAATCAACTCCTACACATGCTAGTGGGTTTGAACTATTTACTATGGCAATGACAGGTCATGCAGAGGAATGGGTTCAACTACCACAGCATAAAGTAGCAGTAGAATCGTTGTTGTCCTAATGCAACAAATGAGAGAAGGAGCGAGAGAGTAGGATTGTATCGGAATGAACAAGGGGGTTTGCTTGCCTAGTAGATCAACAGGGGGCACTGCTCCACTTCCAGGTACTCTGGATCGGTCTCTGGAGCAGGACCTATCGAGAAGGAACGGTGTCGAAAATCAGACACAAGCATATGCAACATTATGATGCATGAACATGGCATGAGTATGTGATGTTGTTTGAGTTAATGCATCTAGCATTTATTTGGTTGAAGTCCATTTGAACCAAGGGTTCAAATGCAACTCCAAATTAAGCTCTTAAATATGCCATTTATATGTTTTCATATATACAGCATGTATAGGTTAGTTTGTCATGCATGAAAATGGTACCGATGGATAGATTGAATTTTTCTGATCATTTTTCATATATAAATTATTTCAATCTGAGCTACGGTTGAATTTCTATGAATTTTTGAAGTTTTGGCTAATTTCTGGAATTTCTGAATTATTTTAAATCCAGAAAATCCTTTACTGTGTCAGCACGGCATCATGCTTGCGTCAGCAGGTCAACAGCACTGACCAGGTCAAACCTGACATGTGGGGATCTACACGTCAGTGACATGGTTAGTTAGCAGGGGGTTAAAATTAGCCTAACTAAAAATTAGGGGGCGCCGAGGCCCATCTGTCATTGACCCAGAGGGTCATTAGGTTAGTGCTAACTGGGGTTTGACCCGCATTAAGCCGCCGGCGAGGCCGAACGCGGCGGAGGGGCACGGGAATCGCCCTCCGACGCCCATTTAGGAGGCGGGGACCACGGACGAGGAGCTGGAGCTCGTCCGCGTCGTTTGGAGCAAGCGGGAGGCTGCGGGGGTGCCAGAGCTCGCCGAAAACGAGCTCGAGGCGGCGGCCGGAGTTCGGTCGGGTGCACGCGCAGCGCTGCGGTGCATGGCAGGAGCTGCGGAGGGCCGCTACGACCTCCTGGAGTCACCAGGAGCACGGCGACGCGCGCGGTTGCGAGCTGCGGCGGCTAGCACGACGGTGGCGGCATGGATGGTGGCGAGGAGCTACGGCCATGGTGGGGAATGAAGCTACGGCACGGAAACGGCAGAACGGAGAGGGGGAAGCGGAGCAGAAGCTCACAGCGAATCCGGCGAAGTCTTCAGCGAGCTCGGGGGAGGTCGAACACGAGCAGAATGGCGTGGGCGATCTCCGGCGGCCGGAAGTGAAGACGACGGCGAGGCGGCGCTCCAGGGCCTCCCGAGGTGCGTGTCTTGGCGGAGAAGACGAGGAAGACGCGGCGAAGCTCTTGGGCTTGTCGGAGAGGCGAGGCCGTGGCGGTGGGCGCGGCAATGGCGTGTGGCAGCAACGGTAGCGCTCGGGCGCGGTGAGAGAGAGAGCGAGGGAGAGGAGGGGAGACCAGGGAGAGCGAGAGAGAGGTGCGGGGCATCGCGTGGTGTCGCACGGGGCATCCAGGCGACGGGGGGTGGGGGGGAGGACAGGCAGGCAGGAGGCATGGCGCCCATGCGTGCGGGCGGCGAGCGCGTGCCTCTCGTCCTCCTAGCGCCAGGAGGACGACGACTGGCGCTGCCAGTCGGCTGGGCCGGCCTGTTGGGCCACTGGGCCAGGCCAGGCTGCACAGTGACGGGCTGCACAGGGAGATAAGTGCAGGTAAGCATTTTTTGCACTTTTGTTTTCTTTTCTATTTTCTGACATTTGTTTCTGCTTTTAAAATAATACTAAACTAATTTATTTCCTTATGCCAATTTTTGTAGGAGCTAATGGTATTATTCCAGAGCTCCTCAACAACTAGCACAATTTTTGGACATATATTATTTATATAACATATATATATATATCCAAAGCAAATAATTATGCATTAATTCCAAATGGCCAAAATAAATATTTATGAGCTCCTGAAAATATTTGTTAGAATTTTACCTCTGACCAATATTTTCAGAGAGCAACATGAACATTTTCTTGGACCCTTTTGGAGCAATTTTTATCTGGGTTATTTCCAGAAATAATTTCTGAGGGTTTCACAAATCCCCATTTCAAATTTAAATGAAATTTAAACATGATGCGAACATGAAGGCTAGCCTAGGTCATACCGGAACTAGGGATGTGAAAACTCGCCCCCACTCGAAAGAATCTCGTCCGGAGATTCAGGAGTTGGCAGAAAGAAAGCGGGGTACTCAAGTCGAAGACGATCTTCATGCTCCCAGGTAGCTTCTCTCTCGGAATGATGAGACCACTGAACCTTGAGAAACTTGATGTTATGACGTCGAGTGACACGCTCTGCTTGATCCAGAATACGGACGGGGTACTCTCGATAAGTGAGGTTATCTTGGAGATCAAGCGTTTCGTGGTCCACTCCGCGGATGGGATCCGAGAAGCAACGCCTGAGTTGAGAGACGTGGAAGACATCATGAACTCGAGAAAGATGTGGGGGTAGTTCCAACTGGTAGGCAACCTCTCCTCATTTAGCGAGAATGAGAAATGGACCAATATAACATGGAGCCAACTTGCCCTTGATACCGAAACAATGGGTACCCTTCAAAGGAGTAACCCGAAGGTAAGCCTTGTCGCTAGCTTCATAAGCCACTTCCTTATGACTACGGTCATACTGGCTCTTTTGACGAGATTGGGCTGTTTTCAAATTCTCACGAATGATGTGAACTTGCTCTTCTGCCTCCTGGATCATATCCGGTCCAAAGAATTGTCTTTCACCAGTTTTTGACCAGTTCAAAGGTGTTCGACATCTTCGTCCATACAGAACCTCAAAAGGAGCTTTCTTGAGGCTGGATTGGTAGCTATTGTTATAAGCAAACTCGGCGAAGGGAAGACACTTCTCCCAATCCATACCGAATGAGATAACACAAGCTCTAAGCATGTCTTCGAGAATTTGGTTGACCCTTTCCACCTGACCACTTGATTGAGGGTGGAAAGCGGTACTGAAGGAAAGATGGGTGCCCATGGCAGTTTGGAAACTCTCCCAGAAATGAGAAGTGAAAAGACTACCACGGTCTGAATTGATCTCTAGTGGAACACCATGAAGTGACACTATTCAAGAAATATATAAGTCAGCGAGCTGACTAGCAGTGATACTCTCTCGAATAGGTAGGAAGTGGGCTACTTTGGAAAGACGATCAATGACTACGAAGATATCATTATTCCCTCTCTTGGTCCTGGGAAAGCCGGTGATGAAGTCCATACCAACTTTATCCCATTTCCACTCAGGAATAGCTAAAGGTTGAAGGGTGCCAGCAGGTCTTTGATGTTCTACCTTAACACAACGACAAACGTCACAGTTAGCAATGAACTCAGCGATTTCTCTCTTCATCCTAGTCCACCAGAACCTCTGGCGTAGGTCCTGATACATTTTAGTACTACCGGGATGAATCGTGAGAGGAGATTCATGAGCCTCCTTAAGAATCAGTTGTCGCATATGTTGGTTCTTGGGAACCACCAAGCGGTTCTCAAAGAAAACAACACCTCGATCATCCATAGAGAAACATCCACCAACTCCGTTCTTAATGTTCCTCTTAATGCGGATAACACCCTTATCAAACTTTTGGTCAGTAATGATCTGGTCCTCAAGGGTAGGTTTCGCCACCAAGGTTGATAGGAATCCGTGAGGAGCAAGGTGAAGGTTAAGCTTACTGAATTCCTCACGGAGAAGTGGTTGGCCCTGCTGCAACATAAGATTGTTGCAATAGGACTTACGACTTAGCGCATCAGCCATGACATTGCCCTTGCCTGGGGTGTAGGTAATCCCTAAGTCGTAATCTAAGATCAACTCCAGCCAACGTCTTTGCCTAAGGTTCAAATCTAGTTGGGTGAAGATATACTTGAGACTCTGGTGATCGGTGTAAATCTCGCAATGCTTACCAAGAAGGTAATGTCGCCAGGTCTTAAGTGCATAGACTACGGCTGCAAGCTCTAGATCATGTGTAGGATAATTCTCCTCATGTGGATGCAAATGTTGAGATGCATAGGCAATCACATGGCGATCTTGCATAAGAATGCAACCTAGTCCCTGTCGTGAGGCATCACAATAGATAACAAAGTCCTTAGTGAAATCCGGTGGCACAAGTATGGGAGCAGAAGTCAGGCGTCTTTTCAGTCCCTGAAAACTGTGCTCACACTGTGGGGACCACTCAAACTTTTTATCTTTCTTGAGAAGTCCCATGAGAGGTTTGGCCACTTTGGAGAAGTTCTCAATGAAGCGGCGACAATAGATGGCTAGGTCAAGGAAACTCCTAACTTTCTTAACCGTTTCAGGTGGAGTCCAATCAAGAACGACCTGAACTCTCTCGGGATTGACGGCAATGCCCTTACCAGATATCACGTGGCCTAGGTAGGTCACTTCTGGCAACCAAAATTCGCACTTGGAGAACTTGGCATAAAGGCGGTGCTCTCTGAGTTTTTCTAACACAAGTCTAAGATGTTCGGCATGATCTTCCTCGTTCTTCGAGTAAATAAGAATATCATCAAGGTAAAACACGACGAACTTATCTAAGTACTCCACGAAGATCGAGTTCATCAAGCGGGAGAATGTAGCTGGAGCATTGGCTAGACCAAAGGACATGACGGTGTACTTGTACTGACCATAACGAGTGACAAAAGCCGTCTTAGGAATGTCCCCATTTCTGATCTTGATTTGATGGTAGCCCAACCTCAAATCCATCTTGGAAAAGACTGAGGATCCAGCGAGCTGATCATACAGATCGTTGATCCTGGGGAGCGGCTACTTGTTCTTTATCGTGACCAAATTAACGGGACGATAATCTACAACCATTCGGTCCGTACCATCCTTCTTCTTGACGAAGAGGACGGGGCAAGCCCAGGGAGAAGAACTAGGACGGATGAAACCCTTTTGCAAGGATTCATCGAGTTGTTTCTTAAGCTCAGCTAGTTCTAAGGGTTCCATCTTGTAAGGTCTCCTAGAGATTGGAGCGGTTCCTGGGATAAGATCTATGACAAACTCTACATCTCTGTCAGGTGGAATACCTGTCAGTTCCTCTGGAAAGACATCCGGGAAGTCACGGACTACCGGGATATCTTCAAGGTCTGGAAGAGGGTTGGCATTAAGAGAATAGAGCTGACGCTTTGCAAATCTAGTGGAGACGGTGACTATCTTGCCAGATGGGTTTGTAAGCTGAACATACCTTGTGTAACAATCAATCTTGGCATGATGAGCTTTCATCTAGTCCATACCCAAGATGATGTTAATATCTATAGACTTGAGGACTATAAGTGATGCAAGGAATACAAGTCTGTCAACAAGGATTTCATTACCATGGCTTATTCTGGTAGTTTGCCATCTAGACCCTGGAGTTTGGATTTCAAGTGGATTTGGCATATCACAAAATGACATGTCGTGCAAGCGAGCATAGCCTTCAGAGATGAAGGAGTGAGATGCTCCGGTATCGAACAGAACCGAAGCTGGATGACAGTTGACAAGGAGTGTACCCAGAACGACATCCGGATCATCATGAGCGTCTTCAGCTGAGACGTGATGCACACATCCACGTTCAGTGGGAGATGACTTGACACTAATCATCTTGCGTGATGGCTTACCACGGCCAACAGACTTCTCAGACGGGGGTGGAGCATAGTTGGTTTGAGAGCAGTCATGTGCATAGTGTCCTGGCTCTCCGCATGTGAAACAAGTCCCTAAAGTAGGACGTGGACCCGCTTTGACAAGCGGTCTACCAATAGGCCTGGGTGGAGCATGTAACTGAACTGGGTGAGGCGCCACAAAAGAGGGCCTCGGTGAATAACCGGGTGGAAGAGCGGAGTTCGGAACCCAAATTCGGCGCTTCTGAGGAGTAGAACCGGAGGAAGAACCCAAACCACGGTTGTGCTAACGAGACTCCTCGTAAGTGAGTTGAGTTGTCTCTGCATTAATGGCGTTGTTCACAAGAGCCTGGAATGTATTGCAATGATGCAAGTGGAGATCACGACGAAACTTGGGGTTGAGACCCTTTCGGAACATAGCCTGCTTCTTGGCGTCCGTGGACACCTCTTCTGTAGCATAGCGGGCAAGGTTCTCAAACTCTCTACTGTAAGCATCAACAGCCATCTTACTCTGGGTGAAACTACAAAACTCTTCTCTCTTGCGGTCGATGAGAGCCTGAGGAATGTGATGCTCGTGAAAAGCCTCAGTGAAATCTCTCCAGGTGGTTATCTGGCCAGCTGGAAGCATAGCCTCATAGTTCTGCCACCAAATACTAGCAGGACCTTCCAGATGATAAGCAGCGTAGGTGACCTTGTCACTTTCAGCTACGTTCGTAGAACACAGCTTGTGTGTGATACTACGTAGCCAGTCATCTGCATCGAGTGGTTCAATGGAATGATGGAAGGTAGGTGGTTTCAGACCAATGAAATCATAGATGGTCGCTGACTCTTTGTGCTGATGGGAGGTGTTCTCCTCAATACGTGCTAACAAGCGGTTAGACTCACTCTTGTTCCTCTCCATCTCTAACATGAACTCTGCCAACGAAGGCTGGTCGGGAGGATCCTCATCCCTACCATCTCCGTGGTTCCGGCTACGAGCAATAGAACTTCGGTTAACTGACAACATCCTGAAGAACCAACCAGGGAAACAAAGGATGGATTCAGCATCATCATAAGGATGTAGAATATAGTACGAGGGAAATACTGTCTCTTGAACTCCTAGGACAATTCTGGCAGCATAAGGGCAGTAAAATGCTCGAAATGAGATATTCTGCAAAAGATGGGGTAGCACCATACTCAACATCATGACTCAAGGTTCCGAGATATTACTAAACAGGCTACATCGGAGGTACTCAAACTGGGATAAGACTCAGATCAACCAAACCTTAGAGACTACGGAGTAGTAACACGTGATCCTGATAGACAGAAGAGAAAGCCTAGTTCTTTAACCCCGTAGGAAAGATAGGATGGCTTAGATCAGAAGGCATGAGGTATAAGGAGTAAAAGAGCCTTACGTTCCCTTCCACAATCAATTCCCCTATATAGCTAAAGAATTTCTAGACTCAACTTCGACCAGGTTGGCTTGGTAATCCTACAGGCAGTCAGGCTCAGATACCAAAGCTGTCAGGACCCCGATTCCAAGTCACACCGATCTAGCCGGTAACACCTCATATCACTTTGCGGCCTCACGCACGGTATTCCCACGGGTGTCGCCTTACCCTGGCCCGGGACCGTTTGCACCTTTTGGCTCACGTATATGATTGTGTCGCTAGCATCCATATGACAGAGAACCTGGGCCGACATGGCTAGTCCTGAACCCAAAGCGGCACCAACCTATGGGGACATGCATACATGGTTCACCTCGAGCATGTCGGTCAGCAGCGTGTGAATCCGGGCTGTAGCACTGGGCTAACAGGACTCCGGGGAACCCGGGCTGTAGCAGGCTAGGCAGGACTCCGGATGTCACCGCGTGACATTTCCCCGAAGGGACAGACACAGGAACGAAGTGAAACACATGCCGGCCAACCAAGTGTCCTGAGCAGTAGTGCTGAGCTAACAGGACTCCGGTGAACCAGGCTGTAGCGGACTACTATGGCGCAAGGAAGCACTATACTAGATTTCCCCATAAGAGAGGCTGCCAAGGATAAACAACTAGATTGTCGGATCCCACACATAGCAATACACGTCACACGTACACATAACATGCAAGTATGTGTTGTACAACATGGCATCATGACATAACTCAAACTCATATAGATAAAGGCCCAGAAGAGCCACATAGCATTAAATACAAACAGGGGTCACATGACCCATCATTCAGAGCATACAAGCAACGGAAGCATTACATGTCTGAGTACAGACAACTACAAAAGAAAAAGGCTAAGAAGCCTGACTATCTACAAGTCCCTCCCAAGGGTACAAGATCGTAGCTGAGGTAACAAGCTACTCATCGAAGTCCAAGCTGTACTACTAGTGAGACAGATGTCTCACCTACAAAACATAAATAAAGCAAACATGAGTACAAAGGTACTCAGGAAGACTTACATCAGATCCTATCATACATGCATTTGTGTCAAGAAGGTAATGTGGGGTTTAGTTGCAGCAAGCCAGCTTTGACTCAGTGGCTATCCTGTTCTACGACAACGAGAAACTTCTTTGAGGTGAGGCAGCGCACACGAGTCCACTAAACACCACATCAATACACTACTATGGATTCATCCCCGTCTCTCTACAACAAAGCCATCCATAGCACTCACACTTGTCTTGAGCATTTTAGATTATCCACTTGAAGTTGTCTATGTACCACGTAAGCATCCAAGAAATCCATAACCGAGGACACGACTATTCGAATAGATCATGATAACCCTGCAGGGGTGTACTTCTTCACACACGCTCTCACCACTTATCACCATATACACGTCATGTATCTCGGCAACCTTCAAGCGGAAGCCTGGCAAGGGTTTCGGCCACGACCTGACTAACCACACAAGACTCTAGTCTAGGTTTATCGCCTATTCGGGTTCCATCCGCAAGGAGATCCGGCCAGGGTTTCGCTCACGGCCCCAAACGATGTGTACAGGGTTCCCGAGCCCACCATCCGGGTGCCACTCGGTACACTGGGCCACGGTGCCTAGTCTGTCCCAAGTCCACCCTGCCGGGTGCCACTCGATAGAAAAATAGCACTACCTACAAACACCAGAAACTATTTGCAACTCCTGGACAGAGATCAAGTTGGTTAATAAGTCAAGAGGGGCACTTAAGCATTCCAATGTGTGGTAGTAGCTAGTCATTGGACGACATACACGAAACTCAGTGCTTAAGGACGGTTCCAGTGAGACAACCCACCATGTACTCCTACATGGCCTCTCACCGCTACCTTTACCAAATCATGTTCACACACTTAACTCTCAGCATCAGAACATAGCATTGCACTCCAATTCATTCCCAATGAATCAGACCTGACATACTCTAAGCAATAGCAGGCACATCATGGTAGGAACACAAGATGGCTCAATCAACTCCTACACATGCTAGTGGGTTTTAACTATTTACTATGGCAATGACAGGTCATGCAGAGGAATGGGTTCAACTACCGCAGCATAAAGTAGCAGTTGAATCGTTGTTTTCCTAATGCAATAAATGAGAGAAGGAGCGAGAGAGTAGGATTGTATCGGAATGAACAAGGGGGTTTGCTTGCCTGGTAGATCAATAGGGGACACTGCTCCACTGACAGGTACTTTGGATCGGTCTCCGGAGCAGGACCTATCGAGAAGGAATGGTGTCGAAAATCAGACACAAGCATATCCAACATTATGATGCATGAACATGGCATGACTATGTGATGTTGTTTGAGTTAATGCATCTATCATTTATTTGGTTGAAGTCCATTTGAACCAAGGGTTCAAATGCAACTCCAAATTAAGCTCTTAAATATGCCATTTATATGTTTTCATATATACAGCATGTATAGGTTGGTTTGTCATGCATGAAAATGGTACACATGGATAGATTGAATTTTTCTGATCATTTTTTATATATAAATTATTTCAATCTGAGCTACGGTTGAATTTCTATGAATTTTTGAAGTTTTGGCTAATTTCAGGAATTTCTGAATTATTTTAAATCCAGAAAATCCTTTACTGCTTCAGCACGGCGTCATGCCTGCGTCAGCAGGTCAACAACACTGACCAGGTCAAACCTGACATGTGGGGATCTACACGTCAGTGACATGGTTAGTTAGCAGGGGGTTAAAATTAGCCTAACTAAAAATTAGGAGGCGCCGAGGCCCATCTGTCATTGACCCAGAGGGTCATTAGGTTAGTGCTAACTGGGGTTTGACCGGCGTTAAGCCTTCGGCAAGGCCGAATGCGGCGGAGGGGCACGGGAATCACCCTCCGGCGACCATTTAGGCGGCGGGGACCACAGACGAGGAGCTGGAGCTCGTCCGCGTCGTTTGGAGCAAGCGGGAGGCTGCGGGGGTGCCAGAGCTCGCCAGAAACGAGCTCGAGGCGGCGGCCGGAGTTCGGCCGGGTGCGCGCGCAGCGCTGCGGAAGGCCTCTATGGCCTCCTGGAGTCACCGGGAGCACGGTGACGCGCACGGTTGCGAGCTGCGGCGGCTAGCGCGACGACGGCGGCATGGACGGCAGCGAGGAGCTACGACCGTGGTGGGGAATGAAGCTACGGCATGGAAACTACAGAACGGAGAGGGGGAAGCGGATCAGAAGCTCACAGCGAATCCGGCGAAGTCTTCAGCGAGCTCGGGGGAGGTCGATCGCGAGCAGAACGGCGTGGGCGATCTCCGGTGGCTGGAAGTGAAAACGATGGCGAGGCGGCACTCCAGGGCCTCCCGAGGTGCGTGTCTTGGCGGAGAGGACGAGGAAGACGCGGCGAAGCTCTTGGGTTTGTCAGAGAGGCAAGGCCGTGGCGGTGGGCGCGACAATGGCGTGCGACGGCGACGGCAGCGCTCGGGCGCGGTGAGAGAGAGAGCGAGGGAGAGGAGGGGAGACCACGGGAGAGCGAGAGAGAGGTGCGGGGCAGCACGTGGCGTCGCGCGGGGCATCCAGGCGACGGGGGGGGGGGGGGGGGAGGAGGACAGGCAGGCAGGAGGCGTGGCGCCCATGCGCGCGGGTGGCGAGCGCGTGCCTCTCGTCCTCCTGGTGCGAGGAGGACGATGACAGGCGCTGCCAGGCGGCTGGGCCGGCCTGTTGGGCCACTGGGCCAGGCCAGGCTGCACAGTGACGGGCTGCACAGGGAGATAAGTGCAGGTAAGCGTTTTTCCACTTTTGTTTTCTTTTCTATTTTCTGACATTTGTTTCTGCTTTTAAAATAATACTAAACTAATTTATTTCCTTATGCCAATTTTTGTAGGAGTTAATGGTATTATTCCAGAGCTCCGCAACAACTAGCATAATTTTTGGACATATATTATTTATATAACATATATATATCCAAAGCAAATAATTATGCATTAATTCCAAATGGCCAAAATAAATATTTATGAGCTCCTGAGAATATTTGTTAGAATTTTACCTTTGTCCAATATCTTCAGAGAGCAACATGAACATTTTCTTGGACCCTTTTGGAGCAATTTTTATCTGGGTTATTTCCATAAATAATTTCTGAGGGTTTCACAAATCCCCATTTCAAATTTAAATGAAATTTAAACATGATGCGAACATGAAGGCTAGCCTAGGTCATACCAGAACTAGGGATGTGACACGTGTTATGTTTATCTGCAGCTTAAAATGCCAGGTCATAAGGGGACCATCACAGTACATGGGAGCAGGAAGATCGCTTTGGAATGTGAGGTAGGTGATGCGGCTTATGCTGAGTCGGTTTGTGCCACGGAGGAGCTGAAATCTTATAAAGACCAAGTTGATCCGGCAGACATGAATTCTTTGAAAAAGCCAACTACAGAACACGATCCAGCGTTGAAGTTTAAATCGGCCATAGATACTAAGATGGTTGATTTTGTTCCTGGTGATTCATCCAAATAGTTCAGTATCAGCGCTAACCTGGATCCCAAATAGGAAAGCGCGCTCATCGAGTTCATCCATGAGAACCGGGACATCTTTGCACGGAAACCTTCTGACATGCCAGGGTGTACCGAGGGAACTCGTTGAGCACACACTTAACATTGATCCTAAGTTTAAACCAGTCCGGTAGTTTCTCCGCCGCTTCAATGAAGAAAGGCGTAAGGCTATCGGTGAAGAGGTAGCTCGGTTGTTGGCCGCAGGGTTTATCATGGAAGTCTTTCACCTAGAGTGGTTCACTAATCCGGTGCTGGTTCTTAAGAAAAACGGCACTTGGCGTATGTGTGTAGATTACACATACTTGAACAAAGCTTGTCCTGCAGACCCCTTTGCCCTCCCTCGTATTGATCAGATCATTGATGCTACGGCGGGTTGTGACCGTTTGTGTTTTCTGGATGTTTACTCTTGTTATCATCAGATCAAAATGGCAGTTATGGACCAGGAGAAGACAACTTTCATCACTCCCTTTGGAGCCTTTTGCTATGTCTCCATGCCCTTTGGGCTCAAGAGTGCCCAGGCGACTTATCAACACTGTGTTCAGAATTGTCTTCATAAGCAGATTGGGCGCAATGTTCATGCATATGTGGATCATATTGTGATAAAGTCCAGGAAGGAGGAAACATTAATAGACGATTTGAGAGAAACCTTTGACAACCTCCGGGTTTACAAGATGATGCTCAATCCGGAAAAGTGTGTCTTTGGTGTACCGGCGGGCAAACTCGTGGGCTTTCTAGTGTCAAACAGAGGCATTGAGGCTAATCCAGAAAAGATCTCAGCAATCACATCTTTGGCTAAACCGACGTGTATCAATGACGTTCAACGTTTGGCCGGTCGGATTGCGGCTTTGAGCCGGTTTATCAGTCGTCTTGGGGAGAAGGCTATTCCTTTATATTAGATGCTGAAGAAAACAGATGATTTTGTCTGGAGCGAGGCGGCTGATAAAGCGTTTGAGGATCTGAAGAGGCAGCTAGTTGAACCACCTGTGCTTGCAGCCCCGATCGATAAAGAGCCGTTATTGCTATATGTGGCTACTAATGCCTGAGCTGTTAGCGTGGCTATTTTGGTGGATCGCAAGGAAGTTGGAAAGGAGTATCCGGTTCAATGACCAGTTTATTATATCAGTGAAGTACTCATTGAATCAAAGCAGAGGTATCCACATTGGCAGAAGCTGGTATATGGAGTGTTTATGGCAAGCCGGAAGCTTAAACATTATTTCCAGGGCCATCCTATCACAGTGGTCAGTTCAGCCCCTTTGGGAGATATCATTCAAAACAGAGAAGCAACTGGCCGTATTGCCAAGTGGGCTATTGAGCTTGTACCTCACGGGCTCAAATATATACCTCGCACAGCGATCAAATCCCAGGCACTCGTGGACTTCATCAATGATTGGATGGAGTTGCAGGCACCAGAGGAGAAGCCAGATAATACGTATTGGACTATTCACTTTGATGGATCCAGGCAGTTGGAGGGCTTTGGGGCTGGAGTCATACTAACTTCCCCAAGAGGTGACAACTTTTGTTATGTCCTCCGTTTAATGTTCCCTTGTACTAACAATGCAGCTGAGTATGAGGCTTTGCTACACGGTCTTCGGATGGCTAAGGAAATGAACTTAAGCCGGGTCAAGTGCTTTGGGGATTCAGATCTGGTGGCTCAACAGGTGTCTGGCACTTGGGATTCTAAAGACCCACTCATGGCTGTATATCGGCGAGAGGTAGATACAGTGGCTAGTCACTTCAAAGGTTATCAGGTGGACAATATAGACCGGCGAAAGAACGAAGCGGCGGATGCTTTAAGTCGCCTTGGTTCTCAGCGTAAACCGGTTCCACCAAATGTTTTTCTTGACGTGTTGCATAATCCGTCAGTCAAAGTACCAACAGAGGAAGAGTTGGCTATTCCTGATCTGGAGGCTCAATTGGTGCCGGCTTTGCATGTCATACCGGATTGGACAATCCCATATCTTGCTTACATGAACCGGGGCGAGTTGCCGGACGATGAAACCTTGGCCCGACAGGTAATCCAGCGTTCCAAGTCCATGACCATAATCAACGGGGAGTTACATCGTTACAGCATTTCAGGAGCAATTGAGCGTTGTGTCTCTCCTCAAGAGGGTTGTGAGATTTTGCGAGAAATCCATGAAGGGGATTGTGGTCACCACGCCGGTTCAAAGTCTTTGGTTGCTAAAGCTTTTCGCCATGGTTTTTACTGGTTAACAGCTCATGCTGATGCAGAGGATTTAGTCAAGAGATGTGACGGTTGTCAGAAATTCACACGCCGTGCTCACATTCTGGCTCAAGAGTTGAGGATGGTTCCAATAACTTGGCCGTTTGCGACTTGGGGGCTTGATATGGTTGGACCCTTCAAGCGATCCAAGGACAAAAAGACCCACTTGTTAGTGGCAGTTGATAAATTCACCAAATGGGTGGAAGCATAGCCAGTCAGTAAGTGTGATGTGGCCATGGCGGTTCAATTCATCAAAAAGGTGATATTCCGGTTTGGTTTTCCACACAGCATTATAACTGATAATGGTACTAATCTGTCAAAAGGAGAGATGGAGGAATTTTGCCAACGTGAGCACATCCAACTTGATATAGCATCGGCGGCTGACCCCCAGTCTAATGGTCAGGCGGAGAAGGCAAATCAAGAAATTTTATGAGGTATCAAACCCTGGCTTATGGTTCCTTTGAAATGGACACCGGGTTGTTTGGTTGAGGAGTTACCCTCTATGTTATGGAGCATCAATACCACACCCAACAGGTCTACGGGTTACACACCTTTTTTCATGGTTTATGGAGCAGAGGTAGTTCTTCCTAGTGACATCCATCACGACTCGCCTCGTGTGACAGCTTACGTTGAAGCTGACAATGAGAAGGCACGTCAGGATTCCCTGGACCTGTTAGATGAAGAGCGTGATCTTGCAGCAGCTTGTTCGGTGATTTATCAGCAAGATCTCCGATGTTATCACAGCCGCCGGGTTAAGACCAGAACCTTTCAAGAGGGTGATTTGGTGCTCCGGCTCATCCAGGATCAGACTGATATGCACAAGTTATCCCCACCTTGGGAAGGACCATTTGTGGTCAGCAAGAATCTGCACAACGGGTCATACTACCTCATTGATGTTCGAGAGCACAAAGACTCACGTAAATCGGAGGAGGAGACCAAGCGGCCGTGGAATATAGCTCTTCTTCGGCCTTACTATACTTGAGCCATAGGCTCTTCATATGTACATATTTATGACAATGTATATATTATATGATAAACCGGAGACTCGAATAAAGCGGGGTCTCTGTTCTTTTTACATCATGTGTGTACCTATAAGGGTTTTTGCTAACAAAGCAAAATTTTGTTAAACCGGTCTATGCAGCCGCACGAATACTAAGGGATATCACTAGGGGGCTTGGCTGATTATCACACCATAGCTACACCTCTTGATAGGCGTTACGCCACAAAGGAAATTATGTGGGGCCAAAGAGAGTGTTGCACAAAGCACAAACTCAAACATGGGCACCCACCGAGCACAGCTCACAAAGTTACTTGGGGGCTCTTTGTGAAAAGCAACAAAGAGTTTGAAAGGACCCTTGTAATTGGCTATCAAGCCACGGCTTGGAAGCCTAGTGTATTCACCTAAAACCCTGGGTTAACCTGCCTTCATCAAGTAAGCCACTCCTATCCAGGTAATCCTGGTATGACCCGCCGAACGTTTGACAAGTCAATCTTCTACAGACCCTGAACTTGTCAAAGTTAAAACGACAATTGGTTAATTGGAGGCCCATCTTAAAAGGCTTTGTTAAACGGTTTAACTCAGAGGCCTGGCAGCCCATGAAAAGCCTCGCATATTTATTTTTTGAATCCTATTTGCTAAGTTTTCTGCCTTTATTGAGGTTCATAATATGTTCTGATAAACCGGTGTCTTTGGCCCGGTTTGACTTCCAACTACACGTTGTCAGTACATGATCAGTTACAAGCCGGCGTTCCTTACCCCGGTCTGGTTTGACTAAATCACCAGTGCTATAAAGAAAACCCGGTGATTATTATATCCCGGTATAGTTTATTATCATAATCCGGCAAGATAAGGACGGAGTTATCGACACTTCGGATTAGTGTGGACACCTTTACCATACAAGCAGTTGGTCAACCAACGAGGTATGTTGCATATATTACTTTTTATACAAAAACTTTGATTATTCATCTAAGTATTGTATATTTGTTGAGCATCATAAACCTGTCCAGTGGTAAACCACTAGGACACTTTCAAGTTCTTATATCCAGGAACACAACTCATCATGGGCTATGCATAAATAGATCCCAAAAAGTGGAACAAATTTTCACGAAGTGTCACAAAACATGCTCGATGGCATGACAGATAAAGGAGTTTTACTATCCTATTACAAGAAGCTTCAAAGCGGCTACAAGTGCATAATTGTTTTTTAGTATTGGCATACAATATCTGGTAAATCGGCTGCCGGTTTAAGACGCTTCGTCTGGACGGTTTGAAGGTTGAGGATCAGTTGGTGTGATCACTTCTTCTTCATCCCTCCCCAGACGCTGGAA
Organism: Triticum monococcum; assembly: GCA_034509565.1. Taxonomy (NCBI): domain Eukaryota; kingdom Viridiplantae; phylum Streptophyta; class Magnoliopsida; order Poales; family Poaceae; genus Triticum; species Triticum monococcum. The sequence goes on from CM067843.1 coordinate 248,254,285, forward strand.
ATCAACCGTCGGCCAATCGACTCCAGTTAAAGCTTGAAACACGACCTCTTCATGGATAAGGCCGGAGGGGTTAATATCAGGAGCAAAGGTATGCTTACGGATTGGAGGCACAAGTTCTCCGACTTCATGGATTTCGGCAGGCTGTCTCTTCCCTTCAGCGTCATAAGCCGGCTGGAAATGAGACAAGTCTGTGTCCTCTCCCAATTTGCTAGCTATTGGCCGCATTTCTTTGGTCAGCTTTCAGAGGTCATCATTGTCGAAGTTTGAACCGTCCTCCTTTACACCTAGGTATCCTTTAATGATGTCCTCCGCTTCAAGGTCTGGAATCCATGCCTTGGCTCGGATTAGTGCGGTTAATGCTCCTGCTCATGCAGCTGCCTTCTTCAGTTCGGTGATCCAGGCTGGTAACATGGCCAGCTTCTCAAGAGTTTACTTTATCAGTGATGGTGCCGGTTTATTGTAAGCCGTAGTGCAAATAGCCCCCTGGGACCCGGAGTACAACTGTTCAATCAAAGTATATGCCGCTTTAAGCTTCATCCGCACATCTGTGCCCAGATGAGCGATACGAGTGCCTGTTAAGGTTTAAAATCAGTGTTCTGATCAATGATAAGGTTCCATGAATTGGACAAACTACACAAGGAGATACTTACCAAAGACAATGGAAGTCATGGCGTTGATTTGTTGTTTCAAACCACCTAGTTCATCTACAACTGGTTTCAAGGCTGCTTCGGCATTCTCAGGTCTTTTGGTTAAACCGGTTTTCTTGGTTTCCCAGTCAGCACGATCTTTGTTAAAAGACTCTTTCAGCTTTTCCATCGCTGCCAGGGCTTTGGTCAGCTCCTCTTTATCTTTCGCAGCTTCTGCTTGTTGGGGCTTCACATTCTCTTGCAAATCAGCGGTCCGGGCATCTCTATTGTTTAGTTCAGCCTACAACAATGAAGAAATGTCAAACAGCATGATATATATTTTCTAAAGTACAAAGCGTATAACAAGTTATGCACTTCATACTTGGGGGTGAAAGTGCAACTATCCCTAGGTGGTTTTGGTAATTCATAACAACATATAGCTCATTGAGCTAATGCTATTCCAAGATGATTATTTCAGGAAAGCTCAATGATTGGCATGGCATGGATGTGAAAGTGGAACCCTCAAAATGCTAAGGACAAAGAATTGGCTCAAGCTCAAAAGTTCAAGACTCTTCATTTTATATTTTAGTGATCCAAGATCACATTGAGTCTTTAGGAAAAGCCAATACTATCAAGGAGGGATGACATGTTGCTTAATGAGCCTCTTGCTCTATGTGCTCAATGATATGCTCCAAAATCCTCAACCACTTCTCCATAGCCACAAATGACCTAAACACTAAGCCAAACTCGGTCATACCGATTCTTTCAATCCGGCGCCACCGAGTTTCACTTGTCATTTGCCACTGCCAAACCCTAGCAATTTGGTCCTACCGATAAGGATCTCGGTCTCACCGAGATGGGCTTGCAAACTCTCTGTTTCCCTTTCGTAACTTTTCGGTCTCACCGAAAGAGCGAATCGGTCCCACCAAGAATGCAACGCAAACTCTATGTTTCCTTCTTGTAACTTTTCGGTCTCACCGAAAGAGCGAGTCGGTCCCACCGAGTTTGCCTGACCAACTCTCTGGTTAGCTTATTGCCAAACTCGGTCTCACCGAGTTTGTGCAATCGGTCTCACCGAGATTACGTTATGCCCAAACCCTAACCAAATCGGTCCTACCGAGTTGCATGTCAGTCCCACCGAAATCCCTAACGGTCACTAGGTTTACTATTTCGGTCCGACCGAGTTTTCTGATTCGGTCCTACTGAGATTGATAAATTGTGTGTAACGGTTGGATTTTGTGTGGAGGCTATAAATACCCCTCCACCTCCTCTTCACTCGTGGAGAGAGCCATCAGAACACATACACCATTCCAACTCATATGTTCTGAGAGAGAACCACCTACTCATGTGTTGAGACCAAGATATTCCATTCAAACCATATGAATCTTGATCTCTAGCCTTCCCCAAGTTGCTTTCCACTCAAATCTTCTTTCCACCAGATCCAAATCCCATGAGAGAGAGTTGAGTGTTGGGGAGACTATCATTTGAAGCACAAGAGCAAGGAGTTCATCATCAACACACCATTTGTTACTTCTTGGAGAGTGGTGTCTCCTAGATTGGCTAGGTGTCACTTGGGAGCCTCCGACAAGATTGTGGAGTTGAACCAAGGAGTTTGTAAGGGCAAGGAGATCGCCTACTTCGTGAAGATCTACCGCTAGTGAGGCAAGTCCTTCGTGGGCGATGGCCATGGTGGGATAGACAAGGTTGCTTCTTCGTGGACCCTTCATGGGTGGAGCCCTCCGTGGACTCGCGCAACCGTTACCCTTCATGGGTTGAAGTCTCCATCAACGTGGATGTAGGATAGCACCACCTATCCGAACCACAGGAAAAACATCCGTGTCTCCAATAGCGTTTGAATTCTCCAAACCCTTCCCTTTATATTCTTGCAAGTTGCATGCTTTACTTTCCGCTGCCAATATACTCTTTGCATGCTTGCTTGAATTGTGTAATGATTGCTTGACTTGTCCTAAGATAGCTAAAAACTGCCAACAACTAAAATTGGGAAAAGTTTAAGTTTTTATTTGGTCACGTAGTCTAATCACCCCCCCTCTAGACATACTTTCGATCCTACAAGTGGTATCAGAGCTTTGGTCTCCATTTGCTTTGATCTCCATAGCTTTTGGTGGTCATAGCCTTGGTTTCACAACCGAGGAGAGTATTGCGTCTAGCGAGGGAAATTATCACTGTAGAGGTCCTTACTTTGATGGTACTAATTTTGCTAGTTGGAAGCATAAAATGAAAATGCATATTCTTGGACATAACCCCGCCGTATGGGCTATTGTTTGTGTTTGCTTGCAAGGTGAGTTCTTCGATGGGAGGGAACCAAACCGTGAAGCTACCGCGGATGAGTTGAAGATGTTGCAATACAATGCTCAAGCTTGTGATATTCTCTTCAACGGATTATGCCCCGAAGAATTCAACAAAATCAGCCGCCTTGAGAATGCAAAGGAAATTTGGGACACCTTGATTGATATGCACGAAGGTACCGACTCCGTCAAGGAATCCAAGTTGGATGTGCTCCAAAGTCAACTTGACAAGTTCAAGATGAAGGATGGTGAAGGTGTCGCTGAAATGTACTCTAGGCTTGCTCTCATCACAAATGAGATTGCTGGCTTAGGAAGTGAAGAGATGACCGATAGATTCATCATCAAGAAGGTCCTAAGAGCCTTGGATGGGAAATATGATACCGTGTGCACTTTGATTCAAATGATGCCCAATTACAAAGATCTCAAGCCAACGGAAGTGATTGGAAGGATTGTTGCTCATGAGATGTCACTCAAGGATAAAGAGGAACTTCACAACAAATCAAGTGGTGCCTACAAAGCCTCATGTGAAGTCCCCACATCATCAAGTGAGAAACAAACCTTCAATGAAGAATTGAGCTTAATGGTGAAGAACTTCAACAAGTTCTACAAGAGTAGAAGCAAAGATAGAAGCTTCAAGTCAAGGTCATACAATGACAAAAGATCTTCTAGTCGAGAGCGAAACTGCTACAATTGTGGAAGACCCGGACACTATTCCAATGAGTGTACGGCTCCCTACAAGAGAAGAGAAGATTCTCCAAAAAGAAGCAAAGAATCACCACCAAGAGAGAGAAGGAGTAGAGATGATCGTTATGAACGGAGATACTCACGGAGAAGCAAGGAGTCGGAAAGGAAGGAAAAATCATCAAGGAGCTATACAAAACGAAGACATCAAGCTCATGTTGGTGAATGGGTATCCGGCTCCGACTCCGACAGCCACTCCGAGAGAAGTTATCACTCCGACTCTGAAGATACTCAAGATGAAGGTGTTGCCGGTCTAGCACTTGTGTCAACCAACTCCTACGACATATTTGACTCACCAAATGAAGGAATTGGAAGATGCTTCATGACCAAAGGTCCTAAGGTAACACACCCCGAGTATGTTGATTTTAATAGTGATGAAGATGACTTGTTAGGTGATGATGACTTGCTTGTTGACAACTCTAGTGATGAGTACTATGATGAAACATCAATTAATCATGCTAAAACGAATGACAATGATAAGGAGAAGATTGAGGCTCTAACTAAAGAACTAAACACTCTTAAGTTAGCTCATGAAACTATCTTCGAAGATCATCGAGAACTTTTAAGAGCTCATGAGAAATTACGCTTTGAAAAGCTCAATCTTGAGCAAGAGCATGAGTTCTTAAAAGCAATCAATGATGATCTCCGCAAGAAAAGTTCTTCTTACATTGCCAAGCGTTTACTATTATCCACTTACATGCCTCAAGTCAAGTCTAGTAACAAGAACAAGAAAGATTCTTCCTCTAGTAGTAACAATGATCATGCTAAATCCAATATTGTTGCTTCTAGTAGTTCTCTTGATTCCACTAATGATTCTTTTAGCCAAGTTACACTTGAGCAAGAAAATAGCTTATTGAAGGGGATTATAGAGAAAGGAGTGTACAAAAGCCTTGCTGGGAGTAAGCAATTCAAGGAAATTGTGCGCAAGCAAGGAATGCACCGGAAGAATCAAGGTGTTGGTTTTGAACGAAAGTTCAATGCCAATGGAGTTGAATGGGAAGAAGATCAATACCCCAAGACAAAGTTGTTCCTCAACAAGAGAAGTATGACACCTCTTTCAAGGGGACACAAGCTCAAGATGATCTTCCACCACAAGACTACAAGCAAAAAGGCAAGGACAAGCTTCAAGAGGAGATTGATGCATTTGAAGAAGCTCCTAAGACCTTAGTCAAGTGGATTCCCAAGACCACGTGAAGCTCCACTTCATCAAGTACGACTACAACTCCAAGGATTCCCATCAAGATGGTGTGGATCCAAAAGAAAAAGAACTAGAGAGTTCTTGAGGGTGACTCCGCCAACATATTTCATTCTCATCATTTTGGCAAGAACAAGTGCAATCAACTTCCACATCATGCACTAGTTCAAGGAGTCACAAACCCTCTTGTTGGTAAGACAATGGACAAGGTAACCTAAAGTTTTCATGGACATCATCTTGTGTATGCATCACTCGATGTCTATGGATATCCTTGTTTGTTCCTTGTGGGACTAACCCATGTAGGTATTGAAAGTGCAATTCACTCAAATGGATAGCTCCAAGTGATCTACATCAACATTGAGCATCCACATCTTCAACATCTACATGAAGTCATCATCGACAAAACCCAAGGTTAGTTCATCCCTCTTAGGGGGGATATCACATCTAGGGGGAGCTTTACTCTAAGACTTGAGCTAAAGCAACTCTAAAGATGTGAATACAACAATGCTTAATGTAAAAGTGGTAACCCCACTTGAGCTTAAACGATGAGTATGACCTACGATCAAGTGTTCTCACTTGACTCCTAAGTCAATATACTCATATATAGATGACCTAGTCATCGCAAATTGCTTGATAGATGCTAGAATTGTTTGTGCATGCTTTGCCACATATTTCATTTGCCATCTTATTGTGTGAGCATGTTGGTTGCATATTTTACTCATTCGAGGACATCCACTTGTTGTTTTGATTGTTTGGCTTTATCTTCTTTTGCCAAGTGGATGGACAAGAATGCCTAAGAACCTCCTCTAGCTATCTATGCTTTTCTCGTCTCAAACTCTATTCATGCTGCATCACAAAACTTGATCAAGTCAGATTCGAACCACTCTGTGTGAGGAGCGCTCGGAGTCCCCAATTCGTCATAGACTTAAACTTCCAAAACCTCTTTGTGATTCTCGATCTGACCGATACCATACTTTCGGTCCTACCGAGATCATTAAGTTGATCTAGGTTTTCGATCTCGGTGCAACCGATCTGAACCACTAGGTCACACCGAGTTGCAATAACTGTATACAATTTTGCATCTTGGTGCCACCGAGTTGTTCCACTCGGTCACACCGACAGGGTCGGGCTATATATAGTGACGGGCAGAATTTTGGAAATTTCTCCGAAACCTCTTCGCCCGCGCATAGCTCGCTCTGCCTCCTGGGTCTCCGGATCGTCCTCCTCGCCGCCAGCAGCCTCCAGTTGCTGGTCTCCGTCGCCGTCAACGGGAATTCTGCCCCGCCGTTGCCGCCGTAGCGTGTCACCACCGAACTAGGGTATGGACTCGATCTTTGTGCTATTCTCCAATCTGATTCCTAGCACATTGTGATCATCATGATTCTTGCCACGTTTGATAAACTCCTATCCAGTCAATGAACTTGTAGATTAGGTTTAATTCGAAAATTTTAGGGTTAGGTTTCCGCCGAAACCATCTCGGACCCACCGAGTTGAAAAACTCGGTCCCACCAATTTGGCTTATGCCATTGCACAAGTAAAACTCGGTCTGACCGAGAATTACTTATCGGTGTGACCGATTTTGGAACTCTATGAAACCCTAGCAGTCTCGGTGCCACCGAACTGTGACTCCGTCTGACCGAGTTCACTAGTTCTGGTGCCAAAACTGCTTTGGTGTCACCGAGTTTGAAAATTGGTAGATCCAAGATGATTTCAGTGGAAAACTAAAACTAAGTTTTTGAATTATTCTTTTGCAAAAATCTCTGCATTTTGTGATGCTCATCCACTCTATCTCATCTATAATCTATTCACAGGGTCAGCAGTCAGTTTGCATCATGTCAGACCAGAGTGACAGCCAAAACTTGTCAGAGCAGCAAGTGCAGTTGAGTGAGGGCACTAGCCCCTCAAGTTCCTCAGATGATGGCAGCAGGAGCACACCCAGCAACCTGCCTAAAGCTGCCACTAGACAAAGGAAGAAGAGGACTTCTGATTCTGAAGATGAAGACTATGTGGCAGAGGAAGAGGCCACATCAAAGAGAGTTGAGCCAGCTCAAGGCACAAAGCCAGGCCTGAAAATCAAAAGGCCAGCAGGCAAGCAACCCATGTCAAAGGCTAGAGCTTCAACTGTGAAGCCTGCTCCCATTGAGCCCGTTGCTGCTGAGGGCAAAAAGAGGAAAGAAAGAGTGAAGAAGACTATAGCCAGAGTGCTTGGGAAGGCCTCCATCATGGTAGATGAGGAGGAAGAAGAAGAGGTTGCTGCACCAGCACCCAAGGCAGCCAAACTTATGGGAGATGCCATAAGGTCAGGGACAACTGCATCCAAGCCAAAGGAAGCACCCAAGGCTGCATCTAAGCCTAAGAGTGCACCAAAGAGAAACACAAGAAGCATCCCAGCCACTGAAAAGAACAAGGCCCCAGTGCCTGAAGCTGCAGAGGAAGAGGAAGAGAATGTCCTTAGGAAGCTCAAGCCCAAGATCCCAGACCACAACGATGCTCATCCTGTGGCTGAGGATATGAAGCTCGGGAGAGATTCAGGGCTGAGGAAGTGGAGAGAAGCAGATCCGTATGCTTCTAGGAGAAGGACTGCAGTGGACTACATGTTTCATACCAAGGAGCAGCAGGATTTCTATGAGACTGTTTTGCTTGATAAGAAGCCAATTGTATGTGACATGCGATGGGTCGACTGGACCTACATGAAGGAGAATGAGGAACACTACCCTGGAGTATATGACAGCTTTAGTGCGTGTGGAGTGGCAGACTTTGTTGGGCAGAAGCTCACAAAGTGGAACGAGGATCTAATCATGCAATTCTACTCCACAGCACACTTCTATCCGGATGGCAGGATCACTTGGATGTCAGAGGGTACAAGGTACCAATCAACTGTTGAGGAATGGGCGAAGTTGATCAATGCCCCAGAGGAGCAAGCAGATGACTTGGACATTTATGCCAAGAAGAAGATGGACCACAACACCATGTCCAACATGTACAAGGAGATTCCGAATGAAGCACTTGACACGTTCAAGTTTGGCTTAGTGCACCATCTTCTGTCAGGACTGCCCACTATCAACTGGATACTGAGCCACACCCTATTGCCCAAGTCTGGAGATCACAAGATGATCAGAGGTCACGCGATCAATTTGCTTCATGTCTTTGACGTGCCTCAAAAATTCAAAGTCATGAGTCTCATAGTGGAAACAATCAAGAGGATAGCAGCAGACCAGAAGAGGAGCTGTGGATATGCCCCACAGATTCAGGAGCTCATCAACTCCAAGATGGGCACGGGCATATACCTCTTGGATAAGGAACACCTGCCCATCCGTCCAGACTTTGAAGATAACCAAGTGGTCATGACTGAGAATGAGCCATCATCTGTCCATGCACAAGCTCAGAAGGAGAAGGCGAACAAGGAGAAAGCTGCAAGGATGCCTACTAAAGCGGAGGCATCTGATTACTTCCTGAAAACCAAACAAGAGCAGCTTGGTTACCTGATTGCGTCCACCCTGCGGATTGAGCAAGGACTTGCCACCCTGACTCAGAACCAGGCAAGCTTAGAGAGGATCATGGAACAGAGGTTCTATGACTTGGACATCAAGGTGACAGAGATACAGACTGCCATGGAGCAGCTCCAGGATGACATGAATGAGAGGAAAGGCAGGACCACGACCGATGCTTTTGCCAGGGTGCCACGAGGTCCGAGGTCGTCTGCACTGCCAGTTGCTGACACTAGAGCTACAACGTCTGGGCCAGCCACAGCCTCAGTTCCACCAGCTCCAGCATCCACTTCAGCCTCAACTCCGACCACGTCTACCGAAGGCTTCGTCCTTGGAGTGCTCCGGACTCCACCACCACCTGAAGATCAAGCCTGAGCGTCGACTTAGCACTATGCATTTTCTAGGAACTTTTTGGTAACTTGTTGCCAAAGGGGGAGAAAATGTATAGATCATAGGCTTCGAGAGAGAGTGTTGCTTTTATTCTCTCTTGTTTTATTTGGTGGTTTTTCGAACTTTGTTTGCTTGTGTGTGAGATACTATGTCCTTATCTGTGTGAGACATCGATGATCATGTGTTTGATCATAAGCTACACTTAATGTTTGCTTAATGCTTGCTTAAATATTATCATTCTATCTATCTTTTGTGATCATTCACTATTCTTGGTGATGAGTGCATGTATTTCAATCTTATTATTTTTGAGCGCTCCACCAAGATGTATGTGACATGGAAGAGTAACCCATGACTCTAACTCCTTGTGCATTTGCAGTCCAAAGCAAATTTTAAATATGCACAAATTTAGGGGGAGCTCTTATTTGTCACATACTTCTCAAAGCGACGATATATTTTATGCTTATTATCATTTGTCGAAGCTTTGATCTATATGTTGTCATCAATTACCAAAAAGGGGGAGATTGAAAGTGCAACTATCCCTAGGTGGTTTTGGTAATTCATAACAACATATAGCTCATTGAGCTAATGCTATTCCAAGATGATTATTTCAGGAAAGCTCAATGATTGGCATGGCATGGATGTGAAAGTGGAACCCTCAAAATGCTAAGGACAAAGAATTGGCTCAAGCTCAAAAGTTCAAGACTCTTCATTTTATATTTTAGTGATCCAAGATCACATTGAGTCTTTAGGAAAAGCCAATACTATCAAGGAGGGATGAGGTGTTGCTTAATGAGCCTCTTGCTCTATGTGCTCAATGATATGCTCCAAAATCCTCAACCACTTCTCCATAGCCACAAATGACCTAAACACTAAGCCAACTCGGTCATACCGATTCTTTCAATCCGGCGCCACCGAGTTTCACTTGTCATTTTCCATTGCCAAACCCTAGCAATTCGGTTCTACCGATAAGGATCTCGGTCTCACCGAGATGGGCTTGCAAACTCTCTGTTTCCCTTTCGTAACTTTTCGGTCTCACCGAAAGAGCGAATCGGTCCCACCGAGAATGCAATGCAAACTCTATGTTTCCTTCTTGTAACTTTTTGGTCTCACCGAAAGAGCGAGTCGGTCCCACCGAGTTTGCCTGACCAACCCTCTGGTTAGCTTATTGCCAAACTCGGTCTCACCGAGTTTGTGTAATCGGTCTCACCGGGATTACGTTATGCCCAAACCCTAACCGAATTGGTCCTACCGAGTTGCATGTCAGTCCCACCGAAATCCCTAACGGTCACTAGGTTTACTATTTCGGTCCGACCGAGTTTTCTGATTCGGTCCCACCGAGATTGATAAATTGTGTGTAACGGTTGGATTTTGTGTGAAGGCTATAAATACCCCTCGACCTCCTCTTCACTCGTGGAGAGAGCCATCAGAACACATACACCATTCCAACTCATATGTTCGGAGAGAGAACCACCTACTCATGTGTTGAGACCAAGATATTCCATTCAAACCATATGAATATTGGTCTCTAGCCTTTCCCAAGTTGCTTTCCACTCAAATCTTCTTTCCACCAGATCCAAATCCCATGAGAGAGAGTTGAGTGTTGGGGAGACTATCATTTGAAGCACAAGAGCAAGGAGTTCATCATCAACACACCATTTGTTACTTCTTGGAGAGTGGTGTCTCCTAGATTGGCTAGGTGTCACTTGGGAGCCTCCGATAAGATTGTGGAGTTGAACCAAGGAGTTTGTAAGGGCAAGGAGATCGCCTACTTCGTGAAGATCTACCGCTAGTGAGGCAAGTCCTTCGTGGGCGATGGCCATGGTGGGATAGACAAGGTTGCTTCTTCGTGGACCCTTCGTTGGTGGAGCCCTCCGTGGACTCGCGCAACCGTTACCCTTCGTGGGTTGAAGTCTCCATCAACGTGGATGTAGGATAGCACCACCTATCCGAACCACGGGAAAAACATCCGTGTCTCCAATAGCGTTTGAATTCTCCAAACCCTTCCCTTTATATTCTTGCAAGTTGCATGCTTTACTTTCCGCTGCCAATATACTCTTTGCATGCTTGCTTGAATTGTGTAATGATTGCTTGACTTGTCCTAAGAAAGCTAAAAACTGCCAAGAACTAAAATTGGGAAAAGGTTAAGTTTTTATTTGTTCAAGTAGTCTAATCACCCCCCTCTAGACATAGTTTTGATCCTACAGGGGGCTAATGCCTATTTGCTCTGATTCACTACATCTTTTATAAAATCTCCAGAACAATGCAAGCATTATCCTTGACACTTGGGGGCTAATGTACATCTGTTCAAAACGGACGCATGGATTAAAACCCGGATTACCTTGCAAAGCTAAACCGGCCTTTGGGGGCTATGATGAGGAAAGCTATATCATTACATTGGTAAAGTATCGGCCTTGGTTTTCACTAAGGACCTAACATTTTGAGGGCCAGTGGGAGAGACTTAAAGTATTACAAAGACCCGGTTCATGATTAACATCATAAAACGGCCCTTGGGGCTACTTGGGCTGGCATTTCAACTTTGGAATCAAGAAGTAAAGGGAGATGAAAATACCTCATAGCGTTCCTTCATCAAATTCACCAAACCTTCTTCATAGTCACGGTTTGAGTGCAGACGGTTTAAGAAACCAGAGTGAACCTCTTCAGTGTTGAGATGGGCATAACTTGATAAGTCAGTACTCCATTTGCCCTTTTCCCTAGTAGCACGCTCTTCTTTGGCACTATGTTGGGCCAAGATTACGGGATGGCCAGGAGAGCTGTGGCCCATACCAGTAACATTAACATCATCTCCTTGGCCTTCAGCAGTTTTTGCGGGTGATGACGGAGTTTCAGTATCTCTCATTGGACTAGCCCAGTTTGGAGCTGCCGGTTCAGTGTCAGGCACGACAGGATCAGCTTCTTGTGGTTCATCAGTATTCTGATCTTGAAGGGGCGGTTCATCAGAGGCGGCTTCAGGATGAGGACCCTCCGGTTCACGAGTTTGGTCTGGTTCACCTCTTTGCTCTTCTTCAAAAATTGCCTGGTTTTCTGACGGAATGTTGACCCGAGCTTTCTTGTTGGGTCTAGCTTTGGCTCTGCAAATAAATTAAAAGAGGGTTAGCATCTTATTCAAGATTTGTAACGCATTGGAAGAAAGGGTTTGAAAACTTACCCTGCCACGGTTTTTAGAGGAGGGAGTTGGGTTGCTGTCGACTCGCCAAAGGATGAGGGAGGTGTCATCTGGTAATTTGAATCGAACGGATTAAGAGGTTGTCTGAAATAACCTGCCTTGGGATAAGAATTGTCAGAAGTGGAAGAGACCTCAGACCGGCGCTTCTGAACCGGGGTATCAGGTAAACCGGTCGAAGTGACCTGTTGGCCACTGTGTCGGGTTGTCCGGCGAGCTTCATGCTCCTGCGTCCTCAAAATAAATGTTGGGTCCAAGTAAGCAAGAGGATGAGAAAAGCTTACTTTCCGGACTGCTTGACGGGTTTTTTGTGTTGGCATAGAGTCTAAACCGGAGGAAAGGGTAATTACCTCTACATCATCAACTTGGCTGCCTTCTACGTCCTCCTGATAAAGATCATTGTTAATGAGGTGCATGAAAAGGGAGCTAAGTGAGTCAAGTTCTACCTCAACTTTTGGATCATCAGCATCTTCATCAAGTTCCATGTTGATCCGGTCAGCCATTTTCCGCTTTGAGGTCCACTTCACGGCTTTGGTTTTGGGACGAGATGGTTTGACCGCTTTATCCCCGGTTCGCTTTACCGCTTTATCTACGGATTTCCGTTTCCAGAAGGGTTCATCACCCTATTCATACATAAACAAAAGAAGGATTACAAATTGAACAAGTTAAAGATATCAAAGATGAAAAGGAAGTATAGTGCTTATAGCAGGCAGTTAGTTCTTAGTATAGAAGGGGTTCAAGCAGGTTTGACGACAGACTGATTCCGATTCATTCAAAATTTTCTTTACGCTTTTAGTGACCTCTTCATCGGTCACCTGAATGTTGATATGGCGTTGAGGGTCTTCAACATCGCTGGTGTACTCACACATTAAACCGGGGCGGCGGCTTAGCGGCAAGACGCTCCAAGATATCCAACAACACACGAAATCAATGCCTGTTAAACCGTTGGCCATAAAGGCCCGGAGCTTGGCGAGTTGAGGGGCATATTTGGCCCGTTCTGCAGAACTTAAGCGTTGCGGCATCAGATGGGTGTTGGAAAGCCGGTGATCACGATAGCCTGGAAGGGGATTCTCATCTTCAGGAGAAGTATCTTTGCAGTAAAACCAAGTTTGGTTCCATTCCTTAGGGTGGTTGTGCAGTTTGGCATGAGGGAATTCAACTCCCTTCCGTTTTTGAACTGAGACGCCACCAAGTTCAGTATTGGGGCAATTTACAAACTCTGTACGCCAGTTCAGATGAAAAAAGTCCCGGAACAGCTCAGCAGTGGGCTCTTCTTGTAGGTACACTTCATAGAAAACTTGGAAATTGCATATATTGGACACCAAGTTGGGTCTAATATCTTGAGGATGGAGTTGGAAACTGGCAAGAACATCCCGGAAATTTTTTGACCCTGGCGGTTTGAAGCCACGGCCTATGTGGTCGACAAAGATCACAACCTCACCCTGCCTCGGGGTAGGAAGATTCTCTGTTCCTGGAACTCGCCACCGGATCTCCGTCTTTTTTGGCAAGGTGCCGGTACTAACCATTTCATTCAATTGATCTTCGGTGGGCCCAGTTGCAAGCGGCAAACTGTTTGGCCATTGTGAAATTTGAAGCTGAAAAGGAAATGCCGGGTTACGAGTCATTCATGGAGGAGCAAAGATGCAATGGAATAAACATATACCGGTATGTGAATTTGCGTAAACCGGAGACTAATATAAAAGTGAATGACAAGGTCATATAAAGGGCATACATGTGTTGTTAAACCGGGCTATTACCATCAACGTGCAGAAGGGTTGCTGATTTACTAGGGGACTAATGGTATGAGATAGAATGTTTTTACAAAGGTAAACCGCCTAGATGGTAAATAAGATACAGATCTAAGGCGAAGAGGGTTAAGTAAGGTAAAACAGGTTTCACAGGATCACAGGGGCATTTTGGATCTACCACAAGTCAGGAAAAGAAAAAGATTTAGACCTAAAATAAAAAAGGGTTGGTCCCGAAACAGTTCATAAAGGACTAGATCAATTTTTTGCGCATAAGGGTTTGTGGTGGTAACAGAAGATTAGCCATGGCATGGGATACATCAAGTGTGAAGTGTCCATCTATAGACTAAGGAGGAACATGGAGGAACATCACCGAAGCTCCGATGAACTTCAAAGAACCGTGAAGAACAAGGAAACCCTAATGGATCTAGAAAGGAAGGAGGAAAGGATTTACTGCGGCCGCGGAAGCAGCAGAGGTGTGCTGCATAACTCTGGTACGAACAGGTTGATGCAGCGGCCAACGGTGAGGCAGAGGCGAGGCTTGACGATGGCGGCGGCGCTCAGGTGCGGAGGTGTCGCGAGGAGGAAGAAGAAGCGAACGAGACGAAGGGAAAAATGATAAGGACCTGTGGCCATATTTATAAGGCGAAGCGATAAGGCGACAAGTGCGGGAATCGAGGAGCTCCAATATAGATAGTTAATAATGGTGTCGCTTCGATGACTGGATATGCTTTAATGAAGGTAATCCTCAGCTTCAATGGATAGATGACGTCAGGGCGGTTTATCATGATCCTGGAGTATGACGTCACGGCGGTTTACAAGATCAAGGTGAAGATGCAAGGGAGGAATTTTTCTAAGTATTGAAGATTGACATGAACAAGTTCAAACCAATCTGGGGCCTAATGTTGGGGATATTTCTACTGGACGTAAACCGGCTAGGAGTAGCCGGATTAGCTTTACAAAGATTAGAAGCCCATGAAGATGGAAGAATGATGGCGCTTTACGAAAGCCCAAGGCCCAGAGGCAAGTTAAGGTCTGTAGATGTAAACCGACTTAATTGTGTAACTTGCTTTGTAAGATAAGAAGTGTGGGGACCGAACCGGACACGTTTATGATCCGGCTTCGGGACTCTGTAAACCGGCGGGCGTCAACTTGTGTATATAAAGGGACGACCCGGGAGCGGTTGAGGGACAGACAACAACTCGAGAGCCAGACAAAGCGGATTCGCTCCCTGGCCTTCGAAACCCTAGCAATACCAATCACAACTAGACGTAGGCTTTTACCTTCATCGAAGGGACCGAACTAGTATAAACCCCCCGTGCCCTCTTGTACGATTTAACCCCTTTTAGCTAACCATTTGCGATGGCTCCACGACTAAGTCCTTTCACAAGGACATCTGCTGTGACAAACCCACGACAGAGCTGTCCCCTTGAGTTTTAGAGGGAGGTATTTGATGGCGTGAAGGTCATCTCCGCGTGCCATATGGATGTGGAGAATGAAGTCTTCGATCCACACCACGGGGTCCGTGGTCCCATCGTATGATTCTATGTTAACGGGCTTGAATCCTTCGGGGAATTCGTGATCCAGGACCTCATTAGCGAAGCAATGAGGGTGTGCGGGGCCTCTGTATCGGGCCATATCGTGACGCAACTCTGATGAAGTCCGTCTGCGGTGTTCGGCCTGCGCATGACTGGGTTTGTCACGTCCGAATAGGTGGCCATTGTCACATGTCAAGGTGCGTCCTCGTGATCCGTAGATTGATCTGGTAGGTCCTGCTTTATTGTTCAAGTTCTGCCTGAGGTCATATGTATGGCCATGGGCGAATTTACCCATGCCTGAGTGACGAGGCGGGGCGGGCTGGTGTTCGGCATGGGTTGCCGTTTTGTCCCAGCCACGCGGTGGCCGGTCAGCCGCATTGTACGATGGTGGTATATACTCCGGCGCCTCGTCGTTGAACTGAGGTAGCAATTTACGCTTTGGGTAGCTTTTGGTTGCGCGCTTGAGGCCGTATTCTTTGGCTGCTAGGACATCAGTCCATTTATCATTGAGCAGATCCTGGTCAGCTTAAAGCTGCCGCTGCTTCTTTTTCAGACTCCTTGCAGTGGCTATTAGCTGGCGCTTGAAGCGCTCCTGCTTAAGAGGTTCCTCGGGCATGATGAAATCCTCGGTGCCAAGGCTCACCTCATCCTCGGAGAGCGGAAGGTGACTGTCGTCCTCCAAATCTTTGTGCGTGGCCTGTTTAACAGGGCTAACCTGCGCATGTTCCCGTTCGTCTTGTTCGTTTGTTGTGTCGACGGGGTCTTCGTTGTCTTCGACACCTTCCGGAGTGTCATCTTCTCCTATGCCGGTGTTGCTATCTTTACTACGGCGTGACTTAGAGCGGCGCCGCTGACGTCGGCGCTTGGACTGTATTTCGAAAGGTTTATCCTCAACTAGGTCTTCCTTGTCGTTGCCGTTATTTTCCTTTGGTGTATCCACCATGTATACGTCATACGAGGAAGTGGCCGTCCAGCGTCCGTTGAATGGCGGGTTCTAGTCTTCTTATTTTCCGGCATCGTCATCCATATCGTCGATGTCCTCGGAGTCGTAATCAAGTTCGTCGGTCAAATCCTCGACCGTGGCTATAAAGTGGGTGGCGGGTGGGAAGCGAAATTCTCCATCGTCAGCCCCTAGTTCGAGTCGGATATAGTTCGGCTGAGAGTCCTCCGTTAAGGACAGACTTTTTAATGAGTTAGCACATCGCCCAGAGGCGAGTGCTGGAAGATGTCTGCGGCACTGAATTTGAAGATTGATAAACGATCAGGCTCGGCGTCTGCAGGCTCGCGTGATTCGGAACCTACAACCGGAAACGAGTCCGGCGTTCTAGTGGAATTGGCATCGAGCGAGACCAGGTCCATGTGCGGCTCCAAGGCCGTGGAATCTGCGGCCTCCGTGGTGGGGTTAATCCTCCCATCTTTGGATGGCACGGCCTGCTCCGGCTCTAGGGCCAGAGCGATTACATGAGCGATCTCTTGGATGCGCCCCGATGACAGATTTAAGTCATGATCATCAGGGTGATCGGGAGCGGCTACCGCGGTATCGAATACGGTGAAGATCAAGTCTCCACGGATGTCCGCAATGTAGTTCAAGCTCCCGAATCTGACCTGATGGCCAAGGGGTAGCTTTCGATCTGCTCCAGATGGCCAAACGAGTTGGCCCATAGTGCGAAGCCGCCGAACACGAAGATCTGCTCGGGGAGGAAAGTTTCTCCACAGACAGCGCCATTATTGACGATTGAAGGGGCCATCAAACCTTTCAGCGACAGCATAGAGGAACTCTCAATGAAACCACCAATGTCGGTGTCAAAACCGGCGGATCTCGGGTAGGGGGTCCCGAACTGTGCGTCTAAGGTTGATGGTAACAGGAGACAGGGGACACGAAGTTTTACCTAGGTTCGGACCCTCGTGATGGAGGTAACACCCTACGTCCTACTTGATTGATATTGATGGGTATGAGTATTACAATAGCTTATCTACCATGAGATCGTAATTGCTAAACCCTAGAAGTCTAGCCTATATGACTATGGTATTGAATATCCCCTATCCGGACTAAGTCCTCCAGTTTATATAGACACCGGTGGGGATCGAGGGTTACATAGAGTCGGTTACATAATATGGAATCTTCATAGTTGTTGGCCAAGCTTGCCTTCCACGCCAAGGAGAGTCCCATCCGGACACGGGTACAGTCTTCGGTCTTCATATCTTCACAGCCCATCAGTCCGGCCCATAGATAACAGGCCGGACGCCCGAGGACCCCTTAGTCTAGGACTCCCTCAGCCATCGCCGAGGACGACCGCGTGAACGTTGCACCTTCTCACCTTCCCGGCAGAGAGGATCTGGCTGGATCTATGACCAGCGGTGAGTGGAGAGAGAGAGTGTGGCCACTTCTATCGTGTTTAGATCTGGAGAGGACGAGATAGTGTGAAGAGAGCAACACTAGCAAGCAAGCGCGGAGGCTCCTGCCTATATAGTGGAGTACTAGTTTTCTTTTGTTTACCGGTCGAAGCCGGCTTGACCTCGGCAATGACTGTTGAGAAGTCTTCATGCATGTGCCCCAGAGGTGTAGTTGTCGTCATTTTGATCTGAAGCACCGGATTATAACATATAACACGAAAAAATGCCACATGACAAGAAATCATAACCTCATTGCCCAAAGGACACAAGCTGAATCCCGACGGACAAACTAGACGAGGATCAAAGCTCAAATTAAAGATAAACTCGTACAAAAGGGGTCCGTTGATAGATGTCCTAATTAACATAGCTGGCTTGACCTAGATGGCAGCCGAGTAGTCTTCGTGCATGTGCCCCCAATGACTAGCCCAACTCAGTTGTCACTGTTTAACCCTCGCAGTGATCCGAAGCACATGACACCTAATTTTGCGAGATGACAAGAAACCTTTTTTTAGATTTCTCACCAGAACTACAGCCCTGTATAACACAGCCTGCACGATATGTAGACGATAGCCAATCCAGGCGTGTCTGCTGGAGTCTGGTCACATGCATGGACGTACTGATCTTCCGTGTCTTGCAGGGATCGTCCAGGTACCAACATATGTACTTCTATTAACTCAGCCGACTTGCGGGGCCGGAGAGTGTGCCTATGGTCGGTTCTCAATTGCGGTCCCACATGTGTGTGCAAACACAATATGACGCACGTTCCATTCGGAGAGCGGCGTGCCGGACTGACCGACCGACCGTCTGGGGTGCGACGCGAATGCGATGGGCGTGTTGTATACTCCGTACATGTGTACTGCCATTTTCTTGAGGCTTTGCTCCATGGGGCAATCCATGGATACAAAATTAGTATACTGTACTACTCCCTCCGTTCCTAAATATTTGTCTTTCTAGATATTTTAACAAGTGACTACATACGGAGCAAAATGAGTGAATCTACACTCTAAAGTATGTCTACATACATCCGTGTGTGGTAGTCCATTTGAAATGTCTAGAAAGACAAATATTTAGGAACGGAGGGAGTACTTAAAAGTCGAGGGCTGGCTTTTCCCGCGCGGTAGGCGGGGCAGTTTCACCTAGTTAGTTCGACAAAGACGCGAGAAGATGAGGGAGTAGGCTGCTGCAAATGTAGGCCTGTGTTATTTGACAGTGAGTTACTGCTGGACAGGCGGGGCGCGGTGATTTGACTTGCCATTATCATTTCAACTACGGTGCTACGACCAACTTGAGTCTCCCGATTCCTGACCACCTCCATACAGGTGCCTCTCCCGATGCTCCACCATGTAGAGGCTGGCTCTTGCTTGAGAGCCCACTCCTCCACTTTTTTCCTTGCCTCTTTCCCCCACATATGCAAAAATGCCATGTAAGGCGGGCTTATAGCCCACTGTTGTACTTGATCCTACAGGTGCTAAGCCTGCCACATAGGCATAAAGTCTCAAGTGGCAAGTTAATTAAGAAGAGAGAGACTAGTTCGGTGAACCCAGGAAGAAACAGTGATAATCGCATGTACCTGGATGAAGCAAACTTAGCAACAAAAAACTAAGCACCTATGCATTGGGGACTTGAGTTGCTAAGCCATTTAATGCCCATATCACCTCATCTAAGCACCATTTCACTGGAAGAGGTCACTCCTTGGCAAATGCAATAAATACTACGAAGAAAGAGATAGAGAGAAGTAAACAAAAAATACTCTCATAGCCAACCTTATAGCTAACCTTGTTGTATGAGTGACTAAGTGATGACTATGTATGACATGCCAACATCAGATAGCCTAACGCACCGTGTTAAATCTCCAAGGGCGCGACCGCGCGAGCGAGGCGACAGTCGTGGTAGGCGCGACCATGATACGGGCTACTGGCAGCCCTTGGATCTGAGATCAAACGGTCGCATGCTAAGTTGCTGAAAATTTGCAGAATAACCCTCCAGGATAGGATATTCACCCATAGGTCTAGAATCACGCCATGCAACCATTCGATCTCAGATCTAAGGGCTCTTGGAAGCCCATATCATGGGAGAATGGAAAGCTTCGTATCACCTGTAATTTTCCTGACGCTTGACATAACATCAAAAGCCATTTAATTGGGCGTCGAGTAGACATGACATCTAATTGGGCCCCCATAGTACTATGCATGAATCCATTTATCCACCAGGCAAGCCACTACCCTGCCATTCGCATGCGCCCCCACTCGACATTTTTACAATCGATAAACCGCTCCTAGTCGTCCCGTCCTTTCACATTACGGCAGTTCCACTAGTCCTAACCCTCCTCCCAAATCCTTGGCATCCCAAATCTCCATGATCGGCGGTGAGTACAAGGTTAGAACCATCACCGATGATGAGTTCGACGTCATCTACACCCGTTCTTCCGCAACGGTGAAAGAATGCCTTGCTCGCTTTGAACGCATGTTCGAAAACTCAAATGATGAGTGGGTCGCTGGGCTAGATGTTGAGTACACCACAATCCTGGGAAGCGAGAAGAAACTAAAGGACGCAGAGAAGAAGAAGCCCGCCGTGATCTAGGTTTGCGCGCATGACTTATGCTTTGTCTACCACATATGCCATGCCGGTGTTGAGTGCGAGGAATTTAAGAACTTCCTCAAGGGCGGCCGAGTCAAATTCGTTATTGTAGACTTTAGGAACGACAAGGAAATCCTGGGTCGGATAGGCCTCGTTGTAGGAGACCCCTTTGACCTCCAGAAGGAAGGGCTGGTGCCCTCCTTTGATAAGCCTTCAATGCTGACCCTGGCAGGAGCCATGGTTCATCCTATGTAAGGTGAACTAAAGAAAGCTCTGCACACGTTTCATCGTGCATGGCAGTGGACTGTACTAGATATAGACCACATCCACTATGCTGCAATGGATGGCTACCTTTGTTTCAATATCTACAAGGGTTTTATGAAGAGCAAGAGCCAAGTGTGCGGTTCAAGCAAAGAAGTATCGCCCAAGAGGAAGAGGGACAAGGACAAAGTCGAGGACGTGGACGAGGACTCCGAGTAAGGTGGCAGTGTCGTTGCTCATGGTGGTTCTAATGCAGTGTCTGCCGGATTAGTTGCTTAGTTTAATTTCTAGTGTGCTTAGTTTTATTTGAGGGGTGTGTTGTGCTGAGCCCCCAGCAGAACTATGTTATGTTTCTTCTTGTTATATTTCGTACATTTCATCTTTTAGTTGGTATAGTACTACCACTCGTTTCTTGACATTATATATGTACAATATATATGGCCAACATCATATAGCCAACCGTTTAGTTGTCAAAGAATTTCAGGGTGCTTAATTTTGTCAAAGAATTCCAAGTTGCTTAGTTTTATTTGAGGGGTGTGTTGTGCTGGACACCATTAGCTTATCATTGTGAGAATCAGCTTATTTTTGTCATGTAACATGGTCAACGGGTTTGACGTGAAAATAACAATGTCTAATGGCATTTCTGAGCAAACATCTAACTTAACGATGGCATTTTTTAGATATCTAATTGCATTTTTGCGCAGGCATCTCACGGATCGATGGCATTTTTTGCTGTCCGATTTGGAAGGCGCACGCATTACCAATCAACAAAGTCATTTTGGAACAAGTGCTGTCACGTTACAATCGGAAACACAAGTATTATTGAAACCGTGGGCGTTCTATTTACCATTTATGTGCCGCCACGCGTCCCCTTTTTTATTAGATAGGAGGCGTCGTGCGGGGTAGCTATTTGAGTACGGGAGGCGTGCGATCAGACCCCTGCACCTGCTTATCGGGAGGAGAGCCCTTTGACCTCCATCTGCCGTCCACCTCTCTCCCAAAGTCTCCATCAAGGGCGCCCGCGCCTCTTTTTAATGGAGTGGCAATGTCTCACTCGACTGAGATTTAAGAGAGAAAAAAGAAATTCTGAAAAGAAAATTTTGCACGGATCTTGATGTAAGATCCGACGGACCTATATAGCATCTACTGCGACTTATAGCAAGACTGATGAGAGTGGATAATAATTGTCTTACATAATTAGGAAGATAATTAAAAAAAGCCACATGCGGCTACGCCCGAAATACACAAGGGCAAAATAAGAAGGAAGACACATACAATGATCTGGCTCGCTGATCTCTACTTTCTTTATGCGTTGTAGGTCGCGGAGACTAGTTCTCACGGCGGGCGATGATCTCTTTCATCAGTTTTATGTCCTTAATATGCTGCTTGGCAGCATCCATGGATTCCTCCACTAGCCTGTTGCGCTCGATGCGGAGCATGGCATTCTCGTCCATAAGTTTCTTGATGATGACACCCGTCCTCTGCAAGACGGTAGCGGTCTCCTCCTCCTGCTTCGCCCTTCCGGCGATCTTCGCCCTCAGCAGGTCGTGCTCACCCCGGAGCTTCGCATTGCCCTCCCCCAGTTACCGGATGATGGTGGTAGCCTCGCCCTGCATCCTCGCCCAGCCGGAGATCTGATTCATCTGGCTATGGACTATCGCATGCATGCGCCTGTAAGAGTCCTCGCCTTCCCGCGAGAAATTTTCCCAGGCCGCCGTGGCGCGGCGGGACCTCCCTGCTGCTTCGGCGACGCGGCGGGACATCTCTGCTACTTCCGCGGCGTGGCCGGACTAGTCTGCTACATCGATGGCGCGGCGGGACCTCTGTGCTGCTTCGGCGGCGCGGCGGGACCTCTGTGCTGCTGCTGCTGCGCGGCTGGACATGTCGTCTACTTTCGCGGCGAGGCGGGACATCTCTCGTGCTTCCTCTTCCATGCTCTCCTCTCCCTGGTGGAAATCTCTCGACCCAGAACTCACGCTGGCTATGGCTTGATTGACTTGATTGTTTTTTGTGGATGAGGAGTTGAGGAGCATTGTGCAGTCATCTTAGCATAGTAGTATTTATAACCGAGTAGGAGTACTACTAATACGCTCCTAAGTGGGAAACCGTTTAGGTTGTGATCGGTGTGAACAGGTTTGCAATTAAATATAGCATGGTAGCAGTAGTAATTTGGAATGCGACGAGACGCGCTCAAAATTTATTGACGGTTCTAGTTTCGAAGTGCGTCACTATTCTCGGATGGCATAACATCGACACGTTTTCTTGGCCGTGGTGTACCATATGCCATGGTACTAGTTCTTTTTCTACTGCTGTGTACGTGCAAAAACTAGGACCGTCAGATACATATCTTACGCTTGGCGTTTGACAGGAATAACCTCGTGGCGAGCTATAGACTAGTATTTTTTTCCAGACGCATTACACCTATCTCTCAGGACTTCTCGCACACACCATCACTGCTCCCTAGGTCGGTGCCACCCACATACAGTTGTACTCTCTCACACACGCACGCACACGTCCTCTCTCTCACACGCATCTGTAGCTAAGAATTGTAGTGTTCTCAACCATCCGATTGGCTCTATCATAGGTTTCACGTTGCTCCTTGGCCTTGAGATTGAGATGTTTTAAACACGGAGGCTAAGATGGAGGCGCGAGATTTTGGTTAATGTGCGGGCCGCACACGGCACCAACACGACACGAGCTTCGTCTGCCTGGTGCGCATGCAGTCGGGTGAGTTGTCCAAGTACAGACACAACCAGGCCCTTGTTGGTATCCACGCCTCGACTTTGGCTGGTCATAGTGGAGAGTAACATAGAGTGGGTAGTGTCATATAGTATATGCATAATTTGGCAACAAGCGCTCTCTATATGTACCACCTTTTTTCTTTAGTTACATCTTGTTAGTTTTGCTCCATGGCGCTATCCATCTGAAAGTGCAACTATCCCTAGGTGGTTTCGGTAATTCCTAACAACATATAGCTCATTGAGCTAATGCTATTTCAAGATTAATATCTCAGGAAAGCTCAATGATTGGCATGGCATGGATGAGAAAAGTGGATCCCTCAAAATGCTAAGGACAAAGGATTGGCTCAAGCTCAAATCTCAAGACTCTACATTTTCCATTTTAGTGATCCAAGATCACATTGAGTCTATAGGAAAACCCAATACTATCAAGGATGGATGAGGTGTTGCTTAATGAGGTTCTTGCTCAAATGCTTAGTGATATGCTCCAAAGCCCTCAACTACTTTCTCACATCCACGTATGACCTATACCAAAAGTCAAACTCGGCCGCACCGATTCTTCCTATCCGGCGCCACCGAGTTTCAAATGTCATAGCCACTGCCACAAACCCTAGGCAAATCGGTCTCACTAATAGGGATCTCGGTCTCACCGAGATGGGGTTGTAATCTCTCTGTTTCCCTACATAACATTTCGGTCCCACCGAGATTGCAATGTAAACTCTCTTTTTTCCCTTTGTAATGTTTCGGTCTCACCGAAATGAGCGATCGGTCCCACCGAGTTAAACTGACCAACTCTCTGGTTAGCTTATTACCAAAATCGGCCCCACCGAGTTTGTGTAATCGGCCTCACCGAGATTACGTTATGCCCTAACCCTAATCATGTCGGTCCTACCGAGTTGCATGTCGGTCCCACCGAAAACCCTAACGGTCACTAGCTTTGTTGAATCGGTCCGACCGAGTTTAACCATTCTATCCCACCGAGTTTGGGAAGTTGTGTGTAACAGTTAGATTTTGTGTGGAGGCTATATATACCCCTCCACCACCACTTCATTCGTGGAGAGAGCCATCAGAACGAACCTACACTTCCAACTCACCTTTTCTGAGAGAGAACCACCTACACTTGTGTTGAGACCAAGATATTCCATTCGTACCATATGAATCTTGATCTCTAGCCTTCCCCAAGTTGCTTGCCACTCAAATCTTCTGTCCACCAAATCCAAATACTGTGTGAGAGAGAGTTGAGTGTTGGGGAGACTATCATTTGAAGCACAAGAGAAATGAGTTCATCATCAACACACCATTTGTTACTTCTTGGAGAGTGGTGTCTCCTAGATTGGCTAGGTGTCACTTGGGAGCCTCCGACAAGATTGTGGAGTTGAACCAAGGAGTTTGTAAGGGCAAGGAGATTGCCTACTTCGTGAAGATCTACCGCTAGTGAGGCAAGTCCTTGGTGGGCGATGCCCATGGTGGGATAGGCAAGGTTGCTTCTTCATGGACCCTTCATGGGTGGAGCCCTCCGTGGACTCGCGCAACCGTTACCCTTCATGGGTTGAAGTCTCCATCAACGTGGATGTACGATAGCACCACCTATCGGAACCACGACAAAAACATCCGTGTCTCCAATTGAGTTTGAATCCTCCAAACCCTTCCCTTTACATTCTTGCAAGTTGCATTCTTTACTTTCCGTTGCTCATATACTCTTTGCATGCTTGCTTGAATTGTGTTAAGATTGCTTCACTTGTCCAAAGTTGCCAAAATCTGCCAAGAACTAAAATTGGGATAAGGCTAGATTTTTATTTGGTCAAGTAGTCTAATCACCCCCCTCTAGACATACTTTCGATCCTACAAGTGGTATTAGAGCTTTGGTCTCCATTTGCCTTGATTTCCAAAGCTTTTGGTGGTCATAGCCTTGGTTTCACAACCTAGGAGAGTATGGCATCTAGCGAGGGAAATTACCACCATAGAGGTCCTTGCTTTGATGGTACTAATTTTGCTAGGTGGAAGCATAAGATGAAAATGCATATTCTTGGACATAACCCTGTTGTTTGGGCTATTGTGTGTATTGGCTTGCAAGGTGAATTCTTTAATGGGAGAGAACCGAACCGTGAAGCTACCGCGGAAGAGTTGAAGATGCTACAATACAATGCTCAAGCTTGTGATATCCTCTTGAACAGATTGTGCCCTGAAGAATTCAACAAAATCAGCCATCTTGAGAATGCAAAGGAAATTTGGGATACTTTGATTGATATGCATGAACGTACCGACTCCGTCAAGGAATCCAAGTTGGATGTGCTTCAAAGTCAACTTGACAAGTTCAAAATGAAGTATGGTGAAGGTGTCGCTTGAAAGTGCGTTATATCGACTAGAGGGGGGGGGGGGTGAATAGGCGATTTTTATGAAAGTCTTCAAAACGTGAAGGTTATGAAGACAAACAGTACAGATATGCCAATCACTTAAGCAGCGGAAGTTAGATTACACTAGGCAAGCCATGGTCAAGTATTCAATAGAGTGAAAGCACAAGACAAGTAGCTGCAGTGTAATAAGGACCAGGTAGGAAGAAGTTATGAAGCCAAACTAATCATACAGTTATGTTGTGAAGACAGAAGATAAAGCAAGCATGCAATGGCTTCATAGTGTGTAACAGAAAGTAAAAGGAAGTGAAGATGAAACCAGTGACACACTGAAGACAATGATTTGTTGGACCAGTTCCAGTTGCTGTGACAACTGTACGTCTGGTTGGAGCGGCTAGGTATTTAAACCAAAGGACACACAGTCCCGGACACCCAGTCCTGAACACGTAGCTCAGGACACCCAGTCCTCACCCTTTTCTCCTTGAGCTAAGGTCACATAGACCTCGCCCAATCACTCTGGTAAGTCTTCAAGGTAGACTCCCAAACCTTCACAGACTTCGTTCACTGGCAATCCACAATTTCTCTTGGATGCTCAGAACGCGACGCCTAACCGGCTGGAGGATGCATAGTCCTCAAGTGTAATAAGTCTTCAGATCACTCAGACACGAAGACTTAAGTGATGCCCAATTTACTCTGGCTCTGGGTGGTTAGGGCTTTTCTCCTCGCTAGGAATTTTCTCTCAAAGGCTTCGAGGTGGGTTGCTCTCAAACGACAAAAGCCGTGCACTGAAATCTAAGCAGCCAACTATTTATGGTTGTAGGGGGTGGACTATTTATAGCCACTGGGCAACCCGACCTGATTTGTCCGAAATGATCCTGGGTCACTAGGGAACTGACACGTATACCAACGGTCAGATTTCAAACTCACACGGCAACTTTACTTGGGCTACAAGTAAAGCTGACTTGTCCGACTCTGGACAAGATTTGCTCTCATTGTCATATAGGTTTTGAATTAGGCATCACTTCAGTCATTCTGACTGGTTCTCTTGGACCCCACTTAACAGTACGGTGGTTCCTATGACTCAACAGAAATGAAATAAAGCTACGAAGAATCTAAGTCTTCGAGTTCCATAGGCTTCACGTGGTGTCTTCTCTTGTCATAGTCTTCAATGTGAATATCTTCAAATACCACCATTGTCTTCAATGTCTTCGTACATTTTTAGGGGTCATCTCTGGTAGTAAAACCGAATCAATGAGGGACTTCTACTTGTGTTATCCTGCAATTCTCATAAACACATTAGTCCCTCAACTAGGTTTGTCGTCAATACTCCAAAACCAACTAGGGGTGGCACTAGATGCACTTACAATCTCCCCCTTTTTGGTGATTGATGACAAACTAGTTGAAGTTTTCAACGGGGAATATTATTTGTGAAATTGTAAAGGAATTGTCTTCATAAGCTGCACGGGCTCCCCTTGAAGATGTGCATATAAGTAATTTGCTTCTGGAACGCAAATGCACATGGCAGGTTGTACTTGTGGAAATCCACTTCAACTTATGATGACAATCCACCATGCATGTAAAAGTATATGAAGAGAATGACATGCATAATGAAAAATGGACGTCTGCGGAATGATATAAGTGCGGAAATTATTGTCGTACATGCGGAATTTATCTTCGCAAAAACATAGTGGCAAACAAGTAGCAGACGACCATCGAGTTTAAGTGTTACAACTCAAAGAACCAAGTGTAGCAAAACGAGAGTTGTAAGCACGAAGCAAAATGTAGCAAAATATAAAGGCACCCGCCCATAGTGACCCGCTTGAAGACTATAAACATCATATGCTTCTCCCCCTTTTGTCAGTGATGACCAAAAAGGTTGGAAGACATAGAGTTTTCTACGCGTTCCCAGGCGCAGCAGGGTCGGTGGAGGCGTTTGGTGGTGCTGAAGAGCTTGGTGCAGGGTCGACACGCGCTGAAGGAGGTGGTGGTGATGTAGAGTCGTCTTCTTCCTTGATGATTCTTGCAGTCACCGTGGCAGCAGAGGAAGAGAACTCAGAATCTTCAAGTGATGGAGTTCCGCGCAGCACAGCTCTTCTAGGGGGTGTGGAGTCAAACTTGAAACTCTCTCTGAAGCCATCCTCATGAAGATCAGCTTCAGGGCCCAGCATTGTGAGGCCTTTCCAGGTGCGGCGACAAGTTTCATGAGCAACGAATGCATTCTTGGTGGCAAGATTTCTGATGCGATTGACATCCACCAAGAGGCTTTTCATCTGTCTCTTCAACCAGTCGTGATGCCTATCTTGCTTTTGGTGAAGGGCCACAAGAAGCTCTCGGTCATTGAGGGCACGAGCGCGCTTCTTCGGTCGCTGAGCAGTTGTGCTGTCAGTGGCTTCAGTGGATGCAGGTGCACGTGTAGTGCCAGCCAACGGGTACACCCTGGAGATGGCTTCAACACCTTCAACGTTCTACGTGAAGCTCTGGTGTTCTGCATTCTGAGGACTTAAGGGTTGCTTGGCAGGCTCAGGATATACAGCTTCAGCAGAGGTGTCCACATCTGGCAAGAAGATCCGATGGTTGCGGGCTGAGGGCTGATATGAAATCATAGAATGAAGCTTGATCAGCCGCATAACCCAAGGAGCATAAAACTTCAAGCCAAATAAATCTGAGCTGGATGCCGCAAGCTGGCGTATGAAGAAGTCATGCGCATTGAAGCATTTGCCATGAAGGATGTAGAATATGAGAGTCTTCATTGCACCCTCAACCTTGGCATGTGGAGAGTGTCCCTTGAGGGGCCAGAGAGTCCGCCTGATGATGTGATATATGGTTCTGGGCAGGTACTCTAAGTCTTCAACGAAGAACTCAGTTGGATAGGGTGCATCATGGGGCAATGGCTTCATCATTGAAAGCATCTGACTCATATTTGGTTCAGGCCTCTGAAATATGCTTTCAATTGCTTCAGCATGTAATTGGCAGCCTTCTTCGAAGAATTCGCCAGGAGTGGGTAGGCCGGTAAGCTCAATGATATCAAATGCATTGGCTTCGTGATGGACATTGCCGGTCATCCACTCCAGGATCCAAGTCCTTGGATCTCTGTTGTATCCTTTAATGTGGAGGGTGGCATAGAATTGAAGCAGAAGCTCTTCATTCCAGTGCTCTTCATCAGTTACGAACTGCAGCAGACCCACTTGCTTAAAGCAATCCAAAGCTTCCTCCAAACAGGGTAGTCCAGCAATGGCTTCAACATCAAGGCGCTTGTGCGGGAAGATGCGACCTTGGTTGTAGAGGATGCAGGAGTAGTAGCTGCGCTGAGGATAGCTCCAGAACCTATCAGATACAATCCTTTCCCTTGAATAGGGGTTCTTGGAGCTATTGAAGAACGTGTTGTCGGCCTTGAAGCTAGTGATGTTGAAGGAGCCAGGAGCTGATGCAGGACCTGGGAACCTTGGCAGTCGAGGGATTGGCGTCTGGACCTGAGGCCTGTGCTCAACATGATAATCAAATTGAGGACCTGCAGCAGACTCAGGAACAGACGTATCTGGATCAGTAGCTTCACTATCTTCAGAAGCTTTGGGTGGGGAGGGCGCCACATTGGCTTCGGTGTTGGTTGTGGCAGCCTCAACATTTTCAGCCTCCACTTGTGTAGTTGGAGGGACAGACTCCGGCACGTTCTCCTGGAGAACGGTTTCTTTTTGGAGCGGGGAGTTGGAGCTTGTGGTACTTCTTCATGCTCTTCAGCTGATGCAGCCGGAATGTCGTCAGCAGAGTCCTGAGGCCTTGGACCTTTGCGAAGCCTGCGAAATGCAGACGACGCCTGTGGAGTTGGAGTGGGCTGGACCTCAGATTCTTCTTCCACTTGTGGGCGATCCGCCCATGATGCATCTTGTGCAATTGGCGTCAGAGGACGACCAATGCTGATGAGTTCGCTTGTCTCAAGCTGAGGAAGGGCTGCATCATCTTGTACATGGTCCTGATGACCAATGTCTTCAGCAGCGATGGGGTCGGCTGCTGGAATATCTTCAGCTTCAGGAGCCTCTGTGGGAGCAGGCTCATGAACTGTCAGCTGACGATCTGCGTCAGGGTAGATGACAGATAGGGGTTCAACTATCAAGGGCTCTGTGGGAGCAGCCCGAGCTTTCTTGATCTTGCGCTTCTTCTTGGTGGGGTCAGAAGGAGAGGCTTCAGAGTGTTTCCTCTTCCTTGCTTCAGCTTCGGCTGTCCGTGTCTTCTTGAGCTCCGAAGCGGTTGACCGGCTCTTTGGCTTCGAGCCAGTCGTAGCAGTGGGGAAGACAATTGGAGCAGCTTCTTGTCTTGGTGCCTCTGGTTCAGGCACAACAGGCTTCTTCTTCTTCTTCGCGGCCATCCTGGGGTCGATGCCGGGACGCCCAAGTGCCTTGTGCTTCTCGGCCTCATTGTAGGCCTGCACACAGCGATCAGCCAGAGTCTTCATTTGCTCCCGCGAACCCTGAGCTTCTGCACGTTTCTGCAGAAAGTTTTCCTTTAACTCGTGCAACATGATCTTGAAGTCCTTGACTTCTTGGACGCTGAGCCTGGCCATATTCTGCTTGAACTGAGCCTTTTCAAAATCAATTTTCTGCTTCAGTTCAACAATGCTCTGGGCAATTGCAAGTTCTGAAGCAATAGCGCCTTGGAAAGCGACGCTGAGGCCAATGGGCAGCTGCAGATCATCGAAGCTGATATTTGGTGTAGCAAACCACTCATCGATGAAGTTGTGGATGATGGCGACATCAAACAGAGGCAGATTGTTGAAGATTTCAGCCTCCTCCTTGCTCTTGATGAGCTGCTCAAGAGCGTCATCTCCAAGATCTTCATCGCTTGACAGATCAATGGTTTCACTACGCAGAATGGCAGCAGCTGTGAGCTCTTTGCCTGTGTGTGGCTGAGGCTTCTTGGCTTCCTGGGGCTTGGAGACTCGTGATAAGTCTTCAGACTGCACACTGGCTTCAGGAGGTGCAGTTGCCAATGGCTTCGCCCTTGAGATTTTGGGTGAAGGGGTCTACTTTGAAGCTTTTGGCTTCTTCATCTGCTTTGGCTTCGGAGCAGCAGGCGCTTCATCAGATTCAGAGTCAGTAGGAGGTTCAGAGTCAGCAGGAGGGTCATTGACTGCAGTCCCTTGGACTAAGATGCGGGTGATGAGGCCCTCAAGATTTGCATACGGACCGATGATATTGGGGTCGGCCTCACGTGTGCCATCTGCCCTTGGTGCGGAGGGACCAGGGTTGAAGTCTAAACCCAATTTCTTCTTGTTGTGCTTCACTGACCTCTAGGCAAACTGGAAGTTGCACTTGAACAGATTGTCGTCACGACACCAGAGTAGTGACGACGGATGAGCATCAGCAGGCTGCGGTCCTCTGACCATGCATGGATAGAAGCTTTGAGCAATGGCTTCGTCTCTGGACCTGGGCACGAGATTTTTGTGTAGTACGTCTCCCCATGGTCTCTTGATCGCGCTTTTCTCAGCGTACTCCTTGGTGACGAAGCGGTATTGGAAGCATTGCTCCGCCCAATAGCGTCGAATCCATTGGATTCGTGTCTTGGGCTGATTGTAATCCTCTTCAGGATCTGTATTGTACAGCTCTAAGAGGTCATCGGGCAGATCTCTTGATGTTTCCCCTCGACGCTTTCTGCCACCCTTCCTTGCTGGTTTTTCTGCAGCCATGAAGCTTAACTTGGAAGGCTTCAAGACGTTCAATGGCTTCAAAGGCTTTCTTTTGCTAGGCCAACAGGAACTGGCTTCAGGAGAATTGATGTGACGCTGTAAGAACTCTGCAAATGAATGCAGACTATGAGAACCAAAAGATTCTCCCACGGACATGTACCTGTGACAGCATTAAGGTGCGA
This sequence comes from Triticum monococcum, assembly GCA_034509565.1. Classification (NCBI taxonomy): domain Eukaryota; kingdom Viridiplantae; phylum Streptophyta; class Magnoliopsida; order Poales; family Poaceae; genus Triticum; species Triticum monococcum. Next base: position 248,285,675 of record CM067843.1, read on the forward strand.
GGGAAGGGGAAGAGGTCATATGCATTCTCAGAAGATTTTGAAGATAAATCAGTTTAGAAGATATTGACCTCATCGTGCGAAGACATTCACTTATAGAAAAGAAGTTGGTTCCAGATTTGTACGAACCCATAGATCAGTACAAGTGAGGAATCTAACTACTTCATGAAGCACAAGTGAATATACTAGGCAAGTTATGAGATGCAGACTGAGACAGATCTAACTTGTGTGAATAGAAACTTCTTGTGGCAGAAAGTGACCGAACTATAGGATCAAAAGAGGCTGTAAAAAGAGGTTTTATTTACCACACTTGGAACTGCTAGACGGAGTGGGAGATGAGGCCGAGCAGTTCGATCCTCCATGCCCTAACTTGGCAACGGAATACACCTACGGCAACGGCGGAGAGAGTGATGTCTGCGATCGGCGTGAAAACGGCATCGGAGAGGTTGCGGCAGTGAAGCGCTTCGCCGCCGCCGGCGTCGTCGAGAGCTAGCGGTGGCGCTAGGGTTCGTGCGAGGGAGGAAGAAGGAGAAAGAGATAATGACCGTGGTGAGTGTGTATTTATAGTCACAGGGGCTGCACTGCGCTATTACACAGGTGCCCCTGGCGATTCGCATCTGAACAACATGTGGCCATCATGCGGAGTCTCGGGGGCAGTTCCACATCCCACACACGCCTGGATTGTCGGGTGGTCGTTCCTACTTCTCCGGATTTCTTGTGGATGAATGAGCATTGAAAATGGTTTTAAAGTTTGTCTCTGTGTCTTCTGCTGACAAGGACGCAGAGAAGACATTCGACAGTTTCAATAGAATGCATATGACTTGGAGAGATAGAATTTGAGATAGAAAGCATGGAGAGATTAGGGTCCGATCACATTCACTTAGTTCAAAAGATTCAAAACAAGAAGACATAGCTATAAGTGAATGCTGTAGAGGACAAAACACTAGTATATATATATCTATATAATCCACGTAGTGAAGATAATCATGAAGACATGTAGAGATTGAAGCCAAACCAAATGTGAAGACATTGCTAGGTAACGCCATGAGTGAAGCACTTCAAAAAATAGAACGTTTGATGGTGGCGTTACCCACCGTATAGGAAGTATTAGACTCAGACACGGTGCACAATTATCGTGGCGCTCCGAAGTCAATTTCCACATTAATGTATTCACACTTAGAATATATGTCTTCAATGATTGAAGATATACGTTACTTTGTGTGTTGCACATCTAAGTCATCAATATGCACAAGTGTTAGGATGTGTGCCTGATCACAGGACATTTGAGGATTCTAAGATATTTAGCTCACACCGTAACTTGCAAAATCTCTTCTCATCCAAGGGCTTGGTGAAGATATCTACCAATTGCTCTTCAGTGTTGACGTGTATGATATCAATATCTTCCTTTGCAACATGATCTCTGAGAAAGTGATGATGAATTTCAATGTGCTTTGTCTTCTAGTGCCGAACAGGGTTGTTGGCGATCTTGATGGCGCTTTCGTTGTCACAGTAGAGAGGTACTTGCTTCAGTTGAATGCCATAGTCCTTGAGGGTTTGCTTCATCCACAGAAGCTGAGCGCAGCAAGATCCAACAGCAATGTATTCAGATTCAGCAGTGGAGAGGGATACACAATTCTGCTTCTTTGAAGACCAACACACAAGTGATCTTCCCAGAATGTGACATGTGCCTGATGTAGACTTTCGATCAACCTTGTCACTAGCATAATCAGCATCCGAGAATCCAACCAGATCAAACTCTAAGCCCTTTGGATACCACAGTCCTAGAGTTGGGGTGTGAGCCAAATATCGAAGAATTCGCTTCACTGCTAAGTGATGCGACTCCTTTGGTGCCGCTTGAAATCGAGCACACATGCAAACACTAAGCATAATATCTGGCCTAGATGCACATAAATAAAGCAAAGAACCAATCATGGAGCGGTATACCTTTTGATCGAACTCTTTACCATTGTCGTCAGGACCCAGATGATGTTTGGCTGGCATTGGTGTTGTGAAGCCTTTGCAGTCTTGCATACCGAACTTCTTTAGGCAATCTTTGAGATACTTCTCTTGAGATATGAAGATGCCATTGCATTGTTGCCGTATCTGAAGACTGAGGAAGAATTTCAGCTCCCCCATCATAGACATCTGATATTGCTCTTGCATCATATATCCGAACTCCTCACTATACTTCTGATTGGTGCAGCCGAAGATAATGTCATCCACATATATTTGGCACACAAACAGTTCACCATCATATGTCTTCATGAAGAGAGTGGGATCTAGGGAGCCAGGTATGAAGCCTTTGCTCTTCAGGAAGTATTTGAGTGTGTCATACCAGGCCCGAGGGGCTTGTTTGAGGCCATATAGTGCCTTATTGAGCTTGTAAACCATGTCAGGATGTTTTGGATCTTCAAACCCAGGTGGTTGTGAAACATACACTTCTTCTTCAATCTTGCCATTGAGAAAGGCACTCTTCACATCCATTTGATATAAAAGTATGTTATGATGATTTGCATAGGCCAGCAGTATACGGATGGCTTCAAGTCTGGCCACAGGAGCAAATGTTTCATCGAAGTCAATGCCTTCCACTTGAGTATATCCTTGAGCAACGAGACGAGCTTTGTTTCTGACAACTTGACCATGCTCATCTTGCTTGTTGCAGTATATCCATTTGGTGCCTATTATGTTATGCTTCCGTGGATCAGGACGCTTAACCAATTCTGATACATTGTTCAGCTCAAACTGATGAAGCTCTTCTTGCATTGCTTGAATCCACTCAGGTTCCATAAAAGCTTCTTCAACTTTCTTGGGTTCTGTGATTGAAACGAATGCGAAGTGTCCGTAGAAATTTGCCAGTTGAGTTGCCCTTGAACGAGTCAGTGGACCAGGTGCATTGATGCTGTCAATTATTCTGTCAATCTGCATTTCATTGGCAACATGAGGATGTATGGGTCGAAGACTTTGCTCTTGCTGCTCTATGTTGTCGTGGGGAGGAATGTCTTCAGGCTGAGCATTGTCTTCATGTGGATCAGGTGCTGAGATGATAAGTTCTTCTTTAGGATGAGCTTCAGAAGGTATAATTTCTCCAGTTCCCATTAGCTTGATTGATTCACTGGCTGGAACTTCATCTAGCACATCTGGCAGTTGCTCTCTTTGTGAACCATTGGTCTCATCGAACCGCACATCCACTGTTTCAACCACTTTGTAGTGAAAGAGATTGAAGACTCTGTAGGAGTGCGAATCCTTTCCATATCCAAGCATAAAGCCCTCATGTGCTTTTGGTGCAAATTTTGAGGTGTGGTGTGGGTCCTTGATCCAGCATCTTGAGCCAAATACTCTGAAGTAACTGACATTTGGCTTCTTGCCAGTTAGAAGTTCATAAGATGTCTTGTTCAGAAGCTTGTGAAGATAAACACGGTTGATTGTATGGCATGCAGTGTCAATGGCTTCAGGCCAGAATTTTCTTGGAGTCTTGTACTCATCTAGCATTGTTCTGGCCATCTCAATGAGTGTCAGATTCCATTAGTACTAGGCAACGATATTTTCCAAAAATTACAATCATGTTCAAATCGCAAAGCATTGAAACAGACATTAAGTTGAAGCCAAGGGATTCGACAAACATGACTTTATCCATGTGTTGATCCTTTGAGATTGCAACTCTACCTAGACCCAATACCTTACTTTTACCAGTGTCAGCAAATGTGATGTGGCTCTTGTCGGATGGACGTAAGGTTGAGTCCATAAAAAGACTTCTTTTGCCAGTCATGTGATTTTTACACCCACTATCAATAATCCATTCTGAAGACTCTGAAGGCGCTTGTGTCGTACCCTACAGTGCAGTTAGGGGTAGGCTTCACGAAGAGAATTGTGAAGCAAAAACATTTGACGAACCAGTGGGTTATGAAAACTTAGATCCAGGTTAGGACTAATAGGAAGAGTAGCATGCGTTTCAGGTACGAAATACATAGTGATGCCATTCGGGCATTTGATCTTGCGCCCCACAAGATTTTTAAGGTCCCCAGCAATAGCGTCAGAAGATTTTGGTTTTCTGCTGGAGACCTTTCCCTGCAAAAGAGAGTTAAGCTTTCTTAACCACCCACATCTTCAAGGGTGGCTTAGAAGCAATAAGTCTAAGTGCAGCATCTGAGAATTTTGGCTTTGGAGCCCTAGCAAACAGTCTAGCAGGCGGGCAATAGTACTCATAAGAATAGGCAGAATAGTTCTTGGTCATATGAACATGACGGTTTGAAGAACCGCTCTCATATGCCTGAGCATGGTTTCCCTGCAAAATATTTGCGTTAGTGCGACTCAGGTGAGTCTTCTGCCTGTATGAAGCCTTTGGACCATATGAAGCCTTTGGTCTGAGGTTTGTCTTCTTCATGTGAGGTGTCATGTGGACATTCATAGGGAGATTCTCCAGACACGTTTTTGGAACCCAGATCTTCTTCATAGGCGGTCCATTCCTGCAGTTAGTACCAATGTACCTGGCAAATACTTCACCATTCTGATTCTTAAACAGTTTATAGTTTGCATCAAAGGATTCATCAATGATAATAGGATTAGCAAAAGTGAAGCCAGATAGATTGGATGGATCTGCTGAGGGTTCCTTTGCAACAACCCATGTGGTTTTGGGGTACTGCTCAGGTTTCCAGTAAGAGCCATCTGCATTAATTTTCCTCACGAACCCAACACCCTCTTTCCTAGGGTTTCGGTTCATAATCTGCTTCTTGAGGACATCACATAATGTCTGATGTCCTTTGAGACTTTTGTACATCCCTGTTTCAAGCAATGTCTTCAACCTAGCAATCTCATTAGCAATAGCAGTGGTATCCTCAGCAGAGGGGTTAGTTACCACTTCAACAGTTGAAGATATTGCAACAGTAGTAGCAGTGGAATATTCAGCAACAGAAGTAGCATTATCACGCTCAATGCATTTAAGGCATGGTGGTTCAAATCCTTCCTGAGCGGAACTGATCTATTCGGCGCGAAGTGACTCGTTTTCCTTTTAAAGATCTTCATGAGCCGCTCTCAATTTATCAAGATCTTGCTTCCTTTGAAGATAATCATAGGAACGCTTTTCATGAGTTATTGAGAGAGTATCATGACGATCTTCAAGTTCCTGATACTTAACATGAAGATTTTTTATGTCTTCAATTAAGGATTCAGATCGAGTCATTTCAGCACCCAACAGATCATCGCTTCTGTCTAACAGTTTTTGAATATGTTCCATGGCTTTCTGTTGTTCAGTGGCAATTTTAGCAAGTGTTTTGTAGCTGGGTTTTGAATCACAATCAGAGTCATCGTCACTGGATGTTTGATAGTGAGTAGTGCGTGTGTTTACCTTGGCACCGCGTGCCATGAAGCAGTAGGTAGGAGTAGAGTCGTCCTTGTCATTTGCATTGGTGTTGGAGATGAAGTCATTGTCTTGAGTGTTGAAGATGGACTTGGCGACGTAGGCTGTAGCCAGACTCGCAATGCCAGAATCAGACTCCTCCTCAGACTCCACCTCTGCCTCCTCAGAAGTGGACTCCTCCTCTGAATCCATTTCCTTGCCAACAAACGCACGAGCCTTGCCAGTTGAGCTCTTCTTATGTGAAGACTTTGAGGAAGACTTGGAAGAAGACTTTGAGTATTTCTTCTTCTTCTTGTCATCAGAGTCATATTCCTTGCTCTTCTTCTTCTTTCTGCTCTCATTGTCCCACTGTGGACACTCAGAGATGAAGTGTCCAGTTTTCTTGCACTTGTGACATGTTTTCTTCTTGTAGTCATGAGCAGAAGCTTCATCATTCCTAGAGCTTGATTGTGAAGACTTTCTGAAGCCTTTCTTCTTGGTGAATTTCTGGAACTTCTTCACTAGCATTGCAAGTTCCCGTCCAATGTCTTCAGGATCATCAGAACTGCTGTCAGATTCTTCTTCAGATGAGGACATAGCTTTTGCCTTCAAGGCACGAGTTCGCCCATAGTTTGGACTGTAGATAACTCTTTTCTCAGAAAGCTGAAATTCATGTGTGTTGAGCCTCTCAAGTATGTCAGACGGATCGAGTGTCTTGAAGTCTGGACGTTCTTGAATCATCAGGGCTAAGATGTCAAAGAAACTGTCAAGTGATCTCAGCGGCGTCTTGACGATTTCATGTTTGGTGATCTCAGTGGCGCCGAGGGCTTGAAGCTCATTTGTGATGTCAGTGAGCCGGTCAAATGTGCGCTGGACATTCTCATTGTCATTTCGCTTGAAGCGGTTGAAGAGATTGCGAAGAACACTGATTCTCTGATCTCTTTGGGTTGAGATGCCTTCATTGACTTTGGGGAGCCAGTCCTAGACCAGCTTGGATGTCTTCAAGGCACTCACACGGCCATACTGTCCCTTGGTCAGATGACCACAGATGATATTCTTGGCAGTAGAGTCCAGTTGAGTGAACTTCTTGACATCAGCAGCAGTGACACCTTCTCCAGCCTTGGGAACACCGTTTTCGATGACATACCATAGGTCGACGTCAATGGCTTCAAGATGCATGCACATCTTATTCTTCCAGTAGGGATATTCAGTTCCATCGAAGACGGGGCACGCAGCGGAGACTTTAATTTTCCCTACAGTTGACATAGCTAAAACTCCAGGTGGTTAAACCGAATCACACAGAACAAGGGAGCACCTTGCTCTGATACCAATTGAAAGTGCGTTATATCGACTAGAGGGGGGGTGAATAGGCGATTTTTATGAAAGTCTTCAAAACGTGAAGGTTATGAAGACAAACAGTACAGATATGCCAATCACTTAAGCAGCGGAAGTTAGATTACACTAGGCAAGCCATGGTCAAGTATTCAATAGAGTGAAAGCACAAGACAAGTAGCTGCAGTGTAATAAGGATCAGGTAGGAAGAAGTTATGAAGCCAAACAAATCATACAGTTATGTTGTGAAGACAGAAGATAAAGCAAGCATGCAATGGCTTCACAGTGTGTAACAGAAAGTAAAAGGAAGTGAAGATGAAACCAGTGACACGCTGAAGACAATGATTTGTTGGACCAGTTCTAGTTGCTGTGACAACTGTACGTCTGGTTGGAGCGGCTAGGTATTTAAACCAACGGACACACAGTCCCAGACACCCAGTCCTGAACACGCAGCTCAGGACACCCAGTCCTCACCGTTTTCTCCTTGAGCTAAGGTCACACAGACCTCGCCCAATCACTCTGGTAAGTCTTCAAGGTAGACTCCCAAACCTTCACAGACTTCGTTCACTGGCAATCCACAATTTCTCTTGGATGCTCAGAACGCGACGCCTAACCGGCTGGAGGATGCACAGTCCTCAAGTGTATTAAGTCTTCAGATCACTCAGACACGAAGACTTAAGTGATGCCCAATTTACTCTGACTCTGGGTGGTTAGGGCTTTTCTCCTCGCTAGGAATTTTCTCTCAAAGGCTTCGAGGTGGGTAGCTCTCAAACAACAAAAGCCGTGCACTGAAATCTGAGCAGCCAACCGTTTATGGTTGTAGGGGGTGGACTATTTATAGCCACTGGGTAACCCAACCTGATTTGTCCGAAATGACCCTGGGTCACTAGGGAACTGACACGTGTACCAACGGTCAGATTTCAAACTCACACGTCAACTTTACTTGGCCTACAAGTAAAGCTGACTTGTCCGACTCTGGACAAGATTTGCTCTCATAGTCTTCGCTCGAAGATATAGGTTTTGAATTAGGCATCACTTCAGTCATTCTGACTGGTTCTCTTGGACCCCACTTAATAGTACGGTGGTTCCTATGACTCAACACAAATGAAATAAAGCTACAAAGAATCTAAGTCTTCGAGTTCCATAGGCTTCACGTGGTGTCTTCTCTTGTCATAGTCTTCAATGTGAATATCTTCAAATACCACCATTGTCTTCAATGTCTTCGTACATTTTTAGGGGTCATCTCTGGTAGTAAAACCGAATCAATGAGGGACCTCTACCTGTGTTATCCTGCAATTCTCACAAACACATTAGTCCCTCAACTAGGTTTTCGTCAATACTCCCAAACCAACTAGGGGTGGCACTAGATGCACTTACATCGCTGAAATGTACTCAAGGCTTGCTCTTATTAGAAATGAGATTGCCGACTTAGGAAGTGAAGAGATGACCGGCAAATTCATCATCAAGAAGATCCTAAGAGCCTTGGATGGAAAATATGTCGGCATTCTGGGAACGGGGGTCCCCAGACTTGCCTGCCTGCGGCCTGTGGCGTGGCTCAAGTAGGGGGGCCCAGCGCGGCCCATCTTCATCAACACGAGGCTCAAGACCCTCGCGAGGGGCCAAGCCTCACGAGGCGGACGACACGGCGCATCCTCAGGCACAGCCTCGTCAGGCTGGCTCGCGAGGAGGCGGAGAGTTCAAGGCAGGGTACCTCGCGAGGTGCCCATGACGATACAGGGCACCAGGCGGGTGCCAGCGCGCGCAGCGTCCCTCTTTCCTCTTTGGTGCAAAGGGAGCAAGCGTATCAACGGAGTACCGAGGCATCAGGCAAAGGTTGCCACTTCGGTGCAACGAGACCAAGGCCAGGAGGACTACGAGACGGAGGTCACCATGGAGCCCAGCACGGCGTCATCGCCAGAGCCTTTAGCAGTCGAAGACTGCTTTTGTCAGGATAGATGTACTCGTTGTCCCCCTTCAAATTAGCCCACCATTGTTGGATCCCTTCCCGCTCAATATTTGGGGAGAGGACCAGGGCCTCTATAAATGGGACTAGCCACCCACATAGCAGGGGGATCGATTCCTGTTTGTTCGGTCCGGGATCTGAGAGAGAAAGAGAGAGAGAGAGGCGACTGAACTCTTCATAGCAGTTCATCGCCACAGCCAAGAACAGACCCTCGCGAGGCTGTTCTTCCTTGTATTGTTCATCCACACCAGCCCCTGGAGGCAATCCATCCACCACACACTGGAGTAGGGTTTTACACCACAATGGTGGCCCGAACCAGTATAAATCTTGTGTCTTTCGTGGAGCTCTTTTAGTAGTTTAGACCCCCTCGAGACGGAGAGGTTGAAGGCGAGATTTCCGCGCGCACCCCAATGTTCGAACCTTAAGGGTCTGCCGGAACCCGAAATCCGACATTTGGCGCGCCAGGTAAGGGTGCGCCGGGATCCGTCTTCCACCGCTCTGCCCTCCTTCGGCCGCCGCAACCATGCGCGGCGCCAGCCGGGCTCGCGCCGCCCCGGCAGCCCTCGCCGGTGGGTGCTCTCGTCGTCCCCCGCCGCCCGCCGTCAACACCGCCACCGGCTCGGCGGGTAACGAGCTAGAAGCACCACCCCAGCGTCCGCCTGCGCGACAGAGCAACTGCACCGCGGCACCGACGCCTTCGATCGTTGTGGCCCTCCTGGGCAGCTCGCAGGTGCCGCCCACAAGTCGCCACATCAAGCCTTTTGCCCGCCGGGTTAGCACCACTGCCGCACGGCAGGGGCTCCCCCGGACCGGGCGGCGAGCGAGGTCGATCTGACCTTCAGCTCGGAGGACCACCCCACCAACCCGGTCAGCTCAGGCGTGCTCCCCTTGTTGTGCACCCCCACCATCTGCCAGGTGGCCGTCACCCGGACCCTCGTCGACGGCGGCGTGGGCCTCAGCGTGCTTTTGGTCGAGGCTTTCGACCTCTTCCGCATACCCCGGGAGCGGCTGCGACCTAGCCGATCCTTCTCCGGCGTCGGGGGCGGATCATCCGACTCCCTGGGGCAGATCTGGCTCTCGGTGACCTTTGGCACCTATGCCAACTTCCGCACGGAGACGGTTGACTTCGACATCGCCCCCATCGGCCTTCCTTACAACGCCATCCTCGGCTACCCGGCACTGGCCCAGTTCATGGCCGCCACGCATCCGGCGTACAACCTCATGAAGATGCCTGGGAGCAATGGTACCCTCACTGTGCGTGGGGACATCGGGGACGCCCTGCGAGTACTCGAGCTCGCCTTCAAGACAGCGGCGTCGGCACGGCCCACCAACGCGGAGGCCCCTAAGCCCAAGGGGGCTGCGCCCGCCAAGAAGAAGCAGTTGTTCACCCAGGACAAGGCAGAGACCAAGCAGATACCCGTCGATGAGGACGGGTCCTCAAGTGCCACTTTCACCATAGGCGCCAACCTTGAGCCTGAGCAGGAGTAGGCCTTGGTCAAGTTCTTGTGCGCGAATAAGAAGGTATTTGCTTGGGAGCCCGATCAGCTGGCGGGGATCCCCAGGAGCATCATCGAGCATCACCTCAACGTGTGCCCAAATGTGCGCCCCGTGAAACAGAAGGCCAGGCGGCAGTCCACGGAGAAGCAGGCTTTCATCGCCCAAGAGACTCGCAAACTGGAGGCCGCCGGGGTCATTCGCGAGGTCCGATACCCGGATTGGTTGGCCAACCCTGTCGTTGTGCCCAAGAAGGGGGGGAAAGAACGCATGTGTGTCGACTTCACCAACCTCAACAAGGCATGCCCGCAAGATCCGTTCCCGCTCCCCCACATCGACCAGATTGTCGATTCCACTGCGGAGTGCGACCTGCTATGCTCCCTGGACGCCTTCTCCGGGTATCACCAGATCAAGATGGCAGTGGAAGACATTGAGAAGACTGCCTTCTTGACCCCATGCGGGGTATACTGCTATACATGCATGCTGTTCGGGCTGCGTAACGCAGGGGCAACCTTTCAGCGACTGATGCACATCACCTTGGGCCAGCAGCTCGGAAAGAATGTCGAAGCCTATGTTGATGACATTGTAGTAAAATCTCGGGAGGCCAAGACCCTGATACAAGACCTGGAGGAGACCTTCGTGAGCCTCGACGCAGTAAACCTGCGGCTCAACCCGGAGAAATGTGTGTTTGGCGTCCCCTCGGGGAAGCTCTTGGGATTCCTCGTGTCCCATCGTGGCATCGAGGCCAACCCCGAGAAGGTCAAAGTGGTCGAGGACATGAGCCCACCAAAGACCCTCATAGAAATGCAGAAGCTCACGGGGCGCGTGACCGCGCTAGGGCGCTTCATCTCCAAACTAGGGGAGCGAGTGCTGCCTTTCTTCCAGCTGATGAAGAAGAAAGGGACCTTTGAGTGGACTGAAGAAGCAGATAAGGCGTTTCAAGATCTCAAGGGGTACCTGACCAGTCCCCCAGTCATGGTGGCGCCACGCCGTCAGGAGCCCCTGCTGCTGTACCTCGCCGCCACACCCTACTCCGCCAGCGCAGCCCTGGTGGCGGTTAGGGAGGAATGCAAAGTCAAGGCCGCAGCGGCAGCCCGGGGCAGGACAAAACAGGAACAAGGAAAGCCTGCAGGAGCCACAACCACAGCTGAGGAGGGTCATCAGCCAGGAAATGCACCGGGGGCAAGAGAGGCCACCCGACCGTGTAGTCCACCTACCGAGGCCGCGATGCCTCATGAGGCGCCCCCACCTCCCGAGGGTGCGGCAACCCCAGATGCTCCCAGTCTTGTCGAGCACCCAGTTTACTTTGTCAGCGCGGTGTTATGGGATGCGAGGGCACGGTACCCAATGCCTCAGAAGCTCCTCCTCGCGCTACTGATAGCCTCGCGCAAGCTGCATCACTACTTCTAGGCTCACCCCATCAAAGTCGTCTCGTCATACCCCCTAGAGAGGGTGCTCAGGAGCCCTAACTCAGCCGGAAGGGTCGCTGAGTGGAACATAGAGCTGCAGGCATTTCAGCTCGAATTCAGCACAACCAGGGTCATCAAAGGAGCAGCATTGGCGGATTTTGTGGCGGAATGGACAGAGGCACCAGGCCTCAAGGCCAACGAGGATCGGTCCCTCTTCCCGGGGAGCGAGGCGCCAGAAGGCTGGGTCATGCACTTTGACGGGGCGTTCTCTAGACATGGCGCTGGGGCTGGAGCGGTGCTTATATCGCCCACTCAGGACAAGCTCTACTACGCCGTACAGCTCTGCTTCCAACAAGGTGAAAAGGTCTCCAACAACATAGCGGAATACGAGGGTCTAATAGCAGGCCTGAAGGCCGCGGCAGCACTGGGGCTGAAGCACCTTACCATTAAGGGCGATTCACAGCTCCTCGTGAACTTCTCCAACAAGGTGTACGAGCCGAAAGACGAGCACATGGAAGCTTACCTTGCGGAGGTCCGCAGGATGGAGAAGCAGTTCTGGGGGTTGGAGTTGCAACATGTGCCCCGTGGCACCAATCAGGAGGCCGACGACATCGCCAAGCGGGCATCCAGGCGGCTGCCTCAGGAGCCTGGCGTCTTCGAGGAGAGGCTCTTCAAGCCCTCAGCCTTGCCGTCACTATCAAACACGGCTCAGCCTCGGGAGGAGCTCCCCCAGCCACCTGCCTCAGGAGCCCCGGTCTGTGGCCCGGCCTCAAGAGCACGCCTGCTCCTGATGATGGAACCTCAGGAGGAGTGCTGGATCATGGAGCTCCGGAGTTACTTGACGCAAGGGACCATGCCGGAGAAGGAGGAGGAAGTGGAGCGGGTGGCGCGGTAGGCCACTGCATACTGCATCAGGGATGGAGAACTCTACCGAAAGCGACCTAACGATGTACTCCTGCGTTGCATTTCCAGGGAGCAAGGAAAGGAACTACTGGAGGACATACACGGCGGAGACTGCGGGCACCACTCATCATCACGGACCCTCGTCGGCAAGGCATTCCGCAGTGGGTTTTATTGGCCTACCGCACTCAATGATGTCGTAGAGCTGGTGAAAGCTTGTGAGGCCTGCCAGTTCCACGCCAAGCAAATCCATGAGCCGGCCGGAGGCCTGCAGACTATACCCCTTTCATGGCCGTTCGCAGTCTGGGGGCTGGACATCCCGGGCCCGTTCCCTCGGGCGCTAGGGGGCTACCGCTACCTCTACGTCGCCGTGGACAAGTTCACCAAGTGGGCTGAAGTGGAGGCCGTCCGCACCATCCCCGCGGGCTCAGCGGTCAAGTTCATCAGGGGCATCGTGAGCCGGTTTGGGGTGCCGAACCACATCATCACAGACAACGGTTCGCAGTTCACCAGTAACCTCTTCAAAACATACTGTGCTAACCTTGGAACGCAGATATGCTACGCTTCAGTGGCGCACCGTCGAAGCAACGGCCAGGCCGAGCGGGCCAACGCAGAGGTCCTGAGGGGCCTCAAGACCAGGACGTTCAAGAAGAAGCTGGAGGCCTGCGGCAGAGGATGGTACGACGAGTTGCAGTCGGTGTTGTGGTCCATCCGCACCACCGCGACCAAACCGACTGGGGAGACCCCATTCTTCCTGGTCTACGGAGCGGAAGCAGTCCTCCCTCACGAGGTCAGACGTCACTCCGCGCGGGTCATGGCGTTCGACGAGGCGCAGCAGGACGCCATGCGTGGGATGGACCTCGTGCTGGGGGAGGACCTGCGAGCGGCGAGGTATCAGCAGGCGCTGCGGCGATATCACTGCCGCAACATCCGCCCCAGGACTCTCGAGGTAGGAGACCTCGTGCTCAGGCGGGTTCTCTCCAGGGAGGGGTTGCACAAGCTCTGTCCCATGTGGGAGGGCCCGTTCAAGGTTGTTCATGTTTCCAGGCCCGGCTCCGCGTGCTTGGAGACTCAGGAGGGAGTGCCAATCCAGAATGCCTGGAACATCCAGCACCTCCAGAGGTTCTACCCCTGAAAAGGCCCAGAGCCTGTGAAGCAAGGCGAGTGCCTGTGAAGATCATCGCTTTGGAAAAAGGCCCGGAGCCTGTGAAGCAAGGCGAGCGCCTGTGAAGCTATCGCGTTTTGGAAAGGCCCAGAGCCTGTGAAGCAAGGCGAGTGCCTGTGAAGATCATCGCTTTCAAAAAAGGCCCAGAGCCTGTGAAGCAAGGCGAGTGCCTGTGAAGATCATCGCTTTGGAAAAAGGCCCGGAGCCTGTGAAGCAAGGCGAGCGCCTGTGAAGCTATCGCGTTTTGGAAAAAGGCCCGGAGCCTGTGAGGCAAGGCGAGCGCCTGTGAAGCTATCGCGTTTTGGAAAGGCCCAGAGCCTGTGAAGCAAGGCGAGTGCCTGTGAAGATCATCGCTTTGAAAAAAGGCCCGGAGCCTGTGAAGCAAGGCCAATGCCTGTGAAGCTCGCCGCCCCGTGACACTGTCACGTAATAATGAGTGGGGCTGTACACGCCCCGGAGTCTCAAGAGCGCCGGCCTCAGGCCCTGGGGCTCCCTCCCACGCCTAGTGGCAGCACTTAGCTCCGCGCTGGTGAGAAGACATCCAAGACTAGATTAGGTGCCGGACGCGGCTTTTTCATTTGTTTTCCGCAGTTGACGTGTTCGTTTGCATTTGGAGTCTTATTGGAGTTATCGCTGTTGCTGATTTATGGTTCGTCGATTTTCGCCCCTCGCTTTGGTTTCTTTCGTGAACAACCTCATGAGGGATGGTGCTCAGGCGCCCTCGCGAGGGTTTCTGCCCTAGCCACAGGAGGGTTTCACGGCCCTGGCGCATTACAGGAGCACCCCTCCTAGTCCGTGCCCCTCGTGTACCACAACGCGCACACAGGGCCTGGGTCGGTCGCCCCACTCCCCGGCAGGGGTCAAAAGCTATCTACGCACAGGCGGGAAATCAGGAAGTACAAAAATGAGATCAAGATAATAGCTGAAGCGGCAACATTTCCCGACACGCCCCAAGGGGGCTCCATGCATCTGTTCTGTTTTACACAGGGAACAAAAGAGAAAGGAAAAAGACGAGCCTGGCGTCGCCCCTCCCGCATCGGCCCACAACGGCGACACAGGCTGCCTTAGGGCCTCAGGTGGACCCCCTCTCGCGCTGCGCCGGGGCACGACGGCGGGCGGACGAACCACCACCTCCTAGGCAAACCCGACGGCGCGGGGGAGGACTGCTGCCACCACTAGAGGAGTCGCTTGAGGAAGAGCTGACGAGGCTGGGGGAGTCGCTGACGCCGCCGCCCGCTTGGACGCCATCTCCCCCATCACCATCGGAGCGGGGCCCGTGGACGCGGCCATCGTCCTCAGGGCAGCACCCCGCGCGGCGACCATCTTCCCCAAACACCCTCACATAGAGGGTGGCGTCGCCATCAAACCTGAGGTGCAGAGTGCACCGACGCTCCAGGCCGCGAGCGCGGGCGAACGCCTGCCAGCCGCGAGTGAAGACCAAGCCCCCGCTGGCGGAGACCTCCAGCGCGACCCACGAGGACCTGCTGCAGCAGCCCTCCACCTGGAGCCAGAGGCCGCCAGGAGCGCCGGCCGAGAGTTCGCCAAGGAGGAAGCGAGGGAGCGGGAGCCGGGCGCGGGCCGGCTCCGCCGACCAAACGACGAATTCCGGCGGCGCCTGCCCGGCGCGGAAGCGCGGCCTGGGGGAGCGCGCAACCCAGGCGCACCCTCCAGCTACGACGGCTTGCCTGCCGCCGCGCTGGGAGCCCCCCCCACGGCCGCTGGGAGCTGCCGGGGCGGCCACCGGGTGCTTCCGAGGGCGCCCACGACCACGGTTGGATGGGGGAGAGGCAGGACCGACCTAGAGGGCCTTCCCCTTCTCCGCGGCCGAGTACCTCCTCGATGGAGCCATCACACCAAGACGAAGCAAGAACTGAGGCGAAGGAGAGAGCAAGAGGAGATGGACTGGACAGGCATGAGCGGTGCCGTACTTATAGCCGGCGAAGGCCAACCGCCGGTCTCCACGATCGCAGGTAATCATAACACATTCTGCATGGAGGGACTTGTCCAACTCGCACGATCACCAAGGCGTCGTGGGGAAGCGGAGGCGCCACGTCCATTCAACTGCCACGCGGCGCCCGAGGCCGCAGGCTGTTAGGGCCTGCGGCACTTCACCCTTGCCCTTTCGCCTCTCGGCACGGCCAATTCCATGCGCACCTTGGGCCCGGGGGCGACTGTCGGTGTTCTGGGAACGGGGGTCCCCAGACTTGCCTACCTGCAGCCTGCGACATGGCTCAAGTAGGGGGGCCCAGCGTGGCCCATCTTCATCAACACGTGGCTCAAGACCCTCGCGAGGGGCCAACCCTCGCGAGGCGGACAACACGGCGCATCCCCAGGCACAGCCTCGTCAGGCTGGCTCGCGAGGAGGCGGAGAGTTCAAGGCAGGGTACCTCGCGAGGTGCCTATGACGCAAGCCATGACGATACGGGGCACCAGGCGGGTGCCAGCGCGTGCAGCATCCCTCTTTCCTCTTTGGTGCAAAGGGAGCAAGCGTATCAATGGAGTACCGAGGCATCAGGCAAAGGTTGCCACTTCGGTGCAACGAGACCAAGGCCAGGAGGACTACGAGACGGAGGTCACCATGGAGCCCAGCGCGGCGTCATCGCCAGAGCCTTTAGCAGGCGAAGACTGCTTTTGTCAGGATAGATGTACTCGTTGTCCCCCTTCAAATTAGCCCGCCATTGTTGGATCCCTTCCCGCTCAATATTTGGGGAGAGGACCAGGGCCTCTATAAATAGGACTAGCCACCCACATAGCAGGGGGATCGATTCCTGTTCGTTTGGTCCGGGATCTGAGAGAGAAAGAGAGAGAGAGAGGCGACTAAACTCTTCATAGCAGTTCTTCGCCACAGCCAAGAACAGACCCTCGCGAGGCTCTTCTTCCTTGTATTGTTCATCCACACCAGCCCCTGGAGGCAATCCATCCACCACACACTGGAGTAGGGTATTACACCACAACGGTGGCCCGAACCAGTATAAATCTTGTGTCTTTCGTGGAGCTCTTTTAGTAGTTTAGACCCCCTCAAGACGGAGAGGTTGAAGGCAAGATTTCCGCGCGCACCCTAGTGTTCGAACCTTAAGGGTCTGCCAGAACCCGAAATCCGACAAAATATGATACCGTGTGCACATTGATCAAATGATGCCAAATTACAAAGATCTCAAGCCAACGGAAGTCATTGGAAGAATTGTTGCTCATGAGATGTCACTCAAGGATAAGGAGGAGCTCCATAAAAAGTCAAGTGGTGCTTACAAAGCCTCATGTGAAGCTCCCACATCATCAAGTGAGAAACAAACCTTCAATGAAGAATTGAGCCCAATGGTGAAGAACTTCAACAAGTTCTACAAGAGTAGAAGCAAAGAGAGAAGTTCCAAGTCAAGGTCCTACAATGACAAAAGATCTTCTAGTCGAGAGCGAAACTGCTACAATTGTGGAAGACCCGGACACTACTCAAATGAGTGTACGCCCCCTACAAGAGAAGAGAAGATTCTCCCAAAAGAAGTAGAAGAGAAGAATCACCATCGAGGGAGAGAAGGAGTTGGGATGATCGTTATGAACGAAGAACATCTTGGAGAACCAAGGATTCAGAAAGGAAGGACAAGTCATCAAGGAGCTACACAAAACGAAGACATCAAGCTCATGTTGGTGAATGGGTATCCGGCTCCGACTCCGACAATCACTCCGAGAGAAGCTATCACTCCGACTCCGAATATACTCAAGATGAAGGTGTTGCCGGTCTAGCACTTGTGTCAACCAACTCCTACGACATATTTGATTCACCAAATGAAGGAATTAGAAGATGCTTCATGGCCAAAGGTTCAAAGGTATCACACCCCGAATATGTTGATTTCAATAGTGATGAAGATGACTTGTTAGGTGATGATGATTTACTTGTTGACAACTCTAGTGATGAATACTATGATGAAACATCAATTAATCATGCTAATCAAGATGAAACGAATGACAATGATAAGGAGAAGATTGAGTCTCTAACTAAAGAACTAAACACTCTTAAGTTAGCTCATGAAACTATCTTAGGAGATCATCGAGAACTTTTAAGGGTTCATGAGAAATTACGTTTTGAGAAGCTCAATCTTGAGCAAGAGCATGAGTTCTTAAAGGCAATCAATGATGATCTTCGCAAGAAAATTTCTTCTTACATTGCCAAGCATTTACTCTTATCCACTTACATGCCTCAAGTCAAGTCTAGTAACAAGAACAAGAAGGATTCTTCCTCTAGTAGTAACAATAATCATGCTAAATCCAATATTGTTGCTTCTAGTAGTTCTCTTGATTCCACTAATGATTCTCTTAGCCAAGTTACACTTGAGCAAGAAAATAGCTTATTGAAGGGAATAATAGAGAAAGGTGTTTACAAGAGCCTTGCCGGGAGTAAGCAATTTGAGAAAATTGTACGCAAGCAAGGAAGGCACCGGAAGAATCAAGGTATTGGTTTTGAATGAAAGTTTAATGCCAATGGAGTTGAGTGGGAAGAAGATCAATAGCCCAAGACGAAGTTTGTTCCTCAACAAGAGAAGTATGATCCTACTTCTTTTAAAGGGACACAAACTCAAGATGATCTTCCACCACAAGACCACAAGGAAAAAAGGCAAGGACAAGCTTCAAGAGGAAATTGATGCATTTGAAGAAGCTCCTAAGGCCTTGGTCAAGTGGGTTCCCAAGACTACATCAAATTCCACTTCATCAAGTACAACTACAACTCCGAGGATTCCCATCAAGATGGTGTGGATCCCGAAGAAGAAGAACTAGAGAGTTTTCGAGGGTGACTCCGCCAACATACTTCACTCTTATCATTTTGGCAAGAACAAGTGCAATCAACTTCCACATCTTGCACTAGTTCAAGGAGTCACAAACCCTCTTGTTGGTAAGACAAGGGACAAGGTAACCTAATGCTCTCATAGACATCATCTTGTGTGTGCATCACTCTATGTCTATGAAAGTGCAACTCACTCCAAATGATAGCTCCGAATGATCTACATCAACTTAGAGCATCCACATCTTCAACACCTACATGAAGTCATCATCGACAAAACCCAAGGTTAGTTCATCCCTCTTAGGGGGGATCTCACATCTAGGGGGAGCTTTACTCTAAGAATTGAGCTAAAGCAATTCTAATGGTGTGAACACAAGAACGCTATATGTAAAAGTGGTAACCCCACTTGTGCTTAAACGATGAGTATGACCTATGATCAAATGTTCTCATTTGACTCCTAAGTCAATATACTCATATATAGATGACCTAGTCATTGCCAATTGCTTGATAGATGCTAGAATTGTTTGTGCATGCTTTGCCACATATTTCATTTGTCATTTTATTGTGTGAGCATGTTGGTTGCATAATTTACTCATTCGAGGACATCCACTTGTTGTTTTGATTGGTTGGTTTCTTTTTCTCTTGCCAAGTGGATGGACAAGAATGCCTAAGAACCTTCTCTAGCTATCTATGTTATTCTCTTCTCAAACTCTATTCATGCTGCATCACAAAGTTTGATCAAGCCAGATTCGAACCACTCTTTGTGAGGAGCACTCGGAGTCCCCGATTCGTCATAGACTTAAACTTCCAAAACTTCTTTGTGCGTTTCGGTCTGACCGATTCATCCATTTCGTTCATACCAACATCATTAAGTTGATCTAGGTTTTTAATCTCGGTGCAACCGATTTGAACTTTTCGGTCACACTGAGTGGCAGTAACTGCTTGCAATTATGCATCTCGGTGCCACCGAGTTGTTCCACTCGGTCACACCGACAGGGTCAGGCTATATATACCCACGGGCCAAAATTTGGAAAACTTTCCAAACCTCTTCACCCGCGCTCAGCCTGCTCTGCCTCCCTGGGTCTCCGGATCGCCCTCCTCGTCGCCAGCCGCCTCCAGTCGTTGGTCTCCGCCGCCGTCAACGGGATCGTCTCCGCCGTTGCCGCCGTAGCAAGTCCATCGCCGAACTAGGGTATGGACTTGATCTTTATGCTTATTCTCACTCCGATTCCCCAGCACATTGTTTTGCCATGTATCTTGCCACGAATGAGATCACTCTATCCAATGAAAACACTCCATAGTTTAGCTATGGATTGAAAATTTAGGGTTAGGTTTCCACCGAAACCATCTCGGATCGACCGAGTTGTTGGAATCGGTTCCACCAATTTGGCTCAGGCCATTGCACATGTAATTCTCGGTCTGACCGAGAATTGCAAATCGGTGTGACCAAGTTTGAGTCTTTGTGAAACCCTAGCAGTCTCGGTGCCACCAAACTGTGACTCGGTCAGACCGAGTTCACAAGTTTAGGTTCCAACAACTGCTTCGGTATCACCAAGATTTCAAATCGGTAGATCCAAAATGCTTTCTGTGGAAAACTAAAACTAAGTTTTTGATTCATTCTTTTGCCAAAACCTCTGCACTTTGTGATACTCATCCACTCTACCTCATCTATAATCTATTCACAGGGTCTGCTGTCAGTGTTTGCATCATGTCAGATCAGAGTGACAATCAGAACAAGTCTGAGGAGCAAGTGAACTTGAGTGAGGGCACTAGTCCCTCCAGTAGCTCAGATGATGGAAGCAGGAGCACACCCAGTAACTTGCCTAAGGCAGCCACCAGGACCAGAAAGAAGAAAACCTCAGATTCAGAGGATGAGGACTATGTGGCTGCTGAGGAAGAGGCCACCTCAAAGAGGAAAGTCTTGAAAAAGGAATATGGCACAACTGCTGCCACTAAGCCAGGGATGAAGCAAAAGGTTCCTGCCAAGAGAGCTCCCATGTCAAAAGCCAGAACATCCACTCAAGAAACTTTGGGATCTGCACCCAAAGTGCAGGTTGTGGCAGAAAAGAAAAGAAAGGAAAGGGTCAAGAAGACCACTACCAAAGTGCTTATTCAATACTGAAAGACTCTGAAGAAGAGGAAGAGGATGCAGCACCAGCACCCAAAGCTCAAAAGCTTATGGGAGATGTTATAAGGGCAGGGGCTGTTCCATCTAAGCCTAAGACTGCTCCTAAGACTGCTGCTCCAGCTGCTCCAAAACCCAAAACTGCACCCAAGAGGAGCACCAGGAACATCCCAGGAGCAGAGAAGAACAAGGCCCAAGTGCCTGAAGCTGCAATGGAAGAAGAAGATAATGAGTCACATGTCTTGAGGAAGTTGAAGCCAAAAATTCCAGATCACAATGATGCCCATCCAGTAGCTGAGAACATGAAGATAAGGAAGGATTTTGGTCTAAGGCTATGGAGAGAGTCAGATCCATATGCCACCAGAAGGAGAACTGCTGTGGACTACAGGTTCCATACCAAGGAATAGCAGGACTTCTATGAGACTATCTTACTTGACAAGAAGCCCATAGTGTGTGACATGAGATGGGTCGATTGGGCAGTCATTGAGGAAAATGAGGATCACTTCCCTGGTGTATATGACAACTTCAAGGCTTGTGGAGTTGATGAGTTTGTGGCTCAGAAGCTCACAAAGTGGAATGATGAGCTCATCATGTAGTTCTACTCCGCAGCTCATTTCTACCCAGATGGAAGGATTGTCTGGATGTCTGAAGGCACTAGGTACCAGTCAACAGTTGCAGAATGGGCTCAGTTGATCAATGCCCCAGAAGAACAAGAAGATGACTTGGATGTCTATGCCAAGAAGAAGAAGGATCACAACACCATGGCACACATGTACAAAGAGATCACAGATGCTGCTCTTAAGACACACAAGTTTGGATCAATACATTACCTTCTGTCAGGCTTGCCAACAATCAACTGGATCCTCAGGCACACTCTTTTGCCAAAGTCAAGTGATCACAAGATGATCAGAGGTCACTCCATCAACTTGCTACACATTTTTTATGTTCCATAGAAGTTAAAGGTCATGAGCCTAATTGTGGAAACCATAAAGAGGACAACTGCATATCAGAAGAAGAGTTGTGGGTATGCCCCACAGATCCAGGAGCTAATCAACTCCAAGATGGGCACTGGCACATATCTGTTGGACAAGGAGCACCTGCCCATCTACCCAGACTTTGAGGACGACACTATGGTGATGGATGAAAATGAATCATCTTCTGTGCACGCACAAGCCAAGAAGGAGAAGGCAAGGGCTGAAAAGGCTGCAAAGATACCAACCACTTAAGAGGCATCTCAGTATCTTCTGAAGAGCAAGCAAGATCAACTTGGCTACTTGATGCCTCCACTCTGAGGATTGAGAAGGGACTGGCCACCCTAACTCAAAACCAGGAGAGCTTGGAGAGGACCGTGGAGCAGAAGTTCTATGACTTAGATGTGAAGGTCACTGAGATCCAGTCAATCGTTGAGCAACTTTAGGATGAAGTGCAGGAGAAGAAGGGCAAGACAACCACTGATGCTTTTGCTAGAGTGCCCAGAGGTCAGAGGTCTGCTGCTACGCCTGTTCCAGACACCAAAGCAACTTCATCTGCACCAGCTACAGCTTCAGTGCCACCAGCTCCAGCACCTACTCCACCAGCTCTATCTACATCGACTGACGCCTTCGTCCTTGCAGTTCTGTCTACACCACCACCTGAAGACCAAGCCTGAGTGACGATTTAGCACTATGCATTTTTTATGAACTTTTTGGTAACTTGTTGCCAAAGGGGGAGAAAATGTATAGATCATAGGCTTCGAGAGAGAGTGTTGCTTTTGTTCTCTCTTGCGTTTCTCCTTGGTGGTTGAACTTCATTTATTTGCTTGGTTGAGATACTTTATACTTTATGCTTGTGTGTGATACTTGGATGATCATGTGTTTGATCATATGCTACCTTAATGCTTGTTGGATGACATTATCCTTTTATATTCCATATGATCACTCACTTTGCTTGGTGATGAGTGCATGTATTTTAATTATTATCATTTTGAGCGCTCCACCAAGTTGTATGTGACATGGAAGAGTAACCCATGATCCTAACTCTTTGTGCATTTGCAGTCCAAAGCAAATCTTAAACAATGCACAAATTTAGGGGGAGCTCTTGCTTTTCACATACTTCTCAAAGCGACAATGTTTTTCATTCTTATTATCATTTGTCGAAGCTTTGATCTATATGTTGTCATCAATTACCAAAAAGGGGGAGATCGAAAGTGCAACTATCCCTAGGTGGTTTTGGTAATTCCTAACAACATATAGCTCATTGAGCTAATGCTATTTCAAGATTAATATCTCAGGAAAGCTGAATGATTGGCATGGCATGGATGACAAAAGTGGACCCCTCAAAATGCTAAGGACAAAGGATTGGCTCAAGCTCAAAGCTCAAGATTCTACATTTTCCATTTTAGTGATCAAAGATCACATTGAGTCTATAGGAAAAGCCAATACTATCAAGGAGGGATGAGGTGTTTCTTAATGAGGTTCCTGCTCAAATGCTTAGTGATATGCTCCAAAGCCCTCAACTACTTTCTCACATCCACATATGATCCAAACCAAAAGTCAAACTCGGCCCCACCGATTCTTCCTATCCGGCGCCACCGAGTTTCAAATGTCATAGCCACTGCCACAAACCCTAGGCAAATCGGTCTCACCAATAGGGATCTCGGTCTCACCGAGATGGGGTTGTAATCTCTCTGTTTCCCTTCGTAACATTTCGGTCTCACTGAGATGAGCGATCGGTCCCACCGAGATTGCAATGTAAACTCTCTGTTTTCCCTTCGTAACGTTTCGGTCTCACCGAAATGAGCGATCGGTCCCACCAAGTTTACCTGACCAACTCTCTGGTTAGCTTATTACCAAAATCGGTCCCACCGAGTTTGTGTAATCAGTCTCACCGAGATTATGTTATGCCCTAACCCTAATCATATCGGTCCTACCGAGTTGCATGTCGGTCCCACCGAAAACCCTAACGGTCACTAGCTTTGCTGAATCGGTCCGACCGAGTTTAACCATTCGGTCCCACCGAGTTTGGGAAGTTGTGTGTAACGGTTAGATTTTGTGTGGAGGCTATATATACCCCTCCACCACCTCTTCATTCGTGGAGAGAGCCATCATAACGAACCTACACTTCCAACTCACTTTTTATAAGAGAGAACCACCTACACTTGTGTCGAGACCAAGATATTCCATTCCTACCATATGAATCTTGATCTCTAGCCTTCCCCAAGTTTCTTTCCACTCAAATCTTCTTTCGACCAATTCCAAATCCTGTGGGAGAGAGTTGAGTGTTGGGGAGACTATCATTTGAAGCACAAGAGCAAGGAGTTCATCATCAACACACCATTTGTTACTTCTTGGAGAGTGGTGTCTCCTAGATTGGCTAGGTGTCACTTGGGAGCCTTTGACAAGATTGTGGAGTTGAACCAAGGAGTTTGTAAGGGCAAGGAGATCGCCTACTTCGTGACGATCTACCACTAGTGAGGCAAGTCCTTCGTGGGCTTTGGCCATGGTGGGATAAACAAGGTTGCTTCTTCGTGGACCCTTCATGGGTGGAGCCCTCCGTGGACTCGCGCAACCAT
This sequence comes from Triticum monococcum, assembly GCA_034509565.1. NCBI lineage: Eukaryota > Viridiplantae > Streptophyta > Magnoliopsida > Poales > Poaceae > Triticum > Triticum monococcum. The sequence continues at coordinate 248,309,710 of CM067843.1, forward strand.
TACCCTTTGTGGGTTGAAGTCTCCATCAATGTGGATGTACGATAGCACCACCTATCGGAACCACGAAAAAAACATCCGTGTCTCCAATTGCGTTTGAATCCTCCAAACCCTTCCCTTTACATTCTTGCAAGTTGCATGCTTTACTTTCCGCTGCTCATATACTCTTTGCATGCTTGCTTGAATTGTGTTAAGATTGCCTGACTTGTCCAAAGTTGCTAAAATCTGCCAAGAACTAAAATTGAGAAAAGGCTAGATTTTAATTTGGTCAAGTGGTCAAATTGCCCCCCTCTAGACATACTTTCGATCCTACACCATCGATACTACTATTGTACAAATGTATACATTTTTTAAAAGGATAGAGGGCAGGGCAGTCTAGCTTGGTCCTTTTCACGAGAGGCGAGGGCCTTTGTGATTTGACGGCTCATTACTGCTGGAAGGCGGGGCCTTGTGATTTGACTGCTTGTATAAATGTGCCGACGACCTGAGGAGGAGCAAAGAACCGTGCGGTATACTCAAGTTTTCCACTGGAGTACGATGGAGGAGCACCCAACATGGCAGCCCAGTGCCATATCCTCTACTCTCTACTCTTATTATATATTACTAGCAAGAGGCATTGTTCTATTGGCGATAAAGAATGATCTAATTTGCTAGTCATCTCATTTTTAGCATTGTTCTATTCATGCCTCACAGAGAAGGTGACATGTGTGGTCAAATACTAGTACTGCTACTGTACTACTTACCAGTCATATTTAGTGTCACATTTTAACCATAAATGTGGGAGGATATCACGAAAACGCCTCCACATGTGCCACGTGGCTGCATGAACTGTAAGAGAGACACTATGTAGCATTCCATTGTGTTTTGCACATACTCGAAGTACTAGTAAGGTACACATGCATTGCACACGTCAGATTTTTGCAACCAAATTACGAATAAATACCACACTGTAGCATGTAATCTCTAAGTCATGTATGCCTGATGTAGACCTTCATTTAATTCTTATAGTTCATCTCATTCAAAATCAATTAGTTTTTATAAAAAACCTAGGGCCTCTATGATTCGTAGGATTTCCAAAACGTGGGAATAGGAAGAACATGGGATTAGAGTGGAATGTCGTCTTGAATACTATATGATGGTACGAGTGTTTGATTGTGCATAGAAAAAATGAAGAATTCTTTCAAAGAGGTTTGAGTGGATGGGATGTTTCCTATGAAATCTAGTGCAAATGAATCATATGGAAAAATTCCTATGGTTTACAATCCTACGAATCAAACAACCAAGATAGTAAAAATTCCTAAGGATTAGAATCCTCCAAAATTCCTTCGAGAATCCTTTGAATCAAAGAAGCACTTAATCTATTTTGTGATTCATGGAATTGTGCGTTGTAAAGCATAAAGTAAAAACAAATAATGGCAATTCAACTAGAAAAAAAGTTTGGGCAGTTATGATACGGAAGATTCTAGAACAAAGGAGAACCACTGTTGTTTTGAGATTTGTGCATTATGCTTAAGTTCAACCATGGAGTCTGCTGGATTGTACAAGTGGCAAAATCCGGTGGGGGGCTAGAAGATGGTGCGAGGGGCCGAGTGGAGGGAGACTATGAAGGAGTGCACAACTGCGAGATCGATATTTAGAGAGAGGGGGTGAGAACGTGCGCTGTTGCGCGCAGTGGCGGAGCCATGAAAAAATGTCCCATGAGCTAGGGGGCCAAGCATCGCTAATCCTTTACGAGGAGGGCCAATTCATCAACTTAAACCATTTTTACCAGCAATTGTCTAATGATCACATTCATATTAGCCTATATAGTGATGTTGGGGGGGGGGGGGGCAGGGCCCTTGCTGCCCCTGTCTTCGCCATTCTGCGCGCGTCTGAGAGATGAAGCGGAAGGCATGGATGATGAGAGGGGTGCGTTGGATATATAATTAATGTGGGTGCATTAGCTATATATGTAATCCTATATAGAGAGGTATAGATTGATCGATGTGGACGTGGGAAAGAGGGTGAGACCTCACTAGATATATAGATTGATCGGTTTATGTGGAAAACTATGAAAGACCTAGCTATACACACACACACACATACACACACACATAGAGGAACATCAATCGTTGCGCATGCACGTGAGAGATAAAGAATGCCCGGTATGATGGAGAGGGGGATGTGTGTGTGTGTGCCTTCATGGGAGACCGACCTGAAGAAAAATATTGCATGTGTGCGATGGATAATGCCTGGTAGTGTGTGTGCATGCATGCACGAAAGAAAGTTAGTGGTACAATTATAAAGAGAAGACCAATGTGTGGGTGTAAAAGACTAGGTGATGTCATAATCAATCTAAAGTTGAATTCAAATATTTGAATAAGAGATCATGATGCTTGAAACCCATGCATGCATGAATATAACGGAGATCTGTGCGGTGTGGTTTGGAAACGAGCATGTTGCAATGTATACACATTGAACAAGGTCAGATTGGTTTGAATTTGAGATACCGATGGCAGACATCGTTTGGCCACATTGCATCCATGCATGGACACACTATTCTAATTGGAGATGATGGGTGGCTTTCGCATCACATATCTATATCTATACCCCTATATATATTATATTTTATATTTTTTATATAGTGTGCGGATAACTTTAACTTTGAATGATGGTCGTTGGATGAGGCCAATCCGATGGTGCAGAGTTGGCAAATTTGAGCACTAGTGGCCGCTGGATATCATCTAGATTCCACCAGATTTTGCCACATGTACAATCTAGAAGACTCTATGGTTCAACTTAAGCATAATGCACAAACCTCAAAACACAAGCACTTCTTCTTTGTTCTAGAATTTTCCGTATCAGAATTGCCCAAATGTTTTTCTACATGATTTGTTTTTACTTTATGCCTTACAACGCACAATTCCATGAATCTTAAAATAGATTAGCTTTCTTATAAAAACTAGATGATTTTGAATGAAATGAACTATAAGAATTAAACGAACATCTACATCATGTATATATGACTCAAATCTTACATGCTATAGTGTGGTATTTATTCATAATTTGGTTGCCAAATCTCATGTGTGCAATGCACATGTACCTTACTAGTCTAAATGGTGTCTGTGTGTTGTGCGTGTTAAACACATTGTACGTGGTATATCATACTAGTCTAAATTGTCTTTTTGGGTACGCGTTAAGCCTGTTCTCCCGAAATTTCAAGCCGCGCCTTGTTATGCTGAAATTTCAAGCTAGCGTCTCCGTCTATCATGCTGTGAAACTCCCGCCTCTTCAACCCGTGCCTTGTTAGCCTGAAATATTTAAGATATATCCTTTTCTCGTTGTGCTCCGACAACTCCCTCCATCACAACCCGCGCCTTGCTATTCCAAAATTACAACGCACGCGAAAAATCCCACCTCCTGTGAAATCCCGACACGCGAAATGCCCGTGATACCCCTGAGCTGAAAGAACCACCTCAAATCGGTGGGGCTACTTTCGTAACTTACCCCACATTTCGGACAGGCGCGTCCCTAAGCCATGGTTCCCCACTCCATCCCATCCGCCCACCTATTCGTACACCGAGGCCGGCAAAATCGGCAAAGCCCCACACCCTCCTCTGTCCGCCACCCAGCCGGAGCCTCTTCCCCGACGACGTCGTCCATAGCAACACCTCGACGTCCGTCATCCACCGTACCGGGATGAGGATCCGTTGTCGATCTGGTCGTCCTGCCGGTTCAGCCACCCCATCCTCCACCTCCAAGGAGCTGCCCCGATGTTCCCCTCGTCTTTCGTGCCACCTCCATTCCCACACCGCCGTCTTCACCTGCACCATCGGAAGAGCATCATCATCACCGTTTCCTCGGATGAAGCTGCGGCCTAATTGGCGCCACCAAAGAGGTTGTACATTAATCGCCGCATTTTCTTCTTGATTCGATCTCACGGTGCTGCCGGCGCTCGGTCCCGAGCCGACACGGCGTGACTCCATCCACGGCGGCGTCGCCGGCCACTTCCTCCACGGCGTCGCACCCTCGGCGGCGACGTCCACATCAGTAGGAGCTGCTTTAGCTTTAGCTCTCGCTCGCGTTGCTGCTCTGCTCTTGCTCTCGGTCCCCTGCCTAGTCTGCTCTTGCTCTTACTCTTGCTCTTGCTCTTGCTCTTGCTTGCGATGCTGCTCTGATTTAGCTACACTTCATTCGACTGAATCGACTTTTGGGTCAGTCGATTTTCAGGGGGTGGGGGGGGGGGCTCGTCGGAGTTAAGGAAGAACCAGTCGCAACAGGGAGGGGGGCTCGCCGGAGAGGTACCCCACTATCTATCTTAGGGTTCAGGGTGGGGGCGGTGGTCGCCGGCGGTGGCTTGGAGATCGCCGGAGAAAAAGCTCGGCACGTGGGGGGGGGGAGCTACAGGGATGGCCGGGGCGGCGGTAGGGAGTCTTTTCGTGGCGGGCGGGGCGGCGCACAGTCGGCCGCAGGCGGCAGGGGGCAGCTGTTTGGCCGGTGGTGGTTGGCGGCTCAAGGGGGGTGGAGGTTGAAGATGAACTGCAGGCCCTTGATTTTGTATCCAACGACTGCAAAATCGACAGACCAGAGATGAAAGAGTCAGTCGACTAACTTCTAGCCTCTCCTCTAGTGCGTTCAGTTTCGACAGTAAAATTCAGTTTCGAGAGCAAAATTCAGTTTCGATAGTTAAGTTCAGTTTTGACAGTTAAATTCAGTTTGGACAGTTAAGTTCAGAGATGAGCGGCTGATGTATACATCTAGCACTTTGTGGTTATGTATTTTACGTCATCTATTGGAGATGCTAGTAGAATTCCACTCAGGTTAACGTTGTCTCTCTTGTCCTGCTTCAGCCTCGGCATCATACAACTCACCGGAGCTGCTCCAATGACGAAACCCTCCATCATAGCGAAGCAGTACCTCGGGCTCCATCTCTAGATGCCTAAGATCTTCGTCCCCTCCTCTGATAGCCAAGTCAGCCGGAGCATCCTCATCGGCCAATCCAATCACGCTGAGATCGACATGGCTTCGCCAAAGAGGTTGTACAATTGTTGTGGTTTGACTTAATCTCACCATGCTTCTTTGCATCCTACGATCTTCCAATTCTTGTGAACCAAACACCCAGATTGGCAGAAATCCTGTGTTTTTAAATTCTCTGTTTTGCACGTGCATTCCTATCGTATTCCTATCTATTTCCTATCCCTGCATTGTTAGAATCCTCAAATTGAAGCAAGCCCTTACACAATTACTTCTGTTACAGATATGTGTCAAAAAAAAACCTTGTGTGGTTTGTCCTGCTCCTGCGGTGCTGTGTTCCACCCCAACTCAGCTGCTCCAACGACGGAAGGGTTCACCACAGTAGGGATCTGCTCTCCAGACTGTCTTTCGCCGCCTCAAATCTTCTTCCCCGCCGCTGGCAGCCACGAGAACCGAGCAGATGACCTTGAGGACTACATGGGTCCACAAGAGAGGTCGCACTCTTCCGTGTCTGCTTACGTTATGCATCGCACATGCTACTTTATCGTCGTGTTCACCTATTAGACTCCGACTCAGGTCCAAACTTATGCTGAAACTTGAGTTTTTAAATGGTTGTGGGGTACATATTGGGGTAGCAATCAGTACTATCTGTCTACAGTCTGGTTAATCTCGGGTGTCTACTATGAGTTTCATGTTGGGTGCAAACAAACATTAAATGAGCCATTATTTGTATTTTTTTAAGTAAAGCTATTATCTGCCTGCTATCATTTTTTGGGTCTATCCATAGTTTGCTACCATTACTCTGGATTTGTGCATGCACTCCTTACATAATCTCACTATGATTTATTCCTATGCATGTCAGTTATTGTACACAATGGAACTGAACATGTAGAGCAAAAGAGACGAGCCTTGCGTGGCAATAAAATTTCATGCAGAGGTCACTCCATGGTGGGTGCAAAGGCAACCCCACTCCACCCATTTCAGATCATAATCAAGAGGAAGATAACTATTCTGAGGGGGATTCAGAAGCAGAAGACCACTCCTATTTACCCCATGAGGTCTTCACTCTAACTTGGCATGCTGGTGTTGGTAATATCATGCATATGGTGCCTTGCATTGCTTACTGTATACATTAAAGATGTCATCTGCTTAGTTTAGATATGATTGGTGTCAATGCCATCTGTTTAGTTTCTTTATCGTATATGTGAATCATGCAATGCCATCTTGTTTAGCCAGGCATCATATATGTGAATTTTGCAATGCCACCCTGGTTAGCCAGTCATCTTATATGTGAATTATATCATGACATCATTTTTTATTATGTGTTAAATTTGTCAACAATTTTAGTACATTCAATTACTCTTCCTGTGCATTAGCCATTCGGCACGGTCATGGAAAAATCTGGAGTGGAAACAAGGTCTTCAGAGAAGACAATGCTATCTGACGAAGCACATGTCTTGCTGGTTATAGATAGCTCCTCAGAGGAGGATTCAGAGACAGATGACAAGTCCTATTCCCCCCGAGGTGCATGCTCTAACTTGACAGGGTTATGATGCTCATATCGTGCGTATGGTATCTTGCATTGCCATGTCATTTGCTTAGTTTAGACATGCTTTGTGTGAATGCCACCTGTTTAGTGTCTAATTACCATATATGTGAAGTATGCAATGCCATCTTGTTGCAAGACATTATATATGTGAATTATGCAATGCTATCTTGTTGCAAGGCATTATATATGTGAATTATGCAATGCCATGCTGTTTAGCCAAGCGTCATATATGTGAATTATATCATGCCATCCTTTTTTTGTATTTCTCATTGCTTTTGTCGACAATGTTTGTATATTCAATTGCTCTTCCTGTGCATCAGCCATTTGAATTGGTGATGGAAAAATCTGGAGTGAAAACAAGGTCTTCAGAGCAGACAATGCTACCTGGTGAAGTAGATATCTTGCTGGTTACAGATAGCTCTTCAGAGGAGGATTCAGAGGCAGATGACCAGTCCTATTATCCCCCTGAGGTGTATGCTCAAACCTGGCAGGGTTATATTACTCATATCATGCATATGTTGTATTGCAATGCTTAGTTTTTACATCATAGACAGGATATTGAATGCCATCTCCTTAGTTGACACATCATATATGCGATTGCCCTCTGCTCACTTCCTTAGTATATAAATCATATATTTGAATTATATCATGCCATGATGTTTACATAGACAGCATGTATCTGAATTATGGCATGCAAACCCATTTTCTAAAGACATAATATAGTTATATCATCTCATCCTATTCACATAGTCATCATATTTTGAATTATGTCATTCTATCCGTGAATTATATCATGCCACCATGTTTCCATCGACGGCATGTTTGTGATTTATGTCATGCCAACCACTTTAATAGACACATCGTATAGTTATATCATGTCATCCTGTTTACATAGTCATCATATTTTGAAGTATGTCATTCTATCTTGTTTAGTTAGCCATCATACATGTGAAATTGTGTCATGCTATCCTGTTCAATTAGCCATCATATATGTGAAATTATGTCCTGCTATTCTGTTTGGTTAGACAACATAAATGTGAATTATTTCATTCCCTACTATCCATTGCACCTGTCTATCTTACAATGTCTATACATTCAATTACTTTTCTTGTTTATCAGCGATTTCAAATGGAGGGGGTGATGGCAGTATCTGCGGGAGTAAAAACATGGTCTTCAGAAAAGATCGTGCTACCTGTCGATGGAGATAGGACCATGGTTGTACTTGCCCAAGAACCAGCCCCACCACACATAACCCAGACTCACGCAAATTGTACCCTTACCTAGTTGGACAGAGAACCAGCTACACCCTTTCTAACCCCAACCCCAGCAGATAGTAACCCAGTTCCCGTTGACACAGCATCGTCTCCACCATAGAGCACCCAAACACGAGCAGTTAGTAAGGCAATTGCAGTGCCCAAAGCACGAGGACCACCACTCCGAAACCCAAGTCAATGCTTAAAGCAGAAGAAGAATTGTTCTCAGGTCAGGTTCCGTAGCTATGGTTCATACTACTTTGCTCTTGCATCGCTGTATTTACTCATACCAACTAATTTCAAATTTGAACGATGCAATTGAAACTCCAATGGCGCAACAGGTATGTTTTAAACCTGTTTCTTTAATGTGTTTTCTGTTGTAACTTGCTCTATGTTGATTTCAGTTTCAATTGAATAAACAGTTATATTCTCATGCCATGCACCTTACAAGTGTTGTTATTGCTGTGTAGTTTCCCACACTTATATTCTGTCTAAGCTGCTTTGTCTTAAATAGATATGATTCGAACTGGATCTATCTTGATTTGGCAACATAAACTAGAATGATATAGACCATGCAGTGACCATACTACATAGATATATGTTTGTTTCATGCTGTTAACCTGTCCACCTTACAACTGAAGTGGTTTACCAAAATGAGTCTCATATACTACATTGTAAACCTGTGATGTGTTTGTTTGTTTCTCTTTTAGAATGCGGATAAAATATTGGAGTAGAGTACCCCGTTATGCAATGGTACAAGAAGTAATGCAGATAAGGTTCACAATAGTGAGACATCCTTGTTGGTCTCCAAGAAAGCTGATAAAAACTATATTGAAGACACTGAGACAACCCCAAAGTCCTGTCTTGATGTAGTGTTCGAGTTACTGGCTACTACTGCTGGCACCAGCTCTTCGAACTCGCTGCCTGAATCACTTCGGCTTCTTGAGTCTCAACTTCAAGTTGAAACACATCGATCAGATGTTATGCGATAGGAAGCCGAAGGACTGAGGAAGTTCCTGCAGAATTCAGATGCATACTTTCTCATGCAACAGCAAGTGCTGGGGGATTTAAGCGCCAAACAAGACAAAGTTAATAAGCTTGCTAAGCATCTTGCCAGCATTATGGGTACCCAGGATATTGTTTCTTGAGCTCTTCTGAAGTGGTTTCAGTTCTGGACTTGTTTTGCCGCAATGTTTATATGCTGCTTTGTTCCCTATATTTGCACTGGTGGCGAACTTTGATGCCCAGTGGATGTAATATGTGTAATAGCCGTGATAGCCTAGCGTAAGTTGCTTGCCAATTTATTTCCTTATTGTCTTGTTTATTTGTTTTCTTGTAGTAAGTGCAGTTCTTTTTCCGTGTTTTGCTAGTGGCCGCAATAGCCTATTTTTTAAAACTAGGCCACATTAACCATGGGCTACATATTTACTGTAGTTAACATGGGCCTCCTACGGGCCGTAGAAACAATGGGCCTTCTAAGGGCCATAGAAACAATGGGCCTTCTACGGGGCATAGAAACAATGGGCCTTATACGGGCCATAGACACAATGGGCCTTCTGCGGGCCGTATCATCAATGGGCCTTCTACGGGCCGTATGATCGGTTGGCCAAACATGGGCCAATAACAGACCACATTATGGCCGTAAATGGGCTAGAGTTGAAATCATCCATTCATGTGCTGACCATAACGGGTCATCGTTAATCGGCCGTATTTGATGATGCTATGAAAATGGCCCAACGTATTAATGTGCCACAAACGGGCTGACTGTAACCATGGGCTGAATTTGGCCCACAAGCAGAAAATGACAGTAACGGGCCGAAAGTAAACGAGTGCTGGAAATGATCCCAAGAATAAATGGGCCCTGAGAAGGCCGAAAGATAACATGGGCTGGAAACGGCCCAACGGAATAATGGGTTGTTAATGGGTATAAAGTGATACACTGTTCAGTACGGGCCAGTTTTACCACGAGCCATTAATGGGCCGATGGTTACTAAGGGCCTCATATGGGCCGAAAGACGTCATGGGCCATACATGGCCCGGAAGTTAAAATGGGCTAGAATTATATTGGACGGCCCGGATGACGCTACTGGGCCTAATTCGGATAGGCCGTAAACGGGCCCTGGGTTAGCGGGTTGTAAATGGGCTATATGCAAACATGCCGTTAATAGGCTTGCCATGGGCCGGCCTGCCACCTTTTGACCAAGTCAAACGGGCCGACCTTTTCATAGGAATGGGCCTCTGTTGGGCCGTGCCACGTGTCAACGTATCATAGGCGCTTCGGGTCCAATGAGTGGATGACATCTGTCCCAACGGTGAGCCGACACGTGTTCCCTCCAGCCAATGATGATTTTACACGTGGAAAATCCCCATTGGTCGGGGCTGTTAATGGGTTATCAGATCCAAAACCGAGCCCTGCATTCCGTTACGGTGGATGCCACGTCCCGGTCACCCTTGACGAAAGCACTTCTGTGACGCGCGATTTATCGTCATGGAAGTGGACACTTCCATGATGATAATTTTGGTAATGTCATGGAACACTTCTACAACCGCACAGGTATGACTATCTTGATTCTGTCATAAATTTGTCATGGATGTACATGCATGACAGAAAACGTGACCTACTGTGACAAACATGTATCATCACGAAAGTGTATTTTTTGTAGTGCCTATGGGTTCGAGAACTATGTAGACATGACCGAGACACCACTCTGGTCAATAACCAACACCGGAACCTGGATGCTCATATTGGTTCCTACATATTCTACGAAGATCTTTATCGGTCGACCCATAATGACAAGATACACAATTCCCTTTGCCCATCGGTATGTTACTTTCTCGAGATTCGATCATCGGTATCTTCATACCTAGTTCAATCTCGTTACTGGCAAGTCTCTTTACTCATTCCGTAATACATAAACTTATGACTAACTCCTTAGTCGTTTGCTTCCAAGCTTATGATGTGTATTACCGAGAGGCCCTAGAGATACCTCTCCGATACTCGGAGTGAGAAATCCTAATCTCGATCTATGCCAACTCAACAAACACCTTTGGAGATACCTGCAGAGCATCTTTATAATCACCCAGTTATGTTGTGATGTTTGATAGCACACAAGGCATTCCTCCGGTATCCGGGAGTTGCATAATCTGTATTTGACATGAAGAAAGCAATAGTAATAAAACTGAACAATCAATGTGCTAAGCTAACGGATGGGTCTTGTCCATCACATCATTCTCCTAATGATGTGATCCCGTTCATAAAATGACAACACATGTCCATGGTTAGGAAACTTAACCATCTTTGATTTACGAGATAGTCTAGTAGAGGCTTACTAGGGACACGGTGTTTTGTCTATGTATCCACACATGTATCAAGTTTCTGGTTAATACAATTCTAGCATGAATAATAAACATTTATCATGATATAAGGACATATAAAATAACAACTTTATTATTGCCTCTAGGGCATATTTCCTTCGCCTCAAACTCTTGATCCATCAAAGTGTCGAGGGAGAGTTCCTTCAGCACACCGGCGTGGTGACGGTGATGGTGAAGTGATCTGCGTAGGGCTTCACCTAAGCACTACGAAGATATGACTGGAGGTGTAATCTGTGGAGGGAGGCGCCGCATATGGGTAACAGATGTTATTGTGTGTTCTAGGCGCCTCCCACTCATATATATAGTGGGAGGGACAGGGAGCAACCAAGGGGGGCACCCCAAGTAAGAAGAATCCTACTTGGGGTTCCTCCACAATTCGCCCCCCTTCCTTATTCATCGGAGGGGAAAGGAAAGAGAGGGGGGAGGGAAGGAAGGGGGACGCCGAATCCTCCCCTTTCCTTCTCCCTTCCCCTCTTCCCTTCTCCTCCTATTTCGGCCAACATGGGAGGCGCACTAGCCCCTTAGGGGCTGGTCTGTCCCCCTCTTGGCCCATTAGGCCCATATAGTTGCCGCGGGGGGGGGGGGGGGGGTGCCTGAAACCCCTTTAGGTGACCCGATATGTACCCGGTACCCCCGAACACTTCCGGTGTCTCCTACCTCTTGAGCATGCATTGGTTTTCCCTTGAAGAGGAAAGGGTGATGCAGCGAGTACCGTAAGTATTTCCCTCAGTTTTGAGAACCAAGGTATCAATCCAGTAGGAGACAACAGACAAGTCACCTAGCATCTGCACAAACAATCAAGAACCTTGAAACCAACGCGATAAAGGGGTTGTCAATCCCTTCACGATCACTCACAAAAGTGAGATCTAATAGAGATAGTAAAGTAAATATTTTTGGTATTTTTGTTGTATAGATTGGAAAGTAAAGATTGCAAAATAGTAAACGAGATGCAATGTAAATAAAAGATATGTAATATAATAGGAAAGAGACCCGGGGGCCATAGGTTTCACTAGTGGCTTCTCTCAAGATAGCATGTATTATGGTGGGTGAACAAATTACCGTCGAGCAATTGATAGAAAAGCGCATAGTTATGAAGATATCTAAGGCAATGATCATGAATATAGCATCACGTCCGTGTCAAGTAGACCGAAACGATTCTGCATGTACTACTAATACTCCAGACATCGACCGCTATCCTGCATGCATCTAGAGTATTAAGTTCATAAGAATGGAGTAACGCATTAAGCAAGATGACATGATGTAGAGGGATAAACTCAAGAAATATGATATAAACTCCATCTTTTTATCCTCGATGGCAACAATACAATACATTCCTTGCTGCCCCTACTGTCACTGGAAAAGGACACCGCAAGATTGAACCCAAAGCTAAGCACTTCTCCCATTGCAAGAAAGATCAATCTAGTAGGCCAAACTAAATTGATAATTCAAAGAGACTTGCAAATATATCAAATCATGCATATAAGAATTCAGAGAAGAACCAAATAATTTTCATATATAATCTTGTTCATAAATCCACAATTCACCGGATCTCAACAAACACACGGCAAAAGAGTATAACATCGAATAGATCTCCGAGAACATCGAGGAAAACTTTGTATTGAGAATCAAAGAGAGAGAGAGAGAAGAAGCCATCTAACTAATAACTATGGACCCGAAGTTCTATGGTAAACTACGCACGCTTCATCGGAGAGGCAATGGTGTTGATGTAGAAGCCCTCCATGATCGATTCCCCCTCCGGCAGATCACCGGAAAAGGCCACAAGATGGGATTTCACGTGTACAGAAGGTTGCGACGGTGGAAAAGTGGTTTCGTGGCTCTCCCGATGTTTCTAGGATATAAGAGTATATATAGGCGAAAGAAGTACATCGGTGGAGCTACAAGGGGCCCACGAGGGTGGGGGGCACGCCTACCCCCTGGGTGCGCCCTCTTGCTTCACGACTTCCTCGTGGAGTTCCAGACTTCGACACCAAGTCTTCTGGATTGCTTTCGGTCCAAGAAAGATCATCGTGAATGTTTCATTCTGTTTGGACTCCGTTTGGTATTCCTTTTCTGCAAAACTCTAAAATAGGCAAAAAAAACTGGCACTGGACCTCCGGTTAATAGGTTAGTCCAAAAATAATATAAAAGAGCATATTAAAGCCCAATTAACACCCAAAACAAATAATATAATAACATGGAACAATCAAAAATTATAGATATGTTGGAGACGTATCAAGCATCCCCAAGCTTAATTCCTGCTTGTCCTCGAGTAGGTAAATGAGATAAACAGAATTTTTGATGTGGAATGCTACCGAACATAATTATCAATGTATTTTTTTATTGTGGCATGACTGTTTAGATCCGAATGATTCAAGACAAAAGTTTAATATTGACATAAAAACAGTAATACTTCAAGCATACTAACAAAGCAATCATGTCTTCTTAAAATAACATGGCTAAAGAAAGCTATCCCTACAAAATCATATAGTCTGGCTATGCTCTATCTTCATCGCACAAAATATTTAATCATGCACAACCCCAATGACAAGCCAAGCAATCGTTTCATACTTTTGATGTTCTCAAACTTTTTCAATCTTCACGCAATACATGAGCGTGAGCCATGGATATAGCACTATAGGTGGGATAGAGGGGTGGTTGTGGAGAAGACAAAATGGAGAAGATAGTCTCACATCAACTAGGAGTATCAACGGGCTATGGAGATTCCCATCAATAGATATCAATGTGAGTGAGTAGGGATTGCCATGCAACGGATGCACTAGAGCTATAAATGTATGAAAGCTCAACAAAAGAAACTAAGTGGGTGTGTGTAACGCCCCAAGACCGGAGCTTCAGATGCCTTCCATGTTTCCGGGTTTTGTCGTGTGATTTCTTTGGTTCATCGTTTTCGTCTTTGCATCATGTGCATTTGCATCATGTCATCATGTCTTTAATCTTTGCATCTCAAATCAAATAATTAAATCGTATGGATTTTTAGTCCATTTAAACCGAGGGAGTTCACCTGGTGATTTCTCTATATAACATATCCTCCTAATAATTATGGAGCTATTATTAAATATTCCGTTCTTTTGGAATTAACCATTGACACACTTGCAAATAAATTCCAATGCCTTTGTTATCTCAATTCTTGATCTCTGACTTGTCCTCATATTCTTTTATCGTTTTATCGAGGCTCTTCCTAAATGTTCAACATTTTGGGAACTTCGGATCCCTACTCCTTTCAAACAAGTTGAATTAAATTCAAATACATTTGAATTTAATCTATCAATCTTGGCCATTTCTATTTTCGCGGAAAGAGCACATTTTGTGAATCCAGGGAAATTATCCCCATGCTCCAATTCTGTCCCTAACCCTCTCTTCTTCTTTTTTCAATAATGTTTTTTGCTGCTAAAGAAATATGAGGGGGAGGGAGAGGTCTGCCAGGCCGGCCTACTTCCCCACTTCTCTCTAGGGCCCATGCCTAGGCCCAACCAGCCGCCGGCTCCAAGGCTATCTCCCACAGCCCACTGCTCTAACCCTAGCCGTTCGCTCCCTTCCCCCGATCCACCTCGCGCCTCCAGAAACAGGGAACCGCACTCGGTCCTCCTCTGCCCGATTCCATCTCCCCGATCCCCTCATTCTCTCCCTCGATCCCTTTCCTCGTTTCCCCTCGCTGCACCGCCAGGAGAGCCCCGTGCCCGATCCCTTTCCTCCTCCCGTCGACCCTCTCCCTCTCGTCTCCTAGCTCGCACCATGCACCTCCTCCATGGCCTTCCTCCACCCCCTGGCCTGCTACCCACCTCCTCAACCCGCCACCAGGGAGGAGTCCCGCTCGGTCCCCCTCGTCCTCCTCCTCTGTGCCGAGCCACCTCCATGGCCGCCGAGCCACCACCTTATGCCGCTCGTTCGTCGCGCCACTGCTGCGTCCTGCTTCTCCCGACGCCACTGCGCGCCAAGTCTCAACCGGAGCACCGCGCTTCTGCCATCGCCGCACCAAGCTCCCTGCTCCTGCCGCCGGAGCCCTGCACCAGGCTCGACCCCGAGCAGCATCGCTCCGCTTCTCCATTGGAGCTCTTCTCCAGTGCGCCATCGCCGTCCAAGTCCAGCAAGCCACTGCACCGCTGCCTCGTTGCAGCTGCTCCATCGCTGTTCCGTTCCGCTGCCTCCCGCGTCCGGTCGCTGCCGGTGCCTACGACCAGCGTTGTGCCTCTGCTCATGGATGCCGCTGCCAGTGTGCGCACCCTGCTGCTACTCTGTCGGCCGCCTCCCTTCATTGACCACCAAGAACCGAGGCCTATTTTGTTGCTTCGTTTGGATGCGTCAAGTTCCTCTACTAGTCGTGCATGCCTCTGGATTCGTCCAAGTTCCGATGATGTTTTTCTACAACTATGCCGCGGAGACCAAGACCAGCAAGTCCACACGGGAGCCCGAACGACTACTTCCACGATGATGCGAGTACAAGTACCTTTGATGTTTTTTTTGCCAAGTACCGCGACACCCAGATCCCTCGGACCAGTCAAGTTCATCTACGAAAACATGTATGACCGTCGTCGAGACCGCAAAGTACCTCTACGCACGGATATCGCCAAGTACCACGATACCGACGACATCCACTACTACTGTCGCCGAGGGTTTCGTCAAGTTCAACTTCTTTGGCTACGAATGGTGATAACCCGAACATCTACGGACGTGTACGACCACCGTTGCCTGAAGAACCGCGGGTCACAAGCGCCGGGAACAACTATTGTCGCCATGGATCCGACATGTTCGCAAGAAGGACAACTTCCCACAATGACCCGTGAACAACTACTTCCACGACGACATTGTACAACCACCGTCGCGAGAACATATACTTCCTCTACTTTGCACCGAACCCGGGACCGCTTTGAGAATGCACCCTTCGAAGGCATAACCCTCGAGACGACGCCCGTGAACGAATGTTGTGTGTTGTATGAGATGCTCGTGCTTGCTCCGTGCTCGAATTGTTGGTGCACGTCGCCCCTCTTTTTGCCTTGCCACCGACATGTGGAAACTCGGTATCCGAGTTCACCCCACCATCCTTGCATGTCATGTTCCACACACTTTCCCTTTGCATCTGTATCTCAATCGAGTTAACGGAACTGGGACGTTGCCGTGGCACCGCTTCCGTTATCGTTGCCGTGGCACCGCTTTCATTATCATTGCCGTGGCACCCTTTCTGTTTCCGCCACGATAACAAATGCTTCATAATATGCTCTTGGTAACTTTGTCATAAAACCTTGCATAAAGTTGTTCATGTCATCCACATCATGATAACAACAATTAAAATGTTTAAAATTGTTGTTGCATTAAATTTCTAAATGCATATGGGGATTTATCGGATTCGTTGTTTGTTATATCCGGCCCCATTTAAAAATTGGTTAGATAGATAATTCCTTTCTGTTTCACCTCTTGACATGCTTAACAACATTTAACATTGTTGGGTACATAAACGAGATCGAACTAAATAATCGATGTGGTGATCCATCAATATGCAACCCGTTGCATATTGAGCTCCACTTATGTAGCGACCAGACCTCAAAAAGTCTGATCTCTGTGCTCCGGTGTCATCCCTGGATCAGTAATGCTGACACCACACAGTACTCGGAGGATTTATAGCAGAGTAGAAATCACACACTTATTACATCGAGTGTCTCAAAAGAGAACTTATTACAATAAGTATGGCTTAAGGCCATCTAATAACGATAACAGCGGAAGGCTTGGAAGATAAGTGAGTCCATCAACTCCAACGACATCACTAAGTATAGAACCACGACCTAAAAACTCCTTAATCATCGTCTGAAAAGTCTGCAACATTAACGTTGCAGCCCGAAAACGGGTCAGCACATGGAATATGCTGGCAAGGTAACACATAGAGAGTAATGGAATGAAACAACTATACTATATGCATATTTGGCTGGTGGAAAGCTCTATGGTTACAGTTTTGCGTAAAGCCAATTTTTCCCTACTTCAAAGGAATAAATTTATTTAACTATTATGGTGGTTGTTAAACAGTGAGAATGGTTGACAGCATTCTCAATCCCAATTAATCATCATCTTTAAACATAACCCAACAAAATTAATTTAGAGTAACATGTTGAGATTCACATGAAAATCCAAGTACTAGATACTCAAGATGTCCATAACCAGGGACACGGCTAATCATGATTAGTTTATTACACTCTACAGAGGTTTGCGCACTTTTCCCCACAAGACTCGATCGCCTCCGTTTGGTTTCTCGCACTACATGGTGTTTGAGAAGACGGATGACCGAGACATAGTCTTTCAGAAGTGCTAGCACCTTACGATGGGTAGACCGTACCACCTACATTCCCTACATTTGCTAGTCTACCACTGTAAGAGTTCGCACGACTTAGTCAACTATGCTAGAGCCCATAATAGCTTGTGGCTGCACACGGAAGTTTCTAGTATGAATAGTCTCATGATCCTTTTGAGCCTGGGTGGCGGTCCAAAAGAAAACAGGCAAGTCCTGGAATACCCAGGTGCCTCAATCCACCCGGATGTGTGTTTAAGTTGCCACCTTAGATAAACCATTAATTAACAATCTCACATCTGTCATGGATATCACTCACCCATTCCACGTCTACTAGCATAGCATGGCATAATAAACAAACATAGAAGTAACTCCCAATGTTTTGATAATAAACAGGTACTCAACTACTTCCCATCCCACAATTTAATTAGATCCTAACCATGCAATGTGTGAGGATTGATCTAATGCAATAAAACTGGGTAGTAGAAAAGGTATGATCAAAGTGTTACTTGCCTTGCTGATGATCCGCGAAACCTAACGATTCAAAGTAACAGGTGGCGCACCCCGGGTACTCTATCGCAGACAAACACACAAGCATACAATAAGTACTCATCTAATGCACAGGTAAAACTCAAATAAGAGATCTAACCAGAAGGTTCAATTTAAGAACTCCGGTTGGCAAAAAGAATCAAATCGAACGAAGCAACGAAAGTCAAATGGCAAAAGAAAACAACTTCGTCCCAGTAATCTGGATCTAGGGCAAATTTTACTGTAGCAAAAACTTGTTTAAGTTGGTTAAACGAATAGAGGGTTTCGAGACGAATCCCTAGGCGCTTGAATCGCCTGATTCCGATAAACGAGCGAAAAGTTATACTAAAACAAAAATCGGATCAGGAATCGCGATCAGAAAAATCGCGGATTTAATCCGAGAAAAAGAAAAACGATGAACGCAAAATTTTTTTTCTCTTTTTTTCGGCACGGAAATCGAGGCACGACGAACCTCGGGCGACGGGATCGTCGGCGGCGGCTCCGGCGACGCGTGCGGATCGAGACGGGTCTGATGGGCCGGGGAGGCTCAGGGCAGCGCTATTTAAAGGCTGCCCCCAGGCGGTGTCCCGCTCGGGTATGACCCGAAGTCGGTTTGTTTTTTTAATTATTCCGCTCGTAAGAAAAATAAAAAGAAATACTAAACGGACTCCAAAAATTCCAAAATAAGTTTTCATGGGCTTCTAAAATCAAGCCGCAGAAGGTGAACATTTATTTGGGCCCTAAATGCAATTTTGAAAAACGCACTTTTTTCCTAAATTCAAATAAAACACCGAAAAACTCCGAGATAAAATCTTATTTGATTTTTTATTAAATCCTCAATATTTCTTTATTTTGGTAAAGTCATTTTATTCCCTCTCTCTATTATTGTAATAGAAATAATTGATGATAAAATAAATAAAATCAAATGATCCTATTCTGAAAATTTGAGAGAACTCAAATATGAAAATAACGAAATCCCCAACTCCCTCCGTGGGTCATTGAGTTGCGTAGAATTTCTAGGATCAACAAAAATGCAAAATAAAATATGATATGCATGATGATCTAATGTATAACATTCCAAATTGAAAATTTGGGATGTTACAAACCTACCCCCCTTAAGATGAATCTCGCCCTCGAGATTCGGGTTGGCTAGAAAATAGGTGAGGGTGGTCTTTGAGCAAATCTTCCTCTCGCTCCCAGGTGGCTTCATCCTCCGTGTGGTGGCTCCACTGAACTTTGCAAAACTTAATAACCTTGCTGCGAGTAACTCAGCTGGCAAACTCGAGGATCTTAATTGGTTTCTCCTCGTAGGTCAAATCGTCATCCAACTGAATAGTTTCCAAAGGCACTGTGTCTCTCAATGGTATGTCAGCCATCTCCGTGTGACATCTCTTCAACTGGGATACATGGAACACATCATGAACTCCTGACAATCCTTCGGGCAATTCCAACTTGTAGGCCACTTCTCCCATACGCTCCAAAACTCGATATGATCCTACAAATTGTGGCGCTAACTTCCCTTTAACTCCAAAACGCTTTGTTCCCCGAAGTGGAGATACTCGAAGATAAGCTCTATCTCCAACTTTGTAAACTGTCTCCTTGCGTTTAGAATCTCCATAACTCTTCTGTCTGAACTGGGCTATTTTGAGCCTATCGCGAATCAACTTCACCTTCTGTTCAGACTCGTTAATCAAGTCAGGTCCAAACAACTGGCAGTCTCCAACTTCATCCCATGACAACGGTGTCCTGCACCTCCTTCCGTACAAGGCTTTGAAAGGGGCCATCTTCAAACTAGTTTGGTAACTGTTGTTGTAAGAAAACTCTGTATTTGGCAAATTATCGTCCCAACTAAATCCATAATCTAGCGCACAAGCTCTCACCATATCCTCCAAAATCTGATTGACTCTCTCGGTCTGTCCATCTTTGTGTGGATGAAAAGCTGTACTGAATTCTAGCCTGGTACCCAAAGTTTATGCAACTGCTTCCAGAACTTTGAGGTAAACTGGGTTCCTCTATCTGATACGATACTCCTTGGAACTCCATGCAAACATATGATCCTGGTCATGTATATCTTCGCCAACTTAGCCCTGGTGTAAGTGGTCTTTACTGGGATGAAATGAGCTACCTTCGTCAATCGATCAACTACAACCCAAATCGAGTCATAGCCTGAACGAGTCCTGGGCAATCCCATGATAAAATCCATGCCTAGCTTATCCCACTTCCATTCGGGTATCGGCAATGGTTGTAACAATCCTGCTGGCTTCTGATGCTCCGCCTTTACTCTCTGACATACATCACAAACTGCCACATACTCCGCTATATCCTTCTTCACTCCGGTCCACCAGAAAATATCCTTCAAATCCAGATACATCTTGGTATTTCCTGGGTGAATTGAATACGGTGAGTCGTGTGCCTCTTGCAAAATCAACTTCCTGATCTCCGGGTCATTGGGCACATAAACGCGGTCTTCAAACCATAGGGTGTCGTTCTCATCCTCACGAAATCCTTTTGCTTTTCCTTTGCTCAGTTTCTCCTTTATAGCGGCAATCTCTTTGTTAGCTTTCTGAGCTTCTCTGATTCTATCCATCAAAGTTGACTGAATCTCCAATGCTACTACATAGCCTCTCGGAACTATTTCCAAACATAGTTCACGAGGATTTTCTGCTAACTCCTTGGGTATTTCTCCCGTCATTAACGTATTGACATGGCTCTTACGGCTTAATGCGTCAGCTACTACATTAGCCTTTCCGGTGTGATAATGCAACTTCATGTCATAATCCTTAATGAGCTCCAACCATCTCCTTTGTTTGAGATTTAACTCCTTCTGTGTGAAAATGTACTTCAAACTCTTATGATCCGTGTACACCTCATAATGATTTCCAATGAGGAAATGTCTCCATGTCTTCAGTGCATGCACTACGGCTGCTAACTCCAAATCATGCGTAGCATAATTCAACTCATGAGGCTTCAGCTGCCGTGAGGCATATGAAACAACTCTCCCTTCCTGCATAAGCACTACTCCAAGTCCTCGACGTGAAGCGTCGCAATACACCTCATAATCCTTGGTCTGGTCTGGCAAAATCAACACTGGTGAGGTAACCAAACGTTTCTTCAACTCCTGGAAACTAGCCTCACACTCCTCTGTCCATATGAATTTGGTATCTTTCTTCAACAACTCAGTCATAGGCTTCGTAATCTTTGAGAAATTCTCAATAAATCTCCGGTAGTATCCTGCGAGTCCCAGAAAACTCCGGATCTCTCCAACTGTTGTTGGGGCTTCCCACTTGGTCACGGTTTCAACTTTAGTGGGATCTACTTCTATACCTTCTCCAGATATAACAAGTCCGAGGAATCCTACTTCCTTCAACCAAAACTCACATTTGCTTAACTTGGCATATAATTGATGTTCCCTGAGCTTTCCAAGTACCAAACGCAAATGCTCCTTATGCTCCTCTTCATTCTTCGAATAAACCAGGATATCATCAATGAACACTACGACGAACTTATCCAAAAACTCCATAAACACTTTGTTCATCATGTTCATAAAATAGGTAGGTGCGTTAGTCAGACCAAATGACATAACGGTATACTCGTACAACCCATACCTGGTGGTAAAAGCTGTCTGAGGAATATCGTGTTCTCTAATCTTCAACTGGTGGTATCCTGATCACAGATCGATCTTGGAAAATACCTTAGCTCCTTGCAATCGATCAAACAGATCGTTGATCATTGGTAGTGGGTACTTGTTTTTGATCATTACTTCATTCAATCCTCGATAATCAACAACCATCCTTAACGATCCATCCTTCTTCTCCACTAGTAGTACTGGCGATCCCCAAGGTGAAGAACTTGGGTGAATATATCCCTTATCCAGTAACTCCTTAATCTGCTTCTTAATTTCCACCAAATCCTTTGCTGGCATCCTATATGGTCTCTTTGATATTGGCCCTGTGCCTGGCAATAGCTCAATCAAAAACTCAATATCTCTATTCGGTGGCATGCCTGGCAACTCCTCTGGAAATACATCAGGGAAATTGTTGGGGTACGCAGTAATTTCAAAATTTTCCTACGCACACGCAAGATCATGGTGATGCATAGCAATGAGGGGGAGAGTCTGATCTACGTACCCTTGTAGATCGCAACGGAAGCGTTGACACAACGTAGAGGAAGTAGTCGTACGTCTTCTTCCCAGTCCGACCGATCCAAGCACCGTTACTCTGGCACCTCCGAGTTCTTAGCACACGTTCAGCTCGATGACGTTCCTCGGGCTCCGATCCAGCAAAGCGTCGAGGAAGAGTTCCGTCAGCACGACGGCGTGGTGACGATCTTGATGTACTACCGACGCAGGGCTTCGCCTAAGCACTGTAACGGTATGATCGAGGTGGAATTTGGTGGCAGGGGGCACCGCACACGGCTAAGGAACGATCTCAAGGATCAACTTGTGTGTCTTGGGGTGTCCCCTGCCCCCGTATATAAAGGTTGGAGGGAGGGGGGCTGGCCGGCCAAAGAGAGGGAGGCGCAGGAGGAGTCCTACTCCTACCGGGAGTAGGACTCCCCCCTCCAATCCTAGTCCAACTAGGAATCCTTCAAAGGGGAGAGAGAGAGAGGTGGCCGGCCCCTCTCCTAGTCCTGATAGGACTAGGGAGAGGGGGGGAGGCGCAGCCCTATGTGGGCTGCCCTCTCACCTTTCCACTAAGGCCCATGTTGGCCCATTTGGCTCCCGGGGGGTTCCGGTAACCCTCCCGGTAATCCGGTAAAATCCCGATTTCACCCGGAACACTTCGGTGTCCAAACATAGGCTTCCAATATATCAATCTTTACGTCTCGACCATTTCGAGACTCCTCGTCATGTCCGTGATCACATCCGGGACTCCGAACAACCTTCGGTACATCAAAATGCATAAACTCATAATAACTGTCATCGTAACATTAAGCGTGCGGACCCTACGGTTCGAGAACAATGTAGACATGACCGAGACATGTCTCTGGTCAATAACCAATAGCGGGACCTAGATGCCCATATTGGCTCCTACATATTCTACGAAGATCTTTATCGGTCAGACCGCATAACAACATACGTTGTTCCCTTTGTCATCGGTATGTTACTTGCCCGAGATTCGATCGTCGGTATCCAATACCTAGTTCAATCTCGTTACTGGCAAGTCTCTTTACTCGTTCCGTAATACATCATCTCACAACTAACATCTTAGTTATAATGCTTGCAAGGCTTATGTGATGTGTATTACCGAGAGGGCCCAGAGATACCTCTCCGACAATCGGAGTGACAAATCCTAATCTCGAAATACGCCAACCCAACATCCACCATTGGAGACACCTGTAGTACTCCTTTATAATCACCCAGTTACGTTGTGACGTTTGGTAGTACCCAAAGTATTCCTCCGGTAAACGGGAGTTGCATAATCTCATAGTTATAGGAACATGTATAAGTCATGAAGAAAGCAATAGCAACATACTAAACGATCGGGTGCTAAGCTAATGGAATGGGTCATGTCAATCAGATCATTCAACTAATGATGTGACCTCGTTAATCAAATAACAACTCTTTGTTCATGGTTAGGAAACATAACCATCTTTGATTAACGAGCTAGTCAAGTAGAGGCATACTAGTGACACTCTGTTGGTCTATGTATTCACACATGTATTATGTTTCCGGTTAATACAATTCTAGCATGAATAATAAACATTTATCATGATATAAGGAAATAAATAATAACTTTATTATTGCCTCTAGGGCATATTTCCTTCAGTCTCCCACTTGCACTAGAGTCAATAATCTAGTTCACATCGCCATGTGATTTAACAGCAATAGTTCACATCACCATGTGATTAACACCCATAGTTCACATCGTCATGTGACCAACACTCAAAAGGTTTACTAGATTCAGTAATCTAGTTCACATATCTATGTGATTAACACCCAAAGAGTACTAAGGTGTGATCATGTTTTGCTTGTGAGATAATTTTAGTCAACGGGTCTGTCACATTCAGATCCGTAAGTATTTTGCAAATTTCTATGTCAACAATGCTCTGCATGGAGCTACTCTAGCTAATTGCTCCCACTTTCAATATGTATCCAGATTGAGACTTAGAGTCATCTAGATTAGTGTCAAAACTTGCATCGGCGTAACCCTTTACGACGAACCTTTTGTCACGTCCATAATCGAGAAACATATCCTTATTTCACTAAGGATAATTCTGACCGCTGTCCAGTGATCTACTCCTAGATCACTATTGTACTCCCTTGCCAAATCAGTGCAGGGTATACAATAGATCTGGTAAACAGCATGGCATACTTTATAGAACCTATGAATGAGGCATAGGGAATGACTTTCATTCTCTTTCTATCTTCTGCCGTGGTCGGGCTTTGAGTCTTTACTCAACTTCACACCTTGTAACACATGCAAGAAACCTTTTCTTTGGCTGTTCCATTTTGAACTACTTCAAAATCTTGTCAAGGTATGTACTTATTGAAAAACTTATCAAGCGTCTTGATCTATCTCTATAGATCTTGAAGCTCAATATGTAAGCAGCTTTACCGAAGTCTTTCTTTGAAAAACTCCTTTCAAACACTCCTTTTATGCTTTACAGAATAATTCTATATTATTTCTGATCAACAATATGTCATTCACATATACTTATCAGAAATGCTGTAGTGCTCCCACTCACTTTCTCGTAAATACAGGCTTCACCGCAAGTCTGTATAAAACTATATGCTTTGATCAACTTATCAAAGCGTATATTCCAAGTCCGAGATGCTTGCACCAGTCCACAGATGGATCGCTGGAGCTTGCACATTTTGTTAGCACCTTTCGGATTGACAAAACCTTCTGTTGCATCATATACAACTCTTCTTTAGCAAATCCATTAAGGAATGCAGTTTTGTTTATCCATTTGCCAGATTTCATAAAATGCGGCAATTGCTAACATGATTCGGACAGACTTTAAGCATAGATACGAGTGAGAAAATCTCATCGTAGTCAACACCTTGAACTTGTCGAAAACCTTTTGCGACAATTCTAGCTTTGTAGATAGTAACACTACTATCAGCATCCGTCTTCCTCTTGAAGATCCATTTATTTTCTATGGCTTGCCGATCATCGGGAAAGTCAACCAAAGTCCATACTTTGTTCTCATACATGGATCATATCTCAGATTTCATGGCTTCAAGCCACTTTGCGGAATCTGGGCTCACCATCGCTTCTTCATAGTTCGTAGGATCATCATGATCTAGTAGCATGACTTCCAGAACAGGATTACCGTACCACTCTGGCGCAGATCTTTACTCTGGTTGATCTACGAGGTTCAGTAGTGTCTTGTTCTGAAGTTTCATGATCATCATCATTAGCTTCCTCACTAACTGGTGTAGGTGTCACAGAAACAGTTTTCTGTGATGTACTACTTTCCAATAAGGGAGCAGGTACAGTTACCTCGTCAAGTTCTACTTTCCTCCCACTCACTTCTTTCGAGAGAAACTCCTTCTCCAGAAAGTTTCTGAATTTAGCAACAAAAGTCTTGCCTTCAGATCTGTGATAGAAGGTGTATCCAACAGTTTCCTTTGGATATCCTATGAAGATGCACTTCTCCGATTTGAGTTTTGAGCTTATCAGGATGAAACTTTTTCATATAAGCATCGCAACCCCAAACTTTAAGAAACGACAACTTTGGTTTCTTGCTAAACCACAGTTCAGATTGTGTCGTCTCAACGGACTTAGATGGTGCCCCTTTTTAACGTGAATGCGGCTGTCTCTAATGCATAACCCCAAAATGATAGTGGTAGATCGGTAAGAGACATCATAGATCGCACTATATCTAATAAAGTACGGTTATGACGTTCGGACACACCATTACACTATGGTGTTCCTTGTGGCGTGAGTAATGAAACTATTTCACATTGTTTTTAACTGAAGGCCAAACTCGTAACTCAAATACTCTTCTCTATGATCAGATCATAGAGACTTTATTTTCTTGTTACGATGATTTTTCACTTCACTCTGAAATTCTTTGAACTTTTCAAATGTTTCAGACTTATATTTCATCAAGTAGATATACTCATATATGCTCAAATCATCTGTGAAGATCAGAAAATAATGATACCTGTCGCGAGCCTCAATATTCATCGGACCACATACATCAGTATGTATGATTTCCAATAAATCTTTTTTCGCTCCATTGTTCCGGAGAACGGCGTTTTAGTCATCTTGCCCAAAAGGCATGGTTCGCAAGCATCAAGTGATTCATAATCAAGTGATTCCGAAAGCCCATCAGCATGGAGTTTCTTCATGCGCTTTATACCAATATGATCTAAACAGCAGTGCCACAAATAAGTTGCACTATCATTATTAACTTTGTATCTTTTGGTTTCAATATGTGTATCACTACGATCGAGATTCAACGAACTTGTTTCATTGGGTGTATGACCATCGAAGGTTTTATTCATGTAAACAGAACAACAATTATTCTCTGACTTTAATGAATAACCATATTGCAATAAACATGATCAAATCATATTCATGCTCAACGCAAACACCAAATAACATTTATTTAGGTTCAACACTAATCCCGAAATTATAGGGAGTGTGCGATGATGATCATATCAATCTTGGAACTACTTCCAACACACATCGTCACTTCACCCTTAACTAGTCTCTGTTTATTCTGCAACTCCCGTTTCGAGTTACTACTCTTAGCAATTGAACTAGCATCAAATACTGAGGGGTTTCTATAAATACTAGTATAGTACACATCAATAACATGTATATCAAATATACTTATGTTCACTTTGCCATCCTACTTATCCGCCAATCACTTGGGGTAGTTCCGCTTCCAGTGACCAGTCCCTTTGCAGTAGAATCACTTAGTCTCAAGCTTAGGATCAGACTTGGGCTTCTTCACTTGAGCAGCAACTTGCTTGCCGTTCTTCTTGAAGTTCCCCTTCTTCCCTTTGCCCTTTTCTTGAAACTAGTGGTCTTGTCAACCATCAACACTTGATGTTTTTCTTGATTTCTACCTTCGTTGATTTCAGCATCACGAAGAGCTTGGGAGTTCTTTCCGTTATCCCTTGCATATTATAGTTCATCACGAAGTTCTACTAACTTAGTGATGATGACTAGAGAATTCTGTCAATCACTATCTTATCTGGAAGATTAACTCCCACTTGATTCAAGCGATTGTAGTACCCAGACAATCTGAGCACATGCTCACTAGTTGAGCGATTCTCCTCCATCTTTTGGCTATAGAACTTGCTGGAGACTTCATGTCTCTCAACTCGGGTATTTGCTTGAAATATTAACTTCAACTCCTGGAACATCTCATATGGTCCATGACGTTCAAAACGTCTTTGAAGTCCCGATTCTAAGCCGTTAAGCATGGTGCACTAAACTATCAAGTAGTCATCATATTGAGCTAGCCAAACGTTCATAACGTCTGCATCTGCTCCTGCAATAGGTCTGTCACCTAGCGGTGCATCAAGGACATAATTCTTCTGTGCAACAATGAGGATAAACCTCAGATCACGGATCCAATCCGCATCATTGCTACTAACATCTTTCAACATAATTTTCTCTAGGAACATATCAAAATAAACACAGGGAAGCAACAACGCGAGCTATTGATCTATAACATAATTTGCAAAATACTACTAGGACTAAGTTCATGCTAAATTTAAGTTCAATTAATCATATTACTTAAGAACTCCCACTTAGATAGATATCCCTCTAATCCTCTAAGTGATCACGTGATCCAAATCAACTAAACCATAACCGATCATCACGTGAGATGGAGTAGTTTTCAATGGTGAACATCGTTATGTTGATCATATCTACTATATGATTCACGCTCAACCTTTCGGTCTCCGTGTTCCGAGGCCATATCTGTATATGCTTGGCTCGTCAAGTATAAACTGAGTATTCTGCGTGTGCAACTGTTTTGCACCCGTTGTATTTGGACGTAGAGCTTATCACACCCGATCATCACGTGGTGTCTGGGCACGACGAACTTTGGCAACGGTGCATACTCAGGGAGAACACTTCTTGATAATTTAGTGAGAGATCATCTTATAATGCTACCGTCAATCAAAGCAAGATAAGATGCATAAAAGGATAAACATCACATGCAATCAATATAAGTGATATGATATGGCCATCATCATCTTGTGCTTTGTGATCTCCATCTCCGAAGCACCGTCATGATCACCATCGTCACCGGCGCGACACCTTGATCTCCATCGTAGCATCGTTGTCGTCTCGCCAATATTATGCTTCCACGACTATCACTACCGCTTAGTAATAAAGTAAAGCATTACATCGCGATTGCATTGCATACAATAAAGCGACAACCATATGGCTCCTGCCAGTTGCCGATAACTCGGTTACAAAACATGATCATCTCATACAATAAAATCAGCATCATGCCTTGACCATATCACATCACAACATGCCCTGCAAAAACAAGTTAGACGTCCTCTACTTTGTTGTTGCAAGTTTTACGTGGCTGCTACGGGCTTTAAGTAAGAACTCATCTCACCTACGCATCAAAACCACAACGATAGTTCGTCAAATAGACTCCGTTTTAACCTTCTCAAGGACCGGGCGTAGCCACACTTGGTTCAACTAAAGTTGGAGAGACAGTCTTCCGCAAGCCATCTATGTGCAAAGCACGTCGAGGGAACCGGTCTCGCGTAAGAGTACGCGTAAGGTTGGTCCGGATCGTCTCACCCAACAATACCGCCGAACCAAAGTATGACATGCTGGTAGGCAGTATGACTTGTAACGCCCACAACTCACTTGTGTTCTACTCGTGCAAATAACATCAAACCATAAAACCTAGGCTCGGATGCCACTGTTGGGGTACGCAGTAATTTCAAAATTTTCCTACGCACACGCAAGATCATGGTGATGCATAGCAATGAGGGGGAGAGTCTGATCTACGTACCCTTGTAGATCGCAACGGAAGCGTTGACACAACATAGAGGAAGTAGTCGTACGTCTTCTTCCCGGTCCGACCGATCCAAGCACCGTTACTCCGGCACCTCTGAGTTCTTAGCACACGTTCAGCTCGATGACGTTCCTCGGGCTCCGATCCAGCAAAGCGTCGAGGAAGAGTTCCGTCAGCACGACGGCGTGGTGACGATCTTGATGTACTACCGACGCAGGGCTTCGCCTAAGCACTGTAACGGTATGATCGAGGTGGAATTTGGTGGCAGGGGGCACCGCACACGGCTAAGGAACGATCTCAAGGATCAACTTGTGTGTCTTGGGGTGTCCCCTGCCCCCGTATATAAAGGTTGGAGGGAGGGGGGCTGGCCGGCCAAAGAGAGGGAGGCGCAGGAGGAGTCCTACTCCTACCGGGAGTAGGACTCCCCCCTCCAATCCTAGTCCAACTAGGAATCCTTCAAAGGGGAGAGAGAGAGAGGTGGCCGGCCCCTCTCCTAGTCCTAATAGGACTAGGGAGAGGGGGGAGGCGCAGCCCTATGTGGGCTGCCCTCTCACCTTTCCACTAAGGCCCATGTTGGCCCATTTGGCTCCCGGGGGGTTCCGGTAACCCTCCCGATAATCCGATAAAATCCCGATTTCACCCGGAACACTTCCGGTGTCCAAACATAGGCTTCCAATATATCAATCTTTACATCTCGACCATTTCGAGACTCCTCGTCATGTCCGTGATCACATCCGGGACTCCGAACAACCTTCAGTACATCAAAATGCATAAACTCATAATAACTGTCATCGTAACATTAAGCGTGCGGACCCTACGGTTCGAGAACAATGTAGACATGACCGAGACATGTCTTTGGTTAATAACCAATAGCGGGACCTGGATGCCCATATTGGCTCCTACATATTCTACGAAGATCTTTATCGGTCAGACCGCATAACAACATACGTTGTTCCCTTTGTCATCGGTATGTTACTTGCCCGAGATTCGATCGTCGGTATCCAATACCTAGTTCAATCTCGTTACTGGCAAGTCTCTTTACTCGTCCCGTAATACATCATCTCACAACTAACATCTTAGTTATAATGCTTGCAAGGCTTATGTGATGTGTATTACCGAGAGGGCCCAGAGATACCTCTCCGACAATCGGAGTGACAAATCCTAATCTTGAAATACGCCAACCCAACATCCACCATTGGAGACACCTGTAGTACTCCTTTATAATCACCCAGTTATGTTGTGACGTTTGGTAGTACCCAAAGTATTCCTCCGGTAAACGGGAGTTGCATAATCTCATAGTTATAGGAACATGTATAAGTCATGAAGAAAGCAATAGCAACATACTAAACGATCGGGTGCTAAGCTAATGGAATGGGTCATGTCAATCAGATCATTCAACTAATGATGTGACCTTGTTAATCAAATAACAACTCTTTGTTCATGGTTAGGAAACATAACCATCTTTGATTAACGAGCTAGTCAAGTAGAGGCATACTAGTGACACTCTGTTGGTCTATGTATTCACACATGTATTATGTTTCCGGTTAATACAATTCTAGCATGAATAATAAACATTTATCATGATATAAGGAAATAAATAATAACTTTATTATTGCCTCTAGGGCATATTTCCTTCAGAAATCCCTTACCACTGGTACTTCCTCCTGCACAACTCCTGTTAGGCAATTTACTTGAGTGCTCTTTGGCACATGTCGGGGTACATACTTGATCCTTCTCCCTTCTGGGGTGGTAAGCAAAATTGACTTACTAGCACATTCCATATTCCGTTCATACTTTGATAACCAATCCATGCCTAATATCACATCCAATCCTTGAGATTCCAATACTATTAGGTCTGAGGGAAAAACATAGTTACCAATCCTTAATGGTAACCGATCACACCATAGACTAGCCACATACTCTACTCCGGGCGAGGTTACTAACATGGGTGACCTAAGGGCTTGGGTTGGTAGGTTATACTTATCCACAAATCCCCTTGAGATGTATGAATGCGATGCACCAGTATCAAAAAGAACAAGTGCAGTAAATGACTTAACCAAAAACTTACCTATTACTGCATAGGGCTGAGCTTCAACCTCCTCCACGCTAACGTGGTTCACTTGTCCCCTATTAAAAGGGTTCGGCTTCTTCCCAGAACTTCCATTGACATTTTGGCCTTCAGGACATTCATTGGCATAATGTCCTATCTTCGAACACTTAAAGCAAGTGACTTGGCTTAGGTCCTTCTTGGCTGGGGTTGATGGGTTGGTGTGGTTCTGGCCGTTGCTTCCTCCATTGCCATTACCATTCTTGGTGCCATTGTGATTGTGCGAGCTACCTCCTCCATGGGTATGCTGAAAATGTCCTCCCGGTCTAGGGGTAAAACGTGGCTTCTGCTGAGCTCCTGAATTATACTTCCCTTGTCCATACTTCCTCTTGCGATTCTCAATTTGCTGCTGCTTCTCTTCAATCATACGAGCACGATCTACCAACTCCTGGTAGTTGTTGAAGGTTGCTACCATCAACTGCATGCTCAACTCATCATTCAATCCTTCCAGAGACTTCTCCTTCTTAGCTGCATCCGTAGCTACGTCATCCGGGGCATTACGTGCTAACTTACTAAATTCCTCCACATATTGGCCAGCTCTCCGTCCTCCTTGGCGCAAGTTGCGAAACTCACGCTTCTTCATGGCCATAGCTCCTGCTGAAACATGTGCAGTACGAAAAGCCTGCTGAAACTGGTCCCATGTGATAGTGTCTACAGGGAAAGTGGCGGTGAAATTCTCCCACCATGATGATGCGGGTCCTTCTAGCTGATGTGCGGCAAACTTCAACTTCTCCGCATCTGTGCATCCTGCTGTGGTCAACTCCCTAGTTGTCTTGCGGAGCCAATCATCTGCTACTATCGGCTCGGTGCTACTGGAAAACACCGGCGGATTCAGCCTAAGAAAACGGGCTAAGTGGTCAATAGGTGGTGGTGGTGGTGGGTTGTTGTTGTTGTTCCCCTGATTCTGATTCTGGACTAGCAACTGCATCAATGTGTTCTGCTGCTGGATCAAATGGGTGAGCTCCGGTGGAAAGGCAAATCCGGGGTCACGTCTCGAAGGCATCTAAGGGTTTAGAAAAGATGAGATATAAGAATAGAGGGGGTCTAAAGAGAAAACACTACCCATATGCACATGAGGCAAAAGCAAACAATTCACTTCAATCAATCAAACAAGGCATACAATCAATCTAACTATCACAAAAGTGCTCGGACTACTATATTTACATGGTTGACTACTACTACTGATGAGGTGGTCTACTAGAAATATTCTTCGGTCGTTGACTCCATGATATTTGCTCTAGCTTCATTAACATAGTCATCATCGCTACTATCTGCTTCCGAGTCGGTGCCGTCGATGATGATGTAGTCTTCCGGGCTAATTTCCTTGGGTTCTTCGTCTTCATAAATATTCCAATCTTCTTGATCATGTCTTCATTCTTCTCCACCAATACTTCAATTTCCTCTTCATAATCTTCACGTGTAGCCTTGAGTTCTTCCTCCAGTTCCTTGATTCTAGTCTTTGCCTTCTTCAGGTCTATCATGTCGGCGCACATCTGGTTCTCCTGTCTCGAATGTGCTGGTTTAGCTCCTGGATAAAAGCTGCGATTGATCTATCCTTCCTGGTGCTGATCATTTCCCAGTGTTCATCTCGGCGCCCACAAATCTGGTAGATAGTATCCTTGAGATCCTTGCGGTAGACTTCTCCAATGCGTCCCATGGCGATGTGAGCTGCCATGCTCTTTCCTAGACTCCAAGTTGGTGCATCAAAAGAAAACTCTATGGGCTCAGTGACTGGTATGAACGTCCTTCCTGGAACTTGAACTTGAATCATCCAGCGCTCTTCTTCAGGTAAAGTGGCGTTGTAGGTTCCCGTGAAGCTTGGTACTCCTATATTCAGGTATCTAGTGACTTCCTTCAAGTGGCGTCCAAAGGGTGTATCTTCATCCGGTTGTGTGAACTTGTTCCTTGCATCCGCCATCCTAAAGAGTAGAAAAGATGAGAGGTCAGAAGAGAAGAGGGTGAATAGTGATCTAGGTCTTTAGCTTAGTGGTCGTGTCCTACAGTCAGCGTGTGCTCTGATACCATCTCTGTAGCGACCAGACCTCAAACAGTCTGATCTGTGTGCTCCGGTGTCATCCCTGGATCAGTAATGCTGACGCCACACAGTACTCGGAGGATTTATAGCAGAGTAGCAATCACACACTCATTACATCGAGTGTCTCAAAAGAGAACTTATTACAATAAGTATGGCTTAAGGCCATCTAATAATGATAACAACGGAAGGCTTGGAAGATAAGTTCAACTCCAACGGCATCACTAAGTATAGAACCATGACCTAAAAACTCCTTAATCGTCGTCTGAAAAGTCTACAACATTAACGTTGCATCCCGAAAATGGGTCAGCACATGGAATATGCTGGCAAGGTAACACATAGAGAGTAATGGAATGAAACAGCTATACTATATGCATATTTGGCTGGTGGAAAGCTCTATGGTTACAGTTTAGCGTAAAGGCAATTTTCCCCTACTTCGAAGGAATAAATTTATTTAACTATTATGGTGGTTGTTAAACATTGAGAATGGTTGACAGCATTCTCAATCCCAATTAATCATCATCTTTAAACATAACCCAACAAAATTAATTTAGAGTAACATGTTGAGATTCACATGAAAATCCAAGTACTAGATACTCAAGATGTCCATAACCGGGGACACGGCTAATCATGATTAGTTTATTACACTCTGCAGAGGTTTGCGCACTTTTCCCCACAAGACTCGATCGCCTCCGTTTGGTTTCTCGCACTACATGGTGTTTGAGAAAACGGATGACCGAGACATAGTCTTTCAGAAGCGCTAGCACCTTACGATGGGTAGACCGTACCACCTACATCCCCTACATCTGCTAGTCTACCACTGTAAGAGTTCGCACGACTTAGTCAACTATGCTAGAGCCCATAATAGCTTGTGGCTGCACACGGAAGTTTCTAGTATGAATAGTCTCATGATCCCTTTGAGCCTAGGTGGCGGTCCAAAAGAAAATAGGCAAGTCCTGGAATACCCAGGTGCCTCAGTCCACCCAGATGTGTGTTTAAGCTGCCACCTTAGATAAACCATTAATTAACAATCTCACATCTTTCATGGATATCACTCACCCAATCCACGTCTACTGGCATAGCATGGCATAATAAGCAAACGTAGAAGTAACTCCCAAACTTTTGATAATAAACAGGTAATAGGTACTACCTCAACTACTTCCCATACCACAATTTAATTAGATCCTAACCATGCAATGTGTGAGGATTGATCTAATGTAATAAAACTGGGTAGTAGAAAATGTATGATCAGAGTGTTACTTGCCTTGCTGATGATCCGCGAAACCTAACGATTCGAAGTAACATGCGGCGCACTCCGGGTACTCTATCGCAGACAAACACACAAGCATACAATAAGTACTCATCTAATGCATAGGTAAAACTCAAATAAGAGATCTAACCAGAAGGTTCAACTTAAGAACTCCGGTTGGCAAAAAGAATCAAATCGAACGAAGCAACGAAAGTCAAACGGCGAAAGAAAACAACTTCGTTCTAGTAATCTGGATCTAGGGCAAATTTTATAGTAGCAAAAACTTGTTTAAGTTGGTTAAACGAATAGAGGGTTTCGAGACGAATCCCTAGGCGCTTGAATCGCCTGATTCCGATAAACGAGCGAAAAGTTATACTAAAACGAAAATCGGATCAGGAATCGCGATCAGAAAAATCGCGGATTTAATCTGAAAAAAAGAAAAACGACGAACGTCGAATATTTTTTTCGTCACGGAAATTGAGGCGCGACGAACCTCGGGCGACGGGATCGTCGTCGGCGGCGGCGGCTCCGGCAGCGCGCGGATCAAGGCGGGGCTGATGGGCTGGGGCGGCTCGGGGCGGCGCTATTTAAAGGCTGCCCCCGGGAAGTGTCCCGCTCGGGTACGGCCCAAAGTCGGTTCTTTTTTTTAAATTATTCCGCTCGGAAGAAAAATAAAAATAAATACTAAACTGACTCCAAAAATTCCGAAATAAATTTTCACGGGCTTCTAAAATCATGCCGCACAAGGTGAACATTTATTTGGGCCCTAAATGCAATTTTGAAAAATGCACTTTTTTCCTAAATTCAAATAAAACATCGAAAAACTCCGAAATAAAATCTTATTTGATTTTTTTATTAAATCCTCAATATTTCTTTATTTTGGGAAAGTCATTTTATTCCCTCTCTCATATTTTGTAATATAAATAATTGATGATAAAATAAATAAAATCAAATGATCTTATTCTCAAAATTTGAGAGAACTCAAATATGAAAATAACGAAATCCCCAACTCTCTCCGTGGGTCATTGAGTTGCGTAGAATTTCTAGGATCAACCAAAATGCAAAATAAAATATGATATGCATGATGATCTAATGTATAACATTCCAAATTGAAAATTTGGGATGTTACAACTTAATTTGTAGTTTTGGTTGTTGCACTTTGTCATGTCATGCATATTTAAACCGGACATGCATACTTGTTTGCGCATCATGCCATGCTTATGTGGTGGTTGTTTACTATGTTGTTTGCTTCTTTTCGGTGTTGCTTCTTCGGATTGGTTCCGATAACATCGCGTTTGTGAGGACCCGTTCGACTACGTCCGTTTGTCTTCTTCATGGACTCGTTCTTCTTCCTTGCGGGATTTCAGGCAAGATGACCATACCCTTGAAATCACTTCTATCTTTGCTTGCTAGTTGCTCGCTCTTTTGCTATGCCTATGCTGTGATACCTACCACTTTCTTATCATGCCTCCCATTTTGTTAAGCCAAGCCTCTAACCCACCTTATCCTAGCAAACCGTTGTTTGGCTATGTTACCGCTTTGCTCAGCCCCTCTTATAGCGTTGTTAGTTGCAGGTGAAGATTGAAGTTTGGTCCTTGTTGGAACATGGAGATGTTGTTCCTTGTTGGAACATGTTTACTTGTTGGGGTATCACAATATCTCTTATCTAATTAATGCATCTATACACTTGGTAAAGGGTGGAAGGCTCGGCCTTATGCCTGGTGTTTTGTTCCACTCTTGCCGCCCTAGTTTCCATCATATCGGTGTTATGTTGCCGGATTTTGTGTTCCTTACGCGGTTGGGTTACCCTTGACAATTCGCCTTGAATAAAACTCCTCCAGCAAGGCCCAACATTGGTTTTACCTTTTGCCACCTAGACTTTTTCTTTCCCTTGGGTCGGCCAGCCCAAGGGTCATCTTATTATAACCCCCCCCCCCTGGGCCAGTGCTTCTAAGTGTTGGTCCAACCCAAAGCACCGTGCAGGGCCGTCCCTTGGCTACTTGGGTTATATTGGCTCCCGTACGCTTAGCTTATCCGGTGTGCCCTGAGAATGAGATATGTGCAGCTCCTATCGGGATTTGTCGGCACAACGGGTGGTCTTGCTGGACTTGTTTTACCAGTGTCGAGGATGTCTTGTAACCGGGATTCCGAGTCTGATCGGGTCTTCCCGCTTGAAGGATTATCCTTCGTTGACCGTGAGAGCTTGTGATCGGCTAAGTTGGGACTCCCCTGCAGGGATTTGAACTTTCGAAAGCCGTGCCCGCGGTTATGGGCAGATGGGAATTTGTTAATGTCCGGTTGTAGAAAACCTGAAGTTGACCTTAAATTAAAATACTTCAACCGCGTGTGTTACCGTGATGGTCTCTTCTCGGCGGGGTCTGGGAAGTGGACACGGTGTTGGAGTAATGCTTGACGTAGGTTGTTCTAGGATCACTTCTTGATCATAGATTCTCGATCGTGCTTTGCCTTCTCTTCTTGCTCTCTTTTGCATATATGTTAGCCACCAAATATGCTAGTCGCTTGCTGCAGCTCCACCTCAAACCTTTACCTTACCCATAAGCTTAAATAGTCTTGATCGCGAGGGTGTGAGTTTGCTGAGTCCCCGTGACTCACAGATACTTCCAAAACCAGTTTGCAGGTGCCGATGTTACCGAGCAGGTGACGCAACCAAGCTCAAGGAGGAGCTCGATGAAGATCTTGTCCTTTATGTTGTTCCGTTCTAGTTGATCAGTAGTGGAGCCCAGTTGGGGTCGATCGGGGATCTGTGTAGCTTTTGGGGTAGTCTTCTTTTATTTTGGTTCCGTAGTCGGACCTTGATTGTATATGGATGATGTAATGCTTTATTCATGTATTGTGTGAAGTGGCGATTGTAAGCCAACTATGTATCTTTTCCCCTTATGTATTACATGGGTTGTGTGAAGATTACCTCACTTGCGACATTGCTTTCAATGCGGTTATGCCTCTAAGTCGTGCTTCGACACTGTGGAGATATAGCCGCATCGAGGGCGTTACAGTGTGCATCCAACTTGCTTGCTCACGAAGACCTAGGCCATTTTGAGGAAGCCCGTCATTGGAATAAACAAGCCAAGTTCTATAATGAAAAATTCCCACTAGTATATGAAAGTGACAAAATAAGAGACTCTCTATCATGAAGATCATGGTGCTACTTTGAAGCACAAGTGTGGAAAAAGGATAGTAGCATTGTCCCTTCTCTCTTTTTGTCTCATTTTTGGGCCCTCTCTTTTTTGGCCTTTTTATCTTTTTGTCCAGAGTCTCCTCCCTACTTGAGGGGGAATCATTGTCTCCATCATCCTTTCCTCACTGGGACAATCCTCTAATAATGATGATCATCACACTTTTATTTACTTACAACTCAAGAATTACAACTCGATACTTAGAACAAAATATGACTCTATGTTGTTCTAAAAAACTCCCAAAATAATACAAGTGAAGCATGAGAGATCAATAATTTATATAAAATAAAACCACCACCATGCTCTAAAAAGATATAAGTGAGGCACTAGAGCAAAATTATCTAGCTCAAAAGATATAAGTGAAGCACATAGAGTATTCTAATAAATTCCGATTCATGCATGTCTCTCCCAAAAGGTGTGTACAGAAAGGATGACTGTGGTAAACTAAAAAGAAAAGACTCAAATAATACAAGACGCTCCAAGCAAAACACATATCATGTGGTGAATAAAAATATAGCCTCAAGTAAAGTTACCGATAGACAAAGACGAAAGAGGGGATGCCTTCCGGGGCATCCCCAAGCTTAGGATTTTGGTTGTCGTTGAATTTGACCTTGGGGGTGCCTTGGGCATCCCCAAGCTTAGGATCTTGACACTCCTTATTCCAAAATACATCA
This sequence comes from Triticum monococcum, assembly GCA_034509565.1. Classification (NCBI taxonomy): domain Eukaryota; kingdom Viridiplantae; phylum Streptophyta; class Magnoliopsida; order Poales; family Poaceae; genus Triticum; species Triticum monococcum. The sequence continues at coordinate 248,347,863 of CM067843.1, forward strand.
AATCTTTACCCAAAAACTTGAAAACTTCACAACACAAAACTTCAACAGAAAATCTCATGAGCTCCGTTAGTATACGAAAATAAACCACCACTATAAGGTACTGTAATGAACTCATTCTTTATTTATATTGGTGTTAAACCTACCGTATTCCAACTTCTCTATGGTTCGTACCCCCGATACTACTTATAGATTCATCAAAATAAGCAAACAACACATGAAAAACAGAATCTGTCAAAAACAGAACAGTCTGTAGCAATCTGTAACTTTCGAATACTTATGTAACTCCAAAAATTCTGACAAATTAGGACGGCCTGAGTAATTTGTATATTGATCTACTGCAAGTGGAGTAGGTATTTATCGCTCTCTGGTAAATAATGAAAATTAATTTCGTGAGCATAAAAGTTTCTGTTTTTCAGCAAGATCAAACAACTATCACCCAAGAAGATCCTAAAGGCTTTACTTGGCACAAACACTAATTAAAACATAAAAAACACAATCATATGAGAATCTAGATGAATTATTTATTACTAAAAAGGAGCAAAAAGCAAAGAACAAAAATAAAATTGGGTTGCCTCCCAACAAGCGCTATCGTTTAACGCCCCTAGCTAGGCATAAAAACAAGAATAGATCTAGGTATTGCCATCTTTGGTATGCAATCCATAAGTGGCTCTCATAATAGATTCATAAGGCAATTTATTTTTCTTCCTAGGAAAGTGTTCCATACCTTTCCTTAACAGAAATTGGAATCTAATATTTCCTTCTTTCATGTCAATAATTGCACCAATCGTTCTAAGGAAAGGTCTACCAAGAATAATAGGACATGTAGGATTGCAATCTATATCAAGAACAATGAAATCTATGGGCACATAATTCCTATTTGCAACAATAAGAACATCATTAATCTTTCCCATAGGTTTCTTAATGGTGGAATCCTCAAGATGCAAATTTAATGAACAATCATCAAATTCACGGAAACCTAGCACATCACACAAGGTTTTCGGAATCGTGGAAACACTAGCACCCAAATCACACAAAGCATAGCATTCATAATCTTTAATATTAATTTTAATAGTAGGCTCTCACTCATCATAAAGTTTTCTTGGGATAGAAACTTCTAGTTCAAGCTTTTCTTCATAGGATTGCATTAAAGCATCAACGATATGTTTAGTAAAAGCTTTATTTTGATTATAAGCATGAGGAGAATTTTAACATGGATTGCAACAAGGAAATACAATCTATCAAAGAGCAATTATCATAATTAAACTCCTTGAAATCCAAAATAGTGGGTTCATTGCTATGTAATGTTTCGACCTCTTCAATCCCACTTTTATTGATTTTTGCATCAAGATCTAAAAACTCTGAATCATTGGGACGCCTTTTAACTAAAGTTGACTCATATCCAGTTCCATCTTTATCAAGGTTCATATTGGAAAACAAAGATTTAATAGGAGTCACATCAATCACTTTTAGATCTTCATCATTATTATCATGAAAACTAGAAGAACACGCTTTCACAAAGCAATCTTTTTTGCACGCATCCTAGCGGTTCTTTCTTTGCACTCATCAATGGAAATTATCATGGCTTTGAGAGAATCATTGATGTCATGCTTAGGTGGAATATATCTAAGTTTCAAAGAATCTACATCAAGAGAAATTTTATCCACGTTCCTAGCCAATTCATCAATCTTAAGCAATTTTTCTTCAACCAAAGCATTGAAATTCTTTTCAGAACTCATAAATTATTTAACACTAGTCTCAAAATTAGAGGGCATCTTATTAAAATTTCCATAAGTGTTGTTGTAGGAATTACCATAATTATTAGAGGAATTACTAGGAAACAATCTAGAATTAAAGTTTCCTCTATACGCGTTGTTACCAAAATTGTTCCTACCAACAAAATTCACATCCATAGATTCATTATTATTCTCAATTAAAGTGGACAAAGGCACATCATTAGGATCAGAATAAACACTTTTATTAGCAAACAATTTCATAAGTTCATCCTCTTTCCACTCAAAACATTAATCTCTTCAATCGCATGAACTTTTTACAAGTTGATCTTTTGGTGTGCCATTGAGAATAACTAACCATAATATTGTCTAGGAGTTTAGTAGCTTCTCCTAAAGTGATTTCCATAAAAGTTCCCCCGCGGCTGAATATAAAAGATTTCTAGAAGCAAAATGTAGTCCGGCATAAAAGTTTTGTATAATCATCCACAAATTCAAACCATGTGTAGGGCAATTACGTATCATTAATTTCATCCTCTTCCAAGCTTGTGAAACATGCTCATGATCAAGTTGCTTAAAATTCATAATATCGTTTCTAAGAGAGATGATCCTAGTGGGAGGAAAATACTTAGAGATAAAAGCATCTTTGCACTTATTCCATGAATCAATACTATTTTAGACAAAGAAGAGAACCAAGTTTTAGCACGATCTCTAAGCGAAAACGGAAATAGCTTCAATTTAACAATATCATTATCCACATCTTTCTTATTTTGCATATCACACAAATCAACAAAGTTGTTTAGATGGGTAGCGGCATCTTCACAATGAAGGCCAAAAAATTGATCTTTCATAACAAGATTCAACAAAGCGGTATTAATTTCACAAGATTCAGCATCGGTAGTAGGAGCAATCAGAGTGCTAATAAAATCATTGTTGTTGGTATTGGAAAAGCCACACAATTTAGGTTTATCTTGAGCCATCGTGAAAAACAGTCAATCGAACACACAAGCACACAAGAAGCAAGCAAAAAGAGACGAATGGAAGAGGGGCGAAGAAAAGGCAAATTTTGTGAAGTTGGGGAGAGGAAAGCGAGAGGCGAATGGCAAATAATGTAATGCGAGGGAGAAGAGTTTATGGTGGGTACTTGGTATGTCTTGACTTGGCGTAGATCTCCCCGGCAACGGTGCCAGAAATCCTTCTTGCTACCTCTTGAACATGCGTTGGTTTTCCCTTGAAGAGGAAAGGGTGATGCAACAAAGTATCGTAAATATTTCCCTCAGTTTTGAGAACCAAGGTATCAATCCAGTGGGAGACAACGCACAAGTACAATCCAAAACCTTGCAACCAACGTGATAAAGGGGTTGTCAATCCCTTCATGGTCACTCGCAAAAGTGAGATCTAATAGAGATAGTAAAGTAAATATTTTTGGTATTTTTGTTGTATAGATTGGAAAGTAAAGATTGCAAAATAGTAAACAAGATGCGATGTAAATAAAAGAGACGTAATATAATAGGAAAGAGACCCGGGGGCCATAGGTTTCACTAGTGGTTTCTCTCAAGATAGCATGTATTGGTGGGTGAACAAATTACTCCGAGCAATTGATAGAAAAGCGCATAGTTATGAAGATATCTAAGGCAATGATCATGAATATAGGCATCCCATCCGTGTCAAGTAGACCGAAACGATTCTGCATCTACTACTATTACTCCACACATCGACCACTATCTAGCATGCATCTAGAGTATGAAGTTCATAAGAATGGAGTAACGCATTAAGCAAGATGACATGATGTAGAGGGATAAACTCAAGGAATATGATATAAACCCCATCTTTTTATCCTCGATGGCAACAATACAATACGTGCCTTGCTGCCCCTACTGTCACTGGGAAAGGACACCGCAAGATTGAACCCAAGGCTAAGCACTTCTCCCATTGCAAGAAAGATCAATCTAGTAGGCCAAACTAAACCGATAATTCGAAGAGACTTGCAAATATATCAAATCATGCATGAAAGAATTCAGAGAAGAACCAAATAATATTCATATATAATCTTGTTCATAGATCCACAATTCATCGGATCACGACAAGCACATCGCAAAATAGTATTACATCGAATAGATCTCCAAGAACATCGAGGAGAAATTTGTATTGAGAATAAAAGAGATAGAAGAAGACATCTAGCTAATAACTAAGGACCCAAAGGTCTGTGGTAAACGACTCACGCTTCATCGGAGAGGCAATGGTGTTGATGTAGAAGCCCTCCGTGATCGATTCCCTCTCCGACAGATCACCGGAAAAGGCCCCAAGACGGGATCTCACGGGTATAGAAGGTTGGGGTAGTGGAAAAGTGGTTTCATGGCTCTCCCCGATGTTTCTAGGGTATAAGAGTATATATAGGCGAAAGAAGTACATCGGTGGAGCTACGAGGGGCCCACGAGGGTGGGGGGGGTGCGCCTACCCCCTAGGCGCGCCCTCCTGCCTCGTGGATTCCTCGTGGAGTTCCGGACTTCGACTCCAAGTCTTCTGGATTGCTTTCGGTCCAAGAAAGATCATCGCGAAGGTTTCATTACGTTTGGACTCCGTCTGGTATTCCTTTTCTGCAAAACTCTAAAATTGGCAAAAAAAAAACAGAAACTGGCACTGGGCCTCCAGTTAATAGGTTAGTCCCAAAAATAATATAAAAGAGCATATTAAAGCCCTTTAAACATCCAAAACAGATAACATAATAGCATGGAACAATCAAAAATTATAGATATGTTGGAGATGTATCAGTGTCCCAATACCATCGAGACTCCTCATCATGTCTGTGATCTCATCCGGGAATCCGAACAACATCCGGTCACCAAATTACATAATGTCACACCATGATTTTCATGCCACAACACTTAAGCTAATAAATCATGATAAAATGTGGTTTGACAAAAACTTTTGTGTTTTGGACCTTGCCTTGATTGGATTTTGTGTGTTGTTTGCAAGTGCTCTAAAAATCAAATAAATCCTCCAACACCTATACTTCATCTCCTTGCTCCAAACTCTTGAACCAATGATCATGCCATGTGTATAGGAAATAAAAATAATTTCTTAAAAAAATAATTTGGCCAAATAGTATTTTCAAAAATTAGTTTTCCAAAACCCCTGAATTGAGGTTTGCACTGCAAGTACTTAATTAAAGGCAGTAAAAATCTTTCCAAAAATATATTTGACTGCTATTAGATATAGGATAACCAGAAACCACAAAAATATAATTTTAAAAGTTATTTACCTATTTTATTTAAAGGCTTTTTCTTTAGGATAGAAATGGTTTTTAATAGGTTAAAATTATTTTTATGCTTTAAAAATATTTGGTAAAACCTAGGGAAACTCAATGGACATATATTGTCCATATATAAGAGTTTCAACGCATGGTCATGATCAAAATATTGTTTAAATCCCTCAAAAACCCTTTCTGGATATTTCAAGCTTTTGAAATATTTACAAAGGAAATATTCTCCAACAATTCCAGGAAAATTCTAGAATGTCACATATGACATTATTAATGATCTTCCCAAGTCTCATGTCATGGAGAACAGTATAACCCCATGAAACCCTCTCAAAACCACTTCTGTCCTTTTTCAAGTTTGAACAACTTTGCACTGTCAAACATGTCCAAATGCTCTCAAACTTGGTTCACATGCGCAAATGGCGTAATAATGCATCTAGACCAAATGACACAAGTTGGAGAGAATGTTATCTTGATCAAAGTGGCCCAAAACCCTCTCTGTCCAGAACCAAATTTGAACAACTTTACATTGGCAACTTTCTCCTTTTGATCTCAACTTTTGTGGACATGTTCAGAATCTCAAATGATGACACTACACTAAGTGGTGCATCAAGGAGAATAGATTTGCATGACAAAATATTGAGAAGTCCATTTCTGCTAATTTCTAGGGTTTACAAAAGTTGCATTGGAAAATTTGCCCAAATGAGCTCAAAATTGGTGGAAGGCCCTAATTATATGTGACATTTCACCCTGTGGAGTCTCATTGCAAATGAAAATCATCTGCTTTCCCAAAACACCATCAAACACCTTCTGGCAGAAATTTAAAATGCATGTTTTGGCAATTTCCACTAATCTCCATGAGCTCAACTTTTTCCCACAGCCTCATATGCTCCTCCTCTACCTCCTTCATGCTTGGCTGCCCAAGGATCAATGATTAAGGGGGGCAGAGACCCAATTTTCCTCTCTGGACAGCCACTTTCCCTCCCTTTCTCATCTCTCTCCCACTCCTGGCAAGTTCCAGAGCATCCAATGCCACTTTCCCATTGTTTACTCTCCCATGCAGCTTCCAGACACAAGTGGACGCGTGAGTGCGCGCGGAAAAGCCGCGGATGCCGGCCAAAGACGCGCTCTGGAGCGCGAGGCAGAGCAGGCGACCGTTGACGCCGCGTCCCCCGACCACCTCGAGCCTCCCCCTTGCGCCAGTCGAGGTGCCTCAACGTCCGCAACACGCCACCGCGCTGGCCCCCTCCTTTCCCCCTCTGTCTTGCCCACGCCACGCGTGCCAGAGCCGCCCGAGCCCGCCAATGCCGTGCGAGCTCGTGGCTCCACCCGGAGCTTGCCCCGCTCCTCCTCTCTCTTCCCTACTCCACCCCCACTAATGCCGCAGACAAGTCCTCGCCCTCTTTCCTAGCCTCCCAAGCCGTTGCCGCGGCCACCCGTGCGCCGCGTCCACGGTGAGCCACGGGTCGGCTACTTAAGGCCGCCCCCGAGCCCCCTTTCTACTCCTTTGGCCCACTCTCCCTCCCGTGCATCCCCTGGACCAATCCGCACCTCCTCCTGTGCCCTCCAACCTCGTCCATGGCCGGAGCCGAGCCGCCGAACACCGCCTAAATTCTCGTCGTCTGGGCCCCCTCCTCCCCACCTATGGGTTACCTTGCATCTCTACTGCCCCGCGGAGCTCCCCCGCACTCCGGTTACTCCTCCCGACGGCCGGAGCGCCATGCTCGCCATCGCCGTGGGCCACATCCGCCACGGACGGTGCTCTCCTTGACCATGTCCTCCCCGGCATGCGTGCGGCCAGTGGATGGAAGTGCCTCTCGGCGCCGGTCACGCCGGTGGGCAGAACGTCGCCGGGGGCGCTCTGTAGCCCTGGCAATCGCCGGCGAGAGCCGCTCCTCCTCCCGACGACCTGCCGCTGGGGCCCGCACGACAGCGACCCAGGAGGCGGGCTCGTCCGTTTAAGTGGATACGGCTCCAGCGGATCCGCTTCCCCCACGCGGAAGCGTACTCCGCGAGGGCGCCTTAAGCGTCGCCCTGTCGTCCGCGTGGCCGAGCCGCTGGGCCGGCCCAGTGCGCTGCGACGCTATGCTGCGCTCGGTGCGCGGTATAGGTATAACCCCCCCCCCACTTCCTTTGTCTTTTCCTTTTCCAGAAATTTGTAAAATCTCCCAAATATTCATATTAACTCCAAATTGGATGATTCAAATTTCTGGTGACTCCATAAATCATGATCTACCTGTTGGTGCAGCATGCACATTTTTCTAGAACAACTTTCCTCACACAAATTAAATAAAATCCCATTTTCCATTTCTGTGATAAACTTTAGAAAATCACAGAGGGCTCAAATTTGATCCAAATGCCATGATTCAAATTTCTAGATGCTCCTAAGTTTATAACTTAGGTGATGAACATTTTTATTAATACTTTATATGCCACACAATATAATGAGCCATTTCTTCATATTTGTCAACTTTCAAATTCATAGGAAATTCATTTGAACTCCAAATCTAGTGAAGCCAACTCCTAGATGCTTCTAAAATCATGATTTGTTAAATGGGTGCCTTTGCTCATTTTTCAAAAATATATTTCTGTACACTTCTTGCAAATCCATAAAACCCTTGATTCCATCATGTTGAAATGTTCAGAAATATTCACTAATCCAATTCCAATGAAACCACCCTAGTTATTTTTCATATGACCAGGGAAGTCCTAGAAAAGTCAAATCCATATTTTTTTAGAGAACTTTTATTTTCTGCCTTGTTGTGTTGCTTATTATGATTGTTTCGACGTTAGTTGACGAAGTAGACGGAGTACTTGGAGAAGGACCAGAAGATATCAAGACTCTGATGAACCAGGCAAGCAGCCCTTTGACCATGTCTATGAAACCCTTTTTATGCATGTCATATAGCACTTTATTAGTGTTGCATCGGAATCATGATGACATGGTAACCACTTTGATGGGTTGCCTCTATTACTTCCTCGTTGATACTTGCATTGTGCATGACCCTACCTCCTTATGAGGGTTATGCCGGTGGGAGTAGATAGGATGCTAAAGTAGTGCTACGCAAAAAAAGGGACGGGAATATGCATGGTGATGGAGACATAGTATTTTCAAAAGACTTTTCAGAAACCCCATCGGGTGACACTTATGCCCGGGGGAGATGATGAGTTGGGTAACCACTTGATGATGAATTGGTGTACCGAGGCAAGTGTGTGTGTTGTTTTTCAAAACGGATTGGTTTAAGTTGCGACCATTATTCCAACCTTACATGCGCAACCACTCTACCCTTGTATGGGAAAGGGCATTATTGATTACCTAGGCCGATACTAGCTTGGAGCCTGCATTACTAGTGATGGGAGAGTTGTTGGTGCGCTCTCTCGGGACGGGGTCATGCCAGGTAGTGCGGCCATGACTGTTTTCACAGGGCACCAGATACACCGTTGTGTCCCCTCTCGGATGTTACGATCTCGAGTCAGTCTCGTATGATGTACATCGTGAGGATACGGAACAACGAGTAGACTCCATGTTAGTGTCGTCTAGGGAAAGATAGTGATCGGGTGCTTACCCTGGGTACTTGAGGTACCGCGGGTCGTGGATGACACGAAAGTTCCCCGGATCTTGTGGGTAAAGTGTGCAACCTCTGCAGAGTGAAAAACTATTCGAATAGCCGTGTCCATGGTCAAGGACAGTTGGGTAACCGCTCTTGGGCTACGTCCACATGTTTACAAACCAGTGTGTGTGTGTGGATATGTGGGAAGGACTACTTGGGTCAAGTCAAAGGACTTGACAGGATTGAGTTGGGTTGATGCCCACTCTATTTATGTTGATATCTGTAACCTGTCCTCATGGTTACTTGGATTCTCCTGATGCACGTCTTACAAGCTGTTGAACATGTCATTGCACTCAAAACTAGCTTTCTGCAAAAATTTACCTATATCATGCATTGTTGTATCTTGAACCAAAACATGGGTTGCTTGCGAGTACATTCAAAGTACTCATTGGCTTGCCACTGGTTATTTTATTGGCCAGGCATGAAAGAACAGGATATAATGAAGAGTACCTTGGTGACGAACATGCGAGCTAGGACGCTTCCCAGTCAGAATGCCTGTAGGGTTAAGGCAAATGGCATGGGTCCAAGTTGTTATTGAAGATTTCCACTGTGATGATACACTCAAGACTTGACCATAATGGTCCTACTTGTGTAAAACGGTATGTATGGATGTAAGACTCTTGTTATTCAGCTTCTGTGTGTTCAGTGAGCATTGATCTCTGGGATCACTGTACACGTGCATTCGGTGATCTCGACTTATGAGTCAGGGTCCCCACAGAGCTGGTATCAGAGCCATCCTGACTGTAGGAAGCCTTAGTTAGCATGGTCGTTAGATAGGGTAAAGTTATTTCTAAAACTATTACTGGTTTTCAAAACTATCTATACTTCTCTTCCCTTCTCAGTTTTTCAAAAACTAAGGTATACTTTCCCCATCGATCTCTTCCCTTCAAAACTGTTGCAAACGGTCGCTAGCACCCTCAAGCCCCTGACCACGGGATTCCTTGTAATTCTCGTGGATAGCCTAGAAGGGGTACACCTTGCCAAATACTCACCCACCTCTTCTGAACCCAAGATTCGCGACACTACAACAAGACGATGCCAATAGAAGATACACCTTTGAAGAATGAAGACATGAAGACCCAGAGGATGGTGACACCTTTGAATTTGCCCCGGGATGATGCAACCTTGTCCTATGAAGATCAGGGTGTAAGATATGCAAGACCATGATAGACATCGCTAATAGAGCAATCATGTCCTTACCATTGTTGTATCGGCAACCATAGGTGGATGAGAACCTCGCCATTTGGTCCGCCTCACTATAGTGAGTAGGAAAACGGTTCTCTTCATCCCCCGCTCTTGGTGTTGATGTCTTCATCAACGTAACTGACATGTTGGACCTCTACTATGCCTTGTTAATATCATTGCATAAGGGATTACCTATCTGGTATCGTCGACACCTTAGAAGGCAAAAGGGGTCGTCATGATTAAGAAGACAACAGAAGACCGAGTCAATGCCTGCTACGAGGAGCCACCTTCACCCCATCACTTCAAAAGGCGAGAAGTTGTTGAAGACTCTTCAGGCTCAACCCAGATCGTTTCATCGAACAACTACAAGAGACGTAGCAACACCAGAGGAAAACTTAGAAGACTGCACGAGGCACAAGGCACGACTACTGAGTCCGAGAACCCCTAGGGTAGGATGAGTCGTGTACCCCCCTATGCGCAGTTGAGTCCGTATGATGGTTCGAATAGAACCATGATTGTGTGTTGCTTGTTTTTATTTTATTGTGTTTTGATATCAGCCACCCTTTTTCCCTAGGCAACTAGTATGCGGCTATATCACCTGCCTTATTTTATTGTTTGTGTTTGGCCCTTTCAGCCCCTGCTTGTTTGCACTTGCACTATAGAACCCCCTTTAGGCATTCCCCTCCTCTATGCTATTTTCCCTCTCATCTCACTCATCTCTAAAGACCAGCAAGACAAAATGCACTAAGGATTCCACCTCGGTAAACAACTGACCAATGTTGGGGATATCGCTTATCGGAAACTTATCGGTCGACCCAAGATAAGGGGTAAATCGGCCAGTTTATCAGCATATCAGCCGATTTATCACCATATCGGCTAATTTATCGGCCGATTTACGGTTAGACAATAGTAAGCGATAAATCGGCCGATTTATCAGAATATCGGAAGATATCTTGAACAGTGCAACTGACACTGAAGACTTTTTGCTACAGCCTCCTCGACCAGGTGCAAAACCATAGTATTACCCCTCATGACTGGAAACCCCATCCCTAGACCCTTGAGACTTCACGAGATACCCCAGCTCGAGTCCTTAACCATGTGCTTAACCCCCAGAATCGCAAGAGGACGAGTTAAGCCTATGTAAACCTTGCACAACATTGGGTTCATTATGGAACTAGCGGACATAGTGAACAAGAACATTATCATCCTAATATAGCACCAGAACTGACGATGCCATAGGGAAGACCAATTTGTGGATATAGGAATAGAGGACAAATGGCTTGATGAGTTTATATCAATGACTTTGAGGAATTATATGAGACTATTTGGTGGATTATGAGGCTTTCATGTTGGCAGATGAACTTGGTGGGATCATGATTATGGAGTAGCATAACTTTCCTTACCCTTGAGTAAACTGGATTTAGTAGAACAATTATGATCACAAGATAGAATTCTTGGAAGTATATGGATTTAACTTAGCCATGGGATATTGATAGGAGACAGTTGATATTACGTAAATGACTTGGGGGAAACATGTAGGAATTCTCGTTGGACATGAGATTTGGATTTAAATAGGTGATCCTAGTTGAGTATAGGTGGTGAGTAAGTCTACATGGTTCGGAGTAAATTGGATTTAGAATGATGATCTCGATCATGATATCATGTTTCTTGGAGGACAATAAACTAGGAGATTGGATTAATTGTCAGAGATGATATAAGCTTGACCTTGGAGTTTACTTGACCAAGATAATGGAAATTGGTGGGCTGACTATAACAGAGATAGCCTTTTCAAGTATTTGGGGATTATAGGACTTTAGGAGATCATGCGGAACACCATAGACACTGGATTTGTAGAATTAAAGGATTATGTAGTGATTAATGGAAGTTAACGGGTTGTTGGAGTTGATTCATAGGAAGGAAACAAGATTTTGGAGTGGCATATGACGTGTTTCCTTAGGATAGAGATACACTAACATGGACCTTGGAACAATAGGACGGGCACTTGGATTGTCATGAATTATTCCCTCTTGGAAGCTTGTATGCTCTACCCATGGATTTTTAGGGGTAGCCATACATATAAGTTTGGGGATCATAGACATATATGATTTTGTTAGACCTCCTCTCGGGAGTCACGAGTATATAGATCACATGAGTGATGATTGGATTTGGCCTATACAAGATGATGCTTTCGGTGGTGTAAGGTTATTTGTTTGAAGGACTAGATAGACTATTGGCATCTCAGAAACCGTTCTTAAGGATAAGATAATAAAATGTTCACTCGCACACTAGAATCCTTGAAACCCTTAAGCCCTACTAAGCTACAACATGGTCGGATCAGGACCTTAGGGCCTTGACACTAGATCTCGAACACCTTGGCCCACACTCAACAAAGACCACCACTAATTCCCCAGCCTACTTTATGTACCCCGTGAACAAAGTCTTCATGGAGTGCTTAGACAAGATAGTTGTCATCATCATTGGTGACCTACTTGTCCACCCGAAGGCGGAAGAAGAGCCATTCAGCTAGTCAAGGAACATTTGAAGACCGCCATGCCAAGGAGGAAGAACTGCACCAACCACCATCATCAAGAAGTGAACTTTCTCGTCGAAGACCAGGTGTATCTGCAAGCCACTTCTCTCAAGAGAACCAAGCATTTTCATGTCAAGAGAAACTCACACCAAGATTTATCGACCTTCTCCAAGATCACTACAAGACAAAGAATAGACGGCTACCAGCTAGAATTACCACTTGAGCCACCCACTGTACACAACACTTTCCACGAGTCACAGCTTCGGAAGTGCTTCCAACTTCCTAACCAACCTGATCCCTAAAGGACATCGATCACTGAGCCATCGACCTCCAGCCCAATATGACCTACGTGAGAGACCCCAATTGCAATCTGGATCAAGCAGGACGACAAACATGAAGCCACGCCATCGAGTACTTCAAGGTTCAATGGAGCACCAAACAGAAGCAGAAGCAGTATGAGGACGTGAAGACTACCCCAAATCCAAGTTTCCGTATTCCTTTCCGCGCCTAGTCTGGGAATCCCGGGGACGAGATTCTCGTAAGGGGGTAGGTCTGTCACACCCTGATTTTCATGCCACAACACTTAAGCTAATAAATCATGATAAAAAGTGGTTTGACAAAAACTTTTGAGTGTTTTGGACTTTGCCTTGATTGGATTTTGTGTGTTGTTTGCAAGTGCTCTAAAAATCAAATAAATCCTCCAACTCCTATACTTCATCTCCTTGCTCCAAACTCTTGAACCAATGATCATGCCATGTGTATAGGACATAAACATAATTTCTTACAAAAATAATTTGGCCAAATAGTATTTTCAAAAATTAGTTTTCCAAAAACCCCTGAATTGAGGTTTGCACTGCAAGTACTTTATTAAGGGCAGTAAAAATCTTTCCAAAAATATATTTGACTCCTATTAGATATAGGATACCCAGAAACCACAAAAATATAATTTTAAAAGTTATTTACCTATTTTATTTAAAGGCTTTTTCTTTAGGCCAGAAATGGTCTTTAATAGGTTAAAATTATTTTTATGCTTTAAAAATATTTTGTAAAACCTAGGGAAACTCAATGGACATATATTGTCCATATATAAGAGTTTCAACACATGGTCATGATCAAAATATTGGTTAAATCCCTCAAAAACCCTTTCTGGATATTTCAAGCTTTTGAAATATTTACAAAGGAAATATTCTCCAACAATTCCAGGAAACTTCTAGAATGTCACATATGACATTTTTAATGATCTTTCTAAGTCTCATGTCATGGAGAATAGTATAACCCCATGAAACCCTCTCAAAACCACTTCTATCCTTTTTCAAGTTTGAACAACTTTGCAGTGTCAAACATGTCCAAATGCTCTCAAACTTGGTTCACATGCTCAAATGGTGTAATAATGCATCTAGACCAAATGGCACAAGTTGGAGAGAATGTTATCTTGATCAAAGTGGCCCAAAACCCTCTTTGTCTAGAACCAAATTTGAACAAGTTTACATTGGCAACTTTCTCCTTTTGATCTCAACTTTTGTGGACATGTTCAGAATCTCAAATGATGACACTACACTAAGTGGTGCATCGAGGAGAATAGATTTGCATGACTAAATCTTGAAAAGTCCATTTCTGCTAATTTCTAGGGTTTACAAAAGTTGCATTGGCAACTTTGCCCAAATGAGCTCAAAATTGGTGGAAGGCCCTAATTATATGTGACATTTCAGCCTGTGGAGTCTCATGGCAAATGGAAATCATCTGCTTTCCCAAAACACCATCAAACACCTTCTGGCAGAAATTTAAAATGCATGTCTTGGCAATTTCCACTAATCTCCATGAGCTCAATTTTTTCCCACAGCCTCATCTGCTCCTCCTCTACCTCATTCATGCTTGGCTGCCCAAGGATCAATGATTAAGGGGGGCAGAGACCCAATTTTCCTCTCTGGATAGCCACTTTCCCCTCCCATTCTCATCTCTCTCCCACTCCTGGCAAGTTCCAGAGCATCCAATGCCACTTTCCCATTGTTTACTCTCCCCTGCAGCTTCCAGACACAAGTGGACGTGCGAGTGCGCGTGGAAAAGCCGCGGATGCCGGCCAAAGACGCGCTCTAGAGCGCGAGGCAGAGCAGGCGACCGTTGACGCCGCGTCCCCCGACCAACCTCTGTCTTGCCCATGCCGCGCGTGCCCAGAGCCGCCCGAGCCCACCCGGAGCTTGCCCTCCTCCTCTCTCTTCCTGGCGCCCTACTCCACCCCCACTAACACCGCAGACAAGTCCTCACCCTCTTTCTTGGCCTCCCAAGCCGTTGCCGCGGCCACCCGTGCGCCACGTCTATGGTGAGCCACGGGTCGTGTACTTAAGGCCACCACGAGCCCCCCCGCTACTCCTTTGGCCCTCTCTCCCTCCCGTGCATCCCCTGGACCAATCCGCACCTCCTCCCATGCCCTCCAACCTTGTCCATGGCCGGAGCCGAGCCGCCGAACACCAACTAAATTCTCGTCATCCGGGCCCCCTCCTCCCCGCCTATGGGTTACCTTGCATCTCTACTGCCCCGCGGAGCTCCCCCGCACTCCGGTTACTCCTCCCGACGGCAGGAGCGCCGTGCCCGCCATCACCGTCAGTCACGTCTGCCACGGACAGCGCTCTCCTTGACCGGATCCTCCTCGGTATGCGTGCGACCAGTGGCTGGAAGCGCCTCTTTGCGCTGGTCACACCGGTGGGCAGAACGTCGCCGGGGGTGCTCTGTAGCCCCGGCAATCGCCGGCGGGAGCCGCTCCTCCTCGCATCCAGAGCGCGCGCGGGAGGTGGAAGACGACCTGCCGCTGGGGCCCGCACGACAGCGACCTAGCAGGCGGCCCGTTCGTTTAAGTGGATACGGCTCCAGCGGATCCGCTTCCCCCGCACGGAAGTGTACTCCGTGATGGCGCCTTCGGCGTCGCCCTGTCGTCCCGCGTGGCCGAGCCGCTGGGCCGGCCCAGTGCGCTGTGGTGCTATGCTGCGCTCGGTGCGCGGTATAGGTATAACCCCCCCACTTCCTTTGTCTTTTCCTTTTCCAAAAATTTGTAAAATCTCCCAAATATTCATATTAACTCCAAATTGAATGATTCAAATTTATGGTGACTCCATAAATCATGATCTACCTATTGGTGCAGCATGCACATTTTTCTAGAACAACTTTCCTCACACAAATTAAATAAAATCCCATTTTCCATTTCTGTGATAAACTTTAGAAAATCATAGAGGGCTCAAATTTGATCCAAATGCCATGATTCAAATTTCTAGATGCTCCTGAGTTTATAACTTAGGTGATGAACATTTTTATTAATACTTTCTGTGCCACACAATATAATGAGCCATTTCTTCATATTTGTCAACTTTGCAAATTCATAGGAAATTCATTTGAACTCCAAATCCAGTGAAACCAACTCCTAGATGCTTCTAAAATCATGATTTGTTAAATGGGTGCCTTTGCTCATTTTTCAAAAATATATTTCTGTACACTTCTTGCAAATCCATAAACCCCTTGATTCCATCATGTTGAAATGTTCAGAAATATTCACTAATCCAATTCCAATGAAACCACCCTGGTTATTTTTCATATGACCAGGGAAGTCCTAGAAAAGTCAAATCCATATTTTTAGAGCACTTTTATTTTCTGCCTTGTTGTGTTGCTTATTATGATTGTTTCGATGTTAGTTGACGAAGTAGACAGAGTACTTGGAGAAGGACCAGAAGATCTCAAGACTTTGATGAACCAGGCAAGCAGCCCTTTGACCATGTCTATGAAAGCCTTTTATGCATGTCATATAGCACTTTATTAGTGTTGCATCGGAATCATGATGAGATGGTAACCACTTTGTTGGGTTGCCTCTATTACTTCCTCGTTGATACTTGCATTGTGCATGACCCTACCTCCTTATGAGGGTTATGCCGGTGGGAGTAGATAGGATGCTAAAGTAGTGCTACGCAAAAAAAGGGACGGGAATATGCATGGTGATGGAGACATAGTATTTTCAAAAGACTTTTCGGAAACCCCATCAGGTGACACTTATGCCCGGGGGAGATGATGAGTTGGGTAACCACTTGATGATGAAGTGGTGCACCGAGGCAAGTGTGTGTACTAGGCCGATACTAGCTTGGAGCCCGCATTACTAGTGACGGGAGAGTTGTTGGTGCGCTCTCTCGGGACGGGGTCGTGCCAGGTAGGGCGGCCATGACTGTTTTTACAGGGCACCGGATACACCGTTGTGTCCCCTCTCGGATGTTACGATCTCGAGTCAGTCTCGTATGATGTACATCGTGAGGATACGGAACAACGAGTGGACTCCTTGTTAGTGTCGTCTAGGGAAAGATAGTGATCGGGTGCTTACCCCGGGTACTTGAGGTACCGCGGGTCGTGGATGACACGAAAGTTCCCCGGATCTTGTGGGTAAAGTGTGCAACCTCTGCAGAGTGTAAAACTATTTGAATAGCCGTGTCCACGGTCAAGGACAGTTGGGTAACTACGCTTGGGGTACGTCCACATGTTTACAAACCAGTGTGTGTGTTTGGATATGTGGGAAGGACTACTTGGGTCAAGTCAAAGGACTTGACAGGATTGAGTTGGGTTGATGTCCACTCTATTTATGTTGATATCTGTAACCTGTCCTCATGTTTACTTGGATTCTCCTGATGCACGTCTTACAAGCTGTTGAACATGTCATTGCACTCAAAACTAGCTTTCTGCAAAAATTTACCTATATCATGCATTGTTGTATCTTGAACCAAAACACGGGTTGCTTGCGAGTACATTCAAAGTACTCATTGGCTTGCCACTGGTTATTTTATTGGCCAGGCATGAAAGAACAGGATATAATGAAGAGTACCTTGGTGATGAACATGCGAGCTAGGACGCTTCCCAGTCAGAATGCCTGTAGGGTTAAGGCAGATGGCTTGGGTCCAACTTGTTATTGAAGATTTCCGCTACGATGTAACACTCAAGAATTGACCATAATGGTCCTACTTGTGTAAAAAGGTATGTATGGATGTAAGACTCTTGTTATTCAGCTTCTGTGTGTTCAGTGAGCATTGATCTCTGGGATCACTGTACATGTGCATTCGGTGATCTCCACTTATGAGTCGGGGTCCCCACACATAACTCATATAATACGAAATCGTCATCGAACGTTAACCGTGCGGACCCTACGAGTTCGAGAACACCAACAGTGGAACCTGGATGCTCATATTGGGTCCTACATATTCTACAAAGATCTTTATCGGTCGTACCATAATGACAACATATGTTATTCCCTTTGTCATCGTATGTTACTTGCCCGAGATTCGATCATCGGTATCTACATACCTAGTTCAACCTCATTACCGACAAGTCTCTTTACTCACTCCATAATACATCATCCCGCAACTAACTCATTACTCACGTTGCTTGCAAGGTGATGACCCACAAGTATAGGGGATCTATCGTAGTCCTTTCGATAAGTAAGAGTGTCGAACCCAACGAGGAGCAGAAGGAAATGACAAGCAGTTTTCAGTAAGGTATTCTTTGCAAGCACTGAAATTATCGGTAACAGATAGTTTTGTGATAAGGTAATTCGTAACGGGTAACAAGTAAAAAAAGTAAACAAGGTGCAGCAAGGTGGCCCAATCCTTTTTGTAGCAAAGGACAAGCCTGGAAAAACTCTTATATAAAGGAAAGCGCTCCCGAGGACACATGGGAATTATCATCAAGCTAGTTTTCATCATGCTCATATGATTCGCGTTCGTTACTTTGATAATTTGATATGTGGGTGGACCGGTGCTTGGGTAATGCCCTTCCTTGGACAAGCATCCCACTTATGATTAACCCCTCTTATAAGCATCCACAACTACAAAAGAAGTAATAAGGTAAACCTAACCATAGCATGAAACATGTGGATCCAAATCAGCCCCTTACGAAGCAACACATAAACTAGGGTTTAAGCTTCTGTCACTCTAGCAACCCATCATCTACTTATTACTTCCTGTTGGGGATATTACTACTGGACGTAAACCGGCCAGGAGTAGCCGGGTTAACTCCTTGAAGATTAGAAGCCCATGAAGATGCAGGAATGATGGCGCCTTACGAAGGCCCAAGGCCCAAAGGCGGGTTAAAGCCTGTAGTAATAAACCGACCCGGTCATGTAACTTATGTTGTAAGATAGGAAGGATAGAGACCGAACCGGACACGTTTATGATCCGGCTTCGGGACTCTGTAACCCGGCGGGCGTCGACCTATGTATATAAAGGGACGACCCGGCGGCGGTTTAGGGACGAACAACAACTAGAGAGCCAGACAAAGTGGATTCGCTCCCTGGCCTTCGAAGCCATAGCAATACCAATCACAACTAGACGTAGGCTTTTACCTTCCTTGAAGGGGCCAAACTAGTATAAAACTCCTGGTGTCCCCTTTTCCGGTTTTAACCCCTTTAAGCTAACCCATAGCGATGGCTCCACGACTAAGTCCTTTCACAAGGACATCTGCCATGACAAATCCACGACAGTTGGTGCCCACCGTGGGGCTATCGCACGATGGTTTTGAGTTCTTGAAGGGAAGCTTTGATGGACTCAAGGGATACGCTGTGGGCCGGATGACGAAGAGTCGTCGCCATAAGCTCTACATCGACAACGCATGATGGGGTCCCGAGGCCGATTCAATCGAATATGGGTACCGGGTCCCCTTTGGTGGGATTCACGTCTTCATCGGCAAGATAGGCGGACCGGCCCCTGAGCCGTACATCTGCACCGACATCATCGAAACGGCTCGGCGTGCAAGTTCTTCGCCGGTTCAGCCCGTGCCAAGGCATGTTTTCGAAGGTGTCATCCATGGAGCAAGATACGAGGACGGGCTGGCGTCCGATGGAGAGACCATGGTCTGTTCTGATGATGAGTCTTCTGGGGAGACCGAATCGCTTTATCAGTTGCAGGACGGCCGGATTGATGGAGGATCCGAGGGCAACAGTATTCTAGATTCCCCTGATCTGCCAAACCGGGCCGCGATCTTCATGGCCGGTACACAATCAGCGCCTCATTCATCGGCCGCCCCAGCAATACTCTCCGGTTCAACAACGGCCACACCAGCAGGGGCAGGAAGCTCTGCGCCGCCTCCAGCCCAAGTCCTATTTGATTTGTTCGACGCTTTGGCAACGTTGATGGTCGCAGAGGTGGATGTAGCAGCCAGGGATCAGCTAGCTCAGGCTAAAGGTGAAAGATCAGATAGCTCAGGCTAAAGCGGACCTGGCAACGGAGAATGCTAGGATGGCTACAAAACATGCTGAATTGGAAGCACAGGCCTACCGGATTAGGCTGGATCGGAATGCTTCCAAGGAAGTCATGAGAAGAAGGTACCGATCGCGTCTTCCGTCGGTTTATGAGCCGCAAAATCTCTTCAACACACCAGGACCAGGAGCTCGTAACCAACCCATACTAAACTGGATGGAGGCACCGGGAACAGGAGCGTCGGTTCAGCCACGCACGATGGACCCGCTTCGCCAGAACAATGTTGTGCCATAGTATGTGCCAACACCTCCCGGGCATTATTCCAACTCGTTGGACAATATTGTGGCCGCCACTTCACGCCTGGCAGCCCTCCCAACTGACGGCGAGTCACCAGTTGCGGTTGAAGCACGTCGGGCCAGAGATCTCCTTCAAACAACACTAAATCAACAACAGGCATATTCACACAGCCGTGAGAGGATTCACTCCACTCCCCGTCCAAGCTGGAGCTATAGCAGACACATTGAGGATGAACCGGCTATGTCCAGCAGTGCACGTCACCGAAGTTTGCCGCGAGGAAACAACCCGGCAGGGGGAGGTGCTAATGCGCAGGATGTTGTGGACCATGGCCGCGCACATTGGGAAGCCGAGTTAGCAGCTCGACGTGGAGCACGACAACATACTCCGGTTCACCCTACTGCTTCAATAGAGCCAGGTGTGGTATTCAGTTACTTAGGGGTGCCGTGTCTCACCCCCGCTTTGCGTAATGTGAGACTGCCCAAGGACTTCAAGGGACCTCGTAAGGTACCAAATTACACCGCCGATTTACAACCGGAGGCGTGGGTGGAAAGCTATGAGATGGCAATGGAGATGTTAGATGTGGATGAGGCAGTATGTGCTAAATATTTCACCATGATGTTGGAAGGAACATCTCGTACTTGGTTGAAGAGCTTACCAACTAACTCTGTCGGATCATGGGCTGAATTGAAGCACCGGTTTATCCAGAACTTCAAAGATACTTGTAAGAAGCCAATGTCAATCATGGATCTGGCCGCTTGTGTCCAAGAGGAAAGGGAGTCCACTACCCATTGGGTCAAACGGGTCTCAGCGATTTTGCACTCATCAGATCGTATCAATGCAGACACCGTAGTGTTAACATTAGAGGGCAATTTTCGTTTCAAGCCCCTCAAACAAAAGTTAGGAAGGCTCAAACGTCACTGCAATGGTATGTCAACACTCATGGCCGCTTTGGTTGAGTATGTCGATTCAGATAATACCAAGGACCCGGATTCAAAGGAGGACAAATCGGGGAAAGGGAAGAAGAACGACAATGCCAAGGGTCAGCAGCATAATCCGGCAGGCCATGGGAACAGCAATTAGCGCAAGGCCGGCAGCAGCTTGGACTTTGTTGCTAATACTAATGCCCAGGAGAATGGCCAGCGCCGTAAGGGCAAGCAGCCCTAGAGGGGTGGAGGTTCAGGCCCCAATTTGGAGCGCCTGTTAAATCAGCCCTGTCCAAAGCATGGATCAAAGGAGAAGCCATCGTCACATCTTTGGAAGGATTGTTATATCATGCGGGATTTCAAGAATTCCAATATGTTCCAATATGATAACGGCCCACCCGGCGGTTCAGTAGGTGGTTTCCATGGGCCGGGTACGGAGGTGGTGGTTCCGGTTTAGGGTTTCAAGGCAACCAAACCGGACACATCAATCAAGGGCACCAAGGCAACCAGGGAGGCTACAATCATCAGGGGAATCAGCAGCAACAGCAGTAGTCGGGTTGCCAGAGCAATCCCAAGCAGCTAAATAGCGGGCAATATCATGTCTTCACTACTAGTTTGTGTAAGCGTGATCAGAAGCTTCACAAGAGGGCAGTAAACTCTGTTGAACCGGCAGTGCCTCAGTATTTACGCTAGTCTGAGCAAACCCATTTTGTGGAGCAGAGAGGATCACCCACCCCGGGTTGATAATCCGGGTCACTTGGCCCTGGTGGTAGCCCCGCAAGTTGGGGGATACAAGTTTACTAAAGTACTCATGGATGGGGGAAGCAGTATCAACATTCTATATTATGACACATTCCGCAGTATGGGGTTGACAGATAAGAATCTTAAACCGTCAAATACGGTCTTTCATGGTGTGGTGCCCGGTAATTCTGCATATCCTGTTGGTAAGATAGCTTTAGAGGTAGCTTTTTGAGATGATTATGATTCAAGGTCCGAAACATTGATGTTTGAGGTGGTAAAGATCAAAAGTCCGTACCACTCCTTGTTTGGGCGGCCGGCTTATGCTACATTCATGGCGAGGCCGTGTTATATTTATCTACAGCTTAAAATGCTAGGTCATAAGGGGACTATCACAATACATGGAAGCAGAATGATCGCTTTGGAGTGTGAGGAAGGTGTTGCGGCTTATGCTGAGTCGGTTTGTGCCACGGAAGAGTTGAAGTTCTATAAGGAGCAAGTTGATCCGGCAGATATGACCTCTTTGAAAAAGCCGACTACGGAACATGATCCGGCATTGAAGTTCAAATCGGCTACAGATACTAAAATGATTGATTTTGTTCTTGGTGACTCATCCAAGCAATTCAGCATCAGCGCTAACCTAGATCCCAAATAAGAAAGCGCGCTCATCGAGTTCATCCGTGAGAATCAGGACATCTTTGCATGGAAACCTTCTGACATGCCAGGTGTACCGAAGGAACTCGCTGAGCACACACAATTAACATTGATCCTAAGTTTAAACCAGTCCGGCAGTTTCTCCGCCGCTTCAATGAAGAAAGGCGTAAGGCTATCGGGGAAGAGGTAGCCCGTTCGTTGGCCGCAGGTTTTATTGTAGAAGTTTTTCATCCAGAGTGGTTGGCTAATCCGGTGCTGGTTCTCAAGAAAAACGGCACATGGCGTATGTGTGTGGATTACACAGATTTAAACAAGGCTTGCCCTACAGACCCCTTTGATCTCCCTCGCATTGATCAGATAATTGATGCTATGGCAGGTTGTGACCGTTTGTGTTTTCGGGATGCTCACTCTGGTTATCATCAGATCAAGATGGCGGTTAAGGACCAGGAGAAGACAACTTTCATAACTCCCTTTGGAGCCTTCTGCTATGTCTCCATACCCTTTGGACTTAAGAGTGCCCAGGCAACTTATCAGCGTTGTGTTTAGAATTGCCTTCATAAGCAAATTGGGCGCAATGTTCATGCATATGTGGATGATATTGTGATAAAATCCAGAAAGGAGGAAATATTGATAGATGATTTGCGAGAAACCTTTGACAACCTCCGGGTTTACAAGATGATGCTCAATCTGGAGAAGTGTGTCTTTGGTGTCCCGGCAGGCAAGCTCTTGGGTTTTCTGGTATCAAACAGAGGCATTGAGGCTAATCCGAAAAAGATTTCAGCAATTACATCTTTGGCTAAACCGGCGTGTATCAATGGCGTTCAACGTCTGGCCGGCCGGATTACAGCCTTGAGCCGGTTTATCAGTCGCCTTTGAGAGAAGGCCATCCCTTTATATCAGATGCTCAAGAAAATAGATAACTTTGTCTGGAGCGAGGCAGCTGATAAAGCATTCGAGGATCTGAAGAGGTAGTTAGCTGAGCCGCCCGTGCTTGCAGCACCGATCGATAAAGAGCCGTTATTGCTATATGTGGCTGCTAATGCCCGGGCTGTTAGCGTAGCTATTGTGGTAGAATGCAAGGAGCTTGGCAAGGAATATCCGGTTCAGCAGCCGGTTTATTATATCAGTGAGGTGCTCATGGAGTCCAAGCAGAGGTATCAGCATTGGCAGAAGCTGGTGTATGGAGTGTTTATGGCAAGCCGGAAGCTTAAACATTATTTCCAGGGCCATCCCATCACAGTGGTCAGTTCAGCTCCTCTGGGAGATATCATTCAAAATGGAGAAGGAACTGGCCGGATTGCCAAGTGGGATATTGAGCTTGGACCTCATGGGCTCAAATATATACCCCGCACAGCGATCAAATCCCAGGCACTCGTGGATTTCATCAATGATTGGACAGAGTTACAAGCACCTGAAGAGAAACCAGATAATACATATTGGACTATTCATTTTGATGGGTCCAGACAGTTGGAGGGCTCGGGGGCTGGAGTCATACTAACTTCCCCACAAGGTGACAAGTTTTGTTATGTCCTCCATCTAATGTTCCCTTGTACTAACAATGCAGCTGAATATGAGGCTTTGCTCCACGGTCTTCCGATGGCTAAGGAGATGAACTTAAGCCAGGTTAAGTGCTTCGGGGATTCAGATCTGGTGGCTCAACAGGTGTCTGGCACTTGGGATTCTAAGGACCCACTCATGGCTGCATATCGGCGAGAGGTGGACACAGTGGCTGGTCACTTCAAGGGTTATTAGGTGGACCATATAGATCGGTGAAAGAATGAAGCGGCAGAAGCTTTAAGTCTTCTTGGTTCCCAGCATAAACCAGTTCCGCCAAATGTCTTTCTTGACGTATTGCATAATCCGTCAGTCAAGGTACCAACCGAAGAAGAGTTGGCTATTCCGGATCCGGAGGCTCAATTGGTGGTAGCTTTGCATGTCATACTAGATTGGAAAATCCCATATCTGGCTTACATGAACCAGGGTGAGTTACCAGACGATGAAATGTTGGCTCGACAAATAATCCGGCGTTCCAAGTCTATGAACATACTCAACAGGGAGTTACATCGTTACAGCGTTTCTGGGGAAATTCAGCGTTGTGTTTTTCCTCAAGAGGGTTGTGAGATTTTGCGAGAAATCCATGAAGGGGATTGCGGTCATCACGCCGGTTCAAAGTCTTTGGTTGCTAAAGCTTTTTGCCACAGTTTTTACTGGTTGACAGTGCATGCTGATGCAGAGGATTTAGTCAAGAGATGTGACGGTTGTCAAAAATTCACCCGCTGTGCGCACATTCTAGCTCAAGAGTTGAGAACGATTCTAATAACTTGGATGTTTGCGACTTGGGGGCTTGATATGGTTGGACCCTTCAAGCGATCCAAGGACAAAAAGACCCACCTGTTAGTAGCAGTTGATAAATTTACCAAATGGGTGGAGGTAGAACCGGTCAGTAAGTGTGATGCAGCCACAGCGGTTAAGTTCATCAAAAAGGTGATATTCCGGTTTGGCTTTCCACACAATATTATAACTGATAATGGTATTAATCTATCAAAAGGGGAGATGGAGGAATTTTGCCAACGTGAGCACATTCGGCTCGATATAGCATCAGTGGCTCACCGCCAGTCTAATGGTAAAGCGGAGAGGGCAAATCAAGAAATTCTACGAGGTATCAAACCCAGGCTTATGGTTCCTTTGAAGCGGACACCGGGTTGTTGAGTCGAGGAGCTACCTTCTGTGTTATGGAGAATTAACACCACACCCAATAGGTCTACGGGTTACACACCTTTCTTCATGGTTTATGGAGCGGAGGCACTTCTCCCTAGTGACATCCGTCACGACTCGCCCCGTGTGACAGCCTACATTGAAGCTGATAATGAGAAGGCACGCCAAATTTCCCTGGACCTGTTGGATGAAGAGCGTGATCTTGCAGCAGCACGTTCGGCAATTTATCAACAAGATCTCCGATGTTATCATAGCCGCCGGGTTAAGACCAGAACCTTTCAAGAAGGCGATTTGGTGCTCCGACTCATCCAGGATCAGACTGATATGCACAAGTTATCCCTACCTTGGGAAGGACCCTTTGTGGTGAGCAATAATCTGCATAACGGGTCATACTACCTCATTGATGTTCGAGAGCACAAAGACTCACGTAAATCGGAGGAGGAGACCAGGCGGCCATGGAACATAGCTCTTCTTCGTCCTTACTATACTTGAGCCATAGGTTCTTCATATGTACATATTTATGATGATGTATATATTATATAATAAACCAGAACCTCCGTTAAAGTGGGGTATCTGTTCTTTTTACATCATGTGTGTGCTTACAAGAGTTTACTGACAAAGCAAAAAATTTTGTTAATCCGGTTTCAGCAGCCACACAGATATAAAGAAATCACTAGGGGGCTTGGTCACATCTGAACCATAGCTACACCTCTTGATCGGTTGAAAACCACGAAGGGATATCACTAGGGGGCTTGGTTGTTGTCACACCATAGCTACACCTCTTGATAGGCGTTTAAGCCACAAAGAAAATATGTAGGGCCAAAGAGAGTGTTGCACAAAGTACAGACTCAAACTTGGTCACCCACTGAGCACAGCTCACAAAGTTACTTGGGGGCTCTTTTTGCAAAGCAACAAAGAGGTTGAAAGGACCCTTGTAATTGGCTATCAAGCCACGGCTTGGAAGCCTGGTGTATTCACCTAAAACCCTGGGTTAACCTGCCTTCATCAAGTAAGCCACTCCTATCCAGGTAATCCTGGTATGACTCGCCGAACGTTTGACAAGTCAATCTTCTATAGACCCTGAACTTGTCAAAGTTAAAACAACGATTGGTTAATTGGAGGTCCATCTTAAAAGGATTTGCTAAATGGTTTAACTCAGAGGCCTGGCAGCCCATGAAAAGCCTCGATTTGGAGCCTGGCAGCTCATAAAAAGCCTTGCATATTTTCCTTTTTGAGTTTTTTGAAGTTCATAAGTATCTTCTGATAACCCGGCGTCCTTGACCCGACTGGCTTTTCAACTACAAGTTGTCGGCACATGATAAGTTATAAACCGGTGTTTGTTGACCCGGTCTGGTTTGATTAAATCACCAGTGTTATAAAGAAAACCCGGTAGTTATCCCGGTCCCGTTTACTATATAAACCGACAGTATAAGGATGGGGTTATCAACATTCCGGATTGGTATTAAAACCTTTGCTGTATACACCGTTGGTCAACCAATGAGGTATGTTGCACATATTGCTGTTCATACAAACACTTTGATTATTCATATATGTATTGCATACTTGTTGGACATCATGACCCATCTAGTGGTAAATCGCTAGATACTTTTAAGTTGTTGTACCCAGGAACACAATTCATCATGGGTTGTGCATCAATATATCCCGAAAGGTGGCACAAGTTGTCACGAGGTATTGCAAAACATGCTCGATGGCATGGCAGATAACGGAGTTTTGGCTATCCTATTACAAGAAGCTTTTCAAAGCGGCTCCAATGGCATAATTGTTTTTCACAATATCAGCACATAGTAGCCAGTAAACCGGCGACCGGTTTAGGATGCTTCATCTGGACGGTTTGATGGTTGAGGGTCAGTTGGTGTAGGCACTTCTTCATCCCTCCCCAGATGCTGGAAATCAACCGTTGACCAATCAATTCCCGTTAAAGCTTGAAATACTGCTTCTTCATGGATAAGATTGGCAGGATTAACGTCAGGAGAATAAGTGTGCTTATGAATCGGAGGCACAAGTTCTTCAACTTCATGGATGTCGGCAGGCTGTCTTTTCCCTTTAGCGTCATAAAACGGTTGAAAATGAGACAAGTCTGTATCATTGGCCAGCTTGCTGGCTACTAGTCGCATCTGTTTGGTCAGCAGCCAGAGGTCATCATTGTCGAAGTCTGAACCGTCTTCCCTGTCACGCATGGGTATCCTTTAATGATATCCTCCGATTCAAGGTCTGGAATCCATGCTTTGGCTCCAATAAGTGCGGTTAAAGCTCCTGCTCTGGCAGCTGCCTTTTTCAATTCGGCAATACCGGCCGGTAACATGGCCAACTTCTCAAGTGTTTCTTTTATCAAGGTTGGGGCCGGTTTGTTGTAAGCTGCCGTGCAAATAGCCCGCTGAGACCCAGAGTACAACTGTTCAACCAAAGTATACGCCGCTTTGAGCTTCATCCGCATGTCTGTACCAAGATGAGCAATCCGAGTACCTGCCAAAGATTTATATCAACATTCTGGTCAGTGATAAGGTTAATTGACTTACGCAAAACACATAAGCAGATACTTACCAAAGATAGCAGAAGTCATAGCGTTGATTTGCCGTTTCAAGCCTGCTAGTTCATCTACAATTGGTTTCAGGGCTGCCTCGGCGTGTTCTGCTCTCTTGGTTATACCGGATTTTTCGGTTTCCCAGTTAGCACGATCTTTGTTGAAAGATTCCTTCATCTTTTCCATTACAACCAGGGCTTGGGTCAGCTCCTCTTTGGCCTTTGCAGCTTCTGCTTGTTGTGATTTCACATTTTCTTGCAAGTCAGAATTTCAGGCATCTTTGCATCTCAGTTCAGCCTGCAACATTGAAGGTATATTAAACAACAGGATATATACGTTCTAAGTACAAAGCGTATAACAAGTTATGCACTTCATACTTGGGGGCTAATGCCTATTTGCTCTAAAATACTACATTTTATACAAGTCTCCAGAACAATGCAAGCATTATCCTTGACACTTGGGGGCTAATGTGTGTGTCTGTTCTAAAACGGATGCATGGATTAAAACCCGGATTAACTTGTCAGGTTAAACCGGCCTTTGGGGTCTATGCTGCAGAAAGTTATCTAATTGTTAAAAGATGAGTCTTGATTCTTATTAGAGACCTGCCGTTTTGAGGATCAGTGATGAGAAATTTCAGGTGTTACAAAGACCCAGTTTATGATTAAACATTATAAAACGGCCCTTGGGGGCTACTTGGGCTAGTGTCTCAGCTATGAATCAATAAACAAAGGGAGATGAACTTACTTCATATCGCTCTTTCATCAAGTTCACCAAACCGGCTTCATAATCCTGGTTTGAGTGCAGACGGTTCAAGAAGCCAGAGTGAAGCTCTTCAGGGTTGAGATGAGCATAGTTTGATAAATCACTGCTCCATTTGCCTTTTTCCCTAGCAGCTTGCTCTTCTTTGGCACTATGTTGAGCCAAGATGACAAGATGGCCAGGAGAGCTATGGCCCATGCCAGTAATGATGACATCGTCTCCTTGGCCTTCAGTGTGTTTGACTGGTGACAATGGAGTCCCAGCATTTCTCACTGGACTAGCCCAATTTGACTCTGCCGGTTCAGTATCAGGCACAGCAGGTTCAGCGTCTGCTGGTTCATTGGTGTCTTGGCCTTGAAGGGGCGGTTCATCAGAGGCGGCTTCAAGATGAGGGCCCTCCGGTTCATAAGTTTGTTCCGGGTCACCTTTGGGTTCTTCAAAGGTGGCCGGGTCTTCGGGCGGATTGGTGACCCGAGCTTTCTTGCTGGGTCTGGCTTTGGCCCTTCAAACAAAATGTAAAAGGATTAACATCTTATTCAAGTTCTGTGACGCATTGAAGGAAAATGTTTTACAGTTTACCCGGCTACAGTTTTCAAAGGAGGGAGCTGAGTTATTGTCGACTCGCCAGATGATGAGGGAGGTGTCACCTGATAATTTGAATCGGACGGATTAAGAGGTTGTCTGAAATAACCTGCCTTGGGGTAAGAATGGTCAGGAGTAGGAGAGACCTCAGACCGGCGCTTCCGAACCGGGGTGTCAGGTAAATCGGCTGAAGTGACCTGTTGGCCACTGTGCCGGGTTGTCCGGCGAGCTTCATGCTGCTGAGTCCTCAAAATAAATGTTGGATCCAAGTGAGCAAGAGGATGAGAAAAGCTTACTTTCCTGACTGCCTGGCGGGTTTTTTGTGTTGGCATAGAGTCTGAGTTGGAGGAAAGGGTAATTACCTCTACATCATCAGCTTGACTGCCTTCTGCGTCCTCCTGAGGAAGATCATTGTTAATGAGATGCATGAAAAGAGAGCCAAGTGAGTCAAGTTCTACCTCAACTTCCAGATCATCAGTGTCATCATCAAGCTCCATGGTGATCCAGTCAGCCGTTTTCCGTTTAGACGTTCGTTTGACGGCTTTGGTTTTCGGGCGAGATGGTTTGACCGCTTTATCCCCAGTTGGCTTTACCGATTTTTCTACAGTTTTCCATTTCCAGAAGGGGTCATCACCCTATACATACATACACAGAAGAAGTATTGCAGGTTGAACAATGTAAAAATATTAAGGATGAAAAGGAAGTATAATGCTTACAACAGGCGGTTTGTTCTTGGTATAGAAGGGGTTCAAACCGGTTTGACTACAGACCAGTTCCGATTCATTCAAAATCTTCTTTACGCCTTCAGTGACTTCTTCATCAGATATTTGAATGTTGCAATGGCATTGAGGGTCTTCAACCTCACCGGTGTACTCACACATTAAACCGGGACGCCGTCTTAGCGGCAAGATGCTCCAAGATATCCAACAACGCACGAAATCCACACCTGTTAAACCGTTGGCCATAAAGGCCCGGAGTTTGGCAAGTTGAGGAGCATATTTCGCCCTTTCTACGGAGCTTAAGCATTGCAGCATCAGATGGGTGTTGGAAAGCCTGTGATCACGAAAGCCGGGGAGGGGATTTTCATCCTCAGGTGAAGTATCTCTGCAATAAAACCAAGTCTGGTTCCACTACTTTGGGTAGCTGTGCAGTTTGGCATGAGGAAATTCAACTTCTTTCCGCTTTTGAATTGAGACACCACCAAGTTCAGTGTTGGGGCCATTTACAAATTTTGTCCACCGGTTTAAGTGAAAGAAGTCCCGGAGCAGCTCGGCAGTTGGTTCTTCCTATAAGTACACTTGACAGAAGACCTGGAAGTTACATAGATTGGATACTGAGTTGGGCCCAATGTCTTGAGGATGGAGTTGGAAATTGGCAAGCACATCCCGGTAAAACTTTGACCCTGGCGGTTTGAAGCCACGGCTTATGTGGTCAACAAAGACCACCACCTCGCCCTACCTTGGGGTCGGAGGATTTTCTATTCCTGGGACTCGCCATTTAATTTCAGTTTTCTTAGGCAAGGAGCCGATGCTGACCATATCATTCAACTGATCCTCGGTGACCCGGGAACGAGCCCAGTTGCAAGCGGTGAATTGTTTGGCCATTGCGAAACAAACAAGCTAAAAACAAAAGGCCGGTTTTTAAATCACTCATGATGATATACAAGATGCAATGGAGTAAAAGATATACTGATATGTGAAATGGTATAAACCGGAGACTAATGCAATAATGG
Organism: Triticum monococcum; assembly: GCA_034509565.1. NCBI lineage: Eukaryota > Viridiplantae > Streptophyta > Magnoliopsida > Poales > Poaceae > Triticum > Triticum monococcum. The sequence continues at coordinate 248,378,328 of CM067843.1, forward strand.
ATAAAAGGTAATACCAGGACAGGGGTGCTCAGACACTGTTAAACAGGAGTGTAATTATGGAGGTAAAAGGTTCCTCTGGTTTATCAGAGGGCTAATGGTATAGATTGCGTATACAAAGTTAAATCGCCTATGTTGGTGTGAGGAGAAACAAATTTCACAGAGATATATGAAAATTTTGGATCTAAGGAAAGACAGAAAAGCAAAAATAATTTGACCTAAAAAGGTCAGACCCGAAACAACTTATGAAGGACTAGATCAGTTTTTTGTGCATAAGGGTTTGTGGTGCTAATAGAAGATTAACTACGGCAAGGTATACATCAAGTGCGCAGTGTTCATCTACAGGCCAAGGAAGAACAGCACCGAAAGCTCCGATGAACTTCAAGAACCGCGAAGAGCAAGGAAACCCTAACAGATCTAGAAAGGAAGGGGGAAAGGACTTACTACGGCCGCGGAAGCAGCAGAGGTGTGCTGTGGAACTCTGGTACGAGCAGGTCGATGGAGCGGCCGACGGTGAAGCAGAGGCGAGGTTCGACGATGATGGCGACGCTCAAGTGCGGAGGCGTCGCGAGGAAGAAGAAGGGATGAAGGGGTAGAGGAAAGGAAAGAAAGGGGTTCTCTGCCCCTATTTATAAGGCAAAGCGATAAAACAACAAGTGCGGGAATCGAGGAGCTCAAAAATGGATAAATTAATAAAGGTGTCGCCTTGGTGACTGAATACACATTAATGAAGGTAGTCTTCAGCTTCAACGGATAGATGACATCAGGGCGGTTTATCATAATCATGAAGTATGACATCACGACGGTTTACAAGATCAAGGTGAAGCTATGTGGGAGGAATTTTTCTAAATGTTGAAGATTGACATGAACAAGTTCAAACCAATCTGGGGCCTAATGTTGGGGATATTACTACTGGATGTAAACCGGCCAGGAGTAGCCAGGTTAACTCCTTGAAGATTAGCAGCCCATGAAGATGCAGGAATGATGGTGATTTACGAAGGCCCAAGGCCCAAAGGCGGGTTAAAGCCTGTAGTTATAAACCGACCCGGTCATGTAACTTATGTTGTAAGATAGGAAGGATAGAGACCGAATCAGACACATTTATGATCTGGCTTCGGGACTCTGTAACCCGGTGGGCGTCAACCTATGTATATAAAGGGACGACCGACGGCGGTTTAGGGACGAACAACAACTCGAGAGCCAGACAAAGCGGATTCGCTCCCTGGCCTTCGAAGCCCTAGCAATACCAATCACAACTAGACGTAGGCTTTTACCTTCCTTGAAGGGGCCGAACTAGTATAAAACTCCCCGTGTCCCCTTGTCCGGTTTTAACCCCTTTAAGCTAACCCGTAGCGATGTCTCCACGACTAAGTCCTTTCACAAGGACATCTACCGTGACAAACCCATGACACTTCCCAATGCCTTCCCCTAGGCTCAAACAATGGTGAAGTGTCACGTAGTCGACGTTCACATGACACCACTAGAGGAGAGATGACATACATCTCATAAAAATATCAAACGAATACCAAATTCACATGACTACTTATAGCAAGACTTCTCCCATGTCCTCAGGAACAAATGTAACTACTCACAAATCATATTCATGTTCATAATTAGAGGGGTATTAATATGCATGAAGGATCTGAACACATGATCTTCCACTGAATAAATCAACTAGCATCAACTACAAGGAGTAATCAACACTACTAGCAACCCACAGGTACCAATCTAAGGTTTTGAGAGAAAGATCGGATACAAGAGATGAACTAGGGTTTGAGATGAGATGGTGCTGGTGAAGATGTTGATGGAGATTGACCCCCTCTAGATGAGAGGATCGATGGTGATGACGATGGTGATAATTTACCCCTCCCGGAGGGATGTTTCCCCAGCAGAACAGCTCTGTCGGAGCCCTAGATTGGTTCCGCCAAGGTTCCACCTCAAGACGGTGGCACTTCGTCCCGAAAGCTTCCTTCATTTTTTTCAGGGTGAAAGACTTCATATAGCAAATGATGGGCACGTGAGGTCTGCCAGGGGGCCCACGAGGCAGGGGGCGTGCCCAGGGGGTAGGGCGCACCCCCACCCTCGTGGATGGTGGGTGGCCCCCCTCTGGTGCTTTCTTCGCCCAATATTTTTTATATATTCCAAAACTGACTTTCATGGAGTTTCAGGACTTTTGGAGTTGTGCAGAATAGGTCTATAATATTTGCTCCTTTTCTAGCCTAGAATTCCAGCTACCGGCATTCTCCCTCTTCGTGTAAACCTTGTAAAATAAGAGAGAATAGGCATAAGTATCGTGACATAATGTCTAGTAACAACCCATAATGCAATAAATATCGATATAAAAGCATGATGCAAAATGGACGTATCAACTCTCCCAAGCTTAGACCTCGCTTGTCCTCAAGCGGAAGCCGATATCAAGAAATATGTCCACATGTTTAGAGATAAAGGTGTCGATAAAATAAAATACGGACATGAGGGCATCATGATCATTCTTAGAACAACAACATATATATATTTTCATATGATTTCTTATGCTAAAGTAACAATCTTATTCACAATGTAAAGTATGAATCAGAAACTTCATTGATGCCCACGAGGTGCCCACGAGGCAGGGGGCGCGCCCAGTGGGGTACGACGCACCCTCCACCCTCGTGGATGCCTTGTGTCCTTCCTGGACTACTTCTTATTTTCCTATTTTCTTAAATATTCCAAAACGGAGAAAAATGCTACTAGAACTGTTTTGGAGTCGGTTTACTTACCGTACCACATACCTATTCCTTTTTGGAGTCTGATACGTTCTGGAAAGTGTCCCTTATATACTCCTGTGGGGCTACAGTGCTAATAAAATTAGTTTTAACATTTATGGGATTACCTGAGATATAATGTTTGATTCTTTGACCATTCACCACCCTCGGATTTGTGCCTTCGAAGTTGTTGATTTTTATGGCATTGGAATGATAGACCTCCTCGATAATGTAAGGACCTTCCCATTTAGAGAGGAGTTTTCCTGCAAAAAATCTTAAATCAGAGTTGTATAGCAAAACATAATCACCTACATTAAACTCACGCTTTTGTATCCTTTGGTCATGCCATCTTTTAACTTTTTCTTTGAACAGTTTGGCATTCTCATAGGCCTGGGTTCTCCACTCATCATGTGAGCTAATGTCAAATAGTCTCTTCTCACCGGCAAGTTTAAAATCATAATTGAGCTGTTTAATGGCCTAATATGCCTTATGTTCTAGTCCGAGTGGTAAGTGACATGCTTTTCCATAAACCATTTTATACGGAGACATACCCATAGGATTCTTATATGTAGTTCTATAGGCCCATAATGCATCATCAAGTTTCTTGGACCAATTCTTTCTAGATCTATTAATAGTCTTTTGCAAAATTAATTTAATTTCTCTATTACTCAGTTCTACTTGACCACAAGACTGTGGGTGGTATGGAGATGCAATTCTATGATTAACATCATACTTAGCAAGTATTTTACGAAAGGCACCATGAATAAAATATGAACCACCATCAGTCATTAAATATCTAGGGAATCCAAACCTCGGAAAAATGAATTCTTTAACCTTACTAGAGGTGTTATGATCAGCACTACTAGTTGGAATAGCTTCTACCCACCTAGTAACGTAATCAACATCAACTAAAATATGTGTATACCCATTAGAGGAAGGAAACGGTCTGATATAATCAAAGCTCCAAACATCAAATGGTTAAATAACAAGTGAATAGTTCATAGGCATTTCTTGACGTCTACTAATATTACCAATTCTTTGACATTCATCACAAGACAAGACAAACTTACGGGCATCTTTGAAGAGACTAGGCCAATAAAAACCGGATTGCAATACCTTATGTGCAGTTCTATCTCCAGCATGGTGTCCTCCATAAGCCTCGGAGTGACACTTGCATAGGATCTGTTCCTGTTCATGCTCAGGTACACAACGTCTAATAACACCATCTACTCCTTCTTTATAAAGGTGTGGGTCATCCCAGAAGTAATGTCTTAAATCATAGAAAACCTTTTTCTTTTGCTGGTATGTGAAACTAGGTGGTATAAATTTAGCAACAATGTAATTAGCATAATCAGCATACCATGGAGCAGTACGAGAAGCATTTATGACAGCTAATTGTCCATCGGGAAAGCTATCATCAATAGGTAGTGGGTCATCAAGAACATTCTCTAACCTAGATAAGTTGTCTGCAACGGGGTTCTCAGCTCCCTTTCTATCTATAATATGCAAATCAAATTCTTGTAGTACGAGAACCCATCTAATAAGTCTAGGTTTAGCATCTTTCTTTTCCATAAGATATTTAATAGCCGCATTATCAGTGTGAATAGTTACTTTAGAATCAACAATGTAAGGTCTGAACTTATCACAAGCAAATACAACTGCTAAAAATTCCTTTTAGTAGTGGCATAATTTCTCTTGGCACTGTCTAGAGTTTTACTAGCATATTGGATACCATTTAATTTCTTATCAACTCTTTGTCCTAGCACAGCACCTACAGCATAATCACTAGCATCACACATAATCTCAAAGGGTAAATTCCAATTAGGTGGCTGAACAATAGGTGCAGAAATCAAGGCTTTCTTAAGTATTCCAAATGCTTCTACACAATCATCATAAAAGACAAAAGGAACATCTTTTTGTAAGAGATTAGTCAAAGGCCTAGAAATTTTTGAGATGTCTTTAATGAAGCTCCTGTAAAAACTGGCATGACCAAGGAAACTTCTTATACCTTTAATGTCCTTAGGACACATCATCTTTTCAATAGCATCAATTTTAGCTTTATCAACTTCAATACCTCTTTCAGAAATTTTATGCCCCAAGACAATACCTTCATTAACCATAAAGTGACACTTCTCCCAATTCAAGACAAGATTAGTTTCTTCACATCTGTGCATAACTCGATCAAGGTTGCTTAAGCAATCATCAAAAGAAGTTCCATATACAGAGAAATCATCCATGAAAACCTCAACATCTTTTCACAAAAGTCAGATAATATAGCAGTCATACATCTTTGAAAGGTAGCAGGTGCATTACATAAACCAAAAGGCATACGCCTATAAGCAAAGGTACCGAAAGGGAAAGTAAATGTGGTCTTTTCTTGATCCTCTTTTGACACAGGTATTTGAGAGAAACCAGGATAACTGTCTAGAAAGCAAAAATGTGTATGTTTAGATAATATTTCTAGCATTTGATCAATAAAAGGTAAAGGGTAATGATCCTTTTTAGTAGCTTTATTTAATTTGCGGAAGTCAATTACCATTCTATAACATGTAATAATTCTTTGTGGGATCAATTCATCTTTATCATTAGGAACAACAGTAATGCCTCCCTTCTTAGGGACACAATGGACATGACTTACCCACTGACTATCAGCAACGTGATAAATTATACTTGCCTCCAGAAGCTTTAGTATTTCATTTCTTACCACTTCTTTCATCTTAGGAGTTAACCGTCGTTGGTGATCAACAACCGGTTTAGCGTCCTTCTCCAATTTTATTTTGTGCTGGCATAGAGTGGAATAATGCCCTCGAGATCATCAAGAGTATATCCAATAGCAGCATGGTGCTTCTTCAGAGTTTTCAATAATTTCTCTTCTTCCCGCTCTAAAAGGTTAACACTAATAATAATAGGATACATCTTCTTTTCATCAAGATAATCATATTTAAGTGTATCAGGTAATGGTTTAAGCTCAAACACGGGATCACCCTTGGGTGGAGGAGGATCCCCTAGAATTTCAACAGGCAAGTTGTGTTTCAAAATAGGTCCCTGTTAAAGAACACTTCATCTATTTCCATTCTTTCATTCATAAATATATCATTTTCATGGTCTAACAAATATTGTTCTAAAGGATCATTAGGAGGCACGGAAATAGAAGCAAGACCAAAAATTTCATCTTTACTAGGCAATTCTTTATCATGGGGTTGTCTACGAAATTTAGCAAAATTAAAATCACGAGACATATCCCCTAAACCAATAGAAACAACATCCTTTTGCGGTCTATCTTAGCATTAATAGTATTCAACAAGGGTCTACCAAATATAATGGGACAAAAGTTGTCTTGTGGGGAAGCAAGAACAAGAAAATTAGTAGGATATTTAATTTTCCCACACATGACTTCAACATCTCTAACAATCCCAGCCGGTGAGATAGTTTCTCTATTGGTAAGCTTAGTAATAACATCAATATCTTCTATCTCCACAGGTGCAATATCATGCATAATTTCTTTATATAAGGTATAAGGTATTGCACTGACACTAGCACCCATATCACATAAGCCATGATAACATTGATATCCTATTTTAACAGAAACAACAGGCATGCCTACAACAGGTCCATGTTTATCTTTAGTATCGGGTTTAGAAATTCTAGTAGCTTCATCACAGAAGTAAATAACATGCCCATCAATATTATCCACCAAGAAATATTTAACCATAGCAATACTAGGTTCAACTTTAATTTGCTCAAAGGGTTTGAGTGTTCTAATATTACTTTTGTTGACCACAGTTGAAGCTTTAGCATGATCCTTTATTGTAACAGGGAAAGGTGGTTTCTCAATATAAGCGGTAGGAACAATAGGATCAACATTATAAGTGATAGTCTTTTCTTCAACTTTAATAGGTTCAACTACTTTTACTTCAATGGGAGGATGCTATTTAAACCACTTCTCCTTAGGGAGATCAACATGAGTAGCAAATGATTCACAGAAGGAAGCTACTATCTCGGAGTCAAGTCCATATTTAGTGCTAAATTCATGAAAAACATTGGTATCCATAAAAGATTTAACACAATCAAACTTAGGTGTTATACCTTGTCGGTTTACGGGTTCCGGCAAAACCCTTGAGGTTCGAACACTGGGGTGCGCACGAAGATCTTTCCCCCTAGCGCACACTCTCACAACAATCTCAAAACGTAGCTTGCCGAACCCGAAGAACAAGGGACACAACAGTTTGTACTGGTTCGGGCCACCGATGTGGTGTAATACTGTACTCCAGTGTGGTGTGGTGGATTTCCCTATAGGCTGGGGATGAACGAGTACAAGGGAAGAACAGCCTCCTGAGGAGAGGTGCTCTTGAGCTCGATGAGCTTGTGTGGCCGGGATGGTCTGAATGATCCGATCGCCCCCCTATGCTAGTGGCTAGTCCTATTTATAGAGGCCCGAGTCCTCTCCCCAAATATTATGCAGGAAGGGATCCCACAATGGCCAATTCAAAGGGGGACAACGAGTACAAGTTATCCTGACAAAAGGTGGTCTTTGCCTGCCAAAGGTTCTGGCGGTGACACTGTCGTGGGCTCCGTGGTGACCTCCTTCTTGCCGTCCTGCTGGTCTTGGTCTCGTTGCACTGATACAGAAACCTTTGCCTGACGCCTCGGGACTCCTCGCCCGCGCTTGCCTCTTTAGCACCAAAGAGGAAACTAGCACTCTACACCCGCTGGCTCCCTCCTGGGGCCCGCCTGGCCTTGGTCGTCATGGCTCACGTCACGGGAACCTCACGAGGTGCCCCTCGCCTTGATCTCTCCGCTCCTTGCTACCTCTTGAGCACTGCGTTGGTTTTCCCTTGAAGAGGAAAGGGTGATGCAGCAAAGTAGCGTAAGTATTTCCCTCAGTTTTTGAGAACCAAGGTATCAATCCAGTAGGAGACTACATGCAAGTCGCCTGCACCTACACAAACAAATAAGAACCTTGCAACCAATGCGATAATGGGGTTGTCAATCCCTTCACGGCCACTTGCAAAAGTGAGATCTGATAGAGATAATAGGATAAATGTTTTTGGTATTTTTATGATATAGATTGAAAGTAAAATATATTGGAAACTTATATGATGGAAAATAGACCCGGGGGCCATAGGTTTCACTAGTGGCTCCTCTCAAGATAGCATAAGTATTACAGTGGGTAAAAAAATTACTGTAGAGCAATTGATAGAAAAGTGCATAATTATGAGAATATCTAGGCATGATCATGTATATAGGCATCACGTCCATGACAAGTAGACCGAAACGATTCTAGATCCACACATCGACCGCTAACCAGCATGCATCTAGAGTATTAAGTTCATAAAAACGGAGTAACACATTAGGCAAGATGACATGATGTAGAGGGATAAACTCAAGCAATATGATATAAACCCCATCTTTTTATCCTCGATGGCAACAATACAATACGTGCCTTGCTGCCCCTGCTGTCACTGCAAAAGGACACCGCAAGATTGAACCCAAAGCTAAGCACTTCTCCCATTGCAAGCGATCAATCTAGTAGGCCAAACCAAACTAATAATTCAAAGAGCCTTGCAAAGATATTTAAATCATGCATAAAAGATTTCAGAGAAGAATCAAATATTTTTCATAGATAATCTTGATCATAAACCCAAAATTCATCGGATCTCGACAAACACACTGCAAAAAGAATTACGCCGAATAGATCTCCAAGAGAATCAAGGAGAACTTTGTATTGAGATCCAAAGAGAGAGAAGAAGCCATCTAGCTAATAACTATGGACCCAGAGGTCTGTGGTAAACCACTCAGACATCATCAGAGAGGCTATGGTGTTGATGTAGAAGCCCTCCGTGATCGATTCCCCCTCCGGCAGAGCGCCGGAAAAGGCCCCAAGATGGGATCTCACGGGTACAGAAGGTTGCGGCGGTGGAAATAGGGTTTTGCGGTGCTCTCGGGTGTTTTTGGGGTATATGAGAATATATAGGTGAAAGAAGTCGGTCAGGGGAGCCATGAGGGGCCCACGAGGGTGGGGGGCATGCCTCCCTACCTTGTGGCCTCCTAGATGCTTCCTTGACGTCCACTCCAAGTCTCCTGGATTGCGTTTGTTCCAAAAATCACTCCCCCGAAGGTTTCATTCCATTTGGATTCCGTTTGATATTCCTTTTCTGCGAAACACTGAAATAGGCAAAAAAACAACAATTTGCACTGGGCCTTTGGTTAGTAGGTTAGTCCCAAAAATTATATAAAAGTGTATAATAAAGCCCATTAAACATCCAAAACAGATAATATAATAGCATGGAACAATAAAAAATTATAGATACATTGGAGACGTATCAAGCATCCCCAAGCTTAATTCTTGCTCGTCCTCGAGTAGGTAAATGATAAAAACAGAATTTTTGATGCGGAATACTACCTAGTATAATTCTCAATGTAATTTTCTTTATTGTGGCATGAATGTTCAGATCCGAAAGATTCAAGACAAAAGTTTAATATTGACATAAAAATAATAGTACTTCAAGCATACTAACAAAGCAATCATGTATTCTCAAAATAACATGGCCAAAGAAAGTTATCCCTACAAAATCATATAGTCTGGCTATGCTCTATCTTCACCACACAAATTATTTAAATCATGCACAACCCCGATGACAAGCCAAGCAATTGTTTCATAATTTTGGTGTTCTCAAACTTTTTCAATCTTCACGCAATATATGAGTGTGAGCCATGGACATAGCACTATAGGTGGAATAGAATGGTGGTTGTGGATAAGACAAAATGAGAAGATAGTCTCACATCAACTAGGCGTATCAACGGGCTATGAAGATGCCCATCAATAGATATCAATGTGAGTGAGTAGGGATTGCCATGCAACGGATGCACTAGAGCTATAAGTGTATGAAAGCTCAACAAGAAACTAAGTGGGTGTGCATCCAACTTGCTTGCTCACGAAGACCTAGGGTATTTTGAGGCAGCCCATCATTGGAATATACAAGACAAGTTCTATAATGTAAAATTCCCACTAGTATATGAAAGTGACAACATAGGAGACTCTCTATCATGAAGATCGTGGTGCTACTTTGAAGCACAAGTGTGGTAAAAGGATAGTAGCATTGTCCCTTCTCTCTTTTTCTCAATTTTTTCTTCTCTTTTTTGGGGCCTTCCTTTTTTAATGGCCTTTCTCTTTTTTTCGTCTGGAGTCTCATCCTGACTTGTGGGGGAATCATAGTCTCCATCATCCTTTCCTCACTTGGGACAATGCTCTAATAATGATGATCATCACACTTTTATTTACTTACAACTCAAAAATTACAACTCGATACTAGAACAAAATATGACTCTATGTGAATGCCTCCGGCGGTGTACCGGGATGTGCAATGAATCAAGAGTGACATGTATGAAAGAATTATGAAAGGTGGCTCTGCCACAAATACGATGCCAACTACATGATCATGCAAAGCAATGTGAAAATGATGAAGTGTGTCATAATAAACAGAACAGTGGTAAGTTGGATGGAAATATATCTCGTAATGGCTATGGAAATGCCATAATAGGTAGGTATGGTGGCTGTTTTGAGGAAGGTATAAGGTGGGTGTATGTTACCGGCGAAAGTTGCGCGGTACTAGAGAGGCTAGCAATGGTGGAAGGGTGAGAGTGCATATAATCCATGGACTCAACATTAGTCATAAGAACTCACATACTTATTGCAAAAATCTATTAGTTATCTAAACAAAGTACTACACGCATGCACCTAGGGGGATAGATTGGTAGGAAAAGAGCATCACTCGTCACTGACCGCCACTCATAAGGAAGACAATCAATAATTAAATCATGCTCCGACTTCATCACATAACTGTTCACCATACGAGCATGCTACGGGAATCACAAACTTTAACACAAGTATTTCTCAAGTTCACAACTACTCAACTAGCATGACTCTAATATCACCATCTTCATATCTCAAAACAATCATCAAGTATCAAACTTCTCATAGTATTCAATGCACTTTTTATGATAGTTTTTATTATACCCATCTTGTATGCCTATCATATTAGGACTAATTTTATGGCCAAAGCAAACTACCGTGCTGTTCCATAAGACTCTCAAAATAATATAAGTGAAGCATGAGAGATCAATAATTTCTATAAAGTAAAACCACCACCGTTCTCTAAAAAGATATAAGTGAATCACTAAAGCAAAATTATCTAGCTCAAAAGATATAAGTGAAGCACATAGAGTATTCTAATAAATTCCGATTCATGTGTGTCTCTCCCAAATGGTGTGTACAACAAGGATGATTGTCGTAAACTCAAAAGCAAAGACTCAAATCATACAAGAGGCTCCAAGTAAAACACATATCATGTGGTGAATAAAAATATAACATCAAGTAAAGTTACCGATAGACGAAGATGAAAGAGGGGATGCCTTCCGGGGCATCCCCATGCTTAGGCTTTTGGTTGTCCTTGAATTTTACCTTGGGGTGCCATGGGCATCCCCAAGTTAGGCTCTTGCCACTCCTTATTCCATAATCCGTCAAATCTTTACCCAAAACTTGAAAATTTCACAACACAAAACTCAACAGAAAATCTCACGAGCTCCGTTAGTATAAGAAAACAAACCACCACTTCAGGTCTGTAATGAACTGATTCTTTATTTATATTGGTGTTAAACCTACTGTATTCCAACTTCTCTATGGTTCATACCCCCCGATACTAGCCATAGATTTATCAAAATAAGCAAACAACACACGAAAAACAGAATCTGTCAAAAACAGAAAAGTCTGTAGTAATCTGTAGGTTTAGAATACTTATGTAAGCCCAAAAATTCTGAACTAAAATGGTGGATGTGAGGATTTGTATATTAATCATCTGCAAAAAGAATCAACCTAATCGCACTCTCCAGTAAAAAAATGGTTGCAAATCTCGTGAGCGCTAAAGTTTCTGTTTTTACAGCAAGATCGCAAAAACTTCCCCCAAGTCTTCCCAAAAGTTCTATTTGGCACAAACACTAATTAAAAGCATAAAACCACATCTAAATAGTAGCTAGATGAATTATTCATTACTAAACAGAACGAAAAAGCAAGAAATAAAAAATAAAATTGGGTTGCCTCCCAACAAGCGCTATCATTTAACGCCCCTTGCTAGGCATAAAAACAAGAATAGATCTAGGTATCACTACTAGGGAAAACCTTATGCACAGAACTTTAGCAGTAGCGCTTGTTCAAAAATCACGCTAGTGCTAAGTCGCAGTAGCGGGTTGTCGTAAACCGCGCTGCAGATACAATTGTAGAAGTAGTACGCCTGGAAATAAAAGCGCTACTACTAAAATTCCCACTGCTAAGCCGATAGGCTACACATAGTAGTAGCGATCTACTGCAAACAACGCTACTGGTAGTTGGTTTGTAGCAGTGCATTTACGCAGAAAGGCGCTACTGCTAAAGGAAATAAAACTAAATGGAAAGCAAATAGAAAAGTCAATGAAAATGAAAGAAATAGAAAAAGGAGAAAGGAAAAGAATAAAATGTAAATAAAAATAAATGAAAAAAGGGAAAAAGAGAAAGGAATAGTAGTAGAGCATATCCGGAAACGCGCTATAACTAACTTAGTAGTAGCGCACTTGACAGAACGCGCTACTGCTACTTTTGACTTAACCGCACGGTTCGTTCCTCCCCATGGCCACTTCCCCCAAATCCAAACTCCTTCGCTGTCGCCGCCGCCGTCGCCCGTTGGCCGCCGCGCGCTCTCTCATCGCTCTCCGCACACCCTCGACGCCGCCCCTGACCATGGATTCGACGCCGCCCCGACCCCGACCTCGATGCCAGCCCCGACCCCAACCTTGACGCCGCCCTCCGCCACGCGCCCGAGCCCTGACCTCGACCTCAACGCCGCCTGCCCCTCCCTCACCACAGGCACCCGAGGTGAGCACGCCTGCTACTCCGCCTCCCCTACCTTTGCGTAGGGTTCTTCGAATTTTAATTGGATCAAATTAGTTAGGGTTCATCTAGGGGTGGAAACGAATCGGATGTTTTCTTAATTCGGAACGGATACGAATAATAGTGACATACTGCTTAAGTGTATTAGTCAATAGCTATGTGACATGAAGTATTCAACTTGTGACATACAATAAGTCAATGATAAATAGGTTTATGAATAAACACTATTGTAATGCATAATAATTTCTAGGATTAATCATAAAACGAGTAAAATTTGACCACTTATTTGACTTTTAAGTTGGATGATTGGAATATCCGATCGAATACGAATATTTGATATTTCAGATTATCCGCTACCACTTTCCACCCCCAGGTTCATCAAATTAGATGGTAATATGGGCAGTAGTTCCTAGGTACTAATTAGTTAGTAAGAACTGGGTACTAATTAGGTACTAGTTTAATTTTATTTATAGTAAGTTTATTTTTACTAAGAACTAGTTGAATTAATAGTACTAGTTGAACATGTCATATTGTTGTTATTTTTTAGTTAAAGCAATTATTCCCGCATCGACGTCGATGATGCCTATCCCGCATCCTCGTCGTCGACTCGGTGGAGGACACCTTCTTGACCAGATGGGCCATGTCCGGGACTGGGCTCCGCCGGGCTGGTACTGGGAGGTGTTACCTACTGGGGGCGCAGCTTGGTGAGGAGCCAGCCCGTCGTTGACCCAAACCTTCTTTGGTGGCGGTCGCTTGGGCCAGTGATGGTGCAGAGGCTTGAGGACCCCGCGGAGGTGGTACGTCACCGTGTCAGCGAGGAGGACGCGTACGTCCGTCGCTACTTGTCTGCGTTGGAGCAGAGGTTCTACAATAGCTGGCAGGTTCTCCAGGGATCTCACTGGAGCTATGATCCTGTGATGGTTCCTTATCTTTGGGTGTCCACCGCCCACGCCGATACCCGTCGTGCACCAGGGTTTTAGTTGTATTAGTGATGTTATATGTATGATACTATTCGGGATGTATTAGTGATAATATTCGACGATGTACGGACGCATGAGATGATTTACTTTTGCTTATTGAATGCATGCTAATTTGAATACTTATTTATCTTACGATTTGGTTTTTCTTATTGAATGCACATGTCAATATGGTGGAATCCGCAAGATGCAAGCTTAAAGAACAATCATCAAATTCACGGAAACTTGACACATCACACAAATTTTTGGAATCGTGGAAACACTAGCACCCAAATCACATAAAGCATAGCATTCATGATATTTAATGTTAATTTTAATAGTAGGTTCCCACTCATCATAAAGTTTTCTAGGGATAGAAACTTCTAATTCAAGCTTTTCTTCATAAGATTGCATTAAAGCATCAATGATATGTTTGGTAAAAGCTTTATTTTGACTATAAGCATGAGGAGAATTTAACTCGGATTGCAACAAGGAAATACAAACTATTAAAGAACAATTATCATAATTAAATTCCTTGAAATCCAAAATAGTGGGTTCATTGATATGTAAAGTTTTGACCTCTTCAATCCCACTTTTACCAATTTTTGCATCAATATCTAAAAACTCCGAATCACTGGGACGCCTTTTAACTAAAGTTGACTCATCTCCAGTCCCATCATTATCAAGATTCATATTGCAAAACAAGGATTTCATAGGAGACACATCAATCACTTTTAGATCTCCATCCCTATTACCTTCTAGATCTTTCGGTTTGGCGGCCATCTTATTAACTAAGGTGGTCTGCTTATCCGAAATCTGGGCTATTAATTTTTCAAGACGAGTGAACTGAGATTTCAAACCATAAAATTCTTTAGACATATCATCGAGCTCTTTATTCATGTACTCCATAAAACTTTTTTGTTCTTTAAGCTCGTTTCTGAAGAAATTATTATGCTCAAACTGCAAGGACATAAAACTTCTAACATTGTTTTCAATTTCTTCCAACCTTATAAGGTGGGGATCAACACTGTCGGCGTTCTGGGAATGGGGGTCCCCAGACTTGCCTGCCTGCGGCCCACGGCATGGCTGGGCTGGCGGGTTCGTACGACCCATCTTCATCGACAAGACATTCAAGACCCTCGCAAGGGGCCGAGGCTCGCCGGGCGGGCGATGCAAGACCTCCTCAAGAGCGGCCTCGCCAGGGAGGCTCACGAGGGGTGGAGAGATCAAGGCAAGGCAAACCTCGCGAGGCCCCTCGTGATGTGAGCCATGACGACCGAGACCAGGCGGGCGCCAGGCAGGCGCCAGCGCGTGCAGCGTCCTTATTTCCTCTTTGGTGCTAAGGGGGCAAGCGCAGGCGTGGAGTACTGAGGCATCAAGTAAAGGTTTCCATATTGGTGCAACGAGACCAGGACCAGAAGGACAACAAGACGGAGGTCACCGTGGAGCCCAAGACGGCGTCATCACCAGAGCCTTTTGCAGGCGAAGACCACCTTTTGTCAAGATAGCTTGTACTAGCTGTCCCCTTTCGAATTGGCCGTTGATGGCTCCCTTCCCGCTCAATATTTGGGGAGAGGACCAGGGCCTATATAAGTAGAACTAGCCACCACCATGAGGGGCAGGAGGTCGACACCATCACAAGTTGGTAGCTGATTCCGATCCTCACGCACATAAGCTCACCAAATGCAAGAACACCTCGACCTTAGGAGGCTGTTCTTCCTCTTGTACTGATCATCATTAGCCCAAGAGGCCACCACCACAATGGAGTAGGGTATTACACCACAACGGTGGGCCGAACCAGTATATATCTTGTGTCTACCTGTGTTGAGAGGTCGTCGTGTTCGTCTACGAGATCTTAGAGAGCTAGGGCGTGGCACGATAGGGACAAAACCTTCGCGCACACCCCAGTGTTCGAACCTCAAGGGTTTGCCGGAACCCCAGACCCGACATTTGGCGCGCTAGGTAGGGGTGCACCGTAGCTTCTCGTCCGTCGATCTACGCTCCATCGACATCGCGCTACACCCACATGGCAGGCGCCTCGCCACCGACTCCGACAACCAGCGTAGACGACGGGGCCAGGGGGCTCCGAGCCCTGGCCCCTGCCCTGCGATGACTGCAGTGGCCGCCCAAGTTCAAGCCGGAGATGCCGCCGCGCTACGATGGTGCAGCGGATCCGTCAGCCTTCCTGCTAGCGTACGAGGAGGCCTCCCTCGAAGCCGGGGGTGATGACAAGGTCATGGCCAACTGGCTTCCCATGGCCCTCGCCGGCGAGCCGTGCGCCTGGCTGCTCAACCTTCCCGGATCCTTGGTGGCGTCTTGGGAGGAGCTCCGCGGCCTCTTCACTGCATGCTATGCTGCACCAGCGCACCAGTGCGTTGACTTCACCAACCTCAACAAGGCGTGCCCACAAGATCCGTTCCCTCTCCCGTGCATTGACCAGATTGTCGACTCCACTACCGAGTGCGACCTACTGTGCTTCCTGGATGCATTCTCTTCACCCCGTGTGGGGTATACTGTTACACTTGCATTCCCTTCGGGCTGCGCAATGCGGGCGCAACCTTTCAGCGGATGATGCACATCGCTTTAGGGCGGCAGCTCGGGAGAAACACGGAGGCCTACGTCGATGACATTGTGGTGAAGTCTTGGGAGGCGAGAACCTTGATCCAAGACCTGGAGGAGACCTTCGATAGCCTGCACCAGGTGAACCTGCGGCTTAACCCGGAAAAGTGCGTGTTCGGCATCCCTTCCGGCAAGCTGCTGGGATTCCTCGTATCACACAGAGGGATCGAGGCAAACCCAGAGCACCAGGCCAAGAGAGCACCTTGCCCAGCCACGTCGCCAGCCGACACGATGCAAGATCAGGAAGGCGTGACAAGAGCCGCAGCGGCATCAACGGAAGTCCGAGCTCGGCAAGATGATGCCGCAGTGATTCCCGCAAGCGACCGGGCGCCAAGGGTCACATCACCTCAGGGAGCACCCCAGCTCACACAAGACGTGAGCCTCACCAACACGCTGGTCCTCGTCAAGCACCTGGTGTACTTCGTCAGCACGGTGCTGCGGGACACGAGGGTAAGATATCCCATGCCTCAGAAGCTCCTGCTTGCACTCCTGGTGGCCTCACACAAGTTGCGACACTATTTCCAGGGCCACCCCATCAAAGTCCTCTCGGCCTATCCGTTGGAGAGGGTGCTCAGGAGCCCCAACTCTGCCGGAAGGGTCGCTAAATGGAACATCGAGCTGCAGGCGTTCCAGTTGGAGTTCAGCACCACCAGGGTCATCAAGGGAGCCGCGCTCGTGGATTTTGTGGCGGAATGGACGGACGCCCCGGTACTGGAAGTGGGCGAGGACCGGTCTACCTCGCCAGGGAGTGAGGCGCCTGACGGATGGGTCATGTACTGTAACGCCCCATATGTGACTTTCCCAATTTGTACTCCAACTCTTGTCGTTTCCAGCATTAAGTTATATTTAATTCTTGGGTTCGGGTCTTTGTCTCCGTGTGTTGTTTTCGTTTTCGTGCATCTCATATCATGTCATCACGTGCATTGAATTTGCATACATGTTCATCTCATGCATTCGAGCATTCTCCCCGTTGTCCGTTTTGCATTCCGGAGATTCGTTCTCCTCCGGTGGCCATTTCTAGCTTTCTTTCGTGTGTGAGGATTAAACATTTCTGGATTGGACCGAGACTTGCCATGCGGCCTTGGTTTACTACCGGTAGACCGCATGTCAAGTTTCGGGTCATTTGGACTTCGTTTGATACTCCAACAGTTAACCGAGGGACCGAAAAGGCCTCGTGTGTGTTGCAGCCCAACACCCCTCCAATTTGGCCCAAAACCCACCAAACTCTGCTCCATCGTCTCGGTCGTTCGATCACGATCGTGTGGGCGAAAACCGCACCTCATTTGGACACTCCTAGCTCCCTCTATGCCTATATATAGACCGCCTCCTCCAAATTCCGGATCCCCTCCTCGAAACCCTAAAAAAAGAGATCCCGGATCCCCGCGCCGGCCGGACATTGTCTGCCTCGGCCGGACATCGCCGCTGCCCCAACCGCAGCGCGACACGTGGCATCACCGCCGCCGCGGCCCGGCGAGCCCGCAGCGGGCCCGCCCGGCCCATCCGCGCGCGCCGCCGCCCGCGTTCGTCCTCTCCGCGCCCGGCGCCTCCTCCCGGCCGGAGCTACCGGGCCCCGCCGCGCCATTGACGCCGGCGAGCTCCTCGACGGCCTGCGCCGCCCCGCGCCGGCTCTTCTCGCCGGCGGGCCGCCCCACGCCGCGGTCGCCGCCTCCGGCCGCCGTCGTCACCCGGGTGCCGCCCCGGTCCTCTCCTTCCCCGGCAAGCCGCCGGCCTTCCCTTCCCCGCCGCGCCATCGATGCCGGCGGCTCCTTCCTCCTCGTCGCCGGCCACAGCCTCGCCGGAATCCCCTCGGATGAACAGTGCGTGCGTGATGAACAGTGAACCCTAGATCTGGATCCATCCTCGGTTGACTTTCCCTCCCCTCTCCCAGATTTTTATGCAATCTTTGACCGCTCATAACTTTGCACCCGTGGCTCCGTTTTGGACATATGATATATCAAAATCTTCGTCTCGACGAGTACATCATTTCATTCCATTGAATCATTTGCATTTGAGGTCATCTTGGTGCCCAAAATGCTATGAGAAGTAGGCATCATGAGTTAAATTGCAGATCCGTTAGCTCTACATTGACTTTTGTCATTTTTGCCATGATTATTGAGTGCATGATATGCCTGTGCCCCTTTGGGATGAATTGTTAAGCATGTTGTCTTCTTTCCAGAGGTGCCTCCCATGTATTTTTAGGATGTGTGTGTTGTCTTGTGCAAGCTTGGAAAGTAGGGTACCTGAGATTGCTGATTTCAGGGACTTAGTGAAAATCACTAAGTCTGGGATGTTTTAGTTCACGATGCTATATGTCCAGCTTGTTTCCTAGTAATGCGTGCCTCTTTTGAGGATGATCAGTAAGAGTGATTTGTTATTCTTGTTGTACTTAATCCATCCATGTCTTTACTTGTTATGTTGGAGCATCCTAGGTTGACTCAATCGAGCTCAACTTTTGCATAGTTGTTAATTTGGGCAGATCGTGAACTCTTTTGCGATTTTGCCGGAGCTATTGCTAGTGATCAATGCATGCTATGCCATTGTTCTTGCCATGTATAGCTAGCATTTTGTGCCTTCTTAATGGATATGTGCTTGCCTTGCCATGACTTGCAACGTAGTGAGAGCATCGAGCTCGTTTATATGCCCCCGTGAGTTATAATTTCAGCATGTCCCAGTTTTCACTAAGTCTGGAAACTGATTGTGTTTCATCGATGTTCGTGTGCTTGTTATAGTATTTTGTGAAACCTTTTGGCCCCAGGTCATTTTGAGTGTTTTGTTAAGCTTGTTGAGTAGCTCCATGCCGTTCTCTTACTTGCCATGTTCATGTTATGATTCATGTTGTTTTTCTGCTCCGAAGAGAGCATCATGGTCTGAAATTCCAGAGTAGCGTTAATTTCGCTAAGTCTGAAATCTGTTTTGCTTATTCAGTTTTGCCATGCTTGTTTGAAGCCCTTAATGGATGAATTTGCCTATGCCTCAGTCCTGGTGATTTGTTAAGCTTCTTGTGTACATCACTTCCATGCAATTTCTTTTCATGTTTGGTGGCTGTAGCATGTTCATTTCGTTGCATTTAGGAGCCTACTTGCTGTAAATCGCAGATCGGCTCGTTTCGTAAAACGCTTGCCATTTCCAAACCGTAGCTCCGATTCCTTTGATCTTTATATCGTTTTCAGGGGATTTCTTCCCCTCTATCCAGTGGCATACTTGGTTTTCCAAGTTGAGGCCAGGTTCATGCATTTCCTGTCACGTCTTGCATTTTGCATCCCGCATCGCATCCCGCATAGCATATCATCTTTGCATATTATTGGTTGCCCTTGCACGTGGTTGATTGTATCCTTGTTGCTTGTTTGTGTTGTTGGGTAGAGCCAGGAGAAGAGTTCGCTAACGAGGAGCCCGTTGAGTTTGCTTTTGAGGATCCAGTCAACTCTGACAACTGTGCAGGCAAGATGATCATACCCGCGAAATCACTACTATCTTTGATATGCTAGTTTGCTCGCTCTTTTGCTTTGCCAATGCTACGATGCCTACCACTTGCTTGTCAGCCTCCCAATTGCCATGATTGAGCCTCTAACCCACCTTTGACCTAGCAAACCATTGACTGGCTATGTTACCGCTTTGCTCAGCCCCTTCTTATAGCGTTGTTAGTTGCAGGTGAAGATTGGAGCCGTTCCTTATTGGAACATTTATTTACTTGTTGGGATATCATTATATTGCTATGTTATCTTAATGCATCTATATACTTGGTAAAGGGTGGAAGGCTCGGCCTCTCGCCTAGTGTTTTGTTCCACTCTTGCCGCCCTAGTTTCCGTCATATCGGTGTTATGTTCCCGGATTGTTGCGTCCCTTACGCGGTTGGGCTATAATGGGAACCCCTTGATAGTTCGCCTTGATTAAAGCTTTTCCAGCAATGCCCAACATTGGTTTTACCATTTTCCACCTACCCCTTTTTCCCTTGGGTTTCCGGAGCCCGAGGGTCATCTTTATTTTAGCCCTCCACGGGCCAGTGCTCCTCTGAGTGTTGGTCCGAACCGAGACACTTGCAGCACCACCTCGGGGCAACTCGAGGGTTGGTTTTAGTTGTACGTAGTGTTCATCTGAGTGTGCCCTGAGAAAGAGACATGTGCACCTCCTATCGGGATTTGTCGGCACATTCGGGCGGTGTTGCTGGACTAGTTTTGACCTGTCGAATCATCTTGTTGTACCGGGATACCGAGTCTGATCGGTGTGTCTTGGGTGGAGGTCTATTCCTTCGTTGACCGTGAGAGCTTGTTATGGGCTAAGTTGGGACCCCCCTGCAGGGATTGATCTTTCGAAAGCCATGCCCGCGGTTATGGGCAGATGGGAATTTGTTAATGTCCGGTTGTAGATAACTTGAACCTTAAATTAATTAAAATGAATCAACTGAGTGTGTTGCCGTGATGGCCTCTTCTCGGCGGAATCCGGGAAGTGGACACGGCGTTGGAGTTATGTTTGCGTAGACGGCTCTCTAGTTTTCCGTTCGTGCTTTGCCTCCTCTTCTCGCTCTCTTCTGCGAATAAGTTAGTCACCATATATGCTAGTCGCTTGCCGCAGCTCCACTTATACATTACCCCTTTCCTACCTATTAAGTTTAAATAGTCTTGATCGCGAGGGTGCGAGATTGCTGAGTCCTTGTGGCTCACAGATTACTATTACACCAGATGCAGGGACAGATGATACCTCTCCGGATGGCGCGCTCGAGCTAAAGTGGGAGTACGACGAGGACTCTCAGCGTTACTATGTGTCTTTTCCTGATGATCAGTAGGGATGCCTATTCGGGGTTAGATTCAGGGCCTTGTCGCTTGTTGGGGGTCTTTTCTATTTTGGCGCCGTAGTCGGGCCATGAGTGATTGTATGATGGATGTTATTTATGTACTTTGATGTGACGTGGCGAGTGTAAGCCAACTATGCTATTATTCCCCTTTATATTATATATGTACATGGGTTGCGTAATGATTCCCGACTTGCCACATTGCTTTCAATGCGGCTATGCCTCTAAGTCGTGCCTCGACACGTGGGAGATATAGCCGCATCGAGGGCGTTACAAGTTGGTAATCAGAGCCTTCCCCGACCTTAGGTGCCCCCATTGCTTGATCATTTTTAGCAGCCGAGTTGTGTCTAGAAAAATGTTTTGAGTCCTTAGGAATTATATATCGGAGAGCTTAGGAATTCTTTTTACTTCCCAGTCTCCTCATCTCTCTGGTAAGGCATCCTGACGTAGAGTTTTGACTCTTCTCTTCTCAAATTTCACAAAAAAAAAATTCAGGATCACGCGAGTATCTTGGTTTTTGTTCCGATGGCTTATGATGAGAATACTGTCTTGGTGCCTCCTGTCAGGGGTTTAGTGGAAGTGTCCCGGGGAGTTGAGCTCTGAGGTGTTGTCATCATAATTCTATCGTTGCAATTCTGGTATACTTGAGATATGTGCGCGACATCAAAAATCTCCTTTATGCAGTTCGTTGGTGAGATGACCTCGACGCCACCCACTACTGGGGCGGGAGTTCGGGAGTATCGCCATAACTTGTATAACAGATGCTTTTCGAAGGTTGAGATAGATGGTTTCCGAAGGTTTCTTGGTTATGTGTTGAAGGATGGATGCAGCTGGATGTAGGTATTGCTAGCTTGGGTGAGATATTATGCTTCCCCTGTATCCCCAACACCTGATTGCATAACCGGAAAGTTTCGGGAGTTTCATAGGTGGGAATTCAAGTAGCTCTTAGGATATCTTTCCGACAGATGTGTGATAGGAAATTGGGGTTCGACGTCTAGTGGTTCGCCTATTCACGGTCGATTTTACAGTGGCCTCGTTGTGCCTTAAAGAGTCCTTGGCTATGCTGACTCGGGGACGCTTCGTATGTCATGTGCACTGCCTTGTACATGATGGTGCTGTACGGTCGAGCCCGTGTAGGTCCTACCACGAAAACTTCGGACGAAATTTCTATCATGTGTTTGTTCCGGCTTATTTCGCAAGCCAACCCTTGGTTTTATTTTCAGTTGTGGCATTCGTTCTGCTTCGACGTCATATGTTGATTCCATCCCTCGTTGATGTACCTCTTCTACCTGATTCTTCGTGGCTTCGCAATTTAGGAATATGTGACCACTTCAAGAGAAGTGCATTCGTTCATTTTGTTCGAATGTGAAGACTTTATGTTGCAATTTTCATTCCGTTGGATTCACCTTCAATATTTCTCTATTTGTGTGCTAACGGTGGTCAACCTCTTCAGGATGGCTCCCGCTAAGAGCACCAGTCAGAACCAGAATCAAGATCCGCCACCACCTCCGCCTCCTCCGGAAGCATGGCAAGCTGTGATGGCCGCTACTAATGCAAATACACAACTGATCATGCAAATCATCCAAGAGCAGAATCAAAGCAGTCAAGGAAATCAAGGCAACAACCAGAACCATTTTGCAACTCTGAACCAGTTCCTCGCAAATGGTCCAAAGAGGTTCAGTAACTGCGTTGAGGCTACCGATGCTGATGATTGGTTAGTCGATCTAGGCAAGCATTTTGAATGTAGCAACGTCAGACCTGAAGATTTCGTCAAGTTCGCGTCTTTCCAGCTCAAGGATCAGGCCGTAGAGTGGTTTCAGCAGTACCGGGATTCCAGAGGTGGACGTTTGATCACTTGGGATGATTTCCATCGTGATTTCTGAGCTCATCACATTCCTCAAAGTGTGACTGAAAGCAAACGTGAAGAATTCCGCAATCTGAAGCAAGGCTCTTTGTCTGTCTATGACTACAACAAGTTGTTCCAAAAGCTCGCCCGTTTTGCCAAGCAGGATGTTCCTGATGAGAAGAGCATGATCTATCAATTCAGGGGTGGTCTTCGTAAAGAAATTCAGCTCGCTCTTGTCCTCTTCGAGCCGCTGAGATACGATGAGTTCTACAACATGGCACTGAAGCAAGAGGCTGCTCAGTTAAGGTGTGATGCTTCCAGGAAGTGAGTCAGAGACACTACACCTTCTTCCTCTACTCAAGTGGCCAAGCAGCAGAAGTATTGGCTTCCTCCTCCTCCGTTCCGTCAGCCATATCAGCAAAAGAGCAAAGGTGGCAGTGGTTCATCCCACCCACCCAACCCAGGCTTTCAGAACAAGACTTCGTCTCAAGCTCCAAGATCAAGTGCTCCGTACCACCGTCCGCTCTCAGAGGTCATGTGCAACAGGTGCCAACAGAAGGGTCACTACGCCAACAAGTGTTTCAACCAGAGGCGTCTTCCTCCTCCTCCTCCTGTCAGATCGGCAAGTACAGCAGTGGTCAAGCATAATCCCAAGCACGCCAAGGTCAACTTGCTGAATGCAGCTCAGGCAGAGGACTCGCCAGATGTGATTATGGGTAACCTTCCTATTAACGATGTTCCCGCTAAAGTACTTTTTGATACTGGTGCATCGCTTTCTTTTATTTCAACTCCATTTGTGGCCAAGCATGATATTGTGACCGAAAGGATTCCTGTTCCATTGAAGATTGTGTCTCCGGGCAAGCAAATGACTTCTAACAATTGTGTCCCGGATATTTCTATCACATTGGGCGATTACAAGTTTCTCTCTTCTCCGGTGGTTCTTGGTAATTCTGATATCGATCTTATTCTTGGGATGGACTGGCTCTCTAAACACAAGGCTCACCTTGATTGTGCAGCCAGGAAGATTCAACTGACTCATTCGTCTGAGGATGTCATTGTCTTTGCCGCTCGGGATAATACCATCCGGTTGTTTTCTCTCAATGAGAAGGGTGAATTGGATGCTATTTCGCAGATTCCAGTTGTTTGTGAGTATCAAGATGTCTTCCCAGAAGAACTCCCAGGCATGCCTCCAAACCGGCCGGTTGAATTTGTTATTGAACTTGAGCCCGGTACGGAACCTGTGTGCAAACGTCCCTACAAGCTCGGCCCCGAAGAGTTGAAGAAGTTGAAGAAACAACTCGATGTTCAAGAAAGAATGGGTCTCATTCGGCCTAGTACTTCTCCGTGGGGTTGTGGTGTTCTTTTTGTGAAGAAGAAGGATGGAACGGACCGACTTTGTGTTGATTATCGTCCATTGAACAAGAAGACCATCAAGAACAAATACCCACTTCCCAACATTAATGATCTGTTTGAACAACTCAAGGGTGCCCAAGTATTCTCCAAGCTTGACCTCCGTATGGGTTATCACCAAATTCGCATTCGTGAGCAAGATATTCCCAAGACGGTGTTCAGAACAAGCTATGGGTCATATGAATACACTGTCATGTCTTTTGGCCTCGCCAACGCTCCTCTGACGTTCTCTCGCATGATGAACTTCATCTTCAATCCCTACACCAATGACTTCGTTTTGGTCTATCTCGACGACATTCTGGTTTTCTCGAAGAACAAGGAAGATCATGCCAAACACTTGCGTTTGGTTCTTGACAAGCTCAGGGAACATCAGTTCTACGCCAAGTTCTCCAAGTGTGAATTTTGGCTCGATGAGGTTCTTTATCTTGGTCATATCATCTCTGCCAAGGGCATTTCCGTGGATCCTGAGAAGGTGTCTGCAATTGTTAATTGGGAACCTCCTCAGAATGTGAAGCAACTCTGGAGATTCCTCGGTCTCGCAAGCTATTGCCGAAGATTCGTTGAAAACTTTTCCAAGATCGCGAAGCCTCTCTCAAATCTTCTTCAGAAGCACGTCAAGTACGTTTGGTCTCCGGAGTGTGATATTGCTTTCAACGCTTTGAAAGAGAAATTGATCACTGCTCCAGTTCTAACTCCGCCTGATGAAACCAAGCCGTACGAGGTCTTTTGTGATGCCTCTCTCCAAGGTCTCGGTGCTGTACTGATGCAAGAGAAGAAAGTTGTTGCTTATACCTCTCGCCAGTTGAAGCCTAATGATAAGAACTACCCCACTCATGATCTTGAGTTGGCGGCAGTTGTGCACGCGTTGTTGACTTAGAGACATCTTCTATTGGGAAGAAGAGTGGACATTTTCACTGAACACAAGAGTCTCAAGTACATCTTCACTCAGCCTAATCTCAACCTCAGGCAGACTCGATGGGTCAAAATGATTCAAGAGTACAATTCGAGTATCGAGTATACTCCAGGCAAGGCTAATGTGATTGCTGACGCTTTGAGCAGAAAAGCATATTGCAACAGTCTGATTCTCAAGCCTTATCAACCCGAGCTTTGTGAAGCTTTCCGCAAACTTAATCTGCAAGTTGTTCCTCAAGGTTTCCTCGCCAACCTTCAAGTTTCTCCTACCTTCGAAGACCAGATTCGCCAAGCCCAGCTTCTTGATGCTATGGTGAAAAAGGTGAAGATTGGTATTGCAAAGAGTCAGTCCAAGTACAAGTGCTACCGACTTGATGACAAGGACACTCTCTTCTTCGAGGATCGAATTGTTGTGCCCAAAGGTGAACTTCGTAAAGTGATCATGAATGAGGCTCACAACTCTCTCCTCTCCATCCACCCTGGTAGCACGAAGATGTATCAAGATCTGAAGCAAACTTATTGGTGGACTCGAATGAAGCGCGAGATCGCTCAATTCGTGAATGAATGTGATGTCTGCAGAAGAGTGAAGGCAGAACACCAAAGGCCAGCAGGTCTCCTCCAACCTCTTGCCATTCCAGAATGGAAGTTTGACCACATTGAAATGGACTTCGTGACTGGGTTTCCAAAGTCCAAGCGTGGCAATGATGCTATATTCGTTGTCATCGACAAGCTCACCAAAGTGGCTCACTTTTTGCCTATCAAAGAGTCAATCTCTCAAGCTCAATTGGCGGAACTCTACACCTCTCGAATTGTCTCTCTGCACGGTATTCCTCAAGTGATATCTTCAGACCGTGGCAGCATCTTTACCTCCAAGTTTTGGGATTCTTTTCAGAAGGCCATGGGCACCAACATTCGCTTCAGCACTGCTTTCCATCCTCAAACAAGCGGTCAAGTCGAGCGTGTCAACCAGATTCTTGAAGATATGCTCAGGGCTTGTGTTATCTCCTTCGGCATGAAGTGGGAGGATTGTCTTCCTTATGCTGAATTCTTGTACAACAATAGTTTTCAAGCAAGTTCCGGCAAGGCCCCATTTGAAATTCTGTATGGTAGGAAGTGCCGTACACCTCTCAACTGGTCTGAAACCGGTGAACGTCAGCTGCTGGGTAATGACCTAATCACAGAGGCAGAAGAAATGTGCAAGGTCATTCCTGATAACCTCAAAGCAGCCCAATCCCGCCAGAAGAGCTACTATGATAGTAAGCACCGTGATTTGGCTTTCGAGATCGGAGATCATGTCTACCTCCGCATCTCTCCTATGAAAGGGACTCGTCGCTTCGGTATCAAAGGGAAGCTTGCCCCCAGATACGTCGGGCCTTTCAAGATTGTCAGCAAGACAGGCGACCTCGCCTATCAACTCGAGCTTCCTGCAAACTTTGGCAATGTTCATGATGTGTTCCATGTCTCCCAACTCCGAAAGTGCTTCAAGACGCCTGAGCGCACCGTCAACTTCGAGGACATTGAGCTCCAAGAAGGTCTCTCTTACCGTGAGCACCCAGTTGCAATCCTTGAAGAGACTGAATGCAAAACTCGCAACAAGTCAATCAAATTTCTCAAAATCAAGTGGTCACACCATTCCGACCGAGAAGCTACCTGGGAATGCAAGGATCACCTCCGTTCTGAGTACCCGGAGTTCTTTCAGTCCTAGATCTCGGGACGAGATCTTTTCGTAGTGGTGGAGTGTTGTAACGCCCCATATGTGACTTTCACAATTTGTACTCCAACTCTTGCCGTTTCCGGCATTAAGTTATATTTAATTCTCGGGTTCGGGTCATTGTCTCCGTGTGTTGTTTTCGTTTTCGTGCATCTCATATCACGTCATCACGTGCATTGCATTTGCATACATGTTCATCTCATGCATTCGAGCATTCTCCCCGTTGTCCGTTTTGCATTCCGGCGCTTCGTTCTCCTCCGGTGGCCATTTCTAGCTTTCTTTCATGTGTGGGGATTAAACATTTCCGCATTGGACTGAGACTTGCCATGCGGCCTTGGTTTACTACCGGTAGACCGCCTGTCAAGTTTCGGGTCATTTGGACTTCGTTTGATACTCCAACGGTTAACCGAGGGACCGAAAAGGCCTCGTGTGTGTTGCAGCCCAACACCCCTCCAATTTGGCCCAAAACCCACCAAACTCTGCTCCATCGTCTCGGTCGTTCGATCACGATCGTGTGGGCGAAAACCGCACCTCATTTGGACACTCCTAGCTCCCTCTATGCCTATATATAGACCCCCTCCTCCAAATTCCGGATCCCCTCCTCGAAACCCTAAAAAAAGAGATCCCGGATCCCCGCGCCGGCCGGACATTGTCCGCCTCGGCCGGACATCGCCGCCGCCCCAACCGCAGCACGACACGTGGCATCACCGCCGCCGCCCGCCGCCGCCGCCCGGCGAGCCCGCAGCGTGCCCGCCCGGCCCATCCGCGCGCGCCGCCGCCCGCGTTCGTCCTCTCCGCGCCCGGCGCCTCCTCCCGGCCGGAGCTACCGGGCCCTGCCGCGCCATCGACGCCGGTGAGCTCCTCGAGGGCCTGCGCCGCCCCGCGCTGGCTCTTCTCGCCGGCGAGCCGCCCCACGCCGCGGTCGCCGCCTCCGGCCGCCGTCGTCACCCGGGCGCCGCCCCGGTCCTCTCCTTCCCGGCAAGTCGCCGGCCTTCCCTTCCCCGCCGCGCCATCGACGCCGGCGGCTCCTTCCTCCTCGTCACCGGCCATAGCCTCGCCGGAATCCCCTCAGATGAACAGTGCGCGCGCGATGAACAGTGAACCCTAGATCTGGATCCATCCTCGGTTGACTTTCCCTCTCCTCTCCCAGATTTTTATGCAATCTTTGACCGCTCATAACTTTGCACCCGTGGCTCCGTTTTGGACATATGATATATCAAAATCTTCGTCTCGACGAGTACATCATTTCATTACATTGAATAATTTGCATTTGAGGTCATCTTGGTGCCCAAAATTCTGTGAGAAGGAGGCATCATGAGTTAAATTGCAGATCCGTTAGCTCTACATTGACTTTTGTCATTTTTGCCATGATTATTGAGTGCATGATATACCTGTGCCCCTGTGGGATGAATTGTTAAGCATGTTGTCTTCTTTCCAGAGGTGCCTTCCATGCATTTTTAGGATGTGTGTGTTGTCTTGTGCAAGCTTGCAAAGTAGGGTACCTGAGATTGCTAATTTCAGGGACTTAGTGAAAATCACTAAGTCTGGGATGTTTTAGTTCACGATGCTATATGTCCAGCTTGTTTCCTAGTGATCCGTGCCTCTTTTGAGGATGATCAGTAAGGGTAATTTGTTATGCTTGTTGTACTTAATCCATCCATGTCTTTACTTGTTATGTTGGAGCATCCTAGGTTGACTCAATCGAGCTCAACTTTTGCATAGTTGTTAATTTGGGCAGATCGTGAACTCTTTTGCGATTTTGCCGGAGCTATTGCTAGTGATCCATGCATGCTATGTCATTGTTCTTGCCATGTCTAGCTAGCATTTTGTGCCTTCTTAATGTATATGTTCTTGCCTTGCCATGAATTTCACCGTAGTGAGAGCATCGAGCTCGTTTACATGCCCCCGTGAGTTATAATTTCAGCATGTCCCAGTTTTCACTAAGTCTGAAAACTGATTGTGTTTCATCGATGTTCGTGTGCTTGTTAGAGTATTTTGTGAACCCTTTTGGCCCCAGGTCATTTTGGGTGTTTTGTTAAGCTTGTTGAGTAGCTCCATGCCGGTTCTCTTACTTGCCATGTTCAGGTTATGATTCATGTTATTTTTCTGCTTCGAAGAGAGCATCGTGGTCTGAAATTCCAGACTAGCGTTAATTTCGCTAAGTCTGAAATCTGTTTTGCTTATTCAGTTTTGCCATGCTTGTTTGAAGCCCTTAATGGATGAATTTGCCTATGCCTCAGTCCTGGTGATTTGTTAAGCTTCTTGTGTACATCACTGCCATGCAATTTGTTTTCATGTTTGGTGGCTGTAGCATGTTCATTTCGTTGCATTTAGGAGCCTACTTGCTGTAAATCGCAGATCGGCTCGTTTCGTAAAACGCTTGCCATTTCCAAACCGTAGCTCCGATTCCTTTGATCTTTATATCGTTTTCAGGGGATTTCCTCCCCTCTATCCAGTGGCACACTTGGTTTTCCAAGTTGAGGCCAGGTTCATGCATTTCCTGTCACGTCTTGCATTTTGCATCCCGCATCCCATCCCGCATAGCATATCATCTTTGCATATTATTGGTTGCCCTTGCACGTGGTTGATTGTATCCTTGTTGCTTGTTTGTGTTGTTGGGTAGAGCCGGGAGACGAGTTCGCTAACGAGGAGCCCGTTGAGTTTGCTTTTGAGGATCCAGTCAACTCTGACAACTGTGCAGGCAAGATGATCATACCCTCGAAATCACTACTATCTTTGATATGCTAGTTTGCTCGCTCTTTTGCTTTGCCAATGCTATGATGCCTACCACTTGCTTGTCAGCCTCCCAATTGCCATGATTGAGCCTCTAACCCACCTTTGACCTAGCAAACCATTGATTGGCTATGTTACCGCTTTGCTCAGCCCCTTCTTATAGCGTTGTAAGTTGCAGGTGAAGATTGGAGCCGTTCCTTATTGGAACATTTATTTACTTGTTGGGATATTATTATATTGCTATGTTATCTTAATGCATCTATATACTTGGTAAAGGGTGGAAGGATCGGCCTCTCGCCTAGTGTTTTGTTCCACTATCGCCGCCCTAGTTTCCGTCATATCGGTGTTATGTTCCCGGATTGTTGCGTCCCTTACGCGGTTGGGCTATAATGGGAACCCCTTGATAGTTCGCCTTGATTAAAGCTTTTCCAGCAATGCCCAACATTGGTTTTACCATTTTCCACCTACCCCTTTTTCCCTTGGGTTTCCGGAGCCCGAGGGTCATCTTTATTTTAGCCCTCCACGGGCCAGTGCTCCTCTGAGTGTTGGTCCGAACCGAGCCACTTGCAGCGCCACCTCGGGGCAACTCGAGGGTTGGTTTTAGTTGTACGTAGTGTTCATCTGAGTGTGCCCTGAGAAAGAGACATGTGCAGCTCCTATCGGGATTTGTCGGCACATTCGGGCAGTGTTGCTGGACTAGTTTTGACCTGTCAAATCATCTTGTTGTACCGGGATACCGAGTCTGATCGGTGTGTCTTGGGTGGAGGTCTATTCCTTCGTTGACCGTGAGAGCTTGTTATGGGCTAAGTTGGGACCCCCCTGCAGGGATTGATCTTTCGAAAGCCGTGCCCGCGGTTATGGGCGGATGGGAATTTATTAATGTCCGGTTGTAGATAACTTGAACCTTAAATTAATTAAAATGAATCAACTGAGTGTGTTGCCGTGATGGCCTCTTCTCGGCGGAATCCGGGAAGTGGACATGGCGTTGGAGTTATGTTTGCATAGGCGGCTCTCTAGTTTTCCGTTCGTGCTTTGCCTCCTCTTCTTGCTCTCTTCTGCGAATAAGTTAGCCACCATATATGCTAGTCGCTTGCCGCAGCTCCACTTATACATTACCCCTTTCCTACCTATTAAGCTTAAATAGTCTTGATGGCGAGGGTGCGAGATTGCTGAGTCCTTGTGGCTCACAGATTACTATTACACCAGATGCATGGACAGATGGTACCTCTCCGAATGGCGCGCTCGAGCTGAAGTGGGAGTACGACGAGGACTCTCAGCGTTACTATGTGTCTTTTCCTGATGATCAGTAGGGATGCCTATTCGGGGTTAGATTCAGGGCCTTGTCGCTTGTTGGGGGTCTTTTCTATTTTGGCGCCGTAGTCGGGCCATGAGTATTTTGGCGCTGTTATTTATGTACTTTGATGTGACGTGGCGAGTGTAAGCCAACTATGCTATTATTCCCCTTTATATTATATATGTACATGGGTTGTGTAATGATTCCCGACTTGTGACATTGCTTTCAATGCGGCTATGCCTCTAAGTCGTGCCTCGACACGTGGGAGACATAGCCGCATCAAGGGTGTTACATGTACTTTGACGAGGCCTTCGAGCATCAGGGCGCGGGGGCTGGAGTAGTACTCATCTCGCCCACGCAGGACAAGCTCTACTACGCTGTGCAGCTATGCTTTCAGCAAGGTGAGAAGGTCTACAACAACATCGCATAATACGAAGGTCTCATAGCTGGCTTGAAGGCCGCGACAGCTCTAGGAGTAAAGCGCCTCACCGTTAGGGGCAACTCATAGCTCCTCGTCAACTTCTCCAACAAAGTGTATGAGCCAAAGGACGAGCACATGGAGGCATACCTCAGAGAAGTGCGTAAGATAGAAAAACAGTTCCTAGGCCTGGAGGTGCAGCATGTGCCCCGCGGCACCAACAAGGAAACCGACGACATCGCCAGGAGGGCATCCAAGCAACAGCCAGAAGAACCCTCGTCTTCGAGGAATGGATCTTCAAGCCGTCAGCATTGCCGCCACTTTCAAGCACGGCACAGCCTCGGGAAGAACTCCCACAACTGCCAGCCACGGGAGGCCTAGCTTGTGGCCCAACCTCAGGAGCCCACTTGCTCTTGGCGCTTGAGCCTCAGGAGGGATGTTGGACCAAGGAGTTCAAGGAATATCTGATGCAAGGGGCGCTACTGGAGAAGGAAGAGGACGCAGAGCGCGTGGCCCGTCAAGCCACGACATACTACATCAGGGACGGTGAGTTGGACAGGAAGCCACTGAATGATGTTTTGTTGCGTTGCATTTCCAGGGACCATGGGAAGGAGTTGCTGATGGACATACACGGCGGCGACTGCAGACACCACTTGTCATCACGGACCCTCGTCGGCAAGGTGTTCTGTAGTGGGTTCTACTGGCCCACGGCGCTCAACGACGCAGCCGAGCTGGTGAAGACCTGCGAAGCCTGCCAGTTCCACGCCAAGCGGATCCATCAGCCAGCTCAGGGCCTTCAGACTATACCGCTCACATGGCCATTCGCGGTCTGGGGGATGGATATCTTGGGCCCATTCCCTCGAGCGCCAGGGGCTACCGCTACCTCTACGTTGCCATCAGCAAGTTCACCAAGTGGGCGGAAGTGGAAGCTGTCCGCACCATCCCAGCTGGTTTCGCGGTCAAGTTCATCAAGGGCCTCGTGAGCCATTTCGGGGTCCCCAACCGCATCATCGCCGAAAACGGGTCGCAGTTCACCAGTAACCTCTTCAAAACATACTGTGCTAACCTTGGCACGCAGATCTGCTACGCTTCGGTAGCGCAACCTAGAAGCAATGGCCAGGCTGAACGCACCAACGCGGAGGTCCTGAGAGGCCTCAAGACTAGGACCTTCAAGAAGATGCTCGAGGCCTGCGGCAGGGGCTGGCACGACGAGCTCCAGTCTATGCTGTGGTCCATCCGCACCATCGCCACTAAGCCGACGGGCGAGACCCCATTCTTCCTCGTCTATGGAGCCGAAGCGGTCCTCCCTCACGAGGTCAAACATCTCTCTACATGGGTCCTGGCATTCGATGAAACACAGCACGACGCCACGCGGGGCCTTGTACTGGGAGAGGAACGACATCGTGAAGCTGCGCGGAGGGCGGCGAGGTACCAGCAGGCGCTGCGGCAGTACCACTACCACAACATCCGCTCTAGGACGCTCGAGGCAGGCAACCTCGTCCTCAGGCGGGTCCTCTCCAGGGAAGGGTTCCACAAGCTCTCACCCATGTGGGAGGGCCCGCTCAGGGTCGTCCATATCTCCAGGCCCGGCGCCACGCGCCTGGAAACGCAGGACGGGGTGCCCATCCAGAACGCCTGGAACATCCAGCACCTCCGGAGGTTCTATCCATGACGCAAGGCCTAGTGCCCGTGCAGCAAGGCCCAGTGCCTGTGAAGCAAGGCCCAGTGCCTGTGAAGCATGGGCCGGCGCCTGTGAAGAAGCCAGAGCCCGCCCGGCCAGGGGCCGGCAGCTCATCGGCAAAGAAGCGCGGAAGCTGGAGCCACTTTCCGGCTGGATCCACCAACCAGACGACGAACTCCGGCAGCACCTCTACTGAGTGGAAGCGTGGCTGCGGAGGCCGCACAACAACGGCACGTCTCCCCTCATAGACGGGGCTGCCATGGCCAGATCGACCCCCGCCACGCAGAGCGGCACCACCCCGGGAGTAGGGCTCCATGGCGGTAGTCGAGGAGAGCTTGCAGGGACGGTCGCGTCCCCATTTAGGCACCGGGGAGCCAGGCCCCTCGCGAGGGGCCTTTCCTTTCTCCGCGGTGGTGAACCTCTTCGATGGCGCCATTGGAGTCAGAGGCGGAGTAGAAGAAGAAAGAGCAGACGGAATGGGAAGAGATGGGCAATGGGGGCTCTGCCCCCCTCCCCATTTATAGCAGAGGAAGGCCAACTAGCACCCCCACGATCACAGGTAATGATGGTTTTCCATGCATGTCGCAGGGACTTGTAAGTCCAGTAGTTTCCAAGGAAGCGTGGGGAAGTGGAGACGCCCACGTCCAATCAACTGCTATGCGGCAACCGAGGCCGCAGGCATTTTGGGCCCGTGGCGCTCCGCGCTTGATCCTTTGGCTTCGTCTCAAAGCCAAGCCTGAGAACGCCTTGGGCCCGGGGGCTACTGTCGGTGTTCTGGGAAGGGGGATCCCCAGACTTGCCTGCCTGTGGCCCACGGCGTGGTTGGGCTGGCGGGTTCGTATGGCCCATCTTCATCGACAAGACATTCAAGACCATCACGAGGGGCCAAGCCTCGCAGGGCGGACGATGCAAGACCTCCTCAAGAGCGGCCTCGCCAGGCAGGCTCACAAGGGGCAGAGAGATCAAGGCAAGGAAAACCTCACGAGGCCCCTCGTGACGTGAGCCATGATGACCGAGACCAGGCGGGCGCCAGCGCGCGCAGTGTGCTTGTTTCCTCTTTGGTGCAAGCGCAGGCGCGGAGTACCGAGGCATCAAGCAAAGGTTTCCATATTGGTGCGGCGAGACCAGGACCAGAAGGACGGCAAGACGGAGCTCACCATGGAGCCCAAGACGGCGTCATCACCAGAGCCTTTTGTAGGCGAAGGCCACCTTTTGTCAGGATAGCTTGTACTAGTTGTCCCTTTTCGAATTGGCCGTTGTTGGCTCCCTTCCCGCTCAATATTTGGGGAGAGGACCAGGGCCTATATAAGTAGAACTAGCCACCACCATGAGGGGCAGGGGGTCGACACCATCACAAGTCGGCAGCTGATTCCGATCCTCACACACACACAAGCTCACCAAACGCAAGAACACCTCGACCTCAGGAGGCTGTTCTTCCTCTTGTACTGTTCATCATTAGCCCAAGAAGCGATCCACCACCACCACACTAGAGTATGGTATTACACCACAACGGTGGCCTAAACTAGTATAAATCTTGTGTCTTCCTGTGTTGAGAGTTTGTCATGTTCGTCTGCGAGATCTTAGAGAGCTAGGGCGTGGATCGATAGGGAGAAAACCTTCGCACGCACCCGAGTGTTCGAACCTCAAGGGTCTGCCGGAACCCCGAATACGACAAACACTTTGTGGTAAATCCATCGCGGCAAACAATCCAACACATCGCGGCAAGCAAGAGGCAAGCAAAAAGAGGCGAATGGAAAAGAGGGCGAATAAAACGGCAAGGGTGAAGTGGGGGAGAGGAAAACGAGAGAAAAATGGCAAATAATGTAATGCGAGGGATAAGAGTTTGTGATGGGTACTTGGTATGTCTTGACTTGACTTTACTTGACGTAGATCTCCCCGGCAACGGCGCCAGAAATGGCTAGTTGCTGGGAGATGAAATCTTGACTTGACTTGGTGCAACCTCCCCGGCAACGGCGCCAGAAATCCTTCTAGCTACCTCTTGAGCACTGTGTTGGTTTTCCCTTTAAGAGGAAAGGGTGATGCAGCAAAGTAGCGTAAGTATTTCCCTCAGTTTTTGAAACCAAGGTATCAATCCAGTAGGAGACTACACGCATGTAACACCCCGGATGTAATTTACCTTATATGTATCCTAACTCTTGCCGTTTCCGGCCTAAGTTATTTTATTTTCCTCGGGTTCGGGGTTTTGTCTCCGTGTGTTGTTGCCGTTGTCATGCATCTCATATCATGTCATCATGTGCATTGCATTTGCATACGTGTTCGTCTCATGCATCCGAGCATTTCCTCGTTGTCCGTTTTGCATTCCGGCGCTCCAATCTCCTCCGGTTGTCCTTTCTACCTCTTTTCGTGTGTGGGGGCTAAACACTTCCGGATTGGACCGAGACTTGCCAAGCAGCCTTGGTTTAGTACCGGTAGACCGCCTGTCAAGTTTCGTGTCATTTGGACTTTGTTTGATACTCCAACGGTTAACCGAGGGACCGAGAAGGCCTCGTGTGTGTTGCAGCCCAACACCCTTCCAATTTGGCCCAAAACCTCTCCATCATCTAGAGCATTCGATCATGATCGCGTGGCCGAAACCGCACCTCATTTGGAGCTTCCTAGCTCCCTCTATGCCTATATATAGATCCTCTCTCGAAATTCCGGGATCTCTTCCAACCCCAAACCCTAAAATTCTAACCGCCGCCACCGGACATGTCCGTCTCCTAGCGGACGAAATCCCGCCGCCGCGCCCGGCCTGTCAGGGAGTGCCACGTGTCCCGCTAGGGCTCCCGCTGCGCTGGCCCGCCCGGCCCAGGGACGGCCCCCGAGAGCCCGCGCCTGCCGCCGCCCTCCTTCCTCACCGCGCCGCCCGGGGCTTCTTCTTCCTCGCCGCGCTGCCACCTTCGCACGACGCGCCGGCCACCGCCGCCATCGCCGTTGACCATCGCCGGCCGGTCGCACCTCGCCGCCGCCACCTCGTCCTCGCCGCCCGTCGCCTTCCTCCTCGCCACTCGCCGCCGCAGGAGGCTGGACCTCCTCCGCGCCGGCCCGCCCCGGCCACAGCTCAAGTCCGGCCGCCGTCGCCCTACTCCGGTGAGAAGCCCCGTTGATTCTCGGTTCGCGTGCCCATGGCTCTAGATCCGGTGCTACAGTAACCCTAGGGGTTGACCTCGTTTTTTCCTAAGTCTGCATATTTTTTAGCATTGTTCATCGCATCGTAACTTCGCATCCGTAGCTCCGATTTGCGCATGTAGCATATCAAAATGTTCGCCTCAGAGAGTACATCATTTCATCTCATTGCATCATTTTCATTTGAGCTCATCTTGATGCCCGAAATGCTGTTGGAAGAGGGCTATATGATAAAATTGTCAGATCTGCTGCATCAAATAGCTATTTGTCAATTTTGCCATGATTAATGTGTGAATGATATGCTCCTGAGCTCTACATGTGTTGTGTTATATGCCATGCCATCTTTACAGAGGTGCTTTCAATGTATTTTTGTGATATGTGTGGTGACTAGCACAAGCTTGCAAATAGTGCACTCGTTAACGCTGATTTCAGGGACTTAGAATTTCTCTAAGTCCTTGTTCTGTTTTTGTCATTATGCCATATGTTCATGTTGTTTCCTAGTGATCCGTGCCTCTTTTGAGGATGATCAGTAAGGATGATTTGTTAATATTGTGGTGCTCTATGCATCCATGTCTTTGTTTGCAATTATGGAGCAAGCTAGCTGGAGTCAATCGAGCTCTACTTTTGCTATTTCGTGAATCCTGGCAGTTTGTTGACTTGTTAGCGATTTTGCCGAGGATGTTGTTATTGATCCGTGCATGCTATGTTGTTTTTCTTGCCATGTATAGCTTTTATGCCATGTATTCTTGCTGGGTGTATGCTTAGTTGGTCATGACATGCTCTATAGTGAGTGCATCGAGCTCGTGAACATGCCTACTTGTTAACAGATTTGCATGTTACAGTTTTTCACTAAGTCTGTAATCTGATTATGTTTTTGCCATGATCACATGCTTGCAATTGTATTTTCTGATCCCTTTTGGCTCAAGATCACTAAGGGACTTTTGTTAAGTGCTTTGAGTAGCTTCATGCCATGCCTTGCTTTGCCATGTTAAGTTCCTGTAGCATATAGTTTTCATGCTCCAAAGTGTGCTACCTGATGTTAAATTCTAGACTTGTGTTAATTTCACCAAGTCTGAAACCTGTTATCGTTTGCAATTTTGCCATGCTTGTTTGTACCTGTTAATGGATGAATTAGCCGTAGCTCAGTGTTCATATTTTGTCAAGCATCATGAGTGGATCCCTGCCATGTATTTTGTTGTCATGTTTGAGTGCTGTAGCATATTTATCTTGGTGCGTTTAGATGGCTACTTGCTGATTATTGCAGACCAGTGCCATATTTGTTTTGCTTGCCATTTCCAAACCATGCGTCCGTTTCCGGTGATCTTTATATCGATTTCAACCGAAATCACCTCAACTTTCCAGTGGAACTCTTGGATTTGCATGTTGAGGCCAGGTTCAATCATTCCTTGTCAAATCTCGCATATGCATCACATATCGCATCCCGCATAGCATACCATGTTTGCATCATGTTGTTGGAGCATTGCACGTGGTTGATTGTGTTCCTTTTGCTTGTTTGTCTTGTTTGGGTAGAGCCGGGAGACGAGTTCGCTAACGAGGAGCCCGTTGAGTTTGCTTACGAGGATCAAGTAAACTCTGACACCTTTGTAGGCAAGATGATCACACCCTCGAAATCACTTCTATCTTTGCTTGCTAGATGTTCGCTCTTTTGCTATGCCTATGCTACGATGCCTACCACTTCCCTATCATGCCTCCCAAATTGCCATGTCAAACCTCTAAGCCACCATGTCCTAGCAAACCATTGATTGGGTATGTTACCGCTTTGCTCAACCCCTCTTATAGCATTGCTAGTTGCAGGTGAAGTTTGGAGATCGTTCCTTGTTGGAACATTGTTTATTGTTGGGATATCACCATATTATCTTGTTATCTTAATGCATCTATATACTTGGTAAAGGGTGGAAGGCTCGGCCTTTTGCCTAGTGTTTTGTTCCACTCTTGCCGCCCTAGTTTCCGTCATATCGGTGCTATGTTCCCAGATTTTTCGTTCCTTACGCGGTTGGGTTATTATGGGAACCCCTTGATAGTTTGCCTTGAATAAAACTCTTCCAGCAATGCCCAACATTAGTTTTACCATTTGCCACCTAGCCTTTTTCCCTTGGGTTTTGTGGACTCAAGGATCATCTTTATTTTAACCCCCCCGGCCAGTGCTTCTCTAAGTGTTGGTCCAACTAAGCGATGTCCGGGGCTACCAGGGGCAACTCTGGGCTGGCCTACCCAACGTCTTGCTCATCTGGTGTGCCCTGAGAACGAGATATGTGCAGCTCCTATCGGGATTTGTTGGCACATCTGGGTGGTGTTGCTGGTTTAGTTTTACCCTTGTCGAGGATGTCTTGTAGAACCGGGATGCCGAGTCTGATCGGAATGTCCCGGGAGAAGGAATATCCTTCATTGACCGTGAGAGCTTGTGATGGGCTAAGTTGGGACTCCCCTGCAGGGAATTGAACTTTCGAAAGCCGTGCCCGCGATTATGGGCAGATGGGAATTTGTTAATGTCCGGTTGTAGATAACATGCAACTAAACTTAATTAAAATGAATCAACTGCGTGTGTTACCGTGATGGTCTCTTCTCGGCGGAGTCTGGGAAGTGAACACGGTGTTGGAGTAATGTTTGACGTAGGTTGTTCTATAGTTCTTCGTTCGTGCTTTGCCTTCTCTTCTTGCTCTCTTTTGCGAACAGGTTAGCCACCGTATATGCTAGTCGCTTGTTGCAGCTCCAAATATTACCTTGCCTTACCTATAAGCTTAAATAGTCTTGATCTCGAGGGTGCGAGATTGCTGAGTCCCCATGGCTCACAGATTACTTCCAAACCAGATGCAGGGACCGATGATACCGTTGCAGATGATGCGCTTGAGCTCAAGTGGGAGTTTGATGAAGCCTCTCGCCGTTACTATGTGTCTTTCCCAGATGATCAGTAGAGGTGCCCAGTTGGGGCGATCGGGGACCATGTCGCTTGTTGGGGTTGTTCTTTTATTTTTGGTACCATAGTCAGACCATGAGTGTATTGGATGATTGTAATGTTATTCATGTATTTGTGTGACGTGGCGAGTGTAAGCCAACTATGTACCTTTTCCCCTATTATCTATTTACATGGGTTGTGGTGAAGATTACCTTACTTGCGACATTGCTTTCAATGCGGTTATGCCTCTAAGTCGTGCTTCGACACGTAGGAGATATAGCCGCATCAAGGGCGTTATAACACAAGTCGCCTCGCACCTACACAAACAAATAAGAACCTTGCAGCCAATGCGATAAAGGGATTGTTTTTGGTGCCTCGCACTTCGCACCTTCACGGCCACTTGCAAAAGTGAGATCTGATAGAGATAATAAGATAAATGTTTTTGGTATTTTTATGATATAGATTGAAAGTAAAGATTGCAAAGTAAAATAGATTGGAAACTTATATGATGGAAAATAGACCCGGGGGCCATAGGTTTCACTAGTGGCTTCTCTCAAGATGGCATAAGTATTACGGTGGGTAAATGATACGTCTCCAACGTATCTATAATTTTTGATTGTTCCATGGTATTATATTATCAACCTTGGATGTTTTATATGCATTTATATGCTATTTTATAAGATTTTTGGGACTAACCTATTAACCTAGAGCCCAGTGTCAGTTTCTGTTTTTTTTCCTTGTTTTTGAGTTTTACAGAAAAGGAATACCAAACGGAGTCCAATTGACATGCCAATTTTTGACGATTTTGTATGGACCAAAAGAAGACCCTCGAGTAAAAGAGTTGGGCCAGAAGAGTCCCGGGCCGTCCACGAGGGTGGGGGCATGCCCACCTCCCCAGGCGCATGGGCCTGCCTCGTGGACGACTCGGGCACCTTCTTGACGTGACACAGACGCCAAAAATTCCTATAACTACAGAAACCTCCAGAAAATAACCTAGATTAGGAGTTCCGCCGCCAGAAGCCTCCGTAGCCACCAAAAACCAATCTAGACATGTTCCGGCACCCTGCCGGAGGGGGGAATCCCCTCCGGTGACCATCTTCATCATCCCGGCTCTCTCCACGACGAGAAGGGAGTAGTTCACCCTCGGGGCTGAGGGTATGTACCAGTAGCTATGTGTCTGATCTCTCTCTCTCTCTCTCTCTCTCTCTCTCTCTCTCTCTCGTGTTCTTGAGTCGGCACGATCTTGATGTTCCGCGAGCTTTGCTATTGTATTTGGATCTTATGATGTTTCTCCCCCTCTACTCTCTTGTGATGAATTGAGTTTTCCCTTTGAAGTTATCTTATCGGATTGAGTCTTTAAGGATTTGAGAACACTTGATGTATGTCTTGTACGTGCTTATCTGTGGTGACAATGGGATATCATGTGATCCACTTGATGTATGTTTTGGCGATCAACTTGCGAGTTCCGTGACTTGGTAAACTTATGCATAGGGGTTGGCACACGCTTTCGTCTTGACTCTCCGGTAGAAAATTTGGAGCACTCTTTGAAGTTCTTTGTGTTGGTTGAATAGATGAATCTGAGATTGTGTGATGCATATCGTATAATCATACCCACGGATACTTGAGGTGACATTGGAGTATCTAGGTGACATTAGGATTTTGGTTGATTTCATCTTAAGGTGTTATTCTAGTACGTACTCTAGGATAGATCGAATGGAAAGAATAGCTTCTTGTTATTTTAGTATGGACTCTTGAATAGATCGACCAGAAAGAATAACTTTGAGGTGGTTTCATACCTTACAATAATCTCTTTGTTTGTTCTCCGCTATTAGCGACTTAGGAGTGACTCTTTGTTGCATGTTGAGGGATAGTTATATGATCCAATTATGTTATTATTGTTGAGAGAACTTGCACTAGTGAAAGTATGAACCCTAGACCTTCTTTCCTAGCATTGCAATACCGTTTATGGTCACTTTACGACATGCTACCTTGCTGTTTTTATATTTTCAGATTACAAAAACCTTTATCTACTATCCATATTGCACTTGTATCACCATCTCTTCGCCGAACTAGTGCACCTATACAATTTACCATTGTATTGGGTGTGTTGGGGACACAAGAGACTCTTTGTTATTTGGTTGCAGGGTTGTTTGAGAGAGACCATCTTCACCCTACGCCTCCCACGGATTTATAAACCTTAGGTCATCCACTTGAGAGAAATTTGCCACTGTCCTACAAACCTCTGCACTTGGAGGCCCAACAACATCTACAAGAAGAAGGTTGTGTAGTAGACATCAGTAAACAAATTATTGTCGAGCAATTGATAGAAAAGTGCATAATTATGAGAATATCTAGGCATGATCATGTATATAGGCATCACGCCCGCGACAAGTAGACCGAAACGATTCCGCATCTACTACTATTACTCCACACATCGACCGCTATCCAGCATGCATCTAGAGTATTAAGTTCATAAGAACAGAGTAACATATTAGGCAAGATAATATGATGTAGAGGGATAAACTCAAGCAATATGTTATAAACCCCATCTCTTTATCCTCGATGGCAACAATACAATACGTGCCTTGCTGCCCCTGCTGTCACTGGGAAAGGACACCGCAAGATTGAACCCAAAGCTAAGCACTTCTCCCATTGCAAGAAAGATCAATCTAGTAGGCCAAACCAAACTGATAATTCAAAGAGACTTGCAAAGATAACAAATCATACATAAAAGAATTCAAATAAGAACCAAATATTGTTCATAGATAATCTTGATCATAAACCCACAATTCATCGGATCCCGACAAACACACCGCAAAAATAATTACATCGAATAGATCTCCAAGAAGATCGAAGAGAACTTTGTATTGAGATCCAAAGAGAGGGAAGAAGCCATCTAGCTAATAACTATGGACCCGAAGGTATGTGGTAAACTACCCACACTTCATCGGAGAGGCTATGGTGTTGATGTAGAAGCCCTCCGTGATCGATTGCCCCTCCGGCGGAGCGCCGGAAAAGGCCCTCAGATGG
The DNA here is from genome assembly GCA_034509565.1 of Triticum monococcum. NCBI lineage: Eukaryota > Viridiplantae > Streptophyta > Magnoliopsida > Poales > Poaceae > Triticum > Triticum monococcum. The sequence continues at coordinate 248,420,424 of CM067843.1, forward strand.
GATCTCATGGGTACAGAAGGTTGCGGCGGTGGAAATAGGGTTTCTTAGTGCTCTCGGATGTTTTTGGGGGTATATGAGAATATATAGGCGAAAGAAGTCGGTCAGGGGAGCCAAGAGGGTGGGGGCACGCCTGCCCCCCTGGGGGGCCTTCCTGCCTCGTGGCCTCCTAAATGCTTCCTTGACGTCCACTCCAAGTCTCCACTCTCCCGAAGGTTTCATTCCGTTTGGATTCCGTTTGATATTCCTTTTCTGCGAAACGCTAAAATAGGCAAAAAAACAGCAATTTCCACTGGGCCTTTGGTTAGTAGGTTAGTCTCAAAAATAATATAAAAGTGTATAATAAAGCCCATTTAACATCCAAAATAGATAATATAATAGCATGGAACAATCAAGAATTATAGATACGTTGTAGACGTATCACTCCTCGCGAGCCGGCCTAGTGAGGCCGCCCCGAGGAGGTCTTGTGTCACCCGCCTCGCGAGGCTTGGCCCCTCATGAGGGTCTTGTGGGCTGGTTGACGTAGATGGGCCGCACCAGGCCACGGGTTGAGCCACACCCTGGGCCGCAGGCAGGCATGTCTGGGGACCCCCATTCCCAGGACGCCGACAGTAGCCCCCGAGCCCGAGGCATGCTCGAACATGGCTTCGAGGCAAAGCCAAGGAGCAAGTGCAGAGCACCGCGGGTCCCAACCACCTATGGCCTTGATTGACGCGTGGCGACTGATGGGACGTGGGCGTCTTCGCTTCCCCACACAGCATCGATTTCCGCCTGGCTAGGCAACCACCGTCATCTTCATAGCTCCTCATCCCTTATGGCCAGCACTCTCCACCGCTCCCCCATATCCCTGAAGGCTGCAGATCTCTTTCCCTGGCTCAATCTGATACCAACTCCCCCCACCGCCATGGCACCAAGCCGGAAGAAGAAGACAAAGAAAGAGTCCCGTACCTCGGCCCCTGTGACGCAGGTCCTCGAGCCCGCCGTCGAGCGGTCAGTGGTGCTCAACCAAGAGGCGATGGGCAAGGTGTGCCCGGCACTAGTCACCAATTTCAATGAGTGGGGGCGATGGTTGCTTGGCCCGCTTCCCGCGCCGAAATTGACATGTCGGCCACCGAGGTCCCCATCCATCTTCACACCCTCTAGGCAGGCCTGATTGCTCCCTTTTCCGATTTCTTCAACGCGGTGCTCTCGCATTCTAGATCAATGCGCTGCACCTCGATCCCCAATCCATCATCCTTCTTGTTGTCTTTGCCTTTGTCTGCGAAGCCATGGTGGGCATTGCCCCTCCCATGGCCTTGTTTTGCCACTTCTTCTCGCTGCACCTGACAGACCCTCTCCAGCGTTCTGGGTGTGTATCCTTCCATGCCGTCGCGGCGACAGCCGCCTCAGGGATTGGTTCGAGCTCTCACTGGTCGTCGAAGGCTTCCAGAGGAGGTGGGTGTTCATGGACGTTGGCATGCGCAGCCACCTGCTGCTGCTGCCTCAGGTTCCAGCTGCTCCGAGCTCCGGTTGGGGGCACGTGAAGCTCACCGATTGGCGGCTCGCCCATGTCTGGATCCGGCACGCCGGCTTGAAGGACCTTGGTGTGACAGAGCCCATGGTGGTGAAGGAGTTCATCCGGTGTCGCATCGCTCCACTTCAGCTCCACTCTCGACAAATGTGGACCTTCTTTGGCTATGGGGACCGCATGAGGCTTCAGGCTCCGGCTCATCCTCCTGATGCGCGGCGCATGGTGCTCGAGCTCCTAATGGGCAACCCGATGCCGTCCAACCTGCCAGATGAGGGATGTCTTTCTGTACTGCTGCTCGAACAAGGTGGAGTTCGTGAAGCAGATGCCCCTCTTTGATGAATGGGGACCGCACCCAGTTGGCCCTGAAGGGCCTCGCGAGATCCCTGTCTTCGTGGCCCCCTTGCCTGCCACGAGCACGATGCCCGCCCCAGGAGCGGGCACAGGGGGCAGTCGCTGTCGAGCGACGGCGACGCTGCTGCTGAGGAATCGACACAACTCGGGGCTCCGGAGGTGATGTCCCCCAAGACCCCAGAGAGCTGTCTGGAGGAAATGTCCTGGGGGATGACACGGTATGATGCTCCTAAGGCCAGAGCCCCCGAGGCCCCGGTGAACCGCCACGAGACAGGTACCGAGGTCTCCGCGCGGGCCACCACCCCTGAGGCAGCCTCCTAGGGAGTCAGACCATCTGCGCCCGGCCTTGGTGACCGCGCCCAGGGCTTCGGCCGGCTCAGACCGAATTCACGATGCTCTGCAAGAGGAGGGGGTCGCCAAGCTGCAGGGGTGATGCCTTCCGGCCATTGAAGCGGAGGAAGTATATTGCTATTGACGAGTGAGTACCTTATCTTTGTAATTTCCTTAGTGATGCTTCTCCTCCTGACCGTGATTCCTCAGGGTCCCTTCTGCCAAGGCGATGAAGTCTCCCTAGAAGCAACCTCCTCCTGCCTCGAGTCCTCTGCTGACCTTGAGTGCCCGAAGCCAGCCTGCTACACTTGGTGCGAGGTCGGCCGGAGAGGCAAGCACACCGGCTTGGTGTCTCGACCCCACGTTCTTGCCGTCCGCTCTTCACGGCCTTGCTTGGGGTGCGAGAAGTGTGCTAAGGGCTCCTCCTCTAGTTATTGATCGCAGCTGGGTGGCCTCAGCTCTGGCCTCTCCGTCAGGTAACGAGCCTCCGCCCCTCCAGGCCCCCGTCGGGCCTGAGGGGCAGCTGGAAAGGCGCCGGCTTCTAGCCCCTTGTTCGGAGGAGGCGAGCCACCTCGAACCTTTTCAACAACTCCCAACGTGGAGGATGGGCCCGGCTGTGCATTCGAGCTTGCACGCAGGCGGGGTACCGTCTGTCACAAGCTCTTCCAGGAAGCTATGGGTGCGATGAGCCGGCTCAGGGAAGAGCTTCTGGATGTGGACGCTCGCCTCGAAACCGAGGGTCTTCGGCTGGTGGATGAATGGCGTCAATTGGAGGTGGCCATCAACCTCGGGCGCCTCCAACGTGAGCGCGCCAACATGGTGTTGGAGTTATGCCCTAGAGGCAATCATGTGATGATGATATTTCCATATGTATTCATGAGTCCTTTGTATTGTCCTTCAACATCATCAATGATATGTATCAATAAGTATGTGACTTGTTTGTGGAACTATGTATTGTATGATGATTGTTTTAATGGTCCCTAGTTGATAAGGTTATGCGGACACATATCCTTGACTAGTATGCGACTCGGTTGATGACTATGTTTCACAAGTCATGTGCATGGAGATGCTAAACCGATAGTATGGGCTCGGGGATGGAGATCACCGAGCCGGACAGACCAACTTTGAGACGCAACGAGATAAAGTCATTTGTTAGTCTCAAGTGCAATGTCTATGCCATGTCCTAGACCTGAGGTCCTTGCATGTTCTCGGGATGAGGATCGACTCACTTAGGGTCTATCAAACGCTACTTCGTAACTGGGTAGTTATAAAGGTAGCTTTCGGGTGAGTTGTGAGACATGCCGCGAGACATGGTTGACCAAGATGGAATTTGCCCCTCCTATTTGGAGATTGCGAAAGCATGGGCATGCGACTTGGGTTAAGTGTTAACCCACTTCGAGAATCTGTATCATGGTTTCGAGAAGAGAGGTCGAGCTATCACAAGGGTGACAAGTACTTGCCTTGAGATCGACACCAAATATTGTGAGGCAAAAGGAATGTTGCATATGACACATTGTCGAGGTTCGTCAAACGAATTTACGCCCACATGGGAGTTGGCACATTCTGCTATGAGCCACTACCAACTATCGACTCTGGTCGTGTCCATGTGTACGTGAACCAATAGGGTCTCACACTTAAGAGGCTGCAGCCCATTCGGATTGGATCCGAGTGGAAAATGGATGTGGACTCCTAGTGGGCTCAAGTGTTGAGCCCACCTTGGAGGTCTATATAAAGGGGAGTGGGCACACCACTTAGGGTTGATTGAATTGAACCCTGGTGAGCCACCGCCACTCTCCATGCCCATGCCGCGTGACCGGACCTAGCAGTACGCCGCTCGACGCTGCCCCCCCCCCCCCCCCCGTACGTGTGGATACCTTGGACGCATCGCATCTGCGGTGCTTGGACGAACCATTCGAGGGAACCGCGAGGTACCGTTCGCGGGAGATCACCATTCACGGGTCTTCGCTGTTTGCGGGAGATTGATGACGTGAAGAGGAGACGGCTCGGGAGATCGGCTACACGCATCACCAACTCTACTTCCGCTGCGGTGACTGCGTGTCTGGAGGTAAACCCGATCCCTTAATCTATTTCCAACAGCATGATCTAGGCTGCGCGGTAGAAAATTTTATATGGCGCTAGCACAGCATACTGCGTGTCGCAACACATGGATGCCGAGGCATCCCTTGCAACCTCACGCGAGGCCTGTGCCCGAGCCTTCGAGGAGGCCAGGGAAGCAGACCGCTACCACAAGGTTGCCGAGAAGCGCTGGCAGGAGCTTCAAGCCCTGAATGCCCTCCTGGAGCAATAGGCGGAGGCACGCAGAGCCGCCTTGGCTTCGATGAAGAGGGTGCCGACTGATGGGGAGGAGGTCCTGAAGCACGAGGAAGCGCTAATGTTGGAGGCCACCGAGCGCGGCCTCGACCTTGACCGGTTGGAGACGAGGGAGTGACAGGTTGCGCAGGCGGAGGATGCTGTCAGCACGCGCGAGGACAGGATCCAGGCGGAAGTGGACCACGGTGCGGAGGATGCTCGCGCTGACGTTGCCAATAGGCACGACCTGAAGCTGAAGCTCGTGGCCGCCGAAGCTCAGGGCAGGACCACCGCTCTTAGGTTGAGGTTGACTAAGGCGGAGTAGCGCAAGAAGGCCACTTCGGCTACTTTGATCTCCGTGCAGGTTGAGTTGGCCTCCGCCCGTGCTGAACTGCTTCCACTCCAGCAGTTAGTTACCGTGGCCAAGTCCCTTTTGCAGCAGAGCAGGGAGGAGGCGATCGACCGATAGACATTGCAGCGCGAACACACCCCCATGCTCCATGACCTAAGGGTGAGGGCCAACTTGGCGTTGGGCGCTATCTGTGATGAATACGCCCCTCATCCCCATGCCGAAGACTACGCCAACCACCTTCGCTTCTTCCCCAATGTCGTGACGCGCCTAGAGGACCCGGCTGAGAGAGCTCGCGAGCTTGTTGACGAAAGGAGCCGCAACCTCCTTGGGTGCGTGTTTTCCCGCGTCTTCAGCCACCTTAAGAATGCCGACCCCAACTTCGACTTCGACGCCGCCATCGCCCCAGTCCCCGGGTCTATTCGGGGCGACCTGGCGCGCTGGGTGGATGATAACATGGATGCTCTGGTTAGAGCTTTCACTTCCGACGGTGATGTTGTGGTGGTCACGGCGGATGAAGGCGACATGGTCGATGATGATGAAGACGACGCCGGCAATGACGCCGGTAGCGTGTCCGGGAGCGAACCGGAAGATGTTGCGAGCAACATGTCTGACTGAGCCTGCGCTCCTTATCCTGAACGTGCGTGCAAAAAGCTTGGGCATGGCCCCCGACGATGTGAGTGTATTTTGTGGAGGGGAGCCCCTCATGTAATCATACTGTTGTTTTATTCCCTGAGCCAGACTTAAGGCGTGCTTTAGCGAGTTCTCAAGTTCTTCCTCGTGCTCGCCAAAGTAACTTACCTTAGTCTAGGCGGGCCCCGCACTGGCCTTGTAGTTGTCGATGTGTGGTTCTCCCGAGGGGAGTCCTTCCCAGACTTGTGAGGTTTCGACCTTCTGTGGAGCTCGCTGGTCTGCCTGGGAGGGCCCTGATAGACGGGCGTTAGACCATGCTGAGATGCGCATGCATACCATGCCCAGCCCCCGCTCGTGGAGCGCTCGTGAGGAAGGGGCAGCAGGCGCCGGTCTCAAACAAGGCGCGAAGCCGGAAAACTCAAGAAACAAACACGAACGAGAAAAGATGCCCCCCATGCTCTGCCAATGAAAATACGACTGCAAATTCAAATCCAAAAGGCGGTAAACCGAGCTATAGAGAAAGGGGTTGAAAGCAAAAAGGCCGTGTCCGGCACCTAGCTAGTCTTCTTGTCTACCCACCAGCATGGAGCCTAGTGCTTTTGCTAGCCGTGAGCTTAGTCATTGGGGGACAGTGTCGACGGCCAGTGCTGGGCATGGTGCTTCCACTAGGACGTGGGCGGGAGCCCCCGAGGCCCGAGGGCGGCACTCCTGAGACTCCGGGGCATGTACAACCCCACACATTATTACGCGAGAGTGTCACGGGCGGAGACCTTCACAGGCGCGAGCCTAGCTTCATATCGCCAGATGAGGGCCCCGCCTTGCACCACTCTCGACCACCACTGGAGCGTCCGGAAACTAGGACGAGGCCATGGGGCAAAGGGACGCCAGCAGCGCCCTCGGCGACCACGGGCCCTCTGCCAGGGGGAGGGCTCGCCGGCGCCTCCCCAGCAGAGGACCTACCTCCAGGTGACGCCTTGCCCCGCGTGGCACGAGGGAGGGCCTTGCTCTGGACCCCTTCCGTGCAGCCCCAGTGAGTCTGTCCTGAATGGAGTGGGGCTGCAGCACTGGGCTTGCCATCAACCGTTGTAGCTCGGTCCACCTGCGGCCCATGGTTAGCATAAGTGTGCTCCTAAGATATTAGCAATACCCTGGGGTGGTTGTCGCCGGTGGGGTCGGCGGGGCTCCTGGGTGGCTCGTAGAAGGCCTCGGCCTCCAGCATCTCTTCCTCCCAGCCCAGCTCATGGAACGTGCAGGGGTCGTTCTCTGGCGTGTACTCCTGATCCACCATGCGGGGCACATAAGCTTCCTGAGCTGCCTCGCCGAGACCTCCGCCAAGGCACCCTACGCCCCACACTATTGAGCCCGGCGCGCCTTCCTGGTGGTTGTGTGGTGGCGCTCAATTGGGACTGTGAGGAGTGACGCCCACGCCTATGCCTCCCGAGAAGGCAAGGGCGCAGCCGGATGTCCTGTACCACCGGTCGTGCTGGCGCTGGCGAGCCCTCCTGGCGCACCTGGGAGCACGCGGGCGTAACGAGGCCCGCCGTGTGACCTGGCCACAAGTTGAGATGTGAGTATGGAGCAGAAAGGTGGTGTACCCCTGGCCGCAGCATCCAATAGCTCGGCGACGCGTTCCAGCGACGCATTCCAGCAGCGCGTCGCGGCCGCCCTCCATCAGCTGGCACCGCAGCAACTCCCGTGCCACCACAAGCGAGGCTCGCTTGTTCGCCTGTTCCCGTCGGATGTGTAGCGCCGTTGCTGTTGCGTAGCTTGCGGATCTTGCGGCGGCCCGCACGTGCCGCGACTTGAGGGCGGCGGACGTCGATCCGCGCTGCCCGCATCCGCGGTTGTTGGGAGGCGCGTGGGCCTCCTAGAGTGCGGAAATGTGGTATTCTTGGGCGGACGGCGGCGCCAGGGTGGGCCATGCCGCCCAGCGGTCAGCTTGGGTCCTCGGATGGCCGGACAGCGGAGCCGCGAGACAGTGGCGGGTCAGCTACGGAGAGGGAAGCTTCGGTGGACCCCTACCTTGCGCACCCAATGTCGGATTACGGGTTCCGGCAAAACCCTTGAGGTTCGAACACTGGGGCGCGCACAAAGATATTTTCCCCCAACTCACGCTCTCACAACGATCTCAAAACCTAGCTCGCCGAACCCGAAGAACAAGGGACACAAGAGTTTATACTGGTTCGTGCCACCGATGTGGTGTAATACCCTACTCCAGTGTGGTGTGGTGGATTGCCTTGTAGGCTGGGGCTGAATGAGTACAAGGGAAGAACAGCCTCCTGAGGAGAGGTGCTCTTGAGCTCGATGAGCTTGTGTGGCTGGGATGGTCTGAATGATCTGATCGTCCCTTCCTATGATGGTGGCTAGTCCTATTTATAGAGGCCCGGGTCCTCTCCCCATATATTATGCAGTAAGGGATCCCATACCGGCCAATTCGAAGGGGGACAACAAGTACAAGTTATCCTGACAAAAGGTGGTCTTCGCCTGCCAAAGGTTCTGGCGGTGACGCCGTCGTGGGCTCCATGGTGACCTCTGTCTTGCCGTCCTGCTGGTCTTGGTCTCTTTGCACCGATACGGAAACATTTGCCTGACGCCTCAAGACTCCTTGCCTGCACCTGCCTCTTTAGCACCGAAGAGGAAACTAGCACCCTGCACCCGTTGGCGCCCGCCTGGCCTTGGTCGTGATGGCTCACGCCATGGGAACCTCACGAGGTGCCCCTCGCCTTGATCTCTCCACTCCTTGTGAGCCGGCCTAGTGAGGCCACCCTGAGGAGGTCTTGTGTCGCCCGCCTTGCGAGGCTTGGCCCCTCGCCAGGGTCTTGAGCGTTGGTTGACGAAGATGGGCCGCACAAGGCCGCGGATGGAGCCACGCCCTGGGCCGCACGCAGGCAAGTGTGGGGACCCCCGTTCCAAGGACGCCAACATACCTGACTCCTCACCTTTGTCGAGCTCCCAATCTTTAGAGTTGCGTTTAATTCTTTCCAATAAATCCCATCTGAATTCAATACTCTTCATCATAAAAGAACTAGTACAAGATGTATCGAGCATGGGGCGATTATTGAGAGAAAGCCGAGAATAAAAAATTTGAATAATAATTTCTCTTGAGAGCTCATAATTGGGGCATGAATATAACATTGACTTAAGCCTCCCGCAAGCTTGAGCGATGCATTCTCCTTCGCGAGGCTAAAAATTATATATATAATTACGATCACGATGAACCAGATGCATAGGATGAAACTTTTGATGAAATTCCAATTTCAATTTGTTGTAGTTCCATGATCCAATATCATCGCATAGCCTAAACCATGTCAATTCCTTTCCCTTCAAATATAAAGGGAAGACCTTCTTCTTGATAACATCCTCGGGCATACCTGCAAGCTTAAATAATCCACAAACTTCATCCATATAAATTAGGTGGAATCCACAAACCATGTCAATGCCTTTCCCTTTAAATAATCCACAAGCTAGCAGTTTCTCTATCATACCGGAAGGAATTTCAAAGTAAACATTTTCAGTATGTTCAGTAGGTTGAGGAGCAAGTCTTTGCTCAACTGGTAGGGGTGAAGATACCCCGAACAAGCCCCTCAAAGGATTACTTTCCATAGTAACAAGTGATAGTAAATTTCAGTATACTATATAATTTTTTCCTTACCAAATTCCACCTACAAAAGGTGCTTCATTCCCCAGCAACGGCGCCAGAAAAGAGTCTTGATGACCCACAAGTATAGGGGGTCTATCATAGTCCTTTCAATAAGTAAGAGTGTCAAACCCAACGAGGAGCAGAAGGAAATGCCAAGCAATTTTCAGTAAGGTATTCTCTGTAAGCACTGAAATTATCGGTAACAGATAGTTTTGTGATAAGGTAATTCGTAAGGGGTACCAAGTAAAAAAAAGTAAAAAAAAGGTGCATCAAGGTGGCCCAATCCTTTTTGTAGCAAAGGACAAGCCTGGACAAATTCTTATATAAAGGAAAGCGGTCCCAAGGACACATGGGAATTATCGTCGAGCTAGTTTTCATCATGCTCAGTTGATTCGTGTTCATTACATTGATAATTTGATATGTGGGTGGACCGGTGCTTGGGTACTGACCTTTCTTGAACAAGCATCCGACTTATGATTAACCCCTCTTGCAAGCATCCGCAACTACAAAAGAAGTACTAAGGTAAACCTAACCATAGCATGAAACATGTGGATCCAAATCAGCCCATTATGTAGAAACACATGAACTAGGGTTTAAGATTCTGTCACTCTAGCAACCCATCATCTACTTATGACTTCCCAATGCCTTACCCTAGGCCCAAACAATGGTGAAGTGTCATGTAGTCGACATTCACATGACACCACTAGAGGAGAGACAACATACATCTCATCAAAATATCGAACGGATACCAAATTCACATGACTACTTATAGCAAGACTTCTCCCATGTCCTTAGGAACAAACGTAACTACTCACAAATCATATTCATGTTCATAATCAGAGGGGTATAAATATGCCTGAAGGATCTGAACATATGATGTTCCACCGAATAAACCAACTAGCATCAACTACAAGGAGTAATCAACACTACTAGCAACCCACAGGTACCAATCTGAGGTTTTGAGACAAAGATCATATACAAGTGATGAACTAGGGTTTGAGATGAGATGGTGCTGGTGAAGATGTTGATGGAGATTGTCCCACTTCCGATGAGAGGATCGATGGTGATGACGATGGTGATGATTTCCCCTCCCCGAAGGGATGTTTCCCCGGCAGAACAGCTCTGCCGGAGCCCTAGATTGGTTCCGCCAAGGTTCCGCCTCGAGACGGCGGCGCTTCATCCTGAAAGCTTCCTTCTTCTTTTTTTAGGGTGAAAGACTTCATATAGCAAAAGATGGGCACCGGAGGCCTGCCAGGGGCCCACGAGGCAGGGGCGCGCCCAAGGGGTTAGGGCTTGCCCCCACCCTCGTGGATGGTGGGTGGCCCCCCTCTGGTGCTTTCTTCACCCAATATTTTTTATATATTCCAAAACTGACTTTCGTGGAGTTTCAAGACTTTTGGAGTTGTGCAGAATAGGTCTCTAATATTTGCTCCTTTTCCAACCTATAATTCCAGCTGCCGGCATTCTCCCTCTTCGTGTAAACCTTGTAAAATAAGAGAGAATAGGCATAAGTATTGTGACATAATGTGTAGTAACAACCCATAATGCAATAAATATCTATATAAAAGCATGATGCAAAATGGACGTATCACAAGGCTTATTATGATGTGCATTACCGAGAGGACCCAGAGATACCTCTCCAATACTCGGAGTGACAAATCCCAGTCTTGATCTATGCCAACCCAAAAAACACCTTCGAAGATACCTGTAGAGCATCTTTGTAATCACCCAATTATGTTGTGACGTTTGACAGCACACAAGGCATTCCTCCGCTATCCGGGAGTTGCATAATCTTATAGTCAAAGCAGTATGTATATGACATGAAGAAAGCAATAGCAATAAAACTGAACGATCAATATGCTAAGCTAACGGATGGGTCTTGTTCATCACATCATTCTCCTAATGATGTGATCCCATTCATCAAATGACAACACATATCTATGGTTAGGAAACTTAACCATCTTTGATTAACGAGCTAGTCTAGTGGAGGCTTACTAGGGACATGGTGTTCTGTCTATGTATCCACACATGTATCAAGTTTCTTCTTAATACAATTCTAGCATGAATAATAAACATTTATCATGATATAAGGAAATATAAAATAACAACTTTATTATTGCCTCTAGGGCATATTTCCTTCAGTCTCCCACTTGCACTAGAGTCAATAATCTAGATTACATTGTAATGATTCTAAGACCCATGGAGTCTTGGTGTTGATCATGTTTTGCTCCTATAAGAGGCTTAGTCAACGGGTCTGCCACATTCAGATCCGTATGTATTTTGCAACTCTCTATGTCTCCCTCCTTAACTTGATCATGGATGGAGTTGAAGCATCTCTTGATGTGTTTGGTCCTTTTGTGAAATCTGGATTCCTTCGCCAAGGCAATTGCTCCAGTATTGTCATAACAGATTTTCATTGGACCCGATGCACTAGGTATTACACCTAGATCAGATATGAACTCCTTCGTCTAGACTACTTCATTCCCTGCTTTCGAAGCAGCTATGTACTTCGCTTCACACGTAGATCTTGCCACGATGCTTTGCTTGGAACTGCACCGACTGACAACTCCACCATTCAACATAATTACATATCCGGTTTGTGACTTAGAGTCATCCGGATCAGTGTCAAAGCTAGCATCGACGTAACCATTTACGACGAGCTCTTTGTCACCCCCATAAATGAGAAACATATCCTTAGTCCTTTTCAGGTACTTCAGGATGTTCTTGACTGCTGTCCAGTGATCCACTCCTGGATTACTTTGGTATCTCCCTGCTAGTCTTATAGAAAGGCACACATCAGGTCTGGTACATAGCATTGCATACATGATAGAACCTATGGCTGAGGCATAGCGAATGACTTTCACTTTCTCTCTGTCTTCTATAGTGGCCGGGCATTGAGTATTACTCAACTTCACACCTTGTAACACAGGCAAGAACCCTTTCTTTGACAGATCCATTTTGAACTTCTTCAAAACTTTATAAAGGTCTGTGCTTTGTGAAAGTCTAATTAAGCGTATTGATGTATCTCTATAGATCTTGATGCCCAATATATAAGCAGCTTCACTGAGGTCTTTCATTGAAATTTTTTTATGCAAGTATCCTTTTATGCTATCCACAAATTATATATCATTTCCAATCAACAATATGTCATCCACATTTAATATTAGAAATGGTATAGATCTCCCACTCACTTTCTTGTAAATACAGGCTTCTCCAAAAGTCTGTATAAAACCATATGCTTTGGTCACCTCATCAAAGCGTATATTCCAACTTCGAGATGCTTGCACCTGTCCATAGATGGATCGCTGGAGCTTGCATACTTTGTTAGCACCTTTAGGATTGACAAAACCTTCTGGTTGCATCATATACAACTCTTCTTTAAGAAATCCATTAAGGAATGCAATTTTGATGTCCATTTACCAGATTTCATAATCATAAAATGCGGCAATTTCTATCATGATTCAGACAGACTTAAGCATCACTACAGGTGAGCAGGTCTCATCGTAGTCAACTCCTTGAACTTGTCGAAAACCTTTCGCGACAAGTCGAGCTTTGTAGACAGTAACATTACCATCAGCGTCAGTCTTCTTCTTGAAGATCCATTTATTCTCTATGGCTCGCGCGATCATCAGGCAAGTCAACCAAAGTCCACACTTTGTTGTCACACATGGATCCTATCTCAGATTTCATGGCCTCAAGCCATTTATCGGAATCTGGGCTCATCATTGCTTCTTCGTAGTTCATAGGTTCGTCATGATCTAGTAACATGACCTCCAGAACATGATTACCGTACCACTCTGGTGTGGAACGTGCTCTGGTTAACCTACAAGGTTTGGTAGTAACTTGATATGAATTTCATGATCATTATCATTAGCTTCCTCTCTAGTTGGTGTAGGCATCACTGGAACGGTTTTCTATGATGAGCTACTTTCCAATTCGAGAAAAGGTACAATTACCTCATCAAGTTCTACTTTCCTCCCACTAACTTCTTTCAAGAGAAACTCCTTCTCTAGAAAGGATCCATTCCTAGCAACAAAGATCTTGCCTTCGGATCTGTGATAGAAGGTTTACCCAACAGTTTATTTTGGGTATCCTATGAAGATGCACTTCTCCGATTTGGGTTCGAGCTTATCAGGCTGAAGCTTTTTCACATAAGCATTGCAACCCCAAACTTTAAGAAACGACAGCTTAGGTTCCTTGCCAAACCATAGTTCATACCGTGTTGTCTCAATGGATTTAGACAGTGCCCTATTTAACGTGAATCCAACTGTCTCTAATGCATAGCCCCAAAATGATAGTGGTAAATCGGTAAGAGACATCATAGATCGCACCATATCTAATAAAGCACGGTTACGACGTTTGGACTCGACATTATGCTGTGGTGTTCTAGGTGGCATGAGTTGTGAAACTATTCCACGTTGTTTTAAATGAAGGCCAAACTCGTAACTCAAATATTCGCCTCCTTGATCAGATCGTAGAAACTTTATTTTCTTGTTACGATGATTCTCCACTTCACTCTAAAATTCTTTGAACTTTTCAAATGTTTCAGACTTGTGTTTCATTAAGTAGATATACTCATATCTGCTCGAATCATCTGTGAAGGTCAAAAAATGATGATACCCGCCACGAGCCTCAACACTCATCGCACCGCATACATCGGTATGTATTATTTCCAATAAGTTAGTTGTGCGCTCCATTGTTCCGGAGAACAGAGTTTTAGTCATCTTGCCCATGAGGCATGGTTCACAAGCATCAAATGATTCATAATCCAGTGATTCCAAAAGCCCATACGCATGGAGTTTCTTCATGCGCTTTACGCCAATATGACCTAAGCGGCAGTGCCACAAATACATTGCACTATCATTATCAACTTTGCATCTTTCGGCATCAATATTATGAATATGTGTATCACCACAATCGAGATTCAATAAAAATAGACCACTCTTCAAGGGTGCATGACCATAAAAGATATTACTCATATAAATAGAACAACCATTATTCTCATGTTTAAATGAATAATCGTCTCCCATCAAACAAGATCTAGATATAATGTTCATGCTCAACGCTGGCACCAAATAACAATTACTCAGGTCTAAAACTAATCCCGAGGGTAGATGTAGAGGTAGCATGTCGACGGCAATCACATCGACCTTGGAACCATTCCCAACGCGCATCATCACCTCGTCCTTAGCCAATCTTCATTTAATCCCTAGCCCCTATTTCTAGTTACAAATATGAGCAACCGAACTAGTATCAAACACCCAGGCGCTACTACGAGCATTAGTAAGGTACACATCAATAACATCATATCACATGTACCTTTGTTCACCATGCCATCCTTCTTATCTGCCAAATACTTGGGGCAGTTCCGCTTCCAGTGACCAGTCCCTTTGCAGTAGAAGCACTCAGTTTCCGGCTTAGGTCCAGACTTGGGATTCTTCTCGTGAGTGCCAACTTGCTTGCCATTCTTCTTGAAGTTCCCCTTCTTTCCCTTGCCCATTTTCTTGAAACTAGTGGTCTTGTTAACCATCAACACTTGATGCTCCTTGTTGATTTCTACCTCCGCAGCTTTGAGCATAGCGAAGAGCTCGGGAATTGTCTTATCTATCCCTTGCATATTATAGTTCATCTGGAAGAACTCTGTCAATAACACTATCATCTAGGAGATTAACTCCCAGCTAAGTCAAATGGTTATGATACCCAGGCATTTTGAGTATGTGTTCAGTGACAGAACTGTTCTCCTCCATCTTGCAGCTATAGAACTTGTTGGAGACTTCATATCTTTCAACTCGGGCATTTTCTTGAAATATTAACTTCAACTCTTGGAACATCTCACATGGTCCATGATGTTCAAAACGTCTTTGAAGTCCTGATTCTAAGCCGTAAAGCATGGCACACTGAACTATTGAGTAGTCATCAACACGCGACTGCTAGGCGTTCACAACGTCCGAAGTTGCTGGAGGGGGTGGCACACCTAGAGGTGCATTAAGGACATAATTCTTCTATGCAGCAATGAGGATAATCGTCAAGTTATGGACCCAGTCCATATAATTGGTACCATCATCTTTCAACTTAGCTTTCTCTAGGAGCACATTAAAATTCAAGGGAACGGTAGCACGGGCCATTGATCTACAACATAGATATGCAAAAACTATCAGGACTAAGTTCATGATAAATTAAGTTCAATTAATCATATTACTTAAGAGCTCCCACTTAGATAGACATCCCTCGAGTCATCTAAATGATTACGTGATCTGAATCAACTAAACCATGTCTGATCATCACGTGAGATGGAGTAGTCATCAATGGTGAACATCTTTATGTTGATCATATCTAGTATATGATTCACGTTTGACCTTTCGGTCTCCAGTGTTCCGAGGCCATGTCTGTACATGCTAGGCTCGTCAAGTTTAACCCGAGTATTCCGCATGTGCAAAACTGTCTTGCACCCGTGGTATGTGAACATAGAGACTATCACACCCAATCATCACGTGGTGTCTCAGCACGATGAACTATCGCAATGGTGCATACTCAGGGAGAACACTTATACCTTGAAATTTTAGTGAGGGATCATCTTATAATACTACCGCCGTACTAAGAAAAATAAGATGCACAAAGAATAAACATCACATGCAATCAAAATATGTGACATGATATAGCCATCATCATGTTGTGCCTTTGATATCCATCCCCAAAGCACCGTCATGATCTCCATTGTCACCGGCTTGACACCTTGATCTCCATCGTAGCGTCGTGGTCGTCTCGCCAACTATTGCTTCTACAACTATCACTGACACATAGTGATAAAGTAAAGCAATTACATGGTGTTTGCATTTCATACAATAAAGAGACAACCATAAGAATCCTGCCGGTTGCTAGTGACTTTTACAAAACATGATCAGCTCATACAATAACATATATCACATCATGTCTTGACCAGATCACATCACAACATGCCCTACGAAAACAAGTTAGGCGTCCTCTAGTTTGTTGTTGAAAGTTTTACGTGGCTGCTACGGGCTTCTAGCAAGAAGCGTTCTTACCTACACATCAAAACCACAATGGTGATTATCAAGCTTGCTGTTTAACCTTCAACAAGGACTGGCTGCAGTCAAATTTGATTCAACTAAAGTTGGAGAAACAGACACCCGCCAGCCACCTTTATGTAAAACTAGTTGCATGTCTGTCGGTGGAACCATTCTCATGAACATGGTCATGTAAGGTTGGTCCGGGCCGCTCCATCCAACAATACCGCCGAATCAAAATAAGACATTTGTGGTAAGCAGTATTATGATCACTGCCCACAACACTTTGTGTTCTACTCGTGCATACCATCTACGCATGGACCTGGCTCGGATGCCACTGTTGGGGAACATAGCATGCAATTTGAAAAAAAATCCTACACTCATGCAAGATCTATCTAGGAGATGCATAGCAACGAGAGGGGGAGAGTGTGTCTACGTACCCTCGTAGACCGAAAGCGTAAGCGTTTGACAACGCGGTTGATGTAGTCGAACTTCTTCTTGTCCCGACCGATCAAGCACCGAACGTATGGCACCTCCGAGTTCTGCACACGTTCATCTCGATGACGTCCCTTGAACTCTTGATCCAGCAAAGTGTCGAGGGAGAGTTCCGTCAGCACGACGGCATGGTGACAGTGATGGTGAAGTGATCCGCCCAGGGCTTTGCGTAAGCACTACGAAGATATGACCGGAGGTGCAATCTATGGAGGGAGGCGCCGCACATGGCTAACAGATGTTGTTGTGTGTTCTAGGCGCCTGCCCCCCTCATATAGATAGGTGGGAGGGAGAGGTGCAGCCAAGGGGGGCGCCCCATGTAGGCCAAATCCTACTTGGGGTTCCTCCCCAATTCGGCCTCCCCTTCCTTATTCATCGTATGGGAAAGGAAAGAGAGGGGGGAGGGAAGGAAGGGGGAGGCCGAATCCTCCCCTTTCCTTCTCCCTTCCCCTCTTTCCTTCTCCTCCTATTTCGGCCTACATGGGGGGCGCACCAGCCCCTTAATTAGGGGTTGGTCTGTGCCCCTCTTGGCCGATTAGGCCCATATAGTTGCCGGGGGGTGACACGTCTCCAACGTATCTATAATTTTTGATTGTTCCATGCTATTATATTATCTGCTTTGGATGTTCTATATGCATTAATATGCTATTTTATATGATTTTTGGGACTAATCTATTAACCTAGAGCCCAGTGCCAGTTTCTGTTTTTTCCTTGTTTTAGAGTTTCACAGAAAAGGAATACCAAACGGAGTCCAAACAGAATAAAACTTTCGCAGTGATTTTTCTTGGACCATAAGGCACCCAGGAGACTTGGAGTGCAAGTCATAAGAGCCACGAGGAGGCAACAAGGGTGGAGGGCGCACCCAGGGGGTAGGTTGCGCCCCCGACCTTGTGGGCCCCTTGGTGACCCCCTGACCTAGATCTTCCTCCTATATATTCTCATATACCCCGAAAACTTTCAACGGAGCCACAAAACTACTTTTCAACTGCCGCAACCTTCTGCACCCGTGAGATCCCATCTAAGGACCTTTTCTGGCATCTTGCCGGAGGGGGATTCGATCACGGAGGGCTTCTACATCAACACCATTGCCTCTCCGATGATGCGTGATTAGTTTGCCACAGACCTATTGGTCCATAGCTAGTAGCTATATGGCTTATTCTCTCTCTTTGATCCTTAATACAAAGTTCTCCTTGATGTTCTTGGAGATCTATTTGATGTAATACTCTTTTGCGGTGTGTTTACCGAGATCCGATGAATTGCGGATTTATGACCAGCTTATCTATGAATATTATTTGAATCTCCTCTGAATTCTTATATGCATGAATGATTTGATATCTTTACAAGTCTCTTAGAACTATCGATTTGGTTTGGCCAACTAGATTTGTTTATCTTGCAATGGGAGAAGTGCTTAGCTTTGGGTTAAATCTTGCGGTGTCCTTTCCCAGTGACAGTAGGGGCAGCAAGGCACATATTGTATTGTTTCCATCGAGGATAACAAGATGGGGTTTTCATCATATTGCTTGAGTTAATCCCGCTACATCATGTCATCTTACTTAATGCGTTACTCTGTTCTTATGAACTTAATACTCTAGATGCAGGAAGGAGTCAGTCGCTGTGTGGAGTAATAGTAGTAGATGCAAAATAGTTTCGATCTATTTAACACGGACATGATGCCTATATTCATGATCATTGCCTTAGATATCGTCATAACTTTGCATTTTTCTATCATTTGCTCGACAGTAATTAGTTCACCCACCGTAATAATTTCTATCTTGAGAGAAGCCTCTAGTGAAACCTATGGCCCCTAGGCCTATTTTCCATCATATAAGTTTTCAATCTATAATTTTAGTTTCTGATTTAATTTCTTTGCTATCTTTTACTTTCTGTTCCATAAACCAAAAATATTACTTTACTATTTATCCATCTCTATCAGATCTCACTTTACAAATAACTGTGAAGGGACTGACAACCCCTTTATCACGTTGCGTGCAAGTTGGTGTTTGTTTGTGCAGGTATTCGATGGCTTGTCACGTTGTCTCCTACTGGATTTATACCTTGGTTCTCAAAACTGAGGGAAATACTTACTCTAATTTTCTGCATCACCCTTTCCTCTTCAAGGGAAAAACCAACACAAGCTCAAGAGATAGCAGGAAGAATTTCTGGCGCTGTTGCCGGGGAGATCTACACCAAGCCGAGACATACCACATACCCATCATAAACTCTCATCCCTCGCATTACATTATTTGCCATTTGCCTCTCGTTTTCCTCCTCCCCACTGCTGAAACAATTTTCGAAAAGATTTTCCCTTTTATTCGCCCTTTCTCTCGTCCGATCTTATGTTTGCTTGTGTTGCCATGTGCCTTCTATTTGCTTGCATCTTTGCTTGCTAAGAAGCTATTGATATGGATCCTCATCCACTTGCTAATATTTTTAAAAGATCCAATTATGATGAACCGATTGCTAGTGAGTTGAGTGCACTAGATTATATTTATGAGGTTTTGCTTGAAATTCATGAATCTGGAAATTGTGATGAAGAAATTTATGAAGTGATTCATGATAGCTCCCTGAATAAAAACCATGATTGCAATGGTTTTACTATAAATTCTATTGATGTCAATTGTGCTAATGATATGCAAAACCCTAAGCTTGGGGATGCTATTATTGCTATGTCCACTACTTGTTGTAATGATCATGATTGGGGTGATTCTTCTTATGATCCCTATGATGAATATGAGATTGATAATAGTGTTTTAAATAATACTGAAAGTGGGTTTGGAAGAGTGTCAGCTTTAGATCCCACATATTTGTAGAATGTTCAATCTTATGAAATTTTTGATAAAAGTGGGTTTGGAGAGGTCATGACTTTAGTTAATGTTAATCCCACTATTTTGGAAGAGTGTCAACTTCGCATGCATGCGGATCATGTTGAGAATATGTTATGTGATAGCTATTTTGTTGAATTTTCTTATGATACTACCTGTAATTATTACGAGAGAGGAAAATATGGTTGTAGAAATTTTTATGTTATAGAATTATCGCTTGTTATGTTGAGATTGCTACTGTTTCTTTCTTCGTCCTTGCATATGGTAGTTTTGCTTATCTTCATAATTTGTTTGCTTATAAAATCCCTATGAATATTAAGAATATTAGACTTAAACTTATTTGTCACATGTTTTATTATTCTCTCTTTGCGCTTCAATTCTTGTCTTTCGTGTGAGCATCATTAAAATTATCAATGCCTAGCTAAGGGCATTAAAACAATAGCGCTTGTTGGGCGGCAACCCAATTTTATTTTTGTTTTTGCTTTTCAGGTTCTGTTTTGCATTAAATAATTCATCTAGCCTATGTTTAGATGTGGTTTTATGTTTGAGTTAGTGTTTGCGCCAAGTAAGACCTTTGGGATAGCTTACGGTGATAGTTGATTTGATCCTGCTGAAAAACAGAAACTTTTGCACCCAGGAGATTAGTTTTCATTTTTAACAGAAGCACGATAAAGTATTGATTCTTTTTCAGAGGATTTATAAAATAAATTCTAGGACTTCCTAGTTTCTAAGGATTTTTGGAGTTACATAAGTATTCTAAATTTCCAGATTGCTACAGACTGTTCTGTTTTTGACATATTCTATTTTTCGCGTGTTGTTTGCTTATTTTGATGAATCTATGGCTAGTATCGGGGGTATTAACAATGGAAAAGTTGGAATACAGTAGACATTACACCAATATAAGTAAAGAATGAGTTCACAACAGTACCAAAAGTGGTGATTTATTTTCTTATACTAACGGAGCTTATGAGAGTTTCTGTTGATGTTTTGGGTTGTGAAGTTTTCAAGTTTTGGGTAAGGATTTGATGGACTACGGAATAATGAGTGGCAAGAGCCTAAGCTTGGGGATGCCCAAGGCACCCCAAGGTAATATTCAAGGAGGCCAAAGGGCCTAAGCTTGCGGATGCCCCGTGAAGGCATCCCCTCTTTCGTCTTTGTCTATCGATAACTTTACTTGAGGCTATATTTTTATTCACCACATGATATGTGTTATGCTTGGAGTGTCTTGTATTATTTGAGTCTTTGATTTTTAGTTTGCCACAATCATCCTTGCCGTACACACCGTTTGGGAGAGACATGCATGAATCATGATTTATTAGAATGCTCTATGTGCTTCACTTATTTATTTTTTGAGCTAGGAAAAATTGCTCTAATGCTTCACTTATATCTTTTTAGAGCACGGTGGTGGTTTTATTTTATAGAAATTGATGAACTCTCATACCTCACTTATACTATTTGGAGAGCCTTTAGAACAGCATGGGAATTTGCTTTGATTATAAAATTAGTCCTCATATGATAGGCATCCAAAAGGGATATAATAAAAATTTCATATAGCATGCATTGAATACTATGAGAAGTTTGATTCCTTTTGATTGTTTTGATATACGAATATGGTGATATTAGAGTCATGCTAGTGAGTAGTTGTGAATTTGATAAATACTTGTGTTAAGGTTTGTGAGTCCCATAGCATGCACGTATGGTGAACTGTTATGTAACGAAGTTGGAGCATGAGATGTTTTTTGATTGTCTTCCTTATGATTGGCGGTCGAGGAGGAGCGATGGTCTTTTCCTACCAATCTATCCCCCTAGGAGCATGCGCGTAGTACTTTGTTTCGATGACTAATAGATTTTTGCAATAAGTATGTGAGTTCTTTATGACTAATGTTGAGTCCATGGATTATACACACTCTCACCTTTCTGCCACTGCTAGCCTCTCTAGTACCATGCATCTTTTGCTGGTACCATAAACCCAGCACATATCCTTCCTCAAAACAGCCACCATACCTACATATTATGGCATTTCCAAAGCCATTCTGAGATATATTTCCATGCAACTTTCCACCGTTCTGTTTATTATGACACCGTTATGTCATATTGCTTTGCATGATCATGTAGTTGACATCGTATTTGTGGCAAAGCCACCATTCATCATTTTTATACAGGTCGCTCTTTGACTCATTGCACATCTCGGTACACCGCCGGAGGCATTCACATAGTCATATTTGTGTTCTAGTATCGAGTTGTAATCTTTGAGTGGTAAGTAATTAAAATTGTGATGATCTTCATTATTAGAGCATTGTCCCATGTGAGGAAAAAAGAGAAATGCCAAATAAAAAAGAGAAGGCCCAAAAAAGATGAGAAAGAAAAGAAAAGGGGAAAATGAGAGAAAAAGAGAGAAGGGACAATGTTCCTATCCTTTTTGCCACACTTGTGCTTCAGAGTAGCACCATGATCTTCATGATAGAGAGTCTCCTATGATATCACTTTCATATGCTAGTGGGAATTTTTGATTATAGAACTTGGTGTCGGGGGGATGAACCCCACGCAGGCAACGGAACCCGGATCCTTTTCAAAAACAACAGGGCCTGCATCGCCCCTCAACCCAGCCCGGCCTTGGCCGAGTTGCTCGACTCGGCCAGGTCGCTCAACCTAGCCAAGCAGGCCGACCCAGCCAGACTCCTCAACTCAGCCCCAATAACCAAGCTCGAGACTTCTCCAGCAAGCCAGCACCGCCCTTGGCGTGTTCTCCAAACCCGACCAAGGGTCAGCGGCCGTCCCATCCTATCCATATGATGTGACGAGTATCCGCCAGCTAATGATCAAAGCCACAGTACCCGCCCATGCCCCTGGTCAGCCGGACGAGGCAACAGTGCTCTCCACCTACCCGCTGACTAGGGTCGGCGTGTCTACAGTGCCCTACGCCTACCCGCAGACTAGGTCTGGCATGGAAACAGTGCCCCGGCATGACCTATAACGCCAACAAGCGGTGACCTGATGGAGCGCCACTGTAGCCGGCTCAACCCGGCCACGCCGTGACGATTGACAAGACAACACAAAGTGCCCCCAAGGAGCATGGGGCCCGCGTCCGAGGAACCCGGCAAGCCCTGGTACCCGGCGGGTCCCAGCATCGGGTTCCCGGACGCTGACAACCCGACCCTACGGCCTTGTAACATTACCCTTGTACCCCTGGGGGGTTAACCTATAAAACCCCCTAGGAGCCCCCATGCATACGGGCATCCCACTTCATTCACACAGTCGATCACACACGCCTAGCAATCGAGACCCGAGGAGAAGGAGCAGCCTAAGCCTTGGCCGGACCTCCTTCTTCCTCCCTACAGCTCTAGGAGCAGCTTTGTACTGTTACATATAAACCACACTTGGCAGGACTAGGGTGTTATCTCTCCGGAGAGCCGCGAACCTGGGTATGTCTTGCGTCCCTCGCTCGCTCATGCCGACCTCGCCTCTGGAGCCCACTAGTGCCCTCGAGCCTCCTCCTATCTTTAGCCATCCCTTGGCATCTGCCGTGCGCCCACCACGACAGTTGGCCCACCGTGGGGCAGCTCGAGGTCCTGGCCGGGAGCATGCTTCAGATGGGGATCTTCTCCGACTCCGACGAGCCCGTCACGCTAGCAGATGATGTCATCGACCCGCTCGCTGCCTCCTTCGCCATGCTGCGCACCTCCGACGCGCCTACGGACGACGAGTACCCTCGCGAGGTACTTAGCTTTTCCGACTCCCCGCTCTCATCGGCGCGATGGACCTCTCGTGGAGGTTTTCATCACCGACATCGACGCCTCCTCATCGTCGAGCGCGGCAAGGAAGGCCGCCGAAGCTAAGGCCGCTGTCGATAGGGCCGGCTTTCCCAACCCACTGCGCACCATGATACAGAGCCTCCGTGTTCCCCTCGGCACCGACATCGACGCCTCCAACATCATCGAGGTCCAGAGTCGCCTCAACGATGATTGCCAGCGCCTACTGGACCTCACCGAGACACTCTGTAACACCCTCGATGCGACTATATCTCCCACGTGTCGAGGCACGACTTAGAGGCATAATCGCATTGAAGGCCTATGTCGCAAGTCGGGTAATCATCACAAATATCCCATGTAATATAAATAATGAAAAGGGACAACATAGTTGGCTTACACTCGCCACGTCAATCAAGTACATAAATAACATACATCATCCAAACACTCATGGCCCGACTACGGCGCCAAAATAAAAGATAACCCCACAAGCGACATGGTCCCGATCACCCCAACTGGGCACACTACTGATCATCAGGAAAAGAAACATAGTAACACTGAGAATCCTCGTCGTACTCCCACTTGAGCTCAAGCGCGCCATCTGGAGCTGTATCATCGGTCCCTGCATCTGGTGTAATAGTAATCTGTGAGCCACGGGGACTCAGCAATCTCGCACCCTCGCGATCAAGACTATTTAAGCTTAATAGGTAGGATAGGGTAAATATATGTGGAGCTGCAGCAAGCGACTAGCATATATGGTGGCTCACTTATACGCAAAAGAGAGCGAGAAGAGGAGGCAAAGCGCGAACGAGAAACTAGAGAGCAACCTGCGCAAACATTACTCCAACACCGCGTCCATTTCCCGGACTCCGCCGAGAAGAGGCCATCATGGTAACACACACGGTTGATTCATTTTAATTAAGTTAAGGTTCAAGTTGTCTACAACCGGACATTAACAAATTCCCATCTGCCCATAACCGCAGGCACGGCTTTCGAAAGTTCAATCCCTGCAGGGGAGTCCCAACTTAGCCCATGACAAGCTCTCACGGTCAATGAAGGAATAGACCTCCACCCGAGACATTCCGATCAGACTCGGTATCCTGGTAGAACAAGACATTTCGACAGGTTAAAACAAGACCAGCAACACCGCCCGAATGTGCCGACAAATCCCGATACGAGCTGCACATATCTCGTTCTTAGGGCACACTCAGATGAGACTAGCTACGAGTAAAACCAACCCTCAAGTTTCCCCGAGGTGGCCCCGCAGGAAGCTCAGTCCGGACCAACCCTCAAGTTTCCCCGAGGTGGCCCCGCAGGCACTGGCCCGGGGGGGGGGGGTTAAATAAGATGACCCTCGGGCTCCGGAAACCCAAGGGAAAAAGAGGCTAGGTGGCAAATGGTAAAACCAATGTTGGGCATTGCTGGAAAAGCTTTAATCAAGGCGAACTATCAAGGGGTTCCCATTATAACCCAACCGCGTGAGGAACGCAAAATCTGGGAACATAACACCGATATAACCGAAACTAGGGCGGCAAGAGTGGAACAAAACACTAGGCGAGAGGCCGAGCCTTCCACCCTTTACCAAGTATATAGATGCATTAAGATAACATGGCAATATAATGATATCCCAACAAGTAAGTAAATGTTCCAACAAGGAACGGCTCCAATCTTCACCTGCAACTAGCAATGCTATAAGAGGGGCTGAGCAAAGCGGTAACATAGCCAATCAACGGTTTGCTAGGACAATGGTGGGTTAGAGACTGAACATGGTTATTTGGGAGGCTGACAAGCAAATGGTAGGCATCGTAGCATTGGCATAGCAAAAGAGCGAGCAAACTAGCATAGCAAAGATAGTAGTGATTTCGAGGGTATGATCATCTTGCCTGCAAAGTTGTTAGAGTTGACTGGATCCTCGAAAGCAAACTCAACGGGCTCCTCGTTAGCGAACTCGTCTCCCAGCTCTACCCAAACAAGACAAACAAGCAACAAGGATACAATCAACCACGTGCAAACTCAAACAACCCGATGCAAAGATGGTATGCTATGCGGGATGCATATGCAAGATATGACAGGAAATGCATGAACCTGGCCTCAACTTGGAAAACCAGGTGTTCCACTGGAAAGATGAGATGAAATCACTTGAAAACGATATAAAGAACGCCGGAATCGGAGTTACGGTTTGGAAATGGCAAGCGATTCAAATATGGCACCGGTCTGCGATTTACAGCAAGTAGGCATCTAAATGCAATGAGATGAACATGCTACAGCATCCAAACATGGCAACAAAATACATGGCAGGGAAGCATTCAAGATGCTTAACAAAATACTAGCACTGAGATACGGCCAGTTCATCCATTAAGAGGTTCAAACAAGCATGGCAAAAACGCAAACGGTAAACAGATCTCAGACTTGGTGAAATTAACACTTGTCTGGAATTCTAGATCATGAAGCCCTCTTCGGAGTAACAAAACAACATGCTACAGGACCTGAACATGACAAAGAAAGACATGGCATGGAGCTACTCAACAATCTTAACAAAAGTCCCTTAGTGACCTTTTGCCAAAAGGGATCACAAAATATACTAACAAGCACACGAACATAGCAAAAACATAATCAGTTTTCAGACTTAGTGAAAACTGGGATATGCTGAAACATAACTCACGAAGGCATGTTTATGAGCTCGATGCACTCACTATGGAGCAAGTCATGGCAAGACAAGCATACATCCATTAAGAAGGCACAAAATGCAAGCTACACATGGTAAGAACAATGGCATAGGAGATATACTCGCCTGCCACCCCAACGCTCCCACCATTGCCCGCAGAGCCACCGCCCACCACGCCTCTGCCACCTAACTCTACGCCGCCGCCCATCGTACTACCATCCCCACCACCGTCTCTGCCTAGATTGCCACCGTCTTCCCAGGCCATCTCTGGGCCATCAGAGCTTGCTCAGGATCCAGCAATGGCCAACTTCGAGCTCAACCCCACACCGTTCGTTCCGCATGGGTTCGATATCATCGACGGCGGCCCGCGGCGTCTCCCGCGCACCTTCTATTCCCCGGCTGTGGCTCCGGATCGCCAGCATGAAGATTACGCCATCGCCATTGTAGAGCCAGCTCCTCTGCCTGAGGAAACCCTTTTCTTTAGAAACATGGTCAGTAACTTTGTTATTCACAATCTTGGGCATGCTGTACTGGATGCTCAGCCATGGATTCAAGGAGTAGGGCTCTTTCGCTAGGCAAGCACTTGTCGATCACCCACCTTTTGATCTGGGCAATGACAGATTTGTTCGATTTGTGCCACATGATGAGGGTATCAACTATAGAGCTATCCAGGGTTTTAGAAGGGGCTAGGTCATGATTGTTGGAATCCCTCTGGATTATAGGCGCACGCAGTTTATTTCAGATGCTATTAGTACTTTTGGCCGTTTCCATCATTGGCACCAAGATGATCCTCTGCTTGTACGCACTCTGGCTTATGTATCTTTTCCTGCAACTACACTGGTGCCTCGAGATGTTGTATATCGGGAGTATGCGGACTTTGGTGGAACCCGCATCTCTTGGACTGCTCCGATCTACATCTTCTCTGCAGACTTTGCAGATATTCTGCCACAGGATGAGGACCCCATGCCCTTTGATGGAAACCCGCATCCACTCCCTGGACATCTTCAGTTCCACAATCACAATTGGGTTATGCCAGAGTTTCCAGAAATTGGCTGGGATGAATTACCTCCGCAAGAACATGGCCAACAGCCACATCATCAACATGATCCTCTTGAAGTGCAGCACAATGTTCAGCAGGAGATGGTGCAGGAAAATCAAGTTGTGGAACAGTCGAAAGAATCCATGGTCTTGCAGGTTTCAAATGATTCAGTCAACATGCCTGTGGATGATTTTGTCATTGTCCAGCAACCTGGGGCTCCCTTGTAGCCTCCCCTGCACATTGGACAGGTCCTCACAGTGTTTGGGCCTGTCTTGCCACCAGATATGTTATATCAGCGCTCTTTCCAGAAGATGATGCCCTCGCTCTATTTCTCTGCAATCCCAAAGTTCAGTTTCATGTCTGGATTTGGCTCTCTTTTGCTCTCTAGCATGTTTTGGGAGGTATCCTTTAATGGATACGATCTCAGTGATGGCCTACCGCCGGTGCCTGCCTCTTCGCATGTCAGTTCTCGCCTGCTCACTCCAGCAAAGAGGCCAGTTGCGAGGGCCCTATGCTTCGATGATATTTCTGAACCTATAAATGAGTCCTTCGAGTTCACGACTGTTGCACCAAGGGCCACCCTGAAACGTGAGCGCAAGAAGAAAGCTGTAAGCCTGGTGGAAATGGAGGTCCGTCGTAGTGCGCGACTTAGTGCTTTATGGGATGGATTCCGTGGCACTAAATCCCCTGGTCTGAACAGATCTTCGCACACACTGAAGAAACGCAAGACAAAGTCAGCTAGGGCTGAAGAAGATTCCTCTGTGCCTCCACCAACTGCAATTGCGGACCTTCAGCGCATTGGGGATCGCCTGCGCATTGCTCCAGAGAAGATTACTGCGGATAAGCTTGTTGCTAATCCGACTCAGTCTGCAAGCACCAACAGTTCAGATGATTGAGTTCATATGCCTGCTTCTTGGCCTATGGCGTGCCACATTAAAACGCGATCTATCTTTATTTATGTCTTTATGTTATGAACTGTGTGGCTTTGCTTCGTTTAGCTGGTCTACGTGGATCATTGTGTGGTCTACTTTTGCTGAGACATCTTATGGTTTGTAATGAATCAGACTGGGTTTAAAGATTGGAACGTTCTGTGCTGGAATGTGCGGGGCCTTAATTCAGAAACGCGACAGCTTGCTGTAAAGCAGAAAATTGATGAAAGCGGTTGTTCAGTGATTTGTCTTCATGAACTAAGTGCATGCACATTGATCATAGATTCATTAGAAAGTTCTATCCCCGGCGCTTTGACAATTTTGCTTATGTACCTTCAGCTGGGGCTTCGGCTGGTATGGTGGTTATTTGGAATTCTTCTTTTTTCGAAGGCAAATTAATTGTGGCTAAACCTTTTGGAATTATTGTGGAGTTCCTTTCCAAACATACATCTGAAGTTTGGAAACTAGTGACTGTTTATGGCCCTTGTCAAAATCCTGCACGTGATGAGTTTGTGCAGTGGTTATATAATCTGGACATTAATTGTGATGACAAATGGCTTCTTTTGGGAGATTTCAACTTTATGAGGTCACTTCAAAACCGCAACTTGCCTGGTGGCGACGTCAATGACATTTTCTTGTTCAATGAAATCATAGGTCATTTGGGGCTTATTGAGCTGCCAATTAAGGGTACGCAATACACGTGGTCCAATATGCAGTCTCAGCCCCTTCTTGAGCAACTTGACTGGTTCTTCACTTCAGTTGCTTGGACCACTGACCACCCAAACACCTTAGTTTTGCCTCTTGCGCGATCGACATCATATCATGTTCCTTGTGTTGTCACAATTGCCACGGCCATCCCTAAAGCTAGAGTCTTTCGTTTTGAAAATTACTGGGTTAATTTACCTGGCTTTCATGAGTGTGTTGTGCAGGTCTGGAACAACATGACGCCAAAGTCTTCTGCTGCTTTAACAATATCTGCTAAGTTTAAAGCGCTCAGATATGCTTTAAAACAATGGCATTTGAAGCTCTCCACAGTTAAAGCATTAATTGCGGATTGTAGCAAAGTAATTCTTTACTTTGATGAATTGGAGGAGATTCGTCCTTTAAGTTGGCCTGAATTCAATTTCCGGAGAATAGTTAAGGTACATCTGTAGGATATATTACACTGGCAATATGTTTATTGGAAGCAGCGCTGCACGATCCGGAGCATCAAGGTTGGAGAGGAGAATTCAAAGTATTTTCACGCCATGGCCACCGAAAGATATCGAAGAAATACTATTTCTTCAATCAAGAATGCAGCGGGGGAGGTGGTTTCGGAACACCAAATGTTGGCGGGCATGTTTTGGTCTGATTTCAATAATCGCATGGGCCATGCAAAAGGAATACAAATGGGTTTTGATCTGACCAATTTAATACAGCAAGTTGATGGTCTGGAAGATCTGTCTTTGCCGTTCACGGATTCTGAGGTTGAGGCTGTAATTAAACACATGCCTTATGACCGTGCGCCGGGCCCAGACGGCTTCACTGGTCTCTTCTTAAAGAAATGTTGGTCTATTCTCAAGGGGGACTTCATGCAACTTATCAATGACTTTTATGAGGGGAGATGTAATTTGGAATGTCTCAATAATTCCTTAATCACCCTAGTCCCCAAGAAACTAAGTCCAGAAGTTGTTGGGGATTTCAGACCCATTTCTCTTACCAACATGTGTTTAAAATTCCTGATGAAGTTGCTGGCCAATCGCCTGCAAAGGGTGATTCTGTGATGCATACACCGCAACCAATATGGTTTTCTCCGTTGCAGATCTATTCAAGACTGCCTAGCCTGGTGTTTCGAATATATCCATCAATGCAAAGCATCTAAACGACCCATCATCCTCCTCAAGCTTGATTTCACTAAGGCCTTTGATACCATCGAGCATGAGACCATCCTCCAAATCCTACGATGCAAGGGTTTTGATTCTCGTTGGACTGGCTGGGTCAATAGTATTCTGTCCACGGGTTCCTCTTCTGTCCTTTTAAATGGTGTGCCAGGTAAACACTTTGTATGCAGATCTGGGGTTCGTCAAGGAGATCCACTATCTCCGCTATTATTCGTCATTGCGGTGGATTTGCTCCAATCTGTAGTCAATGAGATCTGCTCAAGAGGAATTCTTTCTTTACCAATTCCAACAAACTCCCGGGACTATCCGATTGTTCAATACGCGGATGACACGCTTATTGTCTTACCTGCGATTGATGATCAGTTGATTGCTTTTAAGGAGATGCTCGTAACGTTCGCAGCATCAACTGGTTTGCATGTCAACTTCAGTAAGTCATCCATTATTCCTCTCAATATGACGGATGAAGAGGGCGCTCGGGTTGCTAGCCTACTAGGTTGTGATGTAGGATCTATGCCCTTCACATACCTAGGTCTACCTATGGGCACCTCTTGGCCCACGATCTATGATTTGCTGCCACTTGTGGATCGTATTGAGCGAAGGCTGTCTGCTTCCTCATGTTTACTGAATCAAGGCAGTCGGCTCCAATTGCTCCAGTCAGTGCTTTGTTCGATGCCAATCTACTTCCTGTGCACACTATCTCTCCCTAAAGGGATCTTGCAACAGATTGAGAGAATTATGCGGCAGTGTCTATGGAGAGGCAACACTGATAATCCGAGACAATCCTTAGCTGCTTGGGATCGAGTCTGTAGACCTAAGAAGTGTGGTGGTCTGGGAGTATTAAACTTGGGTCTCCAAAATGAAGCCTTGTTACTTAAGCACCTGTTCAAGTTCTTCAACAAAATGGACGTCCCTTGGGTCACATTAATTTGGGAAACTTATTATGCTGCTTCGCCACCGCAGGTTACTCAAAGTTGTGGCTCCTTTTGGTGGAGGGATGTCATGAAATTATACACCAACATCTGCAAGTTAGCCATCCCTGAAGTGCATTCTGGCAACACGGTGACATTTTGGCTTGATCGATGGCAGTTGGGAAATAATGTGGTCCTTTTACGCGCCCGTATCCCCAGGCTCCATTCTTTTGTCATCAGTGACACGATCACTGTCAGGGAGTTTTTGGAGCTACCACAGATCTCCGACCACTTTCATTTGCCGCTATCGCATGAAGCATATAATGAGTTACTTCAACTTCAAGATTTACTTGTCTCAGTTAACTTGAATGATGATGGCAAGGACATATGGAAGTGGCCGTCCAAAACTGGAGAGTTCAAATCAAAGATATATTATGAGTCTTGCTTCTCACATTTGGTGGTAGATCCCATATTCAAATGGATTTGGAAGTGTGCTTGCACGTTAAAGTTTAAAGTTTTTGGATGGCTTCTTTTATTAGACCGTTTAAACACCAGGGACATGATGCAACGCAGGAGCTGGATCATTCATGATGATACGTGTGTTCTTTGCCTCTCTGCCACACATGAGGATCGTGAACACCTTTTCTTTGCATGCAATTTCAGCCAGAGGGTTTGGAATTACCTTGGGATTTCCTGGAACGCTCAGCACAACCAGAGTACATATGACATGGCTCTTGCTGCTAGAAGGGACTTTGGTTATCCTTTCTTCATTGAGGTAGTTTTTATTGCTACTTGGAACATCTGGATTCAATGGAATGGAAAGATCTTTAGAAATGAGAGACCCACCTTCATTTCTTGGAGGAGGAACTTCATCCATGATATTTCCTTACTGGCTCATAGAATCAAATGTAAATATAGGGATAGTCTAACTTCCTAGATAGCCTCTCTATCGTAGGCCCATTGTAAGTAGTTTCTTTCCTAGCTCCTAGCTTCTCTGTAATTATGTAAACTTTTATTCTCCTAACTAATAAAACACTGTGAGGCTATTGCCTTGCAGTACATAGTCAAAAAAAAGAACAATGGCATAGTATGCAGGATCAACTACAATAACATCGGCAAAATCGCAAACAAGTTGATGATCTGCCCAGATTCACAACGAAGCAAAAGTAGAGCTCGATCGACTCAAGCTAGGGTGCTCCAAATATGCAAACAAAGACATGGATGGATAGAGCACTACAATATTAACAAAACTCCTTTACTGATCATCCTCAAAAGAGGCACGGATCACTAGGAAACAACATGAACATATGGCATCGTGAACTAAACAATCCCAGGACTTAGTGAAATCACTAGGTCACTGAAAACAGATTTACCGGGTGCCCCAATTTGCACGCTTGCACTAAGCACCACACACATCACAAAATACATGGGTTGCACCTCTGGAAAGATGACAAAACCCTTAACAAAACATATGAAGGACTCATAGGTATATCATGCACACAAAAATCATGGCAAAAATGACAAAAGTCTAAGATGAACTAGCATATCTGACAATTAACTCACAAAGCCCTCTTCTAACAGCATTTCGGGCATCAAGATGAACTCTAATGAAAATGATGCAATGGAATGAAATGATGTACTCTTCGAGACGAACATTTTGATATGCTATATGCATGAATCGGAGCTACGGATGCGGAGATATAGCAGGTCAAAGTAGGCATAAAAATTTAAAGGGAGAGGGGGAAAGTCAACCCTCGCTAGGGTTTACTGTAGCAGCGAATCCAGATCTGGGCGCGGCACTATAGCAGCTCGGGGTCGCCGGAGTTGGAAGGGCCGAGGTGGCCGGAGCTCCTAGCGGCCGGAGAAGCTCGCCGGGGACCGGATCCGGGCGAGGGGAGGCGATGGCGAGGTGGCGGCGGGTCGGCGAGGTGATGCGGGCGGCCGGTGATGGGCAGCGGGGCGGCGCTGTTGCGGAGGAGGCGGCCGCCGGCGTCGTGGAAGAAGGCGGCGGAGGCGCGGTCTCGGGCGGCGGGGCGCGGGCGATGGGCCTCGGGGGCCAGGCGCGGGCTCCCGGGCCTCGGCGGCGGCGGCGGCGGAAGCGCCACGTGGCGGGCGGCGATAGGCGGTGGCGGATCCGGACACGTCCGGCTCGGTGCGGAAGTTGTCCGGCGGCGGCGGAGATCTTTTTTTAGGGTTTCGAGAGGGGAGAGAGATCCAAATTTCGGGGGGGGGGGTCTATTTATAGGCATAGAGGGAGCTAGGAGAGTCCAAATGAGGTGCGGTTTTCGGCCACGCGATCGTGATCGAACGCTCTAGGTGATGGAGCAAAGTTTGGTGGGTTTTGGGCCAAATTGGAGGGGTGTTAGGCTGCAACCCACACGAGGCCTCTTCGGTCCCTCGGTTAACCGTTGGAGCATCAAACGAAGTCCAAATGGTGCGAAACTTGACAGGCGGTCTACCGGTAGTAAACCAAGGCCGCATGACAAGTCTCGGTCCAATCCGGAAATGTTTAATCCCCACACACGAAAGAAAGCTAGAAATGACCACCGGAGGAGAACGAAACGCCGGAATGCAAAACGGACAACGGGGAAAATGCTCGAATGCATGAGATGAACACGTATGCAAATGCAATGCACATGATGACATGATATGAGATGCATGACAACGATAACAACACACGGAGACAAAGACCCGAACCCGAGAAAATAAATAACTTAAAGCCAGAAACAACAAGAGTTGGATTACATATTGGGAAAGTTATATCCGGGGTGTTACACACTCGCCGCCATGCAGCGTCGCCTCGACTCCGCCCAGCTAGAGCGCAACCCCGCCTACGACTTCACGCCTGCCGCCCCCGAGCCAAGCCAGGTCGCCGACGTGCGAGCCCGAGGTGGCGCGATCGGGCGCGCTTTCGGCGCCCTCCCTCCCGTCTACGAGACTCCTGTGAAGAACATGCATGCTGCCCAGGCAGCCGCGGCAGGCATGGATCATCTCGCGGGCGAAGAGCTATAGGATCACCTCAAGAGGGTGAACGACCTCCTCGCTATGGCTAACGCGCAGCAGGACCGCCTCAACCAACTCGCCAAGCCGGCCAGATCCGGCTCAGCTCGTGTCGCTGGACCCGGCGATTTCCAGCACACGGCGTCTTCGCCACCCGGTGAGGCGCACTCTTGCCGCACCCGGTCCCGGCGCAAACCCGCCCTGATGGCCACTGGCAGCTTGACGGATGAGCCGGCCTTCGAGGCCCAGCGCCACCTCAATCCCCTGCTCCAACCCGGCTGACGTCCGGCTGCAGGCGACCCGCCCCCCTGCGGTGCGGTCACCGACCGGCTGGGCCCACGCGGCATCGACAACACCGACGCTCGTCACCGCCTCGACCAACTCGCCCTCTCCTAGGAGTCGGAAGAGACCGGCCCCGTCGGACCGGCGTGCTTTGAGCCATGCATCCGGGGCAAGCCCTTCACCGAAGGGTTTACGATCCCCCGCGACACCCCCAAATACAATGGCACTGTGAAGCCGGAGGACTAGCTCACTAACTACACCACCGCCATCGGCATCACCGGTGGCAACCACCACCTCGCCGTGTGTGTAACGCCCCGAGACCGATGTGCCAGGTGTCCTCCAGTTATTCGTTGTCGTTGCCATGTCATTCGCTTGTGTGTTGCATTTCATCATGTCATCATGTGCATTGCATCATCATGTTTTCAAAACTTGCATCCGTCCCGGTCTCCTCAGTTCCGTCCGTTGTCCGTTCTGAGCCCAACCACACTTGCACGCGCCCGCGGCATGTCCGAAATAGTATTTTATAAGTGGCCGGAAAATGTTCTCGGAATGGGATGAGAGTTACCGTGTGGTCTTATTATAGTGTAGATAGACCGCCTGTCAAGTTTCATCGCATTCGGAGATCGTTTGATGCCCCAACGGATAACTATAGCGGAAGTATAGCCGGTCTAACGTCGGACGTTTTCGGTCTCCACAAACAGTCGCCGTGTCTCTCTCTTCTCTTCTCTCAGCTCGAGACCGTCTACACAGCCCACTACTCACCGCCAGACCCTACCTAACGTCTCTTCACAGCCCCCGACCCCCCTCACGTGCGCGTCCGAAACTGTCCCGGACCCGACCCTGACAGTCGTTACCGTTGTGTCCGGATCATCCCCAAACATCTACAAAATATCACCATTTTCTTATTTGGATTCCCTAGCCTACTTTTCCTGATCGTCTGATTTTGATCGGAGGGACTTGGTAGCCCCTAACCTAATCCCCTGCTATATATAAATAGGTCCAACCCTAGATCCTAGGTGCCTTGTCCCATCGATCCAATCGCGCCGCCGCCACTCCTCCAGTCCCTTCTTCCTCGGGATCCCCTCCCGATCCAGTCCATCAAACGTAGCCTCCGACCACCTCGCTTGTTCTCCGCGCCCCTCCATTCCCAGCCTCCCGCGCGCTGCCGCATGCCTGACCTCAAGCTCTCCCGCATCCAGCCGACGCTCAATCCAATTTGAGATCGAGGCCACATCCTCGACGACCGAGCGCCCTCGACTCTCCCTGTGCGAGTTGTCGCCACCAGGCCGCTGCTTCCTCTTGCCTGTGCCCCACGCCGAGCTCGTCCTTGAGCATGCCGCCGCCCAGTTGACCGCTGTCGACCAGGCCAGACCTCCCCTGCTCCTTTCCTTCTCCTTCCATGCCTCTACTCCCTCCTCTCACATCTCTCTCTCTCCCTGGTCGTGAAACAGGAGCTATGCCTCGATGCCATGGCCGCCGCCCCGCTTCTTCGAGACCACCCGCCGACGGCCTTGCCGGAGCAGCGCCGCTGCATCAGGCCAGGGCCCTCGCCGCCGTCCTGTTCTTCTTCCTGCAGAAGTGCTACACCACCCCAAGCTGCTCCGCCTCCGCGCCATGGATGGCCCCAACAACCGCCTGGAGTTCACCTGCGCCGCGCCCCTCGCTGGACGTCCCATGTTTCGCCTCCCGCGCCGAGCTCCTCAAGTCCTGCGTCCGCCGTGGTCGTGGAGCACATCGGCGTCGTCCTCGCCTCCCTACAGGAACTGAACATCGCCGCCGCCCATGGAACTCCTCCGCCATGACCAGCTTCTCTCCAATGCATCGCGTCGCCTACTTCACTGCGGGATTGACTCCCTCCACCTCGATCTGGTTGCTGCCGTCGTGCCAAGCTCCGTCGTTGCCTGCCTGCGTTCTGGTCGCCCGCTTCCGCCTCCTCTGCAACGAGCAGAAGCCCGTTCATCAGGCGCCCGCCTCCCCTACTTCTGTTGCGCGAGGAGAAACGCCCCAGCGATGTTGCCTCCCTTGCGCCGCCTTCTTGTGCCACTCCTGCGTCGTCGGTCTTCCTCCGTGATGCTGCCGCTCGAAGAGCCATGCGCCAAGTCCCCCCTGCACTCTGTTGACCTCGCCGTCTCGCCAAGGCCGGCCTCCGCCATCTGTCCCACTGCGTCGGGTGAGGCGGGTTTGTCCGCTTCGATTCCGCGCGATCAACGCACGCATCGCTTGCTCAGCGCCTTGCTTCAGCCCGCCAGATCCGCCGGCCTGTTGGCCCATGGGTGACTAGGCCAACAGCCCCTCTCCTTTGCTCCCATCAGGCCAGCTAGATACGGCCCGTTACGTGTTTTTTTTCATCCAGCGATTTTCTATTTATTCCAGAGATGATTGTTTTACAGAAAAGTCCCTGATCTTCATGCATTTAATATCTCACGAACCGTGCATCGGTTTGAAAAACTTAATATATGAAACTTGCGCAGAATTTTGTGTAGATTAATAATATCTGACTTTCATCGATGTTTGAAATGTTTAAAATGATGTTTGCATTATTTTGTTCCTATGCCATGCTAAAATGATTTAATTCATAACTTAATAACCGTAACTCCGAATTTAATAATCTTTATATGTAAATGGGGTAGAAAAATGTCTAGTTTATCATGGTGGCATCATCTTGCATGTCTAATAACTCTAAAATTGTGTTTTGGTCAGAACAGTACCAAACCTTAAATTATGCATATGAGGATTTTCCGGAATTGTTGTTTGTTATATCCAGCCTCATTTAAACTTGCCTAGATAGGTAGTTCCACTTTGCTTCACCTCTTGCCATGCTTAATAACATTTAATATTGTTGGTTTCATAACCGAGAGAGAACTAAGTAATTGATGTGGTGTTCCGTCAATATGCAACTCGTTGCATATTGAGCTCCACTTAAATTTGTAGGATTGCTTGTGCACTTTACCATGCCATGCTTCTTTAAACCGGACATGCATCATACTTGTTTGCGCATCGTGACATGCTTATGTGGTGGTTGTTTACTATGTTGTGTGCTTCTTTTCCGGTGATTGCTTCTTCGGGTTGGTTCCGGTAACGTCGAGTTTGTGAGGACCCGTTCATCGACGTCCGTTTGTCTTCTTCATGGGCTCTATCTTCTTCCTTTTGGGATCTCAGGCAAGATGATCATACCCTCGAACTCACTTCTATCTTTGCTTTGCTAGATGCTCGCTCTTTTGCTATGCCATTGCTACAATGCCTACCACTTGCTTGTCAGCCTCCCAAATTGCCATGTTCAGCCTCTAACCCACCAATGTCCTAGCAAACCGTTGATTGGCTATGTTACCGCTTTGCTCAGCCCCTCTTATAGCGTTGTTAGTTGCAGGTGAAGATTGAAGTTTGTTCCTTGTTGGAACATGCATATGTTGTTCCTTGATGGAACATGTTTACTTGTTGGGATATCACTATATATCTTATTTAATTAATGCATCTATATACTTGGTAAAGGGTGGAAGGCTCGGCCTTATGCCTGATGTTTTGTTCCACTCTTGCCGCCCTAGTTTCCGTTATATCGGTGTTATGTTCCCGGATTTTGCATCCCTTACGCGGTTGGGCTATAATGGGAACCCCTTGACAGTTCGCCTTAAGTAAAGCTTTTCCGGCAATGCCCAACATTGGTTTTACCATTCGCCACCTAGCCTTTTCTTTCCCTTCGGTTCTGCGGACTCAAGGGTCATCACTATTTTACCCCCCACCCCCCGGGCCAGTGCTCCTCTGAGTGTTGATCCACCTGTCAGTTGCCGGTGGCCACCAGGGGCAACTCTGGGCTGGCTTACCCGTACCTAAGACAATCTGAGTGTGCCCCGAGAAAGAGATATGTGCAGCTCCTTTCGGGATTT
The DNA here is from genome assembly GCA_034509565.1 of Triticum monococcum. NCBI lineage: Eukaryota > Viridiplantae > Streptophyta > Magnoliopsida > Poales > Poaceae > Triticum > Triticum monococcum. The sequence goes on from CM067843.1 coordinate 248,458,213, forward strand.
GTCGGCACATTCAGGCGGTGTTGCTGGTTTAGTTTTACCCTGTCGGAATGTCTTGTTGTACCGGGATACCTAGTCTGATTGGAACGTCTTAGGTGGAGGTCTATTCCTTCGTTAATCGTGAGAGCTTGTCATGGGCTAAGTTGGGACACCCCTGCAGGGATTTGAACTTTCGAAAGCCGTGCCCGCGGTTATGGGCAGATGCGAATTTGTTAATGTCCGGTTGTAGAAAACCTGAAGTTGACCTTAATTAAAATGAATCAACCGCGTGTGTAACCGTGATGGTCTCTTTCCGGCGGAGTCCGGGAAGTGAACATGGTTGTTGGAGTTATGCTTGATGTAGGTAGTCCAGGATCACTTCTTGATCATACTTTTATCAACCGTGCTTTGCCTTCTCTTCTCGCTCTCATTTGCGTATGTTAGCCACCATATATGCTAGTCGCTTGCTGTGGCTCCACCTCATACCTTTACCTTACCCATAAGCTTAAATAGTCTTGATCGCGAGGGTGCGAGATTGCTGAGTCCCCGTGGCTCACAGATACTTCCAAAACCAGCTTGCAGGTGCCGTTTAGTCCGTGCAGATGACGCAACCCAGCTCAGGAGGAGCTCGTTGAAGACCTTGTTCATTTGTGTTGTTTTGTCCTAGTTGATCAGTAGTGGAGCCCAGTTGGGGTCGATCGGGGACCTTTGTCGCATTTGGGGTTCTTCTTTTATTTTGGTTCCGTAGTCGGACCTTGAGTGTATTTGAATGATGTAATGCTTTATTCATGTATTTGTGTGAAGTGGCGATTGTAAGCCAACTACGTATCTCTTTCCCTTATTATATTACATGGGTTGTGTGAAGATTACCTCACTTGCGACATATGCCTTCAATGCGATTATGCCTCTAAGTCGTGCCTCGACATGTGAGAGATATAGTTGCATCGAGGGTGTTATAAGTTGGTATCAGAGCCTTCCCCGACCTTAGGAGCCCCCATTGCTTGATCGTTTTTAGCAGCCGAGTTGTGTCTAGAAAAAAATGTTTTGAGTCATCTAGGAATTATATATCGGAGAGCTTAGGAATTCTTTTTACTTCCCAGTCTCCTCATCGCTCTGGTAAGGCATCCTGACGTAGAGTTTTCACTCTTCTCTTCTCAAATTTCACTAAATTTTTTTAGGATCACGCGGGTATCTTGGAATCGTTCCGATGGTTTTATGATGAGAACATTGTCTTGGTGCCTCCTGTCAGGGGTTTAGTGGAAGTGTCCCGGGGAGTTGAGCTCTGAGGTGTTGTCATCATAATTTTATCGTTGCAGTTCTGGAATACCTGAGTTTAGTACGCAGACATCGAAAATCTCTTTTATGCAGTTCGTTGGTGAGATAACCTCGACGCCACCTAGTACTGGGCGGGAGTTCGGGAGTATCGCCATAACTTGTATAACGGATGCTTTTCGAAGGTTGAGGTAGACGATTTCCGAAGGTTTCTTGGTTATGTGTTGAAGGATGGATACAGCTGGATGTAGGATTTGCTAGTTTGGGTGAGATATTATGCTTCCCCTGTATCCCCAACACCTGATTGCAGAACCGGAAAATTTCGGGAGTTTCATAAGTGGGAATTCAAGTAGCTCTTAGGATATCTTTCCGACAGGTGTATGATATGAAATTGGGGTTCGACGTCTAGTGGTTCGCCTATTCACGGTCGGTTTTACACTAGTCTCGTTGTGTCTTAAAGAGTCCTTGGCTGTGCCGACTCGGGGACGCTTCGTATGTCATGTGCACTGCCTTGTACATGATGGTGCTGTACGATCAAGCCCGTGTAGGTCCCACCACGAAAACTTCGGACGAAATCTCTATCATATGTTTGTTCTGGCTTATTCTGCAAGCCAACCCTTTGTTTTTGTTTTGAGTTGTGGTATTCGAGTTGCTTCAATGTAAAATGTTGATTCCATACCTTTCCCTAAGCGGTGTTCTCATACTCCGATGTGAGTACTAATCCTTCTCGGTCATCGAGACGGTCATGTCAATCCTTTTCAACCGGTGTTGTTTCTTTTCAATTGGATCCGATCATTTCAACATTCGCAAGATCAACTCAAGTCTTATCAACGGTGTTTTTTTCATCCGTCTCCAAGTTGCCTTTGTTTTCCCTCCCTCCCACCCTTATTTTTCTTCAACGATTCAGATTTATTATTCAAGTATCCTTTTATTGATGGGAAGTCTCTCCATCCTTTTTCCATCAATATTCTTATCCGGTGATTCTCATGAAGATTTTAATGGAGTTAAGTGCAGCATTATTTATTCTTTTTCTTCTGCGGTGGAACCAGTGCAAGCTTTGTTGATCATATCCTTTCCTCATTTCAATGCTTGCTCATGCCGGTGCAATTCTTAATCATTCATTTCTCGCTATTCAATTATTCTGGAGTGCTAAAGATATTTCAGAAGATTCGTATTTCCACTCTTAATCCCTTCAAACTCTTTCGAGGATGTCCCCTCATTCAAGCCATTTAATTCAACCGGTGCATTCCCTCTTTTAAATCGTTCTACGGTTTTTCTCTTGAGTGGGCCCTAACCCACAGGTCTTTTCCCAGGATCTTACCTGACTCTTCTAATTTCTACCGGAATTATTCTCAAATCCATTTCGAAGTTTGACGTAAGAATGAGTTATCATCAGTCATATGTATTTCTCCAAGATCTGTCGAATTCTTTTCATCATTGGCTCAACCTCTTCGTTTTGATTCTTCCAGAGTGTCTAAATAAGTCATGGTGTTGTTCTCGTCATCATTCTCGGATTTTCAAGACCGAAGAAGAGTTTCTCTTTAATCTTTCTCTTTTCTTTCCAAGATTCGTGATTCTAGCTTGTTGCCATCCTCTCATAACCGTTTTCATCGTGAGAATTCTTTTCACCCTTCCGGAAAAATTTAATAGTCTTCTCAGTTGTTATCCGGAGTCCATCATCTAAGATTTATTCATTCTCAGCTTTCAGCTCTCGTTCTTCAATTTTACCGATGCTTCATTCAAGTGATCTTTAATCGGCTCGTGATCTCTTTGTTCTCTTCATTCATTTCCTAATTCTTCCCGGTGTTTCTTTATCTTACTCCATTCATTTTCAATTCTTACGGTGGTTCGTGCAAGATTCCTCTTCTTTCGTTATCATATCAATTCATTCATTGTTCGAATTCTACCGGTGGTTCGTTGAAGACCTTCTCACGTTTTGATATATCTCATTTAATCTTTTCTACGAGAATAAGTAGTATGTCAAATCCATTGATTGTCATCAATTTGAATTGGTGAAGGATACACATAACATAATTCTTATTCTGGTTCCATCCAAGTGTTCAATTCCTTATTTCGGAGGCTCATCAAATTCTCGTCTTCATTTGTTTCATCTTTCTTTTACCAGAGTTCCAACCTCTTTCAATTATATCACCACGGAGATTCATCTAAATCATTGCAAGGCTTCAACCTTATTCTTTTCATCCTCCATTTCGATTGATCATTTCTTTTATTTACGGAGTTCCTCATGAAGGTTCTACATGATGGTTCATCAAGGATTTAATTCATTCTCGAAGTGTTCATCCAGATTCTTTTATAAGAAGCTTAGGCTTTCTTCATTTGGTAATCCGGAGTGCAATTCTTTCTTCCGTATCATTGGAGGTGGTATTATGTCATTCTTGATAATTGAAATTCATGTTTTATGATTCACACGTTGTCATGAATGAGATATTTTAAATCCATCAACCCCTCCGTTGGAGTTATCTTGTATCATGTTTCACCTAAAGCCTTCCCTAAGGATTGATGCTATTTATGGTGCTTATAATGACCCAAGTTCTTCATTTATCCTCCCGGCGAAATAAGTTTTCTCATCTCCTTGGTCATATCAATCCAATTCTTTTCCCGTGAGTGGCAGGTTGTCATCTCTTAAATTTGGAATGTATTCCATAAGACCACATCAAGGTTATTCTTTTCATTGTTGGTGCTCCAACAACTCCGTTCGACCCTTCTCCTAAGGATGTCTTCGCAAGCTCTTTTGGCAGAAGTTGGCATTTTCTTCTCCATTCTCCTATTTCAATTACCTATCCTCTATTCTTTTGTTCTAGAGGCATTTTGATGTTGTTCTTTTCAACCCATCATCTCGTTTTGTCAAGATCATGTTCTTTTCATGCCTATCCATTTAACCGGAGTTTTGGGTCCTTTTGCTCAAGCTCTTTCATTTTATCAAGTTCTTCATCTCTTTTAAACCGGAGTGCTGGCTGAGATCTTTCTTACCCCTTGTTCCATTCATTCAATACTTCCGAAGGATGTATGTTGTGATTTCATCAAGTATCCTCTCAACTTATCAAGTTCTTATTCAATTTCTGTTATTTTAACCGAAGTGTCGTGCCATCTTTCCAAGTTCTCTCATCTTATCAAGTTTTCTTCCCTGCGCAACCGGAGTGTTGTCGTATTTGACCTTATTGTTCCTTGTTCTCCTTTTCTAACCGATTGTTTTCAACTTCATTCATCTTCGTTGTATTCTTTTCTCGATTTGTTCAACCTCGCAAGGTTCTTTGGTCTCACTCGTTTGTCAAAGAAGCAACTTAGTTTTACCTCTTCTCTTTCACTCTTCCGTTGTCTCTCCGGTGCCATTCTAGATCTCGGGATGAGATCCTCTTGTAGTGGTGGAGTGTTGTAACGCCCCGAGGCCGATGTGCCAGGTGTCCTCCAGTTATTCGTTGTCGTTGCCATGTCATTCGCTTGCGTGTTGCATTTCATCATGTCATCATGTGCATTGCATCATCATGTTTTCAAAACTTGCATCCATCCCGGTCTCCTCAGTTCCGTCCGTTGTCCGTTCTGAGCCCAACCACACTTGCACGCGCCCGCGGCATGTCCGAAATAGTATTTTATAAGTGGCCGGAAAATGTTCTCGGAATGGGATGAGAGTTGACGTGTGGTCTTATTATAGTGTAGATAGACCGCCTGTCAAGTTTCATCGCATTCGGAGATCGTTTGATACCCCAACGGATAACTATAGCCGGTCTAACGTCGGACGTTTTCGGTCTCCGAAAACAGTCGTCGGGTATCTCTCTTCTCTTCTCTCAGCTCGAGACCGTCTACACAGCCCACTACTCACCGCCAGACCCTACCTAACCTCTCTTGTCAGCCCGCGACCCCCCTCACGTGCGCGTCCGAAACTGTCCCGGAACCGACCAGGACAGTCGTTACCGTTGTGTCCGGATCATCCCCAAACATCTACAAAATATCACCATTTTCTTATTTGGATTCCCTAGCCTACTTTTCCCAATCGTCTAATTTTGATCGGAGGGACTAGGTAGCCCCTAACCTAATCCCCTCCTATATATAAATAGGTCTAACCCTAGATCCTAGGTGCCTTGTCCCATCGATCCAATCGCGCTGCCGCCACTCCTCTAGCCCCTTCTTCCTCGGGATCCCCTCCCAATCCAGTCCATCAATCGCAGCCTCCGACCACCTCGCTTGTTCTCCGCGCCCCTCCATTCCCAGCCTCCCGCGCGCAGCCGCATGCCCGACCTCAAGCTCTCTCGCATCCAGCCGACGCTCGATCCAATTTGAGATCGAGGCCACATCCTCGACGACCGAGCGCCCTCGACTCTCCCCGTGCGAGTTGTCGCCACCAGGCCGCTGCTTCTTCCTGCCTGTGCCCCACGCCAAGCTCGTCCTTGAGCATGCCGCCGCCCTATTGACCGCCGTCGACCAGGCCAGACCTCCCCTGCTCCTTTCCTTCTCCTTCCATGCCTCTAGTCCCTCCTCTCACATCTCTCTCTCCCTGTTCGTGAAACAGGAGCTATGCCTCGACGCCATGGCCGCCGCCCTGCTTCTTCGAGACCACCCGCCGACGGCCTTGCCGGAGCAGCGCCGCTGCATCAGGCCAGGGCCCTCGCCGCCGTCCTGTTCGTCTTCCTGCAGAAGTGCTACACCACCCCAAACTGCTCCGCCTCCGCGCCATGGATGGCCCCGACAGCCGCCTGGAGTTCACCTGTGCTGCGCCCCTCGCTGGACGTCCCCTGTTTCGCCTCCCGCGCCGAGCTCCTCAAGTCCTGTGTCCACCGTGGCCATGGAGCACATCGGCGTCGTCCTCGCCTCCTTACAGGAACTAAACATCGCCGCCGCCCATGGAACTCCTCCGCCATGACCAGCGTCTCTCCAACGCATCGCGTCGCCTACTTCACTCCGGGACTGACTCCCCCCACCTTGATCTGGTTGCTGCCGTCGCGCCAAGCTCCGCCGTCGCCTGCCCGCGTTCTGGTCGCCCGCTTCCGCCTCCTCTACAACGAGTAGAAGCCCGTTCATCAGGCGCCCGCCTCCCCTACTTCTGTTGCGCGAGGAGAAACGCCCCAGCGATGTTGCCTCCCTTGCGCCGCCTTCTTGTGCCACTCCTGCGTCGCCGGTCTTCCTCCATGATGCTGCCACTCGAAGAGCCATGCGCCAAGTCCCCCCTGCGCTTCGTTGACCTCGCCATCTCGCCAAGGCCGGCCTTTGCCGTCTGTCCCACTGCGTCGGGTGAGGCGGGTTCGTCCGCTTCGATTCCGCACGGTCAACGCACGCATCGCTTGCTCAGCGCCCTGCTTCAGCCCGCCAGATCCGCCGGCCTGTTGGCCCATGGGTGAGTAGTCCAATAGCCCCTCTCCTTTGCTCCCATCGGGCCAGCTAGATACGGCCCGTTACGTGCTTTTTTTCATCTAGCGATTTTCCATTTATTCCAGAGATGACTGTTTTATAGAAAAGTCCCTGTTCTTCATGCATTTAATATCTCACGAACCGTGCATCGGTTTTGAAAAACTTAATATATGAAACTTGCTCAGAATTTTGTGTAGATTAATAATATCCGACTTTCATCTATGTTTGAAATGTTTAAAATGATGTTTGCATTATTTTGCTCCTATGCCATGCTAAAATGATTTAATTCATAACTTAATAACCGTAACTCCGAATTTAATAATCTTTATATGTAAATGGGGTAGAAAAATGTCTAGTTTATCATGGTGGCATCATCTTGCATGTCTAATAACTCTAAAATTGTGTTTAGGTCAGAACAGTACCAAACCTTAAATTATGCATATGAGGATTTTCCGGAATTGTTGTTTGTTATATCCGGCCTCATTTAAACTTGCCTAGATAGGTAGTTCCACTTTGCTTCATATCTTGCCATGCTTAATAACATTTAATATTGTTGGGTTCATAACCGAGAGAGAACTAAGTAATTGATGTGGTGTTCCGTCAATATGCAACTCGTTGCATATTGAGCTCCACTTAAATTTGTAGGATTGCTTGTGCACTTTGCCATGCCATGCTTCTTAAACCGGACATGCATCATACTTGTTTGCGCATTGTGACATGCTTATGTGGTGGTTGTTTACTATGTTGTGTGCTTCTTTTCCGGTGATTGCTTCTTCAGGTTGGTTCCGGTAACGTCGAGTTTGTGAGGACCTGTTCATCTACGTCCTTTGTCTTCTTCATGGACTCGTTCTTCTTCCTTTCGGGATCTCAGGCAAGATGATCATACCCTCAAAATCACTTCTATCTTTTCTTTGCTAGATGCTCGCTCTTTTGCTATGCCATTGCTACGATGCCTACCACTTGCTTGTCAGCCTCCCAAATTGCCATGTTCAGCCTCTAACCCACCAATGTCCTAGCAAACCATTGATTGGCTATGTTACCGCTTTGCTCAGCCCCTCTTATAGCGTTGTTAGTTGCAGGCGAAGATTGAAGTTTGTTCCTTGTTGGAACATGGGGATGTTGCTCCTTGATGGAACATGTTTACTTGTTGGGATATCACTATATATCTTATTTAATTAATGCATCTATATACTTGGTAAAGGGTGGAAGGCTCGGCCTTATGCCTGGTGTTTTGTTCCACTCTTGCCGCCCTAGTTTCCGTTATATCGGTGTTATGTTCCCGGATTTTGCATCCCTTACGCGGTTGGGCTATAATGGGAACCCCTTGACAGTTCGCCTTAAGTAAAGCTTTTCCAGCAATGCCCAACATTGGTTTTACCATTCGCCACCTAGCCTTTTCTTTCCCTTGGGTTCTGCAGACTCAAGGGTCATCATTATTTTACCCCGCCGGGCCAGTGCTCCTCTGAGTGTTGGTCCACCTGTCAGCTGCTGGTGGCCACCAGGGGCAACTCTGGGCTTGCTTACCCGTACCTAAGACAATCTGAGTGTGCCCCAAGAAAGAGATATGTGCAGCTCCTATCGGGATTTGTCGGCACATTCGGGCGGTGTTGTTGGTTTAGTTTTACCCTATCGAAATGTCTTGTTGTACCGGGATACCGAGTCTGATCGGAACGTCTCGGGTGGAGGTCTATTCCTTCGTTGAACATGAGAGTTGTCATGGGCTAAGTTGGGACACCCCTGCAGGGATTTGAACTTTCGAAAGCCGTGCCCGCGGTTATGGGCAGATGGGAATTTGTTAATGTCCGGTTGTAGAAAACCTGAAGTTGACCTTAATTAAAATGAATCAACCGCGTGTGTAACCGTGATGGTCTCATTCCGGCGGAGTCCAGGAAGTGAACACGGTTGTTGGAGTTATGCTTGACGTAGGTAGTCCAGGATCACTTCTTGATCATACTTTTATCGACCGTGCTTTGCCTTCTCTTCTCGCTCTCATTTGCGTATGTTAGCCATCATATATGCTAGTCGCTTGCTGCAGCTCCACCTCATACCTTTACCTTACCCATAAGCTTAAATAGTCTTGATCGCGAGGGTGCGAGATTGCTGAGTCCCCGTGGCTCACAGATACTTCCAAAACCAGCTTGCAGGTGCCGTTGAGTCCGTGCAGATGACGCAACCCAGCTCAGGAGGAGCTCGTTGAAGACCTTGTTCATTTGTGTTGTTTTGTCCTAGTTGATCAGTAGTGGAGCCCAGTTGGGGTCGATCGGGGACCTTTGTCGCATTTGGGGTTCTTCTTTTATTTTGGTTACGTAGTCGGACCTTGAGTGTATTTGAATGATGTAATGCTTTATTCATGTATTTGTGTGAAGTGGCGATTGTAAGCGAACTATGTATCTCTTTCCCTTATTATATTACATGGGTTGTGTGAAGATTACCTCACTTGTGACATATGCCTTCAATGCGATTATGCCTCTAAGTCGTGCCTCAACACGTGGGAGATATAGTCGCATCGAGGGTGTTATAGTGTGCTGCCCGCCTCTCATGCTCCAGGGTCGGCCCGCACCTGGTTGAACAGTCTGCCGGCTGACAGCATCAACACGTGGGTCGACTTCGAGAAGGCTTTCATGTGCAACTTCACCGGCACCTACAAGCGACCCGGCCACCCCAGTCAGTTCGCCATGTGCGTGTAGGGGCCGACGGAAACCGGCTGAGAATACGTCGCACGCTGGACCAAGCTTCGAAACAGGTGCGAGGGCGTCCACGAACTTCAAGCCATCCAATACTTCGTCAACGGGTGCCAAGACAGCACCCTCCTCAAACACAAGCTCTTGCTCTCCGAGCCAGCCACTATGGCTGCGCTTATCGTAATGGCGGACAAGTACGCCAACGCCGACTCTGCCATGAAGATCCAGGTGGCATTGGATGAAGCCGGCAAGGAAAAGCCGGTGCCGCCTCCGAGGCTAGCCAGTGAGGGAAGACGGCAGCAGCACAACCAGCAGAAAAACAAGCGCCAAGTCGATCAACTGGCTCAGCGCTATGACAACCGACTCGTCGCGGCCGTTGAGCAGGCGCCCGCGGCCGACCCGGCCGCCAAACGCCGGAACACCGGCAAAATGGCATGGCCGCCCGCCATGAGTTTCGAGGAGATGCTTGGCGCTCCCTGCAAGCACCAAAGCGGCAGGAGGCCATCTATGCACATGCTTCGACAGTGCGCCATCACCAAGCGCATCGCCAGGGGCAACATCCAGCTGCCTCTGGCTCCGGCTCTGGGAGCAGGGTAGCCGCCTCCGCCTCCGCCACCGCCTCCGGCCGCCGGCGCAATATGCGACGACCCCTACCAGGCCCAGAACGCGACCTACGTCATCTTCACCAGCCTCGGTGATGACAAGTGCAGTGAGCGCTCCATCGGCAGGAGGTGAGCACCGCCGTCCCAGCCAAGACGGTGTACATGTATTGGTCGGAACGCTCGGTCACCTGGACCCGGGAAGACCACCCGGTCATTATGCCGAACCTGGGTGGTTACGCTCTCATACTCGACCCCACCATCATCGCGCCCCGACAGACATGCAAGTTCTCCCGAGTTCTCATCGACGGCTGCAACAGCATCAACATTCTCTACTGCGATACCATGACCAAGCTCGGCCCCGAGGCCAAGGACGTGGAACCGACCCGTACGATCTTCCACGGCATCGTTCCCGGCCTCTCCTTCTCCCCGATTGGCCGGATCCGGCTCGACGTCCTGTTCGGCGATAGCAGCCACTTCCAACGCGAGCTGATCTGGTTCGAGGTGGTGGACCTGTCCAGCGCGTACCATGCGCTGCTGGGTAGGCCCGCGCTCGCCAAGTTCATGGCGGTCCCCCACTACGCCTACCTGAAGATGAAGCTGCCGGGTCCAAAGGGCCTCATCACCATCACAGGCGACTACCGCAAGTCCCTGGGTTGCACCCAAGATGGCACCAAGCTAGCCGAGTCGCTGGTCGTAGCCGAGGAGCGGCGCCAACTCGACCGGATCGTTGCCTTGGCCCAGGAGGCGTCGGCCACCCAAATCCCGACCGAGGAGCCGGCCGATGATGCCGCGTTCAAGCCCTCCAAAGAGACCAAGAAGGTAAAGCTGAACCCGGAGGATCCCAGCTGCAGCAAGTACATTGTCGTGGGTACCCGCCTCGACAGCAAATAGGAAGGTGAGCGCGTCGACTTCCTCCATGAGAATCGGGATATTTTTGCATGGACCCCCAAGGACATGCCGGGTATCCCGAGGAAGTACGCCGAGCACAAAATCCATGTCCGCAAGGACGCCAAGCCTGTCCGTCAACCCCTGTGATGCTTTTACAAAGAGAAGAGAAGGACCAATGGTGAAGAGGTCGCCATGCTCTTGGCGGCCGGCTTCATCATGGAAGTATTTCACCCTGAGTGGCTGGCCAACCCAGTCCTCGTCCTGAAGAAGAAAAAGACCTGGCCAACCTAAACAAGGCCTGTCACAAAGACCCGTTCGCCCTCCTGCGGATCGACCAAGTCATCGACTCCCCCGCCGGGTGCGAGCTTCCGTCCTTCCTGGATGCTTACTCCGGCTATCATCAGATCAAGCTGGACCCGGCCGACGCCCCAAAGACGTCCTTCGTCACACCTTTTGCGATGAGTTTATGAACGGTGGGAGGTTGATGCGGTCCTCGTCAAGACTGCGGACGTAGAAAAAGGAATTCTGCCATTTCTTGGCAGAATCCTGTAGCGGCACCTTCGAGCAGTCGGCACCCGACTGCTTGGTGTTGACGGCCACCCCGCACTCGGACACCTCTCCGGCCTTCGACCCCTGCTACTTCAGAGAGAAGAAGCGCACCGAGAGGTCGATCGAAGGCTCGACCCCCTGGTACCCCTCGTAGAGGGTGACGAAGCCGGACAGCTGCATGATCACGCCGGCGCCAAGATGATGGGGCTGGAGCCCAAAGAACTCCAGAAACTCGCGGAAGAAGCCGCTCACGGGCAGCCCGAAGCCACGCTTGAAGTGTGGCAGGAAGACCACCCGATCCGAACCCTTGGGCCGTGGCTCTCGCTCGCCTTGCGGGAGACGCGCCTCGACCTCCTCCGCCCTCGGCAGGCGCCTGGTGTCGCGGAGGTAGGCGATGTCGTTGAGGGTGATGGTCGAGCCCATCCACGACCCTGATGGCAGCGCCATGAACCCATGTGCGAAGAAGAAGAAGGAGAGGGAAAGGAAGATGGCCAGAAAGCCCTCCTCGGGACGGCAGGCGTCGCAGCTAGCGGTGACCGTCGGAAGCAGAGGGAGGATGAAGGGGCAGGGGAGCGTGAGCATGAATGATCTCCGCCGCCCCCCTTGCCCCCAATTTATAGGCCACGATTCGGAAAGTGTGGAAGTGGGATCGTTTGCGCTCCCCCGCCCACTTTCCCACAATAAGTTCGCGCGTACGCACGCAATAACTGCCTGGAGAATGGCAACTGACCTGCGGACGCCGCAATAAATCTGCGCGCGTTGTCTGAGGGCGTGCAGCAGTGGGCCCCAGAGCGTCGCCCCGTCCTATAGCGCGCGTGGCCTATCAGTCCCTTTCGGCTCCTAGGCGCCACGTGGCGGCCGCGCGAAGCCCGAAAGATTGCCCAAGATTGGTCGAGCTCCTCGGTTTCCTGCCACGACCGAGATGCCGTGATCCGGCTTCCGGAAGCCAGCAGACAATGGGTGTTGCCAGACCCGGCGGTCACCAAGTTTGCCTCTGCAAAGGGGGGGGGGACTACGAAGGCCCACCCATCTGAAGACGGCAGACCTTCATAGTTTCGAGGACTATTGTTGGGGGGATGAACCCCAGGCAGGCAACAGAACCCGGATCCTTTTCAAAAACAACGGGGCCTGCATCTCCCCTCAACCCAGCCCGACCTTGGCCGAGTTGCTCGACTTGGCCTGGTCGCTCGACCCGGCCAAGTAGGCCGACCCGGCTAGACTCCTCAACTCGGCCCCAACAACGAAGCTCGAGACTTCTCCAGCAAGCCAGCACCACCCTTGGCGTGTTCTCCAAACCCGGCCAACGGTCAGCGGCCATCCCATCCCAGCCGTACGATGGGACGAGTCTCCGCCAGCTAATGATCAAAGCCACAGTACCCCGCCCACGCCTCTGGTCAGTTGAACGAGGCAACAGTGCCCTCCACCTATCCGCTGACTAGTGCCGGTGTGGCTATAGTGCCCTACGCCTACCCGCAGACTAGGTCTGGTGTGGCAACAGTGCCCCTGCGTGACCTATGACGCCAACAAGTTGTGACCTCATGGGGCGCCACTGTAGTCGACTCAACCCGGCGACGCCCGAACGATCGACAAGACGACACACAGTGCCGCCTAGGTGCATGGGGCCCGCGTCCGGAGAACCCAGCGAGCCTTGGTACCCGGCGGGTCCTAGCACCGGGTTCCCGAACACTGACAACCCGGCCCTACGGCCTTGTAACATTACCCTTGTACCATTGGGGGTTGACCTATAAAACCCCCCAGGAGCCCCATGCATACATGCATCCCACTTCATTCACACAGTCGATCACACACGCCTAGCAAGTGACACCCGAGGAGAGGGAGCAGCCTAAGCCTTGGTCGGACCTCCTTCTTCCTCCCTACAGCTCTAGGAGTTGCTCTGTACTGTTACATATAAACCACACTCGGCAGGACTAGGGGTGTTATCCCTCCGGAGAGCCCCAAACCTGGGTATGTCTTGCGTCCCGCGTTCGCTCATGCCGACCTCGCCTCTGGAGCCCACCAGTGCCCTCGAGCCTCCTCCTATCTTTAGCCTTCCCTTGGCATCTGCCGTGTGCCCACCACGACACTTGGCTTGTATATTCCAGCGATGGGCTTCCTAAAAATGCCCTAGGTCTTCATGAGCAAGCAAGTTGGATGCACACCCACTTAGTTTTCTTTTTGAGATTTCATAAACTTATAGCTCTAGTGCATCCATTGCATGCCAATCCCTAGTCACTCACATTGATATCTATTAATGGGCATCTCCATAGACCTTTGATACGCCTAGTTGATGTGAGACTATCTCCTTCGTTTTGTCTTCTCAACAACCACCGTCTATTCCACCTATAGTGCTATGTCCATGGCTCACTCTCATGTATTGTGTGGAAGTTGAAAAGTTTTGAGAACATCGAAAGTATGAAACAATGGCTTGGCTTGTCAGCGGAGTTGTACATTATTTGAGTATTTTGTGCGATGAAGATGGAGCATAGCCAGACTATATGATTTTGTAGGGATAAGCTTTCTTTGGCCATGTTATTTTGAGATGACATAATTATTTGTTAGTATGCTTGAACTATTATTATTTTTATGTCAATATTAAAGTTCTTTTGAATCTTACGGATCTGAACATTCATGCCACATTAAAGAGAATTACATGGATAAATATGTTAGGTAGCATTCCACATCAAAAAATTTGTTTTTATCATTTACCTACTCGAGGACGAGTAGGAATTAAGCTTGGGGATGCTTGATACATTAATACGTCTCCAACGTATCAATAATTTTTGATTGTTCCATGTTGTTATGTTATCAATCTTGGATGTTTGATAATCATTTTATATTATTTTTGGTACTAACCTATTGACATAGTGCCAAGTGCCAGCTGTTGTTTTTTGCATGTTTTTTACATCATAGAAAATCAATACCAAACGGAGTCCAAACACAGAGAAACTTTTTATGGAATTTTTATGGACCAGAAGACACCCAATGTGCCGGAGAAGCGCCTGGGGGTGCCTCGAGGGAGGCACAACCCACGAGGGCACGCCCAGGTGGGTTGTGCCCACCTTGGTGGCCTCCCGCACTCCTCTTTGCTCTATAAATACACCAATATTCCAGAAACCCTAGGGGAGTCGACGAAAATCAATTACAGTCGCCGCAGAGTCCAGAACCACCAGATCCAATCTAGACACCATCACGGAGGGGTTCACCACTTCCATTGGTGCCTCTCCGATGATGCATGAGTAGTTCTTTGTAGAACTTCGGGTCTGTAGTTGTCGGATTCGGGTTCCGGCAGACCCTTAAGGTTCGAACACTGGGGTGCGCACGGAAATCTCATCTTCAACCTCTCCGTCTCGAGGGATCTAAACTACTAAAAGAGCTGCACGAAAGACACAAGATTTATACTGGTTCGGGCCACCGATGTGGTGTAATACCCTACTCAAGTGTGTGGTGGATGGATTGCCTCCTGGGGCTAGTGAGGATGAACAATACCAGGAAGAACAGCCTCGCGAGGGTCTGTTCTTGGCTGTGGTGATGAACTGCTATGAAGAGTTCAGTCACCCTCTTTATCTCTCTCTCTCTCTCTCTACTTGTGAACCAAACGAACCAACCGACCCGAAAAACCAAACCAAAAACCGAACCACCCAAAAACCGACCCCTGCTATGTGGGTGGCTAGCCCTATTTATAGAGGACCTGGTCCTCTCCCCAAATATTGAGCGGGAAGGGATCCAACAATGGTGGGCTAATTTGAAGGAGGACAGTGAGTACATCTATCCTGACAAAAGCAGTCTTCGCCTGCCAAAGGCTCTCGTGATGACGCCGCGCTGAGCTCCATGGTGACCTCCGTCTCGTAGTCCTCCTGGCCTTGGTCTCGTTGCACCGAAGTGGCAACCTTTGCCTGATGCCTCGGTACTCCGCTGATACGCTTGCTCCCTTTGCACCAAAGTGGAAAGAGGGACGCTGCGCGCGCCGGCACCCGCCTGGTGCCCCATGTCGTCATGGCTTGCGTCATAGGTACCTCGCGAGGTACCCCGCCTTGAACTCTCCGCCTCCTCGCGATCCAGCCTGACGAGGCTGTGCCTGAGGATGCGCCGTGTTGTCCGCCTCGTGAGGCTTGGCCCCTCGCGAGGGTCTTGAGCCTCGTGTTGATGAAGATGGGCCATGCTGGGCCCCCACTCGAGCCACGCCGCAGGCCGCAGGCAGGCAAGTCTGGGGACCCCCGTTCCCAGAACACCGACAGTAGTTAGTAGCTAGATGGCTTCATCTCTCTCATTTGATTCTCAATACAATGGTCTCTTGCAGATCCATATGATGTAACTCTTTTGTGGTGTGTTTGTTGGGATCCGATGAACTTTGAGTTTATGATTAGATCTATCTCTTTTTATCCATGAAAGTTATTTGAGTTTCTTTGATCTCTTATATGCATGATTGCTTATAGCCTCGTATTTATTCTCCGATATTTGGGTTTTATTTGGCCAACTTGATCTATTTATCTGGCAATGGGAAGAGGTGCTTTGTAG
The DNA here is from genome assembly GCA_034509565.1 of Triticum monococcum. NCBI lineage: Eukaryota > Viridiplantae > Streptophyta > Magnoliopsida > Poales > Poaceae > Triticum > Triticum monococcum. The sequence goes on from CM067843.1 coordinate 248,474,057, forward strand.
TGGGTTCGATCTTACGGTGCTTGATCCGAGTGACAGAAGGGGAACCGACATGTATGTATCGTTGCTACTAAGGATAAAACGATGGGGTCTATTTCTACATAAATAGACCTTGTATACATCATGTCATTGTTCTTATTGCATTACTCCATTTCTCCATGAACTTAATACACTAGATGCATGTTGGACAGCGGTCGATGTGTGGAGTAATAGTAGTAGATGCAGGCATGAGTCGGTTGATAACCCACAAGTATAGAGGATTGCAACACTTTTCGAGGGTAGAGTATTCAACCCAAATTTATTGATTCGACACAATGGGAGCCAAAGAATATTCCCAACTATTAATAGTTGAGTTATGAATTCAACCGCACCTGAAAGACTTAATATCTACAACAAAGTATTTGGTAACAAAGTAATATGATAGTAGCGGTAACAGTAGCAAAAGTAATAGTAGCAGTTTTGTAGTGATTGTAACAGAGGCAACGGAAAAGTAACTAAGCAAAGATCAATATGTGAAAAGCTCGTAGGCAATGGATCAGTGATGGATAATTATGTCGGATGCGATTCCTAATGCAACAGTTATAACATAGGGTGACACAGAACTAGCTCATGTTCATCAATGTAATGTAGGCATGTATTTTGAATATAGTCATATGTGCTTATGGAAAAGAACTTGCATGACATCTTTTATCCTACCCTCCCATGGCAGCGAGGTCCTATTGCAAACTTAGGGATATTAAGGCCTCCTTTTAATAGAGTAACGGACCAAAGCATTAACACTTAGTGAATACATGAACTCCTCAAACTACGGTCATCACCAGTAAGTATCCCGATTATTGTCATTTCAGGGTTAACGGATCATGACACATAATAGGTGACTATAGACTTGCAAGATAGGATCAAGAACTCACATATATTCATGAAAACATAATAGGTTCAGATCTGAAATCATGGCACTCGGGCCCTAGTGACAAGCATTAAGCATAGCAAAGTCATAGCAACATCAATCTCAGAACATAATGGATACTAGGGATCAAACCCTAACAAAACTAACTTGATTACATGATAAATCTCATCCAACACATCACCGTCCAGAAAGCCTATGATGGAATTACTCACACGGGAGTGAGCATCATGAAATTGGTGATGGAGGAAGGTAGATGATGATGATGATGGCGGCGGATTCCCCTCTCCGGAGCCCCAAACGGACTCCAGATTAGCCCTCCTGAGAGATATTAGGGCTTGGCGGCAGCTCCGTATCGTAAAACACGATGAATCCTTCCCTCTGATTTTTTTCTCCCTGAACGTGAATACATAGAGTTGGAGTTGAGGTCAGTGGAGCACCAGGGGGCCCACGAGGCAGGGGGCGCACCCAGGGGGGTAGACGCGCCCCCACCCTCGGTTGTTATGTTGCCGGTATTTTTTATATATTCCAAAAATATTCTCCGCTGATTTTCAGGTCATTCCAAGAACTTTTATTTCTGCACAAAAATAACACCATGGCAATTCTGTTGAAAACAACGTCAGTCTGGGTTAGTTCCATTCAAATCATGCAAGTTAGAGTCCAAAACAAGGGCAAAAGTGTTTGGAAAAGTAGATACATTGGAGACGTATCAACTCCCCCAAGCTTAAACCTTTGCTTGTCCTCAAGCAATTCAGTTCATAAACTGAAAGTGATAAAGAAAAACTTTTACAAACTCTTTTTTCTCTTGTTGTTGTAAATATGTAAAGCCACGATTCAAATTTTTAGCAAAGATTATGAACTAACCATATTCATAATAACATTTCGGTCTCATGTTTACTCATATCAATGACATAATCCACTAGCGAGCATTAATAGTAAATCTCAGATGACAACAATTTCTCAAAACAATCATAATATGATATAACAAGATGGTATCTCGCTAGCCCTTTCAGAGACCGCAAAACATAAATGCAGAGAACCTCTAAAGATCAAGGGCTAACTGGAAATTGTAAATCATGGTAAAAGAGATCCAGTCACAGTCATACTCAATGTAAACTAATAGTAATGCATGCAAATGACAGCGGTGCTCTCCAACTAGTGCTTTTTAATAAGAGGATGATGACTCGACATAAAAGTAAGTAGATAGGCCCTTCTCAGAAGGAAGTAGGGATTTGTAGAGGTGCCAGAGCTTGGTTTTTGAAATAGAGATAAATAATATTTTGAGCGGTATACTATCATTGTCAACATAACAACCGAGAGATCTCGATATCTTCCATGCTACACACATTATAAGCGGTTCCCAAATAGAATGATAAAGTTTATACTCCCCTACCACCAACAAACATAAATCCATGGCTTGTCCTAAACAATGGGTGACTCCAACTAACAAAAATCCTGGGGGAGTTTTGTCTGCAATTATTTTGATTTGATTTGAGCTGGGACTGGGCATCCCGGTTACCAACCATTTTCTCGTGAGTGAGGAGTGGAGTCCACTCCTCTTGAGAATAACCCGCCTAGCATGGAGGATATAGACAGTCCTAGTTGATACATGAGCTATTCAAGCATACAAAACAGAATTTCATTTGAAGGTTTAGAGTTTGGAACATACAAATTTACTTGGAACAGCAGGTAGATACCACATATAGGAAGGTATGGTGGACTCATATGGAATATCTTTGGGGTTTATGGAGTTGGATGCACAAGCAGTATTCCCTCTTAGTACAAGTGAAGGCTAGAAAGAGAATGGGAGGCGACCAGCTAGAGAGCGACAACAGTGATGACCATGCATTAAAATTAATCAACACTGAATGCAAGCATGGGTAGGATATAATTCACCATGAACATAAATATCGTGGAGGGTATGTTGATTTTTTTTCGACTACATGCGTGAACATGTGCCAAGTCAAGCCACTCGAATCGTTCAAAGGAGGATACCACCCTATCATACTAGATTACAACCATTTTAATAGCATGTTAGCACGCAAGGTAAACCATTATAAACTCCTAGCAAATTAAGAATGGCATGAGCAACTATAATCTCTAATTGTCATTGCAAACATGTTTCATTCATAATAGGCTGAATCAGGAACGATGAACTAATCATATTTACAAAAACAAGACAGGTCGATTTCATACCAGCTTCTATCATCTCAATTAGTCCATCATATATCGTCATTATTGCCTTTCACTTGTGCAACCGAACGGTGTGGATAATAATAATAGTGCACGTGCATTGGAATAAGCTGGAAACTGCAAGCATTCAATATACAGGAGAAGACAAGGTAACATGGGCTCTTGGTTAGATCAACAATAATGCATATGAGAGCCACTCAACATTTTCATCATGGTCTTCTCCTCTCGACCCCCAAAGAAAAGAAATAAAACTATTTACACGGGAAAGCTCCCAACAAACAAAAGAAGAACAAGAAATATTTTTGGGTTTTCTTTTAGTTATTACTACAACAGGCATGGAAAGTAAACTAGCTAAAAGATACAACTATTTTTTTGTTTTTCTTAAGGTGTTTCAAACACACAAGAAGAAAGCTTAAAACAGAAAATAAACTAGCATTTACAATGAAAAAGTGTGAGCACCGACAACTGGCATGAGTGTGTGAACATGAATGTAATGTCGGTGAGAAATATGTACTCCCCCAAGCTTAGGCTCTTGGCCTAAGTTGGTCTATGCCCACGGATGGCCTGGTGGATATCCGAAGTTGAAGTTGGGGTCGTACTGAGATGCAGCAGCTACTGCCTGAAGAGCTGCAACTTGGAGGCGAGATTCCTCCGTCCTCCTCTCATATTCGTTCGCCTCCTCCCTGGTTATAACATATCTCCCTTTTGTCTGAAAGTCAAAGAAAGCAGGAGCAGGGAGAGAAACAAGGACAGTGAGACACCTGTCAAAGATTAGTTGATACTGGAGAGGTTGTTCATTCCTCTCAATAAACTGATGGTGAACCATGGCATTAAAATCTGGATAAGCAGGAGGCAACTCAATATAATTCTCATGTATGGGTATCTCAAGAAAATTAGCTACATGAGTTGCATAAATTCCACCAAACAAGTCTCCACTTAAACTATTAAGATGCAACCTACGTGCAACAATAGCCCCCTAGTTATATTGTTTATCACCTGATACAGCACTCTTGAGGACACTAAGATCTGGAACGCACATGTGACAAGCCTCATCTTTACCGTTAATGCATCTACCCATGAAGAGAGCAAAATAATGTATGGAAGGAAAATGAATGCTCCCTATGGTAGCTTGTGTGATTTCCCTAGACACCCCCCATAGTAATACTAGCAAGAAAGTCTTTATATTCAGATTTGCGAGGTTCACTAGCATTACCCCACTGCGGGAGTTTACAAGTAGTATTAAAATCTTCTAAATCCATGGTATAAGATTTATCATAGAGATCAAATAGGACAGTGTGAGAATTGCGTGATGATGTAAATTTAAAACTTCTCACAAAGGAATCAATTAGGTGATAATATTGGGGGCACTTATCTGACACGAAGCCCTCAAGTTCAGCATTATGCACATACGCGTCAAATTCCTCCTTAATTCCTGCTTGGACCATAAAATCTTCTGACGGCAATTCACAAGGCCGCACTTGAGCTTCCCTTGGTAGTTCATAATCTGGCTCACGTATCGCGAGCCTAGGTGCCTGCTTTCTTGTGGAACCACCTTGATACATTTTCCTAAACATATTTCTTCCTCTGAAAAATTTCTGAAATTTTTATTAACTCAAAATAAAAGTGAACCAAACTCAACAAAATTGATAGGAACTACTCCCACAAGTGCCTAGAGGCCATATCATGCATTAAAACTACTTTTGACGACATAAATTTGACATGCAAGGCTCAAGAACAGGGTCAACAAAGCAGCAAAACTTTGCAATAAATAAAGCACTAGAACAAAAACTAATTGGGCCATTGGAGGAGTCACATACCGAAGAACAATCCCCCAAAGCAGTTTTGTGAATGGAGCTTTGAGCAAGGAGATCGAAAATGGCAGCAAGATGAGCTAGAACTCGGGTTTGAGATGGTGGGTGATTTTGTTCTGGAGGAAGACGAAGTGTGTGGGTGCAAGAATAAGTGGAGGGGGCCCATGTCGGGTCCACGAGGCAGGGGGCGCACCCTCCACCCTCGTGGGCACATGGTGGGTCCCCCTGATGTGTTCTCAGTGCCAAAAATTCTTAAATATTCTGGAAAAAATCATATAAAATTTTCAGGGCATTTGGAGAACTTTTATTTTTGGGGTATTTTTTATTGCAAGGATAAGTCAGAAAATAGACATAAAATACAATTTTTGATTTATTTAATCTAAATAACAGAAAGTAAAAAGAGGGTACAGAGGGTTGTGTTTTCTAACTTCATCCATCTCATGCTCATCAAAAGGAATCAACTAACAAGGTTGATCAAGTCTTGTTAACAAATCTTTTTGAATAACATGATACCGGAGAATTTTCGAATAACACTAGGTTACCTCAACAGGGATATGCACATCACCAACAATAATAATATCATATTTCTTCTTGACCGTAGGTAGAGGAAATTCAAAACCTCCAATAATAATGGTTGGAATTTTTCCAATAGAATTGAAACTATGGACTTGAGGTTGTTTCCTCAGAAAGTGTACCGTATGCTCATTACCATTAACATGAAAAGTGGCATTGCCTTTATTGCAATCAATAACAGCCCCTACAGTATTCAAAAAGGGTCTACCAAGAATAATAGACATACTATCGTCCTCGGGAATATCAAGAATAACAAAGTCCGTTAAAATAGTAACGTTTGCAACCACAACAGGCACATCCTCACAAATACAGATAGGTATAGCAGTTGATTTATCGGCCATTTGCAAAGATATTTCAGTAGGTGTCAACTTATTCAATTCAAGTCTACGATATGAAGAGAGAGGCATAACACTAACACCGGCTCCAAGATCACATAAAGGAATTTTAACATAGTTTCTTTTAATGGAGCATGGCATAGTTGGTACTCCGGGATCTCCTAGTTTCTTTGGTATTCCACCTTTAAAAGTATAATTAGTAAGCATGGTGGAAATTTCAACTTCCGGTATCTTTCTCTTATTTGTAACAATATCTTTCATATACTTAGCATAAGGATTCATTTTAAGCATATCAATCAAACGCATACGCAAAAAGATAGGTCTAATCATTTTAGCAAAGTGCTCAAAATCCTCATCATCCTTTTTCTTCGATGGTTTAGGAGGAAAAGGCATGGGTTTATGAACCCATTGTTCTCTTTCTTTACCGTGCTTCCTAGCAATGAAGTCTCTCTTATCATAACATTGATTCTTTGATTGTGGGTTATCAAGATCAACAACAGGTTCAATCTCTACATCATTGTCATTGCTAGGTTGAGCATCAACATGAACAATATCAATAACATTATCACTAGGTTCATGTTCATTACCAGATTGTGTTTCAGCATCAAAAATAGAAATATCATTGGGATTCTCAAGTGTATCAACAACAGGTTCACTAGAAGCATGCAAAGTTCTATCATTTTTCTTTTTCTTCCTCTTAGAAGAACTAGGTGCATCAACATTAGTTCTCCGAGAATCTTGCTCAATTCTCTTATGGTGGCCCTCAGGATACAAAGGTTGCTGAGTCATTTTACACCCTCTAGTCACAAATCTAACAACATTATCATTTTTCTTATTATTTAATTCATTGAGCAAATCATTCTGAGCTTTAAGTACTTGTTCTAATTGAGTGGTAACCATAGAAGCATGTTTAGTAATGAGTTTAAGTTCACCTTTAACTCTAGACATATAATCACTCAAGTGTTCAATCATATAAGCATTACATTTCAATTGTCTACCAACATAAGCATTGAAGTCTTCTTGTTTAATCGTAAAGTCATCAAACTCATCCAAGCATTGGCAAGCAATTTTAGTAGACGGGATTTCATATTTATCAAATCTATAGAGAGAATTTACCTTTACTACCCATCTCGAGTTATCAAGACCTATATCTCTTCAATAGGTGGTAAATTCTTAACATCTTCAGCTTTAATACCTTTTTCTTTCATAGATTTCTTTGCCTCTTGCATATCTTCAAGACTGAGAAATAGAATACCCCTTTTCTTCGGAGTTGGCTTAGGAGTTGGTTCAGGAAGTGTCCAATCATTTTCATTACTCAACATATTATTCAATAGCAATTCAGCTTGATCAACAGTTCTTTCCTTGAAAACACAACCAGCACAACTATCCAGGTGGTCTCTGGAAGCATCAGTTAGTCCATTATAAAAGATATCAAGTATTTCATTTTTCTTGAGAGGATGATCAGGCAAAGCATTAAGTAATTGGAGAAGCCTCCCCCAAGCTTGTGGGAGACTCTCTTCTTCAATTTGCACAAAATTATATATTTCCCTTAATGCAGCTTGTTTCTTATGAGCGGGGAAATATTTAGCAGAGAAGTAATAAATCATATCCTGGGGACTACGCACACAACCAGGATAAAGAGAATTAAACCATATTTTAGCATCACCATTTAATGAGAACAGCAACAACTTAAGGATAAAGTAATAGCGAGTTTTCTCATCATTAGTGAACAGGGTGGCTATATCATTTAATTTAGTAAGATGTGCCACAACAGTTTCAGATTCATAGCCATAAAAAGGATCAGACTCAACCAAAGTAATTAACTCAGGATCGACAGAGAAATCATAATCCTTATCAGAGATACAGATAGGTGAATTAGCAAAAGTAGGGTCATATTTCATTCTAGCATTCAAAGATTTTTCTTTAAGCTTAGCTAGCAATTTTTAAAGATCATATCGATCATTGCAAGCTAAAAAAGTCTCTAGCAGTTTCTTCATCCATAACATAACCCTCAGGCACAACAGGCAATTCATATCTAGGGGGAGAATCTTCATCATCACTTTCATCAATATTATCATTTTCAATAATTTCATTCTCTCTAACCCTTGCAAGTTGTTCATCAAGAAATTCATGTAATGGCACAGTATTATCAAGGATAGAAGTAGTTTCATCATAAGTATCATGCAAAGCAGAAGTGGCATCATCAATAACATGCGGCATATCAGAATGAATAGCAGGAGTAGGTGTCGCAAGTTTACTCAAAACAGAAGGTGAATCAAGTTCTGAGCTAGATGGAAGTTCCTTACCTCCCCTCGTAGTTCAGGGAAAAATCTTGGTTCTTTTATCTTTCAAGTTCTTCATTGTGATTAGCAGATATAAATCCCAAGTGACTCAAAGAATAGAGCTATGCTCCCCGGCAACGGCGCCAGAAAATAGTCTTGATAACCCACAAGTATAGGGCACCGCAACAATTTTCGAGGGTAGATTATTCAACCCAAATTTATTGATTCGACACAAGGGGAGCCAAAGAATATTCTCAAGTATTAACAGTTGAGTTGTCAATTCAACCGCACTTGAAAGAATTAATATCTGCAACAAAGTATTTAGTAACAAAGTAATATGATAGTAGCGGTAACAATAGCAAAAGTAACAGTAGCAATTTTGTAGTGATTGTAACAGAGGCAACGAAAAAGTAACTAAGCAAAGATCAATATGTGAAAAGCTCGTAGGCAATGGATCAGTGATGGATAATATGTCGGATGCGATTCCTCATGCAACAGTTATAACATAGGGTGACACAGAACTAGCTCTAGTTCATCAACGTAATGTAGGCATTTGTTCCGAATATAGTCATGCGTGCTTATGGAAAAGAACTTGCATGGCATCTTTTGTCCTACCCTCCCGTGGTAGCGGGGTCCTATTGGAAACTAAGGGATATTAAGGCCTCCTTTTAATAGAGTACCGGACCAAAGCATTAACACTTAGTGAATACATGAACTCCTCAAACTATGGTCATTACCGATAAGTATCCCGATTATTGTCACTTCGGGGTTAACGGATCATAACACATAATAGGTGACTATAGACCTACAAGATAGGATCAAGAACTCACATATATTCATGAAAACATAATATGTTCATATCTGAAATCATGGAACTCGGGCCCTAGTGACAAGCATTAAGCATAGCAAAGTCATAGCAACATCAATCTTAGAACATAATGGATACTAGGGATCAAACCGTAACAAAACTAACTCGATTACATGATAAATCTCATCCAACCCATCATCGTCCAGCAAGCCTACGGTGGAATTACTCACGCACGGCGGTGGGCATCATGAAATTGGTGATGGAGGAAGGTTTATGATGACGATGGCGGTGGATTCCCCTCTCTGGTGCCCCGAACGGACTCCAGATCATCCCTCCCGAGAGAGATTAGGGCTTGGCGGCGGCTTTGTATCGTAAAACATGATGAATCCTTCTCTCTTATTTTTTTCTCCCCGAACGTGAATATATAGAGTTGGAGTTAAGGTCGGTGGAAGCACCAGGGGGCCCACGAGGCAGGGGGGCACACCCATAGGGGGTAGGTGCGCCCCCACCCTTGTAGACAGGGTTTGGGCCCCCTGGCCTTGATTCTTTCGCCAGTATTTTTTATATATTCCAAAAATATTCTCCGTTGATTTTCAGGTCATTCCAAGAACTTTTATTTCTGCACAAAAATAACACCATGGCAATTCTTCTGAAAACAACGTCAGTCCAGGTTAGTTCCATTCAAATCATGCAAGTTAGAGTCCAAAACAAGGGAAAAAGTGTTTGGAAAAGTAGATACGTTGGAGACGTATCATCGGTCTACTAATCTTGGACGTGATGCCTATATAATGATCATTGCCTAGATATCATCATTATTATTTGAAGTTCTATCAATTGCCCAAAAATAATTTGTTTACCCACTGTTTGCTATTTTTCTCGAGAGAAGCCACTAGTGAAACCTACGGCCTCTTGGTCTCTTTCTCATATTATTTTCCTGTGCAATCTATTTTCCTTTGCCTTTTATTTTCAGATCTATTAAACCAAAAATACAAAAATACATTGCTGCAAATTATTCTTATTTATTTTATTTGGCGTTCGATCTATCAATCTAGCACAATTTATTCACGCCCGTTTGCCAATTTCTGGTGCCGTTACCCGAAAGGGATAGACAACCCCTTTAATACGTCGGGTTGCGAGTATTCGTTATTTGTGTGCAGGTGCCATTTATGTGTTGGTGGTTGGTTCTCCTACTAGTTCGATAACCTTTGTTTCATCACTGGGGGAAATACCTACCGTCGTTGTGATGCATCATCCCTTCCTCTTTGGGGAAATACCGACATAGCTTCAAGCCGCTATCATACGTCTCCAACGTATCTATAATTTTTTTTATTGTTCCATGCTATTATATTATCTATTTCGGATGTTTTATATGCATTAATATGCTATCTTATATGATTTTTGGGACTAACCTATTAACCTAGAGCCCAATGCTAGTTTCTTTTTTTTTCCTTGTTTTAGAGTTTCGCAAAAAAGGAATACCAAACAGAGTCCAAACAGAATAGAACTTTTGCGATGATTTTTCTTGGACCAGAAGACACCCAGGAGACTTGGAGTGCAAGTCAGAAGAGCCACGAGGAGGCCACAAGGGTGGAGGGCGTGCCCAAGGGGTAGGTTGCACCCCCCGACCTTGTGGGCCCCTTAGTGACCCCATGACCTAGATCTTCCTCCTATGTATTCTCATATACACGAAAAACTTCCAAGGGAGCCACAAAACCACTTTTCCACCGCCGCAACCTTCTGTACCCATGAGATCCCATCTAAGGACCTTTTCCGCCATCCTGCCAGAGGGGGTTTCGATCACGGAGGGCTTCTACATCAACACCATTGCCTCTCCGATGAAGCGTGAGTAATTTACCACAAGCCTACGGGTCCATAGCTAGTAGCTAGATGGCCTTTTCTCTCTCTTTGATTCTCAATACAAAGTTCTCCTCGATGTTCTTGGAGATCTATTTGATGTAATACTCTTTTGCGATGTGTTTGCCGAGATCCGATGAATTGTGGATTTATGATCATCTTATCTATGAATATTATTTGAATCTCCTCTGAATTCTTATATGCATGATTTGATATCTTTGCAAGTCTCTTCAAACTATCGATTTGGTTTGGCCAACTAGATTGGTTTTTCTTGCAATGAGAGAAGTGCTTAGCTTTGGGTTCAATCTTGCGGTGTCCTTTCCCAGTGAAAGTAGGGGCAGCAAGGCACATATTGTATCGTTACCATCGAGGATAACAAGATGGGGGTTTCATCATATTTCTTGAGTTAATCCCGCTACATCATGTGATGTTACTTAATGTGTTACTCTATTCTTATGAACTTAATACTCTAGATGCAGGCAAGAGTCGGTCGATGTGTGGAGTAATAGTAGTAGATGCAGAATCCTTTCGGTCTACTTGACACGAACGTGATGCCTATATTGATGATCATTGCCTTAGGTATCGTCATAATTTGCGCTTTTCTATCAATTGCCTGACAGTAATTTGTTCACCCACCGTAATAATTTTTATCTTGAGAGAAGCCTCTAGTGAAACCTATGGCCCTCGGGTCTATTTTCCATCATATAAGTTTCCGATCTATAATTTTAGTTTTCGATTTACTTTCTTTGCAATCTTTTACTCTTTGTTCCATAAACCAAAAATACCAAAAATATTACTTTACTATTTATCCATCTCTATCACATCTCACTTTGCAAATAACCGTGAAGGGATTGGCAACCCCTTTATCGCATTGGGTGCAAGTTGGTGTTTGTTTGTGCAGGTATTCGGTGGCTTGTCGCGTTGTCTCCTACTGGAATGATACCTTGGTTCTCAAAACTGAGGGATATACTTACTCTACTTTGCTACATCACCCTTTCCTCTTCAAGGGAAAAAACAACGCAAGCTCAAGAGGTAGCAGGGGGTGCCGGGAACCCCTTTTGTGACCCGATATGTACCCGGTACCCCCGGAACACTTCTGGTGTCGGAATACCATCGTCCTATATATCAATCTTTACCCATCGACAATTTCGAGACTCCTCGTCATGTCCATGATCTCATCCGGGACTCCGAACGACATTCGGTCACCAAATCACATAACTCATATAATACAAAATCATCATCAAACGTTAAGTGTGCGGACCCTACGGGCTCGAGAACTATGTAGACATGACGGAGACACTGATATGTCCATTTTGAATCTTGTTTTCCTACTGTTATTTATGATGTTTTTATCCATAATAATGCTTTTCGGAGTAATTCTAATGCCTTTTCTCCCATAATATGCAAGGTATACACATAGAGGGAGAATTTCGGCAGCTAGAAATCTGGACCTGGAAAAGCTACGTCGAGCTACCAATTCTGCACTACTCCAAATAAGCTGAAACTTCACGGAATTTTTTTATGGAATATATGAAGAATATTGGAGCAAATAAGTACCAGAGGAGGCCCACAAGGTGGGCACATCCACATGGGCACGCAAGGGAGCCCAGGCGCGTCCTGGTGGGTTATCCTCACCCAGGTGAAGGAAATATGCCCTAGAGGCAATAATAAAGTTGTTATTTATATTTCTTATATCATGATAAATGTTTATAATTCACTTAGTACATGTGTGAATACATAGACAAACAAAGTGTCCCTAGTACGCCTCTACTTTACTAGCTCGTTAATCAAAGATGGTTATGTTTCCTGACCATAGACATGTGTTGTCATTTGATGAATGGGACCACATCATTAGAGAATGATGTGATGGACAAGACCTATCCGTTATCTTAGCACTATGATTGTTTAGTTTATTGCTATTGCTTTCTTTGTGACTTATACATGTTCCTATAACTATGAGATTATGCAACTCCCGAATACCGGAGGAACACTTAGTGTGCTATCAATCGTCACAACATAACTGGGTGATTATAAAGATGCTCTACAGGTGTCTCCGATGGTGTTTGTTGAGTTGGTATAGGTCGACATTAGGATTTGTCACTCCATGTATCGGAGAGGTACCTCTGGGCCCTCCCGGTAATGCACATCACTATGAGCCTTGCAAGCAACATGACTAATGAGTTAGTCACGGGATGATGCATTACAGAACGAGTAAAGAGACTTGTCGGTGATGAGATTGAACTAGGTATGATGATACCGACAATCGAATCTCGGGCAAGTAACATACCGATGACAAAGGGAGCAATGTATGTTGTTATGCGGTTTAACTGATAAAGATCTTCATAGAATATGTAGGAGCCAATATGAGCATCCAGGTTCCGCTATTGGTTATTGACCGGAGATGTGTCTCGGTCATGTCTACATAGTTCTCGAACCTGTAGGGGCCGCATGCTTAACGTTCGATGATGATTTGCATTATGAGTTATGTGATTTGATGACCAAAGTTTGTTCGGAGTCCCGGATGAGATCACGGACATGACGAGGAGTCTCGAAATGGTCGAGAGGTAAAGATTCATATATTGGAAGGCTATATTCGGATATCGGAAAGGTTCGAGTGATTCGGGTATTTTCCGGACAACTTGGGAGTTATGAGAATTCAACGGGGGAAGTATTGGGCCTTATTGGTCTTTAGTGGAAAGGAGAGAAGGGCGACAAGGGGAGGCAGCGTGCCCCCCATGGGCTAGTCCAAATTGGACTAGGAGGGGGCGGCGTCCCCCTCTTTCCTTCTCCCTCTCCCTCTCCTTCCTTCTTCTCCTACTTGGACTAGGAAAGGGGGAAACCTACTCCTACTAGGAGTAGGAAACCCCCCTTTGGGCGCGCCCCTTGAGGCTGGCCCTCCTCCTCCTCCCCTCCTTTATATACGGGGGAAGGGGCACCCCATAGACACACAAGTTGATTTCTTAGCCGTGTGCGGTGCCCCCTCCACAGATTTCCACCTCGGTCATATTGTCGTAGTGCTTAGGCGAAGCCCTGCTTCGGTAACTTCATGATCACCATCAACACGCCGTCGTGCTGACGAAACTGTCCCTCGGCCTCAGCTGGATCTAGAGTTCGAGGTGCATCACCGAGTCGAACATGTGCAGATCGCGGAGGTGTCGTGGATTCGGTACTTGATCGGTTGGATTGCGAAGACGTTCCTACATCAACCGCGTTATTCAACGCTTCTGCTTTTAGTTTACGAGGGTACATAGACACACTCTCCCCTCTCGTTGCTATGCATCCCTAGATAGATCTTGCGTGATCATAGGAAGTTTTTTGAAATACTGTGTTCCCCAACAGTGGCATCCGAGCCAAGTCTATGCTTAGATGTTATATGCACTAGTAGAACACAAAGAGTTGTGGGCGATAATAGTCATACTATTTACCAGCATGTCATACTTTGATTCGGCGGTATTGTTGGATGAAGCGGCCCACACTGACCTTACATGACCGCGTTCATGAGACTGGTTCTACCAACATGCTTTGCACACAGGTGGCTAGTGGGTGTCTGGTTCTCCAACTTCAGTTGAATTGAGTGTGACTATGCCCGGTCCTTGTTGAAGGTTAAAATAGCACACTTGACGAAAAATCGTTGTGGTTTTGATGCATAGGTAAGAACGGTTCTTGCTAGAAGCCCATAGCAGCCACATAAAACTTGCAACAACAAAGTAGAGGATGTCTAACTTATTTTTACAGGGCATGTTGTGATGTGATATGGTCAAGACCTGATGAGATATAAATTATTGTATGTGATGATCATGTTTTGTTAAAGTTATCGGCTACTAGCAGCAGCCTTATGGTTGTCTCTTTATTGTACGTATAAGATGCAAGCGCCATATAATTGTTTTACTTTATCGCTATGCGATAGCAATAGTTGCAAAAGCAGGAGTTGGCGAGACGACCATGTGACGACACGTTGATAGAGATCAAGATGATGGAGATCATGGTGTCATGCCGGTGACGATGGAGATCATGACGGTACTTTGGAGATGGAGATCAAAGGCACAAGATGATGATGGCCATATCATATCACATATTTTGATTGCATGTGATGTTTATCTTTTATGTGTCTTATTTTGCTTTGTACGGTGGTAGCATTATAAGATGATCCCTCACTAAATTTCAAGGTATAAGTGTTCTCCCTGAGTATGCACCATCACAACAGTTTGTCGTGCCGAGACACCACGTGATGATCGGGTGTGATAAGCTCTATGTTCACATACAACGGGTGCAAGCCAGTTTTGCACACGCGGAATACTCGGGTTAAACTTGACGAGCCTAGCATATGTAGACATGGCCTCGGAACACTAAGACCAAAAGGTCGAACGTGAATCATATAGTAGATATGATCAACATAGTGATGTTCACCATTGAAAACTACTCCATCTCACGTGATGATTGGACATGGTTTAGTTGATATGGATCACGTAATCATTTAGATGACTAGAGGGATGTCTATCTAAGTGGGAGTTCTTAAGTAATATGATTAATTGAACTTTAATTTATCATGAACTTAGTCCTGATAGTATTCGCAAATTATGTTGTAGATCAATAGCTTACTTTATAGCTCCCCATTTATTTTTTATATGTTCCTAGAGAAAAATAAGTTGAAAGATAGTAGTAGCAATGATGCGGACTAGGTCCGTGATCTGAGGATTATCCTCATTGGTGCACAAAAGAATTATGTCCTTGATGCACCGCTAGGTGATGGACCTATTGCAGGACCAAATACAGACGTTATGAATGTTTGACAAGCTCGGTATGATAACTACTTGATAGTTTAGTGCGCCATGCTTTACGGCTTAGAATCGGGACTTCAAAAACGTTTTGAATGCCACGGAGCATATAAGATGTTCAAAGAGCCTAAATTGGTATTTCAGACTCATGCCCGAGTCGAGAGGTATGAGACCTCTGACAAGTACTTTGCCTACAAGATGGAGGAGAATAGCTCAACCAGTGAGCATGTGCTCAGATTGTCTGAGTACTACAATCGCTTGAATCAAGTGGGAGTTAATCTTGCATATAAAATAGTGATTGACAGAGTTCTCTAGTCACTATCACCAAGTTATTGCAACTTCATGATGAACTATAATATGCAAGGGATGACGAAAATGATTCCCGAGCTCTTCGTGATGCTGAAATCGATGAAGATAGAAATCAAGAAAAGCATCAAATGTTGATGGTTGACAAGACCACTAGTTTCAAGTAAAAGGGTAAGGGAAAGAAAGGGAACTTCAAGAAGAATGGCAAGAAAGTTTCCACTCCCATGAATAAGCCCAAAGCTAGACCCAAGCCTGAAACTGAGTGCTTCTACTACAAAGGAAATGGTCACTGGAAGCGGAACTGCCCTAAATACTTGGCGGATAAGAAGGATGACAAAGTGAAGAAAAGTATATATGATATACATGTTATTGATGTGTACTTTACTAGTTTTCATAGTAGCCCCTAGGTATTTGATACTGGTTCAGTTGCTATGATTAGTAACTTGAAACAAGAGTTACAAAATGAACAGAGACTAGTTGAGGGCGAGGTGACGATGTGTGTTGGAAGTAATTCCAAGGTTGATAAGATCACCATCGCACACTCCCTTTACCTTCAAGATTAGTGTTGAACCTAAAATGAATGTTATTTGGTGTTTGCGTTTAGCATAATATGATTGGATCATGTTTATTGCAATACGTTATTCATTTAAGTCAAAGAATAATTGTTATTCTGTTTACATGAATAAAACCTTCTATGGTCATACACTTAATATAAATCGTAGTGATACACATATTCATAATAATGATGCCAAAAGATGCAAAGTTGATAATGATAGTGCAACATACTTGTGGCACTGCCGTTTAGGTCATATTGGTGTAAAGCGCATGAAGAAACTCCATGCGGATGGACTTTTGGAATCACTTGATTATGAATCATTTGATGCTTGTGAACCATGCCTCATGGGCAAGATAACTAAGACTCCGTTCTCCAGAACAATGGAGCGAGCCACTGACTTATTGGAAATAATACATACCGATGTATGTGGTCCGATGAGTGTTGAGGCTCACGGCGGGTATCATTATTTTCTGACCTTCACAGATGATTTGAGCAGATATGAGTATATCTACTTAATGAAACACAAGTCTAAAATATTTGAAAAGTTCAATGAATTTCAGAGTGAAGTGGAGAATCATCGTAACAAGAAAATGAAGTTTCTACGTTCTGATCGCGGAGACGAAATATTTGAGTTACGAGTTTGGCCTTCAGTTGAAACAATGTCGAATAGTTTCGCAACTCATGCCACCTGGAACACCACAGCGTAATGGTGTGTCCATACGTCATAACCATACTTTATTAGATATGGTGCGATCTATGATGTCTCTTACCGATTTACCACTATTGTTTTTGGGTTATGCATTAGAGACAACTGCATTCATGTTAAATAGGGCACCGTCTAAAAATCCGTTGAGATGACACCGTATGAACTATGGTTTAGCAAGAAACCTAAGCTGAAATTTCTTAAAGTTTGGGGTTGCGATGCTTATGTGAAAAAGTTTCAGCCTGATAAACTCAAACCCAAATCGGAGAAGTGCGTCTTCATAGGATACCCAAAAAAACTGTTGGGTACACCTTCTATCACAGATCCGAAGGCAGGATCTTTGTTGCTAAAAATGGATCCTTTCTAGAGAAGGAGTTTCTCTCGAAAGAAGTGAGTGGGAGGAAAGTAGAACTTGATGAGGTAATTGTACCTTCTCCCGAATTGGAAAGTAGTTCATCACAGAAATCAGTTCCAGTGATGCCTACACCAATCAGTGAGGAAGTTAATGTTGATGATCATGAAACTTCAGATCAAGTTACTACCGAACCTCGTAGGTCAACTAGATTACGTTCCGCACCAGAGTGGAACGGTAATCCTGTTCTGGTGGTCATGTTACTTCACCATGATGAACCTATGAACTATGAGGAAGTGATGATGAGCCTAGATTCCACAAAATGGCTTGAGGCCATGAAATCTGAGATGGGATCCATTTATAAAGAACATAGTATGGACTTTGATTGACTTGCCCAATGATCGGCGAGCCATTGAGAATAAATGGATCTTCAAGAGGAAGACGGACACTGATAGTAGTGTTACTATCTACGAAGCTCGAATTGTCGCAAAAAGGTTTTCGACAAGTTCAAAGTGTTGACTACGATGAGATTTTCTCACTCGTATCGATGCTTAAAATTCTGTCGGAATCATGTTAGCAGTTGCCGCATTTTATGAAATCTGGCAAATGGATGTCAAAACTATGTTCCTTAATGGATTTATTAAAGAAGAGTTGTATATGATGCAACCAGAAGGTTTTGTCAATCCTAAAGGTACTAAGAAAGTGTGCAAGCTCCAGCGATCCATTTATGGACTGGCGCAAGCCTCTCGGAGTTGGAATATGCACTTTGATAGTGTGATCAAAGCATATAGTTTTATACAGACTTGTGGTGAAGCCTGTATTTACAAGAATATGAGTGGGAGCACTACAACCTTTCTGATAAGTATATGTGAGTGACATATTGTTGATCGGAAATGATGTAGTATTTTCTAGAAAGCATAAAGGAGTGTTTGAAAGGAGGTTTTCAAAGAAAGACCTCGGTGAAGCTGCTAACACATTGAGCATCAAGATCTATAGAGATAGATCAAGA
The DNA here is from genome assembly GCA_034509565.1 of Triticum monococcum. NCBI lineage: Eukaryota > Viridiplantae > Streptophyta > Magnoliopsida > Poales > Poaceae > Triticum > Triticum monococcum. The sequence continues at coordinate 248,492,515 of CM067843.1, forward strand.
CGCTTGATAAGATTTTTCAATGATTACATACCTTGACAAGTTTTGAAGTAGTTCAAAATGGAACAGTCAAAGAAGGAGTTCTTGCCTGTGTTGCAAGGTGTGAACTTGAGTAAAGACTCAAAACCCGACCACGACAGAAAATAGAAAGACAATGAAAAGTCATTACCTATGCCTCAGTCATAGGTTCTATAAACTATGCTATACTATGTACCAGTCCTATTGTATACCTCAGCATGATTTTGGCAAGGGAGTACAATAGTGATCTACTAGTAGATCACTGGACAGCGGTCAAGATTGTCCTTAGAGGAGTAAGGAAATATTTCTCGGTTATGGAGGTGATAAAAGAGTTCATCGTAAAGAGTTACGTTGATGCAAGCTTTTAACACCGATCTAGATGACTCGAAGTCTCAATCTAGATACATATTGAAAGTGGGAACAATTAGCTAGAGTAGCTCCGTGGAGAGTATTGTAGACACAGAAATTTGCAAAATACATATGGATCTGAATGTTGCAGACCCGTAGGGTAAACTTCGCTCACAAGCAAAACATGATCACTCTTTGGGTGTTAATCACATAGCGATGTGAACTAGATTATTGACTCTATTAAACCCTTTGGGTATTAGTCACATGAAGATGTGAACTAATCACATAAAGATGTGAACTATTGGTGTGAAATCACATGACGATGTGAACTAGATTATTGACTCTAGTGCAAGTGGGAGACTGAAGGAAATATGCCCTAGAGGCAATAATAAAGTTGTTATTTATATTTCCTTATCATGATAAATGTATATTATTCATGCTAGAACTGTATTAACCAGAAACTTAGTACATGTGTGAATACATAGCCAAACAAAGTGTCCCTAGTATGCCTCTACTTGACTAGCTCGTTAATCAAAGATCGTTATGTTTCTTGACCATAGACATGTGTTGTCATTTGATGATCGAGATCACATCATTAGAGAATGATGTGATGGACAAGACCCATCCGTTAGCTTAGCACTATGATCGTTTAGTTTATTGCTATTGCTTTCTTCATGACTTATACATGTTTCTATTACTATGAGATTATGCGACTCCCGAATACCAGAGGAACACTTAGTGTGCTATCAAATGTCACAATGTAACTGGGTGATTATAAAGTTGCTCTACAGGTGTCTCCGTTGGTGTTTGTTGACTTGGCACATATCGAGATTTGGATTTGTCACTCTGTGTATCGGAGAGGTATCTTTAGGCCCTCTCGGTAATGCACATCACTATGAGCCTTGCAAGCAATGTGACTAATGAGTTAGTCATGGGATGATGAATTACGGAAAGAGTAAAGAGACTTTTCGGTGACGAGATTGAACTAGGTATGATGACACCGACGATCGAATCTCAGGCAAGTAACATACCGATGACAATGGGAACGACCTATGTTGTTATGCGGTTTGACCTATAAAGATCTTCGTAGAATATGTAGGAGCCAATATGAGCATCCAGATTCCTCTATTGATTATTGACCGGAGATGTGTCTCGGTCATGTCTACATAGTTCTCGAACCCGTAGAATCCGCACGCTTAACATTCGATGATGATTTGTATTATGAGTTATGTGATTTGATGACCGAAGTTTGTTCGGAGTCCCGGATGAGATCACGGACATGACGAGGAGTCTCGAAATGGTCGAGAGGTAAAGATTCATATATTGGAAGGCTATATTCGGACATCGGAAAGGTTCCGAGTGATTCGGGTATTTTTCGGAGAACCATGGAGTTACAGGAATTCACCGGGGGAAGTATTGGGCCTTATTGGGCTTTAGTGGAAAGGAGAGAAGGGCCACAAGGGGAGGCAGCGCACCCCCCATGGGCTGGTCCGAATTGTACTAGGAGGGGGTGGCGCCCTCCTCTTTCCTTCTCCCTCTCCATCTCCTTCCTTCTTCTCCTACTTGGACTAGGAAAGGGGGAAACCAACTCCTACTAGGAGTAGGAATCCCCCCTTTGGGCGCGCCCCTTGAGGCCGGCCCTCATGCTTCTCCCCTCCTTTATATACGGGGGAAGGGGAACCCCATAGACACACAAATTTATTTCTTAGCCGTGTGCGGTGCCCCCCTCCACGGATTTCCACCTCGGTCATATTATCGTAGTGCTTAGGAGAAGCCCTGCGTCGGTAACTTCATCATCACCGTTAAAACAATGTCGTGCTGACGAAACTCTCCCTCGGCCTCAGCTAGATCTAGAGTTCGAGGGACTTCACTAAGCTGAACGTGTGCAGATCGTTGAGGAGGCATGCATTCGGTACTTGATCGGTTGGATCACGAAGACATTCGACTACATCAACCACGTTATTCAATGCTTCCGCTTTCGGTCTACGAGGGTACATAGACACACTCTTCCCTCTCGTTGCTACGCATCCCTAGATAGATCTTGCGTGATCGTAGGGAATTTTTTGAAATGTTGCGTTCCCCAACACCAGGCCCACCTCTGGTGCCCATCTTCTGGTATATAAGTTATTTGGACCTAGAAAAATAAGGAGAGGATTTTCGGGATGGAGCGCCGCCATCTCGCGGCAGAACTTGGGCAGGATCACTTTTGCCCTCCGGCGAAGCAATTCCGCCGGGGGAACTGCCCTCCAGGAGGAGGAAATCATCATCGTCATCATCACCAAAAACTCTCCCGTCTTGGGTAGAGAAATCTCCATCAACATCTTCAACAACACCATCTCATCTCAAACCCTAGTTCATCTCTTGTGTTCAATCTTGTTACCGGAACTATAGATTGGTGCTTGTGGGTGACTAGTAGTGTTGATTACATCTTGTAGTTGATTACTATATGGTTTATTTGGTGGAATATTATATGTTCAGATCCAATATGCTATTTAATACCCCTCTTATCTTGAGCATGATTATCATTTGTGAGTAGTTACTTTTGTTCTTGAGGTCACGAGAGAAATCATGTTGCAAGTAATCATGTGAACTTGATATGTGTTCGATATTTTGATAGTATGTATGTTGTGATTCCCTTAGTGGTCTCATGTGAACGTCGACTACATGACACTTCACCATATTTGGGCCTAAGGGAATGCATTGTGGGGTATCAATTAGATGATGGGTTGCGAGAGTGAGAGAAGCTTAAACCCCAGTTTATGCGCTATTTCGTAAGGGACCGATTGGATCCAAATGTTTAATGCTATGGTTAGAATTTATTCTTAATACTTTTATCGTAGTTGCAGATGCTTGCGGGAGGGTTAATCATATTTAGGAGGTTTGTTCAAGTAAGAACAACACCTAAGCACCAGTCCACCTACATATCAAATTATCAAAGTACCCAACACCTAAGCAGACATTACCTTGCTGAAAACCACTTGTCATTTCCTTCTACTCGTCATTGGGTTCGACACTCTCACTTATCCAAAAGAGCTACAATTGATCCCCTATACTTGTGGGTCATCAAGGCTATTTTCTGGCGCCATTGCCGGGGAGTGAAGTGCCTTTGGTAAGTGGAATTTGGTAAGGAAACATTTATATAGTGTGCTGAAAGTTGTTGTCACTTGTTACTATGGAAAACAATCCTTTGAGGGGTTTGTTCAGGGTATCTTCACCTCGACTGGAACCTCAATTAGCTATCCCTCAACCTACTTCACCTACTGAAAATATTGAATATGAAATTCCTTCGAGTATGATAGAACAACTGCTACCTAATCCTTATGCAGGAGACGGAACCAAACATCCTGATATGCACTTGATATATGTAGAACAAATTTGTGGATTGTTCAAGCTTGCAGGTTTACCCAGAGAAGAAGTTATGAAGAAGGATTCACCTTTATCTTTGAAGGGAAAATCATTGGCCTGGTATAGGCTATGCGATGATATTGGATCCTGGAATTGGAATCGATTGAAATTGGAGTTCCATAAAAAAATTATCCTATGCATCTAGTTCATCGTGATCGGAATTATATATATAATTTTTGGCCTTGTGAAGGAGAAAGTATCGCTAGCTTGGGGGGACTTAAGTCAATGTTATATCCATGCCCCAACCATGAGCACTCAAGAGAAATTATTATCCAGAATTTTTATGCGCGGCTTTCTCGCAATGATCAAACCATGCTTGATACTTCTTGTGCTGGTTGAAGGTAAAGAGTCAGGTATTAAACTTAAGTATGATTGTGTTAAATTATTTATGAATACTGATGCTTTTCAAAAATTTAGCACTAAATATGGACTTGACACTGAGATAGTAGCTTCCTTTTGTGAATCATTTGCTACTCATGTTGGTCTCCCTAAAGAGAAGTGGTTTAAATATCACCCACCTATTAAAGAAGAAATTAAAGAACCGGTACCAGTTAAAGAAGAAACTATAATTTATAATGTTGATCCAGTTGTTCCTACTGCTTATATTGAGAAACCACCTTTCCCTGTTAGGATAAAGGAACATGCTAAAGTTTCAACTGTGGTCAACAGAAGCTATATTAGAACACCAAAACCTGATGAACAAATTAAAGTGGAACGTAGTATTGCTATGGTTAAGGATATCTTGGAAGAAAATGTAGATGGGCATGTTATTTACTTCTGTGAAGAAGCTGCTAGAATTGCCAAACCTGATAAAAAGGATAAACATAGACCTGTTGTTGGCATGCCTGTTGTCTCAGTTAAAATAGGATATCACTATTATCATGGTTTATGTGACATAGGTGCTAGCGTAAGTGCTATTACTTGCTCCTTATATCATGAAATTATGAATGACATATCACCCACAGAGATAGATGACATAGATGTTACTATCAAACTTGCTAATAGAGACACTATATCACCAATTGGGATTGTTAGAGATGTTGAAGTCTTGTGTGGGAAAATAAAATACCCTACTGATTTTCTTGTTCTTGGTTTCCCACAAGATGACTTCTGTCCCATTATCTTTGGTAGACCTTTCTTGAACACCGTTAATGCTAGAATAGACTGTGAGAAACAAACTGTCGATGTTAGTTTTGGTGATGAGTCTCATGAGTTTAATTTTTCCAAGTTTAGTAGAAAACTTCATGAAAAGAATTGCCAAGTAAAGATGAATTAATTGGTCTTGCTTCTATTGTTGTGCCTCCTACTGATCCACTAGAATAATATTTGCTAGACCATGAAAATGATTTACATATGCATGAAAGAAATGAAATAGATACGACTTTCTTTGAACAACATCCTCTGCTTAAACACAATTTTCCTATTGAAACTCTAGGAGGTCCCTCTTCACTTAAAGGTGATCCTATGTTTGAATTAAAACAATTGCCAGACACTTTCAAATATGCTTATCTTGATGAAAATAAGATATGTCCTATTATTATTAGTGCTAACCTTTCGGAACATGAAGAATAAAGATTATTGAAAGTTCTAAAGAAGCACTGAGCTGCTATAGGATATACTCTTGATGAGTTAAAGGGCATTAGTCTCACTCTATGTTAGCACAAAATTAATATGGAACCTGATGCTAAACCCATTGTTTATCACCAATGTCGGTTAAATCTAAAACTGAAGGAAGTTGTAAGAACGGAAATATTAAAACTTCTGGAAGAAGGTATAATCTATCCTATAGCTGATAGTAGATGGGTAAGTCCTATTCATTGTATCCCTAAAAAGGGAGGTATTACTATTGTTCCTAATGATAAGAATGAACATATTCCACAAAGAATTGTTACAAGTTATACAATGGTTATTGATTTTAGAACATTAAACAAAGCAACTAGAAAAGATCATTACCCTCTACCTTTTATTGATCAAATGCTAGAAAGATTATCTAAGCACACACATTTTTTCTTCCTTGATGGATATTCTGGTTTTTCACAAATACATGTTTCTCAACCTGATCAAGAAAAGACCAGTTTTACTTGTCCCTTTGGAACTTATGCTTATAGACGGTTTATGCAATGCACCTGCTACCTTTCAAAGATGTATGACTGCTATATTCTTTGACTTTTGTGAAAAGATTGTTGAGGTTTTCATGGATGATTTCTCTATTTATGGGAAGTCTTTTGATTATTGTTTAAGCAATCTTGACCGAGTTTCTAGAGATGTGAACAAACAAATCTTGTCTTTACTTGGGAAAAGTGCCACTTTATGGTTAATGAAGGTATTGTCTTGGGTCATAAAATTTCTAAAAGAGGTATTGAAGTAGACAAAGCTATGGTTGATGCAATTGAGAAAATGCCATGTCCTAAAGATATCAAAGGTATTCGTAGTTTCGTAGGTCATACTGATTTCTATAGGAGATTTATCAAAGACTTTTCTATAATTCCTAGCCTCATACGAATCTTTTGCAAAAGGACATTCCTTTTGTTTTCAACGATGATTGTTTAGAAGCCTTAGAAACTGTAGCGACCAGACCTCAAATAGTCTGATCTCTGTGCTCCGGTGTCATCCCTGGATCAGTAATGCTGACACCACACAGTACTCGGAGGATTTATAGCAGAGTAGCAATCACACACTTATTACATCGAGTGTCTCAAAAGAGAACTTATTACAGTAAATATGGCTTAAGGCCATCTAATAACGATAACAGCGGAAGGCTTGGAAGATAAGTGAGTCCATCAACTCCAACGGCATCACTGAGTATAGGACCACGACCTAAAAACTCCTTAATCATCGTCTGAAAAGTCTGCAACATTTACGTTGCAGCCCGAAAACGGGTCAGCACATGGAATATGCTGGCAAGGTAACACATAGCGAGTAATGGAATGAAATAGCTATACTATATGCATATTTGGCTGGTGGAAGCTCTATGGTTACAGTTTTGCGTAAAGCCAATTTTTCCCTACTTCAAAGGAATAAAATTTAATTACTATCATGGTGGTTATTAAACGTTGAGAATGGTTGACAGCATTCTCAATCCCAATTAAGCATCATCATTAAACATAACCCAACATAATTAATTTAGAGTAACATGTTGAGATTCACATGATAATCCAAGTACTAGATACTCAAAACGTCCATAACTGGGGACACGGCTAACCATGATTAGTTTATTACACTCTGTAGAGGTTTGCGCACTTTTCCCCACAAGACTCGATCGCCTCCGTTTGGTTTCTCGCACTACAGGGTGTTTGAGAAGACGGATGACCGAGACATAGTCTTTCAGAAGTGCTAGCACGTTACGATCGGGTACACCGTACCACCTACATCCCCTACATCTGCTAGTCTACCACTGTAAGAGTTCGCACGACTTAGTCAACTAGGCTAGAGCCCATAATAGCTTGTGGCTGCACACGGAAGTTTCTAGTATGAATAGTCTCATGATCCCTTTGAGCCTGGGTGGCGGTCCAAAAGAAAACAGGCACGCCCTAGAATACCCAGGTGCCTCAATCCACCAACATGTGTGTTTAAGTTGCCACCTTAGATAAACCATTAATTAACAAAACTCACCTCTGTCATGGATATCACTCACCCAATCCACGTCTACTAGCATAGCATGGCATAATAAGCAAACGTAGAAGTAACTCCCAAAGGTTTGATAATAAACAGGTAATAGGTACTACCTCATCTACTTCCCATCCCACAATTTAATTAGATCCTAATCATGGAATGTGTGAGGATTGATCTAATGCAATAAAACTGGGTAGTAGAAAATGTATGATCAAAGTCTTACTTCCCTTGCCGATGATCCGGGAAACCTAACGATTCGAAGTAACAGGCGGCGCACTTCGGGTAGTCTATCGCAGACAAACAAACAAGCATACAATTAGTACTCATCTAATGCACAGGTAGAACCGAGAGACGACGCGCGGGGCGGCCTAATGGTGATGAGGTGACCAATCAAGTGGCGACCCGCCGAGCGGCCGAATGGTTATGAGGTGACCAACCGAGTGGCAGCATGCGGAGCGGCCCGAGTGGTGATGAGGTGACCAATCGAGTGGCGACGCGCGGAGCGGCCGAGTGGCGATGAGGTGACCAACCGAGAGGCAACGCGCTGGGCGGCCAAGTGGTGATGAGGTGACCAACCAAGTGGCGATGCGTAGTGCGGCTGAATGGTGATGAGGTGACCAACCAATGCGACTCTTGGGGCGGCCAAGTGGTGATGAGGTGACCAACCAAGTGGCAATGCGCAGTGCGGCTTAATGGTGATGAGGTGACCAACCGAATGCGACTCTTTGGGCGGCCGAATGGTGATGAGGTGACCAACCGAGTGGCGATGCATGGGGCGGCCTAGTGGTGATGAGGTGATCAACCGTGTGGCGACGCGCGGAGCGGCCGAGTTGTGATGAGGTGATCAGCCAAGATACGACGCGCGGGACGGCCGAATGGTGATGAGGTGACCAATCAAGTGGCGACCTACGGAGCGGCCGAATGGTTATGAGGTGACCAACCGAGTGGCGGCGCGCGGAGCGGCCGAGTGGTGATGAGGTGACCAATCGAGTGGCGACGCGCGGGGCGGCCGAGTGGTGATGAGGTGACCAACCGAGAGGCAACGCATTGGGCGGCCGAGTGGTGATGAGGTGACCAATCAAGTGGCGACTCGCGGAGCGACCGAATGGTTATGAGGTGACCAATCAAGTGGCGACTCGCGGAGCGACCGAATGGTTATGAGGTGACCAACCGAGTGGCGACGCCCAGAGCGGCCGAGTGGTGATGAGGTGACCAACCAAGTGGCGACTCGCGGAGCGACCGAATGGTTATGAGGTGACCAACCGAGTGGCGACGCCCAGAGCGGCCGAGTGGTGATGAGGTGACCAACCAAGTGGCGACACGCGTCGCGGCCGAGTGGTGAGGAGGTGACCAACCGAGTGGCGACGCGCGGAGCCGAGTGGTGATGAGATGTCCAACCGAGTGGCGACGCGCGGAGCGGCCGAGTGGTGATGAGGTGACCAACCGAGTGGCGACGCGCGGAGCGGCCGAGTGGTGATGAGGTAACCAACCGAGAGGCAACAAGCGGGGCGGCCAAGTTGTGATGATGTGACCAATCAAGTAGCGACGCGCGGAGCGGCCGCATGGTTTTGAGGTGACCAACCGAGTGGCGAGGCGCGGAGCGGCGGAGTGGTGTTGAGGTGACCAACCGAGAGGCAACGCGCGGGGCGGCCGAGTGGTGATGAGGCGACCAACCGATTGGCGACGTGCGAATCGGCCAGTGGTGATGAGGTGACCAGCCGAGTGGCGACGACTGGAGCGGCCGAATGGTGATGAGGTGACCAACCGAGTGGCAACGCGCGGAGCGGCCCAATGGTTATGAGGTGACCAACCGAGAGGGACGACCGGAGCGGCCGAATGGCGATGAGGTGACCAACCTAGTTGCGACGCCCGGAGCGGTCGAGTGGTGATGACGTGACCAACTGAGTGGCGACGCGCGGAGCGGTCCGGTGGTGATGAGGTGACCAACCAAGTGGCGACGCTTGGAGCAGCCGAGTGGTGATGAGGTGACCAACCGAGTGACGACGCACGGGGCGGGCCATTGGTGACGAGGTGATCAACCGAGTGGCGACGCGTGGAGCGGCCGAGTGGTGATGAGCTGATCAACCGAGAGACGACGCGCGGGGCGGCCGAATGGTGATGAGGTGACCAATCAAGTGGCGAACCGCGGAGCGGCCGAATGGTTATGAGGTGACCAACCGAGTGGCGGCACGCAGAGCGGCCGAGTGGTGATGAGGTGACCAATCGAGTGGCGACGCGCGGAGCGGCCGAGTGGCGATGAGGTGACCAACCGAGAGGCAACGCGCTGGGCGGCCGAGTGGTGATGAGGTGACCAACCAAGTGGCGATGCGCAGTGCGGCTGAATGGTGATGAGGTGACCAACCAATGCGACTCTTGGGGCGGCCAAGTGGTGATGAGGTGACCAACCAAGTGGCAATGCGCAGTGCGGCTTAATGGTGATGATGTGACCAACCGAATGCGACTCTTTGGGCGGCCGAATGGTGATGAGGTGACCAACCGAGTGGCGATGCACGGGGCGGCCTAGTGGTGATGAGGTGATCAACCGTGTGGCGACGCGCGGAGCGGCCGAGTTGTGATGAGGTGATCAGCCAAGATACGACGCGCGGGACGGCCGAATGGTGATGAGGTGACCAATCAAGTGGCGACCTACGGAGCGGCCGAATGGTAATGAGGTGACCAACCGAGTGGCGGCGCGCGGAGCGGCCGAGTGGTGATGAGGTGACCAATCGAGTGGCGACGCGCGGGGCGGCCGAGTGGTGATGAGGTGACCAACCGAGAGGCAACGCATTGGGCGGCCGAGTGGTGATGAGGTGACCAATCAAGTGGCGACTCGCGGAGCGACCGAATGGTTATGAGGTGACCAACCGAGTGGCGACGCCCAGAGCGGCCGAGTGGTGATGAGGTGACCAACCAAGTGGCGACACGCATCGCGGCCGAGTGGTGAGGAGGTGACCAACCGAGTGGCGACGCGCGGAGCCGAGTGGTGATGAGATGTCCAACCGAGTGGCGACGCGCGGAGCGGCCGAGTGGTGATGAGGTGACCAACCGAGTGGCGACGCTCGGAGCGGCCGAGTGGTGATGAGGTAACCAACCGAGAGGCAACAAGCGGGGCGGCCAAGTTGTGATGATGTGACAAATCAAGTAGCGACGCGCGGAGCGGCCGCATGGTTTTGAGGTGACCAACCGAGTGGCGAGGCGCGGAGCGGCGGAGTGGTGTTGAGGTGACCAACCGAGAGGCAACGCGCGGGGCGGCCGAGTGGTGATGAGGCGACCAACCGATTGGCGACGTGCGAAGCGGCCAGTGGTGATGAGGTGACCAGCCGAGTGGCGACGACTGGAGCGGCCGAATGGTGATGAGGTGACCAACCGAGTGGCAACGCGCGGAGCGGCCCAATGGTTATGAGGTGACCAACCGAGTGGGACGACCGGAGCGGCCGAATGGCGATGAGGTGACCAACCTAGTTGCGACGCCCGGAGCGGTCGAGTGGTGATGAGGTGACCAACTGAGTGGCGACGCGCGGAGCGGTCCGGTGGTGATGAGGTAACCAACCAAGTGGCGACGCTTGGAGCAGCCGAGTGGTGATGAGGTGACCAACCGAGTGACGACGCACGGGGCGGGCCATTGGTGACGAGGTGATCAACCGAGTGGCGACGCGCGGAGCGGCCGAGTGGTGATGAGGTGATCAACCGAGAGACGACGCGCGGGGCGGCCGAATGGTGATGAGGTGACCAATCAAGTGGCGAACCGCGGAGCGGCCGAATGGTTATGAGGTGACCAACCAAGTGGCGGCACGCGGAGCGGCCGAGTGGTGATGAGGTGACCAATCGAGTGGCGAAGCGCGGAGCGGCCGAGTGGTGATGAGGTGACCAACCGAGAGGCAACGTGTTGGGCGGCCGAGTGGTGATGAGGTGACCAACCAAGTGGCGATGCACAGTGCGGCTGAATTGTGATGAGGTGACCAACCAATGCGACTCTTGGGGCGGCCAAGTGGTGATGAGGTGACCAACCAAGTGGCAATGCGCAGTGTGGCTGAATGGCGATGAGGTGACCAACCGAATGCGACTCTTTGGGCGGCCGAATGGTGATGAGGTGACCAATCGAGTGGCGATGCACGGGGCGGCCCAGTGGTGATGAGGTAATCAACCGTGTGGCGATGCGCGGAGCGGCCGAGTGGTGATGAGGTGATCAACCAAGAGACGACGCGCGGGACGGCCGAATGGTGATGAAGTGACCAATCAAGTTGCGACTCGCGGAGCGGCCGAATGGTTATGAGGTGACCAACCGAGTGGCGACGCCCAGAGTGGCCGAGTGGTGATGAGGTGACCAACCAAGTGGCGACGCGCGTCGCGGGCAAGTGGTGATGAGGTGACCAACCGTGTAGCGACGCGCGGAGTGGCCGGGTGGTGATGAGGTAACCAACCGAGAGGCAACAAGCGGGGCGGCCAAGTGGTGATGACGTGACCAATCAAGTAGCGACGCGCGGAGCGGCCGAATGGTTATGAGGTGACCAACCGAGTGGCGAGGCGCGGAGCGGCGGAGTGGTGATGAGGTGACCAACCGAGAGGCATCGCGCGGGGCGGCCGAGTGGTGATGAGGTGACCAATCAAGTAGCGACGCGCGGAGCGGCCGAATGGTTATGAGGTGACCAACCCCGAGTGGTGACGTGCGGAGCGGCGGAGTGGTGATGAGGTGACCAACCGAGAGGCAACGCGCGGGGCGGCCGAGTGGTGATGAGGCGACCAACCGATTGGCGACTCGTGAAGCGGCCAGTGGTGATGAGGTGACCAACCGAGTGGCGACGACCGGAGTGGCCGAATGGTGATGAGGTGACCAACCGAGTGGCGACGCGCGGAGCGGCCGAATGGTTATGAGGTGACCAACCGAGTGGCGATGACCGGAGCGGCCGAATGGCGATGAGGTGACCAACCGAGTGGCGACGCTGTCGGATTTCGGGTTCCGGCAGACCCTTAAGGCTCGAACATTGGGGTACACGCGGAAATCACGTCCTCAACTTCTCCGTCTCACTGGGGTCTAAACTACTAAAGGATCACACAAGAGACACAAGATTTATACCGGTTCGGGCCACCATTGTGGTGTAATACCCTACTCCAGTGTGTGGTGGATGGATTGCCTCTTGGGGCTGGTTATGGTGAACAATACAAGGAAGAACAGCCTCGCGAGGGTCTGTTCTTGGCTGGGGCGATGAACTGCTAGGAGGAGTTTAGTCGCCCTTCTCTCTCTCTCTCTCTGGCTTTCGATCCTCCTCTCCCTACCATGTGGGTGGCTGGTCCTATTTATAGAGGCCCTGGTCCTCTTCCCAAATATCGAGCGGGAAGGGAGCCAACAATGGCGGGCTAATTTGAAGGGGGACAGCAAGTACTCTTATCCTGACTAAAGGTGGTCTTCGCCTGCGAAAGACTCTGCAGTGACGCCGTGCTGGGCTCCATGGTGACCTCTATCTCGTAGTCCGCTTGGTCCTGGTCTTGTTGCACCGAAATGGCAACCTTTGCCTGATGCCTCGGTACTCCGCGGCTACGATTGCCCCCTTTGCACCAAAGAGGAAAGAAGTGTTGGGGAACGCAGTAATTTCAAAATTTTCCTACGCACACGCAAGATCATGGTGATGCATAGCAACGAGGGGGAGAGTCTGATCTACGTACCCTTGTAGATCGCAACGGAAGTGTTGACACAACATAGAGGAAGTAGTCGTACGTCTTCTTCCCGGTCCGACCGATCCAAGCACCGTTACTCCGGCACCTCCGAGTTCTTAGCACACGTTCAGCTCGATGACGTTCCTCGGGCTCCGATCCAGCAAAGCGTCGAGGAAGAGTTCCGTCAGCACGACGGCGTGGTGACGATCTTGATGTACTACCGACGCAGGGCTTCGCCTAAGCACTGTAACGGTATGATCGAGGTGGAATTTGGTGGCAGGGGGCACCGCACACGGCTAAGGAACGATCTCAAGGATCAACTTGTGTGTCTTGGGGTGTCCCCTGCCCCCGTATATAAAGGTTGGAGGGAGGGGGGCTGGCCGGCCAAAGAGGGGGAGGCGCAGGAGGAGTGCTACTCCCACCGGGAGTAGGACTCCCCCCTCCAATCCTATTCCAACTAGGACTCCTTGGGAAAAAGGGAGAGGGAAAGAGAGAGAGGTGGCCGGCCACCTCTCCTAGTCCTAATAGGACTAGGGGAGGGGGGAGGTGCGCAGCCCTCCTTGGCAGCCCCTTTCACCTTTCCACAATGGCCCATGTAGGCCCATTTGGCTCCCGGGGGGTTCTGGTAACCCTCCCGGTAATCCGATAAAATCCCGATTTCACCCGAAACAGTTCCGATGTCCAAACATAGACTTCCAATATATCAATCTTTACGTCTCGACCATTTCGAGACTCCTCGTCATGTCCGTGATCTCATCCGGGACTCCGAACAACCTTCGGTACATCAAAATGCATAAACTCATAATAACTGTCATCGTAACGTTAAGCGTGCGGACCCTACGGTTCGAGAACAATGTAGACATGACCGAGACACGTCTCCAGTCAATAACCAATAGCGGGACCTGGATGCCCATATTGGCTCCTACATATTCTACGAAGATCTTTATCGGTCAGACCGCATAACAACATACGTTGTTCCCTTTGTCATCGGTATGTTACTTGCCCGAGAATCGATCGTCGGTATCCAATACCTAGTTCAATCTCGTTACTGGCAAGTCTCTTTACTCGTTTCGTAATACATCATCTCATAACTAACATCTTAGTTATTATGCTTGCAAGGCTTATGTGATGTGTATTACCGAGAGGGCCCAGAGATACCTCTCCGACAATCGGAGTGACAAACCCTAATCTCGAAATACGCCAACCCAACATCTACCATTGGAGACACCTGTAGTACTCCTTTATAATCACCCAGTTACGTTGTGACGTTTGGTAGTACCCAAAGTGTTCCTCCGGTAAACGGGAGTTGCATAATCTCATAGTTACAGGAACATGTATAAGTCATGAAGAAAGCAATAGCAACATACTAAACGATCGGGTGCTAAGCTAATGGAATGGGTCATGTCAATCAGATCATTCAACTAATGATGTGACCTCGTTAATCAAATAACAACCCTTTGTTCATGGTTAGGAAACATAACCATCTTTGATTAACGAGCTAGTCTAGTAGAGGCATACTAGTGACACTCTGTTGGTCTATGTATTCACACATGTATTATGTTTCCGGTTAATACAATTCTAGCATGAATAATAAACATTTATCATGATATAAGGAAATAAATAATAACTTTATTATTGCCTCTAGGGCATATTTCCTTCAGTCTCCCACTTGCACTAGAGTCAATAATCTAGATTACACAGTAATGATTCTAACACCCATGGAGCCTTGGTGCTGATCATGTTTTGCTCGTGGAAGAGGCTTAGTCAACGGGTCTGCAACATTCAGATCCGTATGTATCTTGCAAATCTCTATGTCTCCCACCTGGACTAAATCCCGGATGGAGTTGAAGCGTCTCTTGATGTGTTTGGTTCTTTTGTGAAATCTGGATTCCTTTGCCAAGGCAATTGCACCAGTATTGTCACAGAAGATTTTCATTGGACCCGATGCACTAGGTATGACACCTAGATCGGATATGAACTCCTTCATCCAGACTCCTTCGTTCGCTGCTTCCGAAGCAGCTATGTACTCCGCTTCACATGTAGATCCTGCTACGACGCTTTGTTTAGAACTGCACCAACTGACAGCTCCACCGTTTAAAGTAAACACGTATCCGGCTTGCGATTTAGAATCGTCCGGATCAGTGTCAAAGCTTGCATCAACGTAACCTCTTACGGTGAGCTCTTTGTCACCTCCATATACGAGAAACATATCCTTAGTCCTTTTCAGGTATTTCAGGATGTTCTTGACCGCTGTCCAGTGATCCACTCCTGGATTACTTTGGTACCTCCCTGCTAAACTTATAGCAAGGCACACATCAGGTCTGGTACATAGCATTGCATACATGATAGAGCCTATGGCTGAAGCATAGGGAACATCTTTCATTTTCTCTCTATCTTCTGCAGTGGTCGGGCATTGAGTCTGACTCAACTTCACACCTTGTAACACAGGCAAGAACCCTTTCTTTGCTTGATCCATTTTGAACTTCTTCAAAATCTTGTCAAGGTATGTGCTTTGTGAAAGTCCGATTAAGCGTTTTGATCTATCTCTATAGATCTTTATGCCTAATATGTAAGCAGCTTCCCCAAGGTCTTTCATCGAAAAACTTTTATTCAAGTATCCCTTTATGCTATCCAGAAATTCTATACCATTTCCAATTAGTAATATGTCATCCACATATAATATCAGAAATGCTACAGAGCTCCCACTCACTTTCTTGTAAATACAGGCTTCTCCAAAAGTCTGTATAAACCCAAATGCTTTGATCACACTATCAAAGCATTTATTCCAACTCCGAGATGCTTGCACCAGTCCATAAATGGATCGCTGGAGTTTGCACACTTTGTTAGCTCCCTTTGGATCAACAAAACCTTCTGGTTGCATCATATACAACTCTTCTTCCATAAATCCATTCAGGAATGCGGTTTTTACATCCATTTGCCAAATTTCATAATCATAAAATGCGGCAATTGCTAACATGATTCTGACAGACTTAAGCATCGCTACGGGTGAGAAAGTCTCATCGTAGTCAACTCCTTGAACTTGTCGAAAACCTTTTGCGACAAGTCGAGCTTTGTAGATAGTAACATTACCATCAGCGTCAGTCTTTTTCTTAAAGATCCATTTATTCTCAATTGCTTGCCGATCATCGGGCAAGTCAACCAAAGTCCATACTTTGTTCTCATACATGGATCCCATCTCAGATTTCATGGCTTCAAGACACTTTGCGGAATCTGGGCTCACCATCGCTTCTTCATAGTTCGTAGGTTCATCATGATCTAGTAGCATGACTTCCAGAACAGGATTACCGTACCACTCTGGTGCGGATCTTACTCTGGTTGATCTACGAGGTACAGTAGTATCTTGATCTAAAGTTTCATGATCATCATCATTAACTTCCTCTCTTATTGGTGTAGGTCTCACAGAAACAGTTTTCTGTGATGTACTATTTCCCAATAACGGAGTAGATACAGTTACCTCGTCAAGTTCTACTTTCCTCCCACTCACTTCTTTCGAGAGAAACTCCTTCTCAAGAAAGTTTCCGAATTTAGCAACAAAAGTCTTGCCTTCGGATCTGTGATAGAAGGTGTATCCAATAGTTTCCTTTGGATATCCTATGAAGACACACTTCTCCGATTTGGGTTCGAGCTTATCAGGTTGAAGCTTTTTCACATAAGCATCGCAGCCCCAAACTTTAAGAAACGACAACTTTGGTTTCTTGCCAAACCACAGTTCATAAGGCATCGTCTCAACGGATTTAGATGGTGCCCTATTTAACGTGAATGCGGCCGTCTCTAAAGCATAACCCCAAAATGATAGCGGTAAATCAGTAAGAGACATCATAGATCGCACCATATCTAGTAAAGTACGATTACGACGTTCGGACACACCATTACGTTGTGGTGTTCCGGGTGGCGTGAGTTGCGAAACTATTCCATAATTTTTCAAATGTACACCAAACTCGTAACTCAAATATTCTCCTCCACGATCAGATCGTAGAAACTTTATTTTCTTGTTATGATGATTTTCAACTTCACTCTGAAATTCCTTGAACTTTTCAAATGTTTCAGACTTATGTTTCATTAAGTAGATATACCCATATCTGCTTAAATCATCTGTGAAGGTGAGAAAATAACGATATCCGCCACGAGCCTCAATATTCATCGGACCACATACATCGGTATGTATGATTTCCAATAAATCTGTTGCTCTCTCCATAGTACCGGAGAACGGTGTTTTAGTCATCTTGCCCATGAGGCACGGTTCGCAAGTACCAAGTGATTCATAATCAAGTGGTTCCAAAATCCCATCAGCATGGAGTTTCTTCATGCGCTTTTCACCGATATGACCTAAACGGGAGTGCCACAAATAAGTTGCACTATCATTATCAACTCTGCATCTTTTGGCTTCAACATTATGAATATGTGTATTACTACTATCGAGATTCAATAAGAATAGACCACTTTTCAAGGGTGCATGACCATAAAAGATATTACTCATATAAATAGAACAACCATTATTCTCTGATTTAAATGAATAACCGTCTCGCATCAAACAAGATCCAGATATAATGTTCATGCTCAACGCTGGCACCAAATAACAATTATTTAGGTCTAATATTAATCCCGAAGGTAGATGTAGAGGTAGCGTGCCGACCGCGATCACATCGACTTTGGAACCGTTTCCCACGCGCATCGTCACCTTGTCCTTTGCTAGTGTCCGCTTATTCTGTAGTCCCTGTTTCGAGTTGCAAATATTAGCAACAGAACCAATATCAAATACCCAGGTGCTACTGCGAGCATTAGTAAGGTACACATCAATAACATGTATATCACATATACCTTTGTTCACCTTGCCATCCTTCTTATCCGCCAAATACTTGGGGCAGTTCTGCTTCCAGTGACCAGTCTGCTTGCAGTAGAAGCACTCAGTTTCAGGCTTAGGTCCAGACTTGGGTTTCTTCTCTTGAGCAGCAACTTGCTTGCCGTTCTTCTTGAAGTTCCCCTTCTTCTTCCCTTTGCCCTTTTTCTTGAAACTAGTGGTTTTGTTAACCATCAACACTTGATGCTCCTTCTTGATTTCTGCCTCCGCAGCTTTCAGCATAGCGAAGAGCTCGGGAATAGTCTTGTTCATCCCTTGCATATTATAGTTCATCACAAAGCTCTTGTAGCTTGGTGGCAGTGATTGGAGAATTCTGTCAATGACGCAATCATCCAGAAGTGTAACTCCCAATTGAATCAAGTGATTATTATACCCAGACATTTTGAGTATATGCTCACTGACAGAACTGTTCTCCTCCATCTTGCAGCTATAGAACTTATTGGAGACTTCATATCTCTCAATCCGGGCATTTGCTTGAAATATTAACTTCAACTCCTGGAACATCTCATATGCTCCATGACGTTCAAAACGTCGTTGAAGTCCCGGTTCTAAGCCGTAAAGCATGGCACACTGAACTATTGAGTAGTCATCAGCTTTGCTCTGCCAGACGTTCATAACTTCTGGTGTTGCTCTTGCAGCAGGCCTGGCACTCAGCGGTGCTTCCAGGACGTAATTCTTCTGTGCAGCAATGAGGATAATCCTCAGGTTACGGACCCAGTCCGTGTAATTGCTACCATCATCTTTCAACTTTGCTATCTCAAGGAACGCATTAAAATTCAATGGAACAACAACACGAGCCATCTATCTACAATCAACATAAACAAGCAAGATACTATCAGGTACTAAGTTCATGATAATTTTTAAGTTCAGTTAATTTACTTAAGAACTCCCACTTAGATAGACATCCCTCTAATCCTCTAAGTGATCACGTGATCCAAATCAACTAAACCATAACCGATCATCACGTGAGATGGAGTAGTTTTCAATGGTGAACATCAATATGTTGATCATATCTACTATATGATTCACGCTCGACCTTTTGGTCTCCGTGTTCCGAGGCCATATCTGTATATGCTTGGCTCATCAAGTATAACCTGAGTATTCCGCGTGTGCAACTGTTTTGCACCCGTTGTATTTGAACGTAGAGCCTATCACACCCGATCATCACGTGGTGTCTCAGCATGAAGAACTTTTGCAATGGTGCATACTCAGGGAGAACACTTCTTGATAATTTAGTGAGAGATCATCTTATAATGCTACCGTCAATCAAAGCAAGATAAGATGCATAAAAGGATAAACATCACATGCAATCAATATAAGTGATATGATATGGCCATCATCATCTTGTGCTTTGTGATCTCCATCTCCGAAGCACCGTCATGATCACCATCGTCACCGGCGCGACACCTTGATCTCCATCGTAGCATCGTTGTCGTCTCGCCAATCTTATGGTTCCACGACTATCACTACCGCTTAGCAATAAAGTAAAGCATTACATCGCGATTGCATTGCATACAATAAAGCGACAACCATATGGCTCCTGCCAGTTGCCGATAACGCGGTTACAAAACATGATCATCTCATACAATAAAATCAGCATCATGCCTTGACCATATCACATCACAACATGCCCTGCAAAAACAAGTTAGACGTCCTCTACTTTGTTGTTGCAAGTTTTACGTGGCTGCTACGGGCTTAATTAAGAACTCATCTCACCTACGCATCAAAACCACAACGATAGTTCGTCAAATAGACTCCGTTTTAACCTTCTCAAGGACCGGGCGTAGTCACACTTGGTTCAACTAAAGTTGGAGAGACAGTCTTCCGCAAGCCATCTATGTGCAAAGCACGTCGAGGGAACCGGTCTCGCGTAAGAGTACGCGTAAGGTTGGTCCGGATCGTCTCGTCCAACAATACCGCCGAACCAAAGTATGACATGCTGGTAGGCAGTATGACTTGTATCGCCCACAACTCACTTGTGTTCTACTCGTGCATATAACATCAAACCATAAAAACCTAGGCTCGGATGCCACTGTTGGGGAACGCAGTAATTTCAAAATTTTCCTACGCACACGCAAGATCATGGTGATGCGTAGCATCGAGGGGGAGAGTCTGATCTACGTACCCTTGTAGATCGCAACGGAAGCGTTGACACAACGTAGAGGAAGTAGTCGTACGTCTTCTTCCCGGTCCGACCGATCCAAGCACCGTTACTCCGGCACCTCCGAGTTCTTAGCACACGTTCAGCTCGATGACGTTCCTCGGGCTCCGATCCAGCAAAGCGTCGAGGAAGAGTTCCGTCAGCATGACGGCGTGGTGACGATCTTGATGTACTACCGACGCAGGGCTTCGCCTAAGCACTGTAACGGTATGATCGAGGTGGAATTTGGTGGCAGGGGGCACCGCACACGGCTAAGGAACGATCTCAAGGATCAACTTGTGTGTCTTGGGGTGTCCCCTGCCCCCGTATATAAAGGTTGGAGGGAGGGGGGCTGGCCGGCCAAAGAGGGGGAGGCGCAGGAGGAGTCCTACTCCCACCGGGAGTAGGACTCCCCCCTCCAATCCTATTCCAACTAGGACTCCTTGGGAAAAAGGGAGAGGGAAAGAGAGAGAGGTGGCCGGCCACCTCTCCTAGTCCTAATAGGACTAGGGGAGGGGGGAGGTGCGCAGCCCATATTGGCAGCCCCTTTCACCTTTCCACAATGGCCCATGTAGGCCCATTTGGCTCCCGGTAACCCTCCCTGTAATCCGGTAAAATCCCGATTTCACCCGGAACACTTCCGATGTCCAAACATAGACTTCCAATATATCAATCTTTACGTCTCGACCATTTCGAGACTCCTCGTCATGTCCGTGATCTCATCCGGGACTCCGAACAACCTTCGGTACATCAAAATGCATAAACTCATAATAACTGTCATCGTAACGTTAAGCGTGCGGACCCTACGGTTCGAGAACAATGTAGACATGACCGAGACACGTCTCCGGTCAATAACCAATAGCGGGACCTGGATGCCCATATTGGCTCCTACATATTCTACGAAGATCTTTATCGGTCAGACCGCATAACAACATACGTTGTTCCCTTTGTCATCGGTATGTTACTTGCCCGAGATTCGATCGTCGGTATCCAATACCTAGTTCAATCTCGTTACTGGCAAGTCTCTTTACTCGTTCCATAATACATCATCTCATAACTAACATCTTAGTTATTATGCTTGCAAGGCTTATGTGATGTGTATTACCGAGAGGGCCCAGAGATACCTCTCCGACAATCGGAGTGACAAACCCTAATCTCGAAATACGCCAACCCAACATCTACCATTGGAGACACCTGTAGTACTCCTTTATAATCACCCAGTTACGTTGTGACGTTTGGTAGTACCCAAAGTGTTCCTCCGGTAAACGGGAGTTGCATAATCTCATAGTTACAGGAACATGTATAAGTCATGAAGAAAGCAATAGCAACATACTAAACGATCGGGTGCTAAGCTAATGGAATGGGTCATGTCAATCAGATCATTCAACTAATGATGTGACCTCGTTAATCAAATAACAACTCTTTGTTCATGGTTAGGAAACATAACCAATTTTGATTAACGAGCTAGTCTAGTAGAGGCATACTAGTGACACTCTGTTGGTCTATGTATTCACACATGTATTATGTTTCCGGTTAATACAATTCTAGCATGAATAATAAACATTTATCATGATATAAGGAAATAAATAATAACTTTATTATTGCCTCTAGGGCATATTTCCTTCAAGAAGGACGCTGCGCACGCTGGCGCCCGCCTAGTGCCCTCGATCGTCATGGCTTGCGTCATGGGCGCCTCGCGAGGCACCGCGCCTTGATATCTCCATCTCCATCTCCTCGCGAGCGAGCCTGAGGAGGCTGCGCCTGAGGATGGGCCGTCTCGTCCGCCTCGCGAGGCTTGGCCCCTCACGAGGGTCTTGAGTCTTGTGCTTGATGAAGACGGGCCATGTGGGGCCCCCATTCGAGCCACGCCGCAGGCCGCAGGCAGGCAAGTCTGGGGACCCTCGTTCCCAGAA
The DNA here is from genome assembly GCA_034509565.1 of Triticum monococcum. NCBI lineage: Eukaryota > Viridiplantae > Streptophyta > Magnoliopsida > Poales > Poaceae > Triticum > Triticum monococcum. The sequence goes on from CM067843.1 coordinate 248,514,479, forward strand.
CGCCGACAGACGGCCGGAGCGGTCGAGTGGTGATGAGGTGACCAACTGAGTGGCGTTGCGCGGAGCGGCCGGGTGGTGACGAGGTGGCCAACCAAGTGGCGACGCTTGGAGCGGCCGAGTGGTGATGAGGTGACCAACCAAGTGACGACGCACGGGGCGGGCCAGTGGTGATAAGGTGATCAACTGAGTGGCGACACGGGGAGCGGCCGAGTGGTGATGAGGTGATCAACCGAGAGACGACGCGCGGGGCGGCCGAATGGTGATGAGGTGACCAATCAAGTGGCGACCCGCGGAGCGGCCGATTGGATATGAGGTGACCAACCGAGTGGCGGCGCGCGGAGCGGCCGAGTGGTGATGAGGTGACCAATCGAGTGGCGACGCGCGGAGCGGCCGAGTGGTGATTAGGTTGCCAACCGAGAGGCAAGGCGCTGGGCGCCCGAGTGGTGATGAGGTGAACAACCAAGTGGCGATGCGCAGTGCGGCTGAATGGTGATGAGGTGACCAACCAATGCGACTCTTGGGGCGGCCAAGTGGTGATGAGGTGACCAACAAAGAGGCAATGCGCAGTGCGGCTGAATGGTGATGAGGTGACCAACCGAATGCGACTCTTTGGGCGGCCGAATGGTGATGAGGTGACCAACCGAGTGGCGATGCACGGGGCGGCCCAGTGGTGATGAGGTAATCAACCGTGTGGTGACGTGCGGAGCGGCCGAGTGGTGATGAGGTGATCAACCAAGATACGACGCGCGGGACGGCCGAATGGTGATGAGGTGACCAATCAAGTGGCGACTCGCGGAGCGGCCGAATGGTTATGAGGTGACCAACCGAGTGGCGACGCCCAAAGCGGGAGAGTGGTGATGAGGTGACCAACCAAGTGGCGACGCGCGTCGCGGGCGAGTGGCGATGAGGTGACCAACCGAGTGGCGACCCGCGGAGCCGAGTGGTGATAAGATGACCAACCAAGTGGCGACGCGCGAAGCGGCCGAGTGGTGATGAGGTGACCAACCGAGTGGCGACGCGCGGAGCGACCGAATGGTGATGAGGTAACCAATCGAGAGGCAAGGCGCTGGGCGGCCGAGTGGTGATGAGGTGATCAACCAAGTGGCGATGGGCAGTGCGGCTGAATGGTGATGAGGTGACCAACCAATGCGACTGTTGGGGCGGCCAAGTGGTGATGAGGTGACCAACAAAGTGGCAATGCGTAGTGCGGCTGAATGGTGATGAGTTGACCAACCGAATGCGACTCTTTGGGCGGCTTGGGGATGCTTGATACATTAATACGTCTCCAACGTATCAATAATTTTTGATTGTTCCATGTTGTTATGTTATCAATCTTGGATGTTTGATAATCATTTTATATTATTTTTGGTACTAACCTATTGACATAGTGCCAAGTGCCAGCTGTTGTTTTTTGCATGTTTTTTACATCATAGAAAATCAATACCAAACGGAGTCCAAACACAGAGAAACTTTTTATGGAATTTTTATGGACCAGAAGACACCCAATGGGCCGGAGAAGCGCCTGGGGGTGCCTCGAGGGAGGCACAACCCACGAGGGCACGCCCAGGTGGGTTGTGCCCACCTTGGTGGCCTCCCGCACTCCTCTTTGCTCTATAAATACACCAATATTCCAGAAACCCTAGGGGAGTCGACGAAAATCAATTCCAGTCGCCGCAGAGTCCAGAACCACCAGATCCAATCTAGACACCATCACGGAGTGGTTCACCACTTCCATTGGTGCCTCTCCGATGATGCATGAGTAGTTCTTTGTAGAACTTCGGGTCTGTAGTTGTCGGATTCGGGTTCCGGCAGACCCTTAAGGTTCGAACACTGGGGTGCGCACGGAAATCTCATCTTCAACCTCTCCGTCTCGAGGGGATCTAAACTACTAAAAGAGCTGCACGAAAGACACAAGATTTATACTGGTTCGGGCCACCGATGTGGTGTAATACCCTACTCAAGTGTGTGGTGGATGGATTGCCTCCTGGGGCTAGTGAGGATGAACAATACCTGGAAGAACAGCCTCGCGAGGGTCTGTTCTTGGCTGTGGTGATGAACTGCTATGAAGAGTTCAGTCACCCTCTTTATCTCTCTCTCTCTACTTGTGAACCAAACGAACCAACCGACCCCAAAAACCAAACCAAAAACCGAACCACCCAAAAACCGACCCCTGCTATGTGGGTGGCTAGCCCTATTTATAGAGGACCTGGTCCTCTCCCCAAATATTGAGCGGGAAGGGATCCAACAATGGTGGGCTAATTTGAAGGAGGACAGCGAGTACATCTATCCTGACAAAAGCAGTCTTCGCCTGCCAAAGGCTCTCGTGATGACGCCGCGCTGAGCTCCATGGTGACCTCCGTCTCGTAGTCCTCCTGGCCTTGGTCTCGTTGCACCGAAGTGGCAACCTTTGCCTGATGCCTCGGTACTCCGCTGATACGCTTTCTCCCTTTGCACCAAAGTGGAAAGAGGGACGCTGCGCGCGCCGGCACCCGCCTGGTGCCCCATGTCGTCATGGCTTGCGTCATAGGTACCTCGCGAGGTACCCCGCCTTGAACTCTCCGCCTCCTCGCGATCCAGCCTGACGAGGCTGTGCCTGAGGATGCGCCGTGTTGTCCGCCTCGTGAGGCTTGGCCCCTCGCGAGGGTCTTGAGCCTCGTGTTGATGAAGATGGGCCATGCTGGGCCCCCACTCGAGCCACGCCGCAGGCCGCAGGCAGGCAAGTCTGGGGACCCCCGTTCCCAGAACACCGACAGTAGTTAGTAGCTAGATGGCTTCATCTCTCTCATTTGATTCTCAATACAATGGTCTCTTGCAGATCCATATGATGTAACTCTTTTGTGGTGTGTTTGTTGGGATCCGATGAACTTTGAGTTTATGATTAGATCTATCTCTTTTTATCCATGAAAGTTATCTGAGTTTCTTTGATCTCTTATATGCATGATTGCTTATAGCCTCGTATTTATTCTCCGATATTTGGGTTTTATTTGGCCAACTTGATCTATTTATCTGGCAATGGGAAGAGGTGCTTTGTAGTGGGTTCGATCTTACGGTGCTTGATCCGAGTGACAGAAGGGGAACCGACATGTATGTATCGTTGCTACTAAGGATAAAACGATGGGGTCTATTTCTACATAAATAGACCTTGTATACATCATGTCATTGTTCTTATTGCATTACTCCATTTCTCCATGAACTTAATACACTAGATGCATGTTGGACAGCGGTCGATGTGTGGAGTAATAGTAGTAGATGCAGGCATGAGTCGGTTGATAACCCACAAGTATAGAGGATTGCAACACTTTTCGAGGGTAGAGTATTCAACCCAAATTTATTGATTCGACACAATGGGAGCCAAAGAATATTCCCAACTATTAATAGTTGAGTTATGAATTCAACCGCACCTGAAAGACTTAATATCTACAATAAAGTATTTGGTAACAAAGTAATATGACAGTAGCGGTAACAGTAGCAAAAGTAATAGTAGCAGTTTTGTAGTGATTGTAACAGAGGCAACGGAAAAGTAACTAAGCAAAGATCAATATGTGAAAAGCTCGTAGGCAATGGATCAGTGATGGATAATTATGTCGGATGCGATTCCTAATGCAACAGTTATAACATAGGGTGACACAGAACTAGCTCATGTTCATCAATGTAATGTAGGCATGTATTTTGAATATAGTCATATGTGCTTATGGAAAAGAACTTGCATGACATCTTTTATCCTACCCTCCCATGGCAGCGGGGTCCTATTGCAAACTTAGGGATATTAAGGCCTCCTTTTAATAGAGTAACGGACCAAAGCATTAACACTTAGTGAATACATGAACTCCTCAAACTACGGTCATCACCAGTAAGTATCCCGATTATTGTCATTTCAGGGTTAACGGATCATGACACATAATAGGTGACTATAGACTTGCAAGATAGGATCAAGAACTCACATATATTCATGAAAACATAATAGGTTCAGATCTGAAATCATGGCACTCGGGCCCTAGTGACAAGCATTAAGCATAGCAAAGTCATAGCAACATCAATCTCAGAACATAATGGATACTAGGGATCAAACCCTAACAAAACTAACTTGATTACATGATAAATCTCATCCAACCCATCACCGTCCAGAAAGCCTATGATGGAATTACTCACACGGGAGTGAGCATCATGAAATTGGTGATGGAGGAAGGTAGATGATGATGATGGCGGCGGATTCCCCTCTCCGGAGCCCCAAACGGACTCCAGATTAGCCCTCCTGAGAGATATTAGGGCTTGGCGGCAGCTCCGTATCGTAAAACACGATGAATCCTTCCCTCTGATTTTTTTCTCCCTGAACGTGAATACATAGAGTTGGAGTTGAGGTCAGTGGAGCACCAGGGGGCCCACGAGGCAGGGGGCGCACCCAGGGGGGTAGACGCGCCCCCACCCTCGTGGACAGGGTGTGAGCCCCTGGCCTTGATTATTTTGCCGGTATTTTTTATATATTCCAAAAATATTCTCCGCTGATTTTCAGGTCATTCCAAGAACTTTTATTTCTGCACAAAAATAACACCATGGCAATTCTGTTGAAAACAACGTCAGTCTGGGTTAGTTCCATTCAAATCATGCAAGTTAGAGTCCAAAACAAGGGCAAAAGTGTTTGGAAAAGTAGATACATTGGAGACGTATCAACTCCCCCAAGCTTAAACCTTTGCTTGTCCTCAAGCAATTCAGTTCATAAACTGAAAGTGATAAAGAAAAACTTTTACAAACTCTTTTTTCTCTTGTTGTTGTAAATATGTAAAGCCACGATTCAAATTTTTAGCAAAGATTATGAACTAACCATATTCATAATAACATTTCGGTCTCATGTTTACTCATATCAATGACATAATCCACTAGCGAGCATTAATAGTAAATCTCAGATGACAACAATTTCTCAAAACAATCATAATATGATATAACAAGATGGTATCTCGCTAGCCCTTTCTGAGACCGCAAAACATAAATGCAGAGGACCTCTGAAGATCAAGGGCTGACTGGAAATTGTAAATCATGGTAAAAGAGATCCAGTCACAGTCATACTCAATGTAAACTAATAGTAATGCATGCAAATGACAGCGGTGCTCTCCAACTAGTGCTTTTTAATAAGAGGATGATGACTCGACATAAAAGTAAGTAGATAGGCCCTTCTCAGAAGGAAGTAGGGATTTGTAGAGGTGCCAGAGCTTGGTTTTTGAAATAGAGATAAATAATATTTTGAGCGGTATACTATCATTGTCAACATAACAACCGAGAGATCTCGATATCTTCCATGCTACACACATTATAAGCGGTTCCCAAATAGAATGATAAAGTTTATACTCCCCTACCACCAACAAACATAAATCCATGGCTTGTCCTAAACAATGGGTGACTCCAACTAACAAAAATCCTGGGGGAGTTTTGTCTGCAATTATTTTGATTTGATTTGAGCTGGGACTGGGCATCCCGGTTACCAACCATTTTCTCGTGAGTGAGGAGTGGAGTCCACTCCTCTTGAGAATAACCCGCCTAGCATGGAGGATATAGACAGTCCTAGTTGATACATGAGCTATTCAAGCATACAAAACAGAATTTCATTTGAAGGTTTAGAGTTTGGAACATACAAATTTACTTGGAACAGCAGGTAGATACCACATATAGGAAGGTATGGTGGACTCATATGGAATATCTTTGGGGTTTATGGAGTTGGATGCACAAGCAGTATTCCCTCTTAGTACAAGTGAAGGCTAGAAAGAGAATGGGAGGCGACCAGCTAGAGAGCGACAACAGTGATGACCATGCATTAAAATTAATCAACACTGAATGCAAGCATGGGTAGGATATAATTCACCATGAACATAAATATCGTGGAGGGTATGTTGATTTTTTTTCGACTACATGCGTGAACATGTGCCAAGTCAAGCCACTCGAATCGTTCAAAGGAGGATACCACCCTATCATACTAGATTACAACCATTTTAATAGCATGTTAGCACGCAAGGTAAACCATTATAAACTCCTAGCAAATTAAGAATGGCATGAGCAACTATAATCTCTAATTGTCATTGCAAACATGTTTCATTCATAATAGGCTGAATCAGGAACGATGAACTAATCTTATTTACAAAAACAAGACAGGTCGATTTCATACCAGCTTCTATCATCTCAATTAGTCCATCATATATCGTCATTATTGCCTTTCACTTGCGCAACCGAACGGTGTGGATAATAATAATAGTGCACGTGCATTGGAATAAGCTGGAAATTGCAAGCATTCAATATACAGGAGAAGACAAGGTAACATGGGCTCTTGGTTAGATCAACAATAATGCATATGAGAGCCACTCAACATTTTCATCATGGTCTTCTCCTCTCGACCCCCAAAGAAAAGAAATAAAACTATTTACACGGGAAAGCTCCCAACAAACAAAAGAAGAACAAGAAATATTTTTGGGTTTTCTTTTAGTTATTACTACAACAGGCATGGAAAGTAAACTAGCTAAAAGATACAACTATTTTTTTGTTTTTCTTAAGGTGTTTCAAACACACAAGAAGAAAGCTTAAAACAGAAAATAAACTAGCATTTACAATGAAAAAGTGTGAGCACCGACAACTGGCATGAGTGTGTGAACATGAATGTAATGTCGGTGAGAAATATGTACTCCCCCAAGCTTAGGCTCTTGGCCTAAGTTGGTCTATGCCCACGGATGGCCTGGTGGATATCCGAAGTTGAAGTTGGGGTCGTACTGAGATGCAGCAGCTACTGCCTGAAGAGCTGCAACTTGGAGGCGAGCTTCCTCCGTCCTCCTCTCATATTCGTTCGCCTCCTCCCTGGTTATAACATATCTCCCTTTTGTCTGAAAGTCAAAGAAAGCAGGAGCAGGGAGAGAAACAAGGACAGTGAGACGCCTGTCAAAGATTAGTTGATACTGGAGAGGTTGTTCATTCCTCTCAATAAACTGATGGTGAACCATGGCATTAAAATCTGGATAAGCAGGAGGCAACTCAATATAATTCTCATGTATGGGTATCTCAAGAAAATTAGCTACATGAGTTGCATAAATTCCACCAAACAAGTCTCCACTTAAACTATTAAGATGCAACCTACGTGCAACAATAGCCCCCTAGTTATATTGTTTATCACCTGATACAGCACTCTTGAGGACACTAAGATCTGGAACGCACATGTGACAAGCCTCATCTTTACCGTTAATGCATCTACCCATGAAGAGAGCAAAATAATGTATGGAAGGAAAATGAATGCTCCCTATGGTAGCTTGTGTGATTTCCCTAGACACCCCCCATAGTAATACTAGCAAGAAAGTCTTTATATTCAGATTTGCGAGGTTCACTAGCATTACCCCACTGCGGGAGTTTACAAGTAGTATTAAAATCTTCTAAATCCATGGTATAAGATTTATCATAGAGATCAAATAGGACAGTGTGAGAATTGCGTGATGATGTAAATTTAAAACTTCTCACAAAGGAATCAATTAGGTGATAATATTGGGGGCACTTATCTGACACGAAGCCCTCAAGTTCAGCATTATGCACATACGCGTCAAATTCCTCCTTAATTCCTGCTTGGACCATAAAATCTTCTGACGGCAATTCACAAGGCCGCACTTGAGCTTCCCTTGGTAGTTCATAATCTGGCTCACGTATCGCGAGCCTAGGTGCCTGCTTTCTTGTGGAACCACCTTGATACATTTTCCTAAACATATTTCTTCCTCTGAAAAATTTCTGAAATTTTTAGTAACTCAAAATAAAAGTGAACCAAACTCAACAAAATTGATAGGAACTACTCCCACAAGTGCCTAGAGGCCATATCATGCATTAAAACTACTTTTGACGACATAAATTTGACATGCAAGGCTCAAGAACAGGGTCAACAAAGCAGCAAAACTTTGCAATAAATAAAGCACTAGAACAAAAACTAATTGGGCCATTGGAGGAGTCACATACCGAAGAACAATCCCCCAAAGCAGTTTTGTGAATGGAGCTTTGAGCAAGGAGATCGAAAATGGTAGCAAGATGAGCTAGAACTCGGGTTTGAGATGGTGGGTGATTTTGTTCTGGAGGAAGACGAAGTGTGTGGGTGCAAGAATAAGTGGAGGGGGCCCATGTCGGGTCCACGAGGCAGGGGGCGCACCCTCCACCCTCGTGGGCACATGGTGGGTCCCCCTGATGTGTTCTCAGTGCCAAAAATTCTTAAATATTCTGGAAAAAATCATATAAAATTTTCAGGGCATTTGGAGAACTTTTATTTTCGGGGTATTTTTTATTGCAAGGATAAGTCAGAAAATAGACATAAAATACAATTTTTGATTTATTTAATCTAAATAACAGAAAGTAAAAAGAGGGTACAGAGGGTTGTGTTTTCTAACTTCATCCATCTCATGCTCATCAAAAGGAATCAACTAACAAGGTTGATCAAGTCTTGTTAACAAATCTTTTCGAATAACATGATACCGGAGAATTTTCGAATAACACTAGGTTACCTCAACAGGGATATGCACATCACCAACAATAATAATATCATATTTCTTCTTGACCGTAGGAAGAGGAAATTCAAAACCTCCAATAATAATGGTTGGAATTTTTCCAATAGAATTGAAACTATGGACTTGAGGTTGTTTCCTCAGAAAGTGTACCGTATGCTCATTACCATTAACATGAAAAGTGGCATTGCCTTTATTGCAATCAATAACAGCCCCTACAGTATTCAAAAAGGGTCTACCAAGAATAATAGACATACTATCGTCCTCGGGAATATCAAGAATAACAAAGTCCGTTAAAATAGTAACGTTTGCAACCACAACAGGCACATCCTCACAAATACAGATAGGTATAGCAGTTGATTTATCGGCCATTTGCAAAGATATTTCAGTAGGTGTCAACTTATTCAATTCAAGTCTACGATATGAAGAGAGAGGCATAACACTAACACCGGCTCCAAGATCACATAAAGCAATTTTAACATAGTTTCTTTTAATGGAGCATGGTATAGTTGGTACTCCGGGATCTCCTAGTTTCTTTGGTATTCCACCTTTAAAAGTATAATTAGTAAGCATGGTGGAAATTTCAACTTCCGGTATCTTTCTCTTATTTGTAACAATATCTTTCATATACTTAGCATAAGGATTCATTTTAAGCATATCAATCAAACGCATACGCAAAAAGATAGGTCTAATCATTTTAGCAAAGTGCTCAAAATCCTCATCATCCTTTTTCTTCGATGGTTTAGGAGGAAAAGGCATGGGTTTATGAACCCATTGTTCTCTTTCTTTACCGTGCTTCCTAGCAATGAAGTCTCTCTTATCATAACATTGATTCTTTGATTGTGGGTTATCAAGATCAACAACAGGTTCAATCTCTACATCATTGTCATTGCTAGGTTGAGCATCAACATGAACAATATCAATAACATTATCACTAGGTTCATGTTCATTACCAGATTGTGTTTCAGCATCAAAAATAGAAATATCATTGGGATTCTCAAGTGTATCAACAACAGGTTCACTAGAAGCATGCAAAGTTCTATCATTTTTCTTTTTCTTCCTCTTAGAAGAACTAGGTGCATCAACATTAGTTCTCCGAGAATCTTGCTCAATTCTCTTACGGTGGCCCTCAGGATACAAAGGTTGCTGAGTCATTTTACCCCCTCTAGTCACAAATCTAACAACATTATCATTTTTCTTATTATTTAATTCATTGAGCAAATCATTCTGAGCTTTAAGTACTTGTTCTAATTGAGTGGTAACCATAGAAGCATGTTTAGTAATGAGTTTAAGTTCACCTTTAACTCTAGACATATAATCACTCAAGTGTTCAATCATATAAGCATTACATTTCAATTGTCTACCAACATAAGCATTGACGTCTTCTTGTTTAATCGTAAAGTCATCAAACTCATCCAAGCATTGGCAAGCAATTTTAGTAGACGGGATTTCATATTTATCAAATCTATAGAGAGAATTTACCTTTACTACCCATCTCGGGTTATCAAGACCTATATCTCTTCAATAGGTGGTAAATTCTTAACATCTTCAGCTTTAATACCTTTTTCTTTCATAGATTTCTTTGCCTCTTGCATATCTTCAAGACTGAGAAATAGAATACCCCTTTTCTTCGGAGTTGGCTTAGGAGTTGGTTCAGGAAGTTTCCAATCATTTTCATTACTCAACATATTATTCAATAGCAATTCAGCTTGATCAACAGTTCTTTCCTTGAAAACACAACCGGCACAACTATCCAGGTGGTCTCTGGAAGCATCAGTTAGTCCATTATAAAAGATATCAAGTATTTCATTTTTCTTGAGAGGATGATCAGGCAAAGCATTAAGTAATTGGAGAAGCCTCCCCCAAGCTTGTGGGAGACTCTCTTCTTCAATTTGCACAAAATTATATATTTCCCTTAATGCAGCTTGTTTCTTATGAGCGGGGAAATATTTAGCAGAGAAGTAATAAATCATATCCTGGGGACTACGCACACAACCAGGATAAAGAGAATTAAACCATATTTTAGCATCACCATTTAATGAGAACAGCAACAACTTAAGGATAAAGTAATAGCGAGTTTTCTCATCATTAGTGAACAGGGTGGCTATATCATTTAATTTAGTAAGATGTGCCACAACAGTTTCAGATTCATAGCCATAAAAAGGATCAGACTCAACCAAAGTAATTAACTCAGGATCGACAGAGAAATCATAATCCTTATCAGAGATACAGATAGGTGAATTAGCAAAAGTAGGGTCATATTTCATTCTAGCATTCAAAGATTTTTCTTTAAGCTTAGCTCGCAATTTCTAAAGATCATATCGATCATTGCAAGCTAAAAAGTCTCTAGCAGTTTCTTCATCCATAACATAACCCTCAAGCACAACAGGCAATTCATATCTAGGGGGAGAATCTTCATCATCACTTTCATCAATATTATCATTTTCAATAATTTCATTCTCTCTAACCCTTGCAAGTTGTTCATCAAGAAATTCATGTAATGGCACAGTATTATCAAGGATAGAAGTAGTTTCATCATAAGTATCATGCAAAGCAGAAGTGGCATCATCAATAACATGCGGCATATCAGAATGAATAGCAGGAGTAGGTGTCGCAAGTTTACTCAAAACAGAAGGTGAATCAAGTTCTGAGCTAGATGGCAGTTCCTTACCTCCCCTCGTAGTTCAGGGAAAAATCTTGGTTCTTTTATCTTTCAAGTTCTTCATTGTGATTAGCAGATATAAATCCCAAGTGACTCAAAGAATAGAGCTATGCTCCCCGGCAACGGCGCCAGAAAATAGTCTTGATAACCCACAAGTATAGGGCACCGCAACAATTTTCGAGGGTAGATTATTCAACCCAAATTTATTGATTCGACACAAGGGGAGCCAAAGAATATTCTCAAGTATTAACAGTTGAGTTGTCAATTCAACCGCACTTGAAAGAATTAATATCTGCAACAAAGTATTTAGTAACAAAGTAATATGATAGTAGCGGTAACAATAGCAAAAGTAACAGTAGCAATTTTGTAGTGATTGTAACAGAGGCAACGAAAAAGTAACTAAGCAAAGATCAATATGTGAAAAGCTCGTAGGCAATGGATCAGTGATGGATAATATGTCGGATGCGATTCCTCATGCAACAGTTATAACATAGGGTGACACAGAACTAGCTCTAGTTCATCAACGTAATGTAGGCATTTGTTCCGAATATAGTCATGCGTGCTTATGGAAAAGAACTTGCATGGCATCTTTTGTCCTACCCTCCCGTGGTAGCGGGGTCCTATTGGAAACTAAGGGATATTAAGGCCTCCTTTTAATAGAGTACCGGACCAAAGCATTAACACTTAGTGAATACATGAACTCCTCAAACTATGGTCATTACCGATAAGTATCCCGATTATTGTCACTTCGGGGTTAACGGATCATAACACATAATAGGTGACTATAGACCTACAAGATAGGATCAAGAACTCACATATATTCATGAAAACATAATATGTTCATATCTGAAATCATGGAACTCGGGCCCTAGTGACAAGCATTAAGCATAGCAAAGTCATAGCAACATCAATCTTAGAACATAATGGATACTAGGGATCAAACCGTAACAAAACTAACTCGATTACATGATAAATCTCATCCAACCCATCATCGTCCAGCAAGCCTACGGTGGAATTACTCACGCACGGCGGTGGGCATCATGAAATTGGTGATGGAGGAAGGTTTATGATGACGATGGCGGTGGATTCCCCTCTCTGGTGCCCCGAACGGACTCCAGATCATCCCTCCCGAGAGAGATTAGGGCTTGGCGGCGGCTTTGTATCGTAAAACATGATGAATCCTTCTCTCTTATTTTTTTCTCCCCGAACGTGAATATATAGAGTTGGAGTTAAGGTCGGTGGAAGCACCAGGGGGCCCACGAGGCAGGGGGGCACACCCATAGGGGGTAGGTGCGCCCCCACCCTTGTAGACAGGGTTTGGGCCCCCTGGCCTTGATTCTTTCGCCAGTATTTTTTATATATTCCAAAAATATTCTCCGTTGATTTTCAGGTCATTCCAAGAACTTTTATTTCTGCACAAAAATAACACCATGGCAATTCTTCTGAAAACAACGTCAGTCCAGGTTAGTTCCATTCAAATCATGCAAGTTAGAGTCCAAAACAAGGGAAAAAGTGTTTGGAAAAGTAGATACGTTGGAGACGTATCATCGGTCTACTAATCTTGGACGTGATGCCTATATAATGATCATTGCCTAGATATCATCATTATTATTTGAAGTTCTATCAATTGCCCAAAAATAATTTGTTTACCCACTGTTTGCTATTTTTCTCGAGAGAAGCCACTAGTGAAACCTACGGCCTCTTGGTCTCTTTCTCATATTATTTTCCTGTGCAATCTATTTTCCTTTGCCTTTTATTTTCAGATCTATTAAACCAAAAATACAAAAATACATTGCTGCAAATTATTCTTATTTATTTTATTTGGCGTTCGATCTATCAATCTAGCACAATTTATTCACGCCCGTTTGCCAATTTCTGGTGCCGTTACCCGAAAGGGATAGACAACCCCTTTAATACGTCGGGTTGCGAGTATTCGTTATTTGTGTGCAGGTGCCATTTATGTGTTGGTGGTTGGTTCTCCTACTAGTTCGATAACCTTTGTTTCATCACTGGGGGAAATACCTACCGTCGTTGTGATGCATCATCCCTTCCTCTTTGGGGAAATACCGACATAGCTTCAAGCCGCTATCATACGTCTCCAACGTATCTATAATTTTTTTTATTGTTCCATGCTATTATATTATCTATTTCGGATGTTTTATATGCATTAATATGCTATCTTATATGATTTTTGGGACTAACCTATTAACCTAGAGCCCAATGCTAGTTTCTTTTTTTTTCCTTGTTTTAGAGTTTCGCAAAAAAGGAATACCAAACAGAGTCCAAACAGAATAGAACTTTTGCGATGATTTTTCTTGGACCAGAAGACACCCAGGAGACTTGGAGTGCAAGTCAGAAGAGCCACGAGGAGGCCACAAGGGTGGAGGGCGTGCCCAAGGGGTAGGTTGCACCCCCCGACCTTGTGGGCCCCTTAGTGACCCCATGACCTAGATCTTCCTCCTATGTATTCTCATATACACGAAAAACTTCCAAGGGAGCCACAAAACCACTTTTCCACCGCCGCAACCTTCTGTACCCATGAGATCCCATCTAAGGACCTTTTCCGCCATCCTGCCAGAGGGGGTTTCGATCACGGAGGGCTTCTACATCAACACCATTGCCTCTCCGATGAAGCGTGAGTAATTTACCACAAGCCTACGGGTCCATAGCTAGTAGCTAGATGGCCTTTTCTCTCTCTTTGATTCTCAATACAAAGTTCTCCTCGATGTTCTTGGAGATCTATTTGATGTAATACTCTTTTGCGATGTGTTTGCCGAGATCCGATGAATTGTGGATTTATGATCATCTTATCTATGAATATTATTTGAATCTCCTCTGAATTCTTATATGCATGATTTGATATCTTTGCAAGTCTCTTCAAACTATCGATTTGGTTTGGCCAACTAGATTGGTTTTTCTTGCAATGAGAGAAGTGCTTAGCTTTGGGTTCAATCTTGCGGTGTCCTTTCCCAGTGAAAGTAGGGGCAGCAAGGCACATATTGTATCGTTACCATCGAGGATAACAAGATGGGGGTTTCATCATATTTCTTGAGTTAATCCCGCTACATCATGTGATGTTACTTAATGTGTTACTCTATTCTTATGAACTTAATACTCTAGATGCAGGCAAGAGTCGGTCGATGTGTGGAGTAATAGTAGTAGATGCAGAATCCTTTCGGTCTACTTGACACGAACGTGATGCCTATATTGATGATCATTGCCTTAGGTATCGTCATAATTTGCGCTTTTCTATCAATTGCCTGACAGTAATTTGTTCACCCACCGTAATAATTTTTATCTTGAGAGAAGCCTCTAGTGAAACCTATGGCCCCCGGGTCTATTTTCCATCATATAAGTTTCCGATCTATAATTTTAGTTTTCGATTTACTTTCTTTGCAATCTTTTACTCTTTGTTCCATAAACCAAAAATACCAAAAATATTACTTTACTATATATCCATCTCTATCACATCTCACTTTGCAAATAACCGTGAAGGGATTGGCAACCCCTTTATCGCATTGGGTGCAAGTTGGTGTTTGTTTGTGCAGGTATTCGGTGGCTTGTCGCGTTGTCTCCTACTGGAATGATACCTTGGTTCTCAAAACTGAGGGATATACTTACTCTACTTTGCTACATCACCCTTTCCTCTTCAAGGGAAAAAACAACGCAAGCTCAAGAGGTAGCAGGGGGTGCCGGGAACCCCTTTTGTGACCCGATATGTACCCGGTACCCCCGGAACACTTCTGGTGTCGGAATACCATCGTCCTATATATCAATCTTTACCCATCGACAATTTCGAGACTCCTCGTCATGTCCATGATCTCATCCGGGACTCCGAACGACATTCGGTCACCAAATCACATAACTCATATAATACAAAATCATCATCAAACGTTAAGTGTACGGACCCTACGGGCTCGAGAACTATGTAGACATGACGGAGACACTGATATGTCCATTTTGAATCTTGTTTTCCTACTGTTATTTATGATGTTTTTATCCATAATAATGCTTTTCGGAGTAATTCTAATGCCTTTTCTCCCATAATATGCAAGGTATACACATAGAGGGAGAATTTCGGCAGCTAGAAATCTGGACCTGGAAAAGCTACGTCGAGCTACCAATTCTGCACTACTCCAAATAAGCTGAAACTTCACGGAATTTTTTTATGGAATATATGAAGAATATTGGAGCAAATAAGTACCAGAGGAGGCCCACAAGGTGGGCACATCCACATGGGCACGCAAGGGAGCCCAGGCGCGTCCTGGTGGGTTATCCTCACCCAGGTGAAGGAAATATGCCCTAGAGGCAATAATAAAGTTGTTATTTATATTTCTTATATCATGATAAATGTTTATAATTCACTTAGTACATGTGTGAATACATAGACAAACAAAGTGTCCCTAGTACGCCTCTACTTTACTAGCTCGTTAATCAAAGATGGTTATGTTTCCTGACCATAGACATGTGTTGTCATTTGATGAATGGGACCACATCATTAGAGAATGATGTGATGGACAAGACCTATCCGTTATCTTAGCACTATGATTGTTTAGTTTATTGCTATTGCTTTCTTTGTGACTTATACATGTTCCTATAACTATGAGATTATGCAACTCCCGAATACCGGAGGAACACTTAGTGTGCTATCAATCGTCACAACATAACTGGGTGATTATAAAGATGCTCTACAGGTGTCTCCGATGGTGTTTGTTGAGTTGGTATAGGTCGACATTAGGATTTGTCACTCCATGTATCGGAGAGGTACCTCTGGGCCCTCCCGGTAATGCACATCACTATGAGCCTTGCAAGCAACATGACTAATGAGTTAGTCACGGGATGATGCATTACAGAACGAGTAAAGAGACTTGTCGGTGATGAGATTGAACTAGGTATGATGATACCGACAATCGAATCTCGGGCAAGTAACATACCGATGACAAAGGGAGCAATGTATGTTGTTATGCGGTTTAACTGATAAAGATCTTCATAGAATATGTAGGAGCCAATATGAGCATCCAGGTTCCGCTATTGGTTATTGACCGGAGATGTGTCTCGGTCATGTCTACATAGTTCTCGAACCTGTAGGGGCCGCATGCTTAACGTTCGATGATGATTTGCATTATGAGTTATGTGATTTGATGACCAAAGTTTGTTCGGAGTCCCGGATGAGATCACGGACATGACGAGGAGTCTCGAAATGGTCGAGAGGTAAAGATTCATATATTGGAAGGCTATATTCGGATATCGGAAAGGTTCGAGTGATTCGGGTATTTTCCGGACAACTTGGGAGTTATGAGAATTCAACGGGGGAAGTATTGGGCCTTATTGGTCTTTAGTGGAAAGGAGAGAAGGGCGACAAGGGGAGGCAGCGTGCCCCCCATGGGCTAGTCCGAATTGGACTAGGAGGGGGCGGCGTCCCCCTCTTTCCTTCTCCCTCTCCCTCTCCTTCCTTCTTCTCCTACTTGGACTAGGAAAGGGGGAAACCTACTCCTACTAGGAGTAGGAAACCCCCCTTTGGGCGCGCCCCTTGAGGCTGGCCCTCCTCCTCCTCCCCTCCTTTATATACGGGGGAAGGGGCACCCCATAGACACACAAGTTGATTTCTTAGCCGTGTGCGGTGCCCCCTCCACAGATTTCCACCTCGGTCATATTGTCGTAGTGCTTAGGCGAAGCCCTGCTTCGGTAACTTCATGATCACCATCAACACGCCGTCGTGCTGACGAAACTGTCCCTCAGCCTCAGCTGGATCTAGAGTTCGAGGTGCATCACCGAGTCGAACATGTGCAGATCGCGGAGGTGTCGTGGATTCGGTACTTGATCGGTTGGATTGCGAAGACGTTCCTACATCAACCGCGTTATTCAACGCTTCTGCTTTTAGTTTACGAGGGTACATAGACACACTCTCCCCTCTCGTTGCTATGCATCCCTAGATAGATCTTGCGTGATCATAGGAAGTTTTTTGAAATACTGTGTTCCCCAACAGTGGCATCCGAGCCAAGTCTATGCTTAGATGTTATATGCACTAGTAGAACACAAAGAGTTGTGGGCGATAATAGTCATACTATTTACCAGCATGTCATACTTTGATTCGGCGGTATTGTTGGATGAAGCGGCCCACACTGACCTTACATGACCGCGTTCATGAGACTGGTTCTACCAACATGCTTTGCACACAGGTGGCTAGTGGGTGTCTGGTTCTCCAACTTCAGTTGAATTGAGTGTGACTATGCCCGGTCCTTGTTGAAGGTTAAAATAGCACACTTGACGAAAAATCGTTGTGGTTTTGATGCATAGGTAAGAACGGTTCTTGCTAGAAGCCCATAGCAGCCACATAAAACTTGCAACAACAAAGTAGAGGATGTCTAACTTATTTTTACAGGGCATGTTGTGATGTGATATGGTCAAGACCTGATGAGATATAAATTATTGTATGTGATGATCATGTTTTGTTAAAGTTATCGGCTACTAGCAGCAGCCTTATGGTTGTCTCTTTATTGTACGTATAAGATGCAAGCGCCATATAATTTTTTTACTTTATCGCTATGCGATAGCAATAGTTGCAAAAGCAGGAGTTGGCGAGACGACCATGTGACGACACGTTGATAGAGATCAAGATGATGGAGATCATGGTGTCATGCCGGTGACGATGGAGATCATGACGGTACTTTGGAGATGGAGATCAAAGGCACAAGATGATGATGGCCATATCATATCACATATTTTGATTGCATGTGATGTTTATCTTTTATGTGTCTTATTTTGCTTTGTACGGTGGTAGCATTATAAGATGATCCCTCACTAAATTTCAAGGTATAAGTGTTCTCCCTGAGTATGCACCGTCACAACAGTTTGTCGTGCCGAGACACCACGTGATGATCGGGTGTGATAAGCTCTATGTTCACATACAACGGGTGCAAGCCAGTTTTGCACACGCGGAATACTCGGGTTAAACTTGATGAGCCTAGCATATGTAGACATGGCCTCGGAACACTAAGACCAAAAGGTCGAACGTGAATCATATAGTAGATATGATCAACATAGTGATGTTCACCATTGAAAACTACTCCATCTCACGTGATGATTGGACATGGTTTAGTTGATATGGATCACGTAATCATTTAGATGACTAGAGGGATGTCTATCTAAGTGGGAGTTCTTAAGTAATATGATTAATTGAACTTTAATTTATCATGAACTTAGTCCTGATAGTATTCGCAAATTATGTTGTAGATCAATAGCTTACTTTATAGCTCCCCATTTATTTTTTATATGTTCCTAGAGAAAAATAAGTTGAAAGATAGTAGTAGCAATGATGCGGACTAGGTCCGTGATCTGAGGATTATCCTCATTGGTGCACAAAAGAATTATGTCCTTGATGCACCGCTAGGTGATGGACCTATTGCAGGACCAAATACAGACGTTATGAATGTTTGACAAGCTCGGTATGATAACTACTTGATAGTTTAGTGCGCCATGCTTTACGGCTTAGAATCGGGACTTCAAAAACGTTTTGAATGCCACGGAGCATATAAGATGTTCAAAGAGCCTAAATTGGTATTTCAGACTCATGCCCGAGTCGAGAGGTATGAGACCTCTGACAAGTACTTTGCCTACAAGATGGAGGAGAATAGCTCAACCAGTGAGCATGTGCTCAGATTGTCTGAGTACTACAATCGCTTGAATCAAGTGGGAGTTAATCTTGCATATAAAATAGTGATTGACAGAGTTCTCTAGTCACTATCACCAAGTTATTGCAACTTCATGATGAACTATAATATGCAAGGGATGACGAAAATGATTCCCGAGCTCTTCGTGATGCTGAAATCGATGAAGATAGAAATCAAGAAAAGCATCAAATGTTGATGGTTGACAAGACCACTAGTTTCAAGTAAAAGGGTAAGGGAAAGAAAGGGAACTTCAAGAAGAATGGCAAGAAAGTTTCCACTCCCATGAATAAGCCCAAAGCTAGACCCAAGCCTGAAACTGAGTGCTTCTACTACAAAGGAAATGGTCACTAGAAGCGGAACTGCCCTAAATACTTGGCGGATAAGAAGGATGACAAAGTGAAGAAAAGTATATATGATATACATGTTATTGATGTGTACTTTACTAGTGTTCATAGTAGCCCCTAGGTATTTGATACTGGTTCAGTTGCTATGATTAGTAACTTGAAACAAGAGTTACAAAATGAACAGAGACTAGTTGAGGGCGAGGTGACGATGTGTGTTGGAAGTAATTCCAAGGTTGATAAGATCACCATCGCACACTCCCTTTACCTTCAAGATTAGTGTTGAACCTAAAATAAATGTTATTTGGTGTTTGCGTTTAGCATAATATGATTGGATCATGTTTATTGCAATACGTTATTCATTTAAGTCAAAGAATAATTGTTATTCTGTTTACATGAATAAAACCTTCTATGGTCATACACTTAATATAAATCGTAGTGATACACATATTCATAATAATGATGCCAAAAGATGCAAAGTTGATAATGATAGTGCAACATACTTGTGGCACTGCCGTTTAGGTCATATTGGTGTAAAGCGCATGAAGAAACTCCATGCGGATGGACTTTTGGAATCACTTGATTATGAATCATTTGATGCTTGTGAACCATGCCTCATGGGCAAGATAACTAAGACTCCGTTCTCCAGAACAATGGAGCGAGCCACTGACTTATTGGAAATAATACATACCGATGTATGTGGTCCGATGAGTGTTGAGGCTCACGGCGGGTATCATTATTTTCTGACCTTCACAGATGATTTGAGCAGATATGAGTATATCTACTTAATGAAACACAAGTCTAAAATATTTGAAAAGTTCAATGAATTTCAGAGTGAAGTGGAGAATCATCGTAACAAGAAAATGAAGTTTCTACGTTCTGATCGCGGAGACGAAATATTTGAGTTACGAGTTTGGCCTTCAGTTGAAACAATGTCGAATAGTTTCGCAACTCATGCCACCTGGAACACCACAGCGTAATGGTGTGTCCATACGTCATAACCATACTTTATTAGATATGGTGCGATCTATGATGTCTCTTACCGATTTACCACTATTGTTTTTGGGTTATGCATTAGAGACAACTGCATTCATGTTAAATAGGGCACCGTCTAAAAATCCGTTGAGATGACACCGTATGAACTATGGTTTAGCAAGAAACCTAAGCTGAAATTTCTTAAAGTTTGGGGTTGCGATGCTTATGTGAAAAAGTTTCAGCCTGATAAACTCAAACCCAAATCGGAGAAGTGCGTCTTCATAGGATACCCAAAAAAACTGTTGGGTACACCTTCTATCACAGATCCGAAGGCAGGATCTTTGTTGCTAAAAATGGATCCTTTCTAGAGAAGGAGTTTCTCTCGAAAGAAGTGAGTGGGAGGAAAGTAGAACTTGATGAGGTAATTGTACCTTCTCCCGAATTGGAAAGTAGTTCATCACAGAAATCAGTTCCAGTGATGCCTACACCAATCAGTGAGGAAGTTAATGTTGATGATCATGAAACTTCAGATCAAGTTACTACCGAACCTCGTAGGTCAACTAGATTACGTTCCGCACCAGAGTGGAACGGTAATCCTGTTCTGGTGGTCATGTTACTTCACCATGATGAACCTATGAACTATGAGGAAGTGATGATGAGCCTAGATTCCACAAAATGGCTTGAGGCCATGAAATCTGAGATGGGATCCATTTATAAAGAACATAGTATGGACTTTGATTGACTTGCCCAATGATCGGCGAGCCATTGAGAATAAATGGATCTTCAAGAGGAAGACGGACACTGATAGTAGTGTTACTATCTACGAAGCTCGAATTGTCGCAAAAAGGTTTTCGACAAGTTCAAAGTGTTGACTACGATGAGATTTTCTCACTCGTATCGATGCTTAAAATTCTGTCGGAATCATGTTAGCAGTTGCCGCATTTTATGAAATCTGGCAAATGGATGTCAAAACTATGTTCCTTAATGGATTTATTAAAGAAGAGTTGTATATGATGCAACCAGAAGGTTTTGTCAATCCTAAAGGTACTAAGAAAGTGTGCAAGCTCCAGCGATCCATTTATGGACTGGCGCAAGCCTCTCGGAGTTGGAATATGCACTTTGATAGTGTGATCAAAGCATATAGTTTTATACAGACTTGTGGTGAAGCCTGTATTTACAAGAATATGAGTGGGAGCACTACAACCTTTCTGATAAGTATATGTGAGTGACATATTGTTGATCGGAAATGATGTAGAATTTTCTAGAAAGCATAAAGGAGTGTTTGAAAGGAGGTTTTCAAAGAAAGACCTCGGTGAAGCTGCTAACACATTGAGCATCAAGATCTATAGAGATAGATCAAGACGCTTGATAAGATTTTTCAATGAGTACATACCTTGACAAGTTTTTTGAAGTAGTTCAAAATGGAACAGTCAAAGAAGGAGTTCTTGCCTGTGTTGCAAGGTGTGAAGTTGAGTAAAGACTCAAAACCCGACCACGACAGAAAATAGAAAGAGAATGAAAAGTCATTACCTATGCCTCAGTCATAGGTTCTATAAACTATGCTATACTATGTACCAGTCCTATTGTATACCTCAGCATGATTTTGGCAAGGGAGTACAATAGTGATCTACTAGTAGATCACTGGACAGCGGTCAAGATTGTCCTTAGAGGAGTAAGGAAATATTTCTCGGTTATGGAGGTGATAAAAGAGTTCATCGTAAAGAGTTACGTTGATGCAAGCTTTTAACACCGATCTAGATGACTCGAAGTCTCAATCTAGATACATATTGAAAGTGGGAACAATTAGCTAGAGTAGCTCCGTGGAGAGTATTGTAGACACAGAAATTTGCAAAATACATATGGATCTGAATGTTGCAGACCCGTAGGGTAAACTTCGCTCACAAGCAAAACATGATCACTCTTTGGGTGTTAATCACATAGCGATGTGAACTAGATTATTGACTCTATTAAACCCTTTGGGTATTAGTCACATGAAGATGTGAACTAATCACATAAAGATGTGAACTATTGGTGTGAAATCACATGACGATGTGAACTAGATTATTGACTCTAGTGCAAGTGGGAGACTGAAGGAAATATGCCCTAGAGGCAATAATAAAGTTGTTATTTATATTTCCTTATCATGATAAATGTATATTATTCATGCTAGAACTGTATTAACCAGAAACTTAGTACATGTGTGAATACATAGCCAAACAAAGTGTCCCTAGTATGCCTCTACTTGACTAGCTCGTTAATCAAAGATCGTTATGTTTCTTGACCATAGACATGTGTTGTCATTTGATGATCGAGATCACATCATTAGAGAATGATGTGATGGACAAGACCCATCCGTTAGCTTAGCACTATGATCGTTTAGTTTATTGCTATTGCTTTCTTCATGACTTATACATGTTTCTATTACTATGAGATTATGCGACTCCCGAATACCAGAGGAACACTTAGTGTGCTATCAAATGTCACAATGTAACTGGGTGATTATAAAGTTGCTCTACAGGTGTCTCCGTTGGTGTTTGTTGACTTGGCACATATCGAGATTTGGATTTGTCACTCTGTGTATCGGAGAGGTATCTTTAGGCCCTCTCGGTAATGCACATCACTATGAGCCTTGCAAGCAATGTGACTAATGAGTTAGTCATGGGATGATGAATTACGGAAAGAGTAAAGAGACTTTTCGGTGACGAGATTGAACTAGGTATGATGACACCGACGATCGAATCTCAGGCAAGTAACATACCGATGACAATGGGAACGACCTATGTTGTTATGCGGTTTGACCTATAAAGATCTTCGTAGAATATGTAGGAGCCAATATGAGCATCCAGATTCCCCTATTGATTATTGACCGGAGATGTGTCTCGGTCATGTCTACATAGTTCTCGAACCCGTAGAATCCGCATGCTTAACTTTCGATGATGATTTGTATTATGAGTTATGTGATTTGATGACCGAAGTTTGTTCGGAGTCCCGGATGAGATCACGGACATGACGAGGAGTCTCGAAATGGTCGAGAGGTAAAGATTCATATATTGGAAGGCTATATTTGGACATCGGAAAGGTTCCGAGTGATTCGGGTATTTTTCGGAGAACCATGGAGTTACGGGAATTCACCGGGGGAAGTATTGGGCCTTATTGGGCTTTAGTGGAAAGGAGAGAAGGGCCACAAGGGGAGGCAGCGCACCCCCCATGGGCTGGTCCGAATTGTACTAGGAGGGGGTGGCGCCCTCCTCTTTCCTTCTCCCTCTCCATCTCCTTCCTTCTTCTCCTACTTGGACTAGGAAAGGGGGAAACCAACTCCTACTAGGAGTAGGAATCCCCCCTTTGGGCGCGCCCCTTGAGGCCGGCCCTCATGCTTCTCCCCTCCTTTATATACGGGGGAAGGGGCACCCCATAGACACACAAATTTATTTCTTAGCCGTGTGCGGTGCCCCCCTCCACGGATTTCCACCTCGGTCATATTATCGTAGTGCTTAGGAGAAGCCCTGCGTCGGTAACTTCATCATCACCGTTAAAACACTGTCGTGCTGACGAAACTCTCCCTCGGCCTCAGCTAGATCTAGAGTTCGAGGGACTTCACTAAGCTGAACGTGTGCAGATCGTTGAGGAGGCATGCATTCGGTACTTGATCGGTTGGATCACGAAGACATTCGACTACATCAACCACGTTATTCAATGCTTCCGCTTTCGGTCTACGAGGGTACATAGACACACTCTTCCCTCTCGTTGCTACGCATCCCTAGATAGATCTTGCGTGATCGTAGGGAATTTTTTGAAATGTTGCGTTCCCCAACACCAGGCCCACCTCTGGTGCCCATCTTCTGGTATATAAGTTATTTGGACCTAGAAAAATAAGGAGAGGATTTTCGGGATGGAGCGCCGCCATCTCGAGGCGGAACTTGGGCAGGATCACTTTTGCCCTCCGGCGAAGCAATTCCGCCGGGGGAACTGCCCTCCAGGAGGAGGAAATCATCATCGTCATCATCACCAAAAACTCTCCCGTCTTGGGTAGAGAAATCTCCATCAACATCTTCAACAACACCATCTCATCTCAAACCCTAGTTCATCTCTTGTGTTCAATCTTGTTACCGGAACTATAGATTGGTGCTTGTGGGTGACTAGTAGTGTTGATTACATCTTGTAGTTGATTACTATATGGTTTATTTGGTGGAATATTATATGTTCAGATCCAATATGCTATTTAATACCCCTCTTATCTTGAGCATGATTATCATTTGTGAGTAGTTACTTTTGTTCTTGAGGTCACGAGAGAAATCATGTTGCAAGTAATCATGTGAACTTGATATGTGTTCGATATTTTGATAGTATGTATGTTGTGATTCCCTTAGTGGTCTCATGTGAACGTCGACTACATGACACTTCACCATATTTGGGCCTAAGGGAATGCATTGTGGGGTATCAATTAGATGATGGGTTGCGAGAGTGAGAGAAGCTTAAACCCCAGTTTATGCGCTATTTCATAAGGGACCGATTGGATCCAAATGTTTAATGCTATGGTTAGAATTTATTCTTAATACTTTTATCGTAGTTGCAGATGCTTGCGGGAGGGTTAATCATATTTAGGAGGTTTGTTCAAGTAAGAACAACACCTAAGCACCAGTCCACCTACATATCAAATTATCAAAGTACCCAACACCTAAGCAGACATTACCTTGCTGAAAACCACTTGTCATTTCCTTCTACTCGTCATTGGGTTCGACACTCTCACTTATCCAAAAGAGCTACAATTGATCCCCTATACTTGTGGGTCATCAAGGCTATTTTCTGGCGCCATTGCCGGGGAGTGAAGTGCCTTTGGTAAGTGGAATTTGGTAAGGAAACATTTATATAGTGTGCTGAAAGTTGTTGTCACTTGTTACTATGGAAAACAATCCTTTGAGGGGTTTGTTCAGGGTATCTTCACCTCGACTGGAACCTCAATTAGCTATCCCTCAACCTACTTCACCTACTGAAAATATTGAATATGAAATTCCTTCGAGTATGATAGAACAACTGCTACCTAATCCTTATGCAGGAGACGGAACCAAACATCCTGATATGCACTTGATATATGTAGAACAAATTTGTGGATTGTTCAAGCTTGCAGGTTTACCCAGAGAAGAAGTTATGAAGAAGGATTCACCTTTATCTTTGAAGGGAAAATCATTGGCATGGTATAGGCTATGCGATGATATTGGATCCTGGAATTGGAATCGATTGAAATTGGAGTTCCATAAAAAAATTATCCTATGCATCTAGTTCATCGTGATCGGAATTATATATATAATTTTTGGCCTTGTGAAGGAGAAAGTATCGCTAGCTTGGGGGGACTTAAGTCAATGTTATATCCATGCCCCAACCATGAGCACTCAAGAGAAATTATTATCCAGAATTTTTATGCGCGGCTTTCTCGCAATGATCAAACCATGCTTGATACTTCTTGTGCTGGTTGAAGGTAAAGAGTCAGGTATTAAACTTAAGTATGATTGTGTTAAATTATTTATGAATACTGATGCTTTTCAAAAATTTAGCACTAAATATGGACTTGACACTGAGATAGTAGCTTCCTTTTGTGAATCATTTGCTACTCATGTTGGTCTCCCTAAAGAGAAGTGGTTTAAATATCACCCACCTATTAAAGAAGAAATTAAAGAACCGGTACCAGTTAAAGAAGAAACTATAATTTATAATGTTGATCCAGTTGTTCCTACTGCTTATATTGAGAAACCACCTTTCCCTGTTAGGATAAAGGAACATGCTAAAGTTTCAACTGTGGTCAACAGAAGCTATATTAGAACACCAAAACCTGATGAACAAATTAAAGTGGAACGTAGTATTGCTATGGTTAAGGATATCTTGGAAGAAAATGTAGATGGGCATGTTATTTACTTCTGTGAAGAAGCTGCTAGAATTGCCAAACCTGATAAAAAGGATAAACATAGACCTGTTGTTGGCATGCCTGTTGTCTCAGTTAAAATAGGATATCACTATTATCATGGTTTATGTGACATAGGTGCTAGCGTAAGTGCTATTACTTGCTCCTTATATCATGAAATTATGAATGACATATCACCCACAGAGATAGATGACATAGATGTTACTATCAAACTTGCTAATAGAGACACTATATCACCAATTGGGATTGTTAGAGATGTTGAAGTCTTGTGTGGGAAAATAAAATACCCTACTGATTTTCTTGTTCTTGGTTTCCCACAAGATGACTTCTGTCCCATTATCTTTGGTAGACCTTTCTTGAACACCGTTAATGCTAGAATAGACTGTGAGAAACAAACTGTCGATGTTAGTTTTGGTGATGAGTCTCATGAGTTTAATTTTTCCAAGTTTAGTAGAAAACTTCATGAAAAGAATTGCCAAGTAAAGATGAATTAATTGGTCTTGCTTCTATTGTTGTGCCTCCTACTGATCCACTAGAATAATATTTGCTAGACCATGAAAATGATTTACATATGCATGAAAGAAATGAAATAGATACGATTTTCTTTGAACAACATCCTCTGCTTAAACACAATTTTCCTATTGAAACTCTAGGAGGTCCCTCTTCACTTAAAGGTGATCCTATGTTTGAATTAAAACAATTGCCAGACACTTTCAAATATGCTTATCTTGATGAAAATAAGATATGTCCTATTATTATTAGTGCTAACCTTTCGGAACATGAAGAATAAAGATTATTGAAAGTTCTAAAGAAGCACTGAGCTGCTATAGGATATACTCTTGATGAGTTAAAGGGCATTAGTCTCACTCTATGTTAGCACAAAATTAATATGGAACCTGATGCTAAACCCATTGTTTATCACCAATGTCGGTTAAATCTAAAACTGAAGGAAGTTGTAAGAACGGAAATATTAAAACTTCTGGAAGAAGGTATAATCTATCCTATAGCTGATAGTAGATGGGTAAGTCCTATTCATTGTATCCCTAAAAAGGGAGGTATTACTATTGTTCCTAATGATAAGAATGAACATATTCCACAAAGAATTGTTACAAGTTATACAATGGTTATTGATTTTAGAACATTAAACAAAGCAACTAGAAAAGATCATTACCCTCTACCTTTTATTGATCAAATGCTAGAAAGATTATCTAAGCACACACATTTTTTCTTCCTTGATGGATATTCTGGTTTTTCACAAATACATGTTTCTCAACCTGATCAAGAAAAGACCAGTTTTACTTGTCCCTTTGGAACTTATGCTTATAGACGGTTTATGCAATGCACCTGCTACCTTTCAAAGATGTATGACTGCTATATTCTTTGACTTTTGTGAAAAGATTGTTGAGGTTTTCATGGATGATTTCTCTATTTATGGGAAGTCTTTTGATTATTGTTTAAGCAATCTTGACCGAGTTTCTAGAGATGTGAACAAACAAATCTTGTCTTTACTTGGGAAAAGTGCCACTTTATGGTTAATGAAGGTATTGTCTTGGGTCATAAAATTTCTAAAAGAGGTATTGAAGTAGACAAAGCTATGGTTGATGCAATTGAGAAAATGCCATGTCCTAAAGATATCAAAGGTATTCGTAGTTTCGTAGGTCATACTGATTTCTATAGGAGATTTATCAAAGACTTTTCTATAATTCCTAGCCTCATACGAATCTTTTGCAAAAGGACATTCCTTTTGTTTTCAACGATGATTGTTTAGAAGCCTTAGAAACTGTAGCGACCAGACCTCAAATAGTCTGATCTCTGTGCTCCGGTGTCATCCCTGGATCAGTAATGCTGACACCACACAGTACTCGGAGGATTTATAGCAGAGTAGCAATCACACACTTATTACATCGAGTGTCTCAAAAGAGAACTTATTACAGTAAATATGGCTTAAGGCCATCTAATAACGATAACAGCGGAAGGCTTGGAAGATAAGTGAGTCCATCAACTCCAACGGCATCACTGAGTATAGGACCACGACCTAAAAACTCCTTAATCATCGTCTGAAAAGTCTGCAACATTTACGTTGCAGCCCGAAAACGGGTCAGCACATGGAATATGCTGGCAAGGTAACACATAGCGAGTAATGGAATGAAATAGCTATACTATATGCATATTTGGCTGGTGGAAGCTCTATGGTTACAGTTTTGCGTAAAGCCAATTTTTCCCTACTTCAAAGGAATAAAATTTAATTACTATCATGGTGGTTATTAAACGTTGAGAATGGTTGACAGCATTCTCAATCCCAATTAAGCATCATCATTAAACATAACCCAACATAATTAATTTAGAGTAACATGTTGAGATTCACATGATAATCCAAGTACTAGATACTCAAAACGTCCATAACTGGGGACACGGCTAACCATGATTAGTTTATTACACTCTGTAGAGGTTTGCGCACTTTTCCCCACAAGACTCGATCGCCTCCGTTTGGTTTCTCGCACTACAGGGTGTTTGAGAAGACGGATGACCGAGACATAGTCTTTCAGAAGTGCTAGCACCTTACGATCGGGTACACCGTACCACCTACATCCCCTACATCTGCTAGTCTACCACTGTAAGAGTTCGCACGACTTAGTCAACTAGGCTAGAGCCCATAATAGCTTGTGGCTGCACACGGAAGTTTCTAGTATGAATAGTCTCATGATCCCTTTGAGCCTGGGTGGCGGTCCAAAAGAAAACAGGCACGCCCTAGAATACCCAGGTGCCTCAATCCACCAACATGTGTGTTTAAGTTGCCACCTTAGATAAACCATTAATTAACAAAACTCACCTCTGTCATGGATATCACTCACCCAATCCACGTCTACTAGCATAGCATGGCATAATAAGCAAACGTAGAAGTAACTCCCAAAGGTTTGATAATAAACAGGTAATAGGTACTACCTCATCTACTTCCCATCCCACAATTTAATTAGATCCTAATCATGGAATGTGTGAGGATTGATCTAATGCAATAAAACTGGGTAGTAGAAAATGTATGATCAAAGTCTTACTTCCCTTGCCGATGATCCGGGAAACCTAACGATTCGAAGTAACAGGCGGCGCACTTCGGGTAGTCTATCGCAGACAAACAAACAAGCATACAATTAGTACTCATCTAATGCACAGGTAGAACCGAGAGACGACGCGCGGGGCGGCCTAATGGTGATGAGGTGACCAATCAAGTGGCGACCCGCCGAGCGGCCGAATGGTTATAAGGTGACCAACCGAGTGGCAGCATGCGGAGCGGCCCGAGTGGTGATGAGGTGACCAATCGAGTGGCGACGCGCGGAGCGGCCGAGTGGCGATGAGGTGACCAACCTAGTTGCGACGCCCGGAGCGGCCGAATGCGACTCTTTGGGCGGCCGAATGGTGATGAGGTGACCAACCGAGTGGCGATGCATGGGGCGGCCTAGTGGTGATGAGGTGATCAACCGTGTGGCGACGCGCGGAGCGGCCGAGTTGTGATGAGGTGATCAGCCAAGATACGACGCGCGGGACGGCCGAATGGTGATGAGGTGACCAATCAAGTGGCGACCTACGGAGCGGCCGAATGGTTATGAGGTGACCAACCGAGTGGCAGCATGCGGAGCGGCCCGAGTGGTGATGAGGTGACCAATCGAGTGGCGACGCGCGGAGCGGCCGAGTGGCGATGAGGTGACCAATCGAGAGGCAACGCGCTGGGCGGCCGAGTGGTGATGAGGTGACCAACCAAGTGGCGATGCGTAGTGCGGCTGAATGGTGATGAGGTGACCAACCAATGCGACTCTTGGGGCGGCCAAGTGGTGATGAGGTGACCAACCAAGTGGCAATGCGCAGTGCGGCTTAATGGTGATGAGGTGACCAACCGAATGCGACTCTTTGGGCGGCCGAATGGTGATGAGGTGACCAACCGAGTGGCGATGCATGGGGCGGCCTAGTGGTGATGAGGTGATCAACCGTGTGGCGACGCGCGGAGCGGCCGAGTTGTGATGAGGTGATCAGCCAAGATACGACGCGCGGGACGGCCGAATGGTGATGAGGTGACCAATCAAGTGGCGACCTACGGAGCGGCCGAATGGTTATGAGGTGACCAACCGAGTGGCGGCGCGCGGAGCGGCCGAGTGGTGATGAGGTGACCAATCGAGTGGCGACGCGCGGGGCGGCCGAGTGGTGATGAGGTGACCAACCGAGAGGCAACGCATTGGGCGGCCGAGTGGTGATGAGGTGACCAATCAAGTGGCGACTCGCGGAGCGACCGAATGGTTATGAGGTGACCAATCAAGTGGCGACTCGCGGAGCGACCGAATGGTTATGAGGTGACCAACCGAGTGGCGACGCCCAGAGCGGCCGAGTGGTGATGAGGTGACCAACCAAGTGGCGACTCGCGGAGCGACCGAATGGTTATGAGGTGACCAACCGAGTGGCGACGCCCAGAGCGGCCGAGTGGTGATGAGGTGACCAACCAAGTGGCGACACGCGTCGCGGCCAAGTGGTGAGGAGGTGACCAACCGAGTGGCGACGCGCGGAGCCGAGTGGTGATGAGATGTCCAACCGAGTGGCGACGCGCGGAGCGGCCGAGTGGTGATGAGGTGACCAACCGAGTGGCGACGCGCGGAGCGGCCGAGTGGTGATGAGGTAACCAACCGAGAGGCAACAAGCGGGGCGGCCAAGTTGTGATGATGTGACCAATCAAGTAGCGACGCGCGGAGCGGCCGCATGGTTTTGAGGTGACCAACCGAGTGGCGAGGCGCGGAGCGGCGGAGTGGTGTTGAGGTGACCAACCGAGAGGCAACGCGCGGGGCGGCCGAGTGGTGATGAGGCGACCAACCGATTGGCGACGTGCGAAGCGGCCAGTGGTGATGAGGTGACCAGCCGAGTGGCGACGACTGGAGCGGCCGAATGGTGATGAGGTGACCAACCGAGTGGCAACGCGCGGAGCGGCCCAATGGTTATGAGGTGACCAACCGAGTGGGACGACCGGAGCGGCCGAATGGCAATGAGGTGACCAACCTAGTTGCGACGCCCGGAGCGGTCGAGTGGTGATGAGGTGACCAACTGAGTGGCGACGCGTGGAGCGGTCCGGTGGTGATGAGGTGACCAACCAAGTGGCGACGCTTGGAGCAGCCGAGTGGTGATGAGGTGACCAACCGAGTGACGACGCACGGGGCGGGCCATTGGTGACGAGGTGATCAACCGAGTGGCGACGCTCGGAGCGGCCGAGTGGTGATGAGCTGATCAACCGAGAGACGACGCGCGGGGCGGCCGAATGGTGATGAGGTGACCAATCAAGTGGCGAACCGCGGAGCGGCCGAATGGTTATGAGGTGACCAACCGAGTGGCGGCACGCAGAGCGGCCGAGTGGTGATGAGGTGACCAATCGAGTGGCTACGCGCGGAGCGGCCGAGTGGCGATGAGGTGACCAACCGAGAGGCAACGCGCTGGGCGGCCGAGTGGTGATGAGGTGACCAACCAAGTAGCGATGCGCAGTGCGGCTGAATGGTGATGAGGTGACCAACCAATGCGACTCTTGGGGCGGCCAAGTGGTGATGAGGTGACCAACCAAGTGGCAATGCGCAGTGCGGCTTAATGGTGATGAGGTGACCAACCGAATGCGACTCTTTGGGCGGCCGAATGGTGATGAGGTGACCAACCGAGTGGCGATGCACGGGGCGGCCTAGTGGTGATGAGGTGATCAACCGTGTGGCGACGCGCGGAGCGGCCGAGTTGTGATGAGGTGATCAGCCAAGATACGACGCGCGGGACGGCCGAATGGTGATGAGGTGACAAATCAAGTGGCGACCTACGGAGCGGCCGAATGGTTATGAGGTGACCAACCGAGTGGCTCGCGGAGCGGCCGAGTGGTGATGAGGTGACCAATCGAGTGGCGACACGCGGGGTGGCCGAGTGGTGATGAGGTGACCAACCGAGAGGCAACGCATTGGGCGGCCGAGTGGTGATGAGGTGACCAATCAAGTGGCGACTCGCGGAGCGACCGAATTTTTATGAGGTGACCAACCGAGTGGCGACGCCCAGAGCGGCCGAGTGGTGATGAGGTGACCAACCAAGTGGCGACACGCGTCGCGGCCGAGTGGTGAGGAGGTGACCAACCGAGTGGCGACGCGCGGAGCCGAGTGGTGATGAGATGTCCAACCGAGTGGCGACGCGCGGAGCGGCCGAGTGGTGATGAGGTGACCAACCGAGTGGCGACGCGCGGAGCGGCCGAGTGGTGATGAGGTAACCAACCGAGAGGCAACAAGCGGGGCGGCCAAGTTGTGATGATGTGACCAATCAAGTAGCGACGCGCGGAGCGGCCGCATGGTTTTGAGGTGACCAACCGAGTGGCGAGGCGCGGAGCGGCGGAGTGGTGTTGAGGTGACCAACCGAGAGGCAACGCGCGGGGCGGCCGAGTGGTGATGAGGCGACCAACCGATTGGCGACGTGCGAAGCGGCCAGTGGTGATGAGGTGACCAGCCGAGTGGCGACGACTGGAGCGGCCGAATGGTGATGAGGTGACCAACCGAGTGGCAACGCGCGGAGCGGCCCAATGGTTATGAGGTGACCAACCGAGTGGGACGACCGGAGCGGCCTAATGGCGATGAGGTGACCAACCTAGTTGCGACGCCTGGAGCGGTCGAGTGGTGATGAGGTGACCAACTGAGTGGCGACCCGCGAAGCGGTCCGGTGGTGATGAGGTGACCAACCAAGTGGCGACGCTTGGAGCAGCCGAGTGGTGATGAGGTGACCAACCGAGTGACGACGCACGGGGCGGGCCATTGGTGACGAGGTGATCAACCGAGTGGCGACGCGCGGAGCGGCCGAGTGGTGATGAGGTGATCAACCGAGAGACGACGCGCGGGGCGGCCGAATGGTGATGAGGTGACCAATCAAGTGGCGAACCACGGAGCGGCCGAATGGTTATGAGGTGACCAACCAAGTGGCGGCACGCGGAGCGGCCGAGTGGTGATGAGGTGACCAATCGAGTGGCGAAGCGCGGAGCGGCCGAGTGGTGATGAGGTGACCAACCGAGAGGCAACGTGTTGGGCGGCCGAGTGGTGATGAGGTGACCAACCAAGTGGCGATGCACAGTGCGGCTGAATGGTGATGAGGTGACCAACCAATGCGACTCTTGGGGCGGCCAAGTGGTGATGAGGTGACCAACCAAGTGGCAATGCGCAGTGTGGCTGAATGGCGATGAGGTAACCAACCGAATGCGACTCTTTGGGCGGCCGAATGGTGATGAGGTGACCAATCGAGTGGCGATGCACGGGGCGGCCCAGTGGTGATGAGGTAATCAACCGTGTGGCGATGCGCGGAGCGGCCGAGTGGTGATGAGGTGATCAACCAAGAGACGACGCGCGGGACGGCCAAATGGTGATGAAGTGACCAATCAAGTTGCGACTCGCGGAGCGGCCGAATGGTTATGAGGTGACCAACCGAGTGGCGACGCCCAGAGTGGCCGAGTGGTGATGAGGTGACCAACCAAGTGGCGATGCGCGTCGCGGGCAAGTGGTGATGAGGTGACCAACCGTGTAGCGACGCGCGGAGTGGCCGGGTGGTGATGAGGTAACCAACCGAGAGGCAACAAGTGGGGCGGCCAAGTGGTGATGACGTGACCAATCAAGTAGCGACGCGCGGAGCGGCCGAATGGTTATGAGGTGACCAACCGAGTGGCGAGGCGCGGAGCGGCGGAGTGGTGATGAGGTGACCAACCGAGAGGCAACGCGCGGGGCGGCCGAGTGGTGATGAGGTGACCAATCAAGTAGCGACACGCGAAGCGGCCGAATGGTTATGAGGTGACCAACCCCGAGTGGTGACGTGCGGAGCGGCGGAGTGGTGATGAGGTGACCAACCGAGAGGCAACGCGCGGGGCGGCCGAGTGGTGATGAGGCGACCAACCGATTGGCGACTCGTGAAGCGGCCAGTGGTGATGAGGTGACCAACCGAGTGGCGACGACCGGAGTGGCCGAATGGTGATGAGGTGACCAACCGAGTGGCGACGCGCGGAGCGGCCGAATGGTTATGAGGTGACCAACCGAGTGGCGACGACCGGAGCGGCCGAATGGCGATGAGGTGACCAACCGAGTGGCGACGCTGTCGGATTTCGGGTTCCGGCAGACCCTTAAGGTTCGAACACTGGGGTACGCGCGGAAATCACGTCCTCAACTTCTCCGTCTCACTGGGGTCTAAACTACTAAAGGATCACACAAGAGACACAAGATTTATACCGGTTCGGGCCACCATTGTGGTGTAATACCCTACTCCAGTGTGTGGTGGATGGATTGCCTCTTGGGGCTGGTTATGGTGAACAATACAAGGAAGAACAGCCTCGCGAGGGTCTGTTCTTGGCTGGGGCGATGAACTGCTAGGAGGAGTTTAGTCGCCCTTCTCTCTCTCTCTCTCTGGCTTTCGATCCTCCTCTCCCTACCATGTGGGTGGCTGGTCCTATTTATAGAGGCCCTGGTCCTCTTCCCAAATATCGAGCGGGAAGGGAGCCAACAATGGCGGGCTAATTTGAAGGGGGACAGCAAGTACTCTTATCCTGACTAAAGGTGGTCTTCGCCTGCGAAAGACTCTGCAGTGACGCCGTGCTGGGCTCCATGGTGACCTCTATCTCGTAGTCCGCTTGGTCCTGGTCTTGTTGCACCGAAATGGCAACCTTTGCCTGATGCCTCGGTACTCCGCGGCTACGATTGCCCCCTTTGCACCAAAGAGGAAAGAAGTGTTGGGGAACGCAGTAATTTCAAAATTTTCCTACGCACACGCAAGATCATGGTGATGCATAGCAACGAGGGGGAGAGTCTGATCTACGTACCCTTGTAGATCGCAACGGAAGCGTTGACACAACATAGAGGAAGTAGTCGTACGTCTTCTTCCCGGTCCGACCGATCCAAGCACCGTTACTCCGGCACCTCCGAGTTCTTAGCACACGTTCAGCTCGATGACGTTCCTCGGGCTCCGATCCAGCAAAGCGTCGAGGAAGAGTTCCGTCAGCACGACGGCGTGGTGACGATCTTGATGTACTACCGACGCAGGGCTTCGCCTAAGCACTGTAACGATATGATCGAGGTGGAATTTGGTGGCAGGGTCACCGCACACGGCTAAGGAACGATCTCAAGGATCAACTTGTGTGTCTTGGGGTGTCCCCTGCCCCCGTATATAAAGGTTGGAGGGAGGGGGGCTGGCCGGCCAAAGAGGGGGAGGCGCAGGAGGAGTGCTACTCCCACCGGGAGTAGGACTCCCCCCTCCAATCCTATTCCAACTAGGACTCCTTGGGAAAAAGGGAGAGGGAAAGAGAGAGAGGTGGCCGGCCACCTCTCCTAGTCCTAATAGGACTAGGGGAGGGGGGAGGTGCGCAGCCCTCCTTGGCAGCCCCTTTCACCTTTCCACAATGGCCCATGTAGGCCCATTTGGCTCCCGGGGGGTTCCGGTAACCCTCCCAGTAATCCGGTAAAATCCCGATTTCACCCGGAACAGTTCCGATGTCCAAACATAGACTTCCAATATATCAATCTTTACGTCTCGACCATTTCGAGACTCCTCGTCATGTCCGTGATCTCATCCGGGACTTCGAACAACCTTCGGTACATCAAAATGCATAAACTCATAATAACTGTCATCGTAACGTTAAGCGTGCGGACCCTACGGTTCGAGAACAATGTAGACATGACCGAGACACGTCTCCAGTCAATAACCAATAGCGGGACCTGGATGCCCATATTGGCTCCCACATATTCTACGAAGATCTTTATCGGTCAGACCGCATAACAACATACGTTGTTCCCTTTGTCATCGGTATGTTACTTGCCCGAGATTCGATCGTCGGTATCCAATACCTAGTTCAATCTCGTTACTGGCAAGTCTCTTTACTCGTTTCGTAATACATCATCTCATAACTAACATCTTAGTTATTATGCTTGCAAGGCTTATGTGATGTGTATTACCGAGAGGGCCCAGAGATACCTCTCCGACAATCGGAGTGACAAACCCTAATCTCGAAATACGCCAACCCAACATCTACCATTGGAGACACCTGTAGTACTCCTTTATAATCACCCAGTTACGTTGTGACGTTTGGTAGTACCCAAAGTGTTCCTCCGGTAAACGGGAGTTGCATAATCTCATAGTTACAGGAACATGTATAAGTCATGAAGAAAGCAATAGCAACATACTAAACGATCGGGTGCTAAGCTAATGGAATGGGTCATGTCAATCAGATCATTCAACTAATGATGTGACCTCGTTAATCAAATAACAACTCTTTGTTCATGGTTAGGAAACATAACCATCTTTGATTAACGAGCTAGTCTAGTAGAGGCATACTAGTGACACTCTGTTGGTCTATGTATTCACACATGTATTATGTTTCCGGTTAATACAATTCTAGCATGAATAATAAACATTTATCATGATATAAGGAAATAAATAATAACTTTATTATTGCCTCTAGGGCATATTTCCTTCAGTCTCCCACTTGCACTAGAGTCAATAATCTAGATTACACAGTAATGATTCTAACACCCATGGAGCCTTGGTGCTGATCATGTTTTGCTCGTGGAAGAGGCTTAGTCAACGGGTCTGCAACATTCAGATCCGTATGTATCTTGCAAATCTCTATGTCTCCCACCTGGACTAAATCCCGGATGGAGTTGAAGCGTCTCTTGATGTGTTTGGTTCTTTTGTGAAATCTGGATTCCTTTGCCAAGGCAATTGCACCAGTATTGTCACAGAAGATTTTCATTGGACCCGATGCACTAGGTATGACACCTAGATCGGATATGAACTCCTTCATCCAGACTCCTTCGTTCGCTGCTTCCGAAGCAGCTATGTACTCCGCTTCACATGTAGATCCTGCTACGATGCTTTGTTTAGAACTGCACCAACTGACAGCTCCACCGTTTAAAGTAAACACGTATCCGGTTTGCGATTTAGAATCGTCCGGATCAGTGTCAAAGCTTGCATCAACGTAACCTCTTACGGTGAGCTCTTTGTCACCTCCATATACGAGAAACATATCCTTAGTCCTTTTCAGGTATTTCAGGATGTTCTTGACCGCTGTCCAGTGATCCACTCCTAGATTACTTTGGTACCTCCCTGCTAAACTTATAGCAAGGCACACATCAGGTCTGGTACATAGCATTGCATACATGATAGAGCCTATGGCTGAAGCATAGGGAACATCTTTCATTTTCTCTCTATCTTCTGCAGTGGTCGGGCATTGAGTCTGACTCAACTTCACACCTTGTAACACAGGCAAGAACCCTTTCTTTGCTTGAAACATTTTAAACTTCTTCAAAATCTTGTCAAGGTATGTGCTTTGTGAAAGTCCGATTAAGCGTTTTGATCTATCTCTATAGATCTTTATGCCTAATATGTAAGCAGCTTCCCCAAGGTCTTTCATCGAAAAACTTTTATTCAAGTATCCCTTTATGCTATCCAGAAATTCTATACCATTTCCAATTAGTAATATGTCATCCACATATAATATCAGAAATGCTACAGAGCTCCCACTCACTTTCTTGTAAATACAGGCTTCTCCAAAAGTCTGTATAAACCCAAATGCTTTGATCACACTATCAAAGCGTTTATTCCAACTCCGAGATGCTTGTACCAGTCCATAAATGGATCGCTGGAGTTTGCACACTTTGTTAGCTCCCTTTGGATCAACAAAACCTTCTGGTTGCATCATATACAACTCTTCTTCCAGAAATCCATTCAGGAATGCGGTTTTTACATCCATTTGCCAAATTTCATAATCATAAAATGCGGCAATTGCTAACATGATTCTGACAGACTTAAGCATCGCTACGGGTGAGAAAGTCTCATCGTAGTCAACTCCTTGAACTTGTCGAAAACCTTTTGCGACAAGTCGAGCTTTGTAGATAGTAACATTACCATCAGCGTCAGTCTTTTTCTTAAAGATCCATTTATTCTCAATTGCTTGCCGATCATCGGGCAAGTCAACCAAAGTCCATACTTTGTTCTCATACATGGATCCCATCTCAGATTTCATGGCTTCAAGACACTTTGCGGAATCTGGGCTCACCATCGCTTCTTCATAGTTCGTAGGTTCATCATGATCTAGTAGCATGACTTCCAGAACAGGATTACCGTACCACTCTGGTGCGGATCTTACTCTGGTTGATCTACGAGGTACAGTAGTATCTTGATCTAAAGTTTCATGATCATCATCATTAACTTCCTCTCTTATTGGTGTAGGTCTCACAGAAACAGTTTTCTGTGATGTACTATTTCCCAATAACGGAGTAGATACAGTTACCTCGTCAAGTTCTACTTTCCTCCCACTCACTTCTTTCGAGAGAAACTCCTTCTCAAGAAAGTTTCCGAATTTAGCAACAAAAGTCTTGCCTTCGGATCTGTGATAGAAGGTGTATCCAATAGTTTCCTTTGGATATCCTATGAAGACACACTTCTCCGATTTGGGTTCGAGCTTATCAGGTTGAAGCTTTTTCACATAAGCATCGCAGCCCCAAACTTTAAGAAACGACAACTTTGGTTTCTTGCCAAACCACAGTTCATAAGGCGTCGTCTCAACGGATTTAGATGGTGCCCTATTTAACGTGAATGCGGCCGTCCCTAAAGCATAACCCCAAAATGATAGCGGTAAATCAGTAAGAGACATCATAGATCGCACCATATCTAGTAAAGTACGATTACGACGTTCGGACACACCATTACGTTGTGGTGTTCCGGGTGGCGTGAGTTGCGAAACTATTCCACAATTTTTCAAATGTACACCAAACTCGTAACTCAAATATTCTCCTCCATGATCAGATCGTAGAAACTTTATTTTCTTGTTATGATGATTTTCAACTTCACTCTGAAATTCCTTGAACTTTTCAAATGTTTCAGACTTATGTTTCATTAAGTAGATATACCCATATCTGCTTAAATCATCTGTGAAGGTGAGAAAATAACGATACCCGCCACGAGCCTCAATATTCATCGGACCACATACATCGGTATGTATGATTTCCAATAAATCTGTTGCTCTCTCCATAGTACCGGAGAACGGTGTTTTAGTCATCTTGCCCATGAGGCACGGTTCGCAAGTACCAAGTGATTCATAATCATGTGGTTCCAAAATCCCATCAGCATGGAGTTTCTTCATGCGCTTTTCACCGATATGACCTAAACGGCAGTGCCACAAATAAGTTGCACTATCATTATCAACTCTGCATCTTTTGGCTTCAACATTATGAATATGTGTATTACTACTATCGAGATTCAATAAGAATAGACCACTTTTCAAGGGTGCATGACCATAAAAGATATTACTCATATAAATAGAACAACCATTATTCTCTGATTTAAATGAATAACCGTCTCGCATCAAACAAGATCCAGATATAATGTTCATGCTCAACGCTGGCACCAAATAACAATTATTTAGGTCTAATATTAATCCCGAAGGTAGATGTAGAGGTAGCGTGCCGACCGCGATCAACTTTGGAACCGTTTCCCACGCGCATCGTCACCTCGTCCTTTGCTAGTGTCCGCTTATTCTGTAGTCCCTGTTTCGAGTTGCAAATATTAGCAACAGAACCAGTATCAAATACCCAGGTGCTACTGCGAGCATTAGTAAGGTACACATCAATAACATGTATATCACATATACCTTTGTTCACCTTGCCATCCTTCTTATCCGCCAAATACTTGGGGCAGTTCCGCTTCCAGTGACCAGTCTGCTTGCAGTAGAAGCACTCAGTTTCAGGCTTAGGTCCAGACTTGGGTTTCTTCTCTTGAGCAGCAACTTGCTTGCCGTTCTTCTTGAAGTTCCCCTTCTTCTTCCCTTTGCCCTTTTTCTTGAAACTAGTGGTTTTGTTAACCATCAACACTTGATGCTCCTTCTTGATTTCTACCTCCGCAGCTTTCAGCATAGCGAAGAGCTCGGGAATAGTCTTGTTCATCCCTTGCATATTATAGTTCATCACAAAGCTCTTGTAGCTTGGTGGCAGTGATTGGAGAATTCTGTCAATGACGCAATCATCCGGAAGTGTAACTCCCAATTGAATCAAGTGATTATTATACCCAGACATTTTGAGTATATGCTCACTGACAGAACTGTTCTCCTCCATCTTGCAGCTATAGAACTTATTGGAGACTTCATATCTCTCAATCCGGGCATTTGCTTGAAATATTAACTTCAACTCCTGGAACATCTCATATGCTCCATGACGTTCAAAACGTCGTTGAAGTCCCGGTTCTAAGCCGTAAAGCATGGCACACTGAACTATTGAGTAGTCATCAGCTTTGCTCTGCCAGACGTTCATAACTTCTGGTGTTGCTCTTGCAGCAGGCCTGGCACTCAGCGGTGCTTCCAGGACGTAATTCTTCTGTGCAGCAATGAGGATAATCCTCAGGTTACGGACCCAGTCCGTGTAATTGCTACCATCATCTTTCAACTTTGCTATCTCAAGGAACGCATTAAAATTCAATGGAACAACAACACGAGCCATCTATCTACAATCAACATAAACAAGCAAGATACTATCAGGTACTAAGTTCATGATAATTTTTAAGTTCAGTTAATTTACTTAAGAACTCCCACTTAGATAGACATCCCTCTAATCCTCTAAGTGATCACGTGATCCAAATCAACTAAACCATAACCGATCATCACGTGAGATGGAGTAGTTTTCAATGGTGAACATCAATATGTTGATCATATCTACTATATGATTCACGCTCGACCTTTTGGTCTCCGTGTTCCGAGGCCATATCTGTATATGCTTGGCTCGTCAAGTATAACCTGAGTATTCCGCGTGTGCAACTGTTTTGCACCCGTTGTATTTGAACGTAGAGCCTATCACACCCGATCATCACGTGGTGTCTCAGCATGAAGAACTTTTGCAATGGTGCATACTCAGGGAGAACACTTCTTGATAATTTAGTGAGAGATCATCTTATAATGCTACCATCAATCAAAGCAAGATAAGATGCATAAAAGGATAAACATCACATGCAATCAATATAAGTGATATGATATGGCCATCATCATCTTGTGCTTTGTGATCTCCATCTCCGAAGCACCGTCATGATCACCATCGTCACCGGCGCGACACCTTGATCTCCATCGTAGCATCGTTGTCGTCTCGCCAATCTTATGCTTCCACGACTATCACTACCGCTTAGCAATAAAGTAAAGCATTACATCGCGATTGCATTGCATACAATAAAGCGACAACCATATGGCTCCTGCCAGTTGCCGATAACGCGGTTACAAAACATGATCATCTCATACAATAAAATCAGCATCATGCCTTGACCATATCACATCACAACATGCCCTGCAAAAACAAGTTAGACGTCCTCTACTTTTTTGTTGCAAGTTTTACGTGGCTGCTACGGGCTTAATTAAGAACTCATCTCACCTACGCATCAAAACCACAACGATAGTTCGTCAAATAGACTCCGTTTTAACCTTCTCAAGGACCGGGCGTAGTCACACTTGGTTCAACTAAAGTTGGAGAGACAGTCTTCCGCAAGCCATCTATGTGCAAAGCACGTCGAGGGAACCGGTCTCGCGTAAGAGTACGCGTAAGGTTGGTCCGGATCGTCTCGTCCAACAATACCGCCGAACCAAAGTATGACATGCTGGTAGGCAGTATGACTTGTATCGCCCACAACTCACTTGTGTTCTACTCGTGCATATAACATCAAACCATAAAAACCTAGGCTCGGATGCCACTGTTGGGGAACGCAGTAATTTCAAAATTTTCCTACGCACACGCAAGATCATGGTGATGCATAGCAACGAGGGGGAGAGTCTGATCTACGTACCCTTGTAGATCGCAACGGAAGCGTTGACACAACGTAGAGGAAGTAGTCGTACGTCTTCTTCCCGGTCCGACCGATCCAAGCACCGTTACTCCGGCACCTCCGAGTTCTTAGCACACGTTCAGCTCGATGACGTTCCTCGGGCTCCGATCCAGCAAAGCGTCGAGGAAGAGTTCCGTCAGCATGACGGCGTGGTGACGATCTTGATGTACTACCGACGCAGGGCTTCGCCTAAGCACTGTAACGGTATGATCGAGGTGGAATTTGGTGGCAGGGGGCACCGCACACGGCTAAGGAACGATCTCAAGGACCAACTTGTGTGTCTTGGGGTGTCCCCTGCCCCCGTATATAAAGGTTGGAGGGAGGGGGGCTGGCCGGCCAAAGAGGGGGAGGCGCAGGAGGAGTCCTACTCCCACCGGGAGTAGGACTCCCCCGTCCAATCCTATTCCAACTAGGACTCCTTGGGAAAAAGGGAGAGGGAAAGAGAGAGAGGTGGCCGGCCACCTCTCCTAGTCCTAATAGGACTAGGGGAGGGGGGAGGTGTGCAGCCCTCCTTGGCAGCCCCTTTCACCTTTCCACAATGGCCCATGTAGGCCCATTTGGCTCCCGGTAACCCTCCCGGTAATCCGGTAAAATCCCGATTTCACCCGGAACACTTCCGATGTCCAAACATAGACTTCCAATATATCAATCTTTATGTCTCGACCATTTCGAGACTCCTCGTCATGTCCGTGATCTCATCCGGGACTCCGAACAACCTTCGGTACATCAAAATGCATAAACTCATAATAACTGTCATCGTAACGTTAAGCGTGCGGACCCTATGGTTCGAGAACAATGTAGACATGACCGAGACACGTCTCTGGTCAATAACCAATAGCGGGACCTGGATGCCCATATTGGCTCCTACATATTCTACGAAGATCTTTATCGGTCAGACCGCATAACAACATACGTTGTTCCCTTTGTCATCGGTATGTTACTTGCCCGAGATTTGATCGTCGGTATCCAATACCTAGTTCAATCTCGTTACTGGCAAGTCTCTTTACTCGTTCCGTAATACATCATCTCATAACTAACATCTTAGTTATTATGCTTGCAAGGCTTATGTGATGTGTATTACCGAGAGGGCCCAGAGATACCTCTCCGACAATCGGAGTGACAAACCCTAATCTCGAAATACGCCAACCCAACATCTACCATTGGAGACACCTGTAGTACTCCTTTATAATCACCCAGTTACGTTCTGACGTTTGGTAGTACCCAAAGTGTTCCTCCGGTAAACGGGAGTTGCATAATCTCATAGTTACAGGAACATGTATAAGTCATGAAGAAAGCAATAGCAACATACTAAACGATCGGGTGCTAAGCTAATGGAATGGGTCATGTCAATCAGATCATTCAACTAATGATGTGACCTCGTTAATCAAATAACAACTCTTTGTTCATGGTTAGGAAACATAACCAAGTTTGATTAACGAGCTAGTCTAGTAGAGGCATACTAGTCACACTCTGTTGGTCTATGTATTCACACATGTATTATGTTTCCGGTTAATACAATTCTAGCATGAATAATAAACATTTATCATGATATAAGGAAATAAATAATAACTTTACTATTGCCTCTAGGGCATATTTCCTTCAAGAAGGACGCTGCGCACGCTGGCGCCCGCCTAGTGCCCTCGATCGTCATGGCTTGCGTCATGGGCGCCTCGCGAGGCACCGCGCCTTGATATCTCCATCTCCATCTCCTCGCGAGCGAGCCTGAGGAGGCTTCACCTGAGGATGGGCCGTCTCGTCCGCCTCGCGAGGCTTGGCCCCTCACGAGGGTCTTGAGTCTTGTGCTTGATGAAGACGGGCCATGTGGGGCCCCCATTCGAGCCACGCCGCAGCCGCAGGCAGGCAAGTCTGGGGACCCTCGTTCCCAGAACGCCGACAGACGGCCGGAGCGGTCGAGTGGTGATGAGGTGACCAACTGAGTGGCGATGCGCGGAGCGGCCGTATGGTGACGAGGTGGCCAACCAAGTGGCGACGCTTGGAGCGGCCGAGTGGTGATGAGGTGACCAACCAAGTGACGACGCACGGGGCGGGCCAGTGGTGATAAGGTGATCAACCGAGTGGCGACGCGGGGAGCGGCCGAGTGGTGATGAGGTGATCAACCGAGAGACGACGCGCGGGGCGGCCGAATGGTGATGAGGTGACCAATCAAGTGGCGACCCGCGGAGCGGCCGATTGGATATGAGCTGACCAACCGAGTGGCGGCGCGTGGAGCGGCCGAGTGGTGATGAGGTGACCAATCGAGTGGCGAGGCGCGGAGCGGCCGAGTGGTGATTAGGTTGCCAACCGAGAGGCAAGGCGCTGGGCGCCCGAGTGGTGATGAGGTGAACAACCAAGTGGCGATGCGCAGTGCGGCTGAATGGTGATGAGGTGACCAACCAATGCGACTCTTGGGGCGGCCAAGTGGTGATGAGGTGACCAACAAAGAGGCAATGCGCAGTGCGGCTGAATGGTGATGAGGTGACCAACCGAATGCGACTCTTTGGGCGGCCGAATGGTGATGAGGTGACCAACCGAGTGGCGATGCACGGGGCGGCCCAGTGGTGATGAGGTAATCAACCGTGTGGTGACGTGCGGAGCGGCCGAGTGGTGATGAGGTGATCAACCAAGATATGACGCGCGGGACGGCCGAATGGTGATGAGGTGACCAATCAAGTGGCGACTCGCGGAGCGGCCGAATGGTTATGAGGTGACCAACCGAGTGGCGACGCCCAAAGCGGCAGAGTGGTGATGAGGTGACCAACCAAGTGGCAACGCGCGTCGCGGGCGAGTGGCGATGAGGTGACCAACCGAGTGGCGACCCGCGGAGCCGAGTGGTGATAAGATGACCAACCAAGTGGCGACGCGCGAAGCGGCCGAGTGGTGATGAGGTGACCAACCGAGTGGCGACGCGCGGAGCGACCGAATGGTGATGAGGTAACCAATCGAGAGGCAAGGCGCTGGGCGGCCGAGTGGTGATGAGGTGATCAACCAAGTGGCGATGGGCAGTGCGGCTGAATGGTGATGAGGTGACCAACCAATGCGACTCTTGGGGCGGCCAAGTGGTGATGAGGT
This sequence comes from Triticum monococcum, assembly GCA_034509565.1. NCBI lineage: Eukaryota > Viridiplantae > Streptophyta > Magnoliopsida > Poales > Poaceae > Triticum > Triticum monococcum. Next base: position 248,559,472 of record CM067843.1, read on the forward strand.
GACCAACAAAGTGGCAATGCGTAGTGCGGCTGAATGGTGATGAGTTGACCAACCGAATGCGACTCTTTGGGCGGCCGAATGGTGATGAGGTGACCAACCGAGTGGCGATGCACGGGGCGGCCCAGTGGTGATGAGGTAATCAACCGTGTGGTGACGCGCGGAGCGGCCGAGTGGTGATGAGGTGATCAACCAAGATACGACGCGCGGGACGGCCGAATGGTGTTGAGGTGACCAATCAAGTGGTGACTCGCGGAGCGGCCGAATAGTTATGAGGTGACCAACCGAGTGGCGACGTCCAAAGCGGCAGAGTGGTGATGAGGTGACCAACCAAGTGGCGACGCGCGTCGCGGGCGAGTGGTGATGAGGTGACCAACCGAGTGGCGACCCGCGGAGCCGAGTGGTGATAAGATGACCAACCGAGTGGCGACGCGCGTAGCGGCCGAGTGGTGATGAGGTGACCAACCGAGTGGCGGCGCGTGGAGCGACTAAATGGTGATGAGGTAACCAATCGAGAGGCAACGCGCGGGGCGGCCGGGTGGTGATGACGTGACCAATCAAGTAGCGACGCGCGGAGCGGCCGAATGGTTATGAGGTAACCAACCCCGTGTGGCGACGTGCGGAGCGGCGGAGTGGTGATGAGGTGACCAACGGGGGGCAACGCGCGGGGCGGCCGAGTGGTGATGAGGCGACCAACCGTTTGGCGACGCGTGAAGCGGCCAGTGGTGATGAGGTGACCAACCGAGTGGCGGCGCGCGGAGCGGCCGAGTGGTGTTGAGGTGACCAATCGAGTGGCGACGCGCGGAGCAGCCGAGTGGTGATGAGGTGACCAACCGAGTGGCGACGCGTGGGGTGGCCAAGAGGTGAAGAGGCGATCAACCGAGTGGCCACGCGCGGAACGGTCGAGTGATGATGAGGTGACCAACCAAGAGGCGACGGGCGGAGCGGCCGAGTGGTGATGAGGTGACCAACCGAGTGGCGATGCCCGGGCGGCCAAGTGGTGATGAGGTGACCAACCGAGTGGCGATGCGCAGAGCGGCCGAGTGGTGATGAGGTGACGAACGGAGAGGTGATGCGCAGGGCGACCGAGTGGTGATGAGGTGACCAACCAAGTGACGACGCGCGGAGCAGCCGATTGGTTATGAGGTGACCAACCGTGTGGCGACACACGGAGCGCCCGAATGGTGATGAGGCGACCAACTGAGTGGCGACGCGCGGAGCGTCCGAGTGGTGATGAGGCGACCAACCGAGTGGCGACAGGCGGAGCGGCGGATTGGTGATGAGCTGACCAACCGAGAGGCAACGCGTGGGGCGGCCGAGTGGTGATGAGGCGACCAACCGATTGGCGACGTGCGAAGCGGCCAGTGGTGATGAGGTGACCAAACTAGTGGCAACGACCGGAGCGGCCGAATGGTGATGAGGTGACCAAACGAGTGGCGACGCGCAAAGCGGCCGAATGGTTATGAGGTGACCAACCAAGTGGGGACGACCGGAGCGGCCGAATGGCGATGAGGTGACCAACCGAGTGACGACGCCCGGAGCGGTCGAGTGGTGATGAGGTGACCAACGGAGTGGCGACGCACGGAGCGGCCGGGTCGTGATGAGGTGACCAACCAAGTGGCGACGCTTGGAGCGGCCGAGTGGTGATGAGGTGACCAACCGAGTGACGACGCACGGGGCAGGCCAGTGGTGATGGGGTGATCAACCGAGTGGCGATGCCCAGAGCGGCCGAGTGGTGATGAGGTGATCAACCAAGAGACGACGTGCGGGGCGGCCGAATGGTGATGAGGTGACCAATCAAGTGGCGACCCCCTGGAGCGGCCGAGTGGTGATGAGGTGACCAACCAAGTGACGACGCGCGGAGCAGCCGATTGGTTATGAGGTGACCAACCGAGTGGCGACACACGGAGCGGCCGAATGGTGATGAGGCGACCAACTGAGTGGCGACGCGCGGAGCGTCCGAGTGGTGATGAGGCGACCAACCGAGTGGCGACTGGCGGAGCGGCGGAGTGGTGATGAGGTGACCAACCGAGAGGCAACGCGCGGGGCGGCCGAGTGGTGATGAGGCGACCAACCGATTGGCGACGTGCGAAGCGGCCAGTGGTGATGAGGTGACCAACCTAGTGGCGACGACCGGAGCGGCCGAATGGTGATGAGGTGACCAACCGAGTGGCGACGCGCGGAGCGGCCGAATGGTTATGAGGTGACCAACCGAGTGGCGACGACCGGAGCGGCCGAATGGCGATGAGCTGACCAACCGAGTGGCGACGCCCGGAGCGGTCGAGTGGTGATGAGGTGACCAACAGAGTGGCGATGCCCGGAGCGGCCGAGTGGTGATGAGGTGATCAACCAAGAGATGACGCGCGGGGCGGCCGAATGGTGATGAGGTGACCAATCAAGTGGCGACCCATGGAGCGGCCGAATGGTTATGAGGTGACCAACCGAGTGGCGGCGTGCGGAGCGGCCCGAGTGGTGATGAGGTGACCAATCGAGTGGTGACGCGCGGAGCGGCCGAGTGGTGATGAGGTGACCAACCGAGAGGCAACGCACTGGGCGGCCAAGTGGTGATGAGGTGACCAACCAAGTGGCGATGCGCAGTGCGGCTGAATGGTGATGAGGTGACCAACCAATGCGACTCTTGGGGCGGCCAAGTGGTGATGAGGTGACCAACCAAGTGGCAATGCGCAGTGCGGCTGAATGATGATGAGGTGATCAACCGTGTGGCGACGCACGGAGCGGCGGATGGTGATGAGGTGATCAGCCGTGTGGCGATGCACGGGGCGGCCCAGTGGTGATGAGGTGATCAACCGTGTGGCGACGCACGGAGCGGCGGAGTGGTGATGAGGTGCCCAACCGAGAGGCAACGCGCGGGGTAGCCGAGTGGTGATGAGGCGACCAACCAATTGGCGACGCGCGAAGCGGCCAGTGGTGATGAGGTGACCAACCGAGTGGCGATGACCGAAGCGGCCGAATGGTGATGAGGTGACCAACCGAGTGGCGACGCGCGGAGCGGCCGAATGGTTATGAGGTGACCAACCGAGTGGCGACGACCGGAGCGGCAGAATGGCGATGAGCTGACCAACCGAGTGGCGACGCCCGGAGCGGTCGAGTGGTGATGAGGTGACCAACGGAGTGGCGACGCACGGAGCGGCCGGGTCGTGATGAGGTGACCAACCAAGTGGCGACGCTTGGAGCGGCCGAGTGGTGATGAGGTGACCAACCGAGTGACGACGCACGGGGCGGGCCAGTGTTGATGAGGTGATCAACCGAGTGGCGATGCCCGGAGCGGCCGAGTGGTGATGAGGTGATCAACCAAGAGATGACGCGCGGGGCGGCCGAATGGTGATGAGGTGACCAATCAAGTGGCGACCCATGGAGCGGCCGAATGGTTATGAGGTGACCAACCGAGTGGCGGCGTGCGGAGCGGCCCGAGTGGTGATGAGGTGACCAATCGAGTGGTGACGCGCGGAGCGGCCGAGTGGTGATGAGGTGACCAACCGAGAAGCAACGCACTGGGCGGCCAAGTGGTGATGAGGTGACCAACCAAGTGGCGATGCGCAGTGCGGCTGAATGGTGATGAGGTGACCAACCAATGCGACTCTTGGGGCGGCCAAGTGGTGATGAGGTGACCAACCAAGTGGCAATGCGCAGTGCGGCTGAATGATGATGAGGTGATCAACCGTGTGGCGACGCACGGAGCGGCGGAGTGGTGATGAGGTGATCAGCCGTGTGGCGATGCACGGGGCGGCCCAGTGGTGATGAGGTGATCAACCGTGTGGCGACGCACGGAGCGGCGGAGTGGTGATGAGGTGCCCAACCGAGAGGCAACGCGTGGGGTAGCCGAGTGGTGATGAGGTGACCAACCAATTGGCGATGCGCGAAGCGGCCAGTGGTGATGAGGTGACCAACCGAGTGGCGATGACCGAAGCGGCCGAATGGTGATGAGGTGACCAACCGAGTGGCGACGCCCGGAGCGGCCGAATGGTTATGAGGTGACCAACCGAGTGGCGACTACCGGAGCGGCCGAATGGCGATGAGGTGACCAACCGAGTGGCGACGCCGGGAGCGGTCGAGTGGTGATGAGGTGACCAACTGAGTGGCGACGCACGGAGCGGCCCGGTGGTGATGAGGTGACCAACCAAGTGGCGACGCTTGGAGCGGCCGAGTGGTGATGAGGTGACCAACCGAGTGACGACGCACGGGGCGGGCCAGTGGTGATAAGGTGATCAATCGAGTGGCGATGCGCGGAGCGGCCGAGTGGTGATGAGGTGATCAACCGAGAGACGACGCGCGGGGCGACCGAATGGTGATGAGGTGACCAATCAAGTGGCGACCCGCGGAGTGGCCGAATGGTTCTGAGGTGACCAACCGAGTGGCGGCGCGCAGAGAGGCCGAGTGGTGATGAGGTGACCAATCGAGTGGCGACGTGTGGAGCGGCCGAGTGGTGATGACGTGACGAACCGAGAGGCAACGCGATGGGCGGCCGAGTGGTGATGAGGTGACCAACCATGTGGCGATGCGCAGTGCGGCTGAATGATGATGAGGTGAACAACCAATGCGATTCTTGGGGCGGCCAAGTGGTGATGAGGTGACCAACCATGTGGCAATGCGCAGTGCGGCTGAATGGTGATGAGGTGACCAACCGAATGCGACTCTTTGGGCGGCCGAATGGTGATGAGGTGACCAACCGAGTGGCGATGCACGGGGCGGCCTAGTGGTGATGAGGTAATCAACCGTGTGGCGACGCGCAGAGCGGCCGAATGGTGATGACGTGACCAACCAAGTGGCGACGCGCGTCGCGGCCGAGTGGTGATGAGGTGACCAACCGAGTGGCGACCTGCGGAGCCGAGTGGTGATGAGATGACCAACCGAGTGCCGACACGCAGAGCGGCCGAGTGGTGATGAGGTGACCAACTGAGTGGCGACGTGCGGAGCGACCGAGTGGTGATGAGGTAACCAATCGAGAGGCAACGCGCGGGGCGGCCGAGTGGTGATGACGTGACCAATCAAGTCGCGACGCGCGGAGCGGCCGAATGGTTATGAGGTGACCAACCCCGAGTGGCGACGTGCGTAGCGGCGGAGTGGTGATGAGGTGACCAACCGAGAGGCAACGCGCAGGGCAGCCGAGTGGTGATGAGGCGACCAACCGATTGGTGACGCGCGAAGCGGCCAGTGGTGATGAGGTGACCAACCGAGTGGCGACGACCGGAGCGGCCGAATGGTGATGAGGTGACCAACCAAGTGGCGACGCGTGGAACGGCCGAATGGTTATGAGGTGACCAGCCGAGTGGCGATGACCGGAGCGGCCGAATGGCGATGAGGTGACCAACCGAGTGGCGACGCCCGGAGTGGTCGAGTGGTGATGAGGTGACCAACTGAGTGGCGACGCACGAAGCGGCCGGGTGGTGATGAGGTGACCAACCAAGTGGCGACGCTTGGAGCGACCGAGTGGTGATGAGGTGACCAACCGAGCGACGATGCACGGGGCGGGCCAGTGGCCATGAGGTGATCAACCGAGTGGCGACGCGCGGAGCGGCCGAGTGGTGATGAGGTGACCAACCGAGAGGCAACGCATTGGGCGGCCGAGTGGTGATGAGGTGACCGACCAAGTGGCGATGCACAGTGCGGCTGAATGGTGATGAGGTGACCAACCAATGCGACTCTTGGAGCGGCCAAGTGGTGATGAGGTGACCAACCAAGTGGCCATGCGCAGTGCGACTGAGTGGTAATGAGGTGACCAACCAAATGCCACTCTTTGGGCGGTCGAATGGTGATGAGGTGACCAACCGAGTGGCGATGCACGGGGCGGCCCAGTGGTGATGAGGTAATCAACCATGTGGCGACGCGCGGAGCGGCCGAGTGGTGATGAGGTGATGAACCAAGATACGATGCGCGGGCGGGCGTAATGGTGATGAGGTGACCAATCAAGTGGCGACTCGCGGAGCAGCCGAATGGTTATGAGGTGACCAACCGAGTGACGACGCCCAGAGCGGCCGAGTGGTGATGAGGTGACCAACCAAGTGGCGACGCGCGTCGCGGCCGAGTGGTGATGAGGTGACCAACCGAGTGGCAACCCGCGGAGCCGAGTGGTGATGAGATGACCAACCGAGTGGCGACGCGCGTAGCGGCCGAGTGGTGATGAGGTGACCAACCGAGTGGCGACGCGCGGAGCGACCGAGTGGTGATGAGCTAACCAATCGAGAGGCAACGCGCGGGGCGGCCGAGTGGTGATGAGGTGACCAATCGAGTGGCGACGTTCGGAGCGGCCGAGTGGTGATGAGGTAACAAACCCTGAGTGGCGACGTGCAGAGCAGCGGAGTGGTGACGAGGTGACCAACCAAGAGGCAACGCGCGGGGCGGCCGAGTTGTGATGAGGCGACCAACCGTTTGGCGACGCGCGAAGCGGCCAGTGGTGATGAGGTGACCAATCGAGTGGCGACGCGCGGAGCGGCCGAGTGGTGATGAGGTAACCAATCAAGAGGCAACGCGCGGGGCGGCCGAGTGGTGATGACGTGACCAATCAAGTAGCGACGCGCGGAGCGGTCAAATGGTTATGAGGTAACCAACCCCGAGTGGCGACGTGCGGAGCGGCGGAGTGGTGATGAGGTGACCAACCGAGAGGCAACGCGCGGGGCGGCCGAGTGGTGATGAGGCGACCAACCGTTTGGCGACGCGCGAAGCGGCCAGGGGTGATGAATTGACCAATCGAGTGGCGACGCGCGGAGCGGCCGAGTGGTGATGAGGTGACCAATCGAGTGGCGACGCGCGGAGCAGCCGAGTGGTGATGAGGTGACCAACCGTTTGGCGACGCGTGGGGCGGCCGAGAGGTGACGAGGCGATCAACCGAGTGGCGAGGCACGGAGCGGTCGAGTGATGATGAGGTGACCAACCGAGAGGCGACGGGCGGAGCGGCCAAGTGGTGATGAGGTGACCAACCGAGTGGCGACGCCCGGGCGGCCGAGTGGTGATGAGGTGGTCAACCAAGATACGACGCGCGGGACGGCCGAATGGTGATGAGGTGATCAATCAAGTGGCGACTCGCGGAGCGGCCGAATGGTTATGAGGTGACCAACCGAGTGGCGATGCCCAGAGCGGCCGAGTGGTGATGAGGTGACCAACCAAGTGGCGACGCGCGTCGCGTCCGAGTGGTGATGAGGTGACCAACCGAGTGGCGACCCTCGGAGCCGAGTGGTGATGAGATGACCAACCGAGTGGCGACGCGCGGAGCGGCCGAGTGGTGATGAGGTGACCAACCGAGTGGCGACGCGCGGAGCGAGCGAGTGGTGATGAGGTAACCAATCGAGAGGCAATGCGTGGGGCGGCCGAGTGGTGATGACGTGACCAATCAAGTAGCGACGCGCGGAGCGGCCGAATGATTATGAGGTGACCAACCCCGAGTGACGACGTGCGAAACGGCGGAGTGGTGATGAGGTGACCAACCGAGAGGCAACGCGCAAGGGGGTCGAGTGGTGATGAGGCGACCAACCGATTGGCGACGCGCGAAGCTGCCAGTGGTGATGAGGTGACCAACCGAGTGGCGATGACCGGATTGGCCGAATGGTGACGGGGTGACCAACCAAGTGGCGACGCGCGGAATGGCCGAATAGTTATGAGGTGACCAGCCGAGTGGCAACGACCTGAGCGGCCGAATGGCGATGAGGTGATGAACCGAGTGGCGACGCCCGGAGCGGTCGAGTGGTGATGAGGTGACCAACTGAGTGGCGACGGGCAAAGTGGCCAGGTGGTGATGAGGTGACAAACCAAGTGGCGACGCTTGGAGCGGCCGAGTGGTGATGAGGTGACCAACCGAGTGACGATGCAAGGGGCGGGCCAGTGGCGATGAGGTGATCAATCAAGTGGCGACCCGCGGAGCGGCCGAATGGATATGAGGTGACCAACCGAGTGGCGGCGCGCGGAGCGGCCGAGTGGTGATGAGGTGACCAATCGAGTGGTGACGCGCGGAGCGGCCGAGTGGTGATTAGGTTGCCAACCGAGAGGCAAGGCGCTAGGCGGCCGAGTGGTGATGAGGTGACCAACCAAGTGGCGATGCGCAGTGCGGCTGAATGGTGATGAGGTGAACAACCAATGCGACTCTTGGGGCGGCCAAGTGGTGATGAGGTGACCAACCATGTGGCAATGCGTAGTGCGGCTGAATGGTGATGAGGTGACCAAGCGAATGCGACTCTTTGGGCGGCCGAATGGTGATGAGGTGACCAACCGAGTGGCGATGCATGGAGCGGCCCAGTGGTGATGAGGTAATCAACCGTGTGGCGACACGCAGAGCGGCGGAATGGTGATGAGGTGACCAACCAAGTGGCGACGCGCGTCGCGGCCGAGTGGTGATGAGGTGACCAACCAAGGGGCAACGCGCAGGGCGGCCGAGTGGTGATGAGGCGACCAACCGATTGGCGACGCGCGAAGCGGCCAGTGGTGATGAGGTGACCAACCGAGTGGCGACGACCGGAGCGGCCGAATGGTGATGAGGTGACCAACCAAGTGGCGACGCGTGGAACGGCCGAATGGTTATGAGGTGACCAGCCGAGTGGCGATGACCGGAGCGGCCGAATGGCGATGAGGTGACCAACCGAGTGGCGACGCCCGGAGTGGTCGAGTGGTGATGAGGTGACCAACTGAGTGGCGACGCACGAAGCGGCCGGGTGGTGATGAGGTGACCAACCAAGTGGCGACGCTTGGAGCGGCCGAGTGGTGATGAGGTGACCAACCGAGTGACGATGCACGGGGCGGGCCAGTGGCGATGAGGTGATCAACCGAGTGGCGACGCGCGGAGCGGCCGAGTGGTGATGAGGTGACCAACCGAGAGGCAACGCATTGGGCGGCCGAGTGGTGATGAGGTGACCAACCAAGTGGCGATGCACAGTGCGGCTGAATGGTGATGAGGTGACCAACCAATGCGACTCTTGGAGCGGCCAAGTGGTGATGAGGTGACCAACCAAGTGGCCATGCGCAGTGCGACTGAATGGTAATGAGGTCACCAACCAAATGCGACTCTTTGGGCGGTCGAATGGTGATGAGGTGACCAACCGAGTGGCGATGCACGGGGCGGCCCAGTGGTGATGAGGTAATCAACCATGTGGCGACGCGCGGAGCGGCCGAGTGGTGATGAGGTGATCAACCAAGATACGATGCGCGGGCGGGCGTAATGGTGATGAGGTGACCAACCGAGTGACGACGCCCAGAGCGGCCGAGTCATGATGAGGTGACCAACCAAGTGGCGACGCGCGTCGCGGCCGAGTGGTGATGAGGTGACCAACCGAGTGGCAACCCGCGGAGCCGAGTGGTGATGAGATGACCAACCGAGTGGCGACGCGCGTAGCGGCCGAGTGGTGATGAGGTGACCAACCGAGTGGCGACGCGCGGAGCGACCGAGTGGTGATGAGCTAACCAATCGAGAGACAATGCGCGGGGCGGCCGAGTGGTGATGAGGTGACCAATCGAGTGGCGACGTGCGGAGCGGCCGAGTGGTGATGAGGTAACAAACCCCAAGTGGCGACGTGCAGAGCAGCGGAGTGGTGATGAGGTGACCAACCAAGAGGCAACGCGCGGGGCGGCCGAGTTGTGATGAGGCGACCAACCGTTTGGCGACGCGCGAAGCGGCCAGTGGTGATGAGGTGACCAATCGAGTGGCGACGCGCGGAGCGGCCGAGTGGTGGTGAGGTAACCAATCAAGAGGCAACGCGCGGGGCGGCCGAGTGGTGATGACGTGACCAATCAAGTAGCGACGCGCGGAGCGGTCAAATGGTTATGAGGTAACCAACCCCGAGTGGCGACGTGCGGAGCGGCGGAGTGGTGATGAGGTGACCAACCGAGAGGCAACGCGCGGGGCGGCCGAGTGGTGATGAGGCGACCAACCGTTTGGCGACGCGCGACGCGGCCAGGGGTGATGAGGTGACCAATCGAGTGGCGACGCGCGGAGCGGCCGAGTGCTGATGAGGTGACCAATCGAGTGGCGACGCGCGGAGCAGCCGAGTGGTGATTAGGTGACCAACCGTGTGGTGACGCGTGGGGCGGCCGAGAGGTGACGAGGCGATCAACCGAGTGGCGAGGCACGGAGCGGTCGAGTGATGATGAGGTGACCAACCGAGAGGCGACGGGCGGAGCGGCCGAGTGGTGATGAGGTGACCAACCGAGTGGCGACGCCCGGGCGGCCGAGTGGTGATGAGGTGGTCAACCAAGATACGACGCGCGGGACGGCCGAATGGTGATGAGGTGATCAATCAAGTGGCGACTCGCGGAGCGGCCGAATGGTTATGAGGTGACCAACCGAGTGGCGATGCCCAGAGCGGCCGAGTGGTGATGAGGTGACCAACCAAGTGGGCGCGCGCGTCGCGGCCGAGTGGTGATGAGGTGACCAACCGAGTGGTGATGAGATGACCAACCGAGTGGCGACGCGCGGAGCGGCCGAGTGGTGATGAGGTGACCAACCGAGTGGCGACGCGCGGAGCGAGCGAGTGGTGATGAGGTAACCAATCGAGAGGCAATGCGTGGGGCGGCCGAGTGGTGATGACGTGACCAATCAAGTAGCGACGCGCGCAGCGGCCGAATGATTATGAGGTGACCAACCCCGAGTGGCGACGTGCGAAACGGCGGAGTGGTGATGAGGTGACCAACCGAGAGGCAACGCGCAAGGGGGTCGAGTGGTGATGAGGCGACCAACCGATTGGCGACGCGCGAAGCTGCCAGTGGTGATGAGGTGACCAACCGAGTGGCGATGACCGGAGCGGCCGAATGGTGATGGGGTGACCAACCAAGTGGCGACGCGCGGAATGGCCGAATGGTTATGAGGTGACCAGCCGAGTGGCGACGACCTGAGCGGCCGAATGGCGATGAGGTGATGAACCGAGTGGCGACGCCCGGAGCGGTCGAGTGGTGATGAGGTGACCAACTGAGTGGCGACGCGCAAAGTGGCCAGGTGGTGATGAGGTGACAAGCCAAGTGGCGACGCTTGGAGCGGCCGAGTGGTGATGAGGTGACCAACCGAGTGACGATGCAAGGGGCGGGCCAGTGGCGATGAGGTGATCAATCAAGTGGCGACCCGCGGAGTGGCCGAATGGATATGAGGTGACCAACCGAGTGGCGGCGCGCGGAGCGGCCGAGTGGTGATGAGGTGACCAATCGAGTGGCGACGCGCAGTGCGGCTGAATGGTGATGAGGTGAACAACCAATGCGACTCTTGGGGCGGCCAAGTGGTGATGAGGTGACCAACCATGTGGCAATGCGAAGTGCGGCTGAATGGTGATGAGGTGACCAAGCGAATGCGACTCTTTGGGCGGCCGAATGGTGATGAGGTGACCAACCGAGTGGCGATGCACGGAGCGGCCCAGTGGTGATGAGGTAATCAACGGTGTGGCGACGCGCAGAGCGGCGGAATGGTGATGAGGTGACCAACCAAGTGGCGACGCGCGTCGAGGCCGAGTGGTGATGAGGTGACCAACCAAGAGGCAACGCGCAGGGCGGCCGAGTGGTGATGAGGCGACCAACCGATTGGCGACGCGCGAAGCGGGCAGTGGTGATGAGGTGACCAACCGAGTGGCGACGACCGGAGCGGCCGAATGGTGATGAGGTGACCAACCAAGTGGCGTCGCGTGGAACGGCCGAATGGTTATGAGGTGACCAGCCGAGTGGCGACGACCGGAGCGGCCGAATGGCGATGAGGTGACCAACCGAGTGGCGACGCCCGGAGCGGTCGAGTGGTGATGAGGTGACCACCTGAGTGGCGACGCGCGAAGTGACCGGGTGGCGATGAGGTGACCAACCGAGTGACGATGCACGGGGCGGGCCAGTGGCGATGAGGTGATCAACCGAGTGGCGGCGCGCGGAGCGGCCGAGTGGTGATGAGGTGATCAACCAAGAGACGACGCACGGGATGGGCGAATGGTGATGAGGTGACCAATCACGTGGCGACCTGCGGAGCGGCCGAATGGTTATGAGGTGACCAACCGAGAGGCAACGCATTGGGCGGCCGAGTGGTGATGAGGTGACCAACCAAGTGGCGATGCACAGTGCGGCTGAATGGTGATGAGGTGACCAACCAATGCGACTCTTGGAGCGGCCAAGTGGTGATGAGGTGACCAACCAAGTGGCCATGCGCAGTGCGACTGAATGGTAATGAGGTGACCAACCAAATGCGACTCTTTGGGCGGTCGAATGGTGATGAGGTGACCAACCGAGTGGCGATGCACGGGGCGGCGCAGTGGTGATGAGGTAATCAACCATGTGGCGACGCGCGGAGCGGCCGAGTGGTGATGAGGTGATCAACCAAGATACGATGCGCGGGCGGGCGTAATGGTGATGAGGTGACCAACCGAGTGACGACGCCCAGAGCGGCCGAGTCATGATGAGGTGACCAACCAAGTGGCGACGCGCGTCGCGGCCGAGTGGTGATGAGGTGACCAACCGAGTGGCAACCCGCGGAGCCGAGTGGTGATGAGATGACCAACCGAGTGGCGACGCGCGTAGCGGCCGAGTGGTGATGAGGTGACCAACCGAGTGGCGACGCGCGGAGCGACCGAGTGGTGATGAGCTAACCAATCGAGAGACAATGCGCGGGGCGGCCGAGTGGTGATGAGGTGACCAATCGAGTGGCGACGTGCGGAGCGGCCGAGTGGTGATGAGGTAACAAACCCCAAGTGGTACGTGCAGAGCAGCGGAGTGGTGATGAGGTGACCAACCAAGAGGCAACGCGCGGGGCGGCCGAGTTGTGATGAGGCGACCAACCGTTTGGCGACGCGCGAAGCGGCCAGTGGTGATGAGGTGACCAATCGAGTGGCGACGCGCGGAGCGGCCGAGTGGTGGTGAGGTAACCAATCAAGAGGCAACGCGCGGGGCGGCCGAGTGGTGATGACGTGACCAATCAAGTAGCGACGCGCGGAGCGGTCAAATGGTTATGAGGTAACCAACCCCGAGTGGCGACGTGCGGAGCGGCGGAGTGGTGATGAGGTGACCAACCGAGAGGCAACGCGCGGGGCGGCCGAGTGGTGATGAGGCGACCAACCGTTTGGCGACGCGCGACGCGGCCAGGGGTGATGAGGTGACCAATCGAGTGGCGACGCGCGGAGCGGCCGAGTGCTGATGAGGTGACCAATCGAGTGGCGACGCGCGGAGCAGCCGAGTGGTGATTAGGTGACCAACCGTGTGGTGACGCGTGGGGCGGACGAGAGGTGACGAGGCGATCAACCGAGTGGCGAGGCACGGAGCGGTCGAGTGATGATGAGGTGACCAACCGAGAGGCGACGGGCGGAGCGGCCGAGTGGTGATGAGGTGACCAACCGAGTGGCGACGCCCGGGCGGCCGAGTGGTGATGAGGTGGTCAACCAAGATACGACGCGCGGGACGGCCGAATGGTGATGAGGTGATCAATCAAGTGGCGACTCGCGGAGCGGCCGAATGGTTATGAGGTGACCAACCGAGTGGCGATGCCCAGAGCGGCCGAGTGGTGATGAGGTGACCAACCAAGTGGCGGCGCGCATCGCGGCCGAGTGGTGATGAGGTGACCAACCGAGTGGTGACCCTCGGAGCCGAGTGGTGATGAGATGACCAACCGAGTGGCGACGCGCGGAGCGGCCGAGTGGTGATGAGGTGACCAACCGAGTGGCGACGCGCGGAGCGAGCGAGTGGTGATGAGGTAACCAATCGAGAGGCAATGCGTGGGGCGGCCGAGTGGTGATGACGTGACCAATCAAGTAGCGACGCGCGGAGCGGCCGAATGATTATGAGGTGACCAACCCCGAGTGGCGACGTGCGAAACGGCGGAGTGGTGATGAGGTGACCAACCGAGAGGCAACGCGCAAGGGGGTCGAGTGGTGATGAGGCGACCAACCGATTGGCGACGCGCGAAGCTGCCAGTGGTGATGAGGTGACCAACCGAGTGGCGATGACCGGAGCGGCCGAATGGTGATGGGGTGACCAACCAAGTGGCGACGCGCGGAATGGCCGAATGGTTATGAGGTGACCAGCCGAGTGGCGACGACCTGAGCGGCCGAATGGCGATGAGGTGATGAACCGAGTGGCGACGCCCGGAGCGGTCGAGTGGTGATGAGGTGACCAACTGAGTGGCGACGCGCAAAGTGGCCAGGTGGTGATGAGGTGACAAGCCAAGTGGCGACGCTTGGAGCGGCCGAGTGGTGATGAGGTGACCAACCGAGTGACGATGCAAGGGGCGGGCCAGTGGCGATGAGGTGATCAATCAAGTGGCGACCCGCGGAGTGGCCGAATGGATATGAGGTGACCAACCGAGTGGCGGCGCGCGGAGCGGCCGAGTGGTGATGAGGTGACCAATCGAGTGGCGACGCGCAGTGCGGCTGAATGGTGATGAGGTGAACAACCAATGCGACTCTTGGGGCGGCCAAGTGGTGATGAGGTGACCAACCATGTGGCAATGCGAAGTGCGGCTGAATGGTGATGAGGTGACCAAGCGAATGCGACTCTTTGGGCGGCCGAATGGTGATGAGGTGACCAACCGAGTGGCGATGCACGGAGCGGCCCAGTGGTGATGAGGTAATCAACGGTGTGGCGACGCGCAGAGCGGCGGAATGGTGATGAGGTGACCAACCAAGTGGCGACGCGCGTCGAGGCCGAGTGGTGATGAGGTGACCAACCAAGAGGCAACGCGCAGGGCGGCCGAGTGGTGATGAGGCGACCAACCGATTGGCGACGCGCGAAGCGGGCAGTGGTGATGAGGTGACCAACCGAGTGGCGACGACCGGAGCGGCCGAATGGTGATGAGGTGACCAACCAAGTGGCGTCGCGTGGAACGGCCGAATGGTTATGAGGTGACCAGCCGAGTGGCGACGACCGGAGCGGCCGAATGGCGATGAGGTGACCAACCGAGTGGCGACGCCCGGAGCGGTCGAGTGGTGATGAGGTGACCACCTGAGTGGCGACGCGCGAAGTGGCCGGGTGGCGATGAGGTGACCAACCGAGTGACGATGCACGGGGCGGGCCAGTGGCGCTGAGGTGATCAACCGAGTGGCGGCGCGCGGAGCGGCCGAGTGGTGATGAGGTGATCAACCGAGAGACGACGCACGGGATGGGCGAATGGTGATGAGGTGACCAATCACGTGGCGACCTGCGGAGCGGCCGAATGGTTATGAGGTGACCAACCGAGAGGCAACGCATTGGGCGGCCGAGTGGTGATGAGGTGACCAACCAAGTGGCGATGCACAGTGCGGCTGAATGGTGATGAGGTGACCAACCAATGCGACTCTTGGAGCGGCCAAGTGGTGATGAGGTGACCAACCAAGTGGCCATGCGCAGTGCGACTTAATGGTAATGAGGTGACCAACCAAATGCGACTCTTTGGGCGGTCGAATGGTGATGAGGTGACCAACCGAGTGGCGATGCACGGGGCGGCCCAGTGGTGATGAGGTAATCAACCATGTGGCGACGCGCGGAGCGGCCGAGTGGTGATGAGGTGATCAACCAAGATACGATGCGCGGGCGGGCGTAATGGTGATGAGGTGACCAACCGAGTGACGACGCCCAGAGCGGCCGAGTCGTGATGAGGTGACCAACCAAGTGGCGACGCGCGTCGCGGCCGAGTGGTGATGAGGTGACCAACCGAGTGGCAACCCGCGGAGCCGAGTGGTGATGAGATGACCAACCGAGTGGCGACGCGCGTAGCGGCCGAGTGGTGATGAGGTGACCAACCGAGTGGCGACGCGCGGAGCGACCGAGTGGTGATGAGCTAACCAATCGAGAGACAATGCGCGGGGCGGCCGAGTGGTGATGAGGTGACCAATCGAGTGGCGACGTGCGGAGCGGCCGAGTGGTGATGAGGTAACAAACCCCAAGTGGCGACGTGCAGAGCAGCGGAGTGGTGATGAGGTGACCAACCAAGAGGCAACGCGCGGGGCGGCCGAGTTGTGATGAGGCGACCAACCGTTTGGCGACGCGCGAAGCGGCCAGTGGTGATGAGGTGACCAATCGAGTGGCGACGCGCGGAGCGGCCGAGTGGTGGTGAGGTAACCAATCAAGAGGCAACGCGCGGGGCGGCCGAGTGGTGATGACGTGACCAATCAAGTAGCGACGCGCGGAGCGGTCAAATGGTTATGAGGTAACCAACCCCGAGTGGCGACGTGCGGAGCGGCGGAGTGGTGATGAGGTGACCAACCGAGAGGCAACGCGCGGGGCGGCCGAGTGGTGATGAGGCGACCAACCGTTTGGCGACGCGCGACGCGGCCAGGGGTGATGAGGTGACCAATCGAGTGGCGACGCGCGGAGCGGCCGAGTGCTGATGAGGTGACCAATCGAGTGGCGACGCGCGGAGCAGCCGAGTGGTGATTAGGTGACCAACCGTGTGGTGACGCGTGGGGCGGCCGAGAGGTGACGAGGCGATCAACCGAGTGGCGAGGCACGGAGCGGTCGAGTGATGATGAGGTGACCAACCGAGAGGCGACGGGCGGAGCGGCCGAGTGGTGATGAGGTGACCAACCGAGTGGCGACGCCCGGGCGGCCGAGTGGTGATGAGGTGGTCAACCAAGATACGACGCGCGGGACGGCCGAATGGTGATGAGGTGATCAATCAAGTGGCGACTCGCGGAGCGGCCGAATGGTTATGAGGTGACCAACCGAGTGGCGATGCCCAGAGCGGCCGAGTGGTGATGAGGTGACCAACCAAGTGGCGGCGCGCGTCGCGGCCGAGTGGTGATGAGGTGACCAACCGAGTGGTGACCCTCGGAGCCGAGTGGTGATGAGATGACCAACCGAGTGGCGACGCGCGGAGCGGCCGAGTGGTGATGAGGTGACCAACCGAGTGGCGACGCGCGGAGCGAGCGAGTGGTGATGAGGTAACCAATCGAGAGGCAATGCGTGGGGCGGCCGAGTGGTGATGACGTGACCAATCAAGTAGCGACGCGCGGAGCGGCCGAATGATTATGAGGTGACCAACCCCGAGTGGCGACGTGCGAAACGGCGGAGTGGTGATGAGGTGACCAACCGAGAGGCAACGCGCAAGGGGGTCGAGTGGTGATGAGGCGACCAACCGATTGGCGACGCGCGAAGCTGCCAGTGGTGATGAGGTGACCAACCGAGTGGCGATGACCGGAGCGGCCGAATGGTGATGGGGTGACCAACCAAGTGGCGACGCGCGGAATGGCCAAATGGTTATGAGGTGACCAGCCGAGTGGCGACGACCTGAGCGGCCGAATGGCGATGAGGTGATGAACCGAGTGGCGACGCCCGGAGCGGTCGAGTGGTGATGAGGTGACCAACTGAGTGGCGACGCGCAAAGTGGCCAGGTGGTGATGAGGTGACAAGCCAAGTGGCGACGCTTGGAGCGGCCGAGTGGTGATGAGGTGACCAACCGAGTGACGATGCAAGGGGCGGGCCAGTGGCGATGAGGTGATCAATCAAGTGGCGACCCGCGGAGTGGCCGAATGGATATGAGGTGACCAACCGAGTGGCGGCGCGCGGAGCGGCCGAGTGGTGATGAGGTGACCAATCGAGTGGCGACGCGCAGTGCGGCTGAATGGTGATGAGGTGAACAACCAATGCGACTCTTGGGGCGGCCAAGTGGTGATGAGGTGACCAACCATGTGGCAATGCGAAGTGCGGCTGAATGGTGATGAGGTGACCAAGCGAATGCGACTCTTTGGGCGGCCGAATGGTGATGAGGTGACCAACCGAGTGGCGATGCACGGAGCGGCCCAGTGGTGATGAGGTAATCAACGGTGTGGCGACGCGCAGAGCGGCGGAATGGTGATGAGGTGACCAACCAAGTGGCGACGCGCGTCGAGGCCGAGTGGTGATGAGGTGACCAACCAAGAGGCAACGCGCAGGGCGGCCGAGTGGTGATGAGGCGACCAACCGATTGGCGACGCGCGAAGCGGGCAGTGGTGATGAGGTGACCAACCGAGTGGCGACGACCGGAGCGGCCGAATGGTGATGAGGTGACCAACCAAGTGGCGTCGCGTGGAACGGCCGAATGGTTATGAGGTGACCAGCCGAGTGGCGACGACCGGAGCGGCCGAATGGCGATGAGGCGACCAACTGAGTGGCGACGCCCGGAGCGGTCGAGTGGTGATGAGGTGACCACCTGAGTGGCGACGCGCGAAGTGGCCGGGTGGCGATGAGGTGACCAACCGAGTGACGATGCACGGGGCGGGCCAGTGGCGATGAGGTGATCAACCGAGTGGCGGCGCGCGGAGCGGCCGAGTGGTGATGAGGTGATCAACCGAGAGACGACGCACGGGATGGGCGAATGGTGATGAGGTGACCAATCACGTGGCGACCTGCGGAGCGGCCGAATGGTTATGAGGTGACCAACCGAGTGGCGGCGCGCGGAGCGGCCGAGTGGTGATGAGGTGACCAATCGAGTGGCGACGGGCGGAGCGGCCGAGTGGTGATGAGGTGACCAACCGAGAGGCAATGCATTGGGCGGCCGAGTGGTGATGAGGTGACCAACCAAGTGGCGATGCACAGTGCGGCTGAATGGTGATGAGGTGACCAACCAATGCGACTCTTGGGGCGGCCAAGTGGTGATGAGGTGACCAACCAAGTGGCCATGCGCTGTGCGGCTGAATGGTGATGAGGTGACCAACCGAATGCGACTCTTTGGGCGGTCGAATGGTGATGAGGTGGCCAACCGAGTGGCGATGCACGGGGCAGCCCAGTGGTGATGAGGTAATCAACCGTGTGGCGACGCGCAGAGTGGCCGAGTGGTGATGAGGTGATCAACCAAGATACGATGCGTGGGCAGCCTAATGGTGATGAGGTGACCAATCAAGTGGCGACTCGCGGAGTAGCCGAATGGTTATGAGGTGACTAACCGAGTGGCGACGCCCAGAGCGGCCGAGTGGTGATGACGTGACCAACCAAGTGGCGACGCGTGTCGCGGCTGAGTGGTGATGAGGTGACCAACCGAGTGGCGACCCACGGAGCCGAGTGGTGATGAGGTGACCAACCAAGTGGCGATGCACAGTGCGGCTGAATGGTGATGAGGTGACCAACCAATGCGACTCTTGGGGCGGCCTAGTGGTGATGAGGTGACCAACCAAGTGGCCATGCACAGTGCGGCTGAATGGTGATGAGGTGACCAACCGAATGCGACTCTTTGGGCGGTCGAATGGTGATGAGGTGACCAACGGAGTGGCGATGCACGGGGCGGCCCAGTGGTGATGAGGTAATCAACCGTGTGGCGACGCGCAGAGCGGCCGAGTGGTGATGAGGTGATCAACCAAGATACGATGCGTGGGCGGCCTAATGGTGATGAGGTGACCAATCAAGTGGCGACTCGCGGAGTAGCCGAATGGTTATGAGGTGACCAACCGAGTGGCGACGCCCAGAGCGGCCGAGTGGTGATGACGTGACCAACCAAGTGGCGACGCGCGTCGCGGCTGAGTGGTGATGAGGTGACCAACCGAGTGGCGACCCGCGGAGCCGAGTGGTGATGAGATGACCAACCGAGTGGCGACGCGCGTAGCGGCCGAGTGGTGATGAGGTGACCAACCGAGTGGCGACGCGCGGAGCGACCGAGTGGTGATGAGGTAACCAATCGAGAGGCAACGCGCGGGGCGGCCGAGTGGTGATGATGTGACCAATCGAGTGGCGACGTGCGGAGCGGCCGAGTGGTGATGAGGTAACAAACCCCGAGTGGCGACGTGCGGAGCAGCGGAGTGGTGATGAGGTGACCAACCGAGAGGCAACGCGCGGGGCGGCCGAGTGGTGATGAGGCGACCAACCGTTTGGCGACGCGCGGAGCGGCCGAGTGGTGATCAGGTAACCAATCAAGAGGCAACGCGCGGGGCGGCCGAGTGGTGATGACGTGACCAATCAAGTAGCGACGCGCGGAGCGGTCGAATGGTTCTGAGGTAACCAACCCCGAGTGGCGACGTGCGGAGCGGCGGAGTGGTGATGAGGTGACCAACCGAGAGGCAACGCTCGGGGCGGCCGAGTGGTGATGTGGCGACCAACCGCTTGTCGACGCGCGAAGCGGCCAGTGGTGGTGAGGTGACCAATCGAGTGGCGACGCGCGGAGCGGCCGAGTGGTGATGAGGTGACCAATCGAGTGGCGACGCGCGGAGCGGCCGAGTGGTGATGAGGTGACCAACCGAGAGGCAACGCGCTGGGCGGCCGAGTGGTGATGAGGTGACCAACCAAGAGGCAACGCGCAGGGCGGCCGAGTGGTGATGAGGCGACCAACCGATTGGCGACGCGCGAAGCGGGCAGTGGTGATGAGGTGACCAACCGAGTGGCGACGACCGGAGCGGCCGAATGGTGATGAGGTGACCAACCAAGTGGCGACGCGTGGAACGGCCGAATGGTTATGAGGTGACCTGCCGAGTGGCGACGACCGGAGCGGACGAATGGCGATGAGGTGACCAACCGAGTGGCGACGCCCGGAGCGGTCGAGTGGTGATGAGGTGACCACCTGAGTGACGACGCGCGAAGTGGCCGGGTGGTGATGAGGTGACCAACCGAGTGACGATGCACGGGGCGGGCCAGTGGCGATGAGGTGATCAACCGAGTGGCGGCGCGCGGAGCGGCCGAGTGGTGATGAGGTGATTAACCGAGAGACGACGCACGGGATGGGCGAATGGTGATGAGGTGACCAATCACGTGGCGACCTGCGGAGCGGCCGAATGGTTATTAGGTGACCAACCGAGTGGCGGCGCGCGGAGCGGCCGAGTGGTGATGAGGTGACCAATCGAGTGGCGACGGGCGGAGCGGCCGAGTGGTGATGAGGTGACCAACCGAGAGGCAACGCATTGGGCGGCCGAGTGGTGATGAGGTGACCAACCAAGTGGCGATGCACAGTGCGGCTGAATGGTAATGAGGTGACCAACCAATGCGACTCTTGGGGCGGCCAATGGGTGATGAGGTGACCAACCAAGTGGCCATGCGCAGTGCGGCTGAATGGTGATGAGGTGACCAACCGAATGCGACTCTTTGGGCGGTCGAATGGTGATGAGGTGACCAACCGAGTGGCGATGCACGGGGCAGCCCAGTGGTGATGAGGTAATCAACCGTGTGGCGACGCGCAGAGTGGCCGAGTGGTGATGAGGTGATCAACCAAGATACGATGCGTGGGCAGCCTAATGGTGATGAGGTGACCAATCAAGTGGCGACTCGCGGAGTAGCCGAATGGTTATGAGGTGACCAACCGAGTGGCGACGCCCAGAGCGGCCGAGTGGTGATGACGTGACCAACCAAGTGGCGACGCGCGTCGCGGCTGAGTGGTGATGAGGTGACCAACCGAGTGGCGACCCGCGGAGCCGAGTGGTGATGAGGTGACCAACCAAGTGGCGATGCACAGTGCGGCTGAATGGTGATGAGGTGACCAACCAATGCGACTCTTGGGGCGGCCAAGTGGTGATGAGGTGACCAACCGAGTGGCCATGCGCAGTGCGGCTGAATGGTGATGAGGTGACCAACCGAATGCGACTCTTTGGGCGGTCGAATGGTGATGAGGTGACCAACCGAGTGGCGATGCACGGGGCGGCCCACTGGTGATGAGGTAATCAACCGTGTGGCGACGCGCAGAGCGGCCGAGTGGTGATGAGGTGATCAACCAAGATACGATGCATGGGCGGCCTAATGGTGATGAGGTGACCAATCAAGTGGCGACTCGCGGAGTAGCCGAATGGTTATGAGGTGACCAACCGAGTGGCGACGCCCAGAGCGGCCGAGTGGTGATGACGTGACCAACCAAGTGGCGACGCGCGTCGCGGCTGAGTGGTGATGAGGTGACCAACCGAGTAGCGACCCGCGGAGCCGAGTGGTGATGAGATGACCAACCGAGTGGCGACGCGCGTAGCGGCCGAGTGGTGATGAGGTGACCAACCGAGTGGCGACGCGCGGAGCGACCGAGTGGTGATGAGGTAACCAATCGAGAGGCAACGCGCGGGGCGGCCGAGTGGTGATGATGTGACCAATCGAGTGGCGACGTGCGGAGCGGCCGAGTGGTGATGAGGTAACAAACCCCGAGTGGCGACGTGCGGAGCAGCGGAGTGGTGATGAGGTGACCAACCGAGAGGCAACGCGCGGGGCGGCCGAGTGGTGATGAGGCGACCAACCGTTTGGCGATGCGCGGAGCGGCCGAGTGGTGATCAGGTAACCAATCAAGAGGCAACGCGCGGGGCGGCCGAGTGGTGATGACGTGACCAATCAAGTAGCGACGCGCGGAGCGGTCGAATGGTTCTGAGGTAACCAACCCCGAGTGGCGACGTGCGGAGCGGCGGAGTGGTGATGAGGTGACCAACCGAGAGGCAACGCGCGGGGCGGCCGAGTGGTGATGTGGCGACCAACCGCTTGTCGACGCGCGAAGCGGCCAGTGGTGGTGAGGTGACCAATCGAGTGGCGACGCGCGGAGCGGCCGAGTGGTGATGAGGTGACCAATCGAGTGGCGACGCGCGGAGCGGCCGAGTGGTGACGAGGTGACCAACCGAGAGGCAACGCGCTGGGCGGCCGAGTGGTGATGAGGTGACCAACCAAGTGGCGATGCGCAGTGCGGCTGAATAGTGATGAGGTGACCAACCAATGCGACTCTTGGGGCGGCCAAGTGATGATGAGGTGACCGACCATGTGGCAATGCGCAGTGCGGACGAATGGTTATGAGGTGACCAAACGAGTGGCGGCGCGCGGAGCGGCCGAGTGGTGATGAGGTGACCAATCGAGTGGCGACGCGCGGAGCGGCCGAGTGGTGATGAGGTGACCAACTGAGAGGCAACGCGTTGGGCGGCCGAGTGGTGATGAGGTGACCAACCAAGTGGCGATGCACAGTGCGGCTGAATGGTGATGAGGTGACCAACCAAGTGGCGATGCACAGTACGGCTGAATGGTGATGAGGTGACCAACCAATGCGACTCTTGGGGCGGCAAGTGGTGATGAGGTGATCAACCGAGAGACGACACGCGGGGCGGGCGAATGGTGATGAGGTGACCAATCAAGTGGCGTCCTACGGAGCGGCCGAATGGATATGAGGTGACCAACCGAGTGGCGGCGCGCGGAGCGGCCGAGTGGTGATGAGGTGACCAATCGAGTGGCGACGCGCGGAGCGGCCGAGTGGTGATGAGGTGACCAACCGAGTGGCGACGCGTGGGGCGGCCGAGAGGTGACGAGGCGATCAACCGAGTGGCGAGGCACGGAGTGGTCGAGTGATGATGAGGTGACCAACCGAGAGCCGACGGGCGGAGCGGCCTTGTGCTGATGAGGTGACCAACCGAGTGGCGACGCCCGGGCGGCCGAGTGGTGATGAGGTGGTCAACCAAGATACGACGCGCGGGACGGCCGAATGGTGATGAGGTGATCAATCAAGTGGCGACTCGCGGAGCGGCCGAGTGGTGATGAGGTGACCAACCAAGTGGCGATGCGCGTCGCGGCCGAGTGGTGATGAGGTGACCAACCGAGTGGCGACCCGCGGAGCCGAGTGGTCATGAGATGACCAACCGAGTGGCGACGCGCGGAGCGGCCGAGTGGTGATGAGGTGACCAACCGAGTGGCGACGCGCGGAGCGACCGAGTGGTGATGAGGTAACCAATCGAGAGGCAACACGTGGGACGGCCGAGTGGTGATGATGTGACCAATCAAGTAGCGACGCGCGGACGGCCGAATGGTTATGAGGTGACCAACCCCGAGTGGCGACGTGCGGAGCGGCGGAGTGGTGATGAGGTGACCAACCGAGAGGCAACGCGCAAGGCGGTCGAGTGGTGATGAGGCGACCAACTGATTGGCGACGCGCGAAGCGGCCAGTGGTGATGAGGTGACCAACCGAGTGGTGATGACTGGAGCGGCCGAATGGTGATGGGGTGACCAACCAAGTGGCGCCGCGCGGAACGGCCGAATGGTTATGAGGTGACCAGCCGAGTGGCGACGACCGGAGCGGCCGAATGGCGACGAGGTGACGAACCGAGTGGCGACGCCCGGAGCGGTCAAGTGGTGATGAGGTGACCAACTGAGTGGCGAGGCTTGGAGCGGCCGAGTGGTGATGAGGTGACCAACTGAGTGACGATGCACGGGGCGGGCCAGTGGCGATGAGGTGATCAACCGAGTGGCGACGCGCGGAGCGGCCGAGTGGTGATGAGGCGACCAACCGAGTGGCGACAGGCGGAGCGGCGGAGTGGTGATGAGGTGACCAACCGAGAGGCAACGCGCGGGGCGGCCGAGTGGTGATGAGGCGACCAACCGTTTGGTGATGCGTGAAGCGGCCAGTGGTGATGAGGTGACCAATCGAGTGGCGACGCGCGGAGCGGCCGAGTGGTGATGAGGTGACCAATCGAGTGGCGACGCGCGGAGCGGCCGAGTGGTGATGAGGTGACCAACCGTGTGGCGACGCGTGGGGCGGCCGAGAGGTGACGAGGCGATCAACAGAGTGGTGAGGCACGGAGCGGTCGAGTGATGATGAGGTGACCAACCGAGAGGCGACGGGCGGAGCGGCCGAGTGGCGATGAGGTGACCAACCGAGTGGCGACGCCCGGGCGGCCGAGTGGTGATGAGGTGGTGAACCAAGATACGACGCGCGGGACGGCCGAATGATGATGAGGTGATCAATCAAGTGGCGACTCGCGGAGCGGCCGAATGGTTATGAGGTGACCAACCGAGTGGCGATGCCCAGAGCGGCCGAGTGGTGATGAGGTGACCAACCAAGTGGCGATGCGCGTCGCGGCCGAGTGGTGATGAGGTGACCAACCGAGTGACGATGCACGGGGCGGGCCAGTGGCGATGAGGTGATCAACCGAGTGGCGACGCGCGGAGCGGCCGAGTGGTGATGAGGTGACCAACCGAGAGGCAACGCATTGGGCGGCCGAGTGGTGATGAGGTGACCAACCAAGTGGCGATGCACAGTGCGGCTGAATGGTGATGAGGTGACCAACCAATGCGACTCTTGGAGCATCCAAGTGGTGATGAGGTGACCAACCAAGTGGCCATGCGCAGTGCGACTGAATGGTAATGAGGTGACCAACCAAATGCGACTCTTTGGGCGGTCGAATGGTGATGAGGTGACCAACCGAGTGGCGATGCACGGGGCGGCCCAGTGGTGATGAGGTAATCAACCATGTGGCCACGCGCGGAGCGGCCGAGTGGTGATGAGGTGATCAACCAAGATACGATGCGCGGGCGGGCGTAATGGTGATGAGGTGACCAATCAAGTGGCGACTCGCGGAGCAGCCGAATGGTTATGAGGTGACCAACCGAGTGACGACGCCCAGAGCGGCCGAGTGGTGATGAGGTGACCAACCAAGTGGCGACGCGCGTCGCGGCCGAGTGGTGATGAGGTGACCAACCGAGTGGCAACCCACGGAGCCGAGTGGTGATGAGATGACCAACCGAGTGGCGACGCGCGTAGCGGCCGAGTGGTGATGAGGTGACCAACCGAGTGGCGATGCGCGGAGCGACCGAGTGGTGATGAGCTAACCAATCGAGAGGCAACGCGCGGGGCGGCCGAGTGGTGATGAGGTGACCAATCGAGTGGCGACGTGCGGAGCGGCCGAGTGGTGATGAGGTAACAAACCCCAAGTGGCGACGTGCAGAGCAGCGGAGTGGTGATGAGGTGACCAACCAAGAGGCAACGCGCGGGGCGGCCGAGTTGTGATGAGGCGACCAACCGTTTGGCGACGCGCGAAGCGGCCAGTGGTGATGAGGTGACCAATCGAGTGGCGACGCGCGGAGCGGCCAAGTGGTGATGAGGTAACCAATCAAGAGGCAACGCGCGGGGCGGCCGAGTGGTGATGACGTGACCAATCAAGTAGCGACGCGCGGAGCGGTCAAATGGTTATGAGGTAACCAACCCCGAGTGGCGACGTGCGGAGCGGCGGAGTGGTGATGAGGTGACCAACCGAGAGGCAACGCGTGGGGCGGCCGAGTGGTGATGAGGCGACCAACCGTTTGGCGACGCGCGAAGCGGCCGAGTGGTGATGAGGTGACCAATCGAGTGGCGACGCGCGGAGCAGCCGAGTGGTGATGAGGTGACCAACCGAGTGGCGACGCATGGGGCGGCCGAGAGGTGACGAGGCGATCAACCGAGTGGCGAGGCACGGAGCGGTCGAGTGATGATGAGGTGACCAACCGAGAGGCGACGGGCGGAGCGGCCGAGTGGTGATGAGGTGACCAACCGAGTGGCGACGCCCGGGCGGCCGAGTGGTGATGAGGTGGTCAACCAAGATACGACGCGCGGGACGGCCGAATGGTGATGAGGTGATCAATCAAGTGGCGACATGCGGAGCGGCTGAATGGTTATGAGGTGACCAACCGAGTGGCGATGCCGAGAGCGGCCGAGTGGTGATGAGGTGACCAACCAAGTGGCGACGAGCGTCGCGGCCGAGTGGTGATGAGGTGACCAACCGAGTGGCGACCCTCGGAGCCGAGTGGTGATGAGATGACCAACCGAGTGGCGACGCGCGGAGCGGCCGAGTGGTGATGAGGTGACCAACCGAGTGGCGACGCGCGGAGCGAGCGAGTGGTGATGAGGTAACCAATCAAGAGGCAATGCGTGGGGCGGCCGAGTGGTGATGACGTGACCAATCAAGTAGCGACGCGCGGAGCGGCCGAATGATTATGAGGTGAGCAACCCCGAGTGGCGACGTGCGAAACGGCGGACTGGTCATGAGGTGACCAACCGAGAGGCAACGCGCAAGGGGGTCGAGTGGTGATGAGGCGACCAACCGATTGGCGACGCGCGAAGCTGCCAGTGGTGATGAGGTGACCAACCGAGTGGCGATGACCGGAGCGGCCGAATGGTGATGGGGTGACCAACCAAGTGGCGACGCGCGGAATGGCCGAATGGTTATGAGGTGACCAGCCGATTGGCGACGACCTGAGCGGCCGAATGGCGATGAGGTGATGAACCGAGTGGCGACGCCCGGAGCGGTCGAGTGGTGATGAGGTGACCAACTGAGTGGCGACGCGCAAAGTGGCCAGGTGGTGATGAGGTGACAAACCAAGTGGCGACGCTTGGAGCGGCCGAGTGGTGATGAGGTGACCAACCGAGTGACGATGCAAGTGGCGGGCCAGTGGCGATGAGGTGATCAATCAAGTGGCGACCCGTGGAGCGGCCGAATGGATATGAGGTGACCAACCGAGTGGCGGCGCGCGGAGCGGCCGAGTGGTGATGAGGTGACCAATCGAGTGGCGACACGCGGAGCGGCCGAGTGGTGATTAGGTTGCCAACCGAGAGGCAAGGCGCTAGGCGGCCGAGTGGTGATGAGGTGACCAACCAAGTGGCGATGCGCAGTGCGGCTGAATGGTGATGAGGTGAACAACCAATGCGACTCTTGGGGCGGCCAAGTGGTGATGAGGTGACCAACCATGTGGCAATGCGCAGTGCGGCTAAATGGTGATGAGGTGACCAAGCGAATGCGACTCTTTGGGCGGCCGAATGGTGATGAGGTGACCAACCGAGTGGCGACGTGCGTCGTGGCCGAGTGGTGATGAGGTGACCAACCAAGAGGCAACGCGCAGGGCGGCCGAGTGGTGATGAGGCGACCAACCGATTGGCGACGCGCGAAGCGGGCAGTGGTGATGAGGTGACCAACCGAGTGGCGACGACCGGAGCGGCCGAATGGTGATGAGGTGACCAACCAAGTGGCGACGCGTGGAACGGCCGAATGGTTATGAGGTGACCAGCCGAGTGGCGACGACCGGAGCGGCCGAATGGCGATGAGGTGACCAACCGAGTGGCGACGCCCGGAGCGGTCGAGTGGTGATGAGGTGACTACCTGAGTGGCGACGCGCGAAGTGGCCGGGTGGTGATGAGGTGACCAACCAAGTGGCGACGCTTGGAGCGGCCGAGTGGTGATGAGGTGACCAACCGAGTGACGATGCACGGGGCGGGCCAGTGGCGATGAGGTGATCAACCGAGTGGCGGCGCGCGGAGCGGCCGAGTGGTGATGACGTGATCAACCGAGAGACGACGCACGGGATGGGCGAATGGTGATGAGGTGACCAATCACGTGGCGACCTGCGGAGCGGCCGAATGGTTATGAGGTGACCAACCGAGTGGCGGCGCGCGGAGCGGCCGAGTGGTGATGAGGTGACCAATCGAGTGGCGACGGGCGGAGCGGCCGAGTGGTGATGAGGTGACCAACCGAGAGGCAACGCATTGGGCGGCAGAGTGGTGATGAGGTGACCAACCAAGTGGCGATGCACAGTGCGGCTGAATGGTGATGAGGTGACCAACCAATGCGACTCTTGGGGCGGCCAAGTGGTGATGAGGTGACCAACCAAGTGGCCATGCGCAGTGCGGCTGAATGGTGATGAGGTGACCAACCGAATGCGACTCTTTGGGCGGTCGAATGGTGATGAGGTGACCAACCGAGTGGCGATGCACGGGGCGGCCCAGTGGTGATGAGGTAATCAACCGTGTGGCGACGCGCAGAGTGGCCGAGTGGTGATGAGGTGATCAACCAAGATACGATGCGTGGGCGGCCTAATGGTGATGAGGTGACCAATCAAGTGGCGACTCGCGGAGTAGCCGAATGGTTATGAGGTGACCAACCGAGTGGCGATGCCCAGAGCGGCCGAGTGGTGATGACGTGACCAACCAAGTGGCGACGCGCGTCGCGGCTGAGTGGCGATGAGGTGACCAACCGAGTGGCGACCCGCGTAGCCGAGTGGTGATGAGATGACCAACCGAGTGGCGACGCGCATAGCAGCCGAGTGGTGATGAGGTGACCAACCGAGTGGCGACGCGCGGAGCGGCCGAGTGGTGATGAGGTGACCAATCGAGTGGCGACGCGCGGAGCGGCCGAGTGGTGACGAGGTGACCAACCGAGAGGCAACGCGCTGGGCGGCCGAGTGGTGATGAGGTGACCAACCAAGTGGCGATGCGCAGTGCGGCTGAATAGTGATGAGGTGACCAACCAATGCGACTCTTGGGGCGGCCAAGTGATGATGAGGTGACCGACCATGTGGCAATGCGCAGTGCGGACGAATGGTTATGAGGTGACCAAACGAGTGGCGGCGCGCGGAGCGGCCGAGTGGTGATGAGGTGACCAATCGAGTGGCGACGCGCGGAGCGGCCGAGTGGTGATGAGGTGACCAACTGAGAGGCAACGCGTTGGGCGGCCGAGTGGTGATGAGGTGACCAACCAAGTGGCGATGCACAGTGCGGCTGAATGGTGATGAGGTGACCAACCAAGTGGCGACCCGCGGAGCCGAGTGGTCATGAGATGACCAACCGAGTGGCGACGCGCGGAGCGGCCGAGTGGTGATGAGGTGACCAACTGAGTGGCGACGCGCGGAGCGACCGAGTGGTGATGAGGTAACCAATCGAGAGGCAACACGTGGGGCGGCCGAGTGGTGATGACGTGACCAATCAAGTAGCGACGCGCGGAGCGGCCGAATGGTTATGAGGTGACCAACCCCGAGTGGCGACGTGCGGAGCGGCGGAGTGGTGATGAGGTGACCAACCGAGAGGCAACGCGCAAGGCGGTCGAGTGGTGATGAGGCGACCAACTGATTGGCGACGCGCGAAGCGGCCAGTGGTGATGAGGTGACCAACCGAGTGGTGATGACCGGAGCGGCCGAATGGTGATGGGGTGACCAACCAAGTGGCGCCGCGCGGAACGGCCGAATGGTTATGAGGTGACCAGCCGAGTGGCGACGACCGGAGCGGCCGAATGGCGATGAGGTGACGAACCGAGTGGCGACGCCCGGAGCGGTCAAGTGGTGATGAGGTGACCAACTGAGTGGCGACGCTTGGAGCGGCCGAGTGGTGATGAGGTGACCAACCGAGTGACGATGCACGGGGCGGGCCAGTGGCGATGAGGTGATCAACCGAGTGGCGACGCGCGGAGCGGCCGAGTGGTGATGAGGCGACCAACCGAGTGGCGACAGGCGGAGCGGCGGAGTGGTGATGAGGTGACCAACCGAGAGGCAACGCGCGGGGCGGCCGAGTGGTGATGAGGCGACCAACCGTTTGGTGATGCGTGAAGCGGCCAGTGGTGATGAGGTGACCAATCGAGTGGCGACGCGCGGAGCGGCCGAGTGGTGATGAGGTGACCAATCGAGTGGCGACGCGCGGAGCGGCCGAGTGGTGATGAGGTGACCAACCGTGTGGCGACGCGTGCGGCGACCGAGAGGTGACGAGGCGATCAACAGAGTGGTGAGGCACGGAGCGGTCGAGTGATGATGAGGTGACCAACCGAGAGGCGACGGGCGGAGCGGCCGAGTGGCGATGAGGTGACCAACCGAGTGGCGACGCCCGGGCGGCCGAGTGGTGATGAGGTGGTGAACCAAGATACGACGCGCGGGACGGCCGAATGGTGATGAGGTGATCAATCAAGTGGCGACTCGCGGAGCGGCCGAATGGTTATGAGGTGACCAACCGAGTGGCGATGCCCAGAGCGGCCGAGTGGTGATGAGGTGACCAACCAAGTGGTGATGCGCGTCGCGGCCGAGTGGTGATGAGGTGACCAACCGAGTGACGATGCACGGGGCGGGCCAGTAGCGATGAGGTGATCAACCGAGTGGCGGCGCGCGGAGCGGCCGAGTGGTGATGAGGTGACCAACCGAGAGGCAACGCATTGGGCGGCCGAGTCGTGATGAGGTGACCAACCAAGTGGCGATGCACAGTGCGGCTGAATGGTGATGAGGTGACCAACCAATGCGACTCTTGGAGCAGCCAAGTGGTGATGAGGTGACCAACCAAGTGGCCATGCGCAGTGCGACTGAATGGTAATGAGGTGACCAACCAAATGCGACTCTTTGGGCGGTCGAATGGTGATGAGGTGACCAACCGAGTGGCGATGCACGGGGCGGCCCAGTGGTGATGAGGTAATCAACCATGTGGCCACGCGCGGAGCGGCCGAGTGGTGATGAGGTGATCAACCAAGATACGATGCGCGGGCGGGCGTAATGGTGATGAGGTGACCAATCAAGTGGCGACTCGCGGAGCAGCCGAATGGTTATGAGGTGACCAACCGAGTGACGACGCCCAGAGCGGCCGAGTGGTGATGAGGTGACCAACCAAGTGGCGACGCGCGTCGCGGCCGAGTGGTGATGAGGTGACCAACCGAGTGGCAACCCACGGAGCCGAGTGGTGATGAGATGACCAACCGAGTGGCGACGCGCGTAGCGGCCGAATGGTGATGAGGTGACCAACCGAGTGGCGATGCGCGGAGCGACCGAGTGGTGATGAGCTAACCAATCGAGAGGCCACGCGTGGGGCGGCCGAGTGGTGATGAGGTGACCAATCGAGTGGCGACGTGCGGAGCGGCCGAGTGGTGATGAGGTAACAAACCCCAAGTGGCGACGTGCAGAGCAGCGGAGTGGTGATGAGGTGACCAACCAAGAGGCAACGCGCGGGGCGGCCGAGTTGTGATGAGGCGACCAACCGTTTGGCGACGCGCGAAGCGGCCAGTGGTGATGAGGTGACCAATCGAGTGGCGACGCGCGGAGCGGCCAAGTGGTGATGAGGTAACCAATCAAGAGGCAACGCGCGGGGCGGCCGAGTGGTGATGACGTGACCAATCAAGTAGCGACGCGCGGAGCGGTCAAATGGTTATGAGGTAACCAACCCCGAGTGGCGACGTGCGGAGCGGCGGAGTGGTGATGAGGTGACCAACCGAGAGGCAACGCGTGGGGCGGCCGAGTGGTGATGAGGCGACCAACCGTTTGGCGACGCGCGAAGCGGCCGAGTGGTGATGAGGTGACCAATCGAGTGGCGACGCGCGGAGCAGCCGAGTGGTGATGAGGCGACCAACCGTGTGGCGACGCGTGGGGCGGCCGAGAGGTGACGAGGCGATCAACCGAGTGGCGAGGCACGGAGCGGTCGAGTGATGATGAGGTGACCAACCGAGAGGCGACGGGCGGAGCGGCCGAGTGGTGATGAGGTGACCAACCGAGTGGCGACGCCCGGCCGGCCGAGTGGTGATGAGGTGGTAAACCAAGATACGACGCGCGGGACGGCCGAATGGTGATGAGGTGATCAATCAAGTGGCGACACGCGCAGCGGCTGAATGGTTATGAGGTGACCAACCGAGTGGCGATGCCGAGAGCGGCCCAGTGGTGATGAGGTGACCAACCAAGTGGCGACGAGCGTCGCGGCCGAGTGGTGATGAGGTGACCAACCGAGTGGCGACCCTCGGAGCCGAGTGGTGATGAGATGACCAACCGAGTGGCGACGCGCGGAGCGGCCGAGTGGTGATGAGGTGACCAACCGAGTGGCGACGCGCGGAGCGAGCGAGTGGTGATGAGGTAACCAATCAAGAGGCAATGCGTGGGGCGGCCGAGTGGTGATGACGTGACCAATCAAGTAGCGACGCGCGGAGCGGCCGAATGATTATGAGGTGAGCAACCCCGAGTGGCGACGTGCGAAACGGCGGACTGGTCATGAGGTGACCAACCGAGAGGCAACGCGCAAGGGGGTCGAGTGGTGATGAGGCGACCAACCGATTGGCGACGCGCGAAGCTGCCAGTGGTGATGAGGTGACCAACCGAGTGGCGATGACCGGAGCGGCCGAATGGTGATGGGGTGACCAACCAAGTGGCGACGCGCGGAATGGCCGAATGGTTATGAGGTGACCAGCCGATTGGCGATGCACGGGGCGGCCCAGTGGTGATGAGGTAATCAACCATGTGGCCACGCGCGGAGCGGCCGAGTGGTGATGAGGTGATCAACCAAGATACGATGCGCGGGCGGGCGTAATGGTGATGAGGTGACCAATCAAGTGGCGACTCGCGGAGCAGCCGAATGGTTATGAGGTGACCAACCGAGTGACGACGCCCAGAGCGGCCGAGTGGTGATGAGGTGACCAACCAAGTGGCGACGCGCGTCGCGGCCGAGTGGTGATGAGGTGACCAACCGAGTGGCGACGCGCGTAGCGGCCGAGTGGTGATGAGGTGACCAACCAAGTGGCGATGCGCAGTGCGGCTGAATGGTGATGAGGTGAACAACCAATGCGACTCTTGGGGCGGCCAAGTGGTGATGAGGTGACCAACCATGTGGCAATGCGCAGTGCGGCTAAATGGTGATGAGGTGACCAAGCGAATGCGACTCTTTGGGCGGCCGAATGGTGATGAGGTGACCAACCGAGTGGCGACGTGCGTCGTGGCCGAGTGGTGATGAGGTGACCAACCAAGAGGCAACGCGCAGGGCGGCCGAGTGGTGATGAGGCGACCAACCGATTGGCGACGCGCGAAGCGGGCAGTGGTGATGAGGTGACCAACCGAGTGACGACGACCGGAGCGGCCGAATGGTGATGAGGTGACCAACCAAGTGGCGACGCGTGGAACGGCCGAATGGTTATGAGGTGACCAGCCGAGTGGCGACGACCGGAGCGGCCGAATGGCGATGAGGTGACCAACCGAGTGGCGACGCCCGGAGCGGTCGAGTGGTGATGAGGTGACTACCTGAGTGGCGACGCGCGAAGTGGCCGGGTGGTGATGAGGTGACCAACCAAGTGGCGACGCTTGGAGCGGCCGAGTGGTGATGAGGTGACCAACCGAGTGACGATGCACGGGGCGGGCCAGTGGCGATGAGGTGATCAACCGAGTGGCGGCACGCGGAGCGGCCGTGTGGTGATGAGGTGATCAACCGAGAGACGACGCGCGGGATGGGCGAATGGTGATGAGGTGACCAATCACGTGGCGACCTGCGGAGCGGCCGAATGGTTATGAGGTGACCAACCGAGTGGCGGCGCGCGGAGCGGCCGAGTGGTGATGAGGTGACCAATCGAGTGGCGACGGGCGGAGCGGCCGAGTGGTGATGAGGTGACCAACCGAGAGGCAACGCATTGGGCGGCAGAGTGGTGATGAGGTGACCAACCAAGTGGCGATGCACAGTGCGGCTGAATGGTGATGAGGTGACCAACCAATGCGACTCTTGGGGCGGCCAAGTGGTGATGAGGTGACCAACCAAGTTGCCATGCGCAGTGCGGCTGAATGGTGATGAGGTGACCAACCGAATGCGACTCTTTGGGCGGTCGAATGGTGATGAGGTGACCAACCGAGTGGCGATGCACGGGGCGGCCCAGTGGTGATGAGGTAATCAACCGTGTGGCGACGCGCAGAGTGGCCGAGTGGTGATGAGGTGATCAACCAAGATACGATGCGTGGGCGGCCTAATGGTGATGAGGTGACCAATCAAGTGGCGACTCGCGGAGTAGCCGAATGGTTATGAGGTGACCAACCGAGTGGCGATGCCCAGAGCGGCCGAGTGGTGATGACGTGACCAACCAAGTGGCGACGCGCGTCGCGGCTGAGTGGCGATGAGGTGACCAACCGAGTGGCGACCCGCGTAGCCGAGTGGTGATGAGATGACCAACCGAGTGGCGACGCGCATAGCAGCCGAGTGGTGATGAGGTGACCAACCGAGTGGCGACGCGCGGAGCGACCGAGTGGTGATGAGGTAACCAATCGAGAGGCAACGCGCGGGGCGGCCGATTGGTGATGAGGTGACCAATCGAGTGGCGACGTGCGGAACGGCCGAGTGGTGATGAGGTAACAAACCCCGAGTGGCGACGTGCGGAGCAGCGGAGTGGTGATGAGGTGACCAACCGAGAGGCAACGCGCGGGGCGGCCGAGTGGTGATGAGGCGACCAACCGTTTGGCGACGCGCGAAGCGGCCAGTGGTGATGAGGTGACCAATCGAGTGGCGACGCGCAGAGCGGCCGAGTGGTGATGAGGTAACCAATCAAGAGGCAACGCGCGGGGCGGCCGAGTGGTGATGACGTGACCAATCAAGTAGCGACGAGCGGAGCGGTCGAATGGTTCTGAGGTAACCAACCCCGAGTGGCGACGTGCGGAGCGGCGGAGTGGTGATGAGGTGACCAACCGAGAGGCAACGCGCGGGGCGGCCGAGTGGTGATGTGGCGACCAACCGTTTGGCGACGCGCGAAGCGGCCAGTGGTGGTGAGGTGACCAATCGAGTGGCGACGCGCGGAGCGGCCGAGTGGTGATGAGGTGACCAATCGAGTGGCGACGCGCGGAGCGGCCGAGTGGTGACGAGGTGACCAACCGAGAGGCAACGCGCTGGGCGGCCGAGTGGTGATGAGGTGACCAACCAAGTGGCGATGCGCAGTGCGGCTGAATGGTGATGAGGTGACCAACCAATGCGACTCTTGGGGCGGCCAAGTGGTGATGAGGTAACCGACCTAGTGGCAATGCGCAGTGCGGCCGAATGGTTATGAGGTGACCAAACGAGTGGCGGCGCGCGGAGCGGCCGAGTGGTGATGAGGTGACCAATCGAGTGGCGACGCGCGGAGCGGCCGAGTGGTGATGAGGTGACCAACCGAGAGGCAACACGTTGGGCGGCCGAGTGGTGATGTGGTGACCAACCAAGTGGCGATGCACAGTGCGGCTGAATGGTGATGAGGTGACCAACCAAGTGGCGATGCACAGTGCGGCTGAATGATGATGAGGTGACCAACCAATGCGACTCTTGGGGCGGCAAGTGGTGATGAGGTGATCAACCGAGAGACGACACGCGGGGCGGGCGAATGGTGATGAGGTGACCAATCAAGTGGCGTCCTACGGAGCGGCCGAATGGATATGAGGTGACCAACCGAGTGGCAACGCGCAGGGCGGCCGAGTGGTGATGAGGCGACCAACCGATTGGCGACGCGCGAAGCGGGCAGTGGTGATGAGGTGACCAGCCGATTGGCGACGACCTGAGCGGCCGAATGGCGATGAGGTGATGAACCGAGTGGCGACGCCCGAAGCGGTCGAGTGGTGATGAGGTGACCAACTGAGTGGCGACGCGCAAAGTGGCCAGGTGGTGATGAGGTGACAAACCAAGTGGCGACGCTTGGAGCGGCCGAGTGGTGATGAGGTGACCAACCGAGTGACGATGCAAGTGGCGGGCCAGTGGCGATGAGGTGATCAATCAAGTGGCGACCCGCGGAGCGGCCGAATGGATATGAGGTGACCAACCGGGTGGCGGCGCGCGGAGCGGCCGAGTGGTGATGAGGTGACCAATCGAGTGGCGACACGCGGAGCGGCCGAGTGGTGATTAGGTTGCCAACCGAGAGGCAAGGCGCTAGGCGGCCGAGTGGTGATGAGGTGACCAACCAAGTGGCGATGCGCAGTGCGGCTGAATGGTGATGAGGTGAACAACCAATGCGACTCTTGGGGCGGCCAAGTGGTGATGAGGTGACCAACCATGTGGCAATGCGCAGTGCGGCTAAATGGTGATGAGGTGACCAAGCGAATGCGACTCTTTGGGCGGCCGAATGGTGATGAGGTGACCAACCGAGTGGCGACGTGCGTCGTGGCCGAGTGGTGATGAGGTGACCAACCAAGAGGCAACGCGCAGGGCGGCCGAGTGGTGATGAGGCGACCAACCGATTGGCGACGCGCGAAGCGGGCAGTGGTGATGAGGTGACCAACCGAGTGACGACGACCGGAGCGGCCGAATGGTGATGAGGTGACCAACCAAGTGGCGACGCGTGGAACGGCCGAATGGTTATGAGGTGACCAGCCGAGTGGCGACGACCGGAGCGGCCGAATGGCGATGAGGTGACCAACCGAGTGGCGACGCCCGGAGCGGTCGAGTGGTGATGAGGTGACTACCTGAGTGGCGACGCGCGAAGTGGCCGGGTGGTGATGAGGTGACCAACCAAGTGGCGACGCTTGGAGCGGCCGAGTGGTGATGAGGTGACCAACCGAGTGACGATGCACGGGGCGGGCCAGTGGCGATGAGGTGATCAACCGAGTGGCGGCACGCGGAGCGGCCGTGTGGTGATGAGGTGATCAACCGAGAGACGACGCGCGGGATGGGCGAATGGTGATGAGGTGACCAATCACGTGGCGACCTGCGGAGCGGCCGATTGGTTATGAGGTGACCAACCGAGTGGCGGCGCGCGGAGCGGCCGAGTGGTGATGAGGTGACCAATCGAGTGGCGACGGGCGGAGCGGCCGAGTGGTGATGAGGTGACCAACCGAGAGGCAACGCATTGGGCGGCAGAGTGGTGATGAGGTGACCAACCAAGTGGCGATGCACAGTGCGGCTGAATGGTGATGAGGTGACCAACCAATGCGACTCTTGGGGCGGCCAAGTGGTGATGAGGTGACCAACCAAGTTGCCATGCGCAGTGCGGCTGAATGGTGATGAGGTGACCAACCGAATGCGACTCTTTGGGCGGTCGAATGGTGATGAGGTGACCAACCGAGTGGCGATGCACGGGGCGGCCCAGTGGTGATGAGGTAATCAACCGTGTGGCGACGCGCAGAGTGGCCGAGTGGTGATGAGGTGATCAACCAAGATACGATGCGTGGGCGGCCTAATGGTGATGAGGTGACCAATCAAGTGGCGACTCGCGGAGTAGCCGAATGGTTATGAGGTGACCAACCGAGTGGCGATGCCCAGAGCGGCCGAGTGGTGATGACGTGACCAACCAAGTGGCGACGCGCGTCGCGGCTGAGTGGCGATGAGGTGACCAACCGAGTGGCGACCCGCGTAGCCGAGTGGTGATGAGATGACCAACCGAGTGGCGACGCGCATAGCAGCCGAGTGGTGATGAGGTGACCAACCGAGTGGCGACGCGCGGAGCGACCGAGTGGTGATGAGGTAACCAATCGAGAGGCAACGCGCGGGGCGGCCGATTGGTGATGAGGTGACCAATCGAGTGGCGACGTGCGGAACGGCCGAGTGGTGATGAGGTAACAAACCCCGAGTGGCGACGTGCGGAGCAGCGGAGTGGTGATGAGGTGACCAACCGAGAGGCAACGCGCGGGGCGGCCGAGTGGTGATGAGGCGACCAACCGTTTGGCGACGCGCGAAGCGGCCAGTGGTGATGAGGTGACCAATCGAGTGGCGACGCGCGGAGCGGCCGAGTGGTGATGAGGTAACCAATCAAGAGGCAACGCGCGGGGCGGCCGAGTGGTGATGACGTGACCAATCAAGTAGCGACGAGCGGAGCGGTCGAATGGTTCTGAGGTAACCAACCCCGAGTGGCGACGTGCGGAGCGGCGGAGTGGTGATGAGGTGACCAACCGAGAGGCAACGCGCGGGGCGGCCGAGTGGTGATGTGGCGACCAACCGTTTGGCGACGCGCGAAGCGGCCAGTGGTGGTGAGGTGACCAATCGAGTGGCGACGCGCGGAGCGGCCGAGTGGTGATGAGGTGACCAATCGAGTGGCGACGCGCGGAGCGGCCGAGTGGTGACGAGGTGACCAACCGAGAGGCAACGCGCTGGGCGGCCGAGTGGTGATGAGGTGACCAACCAAGTGGCGATGCGCAGTGCGGCTGAATGGTGATGAGGTGACCAACCAATGCGACTCTTGGGGCGGCCAAGTGGTGATGAGGTAACCGACCTAGTGGCAATGCGCAGTGCGGCCGAATGGTTATGAGGTGACCAAACGAGTGGCGGCGCGCGGAGCGGCCGAGTGGTGATGAGGTGACCAATCGAGTGGCGACGCGCGGAGCGGCCGAGTGGTGATGAGGTGACCAACCGAGAGGCAACACGTTGGGCGGCCGAGTGGTGATGTGGTGACCAACCAAGTGGCGATGCACAGTGCGGCTGAATGGTGATGAGGTGACCAACCAAGTGGCGATGCACAGTGCGGCTGAATGATGATGAGGTGAC
This sequence comes from Triticum monococcum, assembly GCA_034509565.1. Taxonomy (NCBI): domain Eukaryota; kingdom Viridiplantae; phylum Streptophyta; class Magnoliopsida; order Poales; family Poaceae; genus Triticum; species Triticum monococcum. Next base: position 248,597,945 of record CM067843.1, read on the forward strand.
CAACCAATGCGACTCTTGGGGCGGCAAGTGGTGATGAGGTGATCAACCGAGAGACGACACGCGGGGCGGGCGAATGGTGATGAGGTGACCAATCAAGTGGCGTCCTACGGAGCGGCCGAATGGATATGAGGTGACCAACCGAGTGGCGGCGCGCGGAGCGGCCGAGTGGTGATGAGGTGACCAATCGGGTGGCGACGCGCGGAGCGGCCGAGTGGTGATGAGGTGACCAACCGAGTGGCGACGCGTGGGGCGGCCGAGAGGTGACGAGGCGATCAACCGAGTGGCGAGGCACGGAGCGGTCGAGTGATGATGAGGTGACCAACCGAGAGGCGACGGGCGGAGCGGCAGAGTGCTGATGAGGTGACCAACCGAGTGGCGACGCCCGGGCGGCCGAGTGGTGATGAGGTGGTCAACCAAGATACGACGCGCGGGACGGCCGAATGGTGATGAGGTGATCAATCAAGTGGCGACTCGCGGAGCGGCCGAATGGTTATGAGGTGACCAACCGAGTGGCGATGCCCAGAGCGGCCGAGTGGTGATGAGGTGACCAACCAAGTGGCGATGCGCGTCGCGGCCGAGTGGTGATGAGGTGACCAACCGAGTGGCGACCCGCGGAGCCGAGTGGTGATGAGATGACCAACCGAGTGGCGACGCGCGGAGCGGCCAAGTGGTGATGAGGTGACCAACCGAGTGGCGACGCGCGGAGCAACCGAGTGGTGATGAGGTAACCAATCGAGAGGCAACACGTGGGGCGGCCGAGTGGTGATGACGTGACCAATCAAGTAGCGACGCGCGGAGCGGCCGAATGGTTATGAGGTGACCAACCCCGAGTGGCGACGTGCGGAGCGGCGGAGTGGTGATGAGGTGACCAACCGAGAGGCAACGCACAAGGCGGTCGAGTGGTGATGAGGCGACCAACTGATTGGCGACGCGCGAAGCGGCCAGTGGTGATGAGGTGACCAACCGAGTGGCGATGACCGGAGCGGCCGAATGGTGATGGGGTGACCAACCAAGTGGCGTCGGGCGGAACGGCCGAATGGTTATGAGGTGACTAGCCGAGTGGCGACGACCGGAGCAGCCGAATGGCGATGAGGTGACGAACCGAGTGGCGATGCCCGGAGCGGTCAAGTGGTGATGAGGTGACCAACTGAGTGGCGACGCGCAAAGCGGCCGGGTGGTGATGAGGTGACCAACCAAGTGGCGACGCTTGGAGCGGCCGAGTGGTGATGAGGTGACCAACCGAGTGACGATGCACGGGGCGGGCCAGTGGCGATGAGGTGATCAACCGAGTGGCGACGCGCGGAGCGGCCGAGTGGTGATGAGGCGACCAACCGAGAGGCGACGGGCGGAGCGGCCGAGTGCTGATGAGGTGACCAACCGAGTGGCGACGCCCGGGCGGCCGAGTGGTGATGAGGTGGCCAACCAAGATACGACGCGCGGGACGGCCGAATGGTGATGAGGTGATCAATCAAGTGGCGACTCGCGGAGCGGCCGAATGGTTATGAGGTGACCAACCGAGTGGCGATGCCCAGAGAGGCCGAGTGGTGATGAGGTGACCAACCGAGTGGCGATGACCGGAGCGGCCGAATGGTGATGGGGTGACCAACCAAGTGGCGCCGCGCGGAACGGCCGAATGGTTATGAGGTGACCAGCCGAGTGGCGACGACCGGAGCAGCCGAATGGCGATGAGGTGACGAACCGAGTGGCGATGCCCGGAGCGGTCAAGTGGTGATGAGGTGACCAACTGAGTGGCGACGCGCAAAGCGGCCGGGTGGTGATGAGGTGACCAACCAAGTGGCGACGCTTGGAGCGGCCGAGTGGTGATGAGGTGACCAACCGAGTGACGATGCACGGGGCGGGCCAGTGGCGATGAGGTGATCAACCGAGTGGCGACGCGCGGAGCGGCCGAGTGGTGATGAGGCGACCAACCGAGTGGCGACAGGCGGAGCGGCGGAGTGGTGATGAGGTGACCAACCGAGAGGCAACGCGCGGGGCGGCCGAGTGGTGATGAGGCGACCAACCGTTTGGCGATGCGTGAAGCGGCCAGTAGTGATGAGGTGACCAATCGAGTGGCGACGCGCGGAGCGGCCGAGTGGTGATGAGGTGACCAATCGAGTGGCGACGCGCGGAGCGGCCGAGTGGTGATGAGGTGACCAACCGTGTGGCGACGCGTGGGGCGGCCGAGAGCTGACGAGGCGATCAACAGAGTGGTGAGGCACGGAGCGGTCGAGTGATGATGAGGTGACCAACCGAGAGGCGACGGGCGGAGCGGCCGAGTGGCGATGAGGTGACCAACCGAGTGGCGACGCCCGGGCGGCCGAGTGGTGATGAGGTGGTCAACCAAGATACGACGCGCGGGACGGCCGAATGGTGATGAGGTGATCAATCAAGTGGCGACTCGCGGAGCGGCAGAATGGTTATGAGGTGACCAACCGAGTGGCGATGCCCAGAGCGGCCGAGTGGTGATGAGGTGACCAACCAAGTGGCGATGCGCGTCGCGGCCGAGTGGTGATGAGGTGACCAACCGAGTGGCGACCCGCGGAGCCGAGTGGTGATGAGATGACCAACCGAGTGGCGACGCGCGGAGCGGCCGAGTGGTGATGAGGTGACCAACCGAGTGGCGACGCGCGGAGCGACCGAGTGGTGATGAGGTAACCAATCGAGAGGCAACACGTGGTGCGGCCGCGTGGTGATGACGTGACCAATCAAGTAGCGACGCGCGGAGCGGCCGAATGGTTATGAGGTGACCAACCGCGAGTGGCGACATGCGGAGCGGCGGAGTGGTGATGAGGTGACCAACCGAGAGGCAACGCGCAAGGCGGTCGAGTGGTGATGAGGCGACCAACCGATTGGCGACGCGCGAAGCGGCCAGTGGTGATGAGGTGACCAACCGAGTGGCGATGACCGGAGCGGCCGAATGGTGATGGGGTGACGAACCAAGTGGCGCCGCGCGGAACGGCCGAATGGTTATGAGGTGACCAGCCGAGTGGCGACGACCGGAGCGGCCGAATGGCGATGAGGTGACGAACCGAGTGGCGACGCCCGGAGCGGTCAAGTGGTGATGAGGTGACCAACTGAGTGGCGACGCGCAAAGCGGCCGGGTGGTGATGAGGTGACCAACCAAGTGGCGACGCTTGGAGCGGCCGAGTGGTGATGAGGTGACCAACCGAGTGACGATGCACGGGGCGGGCCAGTGGCGATGAGGTGATCAACCGAGTGGCGACGCGCGGAGCGGCCGAGTGGTGATGAGGTGATCAACCGAGAGACGGACACGTGGGGAGGGCGAATGGTGATGAGGTGACCAATCATGTGGCGACCTGCGGAGCGGCCGAATGGTCATGAGGTGACCAACCGAGTGGCGGCGCGCGGAGCGGCCGAGTGGTGATGAGGTGACCAATCGAGTGGCGACGCGGGGAGCGGCCGAGTGGTGATGAGGTGACCAACCGAGAGGCAACGCGTTGGGTGGCCGAGTTGTGATGAGGTGACCAACCAAGTGGCGATGCACAGTGCGGCTGAATGATGATGAGGTGACCAACCAATGCGACTCTTGGGGCGGCCAAGTGGTGATCAGGTGACCAACCAAGTGGCCATGCGCAGTGCGGCTGAATGGTGATGAGGTGACCAACCGAATGCGACTCTTTGGGCGGCTGAATGGTGATGAGGTGACCAACCGAGTGCCGATGCACGGGGCGGCCCAGTGGTGATGAGGTAATCAACCGTGTGGCGACGCGCGGAGCGGCCGTGTGGTGATGAGGTGATCAACCAAGATACGATGCGCAGGACGTCCGAATGGTGATGAGGTGACCAATTAAGTGGCGACTCGCGGAGCGGCCGAATGGTAATGAGGTGACCAACCGAGTGGCGACGCCCAGAGCGGCCGAGTGGTGACGAGGTGACCAACCAAGTGGCGACGCGCGTCGCGGCCGAGTGGTGATGAGGTGACCAGCCGAGTGGCGACCCGCGGAGCCAAGTGGTGATGAGATGACCAACCGAGTGGCGACGCGCATAGTTGCCGAGTGGTGATGAGGTGACCAACCAAGTGGCGACGCGCGGAGTGACCGAGTGGTGATGAGGTAACCAATCGAGAGGCAACGCGCGGGGCGGTCGAGTGGTGATGACGTGACCAATCAAGTAGCGACGCGCGGCGCGGTCGAATGGTTATGAGGTATCCAACCCCGAGTGGCGACGTGCGGAGCGGCGGAGTGGTGATGAGGTGACCAACCGAGAGGCAATGCACGGGGCGGCCGAGTGGTGATGAGGCGACCAACCGTTTGGCGACGCGCGAAGCGGCCAGTGGTGAAGAGGTGACCAACCGAGTGGTGGCGCGCGGAGCGGCCGAGTGGTGATGAGGTGACCAATCGAGTGGTGACGCGCGGAGCGGCCGAGTGGTGATGAGGTGACCAACCGAGTGGCGACGCGTGGGGCAGCCGAGAGGTGACGAGGCGATCAACCGAGTGGCGAGGCGCAGAGCGGGTGAGTGATGATGAGGTGACCAACCGAGAGGCGACGGGCGGAGCGGCCGAGTGCTGATGAGGTGACCAACCGAGTGGCGACGCCCGGGCGGCCGAGTGGTGATTAGGTGGTCAACCAAGATACGACGCGCGGGACGGCCGAATGGTGATGAGGTGATCAATCAAGTGGCGACTCGCGGAGCGGCCGAATGGTTATGAGGTGACCAACCGAGTGGCGATGCCCAGAGCGGCCGAGTGGTGATGAGGTGACCAACCAAGTGGCGATGCGCGTCGCGGCCGAGTGGTGATGAGGTGACCAACCGAGTGGCGACCCTCGGAGCCGAGTGATGATGAGATGACCAACCGAGTGGCGACGCGCGGAGCGGCCGAGTGGTGATGAGGTGACCAACCGAGTGGCGACGCGCGGAGCGACCGAGTGGTGATGAGGTAACCAATCGAGAGGCAACACGTGGTGCGGCCGAGTGGTGATGACGTGACCAATCAAGTAGCGACGCGCGGAGCGGCCGAATGGTTATGAGGTGACCAACCGCGAGTGGCGACGTGCGGAGCGGCGGAGTGGTGATGAGGTGACCAACCGAGAGGCAACGCGCAAGGCGGTCGAGTGGTGATGAGGCGACCAACCGATTGGCGACGCGCGAAGCGGCCAGTGGTGATGAGGTGACCAACCGAGTGGCGATGACCGGAGCGGCCGAATGGTGATGGGGTGACCAACCAAGTGGCGCCGCGCGGAACGGCCGAATGGTTATGAGGTGACCAGCCGAGTGGCGACGACCGGAGCGGCCGAATGGCGATGAGGTGACGAACCGAGTGGCGACGCCCGGAGCGGTCAAGTGGTGATGAGGTGACCAACTGAGTGGCGACGCGCAAAGCGGCCGGGTGGTGATGAGGTGACCAACCAAGTGGCGACGCTTGGAGCGGCCAAGTGGTGATGAGGTGACCAACCGAGTGACGATGCACGGGGCGGGCCAGTGGCGATGAGGTTATCAACCGAGTGGCGACGCGCGGAGCGGCCGAGTGGTGATGAGGTGATCAACCGAGAGACGACACGTGGGGCGGGCGAATGGTGATGAGGTGACCAATCATGTGGCGACCTGCGGAGCGGCCGAATGGTCATGAGGTGACCAACCGAGTGGCGGCGCGCGGAGCGGCCGAGTGGTGATGAGGTGACCAATCGAGTGGCGACGCGGGGAGCGGCCGAGTGGTGATGAGGTGACCAATCGAGAGGCAACGCGTTGGGTGGCCGAGTTGTGATGAGGTGACCAACCAAGTGGCGATGCACAGTGCGGCTGAATGATGATGAGGTGACCAACCAATGCGACTCTTGGGGCGGCCAAGTGGTGATCAGGTGACCAACCAAGTGGCCATGCGCAGTGCGGCTGAATGGTGATGAGGTGACCAACCGAATGCGACTCTTTGGGCGGCTGAATGGTGATGAGGTGACCAACCGAGTGCCGATGCACGGGGCGGCCCAGTGGTGATGAGGTAATCAACCGTGTGGCGACGCGCGGAGCGGCCGTGTGGTGATGAGGTGATCAACCAAGATACGATGCGCAGGACGTCCGAATGGTTATGAGGTGACCAACCGAGTGGCGACGCCCAGAGCGGCCGAGTGGTGACGAGGTGACCAACCAAGTGGCGACGCGCGTCGCGGCCGAGTGGTGATGAGGTGACCAGCCGAGTGGCGACCCGCGGAGCCGAGTGGTGATGAGATGACCAACCGAGTGGCGACGCGCATAGTTGCCGAGTGGTGATGAGGTGACCAACCAAGTGGCGACGCGCGGAGTGACCGAGTGGTGATGAGGTAACCAATCGAGAGGCAACGCGCGGGGCGGTCGAGTGGTGATGACGTGACCAATCAAGTAGCGACGCGCGGCGCGGTCGAATGGTTATGAGGTATCCAACCCCGAGTGGCGACGTGCGGAGCGGCGGAGTGGTGATGAGGTGACCAACCGAGAGGCAATGCACGGGGCGGCCGAGTGGTGATGAGGCGACCAACCGTTTGGCGACGCGCGAAGCGGCCAGTGGTGAAGAGGTGACCAACCGAGTGGTGGCGCGCGGAGCGGCCGAGTGGTGATGAGGTGACCAATCGAGTGGTGACGCGCGGAGCGGCCGAGTGGTGATGAGGTGACCAACCGAGTGGCGACGCGTGGGGCGGCCGAGAGGTGACGAGGCAATCAACCGAGTGGCGAGGCGCAGAGCGGGCGAGTGATGATGAGGTGACCAACCGAGAGGCGACGGGCGGAGCGGCCGAGTGGTGATGAGGTGACCAACCGAGTGGCGACGCGCGGAGCGTCCGAGTGGTGATGAGGCGACCATCCGAGTGGTGATGAGGTGACCAACCAAGTTGCGACGCGCGTTGCGGCCGAGTGGTGATGAGGTGACCAACCGAGTGGCGATGGGCAGAGCGGCCGAGTGGTGATGAGGTGACCAACCGAGAGGTGATGCGCAGGGCGACCGAGTGTTGATGAGGTGACAAACCAAGTCACGACGCGCGGAGCAGCCGAATGGTTATGACGTGACCAACCGAGTGATGACGCACGGAGCGGCCGAATGGTCATGAGGTGACCAACTGGTGGCGACGCGCGGAGCATCCGAGTGGTGATGAGGCGACCAACCGAGTGGCGACGGGCGGAGCGGCCGAGTGGGGATGATGTGACCAACCAAGTTACGACGCGCGGAGCGGCCGAGTGGCGATGAGGTGACCAACCAAGTGGCGACGCGCGGAGCAGCCGAGTGGTGATGAGGTGACCAACCGAGTGGGGATGCGCGGGGCTGCCGAGAGGTGATGAGGTGATCAACCGAGCGGTGACGCGCGGAGCGGCCGAGTGGTGAAGAGGTAACTAACCGAGAGGCAACGCGCGAGGCGGCCGAGTGGTGATGACGTGACCAATCAAGTAGCGACGCGCGGAGCGGCCGAATGGTTATGTGGTGTCCAACAGAGTGGCGAGGCCCTCGAGTGGCGACGGGCGGAGCGGCCGAGTGGTGATGAGGTGACCAACCGACAGGCAACGCGCGGGGCGGCCTAGTGGTGATAAGGCGACCAACCGGTTGGCGACGCGCGAAGCGGCCAGTGGTGATGAGGTGACCAACCGAGTGGCGACGACCAGAGCGGCCGAGTGGTGATGAGGTGACCATTCGAGTGGCGACGCGCGGAGCGGCCGAGTGGCGATGAGGTGACCAACCAAGTGGCGACGCGCGGAGCGGCCGATTGGTGATGAGGTGACGGACCGAGTGGGGATGCGCGGGGCTGCCGAGAGGTGATGAGGTGACCAACCGATTGGCGACGCGCGAAGCGGCCAGTGGTGATGAGGTGACCAACCGAGTGGCGATGACCGGAGCGGCCGAATGGTGATGGGGTGACCAACCAAGTGGCGACGCGCGGAGCGGTCAAGTGGTGATGAGGTGACCAACCAAGTGGCGGCGCGCGGAGCGGTCAGGTGGTGATGAGGTAACGAACCGAGTGGCGACGCCCGGAGCGGTCAAGTGGTGATGAGGTGACCAACTGAGTGGCGACGCGCAAAGCGGCCGGGTGGTGATGAGGTGACCAACCAAGTGGCGACGCTTGGAGCGGCCGAGTGGTGATGAGGTGACCAACCGAGTGACGATGCACGGGGCGGGCCAGTGGCGATGAGGTGATCAACCGAGTGGCGACGCGCCGAGCGGCCGACTGGTGATGAGGTGATCAACCGAGAGACGACACGCGGGGCTGGCGAATGGTGATGAGGTGACCAATCATGTGGCGACCTGCGGAGCGGCCGAATGGTTATGAGGTGACCAACCGAGTGGCGGCGCGCGGAGCGGCCGAGTGGTGATGAGGTGACCAATCGAGTGGCGACGCGCGGAGCGGCCGAGTGGTGATGAGGTGACCAACCGAGAGGCAACGCATTGGGCGGCTGAGTGGTGATGAGGCGACCAACCGAGTGGCGACGCACGGGGGCGCCCAGTGGTGATGAGGTAATCAACCGTGTGGCCACGCGCGGAGCGGCCGAGTGGTGATGAGGTGATCAACAAAGATACGATGCGCGGGCGGCCTAATGCTGATGAGGTGACCAATCAAGTGGCGACTCGCGGAGCAGCCGAATGGTTATGAGGTGACCAACCGAGTGGCGACGCCCAGAGCGGCCGAGTGGTGATGACGTGACCAACCAAGTGGCGACGCGCGTCGCGGCTGAGTGGTGATGAGGTGACCAACCGAGTGGCGACCCACGGAGCCGAGTGGTGATGAGATGACCAACCGAGTGGCGACGCGCGTAGCGGCCTAGTGGTGATGAGGTGACCAACCGAGTGGCGACGCGCGGAGCGACCGAGTGGTGATGAGGTAACCAATCGAGAGGCAACGCGCGGGGCGGCCGAGTGGTGATGAGGTGACCAATCGAGAGGCGACGTGCGGAGCGGTCGAGTGGTGATGAGGTAACAAACCCCGAGTGGTGACCTGCGGAGCAGCGGAGTGGTGATGAGGTGACCAACCGAGAGGCAACGCGCGGGGCGGCCGAGTTGTGATGAGGCGACCAACCGTTTGGCGACGCGCGAAGCGGCCAGTGGTGATGAGGTAACCAATCGAGTGGCGACGCGTGGAGCGGCCGAGTGGTGATGAGGTAACCAATCAAGAGGCAACGCGCGGGGCGGCCGAGTGGTGATGACGTGACCAATCAAGTAGCGACGCGCGGAGCGGTCGAATGGTTATGAGGTAACCAACCCCGAGTGGCGACGTGCGGAGCGGCGGAGTGGTGATGAGGTGACCAACCGAGAGGCAACGCGCGGGGCGGCCGAGTGGTGATGAGGCGACCAACCGTTTGGCGACGCGCGAAGCGGCCAGTGGTGATGAGGTGACCAATCGAGTGGCGACGCGCGGAGCGGCCGAGTGGTGATGAGGTGACCAATCGAGTGGCGACGCGTGGAGTGGCCGAGTGGTGATGAGGTGACCAACCGAGAGGCAACGCGCTGGGCGGCCGAGTGGTGATGAGGAGACCAACCAAGTGGCGATGCGCAGTGCGGCTGAATGGTGATGAGGTGACCAACCAATGCGACTCTTGGGGCGGCAAGTGGTGATGAGGTGATCAACCGAGAGACGACACGCGGGGCGTGCGAATGGTGATGAGGTGACCAACCAAGTGGCAATGTGCAGTGCGGCATAATGGTGATGAGGTGACCAACCAAGTGGCGAACCTTGGAGCGGCCGAGTGGTGATGAGGTGACCAACCGAGTGACGATGCACGGGGCGGGCCAGTGGCGATGAGGTGATCAACCGAGTGGCGACGCGCGGAGCGGCTGAGTGGTGATGAGGTGATCAACCGAGAGACGACACGCGGGGCGGGCGAATGGTGATGAGGTGACCAATCATGTGGCGACCTGCGGAGCGGCCGAGTGGTTATGAGGTGACCATCCGAGTGGCGGCGCGCGGAGCGGCCGAGTGGTGATGAGGTGACCAATCGAGTGGCGACGCGCGGAGCGGCCGAGTGGTGATGAGGTGACCAACCGAGAGGCAACGCATTGGGCGGCCGAGTGGTGATGAGGCGACCAACCGAGTGGCGACGCACGGGGGCGCCCAGTGGTGATGAGGTAATCAACCGTGTGGCGACGCGCGGAGCGGCCGAGTGGTGATGAGGTGATCAACAAAGATACGATGCGCGGGCGGCCTAATGGTGATGAGGTGACCAATCAAGTGGCGACTCGCGGAGCAGCCGAATGGTTATGAGGTGACCAACCGAGTGGCGACGCCCAGAGCGGCCGAGTGGTGATGACGTGACCAACCAAGTGGCGACGCGCGTCGCGGCTGAGTGGTGATGAGGTGACCAACCGAGTGGCGACCCTCGGAGCCGAGTGGTGATGAGATGACCAACCGAGTGGCGACGCGCGTAGCGGCCTAGTGGTGATGAGGTGACCAACCGAGTGGCGACGCGCGGAGCGACCGAGTGGTGATGAGGTAACCAATCGAGAGGCAACGCGCGGGGCGGCCGAGTGGTGATGAGGTGACCAATCGAGTGGCGACGTGCGGAGCGGCCGAGTGGTGATGAGGTAACAAACCCTGAGTGGTGACCTGCGGAGCAGCGGAGTGGTGATGAGGTGACCAACCGAGAGGCAACGCGCGGGGCGGCCGAGTTGTGATGAGGCGACCAACCGTTTGGCGACGCGCGAAGCGGCCAGTGGTGATGAGGTGACCAATCGAGTGGCGAGCGTGGAGCGGCCGAGTGGTGATGAGGTAACCAATCAAGTGGCAACGCGCGGGGCGGCCGAGTGGTGATGACGTGACCAATCAAGTAGCGACGCGCGGAGCGGTCCAATGGTTATGAGGTAACCAACCCCGAGTGGCGACGTGCGGAGCGGCGGAGTGGTGATGAGGTGACCAACCGAGAGGCAACGCGCGGGGCGGCCGAGTGGTGATGAGGCGACCAACCGTTTGGCGACGCGCGAAGCGGCCAGTGGTGATGAGGTGACCAATCGAGTGGCGACGCGCGGAGCGGCCGAGTGGTGATGAGGTGACCAATCAAGTGGCGACGCGTGGAGCGGCCGAGTGGTGATGAGGTGACCAACCGAGAGGCAACGCGCTGGGCGGCCGAGTGGTGATGAGGAGACCAACCAAGTGGCGATGCGCAGTGCGGCTGAATGGTGATGAGGTGACCAACCAATGCGACTCTTGGGGCGGCAAGTGGTGATGAGGTGATCAACCGAGAGATGACACGCGGGGCGGGCGAATGGTGATGAGGTGACCAACCAAGTGGCAATGTGCAGTGCGGCATAATGGTGATGAGGTGACCAACCAAGTGGCGAACCTTGGAGCGGCCGAGTGGTGATGAGGTGACCAACCGAGTGACGATGCACGGGGCGGGCCAGTGGCGATGAGGTGAACAACCGAGTGGTGACGCGCGGAGCGGCCGAGTGGTGATGAGGTGATCAACCGAGAGACGACGCGCGGGGCGGGCGAATGGTGATGAGGTGACCAATCATGTGGCGACCTGTGGAGCGGCCGAGTGGTTATGAGGTGACCATCCGAGTGGCGGCGCGCGGAGCGGCCGAGTGGTGATGAGGTGACCAATCGAGTGGCGACGCGCGGAGCGGCCGAGTGGTGATGAGGTGACCAACCGAGAGGCAAGACGTTGGGCGGCCGAGTGGTGATGAGGTGACCAACCAAGTGGCGATACACAGTGCGGCTGAATGGTGATGAGGTGACCAACCAATGCGACTCTTGGGACGGCAAGTGGTGATGAGGTGATCAACCGAGAGACGACACACGGGGCGGGCGAATGGTGATGAGGTGACCAATCAAGTGGCGTCCTGCGAAGCGGCCGAATGGATATGAGGTGACCAACCCCGAGTGGCGACGTGCGGAGCGGCGGGGTGGTGATGAGGTGACCAACCGATAGGCAACGCACGGGGCGGCCGAGTGGTGATGAGGTGAGCAATCGAGTGGCGATGTGCGGAGCGGCCGAGTGGTGATGAGGTAACAAACCCCGAGTGGCGACGTGCGGAGCAGCGGAGTGGTGATGAGGTGACCAACCGAGAGGCGACGGGCGGAGCGGCCGAGTGCTGATGAGGTGACCAACCGAGTGGCGACGCCCGGGCGGCCGAGTGGTGATGAGGTGGTCAACCAAGATACGACGCGCGGGACGGCCGAATGGTAATGAGGTGATCAATCAAGTAGCGACTCGCGGAGCGTCCAAATGGTTATGAGGTGACCAACCGAGTGGCGATGCCTAGAGCGGCCGAGGGGTGATGAGGTGACCAACCAAGTGGCGACGCGCGTCGCGGCCGAGCGGTGATGAGGTGACCAACCGAGTGGCGACCCGCGGAGCCGAGTGGTGATGAGATGACCAACCGAGTGGCGACGCGCGGAGCGGCCGAGTGGTGATGAGGTGACCAACCGAGTGGCGACGCGCGGAGCGACCGAGTGGTGATGAGGTAACCAATCGAGAGGCAACACGTGGGGCGGCCGAGTGGTGATGACGTGACCAATCAAGTAGCGACGCGCGGAGCGGCCGAATGGTTATGAGGTGACCAACCCCGAGTGGCGACGTGCGGAGCGGCGGAGTGGTGATGAGGTGACCAACCGAGAGGCAACGCGCAAGGCGGTCGAGTGGTGATGAGGCGACCAACCGATTGGCGACGCGCGAAGCGGCCAGTGGTGATGAGGTGACCAACCGAGTGGCGATGACCGGAGCGGCCGAATGGTGATGGGGTGACCAACCAATGGCGCCGCGCGGAACGGCCGAATGGTTATGAGGTGACCAGCCAAGTGGCGACGACCGGAGCGGTCGAATGGCGATGAGGTGAGGAACCGAGTGGCGACGCCCGGAGCGGTCAAGTGGTGATGAGGTGACCAACTGAGTGGCGACGCGCAAAGCGGCCGGGTGGTGATGAGGTGACCAACCAAGTGGCGACGCTTGGAGCGGCCGAGTGGTGATGAGGTGACCAACCGAGAGACGACACACGGGGCGGGCGAATGGTGATGAGGTGACCAATCAAGTGGCGTCCTGCGAAGCGGCCGAATGGATATGAGGTGACCAACCGAGAGGCAACGCGCTGGGCGGCCGAGTGGTGATGAGGAGACCAACCAAGTGGCGATGCGCAGTGCGGCTGAATGGTGATGAGGTGACCAACCAATGCGACTCTTGGGGCGGCAAGTGGTGATGAGGTGATCAACCGAGAGATGACACGCGGGGCGGGCGAATGGTGATGAGGTGACCAACCAAGTGGCAATGTGCAGTGCGGCATAATGGTGATGAGGTGACCAACCAAGTGGCGAACCTTGGAGCGGCCGAGTGGTGATGAGGTGACCAACCGAGTGACGATGCACGGGGCGGGCCAGTGGCGATGAGGTGAACAACCGAGTGGTGACGCGCGGAGCGGCCGAGTGGTGATGAGGTGATCAACCGAGAGACGACGCGCGGGGCGGGCGAATGGTGATGAGGTGACCAATCATGTGGCGACCTGTGGAGCGGCCGAGTGGTTATGAGGTGACCATCCGAGTGGCGGCGCGCGGAGCGGCCGAGTGGTGATGAGGTGACCAATCGAGTGGCGACGCGCGGAGCGGCCGAGTGGTGATGAGGTGACCAACCGAGAGGCAAGACGTTGGGCGGCCGAGTGGTGATGAGGTGACCAACCAAGTGGCGATACACAGTGCGGCTGAATGGTGATGAGGTGACCAACCAATGCGACTCTTGGGACGGCAAGTGGTGATGAGGTGATCAACCGAGAGACGACACACGGGGCGGGCGAATGGTGATGAGGTGACCAATCAAGTGGCGTCCTGCGAAGCGGCCGAATGGATATGAGGTGACCAACCCCGAGTGGCGACGTGCGGAGCGGCGGGGTGGTGATGAGGTGACCAACCGATAGGCAACGCACGGGGCGGCCGAGTGGTGATGAGGTGAGCAATCGAGTGGCGATGTGCGGAGCGGCCGAGTGGTGATGAGGTAACAAACCCCGAGTGGCGACGTGCGGAGCAGCGGAGTGGTGATGAGGTGACCAACCGAGAGGCGACGGGCGGAGCGGCCGAGTGCTGATGAGGTGACCAACCGAGTGGCGACGCCCGGGCGGCCGAGTGGTGATGAGGTGGTCAACCAAGATACGACGCGCGGGACGGCCGAATGGTAATGAGGTGATCAATCAAGTAGCGACTCGCGGAGCGTCCAAATGGTTATGAGGTGACCAACCGAGTGGCGATGCCTAGAGCGGCCGAGTGGTGATGAGGTGACCAACCAAGTGGCGACGCGCGTCGCGGCCGAGCGGTGATGAGGTGACCAACCGAGTGGCGACCCGCGGAGCCGAGTGGTGATGAGATGACCAACCGAGTGGCGACGCGCGGAGCGGCCGAGTGGTGATGAGGTGACCAACCGAGTGGCGACGCGCGGAGCGACCGAGTGGTGATGAGGTAACCAATCGAGAGGCAACACGTGGGGCGGCCGAGTGGTGATGACGTGACCAATCAAGTAGCGACGCTCGGAGCGGCCTAATGGTTATGAGGTGACCAACCCCGAGTGGCGACGTGCGGAGCGGCGGAGTGGTGATGAGGTGACCAACCGAGAGGCAACGCGCAAGGCGGTCGAGTGGTGATGAGGCGACCAACCGATTGGCGACGCGCGAAGCGGCCAGTGGTGATGAGGTGACCAACCGAGTGGCGATGACCGGAGCGGCCGAATGGTGATGGGGTGACCAACCAATGGCGCCGCGCGGAACGGCCGAATGGTTATGAGGTGACCAGCCAAGTGGCGACGACCGGAGCGGTCGAATGGCGATGAGGTGAGGAACCGAGTGGCGACGCCCGGAGCGGTCAAGTGGTGATGAGGTGACCAACTGAGTGGCGACGCGCAAAGCGGCCGGGTGGTGATGAGGTGACCAACCAAGTGGCGACGCTTGGAGCGGCCGAGTGGTGATGAGGTGACCAACCGAGAGACGACACACGGGGCGGGCGAATGGTGATGAGGTGACCAATCAAGTGGCGTCCTGCGAAGCGGCCGAATGGATATGAGGTGACCAACCCCGAGTGGCGACGTGCAGAGCGGCGGGGTGGTGATGAGGTGACCAACCGAGAGGCAACGCACGGGGCGGCCGAGTGGTGATGAGGTGACCAATCGAGTGGCGACGTGCGGAGCGGCCGAGTGGTGATGAGGTAACAAACCCCGAGTGGCGACGTGCGGAGCAGCGGAGTGGTGATGAGGTGACCAACCGAGAGGCGACGGGCGGAGCGGCCGAGTGCTGATGAGGTGACCAACCGAGTGGCGACGCCCGGGCGGCCGAGTGGTGATGAGGTGGTCAACCAAGATACGACGCGCGGGACGGCCGAATGGTAATGAGGTGATCAATCAAGTAGCGACTCGCGGAGCGTCCAAATGGTTATGAGGTGACCAACCGAGTGGCGATGCCCAGAGCGGCCGAGTGGTGATGAGGTGACCAACCAAGTGGCGACGCGCGTCGCGGCCGATTGGTGATGAGGTGACCAACCGAGTGGCGACCCGCGGAGCCGTGTGGTGATGAGATGACCAACCGAGTGGCGACGCGCGGAGCGGCCGAGTGGTGATGAGGTGACCAACCGAGTGGCGACGCGCGGAGCGACCGTGTGGTGATGAGGTAACCAATCGAGAGGCAACACGTGGGGCGGCCGACTGGTGATGACGTGACCAATCAAGTAGCGACGCGCGGAGCGGCCGAATGGTTATGAGGTGACCAACCCCGAGTGGCGACGTGCGGAGCGGCGGAGTGGTGATGAGGTGACCAACCGAGAGGCAACGCGCAAGGCGGTCGAGTGGTGATGAGGCGACCAACCGATTGGCGACGCGCGAAGCGGCCAGTGGTGATGAGGTGACCAACCGAGTGGCGATGACCAGAGCGGCCGAATGGTGATGGGGTGACCAACCAAGTGGCGCCGCGCGCAACGGCCGAATGGTTATGAGTTGACCAGCCGAGTGGCGACGACCGGAGCGGTCGAATGGCGATGAGGTGACGAACCGAGTGGCGATGCCCGGAGCGGTCAAGTGGTGATGAGGTGACCAACTGAGCGGCGACGCGCAAAGCGGCCGGGTGGTGATGAGGTGACCAACCGAGTGGCGATGACCGGAGCGGCCGAATGGTGATGGGGTGACCAACCAAGTGGCGTCGCGCGGAACGGCCGAATGGTTATGAGGTGACTAGCCGAGTGGCGACGACCGGAGCAGCCGAATGGCGATGAGGTGACGAACCGAGTGGCGATGCCCGGAGCGGTCAAGTGGTGATGAGGTGACCAACTGAGTGGCGACGCGCAAAGCGGCCGGGTGGTGATGAGGTGACCAACCAAGTGGCGACGCTTGGAGCGGCCGAGTGGTGATGAGGTGACCAACCGAGTGACGATGCACGGGGCGGGCCAGTGGCGATGAGGTGATCAACCGAGTGGCGACGCGCGGAGCGGCCGAGTGGTGATGAGGTGATCAACCGAGAGACGACACGCGGGGCGGGCGAATGGTGATGAGGTGACCAATCATGTGGCGACCTGCGGAGTGGCCGAATGGTTATGAGGTGACAAACCGAGTGGCGGCGCGCGGAGCGGCCGAGTGGTGATGAGGTGACCAATCGAGTGGCGACGCGCGGAGCGGCCGAGTGGTGATGAGGTGACCAATCGAGAGGCAACGCGTTGGGCGGCCGAGTGGTGATGAGGTGACCAACCAAGTGGCGATGCACAGTGCGGCTAAATGATGATGAGGTGACCAACCAATGCGAATCTTGGGGCGGCCAAGTGGTGATCAGGTGACCAACCAAGTGGCCATGTGCATTGCGGCTGAATGGTGATGAGGTGACCAACCGAATGCGACTCTTTGGGCGGCTGAATGCTGATGAGGTGACCAACCGAGTGGCGATGCACGGGGCGGCCCAGTGGTGATGAGGTGATCAACCAAGATACGATGCGCAGGACGGCCGAATGGTGATGAGGTGACCAATTAAGTGGCGACTCACGGAGCGGCCGAATGGTTATGAGGTGACCAACCGAGTGGCGATGCCCAGAGCGGCCGAGTGGTGACGAGGTGACCAACAAAGTGGCGACGCGCGTCGCGGCCGAGTGGTGCTGAGGTGACCAGCCGAGTAGCGACCCGCGGAGCCGAGTGGTGATGAGATGACCAACCGACTGGCGACACGCATAGTTGCCGAGTGGTGATGAGGTAACCAATCGAGAGGCAACGCGCGGGGCGGTCGAGTGGTGATGACGTGACCAATCAAGTAGCGACGCGCGGAGCGGTCGAATGGTTATGAGGTATCCAACCCCGAGTGGCGACGTGCGGAGCGGCGGAGTGGTGATGAGGTGACCAACCGGGAGGCAATGGACGGGGCGGCCGAGTGGTGATGAGGCGACCAACCGTTTGGCGACGCGCGAAGCGGCCAGTGGTGAAGAGGTGACCAACCGAGTGGTGGCGCGCGGAGCGGCCGAGTGGTGATGAGGTGACCAATCGAGTGGCGACGCGCGGAGCGGCCGAGTGGTGATGAGGTGACCAACCGAGTGGCGACGCGTGGGGGGGCCGAGAGGTGACGAGGCGATCAACCGAGTGGCGAGGTGCAGAGCGGGCGAGTGATGATGAGGTGACCAACCGAGAGGCGACGGGCGGAGCGGCCGAGTGGTCATGAGGTGACCAACCGAGTGGCGACGCGCGGAGCGTCCGAGTGGTGATGAGGCGACCAACCGAGTGGCGACGGGCGGAGCGGCGAGTGGTGATGAGGTGACCAACCAAATTGCGACGCACGGAGCGGCCGAGTGGTGATGAGGTGACCAACCGAGTGGCGATGCGTAGAGCGGCGGAGTGGTGATGAGGTGACCAACCGAGAGGTGATGCGCAGGGCGACCGAGTGTTGATGAGGTGACCAACCAAGTGACGACGCGCGGAGCAGCCGAATGGTTATGACGTGACCAACCGAGTAGCGACGCACGGAGCGGCCCAATGGTGATGAGGTGACCAACTGAGTAGCGACGCGCGGAGCATCCGAGTGGTGATGAGGCGACCAGCCGAGTGGCGACGGGCGGAGCAGCCGAGTGGTGATGGGGTGACCAACCAAGTGGCGATGACCGGAGCGGCCGAATGGTGATGGGGTGACCAACCAAGTGGCGCCGCGCGGAACGGCCGAATGGTTATGAGGTGACCAGCCGAGTGGCGACGACCGGAGCGGTCGAATGGCGATGAGGTGACGAACCGAGTGGCGACGCCCGGAGCGGTCAAGTGGTGATGAGGTGACCAACTGAGTGGCGACGCGCAAAGCGGCCGGGTGGTGATGAGGTGACCAACCAAGTGGCGACGCTTGGAGCGGCCGAGTGGTGATGAGGTGACCAACCGAGTGACGATGGACGGGGCGGGCCAGTGGCGATGTGGTGATCAACCGAGTGGCGACGCGCGGAGCGGCCGAGTGGTGATGAGGTGATCAACCGAGAGACGACACGCGGGGCGGGCGAATGGTGATGAGGTGACCAATCATGTGGTGACCTGCGGAGTGGCCGAATGGTTATGAGGTGACCAACCGAGTGGCGGCGCGCGGAGCGGCCGAGTGGTGATGAGGTGACCAATCGAGTGGCGACGCGCGGAGCGGCCGAGTGGTGATGAGGTGACCAACTGAGAGGCAACGCGTTGGGCGGCCGAGTGGTGATGAGGTGACCAACCAAGTGGCGATGCACAGTGCGGCTGAATGATGATGAGGTGACCAACCAATGCGACTCTTGGGGCGGCCAAGTGGTGATCAGGTGACCAACCAAGTGGCCATGTGCAGTGCGGCTGAATGGTGATGAGGTGACCAACCGAATGCGACTCTTTGGGCGGCTGAATGCTGATGAGGTGACCAACCGAGTGGCGATGCACGGGGCGGCCCAGTGGTGATGAGGTAATCAACCGTGTGGCGACGCGCGGAGCGGCCGCGTGGTGATGAGGTGATCAACCAAGATACGATGCGCAGGACGGCCGAATGGTGATGAGGTGACCAATTAAGTGGCGACTCGCGGAGCGGCCGAATGGTTATGAGGTGACCAACCGAGTGGCGATGCCCAGAGCGGCCGAGTGGTGACGAGGTGACCAACCAAGTGGCGACGCGCATCGCGGCCGAGTGGTGATGAGGTGACCAGCCGAGTGGCGACCCGCGGAGCCGAGTGGTGATGAGATGACCAACCGAGTGGCGACGCGCATAGTTACCGAGTGGTGATGAGGTGACCAACCAAGTGGCGACGCGCGGAGCGACCGAGTGGTGATGAGGTAACCAATCGAGAGGCAACGCGCGAGGCGGTCGAGTGGTGATGACGTGACCAATCAAGTAGCGACGCGCGGAGCGGTCGAATGGTTATGAGGTATCCAACCCCGAGTGGCGACGTGTGGAGCGGCGGAGTGGTGATGAGGTGACCAACCGAGAGGCAATGGACGGGGCGGCCGAGTGGTGATGAGGCGACCAACCGTTTGGCGACGCGCGAAGCGGCCAGTGGTGAAGAGGTGACCAACCGAGTGGTGGAGCGCGGAGCGGACGAGTGGTGATGAGGTGACCAATCGAGTGGCGACGCGCGGAGCGGCCGAGTGGTGATGAGGTGACCAACCGAGTGGTGACGCGTGGGGGGGCCGAGAGGTGACGAGGCGATCAACCGAGTGGCGAGGTACAGAGCGGGCGAGCGATGATGAGGTGACCAACCGAGAGGCGACGGGCGGAGCGGCCGAGTGGTCATGAGGTGACCAACCGAGTGGCGACGCGCGGAGCGTCCGAGTGGTGATGAGGCGACCAACCGAGTGGCGACGGGTGGAGCGGCGAGTGGTGATGAGGTGACCAACCAAATTGCGACGCGCGGAGCGGCCGAGTGGTGATGAGGTGACCAACCGAGTGGCGATGCGCAGAGCGGCCGAGTGGTGATGAGGTGACCAACCAAGTGGCGACGCTTGGAGCGGCCGAGTGGTGATGAGGTGACCAACCGAGAGACGACACACGGGGCGGGCGAATGGTGATGAGGTGACCAATCAAGTGGCGTCCTGCGAAGCGGCCGAATGGATATGAGGTGACCAACCCCGAGTGGAGACGTGCAGAGCGGCGGGGTGGTGATGAGGTGACCAACCGAGAGGCAACGCACGGGGCGGCCGAGTGGTGATGAGGTGACCAATCGAGTGGCGACGTGCGGAGCGGCCGAGTGGTGATGAGGTAACAAACCCCGAGTGGCGACGTGCGGAGCAGCGGAGTGGTGATGAGGTGACCAACCGAGAGGCGACGGGCGGAGCGGCCGAGTGCTGATGAGGTGACCAACCGAGTGGCGACGCCCGGGCGGCCGAGTGGTGATGAGGTGGTCAACCAAGATACGACGCGCGGGACGGCCGAATGGTAATGAGGTGATCAATCAAGTAGCGACTCGCGGAGCGTCCAAATGGTTATGAGGTGACCAACCGAGTGGCGATGCCCAGAGCGGCCGAGTGGTGATGAGGTGACCAACCAAGTGGCGACGCGCGTCGCGGCCGATTGGTGATGAGGTGACCAACCGAGTGGCGACCCGCGGAGCCGTGTGGTGATGAGATGACCAACCGAGTGGCGACGCGCGGAGCGGCCGAGTGGTGATGAGGTGACCAACCGAGTGGCGACGCGCGGAGCGACCGTGTGGTGATGAGGTAACCAATCGAGAGGCAACACGTGGGGCGGCCGACTGGTGATGACGTGACCAATCAAGTAGCGACGCGCGGAGCGGCCGAATGGTTATGAGGTGACCAACCCCGAGTGGCGACGTGCGGAGCGGCGGAGTGGTGATGAGGTGACCAACCGAGAGGCAACGCGCAAGGCGGTCGAGTGGTGATGAGGCGACCAACCGATTGGCGACGCGCGAAGCGGCCAGTGGTGATGAGGTGACCAACCGAGTGGCGATGACCAGAGCGGCCGAATGGTGATGGGGTGACCAACCAAGTGGCGCCGCGCGCAACGGCCGAATGGTTATGAGGTGACCAGCCGAGTGGCGACGACCGGAGCGGTCGAATGGCGATGAGGTGACGAACCGAGTGGCGATGCCCGGAGCGGTCAAGTGGTGATGAGGTGACCAACTGAGCGGCGACGCGCAAAGCGGCCGGGTGGTGATGAGGTGACCAACCGAGTGGCGATGACCGGAGCGGCCGAATGGTGATGGGGTGACCAACCAAGTGGCGTCGCGCGGAACGGCCGAATGGTTATGAGGTGACTAGCCGAGTGGCGACGACCGGAGCAGCCGAATGGCGATGAGGTGACGAACCGAGTGGCGATGCCCGGAGCGGTCAAGTGGTGATGAGGTGACCAACTGAGTGGCGACGCGCAAAGCGGCCGGGTGGTGATGAGGTGACCAACCAAGTGGCGACGCTTGGAGCGGCCGAGTGGTGATGAGGTGACCAACCGAGTGACGATGCACGGGGCGGGCCAGTGGCGATGAGGTGATCAACCGAGTGGCGACGCGCGGAGCGGCCGAGTGGTGATGAGGTGATCAACCGAGAGACGACACGCGGGGCGGGCGAATGGTGATGAGGTGACCAATCATGTGGCGACCTGCGGAGTGGCCGAATGGTTATGAGGTGACAAACCGAGTGGCGGCGCGCGGAGCGGCCGAGTGGTGATGAGGTGACCAATCGAGTGGCGACGCGCGGAGCGGCCGAGTGGTGATGAGGTGACCAATCGAGAGGCAACGCGTTGGGCGGCCGAGTGGTGATGAGGTGACCAACCAAGTGGCGATGCACAGTGCGGCTGAATGATGATGAGGTGACCAACCAATGCGAATCTTGGGGCGGCCAAGTGGTGATCAGGTGACCAACCAAGTGGCCATGTGCATTGCGGCTGAATGGTGATGAGGTGACCAACCGAATGCGACTCTTTGGGCGGCTGAATGCTGATGAGGTGACCAACCGAGTGGCGATGCACGGGGCGGCCCAGTGGTGATGAGGTGATCAACCAAGATACGATGCGCAGGACGGCCGAATGGTGATGAGGTGACCAATTAAGTGGCGACTCACGGAGCGGCCGAATGGTTATGAGGTGACCAACCGAGTGGCGATGCCCAGAGCGGCCGAGTGGTGACGAGGTGACCAACAAAGTGGCGACGCGCGTCGCGGCCGAGTGGTGCTGAGGTGACCAGCCGAGTAGCGACCCGCGGAGCCGAGTGGTGATGAGATGACCAACCGACTGGCGACACGCATAGTTGCCGAGTGGTGATGAGGTAACCAATCGAGAGGCAACGCGCGGGGCGGTCGAGTGGTGATGACGTGACCAATCAAGTAGCGACGCGCGGAGCGGTCGAATGGTTATGAGGTATCCAACCCCGAGTGGCGACGTGCGGAGCGGCGGAGTGGTGATGAGGTGACCAACCGGGAGGCAATGGACGGGGCGGCCGAGTGGTGATGAGGCGACCAACCGTTTGGCGACGCGCGAAGCGGCCAGTGGTGAAGAGGTGACCAACCGAGTGGGGGCGCGCGGAGCGGCCGAGTGGTGATGAGGTGACCAATCGAGTGGCGACGCGCGGAGCGGCCAAGTGGTGATGAGGTGACCAACCGAGTGGCGACGCGTGGGGGGGCCGAGAGGTGACGAGGCGATCAACCGAGTGGCGAGGTGCAGAGCGGGCGAGTGATGATGAGGTGACCAACCGAGAGGCGACGGGCGGAGCGGCCGAGTGGTCATGAGGTGACCAACCGAGTGGCGACGCGCGGAGCGTCCGAGTGGTGATGAGGCGACCAACCGAGTGGCGACGGGCGGAGCGGCGAGTGGTGATGAGGTGACCAACCAAATTGCGACGCACGGAGCGGCCGAGTGGTGATGAGGTGACCAACCGAGTGGCGATGCGTAGAGCGGCGGAGTGGTGATGAGGTGACCAACCGAGAGGTGATGCGCAGGGCGACCGAGTGTTGATGAGGTGACCAACCAAGTGACGACGCGCGGAGCAGCCGAATGGTTATGACGTGACCAACCGAGTAGCGACGCACGGAGCGGCCCAATGGTGATGAGGTGACCAACTGAGTAGCGACGCGCGGAGCATCCGAGTGGTGATGAGGCGACCAGCCGAGTGGCGACGGGCGGAGCAGCCGAGTGGTGATGGGGTGACCAACCAAGTGGCGATGACCGGAGCGGCCGAATGGTGATGGGGTGACCAACCAAGTGGCGCCGCGCGGAACGGCCGAATGGTTATGAGGTGACCAGCCGAGTGGCGACGACCGGAGCGGTCGAATGGCGATGAGGTGACGAACCGAGTGGCGACGCCCGGAGCGGTCAAGTGGTGATGAGGTGACCAACTGAGTGGCGACGCGCAAAGCGGCCGGGTGGTGATGAGGTGACCAACCAAGTGGCGACGCTTGGAGCGGCCGAGTGGTGATGAGGTGACCAACCGAGTGACGATGGACGGGGCGGGCCAGTGGCGATGAGGTGATCAACCGAGTGGCGACGCGCGGAGCGGCCGAGTGGTGATGAGGTGATCAACCGAGAGACGACACGCGGGGCGGGCGAATGGTGATGAGGTGACCAATCATGTGGCGACCTGCGGAGTGGCCGAATGGTTATGAGGTGACCAACCGAGTGGCGGCGCGCGGAGCGGCCGAGTGGTGATGAGGTGACCAATCGAGTGGCGACGCGCGGAGCGGCCGAGTGGTGATGAGGTGACCAACTGAGAGGCAACGCGTTGGGCTGCCGAGTGGTGATGAGGTGACCAACCAAGTGGCGATGCACAGTGCGGCTGAATGATGATGAGGTGACCAACCAATGCGACTCTTGGGGCGGCCAAGTGGTGATCAGGTGACCAACCAAGTGGCCATGTGCAGTGCGGCTGAATGGTGATGAGGTGACCAACCGAATGCGACTCTTTGGGCGGCTGAATGCTGATGAGGTGACCAACCGAGTGGCGATGCACGGGGCGGCCCAGTGGTGATGAGGTAATCAACCGTGTGGCGACGCGCGGAGCGGCCGCGTGGTGATGAGGTGATCAACCAAGATACGATGCGCAGGACGGCCGAATGGTGATGAGGTGACCAATTAAGTGGCGACTCGCGGAGCGGCCGAATGGTTATGACGTGACCAACCGAGTGGCGATGCCCAGAGCGGCCGAGTGGTGACGAGGTGACCAACCAAGTGGCGACGCGCATCGCGGCCGAGTGGTGATGAGGTGACCAGCCGAGTGGCGACCCGCGGAGCCGAGTGGTGATGAGATGACCAACCGAGTGGCGACGCGCATAGTTACCGAGTGGTGATGAGGTGACCAACCAAGTGGCGACGAGCGGAGCGACCGAGTGGTGATGAGGTAACCAATCGAGAGGCAACGCGCGAGGCGGTCGAGTGGTGATGACGTGACCAATCAAGTAGCGACGCGCGGAGCGGTCGAATGGTTATGAGGTATCCAACCCCGAGTGGCGACGTGCGGAGCGGCGGAGTGGTGATGAGGTGACCAACCGAGAGGCAATGGACGGGGCGGCCGAGTGGTGATGAGGCGACCAACCGTTTGGCGACGCGCGAAGCGGCCAGTGGTGAAGAGGTGACCAACCGAGTGGTGGAGCGCGGAGCGGACGAGTGGTGATGAGGTGACCAATCGAGTGGCGACGCGCGGAGCGGCCGAGTGGTGATGAGGTGACCAACCGAGTGGTGACGCGTGGGGGGGCCGAGAGGTGACGAGGCGATCAACCGAGTGGCGAGGTACAGAGCGGGCGAGCGATGATGAGGTGACCAACCGAGAGGCGACGGGCGGAGCGGCCGAGTGGTCATGAGGTGACCAACCGAGTGGCGACGCGCGGAGCGTCCGAGTGGTGATGAGGCGACCAACCGAGTGGCGACGGGTGGAGCGGCGAGTGGTGATGAGGTGACCAACCAAATTGCGACGCGCGGAGCGGCCGAGTGGTGATGAGGTGACCAACCGAGTGGCGATGCGCAGAGCGGCCGAGTGGTGATGAGGTGACCAACCAAGAGGTGATGCGCAGGGCGACCGAGTGGTGATGAGGTGACCAACCAAATTGCGACGCGCGGAGCGGCCGAGTGGTGATGAGGTGACCAACCAAATTGCGACGCGCGGAGTGGCCGAGTGGTGATGAGGTGACCAACCGAGTGGCGATGCGCAGGGCGGCCGAGTGGTGATGAGGTGACCAACCAAGTGACGACGCGCGGAGCAGCCGAATGGTTATGACGTGACCAACCGAGTAGCGACGCACGGAGCGGCCGAATGGTGATGAGGTGACCAACTGAGTGGCGACGCGCGGAGCATCCGAGTGGTGATGAGGCGACCAGCCGAGTGGCGACGGGCGGAGCGGCCGAGTGGTGATGAGGTGACCAACCAAGTTACGACGCGCGGAGCGGCCGAGTGGCGATGAGGTGACCAACCAAGTGGCGACGCGCGGAGCGGCCGAGTGGTGATGAGGTGACCAACCGAGTGGGGATGCGCGGGGCTGCTGAGAGGTGATGAGGTGATCAACCGAGCGGCGACGCGCGGAGCGGCCGAGTGGTGATGAGGTAACTAACCGAGAGGCAAAGCGCGGGGCGGCCGAGTGGTGATGACGTGACCAATCAAGTAGCGACGCGCGGAGCGGCCGAATGGTTATGTGGTGTCCAACAGATTGGCGAGGCCCCCGAGTGGCGACGGGCGGAGCGGCCGAGTGGTGATGAGGTGACCAACCGACAGGCAACGCGCGGGGCGGCCTAGTGGTGATAAGGCAACCAACCGGTTGGCGACGCGCGAAGCGGCTAGTGGTGATGAGGTGACCAACCGAGTGGCGACGACCAGAGCGGCCGAGTGGTGATGAGGTGACCATTCGAGTGGCGACGCGCGGAGCGGCCGAGTGGCGATGAGGTGACCAACCAAGTGGCGACGCGCGGAGCGGCCGATTGGTGATGAGGTGACCAACCGAGTGGGGATGCGCGGGGCTGCCGAGAGGTGATGAGGTGATCAACCGAGTGGCGACGCGCGGAGCGGCCGAGTAGTCATGATGTAACTAACCGAGAGGCAACGCGCGGGGCGGCTGAGTGGTGATGACGTGACCAATCAAGTAGCGACGCGCGGAGCGGCCGAATGGTTATGTGGTGTCCAACAGAGTGGCGAGGCCCCCGAGTGGCGACGGGCGGAGCGGCCGAGTGGTGATGAGGTGACCAACCGACAGGCAACGCGCGGGGCGGCCTAGTGGTGATAAGGCGACCAACTGGTTGGCGACGCGCGGAGCGGCCAGTGGTGATGAGGTGACCAACCGAGTGGCGACGACCCGAGCGGCCGAGTGGTGATGAGGTGACCATTCGAGTGGCGACGCGCGGAGCGGCCGAGTGGTGATGAGGTGACCAACCGAGTGGCGACGCATGGGGCGGCATAGAGGTGACGAGGCCATCAACCGAGTGGCAATGCGCGGAGCGGTCGAGTGGTGATGAGGTGACCAACCGAGAGGTGATGGGCGGAGCGGCCGAGTGGTGATGAGGTGACCAACCGAGTGGCGACGCCCGGGCGACAGAGTGGTGATGAGGTGACCAACCGAGTGGCGATGCGCAGAGCGGCCGAGCGGTGATGAGTCGACCAACCGAGAGGCGATGCGCAGGGCGACCGAGTGGTGATGAGGTGACCAACCAAGTGACGACGCGGGGTGCAGCCAAATGCTTATGAGGTGACCAACCGAGTGGCGACGCACGGAGCGACCGAATGGTGATGAGGTGACCAACCGAGTGGCGACGCGCGAAGCATCCGAGTGCTTATGAGGCGACCAACCGAGTGGCGACGCACGGAGCGGCCGAGTGGTGATGAGGTGACCAACCAAGTTGCAAGGCGCGGAGCGGCCAAGTGGTGATGAGGTGACCAACCAAGTGGGGATGCGCGGAGCGGCCGAGTGGCGATGAGGTGACCAACCAAGTGGCGACGCGCGGAGCGGCCGAGTGGTGATGAGGTGACCAACCGAGTGGGGATGCGCGGGGCTGCTGAGAGGTGATGAGGTGATCAACCGAGCGGCGACGCGCGGAGCGGCCGAGTGGTGATGAGGTAACTAACCGAGAGGCAACGCGCGGGGCGGCCGAGTGGTGATGATGTGACCAATCAAGTAGCGACGCGCGGAGCGGCCGAATGGTTATGTGGTGTCCAACAGAGTGGCGAGGCCCCCGAGTGGCGACGGGCGGAGCGGCCGAGTGGTGATGAGGTGACCAACCGACAGGCAACGCGCGGGGCGGCCTAGTGATGATAAGGCAACCAACCGGTTGGCGACGCGCGAAGTGGCTAGTGGTGATGAGGTGACCAACCGAGTGGCGACGACCAGAGCGGCCGAGTGGTGATGAGGTGACCATTCGAGTGGCGACGCGCGGAGCGGCCGAGTGGCGATGAGGTGACCAACCAAGTGGCGACGCGCGGACCGGCCGATTGGTGATGAGGTGACCAACCGAGTGGGGATGCGCGGGGCTGCCGAGAGGTGATGAGGTGATCAACCGAGTGGCGACGCGTGGAGCGGCCGAGTAGTGATGATGTAACTAACCGAGAGGCAACGCGCGGGGCGGCTGAGTGGTGATGACGTGACCAATCAAGTAGCGACGCGCGGAGCGGCCGAATGGTTATGTGGTGTCCAACAGAGTGGCGAGGCCCCCGAGTGGCGACGGGCGGAGCGACCAAGTGGTGATGAGGTGACCAACCGACAGGCAACGCGCGGGGCGGCCTAGTGGTGATAAGGCGACCAACTGGTTGGCGACGCGCGGAGCGGCCAGTGGTGATGAGGTGACCAACCGAGTGGCGACGACCCGAGCGGCCGAGTGGTGATGAGGTGACCATTCGAGTGGCGACGCGCGGAGCGGCCGAGTGGTGATGAGGTGACCAACCGAGTGGCGACGCATGGGGCGGCATAGAGGTGACGAGGCCATCAACCGAGTGGCAATGCGCGGAGCGGTCGAGTGGTGATGAGGTGACCAACCGAGAGGTGATGGGCGGAGCGGCCGAGTGGTGATGAGGTGACCAACCGAGTGGCGACGCCCGGGCGACAGAGTGGTGATGAGGTGACCAACCGAGTGGCGATGCGCAGAGCGGCCGAGCGGTGATGAGTCGACCAACCGAGAGGCGATGCGCAGGGCGACCGAGTGGTGATGAGGTGACCAACCAAGTGACGACGCGGGGTGCAGCCAAATGCTTATGAGGTGACCAACCGAGTGGCGACGCACGGAGCGACCGAATGGTGATGAGGTGACCAACCGAGTGGCGACGCGCGAAGCATCCGAGTGCTTATGAGGCGACCAACCGAGTGGCGACGCACGGAGCGGCCGAGTGGTGATGAGGTGACCAACCAAGTTGCAAGGCGCGGAGCGGCCAAGTGGTGATGAGGTGACCAACCAAGTGGGGATGCGCGGAGCGGCCGAGTGGTGATGAGGTGACCAACCAAGTTACGACGCGCGGAGCGGCCGAGTGGCGATGAGGTGACCAACCAAGTGGCGACGCGCGGAGCGGCCGAGTGGTGATGAGGTGACCAACCGAGTGGGGTTGCGCGGGGCTGCTGAGAGGTGATGAGGTGATCAACCGAGCGGCGACGCGCGGAGCGGCCGAGTGGTGATGAGGTAACTAACCGAGAGGCAACGCGCGGGGCGGCCGAGTGGTCATGACGTGACCAAACAAGTAGCGACGCGCGGAGCGGCCGAATGGTTATGTGGTGTCCAACAGAGTGGCGAGGCCCCCGAGTGGCGACGGGCGGAGCGGCCGAGTGGTGATGAGGTGACCAACCGACAGGCAACGCGCGGGGTGGCCTAGTGGTGATAAGGCAACCAACCGGTTGGCGACGCGCGAAGCGGCTAGTGGTGATGAGGTGACCAACCGAGTGGCGACGACCAGAGCGGCCGAGTGGTGATGAGGTGACCATTCGAGTGGCGACGCGCGGAGCGGCCGAGTGGCGATGAGGTGACCAACCAAGTGGCGACGCGCGGAGCGGCCGATTGGTGATGAGGTGACCAACCGAGTGGGGATGCGCGGGGCTGCCGAGAGGTGATGAGGTGATCAACCGAGTGGCGACGCGCGGAGCGGCCGAGTAGTGATGATGTAACTAACCGAGAGGCAACGCGCGGGGCGGCTGAGTGGTGATGACGTGACCAATCAAGTAGCGACGCGCGGAGCGGCCGAATGGTTATGTGGTGTCCAACAGAGTGGCGAGGCCCCCGAGTGGCGACGGGCGGAGCGGCCGAGTGGTGATGAGGTGACCAACCGACAGGCAACGCGCGGGGCGGCCTAGTGGTGATAAGGCGACCAACTGGTTGGCGACGCGCGGAGCGGCCAGTGGTGATGAGGTGACCAACCGAGTGGCGACGACCCGAGCGGCCGAGTGGTGATGAGGTGACCATTCGAGTGGCGACGCGCGGAGCGGCCGAGTGGTGATGAGGTGACCAACCGAGTGGCGACGCATGGGGCGGCATAGAGGTGACGAGGCCATCAACCGAGTGGCAATGCGAGGAGCGGCCGAGTGGTGATGAGGTGACCAACCGAGAGGTGATGGGCGGAGCGGCCGAGTGGTGATGAGGTGACCAACCGAGTGGCGATGCCCGGGCGACAGAGTGGTGATGAGGTGACCAACCGAGTGGCGATGCGCAGAGCGGCCGAGTGGTGATGAGTCGACCAACCAAGAGGCGATGCGCAGGGCGACCGAGTGGTGATGAGGTGACCAACCAAGTGACGACGCGCGGTGCAGCCAAATGCTTATGAGGTGACCAACCGAGTGGCGACGCACGGAGCGACCGAATGGTGATGAGGTGACCAACCGAGTGGCGACGCGCGAAGCATCCGAGTGGTGATGAGGCGACCAACCGAGTGGCGACGCACCGAGCGGCCGAGTGGTGATGAGGTGACCAACCAAGTTGCAAGGCGCGGAGCGGCCAAGTGGTGATGAGGTGACCAACCAAGTGGGGATGCGCGGAGCGGCCGAGTGGTGACGAGGTGACCAACCGAGTGGGGATGCGCGGGGCAGCCGAGAGGTGATGAGGTGATCAACCGAGTGGTGACGCACGGAGCGGCCGAGTGGTGATGAGGTGACAAATCGAGTGGCGACGCGCGGAGTGGCCGAGTGGTGATGAGGTGACCAACCGAGTGGCGACGCGCGGGGTGGCCGAGCGGTGATGAGGTGACCAACCGAGTGGCGACGCGTGGGGCGGCCGAGAGGTGACCAGGCGATCAACCGAGTGGCGACGCACGGAGCGGCCGAATGGTGATGAGGTGACCAACTAAGTGGCGACGCACGGAGCATCCGAGTGGTGATGAGGCGACCAACCGAGTGGCGACGGGCGGAGCGGCCGAGTGGTGATGAGGTGACCAACCGAGTGGGGATGCGCGGGGCTGCCGAGAGGTGATGAGGTGATCAACCGAGTGGCGACGTGCGGAGCGGCCGAGTGGTGATGAGGTAACTAACCGAGAGGCAACGCGCGGGGCGGCCGAGTGTGTAACGCCCCATATGTAACCTTCCCGAATTGTACTCCAACTCTTGCCGTTTCCGGCATTAAGTTATATTTAATTCTCGGGTTTGGGTCTTTGCCTCCGTGTGTTGTTTTGTTTTTCGTGCCTCTCATATCATGTCATAACGTGCATTGCTTTTGCATACATGTTCATCTCATGCATTCAAGCATTTTCCCCGTTGTCCGTTTTGCATTCCGGCGCTTCGTCCTCCTCCGGTGGCCATTTCTAGCTTTCTTTCGTGTGTGGGGATTAAAGATTTCCAGATTGGGCCGAGACTTGCCATGCGTCCTTGGTTTACTACCAGTAGACCGCCTGTCAAGTTTCGGGTCATTTGGACTTCGTTTGATACTCCAATGGTTAACCGAGGGACCGAAAAGGCCTCGTGTGTGTGCAGCCCAACACCCCTCCATTTTGGCCCAAAACCCACCAAACTCAGCTCCATTGCCTCGGTCGTTCGATCACGATCGTGTGGGCGAGAACCGCACCTCATTTGGACTCCCCTAGCTCCCTCTATGCCTATTTATACCCCCTCCATTTTCGGATCCCGTCTCCCACCTCGAAACCCTAGTTCCAAAAGGATCCCCCGCCGATGGACGTGTCCGGGCGGAGCCGGACAACGTCCGCCCCGCCACCAGCCAACCGCTCGCCGCCACCTGGCCCCGCCCGCGCCCACTTCGCCGCCGACCGCCCGGGTCCGGCAGGCCCGAGGCCGGCCCCCGTGGCCCATCGCCCCACGCCACCACTTCGCCCGCGCCCGCGCCTTCGGCCCCGTGGCCATCGCCGCGCGCCGCCGCCTGCGTCGCCGGCCAATGTCGCAGCTCCGGCAGGCCGCGCCGCCCGTCTCCGCCCGCGGGTGCCCGCGCCGCCACCGGCCGCCGCCGTCCCCGGGTGCCCGGCGACCACCTCCTCCTCCGCCGTCCTCGCCGGATCCGGCCGGCCCCGCCGACCTCCTCCTCAAACCGCCGGCCTCATCCCCAGCTCCGGCGTGAACAGTGCCAAGCCCGGCGAACCTCGGGAAGCGCGCCGGTGAACAGTAGATCGCTGGATCTGGATCTGGGATTTTTTTCCCTCGGTTGACTTTTGACCTAATTCCCAGTATTTTTATGCATACTTTGACCTGCCATATCTCCGCATCCGTGGCTCAAATTTGGGCGTATGATATGTCAAAATCTTCGCCTTGACGAGTACATCATTTCATTCCATTGCATTATTTGCATTTGAGGTCATCTTGTGGCCCAAAATGCTGTTGGAAGGAGGCATCATGAGTCATTTTTGCCATGTTTAATCCGTGCATGATATGCCTGTGCCCCTTTGGGATGAATTGTTAAACATGTTGTCTTCTTTCCAGAGGTGCCTTCCATGTATTTTTAGGATGTGTGTGTTGTCTTGTGCAAGCTTGCGAAGAGGGCTACCTGAGTTTCCTGATTTCAGGGACTTAGTGAAATTCACTAAGTCTGGGATGCTTTAGTTCACGATGCTATATGTCCGGCTTGTTTCCTAGTGATCCGTGCCTCTTTTGAGGATGATCAGTAAGAGTGATTTGTTATGCTTATTGTGCTTAATCCATCCATGTCTTTACTTGGTATGTTGGATCCACCTAGGTTGACTCAATCGAGCTCAACTTTTGGATAGTTGTTGTTTTGGGCAGATCATGAACTATTTTGCGATTTTGCCGGAGTGATTGCTAGTGATCCATGCATGCTATGCCATTGTTCTTGACATGTCTAGCTAGAATTTTGTGGCTTATAAATGAATATATGCTTGCCTTGCCATGACTTGCACCGTAGTGAGTGCACCGAGCTCGTTTACATGCCTCAGGTCTGAAAACTGATTGTGTTTCATCGATGTTCGTGTGCTCGGTGGAGTATTTTGTGTACCCTTTTGGCCCCAGGTCATTTTGGGTGTTTTGTTAAGCTTGTTGAGTAGCTCCATTCCATGCTCTTACTTGCCACGTTCAGGTTTTGCATCATGTTGTTTTGCCGCTCCGAAGAGAGCATCGTGGTCTGAAATTTCAGACTAGCGTTAATTTCGGTAAGTCTGAAATCTGTTTTGTTATTCAGTTTTGCCATGCTTGTTTGAAGCCCTTAATGGATGAATTTGCCTATGCCTCAGTCCTGATGATTTGTTGAGCTTCATGAGTACATCACTGCCATGCAATTTGTTTTCATGTTTGGTGGTTGTAGCATGTTCATTTTGTTGCATTTAGGAGCCTACTTGCTGTAAATCGCAGATCGGTTCGTTTAGTAAAACGTTTGCCATTTCTAAACCGTAGCTCCGATTGCCATGATCTTTATATCATTTTCAGGGGATTTCTTCCCCTCTATCCAGTGGCACACTTGGATTTCCAAGTTGAGGCCAGGTTCATGCATTTCCTGTTACATCTTGCATTTTGCATCCCGCATCGCATCCCGCATAGCATATCATCTTTGCATCTTATTGGTTGCCTTTGCACGTGGTTGATTGTATCCTTGTTGCTTGTTTGTATTGTTGGGTAGAGCCGGGAGACGAGTTTGCTAACGAGGAGCTCGTTGAGTTTGCTTTTGAGGATCCAGTTAATTCTGACAACTGTGCAGGCAAGATGATCACACCCTTGAAATCACTACTATCTTTGCTATGCTAGTTTGCTCGCTCTTTTGCTTTGCCAATGCTACGATGCCTACCACTTGCTTGTCAGCCTCCCAATTGCCATGTTTGAGCCTCTAACCCACCTTTGTCCTAGCAATCCATTGATTGGCTATGTTACCGCTTTGCTCAGCACTTCTTATAGCATTGTTAGTTGCAGGTGAAGATTGGAGACGTTCCTTGTTGGAATATTTATTTACTTGTTGGGATATCATTATGTTGCTATGTTATCTTTATTCATCTATATACTTGGTTAAGGGTGGAAGGCTCGGCCTCTCGCCTAGTGTTTTGTTCCCCTCTTGCCGCCCTAGTTTCCGTCATATCGGTGTTATGTTCCCGGATTGTTGCGTCCCTTACGCGTTTGGGCTATATGGGAACCCCTTGATAGTTCGCCTTGATTAAAGCTTTTCCAGCAATGCCCAACATTGGTTTTACCATTTGCCACCTACCCTTTTCTTTCCCTTGGGTTTCCGGAGCCCGAGGGTCATCTTTATTTTAGCCCCCACGGGCCAGTGCTCCTCTGAGTGTTGGTCCCACCGAGCGATGTCCGGGGCAACCAGGGGCAACTCTGGCTGGCCTACCCGACATCTGGCTCATCTGAGTGTGCCCTGAGAACGAGATATGTGCAGCTCCTATCGGGATTTGTCAGCGCATTCGGGCGGTGTTGCTGGACTAGTTTTGACCTGTCGAATCATCTTGTTGTACCGGGATACCGAGTCTGATCGGTGGGTCCTGGGTGGAGGTCTATTCCTTCGTTGACCGTGAGATCTTGTTATGGGCTAAGTTGGGACCCCCCTGCAGGGATTGATCTTTCGAAAGCTCTGCCCGCGTTTATGGGCAGATGGGAATTTGTTAATGTCCGGTTGTAGATAACTTGAACTTTAAATAATTAAAATGAATCAACTGAGTGTGTTGCCGTGGTGGCCTCTTCTTGGCGGAGTCCGGGAAGTGGACACGGCGTTGGAGTTATGTTTGCGTAGGCTGCTCTATATAGTTTTCCGCACGTGCTTTGCCTCCTCTTCTCGCTCTCCTTTGCGAATAAGTTAGCCACCATATATGCTAGTCGCTTGCTGCAGCTCCACTTACATTACCCCTTTCCTACCTATTAAGCTTAAATAGTCTTGATCGCGAGGGTGCGAGATTGCTGAGTCCTTTGTGGCTCACAGATTACTATTACACCAGATGCAGGGACCGATGATACTCCTCCGGATGGCGCGCTTGAGCTGAAGTGGGAGTACGACGAGGACTCTCAGCGATACTATGTGTCTTTTCCTGATGGTCAGTAGTGGTGCCTATTCGGGGTTCGATTCAGGGTTTAGTCGCTTGTTGGGGGTCTTTTCTATTTTTGGCGCCGTAGTCGGGCCATGAGTGATTGTATGATGGATGTTATTTATGTACTTTGATGTGACGTGTCGAGTGTAAGCCAACTATTATTATATTCTCCCCTTTATATTATATATGTACATGGGTTGTGTAATGATTCCCGACTTGCGACATTGCTTTCAATGCGCCTGTGTCTCTAAGTCGTGCCTCGACACGTGGGAGACATAGCCGCATCGAGGGCGTTACAAGTTGGTATCAAAGCCTTCCCCGACCTTAGGAGCCCCATTGCTTGATCGTTTTAGCAACCGAGTTGTGTCTAGAAAAATGTTTTGAGTCCTTAGGAAAAATATGTCGAAGAGCTTAGGAATTCTTTTTACTTCCCAGTCTCCTCATCGCTCTGGTAAGGCATCCTGACGTAGAGTTTTGACTCTTCTCAAATTTCACTAAAAAAATTTTAGGATCACACGAGTATCTTAGTTTTGTTCCTATGGCTTATGATGAGAATACTGTCTTGGTGCCTCCTGTCAGGGGTTTAGTGGAAGTGTCCCGGGGAGTTGAGCTCTGAGGTGTTGTCATCATAATTCTATCGTTGCAATTCTGGCATACTTGAGATATGTGCGCGACATCGAAAATCTCCTTTATGCAGTTCGTTGGTGAGATAACCTCGACGCCACCCAGTACTGGGGCGGGAGTTCGGGAGTATCGCCATAACTAGTATAACGGATGCTTTTCGAAGGTTGAGATAGATGGTTTCCGAAGGTTTCTTGGTTATGTGTTGAAGGATGGATGCAGCTGGATGTAGGATTTGCTAGCTTGGGTGAGATATTATGCTTCCCCTGTATCCTCAACACCTGATTGCATAACTGGAAAGTTTCGGGAATTTCATAGGTGGGAATTCAAGTAGCCTTAGGATATCTTTCCAACAGATGTGTGATATGAAATTGGGATTCGATGTCTAGTGGTTCGCCTATTCACGGTCGATTTTACAGTGGCCTCGTTGTGTCTTAAAGAGTCCTTGGCTATGGTGACTCGGGGACGCTTCGTATGTCATGTGCACTGCCTTGTACATGATGGTGCTGTACGGTCGAGCCCGTGTAGGTCCTACCACGAACACTTCGGACGAAATTTCTATCATGTGTTTGTTCCGGCTTATTCCGCAAGCCAACCCTTGGTTTTATTTCGAGTTGTTGTATTCGTTCTTCTTCGACGTCATATGTTTATTCCATCCCTCGTTGATGTACCTCTTCTACCTGATTCTTCGTGGCTTCGCAATTTAGGAATATGTGACCACTTCAAGAGAAGTGCATTCGTTCATTTTGTTCGGATGTGAAGACCTTATGTTCCAATTTTCATTCCGTTGGTTTCACCTTCAATATTTCTATATTTGTGTGCTAATGGTGGTCAACCTCTTCAGGATGGCTCACGCTAAGAGCACCAGTCAGAACCAGAATCAAGATCCTCCGCCACCTCCGCCTCCTCCGGAAGCATGGCAGGTTGTGATGGCTGCTACTAATGCAAATACTCAGCTGATCATGCAAATCATCCAAGAGCCGAATCAAAGCAGTCAAGCGAATCAAGGCAACAACCAGAACCAATTTGCAACTCTGAATCAGTTCCTCGCAAATGGTCCAAAGACGTTCAGCAACTGCGTTGAGGCTACCGATGCTGATGATTGGTTAGTCGATCTGGGCAAGCATTTTGAATGTAGCAACGTCAGACCTGAAGATTTCGTCAAGTTCGCGTCTTTCCAGCTCAAGGATCAGGCCGCAGAGTGGTTTCAGCAGTACCGGGATTCCAGAGGTGGACGTTTGATCACTTAGGATGATTTCCGTCGTGATTTTCGAGCTCATCACATTCCTCAAAGTGTGACTGAAAGCAAACGTGAAGAATTCCGCAATCTGAAGCAAGGCTCTTTGTCTGTCTAGGATTACAACAAGTTGTTCCAGAAGCTCGCCCATTTTGCCAAGCAGGATGTTCCTGATGAAAAGAGCATGATCTATCAGTCCAGGGGTGGTCTTCGTGAAGAAATTCAGCTCGCTCTTGTCCTCTTCGAGCCGCTGAGATACGATGAGTTCTACAACATGGCACTAAAGCAAGAGCCTGCTCAGCTCAGGTGTGATGCTTCCAGGAAGCGAGTCAGAGACACTACGTCTTCGTCCTCTACTCAAGTGGCCAAGCAGCAGAAGTATTGGCTTCCTCCTCCTCCGTTCCGTCAGCCGTTTCAGCAGAAGAGCAAAGGTGGCAGTGGTTCGTCCCACCCACCCAACCCAGGCTTTCAGAACAAGACTTCGTCTCAAGCTCCAAGATCGAGTGCTCCGTACCACCGTCCGCTCTCAGAGGTCATGTGCAACAAGTGCCAACAGAAGGGTCACTATGCCAACAAGTGTTTCAACCAGAGGCGTCTTCCTCCTCCTTCTCCTGTCAGATCGGCAAGTACAGCTGTGGTCAAGGATAACCCCAAGTCCGCCAAGGTCAACTTGATGAACGCAGCTCAGGCAGAGGATTCTTCAGATGTGATCATGGGTAACCTTCCTGTTAATGACATTCCTGCAAAAGTTCTTTTTGACACGGGTGCTTCGCATTGTTTCATCTCGAGACCATTTGTTTCTAAGCATGAGTTGCCCTTGCAAGATTTGCCTAGGCAGTTGTCTGTTGTTTCTCCAGGGAAATTCATGAGTGCAAGCGCTATTGTTACGGATATTTCTATCACGTTGGGCGATCACAAGTTTCTCTCTTCTCCGGTGGTTCTTGGTAATTCTGATATCGACCTCATTCTTGGGATGGACTGGCTCTCTAAACACAAGGCTCACCTCGATTGCGCAGCCAAGCAGATTCAACTGACTCATTCCTCTGAAGATGTCATTGTTTTTGTTGCTCGGGATAATACCATCCGGTTATTCTCTCTCAATGAAAAGGGTGAATTGGATGCTATTTCGCAGATTCCGGTTGTTTGTGAGTATCAAGATGTCTTCCCTGAAGAACTCCCAGGCATGCCTCCAAACCGGCCGGTTGAATTTGTTATTGAACTTGAGCCCGGTACGGAACCTGTGTGCAAACGACCATACAAGCTCGGCCCCGAAGAGTTGAAGGAGTTGAAGAAACAACTCGATGTGCAGGAAAGAATGGGTCTCATTCGGCCTAGTACTTCTCCGTGGGGTTGTGGTGTTCTTTTTGTGAAGAAGAAGGATGGAACGGACCGACTTTGTGTTGATTATCGTCCATTGAACAAGAAGACCATCAAGAACAAATATCCACTTCCCAACATTAATGAGCTGTTCGAACAACTCAAGGGTGCCCAAGTATTCTCCAAGCTTGATCTCCCTATGGGTTATCATCAAATTCGCATTCGTGAACAAGATATTCCAAAGACGGCGTTCAGAACAAACTATGGGTCATATGAATACACTGTTACGTCTTTTGGCCTCACTAATGCTCCTCCGACGTTCTCTCGCACGATGAACTTCATCTTCAACCCCTACACCAACGACTTTGTTTTGGTCTATCTCGATGACATCCTAGTTTTCTTGAAGAACAAGGAGGATCATGCCAAACACTTGCGTTTGGTTCTTGACAAGCTAAGGGAACATCAATTCTACGCCAAGTTCTCCAAGTGTGAGTTTTGGCTCGATGAGGTTCTTTATCTTGGCCATATTATCTCTGCCAAGGGCATTTCCATGGATCCTGAGAAGGTGTCTGCAATCGTTTATTGGGAACCTCCTCAGAATGTGAAGCAACTCCGTAGCTTCCTCGGTCTTGCAAGTTATTGCCGAAGATTCGTTGAAAACTTCTCCAAGATCGCGAAGCCTCTCTCAAATCTTCTTTAGAAGCATGTCAAGTACGTTTGGTCTCCGGAGTGTGATGTCGCTTTCAACGCTTTGAAAGAGAAATTGATCACTGCTCCAGTTCTAACTCTGCCTGATGAAGCCAAGCCGTACGAGGTCTTTTGTGATGCCTCTCTCTAAGGCCTCGGTGCAATACTGATGCAAGAGAAGAAAGTTGTTGCTTATACCTCTCGCCAGTTGAAGCCTAATGAGAAGAACTACCCCACTCATGATCTCGAGTTGGCGGCAGTTGTGCACGCATTGTTGACTTGGAGACATCTTCTCTTGGGAAGGAAAGCGGACATTTTCACTGATCACAAGAGTCTCAAGTACATCTTCACTCAGCCTAATCTCAACCTCAGGCAGACTCGATGGGTCGAAATGATTCAAGACTACAATTCGAGTATCGAGTATACTCCAGGCAAGGCTAATGTGATTGCTGACGCTTTGAGCAGAAAAGCATATTGCAACAGTCTGATTCTCAAGCCTTATCAACCCGAGCTTTGTGAAGCCTTCTGCAAACTTAATCTGCAAGTTGTTCCTCAGGGTTTCCTTGCCAACCTTCAAGTTTCTCCTACCTTGGAAGACCAGATTCGCCAAGCCCAGCTTCTTGATGCTATGGTGAAAAATGTGAAGATTGGTATTGCAAAGGGTCAGTCCAAGTACAAGTGCTACCGACTTGATGACAAGGACACTCTCTTCTTCGAGGATCGAATTGTTGTGCCCAAAGGTGAACTTCGTAAGGTGATCATGAATGAGGCTCACAACTCTCTCCTCTCCATCCACCCTGGGAGCACGAAGATGTATCAAGACCTGAAGCAAACTTATTGGTGGACTCGAATGAAGCGCGAGATCGCTCAATTCGTGAATGAATGTGATGTCTGCAGAAGAGTGAAAGCAGAACACCAAAGGCCAGCAGGTCTCCTCCAACCTCTCGCCATTCCAGAATGGAAGTTTGACCACATTGAAATGGATTTCGTGACTGGGTTTCCTAAGTCCAAGCGTGGCAATGATACTATATTCGTTGTCATCGACAAGCTCACCAAAGTGGCTCATTTCCTGCCTATCAAAGAGTCAATCACTGCAGCTCAATTGGCGGAGCTCTACACCTCTCGCATTGTCTCTCTGCACGGTATTCCTCAAGTGATATCTTCAGACCGTGGCAGCATCTTTACCTCCAAGTTTTGGGATTCTTTTCAGAAGGCCATGGGCACCAACATTCGCTTCAGCACTGCTTTCCATCCTCAAACAAGCGGTCAAGTCGAGCGTGTCAACCAAATTCTTGAAGATATGCTCAGGGCTTGTGTTATCTCCTTCGGCATGAAGTGGGAGGATTGCCTTCCTTATGTTGAATTCTCGTACAACAACAGTTTCCAAGCAAGTTCCGGCAAGGCCCCGTTTGAAATTCTGTATGGTAGGAAGTGCCGTACACCTCTCAACTGGTCTGAAACCGGTGAACGTCAGCTGCTGGGTAATGACCTGATCACAGAGGCAGAAGAAATGTGCACGGTCATTCGTGATAACCTCAAAGCAGCCCAATCTCGTCAGAAGAGCTACTATGACAGCAAGCACCGTGATTTGGCTTTCAAGATCGGAGATCATGTCTACCTCCGCATCTCTCCTCTGAAAGGGACTCGTCGCTTCGGTATCAAAGGGAAGCTTGCCCCCAGATACGTCGGGCCTTTCAAGATCGTCAGCAAGAGAGGCGACCTCGCC
This sequence comes from Triticum monococcum, assembly GCA_034509565.1. Classification (NCBI taxonomy): domain Eukaryota; kingdom Viridiplantae; phylum Streptophyta; class Magnoliopsida; order Poales; family Poaceae; genus Triticum; species Triticum monococcum. The sequence continues at coordinate 248,637,709 of CM067843.1, forward strand.
TATCAACTCGAGCTTCCTGCAACCTTTGCCAATGTTCATGATGTGTTCCATGTCTCGCAACTCCGTAAGTGCTTCAAAACGCCTGAGCGCACCGTCAACTTCGAGGACATTGAGCTCCAAGAAGATCTCTCCTACCGTGAGCACCCAGTTGCAATCCTTGAAGAGACTGAACGCAAAACTCGCAACAAGTCAATCAAGTTTCTCAAAGTCAAGTGGTCACACCATTCCGACCGTGAAGCTACCTGGGAACGCGAGGATCACCTCCGTTCTGAGTACCCGGAGTTCTTTCAGTCCTAGATCTCGGGACGAGATCTTTTCGTAGTGGTGGAGTGTTGTAACGCCCCATATGTAACCTTCCCGAATTGTACTCCAACTCTTGCCGTTTCCGGCATTAAGTTATATTTAATTCTCGGGTTCGGGTCTTTGCCTCCGTGTGTTGTTTTGTTTTTCGTGCATCTCATATCATGTCATCACGTGCATTGCTTTTGCATACATGTTCATCTCATGCATTCGAGCATTTTCCCCGTTGTCCGTTTTGCATTCCGGCGCTTCGTTCTCCTCCGGTGGCCATTTCTAGCTTTCTTTCGTGTGTGGGGATTAAACATTTCCGGATTGGGCCGAGACTTGCCATGCGGCCTTGGTTTACTACCGGTAGACCGCCTGTCATGTTTCGGGTCATTTGGACTTCGTTTGATACTCCAACGGCTAACCGAGGGACCGAAAAGGCCTCGTGTGTGTGCATCCCAACACCCCTCCATTTTGGCCCAAAACCCACCAAACTCAGCTCCATCGTCTCGGTCGTTCGATCACGATCGTGTGGGCGAAAACCGCACCTCATTTGGACTCTCCTAGCTCCCTCTATGCCTATTTATACCCCCTCCATTTTCGGATCCCGTCTCCCACCTCGAAACCCTAGTGCCAAAAAAAAGGATCCCGCACCGACGGACGCGTCCGGGCGGAGCCGGACAACGTCCGCCCCGCCGCCAGCCAACCGCTCGCCGCCACCTGGCCCCGCCCGCGCCCACTTCGCCGCCGACCGCCCGGGCCCGGCAGGCCCGAGGCCGGCCCCCGTGGCCCATCGCCCCGCGCCACCACTTCGCCCGCGCCCGCGCCTTCGACCCCGTGGCCATCGCCGCGCGCCGCCGCCTGTGTCGCCGGCCGCCGTCGCAGCTCTGGCGGGCCGCGCCGCCACCGGCCGCCGCCGTCCCCGGGTGCCCGGCGACCACCTCCTCCTCCGCCATCCTCGCCGGATCCGGCCGGCCCCGCCGACCTCCTCCTCCACCGCCGGCCTCATCCCCAGCTCCGGCGTGAACAGTACCAAGGCCGGCGAACCTCGGGAAGCGCGCCGGTGAACAGTAGATTGCTGGATCTGGATCTGGGATTTTTTCCCTCGGTTGACTTTTGACCTAATTCCCAGTATTTTTATGCATACTTTGACCTGCCATGTCTCCGCATCCATAGCTCCGATTTGGGCGTATAATATGTCAAAATCTTCGTCTCGACGATTACATCATTTCTTCCATTGCATCATTTTCATTTGAGGTCATCTTGTTGCCCAAAATGCTGTTGGAAGGAGGCATCATGAGTTAAATTGCAGATCCGTTAGTTCAACATGCACTTTTGTCATTTTTTGCCATGTTTAATCCGTGCATGATATGCTGTGCCCCTTTGGGATGAATTGTTAAACATGTTGTCTTCTTTACAGAGGTGCCTTCCATGTATTTTTAGGATGTGTGTTGTCTTGTGCAAGCTTGCGAAGAGGGGTACCTGAGTTTCCTGATTTCAAGGACTTAGTGAAATTCACTAAGTCTGGGATGCTTTAGTTCACGATGCTATATGTCCGGCTTGTTTCCTAGTGATCCGTGCCTCTTTTGAGGATGACCAGTAAGAGTGATTTGTTATGCTTATTGTGCTTAATCCATCCATGTATTTACTTGTTATGTTGGAGCCCCCTAGGTTGACTCAATCGAGCTCAACTTTTGCATAGTTGTTGTTTTGGGCAGATCGTGAACTATTTTGCGATTTTGCCGGAGTGATTGCTAGTGATCCATGCATGCTATGCCATTGTTCTTGCCATGTCTAGCTAGCATTTTGTGCCTTCTTAATGGATATATGCTTGCCTTGCCATGAATTGCACCGTAGTGAGTGCACCGAGCTCGTTTACATGCCTCCGTGAGTTATATTTCAGCATGTCCCAGTTTTCACTAAGTCTGAAAACTGATTGTGTTTCATCGATGTTCCTGTGCTCGGTGGAGTATTTCGTGAACCCTTTTGGCCCCAGGTCATTTTGGGTGTTTTGTTAAGCTTGTTGAGTAGATCCATGCCATGCTCTTACTTGCCATGTTCAGGTTTTGCATCATGTTGTTTTGCCGCTCCGAAGAGAGCATCGTGGTCTGAAATTTCAGACTAGCGTTAATTTCGCTAAGTCTGAAATCTGTTTTGCTTATTTAGTTTTGCCATGCTTGTTTGAAGCCCTTAATGGATGAATTTGCCTATGCCTCAGTCCTGATGATTTGTTAAGCTTCATGAGTACATCACTGCCATGCAATTTGTTTTCATGTTTGGTGGCTGTAGCATGTTCATTTTGTTGCATTTAGGAGCCTACTTGCTGTAAATCGCAGATCGGTTCGTTTAGTAAAACGCTTGCCATTTCTAAACCGTAGCTCCGATTGGCATGATCTTTATATCGTTTTCAGGGGATTTCTTCCCCTCTATCCTGTGGCACACTTAGATTTCCAAGTTTAGGCCAGGTTCATGCATTTCCTGTTACATCTTGCATTTTGCATCCCGCATCGCATCCCGCATAGCATATCATCTTTGCATCTTATTGGTTGCCTTTGCACGTGGTTGATTGTATCCTTGTTGCTTGTTTGTGTTGTTGGGTAGAGCCGGGAGACGAGTTCTCTAACGAGGAGCCCGTTGAGTTTGCTTTTGAGGATCCAGTCAATTCTGACAACTGTGCAGGTAAGATGATCACACCCTTGAAATCACTACTATCTTTGCTATGCTAGTTTGCTCGCTCTTTTGCTTTGCCAATGCTACGATGCCTACCACTTGCTTGTCAGCCTCCCAATTGCCATGTTTGAGCCTCTAACCCACCTTTGTCCTAGCAAACCATTGATTGGCTATGTTACCGCTTTGCTCAGCCCCCTTCTTATAGCATTGTTAGTTGCAGGTGAAGATTGGAGCCGTTCCTTGTTGGAACATTTATTTACTTGTTGGGATATCATTATGTTGCTATGTTATCTTTATTCATCTATATACTTGGTTAAGGGTGGAAGGCTCGGCCTCTCGCCTAGTGTTTTGTTCCCCTCTTGCCGCCCTAGTTTCCGTCATATCGGTGTTATGTTCCTGGATTGTTGCGTCCCTTACGCGGTTGGGCTATATGGGAACCCCTTGATAGTTCGCCTTGATTAAAGCTTTTCCAGCAATGCCCAACATTGGTTTTACCATTTGCCACCTACCCTTTTCTCTCCCTTGGGTTTCCGGAGCCCGAGGGTCATCTTTATTTTAGCCCCCACAGGCCAGTGCTCCTCTGAGTGTTGGTCCCACCGAGCGATGTCCGGGGCTACCAGGGGCAACTCTGGGCTGGCCTACCCGACGTCTGGCTCATCTGAGTGTGCCCTGAGAACGAGATATGTGCAGCTCCTATCGGGATTTGTCGGCACATTCGGGCGGTGTTGCTGGACTAGTTTTGACCTGTCGAATCATCTTGTTGTACCGGGATACCGAGTCTGATCGGTGGGTCCTGGGTGGAGGTCTATTCCTTCGTTGACCGTGAGAGCTTGTTATGGGCTAAGTTGGGACCCCCTGCAGGGATTGATCTTTCGAAAGCCGTGCCCGCGGTTATGGGCAGATGGGAATTTGTTAATGTCCGGTTGTAGATAACTTGAACTTTAAATAATTAAAATGAATCAACTGAGTGTGTTGCCGTGATGGCCTCTTCTCGGCGGAGTCCGGGAAGTGGGCACGGCGTTGGAGTTATGTTTGCGTAGGCTGCTCTATATAGTTTTCCGCACGTGCTTTGCCTCCTCTTCTCGCTCTCCTTTGCGAATAAGTTAGCCACCATATATGCTAGTCGCTTGCTGCAGCTCATTACCCCTTTCCTACCTATTAAGCTTAAATAGTCTTGATCGCGAGGGTGCGAGATTGCTGAGTCCTTTGTGGCTCACAGATTACTATTACACCAGATGCAGGGACCGATGATACTCCTCCGGATGGCGCGCTTGAGCTGAAGTGGGAGTACGACGAGGACTCTCAGCGATACTATGTGTCTTTTCCTGATGGTCAGTAGTGGTGCCTATTCGGGGTTCGATTCAGGGTTTAGTCGCTTGTTGGGGGTCTTTTCTATTTTTGGCGCCGTAGTCGGGCCATGAGTGATTGTATGATGGATGTTATTTATGTACTTTGATGTGACGTGGCGAGTGTAAGCCAACTATTATTATATTCTCCCCTTTATATTATATATGTACATGGGTTGTGTAATGATTCCCGACTTGCGACATTGCTTTCAATGCGCCTGTGTCTCTAAGTCGTGCCTCGACACGTGGGAGACATAGCCGCATCGAGGGCGTTACAGAGTGGTGATGACCTGACCAATCAAGTTGCGACGCGTGGAGCGGCCGAATGGTGATGTGGTGTCCAACAGAGTGGCGAGGCCCCCGAGTGGCGACGGGCGGAGCGGCCGAGTGGTGATGAGGTGACCAACCGACAGGCAACGCGCGGGGCGGCCTAGTGGTGATGAGGCGACCAACCGGTTGGCGACGCGCGAACTGGCCAGTGGTGATGAGGTGACCAACCGAGTGGCGACGACCGGAGCGGCCGAGTGGTGATGAGGTGACCAACCGAGAGGCGACGGGCGGATCGGCCGAGTGCTGATGAGGTGACCAACCGAGTGGCGACACCCGGGCGGCAGAGTGCTGATGAGGTGACCAACTAAGTGGCGATGCACAGAGCGGACGAGTGGTGATGAGGTGACCAACCGAGAGGCGACGCGCAGTGCGACCGAGTGGTGATGAGGTGACCAACCAAGTGACGACGCGCGGTGCAGCCAAATGGTTATGAGGTGACCAACCGAGTGGCGACGCACGGAGCGACCGAATGGTGATGAGGTGACCAACCGAGTGGCGACGTGTGAAGAGTCCGAGTGGTGATGAGGCGACCAACCGAGTGGCGATGGGCGGAGCGGCCGAGTGGAGATGAGGAGACCAACCAAGTTGCGAGGCGCGGAGCGGCCGAGTGGTGATGAGGTGACCAACCAAGTGGCGACGTGCGGAGTGGCCGATTGGGGACGAGGTGACCAACTGAGTGGGGATGCGCGGGGCAGCCGAGAGGTGATGAGGTGATCAACCGAGTGGTGACGCATGGAGCGGTCGAGTGGTGATGAGGTGACAAATAGAGTGGTGACGCGCGGAGTGGCCGAGTGGTGATGAGGTGACCAACAGAGTGGCGATGCGTGGGGCGGCCAAGAGGTGACGACGCGATCAACCGAGTGGCGAGGCGCGGAGCGGTCGAGTGATGATGAGGTGACCAACCGAGAGGGGACGGGCTGAGTGGCCGAGTGGTGATGAGGTGACCAACCGAGTGGCGACGCCCGGGCGGCCGAGTGGTGATGAGGTGACCAACTGAGAGGTGATGCGCAGGGCGACCGAGTGTTGATGAGGTGACCAACCAAGTGACGACGCGCGGAGCAGCCGAATGGTTACGAGGTGACCAACCGAGTGGCAACGCACGGAGCGGCCGAATGGTGATGAGGTGACCAACCAAGTGGCGACGCGCGGAGCGTCCGAGTGGTGATGAGGCGACCAATCGAGTGGCGACGGGCGGAGCGGCCGAGTGGTGATGAGGTGACCAACCAAGTTACGACGCGCGGAGCGGCCGAGTGATGACGAGGTGACCAACCAAGTGGCGACGCGCGGAGCGGCCGAGTGGTGATGAGGTGACCAACCGAGTGGGGATGCGCGGGGCTGCTGAGAGGTGATGAGCTGTTCAAGCGAGTGGCGACGCGCGGAGCGGCCGAGTGGTGATGAGGTGACCAATCAAGTAGCGACGCGCGGAGCGGCCGAATGGTTATGTGGTGTCCAACAGAGTGGCGAGGCCCCCGAGTGGCGACGCGTGGAGCGGCCAAGTGGTGATGAGGTGACCAACCGACAGGCAACACGCGGGGCGGCCTAGTGGTGATAAGGAGAGCAACCGGTTGGCGACGCGCGAAGCGGCCAGTGGTGATGAGGTGACCAACCGAGTGGCGACGACTGGAGCGGCCGAGTGGTGATGAGGTGACCATTCGAGTGGCGACGCGCGGAGCGCCCGAGTGGTGATGAGGTGACCAACCGAGTGGCTACGCCCGGGCGGCATAGTGGTGATGAGGTGACCAACCGAGAGGCGATGCGCAGGGCGACCGAGTGGTGATGAGATGACCAACCAAGTGACGACTCGCGGCGCAGCCAAATGGTTATGAGGTGACGAACCGAGTGGCAACGCATGGAGGGACCGAATGGTGATGAGGTGACCAACCGAGTGGCGACGCACGAAGCATTCGAGTGGTGATGAGGCGACCAACCGAGTGGCGACGGGCGGAGCGGCCGAGTGGTGATGAGGTGACCAACCAAGTTGCGACGTGCGGAGCGGCCGAGTGGTGATGAGGTGATCAACCAAGTGGCGATGCGCGGAGCGGCCTAGTGGTGATGAGGTGACCAACCGAGTGGGGATGCGCGGGGCGGCCGAGAGGTGATGAGGTGATCAACCGAGTGGTGACGCGCGGAGTGGCCTAGTGGCGATGAGGTGACCAACCGAGATACGACGTGCGGGGCAGCCGAATGGTGATGACGTGACCAACCGAGTGGTGACGAGGTGACCAACCGAGTGGCGATGCGGGGGGCGGCTGAGTGGTGATTAGGCGACCAACCGAGAGGCAGCGCGCAGGGCGGCCGAGTGGTGATGACGTGACCAATCAAGTAGCGACGCGCAGAGCAGCCGAATGGTTATGAGGTGACCAACCGAGTGGCGAGGCCCCCGAGTGGCGACGCGCGGAGCGGCGGAGTGGTGATGAGGTGACCAACCGAGAGGCAACGCGCGGGGCGGCTGAGTGGTGATTAGGCGACCAACCGTGTGGCGGCGCACGAAGCGGCCAGTGGTAATGAGGTGACCAACCGAGTGGCGGCGCGCGGAGCGGATGAGTGGTGATGAGGTGACCAATCGAGTGCCGACGCGCGGAGCGGCCGAGTGGTGATGAGGTGACCAACCGAGTGGCGACGCGTGGGGCGGCCGAGAGGTGACGAGGCGATCAACCAAGTGGCGACGCGCGGAGCGGTCGAGTGGTCATGAGGTAACCAACCGAGAGGCAACGCGCGGGGCGGCGGAGTGGTGATAAAGTGACCAATCAAGTAGCGACGCGCGGAGCAACCGAATGGTGATGAGGTGACCAACCGAGTGGCGACGCGCGGAGCGGCGGAGTGGTGATGAGGTGACCAACCGAGAGGCAACGCGCGGGGGCGGCCGAGTGGTGATGAGGCGACCAACCGTTTGGCGACGCACGAAGCGGCCAGTGGTGATGAGGTGACCAACCGAGTGGCGGCGCGCGGAGAGGCCGATTGGTGATGAGGTGAACAATCGAGTGCCGACGCACGGAGCGGCCGAGTGGTGATGAGGTGACCAATCAAGTGGCGACGTGCGGAGCGGCCGAGTGGTGATGAGGTGACCAACCGAGTGGCGACGCACGGAGCGGCCGAGTGGTGATGAGGCGACCAACCGAGTAACGACGCGCGGATCAGTCGAATGATGATTAGGCGATCAACCGAGTGACGACGCGCGGAGCAGCCGAGTGGTGATGAGGTGACCAACCAAGTGGCGACGCCCGGCCGTCCGAGTGGTGATGAGGTGACCAACCGAGTGCCGATGCATAGAGCGGCCGAGTGGTGATGAGGTGACCAACCAAGAGGCGATGCGCAGGGCGACCGAGTGGTGATGAGGTGACCATCCAAGTGACGACGCGCGGAGCCGCCGATTGGTTATGAGGTGACCAACCGAGTGGCGACACACGGAGTGGCCAAATGGTGATGAGTTGACCAACCGAGTGGCGACGCGCGGAGCGTCCGAGTGGTGATGAGGCGACCAACCGAGTGGCGACGAGCGGAGCGGCCGAGTGGTGATGAGGTGACCAACCAAGTTGCGACGCGCGGAGCGGCCGAGTGGTGATGAGGTGACCAACCGAGTGGGGATGCGTGGGGCGGCCGAGAGGTGATGAGGTGATCAACCGAGTGGTGACGCGCGGAGCGGCCGAGTGGTGATGAGGTGACCAACCGAATGGCGATGCATGGACCGGCCGAGTGGTGATGAGGTAACCAACGAAGAGGCAACGCGCGGGGCGGCTGAGTGGTGATGACGTGACCAATCAAGTAGCGACACGCGGAGCCGCCAAATGGTTATGTCGTGACCAATAGAGTGGCGAGGCCCCCGAGTGGCGACGCGCGGAGCGGCCGAGTGGTGATGAGGCGACAAACCGATTGGCGACGCGCGAAGCGGCCAGAGGTGATGAGGTGACCAACCGAGTGGCGGCGCGCGGAGCGGCCGAGTGGTGATGAGGTGACCAATCGAGTGGCGATGCGCGGAGCGGCCGAGTGATGATGAGGTGACCAACCGAGTGGCGACGCGTGGGCGGCAGGGAGGTGACGAGGCGATCAACCAAGTGGCGACGCGCGGAGAGGTCGAGTGACGACGAGGTGACCAACCGAGAGGCGATGGGCGGAGCGGCCGAGTGGTGATGAGGTGACCAACCAAGTGGCGACGCCCGGGCGGCAGAGTGGCGATGAGGTGACCAACCAAGTGGCGATGCGCAGAGCGGCCGAGTGGTGATGAGGTGACCAACCGAGAGGCGATGCGCAGGGCAACCGAGTGGTGATGAGGTGCCAATCAAGTGATGATGCATGGAGCAGCCGAATGGTTATGAGGTGACCAACCGAGTAGCGATGCACGGAGCGGCCGAATGGTGATGAGGTGACCAACCGAGTGACGACGCGCGGAGTGGCCGAGTGGTGATGAGGTGACAAACCAAGTTGCGACCCGCGGAGCGGCCGAGTGGTGATGAGGTGACCAACCAAGTGGCGACGCGCGGAGCGGCCGAGTGGTAATGAGGTGACCAACCGAGTGGGGATGCGCGGGGCGGCCGAGAGGTGATGAGTTGATCAACCGAGTGGCGACACGTGGAACGGCCGAGTGGTGATGAGGTGACCAACCGAGAGGCGACGTGCGGGGTGGCCGATTGGTGATGAGGTGACCAATCGAGTGCCGACGCACGGAGCGGCCGAGTGGTGTGAGGTGACCAATCAAGTGGCGACGCGCGGAGCGGCCGAGTGGTGATGAGGTGACCAACCGAGTGGCGACGCACGGAGCGGCCGAGTGGTGATGAGGCGACCAACCGAGTAACGACGCGCGGATCAGTCGAGTGATGATTAGGCGATCAACCGAGTGACGACGCGCGGAGCAGCCGAGTGGTGATGAGGTGACCAACCGAGTGGCGACGCCCGGCCGGCCGAGTGGTGATGAGGTGACCAACCGAGTGCCGATGCGTAGAGCGGCCGAGTGGTGATGAGGTGACCAACCAAGAGGCGATGCGCAGGGCGACCGAGTGGTGATGAGGTGACCATCCAAGTGACGACGCGCGGAGCCGCCGATTGGTTATGAGGTGACCAACCGAGTGGCGACACACGGAGTGGCCAAATGGTGATGAGTTGACCAACCGAGTGGCGACGCGCGGAGCGTCCGAGTGGTGATGAGGCGACCAACCGAGTGGCGATGGGCGGAGCGGCCGAGTGGTGATGAGGTGACCAACCAAGTTGCGACGCGCGGAGCGGGCGAGTGGTGATGAGGTGACCAACCGAGTGGGGATGCGTGGGGCGGCCGAGAGGTGATGAGGTGATCAACCGAGTGGTGACGCGCGGAGCGGCCGAGTGGTGATGAGGTGACCAACCGAATGGCGATGCATGGACCGGCCGAGTGGTGATGAGGTAACCAACGGAGAGGCAACGCGCGGGGCGGCTGAGTGGTGATGACGTGACCAATCAAGTAGCGACACGCGGAGCCGCCAAATGGTTATGTCGTGACCAATAGAGTGGCGAGGCCCCCGAGTGGCGACGCGCGGAGCGGCCGAGTGGTGATGAGGCGACAAACCGATTGGCGATGCGCGAAGCGGCCAGAGGTGATGAGGTGACCAACCGAGTGGCGGCGCGCGGAGCGGCCGAGTGGTGATGAGGTGACCAATCGAGTGGCGATGCGCGGAGCGGCCGAGTGATGATGAGGTGACCAACCGAGTGGCGACGCGTGGGCGGCAGGGAGGTGACGAGGCGATCAACCAAGTGGCGACGCGCGGAGAGGTCGAGTGGTGACGAGGTGACCAACCGAGAGGCGATGGGCGGAGCGGCCGAGTGGTGATGAGGTGACCAACCGAGTGGCGACGCCCGGGCGGCAGAGTGGCGATGAGGTGACCAACCAAGTGGCGATGCGCAGAGTGGCCGAGTGGTGATGAGGTGACCAACCGAGAGGCGATGCGCAGGGCAACCGAGTGGTGATGAGGTGCCAATCAAGTGATGATGCATGGAGCAGCCGAATGGTTATGAGGTGACCAACCGAGTGGCGATGCACGGAGCGGCCGAATGGTGATGAGGTGACCAACCGAGTGACGACGCGCGGAGTGGCCGAGTGGTGATTAGGTGACAAACCAAGTTGCGACCCGCGGAGCGGCCGAGTGGTGATGAGGTGACCAACCAAGTGGCGACGCGCGGAGCGGCCGAGTGGTAATGAGGTGACCAACCGAGTGGGGATGCGCGGGGCGGCCGAGAGGTGATGAGTTGATCAACCGAGTGGCGACGCGTGGAACGGCCGAGTGGTGATGAGGTGACCAACCGAGAGGCGACGTGCGGGGTGGCCGAATGGTGATGAGGTGACCAATCAAGTAGCGATGCGCGGAGCGGCCGAAAGGATATGAGGTGACCAACCGAGTGGCGACGCCCGGAGCGGCCGAACGGCAATGAGGTGACCAACCGAGTGGCAACGCGCGGAGCGTCCGAGTGCTGACGAGGTGACCAACCGAGTGGCGACGAGCGGAGCGGCCGAGTGGTGATGAGGTAACCAACCGAGAGGCAACACGCGGGGCGGCGGAGTGGTGATAAAGTGACCAATCAAGTAGCGACGCGCGGAGCAGCCGAATGGTTATGAGGTGACCAACCGAGTGGCGACGCGCGGAGCGGCGGAGTGGCCGAAAGGATATGAGGTGACCAACCGGGTGTTGACGCGCGGAACGTGCGAGTAGTGATGTGGTGACCAACCAAGTGGCGACACGCGGAGCGCCCGGGTGGTGATGAGGTGACCAACCAAGTGTTGACGCGCGCAGCGGCCGAGTGGTGATGAGGTGACCAACCGAGTGATGACGCATGGAGCGACTGCGTGTTGACGAGGTGACCAATCGAGTGGCGATGCGCGGAGCGGCCGAGTGCTGATGAGGTGACCAACTGAGAGGCAATGCGCGGGGCGGCCGAGTGGTGATGAGATGACCAACCAAGTGGTGACGCGCCGTGCGGCTGAATGGTGATGAGATGACCAACCGAGTGGCGACACGCGGAGAGGCCGAGTGGTGATGAGGTGACAAACCGAATGCGACTCTTGGGGCGGCCGAGTGGTGAAGAGGTTACCGACCGAGTGGTGATGCGCGGAGCGGCCGAGTGGTGATGAGGTGACCAACCGAGTGGCGACGCGCGGAGCGGCCAAGTGGTGATGAGGTGACCAACCGAGTGGCGACGCGCGGAGCGGCCAAGTGGTGATGAGGTGACCAACCGAGTGGCGACGCGCGGAGCGGTTGAGAGGTGATGAGGTGATCAACCGAGTGGCGACGCGCGGAGCGTCCGGGTGATGATGATGTGACTATCCGAGTGCCGACGCGCGGGGCGGCCGAGTGGTGATGAGGTGACCAACCGAGTGGCGACGCGCGGAGCAGCCGAGTGGTGATGAGGTGACCAACAGAGGCGACGCGCGGGGCGGCCGAGTGGTGATGAGATTACCAACCAAGTGGTGACGCGCGGAGCAGCCGAATGGTTATGAGGTGACCAACCGAGTGGCGACGCGCAGAGCGGCCGAATGGTGATGAGATGACCAACCGAGTGGCTATGCGCGGAGCTTCTGAGTGGTGATAAGGTGACCAACCGAGTAACGACGCGCGGAGCGGCCGAGTGTTGATGAGGTGACCAACCAAGTGGTGACGCGCGGAGCGGCCGAGTGGTGATAAGGTGACCAACCAAGTGGCGACGCGTGGGGGCGGCCGAGTGGTGATGAGGTGAACAACCAAGTGGCGACGCGCGGAGTGGCCGAGTGGTGATGAGGTGACCAACCGATAGGCGACGTGCGGGGCGGCCGAATGGTGATGAGGTGACAAATCAAGTAGCGACGCGCGGAGCAGCCGAATGGTTATGAGGTGACCAACCGAGTGGCGACGCCCCTGAGTAGCGACGCACGGAGAGGCCGAGTGGTGATGAGGTGACCAACCGAGTGAAGACGCGTGGGGCGGCCGAGAGGTGACGAGGCAATCAACCGAGTGACGACGCGCGGAGCAGTCGAGTGATGATGAGGCGATCAACCGAGTGACGACGCGCGGAGCGGCCGAGTGGTGATGTGGTGATCAACCAAGAGACGACGCGCGGGATGGCTGAATGGTGTTGAGGTGACCAATCAAGTGGCGACTCGCGGAGCGGCCGAATGGTTACGAGGAGACCAACCGAGTGGCGACGCCCGGAGCGGCGGAGTGGTGATGAGGTGACCAACCAAGTGGCGACGCGCGGAGCGGCCGAGTGGTGATGAGGTGACCAACCGAGTGCCGACGCGCGGAGCCGAGTGGTGATGAGGTGAGCAACCGAGTGGCGACACGCGGAGCGGCTGACTGGTGATGAGATGACCAACCGAGTGGCGACGCGCGGAGCGGCCGAGTGGTGATGAGGTGACCAACCAAGAGGCAACGCGTGGGGCAGCCGGGTGGTGATGAGGTGACCAACGAAGTGGCGATGCACGGAGAGGCCGAGTGGTGATTAGGTGACCAAGCAAATGCGACTCTTGAGACAGCCGAGTGGTGATGAGATGACCAACCAAGTGGCGACGCGCGGAGCGGCCAAGTGGTGATGAGGTGACCAACCGAGTGGCGACGCGCGGAGCGGCCAAGTGGTGATGAGGTGACCAACCGAGTGGCGACGCGCGGAGCGGTTGAGAGGTGATGAGGTGATCAACTGAGTGGCGACGCGCGGAGCGTCTGGGTGATGATGATGTGACTATCCGAGTGCCGACGCGCGGGGCGGCCGAGTGGTGATGAGGTGACCAACCGAGTGGCGACGCGCGGAGCAGCCGAGTGGTGATGAGGTGACCAACAGAGGCGACGCGCGGGGCGGCCGAGTGGTGATGAGATTACCAACCAAGTGGTGACGCGCGGAGCAGCCGAATGGTTATGAGGTGACCAACCAAGTGGCGACGCGCGGAGTGGCCGAGTGGTGATGAGATGACCAACCGAGTGGCTATGCGCGGAGCTTCTGAGTGGTGATAAGGTGACCAACCGAGTAATGACGCGCGAAGCGGCCGAGTGTTGATGAGGTGACCAACCAAGTGGTGACGCGCGGAGCGGCCGAGTGGTGATAAGGTGACCAACCAAGTGGCGACGCGTGGGGGTGGCCGAGTGGTGATGAGGTGAACAACCAAGTGGCGACGCGCGGAGTGGCCGAGTGGTGATGAGGTGACCAACCGATAGGCGACGTGTGGGGCGGCCGAATGGTGATGAGGTGACAAATCAAGTAGCGACGCGCGGAGCAGCCGAATGGTTATGAGGTGACCAACCGAGTGGCGACGCCCCTGAGTGGCGACGCACGGAGAGGCCGAGTGGTGATGAGGTGACCAACCGAGTGAAGACGCGTGGGGAGGCCGAGAGGTGACGAGGCAATCAACCGAGTGACGACGCGCGGAGCAGTCGAGTGATGATGAGGCGATCAACCGAGTGACGACGCGTGGAGCGGCCGAGTGGTGATGTGGTGATCAACCAAGAGACGACGCGCGGGACGGCCGAATGGTGTTGAGGTGACCAATCAAGTGGCGACTCGCGGAGCGGCCGAATGGTTACGAGGTGACCAACCGAGTGGCGACGCCCGGAGCGGCGGAGTGGTGATGAGGTGACCAACCAAGTGGCGACGCGCGGAGCGGCCGAGTGGTGATGAGGTGACCAACCGAGTGCCGACGCGCGGAGCCGAGTGGTGATGAGGTGAGCAACCGAGTGGCGACACGCGGAGCGGCTGACTAGTGATGAGATGACCAACCGAGTGGCGACGCGCGGAGCGGCCGAGTGGTGATGAGGTGACCAACCAAGAGGCAACGCGTGGGGCAGCCGGGTGGTGATGAGGTGACCAACGAAGTGGCGATGCACGGAGAGGCCGAGTGGTGATTAGGTGACCAAGCAAATGCGACTCTTGAGACAGCCGAGTGGTGATGAGATGACCAAGCAAGTGGTGATGCACGGGGCGGTCGTGTGGTGATGAGGTGACCAACCGAGTGGCGACGCACGAAGCGGCCGAACGGCGATGAGGAGACCAAACCGAGTGGCGACGCGCGAAGCGTCTGAGTGGTGACGAGGTGACCAACCGAGTGGCGATGCGCGGGGCGGCCGAGTGGTGATGAGGTAACCAACTGAGAGGCAGCGCACGGGGCGGCCGAGTGGTGATGACGTGACCAATCAAGTAGCGACGTGCGGAGCAGCCGAATGGTTATGAGGTGACCAACCGAGTGGCGAGGCCCCCGAGTGGCGACGCGCGGAGCGGCAGAGTGGTGATGAGGTGACCAACCGAGAGGCAACGCGCGGGGCGGCCAAGTGGTGATTAGGTGACCAACCGAGTGGCGGCGCGCGGAGCGGCTGAGTGGTGATGAGGGGACCAATCGAGTGGCGATGCGCGGAGCGGCCGAGTGGTGATGAAGTGACCAACCGAGTGGCGACGCGTGGGGCGGCCGAGAGGTGACGAGGCGATCAACCAAGTGGCGACGCGCGGAGCGGTCGAGTGGTGATGAGGTAACCAACCGAGAGGCAACGCGTGGGGCGGCAGAGTGGTGATAAAGTGACCAATCAAGTAGCGACGCGCGGAGCAGCCGAATGGTTATGAGGTGACCAACCGAGTGGCGACGCACGGAGCGGCCAAGTGGTGATGAGGTAACCAACGGAGAGGCAACGCGCGGGGCGGCCGAGTGGATGACGTGACCAATCAAGTAGCGACGCGCGGAGCCGCCGAATGGTTATGTGGTGACCAACAGAGTGGCGAGGGCCCCGAGTGGCGACGCGCGGAGCGGCCGAGTGGTAATGAGGCGACCAACCGATTGGCGACGCGCGAAGCGACCAGTGGTGATGAGGTGACCAACCGAGTGGCGGCGCGCGGAGCGGCCGAGTGGTGATGAGGTGACCAATCGAGTGGCGACGCGCGGAGCGGCCGAGTGATGATGAGGTGACCAACCGAGTGGCGACGCGTGGGGCGGCAGGGAGGTGACGAGGCGATCAACCGAGTGGCAACGGGCGGAGAGGTCGAGTGGTGATGAGGTGACCAACTGAGAGGCGACGGGCGGAGCGGCAGAGTGTTGATGAGGTGACCAACCCAGTGGCGACGCCCGGGCGGCAGAGTGGCGATGAGGTGACCAACCGAGTGGCGATGCGCCGAGGGGCCGAGTGGTGATGAGGTGACCAACCGAGAGACGATGCACAGGGCAACCGAGTGGTGATGAGGTGACCAATCAAGTGACGACGCATGGAGTGGCCGAATGGTGATGAGGTGACCAACCGAGTGGCGATGCACGGAGCGGCCGAATGGTGATGAGGTGACCAACCTAGTGACGACACGTGGAGCGGCCGAGTGGTGATGAGGTGACAAACCAAGTTGCGACGCGCGGGGCGGCCGAGTGGTGATGAGGTGACCAACCAAGTGGCGACGCGCGGAGCGGCCGAGTAGTAATGAGGTGACCAACCGAATGGGGATGCGAAGGGCGGCCGAGAGGTGATTAGTTGATCAACCGAGTGGCGACGCACGGAACAACCGAGAGGCGACGTGCGAGGCGGCCGAATGGTGATGAGGTGACCAATCAAGTAGCGACGCGCGGAGCGGCCGAAAGGATATGAGGTGACCAACCAGGTGTTGACGCGCGGAACGGCCGAGTAGTGATGTGGTGACCAACCAAGTGGCGACACGCGGAGCGGCCGGGTAGTGATGAGGTGACCAGGCAAGTGTTGACGCGCGGAGCGGCCGACTGGTGATGAGGTGACCAACCGAGTGATGACACATGGAGCGACTGCGTGGTGATGAGGTGACCAACCGAGTGGCGACGCGCGAAGCGGCCGAGTGGTGATGAGGTGACCAACTGAGAGGCAACAAGCGGGGCGGCCGAGTGGTGATGAGGTGACCAACCAAGTGGTGACGCGCCGTGCGGCTGAATGGTGATGAGATGACCAACCGAGTGGCGACACGCGGAGAGGCCGAGTGGTGATGAGGTGACCAACCGAATGCGACTCTTGGGGCGGCCGAGTGGTGAAGAGGTTACGGACCGAGTGGTGACGCGCGGAGCGGCCGAGTGGTGATGAGGTCACCAACCAAGTGGCGACGCGCGGAGCGGCCAAGTGGTGATGAGGTGACCAACCGAGTGGCGACGCGCGGGGCGGTTGAGGGGTGATGAGGTGATCAACCGAGTGGCGACGCGCGGAGCGTCTGGGTGATGATGAGGTGACTATCCGAGTGCCGACGCGCGGGGCGGCCGAGTGGTGATGAGGTGACCAACCGAGTGGCGACGCGCGGAGCAGCTGAGTGGTGATGAGGTGACCAACCGAGGCGACGCGCGGGGCGGCCGAGTGGTGATGAGGTTACCAACCATGTGGTGACGCGCGGAGCAGCCGAATGGTTATGAGGTGGCCAACCGAGTGGCGACGCGCGGAGCGGCCGAATGGTGATGAGATGACCAACCGAGTGGCTATGCGCAGAGCTTCTGAGTGGTGATAAGGTGACCAACTAAGTAACGACGCGCGGAGCGGCCGAGTGTTGATGAGGTGACCAACCAAGTGGTGACGCGCGGAGCGGCCGAGTGGTGATAAGGTGACCAACCAAGTGGCGACGCGTGGGGGTGGCCGAGTGGTGATGAGGTGATCAACCGAGTGGCGACGCGCGGAGTGGCCGAGAGGTGATGAGGTAACCAACCGAGAGGCAACGCGCGGGGCGGCGGAGTGGTGATAACGTGACCAATCAAGTAGCGACGCGCGGAGCAGCCGAATGGTTATGAGGTGACCAACCGAGTGGCGACGCGCGGAGCGGCGGAGTGGTGATGAGGTGACCAACCAAGAGGCAACGCGCGGGGCGGCCGAGTGGTGATGAGGCGACCAACCGTTTGGCGACGCGCGGAGAGGCCGAGTGGTGATGAGGAGACCAACCGAGTGGCGACGCACGGAACGGCCGAGTGGTGATGAGGTGACCAATCGAGTGGCGACACGCGGAGCGGCCGAGTGGTGATGAGGTGACCAACCGAGTGGCGACGCACGGAGCGGCCGAGTGGTGATGAGGCGACCAACCGAGTAACGACGCGCAGATCAGTCGAGTGATGATTAGGCGATCAACCGAGTGACGACGCGCGGAGCGGCCGAGTGGTGATGAGGTGACCAACCGAGTGGCAACGCCCGGCCCGCCGACTGGTGATGAGGTGACCAACCGCGTGGCGGTGCGCAGAGCGGCCGAGTGGTGATGAGGTGACCAACCGAGAGGCGATGCGCAGGGCGACCGAGTGCTGATGAGGTGACCATCCATGTGACGACGCGCGGAGCAGCCGATTGGTTATGAGGTGACCAACCGAGTGGCGACGCACGGAGCGGCCGAATGGTGATGAGGTGACCAACCGAGTGGCGACGCGCGAAGCATCTGAGTGGTGATGAGGCGACCAACCGAGTGGCGAAGGGCGGAGCGGCCGAGTGGTGATGAGGTGACCAACCAAGTTGCGACGCGCGGAGCGGCCGAGTGGTGATGAGGTGACCAACCGAGTGGGGATGCGTGGGGCGGCCGACAGGTGATGAGGTGATCAACCGAGTGGTGACGCGCGGAGCAGCCGAGTGGTGATGAGGTGACCAACCGAATGGCAACGCGCGGGGCGGCCGTGTGGTGATGATGTGACCAATCAAGTAGCGACGCGCGGAGCCGCCGAATGGTTATGTGGTGACCAATAGAGTGGCGAGGCCCCCGAGTGGCGACGCGCGGAGCGGCCGAGTGGTGATGAGGCGACAAACCGATTGTCGACGCGCGAAGCGGCCAGTGGTGATGAGGTGACCAACCGAGTGGCGGCGCGCGGAGCGGCCGAGTGGTGATGAGGTGACCAATCAAGTGGCGACGCGCGGAGCGGCCGAATGATGATGAGGTGACCAACCGAGTGGCGACGCGTGGGCGGCAGGGAGGTGACGAGGCGATCAACCGAGTGGCGACGCGCGGAGAGGTCGAGTGGTGATGAGGTGACCAACCGAGAGGCGACGGGCGGAGCGGCCGAGTGGTGATGTGGTGACCAACCGAGTGGCGACGCTTGGGCGGCAGAGTGGCGATGAGGTGACCAACCGAGTGGCGATGCGCAGAGTGGCCGAGTGGTGATGAGGTGACCAACCGAGAGGCGATGCGCAGGGCAACCGAGTGGTGATGAGGTGCCAATCAAGTGACGACGCATGGAGCAGCCGAATGGTTATGAGGTGACCAACCGAGTGACGACGCGCGGAGCGGCCAAGTGGTGATTAGGTGACAAACCAAGTTGCGGCCCGTGGAGCGGCCGAGTGGTTATGAGGTGACCAACCAAGTGGCGGCGCGCGGAGCGGCCGAGTCGTAATGAGGTGACCAACTGAGTGGGGATGCGCGGGGCGGCCGAGAGGTGATGAGTTGATCAACTGACTGGCGACGCATGGAACGGGCGAGTGGTGATGAGGTGACCAACCGAGAGGCGACGTGCGGGGTGGCCGAATGGTGATGAGGTGACCAATCAAGTAGCGACGCGCGGAGCGGCCGAAAGGATATGAGGTGACCGACCGAGTGGCGACGCCCGGAGCAGCCGAACGGCGATGAGGTGACCAACCGAGTGGCGACGCCTGGAGCGTCCGAGTGGTGACGAGGTGACCAACCGAGTGGCGACGCGCGGAGCGGCCGAGTGGTGATGAGGTAACCAACCGAGAGGAAATGCGCGGGGCGGCCGAGTAGTGATGACATGACCAATCAAGTAGCGACGCGCGGAGCAGCCGAATGGTTATGAGGTGACCAACCGAGTGGCGAGGCCCCCGAGTGGCGACGCGCGGAGCGGCGGAGTGGTGATGAGGTGACCAACCGAGAGGCAACGCGCGGGGCGGCCAAGTGGTGATTAGGCGACCAACCGTTCGGCGACGCGCGAAGCGGCCAGTGGTGAGGAGGTGACCAACCGAGTGGCGGCGCGTGGAGCGGCCGAGTGGTGATGAGGTGACCAATCGAGTGGCGACGCGCGGAGCGGCCGAGTGGTGATGAGGTGACCAACCGAGAGGCAATGCGCGGGGTGGCCGAGTGGTGATGAGGTGACCAATCAAGTAGCGACGCGCGCAGCAGCCGAATGGTTATGAGGTGACCAACCGAGTGGCGACGCGCGGTGCGGTGGAGTGGTGATGAGGTGACCAACCGAGAGGCAACCCGCGGGGCGGCCGAGTGGTGATGAGGCGACCAACCGTTTGGCGATGCGCGAAGCGGCCAGTGGTGATGAGGTGACCAACCGAGTGGCGGCGTGCATAGCGGCCGAGTGGTTATGAGGTGACCAAGCGAGTGGCGACGCGCGGAGCGGCGGAGTGGTGATGAGGTGACCAACCGAGTGGCGATTCGTGGGGCGGCCGAGAGGTGACGAGGCGATCAACCGAGTGACGACGCGCGGATCAGTCGAGTGATGATGAGGCGATCAACCGAGTGACGACGCGCGGAGCGGCCTAGTGGTGATGAGGTGACCAACCGAGTGGCGACGCCCGGGCGGCCGAGTGGTGATGAGGTCACCAACCGAGTGGCGATGCGCAGAGCGGCCGAGTGGTGATGAGGTGACCAACTGAGAGGCGATGCGCAGGGCGACCGAGTGGTGATGAGGTGACCAACCAAGTGACGACGCGCGGAGCAGCCGAATGGTTATGAGGTGACCAACCGAGTGGCAACGCACGGAGCGGCCGAATGGTGATGAGGTGACCAACCGTGTTGCAACGCGCGGAGCGTCCGAGTCGTGATGAGGCGACCCACCGAGTGGCGACGGGCGGAGGGGCGAGTGGTGATGAGGTGACGAACCAAGTTGCGACGGGCGGAGCGGCCGAGTGGTGATGAGGTGACCAACCGAGTGGGGATGCATGGGGCGGCCGAGAGGTGATGAGGTGATCAACCGAGTGGTGATGCGCGGAGCGGCCGAGTGGTGATGAGGTGACCAATCGAGTGGCGACGCACGGAGCGGCCGAGTGGTGATGAGGTAACCAACGGAGAGGCAAGGCGTGGGGCGGCCGAGTGGTGATGACGTGACCAATCAAGTAGCGACGCGCGGAGCCGCCGAATGGTTATGTGGTGACCAACAGAGTGGCGAGGACCCCGAGTGGCGACGCGCGGAGCGGCCGAGTGGTAATGAGGCGACCAACCGATTGGCGACACGCGAAGCGGCCAGTGGTGATGAGGTGACCAACCGAGTGGCGGCGCGCGGAGCGGCCGAGTGGTGATGAGGTGACCAATCGAGTGGCGACGCGCGGAGCGGCCGAGTGATGATGAGGTGACCAACCGAGTGGCGACGCGTGGGGCGGCCGAGTGGTGATGAGGCGACCAACCGAGTAACGACGCGCAGATCAGTCCAGTGATGATTAGGCGATCAACCGAGTGACGATGCGCGGAGCGGCCCAGTGGTGATGAGGTGACCAACCAAGTGGCAACGCCCGGCCGGCCGACTGGTGATGAGGTGACCAACCGCGTGGCGGTGGGCAGAGCGGCCGAGTGGTGATGAGGTGACCAACCGAGAGGCGATACGCAGGGCGACCGAGTGGTGATGAGGTGACCATCCAAGTGACGACGCGCGGAGCAGCCGATTGGTTATGAGGTGACCAACCGAGTGGCGACGCACGGAGCGGCCGAATGGTGATGAGGTGACCAACCGAGTGGCGACGCGCGGAGCGTCTGAGTGGTGATGAGGCGACCAACCGAGTGGCGACGGGCGGAGCGGCCGAGTGGTGATGAGGTGACCAACCAAGTTGCGACGCGCGGAGCGGCCGAGAGGTGATGAGGTGATCAACCGAGTGGTGACGCGCAGAGCGGCCGAGTGGTGATGAGGTGACCAACCGAATGGCGATGCACGGAGCGGCCGAGTGGTGATGAGGTAACCAACGGAGAGGCAACGCGCGGGGCGGCCGTGTGGTGATGATGTGACCAATCAAGTAGCGACGCGCGGAGCCGCCGAATGGTTATGTGGTGACCAATAGAGTGGCGAGGCCCCCGAGTGGTGACGCGCGGAGCGGCCGAGTGGTGATGAGGCGACAAACCGATTGGCGACGCGCGAAGCGGCCAGTGGTGATGAGGTGACCAACCGTGTGGCGGCGCGCGGAGCGGCCGAGTGGTGATGAGGTGACCAATCGAGTGGCGCGGCCGAGTGATGATGAGGTGACCAACCGAGTGGCGACGCGTGGGCGGCAGGGAGGTGACGAGGCGATCAACCGAGTGGCGACGCACGGAGAGGTCGAGTGGTGATGAGGTGACCAACCGAGAGGCGACGGGCGGAGCGGCCGAGTGGTGATGAGGTGACCAACCGAGTGGCGACGCTTGGGCGGCAGAGTGGCGATGAGGTGACCAACCGAGTGGCGATGCGCAGAGCGGCCGAGTGGTGATGAGGTGACCAACCGAGAGGCGATGCGCAGGGCAACCGAGTGGTGATGAGGTGCCAATCAAGTGATGACGCATGGAGCAGCAGAATGGTTATGAGGTGACCAACCGAGTGGCGATGCACGGAGCGGCCGAATGCTGATGAGGTGACCAACCGAGTGACGATGCGTGGAGCGGCCGAGTGGTGATTAGGTGACAAACCAAGTTGCGACCCGCGGAGCGGCCGAGTGGTGATGAGGTGACCAACCAAGTGGCGGCACGCGGAGCGGCCGAGTGGTAATGAGGTGACCAAGTGAGTGGGGATGCGCGGGGCGGCCGAGAGGTGATGAGTTGATCAACTGAGTGGCGACGCGTGGAACGGCTGAGTGGTGATGAGGTGACATCCCGAGAGGCGACGTGCGGGGTGGCCGAAAGGTGATGAGGTGACCAACGGAGAGGCAACGCGCGGGGCGGCCGTGTGGTGATGATGTGACCAGTCAAGTAGCGACGCGCGGAGCCGTCGAATGGTTATGTGGTGACCAATAGAGTGGCGATGCGCAGAGCGGCCGAGTGGTGATGAGGTGACCAACTGAGAGGCGATGCGCAGGGCGACCGAGTGGTGATGAGGTGACCAACCAAGTGACGACGCGCGGAGCAGCCGAATGGTTATGAGGTGACCAACCGAGTGGCAACGCACGGAGCGGCCGAATGGTGATGAGGTGACCAACCGTGTTGCAACGCGCGGAGCGTCCGAGTCGTGATGAGGCGACCCACCGAGTGGCGACGGGCGGAGGGGCGAGTGGTGATGAGGTGACGAACCAAGTTGCGACGGGCGGAGCGGCCGAGTGGTGATGAGGTGACCAACCGAGTGGGGATGCATGGGGCGGCCGAGAGGTGATGAGGTGATCAACCGGGTGGTGATGCGCGGAGCGGCCGAGTGGTGATGAGGTGACCAATCGAGTGGCGACGCACGGAGCGGCCGAGTGGTGATGAGGTAACCAACGGAGAGGCAACGCGTGGGGCGGCCGAGTGGTGATGACGTGACCAATCAAGTAGCGACGCGCGGAGCCGCCGAATGGTTATGTGGTGACCAACAGAGTGGCGAGGACCCCGAGTGGCGACGCGCGGAGCGGCCGAGTGGTAATGAGGCGACCAACCGATTGGCGACACGCGAAGCGGCCAGTGGTGATGAGGTGACCAACCGAGTGGCGGCGCGCGGAGCGGCCGAGTGGTGATGAGGTGACCAATCGAGTGGCGACGCGCGGAGCGGCCGAGTGATGATGAGGTGACCAACCGAGTGGCGACGCGTGGGGCGGCTGAGTGGTGATGAGGCGACCAACCGAGTAACGACGCGCAGATCAGTCCAGTGATGATTAGGCGATCAACCGAGTGACGATGCGCAGAGCGGCCAAGTGGTGATGAGGTGACCAACCGAGTGGCAACGCCCGGCCGGCCGACTGGTGATGAGGTGACCAACCGCGTGGCGGTGGGCAGAGCGGCCGAGTGGTGATGAGGTGACCAACCGAGAGGCGATACGCAGGGCGACCGAGTGGTGATGAGGTGACCATCCAAGTGACGACGCGCGGAGCAGCCGATTGGTTATGAGGTGACCAACCGAGTGGCGACGCACGGAGCGGCCGAATGGTGATGAGGTGACCAACCGAGTGGCGACGCGCGGAGCGTCTGAGTGGTGATGAGGCGACCAACCGAGTGGCAACGGGCGGAGCGGCCGAGTGGTGATGAGGTGACCAACCAAGTTGCGACGCGCGGAGCGGCCGAGAGGTGATGAGGTGATCAACCGAGTGGTGACGCGCAGAGCAGCCGAGTGGTGATGAGGTGACCAACCGAATGGCGATGCACGGAGCGGCCGAGTGGTGATGAGGTAACCAACGGAGAGGCAACGCGCGGGGCGGCCGTGTGGTGATGATGTGACCAATCAAGTAGCGACGCGCGGAGCCGCCGAATGGTTATGTGGTGACCAATAGAGTGGCGAGGCCCCCGAGTGGCGACGCGCGGAGCGGCCGAGTGGTGATGAGGCGACAAACCGATTGGCGACGCGCGAAGCGGCCAGTGGTGATGAGGTGACCAACCGTGTGGCGGCGCGCGGAGCGGCCGAGTGGTGATGAGGTGACCAATCGAGTGGCGACGCGCGGAGCGGCCGAGTAATGATGAGGTGACCAACCGAGTGGCGACGCGTGGGCGGCAGGGAGGTGACGAGGCGATCAACCGAGTGGCGACGCGCGGAGAGGTCGAGTGGTGATGAGGTGACCAACCGAGAGGCGACGGGCGGAGCGGCCGAGTGGTGATGAGGTGACCAACCGAGTGGCGACGCTTGGGCGGCAGAGTGGCGATGAGGTGACCAACCGAGTGGCGATGCGCAGAGCGGCCGAGTGGTGATGAGGTGACCAACCGAGAGGCGATGCGCAAGGCAACCGAGTGGTGATGAGGTGCCAATCAAGTGATGACGCATGGAGCAGCCGAATGGTTATGAGGTGACCAACCGAGTGGCGATGCACGGAGCGGCCGAATGCTGATGAGGTGACCAACCGAGTGACGACGCGTGGAGCGGCCGAGTGGTGATTAGGTGACAAACCAAGTTGCGACCCGCGGAGCGGCCGAGTGGTGATGAGGTGACCAACCAAGTGGCGGCGCGCGGAGCGGCCGAGTGGTAATGAGGTGACCAAGTGAGTGGGGATGCGCGGGGCGGCCGAGAGGTGATGAGTTGATCAACTGAGTGGCGACGCGTGGAACGGCCGAGTGGTGATGAGGTGACATCCCGAGAGGCGACGTGCGGGGTGGCCGAAAGGTGATGAGGTGACCAACGGAGAGGCAACGCGCGGGGCGGCCGTGTGGTGATGATGTGACCAGTCAAGTAGCGACGCGCGGAGCCGTCGAATGGTTATGTGGTGACCAATAGAGTGGCGAGGCCCCCGAGTGGCGACGCGCGGAGCGGCCGAGTGGTGATGAGGCGACAAACCGATTGGCGACGCGCGAAGCATCCAGTGGTGATGAGGTGACCAACCGAGTGGCGGCGCGCGGAGCGGCCGAGTGG
Organism: Triticum monococcum; assembly: GCA_034509565.1. NCBI lineage: Eukaryota > Viridiplantae > Streptophyta > Magnoliopsida > Poales > Poaceae > Triticum > Triticum monococcum. The sequence continues at coordinate 248,662,639 of CM067843.1, forward strand.
TGATGAGGTGACCAATCGAGTGGCGACGCGTGGAGCGGCCGAGTGATGATGAGGTGACCAACCGAGTGGCGACGCGTGGGCGGTAGGGAGGTGACGAGGCGATCAACCGAGTGGCGACGCGCGGAGAGGTCGAGTGGTGATGAGGTGACCAACCGAGAGGCGACGGGCGGAGCGGCCGAGTGGTGATGAGGTGACCAACCGAGTGGCAACGCTTGGGCGGCAGAGTGGCGATGAGGTGACCAACCGAGTGGCGATGCGCAGAGCGGCCGAGTGGTGATGAGGTGACCAACCGAGAGGCGATGCGCAGGGCAACCGAGTGGTGATGAGGTGCCAATCAAGTGACGACGCATGGAGCAGCCGAATGGTTATGAGGTGACCAACCGAGTGGCGATGCACGGAGCGGCCGAATGGTGATGAGGTGACCAACCGAGTGACGACGCGCGGAGCGGCCAAGTGGTGATTAGGTGAAAAACCAAGTTGCGGCCCGTGGAGCGGCTGAGTGGTTATGAGGTGACCAACCAAGTGGCGGCGCGCGGAGCGGCCGAGTGGTAATGAGGTGACGAACTGAGTGGGGATGCGCGGGGCGGCCGAGAGGTGATGAGTTGATCAACCGACTGGCGACGCATGGAACGGCCGAGTGGTGATGAGGTGACCAACCGAGAGGCGACGTGCGGGGTGGCCGAATGGTGATGAGGTGACCAATCAAGTAGCGACGCGCGGAGCGGCCGAAAGGATATGAGGTGACCGACCGAGTGGCGACGCCCGGAGCAGCCGAACGGCGATGAGGTGACCAACCGAGTGGCGGTGACCAACCGAGTGGCGACGTGCGGAGCGGCCGAGTGGTGATAAGGTAACCAACCGAGAGGAAACGCGCGGGGCGGCCGAGTAGTGATGACGTGACGAATCAAGTAGCGATGCGCGGAGCAGCCGAATGGTTATGAGGTGACCAACCGAGTGGCGAGGCCCCCGAGTGGCGACGCGCGGAGCGGCGGAGTGGTGATGAGGTGACCAACCGAGAGGCAACGCGCGGGGCGGACAAGTGGTGATTAGGGGACCAACCGTTTGGCGACGCGCGAAGCGGACAGTGGTGAGGAGGTGACCAACCGAGTGGCGGGGCGTGGAGCGGCCGAGTGATGATGTGGTGACCAATCGAGTGGCGACGCGCGGAGCGGCCGAGTGATGATGAGGTGACCAACCGAGTGGCGACGCGTGGGGCGGCCGAGTGGTGATGAGGCGACCAACCGAGTAACGACGCGCAGATCAGTCCAGTGATGATTAGGCGATCAACCGAGTGACGACGCGCGGAGCGGCCGAGTGGTGATGAGGTGACCAACCGAGTGGCAACGCCCGACCGGCCGACTGGTGAAGAGGTGACCAACCGCGTGGCGGTGGGCAGAGCGGCCGAGTGGTGATGAGGTGACCAACCGAGAGGCGATACGCAGGGCGACCGAGTGGTGATGAGGTGACCATCCAAGTGACGACGCGCGGATCAGCCGATTGGTTATGAGGTGACCAACCGAGTGGCGACGCATGGAGCGGCCGAATGGTGATGAGGTGACCAACCGAGTGGCGACGCGCGGAGCGTCTGAGTGGTGATGAGGCGACCAACCGAGTGGCGACGGGCGGAGCGGCCGAGTGGTGATGAGGTGACCAACCAAGTTGCGACGCGCGGAGCGGCCGAGTGGTGATGAGGTGACCAACCGAGTGGGGATGCGTGGGGCGGCCGAGAGGTGATGAGGTGATCAACCGAGTGGTGACGCGCAGAGCGGCCGAGTGGTGATGAGGTGACCAACCGAATGGCGATGCACGGAGCGGCCGAGTGGTGATGAGGTAACCAACGGAGAGGCAACGCGCGGGGCGGCCGTGTGGTGATGATGTGACCAATCAAGTAGCGACGCGCGGAGCCGCCGAATGGTTATGTGGTGACCAATAGAGTGGCGAGGCCCCAGAGTGGCGACGCGCGGAGCGGCCGAGTGGTGATGAGGCGACAAACCGATTGGCGACGCGCGAAGCGGCCAGTGGTGATGAGGTGACCAACCGAGTGGCGGCGCGCGGAGCGGCCGAGTGGTGATGAGGTGTCCAATCGAGTGGCGACGCGCGGAGCGGCCGAGTGATGATGAGGTGACCAACCGAGTGGCGACGCGTGGGCGGCAGGGAGGTGACGAGGCGATCAACCGAGTGGTGACGCGCGGAGAGGTCGAGTGGTGATGAGGTGACCAACCGAGAGGCGACGGGCGGAGCGGCCGAGTGGTGATGAGGTGACCAACCGAGTGGCGACGCTTGGGCGGCAGAGTGGCGATGAGGTGACCAACCGAGTGGCGATGCGCAGAGCGGCCGAGTGGTGATGAGGTGACCAACCGAGAGGCGATGCGCAGGGCAACCGAGTGGTGATGAGGTGCCAATCAAGTGATGACGCATGGAGCAGCCGAATGGTTATGAGGTGACCAACCGAGTGGCGATGCACGGAGCGGCCGAATGCTGATGAGGTGACCAACCGAGTGACGACGCGTGGAGCGGCCGAGTGGTGATTAGGTGACAAACCAAGTTGCGACCCGCGGAGCGGCCGAGTGGTGATGAGGTGACCAACCAAGTGGCGGCGCGCGGAGCGGCCGAGTGGTAATGAGGTGACCAAGTGAGTGGGGATGCGCGGGGCGGCCGAGAGGTGATGAGTTGATCAACTGAGTGGCGACGCGTGGAACGGCCGCGTGGTGATGAGGTGACATCCCGAGAGGCGACGTGCGGGGTGGCCGAAAGGTGATGAGGTGACCAACGGAGAGGCAACGCGCGGGGCGGCCGTGTGGTGATGATGTGACCAGTCAAGTAGCGACGCGCGGAGCCGTCGAATGGTTATGTGGTGACCAATAGAGTGGCGAGGCCCCCGAGTGGCGACGCGCGGAGCGGCCGAGTGGTGATGAGGCGACAAACCGATTGGTGACGCGCGAAGCAGCCAGTGGTGATGAGGTGACCAACCGAGTGGCGGCGCGCGGAGCGGCCGAGTGGTGATGAGGTGACCAATCGAGTGGCGACGCGCGGAGCGGCCGAGTGATGATGAGGTGACCAACCGAGTGGCGACGTGTGGGCGGTAGGGAGGTGACGAGGCGATCAACCGAGTGGCGACGCGCGGAGAGGTCGAGTGGTGATGAGGTGACCAACCGAGAGGCGACGGGCGGAGCGGCCGAGTGGTGATGAGGTGACCAACCGAGTGGCGACGCTTGGGCGGCAGAGTGGTGATGAGGTGACCAACCGAGTGGCGATGCGCAGAGCGGCCGAGTGGTGATGAGGTGACCAACCGAGAGGCGATGCGCAGGGCAACCGAGTGGTGATGAGGTGCCAATCAAGTGACGACGCATGGAGCAGCCGAATGGTTATGAGGTGACCAACCGAGTGGCGATGCACGGAGCGGCCGAATGGTGATGAGGTGACCAACCGAGTGACGACGCGCGGAGCGGCCAAGTGGTGATTAGGTGAAAAACCAAGTTGCGGCCCGTGGAGCGGCTGAGTGGTTATGAGGTGACCAACCAAGTGGCGGCGCGCGGAGCGGCCGAGTGGTAATGAGGTGACCAACTGAGTGGGGATGCGCGGGGCGGCCGAGAGGTGATGAGTTGATCAACCGACTGGCGACGCATGGAACGGCCGAGTGGTGATGAGGTGACCAACCGAGAGGCGACGTGCGGGGTGGCCGAATGGTGATGAGGTGACCAATCAAGTAGCGACGCGCGGAGCGGCCGAAAGGATATGAGGTGACCGACCGAGTGGCGACGCCCGGAGCAGCCGAACGGCGATGAGGTGACCAACCGAGTGGCGACGCCTGGAGCGTCCGAGTGGTGACGAGGTGACCAACCGAGTGGCGACGTGCGGAGCGGCCGAGTGGTGATGAGGTAACCAACCGAGAGGAAACGCGCGGGGCGGCCGAGTAGTGATGACGTGACCAATCAAGTAGCGATGCGCGGAGCAGCCGAATGGTTATGAGGTGACCAACCGAGTGGCGAGGCCCCCGAGTGGCGACGCGTGGAGCGGCGGAGTGGTGATGAGGTGACCAACCGAGAGGCAACGCGCGGGGCGGCCAAGTGGTGATTAGGGGACCAACCGTTCGGCGACGCGCGAAGCGGACAGTGGTGAGGAGGTGACCAACCGAGTGGCGGGGCGTGGAGCGGCCGAGTGATGATGAGGTGACCAATCGAGTGGCGACGCGCGGAGCGGCCGAGTGATGATGAGGTGACCAACCGAGTGGCGACGCGTGGGGCGGCCGAGTGGTGATGAGGCGACCAACCGAGTAACGACGCGCAGATCAGTCCAGTGATGATTAGGCGATCAACCGAGTGACGACGCGCGGAGCGGCCGAGTGGTGATGAGGTGACCTACCGAGTGGCAACGCCCGACCGGCCGACTGGTGATGAGGTGACCAACCGCGTGGCGGTGGGCAGAGCGGCCGAGTGGTGATGAGGTGACCAACCGAGAGGCGATACGCAGGGCGACCGAGTGGTGATGAGGTGACCATCCAAGTGATGACGCGCGGAGCAGCCGATTGGTTATGAGGTGACCAACCGAGTGGCGACGCACGGAGCGGCCGAATGGTGATGAGGTGACCAACCAAGTGGCGACGCGCGGAGCGTCTGAGTGGTGATGAGGCGACCAACCGAGTGGCGACGGGCGGAGCGGCCGAGTGGTGATGAGGTGACCAACCAAGTTGCGACGCGCGGAGCGGCCGAGTGGTGATGAGGTGACCAACCGAGTGGGGATGCGTGGGGCGGCCGAGAGGTGATGAGGTGATCAACCGAGTGGTGACGCGCAGAGCGGCCGAGTGGTGATGAGGTGACCAACCGAATGGCGATGCACGGAGCGGCCGAGTGGTGATGAGGTAACCAACGGAGAGGCAACGCGCGGGGCGGCCGTGTGGTGATGATGTGACCAGTCAAGTAGCGACGCGCGGAGCCGCCGAATGGTTATGTGGTGACCAATAGAGTGGCGAGGCCCCCGAGTGGCGACGCGCGGAGCGGCCGAGTGGTGATATGGCGACAAACCGATTGGCGACGCGCGAAGCGGCCAGTGGTGATGAGGTGACCAACCGAGTGGCGGCGCGCGGAGCGGCCGAGTGGTGATGAGGTGACCAATCGAGTGGCGACGCGCGGAGCGGCCGAGTGATGATGAGGTGACCAACCGAGTGGCGACGCGTGGGCGGCAGGGAGGTGACGAGGCGATCAATCGAGTGGTGACGCGCGGAGAGGTCGAGTGGTGATGAGGTGACCAACCGAGAGGCGACGGGCGGAGCGGCCGAGTGGTGATGAGGTGACCAACCGAGTGGCGACGCTTGGGCGGCAGAGTGGCGATGAGGTGACCAACCGAGTGGCGATGCGCAGAGCGGCCGAGTGGTGATGAGGTGACCAACCGAGAGGCGATGCGCAGGGCAACCGAGTGGTGATGAGGTGCCAATCAAGTGATGACGCATGGAGCAGCCGAATGGTTATGAGGTGACCAACCGAGTGGCGATGCACGGAGCGGCCGAATGCTGATGAGGTGACCAACCGAGTGACGACGCGTGGAGCGGCCGAGTGGTGATTAGGTGACAAACCAAGTTGCGGCCCGCGGAGCGGCCGAGTGGTGATGAGGTGACCAACCAAGTGGCGGCGCGCGGAGCGGCCGAGTGGTAATGAGGTGACCAAGTGAGTGGGGATGCGCGGGGCGGCCGAGAGGTGATGAGTTGATCAACTGAGTGGCGACGCGTGGAACGGCCGAGTGGTGATGAGGTGACATCCCGAGAGGCGACGTGCGGGGTGGCCGAAAGGTGATGAGGTGACCAACGGAGAGGCAACGCGCGGGGCGGCCGTGTGGTGATGATGTGACCAGTCAAGTAGCGACGCGCGGAGCCGTCGAATGGTTATGTGGTGACCAATAGAGTGGCGAGGCCCCCGAGTGGCGACGCGCGGAGCGGCCGAGTGGTGATGAGGCGACAAACCGATTGGCGACGCGCGAAGCAGCCAGTGGTGATGAGGTGACCAACCGAGTGGCGGCGCGCGGAGCGGCCGAGTGGTGATGAGGTGACCAATCGAGTGGCGACGCGCGGAGCGGCCGAGTGATGATGAGGTGACCAACCGAGTGGCGACGCGTGGGCGGTAGGGAGGTGACGAGGCGATCAACCGAGTGGCGACGCGCGGAGAGGTCGAGTGGCTTTGAGGTGACCAACCGAGAGGCGACGGGCGGAGCGGCCGAGTGGTGATGAGGTGACCAACCGAGTGGCGACGCTTGGGCGGCAGAGTGGCGATGAGGTGACCAACCGAGTGGCGATGCGCAGAGCGGCCGAGTGGTGATGAGGTGACCAACCGAGAGGCGATGCGCAGGGCAACCGAGTGGTGATGAGTTGCCAATCAAGTGACGACGCATGGAGCAGCCGAATGGTTATGAGGTGACCAACCGAGTGGCGATGCACGGAGCGGCCGAATGGTGATGAGGTGACCAACCGAGTGATGACGCGCGGAGCGGCCAAGTGGTGATTAGGTGAAAAACCAAGTTGCGGCCCGTGGAGCGGCTGAGTGGTTATGAGGTGACCAACCAAGTGGCGGCGCGCGGAGCGGCCGAGTGGTAATGAGGTGACCAACTGAATGGGGATGCGCGGGGCGGCCGAGAGGTGATGAGTTGATCAACCGACTGGCGACGCATGGAACGGCCGAGTGGTGATGAGGTGACCAACCGAGAGGCGACGTGCGGGGTGGCCGAATGGTGATGAGGTGACCAATCAAGTAGCGACGCGCGGAGCGGCCGAAAGGATATGAGGTGACCGACCGAGTGGCGATGCCCGGAGCATCCGAACGGCGATGAGGTGACCAACCGAGTGGCGACGCCTGGAGCGTCCGAGTGGTGACGAGGTGACCAACCGAGTGGCGACGTGCGGAGCGGCCGAGTGGTGATGAGGTAACCAACCGAGAGGAAACGCGCGGGGCGGCCGAGTAGTGATGACGTGACCAATCAAGTAGCGATGCGCGGAGCAGCCGAATGGTTATGAGGTGACCAACCGAGTGGCGAGGCCCCCGAGTGGCGACGCGCGGAGCGGCGGAGTGGTGATGAGGTGACCAACCGAGAGGCAACGCGCGGGGCGGCCAAGTGGTGATTAGGGGACCAACCGTTCGGCGACGCGCGAAGCGGACAGTGGAGAGGAGGTGACCAACCGAGTGGCGGGGCGTGGAGCGGCCGAGTGATGATGAGGTGACCAATCGAGTGGCGACGCGCGGAGCGGCCGAGTGATGATGGGGTGACCAACCGAGTGGCGACGCGTGGGGCGGCCGAGTGGTGATGAGGCGACCAACCGAGTAACGACGCGCAGATCAGTCCAGTGATGATTAGGCGATCAACCGAGTGACGACGCGCGGAGCGGCCGAGTGGTGATGAGGTGACCAACCGAGTGGCAACGCCCGGCCGGCCGACTGGTGATGAGGTTACCAACCGCGTGGCGGTGCGCAGAGCGGCCGAGTGGTGATGAGGTGACCAACCGAAAGGCGATGCGCAGGGCGACCGAGTGGTGATGAGGTGACCATCCAAGTGACGACGCGCGGAGCAGCCGATTGGTTATGAGGTGACCAACCGAGTGGCGACGCACGGAGCGGCCGAATGGTGATGAGGTGACCAACCGAGTGGCGACGCGGGGAGCGTCTGAGTGGTGATGAGGCGACCAACCGAGTGGCAACTGGCGGAGCGGCCGAGTGGTGATGAGGTGACCAACCAAGTTGCGACGCGCGGAGCGGCCGAGTTGTGATGAGGTGACCAACCGAGTGGGGATGCGTGGGGCGGCCGAGAGGTGATGAGGTGATCAACCGAGTGGTGACGCGCGGAGCGGCCGAGTGGTGATGAGGTGACCAACCGAATGGCGATGCACGGAGCGGCCGAGTGGTGATGAGGTAAACAACGGAGAGGCAACGCGCGGGGCGGCCGTGTGGTGATGATGTGACCAATCAAGTAGCGACGCGCGGAGCCGCCGAATGGTTATGTGGTGACCAATAGAGTGGCGAGGCCCCTGAGTGGCGACGCGCGGAGCGGCCGAGTGGTGATGAGGCGACAAACCGATTGGCGACGCGCGAAGCGGCCAGTGGTGATGAGGTGACCAACCGAGTGGCGGCGCGCGGAGCGGCAGAGTGGTGATGAGGTGACCAATTGAGTGGCGACGCGCGGAGCGGCCGAGTGATGATGAGGTGACCAACCGAGTGGCGACGCGTGGGTGGCAGGGAGGTGACGAGGCGATCAACTGAGTGGCGACGCGTGGAGAGGTCGAGTGGTGATGAGGTGACCAACCGAGAGGCGACGGGCGGAGCGGCCGAGTGGTGATGAGGTGACCAACCGAGTGGCGACGCTTGGGCGGCAGAGTGGCGATGAGGTGACCAACCGAGTGGCGATGCGCAGAGCGGCCGAGTGGTGATGAGGTGACCAACCGAGAGGCGATGCGCAGGGCAACCGAGTGGTGATGAGGTGCCAATCAAGTGATGACGCATGGAGCAGCCGAATTGTTATGAGGTGACCAACCGAGTGGCGATGCACGGAGCGGCCGAATGCTGATGAGGTGACCAACCGAGTGACGACGCGTGGAGCGGCCGAGTGGTGATTAGGTGACAAACCAAGTTGCGACCCGCGGAGCGGCCGAGTGGTGATGAGGTGACCAACCAAGTGGCGGCGCGCGGAGCGGCCGAGTGGTAATGAGGTGACCAAGTGAGTGGGGATGCGCGGGGCGGCCGAGAGGTGATTAGTTGATCAACCGAGTGGCGACACGTGGAACGGCCGAGTGGTGATGAGGTGACATCCCGAGAGGCGACGTGCGGGGTGGCCGAAAGGTGATGTGGTGACCAACGGAGAGGCAACGCGCGGGGCGGCCGTGTGGTGATGATGTGACCAGTCAAGTAGCGACGCGTGGAGCCGTCGAATGGTTATGTGCTGACCAATAGAGTGGCGAGGCCCCCGAGTGGCGACGCGCGGAGCGGCCGAGTGGTGATGAGGCGACAAACCGATTGGCGACGCGCGAAGCAGCCAGTGGTGATGAGGTGGCCAACCGAGTGGCGGCGCGCGGAGCGGCCGAGTGGTGATGAGGTGACCAATCGAGTGGCGACGCGCGGAGCGGCCGAGTGATGATGAGGTGACCAACCGAGTGGCGACGCGTGGGCGGTAGGGAGGTGACGAGGCGATCAACCGAGTGGCGACGCGCGGAGAGGTCAAGTGGTGATGAGGTGACCAACCGAGAGGCGACGGGCGGAGCGGCCGAGTGGTGATTAGGTGACCAACCGAGTGGCGACGCTTGGGCGGCAGAGTGGCGATGAGGTGACCAACCGAGTGGCGATGCGCAGAGCGGCCGAGTGGTGATGAGGTGACCAACCGAGAGGCGATGCGCAGGGCAACCGAGTGGTGATGAGGTGCCAATCAAGTGACGACGCATGGAGCAGCCGAATGGTTATGAGGTGACCAACCGAGTGGCGATGCACGGAGCGGCCGAATGGTGATGAAGTGACCAACCGAGTGACGACGCGCGGAGCGGCCAAGTGGTGTTAGGTGAAAAACCAAGTTGCGGCCCGTGGAGCGGCCGAGTGGTTATGAGGTGACCAACCAAGTGGCGGCGCGCGGAGCGGCCGAGTGGTAATGAGGTGACGAACTGAGTGGGGATGTGCGGGGCGGCCGAGAGGTGATGAGTTGATCAACCGACTGGCGACGCATGGAACGGCCGAGTGGTGATGAGGTGACCAACCGAGAGGCGACGTGCGGGGTGGCCGAATGGTGATGAGGTGACCAATCAAGTAGCGACGCGCGGAGCGGCCGAGTGGTGATGAGGTGACCAACCGAGTGGCGATGCGTGGGGCGGCCGAGAGGTGACGAGGCGATCAACCGAGTGACGACGCGCGGATCAGTCGAGCGATGATGAGGCGATCAACCGAGTGACGACGCGCGAAGCGGCCGAGTGGTGATGAGGTGACCAACCGAGTGGCAACGCCCGGCCGGCCGACTGGTGATGAGGTTACCAACCGCGTGGCGGTGCGCAGAGCGGCCGAGTGGTGATGAGGTGACCAACCGAAAGGCGATGCGCAGGGCGACCGAGTGGTGATGAGGTGACCATCCAAGTGACGACGCGCGGAGCAGCCGATTGGTTATGAGGTGACCAACCGAGTGGCGACGCACGGAGCGGCCGAATGGTGATGAGGTGACCAACCGAGTGGCGACGCGCGGAGCGTCTGAGTGTTGATGAGGCGACCAACCGAGTGGCAACTGGCGGAGCGGCCGAGTGGTGATGAGGTGACCAACCAAGTTGCGACGCGCGGAGCGGCCGAGTTGTGATGAGGTGACCAACCGAGTGGGGATGCGTGGGGCGGCCGAGAGGTGATGAGGTGATCAACCGAGTGGTGACGCGCGGAGCGGCCGAGTGGTGATGAGGTGACCAACCGAATGGCGATGCACGGAGCGGCCGAGTGGTGATGAGGTAACCAACGGAGAGGCAACGCGCGGGGCGGCCGTGTGGCGATGATGTGACCAATCAAGTAGCGACGCGCGGAGCCGCCGAATGGTTATGTGGTGACCAATAGAGTGGCGAGGCCCCTGAGTGGCGACGCGCGGAGCGGCCGAGTGGTGATGAGGCGACAAACCGATTGGCGACGCGCGAAGCGGCCAGTGGTGATGAGGTGACCAACCGGGTGGCGGCGCGCGGAGCGGCCGAGTGGTGATGAGGTGACCAATTGAGTGGCGACGCGCGGAGCGGCCGAGTGATGATGAGGTGACCAACCGAGTGGCGACGCGTGGGTGGCAGGGAGGTGACGAGGCGATCAACCGAGTGGCGACGCGCGGAGAGGTCGAGTGGTGATGAGGTGACCAACCGAGAGGCGACGGGCGGAGCGGCCGAGTGGTGATGAGGTGACCAACCGAGTGGCGACGCTTGGGCGGCAGAGTGGCGATGAGGTGACCAACCGAGTGGCGATGCGCAGAGCGGCCGAGTGGTGATGAGGTGACCAACCGAGAGGCGATGCGCAGGGCAACCGAGTGGTGATGAGGTGCCAATCAAGTGATGACGCATGGAGCAGCCGAATTGTTATGAGGTGACCAACCGAGTGGCGATGCACGGAGCGGCCGAATGCTGATGAGGTGACCAACCGAGTGACGACGCGTGGAGCGGCCGAGTGGTGATTAGGTGACAAACCAAGTTGCGACCCGCGGAGCGGCCGAGTGGTGATGAGGTGACCAACCAAGTGGCGGCGCGCGGAGCGGCCGAGTGGTAATGAGGTGACCAAGTGAGTGGGGATGCGCGGGGCGGCCGAGAGGTGATTAGTTGATCAACCGAGTGGCGACACGTGGAACGGCCGAGTGGTGATGAGGTGACATCCCGAGAGGCGACGTGCGGGGTGGCCGAAAGGTGATGTGGTGACCAACGGAGAGGCAACACGCGGGGCGGCCGTGTGGTGATGATGTGACCAGTCAAGTAGCGACGCGCGGAGCCGTCGAATGGTTATGTGCTGACCAATAGAGTGGCGAGGCCCCCGAGTGGCGACGCGCGGAGCGGCCGAGTGGTGATGAGGCGACAAACCGATTGGCGACGCGCGAAGCAGCCAGTGGTGATGAGGTGGCCAACCGAGTGGCGGCGCGCGGAGCGGCCGAGTGGTGATGAGGTGACCAATCGAGTGGCGACGCGCGGAGCGGCCGAGTGATGATGAGGTGACCAACCGAGTGGCGACGCGTGGGCGGTAGGGAGGTGACGAGGCGATCATCCGAGTGGCGACGCGCGGAGAGGTCAAGTGGTGATGAGGTGACCAACCGAGAGGCGACGGGCGGAGCGGCCGAGTGGTGATGAGGTGACCAACCGAGTGGCGACGCTTGGGCGGCAGAGTGGCGATGAGGTGACCAACCGAGTGGCGATGCGCAGAGCGGCCGAGTGGTGATGAGGTGACCAACCGAGAGGCGATGCGCAGGGCAACCGAGTGGTGATGAGGTGCCAATCAAGTGACGACGCATGGAGCAGCCGAATGGTTATGAGGTGACCAACCGAGTGGCGATGCACGGAGCGGCCGAATGGTGATGAAGTGACCAACCGAGTGACGACGCGCGGAGCGGCCAAGTGGTGATTAGGTGAAAAACCAAGTTGCGGCCCGTGGAGCGGCCGAGTGGTTATGAGGTGACCAACCAAGTGGCGGCGCGTGGAGCGGCCGAGTGGTAATGAGGTGACGAACTGAGTGGGGATGTGCGGGGCGGCCGAGAGGTGATGAGTTGATCAACCGACTGGCGACGCATGGAACGGCCGAGTGGTGATGAGGTGACCAACCGAGAGGCGACGTGCGGGGTGGCCGAATGGTGATGAGGTGACCAATCAAGTAGCGACGCGCGGAGCGGCCGAGTGGTGATGAGGTGACCAACCGAGTGGCGATGCGTGGGGCGGCCGAGAGGTGACGAGGCGATCAACCGAGTGACGACGCGCGGATCAGTCGAGTGATGATGAGGCGATCAACCGAGTGACGACGCGCGAAGCGGCCGAGTGGTGATGAGGTGACCAACCGAGTGGCAACGCCCGGCCGGCCGACTGGTGATGAGGTTACCAACCGCGTGGCGGTGCGCAGAGCGGCCGAGTGGTGATGAGGTGACCAACCGAAAGGCGATGCGCAGGGCGACCGAGTGGTGATGAGGTGACCATCCAAGTGACGACGCGCGGAGCAGCCGATTGGTTATGAGGTGACCAACCGAGTGGCGACGCACGGAGCGGCCGAATGGTGATGAGGTGACCAACCGAGTGGCGACGCGCGGAGCGTCTGAGTGTTGATGAGGCGACCAACCGAGTGGCAACTGGCGGAGCGGCCGAGTGGTGATGAGGTGACCAACCAAGTTGCGACGCGCGGAGCGGCCGAGTTGTGATGAGGTGACCAACCGAGTGGGGATGCGTGGGGCGGCCGAGAGGTGATGAGGTGATCAACCGAGTGGTGACGCGCGGAGCGGCCGAGTGGTGATGAGGTGACCAACCGAATGGCGATGCACGGAGCGGCCGAGTGGTGATGAGGTAACCAACGGAGAGGCAACGCGCGGGGCGGCCGTGTGGCGATGATGTGACCAATCAAGTAGCGACGCGCGGAGCCGCCGAATGGTTATGTGGTGACCAATAGAGTGGCGAGGCCCCTGAGTGGCGACGCGCGGAGCGGCCGAGTGGTGATGAGGCGACAAACCGATTGGCGACGCGCGAAGCGGCCAGTGGTGATGAGGTGACCAACCGGGTGGCGGCGCGCGGAGCGGCCGAGTGGTGATGAGGTGACCAATTGAGTGGCGACGCGCGGAGCGGCCGAGTGATGATGAGGTGACCAACCGAGTGGCGACGCGTGGGTGGCAGGGAGGTGACGAGGCGATCAACCGAGTGGCGACGCGCGGAGAGGTCGAGTGGTGATGAGGTGACCAACCGAGAGGCGACGGGCGGAGCGGCCGAGTGGTGATGAGGTGACCAACCGAGTGGCGACGCTTGGGCGGCAGAGTGGCGATGAGGTGACCAACCGAGTGGCGATGCGCAGAGCGGCCGAGTGGTGATGAGGTGACCAACCGAGAGGCGATGCGCAGGGCAACCGAGTGGTGATGAGGTGCCAATCAAGTGATGACGCATGGAGCAGCCGAATTGTTATGAGGTGACCAACCGAGTGGCGATGCACGGAGCGGCCGAATGCTGATGAGGTGACCAACCGAGTGACGACGCGTGGAGCGGCCGAGTGGTGATTAGGTGACAAACCAAGTTGCGACCCGCGGAGCGGCCGAGTGGTGATGAGGTGACCAACCAAGTGGCGGCGCGCGGAGCGGCCGAGTGGTAATGAGGTGACCAAGTGAGTGGGGATGCGCGGGGCGGCCGAGAGGTGATTAGTTGATCAACCGAGTGGCGACACGTGGAACGGCCGAGTGGTGATGAGGTGACATCCCGAGAGGCGACGTGCGGGGTGGCCGAAAGGTGATGTGGTGACCAACGGAGAGGCAACACGCGGGGCGGCCGTGTGGTGATGATGTGACCAGTCAAGTAGCGACGCGCGGAGCCGTCGAATGGTTATGTGCTGACCAATAGAGTGGCGAGGCCCCCGAGTGGCGACGCGCGGAGCGGCCGAGTGGTGATGAGGCGACAAACCGATTGGCGACGCGCGAAGCAGCCAGTGGTGATGAGGTGGCCAACCGAGTGGCGGCGCGCGGAGCGGCCGAGTGGTGATGAGGTGACCAATCGAGTGGCGACGCGCGGAGCGGCCGAGTGATGATGAGGTGACCAACCGAGTGGCGACGCGTGGGCGGTAGGGAGGTGACGAGGCGATCATCCGAGTGGCGACGCGCGGAGAGGTCAAGTGGTGATGAGGTGACCAACCGAGAGGCGACGGGCGGAGCGGCCGAGTGGTGATGAGGTGACCAACCGAGTGGCGACGCTTGGGCGGCAGAGTGGCGATGAGGTGACCAACCGAGTGGCGATGCGCAGAGCGGCCGAGTGGTGATGAGGTGACCAACCGAGAGGCGATGCGCAGGGCAACCGAGTGGTGATGAGGTGCCAATCAAGTGACGACGCATGGAGCAGCCGAATGGTTATGAGGTGACCAACCGAGTGGCGATGCACGGAGCGGCCGAATGGTGATGAAGTGACCAACCGAGTGACGACGCGCGGAGCGGCCAAGTGGTGATTAGGTGAAAAACCAAGTTGCGGCCCGTGGAGCGGCCGAGTGGTTATGAGGTGACCAACCAAGTGGCGGCGCGTGGAGCGGCCGAGTGGTAATGAGGTGACGAACTGAGTGGGGATGTGCGGGGCGGCCGAGAGGTGATGAGTTGATCAACCGACTGGCGACGCATGGAACGGCCGAGTGGTGATGAGGTGACCAACCGAGAGGCGACGTGCGGGGTGGCCGAATGGTGATGAGGTGACCAATCAAGTAGCGACGCGCGGAGCGGCCGAGTGGTGATGAGGTGACCAACCGAGTGGCGATGCGTGGGGCGGCCGAGAGGTGACGAGGCGATCAACCGAGTGACGACGCGCGGATCAGTCGAGTGATGATGAGGCGATCAACCGAGTGACGACGCGCGAAGCGGCCGAGTGGTGATGAGGTGACCAACCGAGTGGCAACGCCCGGCCGGCCGACTGGTGATGAGGTTACCAACCGCGTGGCGGTGCGCAGAGCGGCCGAGTGGTGATGAGGTGACCAACCGAAAGGCGATGCGCAGGGCGACCGAGTGGTGATGAGGTGACCATCCAAGTGACGACGCGCGGAGCAGCCGATTGGTTATGAGGTGACCAACCGAGTGGCGACGCACGGAGCGGCCGAATGGTGATGAGGTGACCAACCGAGTGGCGACGCGCGGAGCGTCTGAGTGTTGATGAGGCGACCAACCGAGTGGCAACTGGCGGAGCGGCCGAGTGGTGATGAGGTGACCAACCAAGTTGCGACGCGCGGAGCGGCCGAGTTGTGATGAGGTGACCAACCGAGTGGGGATGCGTGGGGCGGCCGAGAGGTGATGAGGTGATCAACCGAGTGGTGACGCGCGGAGCGGCCGAGTGGTGATGAGGTGACCAACCGAATGGCGATGCACGGAGCGGCCGAGTGGTGATGAGGTAACCAACGGAGAGGCAACGCGCGGGGCGGCCGTGTGGCGATGATGTGACCAATCAAGTAGCGACGCGCGGAGCCGCCGAATGGTTATGTGGTGACCAATAGAGTGGCGAGGCCCCTGAGTGGCGACGCGCGGAGCGGCCGAGTGGTGATGAGGCGACAAACCGATTGGCGACGCGCGAAGCGGCCAGTGGTGATGAGGTGACCAACCGGGTGGCGGCGCGCGGAGCGGCCGAGTGGTGATGAGGTGACCAATTGAGTGGCGACGCGCGGAGCGGCCGAGTGATGATGAGGTGACCAACCGAGTGGCGACGCGTGGGTGGCAGGGAGGTGACGAGGCGATCAACCGAGTGGCGACGCGCGGAGAGGTCGAGTGGTGATGAGGTGACCAACCGAGAGGCGACGGGCGGAGCGGCCGAGTGGTGATGAGGTGACCAACCGAGTGGCGACGCTTGGGCGGCAGAGTGGCGATGAGGTGACCAACCGAGTGGCGATGCGCAGAGCGGCCGAGTGGTGATGAGGTGACCAACCGAGAGGCGATGCGCAGGGCAACCGAGTGGTGATGAGGTGCCAATCAAGTGATGACGCATGGAGCAGCCGAATTGTTATGAGGTGACCAACCGAGTGGCGATGCACGGAGCGGCCGAATGCTGATGAGGTGACCAACCGAGTGACGACGCGTGGAGCGGCCGAGTGGTGATTAGGTGACAAACCAAGTTGCGACCCGCGGAGCGGCCGAGTGGTGATGAGGTGACCAACCAAGTGGCGGCGCGCGGAGCGGCCGAGTGGTAATGAGGTGACCAAGTGAGTGGGGATGCGCGGGGCGGCCGAGAGGTGATTAGTTGATCAACCGAGTGGCGACACGTGGAACGGCCGAGTGGTGATGAGGTGACATCCCGAGAGGCGACGTGCGGGGTGGCCGAAAGGTGATGTGGTGACCAACGGAGAGGCAACACGCGGGGCGGCCGTGTGGTGATGATGTGACCAGTCAAGTAGCGACGCGCGGAGCCGTCGAATGGTTATGTGCTGACCAATAGAGTGGCGAGGCCCCCGAGTGGCGACGCGCGGAGCGGCCGAGTGGTGATGAGGCGACAAACCGATTGGCGACGCGCGAAGCAGCCAGTGGTGATGAGGTGGCCAACCGAGTGGCGGCGCGCGGAGCGGCCGAGTGGTGATGAGGTGACCAATCGAGTGGCGACGCGCGGAGCGGCCGAGTGATGATGAGGTGACCAACCGAGTGGCGACGCGTGGGCAGTAGGGAGGTGACGAGGCGATCAACCGAGTGGCGACGCGCGGAGAGGTCAAGTGGTGATGAGGTGACCAACCGAGAGGCGACGGGCGGAGCGGCCGAGTGGTGATGAGGTGACCAACCGAGTGGCGACGCTTGGGCGGCAGAGTGGCGATGAGGTGACCAACCGAGTGGCGATGCGCAGAGCGGCCGAGTGGTGATGAGGTGACCAACCGAGAGGCGATGCGCAGGGCAACCGAGTGGTGATGAGGTGCCAATCAAGTGACAACGCATGGAGCAGCCGAATGGTTATGAGGTGACCAACCGAGTGGCGATGCACGGAGCGGCCGAATGGTGATGAAGTGACCAACCGAGTGACGACGCGCGGAGCGGCCAAGTGGTGATTAGGTGAAAAACCAAGTTGCGGCCCGTGGAGCGGCCGAGTGGTTATGAGGTGACCAACCAAGTGGCGGCGCGCGGAGCGGCCGAGTGGTAATGAGGTGACGAACTGAGTGGGGATGTGCGGGGCGGCCGAGAGGTGATGAGTTGATCAACCGACTGGCGACGCATGGAACGGCCGAGTGGTGATGAGGTGACCAACCGAGAGGCGACGTGCGGGGTGGCCGAATGGTGATGAGGTGACCAATCAAGTAGCGACGCGCGGAGCGGCCGAGTGGTGATGAGGTGACCAACCGAGTGGCGATGCGTGGGGCGGCCGAGAGGTGACGAGGCGATCAACCGAGTGACGACGCGCGGATCAGTCGAGTGATGATGAGGCGATCAACCGAGTGACGATGCGCGAAGCGGCCGAGTGGTGATGAGGTGACCAACCGAGTGGCGACGCCCGGGCGGCCGAGTGGTGATGAGGTGACCAACCGAGTGGCGATGCGTAGAGCGGCCGAGTGGTGATGAGGTGACCAACTGAGAGGCGATGCGCAGGGCGACCGAGTGGTGATGAGGTGACCAACCAAGTGACGACGCGCGGAGCAGCCGAATGGTTATGAGGTGACCAACCGAGTGGCAATGCACGGAGCGGCCGAATGGTGATGAGGTGACCAACCGTGTGGCAACGCGCGGAGCGTCCGAGTCGTGATGAGGCGACCCACCGAGTGGCGACGGGCGGAGGGGCGAGTGGTGATGAGGTGACCAACCAAGTTGCGACGCGCGGAGCGGCCGAGTGGTGATGAGGTGACCAACCGAGTGGGGATGCATGGGGCGGCCGAGAGGTGATGAGGTGATCAACCGAGTGGTGATGCGCGGAGCGGCCGAGTGGTGATGAGGTGACCAATCGAGTGGCGACGCACGGAGCGGCCGAGTGGTGATGAGGTAACCAACGGAGAGGCAACGCGCGGGGCGGCCGAGTGGTGATGACGTGACCAATCAAGTAGCGACGCGCGGAGCCGCCGAATGGTTATGTGGTGACCAACAGAGTGGCGAGGACCTCGAGTGGCGACGCGCGGAGCGGCCGAGTGGTAATGAGGCGACCAACCGATTGGCGACGCGCGAAGCGGCCAGTGGTGATGAGGTGACCAACCGAGTGGCGGCGCGCGGAGCGGCCGAGTGGTGATGAGGTGACCAACCAAGTGGCGGCGCGCGGAGCGGCCGAGTGGTAATGAGGTGACCAACTGAGTGGGGATGTGCGGGGCGGCCGAGAGGTGATGAGTTGATCAACCGACTGGCGACGCATGGAACGGCCGAGTGGTGATGAGGTGACCAACCGAGAGGCGACGTGCGGGGTGGCCGAATGGTGATGAGGTGACCAATCAAGTAGCGACGCGCGGAGCGGCCGAGTGGTGATGAGGTGACCAACCGAGTGGCGATGCGTGGGGCGGCCGAGAGGTGACGAGGCGATCAACCGAGTGACGACGCGCGGATCAGTCGAGTGATGATGAGGCGATCAACCGAGTGACGACGCGCGAAGCGGCCGAGTGGTGATGAGGTGACCAACCGAGTGGCGACGCCCGGGCGGCCGAGTGGTGATGAGGTGACCAACCGAGTGGCGATGCGCAGAGCGGCCGAGTGGTGATGAGGTGACCAACTGAGAGGCGATGCGCAGGGCGACCGAGTGGTGATGAGGTGACCAACCAAGTGACGACGCGCGGAGCAGCCGAATGGTTATGAGGTGACCAACCGAGTGGCAACGCACGGAGCGGCCGAATGGTGATGAGGTGACCAACCGTGTGGCAACGCGCGGAGCGTCCGAGTCGTGATGAGGCGACCCACCGAGTGGCGACGGGCGGAGGGGCGAGTGGTGATGAGGTGACCAACCAAGTTGCGACGCGCGGAGCGGCCGAGTGGTGATGAGGTGACCAACCGAGTGGGGATGCATGGGGCGGCCGAGAGGTGATGAGGTGATCAACCGAGTGGTGATGCGCGGAGCGGCCGAGTGGTGATGAGGTGACAAATCGAGTGGCGACGCACGGAGCGGCCGAGTGGTGATGAGGTAACCAACGGAGAGGCAACGCGCGGGGCGGCCGAGTGGTGATGACGTGACCAATCAAGTAGCGACGCGCGGAGCCGCCGAATGGTTATGTGGTGACCAACAGAGTGGCGAGGACCTCGAGTGGCGACGCGCGGAGCGGCCGAGTGGTAATGAGGCGACCAACCGATTGGCGACGCGCGAAGCGGCCAGTGGTGATGAGGTGACCAACCGAGTGGCGGCGCGCGGAGCGGCCGAGTGGTGATGAGGTGACCAACCAAGTGGCGGCGCGCGGAGCGGCCGAGTGGTAATGAGGTGACCAACCGAATGGGGATGCGCGGGGCGGCCGAGAGGTGATTAGTTGATCAACCGAGTGGTGACGCGCGGAACGGCCGAGTGGTGATGAGGTGACCAACCGAGAGGCGACGTGCGGGGCGGCCGAATGGTGATGAGGTGACCAACCCAGTGGCGACGCCCGGGCGGGAGAGTGGCGATGAGGTGACCAACCGAGTGGCGATGCGCAGAGCGGCCGAGTGGTGATGAGGTGACCAACCGAGAGGGGATGCACAGGGCAACCGAGTGGTGATGAGGTGACCAATCAAGTGACGACGCATGGAGCAGCCAAATGGTTATGAGGTGACCAACCGAGTGGCAATGCACGGAGCGGCCGAATGGTGATGAGGTGACCAACCTAGTGACGACACGCGGAGCGGCCGAGTGGTGATGAGGTGACAAACCAAGTTGCGACGCGCGGAGCGGCCGAGTGGTGATGAGGTGACCAACCAAGTGGCGACGCGCGGAGCGGCCGAGTGGTAATGAGGTGACCAACCGAATGGGGATGCGCGGGGCGGCCGAGAGGTGATTAGTTGATCAACCGAGTGGTGACGCGCGGAACGGCCGAGTGGTGATGAGGTGACCAACCGAGAGGCGACGTGCGGGGCGGCCGAATGGTGATGAGGTGACCAATCAAGTAGCGACGCGCGGAGCGGCCGAAAGGATATGAGGTGACCAACCGGGTGTTGACGCGCGGAACGGCCGAGTAGTGATGTGGTGTCCAACCAAGTGGCGACACGCGGAGCGGCCGGGTGGTGATGAGGTGACCAACCAAGTGTTGACGCGCGGAGCGGCCGAGTGGTGATGAGGTGACCAACCGAGTGATGACACATGGAGCGACTGCGTGGTGATGAGGTGACCAACCGAGTGGCGACGCGCGGAGCGGCCGAGTGGTGATGAGGTGACCAACTGAGAGGCAACGCGCGGGTCGGCCGAGTGGTGATGAGGTGACCAACCAAGTGGTGATGCGCCGTGCGGCTGAATGGTGATGAGATGATCAACCGAGTGGCGACACGCGGAGAGGCCGAGTGGTGATGAGGTGACCAACCGAATGCGATTCTTGGGGCGGCCGAGTGGTGAAGAGGTTACCGACCGAGTGGTGACGCGCGGAGCAGACGAGTGGTGATGAGGTCACCAACCAAGTGGCGACGCGCGGAGCGGCCGAGTGGTGATGAGGTGACCAACCGAGTGGCGACGCGCGGGGCGGTTGAGAGGTGATGAGGTGATCAACCGAGTGGCGACGCGCGGAGCGTCCGGGTCATGATGAGGTGACTATCCGAGTGCCCACGCGCGGGGTGGCCGAATGGTGATGAGGTGACCAACCGAGCGGCGACGCGCGGAGCAGCCGAGTGGTGATGAGGTGACCAACCGAGAGGCGACGTGCGGGGTGGCCGAATGGTGATGAGGTGACCAATCAAGTAGCGACGCGCGGAGCGGCCGAGTGGTGATGAGGTGACCAACCGAGTGGCGATGCGTGGGGCGGCCGAGAGGTGACGAGGCGATCAACCGAGTGACGACGCGCGGATCAGTCGAGTGATGATGAGGCGATCAACCGAGTGACGATGCGCGAAGCGGCCGAGTGGTGATGAGGTGACCAACCGAGTGGCGACGCCCGGGCGGCCGAGTGGTGATGAGGTGACCAACCGAGTGGCGATGCGCAGAGCGGCCGAGTGGTGATGAGGTGACCAACTGAGAGGCGATGCGCAGGGCGACCGAGTGGTGATGAGGTGACCAACCAAGTGACGACGCGCGGAGCAGCCGAATGGTTATGAGGTGACCAACCGAGTGGCAACGCACGGAGCGGCCGAATGGTGATGAGGTGACCAACCGTGTGGCAACGCGCGGAGCGTCCGAGTCGTGATGAGGCGACCCACCGAGTGGCGACGGGCGGAGGGGCGAGTGGTGATGAGGTGACCAACCAAGTTGCGACGCGCGGAGCGGCCGAGTGGTGATGAGGTGACCAACCGAGTGGGGATGCATGGGGCGGCCGAGAGGTGATGAGGTGATCAACCGAGTGGTGATGCGCGGAGTGGCCGAGTGGTGATGAGGTGACCAATCGAGTGGCGACGCACGGAGCGGCCGAGTGGTGATGAGGTAACCAACGGAGAGGCAACGCGCGGGGCGGCCGAGTGGTGATGACGTGACCAATCAAGTAGCGACGCGCGGAGCCGCCGAATGGTTATGTGGTGACCAACAGAGTGGCGAGGACCTCGAGTGGCGACGCGCGGAGCGGCCGAGTGGTAATGAGGCGACCAACCGATTGGCGACGCGCGAAGCGGCCAGTGGTGATGAGGTGACCAACCGAGTGGCGGCGCGCGGAGCGGCCGAGTGGTGATGAGGTGACCAACCAAGTGGCGGCGCGTGGAGCGGCCGAGTGGTAATGAGGTGACCAACTGAGTGGGGATGTGCGGGGCGGCCGAGAGGTGATGAGTTGATCAACCGACTGGCGACGCATGGAACGGCCGAGTGGTGATGAGGTGACCAACCGAGAGGCGACGTGCGGGGTGGCCGAATGGTGATGAGGTGACCAATCAAGTAGCGACGCGCGGAGCGGCCGAGTGGTGATGAGGTGACCAACCGAGTGGCGATGCGTGGGGCGGCCGAGAGGTGACGAGGCGATCAACCGAGTGACGACGCGCGGATCAGTCGAGTGATGATGAGGCGATCAACCGAGTGACGACGCGCGAAGCGGCCGAGTGGTGATGAGGTGACCAACCGAGTGGCGACGCCCGGGCGGCCGAGTGGTGATGAGGTGACCAACCGAGTGGCGATGCGCAGAGCGGCCGAGTGGTGATGAGGTGACCAACTGAGAGGCGATGCGCAGGGCGACCGAGTGGTGATGAGGTGACCAACCAAGTGACGACGCGCGGAGCAGCCGAATGGTTATGAGGTGACCAACCGAGTGGCAACGCACGGAGCGGCCGAATGGTGATGAGGTGACCAACCGTGTGGCAACGCGCGGAGCGTCCGAGTCGTGATGAGGCGACCCACCGAGTGGCGACGGGCGGAGGGGCGAGTGGTGATGAGGTGACCAACCAAGTTGCGACGCGCGGAGCGGCCGAGTGGTGATGAGGTGACCAACCGAGTGGGGATGCATGGGGCGGCCGAGAGGTGATGAGGTGATCAACCGAGTGGTGATGCGCGGAGCGGCCGAGTGGTGATGAGGTGACCAATCGAGTGGCGACGCACGGAGCGGCCGAGTGGTGATGAGGTAACCAACGGAGAGGCAACGCGCGGGGCGGCCGAGTGGTGATGACGTGACCAATCAAGTAGCGACGCGCGGAGCCGCCGAATGGTTATGTGGTGACCAACAGAGTGGCGAGGACCTCGAGTGGCGACGCGCGGAGCGGCCGAGTGGTAATGAGGCGACCAACCGATTGGCGACGCGCGAAGCGGCCAGTGGTGATGAGGTGACCAACCGAGTGGCGGCGCGCGGAGCGGCCGAGTGGTGATGAGGTGACCAACCAAGTGGCGGCGCGCGGAGCGGCCGAGTGGTAATGAGGTGACCAACCGAATGGGGATGCGCGGGGCGGCCGAGAGGTGATTAGTTGATCAACCGAGTGGTGACGCGCGGAACGGCCGAGTGGTGATGAGGTGGCCAACCGAGAGGCGACGTGCGGGGCGGCCGAATGGTGATGAGGTGACCAACCCAGTGGCGACGCCCGGGCGGGAGAGTGGCGATGAGGTGACCAACCGAGTGGCGATGCGCAGAGCGGCCGAGTGGTGATGAGGTGACCAACCGAGAGGGGATGCACAGGGCAACCGAGTGGTGATGAGGTGACCAATCAAGTGACGACGCATGGAGCAGCCAAATGGTTATGAGGTGACCAACCGAGTGGCAATGCACGGAGCGGCCGAATGGTGATGAGGTGACCAACCTAGTGACGACACGCGGAGCGGCCGAGTGGTGATGAGGTGACAAACCAAGTTGCGACGCGCGGAGCGGCCGAGTGGTGATGAGGTGACCAACCAAGTGGCGACGCGCGGAGCGGCCGAGTGGTAATGAGGTGACCAACCGAATGGGGATGCGCGGGGCGGCCGAGAGGTGATTAGTTGATCAACCGAGTGGTGACGCGCGGAACGGCCGAGTGGTGATGAGGTGACCAACCGAGAGGCGACGTGCGGGGCGGCCGAATGGTGATGAGGTGACCAATCAAGTAGCGACGCGCGGAGCGGCCGAAAGGATATGAGGTGACCAACCGGGTGTTGACGCGCGGAACGGCCGAGTAGTGATGTGGTGTCCAACCAAGTGGCGACACGCGGAGCGGCCGGGTGGTGATGAGGTGACCAACCAAGTGTTGACGCGCGGAGCGGCCGAGTGGTGATGAGGTGACCAACCGAGTTATGACACATGGAGCGACTGCGTGGTGATGAGGTGACCAACCGAGTGGCGACGCGCGGAGCGGCCGAGTGGTGATGAGGTGACCAACTGAGAGGCAACGCGCGGGTCGGCCGAGTGGTGATGAGGTGACCAACCAAGTGGTGATGCGCCGTGCGGCTGAATGGTGATGAGATGATCAACCGAGTGGCGACACGCGGAGAGGCCGAGTGGTGATGAGGTGACCAACCGAATGCGATTCTTGGGGCGGCCGAGTGGTGAAGAGGTTACCGACCGAGTGGTGACGCGCGGAGCAGACGAGTGGTGATGAGGTCACCAACCAAGTGGCGACGCGCGGAGCGGCCGAGTGGTGATGAGGTGACCAACCGAGTGGCGACGCGCGGGGCGGTTGAGAGGTGATGAGGTGATCAACCGAGTGGCGACGCGCGGAGCGTCCGGGTCATGATGAGGTGACTATCCGAGTGCCCACGCGCGGGGTGGCCGAATGGTGATGAGGTGACCAACCGAGTGGCGACGCGCGGAGCAGCCGAGTGGTGATGAGGTGACCAACCGAGAGGCGACGTGCGGGGTGGCCGAATGGTGATGAGGTGACCAATCAAGTAGCGACGCGCGGAGCGGCCGAGTGGTGATGAGGTGACCAACCGAGTGGCGATGCGTGGGGCGGCCGAGAGGTGACGAGGCGATCAACCGAGTGACGACGCGCGGATCAGTCGAGTGATGATGAGGCGATCAACCGAGTGACGATGCGCGAAGCGGCCGAGTGGTGATGAGGTGACCAACCGAGTGGCGACGCCCGGGCGGCCGAGTGGTGATGAGGTGACCAACCGAGTGGCGATGCGCAGAGCGGCCGAGTGGTGATGAGGTGACCAACTGAGAGGCGATGCGCAGGGCGACCGAGTGGTGATGAGGTGACCAACCAAGTGACGACGCGCGGAGCAGCCGAATGGTTATGAGGTGACCAACCGAGTGGCAACGCACGGAGCGGCCGAATGGTGATGAGGTGACCAACCGTGTGGCAACGCGCGGAGCGTCCGAGTCGTGATGAGGCGACCCACCGAGTGGCGACGGGCGGAGGGGCGAGTGGTGATGAGGTGACCAACCAAGTTGCGACGCGCGGAGCGGCCGAGTGGTGATGAGGTGACCAACCGAGTGGGGATGCATGGGGCGGCCGAGAGGTGATGAGGTGATCAACCGAGTGGTGATGCGCGGAGCGGCCGAGTGGTGATGAGGTGACCAATCGAGTGGCGACGCACGGAGCGGCCGAGTGGTGATGAGGTAACCAACGGAGAGGCAACGCGCGGGGCGGCCGAGTGGTGATGACGTGACCAATCAAGTAGCGACGCGCGGAGCCGCCGAATGGTTATGTGGTGACCAACAGAGTGGCGAGGACCTCGAGTGGCGACGCGCGGAGCGGCCGAGTGGTAATGAGGCGACCAACCGATTGGCGACGCGCGAAGCGGCCAGTGGTGATGAGGTGACCAACCGAGTGGCGGCGCGCGGAGCGGCCGAGTGGTGATGAGGTGACCAACCAAGTGGCGGCGCGCGGAGCGGCCGAGTGGTAATGAGGTGACCAACTGAGTGGGGATGTGCGGGGCGGCCGAGAGGTGATGAGTTGATCAACCGACTGGCGACGCATGGAACGGCCGAGTGGTGATGAGGTGACCAACCGAGAGGCGACGTGCGGGGTGGCCGAATGGTGATGAGGTGACCAATCAAGTAGCGACGCGCGGAGCGGCCGAGTGGTGATGAGGTGACCAACCGAGTGGCGATGCGTGGGGCGGCCGAGAGGTGACGAGGCGATCAACCGAGTGACGACGCGCGGATCAGTCGAGTGATGATGAGGCGATCAACCGAGTGACGACGCGCGAAGCGGCCGAGTGGTGATGAGGTGACCAACTGAGTGGCGACGCCCGGGCGGCCGAGTGGTGATGAGGTGACCAACCGAGTGGCGATGCGCAGAGCGGCCGAGTGGTGATGAGGTGACCAACTGAGAGGCGATGCGCAGGGCGACCGAGTGGTGATGAGGTGACCAACCAAGTGACGACGCGCGGAGCAGCCGAATGGTTATGAGGTGACCAACCGAGTGGCAACGCACGGAGCGGCCGAATGGTGATGAGGTGACCAACCGTGTGGCAACGCGCGGAGCGTCCGAGTCGTGATGAGGCGACCCACCGAGTGGCGACGGGCGGAGGGGCGAGCGGTGATGAGGTGACCAACCAAGTTGCGACGCGCGGAGCGGCCGAGTGGTGATGAGGTGACCAACCGAGTGGGGATGCATGGGGCGGCCGAGAGGTGATGAGGTGATCAACCGAGTGGTGATGCGCGGAGCGGCCGAGTGGTGATGAGGTGACCAATCGAGTGGCGACGCACGGAGCGGCAGAGTGGTGATGAGGTAACCAACGGAGAGGCAACGCGCGGGGCGGCCGAGTGGTGATGACGTGACCAATCAAGTAGCGACGCGCGGAGCCGCCGAATGGTTATGTGGTGACCAACAGAGTGGCGAGGACCTCGAGTGGCGACGCGCGGAGCGGCCGAGTGGTAATGAGGCGACCAACCGATTGGCGACGCGCGAAGCGGCCAGTGGTGATGAGGTGACCAACCGAGTGGCGGCGCGCGGAGCGGCCGAGTGGTGATGAGGTGACCAATCGAGTGGCGACGCGCGGAGCGGCCGAGTGATGATGAGGTAACCAACCGAGTGGCGACGCGTGGGGCGGCAGGGCGGTGACGAGGCGATCAACCGAGTGGTGACGCGCGGAGAGGTCGAGTGGTGATGAGGTGACCAACCGAGAGGCGACGGGCGGAGCGGCAGAGTGGTGATGAGGTGACCAACCCAGTGGCGACGCCCGGGCGGGAGAGTGGCGATGAGGTGACCAACCGAGTGGCGATGCGCAGAGCGGCCGAGTGGTGATGAGGTGACCAACCGAGAGGGGATGCACAGGGCAACCGAGTGGTGATGAGGTGACCAATCAAGTGACGACGCATGGAGCAGCCAAATGGTTATGAGGTGACCAACCGAGTGGCAATGCACGGAGCGGCCGAATGGTGATGAGGTGACCAACCTAGTGACGACACGCGGAGCGGCCGAGTGGTGATGAGGTGACAAACCAAGTTGCGACGCGCGGAGCGGCCGAGTGGTGATGAGGTGACCAACCAAGTGGCGACGCGCGGAGCGGCCGAGTGGTAATGAGGTGACCAACCGAATGGGGATGCGCGGGGCGGCCGAGAGGTGATTAGTTGATCAACCGAGTGGTGACGCGCGGAACGGCCGAGTGGTGATGAGGTGACCAACCGAGAGGCGACGTGCGGGGCGGCCGAATGGTGATGAGGTGACCAATCAAGTAGCGACGCGCGGAGCGGCCGAAAGGATATGAGGTGACCAACCGGGTGTTGACGCGCGGAACGGCCGAGTAGTGATGTGGTGTCCAACCAAGTGGCGACACGCGGAGCGGCCGGGTGGTGATGAGGTGACCAACCAAGTGTTGACGCGCGGAGCGGCCGAGTGGTGATGAGGTGACCAACCGAGTGATGACACATGGAGCGACTGCGTGGTGATGAGGTGACCAACCGAGTGGCGACGCGCGGAGCGGCCGAGTGGTGATGAGGTGACCAACTGAGAGGCAACGCGCGGGTCGGCCGAGTGGTGATGAGGTGAACAACCAAGTGGTGATGAGCCGTGCGGCTGAATGGTGATGAGATGATCAACCGAGTGGCGACACGCGGAGAGGCCGAGTGGTGATGAGGTGACCAACCGAATGCGATTCTTGGGGCGGCCGAGTGGTGAAGAGGTTACCGACCGAGTGGTGACGCGCGGAGCAGACGAGTGGTGATGAGGTCACCAACCAAGTGGCGACGCGCGGAGCGGCCGAGTGGTGATGAGGTGACCAACCGAGTGGCGACGCGCGGGGCGGTTGAGAGGTGATGAGGTGATCAACCGAGTGGCGACGCGCGGAGCGTCCGGGTCATGATGAGGTGACTATCCGAGTGCCCACGCGCGGGGTGGCCGAATGGTGATGAGGTGACCAACCGAGCGGCGACGCGCGGAGCAGCCGAGTGGTGATGAGGTGACCAACCGAGGCGACGCGCGGGGCGGCCGAGTGGTGATGAGGTGACCAACCAAGTGGTGACGCGCGGAGTAGCCGAATGGTTATGAGGTGACCAACCGAGTGGCGACGCGTGGAGCGGCCGAATGGTGATGAGATGACCAACCGAGTGGCGACGCGCGGAGCGGCCGAATGGTGATGAGATGACCAACCGAGTGGCGACGCGCGGAGCGGCCGAGTGGTGACGAGGAGATCGACCGAGTGGCGACACGCGGAGAGGTCGAGTGGTGATGAGGTGACCAACCGAGAGGCGACGGGCGGAGCGACAGAGTGGTGATGAGGTGACCAACCCAGTGGCGACGCCCGGGCGGCAGAGTGGCGATAAGGTGACCAACCGAGTGGCGAGGCGCAGAGCAGCCGAGTGGTGATGAGGTGACCAACCGAGAGGCGATGCACAGGGCAACCGAGTGGTGATAAGGTGACCAATCAAGTGACGACGCATGGAGCAGCCAAATGGTTATGAGGTGACCAACCGAGTGGCGATGGACGGAGTGGCCGAATGGTGATGAGGTGACCAACCTAGTGACGACACGCGGAGTGGCCGTGTGGTGATGAGGTGACAAACCAAGTCGCGACGCGCGGAGCGGCCGAGTGGTGATGAGGTGACAAACCAAGTGGCGACGCGCGGAGCGGCCGAGTGGTAATGAGGTGACCAACCGAATGGGAATGCGCGGGGCGGCTGAGAGGTGATTAGTTGATCAACCGAGTGGCGACATGTGGAACGGCCGAGTGGTGATGAGGTGACCAACCAAGGGGCGACGTGCGGGGCGGCCGAAAGGATATGAGGTGACCAACCGGGTGTTGACGAGCGGAACGGCCGAGTTGTGATTTGGTGTCCAACCAAGTGGCGACACGCGGAGCGGCCGGGTGGTCATGAGGTGACCAACCAAGTGTTGACGCGCGGAGCGGCCGAGTGGTGATGAGGTGACCAACCGAGTGATGACACATGGAGCGACTGCGTGGTGATGAGGTGACCAACCGAGTGGCAACGCGCGGAGCGGCCGAGTGGTGATGAAGTGACCAACTGAGAGGCAACGCGTGGGCCGGCCGAGTGGTGATGAGGTGACCAACCAAGTGGTGACGCGCCGTGTGGCTGAATGGTGATGAGATGATCAACCGAGTGGCGACACGCGGAGAGGCCGAGTGGTGATGAGGTGACCAACCGAATGCGACTCTTGGGGCGTCCGAGTGGTGAAGAGGTTATCGACCGAGTGGTGACGCGCGGAGCGGCCGAGTGGTGATGAGGTGACCAACCGAGTGGCGAGGCCCCCGAGTGGCGACGCGCGGAGCGGCGGAGTGGTGATGAGGTGACCAACCGAGAGGCAACGCGCGGGGCGGCCAAGTGGTGATTAGGGGACCAACCGTTCGGCGACGCGCGAAGCGGACAGTGGTGAGGAGGTGACCAACCGAGTGGCGGGGCGTGGAGCGGCCGAGTGATGATGAGGTGACCAATCGAGTGGCAACGCGCGGAGCGGCCGAGTGATGATGAGGTGACCAACCGAGTGGCGACGTGTGGGGCGGCCAAGTGGTGATGAGGCGACCAACCGAGTAACGACGCGCAGATCAGTCCAGTGATGATTAGGCGATCAACCGAGTGACGACGCGCGGAGCGGCCGAGTGGTGATGAGGTGACCAACCGAGTGGCAACGCCCGGCCGGCCGACTGGTGATGAGGTGACCAACCGCGTGGCGGTGCGCAGAGCGGCCGAGTGGTGATGAGGTGACCAACCGAGAGGCGATGCGCAGGGCGACCGAGTGGTGATGAGGTGACCATCCAAGTGACGACGCGCGGAGCAGCCGATTGGTTATGAGGTGACCAACCGAGTGGCGACGCACGGAGCGGCCGAATGGTGATGAGGTGACAAACCGAGTGGCGACGCGTGGAGCGTCTGAGTGGTGATGAGGCGACCAACCGAGTGGCAACTGGCGGAGCGGCCGAGTGGTGATGAGGTGACCAACCAAGTTGCGACGCGCGGAGCGGCCGAGTGGTGATGAGGTGACCAACCGAGTGGGGATGCGTGGGGCGGCCGAGAGGTGATGAGGTGATCAACCGAGTGGTGACGCGCGGAGCGGCCGAGTGGTGATGAGGTGACCAACCGAATGGCGATGCACGGAGCGGCCGAGTGGTGATGAGGTAACCAACGGAGAGGCAACGCGCGGGGCGGCCGTGTGGTGATGATGTGACCAATCAAGTAGCGACGCGCGGAGCCGCCGAATGGTTATGTGTTGACCAATAGAGTGGCGAGGCCCCTGAGTGGCGACGCGCGGAGCGGCCGAGTGGTGATGAGGCGACAAACCGATTGGCGACGCGCGAAGCGGCCAGTGGTGATGAGGTGACCAACCGAGTGGCGGCGCGCGGAGCGGCCGAGTGGTGATGAGGTGACCAATTGAGTGGCGACGCGCGGAGCGGCCGAGTGATGATGAGGTGACCAACCGAGTGGCGACGCGTGGGCGGCAGGGAGGTGACGAGGCGATCAACCGAGTGGCGACGCGCGGAGAGGTCGAGTGGTGATGAGGTGACCAACCGAGAGGCGACGGGCGGAGCGGCCGAGTGGTGATGAGGTGACCAACCGAGTGGCGACGCTTGGGCGGCAGAGTGGCGATGAGGTGACCAACCGAGTGGCGATGCGCAGAGCGGCCGAGTGGTGATGAGGTGACCAACCGAGAGGCGATGCGCAGGGCAACCGAGTGGTGATGAGGTGCCAATCAAGTGATGACGCATGGAGCAGCCGAATGGTTATGAGGTGACCAACCGAGTGGCGATGCACGGAGCGGCCGAATGCTGATGAGGTGACCAACCGAGTGACAACGCGTGGAGCGGCCGAGTGGTGATTAGGTGACAAACCAAGTTGCGAACCGCGGAGCGGCCGAGTGGTGATGAGGTGACCAACCAAGTGGCGGCGCGCGGAGCGGCCGAGTGGTAATGAGGTGACCAAGTGAGTGGGGATGCGCGGGGCGGCCGAGAGGTGATTAGTTGATCAACCGAGTGGCGACACGTGGAACGGCCGAGTGGTGATGAGGTGACATCCCGAGAGGCGACGTGCGGGGTGGCCGAAAGGTGATGTGGTGACCAACGGAGAGGCAACGCGCGGGGCGGCCGTGTGGTGATGATGTGACCAGTCAAGTAGCGACGCGCGGAGCCGTCGAATGGTTATGTGCTGACCAATAGAGTGGCGAGGCCCCCGAGTGGCGACGCGCGGAGCGGCCGAGTGGTGATGAGGCGACAAACCGATTGGCGACGCGCGAAGCAGCCAGTGGTGATGAGGTGACCAACCGAGTGGCGGCGCGCGGAGCGGCCGAGTGGTGATGAGGTGACCAATCGAGTGGCGACGCGCGGAGCGGCCGACTGATGATGAGGTGACCAACCGAGTGGCGACGCGTGGGCGGTAGGGAGGTGACGAGGCGATTAACCGAGTGGCGACGCGCAGAGAGGTCGAGTGGTGATGAGGTGACCAACCGAGAGGCGACGGGCGGAGCGGCCGAGTGGTGATGAGGTGACCAACCGAGTGGCGACGCTTGGGCGGCAGAGTGGCGATGAGGCGACCAACCGAGTGGCGATGCGCAGAGCGGCCGAGTGGTGATGAGGTGACCAACCGAGAGGCGATGCGCAGGGCAACCGAGTGGTGATGAGGTGCCAATCAAGTGACGACGCATGGAGCAGCCGAATGGTTATGAGGTGACCAACCGAGTGGCGATGCACGGAGCGGCCGAATGGTGATGAAGTGACCAACCGAGTGACGACGCGCGGAGCGGCCAAGTGGTGATTAGGTGAAAAACCAAGTTGCGGCCCGTGGAGCGGCCGAGTGGTTATGAGGTGACCAACCAAGTGGCGGCGCGCGGAGCGGCCGAGTGGTAATGAGGTGACCAACTGAGTGGGGATGTGCGGGGCGGCCGAGAGGTGATGAGTTGATCAACCGACTGGCGACGCATGGAACGGCCGAGTGGTGATGAGGTGACCAACCGAGAGGCGACGTGCGGGGTGGCCGAATGGTGATGAGGTGACCAATCAAGTAGCGACGCGCGGAGCGGCCGAGTGGTGATGAGGTGACCAACCGAGTGGCGATGCGTGGGGCGGCCGAGAGGTGACGAGGCGATCAACCGAGTGACGACGGGCGGATCAGTCGAGTGATGATGAGGCGATCAACCGAGTGACGACGCGCGAAGCGGCCGAGTGGTGATGAGGTGACCAACCGAGTGGCGACGCCCGGGCGGCCGAGTGGTGATGAGGTGACCAACCGAGTGGCGATGCGCAGAGCAGCCGAGTGGTGATGAGGTGACCAACTGAGAGGCGATGCGCAGGGCGACCGAGTGGTGATGAGGTGACCAACCAAGTGACGACGCGCGGAGCAGCCGAATGGTTATGAGGTGACCAACCGAGTGGCAACGCACGGAGCGGCCGAATGGTGATGAGGTGACCAACCGTGTGGCAACGCGCGGAGCGTCCGAGTCGTGATGAGGCGACCCACCGAGTGGCGACGGGCGAAGGGGCGAGTGGTGATGAGGTGACCAACCAAGTTGCGACGCGCGGAGCGGCCGAGTGGTGATGAGGTGACCAACCGAGTGGGGATGCATGGGGCGGCCGAGAGGTGATGAGGTGATCAACCGAGTGGTGATGCGCGGAGCGGCCGAGTGGTGATGAGGTGACCAATCGAGTGGCGACGCCCGGAGCGGCCGAGTGGTGATGAGGTAACCAACGGAGAGGCAACGCGCGGGGCGGCCGAGTGGTGATGACGTGACCAATCAAGTAGCGATGCGCGGAGCCGCCGAATGGTTATGTGGTGACCAACAGAGTGGCGAGGACCTCGAGTGGCGACGCGCGGAGCGGCCGAGTGTTAATGAGGCGACCAACCGATTGGCGCGCGAAGCGGCCAGTGGTGATGAGGTGACCAACCGAGTGGCGGCGCGCGGAGCGGCCGAGTGGTGATGAGGTGACCAACCAAGTGGCGGCGCGCGGAGCGGCCGAGTGGTAATGAGGTGACCAACTGAGTGGGGATGTGCGGGGCGGCCGAGAGGTGATGAGTTGATCAACCGACTGGCGACGCATGGAACGGCCGAGTGGTGATGAGGTGACCAACCGAGAGGTGACGTGCGGGGTGGCCGAATGGTGATGAGGTGACCAATCAAGTAGCGACGCCCGGAGCGGCCGAGTGGTGATGAGGTGACCAACCGAGTGGGGATGCATGGGGCGGCCGAGAGGTGATGAGGTGATCAACCGAGTGGTGATGCGCGGAGCGGCCGAGTGGTGATGAGGTGACCAATCGAGTGGCGACGCCCGGAGCGGCCGAGTGGTGATGAGGTAACCAACGGAGAGGCAACGCGCGGGGCGGCCGAGTGGTGATGACGTGACCAATCAAGTAGCGACGCGCGGAGCCGCCGAATGGTTATGTGGTGACCAACAGAGTGGCGAGGACCTCGAGTGGCGACGCGCGGAGCGGCCGAGTGGTAATGAGGCGACCAACCGATTGGCGATGCGCGAAGCGGCCAGTGGTGATGAGGTGACCAACCGAGTGGCGGCGCGCGGAGCGGCCGAGTGGTGATGAGGTGACCAATCGAGTGGCGACGCGCGGAGCGGCCGAGTGATGATGAGGTGACCAACCGAGTGGCGACGCGTGGGGCGGCAGGGCGGTGACGAGGCGATCAACCGAGTGGCGACGCGCGGAGAGGTCGAGTGGTGATGAGGTGACCAACCGAGAGGCGACGGGCGGAGCGGCAGAGTGGTGATGAGGTGACCAACCCAGTGGCGACGCCCGGGCGGCAGAGTGGCGATGAGGTGACCAACCGAGTGGCGATGCGCAGAGCGGCCGAGTGGTGATGAGGTGACCAACCGAGAGGGGATGCACAGGGCAACCGAGTGGTGATGAGGTGACCAATCAAGTGACGACGCATGGAGCAGCCAAATGGTTATGAGGTGACCAACCGAGTGGCGATGCACGGAGCGGCCGAATGGTGATGAGGTGACCAACCTAGTGACGACACGCGGAGCGGCCGAGTGGTGATGAGGTGACAAACCAAGTTGCGACGCGCGGAGCGGCCGAGTGGTGATGAGGTGACCAACCAAGTGGCGACGCGCGGAGCGGCCGAGTGGTAATGAGGTGACCAACCGAATGGGGATGCGCGGGGTGGCCGAGAGGTGATTAGTTGATCAACCGAGTGGTGACGTGCGGAACGGCCGAGTGGTGATGAGGTGACCAACCAAGAGGCGACGTGCGGGGCGGCCGAATGGTGATGAGGTGACCAATCAAGTAGCGACGCGCGGAGCGGCCGAAAGGATATGAGGTGACCAACCGGGTGTTGATGCGTGGAACGGCCGAGTAGTGATGTGGTGTCCAACCAAGTGGCGACACGCGGAGCGGCCGGGTGGTGATGAGGTGACCAACCAAGTGTTGACGCGCGGAGCGGCCGAGTGGTGATGAGATGACCAACCGAGTGATGACACATGGAGCGACTGCGTGGTGATGAGGTGACCAACCGAGTGGCGACGCGCGGAGCGGCCGAGTGGTGATGAGGTGACCAACTGAGAGGCAACGCGCGGGTCGGCCGAGTGGTGATGAGGTGACCAACCAAGTGGTGATGCGCCGTGCGGCTGAATGGTGATGAGATGATCAACCGAGTGGCGACACGCGGAGAGGCCGAGTGGTGATGAGGTGACCAACCGAATGCGATTCTTGGGGCGGCCGAGTGGTGAAGAGGTTACCAACCGAGTGGTGACGCGCGGAGCGGACGAGTGGTGATGAGGTCACCAACCAAGTGGCGACGCGCGGAGCGGCCGAGTGGTGATGAGGTGACCAACCGAGTGGCGACGCGCGGGGCGGTTGAGAGGTGATGAGGTGATCAACCGAGTGGCGACGCGCGGAGCGTCCGGGTCATGATGAGGTGACTATCCGAGTGCCCACGCGTGGGGTGGCCGAATGGTGGTGAGGTGACCAACCGAGTGGCGACGCGCGGAGCAGCCGAGTGGTGATGAGGTGACCAACCGAGGCGACGCGCGGGGCGACCGAGTGGTGATGAGGTGACCAACCAAGTGGTGACGCGCGGAGTAGCCGAATGGTTATGAGGTGACCAACCGAGTGGCGACGCGCGGAGCGGCCGAATGGTGATGAGATGACCAACCGAGTGGCGACGCGCGGAGCGGCCGAATGGTGATGAGGTGACCAACCGAGAGGCGATGCACAGGGCAACCGAGTGGTGATAAGGTGACCAATCAAGTGACGACGCATGGAGCAGCCAAATGGTTATGAGGTGACCAACCGAGTGGCGATGCACGGAGTGGCCGAATGGTGATGAGGTGACCAACCTAGTGACGACACGCGGAGCGGCCGTGTGGTGATGAGGTGACAAACCAAGTCGCGACGCGCGGAGCGGCCGAGTGGTGATGAGGTGACAAACCAAGTGGCGACGCGCGGAGCGGCCGAGTGGTAATGAGGTGACCAACCGAATGGGAATGCGCGGGGCGGCCGAGAGGTGATGAGGTGACCAACCGTGTGGCAACGCGCGGAGCGTCCGAGTCGTGATGAGGCGACCCACCGAGTGGCGACGGGCGGAGGGGCGAGTGGTGATGAGGTGACCAACCAAGTTGCGACGCACGGAGCGGCCGAGTGGTGATGAGGTGACCAACCGAGTGGGGATGCATGGGGCGGCCGAGAGGTGATGAGGTGATCAACCGAGTGGTGATGCGCGGAGCGGCCGAGTGGTGATGAGGTGACCAATCGAGTGGCGACGCACGGAGCGGCCGAGTGGTGATGAGGTAACCAACGGAGAGGCAACGCGCGGGGCGGCCGAGTGGTGATGACGTGACCAATCAAGTAGCGACGCGCGGAGCCGCCGAATGGTTATGTGGTGACCAACAGAGTGGCGAGGACCTCGAGTGGCGACGCGCGGAGCGGCCGAGTGGTAATGAGGCGACCAACCGATTGGCGATGCGCGAAGCGGCCAGTGGTGATGAGGTGACCAACCGAGTGGCGGCGCGCGGAGCGGCCGAGTGGGGATGAGGTGACCAATCGAGTGGCGACGCGCGGAGCGGCCGAGTGATGATGAGGTGACCAACCGAGTGGCGACGCGTGGGGCGGCAGGGCGGTGACGAGGCGATCAACCGAGTGGCGACGCGCGGAGAGGTCGAGTGGTGATGAGGTGACCAACCGAGAGGCGACGGGCGGAGCGGCAGAGTGGTGATGAGGTGACCAACCCAGTGGCGACGCCCGGGCGGCAGAGTGGCGATGAGGTGACCAACCGAGTGGCGATGCGCAGAGCGGCCGAGTGGTGATGAGGTGACCAACCGAGAGGGGATGCACAGGGCAACCGAGTGGTGATGAGGTGACCAATCAAGTGACAACGCATGGAGCAGCCAAATGGTTATGAGGTGACCAACCGAGTGGCGATGCACGGAGTGGCCGAATGGTGATGAGGTGACCAACCTAGTGACGACACGCGGAGCGGCCGAGTGGTGATGAGGTGACAAACCAAGTTGCGACGCGCGGAGCGGCCGAGTGGTGATGAGGTGACCAACCAAGTGGCGACGCGCGGAGCGGCCGAGTGGTAATGAGGTGACCAACCGAATGGGGATGCGCGGGGCGGCCGAGAGGTGATTAGTTGATCAACCGAGTGGTGACGTGCGGAACGGCCGAGTGGTGATGAGGTGACCAACCGAGAGGCGACGTGCGGGGCGGCCGAATGGTGATGAGGTGACCAATCAAGTAGCGACGCGCGGAGCGGCCGAAAGGATATGAGGTGACCAACCGGGTGTTGATGCGTGGAACGGCCGAGTAGTGATGTGGTGTCCAACCAAGTGGCGACACGCGGAGCGGCCGGGTGGTGATGAGGTGACCAACCAAGTGTTGACGCGCGGAGCGGCCGAGTGGTGATGAGGTGACCAACCGAGTGATGACACATGGAGCGACTGCGTGGTGATGAGGTGACCAACCGAGTGGCGACGCGCGGAGCGGCCGAGTGGTGATGAGGTGACCAACTGAGAGGCAACGCGCGGGTCGGCCGAGTGGTGATGAGGTGACCAACCAAGTGGTGATGCGCCGTGCGGCTGAATGGTGATGAGATGATCAACCGAGTGGCGACACGCGGAGAGGCCGAGTGGTGATGAGGTGACCAACCGAATGCGATTCTTGGGGCGGCCGAGTGGTGAAGAGGTTACCGACCGAGTGGTGACGCGCGGAGCGGACGAGTGGTGATGAGGTCACCAACCAAGTGGCGACGCGCGGAGCGGCCGAGTGGTGATGAGGTGACCAACCGAGTGGCGACGCGCGGGGCGGTTGAGAGGTGATGAGGTGATCAACCGAGTGGCGACGCGCGGAGCGTCCGGGTCATGATGAGGTGACTATCCGAGTGCCCACGCGTGGGGTGGCCGAATGGTGGTGAGGTGACCAACCGAGTGGCGACGCGCGGAGCAGCCGAGTGGTGATGAGGTGACCAACCGAGGCGACGCGCGGGGCGACCGAGTGGTGATGAGGTGACCAACCAAGTGGTGACGCGCGGAGTAGCCGAATGGTTATGAGGTGACCAACCGAGTGGCGACGCGCGGAGCGGCCGAATGGTGATGAGATGACCAACCGAGTGGCGACGCGCGGAGCGGCCGAATGGTGATGAGGTGACCAACCGAGAGGCGATGCACAGGGCAACCGAGTGGTGATAAGGTGACCAATCAAGTGACGACGCATGGAGCAGCCAAATGGTTATGAGGTGACCAACCGAGTGGCGATGCACGGAGTGGCCGAATGGTGATGAGGTGACCAACCTAGTGACGACACGCGGAGCGGCCGTGTGGTGATGAGGTGACAAACCAAGTCGCGACGCGCGGAGCGGCCGAGTGGTGATGAGGTGACAAACCAAGTGGCGACGCGCGGAGCGGCCGAGTGGTAATGAGGTGACCAACCGAATGGGAATGCGCGGGGCGGCCGAGAGGTGATGAGGTGACCAACCGTGTGGCAACGCGCGGAGCGTCCGAGTCGTGATGAGGCGACCCACCGAGTGGCGACGGGCGGAGGGGCGAGTGGTGATGAGGTGACCAACCAAGTTGCGACGCACGGAGCGGCCGAGTGGTGATGAGGTGACCAACCGAGTGGGGATGCATGGGGCGGCCGAGAGGTGATGAGGTGATCAACCGAGTGGTGATGCGCGGAGCGGCCGAGTGGTGATGAGGTGACCAATCGAGTGGCGACGCACGGAGCGGCCGAGTGGTGATGAGGTAACCAACGGAGAGGCAACGCGCGGGGCGGCCGAGTGGTGATGACGTGACCAATCAAGTAGCGACGCGCGGAGCCGCCGAATGGTTATGTGGTGACCAACAGAGTGGCGAGGACCTCGAGTGGCGACGCGCGGAGCGGCCGAGTGGTAATGAGGCGACCAACCGATTGGCGATGCGCGAAGCGGCCAGTGGTGATGAGGTGACCAACCGAGTGGCGGCGCGCGGAGCGGCCGAGTGGGGATGAGGTGACCAATCGAGTGGCGACGCGCGGAGCGGCCGAGTGATGATGAGGTGACCAACCGAGTGGCGACGCGTGGGGCGGCAGGGCGGTGACGAGGCGATCAACCGAGTGGCGACGCGCGGAGAGGTCGAGTGGTGATGAGGTGACCAACCGAGAGGCGACGGGCGGAGCGGCAGAGTGGTGATGAGGTGACCAACCCAGTGGCGACGCCCGGGCGGCAGAGTGGCGATGAGGTGACCAACCGAGTGGCGATGCGCAGAGCGGCCGAGTGGTGATGAGGTGACCAACCGAGAGGGGATGCACAGGGCAACCGAGTGGTGATGAGGTGACCAATCAAGTGACGACGCATGGAGCAGCCAAATGGTTATGAGGTGACCAACCGAGTGGCGATGCACGGAGTGGCCGAATGGTGATGAGGTGACCAACCTAGTGACGACACGCGGAGCGGCCGAGTGGTGATGAGGTGACAAACCAAGTTGCGACGCGCGGAGCGGCCGAGTGGTGATGAGGTGACCAACCAAGTGGCGACGCGCGGAGCGGCCGAGTGGTAATGAGGTGACCAACCGAATGGGGATGCGCGGGGCGGCCGAGAGGTGATTAGTTGATCAACCGAGTGGTGACGTGCGGAACGGCCGAGTGGTGATGAGGTGACCAACCGAGAGGCGACGTGCGGGGCGGCCGAATGGTGATGAGGTGACCAATCAAGTAGCGACGCGCGGAGCGGCCGAAAGGATATGAGGTGACCAACCGGGTGTTGATGCGTGGAACGGCCGAGTAGTGATGTGGTGTCCAACCAAGTGGCGACACGCGGAGCGGCCGGGTGGTGATGAGGTGACCAACCAAGTGTTGACGCGCGGAGCGGCCGAGTGGTGATGAGGTGACCAACCGAGTGATGACACATGGAGCGACTGCGTGGTGATGAGGTGACCAACCGAGTGGCGACGCGCGGAGCGGCCGAGTGGTGATGAGGTGACCAACTGAGAGGCAACGCGCGGGTCGGCCGAGTGGTGATGAGGTGACCAACCAAGTGGTGATGCGCCGTGCGGCTGAATGGTGATGAGATGATCAACCGAGTGGCGACACGCGGAGAGGCCGAGTGGTGATGAGGTGACCAACCGAATGCGATTCTTGGGGCGGCCGAGTGGTGAAGAGGTTACCGACCGAGTGGTGACGCGCGGAGCGGACGAGTGGTGATGAGGTCACCAACCAAGTGGCGACGCGCGGAGCGGCCGAGTGGTGATGAGGTGACCAACCGAGTGGCGACGCGCGGGGCGGTTGAGAGGTGATGAGGTGATCAACCGAGTGGCGACGCGCGGAGCGTCCGGGTCATGATGAGGTGACTATCCGAGTGCCCACGCGTGGGGTGGCCGAATGATGGTGAGGTGACCAACCGAGTGGCGACGCGCGGAGCAGCCGAGTGGTGATGAGGTGACCAACCGAGGCGACGCGCGGGGCGACCGAGTGGTGATGAGGTGACCAACCAAGTGGTGACGCGCGGAGTAGCCGAATGGTTATGAGGTGACCAACCGAGTGGCGACGCGCGGAGCGGCCGAATGGTGATGAGATGACCAACCGAGTGGCGACGCGCGGAGCGGCCGAATGGTGATGAGGTGACCAACCGAGAGGCGATGCACAGGGCAACCGAGTGGTGATAAGGTGACCAATCAAGTGACGACGCATGGAGCAGCCAAATGGTTATGAGGTGACCAACTGAGTGGCGATGCACGGAGTGGCCGAATGGTGATGAGGTGACCAACCTAGTGACGACACGCGGAGCGGCCGTGTGGTGATGAGGTGACAAACCAAGTCGCGACGCGCGGAGCGGCCGAGTGGTGATGAGGTGACAAACCAAGTGGCGACGCGCGGAGCGGCCGAGTGGTAATGAGGTGACCAACCGAATGGGAATGCGCGGGGCGGCCGAGAGGTGATGAGGTGACCAACCGTGTGGCAACGCGCGGAGCGTCCGAGTCGTGATGAGGCGACCCACCGAGTGGCGACGGGCGGAGGGGCGAGTGGTGATGAGGTGACCAACCAAGTTGCGACGCGCGGAGCGGCCGAGTGGTGATGAGGTGACCAACCGAGTGGGGATGCATGGGGCGGCCGAGAGGTGATGAGGTGATCAACCGAGTGGTGATGCGCGGAGCGGCCGAGTGGTGATGAGGTGACCAATCGAGTGGCGACGCACGGAGCGGCCGAGTGGTGATGAGGTAACCAACGGAGAGGCAACGCGCGGGGCGGCCGAGTGGTGATGACGTGACCAATCAAGTAGCGACGCGCGGAGCCGCCGAATGGTTATGTGGTGACCAACAGAGTGGCGAGGACCTCGAGTGGCGACGCGCGGAGCGGCCGAGTGGTAATGAGGCGACCAACCGATTGGCGATGCGCGAAGCGGCCAGTGGTGATGAGGTGACCAACCGAGTGGCGGCGCGCGGAGCGGCCGAGTGGGGATGAGGTGACCAATGGAGTGGCGACGCGCGGAGCGGCCGAGTGATGATGAGGTGACCAACCGAGTGGCGACGCGTGGGGCGGCAGGGCGGTGACGAGGCGATCAACCGAGTGGCGACGCGCGGAGAGGTCGAGTGGTGATGAGGTGACCAACCGAGAGGCGACGGGCGGAGCGGCAGAGTGGTGATGAGGTGACCAACCCAGTGGCGACGCCCGGGCGGCAGAGTGGCGATGAGGTGACCAACCGAGTGGCGATGCGCAGAGCGGCCGAGTGGTGATGAGGTGACCAACCGAGAGGGGATGCACAGGGCAACCGAGTGGTGATGAGGTGACCAATCAAGTGACGACGCATGGAGCAGCCAAATGGTTATGAGGTGACCAACCGAGTGGCGATGCACGGAGCGGCCGAATGGTGATGAGGTGACCAACCTAGTGACGACACGCGGAGAGGCCGAGTGGTGATGAGGTGACAAACCAAGTTGCGACGCGCGGAGCGGCCGAGTGGTGATGAGGTGACCAACCAAGTGGCGACGCGCGGAGCGGCCGAGTGGTAATGAGGTGACCAACCGAATGGGGATGCGCGGGGCGGCCGAGAGGTGATTAGTTGATCAACCGAGTGGTGACGTGCGGAACGGCCGAGTGGTGATGAGGTGACCAACCGAGAGGCGACGTGCGGGGCGGCCGAATGGTGATGAGGTGACCAATCAAGTAGCGACGCGCGGAGCGGCCGAAAGGATATGAGGTGACCAACCGGGTGTTGATGCGTGGAACGGCCGAGTAGTGATGTGGTGTCCAACCAAGTGGCGACACGCGGAGCGGCCGGGTGGTGATGAGGTGACCAACCAAGTGTTGACGCGCGGAGCGGCCGAGTGGTGATGAGGTGACCAACCGAGTGATGACACATGGAGCGACTGCGTGGTGATGAGGTGACCAACCGAGTGGCGACGCGCGGAGCGGCCGAGTGGTGATGAGGTGACCAACTGAGAGGCAACGCGCGGGTCGGCCGAGTGGTGATGAGGTGACCAACCAAGTGGTGATGCGCCGTGCGGCTGAATGGTGATGAGATGATCAACCGAGTGGCGACACGCGGAGAGGCCGAGTGGTGATGAGGTGACCAACCGAATGCGATTCTTGGGGCGGCCGAGTGGTGAAGAGGTTACCGACCGAGTGGTGACGCGCGGAGCGGACGAGTGGTGATGAGGTCACCAACCAAGTGGCGACGCGCGGAGCGGCCGAGTGGTGATGAGGTGACCAACCGAGTGGCGACGCGCGGGGCGGTTGAGAGGTGATGAGGTGATCAACCGAGTGGCGACGCGCGGAGCGTCCGGGTCATGATGAGGTGACTATCCGAGTGCCCACGCGTCGGGTGGCCGAATGGTGATGAGGTGACCAACCGAGTGGCGACGCGCGGAGCAGCCGAGTGGTGATGAGGTGACCAACCGAGGCGACGCGCGGGGCGGCCGAGTGGTGATGAGGTGACCAACCAAGTGGTGACGCGCGGAGTAGCCGAATGGTTATGAGGTGACCAACCGAGTGGCGACGCGCGGAGCGGCCGAATGGTGATGAGATGACCAACCGAGTGGCGACGCGCGGAGCGGCGGAATGGTGATGAGGTGACCAACCGAGAGGCGATGCACAGGGCAACCGAGTGGTGATAAGGTGACCAATCAAGTGACGACGCATGGAGCAGCCAAATGGTTATGAGGTGACCAACCGAGTGGCGATGCACGGAGTGGCCGAATGGTGATGAGGTGACCAACCTAGTGACGACACACGGAGCGGCCGTGTGGTGATGAGGTGACAAACCAAGTCGCGACGCGCGGAGCGGCCGAGTGATGATGAGGTGACAAACCAAGTGGCGACGCGCGGAGCGGCCGAGTGGTAATGAGGTGACCAACCGAATGGGAATGCGCGGGGCGGCCGAGAGGTGATTAGTTGATCAACCGAGTGGCGACACGCGGAACGGCTGAGTGGTGATGAGGTGACCAACCGAGGGGCGACGTGCGGGGCGGCCGAATGGTGATGAGGTGACCAATCAAGTAGCGACGCGCGGAGCGGCCGAAAGGATATGAGGTGACCAACCGGGTGTTGACGAGCGGAACGGCCGAGTAGTGATTTGGTGTCCAACCAAGTGGCGACACGCGGAGCGGCCGGGTGGTCATGAGGTGACCAACCAATTGTTGACGCGCGGAGCGGCCGAGTGGTGATGAGGTGACCAACCGAGTGATGACACATGGAGCGACAGCGTGGTGATGAGGTGACCAACCGAGTGGCAACGCGCGGAGCGGCCGAGTGGTGATGAAGTGACCAACTGAGAGGCAACGCGCGGGTCGGCCGAGTGGTGATGAGGTGACCAACCAAGTGGTGACGCGCCGTGTGGCTGAATGGTGATGAGATGATCAACCGAGTGGCGACACGCGGAGAGGCCGAGTGGTGATGAGGTGACCAACCGAATGCGACTCTTGGGGCGTCCGAGTGGTGAAGAGGTTATCGACCGAGTGGTGACGCGCGGAGCGGCCGAGTGGTGATGAGGTCACCAACCAAGTGGCGACGCGCGGAGCGGCCGAGTGGTGATGAGGTGACCAACCGAGTGGCGACGCGCGGGGCGGTTGAGAGGTGATGAGGTGATCAACCGAGTGGCGACGCGCGGAGCGTCCGGGTGATGATGAGGTGACTATCCGAGTGCCGATGCGCGGGGCGGCCGAGTGGTGATGAGGTGACCAACCGAGTGGAGACGCGTGGAGCAGCCGAGTGGTGATGAGGTGACCAACCGAGGCGACGCACGGGGCGGCCGAGTGGTGATGAGGTGACCAACCAAGTGGTGACGCGCGGAGCAGCCGAATGGTTATGAGGTGACCAACCGAGTGGCGACGCGCGGAGCGGCCGAATGGTGATGAGATGACCAACCGAGTGGCTATGCGCGGAGCTTGTGAGTGGTGATAAGGTGACCAACCGAGTAAAGACGCGCGGAGCGGCCGAGTGTTGATGAGGTGACCAACCAAGTGGCGACGCGCGGAGCGGCCGAGTGGTGATAAGGTGACCAACCAAGTGGGGACGCGCGGAGCGGCCGAGTGGTGATGAGGTGACCAACCAACTGGCGACGCGTGGGGGCGGCCGATTGGTGATGAGGTGATCAAACGAGTGGCGACGCGCGGAGTGGCCGAGTGGTGATGAGGTGTCCAACCGAGAGGCAACGTGCGGGGCGGCCGAATGGTGATG
The DNA here is from genome assembly GCA_034509565.1 of Triticum monococcum. Taxonomy (NCBI): domain Eukaryota; kingdom Viridiplantae; phylum Streptophyta; class Magnoliopsida; order Poales; family Poaceae; genus Triticum; species Triticum monococcum. Next base: position 248,706,696 of record CM067843.1, read on the forward strand.
AGGTGACAAATCAAGTAGCAACGCGCGGAGCAGCCGAATGGTTATGAGGTGACCAACCGAGTGGCGACGCCCCTGAGTGGCGACGCGCGGAGAGGCCGAGTGGTGATGAGGTGACCAACCAAGTGGCGATGCACGGAGCGGACAAGTGGTGATGGGGTGACCAACCGAGTGAAGACGCGTGGGGCGGCCGAGAGGTGATGAGGCAATCAACCGAGTGACGACGCGCGGAGCAGTCGAGTGATGATGAGGCGATCAACCGAGTGACGACAAGCGGAGCGGCCGAGTGGTGATGTGGTGATCAACCAAGAGACGACGCGCGGGACGGCCGAATGGTGTTGAGGTGACCAATCAAGTGGCGACTCGCGGAGCGGCCAAATGGTTATGAGGTGACCAACCGAGTGGCGACGCCCGGACCGGCCGAGTGGTGATGAGGTGACCAACCAAGTGGCGATGCGCAGAGCGGCCGAGTGGTGATGAGGTGACCAACCGAGTGGCGACGCGCGGAGCCGAGTGGTGATGAGGTGACCAACCGAGTGGCGACGCCCGGACCGGCCGAGTGGTGATGAGGTGACCAACCAAGTGGCGATGCGCGGAGCAGCCGAGTGGTGATGAGGTGACCAACCAAGTTGCGACGCGCGGGGCGGCCGAGTGGTGATGAGGAGACCAACCAAGTGGCGACGCGCGGAGTGGCCGAGTGGTGATGAGGTGACCAACCAAGTGGTGACGCGCGGAGCAGCCGAATGGTTATGAGGTGACCAACCGAGTGGCGACGCGCGGAGCGGCCGAATGGTGAAAAGATGACCAACCGAGTGGCTATGCGCGGAGCTTCTGAGTGGTGATAAGGTGACCAACCGAGTAAAGACGCGCGGAGCGGCCGAGTGTTGATGAGGTGACCAACCAAGTGGCGACGCGCGGAGCGGCCGAGTGGTGATAAGGTGACCAACCAAGTGGGGACGCGCGGAGCGGCCGAGTGGTGATGAGGTGACCAACCAACTGGCGACGCGTGGGGGCGGCCGATTGGTGATGAGGTGATCAAACGAGTGGCGACGCGCGGAGTGGCCGAGTGGTGATGAGGTGTCCAACCGAGAGGCAATGTGCGGGGCGGCCGAATGGTGATGAGGTGACAAATCAAGTAGCAACGCGCGGAGCAGCCGAATGGTTATGAGGTGACCAACCGAGTGGCGACGCCCCTGAGTGGTGACGCGCGGAGAGGCCGAGTGGTGATGAGGTGACCAACCAAGTGGCGATGCACGGAGCGGACAAGTGGTGATGGGGTGACCAACCGAGTGAAGACGCGTGGGGCGGCCGAGAGGTGATGAGGCAATCAACCGAGTGACGACGCGCGGAGCAGTCGAGTGATGATGAGGCGATCAACCGAGTGACGACAAGCGGAGCGGCCGAGTGGTGATGTGGTGATCAACCAAGAGACGACGCGCGGGACGGCCGAATGGTGTTGAGGTGACCAATCAAGTGGCGACTCGCGGAGCGGCCGAATGGTTATGAGGTGACCAACCGAGTGGCGACGCCCGGACCGGCCGAGTGGTGATGAGGTGACCAACCAAGTGGCGATGCGCGGAGCGGCCGAGTGGTGATGAGGTGACCAACCGAGTGGCGACGCGCGGAGCCGAGTGGTGATGAGGTGACCAACCAAGTGGTGACGCGCGGAGCAGCCGAATGGTTATGAGGTGACCAACCGAGTGGCGACGCGCGGAGCGGCCGAATGGTGATGAGATGACCAACCGAGTGGCTATGCACGGAGCTTCTGAGTGGTGATAAGGTGACCAACCGAGTAAAGACGCGCGGAGCGGCCGAGTGTTGATGAGGTGACCAACCAAGTGGCGACGCGCGGAGCGGCCGAGTGGTGATAAGGTGACCAACCAAGTGGGGACGCGCGGAGCGGCCGAGTGGTGATGAGGTGACCAACCGAGAGGCAACGTGCGGGGCGGCCGAATGGTGATGAGGTGACAAATCAAGTAGCAACGCGCGGAGCAGCCGAATGGTTATGAGGTGACCAACCGAGTGGCGACGCCCCTGAGTGGTGACGCGCGGAGAGGCCGAGTGGTGATGAGGTGACCAACAAAGTGGCGATGCGCGGAGCGGACAACTGGTGATGGGGTGACCAACCGAGTGAAGACGCGTGGGGCGGCCGAGAGGTGATGAGGCAATCAACCGAGTGACGACGCGCGGAGCAGTCGAGTGATGATGAGGCGATCAACCGAGTGACGACAAGCGGAGCGGCCGAGTGGTGATGTGGTAATCAACCAAGAGACGACGCGCGGGACGGCCGAATGGTGTTGAGGTGACCAATCAAGTGGCGACTCGCGGAGCGGCCGAATGGTTATGAGGTGACCAACCGAGTGGCGACGCCCGGACCGGCCGAGTGGTGATGAGGTGACCAACCAAGTGGCGATGCGCGGAGCGGCCGAGTGGTGATGAGGTGACCAACCGAGTGGCGACGCGCGGAGCCGAGTGGTGATGAGGTGACCAACCGAGTGGCGACGCCCGGACCGGCCGAGTGGTGATGAGGTGACCAACCAAGTGGCGATGCGCGGAGCGGCCGAGTGGTGATGAGGTGACCAACCAAGTTGCGACGCGCGGGGCGGCCGAGTGGTGATGAGGAGACCAACCAAGTGGCGACGCGCGGAGTGGCCGAGTGGTGATGAGGTGACCAACCAAGTGGTGACGCGCGGAGCAGCCGAATGGTTATGAGGTGACCAACCGAGTGGCGACGCGCGGAGCGGCCGAATGGTGATGAGATGACCAACCGAGTGGCTATGCGCGGAGCTTCTGAGTGGTGATAAGGTGACCAACCGAGTAAAGACGCGCGGAGCGGCCGAGTGTTGATGAGGTGACCAACCGAGTGGCGACGCCCGGGCGGCAGAGTGGCGATGAGGTGACCAACCAAGTGGCGATGCGCAGAGCGGCCGAGTGGTGATGAGGTGACCAACCGAGAGGGGATGCACAGGGCAACCGAGTGGTGATGAGGTGACCAATCAAGTGACGACGCATGGAGCAGCCAAATGGTTATGAGGTGACCAACCGAGTGGCGATGCACGGAGCGGCCGAATGGTGATGAGGTGACCAACCTAGTGACGACACGCGGAGCGGCCGAGTGGTGATGAGGTGACAAACCAAGTTGCGACGCGCGGAGCGGCCGAGTGGTGATGAGGTGACCAACCAAGTGGCGACGCGCGGAGCGGCCGAGTGGTAATGAGGTGACCAACCGAATGGAGATGCGCGGGGCGGCCGAGAGGTGATTAGTTGATCAACCGAGTGGTGACGCGCGGAACGGCCGAGTGGTGATGAGGTGACCAACCGAGAGGCGACGTGCGGGGCGGCCGAATGGTGATGAGGTGACCAATCAAGTAGCGACGCGCGGAGCGGCCGAAAGGATATGAGGTGACCAACCGGGTGTTGACGCGCGGAACGGCCGAGTAGTGATGTGGTGTCCAACCAAGTGGCGACACGCGGAGCGGCCGTGTGGTGATGAGGTGACCAACCAAGTGTTGACGCGCGGAGCGGCCGAGTGGTGATGAGGTGACCAACCGAGTGATGACACATGGAGCGACTGCGTGGTGATGAGGTGACCAACCGAGTGGCGACGCGCGGAGCGGCCGAGTGGTGATGAGGTGACCAACTGAGAGGCAACGCGCGGGTCGGCCGAGTGGTGATGAGGTGACCAACCAAGTGGTGATGCGCCGTGCGGCTGAATGGTGATGAGATGATCAACCGAGTGGCGACACGCGGAGAGGCCGAGTGGTGATGAGGTGACCAACCGAATGCGATTCTTGGGGCGGCCGAGTGGTGAAGAGGTTACTGACCGAGTGGTGACGCGCGGAGCGGACGAGTGGTGATGAGGTCACCAACCAAGTGGCGACGCGCGGAGCGGCCGAGTGGTGATGAGGTGACCAAACGAGTGGCGACGCGCGGGGCGGTTGAGAGGTGATGATGTGATCAACCGAGTGGCGACGCGCGGAGCGTCCGGGTCATGATGAGGTGACTATCCGAGTGCCCACGCGCGGGGTGGCCGAATGGTGATGAGGTGACCAACCGAGTGGCGACGCGCGGAGCAGCCGAGTGGTGATGAGGTGACCAACCGAGGCGACGCGCGGGGCGGCCGAGTGGTGATGAGGTGACCAACCGAGTGGTGACGCGCGGAGTAGCCGAATGGTTATGAGGTGACCAACCGAGTGGCGACGCGCGGAGCGGCCGAATGGTGATGAGATGACCAACCGAGTGGCGACGCGCGGAGCGGCCGAATGGTGATGAGATGACCAACCGAGTGGCGACGCGCGGAGCGGCCGAGTGGTGACGAGGAGATCAACCGAGTGGCGACACGCGGAGAGGTCGAGTGGTGATGAGGTGACCAACCGAGAGGCGACGGGCGGAGCGACAGAGTGGTGATGAGGTGACCAACCCAGTGGCGACGCCCGGGCGGCAGAGTGGCGATAAGGTGACCAACCAAGTGGCGATGCGCAGAGCAGCCGAGTGGTGATGAGGTGACCAACCGAGAGGCGATGCACAGGGCAACCGAGTGGTGATAAGGTGACCAATCAAGTGACGACGCATGGAGCAGCCAAATGGTTATGAGGTGACCAACCGAGTGGCGATGCACGGAGTGGTCGAGTGGTGATGAGGTGACCAACCGAGGCGACGCGCGGGGCGGCCGAGTGGTGATGAGGTGACCAACCAAGTGGTGACGCGCGGAGTAGCCGAATGGTTATGAGGTGACCAACCGAGTGGCGACGCGCGGAGCGGCCGAATGGTGATGAGATGACCAACCGAGTGGCGACGCGCGGAGCGGCCGAATGGTGATGAGATGACCAACCGAGTGGCGACGCGCGGAGCGGCCGAGTGGTGACGAGGAGATCAACCGAGTGGCGACACGCGGAGAGGTCGAGTGGTGATGAGGTGACCAACCGAGAGGCGACGGGCGGAGCGACAGAGTGGTGATGAGGTGACCAACCCAGTGGCGACGCCCGGGCGGCAGAGTGGCGATAAGGTGACCAACCGAGTGGCGATGCGCAGAGCAGCCGAGTGGTGATGAGGTGACCAACCGAGAGGCGATGCACAGGGCAACCGAGTGGTGATAAGGTGACCAATCAAGTGACGACGCATGGAGCAGCCAAATGGTTATGAGGTGACCAACCGAGTGGCGATGCACGGAGTGGCCGAATGGTGATGAGGTGACCAACCTAGTGACGACACGCGGAGTGGCCGTGTGGTGATGAGGTGACAAACCAAGTCGCGACGCGCGGAGCGGCCGAGTGGTGATGAGGTGACAAACCAAGTGGCGACGCGCGGAGCGGCCGAGTGGTAATGAGGTGACCAACCGAATGGGAATGCGCGGGGCGGCCGAGAGGTGATTAGTTGATCAACCGAGTGGCGACACGCGGAACGGCCGAGTGGCGATGAGGTGACCAACCGAGGGGCGACGTGCGGGGCGGCCGAATGGTGATGAGGTGACCAATCAAGTAGCGACGCGCGGAGCGGCCGAAAGGATATGAGGTGACCAACCGGGTGTTGACGAGCGGAACGGCCGAGTAGTGATTTGGTGTCCAACCAAGTGGCGACACGCGGAGCGGCCGGGTGGTCATGAGGTGACCAACCAAGTGTTGACGCGCGGAGCGGCCGAGTGGTGATGAGGTGACCAACCGAGTGATGACACATGGAGCGACTGCGTGGTGATGAGGTGACCAACCGAGTGGCAACGCGCGGAGCGGCCGAGTGGTGATGAAGTGACCAACTGAGAGGCAACGCGCGGGTCGGCCGAGTGGTGATGAGGTGACCAACCAAGTGGTGACGCGCCGTGTGGCTGAATGGTGATGAGATGATCAACCGAGTGGCGACACGCGGAGAGGCCGAGTGGTGATGAGGTGACCAACCGAATGCGACTCTTGGGGCGTCCGAGTGGTGAAGAGGTTATCGACCGAGTGGTGACGCGCGGAGCGGCCGAGTGGTGATGAGGTCACCAACCAAGTGGCGACGCGCGGAGCGGCCGAGTGGTGATGAGGTAACCAACCGAGTGGCGACGCGCGGGGCGGTTGAGAGGTGATGAGGTGACCAACCGAGTGGCGACGCCCGGACCGGCCGAGTGGTGATGAGGTGACCAACCAAGTGGCGATGCGCGGAGCGGCCGAGTGGTGATGAGGTGACCAACCAAGTTGCGACGCGCGGGGCGGCCGAGTGGTGATGAGGAGACCAACCAAGTGGCGACACGCGGAGTGGCCGAGTGGTGATGAGGTGACAAATCAAGTAGCAACGCGCGGAGCAGCCGAATGGTTATGAGGTGACCAACCGAGTGGCGACGCCCCTGAGTGGTGACGCGCGGAGAGGCCGAGTGGTGATGAGGTGACCAACCAAGTGGCGATGCGCGGAGCGGACAAGTGGTGATGGGGTGACCAACCGAGTGAAGACGCGTGGGGCGGCCGAGAGGTGATGAGGCAATCAACCGAGTGACGATGTGCGGAGCAGTCGAGTGATGATGAGGCGATCAACCGAGTGACGATAAGCGGAGCGGCCGAGTGGTGATGTGGTGATCAACCAAGAGACGACGCGCGGGACGGCCGAATGGTGTTGAGGTGACCAATCAAGTGGCGACTCGCGGAGCGGCCGAATGGTTATGAGGTGACCAACCGAGTGGCGACGCCCGGACCGGCCGAGTGGTGATGAGGTGACCAACCAAGTGGCGATGCGCGGAGCGGCCGAGTGGTGATGAGGTGACCAACCGAGTGGCGACGCGCGGAGCCGAGTGGTGATGAGGTGACCAACCGAGTGGCGACGCCCGGACCGGCCGAGTGGTGATGAGGTGACCAACCAAGTGGCGATGCGCGGAGCGGCCGAGTGGTGATGAGGTGACCAACCAAGTTGCGACGCGCGGGGCGGCCGAGTGGTGATGAGGAGACCAACCAAGTGGCGACGCGCGGAGTGGCCGAGTGGTGATGAGGTGACCAACCAAGTGGTGACGCGCGGAGCAGCCGAATGGTTATGAGGTGACCAACCGAGTGGCGACGCGTGGAGCGGCCGAATGGTGATGAGATGACCAACCGAGTGGCTATGCGCGGAGCTTCTGAGTGGTGATAAGGTGACCAACCGAGTAAAGACGCGCGGAGCGGCCGAGTGTTGATGAGGTGACCAACCAAGTGGCGACGCGCGGAGCGGCCGAGTGGTGATAAGGTGACCAACCAAGTGGGGACGCGCGGAGCGGCCGAGTGGTGATGAGGTGACCAACCAACTGGCGATGCGTGGGGGCGGCCGATTGGTGATGAGGTGATCAACCGAGTGGCGACGCGCGGAGTGGCCGAGTGGTGATGATGTGTCCAACCGAGAGGCAACGTGCGGGGCGGCCGAATGGTGATGAGGTGACAAATCAAGTAGCAACGCGCGGAGCAGCCGAATGGTTATGAGGTGACCAACCGAGTGGCGACGCCCCTGAGTGGCGACGCACGGAGAGGCCGAGTGGTGATGAGGTGACCAACCAAGTGGCGACGCGCGGAGCGGCCAAGTGGTGATGGGGTGACCAACCGAGTGAAGAAGCGTGGGGCGGCCGAGAGGTGATGAGGCAATCAACCGAGTGACGATGCGCGGAGCAGTCGAGTGATGATGAGGCGATCAACCGAGTGACGACAAGCGGAGCGGCCGAGTGGTGATGTGGTGATCAACCAAGAGACGACGCGCGGGACGGCCGAATGGTGTTGAGGTGACCAATCAAGTGGCGAGTCGCGGAGCGGCCGAATGGTTATGAGGTGACCAACCGAGTGGCGACTCCCGGACCGGCCGAGTGGTGATGAGGTGACCAACCAAGTGGCGATGCGCGGAGCGGCCGAGTGGTGATGAGGTGACCAACCGAGTGGCGACGCGCGGAGCCGAGTGGTGATGAGGTGACCAACCGAGTCGTGACACGCGGAGCGGCTGACTGGTGATGAGATGACCAACCGAGTGGCGACGCGCGGAGCGGCTGAGTGGTGACGAGGTGACCAACCAAGAGGCAACGCGTGGGGCAGCCGGGTGGTGATGAGGTGACCAACGAAGTGGCGATGCACGGAGAGGCCGAGTGGTGATTAGGTGACCAAGCAAATGCGACTCTTGAGACAACCGAGTGGTGATGAGATGACCAACCAAGTGGTGACGCGCGGGGCGGCCGTGTGGTGATGAGGTGACCAACCGAGTGGCGACGCAAGAAGCGGCCGAATGGTGATGAGGTGACCAACCGAGTGGCGACGCGCGGAGCGTCCGAGTGGTGATGAGGCGACCTACCGAGTGGTGACGGGCGGAGCGGCCGAGTGGTGATGAGGTGACCAACCAAGTTGCGACGCGCGGGGCGGCCGAGTGGTGATGAGGTGACAACCAAGTGGCGACGCGCGGAGTGGCCGAGTGGTGATGAGGTGACCAACCGAGTGGGGATGCGTAGGGCGGCCGAGAGGTGATGAGTTGATCAACCGAGTGGTGACGCGCGGTGCGGCCGAGTGGTGATGAGGTCGCCAACCGAGTGGCGACGCACGGAGCGGCCGAGTGGTGATGAGGTAACCAACCGAGAGGCAACGCGCGGGGCGGCCGAGTGGTGATAACGTGACCAATCAAGTAGCGACGCACGGAGCGGCCGAATGGTTATGTGGTGACCAAAAGAGTGGCGAGGCCCCCGAGTGGCGATGCGCGGAGCGGCCGAGTGGTGATGAGGTGACCAACCGAGAGGCAACGTGCGGGGGCGGTCGGGTGGTGATGAGGCGCCGGCCGAGTGGTGATGAGGAGACCAACCGAGTGGCGACGCCCGGACCGGCTGAGTGGTGATGAGGTGACCAACCAAGTGGCGATGCGCGGAGCGGCCGAGTGGTCATGTGGTGACCAACAGAGTGGCGACGCGCGGAGCCGAGTGGTGATGAGGTGACCAACCGAGTGGCGACACGCGGAGCGGCTGACTGGTGATGAGATGACCAACCGAGTGGCGACGCGCGGAGCGGCCGAGTGGTGATGAGGTGACCAACCAAGAGGCAACGCGTGGGGCAGCCGGGTGGTGATGTGGTGACCAACGAAGTGGCGATGCACGGAGAGGCCGTGTGGTGATGAGGTGACCAACCGAGTGGCGACGCAAGAAGCGGCCGAATGGTGATGAGGTGACCAACCGAGTGGCGACGCGCGGAGCGTCCGAGTGGTGATGAGGCGACCTACCGAGTGGTGACGGGCGGAGCGGCCGAGTGGTGATGAGGTGACCAACCAAGTTGCGACGCGCGGGGCGGCCGAGTGGTGATGAGGTGACCAACCAGGTGGCGACGCGCGGAGTGGCCAAGTGGTGATGAGGTGACCAACCGAGTGGGGATGCGTAGGGCGGCCGAGAGGTGATGAGTTGATCAACCGAGTGGTGACACGCGGAGCGGCCAAGTGGTGATGAGGTCACCAACCGAGTGGCGACGCACGGAGCGGCCGAGTGGTGATGAGGTAACCAACCGAGAGGCAACGCGCGGGGCGGCCGAGTGGTGATAACGTGACCAATCAAGTAGCGACGCACGGAGCGGCCGAATGGTTATGTGGTGACCAAAAGAGTGGCGAGGCCCCCGAGTGGCGATGCGCGGAGCGGCCGAGTGGTGATGAGGAGACCAACCGAGAGGCAACGTGCGGGGGCGGCCGGGTGGTGATGAGGCGCCGGCCGAGTGGTGATGAGGAGACCAACCGAGTGGCGACGCCTGGACCGGCTGAGTGGTGATGAGGTGACCAACCAAGTGGCTATGCGCGGAGCGGCCGAGTGGTCATGAGGTGACCAACAGAGTGGCGACGCGCGGAGCCGAGTGGTGATGAGGTGACCAACCGAGTGGCGACACGCGGAGCGGCTGACTGGTGATGAGATGACCAACCGAGTGGCGACGCGCGGAGCGGCCGAGTGGTGATGAGGTGACCAACCAAGAGGCAACGCGTGGGGCAGCCGGGTGGTGATGAGGTGACCAACGAAGTGGCGATGCACGGAGAGGCCGAGTGGTGATTAGGTGACCAAGAAAATGCGACTCTTGAGACAACCGAGTGGTGATGAGATGACCAACCAAGTGGTGACGCGCAGGGCGGCCGTGTGGTGATGAGGTGACAAACCGAGTGGCGACGCAAGAAGCGGCCGAATGGTGATGAGGTGACCAACCGAGTGGCGACGCGCGGAGCGTCCGAGTGGTGATGAGGCGACCTACCGAGTGGTGACGGGCGGAGCGGCCGAGTGGTGATGAGGTGACCAACCAAGTTGCAACGCGCGGGGCGGCCGAGTGGTGATGAGGTGACCAACCAAGTTGCGACGCGCGGAGTGGCCGAGTGGTGATGAGGTGACCAACCAAGTGGTGACGCGCGGAGCAGCCGAATGGTTATGAGGTGACCAACCGAGTGGCGACGCGCGGAGCGGCCGAATGGTCATGAGATGACCAACTGAGTGGCTATGCGCGGAGCTTCTGAGTGGTGATAAGGTGACCAACCGAGTAAAGACGCGCGGAGCGGCCGAGTCTTGATGAGGTGACCAACCAAGTGGCGACGCGCGGAGCGGCCGAGTGGTGATAAGGTGACCAACCAAGTGGGGACGCGCGGAGCGGCCGAGTGGTGATGAGGTGACCAACCAACTGGCGACGCGTGGGGGCGGCCGATTGGTGATGAGGTGATCAACCGAGTGGCGACGCACGGAGTGGCCGAGTGGTGATGAGGTGTCCAACTGAGAGGCAACGTGCGGGGCGGCCGAATGGTGATGAGGTGACAAATCAAGTAGCAACGCGCGGAGCAGCCGAATGGTTATGAGGTGACCAACCGAGTGGCGACGCCCCTGAGTGGCGACGCGCGGAGAGGCCGAGTGGTGATGAGGTGACCAACCAAGTGGCGACGCGCGGAGCGGCCAAGTGGTGATGGGGTGACCAACCGAGTGAAGACGCGTGGGGCGGCCGAGAGGTGATGAGGCAATCAACCGAGTGACGACGCGTGGAGCAGTCGAGTGATGATGAGGCGATCAACCGAGTGACGACAAGCGGAGCGGCCGAGTGGTGATGTGGTGATCAACCAAGAGACGACGCGCGGGACGGCCGAATGGTGTTGAGGTGACCAATCAAGTGGCGACTCGCGGAGCGGCCGAATGGTTATGAGGTGACCAACCGAGTGGCGACGCCCGGACCGGCCGAGTGGTGATGAGGTGACCAACCAAGTGGCGATGCGCGGAGCGGCCGAGTGGTGATGAGGTGACCAACCGAGTGGCGACGCGCGGAGCCGAGTGGTGATGAGGTGACCAACCGAGTGGCGACACGCGGAGCAGCTGACTGGTGATGAGATGACCAACCGAGTGGCGACGCGCGGAGCGGCCGAGTGGTGATGAGGTGACCAACCAAGAGGCAACGCGTGGGGCAGCCGGGTGGTGATGAGGTGACCAACGAAGTGGCGATGCACGGAGAGGCCGAGTGGTGATTAGGTGACCAAGCAAATGCGACTCTTGAGACAACCGAGTGGTGATGAGATGACCAACCAAGTGGTGACGCGCGGGGCGGCCGTGTGGTGATGAGGTGACCAACCGAGTGGCGACGCAAGAAGCGACCGAATGGTGATGAGGTGACCAACCGAGTGGCGACGCGCGGAGCGTCCGAGTGGTGATGAGGCGACCTACCGAGTGGTGACGGGCGGAGCGGCCGAGTGGTGATGAGGTGACCAACCAAGTTGCGACGCACGGGGCGGCCGAGTGGTGATGAGGTGACCAACCAAGTGGCGACGCGCGGAGTGGACGAGTGGTGATGAGGTGACCAACCGAGTGGGGATGCGTAGGGCGGCCGAGAGGTGATGAGTTGATCAACCGAGTGGTGACGCGCGGAGCGGCCGAGTGGTGATCAGGTAACCAACCGAGAGGCAACGCGCGGGGCGGCCGAGTGGTGATAACGTGACCAATCAAGTAGCGACGCACGAAGCGGCCGAATCGTTATGTGGTGACCAAAAGAGTGGCGAGGCCCCCGATTTGCGATGCGCGGAGCGGCCGAGTGGTGATGAGGAGACCAACCGAGAGGCAACGCGCGGGGGCGGCCGGGTGGTGATGAGGCGCCGGCCGAGTGGTGATGAGGTGACCAACCAAGTGACGACGCGCGGAGCAGCCGAATGTTTATGAGGTGACCAACCGAGTGGCGACGCGCGAGGCGGTCGAATGGTGATGAGGTGACCAACCGAGTGGCGACGCGCGGAGCGTTCGAGTGGTGATGAGGCGACCAACCGAGTGGCGACGGACGGAGCGGCCGAGTGGCCGAGTGGTGATGAGGTGACCAACCTAGTGGCGACGCGCGGAGCGGCCGAGTGGTGATGAGGTGACCAACCGAGTGGGGATGCGCGGGGCGGCCGAGAGGTGATGAGGTGATCAACCGAGAGGCAATGTGCGGGGCAACCGAATGGTGATGAGATGACCAATCAAGTCGCGACGCGCGGAGCGGCCGAGTGGTTATTAGGTGACCAACCGAGTGGCGACGCCCGGAGCAGCCGAATGGCGATCAGGTGACCAATCAAGTGGCGACGCGCAAAGCAGCCGAGTGGTGACGCGCGGAGCGGCCGAGTGGTGATGAGGTAACCAACCGAGAGGCAACGCGCGGAGCGGCCAAGTGGTGATGTGGTGACCAACCAAGTGGTGACGCGCGGAGCAGCCGAATGGTTATGAGGTGACCAACCGAGTGGCGACGCGCGGAGTGGCCGAATGGTGATGAGATGACCAACCGAGTGGCTATGCGCGGAGCTTCTGAGTGGTGATAAGGTGACCAACCGAGTAAAGACGCGCGGAGCGGCCGAGTGTTGATGAGGTGACCAACCAAGTGGCGACGCGCGGAGCGGCCGAGTGGTGATAAGGTGACCAACCAAGTGGGGACGCGCGGAGCGGCCGAGTGGTGATGAGATGACCAACCAACTGGCGACGCGTGGGGGCGGCCGATTGGTGATGAGGTGATCAACCGAGTGGCGACGCGCGGAGTGGCCGAGTGGTGATGAGGTGTCCAACCGAGAGGCAACGTGCGGGGCGGCCGAATGGTGATGAGGTGAAAAATCAAGTAGCAACGCGCGGAGCAGCCGAATGGTTATGAGGTGACCAACCGAGTGGCGACGCCCCCGAGTGGCGACGCACGGAGAGGCCGAGTGGTGATGAGGTGACCAACCAAGTGGCGACGCGCGGAGCGGCCAAGTGGTGATGGGGTGACCAACCGAGTGAAGACGCGTGGGGCGGCCGAGAGGTGATGAGGCAATCAACCGAGTGACGATGCGCGGAGCAGTCGAGTGATGATGAGGCGATCAACCGAGTGACGACAAGCGGAGCGGCCGAGTGGTGATGAGGTGACCAACCGAGTGGGGATGCGTAGGGCGGCCGAGAGGTGATGAGTTGATCAACCGAGTGGTGACGCGCGGAGCGGCCGAGTGGTGATGAGGTCACCAACCGAGTGGCGACGCACGGAGCGGCCGAGTGGTGATGAGGTAACCAACCGAGAGGCAACGCGCGGGGCGGCCGAGTGGTGATAACGTGACCAATCAAGTAGCGACGCACGGAGTGGCCGAATGGTTATGTGGTGACCAAAAGAGTGGCGAGGCCCCCGAGTGGCGATGCGCGGAGCGGCCGAGTGGTGATGAGGAGACCAACCGAGAGGCAACGTGCGGGGGCGGCCGGGTGGTGATGAGGCGCCGGCCGAGTGGTGATGAGGAGACCAACCGAGTGGCGACGCCTGGACCGGCTGAGTGGTGATGAGGTGACCAACCAAGTGGCTATGCGCGGAGCGGCCGAGTGGTCATGAGGTGACCAACAGAGTGGCGACGCGCGGAGCCAAGTGGTGATGAGGTGACCAACCGAGTGGCGACACGCGGAGCGGCTGACTGGTGATGAGATGACCAACCGAGTGGCGACGCGCGGAGCGGCCGAGTGGTGATGAGGTGACCAACCAAGAGGCAACGCGTGGGGCAGCCGGGTGGTGATGAGGTGACCAACGAAGTGGCGATGCACGGAGAGGCCGAGTGGTGATTAGGTGACCAAGAAAATGCGACTCTTGAGACAACCGAGTGGTGATGAGATGACCAACCAAGTGGTGACGCGCAGGGCGGCCGTGTGGTGATGAGGTGACAAACCGAGTGGCGACGCAAGAAGCGGCCGAATGGTGATGAGGTGACCAACCGAGTGGCGACGCGCGGAGCGTCCGAGTGGTGATGAGGCGACCTACCGAGTGGTGACGGGCGGAGCGGCCGAGTGGTGATGAGGTGACCAACCAAGTTGCAACGCGCGGGGCGGCCGAGTGGTGATGAGGTGACCAACCAAGTTGCGACGCGCGGAGTGGCCGAGTGGTGATGAGGTGACCAACCAAGTGGTGACGCGCGGAGCAGCCGAATGGTTATGAGGTGACCAACCGAGTGGCGACGCGCGGAGCGGCCGAATGGTCATGAGATGACCAACTGAGTGGCTATGCGCGGAGCTTCTGAGTGGTGATAAGGTGACCAACCGAGTAAAGACGCGCGGAGCGGCCGAGTCTTGATGAGGTGACCAACCAAGTGGCGACGCGCGGAGCGGCCGAGTGGTGATAAGGTGACCAACCAAGTGGGGACGCGCGGAGCGGCCGAGTGGTGATGAGGTGACCAACCAACTGGCGACGCGTGGGGGCGGCCGATTGGTGATGAGGTGATCAACCGAGTGGCGACGCACGGAGTGGCCGAGTGGTGATGAGGTGTCCAACTGAGAGGCAACGTGCGGGGCGGCCGAATGGTGATGAGGTGACAAATCAAGTAGCAACGCGCGGAGCAGCCGAATGGTTATGAGGTGACCAACCGAGTGGCGACGCCCCTGAGTGGCGACGCGCGGAGAGGCCGAGTGGTGATGAGGTGACCAACCAAGTGGCGACGCGCGGAGCGGCCAAGTGGTGATGGGGTGACCAACCGAGTGAAGACGCGTGGGGCGGCCGAGAGGTGATGAGGCAATCAACCGAGTGACGACGCGTGGAGCAGTCGAGTGATGATGAGGCGATCAACCGAGTGACGACAAGCGGAGCGGCCGAGTGGTGATGTGGTGATCAACCAAGAGACGACGCGCGGGACGGCCGAATGGTGTTGAGGTGACCAATCAAGTGGCGACTCGCGGAGCGGCCGAATGGTTATGAGGTGACCAACCGAGTGGCGACGCCCGGACCGGCCGAGTGGTGATGAGGTGACCAACCAAGTGGCGATGCGCGGAGCGGCCGAGTGGTGATGAGGTGACCAACCGAGTGGCGACGCGCGGAGCCGAGTGGTGATGAGGTGACCAACCGAGTGGCGACACGCGGAGCAGCTGACTGGTGATGAGATGACCAACCGAGTGGCGACGCGCGGAGCGGCCGAGTGGTGATGAGGTGACCAACCAAGAGGCAACGCGTGGGGCAGCCGGGTGGTGATGAGGTGACCAACGAAGTGGCGATGCACGGAGAGGCCGAGTGGTGATTAGGTGACCAAGCAAATGCGACTCTTGAGACAACCGAGTGGTGATGAGATGACCAACCAAGTGGTGACGCGCGGGGCGGCCGTGTGGTGATGAGGTGACCAACCGAGTGGCGACGCAAGAAGCGGCCGAATGGTGATGAGGCGACCAACCGAGTGGCGACGCGCGGAGCGTCCGAGTGGTGATGAGGCGACCTACCGAGTGGTGACGGGCGGAGCGGCCGAGTGGTGATGAGGTGACCTACCAAGTTGCGACGCACGGGGCGGCCGAGTGGTGATGAGGTGACCAACCAAGTGGCGACGCGCGGAGTGGCCGAGTGGTGATGAGGTGACCAACCGAGTGGGGATGCGTAGGGCGGCCGAGAGGTGATGAGTTGATCAACCGAGTGGTGACGCGCGGAGCGGCCGAGTGGTGATGAGGTAACCAACCGAGAGGCAACGCGCGGGGCGGCCGAGTGGTGATAACGTGACCAATCAAGTAGCGACGCACGAAGCGGCCGAATCGTTATGTGGTGACCAAAAGAGTGGCGAGGCCCCCGATTTGTGATGCGCGGAGCGGCCGAGTGGTGATGAGGAGACCAACCGAGAGGCAACGCGCGGGGGCGGCCGGGTGGTGATGAGGCGCCGGCCGAGTGGTGATGAGGTGACCAACCAAGTGACGACGCGCGGAGCAGCCGAATGTTTATGAGGTGACCAACCGAGTGGCGACGCGCGAGGTGGTCGAATGGTGATGAGGTGACCAACCGAGTGGCGACGCGCGGAGCGTTCGAGTGGTGATGAGGCGACCAACCGAGTGGCGACGGACGGAGCGGCCGAGTGGCCGAGTGGTGATGAGGTGACCAACCTAGTGGCGACGCGCGGAGCGGCCGAGTGGTGATGAGGTGACCAACCGAGTGGGGATGCGCGGGGCGGCCGAGAGGTGATGAGGTGATCAACCGAGAGGCAATGTGCGGGGCAACCGAATGGTGATGAGATGACCAATCAAGTCGCGACGCGCGGAGCGGCCGAGTGGTTATTAGGTGACCAACCGAGTGGCGACGCCCGGAGCGGCCGAATGGCGATCAGGTGACCAATCAAGTGGCGACGCGCAAAGCAGCCGAGTGGTGACGCGCGGAGCGGCCGAGTGGTGATGAGGTAACCAACCGAGAGGCAACGCGCGGAGCGGCCAAGTGGTGATGTGGTGACCAACCAAGTGGTGACGCGCGGAGCAGCCGAATGGTTATGAGGTGACCAACCGAGTGGCGACGCGCGGAGTGGCCGAATGGTGATGAGATGACCAACCGAGTGGCTATGCGCGGAGCTTCTGAGTGGTGATAAGGTGACCAACCGAGTAAAGACGCGCGGAGCGGCCGAGTGTTGATGAGGTGACCAACCAAGTGGCGACGCCCGGAGCGGCCGAGTGGTGATAAGGTGACCAACCAAGTGGGGACGCACGGAGCGGCCGAGTGGTGATGAGATGACCAACCAACTGGCGACGCGTGGGGGCGGCCGATTGGTGATGAGGTGATCAACCGAGTGGCGACGCGCGGAGTGGCCGAGTGGTGATGAGGTGTCCAACCGAGAGGCAACGTGCAGGGCGGCCGAATGGTGATGAGGTGAAAAATCAAGTAGCAACGCGCGGAGCAGCCGAATGGTTATGAGGTGACCAACCGAGTGGCGACGCCCCTGAGTGGCGACGCACGGAGAGGCCGAGTGGTGATGAGGTGACCAACCAAGTGGCGACGCGCGGAGCGGCCAAGTGGTGATGGGGTGACCAACCGAGTGAAGACGCGTGGGGCGGCCGAGAGGTGATGAGGCAATCAACCGAGTGACGATGCGCGGAGCAGTCGAGTGATGATGAGGCGATCAACCGAGTGACGACAAGCGGAGCGGCCGAGTGGTGATGTGGTGATGAACCAAGAGACGACGCGCGGGACGGCCGAATGGTGTTGAGGTGACCAATCAAGTGGCGACTCGCGGAGCGGCCGAATGGTTATGAGGTGACCAACCGAGTGGCGACGCCCGGACCGGCCGAGTGGGGATGAGGTGACCAACCAAGTGGCGATGCGCGGAGCGGCCGAGTGGTGATGAGGTGACCACCCGAGTGGCGACGCGCGGAGCCGAGTGGTGACACGCGGAGCGGCTGACTGGTGATGAGATGACCAACCGAGTGGCGACACGCGGAGCGGCCGAGTGGTGATGAGGTGACCAACCAAGAGGCAACGCGTGGGGCAGCCGGGTGGTGATGAGGTGACCAACGAAGTGGCGATGCACGGAGAGGCCGAGTGGTGATTAGGTGACCAAGCAAATGCGACTCTTGAGACAACCGAGTGGTGATGAGATGACCAACCAAGTGGTGACGCGCGGGGCGGCCGTGTGGTGATGAGGTGACCAACCGAGTGGCGACGCAAGAAGCGTCGAATGGTGAAGAGGTGACCAACCAAGTGGTGACGCGCGGAGCGTCCGAGTGGTGATGAGGCGACCTACCGAGTGGTGACGGGCGGAGCGGCCGAGTGGTGATGAGGTAACCAACCAAGTTGCGACGCGCGGGGCGGCCGAGTGGTGATGAGGTGACCAACCAAGTGGCGACGCGTGGAGTGGCCGAGTGGTGATGAGGGGACCAACCGAGTGGGGATGCGTAGGGCGGCCGAGAGGTGATGAGTTCATCAACCGAGTGGTGACGCGCGGAGCGGCCGAGTGGTGATGAGGTGACCAACCGAGTGGCGACGCGCGGAGCGGCCGAGTGGTGATGAGGTAACCAACCGAGAGGCAACGCACGGGGCGGCCGAGTGGTGATAACGTGACCAATCAAGTAGCGACGCACGGAGCGGCCGAATGGTTATGTGGTGACCAAAAGAGTGGCGAGGCCCCCGAGTGGCGATGCGCGAAGCGGCCGAGTGGTGATGAGGAGACCAACCGAGAGGCAACGCGCGGGGGCGGCCGGGTGGTGATGAGGCGCCGGCCGAGTGGTGATGAGGAGACCAACCGAGTGGCGACGCCCGGACCGGCCGAGTGGTGATGATGTGACCAACCAAGTGGCGATGCGCGGAGCGGCCGAGTGGTGATGAGGTGACCAACCGAGTGGCGACGCGCGGAGCCGAGTGGTGATGAGGTGACCAACCGAGTGGCGACACGCGGAGCGGCTGACTGGTGATGAGATGACCAACCGAGTGGCGACGCGGGGAGCGGCCGAGTGGTGATGAGGTGACCAACCAAGAGGCAACGCGTGGGGCAGCCGGGTGGTGATGACGTGACCAATGAAGTGGCGATGCACGGAGAGGCCGAGTGGTGATTAGGTGACCAAGCAAATCCGACTCTTGAGACAACCGAGTGGTGATGAGATGACCAACCAAGTGGTGACGCGCGGGGCGGCTGTGTGGTGATGAGGTGACCAACCGAGTGGCGACGCAAGAAGCGGCCGAATGGTGATGAGGTGACCAACCGAGTGGCGACGCGCGGAGCGTCCGAGTGGTGATGAGGCGACCTACCGAGTGGTGACGGGCGGAGCGGCCGAGTGGTGATGAGGTGACCATCCAAGTTGCGACGCGCGGGGCGGCCGAGTGGTGATGAGGTGACCAACCAAGTGGCGACGCACGGAGTGGCCGAGTGGTGATGAGGTGACCAACCAAGTGGTGACGCGCGGAGCAGCCGAACGGTTATGAGGTGACCAACCGAGTGGCGACGCGCGGAGCGGCCGAATGGTGATGAGATGACCAACCGAGTGGCTATGCACGGAGCTTCTGAGTGGTGATAAGGTGACCAACCGAGTAACGACGCGCGGAGCGGCCGAGTGTTGATGAGGTGACCAACCAAGTGGCGACGCGCGGAGCGGCCGAGTGGTGATAAGGTGACCAACCAAGTGGGGACGCGCGGAGCGGCCGAGTGGTGATGAGGTCACCAACCAACTGGCGACGCGTGGGGGCGGCCGATTGGTGATGAGGTGATCAACCGAGTGTCGACGCACGGAGTGGCCGAGTGGTGATGAGGTGTCCAACCGAGAGGCAACATGCGGGGCGGCCGAATGGTGATGAGGTGACAAATCAAGTAGCAACGCGCGGAGCAGCCGAATGGTTATGAGGTGACCAACCGAGTGGCGACACCCCTGAGTGGCGACGCGCGGAGAGACCGAGTGGTGATGAGGTGACCAACCAAGTGGCGACGCGCGGAGCGGCCAAGTGGTGATGGGGTGACCAACCGAGTGAAGACGCGTGGGGCGGCCGAGAGGTGATGAGGCAATCAACCGAGTGACGACGCGCGGAGCAGTCGAGTGATGATGAGGCGATCAACCGAGTGACGACAAGCGGAGCGGCCGAGTGCTGATGTGGTGATCAACCAAGAGACGACGCGCGGCACGGCCGAATGGTGTTGAGGTGACCAATCAAGTGGCGACTCGCGGAGCGGCCGAATGGTTATGAGGTGACCAATCGAGTGGCGACGCCCGGACCGGCCGAGTGGTGATGAGGTGACCAACCAAGTGGCGATGCGCGGAGCGGCCGAGTGGTGATGAGGTGACCAACCGAGTGGCGACGCGCGGAGCCGAGTGGTGATGAGGTGACCAACTGAGTGGCGACACGCGGAGCAGCTGACTGGTGATGAGATGACCAACCGAGGGGCGACGCGCGGAGCGGCCGAGTGGTGATGAGGTGACCAACTAAGAGGCAACGCGTGGGGCAGCCGGGTGGTGATGAGGTGACCAACGAAGTGGCGATGCACGGAGAGGCCGAGTGGTGATTAGGTGACCAAGCAAATGCGACTCTTGAGACAACCGAGTGGTGATGAGATGACCAACCAAGTGGTGACGCCCGGGGCGGCCGTGTGGTGATGAGGTGACCAGCCGAGTGGCGACGCAATAAGTGCCCGAATGGTGATGAGGTGACCAACCGAGTGGCGATGCGCGGAGCGTCCGAGTGGTGATGAGGCGACCTACCGAGTGGTGACGGGCGGAGCGGCCGAGTGGTGATGAGGTGACCAACCAAGTTGCGACGCGCGGGGCGGCCGAGTGGTGATGAGGTGACCAACCAAGTGGCGACGCGCGGAGTGGCCGAGTGGTGATGAGGTGACCAACCGAGTGGGGATGCGTAGGGCGGCCGAGAGGTGATGAGTTGATCAACCCAGTGGTGACGCGCGGAGCGGCCGAGTGGTGATGAGGTAACCAACCGAGAGGCAACGCGCGGGGCGGCCGAGTGGTGATAACGTGACCAATCAAGTAGCGACGCACGGAGCGGCCGGATCGTTATGTGGTGACCAAAAGAGTGGCGATGCGCGGAGCGGCCGAGTGGTGATGAGGAGACCAACCGAGAGGCAACGCGCGGGGGCGGCCGAGTGGTGATGAGGTGCCGGCCGAGTGGTGATGAGGTGACCAACCAAGTGACGACGCGCGGAGCAGCCGAATGGTTATGAGGTGACCAACCGAGTGGCGACGCGCGAGGCGGTCGAATGGTGATGAGGTGACCAACCGAGTGGCGACGCGCGCAGCGTCCGAGTGGTGATGAGGCGACCAACCGAGTGGCGACGGACGGAGCGGCCGAGTGGTCATGAGGTGACCAACCAAGTTGCGACGCGCGGAGTGGCCGAGTGGTGATGAGGTGACCAACCTAGTGGCGACGCGCGGAGCGGCCGAGTGGTGATGAGGTGACCAACCGAGTGGGGATGCGCGGGGCGGCCGAGAGGTGATGAGGTGATCAACCGAGAGGCAACGTGCGGGGCAACCGAATGGTGATGAGGTGACCAATCAAGTCGCGACGCGCAGAGCGGCCGAGTGGTTAATAGGTGACCAACCGAGTGGCGACGCCCGGAGCGGCCGAATGGCGATCAGGTGACGAATCAAGTGGCGACGCGTGAAGCAGCCGAGTGGTGACGCGTGGAGCGGCCGAGTGGTGATGAGGTAACCAACCGAGAGGCAACGCGTGGGGCGGCGGAGTGGTGATAAAGTGACCAATCAAGTAGCGACGCGCGGAGCAGCCGAATGGTTATGAGGTGACCAACCGAGTGGCGACGTGCGGAGCGGCGGAGTGGTGATGAGGTGACCAACCGAGAGGCAACGCGTGGGGCGGCCTAGTGGTGATGAGGCAACCAACCGTTTGGCGACGCGCGAAGCGGCCAGTGGTGATGAGGTGACCAACCGAGTGGCGGTGCGTGGAGGGGCCGAGTGGTGATGAGGTGACCAGTCGAGTGGCGACGCGCGGAGCGGCCAAGTGGTTATGAGGTGACCAACCGAGTGAAGACGCGTGGGGCGGCCGAGAGGTGACGAGGCAATCAACCGAGTGACGACGCGCGGAGCAGTCGAGTGATGATGAGGCGATCAACCGAGTGATGACGCGCGGAGCGGCCGAGCGGTGATGAGGTGACCAACCGAGTGGCGACACCCGGACGGCCGAGTGGTGATGAGGTGACCAACCGAGTGGCGATGCGCAGAGCGGCCGAGTGGTGATGAGGTGACCGACCGAGAGGCGATGCGCAGGGCGACCGAGTGGTGATGAGGTGACCAACCAAGTGACGACGCGCGGAGCAGCCGAATGGTTATGAGGTGACCAACCGAGTGGCGACGCATGGAGCGGCCGAATGGTGATGAGGGGACCAACCGAGTGGCGACGCGCCGAGCGTCCGAGTGGTGATGAGGCAACCAACCGAGTGGCGACGGGCGGAGCGGCCGAGTGGTGATGAGATGACCAACCAAGTTGCGACACGCGGAGCGGCCGAGTGGTGATGAGGTGACCAACCAAGTGGCGACGCGTGGAGCGGCCGAGTGGTGATGAGGTGACCAAACGAGTGGGGATGCGCGGGGGGGCCGAGAGGTGATGAGGTGATCAACCGAATGGTGACGCGCGGAGCGGCCGAGTGGTGATGAGGTGACCAACCGAGTGGCGACGCGCGGAGCGGCCGAGTCGTGATGAGGTAACAAACGGAGAGGCACCGCGCGGGGCGGCCGAGTGGTGATGACGTGACCAATCAAGTAGCGACACGTGGAGCGGCCGAATGGTTATGTGGTGACCAACAGCGTGGCGAGGCCCCCGAGTGGCGACGCGCAGAGCGGCCGAGTGGTGATGAGGTGACCAACCGAGTGGCGACGCGCGGGGCGGCCGAGTGGTGATGAGGCGACCAACCGATTGGCGAGGCGCGAAGCCGCCAGTGGTGATGAGGTGACCAACCGAGTGGCGGTGCGTGGAGCGGCCGAGTGGTGATGAGGTGACCAATCGAGTGGCGACGCGGGGAGCGGCCGAGTGGTGATGAGGTGACCAACCTAGTGGCGACGCGCGGAGCGGCAGAGAGGTGATGAGGTGACCAACCGAGTGGCGACGAGCGGAGCGGCAGACAGGTGACGAGGTGATCAACCGAGTGGCGACGAGCGGAGCGGTCGAGTGGTGATGAGGTGACCAACCCAGAGGCGACGGGCGAAGTAGTCGAGTGGTGATGAGGTGACCAACCGAGTGGCGATGCCCGGGAGGCAGAGTGGTGATGAGGTGACCAACCGAGTGGCGATGCGCAGAGCGGCCGAGTGGTGATGAGGTGACCAACCAAGTGACGACGCATGGAGCAGCCGAATGGTTATGAGTGGCGATGCACGGAGCGGCCGAATGGTGATGAGGTGACCAACCGATTGGCGATGCGCGAAGCATCCGAGTGGTGATGAGGTGACCAACCGAGTGGCGACGTCGGAGCGGCCGAGTGGTGATGAGGTGACCAACCAAGAGGCAACGCGTGGGGCGGCCGGGTGGTGATGAGGTGACCAACGAAGTGGCGATGCGCGGGGAAGCCGAGTGGTGATTAGGTGACCAAGCAAATGCGACTCTTGAGACGGCCGAGTGGTGATGAGATGACCAACCAAGTGGTGACGCGCGGGGCGGCCGTGTGGTGATGAGGTGACCAACCGAGTGGCGACGCATGAAGCGGCCGAATGGTGATGAGGTGACCAACTGAGTGGCGACGTGCGGAGCTTCCGAGTGGTGATGAGGCGACCAACCGAGTGGTGACGGGCGGAGCGGCCGAGTGGTAATGAGGTGACCAACCAAGTTACGACGCGCGGGGCGGCCGAGTGGTGATGAGGTGACCAACCAAGTGGCGACGCACGGATTGGCCGAGTGGTGATGAGGTGACCAACCGAGTGGGGATGCGCGGGGCGGCCGAGATGTGATGAGGTGATCAACCGAGAGGCAACGTGCGGGGCAACCGAATGGTGACGAGGTGACCAATCAAGTCGCGACGCGCGGAGCGGCCGAGTGGTTATTTGGTGACCAACCGAGTGGCGACGCCCGGAGTGGCCGAATGGCGATCAGGTGACCAATCGAGTGGCGACGCACGAAGCAGCCGAGTGGTGACGAGGTGACCAACCGAGTGGTGACGCGCGGAGCGGCCGAGTGGTGATGAGGTAACCAACCGAGAGGCAACGCGCGGGGCGGCGGAATGGTGATAAAGTGACCAATCAAGTAGCGACGCGCGGAGCAGCCGAATGGTTATGAGGTGACCAACCGAGTGGCGACGCGCGGAGCGGCGGAGTGGTGATGAGGTGACCAACCGAGAGGCAACGCGTGGGGCGGCCTAGTGGTGATGAGGCGACCAACCGTTTGGCGACGGGTGAAGCGGCCAGTGGTGATGAGGTGACCAACCGAGTGGCGGCGCGCGGAGCGGCCGAGTGGTGATGAGGTGACCAATCAAGTGGCGACGCGCGGAGCGGCCAAGTGGTGATGAGGTGACCAACCGAGTGAAGACGCGTGGGGCGGCCGAGAGGTGATGAGGCAATCAACCGAGTGACGACGCGCGGAGCAGTCGAGTGGTGATGAGGCGATCAACCGAGTGACGACGCGCGGAGCGGCCGAGCGGTGATGAGGTGACCAACCGAGTGGCGACGCCCGGGCGGCCGAGTGGTGATGAGGTGACCAACCGAGTGGCGATGCGCAGAGCGGCCGAGTGGTGATGAGGTGACCAACCGAGAGGCGATGCGCAGGACGACCGAGTGGTGATGAGGTGACCAACCAAGTGACGACGCGCGGAGCAGCCGAATGGTTATGAGGTGACCAACCGAGTGGCGACGCATGGAGCGGCCGAATGGTGATGAGGGGACCAACCGAGTGGCGACGCGCGGAGCGGCCGAGTGGTGATGAGGCGACCAACCGAGTGGCGACGGGCGGAGCGGCCGAGTGGTGATGAGGTGACCAACCAAGTTGCGACGCGCGGAGCGGCCGAGTGGTGATGAGGTGACCAACCAAGTGGCGACGCGTGGAGCGGCCGAGTGGTGATGAGGTGACCAAACGAGTGGGGATGCGCGGGGGGGGGGGCGAGAGGTGATGAGGTGATCAACCGATTGGTGACGCGCGGAGCAGCCGAGTGGTGATGAGGTGACCAACGGAGTGGTGACGCGCGGAGCGGCCGAGTCGTGATGAGGTAACCAACCGAGAGGCACCGCGCGGGGCGGCCGAGTGGTGATGACGTGACCAATCAAGTAGCGACGCGTGGAGCGGCCGAATGGTTATGTGGTGACCAACAGCGTGGCGAGGCCCCCGAGTGGCGACGCGCAGAGCGGCTGAGTGGTGATGAGGTGACCAACCGAGAGGCAACGCGCGAGGCGGCCGAGTGGTGATGAGGAGACCAACCGATTGGCGAGGCGCGAAGCCGCCAGTGGTGATGAGGTGACCAACCGAGTGGCGGTGCGTGGAGCAGCCGAGTGGTGATGAGGTGACCAATCGAGTGGCGACGCGCGGAGCGGCCGAGTTGTGATGAGGTGACCAACCGAGTGGCGACGCGCGGAGCGGCAGAGAGTTGATGAGGTGACCAACCGAGTGGCGACGAGCGGAGCGGCAGAGAGGTGACGAGGTGATCAACCGAGTGGCGACGAGCGGAGCGGTCGAGTGGTGATGAGGTGACCAACCCAGAGGCGACGGGCGAAGTGGCCGAGTGGTGATGAGGTGACCAACCGAGTGGCGATGCCCGGGAGGCAGAGTGGTGATGAGGTGACCAACCGAGTGGCGATGCGCAGAGCGGCCGAGTGGTGATGAGGTGACCAACCAAGTGACGACGCATGGAGCAGCCGAATGGTTATGAGTGGCGACGCACAGAGCGGCCGAATGGTGATGAGGTGACCAACCGAGTGGCGACGCGCGAAGCATCCGAGTGGTGATGAGGCGACCAACCGAGTGGCGACGTCGGAGCGGCCGAGTGGTGATGAGGTGACCAACCAAGAGGCAACGCGTGGGGCGGCCGGGTGGTGATGAGGTGACCAACGAAGTGGCGAGGCGCGAAGAAGCCCAGTGGTGATTAGGTGACCAAGAAAATGCGACTCTTGAGACGGCCGAGTGGTGATGAGATGACCAACCAAGTGGTGACGCGCGGGGCGGCCGTGTGGTGATGAGGTGACCAACCGAGTGGCGACGCATGAAGCGGCCGAATGGTGATGAGGTGACCAACCGAGTGGCGGCGTGCGGAGCGTCCGAGTGGTGATGAGGCGACCAACCGAGTGGTGACGGGCGGAGCGGCCGAGTGGTGATGAGGTGACCAACCAAGTTGCGACGCGCGGGGCGGCCGAGTGGTGATGAGGTGACCAACCAAGTGGCGACGCGCGTAGTTGCCGAGTGGTGATGAGGTGACCAACCGAGTGGGGATGCGCGGGGCGGCCGAGAGGTGTTGAGGTGATCAACCGAGAGGCAACGTGCGGGGCAACCGAATGGTGATGAGGTGACCAATCAAGTCACGACGCGAGGAGTGGCCGAGTGGTTATTAGGTGACCAACCGAGTGGCGACGCCCGGAGCGGCCGAACGGCGATCAGGTGACCAATCGAGTGGCGACGCACGAAGCAGCCGAGTGGTGACGAGGTGACCAACCGAGTGGTGACGCGTGGAGCGGCCGAGTGGTGATGAGGTAACCAACCGAGAGGCAATGCGCCGGGCGGCGGAATGGTGATAAAGTGACCAATCAAGTAGCGACGCGCGGAGCAGCCGAATGGTTATGAGATGACCAACCGAGTGGCGACGCGCGGAGCGGCGGAGTGGTGGTGAGGTGACCAACCGAGAGGCAACGCGTGGGGCGGCCTAGTGGTGATGAGGCGACCAACCATTTGGCGACGCGCGAAGCGGCCAGTGAAGATGAGGTGACCAACCGAGTGGCGGCGCGCGGAGCGGCCGAGTGGTGATGAGGTGACCAATCGAGTGGCGACGCGCGGAGTGGCCAAGTGGTGATGAAGTGACCAACCGAGTGAAGACGCGTGGGGCGGCCGAGAGGTGATGAGGCAATCAACCGAGTGACGACGCGCGGAGCAGTCGAGTGATGATGAGGCGATCAACCGAGTGACGACGCGCGGAGCGGCTGAGCAGTGATGAGGTGACCAACCAAGTGGCGACGCCCGGGCGGCCGAGTGGTGATGAGGTGACCAACCGAGTGGCGATGCGCAGAGCGGCCGAGTGGTGATGAGGTGACCAACCAAGAGGCGATGCGCAGGGCGACCGAGTGGTGATGAGGTGACCAACCAAGTGACGACGCGCGGAGCAGCCGAATGGTTATGAGGTGACCAACCGAGTGGCGACGCACGGAGCAGCCGAATGGTGATGAGGGGACCAACCGAGTGGCGACGCGCGGAGCAGCCGAATGGTTGTGAGGTGACCAACCGAGTGGCAACGCGCGGAGCGGCCGAATGGTGATGAGATGACCAATCGAGTGGCTATGCGCGGAGCTTCTGAGTGGAGATAAGGTGACCAACCGTGTAAAGACGCGCGGAGCGGCCGAGTGTTGATGAGGTGACCAACCAAGTGGCGACGCGCGGAGCGGCCGAGTGGTGATAAGGTGACCAACCAAGTGGGGACGCGCGGAGCGGCCGAGTGGTGATGAGGTGACCAACCAACTGGCGACGCGTGGGGGCGGCCGATTGGTGATGAGGTGATCAACCGAGTGGCGACGCACGGAGTGGCCGAGTGGTGATGAGGTGTCCAACCGAGAGGCAACGTGCGGGGCGGCCGAATGGTGATGAGGTGACAAATCAAGTAGTAACGCGCGGAGCAGCCGAATGGTTATGAGGTGACCAACCGAGTGGCGACGCCCCTGAGTGGCGACGCGCGGAGAGGCCGAGTGGTGATGAGGTGACCAACCAAGTGGCGACGCGCGGAGCGGCCAAGTGGTGATGGGGTGACCAACCGAGTGAAGACGCGTGGGGCGGCCGAGAGGTGATGAGGCAATCAACCGAGTGTCGACGCGCGGAGCAGTTGAGTGATGATGAGGCGATCAACCGAGTGACGACAAGCGGAGTGGCCGAGTGGTGATGTGGTGATCAACCAAGAGACGACGCGCGGGACGGCCGAATGGTGTTGAGGTGACCGATCAAGTGGCGACTCGCGGAGCGGCCGAATGGTTATGAGGTGACCAACCGTGTGGCGACGCCCGGACCGGCCGAGTGGTGATGCGCGGAGCGGCCGAGTGGTGATGAGGTGACCAACCGAGTGGCGACGCGCGGAGCCGAGTGGTGATGAGGTGACCAACCGAGTGGCGACACGCGGAGCAGCTGACTGGTGATGAGATGACCAACCGAGTGGCGACGCGCGGAGCGGCCGAGTGGTGATGAGGTGACCAACGAAGAGGCAACGCGTGGGGCAGCCGGGTGGTGATGAGGTGACCAACGAAGTGGCGATGCACGGAGAGGCCGAGTGGTGATTAGGTGACCAAGAAAATGCGACTCTTGAGACAACCGAGTGGTGATGAGATGACCAACCAAGTGGTGACGCGCGGGGCGGCCGTGTGGTGATGAGGTGGCCAACCGAGTGGCGACGCAAGAAGCGGCTGAATGGTGATGAGGTGACCAACCGAGTGGCGACACGCGGAGCGTCCGAGTGGTGATGAGGCGACCTACCGAGTGGTGACGGGCGGAGCGGCCGAGTGGTGATGAGGTGACCAACCAAGTTGCGACGCGCGGGGCGGCCGAGTGGTGATGAGGTGACCAACCAAGTGGCGACGCGCGGAGTGGCCGAGTGGTGATGAGCTGACCAACCGAGTGGGGATGCGTAGGGCGGCCGAGAGGTGATGAGTTGATCAACCGAGTGGTGATGCGCGGAGCGGCCGAGTGGTGATGAGGTAACCAACCGAGAGGCAACGCGCGGGGCGGCCGAGTGGTGATAA
Source organism: Triticum monococcum (assembly GCA_034509565.1). Classification (NCBI taxonomy): domain Eukaryota; kingdom Viridiplantae; phylum Streptophyta; class Magnoliopsida; order Poales; family Poaceae; genus Triticum; species Triticum monococcum. The sequence continues at coordinate 248,735,170 of CM067843.1, forward strand.
CGTGACCAATCAAGTAGCAACGCACGGAGCGGCCGAATCGTTATGTGGTGACCAAAAGAGTGGCGAGGCCCCCGAGTGGTGATGCGCGGAGCGGCTGAGTGGTGATGAGGAGACCAACCGAGAGGCAACGCGCGGGGGCGGCCGGGTGGTGATGAGGTGCCGGCCGAGTGGTGATGAGGTGACCAACCAAGTGACGACGCGCGGAGCAGCCGAATGGTTATGAGGTGACCAACCGAGTGGCGACGCGCGAGGCGGTCGAATGGTGATGAGGTGACCAACCGAGTGGCGACGCGCGGAGCGTCCGAGTAGTGATGAGGCGACCAACCGAGTGGCGACGGACGGAGCGGCCGAGTGGTCATGAGGTGACCAACCGAGTGGGGATGCGCGGGGCGGCCGAGAGGTGTTGAGGTGATCAACCGAGAGGCAACGTGCGGGGCAACCGAATGGTGATGAGGTGACCAATCAAGTCACGACGCGAGGAGTGGCCGAGTGGTTATTAGGTGACCAACCGAGTGGCGACGCCCGGAGCGGCCGAACGGCGATCAGGTGACCAATCGAGTGGCGACGCACGAAGCAGCCGAGTGGTGACGAGGTGACCAACCGAGTGGTGACGCGTGCAGCGGCCGAGTGGTGATGAGGTAACCAACCGAGAGGCAATGCGCCGGGCGGCGGAATGGTGATAAAGTGACCAATCAAGTAGCGACGCGCGGAGCAGCCGAATGGTTATGAGATGACCAACCGAGTGGCGACGCGTGGAGCGGCGGAGTGGTGGTGAGGTGACCAACCGAGAGGCAACGCGTGGGGCGGCCTAGTGGTGATGAGGCGACCAACCATTTGGCGACGCGCGAAGCGGCCAGTGAAGATGAGGTGACCAACCGAGTGGCGGCGCGCGGAGCGGCCGAGTGGTGATGAGGTGACCAATCGAGTGGCGACGCGCGGAGTGGCCAAGTGGTGATGAAGTGACCAACCGAGTGAAGACGCGTGGGGCGGCCGAGAGGTGATGAGGCAATCAACCGAGTGACGACGCGCGGAGCAGTCGAGTGATGATGAGGCGATCAACCGAGTGACGACGCGCGGAGCGGCCGAGCAGTGATGAGGTGACCAACCAAGTGGCGACGCCCGGGCGGCCGAGTGGTGATGAGGTGACCAACCGAGTGGCGATGCGCAGAGCGGCCGAGTGGTGATGAGGTGACCAACCAAGAGGCGATGCGCAGGGCGACCGAGTGGTGATGAGGTGACCAACCAAGTGACGACGCGCGGAGCAGCCGAATGGTTATGAGGTGACCAACCGAGTGGCGACGCACGGAGCAGCCGAATGGTGATGAGGGGACCAACCGAGTGGCGACGCGCGGAGCAGCCGAATGGTTGTGAGGTGACCAACCGAGTGGCGACGCGCGGAGCGGCCGAATGGTGATGAGATGACCAATCGAGTGGCTATGCGCGGAGCTTCTGAGTGGAGATAAGGTGACCAACCGTGTAAAGACGCGCGGAGCGGCCGAGTGTTGATGAGGTGACCAACCAAGTGGCGACGCGTGGAGCGGCCGAGTGGTGATAAGGTGACCAACCAAGTGGGGACGCGCGGAGCGGCCGAGTGGTGATGAGGTGACCAACCAACTGGCGACGCGTGGGGGCGGCCGATTGGTGATGAGGTGATCAACCGAGTGGCGACGCACGGAGTGGCCGAGTGGTGATGAGGTGTCCAACCGAGAGGCAACGTGCGGGGCGGCCGAATGGTGATGAGGTGACAAATCAAGTAGTAACGCGCGGAGCAGCCGAATGGTTATGAGGTGACCAACCGAGTGGCGACGCCCCTGAGTGGCGACGCGCGGAGAGGCCGAGTGGTGATGAGGTGACCAACCAAGTGGCGACACGCGGAGCGGCCAAGTGGTGATGGGGTGACCAACCGAGTGAAGACGCGTGGGGCGGCCGAGAGGTGATGAGGCAATCAACCGAGTGTCGACGCGCGGAGCAGTTGAGTGATGATGAGGCGATCAACCGAGTGACGACAAGCGGAGCGGCCGAGTGGTGATGTGGTGATCAACCAAGAGACGACGCGCGGGACGGCCGAATGGTGTTGAGGTGACCGATCAAGTGGCGACTCGCGGAGCGGCCGAATGGTTATGAGGTGACCAACCGTGTGGCGACGCCCGGACCGGCCGAGTGGTGATGCGCGGAGCGGCCGAGTGGTGATGAGGTGACCAACCGAGTGGCGACGCGCGGAGCCGAGTGGTGATGAGGTGACCAACCGAGTGGCGACACGCGGAGCAGCTGACTGGTGATGAGATGACCAACCGAGTGGCGACGCGCGGAGCGGCCGAGTGGTGATGAGGTGACCAACCAAGAGGCAACGCGTGGGGCAGCCGGGTGGTGATGAGGTGACCAACGAAGTGGCGATGCACGGAGAGGCCGAGTGGTGATTAGGTGACCAAGCAAATGCGACTCTTGAGACAACCGAGTGGTGATGAGATGACCAACCAAGTGGTGACGCGCGGGGCGGCCGTGTGGTGATGAGGTGGCCAACCGAGTGGCGACGCAAGAAGCGGCCGAATGGTGATGAGGTGACCAACCGAGTGGCGACACGCGGAGCGTCCGAGTGGTGATGAGGCGACCTACCGAGTGGTGACGGGCGGAGCGGCCGAGTGGTGATGAGGTGAGCAACCAAGTTGCGACGCGCGGGGCGGCCGAGTGGTGATGAGGTGACCAACCAAGTGGCGACGCGCGGAGTGGCCGAGTGGTGATGAGCTGACCAACCGAGTGGGGATGCGTAGGGCGGCCGAGAGGTGATGAGTTGATCAACCGAGTGGTGATGCGCGGAGCGGCCGAGTGGTGATGAGGTAACCAACCGAGAGGCAACGCGCGGGGCGGCCGAGTGGTGATAACGTGACCAATCAAGTAGCAACGCACGGAGCGGCCGAATCGTTATGTGGTGACCAAAAGAGTGGCGAGGCCCCCGAGTGGTGATGCGCGGAGCAGCCGAGTGGTGATGAGGAGACCAACCGAGAGGCAACGCGCGGGGGCGGCCGGGTGGTGATGAGGTGCCGGCCGAGTGGTGATGAGGTGACCAACCAAGTGACGACGCGCGGAGCAGCCGAATGGTTATGAGGTGACCAACCGAGTGGCGACGCGCGAGGCGGTCGAATGGTGATGAGGTGACCAACCGAGTGGCGACGCGCGGAGCGTCCGAGTAGTGATGAGGCGACCAACCGAGTGGCGACGGACGGAGCGGCCGCGTGGTCATGAGGTGACCAACCAAGTTGCGACGCGCGGAGTGGCCGAGTGGTGATGAGGTGACCAACCTAGTGGCGACGCGCGGAGCGGCCGAGTGGTGATGAGGTGACCAACCGAGTGGGGATGCGCGGGGCGGCCGAGAGGTGATGAGGTGATCAACCGAGAGGCAACGTGCGGGGCAACTGAATGGTGATGAGGTGACCAATCAAGTCGCGACGCGCGGAGCGGCCGAGTGGTTATTAGGTGACCAACCGAGTGGCGACGCCCGGAGCGGCCGAATGGCGATCAGGTGACCAATCAAGTGGCGACGCGCGAAGCAGCCGAGTGGTGACGTGCGGAGCGGCCGAGTGGTGATGAGGTAACCAACCGAGAGGCAACGCGCGGGGCGGCGGAGTGGTGATAAAGTGACAAATCAAGTAGCGACGCGCGGAGCAGCCGAATGGTTATGAGGTGACCAACCGAGTGGCGACGCGCGGAGCGGCGGAGCGGTGATGAGGTGACCAACCGAGAGGCAACGCGTGGGGCGGCCTAGTGGTGATGAGGCAACCAACCGTTTGGCGACGCGCGAAGCGGCCAGTGGTGATGAGGTGACCAACCGAGTGGCGGCGCGCGGAGCGGCCGAGTGGTGATGAGGTGACCAGTCGAGTGGCGACGCGCGGAGCGGCCAAGTGGTGATGAGGTGACCAACCGAGTGAAGACGCGTGGGGCGGCCGAGAAGTGACGAGGTAATCAACCGAGTGACGACGCGCGGAGCAGTCGAGTGATGATGAGGCGATCAACCGAGTGACGACGCGCGGAGCGGCCGAGCGGTGATGAGGTGACCAACCGAGTGGCGACACCCGGGCGGCCGAGTGGTGATGAGGTGACCAACCGAGTGGCGATGCGCAGAGCGGCCGAGTGGTGATGAGGTGACCGACCGAGAGGCGATGCGCAGGGCGACCGAGTGGTGATGAGGTGACCAACCAAGTGACGACGCGCGGAGCAGCCGAATGGTTATGAGGTGACCAACCGAGTGGCGACGCACGGAGCGGCCGAATGGTGATGAGGGGACCAACCGAGTGGCGACGCGCAGAGCGTCCGAGTGGTGATGAGGTGACCAACCGAGTGGCGACACGCGGAGCAGCTGACTGGTGATGAGATGACCAACCGAGTGGCGACGCGCGGAGCGGCCGAGTGGTGATGAGGTGACCAAGCAAGAGGCAACGCGTGGGGCAGCCGGCTGGTGATGAGGTGACCAACGAAGTGGCGATGCACGGAGAGGCCGAGTGGTGATTAGGTGACCAAGCAAATGCGACTCTTGAGACAACCGAGTGGTGATGAGATGACCAACCAAGTGGTGACGCGCGGGGCGGCCGTGTGGTGATGAGGTGACCAACCGAGTGGCGACGCAAGAAGCGGCCGAATGGTGATGAGGTGACCAACCGAGTGGCGACGCGCGGAGCGTCCGAGTGGTGATGAGGCGACCTACCGAGTGGTGGCGGCCGAGTGGTGATGAGGTGACCAACCAAGTTGCGACGCGCGGGGCGGCCGAGTGGTGATGAGCTGACCAACCAAGTGGCGACGCGCGGAGTGGCCGAGTGGTGATGAGGTGACCAACCGAGTGGGGATGCGTAGGGCGGCCGAGAGGTGATGAGTTGATCAACCGAGTGGTGACGCGCGGAGCGGCCGAGTGGTGATGAGGTAACCAACCGAGAGGCAACGCGCGGGGCGGCCGAGTGGTGATAACGTGACCAATCAAGTAGCGACGCACGGAGCGGCCGAAACGTTATGTGGTGACCAAAAGAGTGGCGAGGCCCCCGAGTGGCGATGCGCGGAGCGGCCGAGTGGTGATGAGGAGACCAACCGAGAGGCAACGCGCGGGGGCGGCCGGGTGGTGATGAGGTGCCTGCCGAGTGGTGATGAGGTGACCAACCAAGTGACGACGCGCGGAGCAGCCGAATGGTTATGAGGTGACCAACCGAGTGGCGACGCGCGAGGCGGTCGAATGGTGATGAGGTGACCAACCGAGTGGCGACGCGCGGAGCGTCCGAGTGGTGATGAGGCGACCAACCGAGTGGCGACGGACGGAGCGGCCGAGTGGTCATGAGGTGACCAACCAAGTTGCGACGCGCGGAGTGGCCGAGTGGTGATGAGGTGACCAACCTAGTGGCGACGCGCGGAGCGGCCGAGTGGTGATGAGGTGACCAACCGAGTGGGGATGCGCGGGGCGGCCGAGAGGTGATGAGGTGATCAACCGAGAGGCAACGTGCGGGGCAACCGAATGGTGATGAGGTGACCAATCAAGTCGCGACGCGCGGAGCGGCCGAGTGGTTATTAGGTGACCAACCGAGTGGCGACGCCCGGAGCGGCCGAATAGCGATCAGGTGACCAATCAAGTGGCGACGCGCGAAGCAGCCGAGTAGTGACGCGCGGAGCGGCCGAGTGGTGATGAGGTAACCAACCGAGAGGCAACGCGCGGGGAGGCGGAGTGGTGATAAATTGACCAATCAAGTAGCGACGCGCGGAGCAGCCGAATGGTTATGAGGTGACCAACCGTGTGGCGACGCGCGGAGCGGCGGAGTGGTGATGAGGTGACCAACCGAGAGGCAACGCGTGGGGCGGCCTATTGGTGATGAGGCAACCAAGTGTTTGGCGACGCGCGAAGCGGCCAGTGGTGATGAGGTGACCAACCGAGTGGCGGCGCGCGGAGCGGCCGAGTGGTGATGAGGTGACCAGTCGAGTGGCGACGCGCGGAGCGGCCAAGTGGTGATGAGGTGACCAACCGAGTGAAGACGCGTGGGGCGGCCGAGAGGTGACGAGGCAATCAACCCAGTGACGACGTCCGGAGCAGTCGAGTGATGATGAGGCGATCAACCGAGTGATGACGTGTGGAGCGGCCGAGCGGTGTTGAGGTGACCAACCGAGTGGCGACACCCGGGCGGCCGAGTGGTGATGAGGTGACCAACCGAGTGGCGATGCGCAGAGCGGCCGAGTGGTGATGAGGTGACCAACCGAGAGGCGATGCGCAGGGCGACCGAGTGGTGATGAGGTGACCAACCAAGTGACGACGCGCGGAGCAGCCGAATGGTTATGAGGTGACCAACCGAGTGGCGACGCACGGAGCGGCCGAATGGTGATGAGGGGACCAACCGAGTGGCGACGCGCGGAGCGTCCGAGTGGTGATGACGCGACCAACCGAGTGGCGACGGGCGGAGCGGCCGAGTGGTGATGAGGTGACCAACCAAGTTGCGACGCGCGGAGCGGCCGAGTGGTGATGAGGTGACCAACCAAGTGGCGACGCGTGGAGCGGCCGAGTGGTGATGAGGTGACCAAACGAGTGGGGATGCGCGGGGGGGCCGAGAGGTGATGAGGTGATCAACCGATTGGTGACGCGCGGAGCGGCCGAGTGGTGATGAGGTGACCAACCGAGTGGCGACGCGCGGAGCGGCCGAGTCGTGATGAGGTAACCAACCGAGAGGCACCGCGCGGGGCGGCCGAGTGGTGATGACGTGACCAATCAAGTAGCGACGCGTGGAGCGGCCGAATGGTTATGTGGTGACCAACAGCGTGGCGAGGCCCCCGAGTGGCGACGCGCAGAGCGGCTGAGTGGTGATGAGGTGACCAACCGAGAGGCAACGCGCGAGGCGGCCGAGTGGTGATGAGGAGACCAACCGATTGGCAAGGCGCGAAGCCGCCAGTGGTGATGAGGTGACCAACCGAGTGGTGGTGCATGGAGCGGCCGAGTGGTGATGAGGTGACCAATCGAGTGGCGACGCGCGGAGCGGCCGAGTGGTGACGAGGTGACCAACCGAGTGGCGACGCGCGGAGCGGCAGAGAGTTGATGAGGTGACCAACCGAGTGGCGACGAGCGGAGCTGCAGAGAGGTGACGAGGTGATCAACCGAGTGGCGACGAGCGGAGCGGTCGAGTGGTGATGAGGTGACCAACCGAGAGGCGACGGGCGAAGTGGCCGAGTGGTGATGAGGTGACCAGCCGAGTGGCGATGCCCGGGAGGCAGAGTGGTGAAGAGGTGACCAACCGAGTGGCGATGCGCAGAGCGGCCGAGTGGTGATGAGGTGACCAACCAAGTGACGACGCATGGAGCAGCCGAATGGTTATGAGTGGCGACGCACGGAGCGGCCGAATGGTGATGAGGTGACCAACCGAGTGGCGGCGCGCGAAGCATCCGAGTGGTGATGAGGCGACCAACCGACTGGCGACGTCGGAGCGGCCGAGTGGTGATGAGGTGACCAACCAAGAGGCAACGCGTGGGGCGGCCGGGTGGTGATGAGGTGACCAACGAAGTGGCGATGCACGGAGAAGCCGAGTGGTGATTAGGTGACCAAGCAAATGCGACTCTTGAGACGGCCGAGTGGTGATGAGATGACCAACCAAGTGGTGACGCGCGGGGCGGCCGTGTGGTGATGAGGTGACCAACCGAGTGGCGACGCATGAAGCGGCCGAATGGTGATGAGGTGACCAACCGAGTGGCGGCGTGCGGAGCGTCCGAGTGGTGATGAGGCGACCAACCGAGTGGTGACGGGCGGAGCGGCCGAGTGGTGATGAGGTGACCAACCAAGTTGCGACGCGCGGGGCGGCCGAGTGGTGATGAGGTGACCAGCCAAGTGGCGACGCGCGTAGTGGCCGAGTGGTGATGAGGTGACCAACCGAGTGGGGATGCGCGGGGCGGCCGAGAGGTGATGAGGCGATCAACCGAGAGGAAACGTGCGGGGCAACCGAATGGTGATGAGGTGACCAATCAAGTCGCGACGCGCGGAGTGGACGAGTGGTTATTAGGTGACCAACCGAGTGGCGACGCCCGGAGCGGCCGAACGGGGATCAGGTGACCAATCGAGTGGCGACGCATGAAGCAGCCGAGTGGTGACGAGGTGACCAACCGAGTGGTTACGCGCGGAGCGGCCGAGTGGTGATGAGGTAACCAACCGAGAGGCAATGCGCGGGGCGGCGGAATGGTGATAAAGTGACCAATCAAGTAGCGACGCGCGGAGCAGCCGAATGGTTATGAGATGACCAACCGAGTGGCGACGCGCGGAGCGGCGGAGTGGTGATGAGGTGACCAACCGAGAGGCAACGCGTGGGGCGGCCTAGTGGTGATGAGGCGACCAACCGTTTGGCGACGAGCGAAGCGGCCAGTTGTGATGAGGTGACCAACCGAGTGGCGGCGCGCGGAGCGGCCGAGTGGTGATGAGGTGACCAATCGAGTGGCGACGCGCGGAGTGGCCAAGTGGTGATGAAGTGACCAACCGAGTGAAGACGCGTGGGGCGGCCGAGAGGTGATGAGGCAATCAACCGAGTGACGACGCGCGGAGCAGTCGAGTGATGATGAGGCGATCAACCGAGTGACGACGCGCGGAGCGGCCGAGCAGTGATGATGTGACCAACCAAGTGGCGACGCCCGGGCGGCCGAGTGGTGATGAGGTGACCAACCGAGTGGCGATGCGCAGAGCGGCCGAGTGGTGATGAGGTGACCAACCGAGAGGCGATGCGCAGGGCGACCGAGTGGTGATGAGGTGACCAACCGAGTGGCGACGGGCGGAGCGTCCGAGTGGTGATGAGGCGACCAACCGAGTGGCGACGGGTGGAGCGGCCGAGTGGTGATGAGGTGACCAACCAAGTTGCGGCGCGCGGAGCGGCCGAGTGGTGATGAGGTGACCAACCAAGTGGCGACGCGTGGAGCGGCCGAGTGGTGATGAGGTGACCAAACGAGTGGGGATGCGCGGGGGGGGGGGGCGAGAGGTGATGAGGTGATCAACCGATTGGTGACGCGCGGAGCGGCCGAGTGGTGATGAGGTGACTAACCGAGTGGCGACGCGCGGAGCGGCCGAGTCGTGATGAGGTAACCAACCGAGAGGCACCGCGCGGGGCGGCCGAGTGGTGATGACGTGACCAATCAAGTAGCGACGCGTGGAGCGGCCGAATGGTTATGTGGTGACCAACAGCGTGGCGAGGCCCCCGAGTGGCGACGCGCAGAGCGGCTGAGTGGTGATGAGGTGACCAACCGAGAGGCAACGCGCGAGGCGGCCGAGTGGTGATGAGGAGACCAACCGATTGGCGAGGCGCGAAGCCGCCAGTGGTGATGAGGTGACCAACCGAGTGGCGGTGCGTGGAGCGGCCGAGTGGTGATGAGGTGACCAATCGAGTGGCGACGCGCGGAGCGGCCGAGTGGTGATGAGGTGACCAACCGAGTGGCGACGCGCGGAGCGGTAGAGAGTTGATGAGGTGACCAACCGAGTGGCGACGAGCGGAGCGGCAGAGAGGTGACGAGGTGATCAACCGAGTGGCGACGAGCGGAGCGGTCGAGTGGTGATGAGGTGTCCAACCCAGAGGCGACGGGCGAAGTGGCCGAGTGGTGATGAGGTGACCAACCGAGTGGCGATGCCCGGGAGGCAGAGTGGTGATGAGGGGACCAACCGAGTGGCGATGCGCAGAGCGGCCGAGTGGTGATGAGGTGACCAACCAAGTGACGACGCATGGAGCAGCAGAATGGTTATGAGTGGCGACGCACGGAGCGGCCGAATGGTGATGAGGTGACCAACCGAGTGGCGACGCGCGAAGCATCCGAGTGGTGATGAGGCGACCAACCGAGTGGCGACGTCGGAGCGGCCGAGTGGTGCTGAGGTGACCAACCAAGAGGCAACGCGTGGGGCGGCCGGGTGGTGATGAGGTGACCAACGAAGTGGCGATGCGCGGAGAAGCCGAGTGGTGATTAGGTGACCAAGCAAATGCGACTCTTGAGACGGCCGAGTGGTGATGAGATGACCAACCAAGTGGTGACGCGCGGGGCGGCCGTGTAGTGATGAGGTGACCAACCGAGTGGCGACGCATGAAGCGGCCGAATGGTGATGAGGTGACCAACCGAGTGGCGGCGTGCGGAGCGTCCGAGTGGTGATGAGGCGACCAACCGAGTGGTGACGGGTGGAGCGGCCGAGTGGTGATGAGGTGACCAACCAAGTTGCGACGCGCGGGGCGGCCGAATGGTGATGAGGTGACCAACCAAGTGGCGACGCGCGTAGTGGCCTAGTGGTGATGAGGTGACCAACCGAGTAGGGATGCGCGGGGCGGCCGAGAGGTGATGAGGTGATCAACCGAGAGGCAACGTGCGGGGCAACCGAATGGTGATGAGGTGACCAATCAAGTCGCGACGCGGGGAGTGGCCGAGTGGTTATTAGGTGACCAACCGAGTGGCGACGCCTGGAGCGGCCGAACGGCGATCAGGTGACCAATCAAGTGGCGACGCACGAAGCAGCCGAGTGGTGACGAGGTGACCAACCGAGTGGTGACGCGCGGAGCGGCCGAGTGGTGATGAGGTAACCAACCGAGAGGCAATGCGCGGGGCGGCGGAATGGTGATAAAATGACCAATCAAGTAGCGACGCGCGGAGCAGCCGAATGGTTATGAGATGACCAACCGAGTGGCGACACGCGGAGCGGCGGAGTGGTGATGAGGTGACCAACCGAGAGGCAATGCGTGGGGCGGCCTAGTGGTGATGAGGCGACCAACCGTTTGGTGACGAGCGAAGCGGCCAGGGGTGATGAGGTGACCAACCGAGTGGCGGCGCGCGGAGCGGCCGAGTGGTGATGAGGTGACCAATCGAGTGGCGACGCGCGGAGTGGCCAAGTGGTGATGAAGTGACCAACCGAGTGAAGACGCGTGGGGCGGCCGAGAGGTGATGAGGCAATCAACCGAGTGACGACGCGCGGAGCAGTCGAGTGATGATGAGGCGATCAACCGAGTGACGACGCGCGGAGCGGCCGAGCAGTGATGATGTGACCAACCAAGTGGCGACGCCCGGGCGGCCGAGTGGTGATGAGGTGACCAACCGAGTGGCGATGCGCAGAGCGGCCGAGTGGTGATGAGGTGACCAACCGAGAGGCGATGCGCAGGGCGACCGAGTGGTGATGAGGTGACCAACCAAGTTATGAGGTGACCAACCGAGTGACGACGCGCGGAGCGGCCGAGCAGTGATGATGTGACCAACCAAGTGGCGACGCCCGGGCGGCCGAGTGGTGATGAGGTGACCAACCGAGTGACGACGCGCGGAGCAGCCAAATGGTTATGAGGTGACCAACCGAGTGGCGACGCACGGAGCGGCCGAATGGTGATGAGGGGACCAACCGAGTGGCCACGCGCGGAGCGTCCGAGTGGTGATGAGGCGACCAACCGAGTGGCGACGGGCGGAGCGGCCGAGTGGTGATGAGGTGACCAACCAAGTTGCGGCGCGCGGAGCGGCCGAGTGGTGATGAGGTGACCAACCAAGTGGCGACGCGTGGAGCGGCCGAGTGGTGATGAGGTGACCAAACGAGTGGGGATGCGCGGGGGGGGGGGGGGGCGAGAGGTGATGAGGTGATCAACCGATTGGTGACGCGCGGAGCGGCCGAGTGGTGATGAGGTGACTAACCGAGTGGCGACGCGCGGAGCGGCCGAGTCGTGATGAGGTAACCAACCGAGAGGCACCGCGCGGGGCGGCCGAGTGGTGATGACGTGACCAATCAAGTAGCGACGCGTGGAGCGGCCGAATGGTTATGTGGTGACCAACAGCGTGGCGAGGCCCCCGAGTGGCGACGCGCAGAGCGGCTGAGTGGTGATGAGGTGACCAACCGAGAGGCAACGTGCGAGGCGGCCGAGTGGTGATGAGGAGACCAACCGATTGGCGAGGCGCGAAGCCGCCAGTGGTGATGAGGTGACCAACCATGTGGCGGTGCGTGGAGCGGCCGAGTGGTGATGAGGTGACCAATCGAGTGGCGACGCGGGGAGCGGCCGAGTGGTGATGAGGTGACCAACCGAGAGGCAACGCGTGGGGCGGCCTAGTGGTGATGAGGCGACCAACCGTTTGGCGACGAGCGAAGCGGCCAGTGGTGATGAGGTGACCAACCGAGTGGCGGCGCGCGGAGCGGCCGAGTGCTGATGAGGTGACCAATCGAGTGGCGACGCGCGGAGTGGCCAAGTGGTGATGAAGTGACCAACCGAGTGAAGACGCGTGGGGTGGCCGAGAGGTGATGAGGCAATCAAGCGAGTGACGACGCGCGGAGCAGTCGAGTGATGATGAGGCGATCAACCGAGTGACGACGCGCGGAGCGGCCGAGCAGTGATGATGTGACCAACCAAGTGGCGACGCCCGGGCAGCCGAGTGGTGATGAGGTGACCAACCGAGTGGCGATGCGCAGAGCGGCCGAGTGGTGATGAGGTGACCAACCGAGAGGCGATGCGCAGGGCGACCGAGTGGTGATGAGGTGACCAACCAAGTGACGACGCGCGGAGCAGCCGAATGGTTATGAGGTGACCAACCGAGTGGCGACGCACGGAGCGGCCGAATGGTGATGAGGGGACCAACCGAGTGGCGACGCACGGAGCGTCCGACTGGTGATGAGGCGACCAACCGAGTGGCGACGGGCGGAGCGGCGGAGTGGTGATGAGGTGACCAACCAAGAGGCAACGCGTGGGGCGGCCGGGTGGTGATGAGGTGACCAACGAAGTGGCGATCCGCGGAGAAGCCGAGTGGTGATTAGGTGACCAAGCAAATGCGACTCTTGAGACGGCCGAGTGGTGATGAGATGACCAACCAAGTGGTGACGCGCGGGGCGGCCGTGTGGTGATGAGGTGACCAACCGAGTGGCGACGCATGAAGCGGCCGAATGGTGATGAGGTGACCAACCGAGTGGCGGCGTGCGGAGCGTCCGAGTGGTGATGAGGCGACCAACCGAGTGGTGACGGACGGAGCGGCCGAGTGGTGATGAGGAGACCAACCAAGTTGCGACGCGCGGGGCGGCCGAGTGGTGATGAGGTGACCAACCAAGTGGCGACGCGCGTAGTGGCCGAGTGGTGATGACGTGACCAACCGAGTGGGGATGCGCGGGGCGGCCGAGAGGTGATGAGGTGATCGACCGAGAGGCAACGTGCGGGGCAACCGAATGGTGATGAGGTGACCAATCAAGTCGCGACGCGCGGAGTGGCCGAGTGGTTATTAGGTGACCAACCGAGTGGCGACGCCCGGAGCGGCCGAACGGCGATCAGGTGACCAATCGAGTGGCGACGCACGAAGCAGCCGAGTGGTGACGAGGTGACCAACCGAGTGGTGACGCGCGGAGCGGCCGAGTGGTAATGAGGTAACCAACCGAGAGGCAATGCCCGGGGCGGCGGAATGGTGATAAAGTGACCAATCAAGTAGCGACGCGCGGAGCAGCCGAATGGTTATGAGATGACCAACCGAGTGGCGACGCGCGGAGCGGCCGAGTGGTGATGAGGTGACCAACCGAGAGGCAACGCGTGGGGCGGCCTAGTGGTGATGAGGCGACCAACCGTTTGGCGACGAGCGAAGCGGCCAGTGGTGATGAGGTGACCAACCGAGTGGCGGCGCGCGGAGCGGCCGAGTGGTGATGAGGTGACCAATCGAGTGGCGACGCGCAGAGTGGCCAAGTGGTGATGAAGTGACCAACCGAGTGAAGACACGTGGGGCGGCCGAGAGGTGATGAGGCAATCAACCGAGTGACGACGCGCGGAGCAGTCGAGTGATGATGAGGCGATCAACCGAGTGACGACGCGCGGAGCGGCCGAGCAGTGATAATGTGACAAACCAAGTGGCGACGCCCGGGCGGCCGAGTGGTGATGAGGTGACCAACCGAGTGGCGATGCGCAGAGCGGCCGAGTGGTGATGAGGTGACCAACCGAGAGGCGATGCGCAGGGCGACCGAGTGGTGATGAGGTGACCAACCAAGTGACGAGGCGCGGAGCAGCCGAATGGTTATGAGGTGACCAACCGAGTGGCGACGCACGGAGCGGCCGAATGGTGATGAGGGGACAACCCGAGTGGCCACGCGCGGAGCGGCCGAGTGGTGATGAGGTGACCAACCGAGTGGCGACGGGCGGAGCGGCCGAGTGGTGATGAGGTGACCAACCAAGTTGCGACGCGCGGAGCGGCCGAGTGGTGATGAGGTGACCAACCAAGTGGCGCCGCATGGAGCGGCCGAGTGGTGATGAGGTGACCAAACGAGCGGGGATGCGCGGGGGGGCCGAGAGGTGATGAGGTGATCAACCGATTGGTGACGCGCGGAGCGGCCGAGTGGTGATGAGGTGACCAACCGAGTGGCGACGCGCGGAGCGGCCGAGTCGTGATGAGGTAACCAACGGAGAGGCACCGCGCGGGGCGGCCGAGTGGTGATGACGTGACCAATCAAGTAGCGACGCGTGGAGCGGCCGAATGGTTATGTGGTGACCAACAGCGTGGCGAGGCCCCCGAGTGGCGACGCGCAGAGCGGCTGAGTGGTGATGAGGTGACCAACCGAGAGGCAACGCGCGAGGCGGCCGAGTGGTGATGAGGAGACCAACCGATTGGCGAGGCGCGAAGCCGCCAGTGGTGATGAGGTGACCAACCGAGTGGCGGTGCGTGGAGCGGCCGAGTGGTGATGAGGTGACCAATCGAGTGGCGACGCGCGGAGCGGCCGAGTGGTGATGAGGTGACCAACCGAGTGGCGACGCGCGGAGCGGCAGAGAGTTGATGAGGTGACCAACCGAGTGGCGATGAGCGGAGCGGCAGAGAGGTGACGAGGTGATCAACCGAGTGGCGACGAGCGGAGCGGTCGAGTGGTGATGAGGTGACCAACCCAGAGGCGACGGGCGAAGTGGCCGAGTGGTGATGAGGCGACCAACCGAGAGGCAACGCGTGGGTCGGCCTAGTGGTGATGAGGCGACCAACCGTTTGGCGACGCGCGAAGTGGCCAGTGGTGATGAGGTGACCAACTGAGTGGCGGCGCGCGGAGCGGCCGAGTGGTGATGAGGTGACCAATCGAGTGGCAACGCGCAGAGTGGCCAAGTGCTGATGATGTGACCAACCGAGTGAAGACGCGTGGGGTGGCCGAGAGGTGATGAGGCAATGAACCGAGTGACGACGCGCGGAGCAGTCGAGTGATGATGAGGCGATCAACCGAGTGACGACGCGCGGAGCGGCCGAGCAGTGATGATGTGACCAACCAAGTGGCGACGCCCGGGCGGCCGAGTGGAGATGAGGTGACCAACCGAGTGGCGATGCGCAGAGCGGCCGAGTGGTGATGAGGTGACCAACCGAGAGGCGATGCGCAGGGCGACCGAGTGGTGATGAGGTGACCAACCAAGTGACGACGCGCGTTGCAGCCGAATGGTTATGAGTTGACCAACCGAGTGGCGACGCACGGAGCGGCCGAATGGTGATGAGGGGACCAACCGAAGTGGCGACGCGCGGAGCGTCCGAGTGGTGATGGGGCGACCAACCGAGTGGCGACGGGCGGAGCGGCCGAGTGGTGATGAGGTGACCAACCAAGTTGCGACGCGCGGAGTGGCCGAGTGGTGATGAGGTGACCAACCAAGTGGCGACGCGTGGAGCGGCCGAGTGGTGATGAGGTGACCAAACGAGTGGGGATGCGCGGGGGGGGGGGGGCGAGAGGTGATGAGGTGATCAACCGAGTGGTGAGACGCGGAGCGGCCGAGTGGTGATGAGGTGACCAACCGAGTGGCGACGCGCGGAGCGGCCGAGTCGTGATGAGGTAACCAACCGAGAGGCACCGCGCGGGGCGGCCGAGTGGTGATGACGTGAACAATCAAGTAGCGACGCGTGGAACGGCCGAATGGTTATGTGGTGACCAACAGTGTGGCGAGGCCCCCGAGTGACGACGCGCAGAGCGGCCGAGTGGTGATGAGGTGACCAACCGAGAGGCAACGCGCGGGGCTGCCGAGTGGTGATGAGGCGACCAACCGATTGCCGAGGCGCGAAGCGGCCAGTGGTGATGAGGTGACCAACTGAGTGGAGGTGCATGGAGCGGCCGAGTGGTGATGAGGTGACCAATCGAGTGGCGACGCGCGGAGCGGCCGAGTGATGATGAGGTGACCAACCGAGTGGCGACACGTGGGGCGGCAGAGAGGTGACGAGGCGATCAACCGAGTGGCGAGGAGCGGAGCGGTCGAGTGCTGATGAGGTGACCAACCCAGAGGCGACGGGCGAAGTGGCTGAGTGGTGATGAGGTGACCAACCGAGTGGCGATGCCCGGGAGGCAGAGTGGTGATGAGGTGACCAACCGCGTGGCGATGCGCAGAGCGGCCAAGTGGTGATGAGGTGACCAACCAAGAGGCGATGCGTAGGGCGACCGAGTGGTGATCAGGTGACCAACCAAGTGACGACGCATGGAGCAGCCGAATGGTTATGAGTGGCGATGTCGGAGCGGCCGAATGGTGATGAGGTGACCAACCGAGTGGCTACGCGCGAAGCATCCGAGTGGTGATGAGGCGACCAACTGAGTGGCGACGTCGGAGCGGCCGAGTGGTGATGAGGTGACCAACCAAGAGGCAACGCGTGGGGCGGCCGGGTGGTGATGAGGTGACCAACGAAGTGGCGATGCGCAGAGAAGCCAAGTGGTGATTAGGTGACCAAGCAAATGCGACTCTTGAGACGGCCGAGTGGTGATGAGATGACCAACCAAGTGGTGACGCGTGGGGCGGCCGTGTGGTGATGAGGTGACCAACCGAGTGGCGATGCACGAAGCGGCCGAATGGTGATGAGGTGACCAACCGAGTGGCGACGTGCGGAGCGTCCGAGTGGTGATGAGGCGACCAACCGAGTGGTGACGGGCGGAGCGGCCGAGTGGTGATGAGGTGACCAACCAAGTTGCGACGCGCAGGGCGGCCGAGTGGTGATGAGGTGACCAACCAAGTGGCGACGCGCGGAGTGGCCGAGTGGTGATGAGGTGACCAACCGAGTGGGGATGCGCGGGGCGGCCGAGAGGTGATGAGGTGATCAACCGAGAGGCAACGTGCGGGGCAACCGAATGGTGATGAGGTGACCAATCAAGTCGCGACGCGCGGAGCGGCCGAGTGGTTATTAGGTGACCAACCGAGTGGCGATGCCCGGAGCGGCCGAACGTCGATCAGGTGACCAATCGAGTGGCGACGCACGAAGCAGCCGAGTGGTGACGAGGTGACCAACCGAGCGGTGACACGCGGAGCGGCCGAGTGGTGATGAGGAAACCAACCGAGAGGCAACGCGCGGGGCGGCGGAGTGGTGATAAAGTGACCAATCAAGTAGCGACGCGCGGAGCACCCGAATGGTTATGAGGTGACCAACCAATTGGCGAGGCGCGAAGCGGCCAGTGGTGATGAGGTGACCAACCGAGAGGCAACGCGTGGGGCGGCCTAGTGGTGATGAGGCGACCAACCAATTGGCGAGGCGCGAAGCGGCCAGTGGTGATGAGGTGACCAACCGAGTGGCGGCGCGCGGAGCAGCCGAGTGGTGATGAGGTGACCAACCGAGTGAAGACGCGTGGGGCGGCCGAGAGGTGATGACGCAATCAACCGAGTGATGACGCGCGGAGCAGTCGAGTGATGATGAGGCGATCAACCGAGTGACGACGCGCAGAGCGGCCGAGCGGTGATGAGGTGACCAACCGAGTGGCGACGCCCGGGCGGCCGAGTGGTGATCAGGTGACCAACCGAGTGGCGATGCGCAGAGCGGCCGAATGGTGATGAGGTGACCAACCGAGAGGCGATGCGCAGGGCGACCGAGTGGTGATGAGCTGACCAACCAAGTGACGACGCGCGGAGCAGCCGAATGGTTATGAGGTGACCAACCGAGTGGCGACGCACGGAGCGGCCGAATGGTGATGAGGGGACCAACCGAGTGGCGACGCGCGGAGCGTCCGAGTGGTGATGAGGTGACCAACCGAGTGGCGACGGGCGGAGCGGCCGAGTGGTGATGAGGTGACCAACCAAGTTGCGACGCGCCGAGCGGCCGAGTGGTGATGAGGTGACCAACCAAGTGGCGACGCGTGGAGCGGCCGAGTGGTGATGAGGTGACCAAACGAGTGGGGATGCACCGGGGGGGGGGGGGGGGCGAGAGGTGATGAGATTATCAACCGAGTGGTGACACGCGGAGCGGCCGAGTGGTGATTAGGTGACCAACCCAGTGGCGACGCGCGGAGCGGCCGAGTCGTGATGAGGTAACCAACTGAGAGGCACCGCGCGGGGCGGCCGAGTGGTGATGACGTGACCAATCAAGTAGCGACGCGTGGAACGGCCGAATGGTTATGTGGTGACCAACAGCGTGGCGAGGCCCCCGAGTGGCGACGCGCAGAGCGGCCGAGTGGTGATGAGGTGACCAACCGAGAGGCAACGCGCGGGGCGGCCGAGTGGTGATGAGGCGACCAACCGATTGGCGAGGCGCGAAGCCGCCAGTGGTGATGAGGTGACCAACCGAGTGGCGGTGCGTGGAGCGGCCGAATGGTGATGAGGTGACCAATCGAGTGGCGACGCGCGGAGCGGGCGAGTGGTGATGAGGTGACCAACCGAGTGGCGACGCGTGGGGCGGCAGAAAGGTGACGAGGCGATCAACCGAGTGGCGACGTGCGGAGCGGTCGAGTGCTGATGAGGTGACCAACCCAGAGGCGACGGGCGAAGTGGCCGAGTGGTGATGAGGTGACCAACCGAGTGGCGATGCCCGAGAGGCAGAGTGGTGATGAGGTGACCAACCGAGTGGCGATGCGCAGAGCGGCCGAGTGGTGATGAGGTGACCAACCTAGAGGCGATGCGCGGGGCGACCGAGTGGTGATCAGGTGACCAACCAAGTGACGACGCATGGAGCAGCCGAATGGTTATGAGTGGCGACGCACGGAGCGGCCGAATGGTGATGAGGTGACCAACCGAGTGGCTACGCGCGAAGCATCCGAGTGGTGATGAGGCGACCAACCGAGAGGCGACGTCGGAGCAGCCGAGTGGTGATGAGGTGACCAACCAAGAGGCAACGCGTGGGGCGGCCGGGTGGTGATGAGGTGACCAACGAAGTGGCGATGCGCGGAGAAGCCGAGTGGTGATTAGGTGACCAAGCAAATGCGACTCTTGAGACGGCCGAGTGGTGATGAGATGACCAACCAAGTGGTGACGCGCGGGGCGGCCGTGTGGTGATGAGGTGACCAACCGAGTGGCGACGCACGAAGCGGCCGAATGGTGATGAGGTGACCAACCGAGTGGCGACGTGCGGAGCGTCCGAGTGGTGATGAGGCGACCAACCGAGTGGTGACGGGCGGAGCGGCCGAGTGGTGATGAGGTGACCAACCAAGTTGTGACGCGCAGGGCGGCCGAGTGGTGATGAGGTGACCAACCAAGTGGCGATGCGCGGAGTGGCCGAGTGGTCATGAGGTGACCAACCGAGTGGGGATGCGCGGGGCGGCCGAGAGGTGATGAGGTGATCAACCGAGAGACAACGTGCGGGGCAACCGAATGGTGATGAGGTGACCAATCAAGTCGCGACGCGCGGAGCGGCCGAGTGGTTATTAGGTGACCAACCGAGTGGCGACGCCCGGAGCGGCCGAACGGCGATCAGGTGACCAATCGAGTGGCGACGCACGAAGCAGCCGAGTGGTGACGAGGTGACCAACCGAGTGGTGATGCACGGAGCGGCCGAGTGGTGATGAGGTAACCAACCGAGAGGCAACGCGCGGGGCGGCGGAGTGGTGATAAAGTGACCAATCAAGTGGCGACGCGCGGAGCAGCCGAATGGTTATGAGGTGACCAACCGAGTGGCGACGCGCGGAGCGGCGGAGTGGTGATGAGGTGACCAACCGAGAGGCAACGCGTGGGGCGGCCGAGTGGTGATGAGGCGACCAACCAATTGGCGACGCGCGAAGCGGCCAGTGGTGATGAGGTGACCAACCGAGTGGCGCCGCGCGGAGCGGCCGAGTGGTGATGAGGTGACCAATCGAGTGGCCACGCGCGGAGCGGCCAAGTGGTCATGAGGTGACCAACCGAGTGAAGACGCGTGGGGCGGCCGAGAGGTGACGAGGCAATCAACCGAGTGATGACGCGCGGAGCAATCGAGTGATGATGAGGCGATCAACCGAGTGACGACGCGCGGAGCGGCTGAGCGGTGATGAGGTGACCAACCGAGTGGCGACGCCCGGGCGGCCGAGTGGTGATCAGGTGACCAACCGAGTGGCGATGCGCAGAGCGGCCGAGTGGTGATGAGGTGACCAACCGAGAGGCGATGCGCAGGGCGACCGAGTGGTGATGAGGTGACCAACCAAGTGACGACGCACGGAGCAGCCGAATGGTTATGAGGTGACCAACCGAGTGGCGACGCACGGAGCGGCCGAATGGTTATGAGGTGACCAACCAAGAGGCAACGCGTGGGGCGGCCGGGTGGTGATGAGGTGACCAACGAAGTGGCGATGCGCGGAGAAGCCGAGTGGTGATTAGGTGACCAAGCAAATGCGACTCTTGAGACGGCCGAGTGGTGATGAGATGACCAACCAAGTGGTGACGCGCGGGGCGGCCGTGTGGTGATGAGGTGACCAACCGAGTGGCGACGCACGAAGCGGCCGAATGGTGATGAGGTGACCAACCGAGTGGCGACGTGCGGAGCGTCCGAGTGGTGATGAGGCGACCAACCGAGTGGTGACGGGCGGAGCGGCCGAGTGGTGATGAGGTGAACAACCAAGTTGCGACGCGCAGGGCGGCCGAGTGGTGATGAGGTGACCAACCAAGTGGCGACGCGCGGAGTGGCCGAGTGGTGATGAGGTGACCAACCGAGTGGGGATGCGCGGGGCGGCCGAGAGGTGATGAGGTGATCAACCGAGAGGCAACGTGCGGGGCAACCGAATGGTGATGAGGTGACCAATCAAGTCGCGACGCGCGGAGCCGCCGAGTGGTTATTAGGTGACCAACCGAGTGGCGATGCCCGGAGCGGCCGAACGTCGATCAGGTGACCAATCGAGTGGCGACGCACGAAGCAGCCGAGTGGTGACGAGGTGACCAACCGAGCGGTGACACGCGGAGCGGCCGAGTGGTGATGAGGAAACCAACCGAGAGGCAACGCGCGGGGCGGCGGAGTGGTGATAAAGTGACCAATCAAGTAGCGACGCGCGGAGCACCCGAATGGTTATGAGGTGACCAACCAATTGGCGAGGCGCGAAGCGGCCAGTGGTGATGAGGTGACCAACCGAGAGGCAACGCGTGGGGCGGCCTAGTGGTGATGAGGCGACCAACCAATTGGCGAGGCGCGAAGCGGCCAGTGGTGATGAGGTGACCAACCGAGTGGCGGCGCGCGGAGCAGCCGAGTTGTGATGAGGTGACCAACCGAGTGAAGACGCGTGGGGCGGCCGAGAGGTGATGACGCAATCAACCGAGTGATGACGCGCGGAGCAGTCGAGTGATGATGAGGCGATCAACCGAGTGACGACGCGCGGAGCGGCCGAGCGGTGATGAGGTGACCAACCGAGTGGCGACGCCCGGGCGGCCGAGTGGTGATGAGGGGACCAACCGAGTGGCGACGCGCGGAGCGTCCGAGTGGTGATGAGGTGACCAACCGAGTGGCGACGGGCGGAGCGGCCGAGTGGTGATGAGGTGACCAACCAAGTTGCGACGCGCCGAGCGGCCGAGTGGTGATGAGGTGACCAACCAAGTGGCGACGCGTGGAGCGGCCGAGTGGTGATGAGGTGACCAAACGAGTGGGGATGCACGGGGGGGGGGGGGGGGGCGAGAGGTGATGAGATTATCAACCGAGTGGTGACACGCGGAGCGGCCGAGTGGTGATGAGGTGACCAACCCAGTGGCGACGCGCGGAGCGGCCGAGTCGTGATGAGGTAACCAACTGAGAGGCACTGCGCGGGGCGGCCGAGTGGTGATGACGTGACCAATCAAGTAGCGACGCGTGGAACAGCCGAATGGTTATGTGGTGACCAACAGCGTGGCGAGGCCCCCGAATGGCGACGCGCAGAGCGGCCGAGTGGTGATGAGGCGACCAACCGATTGGCGAGGCGCGAAGCCGCCAGTGGTGATGAGGTGACCAACCGAGTGGCGGTGCGTGGAGCGGCCGAATGGTGATGAGGTGACCAATCGAGTGGCGACGCGCGGAGCGGGCGAGTGGTGATGAGGTGACCAAACGAGTGGCGACGCGTGGGGCGGCAGAAAGGTGATGAGGCGATCAACCGAGTGGCGACGTGCGGAGCGGTCGAGTGCTGATGAGGTGACCAACCCAGAGGCGACGGGCGAAGTGGCCGAGTGGTGATGAGGTGACCAACCGAGTGGCGATGCCCGAGAGGCAGAGTGGTGATGAGGTGACCAACCGAGTGGCGATGCGCAGAGCGGCCGAGTGGTGATGAGGTGACCAACCTAGAGGCGATGCGCGGGGCGACCGAGTGGTGATCAGGTGACCAACCAAGTGACGACGCATGGAGCAGCCGAATGGTTATGAGTGGCGACGCACGGAGCGGCCGAATGGTGATGAGGTGACCAACCGAGTGGCTACGCGCGAAGCATCCGAGTGGTGATGAGGCGACCAACCGAGAGGCGACGTCGGAGCAGCCGAGTGGTGATGAGGTGACCAACCAAGAGGCAACGCGTGGGGCGGCCGGGTGGTGATGAGGTGACCAACGAAGTGGCGATGCGCGGAGAAGCCGAGTGGTGATTAGGTGACCAAGCAAATGCAACTCTTGAGACGGCCGAGTGGTGATGAGATGACCAACCAAGTGGTGACGCGCGGGGCGGCCGTGTGGTGATGAGGTGACCAACCGAGTGGCGACGCACGAAGCGGCCGAATGGTGATGAGGTGACCAACCGAGTGGCGACGTGCGGAGCGTCCGAGTGGTGATGAGGCGACCAACCGAGTGGTGACGGGCGGAGCGGCCGAGTGGTGATGAGGTGACCAACCAAGTTGTGACGCGCAGGGCGGCCGAGTGGTGATGAGGTGACCAACCAAGTGGCGATGCGCGGAGTGGCCGAGTGGTCATGAGGTGACCAACCGAGTGGGGATGCGCGGGGCGGCCGAGAGGTGATGAGGTGATCAACCGAGAGACAACGTGCGGGGCAACCGAATGGTGATGAGGTGACCAATCAAGTCGCGACGCGCGGAGCGGCCGAGTGGTTATTAGGTGACCAACCGAGTGGCGACGCCCGGAGCGGCCGAACGGCGATCAGGTGACCAATCGAGTGGCGACGCACGAAGCAGCCGAGTGGTGACGAGGTGACCAACCGAGTGGTGATGCACGGAGCGGCCGAGTGGTGATGAGGTAACCAACCGAGAGGCAACGCGCGGGGCGGCGGAGTGGTGATAAAGTGACCAATCAAGTGGCGACGCGCGGAGCAGCCGAATGGTTATGAGGTGACCAACCGAGTGGCGACGCGCGGAGCGGCGGAGTGGTGATGAGGTGACCAACCGAGAGGCAACGCGTGGGGCGGCCGAGTGGTGATGAGGCGACCAACCAATTGGCGACGCGCGAAGCGGCCAGTGGTGATGAGGTGACCAACCGAGTGGCGCCGCGCGGAGCGGCCGAGTGGTGATGAGGTGACCAATCGAGTGGCCACGCGCGGAGCGGCCAAGTGGTCATGAGGTGACCAACCGAGTGAAGACGCGTGGGGCGGCCGAGAGGTGACGAGGCAATCAACCGAGTGATGACGCGCGGAGCAATCGAGTGATGATGAGGCGATCAACCGAGTGACGACGCGCGGAGCGGCTGAGCGGTGATGAGGTGACCAACCGAGTGGCGACGCCCGGGCGGCCGAGTGGTGATCAGGTGACCAACCGAGTGGCGATGCGCAGAGCGGCCGAGTGGTGATGAGGTGACCAACCGAGAGGCGATGCGCAGGGCGACCGAGTGGTGATGAGGTGACCAACCAAGTGACGACGCACGGAGCAGCCGAATTGTTATGAGGTGACCAACCGAGTGGCGACGCACGGAGCGGCCGAATGGTTATGAGGTGACCAACCAAGAGGCAACGCGTGGGGCGGCCGGGTGGTGATGAGGTGACCAACGAAGTGGCGATGCGCGGAGAAGCCGAGTGGTGATTAGGTGACCAAGCAAATGCGACTCTTGAGACGGCCGAGTGGTGATGAGATGACCAACCAAGTGGTGACGCGCGGGGCGGCCGTGTGGTGATGAGGTGACCAACCGAGTGGCGACGCACGAAGCGGCCGAATGGTGATGAGGTGACCAACCGAGTGGCGACGTGCGGAGCGTCCGAGTGGTGATGAGGCGACCAACCGAGTGGTGACGGGCGGAGCGGCCGAGTGGTGATGAGGTGAACAACCAAGTTGCGACGCGCAGGGCGGCCGAGTGGTGATGAGGTGACCAACCAAGTGGCGACGCGCGGAGTGGCCGAGTGGTGATGAGGTGACCAACCGAGTGGGGATGCGCGGGGCGGCCGAGAGGTGATGAGGTGATCAACCGAGAGGCAACGTGCGGGGCAACCGAATGGTGATGAGGTGACCAATCAAGTCGCGACGCGCGGAGCGGCCGAGTGGTTATTAGGTGACCAACCGAGTGGCGATGCCCGGAGCGGCCGAACGTCGATCAGGTGACCAATCGAGTGGCGACGCACGAAGCAGCCGAGTGGTGACGAGGTGACCAACCGAGCGGTGACACGCGGAGCGGCCGAGTGGTGATGAGGAAACCAACCGAGAGGCAACGCGCGGGGCGGCGGAGTGGTGATAAAGTGACCAATCAAGTAGCGACGCGCGGAGCACCCGAATGGTTATGAGGTGACCAACCAATTGGCGAGGCGCGAAGCGGCCAGTGGTGATGAGGTGACCAACCGAGAGGCAACGCGTGGGGCGGCCTAGTGGTGATGAGGCGACCAACCAATTGGCGAGGCGCGAAGCGGCCAGTGGTGATGAGGTGACCAACCGAGTGGCGGCGCGCGGAGCAGCCGAGTGGTGATGAGGTGACCAACCGAGTGAAGACGCGTGGGGCGGCCGAGAGGTGATGACGCAATCAACCGAGTGATGACGCGCGGAGCAGTCGAGTGATGATGAGGCGATCAACCGAGTGACGACG
The DNA here is from genome assembly GCA_034509565.1 of Triticum monococcum. Classification (NCBI taxonomy): domain Eukaryota; kingdom Viridiplantae; phylum Streptophyta; class Magnoliopsida; order Poales; family Poaceae; genus Triticum; species Triticum monococcum. Next base: position 248,760,176 of record CM067843.1, read on the forward strand.
CGCGGAGCGGCCGAGCGGTGATGAGGTGACCAACCGAGTGGCGACGCCCGGGCGGCCGAGTGGTGATCAGGTGACCAACCGAGTGGCGATGCGCAGAGCGGCCGAATGGTGATGAGGTGACCAACCGAGAGGCGATGCGCAGGGCGACCGAGTGGTGATGAGCTGACCAACCAAGTGACGACGCGCGGAGCAGCCGAATGGTTATGAGGTGACCAACCGAGTGGCGACGCACGGAGCGGCCGAATGGTGATGAGGGGACCAACCGAGTGGCGACGCGCGGAGCGTCCGAGTGGTGATGAGGTGACCAACCGAGTGGCGACGGGCAGAGCGGCCGAGTGGTGATGAGGTGACCAACCAAGTTGCGACGCGCCGAGCGGCCGAGTGGTGATGAGGTGACCAACCAAGTGGCGACGCGTGGAGCGGCCGAGTGGTGATGAGGTGACCAAACGAGTGGGGATGCACGGGGGGGGGGGCGAGAGGTGATGAGATTATCAACCGAGTGGTGACACGCGGAGCGGCCGAGTGGTGATGAGGTGACCAACCCAGTGGCGACGCGCGGAGCGGCCGAGTCGTGATGAGGTAACCAACTGAGAGGCACCGCGCGGGGCGGCCGAGTGGTGATGACGTGACCAATCAAGTAGCGACGCGTGGAACGGCCGAATGGTTATGTGGTGACCAACAGCGTGGCGAGGCGCCCGAGTGGTGATGAGGTGACCAACCGAGAGGCAACGCGCGGGGCGGCCCAGTGGTGATGAGGCGACCAACCGATTGGCGAGGCGCGAAGCCGCCAGTGGTGATGAGGTGACCAACCGAGTGGCGGTGCGTGGAGCGGCCGAATGGTGATGAGGTGACCAATCGAGTGGCGACGCGCGGAGCGGGCGAGTGGTGATGAGGTGACCAACCGAGTGGCGACGCGTGGGGCGGCAGAAAGGTGACGAGGCGATCAACCGAGTGGCGACGTGCGGAGCGGTCGAGTGCTGATGAGGTGACCAACCCAGAGGCGACGGGCGAAGTGGCCGAGTGGTGATGAGGTGACCAACCGAGTGGCGATGCCCGAGAGGCAGAGTGGTGATGAGGTGACCAACCGAGTGGCGATGCGCAGAGCGGCCGAGTGGTGATGAGGTGACCAACCTAGAGGCGATGCGCGGGGCGACCGAGTGGTGATCAGGTGACCAACCAAGTGACGACGCATGGAGCAGCCGAATGGTTATGAGTGGCGACGCACGGAGCGGCCGAATGGTGATGAGGTGACCAACCGAGTGGCTACGCGCGAAGCATCCGAGTGGTGATGAGGCGACCAACCGAGTGGCGACGTCGGAGCAGCCGAGTGGTGATGAGGTGACCAACCAAGAGGCAACGCGTGGGGCGGCCGGGTGGTGATGAGGTGACCAACGAAGTGGCGATGCGCGGAGAAGCCGAGTGGTGATTAGGTGACCAAGCAAATGCGACTCTTGAGACGGCCGAGTGGTGATGAGATGACCAACCAAGTGGTGACGCGCGGGGCGGCCGTGTGGTGATGAGGTGACCAACCGAGTGGCGACGCACGAAGCGGCCGAATGGTGATGAGGTGACCAACCGAGTGGCGACGTGCGGAGCGTCCGAGTGGTGATGAGGCGACCAACCGAGTGGTGACGGGCGGAGCGGCCGAGTGGTGATGAGGTGACCAACCAAGTTGTGACGCGCAGGGCGGCCGAGTGGTGATGAGGTGACCAACCAAGTGGCGATGCGCGGAGTGGCCGAGTGGTCATGAGGTGACCAACCGAGTGGGGATGCGCGGGGCGGCCGAGAGGTGATGAGGTGATCAACCGAGAGACAACGTGCGGGGCAACCGAATGGTGATGAGGTGACCAATCAAGTCGCGACGCGCGGAGCGGCCGAGTGGTTATTAGGTGACCAACCGAGTGGCGACGCCCGGAGCGGCCGAACGGCGATCAGGTGACCAATCGAGTGGCGACGCACGAAGCAGCCGAGTGGTGACGAGGTGACCAACCGAGTGGTGATGCACGGAGCGGCCGAGTGGTGATGAGGTAACCAACCGAGAGGCAACGCGCGGGGCGGTGGAGTGGTGATAAAGTGACCAATCAAGTGGCGACGCGCGGAGCAGCCGAATGGTTATGAGGTGACCAACCGAGTGGCGACGCGCGGAGCGGCGGAGTGGTGATGAGGTGACCAACCGAGAGGCAACGCGTGGGGCGGCCGAGTGGTGATGAGGCGACCAACCAATTGGCGACGCGCGAAGCGGCCAGTGGTGATGAGGTGACCAACCGAGTGGCGCCGCGCGGAGCGGCCGAGTGGTGATGAGGTGACCAATCGAGTGGCCACGCGCGGAGCGGCCAAGTGGTCATGAGGTGACCAACCGAGTGAAGACGCGTGGGGCGGCCGAGAGGTGACGAGGCAATCAACCGAGTGATGACGCGCGGAGCAATCGAGTGATGATGAGGCGATCAACCGAGTGACGACGCGCGGAGCGGCTGAGCGGTGATGAGGTGACCAACCGAGTGGCGACGCCCGGGCGGCCGAGTGGTGATCAGGTGACCAACCGAGTGGCGATGCGCAGAGCGGCCGAGTGGTGATGAGGTGACCAACCGAGAGGCGATGCGCAGGGCGACCGAGTGGTGATGAGGTGACCAACCAAGTGACGACGCACGGAGCAGCCGAATGGTTATGAGGTGACCAACCGAGTGGCGACGCACGGAGCGGCCGAATGGTTATGAGGTGACCAACCGAGCCGCGACGCGCAGAGCGTTCGAGTGGTGATGAGGCGACCAACCGATTGGCGAGGCGCGAAGCCGCCAGTGGTGATGAGGTGACCAACCGAGTGGCGGTGCGTGGAGCGGCCGAGTGGTGATGAGGTGACCAATCGAGTGGCGACGCGCGGAGCGGGCGAGTGGTGATGAGGTGACCAACCGAGTGGCGACGCGTGGGGCGGCAGAAAGGTGACGAGGCGATCAACCGAGTAGCGACGTGCGGAGCGGTCGAGTGCTGATGAGGTGACCAACCCAGAGGCGACGGCGAAGTGGTCGAGTGGTGATGAGGTGACCAACCGAGTGGCGATGCCCGGGAGGCAGAGTGGTGATGAGGTGACCAACCGAGTGGCGATGCGCAGAGCGGCCGAGTGGTGATGAGGTGACCAACCTAGAGGCGATGCGCAGGGCGACCGAGTGGTGATCAGGTGACCAACCAAGTGACGACGCATGGAGCAGCCGAATGGTTATGAGTGGCGACGCACGGAGCGGCCGAATGGTGATGAGGTGACCAACCGAGTGGCTACGCGCGAAGCATCCGAGTGGTGATGAGGCGACCAACCGAGTGGCGACGTCGGAGCGGCCGAGTGGTGATGAGGTGACCAACCAAGAGGCAACGTGTGGGGTAGCCGGGTGGTGATGAGGTGACCAACGAAGTGGCGATGCGCGGAGAAGCCGAGTGGTGATTAGGTGACCAAGCCAATGCGACTCTTGAGACGGCCGAGTGGTGATGAGATGACCAACCAAGTGGTGACGCGCGGGGCGGCCGTGTGGTGATGAGGTGACCAACCGAGTGGCGACGCACGAAGCGGCCGAATGGGGATGAGGTGACCAACCGAGTGGCGACGTGCGGAGCGTCCGAGTGGTGATGAGGCGACCAACCGAGTGGTGACGGGCGGAGCGGCTGAGTGGTGATGAGTGACCAACCAACTTGCGACGCGCGGGGCGGCCGAGTGGTGATGAGGTGACCAACCAAGTGGCGACGCGCGGAGTGGCCGAGTGGTGATGAGGTGACCAACCGAGTGGCGACGGCCGGGCGGCCGAGTGGTGATCAGGTGACCAACCGAGTGGCGATGCGCAGGGCGGATGGGTGGTGATGAGGTGACCAACGAAGTGGCGATGCGCGGAGAAGCCGAGTGGTGATTAGGTGACCAAGCAAATGCAACTCTTGAGACGGCCGAGTGGTGATGAGATGACCAACCAAGTGGTGACGCGCGGGGCGGCCGTGTGGTGATGAGGTGACCAACCGAGTGGCGACGCATGAAGCGGCCGAATGGTGATGAGGTGACCAACCGAGTGGCGACGTGCGGAGCGTCCGAGTGGTGATGAGGCGACCAACCGAGTGGTGACGGGCGGAGCGGCCGAGTGGTGATGAGGTGACCAACCAAGTTGCGACGCGCGGGGCGGCCGAGTGGTGATGAGGTGACCAACCAAGTGACGACGCGCGGAGCGGCCGAGCAGTGATGAGGTGACCAACCGAGTGGCGACGCCCGGGCGGCCGAGTGGTGATCAGGTGACCAACCGAGTGGCGATGCGCAGAGCGGCCGAGTGGTGATGAGGTGACCAACCGAGAGGCGATGCGCAGGGCGACCGAGTGGTGATGAGCTGACCAACCAAGTGACGACGCGCGGAGCAGCCGAATGGTTATGAGGTGACCAACCGAGTGGCGACGCACGGAGCGGCCGAATGGTGATGAGGGGACCAACCGAGTGGCGACGCGCGGAGCGTCCGAGTGGTGATGAGGCGACCAACCGAGTGGCGACGGGCGGAGCGGCCGAGTGGTGATGAGGTGACCAACCAAGTTGCGACGCGCAGAGCGGCCGAGTGGTGATGAGGTGACCAACCAAGTGGCGACGCGTGGAGCGGCCGAGTGGTGATGAGGTGACCAAACGAGTGGGGATGCACGGGGGGGGGGGGAGGTGATGAGATTATCAACCGAGTGGTGACACGCGGAGCGGCCGAGTGGTGATAAGGTGACCAACCAAGTGACGACGCGCGGAGCAGCCGAATGGTTATGAGGTGACCAACCGAGTGGCGACGCACGGAGCGGCCGAATGGTGATGAGGGGACCAACCGAGTGGCGACGCGCGGAGCGGCCGAGTCGTGATGAGGTAGCCAACCGAGAGGCACCACGCGGGGCGGCCGAGTGGTGATGACGTGACCAATCAAGTAGCGACGCGTGGAACGGCCGAATGGTTATGTGTTGACCAACAGCATGGCGAGGCCCCCGAGTGGCGACGCGCAGAGCGGCCGAGTGGTGATGAGGTGACCAACCGAGAGGCAACGCGCGGGGCGGCCGAGTGGTGATGAGGCGACCAACTGATTGGCGAGGCGCGAAGCCGCCAGTGGTGATGAGGTGACCAACCGAGTGGCGGTGCGTGGAGCGGCCGAGTGGTGATGAGGTGACCAATTGAGTGGCGGCGCGCGGAGCGGGCGAGTGGTGATGAGGTGACCAACCGAGTGGCGACGTGTGGGGCGGTAGAAAGGTGACGAGGCGATCAACCGAGTGGCGACGTGCGGAGCGGTCGAGTGCTGATGAGGTGACCAACCCAGAGGCGACGGGCGAAGTGGCCGAGTGGTGATAAGGTGAACAACCGAGTGGCGATGTTCGAGAGGCAGAGTGGTGATGAGGTGACCAACCGAGTGGCGATGCGCAGAGCGGCCGAGTGGTGATGAGGTGACCAACCTAGAGGCGGTGCGCAGGGCGACCGAGTGGTGATCAGGTGACCAACCAAGTGACGACGCATGGAGCAGCCGAATGGTTATGAGTGGCGACGCACGGAGCAGCCGAATGGTGATGAGGTGACCAACCGAGTGGCTACGCGCGAAGCATCCGAGTGGTGATGAGGCGACCAACCGAGTGGCGACGTCGGAGCGGCCGAGTGGTGATGAGGTGACCAACCAAGAGGCAACGCGTGGGGCAGCCGGGTGGTGATGAGGTGACCAACGAAGTGGCGATGCGCGGAGAAGCCGAGTGGTGATTAGGTGACCAAGCAAATGCGACTCTTGAGACGGCCGAGTGGTGATGAGATGACCAACCAAGTGGTGACGCGCGGGGCGGCCTTGTGGTGATGAGGTGACCAACCGAGTGGCGACGCACGAAGCGGCCGAATGGGGATGAGGTGACCAACCAAGAGGCAACGCGTGGGGCGGCCGGGTGGTGATGAGGTGACCAACGAAGTGGCGATGCGCGGAGAAGCCGAGTGGTGATTAGGTGACCAAGCAAATGCGACTCTTGAGACGGCCGAGTGGTGATGAGATGACCAACCAAGTGGTGACGCGCGGGGCAGCCGTGTGGTGATGAGGTGACCAACCGAGTGGCGACGCACGAAGCGGCCGAATGGTGATGAGGTGACCAACCGAGTGGCGACGTGCGGAGCGTCCGAGTGGTCATGAGGCGACCAACCGAGTGGTGACGGGCGGAGCGGCCGAGTGGTGATGAGGTGACCAACCAAGTTGCGACGCGCGGGGCGGCCGAGTGGTGATGAGGTGACCAACCAAGTGGCGACGCGCGGAATGGCCGAGTGGTGATGAGGTGACCAACCGAGTGGGGATGCGCGGGGCGGCCGAGAGGTGATGAGGTGATCAACCGAGAGACAACGTGCGGGGCAACCGAATGGTGATGAGGTGACCAATCAAGTCGCGACGCGCGGAGCGGCCGAGTGGTTATTAGGTGACCAACCGAGTGGCGACGCCCGGAGCGGCCGAACGGCGATCACGTGACCAATCGAGTGGCGACGCACGAAGTAGCCGAGTGGTCACGAGGTGACCAACCGAGTGGTGACGCGCGGAGCGGCCGAGTGGTGATGAGGTAACCAACCGAGAGGCAACGCGCGGGGCGGCGGAGTGGTGATAAAGTGACCAATCAAGTAGCGACACGCGGAGCAGCCGAATGGTTATGAGGTGACCAACCGAGTGGCGACGCGCGGAGCGGCGGAGTGGTGATGAGGTGACCAACCGAGAGGCAACGCGTGGGGCGGCCGAGTGGTGATGAGGCGACCAACCAATTGGCGACGCGCGAAGCGGCCAGTGGTGATGAGGTGACCAACCGACTGGCGCCGCGCGGAGCGGCCGAGTGGTGATGAGGTGACCAATCGAGTGGCCACGCGCGGAGCGGCCAAGTGGTGATGAGGTGACCAACCGAGTGAAGACGCGTGGGGCGGCCGAGAGGTGACGAGGCAATCAACCGAGTGATGACGCGCGGAGCAGTCGAGTGATGATGAGGCGATCAACCGAGTGACGACGCGCGGAGCGGCTGAGCGGTGATGAGGTGACCAACCGAGTGGCGACGCCCGGGCGGCCGAGTGGTGATCAGGTGACCAACCGAGTGGCGATGCGCAGAGCGGCCGAGTGGTGATGAGGTGACCAACCGAGAGGCGATGCGCAGGGCGATCGAGTGGTGATGAGGTGACCAACCAAGTGACGACGCACGGAGCAGCCGAATGGTTATGAGGTGACCAACCGAGTGGCGACGCACGGAGCGGCCGAATGGTTATGAGGTGACCAACCGAGCGGCGACGCGTGGAGCGTTCGAGTGGTGATGAGGCGACCAACCGATTGGCGAGGCGCGAAGCCGCCAGTGGTGATGAGGTGACCAACCGAGTGGCGGTGTGTGGAGTGGCCGAGTGGTGATGAGGTGACCAATCGAGTGGCGACGCGCGGAGCGGGCGAGTGGTGATGAGGTGACCAACCGAGTGGCGACGCGTGGGGCGGCAGAAAGGTGACGAGGCGATCAACCGAGTGGCGACGTGCGGAACGGTCGAGTGCTGATGAGGTGACCAACCCAGAGGCGACGGGCGAAGTGGCCGAGTGGTGATGAGGTGACCAACCGAGTTGCGATGCCCGGGAGGCAGAGTGGTGATGAGGTGACCAACCGAGTGGCGATGCGCAGAGCGGCCGAGTGGTGATGAGGTGACCAACCTAGAGGCGATGCGCAGGGCGACCGAGTGGTGATCAGGTGACCAACCAAGTGACGACGCATGGAGCAGCCAAATGGTTATGAGTGGCGACGCACGGAGCGGCCGAATGGTGATGAGGTGACCAACCGAGTGGCTACGCGCGAAGCATCCGAGTGGTGATGAGGCGACCAACCGAGTGGCGACGTCGGAGCGGCCGAGTGGTGATGAGGTGACCAACCAAGAGGCAACGCGTGGGGCGGCCGGGTGGTGATGAGGTGACCAACCAAGAGGCAACGCGTGGGGCGGCCGGGTGGTGATGTGGTGACGCGCGGGGCGGCCGTGTGGTCATGAGGTGACCAACCGAGTGGCGACGCACGAAGCGGCCGAATGGTGATGAGGTGACCAACCGAGTGGCGACGTGCGGAGCGTCCGAGTGGTGATGAGGCGACCAACCGAGTGGTGACGGGCGGAGCGGCCGAGTGGTGATGAGGTGACCAACCAAGTTGCGACGCGCGGGGCGGCCGAGTGGTGATGAGGTGACCAACCAAGTGGCGACGCGCGGAGTGGCCGACTGGTGATGAGGTGACCAACCGAGTGGGGATGCGCGGGGCGGCCGAGAGGTGATGAGGTGATCAACCGAGAGACAACATGCGGGGCAACCGAATGGTGATGAGGTGACCAATCAAGTCGCGACGCGCGGAGCGGCCGAGTGGTTATTAGGTGACCAACCGAGTGGCGACGCCCGGAGCGGCCGAACGGCGATCAGGTGACCAATCGAGTGGCGACGCACGAAGCAGCCGAGTGGTGACGAGGTGACCAACCGAGTGGTGACGCGCGGAGCGGCCGAGTGGTGATGAGGTAACCAACCGAGAGGCAACGTGCGGGGCGGCGGAGTGGTGATAAAGTGACCAATCAAGTAGCGACGCGCGGAGCAGCCGAATGTTTATGAGGTGACCAACCGAGTGGCGACGCGCGGAGCGGCGGAGTGGTGATGAGGTGACCAACCGAGAGGCAACGCGTGGGGCGGCCGAGTGGTGATGAGGCGACCAACCAATTGGCGACGCGCGAAGCGGCCAGTGGTGATGAGGTGACCAACCGAGTGGCGCCGCGCGGAGCGGCCGAGTGGTGATGAGGTGACCAATCGAGTGGCCACGCGCGGAGCGGCCAAGTGGTGATGAGGTGACCAACCGAGTGAAGACGCGCGGGGCGGCCGAGAGGTGACGAGGCAATCAACCGAGTGATGACGCGCGGAGCAGTCGAGTGATGATGAGGCGATCAACCGAGTGACGACGCGCGGAGCGGCTGAGCGGTGATGAGGTGACCAACCGAGTGGCGACGCCCGGGCGGCCGAGTGGTGATCCGGTGACCAACCGAGTGGCGATGCGCAGAGCGGCCGAGTGGTGATGAGGTGACCAACCGAGAGGCGATGCGCAGGGCGACCGAGTGGTGATGAGGTGACCAACCAAGTGACGACGCACGGAGCAGCCGAATGGTTATGAGGTGACCAACCGAGTGGTGACGCACGGAGCGGCCGAATGGTTATGAGGTGACCAACCGAGCGGCGACGCGCGGAGCGTTCGAGTGGTGATGAGGCGACCAACCGATTGGCGAGGCGCGAAGCCGGCAGTGGTGATGAGGTGACCAACCGAGTGGCGGTGCGTGGAGCGGCCGAGTGGTGATGAGGTGACCAATCGAGTGGCGACGCGCGGAGCGGGCGAGTGGTGATGAGGTGACCAACCGAGTGGCGACGCGTGGGGTGGCAGAAAGGTGACGAGGCGATCAACCGAGTGGCGACGTGCGGAGCGGTCGAGTGCTGATGAGGTGACCAACCCAGAGGCGACGGGCGAAGTGGCCGAGTGGTGATGAGGTGACCAACCGAGTGGCGATGCCTGGGAGGCAGAGTGGTGATGAGGTGACCAACCGAGTGGCGATGCGCAGAGCGGCCGAGTGGTGATGAGGTGACCAACCTAGAGGCGATGCGCAGGGCGACCGAGTGGTGATCAGGTGACCAACCAAGTGACGACGCATGGAGCAGCCGAATGGTTATGAGTGGCGACGCATGGAGCGGCCGAATGGTGATGAGGTGACCAACCGAGTGGCTACGCGCGAAGCATCCGAGTGGTGATGAGGCGACCAACCGAGTGGCGACGTCGGAGCGGCCGAGTGGTGATGAGGTGACCAACCAAGAGGCAACGCGTGGGGCGGCCGGGTGGTGATCAGGTGACCAACGAAGTGGCGATGCGTGGAGAAGCCGAGTGGTGATTAGGTGACCAAGCAAATGCGACTCTTGAGACGGCCGAGTGGTGATGAGATGACCAACCAAGTGGTGACGCGCGGGGCGGCCGTGTGGTGATGAGGTGACCAACCGAGTGGGGACGCACGAAGCGGCCGAATGGTGATGAGGTGACCAACCGAGTGGCGACGTGCGGAGCGTCCGAGTGGTGATGAGGCGACCAACCGAGTGGTGACGGGCGGAGTGGCCGAGTGGTGATGAGGTGACCAACCAAGTTGCGACGCGCGGGGCGGCCGAGTGGTGATGAGGTGACCAATCGAGTGGCGACGCGCGGAGCGGGCGAGTGGTGATGAGGTGACCAACCGAGTGGCGACGCGTGGGGCGGCAGAAAGGTGACGAGGCGATCAACCGAGTGGCGACGTGCGGAACGGTCGAGTGCTGATGAGGTGACCAACCCAGAGGCGACGGGCGAAGTGGCCGAGTGGTGATGAGGTGACCAACCGAGTTGCGATGCCCGGGAGGCAGAGTGGTGATGAGGTGACCAACCGAGTGGCGATGCGCAGAGCGGCCGAGTGGTGATGAGGTGACCAACCTAGAGGCGATGCGCAGGGCGACCGAGTGGTGATCAGGTGACCAACCAAGTGACGACGCATGGAGCAGCCAAATGGTTATGAGTGGCGACGCACGGAGCGGCCGAATGGTGATGAGGTGACCAACCGAGTGGCTACGCGCGAAGCATCCGAGTGGTGATGAGGCGACCAACCGAGTGGCGACGTCGGAGCGGCCGAGTGGTGATGAGGTGACCAACCAAGAGGCAACGCGTGGGGCGGCCGGGTGGTGATGAGGTGACCAACCAAGAGGCAACGCGTGGGGCGGCCGGGTGGTGATGTGGTGACGCGCGGGGCGGCCGTGTGGTCATGAGGTGACCAACCGAGTGGCGACGCACGAAGCGGCCGAATGGTGATGAGGTGACCAACCGAGTGGCGACGTGCGGAGCGTCCGAGTGGTGATGAGGCGACCAACCGAGTGGTGACGGGCGGAGCGGCCGAGTGGTGATGAGGTGACCAACCAAGTTGCGACGCGCGGGGCGGCCGAGTGGTGATGAGGTGACCAACCAAGTGGCGACGCGCGGAGTGGCCGAGTGGTGATGAGGTGACCAACCGAGTGGGGATGCGCGGGGCGGCCGAGAGGTGATGAGGTGATCAACCGAGAGACAACATGCGGGGCAACCGAATGGTGATGAGGTGACCAATCAAGTCGCGACGCGCGGAGCGGCCGAGTGGTTATTAGGTGACCAACCGAGTGGCGACGCCCGGAGCGGCCGAACGGCGATCAGGTGACCAATCGAGTGGCGACGCACGAAGCAGCCGAGTGGTGACGAGGTGACCAACCGAGTGGTGACGCGCGGAGCGGCCGAGTGGTGATGAGGTAACCAACCGAGAGGCAACGCGCGGGGCGGCGGAGTGGTGATAAAGTGACCAATCAAGTAGCGACGCGCGGAGCAGCCGAATGTTTATGAGGTGACCAACCGAGTGGCGACGCGCGGAGCGGCGGAGTGGTGATGAGGTGACCAACCGAGAGGCAACGCGTGGGGCGGCCGAGTGGTGATGAGGCGACCAACCAATTGGCGACGCGCGAAGCGGCCAGTGGTGATGAGGTGACCAACCGAGTGGCGCCGCGCGGAGCGGCCGAGTGGTGATGAGGTGACCAATCGAGTGGCCACGCGCGGAGCGGCCAAGTGGTGATGAGGTGACCAACCGAGTGAAGACGCGCGGGGCGGCCGAGAGGTGACGAGGCAATCAACCGAGTGATGACGCGCGGAGCAGTCGAGTGATGATGAGGCGATCAACCGAGTGACGACGCGCGGAGCGGCTGAGCGGTGATGAGGTGACCAACCGAGTGGCGACGCCCGGGCGGCCGAGTGGTGATCCGGTGACCAACCGAGTGGCGATGCGCAGAGCGGCCGAGTGGTGATGAGGTGACCAACCGAGAGGCGATGCGCAGGGCGACCGAGTGGTGATGAGGTGACCAACCAAGTGACGACGCACGGAGCAGCCGAATGGTTATGAGGTGACCAACCGAGTGGTGACGCACGGAGCGGCCGAATGGTTATGAGGTGACCAACCGAGCGGCGACGCGCGGAGCGTTCGAGTGGTGATGAGGCGACCAACCGATTGGCGAGGCGCGAAGCCGGCAGTGGTGATGAGGTGACCAACCGAGTGGCGGTGCGTGGAGCGGCCGAGTGGTGATGAGGTGACCAATCGAGTGGCGACGCGCGGAGCGGGCGAGTGGTGATGAGGTGACCAACCGAGTGGCGACGCGTGGGGTGGCAGAAAGGTGACGAGGCGATCAACCGAGTGGCGACGTGCGGAGCGGTCGAGTGCTGATGAGGTGACCAACCCAGAGGCGACGGGCGAAGTGGCCGAGTGGTGATGAGGTGACCAACCGAGTGGCGATGCCTGGGAGGCAGAGTGGTGATGAGGTGACCAACCGAGTGGCGATGCGCAGAGCGGCCGAGTGGTGATGAGGTGACCAACCTAGAGGCGATGCGCAGGGCGACCGAGTGGTGATCAGGTGACCAACCAAGTGACGACGCATGGAGCAGCCGAATGGTTATGAGTGGCGACGCATGGAGCGGCCGAATGGTGATGAGGTGACCAACCGAGTGGCTACGCGCGAAGCATCCGAGTGGTGATGAGGCGACCAACCGAGTGGCGACGTCGGAGCGGCCGAGTGGTGATGAGGTGACCAACCAAGAGGCAACGCGTGGGGCGGCCGGGTGGTGATCAGGTGACCAACGAAGTGGCGATGCGTGGAGAAGCCGAGTGGTGATTAGGTGACCAAGCAAATGCGACTCTTGAGACGGCCGAGTGGTGATGAGATGACCAACCAAGTGGTGACGCGCGGGGCGGCCGTGTGGTGATGAGGTGACCAACCGAGTGGCGACGCACGAAGCGGCCGAATGGTGATGAGGTGACCAACCGAGTGGCGACGTGCGGAGCGTCCGAGTGGTGATGAGGCGACCAACCGAGTGGTGACGGGCGGAGCGGCCGAGTGGTGATGAGGTGACCAACCAAGTTGCGACGCGCGGGGCGGCCGAGTGGTGATGAGGTGACCAACCAAGTGGGGACGCGCGGAGTGGCCGAGTGGTGATGAGGTGACCAACCGAGTGGGGATGCGCGGGGCGGCTGAGAGGTGATGAGGTGATCAACTGAAAGACAACGTGCGGGGCAACCGAATGGTGATGAGGTGACCAATCAAGTCGCGACGCGCGGAGCGGCCGAGTGGTTATTAGGTGACCAACCGAGTGGCGACGCCCGGATTGGCCGAACGGCGATCAGGTGACCAATCGAGTGGCGACGCACGAAGCAGCCGAGTGGTGACGAGGTGACCAACCGAGAGGCAATGCGCGGGGCGGCGGAGTGGTGATAAAGTGACCAATCAAGTGGCGACGCGCGGAGCGGCGGAGTGGTGATGAGGTGACCAACCGAGAGGCAACGCGTGGGGCGGCCGAGTGGTGATGAGGCGACCAACAAATTGGCGACGCGCGAAGCGGCCAGTGGTGATGAGGTGACCAACCGAGTGGCGCCGCGCGGAGCGGCCGAGTGGTGATGAGGTGACCAATCGAGTGGCCACGCGTGGAGCGGCCAAGTGGTGATGAGGTGACCAACCGAGTGAAGACGCGTGGGGCGGCCGAGAGGTGACGAGGCAATCAACCGAGTGATGACGCGCGGAGCAGTCGGGTGATGATGAGGCGATCAACCGAGTGACGACGCGCGGAGCGGCTGAGCGGTGATGAGGTGACCAACCGAGTGGCGACGCCCGGGCGGCCGAGTGGTGATCAGGTGACCAACCGAGTGGCGATGCGCAGAGCGGCCGAGTGGTGATGAGGTGACCAACCGAGAGGCGATGCGCAGGGCGATCGAGTGGTGATGAGGTGACCAACCAAGTGACGACGCACGGAGCAGCCGAATGGTTATGAGGTGACCAACCGAGTGGCGACGCACGGAGCGGCCGAATGGTGATGAGGTGACCAACCGAGCGGCGACGCGCGGAGCGTTCGAGTGGTGATGAGGCGACCAACCGATTGGCGAGGCGCGAAGCCGCCAGTGGTGATGAGGTGACCAACCGAGTGGCGGTGTGTGGAGTGGCCGAGTGGTGATGAGGTGACCAATCGAGTGGCGACGCGCGGAGCGGGCGAGTGGTGATGAGGTGACCAACCGAGTGGCGACGCGTGGGGCGGCAGAAAGGTGACGAGGCGATCAACCGAGTGGCGACGTGCGGAACGGTCGAGTGCTGATGAGGTGACCAACCCAGAGGCGACGGGCGAAGTGGCCGAGTGGTGATGAGGTGACCAACCGAGTGGCGATGCCCGGGAGGCAGAGTGGTGATGAGGTGACCAACCGAGTGGCGATGCGCAGAGCGGCCGAGTGGTGATGAGGTGACCAACCTAGAGGCGATGCGCAGGGCGACCGAGTGGTGATCAGGTGACCAACCAAGTGACGACGCATGGAGCAGCCAAATGGTTATGAGTGGCGACGCACGGAGCGGCCGAATGGTGATGAGGTGACCAACCGAGTGGCTACGCACGAAGCATCCGAGTGGTGATGAGGCGACCAACCGAGTGGCGACGTCGGAGCGGCCGAGTGGTGATGAGGTGACCAACCAAGAGGCAACGCGTGGGGCGGCCGGGTGGTGATGAGGTGACCAACCAAGAGGCAACGCGTGGGGCGGCCGGGTGGTGATGTGGTGACGCGCGGGGCGGCCGTGTGGTGATGAGGTGACCAACCGAGTGGCGACGCACGAAGCGGCCGAATGGTGATGAGGTGACCAACCGAGTGGCGACGTGCGGAGCGTCCGAGTGGTGATGAGGCGACCAACCGAGTGGTGACGGGCGGAGCGGCCGAGTGGTGATGAGGTGACCAACCAAGTTGCGATGCGCGGGGCGGCCGAGTGGTGATGAGGTGACCAACCAAGTGGGGACGCGCGGAGTGGCCGAGTGGTGATGAGGTGACCAACCGAGTGGGGATGCGCGGGGCGGCTGAGAGGTGATGAGGTGATCAACTGAGAGACAACGTGCGGGGCAACCGAATGGTGATGAGGTGACCAATCAAGTCGCGACGCGCGGAGCGGCCGAGTGGTTATTAGGTGACCAACCGAGTGGCGACGCCCGGATTGGCCGAACGGCGATCAGGTGACCAATCGAGTGGCGACGCACGAAGCAGCCGAGTGGTGACGAGGTGACCAACCGAGAGGCAATGCGCGGGGCGGCGGAGTGGTGATAAAGTGACCAATCAAGTGGCGACGCGCGGAGCGGCGGAGTGGTGATGAGGTGACCAACCGAGAGGCAACGCGTGGGGCGGCCGAGTGGTGATGAGGCGACCAACAAATTGGCGACGCGCGAAGCGGCCAGTGGTGATGAGGTGACCAACCGAGTGGCGCCGCGCGGAGCGGCCGAGTGGTGATGAGGTGACCAATCGAGTGGCCACGCGTGGAGCGGCCAAGTGGTGATGAGGTGACCAACCGAGTGAAGACGCGTGGGGCGGCCGAGAGGTGACGAGGCAATCAACCGAGTGATGACGCGCGGAGCAGTCGGGTGATGATGAGGCGATCAACCGAGTGACGACGCGCGGAGCGGCTGAGCGGTGATGAGGTGACCAACCGAGTGGCGACGCCCGGGCGGCCGAGTGGTGATCAGGTGACCAACCGAGTGGCGATGCGCAGAGCGGCCGAGTGGTGATGAGGTGACCAACCGAGAGGCGATGCGCAGGGCGATCGAGTGGTGATGAGGTGACCAACCAAGTGACGACGCACGGAGCAGCCGAATGGTTATGAGGTGACCAACCGAGTGGCGACGCACGGAGCGGCCGAATGGTGATGAGGTGACCAACCGAGCGGCGACGCGCGGAGCGTTCGAGTGGTGATGAGGCGACCAACCGATTGGCGAGGCGCGAAGCCGCCAGTGGTGATGAGGTGACCAACCGAGTGGCGGTGTGTGGAGTGGCCGAGTGGTGATGAGGTGACCAATCGAGTGGCGACGCGCGGAGCGGGCGAGTGGTGATGAGGTGACCAACCGAGTGGCGACGCGTGGGGCGGCAGAAAGGTGACGAGGCGATCAACCGAGTGGCGACGTGCGGAACGGTCGAGTGCTGATGAGGTGACCAACCCAGAGGCGACGGGCGAAGTGGCCGAGTGGTGATGAGGTGACCAACCGAGTGGCGATGCCCGGGAGGCAGAGTGGTGATGAGGTGACCAACCGAGTGGCGATGCGCAGAGCGGCCGAGTGGTGATGAGGTGACCAACCTAGAGGCGATGCGCAGGGCGACCGAGTGGTGATCAGGTGACCAACCAAGTGACGACGCATGGAGCAGCCAAATGGTTATGAGTGGCGACGCACGGAGCGGCCGAATGGTGATGAGGTGACCAACCGAGTGGCTACGCATGAAGCATCCGAGTGGTGATGAGGCGACCAACCGAGTGGCGACGTCGGAGCGGCCGAGTGGTGATGAGGTGACCAACCAAGAGGCAACGCGTGGGGCGGCCGGGTGGTGATGAGGTGACCAACCAAGAGGCAACGCGTGGGGCGGCCGGGTGGTGATGTGGTGACGCGCGGGGCGGCCGTGTGGTGATGAGGTGACCAACCGAGTGGCGACGCACGAAGCGGCCGAATGGTGATGAGGTGACCAACCGAGTGGCGACGTGCGGAGCGTCCGAGTGGTGATGAGGCGACCAACCGAGTGGTGACGGGCGGAGCGGCCGAGTGGTGATGAGGTGACCAACCAAGTTGCGACGCGCGGGGCGGCCGAGTGGTGATGAGGTGACCAACCAAGTGGCGACGCGCGGAGTGGCCGAGTGGTGATGAGGTGACCAACCGAGTGGGGATGCGCGGGGCGGCCGAGAGGTGATGAGGTGATCAACCGAGAGACAACGTGCGGGGCAACCGAATGGTGATGAGGTGACCAATCAAGTCGCGACGCGCGGAGCGGCCGAGTGGTTATTAGGTGACCAACCGAGTGGCGACGCCCGGAGCGGCCGAACGGCGATCAGGTGACCAATCGAGTGGCGACGCACGAAGCAGCCGAGTGGTGACGAGGTGACCAACCGAGTGGTGACGCGCGGAGCGGCGGAGTGGTGATGAGGTGATCAACCGAGTGGTGATGAGGTAACCAATCGAGAGGCAACGCGCGGGGCGGCGGAGTGGTGATAAAGTGACCAATCAAGTAGCGACGCGCGGAGCAGCCGAATGTTTATGAGGTGACCAACCGAGTGGCGACGCGCGGAGCGGCGGAGTGGTGATGAGGTGACCAACCGAGAGGCAACGCGTGGGGCGGCCGAGTGGTGATGAGGCGACCAACCAATTGGCGACGCGCGAAGCGGCCAGTGGTGATGAGGTGACCAACCGAGTGGCGCCGCGTGGAGCGGCCGAGTGGTGATGAGGTGACCAATCGAGTGGCCACGCGCGGAGCGGCCAAGTGGTGATGAGGTGACCAACCGAGTGAAGACGCGCGGGGCGGCCGAGAGGTGACGAGGCAATCAACCGAGTGATGACGCGCGGAGCAGTCGAGTGATGATGAGGCGATCAACCGAGTGACGACGCGCGGAGCGGCTAAGCGGTGATGAGGTGACCAACCGAGTGGCGACGCACGGGCGGCCGAGTGGTGATCCGGTGACCAACCGAGTGGCGATGCGCAGAGCGGCCGAGTGGTGATGAGGTGACCAACCGAGAGGCGATGCGCAGGGCGACCGAGTGGTGATGAGGTGACCAACCAAGTGACGACGCACGGAGCAGCCGAATGGTTATGAGGTGACCAACCGAGTGGTGACGCACGGAGCGGCCGAATGGTTATGAGGTGACCAACCGAGCGGCGACGCGCGGAGTGTTCGAGTGGTGATGAGGCGACCAACCGATTGGCGAGGCGCGAAGCCGGCAGTGGTGATGAGGTGACCAACCGAGTGGCGGTGCGTGGAGCGGCCGAGTGGTGATGAGGTGACCAATCGAGTGGCGACGCGCGGAGCGGGCGAGTGGTGATGAGGTGACCAACCGAGTGGCGACGCGTGGGGTGGCAGAAAGGTGACGAGGCGATCAACCGAGTGGCGACGTGCGGAGCGGTCGAGTGCTGATGAGGTGACCAACCCAGAGGTGACGGGCGAAGTGGCCGAGTGGTGATGAGGTGACCAACCGAGTGGCGATGCCTGGGAGGCAGAATGGTGATGAGGTGACCAACCGAGTGGCGATGCGCAGAGCGGCCGAGTGGTGATGAGGTGACCAACCTAGAGGCGATGCGCAGGGCGACCGAGTGGTGATCAGGTGACCAACCAAGTGACGACGCATGGAGCAGCCGAATGGTTATGAGTGGCGACGCATGGAGCGGCCGAATGGTGATGAGGTGACCAACCGAGTGGCTACGCGCGAAGCATCCGAGTGGTGATGAGGCGACCAACCGAGTGGCGACGTCGGAGCGGCCGAGTGGTGATGAGGTGACCAACCAAGAGGCAACGCGTGGGGCGGCCGGGTGGTGAAGAGGTGACCAACGAAGTGGCGATGCGTGGAGAAGCCGAGTGGTGATTAGGTGACCAAGCAAATGCGACTCTTGAGACGGCCGAGTGGTGATGAGATGACCAACCAAGTGGTGACGCGCGGGGCGGCCGTGTGGTGATGAGGTGACCAACCGAGTGGCGACGCACGAAGCGGCCGAATGGTGATGAGGTGACCAACCGAGTGGCGACGTGCGGAGCGTCCCAGTGGTGATGAGGCGACCAACCGAGTGGTGACGGGCGGAGCGGCCGAGTGGTGATGAGGTGACCAACCAAGTTGCGACGCGCGGGGCGGCCGAGTGGTGATGAGGTGACCAACCAAGTGGGGACGCGCGGAGTGGCCGAGTGGTGATGAGGTGACCAACCGAGTGGGGATGCGCGAGGCGGCTGAGAGGTGATGAGGTGATCAACTGAGAGACAACGTGCGGGGCAACCGAATGGTAATGAGGTGACCAATCAAGTCGCGACGCGCGGAGCGGCCGAGTGGTTATTAGGTGACCAACCGAGTGGCGACGCCCGGAGCGGCCGAACGGCGATCAGGTGACCAATCGAGTGGCGACGCACGAAGCAGCCGAGTGGTGACGAGGTGACCAACCGAGAGGCAACGCGCGGGGCGGCGGAGTGGTGATAAAGTGACCAATCAAGTGGCGACGCGCGGAGCGGCGGAGTGGTGATGAGGTGACCAACCGAGAGGCAACGCGTGGGGCGGCCGAGTGGTGATGAGGCGACCAACAAATTGGCGACGCGCGAAGCGGCCAGTGGTGATGAGGTGACCAACCGAGTGGCGCCGCGCGGAGCGGCCGAGTGGTGATGAGGTGACCAATCGAGTGGCCACGCGTGGAGCGGCCAAGTGGTGATGAGGTGACCAACCGAGTGAAGACGCGTGGGGCGGCCGAGAGGTGACGAGGCAATCAACCGCGCGGAGCAGTCGGGTGATGATGAGGCGATCAACCGAGTGACGACGCGCGGAGCGGCTGAGCGGTGATGAGGTGACCAACCGAGTGGCGACGCCCGGGCGGCCGAGTGGTGATCAGGTGACCAACCGAGTGGCGATGCGCAGAGCGGCCGAGTGGTGATGAGGTGACCAACCGAGAGGCGATGCGCAGGGCGACCGAGTGGTGATGAGGTGACCAACCAAGTGACGACGCACGGAGCAGCCGAATGGTTATGAGGTGACCAACCGAGTGGCGACGCACGGAGCGGCCGAATGGTTATGAGGTGACCAACCAAGCGGCGACACGCGGAGCGTCCGAGTGGTGATGAGGCGACCAACCGAGTGGCGACGGGCGGAGCGGCCGAGTGGTGATGAGGCGACCAACCGAGTGGCGACGTCGGAGCGGCCGAGTGATGATGAGGTGACCAACCAAGTGGCGACGCGTGGAGCGGCCGAGTGGTGATGAGGTGACCAAACGAGTGGGGATGCGCGGGGGGGCCGAGAGGTGATGAGGTGATCAACCGAGTGGTGACGCGCGGAGCGGCCGAGTGGTGATGAGGTGACCAACCGAGTGGCGACGCGCGGAGCGGCCGAGTCGTGATGAGGTAACCAACCGAGAGGCACCGCGCGGGGCGGCCGAGTGGTGATGACGTGACCAATCGAGTAGCGACGCGTGGAACGGCCGAATGGTTATGTGGTGACCAACAGCGTGGCGAGGCCCCCGAGTGGCGACGCGCTGAGCGGCCGAGTGGTGATGAGGTGACCAACCGAGAGGCAACGCGTGGGGCGGCCGAGTGGTGATGAGGCGACCAACCGATTGGCGAGGCGCGAAGCCGCCAGTGGTGATGAGGTGACCAACCGAGTGGCGGTGCGTGGAGCGGCCGAGTGGTGATGAGGTGACCAATCGAGTGGCGATGCGCGGAGCGGCCGAGTGGTGATGAGGTGACCAACCGAGTGGCGACGCGTGGGGCGGCAGAAAGGTGACGAGGCGATCAACCAAGTGACGATGAGCGGAGCGCTCGAGTGCTGATGAGGTGACCAACCCAGAGGCGATGGGCGAAGTGGCCGAGTGGTGATGAGGTGACCAACCGAGTGGCGATGCCCGGGAGGCAGAGTGGTGATGAGGTGACCAACCGAGTGGCGATGCGCAGAGCGGCCGAGTGGTGATGAGGTGACCAACCAAGAGGCGATGCGCAGGGCGACCGAGTGGTGATCAGGTGACCAACCAAGTGACGACGCATGGAGCAGCCGAATGGTTATGAGTGGCGACGCACGGAGCGGCCGAATGGTGATGAGGTGACCAACCGAGTGGCTACGCGCGAAGCATCCGAGTGGTGATGAGGCGACCAACCGAGTGGCGACGTCGGAGCGGCCGAGTGGTGATGAGGTGACCAACCAAGAGGCAACGCGTGGGGCGGCCGGGTGGTGATGAGGTGACCAACGAAGTGGCGATGCGCGGAGAAGCCGAGTGGTGATTAGGTGACCAAGCAAATGCGACTCTTAAGACGGCTGAGTGGTGATGAGATGACCAACCAAGTGGTGACGCGCGGGGCGGCCGTGTGGTGATGAGGTGACCAACCGCGTGGCGACGCACGAAGCGGCCGAATGGTGATGAGGTGACCAACCGAGTGGCGACGTGCGGAGCGTCCGAGTGGTGATGAGGCGACCAACCGAGTGGTGACGGGCGGAGCGGCCAAGTGGTGATGAGGTGACCAACCAAGTTGTGACGCGCGGGGCGGCCGAGTGGTGATGAGGTGACCAACCAAGTGGCGACGCGCGGAGTGGCCGAGTGGTGATGAGGTGACCAACCGAGTGGGGATGCGCGGGGCGGCCGAGAGGTGATGAGGTGATCAACCGAGAGGCAACGTGCGGGGCAACCGAATGGTGATGAGGTGACCAATCAAGTCGCGACGCGCGGAGTGGCCGAGTGGTTATTAGGTGACCAACCATGATGCGATGCGCAGGGCGACCGAGTGGTGATCAGGTGACCAACCAAGTGACGACGCATGGAGCAGCCGAATGGTTATGAGTGGCGACGCACGGAGCGGCCGAATGGTGATGAGGTGACCAACCGAGTGGCTACGCGCGAAGCATCCGAGTGGTGATGAGGCGACCAACCGAGTGGCGACGTCGTAGCGGCCGAGTGGTGATGAGGTGACCAACCAAGAGGCAACGCGTGGGGCGGCCGGGTGGTGATGAGGTGACCAACGAAGTGGCAACGCGTGGGGCGGCCGGGTGGTGATGAGGTGACCAACGAAGTGGCGATGCGCGGAGAAGCCGAGTGGTGATTAGGTGACCAAGCAAATGCGACTAACGAAGTGACCAACCAAGAGGCAACGCTTGGGGCGGCCTAGTGGTGATTAGGTGACCAATCGAGTGGCAACGCGTGGGGCGGCCGGGTGGTGATGAGGTGACCAACCAAGAGGCAACGCGTGGGGTGGCCGAGTCGTGATGAGATGACCAACCAAGTGGTGACGCGCGGGGCGGCCGTGTGGTGATGAGGTGACCAACCGAGTGGCGACGCACGAAGTGGCCGAATGGTGATGAGGTGACCAACCGAGTGGCGACGTGCGGAGCGTCCGAGTGGTGATGAGGCGACCAACCGAGTGGTCACGGGCCGAGCGGCCGAGTGGTGATGAGGTGACCAACCAAGTTGCGATGCGTGGGGCGGCCGAGTGGTGATGAGCTGACCAACCAAGTGGCGACGCGCGGAGTGGCCGAGTGGTGATGAGGTGACCAACCGAGTGGGGATGCCCGGGGCGGCCGAGAGGTGATGAGGTGATCAACCGAGAGGCAACGTGCGGGGCAACCGAATGGTGATGAGGTGACCAATCAAGTCGCGACGCGCGGAGCGGCCGAGTGGTTATTAGGTGACCAACCGAGTGGCGACGCCCGGAGCGGCCGAACGGCGATCAGGTGACCAATCAGGTGGCGACGCATGAAGCAGCCGAGTGGTGACGAGGTGACCAACCGAGTGGTAACGCGCGGAGCGGCCGAGTGGTGATGAGGTAACCAACCGAGAGGCAACGCGCGGGGCGGCGGAGTGGTGATGAGGCAACCAACCGAGTGGCGACGTCGGAGCGGCCGAGTGGTGATGAGGTGACCAACCAAGTGGCGACGCGTGGAGCGGCCGAGTGGTGATGAGGTGACCAAACGAGTGGGGATGCGCGGGGGGGCCGAGAGGTGATGAGGTGATCAACCGAGTGGTGACGCGCGGAGCGGCCGAGTGGTGATGAGGTGACCAACCGAGTGGCGACGCGCGGAGCGGCCGAGTCGTGATGAGGTAACCAACCGAGAGGCACCGCGCGGGGCGGCCGAGTGGTGATGACGTGACCAATCGAGTAGCGACGCGTGGAACGGCCGAATGGTTATGTGGTGACCAACAGCGTGGCGAGGCCCCCGAGTGGCGACGCGCTGAGCGGCCGAGTGGTGATGAGGTGACCAACCGAGAGGCAACGCGTGGGGCGGCCGAGTGGTGATGAGGCGACCAACCGATTGGCGAGGCGCGAAGCCGCCAGTGGTGATGAGGTGACCAACCGAGTGGCGGTGCGTGGAGCGGCCGAGTGGTGATGAGGTGACCAATCGAGTGGCGATGCGCGGAGCGGCCGAGTGGTGATGAGGTGACCAACCGAGTGGCGACGCGTGGGGCGGCAGAAACGTGACGAGGCGATCAACCAAGTGACGATGAGCGGAGCGCTCGAGTGCTGATGAGGTGACCAACCCAGAGGCGATGGGCGAAGTGGCCGAGTGGTGATGAGGTGACCAACCGAGTGGCGATGCCCGGGAGGCAGAGTGGTGATGAGGTGACCAACCGAGTGGCGATGCGCAGAGCGGCCGAGTGGTGATGAGGTGACCAACCAAGAGGCGATGCGCGGGGCGACCGAGTGGTGATCAGGTGACCAACCAAGTGACGACGCATGGAGCAGCCGAATGGTTATGAGTGGCGACGCACGGAGCGGCCGAATGGTGATGAGGTGACCAACCGAGTGGCTAGGCGCGAAGCATCCGAGTGGTGATGAGGCGACCAACCGAGTGGCGATGTCGGAGCGGCCGAGTGGTGATGAGGTGACCAACCAAGAGGCAACGCGTGGGGCGGCCGGGTGGTGATGAGGTGACCAACGAAGTGGCGATGCGCGGAGAAGCCGAGTGGTGATTAGGTGACCAAGCAAATGCGACTCTTGAGACGGCTGAGTGGTGATGAGATGACCAACCAAGTGGTGACGCGCGGGGCGGCCGTGTGGTGATGAGGTGACCAACCGCGTGGCGACGCACGAAGCGGCCGAATGGTGATGAGGTGACCAACCGAGTGGCGACGTGCGGAGCGTCCGAGTGGTGATGAGGCGACCAACCGAGTGGTGACGGGCGGAGCGGCCAAGTGGTGATGAGGTGACCAACCAAGTTGCGACGCGCGGGGCGGCCGAGTGGTGATGAGGTGACCAACCAAGTGGCGACGCGCGGACTGGCCGAGTGGTGATGAGGTGACCAACCGAGTGCGGATGCGCGGGGCGGCCGAGAGGTGATGAGGTGATCAACCGAGAGGCAACGTGCGGGGCAACCGAATGGTGATGAGGTGACCAATCAAGTCGCGACGCGCGGAGTGGCCGAGTGGTTATTAGGTGACCAACCATGATGCGATGCGCAGGGCGACCGAGTGGTGATCAGGTGACCAACCAAGTGACGACGCATGGAGCAGCCAAATGGTTATGAGTGGCGACGCACGGAGCGGCCGAATGGTGATGAGGTGACCAACCGAGTGGCTACGCGCGAAGCATCCGAGTGGTGATGAGGCGACCAACCGAGTGGCGACGTCGTAGCGGCCGAGTGGTGATGAGGTGACCAACCAAGAGGCAACGCGTGGGGCGGCCGGGTGGTGATGAGGTGACCAACGAAGTGGCAACGCGTGGGGCGGCCGGGTGGTGATGAGGTGACCAACGAAGTGGCGATGCGCGGAGAAGCCGAGTGGTGATTAGGTGACCAAGCAAATGCGACTAACGAAGTAACCAACCAAGAGGCAACGCTTGGGGCGGCCTAGTGGTGATTAGGTGACCAATCGAGTGGCAACGCGTGGGGCGGCCGGGTGGTGATGAGGTGACCAACCAAGAGGCAACGCGTGGGGCGGCCGAGTCGTGATGAGATGACCAACCAAGTGGTGACGCGCGGGGCGGCCGTGTGGTGATGAGGTGACCAACCGAGTGGCGACGCGTGGGGCGGCAGAAAGGTGACGAGGCGATCAACCAAGTGACGATGAGCGGAGCGCTCGAGTGCTGATGAGGTGACCAACCCAGAGGCGATGGGCGAAGTGGCCGAGTGGTGATGAGGTGACCAACCGAGTGGCGATGCCCGGGAGGCAGAGTGGTGATGAGGTGACCAACCGAGTGGCGATGCGCAGAGCGGCCGAGTGGTGATGAGGTGACCAACCAAGAGGCGATGCGCAGGGCGACCGAGTGGTGATCAGGTGACCAACCAAGTGACGACGCATGGAGCAGCCGAATGGTTATGAGTGGCGACGCACGGAGCGGCCGAATGGTGATGAGGTGACCAACCGAGTGGCTACGCGCGAAGCATCCGAGTGGTGATGAGGCGACCAACCGAGTGGCGACGTCGGAGCGGCCGAGTGGTGATGAGGTGACCAACCAAGAGGCAACGCGTGGGGCGGCCGGGTGGTGATGAGGTGACCAACGAAGTGGCGATGCGCGGAGAAGCCGAGTGGTGATTAGGTGACCAAGCAAATGCGACTCTTGAGACGGCTGAGTGGTGATGAGATGACCAACCAAGTGGTGACGCGCGGGGCGGCCGTGTGGTGATGAGGTGACCAACCGCGTGGCGACGCACGAAGCGGCCTAATGGTGATGAGGTGACCAACCGAGTGGCGACGTGCGGAGCGTCCGAGTGGTGATGAGGCGACCAACCAAGTGGTGACGGGCGGAGCGGCCAAGTGGTGATGAGGTGACCAACCAAGTTGCGACGCGCGGGGCGGCCGAGTGGTGATGAGGTGACCAACCAAGTGGCGACGCGCGGAGTGGCCGAGTGGTGATGAGGTGACCAACCGAGTGGGGATGCGCGGGGCGGCCGAGAGGTGATGAGGTGATCAACCGAGAGGCAACGTGCGGGGCAACCGAATGGTGATGAGGTGACCAATCAAGTCGCGACGCGCGGAGTGGCCGAGTGGTTATTAGGTGACCAACCATGATGCGATGCGCAGGGCGACCGAGTGGTGATCAGGTGACCAACCAAGTGACGACGCATGGAGCAGCCGAATGGTTATGAGTGGCGACGCACGGAGCGGCCGAATGGTGATGAGGTGACCAACCGAGTGGCTACGCGCGAAGCATCCGAGTGGTGATGAGGCGACCAACCGAGTGGCGACGTCGTAGCGGCCGTGTGGTGATGAGGTGACCAACCAAGAGGCAACGCGTGGGGCGGCCGGGTGGTGATGAGGTGACCAACGAAGTGGCAACGCGTGGGGCGGCCGGGTGGTGATGAGGTGACCAACGAAGTGGCGATGCGCGGAGAAGGCGAGTGGTGATTAGGTGACCAAGCAAATGCGACTAACGAAGTGACCAACCAAGAGGCAACGCTTGGGGCGGCCTAGTGGTGATTAGGTGACCAATCGAGTGGCAACGCGTGGGGCGGCCGGGTGGTGATGAGGTGACCAACCAAGAGGCAACGCGTGGGGCGGCCGAGTCGTGATGAGATGACCAACCAAGTGGTGACGCGCGGGGCGGCCGTGTGGTGATGAGGTGACCAACCGAGTGGCGACGCACGAAGTGGCCGAATGGTGATGAGGTGACCAACCGAGTGGCGACGTGCGGAGCGTCCGAGTGGTGATGAGGCGACCAACCGAGTGGTGACGGGCCGAGCGGCCGAGTGGTGATGAGGTGACCAACCAAGTTGCGATGCGTGGGGCGGCCGAGTGGTGATGAGCTGACCAACCAAGTGGCGACGCGCGGAGTGGCCGAGTGGTGATGAGGTGACCAACCGAGTGGGGATGCGCGGGGCGGCCGAGAGGTGATGAGGTGATCAACCGAGAGGCAACGTGCGGGGCAACCGAATGGTGATGAGGTGACCAATCAAGTCGCGACGCGCGGAGCGGCCGAGTGGTTATTAGGTGACCAACCGAGTGGCGACGCCCGGAGCGGCCGAACGGCGATCAGGTGACCAATCAGGTGGCGACGCATGAAGCAGCCGAGTGGTGACGAGGTGACCAACCGAGTGGTAACGCGCGGAGCGGCCGAGTGGTGATGAGGTAACCAACCGAGAGGCAACGCGCGGGGCGGCGGAGTGGTGATGAGGCGACCAACCGAGTGGCGACGTCGGAGCGGCCGAGTGGTGATGAGGTGACCAACCAAGTGGCGACGCGTGGAGCGGCCGAGTGGTGATGAGGTGACCAAACGAGTGGGGATGCGCGGGGGGGCCGAGAGGTGATTAGGTGATCAACCGAGTGGTGACGCGCGGAGCGGCCGAGTGGTGATGAGGTGACCAACCGAGTGGCGACGCGCGGAGCGGCCGAGTCGTGATGAGGTAACCAACCGAGAGGCACCGCGCGGGGCGGCCGAGTGGTGATGACGTGACCAATCGAGTAGCGACGCGTGGAACGGCCGAATGGTTATGTGGTGACCAACAGCGTGGCGAGGCCCCCGAGTGGCGACGCGCTGAGCGGCCGAGTGGTGATGAGGTGACCAACCGAGAGGCAACGCGTGGGGCGGCCGCGTGGTGATGAGGCGACCAACCGATTGGCGAGGCGCGAAGCCGCCAGTGGTGATGAGGTGACCAACCGAGTGGCGGTGCGTGGAGCGGCCGAGTGGTGATGAGGTGACCAATCGAGTGGCGATGCGCGGAGCGGCCGAGTGGTGATGAGGTGACCAACCGAGTGGCGACGCGTGGGGCGGCAGAAAGGTGACGAGGCGATCAACCAAGTGACGATGAGCGGAGCGCTCGAGTGCTGATGAGGTGACCAACCCAGAGGCGATGGGCGAAGTGGCCGAGTGGTGATGAGGTGACCAACCGAGTGGCGATGCCCGGGAGGCAGAGTGGTGATGAGGTGACCAACCGAGTGGCGATGCGCAGAGCGGCCGAGTGGTGATGAGGTGACCAACCAAGAGGCGATGCGCAGGGCGACCGAGTGGTGATCAGGTGACCAACCAAGTGACGACGCATGGAGCGGCCGAATGGTTATGAGTGGCGACGCACGGAGCGGCCGAATGGTGATGAGGTGACCAACCGAGTGGCTACGCGCGAAGCATCCGAGTGGTGATGAGGCGACCAACCGAGTGGCGACGTCGTAGCGGCCGAGTGGTGATGAGGTGACCAACCAAGAGGCAACGCGTGGGGCGGCCGGGTGGTGATGAGGTGACCAACGAAGTGGCAACGCGTGGGGCGGCCGGGTGGTGATGAGGTGACCAACGAAGTGGCGATGCGCGGAGAAGCCGAGTGGTGATTAGGTGACCAAGCAAATGCGACTAACGAAGTGACCAACCAAGAGGCAACGCTTGGGGCGGCCTAGTGGTGATTAGGTGACCAATCGAGTGGCAACGCGTGGGGCGGCCGGGTGGTGATGAGGTGACCAACCAAGAGGCAACGCGTGGGGCGGCCGAGTCGTGATGAGATGACCAACCAAGTGGTGACGCGCGGGGCGGCCGTGTGGTGATGAGGTGACCAACCGAGTGGCGACGCGTGGGGCGGCAGAAAGGTGACGAGGCGATCAACCAAGTGACGATGAGTGGAGCGCTCGAGTGCTGATGAGGTGACCAACCCAGAGGCGATGGGCGAAGTGGCCGAGTGGTGATGAGGTGACCAACCGAGTGGCGATGCCCGGGAGGCAGAGTGGTGATGAGGTGACCAACCGAGTGGCGATGCGCAGAGCGGCCGAGTGGTGATGAGGTGACCAACCAAGAGGCGATGCGCAGGGCGACCGAGTGGTGATCAGGTGACCAACCAAGTGACGACGCATGGAGCAGCCGAATGGTTATGAGTGGCGACGCACGGAGCGGCCGAATGGTGATGAGGTGACCAACCGAGTGGCGACGTGCGGAGCGTCCGAGTGGTGATGAGGCGACCAACCGAGTGGTGACGGGCCGAGCGGCCGAGTGGTGATGAGGTGACCAACCAAGTTGCGATGCGTGGGGCGGCCGAGTGGTGATGAGCTGACCAACCAAGTGGCGACGCGCGGAGTGGCCGAGTGGTGATGAGGTGACCAACCGAGTGGGGATGCGCGGGGCGGCCGAGAGGTGATGAGGTGATCAACCGAGAGGCAACGTGCGGGGCAACCGAATGGTGATGAGGTGACCAATCAAGTCGCGACGCGCGGAGCGGCCGAGTGGTTATTAGGTGACCAACCGAGTGGCGACGCCCGGAGCGGCCGAACGGCGATCAGGTGACCAATCAGGTGGCGACGCATGAAGCAGCCGAGTGGTGACGAGGTGACCAACCGAGTGGTAACGCGCGGAGCGGCCGAGTGGTGATGAGGTAACCAACCGAGAGGCAACGCGCGGGGCGGCGGAGTGGTGATGAGGCGACCAACCGAGTGGCGACGTCGGAGCGGCCGAGTGGTGATGAGGTGACCAACCAAGTGGCGACGCGTGGAGCGGCCGAGTGGTGATGAGGTGACCAAACGAGTGGGGATGCGCGGGGGGGCCGAGAGGTGATTAGGTGATCAACCGAGTGGTGACGCGCGGAGCGGCCGAGTGGTGATGAGGTGACCAACCGAGTGGCGACGCGCGGAGCGGCCGAGTCGTGATGAGGTAACCAACCGAGAGGCACCGCGCGGGGCGGCCGAGTGGTGATGACGTGACCAATCGAGTAGCGACGCGTGGAACGGCCGAATGGTTATGTGGTGACCAACAGCGTGGCGAGGCCCCCGAGTGGCGACGCGCTGAGCGGCCGAGTGGTGATGAGGTGACCAACCGAGAGGCAACGCGTGGGGCGGCCGCGTGGTGATGAGGCGACCAACCGATTGGCGAGGCGCGAAGCCGCCAGTGGTGATGAGGTGACCAACCGAGTGGCGGTGCGTGGAGCGGCCGAGTGGTGATGAGGTGACCAATCGAGTGGCGATGCGCGGAGCGGCCGAGTGGTGATGAGGTGACCAACCGAGTGGCGACGCGTGGGGCGGCAGAAAGGTGACGAGGCGATCAACCAAGTGACGATGAGCGGAGCGCTCGAGTGCTGATGAGGTGACCAACCCAGAGGCGATGGGCGAAGTGGCCGAGTGGTGATGAGGTGACCAACCGAGTGGCGATGCCCGGGAGGCAGAGTGGTGATGAGGTGACCAACCGAGTGGCGATGCGCAGAGCGGCCGAGTGGTGATGAGGTGACCAACCAAGAGGCGATGCGCAGGGCGACCGAGTGGTGATCAGGTGACCAACCAAGTGACGACGCATGGAGCGGCCGAATGGTTATGAGTGGCGACGCACGGAGCGGCCGAATGGTGATGAGGTGACCAACCGAGTGGCTACGCGCGAAGCATCCGAGTGGTGATGAGGCGACCAACCGAGTGGCGACGTCGTAGCGGCCGAGTGGTGATGAGGTGACCAACCAAGAGGCAACGCGTGGGGCGGCCGGGTGGTGATGAGGTGACCAACGAAGTGGCAACGCGTGGGGCGGCCGGGTGGTGATGAGGTGACCAACGAAGTGGCGATGCGCGGAGAAGCCGAGTGGTGATTAGGTGACCAAGCAAATGCGACTAACGAAGTGACCAACCAAGAGGCAACGCTTGGGGCGGCCTAGTGGTGATTAGGTGACCAATCGAGTGGCAACGCGTGGGGCGGCCGGGTGGTGATGAGGTGACCAACCAAGAGGCAACGCGTGGGGCGGCCGAGTCGTGATGAGATGACCAACCAAGTGGTGACGCGCGGGGCGGCCGTGTGGTGATGAGGTGACCAACCGAGTGGCGACGCGTGGGGCGGCAGAAAGGTGACGAGGCGATCAACCAAGTGACGATGAGTGGAGCGCTCGAGTGCTGATGAGGTGACCAACCCAGAGGCGATGGGCGAAGTGGCCGAGTGGTGATGAGGTGACCAACCGAGTGGCGATGCCCGGGAGGCAGAGTGGTGATGAGGTGACCAACCGAGTGGCGATGCGCAGAGCGGCCGAGTGGTGATGAGGTGACCAACCAAGAGGCGATGCGCAGGGCGACCGAGTGGTGATCAGGTGACCAACCAAGTGACGACGCATGGAGCAGCCGAATGGTTATGAGTGGCGACGCACGGAGCGGCCGAATGGTGATGAGGTGACCAACCGAGTGGCTACGCGCGAAGCATCCGAGTGGTGATGAGGCGACCAACCGAGTGGCGACGTCGGAGCGGCCGAGTGGTGATGAGGTGACCAACCAAGAGGCAACGCGTGGGGCGGCCGGGTGGTGATGAGGTGACCAACGAAGTGGCGATGCGCGGAGAAGCCGAGTGGTGATTAGGTGACCAAGCAAATGCGACTCTTGAGACGGCTGAGTGGTGATGAGATGACCAACCAAGTGGTGACGCGCGGGGCGGCCGTGTGGTGATGAGGTGACCAACCGCGTGGCGATGCACGAAGCGGCCGAATGGTGATGAGGTGACCAACCGAGTGGCGACGTGCGGAGCGTCCGAGTGGTGATGAGGCGACCAACCGAGTGGTGACGGGCGGAGCGGCCAAGTGGTGATGAGGTGACCAACCAAGTTGCGACGCGCGGGGCGGCCGAGTGGTGATGAGGTGACCAACCAAGTGGCGACGTGCGGAGTGGCCGAGTGGTGATGAGGTGACCAACCGAGTGGGGATGCGCGAGGCGGCCGAGAGGTGATGAGGTGATCAACCGAGAGGCAACGTGCGGGGCAACCGAATGGTGATGAGGTGACCAATCAAGTCGCGACGCGCGGAGTGGCCGAGTGGTTATTAGGTGACCAACCATGATGCGATGCGCAGGGCGACCGAGTGGTGATCAGGTGACCAACCAAGTGACGACGCATGGAGCAGCCGAATGGTTATGAGTGGCGACGCACGGAGCGGCCGAATGGTGATGAGGTGACCAACCGAGTGGCTACGCGCGAAGCATCCGAGTGGTGATGAGGCGACCAACCGAGTGGCGACGTCGTAGCGGCCGAGTGGTGATGAGGTGACCAACCAAGAGGCAACGCGTGGGGCGGCCGGGTGGTGATGAGGTGACCAACGAAGTGGCAACGCGTGGGGCGGCCGGGTGGTGATGAGGTGACCAACGAAGTGGCGATGCGCGGAGAAGCCGAGTGGTGATTAGGTGACCAAGCAAATGCGACTAACGAAGTGACCAACCAAGAGGCAACGCTTGGGGCGGCCTAGTGGTGATTAGGTGACCAATCGAGTGGCAACGCGTGGGGCGGCCGGGTAGTGATGAGGTGACCAACCAAGAGGCAACGCGTGGGGCGGCCGAGTCGTGATGAGATGACCAACCAAGTGGTGACGCGCGGGGCGGCCGTGTGGTGATGAGGTGACCAACCGAGTGGCGACGCACGAAGTGGCCGAATGGTGATGAGGTGACCAACCGAGTGGCGACGTGCGGGGCGTCCGAGTGGTGATGAGGCGACCAACCGAGTGGTGACGGGCCGAGCGGCCGAGTGGTGATGAGGTGACCAACCAAGTTGCGATGCGTGGGGCGGCCGAGTGGTGATGAGCTGACCAACCAAGTGGCGACGCGCGGAGTGGCCGAGTGGTGATGAGGTGACCAATCGAGTGGGGATGCGCGGGGCGGCCGAGAGGTGATGAGGTGATCAACCGAGAGGCAACGTGCGGGGCAACCGAATGGTGATGAGGTGACCAATCAAGTCGCGGCGCGCGGAGCGGCCGAGTGGTTATTAGGTGACCAACCGAGTGGCGACGCCCGGAGCGGCCGAACGGCGATCAGGTGACCAATCAGGTGGCGACGCATGAAGCAGCCGAGTGGTGACGAGGTGACCAACCGAGTGGTAACGCGCGGAGCGGCCGAGTGGTGATGAGGTAACCAACCGAGAGGCAACGCGCGGGGCGGCGGAGTGGTGATAAAGTGGCCAATCAAGTACCGACGCGCGGAGCAGCCGAATGGTTATGAGGTGACCAACCGAGTGGCGATGCGCCGAGCGGTGGAGTGGTGATGAGGTGACCAACCAAGAGGCAACGCGTGGGGCGGCCTAGTGGTGATGAGGCGACCAACCAATTGGCGACGCACGAAGCGGCCAGTGGTGATGAGGTGACCAACCGAGTGGCGGCGCGCGGAGCGGCCGAGTGGTGATGAGGTGACCAATCGAGTGGCGACGCGCGGAGCGGCCCAGTGGTGATGAGGTGACCAACCGAGTGAAGACGTGTGGGGCGGCCGAGACGTGACGAGGCAATCAACCGAGTGATGACGCGCGGAGCAGTCGAGTGATGATGAGGCGATCAACCGAGTGACGACGCGCGGAGCGGCTGAGCAGTGATGAGGTGACCAACCGAGTGGCGACGCCCGGGCGGCCGAGTGGTGATCAGGTGACCAACCGAGTGGCGATGCGCAGAGCGGCCGAGTGGTGATGAGGTGACCAACCGAGAGGCGATGCGTAGGGCGACCGAGTGGTGATGAGGTGACCAACCAAGTGATGACGCGCGGAGCAGCCGAATGGTTATGAGGTGACCAACCGAGTGGCGACGCACGGAGCGGCCGAATGGCGATGAGGGGACCAACCGAGTGGCGACGCGCGGAGCGTCCGAGTGGTGATGAGGCGACCAAACGAGTGGGGATGCGCGGGGGGGCCGAGAGGTGATGAGGTGATCAACCGAGTGGTGACGCGCGGAGCGGCCGAGTGGTGATGAGGTGACCAACCGAGTGGCGACGCGCGGAGCGGCCGAGTCGTGATGAGGTAACCAACCGAGAGGCACCGCGCGGGGCGGCCGAGTGGTGATGACGTGACCAATCGAGTAGCGACGCGTGGAACGGCCGAATGGTTATGTGGTGACCAACAGCGTGGCGAGGCCCCCGAGTGGCGACGCGCTGAGCGGCCGAGTGGTGATGAGGTGACCAACCGAGAGGCAACGCGTGGGGCGGCCGCGTGGTGATGAGGCGACCAACCGATTGGCGAGGCGCGAAGCCGCCAGTGGTGATGAGGTGACCAACCGAGTGGCGGTGCGTGGAGCGGCCGAGTGGTGATGAGGTGACCAATCGAGTGGCGATGCGCGGAGCGGCCGAGTGGTGATGAGGTGACCAACCGAGTGGCGACGCGTGGGGCGGCAGAAAGGTGACGAGGCGATCAACCAAGTGACGATGAGCGGAGCGCTCGAGTGCTGATGAGGTGACCAACCCAGAGGCGATGGGCGAAGTGGCCGAGTGGTGATGAGGTGACCAACCGAGTGGCGATGCCCGGGAGGCAGAGTGGTGATGAGGTGACCAACCGAGTGGCGATGCGCAGAGCGGCCGAGTGGTGATGAGGTGACCAACCAAGAGGCGATGCGCAGGGCGACCGAGTGGTGATCAGGTGACCAACCAAGTGACGACGCATGGAGCGGCCGAATGGTTATGAGTGGCGACGCACGGAGCGGCCGAATGGTGATGAGGTGACCAACCGAGTGGCTACGCGCGAAGCATCCGAGTGGTGATGAGGCGACCAACCGAGTGGCGACGTCGTAGCGGCCGAGTGGTGATGAGGTGACCAACCAAGAGGGAACGCGTGGGGCGGCCGGGTGGTGATGAGGTGACCAACGAAGTGGCAACGCGTGGGGCGGCCGGGTGGTGATGAGGTGACCAACGAAGTGGCGATGCGCGGAGAAGCCGAGTGGTGATTAGGTGACCAAGCAAATGCGACTAACGAAGTGACCAACCAAGAGGCAACGCTTGGGGCGGCCTAGTGGTGATTAGGTGACCAATCGAGTGGCAACGCGTGGGGCGGCCGGGTGGTGATGAGGTGACCAACCAAGAGGCAACGCGTGGGGCGGCCGAGTCGTGATGAGATGACCAACCAAGTGGTGACGCGCGGGGCGGCCGTGTGGTGATGAGGTGACCAACCGAGTGGCGACGCGTGGGGCGGCAGAAAGGTGACGAGGCGATCAACCAAGTGACGATGAGTGGAGCGCTCGAGTGCTGATGAGGTGACCAACCCAGACGCGATGGGCGAAGTGGCCGAGTGGTGATGAGGTGACCAACCGAGTGGCGATGCCCGGGAGGCAGAGTGGTGATGAGGTGACCAACCGAGTGGCGATGCGCAGAGCGGCCGAGTGGTGATGAGGTGACCAACCAAGAGGCGATGCGCAGGGCGACCGAGTGGTGATCAGGTGACCAACCAAGTGACGACGCATGGAGCAGCCGAATGGTTATGAGTGGCGACGCACGGAGCGGCCGAATGGTGATGAGGTGACCAACCGAGTGGCTACGCGCGAAGCATCCGAGTGGTGATGAGGCGACCAACCGAGTGGCGACGTCGGAGCGGCCGAGTGGTGATGAGGTGACCAACCAAGAGGCAACGCGTGGGGCGGCCGGGTGGTGATGAGGTGACCAACGAAGTGGCGATGCGCGGAGAAGCCGAGTGGTGATTAGGTGACCAAGCAAATGCGACTCTTGAGACGGCTGAGTGGTGATGAGATGACCAACCAAGTGGTGACGCGCGGGGCGGCCGTGTGGTGATGAGGTGACCAACCGCGTGGCGATGCACGAAGCGGCCGAATGGTGATGAGGTGACCAACCGAGTGGCGACGTGCGGAGCGTCCGAGTGGTGATGAGGCGACCAACCGAGTGGTGACGGGCGGAGCGGCCAAGTGGTGATGAGGTGACCAACCAAGTTGCGACGCGCGGGGCGGCCGAGTGGTGATGAGGTGACCAACCAAGTGGCGACGTGCGGAGTGGCCGAGTGGTGATGAGGTGACCAACCGAGTGGGGATGCGCGAGGCGGCCGAGAGGTGATGAGGTGATCAACCGAGAGGCAACGTGCGGGGCAACCGAATGGTGATGAGGTGACCAATCAAGTCGCGACGCGCGGAGTGGCCGAGTGGTTATTAGGTGACCAACCATGATGCGATGCGCAGGGCGACCGAGTGGTGATCAGGTGACCAACCAAGTGACGACGCATGGAGCAGCCGAATGGTTATGAGTGGCGACGCACGGAGCGGCCGAATGGTGATGAGGTGACCAACCGAGTGGCTACGCGCGAAGCATCCGAGTGGTGATGAGGCGACCAACCGAGTGGCGACGTCGTAGCGGCCGAGTGGTGATGAGGTGACCAACCAAGAGGCAACGCGTGGGGCGGCCGGGTGGTGATGAGGTGACCAACGAAGTGGCAACGCGTGGGGCGGCCGGGTGGTGATGAGGTGACCAACGAAGTGGCGATGCGCGGAGAAGCCGAGTGGTGATTAGGTGACCAAGCAAATGCGACTAACGAAGTGACCAACCAAGAGGCAACGCTTGGGGCGGCCTAGTGGTGATTAGGTGACCAATCGAGTGGCAACGCGTGGGGCGGCCGGGTGGTGATGAGGTGACCAACGAAGAGGCAACGCGTGGGGCGGCCGAGTCGTGATGAGATGACCAACCAAGTGGTGACGCGCGGGGCGGCCGTGTGGTGATGAGGTGACCAACCGAGTGGCGACGCACGAAGTGGCCGAATGGTGATGAGGTGACCAACCGAGTGGCGACGTGCGGGGCGTCCGAGTGGTGATGAGGCGACCAACCGAGTGGTGACGGGCCGAGCGGCCGAGTGGTGATGAGGTGACCAACCAAGTTGCGATGCGTGGGGCGGCCGAGTGGTGATGAGCTGACCAACCAAGTGGCGACGCGCGGAGTGGCCGAGTGGTGATGAGGTGACCAATCGAGTGGGGATGCGCGGGGCGGCCGAGAGGTGATGAGGTGATCAACCGAGAGGCAACGTGCGGGGCAACCGAATGGTGATGAGGTGACCAATCAAGTCGCGGCGCGCGGAGCGGCCGAGTGGTTATTAGGTGACCAACCGAGTGGCGACGCCCGGAGCGGCCGAACGGCGATCAGGTGACCAATCAGGTGGCGACGCATGAAGCAGCCGAGTGGTGACGAGGTGACCAACCGAGTGGTAACGCGCGGAGCGGCCGAGTGGTGATGAGGTAACCAACCGAGAGGCAACGCGCGGGGCGGCGGAGTGGTGATAAAGTGGCCAATCAAGTACCGACGCGCGGAGCAGCCGAATGGTTATGAGGTGACCAACCGAGTGGCGATGCGCCGAGCGGTGGAGTGGTGATGAGGTGACCAACCGAGAGGCAACGCGTGGGGCGGCCTAGTGGTGATGAGGCGACCAACCAATTGGCGACGCACGAAGCGGCCAGTGGTGATGAGGTGACCAACCGAGTGGCGGCGCGCGGAGCGGCCGAGTGGTGATGAGGTGACCAATCGAGTGGCGACGCGCGGAGCGGCCCAGTGGTGATGAGGTGACCAACCGAGTGAAGACGTGTGGGGCGGCCGAGACGTGACGAGGCAATCAACCGAGTGATGACGCGCGGAGCAGTCGAGTGATGATGAGGCGATCAACCGAGTGACGACGCGCGGAGCGGCTGAGCAGTGATGAGGTGACCAACCGAGTGGCGACGCCCGGGCGGCCGAGTGGTGATCAGGTGACCAACCGAGTGGCGATGCGCAGAGCGGCCGAGTGGTGATGAGGTGACCAACCGAGAGGCGATGCGTAGGGCGACCGAGTGGTGATGAGGTGACCAACCAAGTGATGACGCGCGGAGCAGCCGAATGGTTATGAGGTGACCAACCGAGTGGCGACGCACGGAGCGGCCGAATGGCGATGAGGGGACCAACCGAGTGGCGACGCGCGGAGCGTCCGAGTGGTGATGAGGCGACCAACCGTGTGGCGACAGGCGGAGCGGCCGAATGGTGATGAGGTGACCAACCAAGTTGCGACGCGCGGAGCGGCCGAGTGGTGATGAGGTGACCAACCAAGTGGCGACGCGTGGAGCGGCCGAGTGGTGATGAGGTGACCAAACGAGTGGGGATGCGCGGGGGGGGGGGGGGGCGAGAGGTGATGAGGTGATCAACCGAGTGGTGACGCGCGGAGCGGCCGAGTGGTGATGAGGTGACCAACCGAGTGGCAACGCGCGGAGCGGCCGAGTCGTGATGAGGTCACCAACCGAGAGGCACCGCGCGGGGCGGCCGAGTGGTGATGACGTGACCAATCAAGTAGCGACGCGTGGAACGGCCGAATGGTTATGTGGTGACCAACAGCGTGGCGAGGCCCCCGAGTGGCGACGCGCAGAGCGGCCGAGTGGTGATGAGGTTACCAACCGAGTGGGGATGCGTGGGGCGGCCGAGAGGTGATGAGGTGATCAACCGAGAGGCGACATGCGGGGCAACCGAATGGTGATGAGGTGACCAATCAAGTCGCGACGCGCGGAGCGGCCGAGTGGTTATTAGGTGACCAACCGAGTGGCCACGCCCAGAGCGGCCGAACGGCGATCAGGTGACCAAGCGAGTGGCGACGCGCGAAGCAGCCGAGTGGTGATGAGGTGACCAACCAAGTGGCGATGCGCGGAGCGGCCGAGTGGTGATGAGGTAACCAACGGAGAGGCAACGCGCGGGGCGGCGGAGTGGTGATAAAGTGACCAATCAAGTAGCGACGCGCGGAGCAGCCGAATGGTTATGAGGTGACCAACCGAGAGGCAACGCGTGGGGCGGCCTAGTGGTGATGAGGCGACCAACCGTTTGGCGACGCGCGAAGCGGCCAGTGGTGATGAGGTGACCAACCGAGTGGCGGCGCGCGGAGCGGCCGAGTGGTGATGAGGTGACCAATCGAGTGGCAACGCGTGGGGCGGCCGGGTGGTGATGAGGTGACCAACCAAGAGGCAACGCGTGGGGCGGCCGGGTGGTGATGAGGTGACCAACCAAGAGGCAACACGTGGGGCGGCCGGGTGGTGATGACATGACCAACGAAGTGGCGATGGGCGGAGAAGCCGAGTGGTGATTAGGTGACCAAGCAAATGCGACTCTTGAGACGGCGGAGTCGTGATGAGATGACCAACCAAGTGGTGACGCGCGGGGCGGCCGTGTGGTGATGAGGTGACCAACCGAGTGGCGACGCACGAAGCAGCCGAATGGTGATGAGGTGACCAACCGAGTGGCGACGTGCGGAGCGTCCGAGTGGTGATGAGGCGACCAACCGAGTGGTGACGGGCGGAGCGGCCGAGTGGTGATGAGGTGACCAACCAAGTTGCGACGGGCGGGGCGGCCGAGTGGTGATGAGGTGACCAACCAAGTGGCGACGCGCGGAGTGGCCGAGTGGTGATGAGGTGACCAACCGAGTGGGGATGCGCGGGGCGGCCGAGAGATGATGAGGTGATCAACCGAGATGCAACGTGCGGGGCAACCGAATGGTGATGAGGTGACCAATCAAGTCGCGACGCGCGGAGCGGCCGAGTGGTTATTAGGTGACCAACCGAGTGGCGACGCCCGGATCGGCCGAACGG
Organism: Triticum monococcum; assembly: GCA_034509565.1. Lineage (NCBI taxonomy): Eukaryota > Viridiplantae > Streptophyta > Magnoliopsida > Poales > Poaceae > Triticum > Triticum monococcum. Next base: position 248,798,882 of record CM067843.1, read on the forward strand.
CGATCAGGTGACCAATCAGGTGGCGACGCACGAAGCAGCCGAGTGGTGACGAGGTGACCAACCGAGTGGTGACGCGCGGAGCGGACGAGTGGTGATGAGGTAACCAACCAAGAGGCAACGCGCCGGGCGGCGGAGTGGAGATAAAGTGACCAATCAAGTAGCGACGCATGGAGCAGCCGAATGGTTATGAGGTGACCAACCGAGTGGCGACGCGCGGAGCGGCGGAGTGGTGATGAGGTGGCCAACCGAGAGGCAACGCGTGGGGCGGCCTAGTGGTGATGAGGGGACCAACCAATTGGCGACGCACGAAGCGGCCAGTGGTGATGAGGTGACCAACCGAGTGGCGGCGCGCGGAGCGGCCGAGTGGTGATGAGGTGACCAATCGAGTGGCGACGCGCGGAGCGGCCCAGTGGTGATGTGGTGACCAACCGAGTGAAGACGCGTGGGGCGGCCGAGAGGTGACGAGGCAATCAACCGAGTGATGACGCGCGGAGCAGTCGAGTGATGATGATGCGATCAACCGAGTGACGACGCGCGGAGCGGCTGAGCGGTGATGAGGTGACCAACCGAGTGGCGACGCCCGGGCGGCCGAGTGGTGATCAGGTGACCAACCGAGTGGCGATGCGCAGAGCGGCCGAGTGGAGATGAGGTGACCAACCGAGAGGCGATGTGCAGGGCGACCGAGTGGTGATGAGGTGACCAACCAAGTGACGACGCGCGGAGCAGCCGAATGGTTATGAGGTGACCAACCGAGTGGCGACGCACGGAGCGGCCGAATGGTGATGAGGGGACCAACCGAGTGGCGATGCGCGGAGCGTCCGAGTGGTGATGAGGCGACCAACCGAGTGGCGACAGGCAGAGCGGCCGAGTGGTGATGAGGTGACCAACCAAGTTGCGACGCGCGGAGCGGCCGAGTGGTGATGAGGTGACCAACCAAGTGGCGACGCGTGGAGCGGCCGAGTGGTGATGAGGTGACCAAACGAGTGGGGATGCGCGGGGGGGCCGAGAGGTGATGAGGTGATCAACCGAGTGGTGACGCGCGGAGCGGCCGAGTGGTGATGAGGTGACCAACCGAGTGGCGACGCGCGGAGCGGTCGAGTCGTGATGAGGTAACCAACCGAGAGGCACCGCGCGGCGCGGCCGAGTGGTGATGACGTGACCAATCAAGTAGCGACGCGTGGAACGGCCGAATGGTTATGTGGTGACCAACAGCGTGGCGAGGCCCCCGAGTGGCGACGCGCAGAGCGGCCGAGTGGTGATGAGGTGACCAACCGAGAGGCAACGCGCGGGGCGGCCGAGTGGTGATGAGGCGACCAACCGATTGGCGAGGCGCGAAGCCGCCAGTGGTGATGAGGTGACCAACCGAGTGGCGGTGCGTGGAGCGGCCGAGTGGTGATGAGGTGACCAATCGAGTGGCGACGCGCGGAGCGGCCGAGTGGTGATGAGGTGACGAACCGAGTGGCGACGCGTGGGGCGGCAGAAAGGTGACGAGGCAATCAACCGAGTGGCGACGAGCGGAGCGGTCGAGTGCTGATGAGGTGACCAACCCAGAGGCGACGGACGAAGTGGCCGAGTGGTGATGAGGTGACCAACCGAGTGGCGATGCCCGGGAGGCAGAGTGGTGATGAGGTGACCAAACGAGTGGCGATGCGCAGAGCGGCCGAGTGGTGATGAGGTGACCAACCCAGAGGCGATGCGCAGGGCGACCGAGTGGTGATCAGGTGACCAACCAAGTGACGACGCATGGAGCAGCCGAATGGTTATGAGTGGTGACGCACGGAGCGGCCGAATGGTGATGAGGTGACCAACCGAGTGGCTACGCGCGAAGCATCCGAGTGGTGATGAGGCGACCAACCGAGTGGCGACATCGGAGCGGCCGAGTGGTGATGAGGTGATCAACGAAGTGGCGATGCGCGGAGAAGCCGAGTGGTGATTAGGTGACCAAGCAAATGCGACTCTTGAGACGGCCGAGTGGTGATGAGATGACCAACCAAGTGGTGCGCGCGGGGCGGCCGTGTGGTGATGAGGTGACCAACCGAGTGGCGACGCACGAAGCAGCCGAATGGTGATGAGGTGACCAACCGAGTGGCGACGTGCGGAGCGTCCGAGTTGTGATGAGGCGACCAACCGAGTGGTGACGGGCGGAGCGGCCGAGTGGTGATGAGGTGACCAACCAAGTTGCGACGGGCGGGGCGGCCGAGTGGTGATGAGGTGCCCAACCAAGTGGCGACGCGCGGAGTGGCCGAGTGGTGATGAGGTGACCAACCGAGTGGGGATGCGCGGGGCGGCCGAGAGATGATGAGGTGATCAACCGAGATGCAACGTGCGGGGCAACCGAATGGTGATGAGGTGACCAATCAAGTCGCGACGCGCGGAGCGGCCGAGTGGTTATTAGGTGACCAACCGAGTGGCGACGCCCGGATCGGCCGAACGGCGATCAGGTGACCAATCAGGTGGCGACGCACGAAGCAGCCGAGTGGTGACGAGGTGACCAACCGAGTGGTGACGCGCGGAGCGGACGAGTGGTGATGAGGTAACCAACCAAGAGGCAACGCGCCGGGCGGCGGAGTGGAGATAAAGTGACCAATCAAGTAGCGACGCATGGAGCAGCCGAATGGTTATGAGGTGACCAACCGAGTGGCGACGCGCGGAGCGGCGGAGTGGTGATGAGGTGGCCAACCGAGAGGCAACGCGTGGGGCGGCCTAGTGGTGATGAGGGGACCAACCAATTGGCGACGCACGAAGCGGCCAGTGGTGATGAGGTGACCAACCGAGTGGCGGCGCGCGGAGCGGCCGAGTGGTGATGAGGTGACCAATCGAGTGGCGACGCGCGGAGCGGCCCAGTGGTGATGTGGTGACCAACCGAGTGAAGACGCGTGGGGCGGCCGAGAGGTGACGAGGCAATCAACCGAGTGATGACGCGCGGAGCAGTCGAGTGATGATGATGCGATCAACCGAGTGACGACGCGCGGAGCGGCTGAGCGGTGATGAGGTGACCAACCGAGTGGCGACGCCCGGGCGGCCGAGTGGTGATCAGGTGACCAACCGAGTGGCGATGCGCAGAGCGGCCGAGTGGAGATGAGGTGACCAACCGAGAGGCGATGTGCAGGGCGACCGAGTGGTGATGAGGTGACCAACCAAGTGACGACGCGCGGAGCAGCCGAATGGTTATGAGGTGACCAACCGAGTGGCGACGCACGGAGCGGCCGAATGGTGATGAGGGGACCAACCGAGTGGCGATGCGCGGAGCGTCCGAGTGGTGATGAGGCGACCAACCGAGTGGCGACAGGCAGAGCGGCCGAGTGGTGATGAGGTGACCAACCAAGTTGCGACGCGCGGAGCGGCCGAGTGGTGATGAGGTGACCAACCAAGTGGCGACGCGTGGAGCGGCCGAGTGGTGATGAGGTGACCAAACGAGTGGGGATGCGCGGGGGGGCCGAGAGGTGATGAGGTGATCAACCGAGTGGTGACGCGCGGAGCGGCCGAGTGGTGATGAGGTGACCAACCGAGTGGCGACGCGCGGAGCGGCCGAGTCGTGATGAGGTAACCAACCGAGAGGCACCGCGCGGCGCGGCCGAGTGGTGATGACGTGACCAATCAAGTAGCGACGCGTGGAACGGCCGAATGGTTATGTGGTGACCAACAGCGTGGCGAGGCCCCCGAGTGGCGACGCGCAGAGCGGCCGAGTGGTGATGAGGTGACCAACCGAGAGGCAACGCGCGGGGCGGCCGAGTGGTGATGAGGCGACCAACCGATTGGCGAGGCGCGAAGCCGCCAGTGGTGATGAGGTGACCAACCGAGTGGCGGTGCGTGGAGCGGCCGAGTGGTGATGAGGTGACCAATCGAGTGGCGACGCGCGGAGCGGCCGAGTGGTGATGAGGTGACCAACCGAGTGGCGACGCGTGGGGCGGCAGAAAGGTGACGAGGCAATCAACCGAGTGGCGACGAGCGGAGCGGTCGAGTGCTGATGAGGTGACCAACCCAGAGGCGACGGACGAAGTGGCCGAGTGGTGATGAGGTGACCAACCGAGTGGCGATGCCCGGGAGGCAGAGTGGTGATGAGGTGACCAAACGAGTGGCGATGCGCAGAGCGGCCGAGTGGTGATGAGGTGACCAACCCAGAGGCGATGCGCAGGGCGACCGAGTGGTGATCAGGTGACCAACCAAGTGACAACGCATGGAGCAGCCGAATGGTTATGAGTGGTGACGCACGGAGCGGCCGAATGGTGATGAGGTGACCAACCGAGTGGCTACGCGCGAAGCATCCGAGTGGTGATGAGGCGACCAACCGAGTGGCGACATCGGAGCGGCCGAGTGGTGATGAGGTGATCAACGAAGTGGCGATGCGCGGAGAAGCCGAGTGGTGATTAGGTGACCAAGCAAATGCGACTCTTGAGACGGCCGAGTGGTGATGAGATGACCAACCAAGTGGTGCGCGCGGGGCGGCCGTGTGGTGATGAGGTGACCAACCGAGTGGCGACGCACGAAGCGGCCGAATGGTGATGAGGCGACCAACCGAGTGGCGACGTGCGGAGTGTCCGAGTGGTGATGAGGCGACCAACCGAGTGGTGACGGGCGGAGCAGCCGAGTGGTGATGAGGTGACCAACCAAGTTGTGACGCGCGGGGCGGCCGAGTGGTGATGAGGTGACCAACCAAGTGGCGACGCGCGGAGTGGCCGAGTGGTGATGAGGTGACCAACCGAGTGGGGATGCGCAGGGCGGCCGAGAGGTGATGAGTTGATCAACCGAGTGGTGACGCGCGGAGCGGTCGAGTGGTGATGAGGTGACCAACCAAGTGGCGACGCGCGGAGCGGCCTAGTGGTGATGAGGTAACCAACCGAGAGGCAACGCGCGGGGCGACCGAGTGGTGATGACGTGACCAGTCAAGTAGCGACGCGCGGAGCGGCCGAATGGTTATGTGGTGACCATCAGAGTGGCGAGGCCCCCGAGTGGCGATGTGCGGAGCGGCCGAGTGGTGATGAGGCGACCAACCGAGTGGTGGCGGGCGGAGCGGCCGAGTGGTGATGAGGTGACCAACCAAGTTGCGACGCGCGGGGCGGCCGAGTGGTGATGAGGTGACCAACCAAGTGGCGACGCGTGGAGTGGCCGAGTGGTGATGAGGTGACCAACCGAGTGGGGATGTGCAGGGCGGCCGAGAGGTGATGAGTTGATCAACCGAGTGGTGACGCGCGGAGCGGCTGAGTGGTGATGAGGTGACCAACCAAGTGGCGACGCGCGGAGCGGCTGAGTGGTGATGAGGTAACCAACCGAGAGGCAACGCGCGGGGCGGCCGAGTGGTGATGACGTGACCAATCAAGTAGCGACGCGCGGAGCGGCCGAATGGTTATGTGGTGAAAAACGGAGTGGTGAGGCCCCCGAGTGGCGATGCGTGGAGCGGCCGAGTGGTGATGAGGAGACCAACCGAGAGGCAACGCGCGGGGGCGGCCGGGTGGTGCTGAGGCGCCGACCGAGTGGTGATGAGGTGACCAACCAAGTGACGACGCGCGGAGCAGCCGAATGGTTATGAGGTGACCAACCGAGTGGCGACGCGCGGAGCGGTCGAATGGTGATGAGGTGACCAACCGAGTGGCGACGCGCGGAGCGTCCGAGTGGTGATGAGGCGACCAACCGAGTGGCGACGGGCGGAGCGGCCGAGTGGTGATGAGGTGACCAACCATGTTGCGACGCGCGGAGTGGCCGAGTGGTGATGAGGTGACCAACCAAGTGGCGACGCGCGGAGCGGCCGAGTGGTGATCAGGTGACCAACCAAGTGACGACGCATGGAGCAGCCGAATGGTTATGAGTGGTGACGCACGGAGCGGCCGAATGGTGATGAGGTGACCAACCGAGTGGCTACGCGCGAAGCATCCGAGTGGTGATGAGGCGACCAACCGAGTGGCGACATCGGAGCGGCCGAGTGGTGATGAGGTGATCAACGAAGTGGCGATGCGCGGAGAAGCCGAGTGGTGATTAGGTGACCAAGCAAATGCGACTCTTGAGACAGCCGAGTGGTGATGAGATGACCAACCAAGTGGTGCGCGCGGGGCGGCCGTGTGGTGATGAGGTGACCAACCGAGTGGCGACGCACGAAGTGGCCGAATGGTGATGAGGCGACCAACCGAGTGGCGACGTGCGGAGTGTCCGAGTGGTGATGAGGCGACCAACCGAGTGGTGACGGGCGGAGCAGCCGAGTGGTGATGAGGTGACCAACCAAGTTGTGACGCGCGGGGCGGCCGAGTGGTGATGAGGTGACCAACCAAGTGGCGACGCGCGGAGTGGCCGAGTGGTGATGAGGTGACCAACCGAGTGGGGATGCGCAGGGCGGCCGAGAGGTGATGAGTTGATCAACCGAGTGGTGACGCGCGGAGCGGTCGAGTGGTGATGAGGTGACCAACCAAGTGGCGACGCGCGGAGCGGCCTAGTGGTGATGAGGTAACCAACCGAGAGGCAACGCGCGGGGCGACCGAGTGGTGATGACGTGACGAGTCAAGTAGCGACGCGCGGAGCGGCCGAATGGTTATGTGGTGACCATCAGAGTGGCGAGGCCCCCGAGTGGCGATGTGCGGAGCGGCCGAGTGGTGATGAGGCGACCAACCGAGTGGTGACGGGCGGAGCGGCCGAGTGGTGATGAGGTGACCAACCAAGTTGCGACGCGCGGGGCGGCCGAGTGGTGATGAGGTGACCAACCAAGTGGCGACGCGTGGAGTGGCCGAGTGGTGATGAGGTGACCAACCGAGTGGGGATGTGCAGGGCGGCCGAGAGGTGATGAGTTGATCAACCGAGTGGTGACGCGCGGAGCGGCTGAGTGGTGATGAGGTGACCAACCAAGTGGCGACGCGCGGAGCGGCTGAGTGGTGATGAGGTAACCAACCGAGAGGCAACGCGCGGGGCGGCCGAGTGGTGATGACGTGACCAATCAAGTAGCGACGCGCGGAGCGGCCGAATGGTTATGTGGTGAAAAACGGAGTGGTGAGGCCCCCGAGTGGCGATGCGTGGAGCGGCCGAGTGGTGATGAGGAGACCAACCGAGAGGCAACGCGCGGGGGCGGCCGGGTGGTGCTGAGGCGCCGACCGAGTGGTGATGAGGTGACCAACCAAGTGACGACGCGCGGAGCAGCCGAATGGTTATGAGGTGACCAACCGAGTGGCGACGCGCGGAGCGGTCGAATGGTGATGAGGTGACCAACCGAGTGGCGACGCGCGGAGCGTCCGAGTGGTGATGAGGCGACCAACCGAGTGGCGACGGGCGGAGCGGCCGAGTGGTGATGAGGTGACCAACCATGTTGCGACGCGCGGAGTGGCCGAGTGGTGATGAGGTGACCAACCAAGTGGCGACGCGCGGAGCGGCCGAGTGGTGATCAGGTGACCAACCAAGTGACGACGCATGGAGCAGCCGAATGGTTATGAGTGGCGACGTCGGAGCGGCCGAATGGTGATGAGGTGACCAACCGAGTGGCTACGCGCGAAGCATCCGAGTGGTGATGAGGCGACCAACCGAGTGGCGACATCGGAGCGGCCGAGTGGTGATGAGGTGATCAACGAAGTGGCGATGCGCGGAGAAGCCGAGTGGTGATTAGGTGACCAAGCAAATGCGACTCTTGAGACGGCCGAGTGGTGATGAGATGACCAACCAAGTGGTGCGCGCGGGGCGGCCGTGTGGTGATGAGGTGACCAACCGAGTGGCGACGCACGAAGCGGCCGAATGGTGATGAGGCGACCAACCGAGTGGCGACGTGCGGAGTGTCCGAGTGGTGATGAGGCGACCAACCGAGTGGTGACGGGCGGAGCAGCCGAGTGGTGATGAGGTGACCAACCAAGTTGTGACGCGCGGGGCGGCCGAGTGGTGATGAGGTGACCAACCAAGTGGCGACGCGCGGAGTGGCCGAGTGGTGATGAGGTGACCAACCGAGTGGGGATGCGCAGGGCGGCCGAGAGGTGATGAGTTGATCAACCGAGTGGTGACGCGCGGAGCGGTCGAGTGGTGATGAGGTGACCAACCAAGTGGCGACGCGCGGAGCGGCCTAGTGGTGATGAGGTAACCAACCGAGAGGCAACGCGCGGGGCGACCGAGTGGTGATGACGTGACCAGTCAAGTAGCGACGCGCGGAGCGGCCGAATGGTTATGTGGTGACCATCAGAGTGGCGAGGCCCCCGAGTGGCGATGTGCGGAGCGGCCGAGTGGTGATGAGGCGACCAACCGAGTGGTGACGGGCGGAGCGGCCGAGTGGTGATGAGGTGACCAACCAAGTTGCGACGCGCGGGGCGGCCGAGTGGTGATGAGGTGACCAACCAAGTGGCGACGCGTGGAGTGGCCGAGTGGTGATGAGGTGACCAACCGAGTGGGGATGTGCAGGGCGGCCGAGAGGTGATGAGTTGATCAACCGAGTGGTGACGCGCGGAGCGGCTGAGTGGTGATGAGGTGACCAACCAAGTGGCGACGCGCGGAGCGGCTGAGTGGTGATGAGGTAACCAACCGAGAGGCAACGCGCGGGGCGGCCGAGTGGTGATGACGTGACCAATCAAGTAGCGACGCGCGGAGCGGCCGAATGGTTATGTGGTGAAAAACGGAGTGGTGAGGCCCCCGAGTGGCGATGCGTGGAGCGGCCGAGTGGTGATGAGGAGACCAACCGAGAGGCAACGCGCGGGGGCGGCCGGGTGGTGCTGAGGCGCCGACCGAGTGGTGATGAGGTGACCAACCAAGTGACGACGCGCGGAGCAGCCGAATGGTTATGAGGTGACCAACCGAGTGGCGACGCGCGGAGCGGTCGAATGGTGATGAGGTGACCAACCGAGTGGCGACGCGCGGAGCGTCCGAGTGGTGATGAGGTGACCAACCGAGTGGCGACGGGCGGAGCGGCCGAGTGGTGATGAGGTGACCAACCATGTTGCGACGCGCGGAGTGGCCGAGTGGTGATGAGGTGACCAACCAAGTGGCGACGCGCGGAGCGGCCGAGTGGTGATCAGGTGACCAACCAAGTGACGACGCATGGAGCAGCCGAATGGTTATGAGTGGCGACGTCGGAGCGGCCGAATGGTGATGAGGTGACCAACCGAGTGGCTACGCGCGAAGCATCCGAGTGGTGATGAGGCGACCAACCGAGTGGCGACATCGGAGCGGCCGAGTGGTGATGAGGTGATCAACGAAGTGGCGATGCGCGGAGAAGCCGAGTGGTGATTAGGTGACCAAGCAAATGCGACTCTTGAGACGGCCGAGTAGTGATGAGATGACCAACCAAGTGGTGCGCGCGGGGCGGCCGTGTGGTGATGAGGTGACCAACCGAGTGGCGACGCACGAAGCGGCCGAATGGTGATGAGGCGACCAACCGAGTGGCGACGTGCGGAGTGTCCGAGTGGTGATGAGGCGACCAACCGAGTGGTGACGGGCGGAGCAGCCGAGTGGTGATGAGGTGACCAACCAAGTTGTGACGCGCGGGGCGGCCGAGTGGTGATGAGGTGACCAACCAAGTGGCGACGCGCGGAGTGGCCGAGTGGTGATGAGGTGACCAACCGAGTGGGGATGCGCAGGGCGGCCGAGAGGTGATGAGTTGATCAACCGAGTGGTGACGCGCGGAGCGGTCGAGTGGTGATGAGGTGACCAACCAAGTGGCGACGCGCGGAGCGGCCTAGTGGTGATGAGGTAACCAACCGAGAGGCAACGCGCGGGGCGACCGAGTGGTGATGACGTGACCAGTCAAGTAGCGACGCGCGGAGCGGCCGAATGGTTATGTGGTGACCATCAGAGTGGCGAGGCCCCCGAGTGGCGATGTGCGGAGCGGCCGAGTGGTGATGAGGCGACCAACCGAGTGGTGACGGGCGGAGCGGCCGAGTGGTGATGAGGTGACCAACCAAGTTGCGACGCGCGGGGCGGCCGAGTGGTGATGAGGTGACCAACCAAGTGGCGACGCGTGGAGTGGCCGAGTGGTGATGAGGTGACCAACCGAGTGGGGATGTGCAGGGCGGCCGAGAGGTGATGAGTTGATCAACCGAGTGGTGACGCGCGGAGCGGCTGAGTGGTGATGAGGTGACCAACCAAGTGGCGACGCGCGGAGCGGCTGAGTGGTGATGAGGTAACCAACCGAGAGGCAACGCGCGGGGCGGCCGAGTGGTGATGACGTGACCAATCAAGTAGCGACGCGCGGAGCGGCCGAATGGTTATGTGGTGAAAAACGGAGTGGTGAGGCCCCCGAGTGGCGATGCGTGGAGCGGCCGAGTGGTGATGAGGAGACCAACCGAGAGGCAACGCGCGGGGGCGGCCGGGTGGTGCTGAGGCGCCGACCGAGTGGTGATGAGGTGACCAACCAAGTGACGACGCGCGGAGCAGCCGAATGGTTATGAGGTGACCAACCGAGTGGCGACGCGCGGAGCGGTCGAATGGTGATGAGGTGACCAACCGAGTGGCGACGCGCGGAGCGTCCGAGTGGTGATGAGGCGACCAACCGAGTGGCGACGGGCGGAGCGGCCGAGTGGTGATGAGGTGACCAACCATGTTGCGACGCGCGGAGTGGCCGAGTGGTGATGAGGTGACCAACCAAGTGGCGACGCGCGGAGCGGCCGAGTGGTGATCAGGTGACCAACCAAGTGACGACGCATGGAGCAGCCGAATGGTTATGAGTGGCGACGTCGGAGCGGCCGAATGGTGATGAGGTGACCAACCGAGTGGCTACGCGCGAAGCATCCGAGTGGTGATGAGGCGACCAACCGAGTGGCGACGTCGGAGCGGCCAAGTGGTGATGAGGTGACCAACCAAGAGGCAACGCGTGGGGCGGCCGGGTGGTGATGAGGTGACCAACGAAGTGGCGATGCGCGGAAAATCCGAGTGGTGATTAGGTGACCAAGCAAATGCGACTCTTGAGACGGCCGAGTGGTGATGAGATGACCAACCAAGTGGTGACGCGCGGGGCGGCCCTGTGGTGATGAGGTGACCAACCGAGTGGCGACGCACGAAGCGGCCGAATGGTGATGAGGTGACCAACCGAGTGGCGACGTGCGGAGCGTCCGAGTGGTGATGAGGCGACCAACCGAGTGGTGACGGGCAGAGCGGCCGAGTGGTGATGAGGTGACCAACCGAGTGGCGATGCCCGGGAGGCAGAGTGGTGATGAGGTGACCAACCGAGTGGCGATGCGCAGAGCGGCCGAGTGGTGATGAGGTGACCAACCAAGAGGCGATGCGCAGGGCGACCGAGTGGTGATCAGGTGACCAACCAAGTGACGACGCATGGAGCAGCCGAATGGTTATGAGTGGTGACGCACGGAGCGGCCGAATGGTGATGAGGTGACCAACCGAGTGGCTACGCGCGAAGCATCCGAGTGGTGATGAGGCGACCAACCGAGTGGCGACATCGGAGCGGCCGAGTGGTGATGAGGTGATCAACGAAGTGGCGATGCGGGGAGAAGCCGAGTGGTGATGAGGTGATCAACGAAGTGGCGATGCGCGGAGAAGCCGAGTGTTGATTAGGTGACCAAGCAAATGCGAATCTTGAGACGGCCGAGTGGTGATGAGATGACCAACCAAGTGGTGCGCGCGGGGCGGCCGTGTGGTGATGAGGTGACCAACCGAGTGGCGACGCACGAAGCGGCCGAATGGTGATGAGGTGACCAACCGAGTGGCGACGTGCGGAGCGTCCGAGTGGTGATGAGGCGACCAACCGAGTGGTGACCGGCGGAGCGGCCGAGTGGTGATGAGGTGACCAACCAAGTTGCGACGCGCGGGGCGGCCGAGTGGTGATGAGGTGACCAACCAAGTGGCGACGCGCGGAGTGGCCGAGTGGTGATGAGGTGACCAACCGAGTGGGGATGCGCAGGGCGGCCGAGAGGTGATGAGTTGATCAACCGAGTGGTGACGCGCGGAGCGGTCGAGTTGTGATGAGGTGACCAACCAAGTGGCGACGCGCGGAGCGGCCTAGTGGTGATGAGGTAACCAACCGAGAGGCAACGCGCGGGGCGACCGAGTGGTGATGACGTGACCAATCAAGTAGCGACGCGCGGAGCGGCCGAATGGTTATGTGGTGACCATCAGAGTGGCGAGGCCCCCGAGTGGCGATGTGCGGAGCGGCCGAGTGGTGATGAGGCGACCAACCGAGTGGTGACGGGCGGAGCGGCCGAGTGGTGATGAGGTGACCAACCAATTTGCGACGCGCGGGGCGGCCGAGTGGTGATGAGGTGACCAACCAAGTGGCGACGCGTGGAGTGGCCGAGTGGTGATGAGGTGACCAACCGAGTGGGGATGTGCAGGGCGGCCGAGAGGTGATGAGTTGATCAACCGAGTGGTGACACGCGGAGCGGCTGAGTGGTGATGAGGTGACCAACCAAGTGGCGACGCGCGGAGCGGCTGAGTGGTGATGAGGTAACCAACCGAGAGGCAACGCGCGGGGCGGCCGAGTGGTGATGACGTGACCAATCAAGTAGCGACGCGCGGAGCGGCCGAATGGTTATGTGGTGACCAACGGAGTGGCGAGGCCCCCGAGTGCCGATGCGTGGAGCGGCCGAGTGGTGATGAGGAGACCAACCGAGAGGCAACGCGCGGGGGCGGCCGAGTGGTGATGAGGCGCCGACCGAGTGGTGATGAGGTGACCAACCAAGTGACGACGCGCGGAGCAGCCGAATGGTTATGAGGTGACCAACCGAGTGGCGACGCGCGGAGCGGTCGAATGGTGATGAGGTGACCAACCGAGTGGCAACGCGCGGAGCGTCCGAGTGGTGATGAGGCGACCAACCGAGTGGCGACGGGCGGAGCGGCCGAGTGGTGATGAGGTGACCAACCAAGTTGCGACGCGCGGAGAAGCCGAGTGGTGATTAGGTGACCAAGCAAATGCGACTCTTGAGACGGCCGAGTAGTGATGAGATGACCAACCAAGTGGTGCGCGCGGGGCGGCCGTGTGGTGATGAGGTGACCAACCGAGTGGCGACGCACGAAGCGGCCGAATGGTGATGAGGCGACCAACCGAGTGGCGACGTGCGGAGTGTCCGAGTGGTGATGAGGCGACCAACCGAGTGGTGACGGGCGGAGCAGCCGAGTGGTGATGAGGTGACCAACCAAGTTGTGACGCGCGGGGCGGCCGAGTGGTGATGAGGTGACCAACCAAGTGGCGACGCGCGGAGTGGCCGAGTGGTGATGAGGTGACCAACCGAGTGGGGATGCGCAGGGCGGCCGAGAGGTGATGAGTTGATCAACCGAGTGGTGACGCGCGGAGCGGTCGAGTGGTGATGAGGTGACCAACCAAGTGGCGACGCGCGGAGCGGCCTAGTGGTGATGAGGTAACCAACCGAGAGGCAACGCGCGGGGCGACCGAGTGGTGATGACGTGACCAGTCAAGTAGCGACGCGCGGAGCGGCCGAATGGTTATGTGGTGACCATCAGAGTGGCGAGGCCCCCGAGTGGCGATGTGCGGAGCGGCCGAGTGGTGATGAGGCGACCAACCGAGTGGTGACGGGCGGAGCGGCCGAGTGGTGATGAGGTGACCAACCAAGTTGCGACGCGCGGGGCGGCCGAGTGGTGATGAGGTGACCAACCAAGTGGCGACGCGTGGAGTGGCCGAGTGGTGATGAGGTGACCAACCGAGTGGGGATGTGCAGGGCGGCCGAGAGGTGATGAGTTGATCAACCGAGTGGTGACGCGCGGAGCGGCTGAGTGGTGATGAGGTGACCAACCAAGTGGCGACGCGCGGAGCGGCTGAGTGGTGATGAGGTAACCAACCGAGAGGCAACGCGCGGGGCGGCCGAGTGGTGATGACGTGACCAATCAAGTAGCGACGCGCGGAGCGGCCGAATGGTTATGTGGTGAAAAACGGAGTGGTGAGGCCCCCGAGTGGCGATGCGTGGAGCGGCCGAGTGGTGATGAGGAGACCAACCGAGAGGCAACGCGCGGGGGCGGCCGGGTGGTGCTGAGGCGCCGACCGAGTGGTGATGAGGTGACCAACCAAGTGACGACGCGCGGAGCAGCCGAATGGTTATGAGGTGACCAACCGAGTGGCGACGCGCGGAGCGGTCGAATGGTGATGAGGTGACCAACCGAGTGGCGACGCGCGGAGCGTCCGAGTGGTGATGAGGCGACCAACCGAGTGGCGACGGGCGGAGCGGCCGAGTGGTGATGAGGTGACCAACCATGTTGCGACGCGCGGAGTGGCCGAGTGGTGATGAGGTGACCAACCAAGTGGCGACGCGCGGAGCGGCCGAGTGGTGATCAGGTGACCAACCAAGTGACGACGCATGGAGCAGCCGAATGGTTATGAGTGGCGACGTCGGAGCGGCCGAATGGTGATGAGGTGACCAACCGAGTGGCTACGCGCGAAGCATCCGAGTGGTGATGAGGCGACCAACCGAGTGGCGACGTCGGAGCGGCCAAGTGGTGATGAGGTGACCAACCAAGAGGCAACGCGTGGGGCGGCCGGGTGGTGATGAGGTGACCAACGAAGTGGCGATGCGCGGAAAATCCGAGTGGTGATTAGGTGACCAAGCAAATGCGACTCTTGAGACGGCCGAGTGGTGATGAGATGACCAACCAAGTGGTGACGCGCGGGGCGGCCCTGTGGTGATGAGGTGACCAACCGAGTGGCGACGCACGAAGCGGCCGAATGGTGATGAGGTGACCAACCGAGTGGCGACGTGCGGAGCGTCCGAGTGGTGATGAGGCGACCAACCGAGTGGTGACGGGCAGAGCGGCCGAGTGGTGATGAGGTGACCAACCGAGTGGCGATGCCCGGGAGGCAGAGTGGTGATGAGGTGACCAACCGAGTGGCGATGCGCAGAGCGGCCGAGTGGTGATGAGGTGACCAACCAAGAGGCGATGCGCAGGGCGACCGAGTGGTGATCAGGTGACCAACCAAGTGACGACGCATGGAGCAGCCGAATGGTTATGAGTGGTGACGCACGGAGCGGCCGAATGGTGATGAGGTGACCAACCGAGTGGCTACGCGCGAAGCATCCGAGTGGTGATGAGGCGACCAACCGAGTGGCGACATCGGAGCGGCCGAGTGGTGATGAGGTGATCAACGAAGTGGCGATGCGGGGAGAAGCCGAGTGGTGATGAGGTGATCAACGAAGTGGCGATGCGCGGAGAAGCCGAGTGTTGATTAGGTGACCAAGCAAATGCGAATCTTGAGACGGCCGAGTGGTGATGAGATGACCAACCAAGTGGTGCGCGCGGGGCGGCCGTGTGGTGATGAGGTGACCAACCGAGTGGCGACGCACGAAGCGGCCGAATGGTGATGAGGTGACCAACCGAGTGGCGACGTGCGGAGCGTCCGAGTGGTGATGAGGCGACCAACCGAGTGGTGACCGGCGGAGCGGCCGAGTGGTGATGAGGTGACCAACCAAGTTGCGACGCGCGGGGCGGCCGAGTGGTGATGAGGTGACCAACCAAGTGGCGACGCGCGGAGTGGCCGAGTGGTGATGAGGTGACCAACCGAGTGGGGATGCGCAGGGCGGCCGAGAGGTGATGAGTTGATCAACCGAGTGGTGACGCGCGGAGCGGTCGAGTTGTGATGAGGTGACCAACCAAGTGGCGACGCGCGGAGCGGCCTAGTGGTGATGAGGTAACCAACCGAGAGGCAACGCGCGGGGCGACCGAGTGGTGATGACGTGACCAATCAAGTAGCGACGCGCGGAGCGGCCGAATGGTTATGTGGTGACCATCAGAGTGGCGAGGCCCCCGAGTGGCGATGTGCGGAGCGGCCGAGTGGTGATGAGGCGACCAACCGAGTGGTGACGGGCGGAGCGGCCGAGTGGTGATGAGGTGACCAACCAATTTGCGACGCGCGGGGCGGCCGAGTGGTGATGAGGTGACCAACCAAGTGGCGACGCGTGGAGTGGCCGAGTGGTGATGAGGTGACCAACCGAGTGGGGATGTGCAGGGCGGCCGAGAGGTGATGAGTTGATCAACCGAGTGGTGACACGCGGAGCGGCTGAGTGGTGATGAGGTGACCAACCAAGTGGCGACGCGCGGAGCGGCTGAGTGGTGATGAGGTAACCAACCGAGAGGCAACGCGCGGGGCGGCCGAGTGGTGATGACGTGACCAATCAAGTAGCGACGCGCGGAGCGGCCGAATGGTTATGTGGTGACCAACGGAGTGGCGAGGCCCCCGAGTGCCGATGCGTGGAGCGGCCGAGTGGTGATGAGGAGACCAACCGAGAGGCAACGCGCGGGGGCGGCCGAGTGGTGATGAGGCGCCGACCGAGTGGTGATGAGGTGACCAACCAAGTGACGACGCGCGGAGCAGCCGAATGGTTATGAGGTGACCAACCGAGTGGCGACGCGCGGAGCGGTCGAATGGTGATGAGGTGACCAACCGAGTGGCAACGCGCGGAGCGTCCGAGTGGTGATGAGGCGACCAACCGAGTGGCGACGGGCGGAGCGGCCGAGTGGTGATGAGGTGACCAACCAAGTTGCGACGCGCGGAGAAGCCGAGTGGTGATTAGGTGACCAAGCAAATGCGACTCTTGAGACGGCCGAGTAGTGATGAGATGACCAACCAAGTGGTGCGCGCGGGGCGGCCGTGTGGTGATGAGGTGACCAACCGAGTGGCGACGCACGAAGCGGCCGAATGGTGATGAGGCGACCAACCGAGTGGCGACGTGCGGAGTGTCCGAGTGGTGATGAGGCGACCAACCGAGTGGTGACGGGCGGAGCAGCCGAGTGGTGATGAGGTGACCAACCAAGTTGTGACGCGCGGGGCGGCCGAGTGGTGATGAGGTGACCAACCAAGTGGCGACGCGCGGAGTGGCCGAGTGGTGATGAGGTGACCAACCGAGTGGGGATGCGCAGGGCGGCCGAGAGGTGATGAGTTGATCAACCGAGTGGTGACGCGCGGAGCGGTCGAGTGGTGATGAGGTGACCAACCAAGTGGCGACGCGCGGAGCGGCCTAGTGGTGATGAGGTAACCAACCGAGAGGCAACGCGCGGGGCGACCGAGTGGTGATGACGTGACCAGTCAAGTAGCGACGCGCGGAGCGGCCGAATGGTTATGTGGTGACCATCAGAGTGGCGAGGCCCCCGAGTGGCGATGTGCGGAGCGGCCGAGTGGTGATGAGGCGACCAACCGAGTGGTGACGGGCGGAGCGGCCGAGTGGTGATGAGGTGACCAACCAAGTTGCGACGCGCGGGGCGGCCGAGTGGTGATGAGGTGACCAACCAAGTGGCGACGCGTGGAGTGGCCGAGT
The DNA here is from genome assembly GCA_034509565.1 of Triticum monococcum. Lineage (NCBI taxonomy): Eukaryota > Viridiplantae > Streptophyta > Magnoliopsida > Poales > Poaceae > Triticum > Triticum monococcum. Next base: position 248,816,035 of record CM067843.1, read on the forward strand.
GGTGATGAGGTGACCAACCGAGTGGGGATGTGCAGGGCGGCCGAGAGGTGATGAGTTGATCAACCGAGTGGTGACGCGCGGAGCGGCTGAGTGGTGATGAGGTGACCAACCAAGTGGCGACGCGCGGAGCGGCTGAGTGGTGATGAGGTAACCAACCGAGAGGCAACGCGCGGGGCGGCCGAGTGGTGATGACGTGACCAATCAAGTAGCGACGCGCGGAGCGGCCGAATGGTTATGTGGTGAAAAACGGAGTGGTGAGGCCCCCGAGTGGCGATGCGTGGAGCGGCCGAGTGGTGATGAGGAGACCAACCGAGAGGCAACGCGCGGGGGCGGCCGGGTGGTGCTGAGGCGCCGACCGAGTGGTGATGAGGTGACCAACCAAGTGACGACGCGCGGAGCAGCCGAATGGTTATGAGGTGACCAACCGAGTGGCGACGCGCGGAGCGGTCGAATGGTGATGAGGTGACCAACCGAGTGGCGACGCGCGGAGCGTCCGAGTGGTGATGAGGCGACCAACCGAGTGGCGACGGGCGGAGCGGCCGAGTGGTGATGAGGTGACCAACCATGTTGCGACGCGCGGAGTGGCCGAGTGGTGATGAGGTGACCAACCAAGTGGCGACGCGCGGAGCGGCCGAGTGGTGATCAGGTGACCAACCAAGTGACGACGCATGGAGCAGCCGAATGGTTATGAGTGGCGACGTCGGAGCGGCCGAATGGTGATGAGGTGACCAACCGAGTGGCTACGCGCGAAGCATCCGAGTGGTGATGAGGCGACCAACCGAGTGGCGACGTCGGAGCGGCCAAGTGGTGATGAGGTGACCAACCAAGAGGCAACGCGTGGGGCGGCCGGGTGGTGATGAGGTGACCAACGAAGTGGCGATGCGCGGAAAATCCGAGTGGTGATTAGGTGACCAAGCAAATGCGACTCTTGAGACGGCCGAGTGGTGATGAGATGACCAACCAAGTGGTGACGCGCGGGGCGGCCCTGTGGTGATGAGGTGACCAACCGAGTGGCGACGCACGAAGCGGCCGAATGGTGATGAGGTGACCAACCGAGTGGCGACGTGCGGAGCGTCCGAGTGGTGATGAGGCGACCAACCGAGTGGTGACGGGCAGAGCGGCCGAGTGGTGATGAGGTGACCAACCGAGTGGCGATGCCCGGGAGGCAGAGTGGTGATGAGGTGACCAACCGAGTGGCGATGCGCAGAGCGGCCGAGTGGTGATGAGGTGACCAACCAAGAGGCGATGCGCAGGGCGACCGAGTGGTGATCAGGTGACCAACCAAGTGACGACGCATGGAGCAGCCGAATGGTTATGAGTGGTGACGCACGGAGCGGCCGAATGGTGATGAGGTGACCAACCGAGTGGCTACGCGCGAAGCATCCGAGTGGTGATGAGGCGACCAACCGAGTGGCGACATCGGAGCGGCCGAGTGGTGATGAGGTGATCAACGAAGTGGCGATGCGGGGAGAAGCCGAGTGGTGATGAGGTGATCAACGAAGTGGCGATGCGCGGAGAAGCCGAGTGTTGATTAGGTGACCAAGCAAATGCGAATCTTGAGACGGCCGAGTGGTGATGAGATGACCAACCAAGTGGTGCGCGCGGGGCGGCCGTGTGGTGATGAGGTGACCAACCGAGTGGCGACGCACGAAGCGGCCGAATGGTGATGAGGTGACCAACCGAGTGGCGACGTGCGGAGCGTCCGAGTGGTGATGAGGCGACCAACCGAGTGGTGACCGGCGGAGCGGCCGAGTGGTGATGAGGTGACCAACCAAGTTGCGACGCGCGGGGCGGCCGAGTGGTGATGAGGTGACCAACCAAGTGGCGACGCGCGGAGTGGCCGAGTGGTGATGAGGTGACCAACCGAGTGGGGATGCGCAGGGCGGCCGAGAGGTGATGAGTTGATCAACCGAGTGGTGACGCGCGGAGCGGTCGAGTTGTGATGAGGTGACCAACCAAGTGGCGACGCGCGGAGCGGCCTAGTGGTGATGAGGTAACCAACCGAGAGGCAACGCGCGGGGCGACCGAGTGGTGATGACGTGACCAATCAAGTAGCGACGCGCGGAGCGGCCGAATGGTTATGTGGTGACCATCAGAGTGGCGAGGCCCCCGAGTGGCGATGTGCGGAGCGGCCGAGTGGTGATGAGGCGACCAACCGAGTGGTGACGGGCGGAGCGGCCGAGTGGTGATGAGGTGACCAACCAATTTGCGACGCGCGGGGCGGCCGAGTGGTGATGAGGTGACCAACCAAGTGGCGACGCGTGGAGTGGCCGAGTGGTGATGAGGTGACCAACCGAGTGGGGATGTGCAGGGCGGCCGAGAGGTGATGAGTTGATCAACCGAGTGGTGACACGCGGAGCGGCTGAGTGGTGATGAGGTGACCAACCAAGTGGCGACGCGCGGAGCGGCTGAGTGGTGATGAGGTAACCAACCGAGAGGCAACGCGCGGGGCGGCCGAGTGGTGATGACGTGACCAATCAAGTAGCGACGCGCGGAGCGGCCGAATGGTTATGTGGTGACCAACGGAGTGGCGAGGCCCCCGAGTGCCGATGCGTGGAGCGGCCGAGTGGTGATGAGGAGACAAACCGAGAGGCAACGCGCGGGGGCGGCCGAGTGGTGATGAGGCGCCGACCGAGTGGTGATGAGGTGACCAACCAAGTGACGACGCGCGGAGCAGCCGAATGGTTATGAGGTGACCAACCGAGTGGCGACGCGCGGAGCGGTCGAATGGTGATGAGGTGACCAACCGAGTGGCAACGCGCGGAGCGTCCGAGTGGTGATGAGGCGACCAACCGAGTGGCGACGGGCGGAGCGGCCGAGTGGTGATGAGGTGACCAACCAAGTTGCGACGCGCGGAGTGGCCGAGTGGTGATGAGGTGACCAACCAAGTGGCAACGCGCGGAGCGGCCGAGTGGTGATCAGGTGACCAACCAAGTGACGACGCATGGAGCAGCCGAATGGTTATGAGTGGCGACGTCGGAGCGGCCGAATGGTGATGAGGTGACCAACCGAGTGGCTACGCGCGAAGCATCCAAGTGGTGATGAGGCGACCAACCGAGTGGCGACGTCGGAGCGGCCAAGTGGTGAAGAGGTGACCAACCAAGAGGCAACGCGTGGGGCGGCCGGGTGGTGATGAGGTGACCAACGAAGTGGCGATGCGCGGAAAATCCGTGTGGTGATTAGGTGACCAAGCAAATGCGACTCTTGAGACGGCCGAGTGGTGATGAGATGACCAACCAAGTGGTGACGCGCGGGGCGGCCGTGTGGTGATGATGTGACCAACCGAGTGGCGACGCACGAAGCGGCCGAATGGTGATGAGGTGACCAACCGAGTGGCGACGTGCGGAGCGTCCGAGTGGTGATGAGGCGACCAACCGAGTGGTGACGGGCGGAGCGGCCGAGTGGTGATGAGGTGACCAACCAAGTTGCGACGCGCGGGGCGGCCGAGTGGTGATGAGGTGACCAACCAAGTGGCGACGCGCGGAGCGGCCGAGTGGTGATGAGGTGACCAACCGAGTGGGGATGCGCGGGGCGGCCGAGAGGTGATGAGGTGATCAACCGAGAGGAAACGTGCGGGGCAACCGAATGGTGATGAGGTGACCAATCAAGTCGCGACGCGCGGAGCGGCCGAGTGGTTATTAGGTGACCAACCGAGTGGCGACGCCCGGAGCGGCCGAACGGCGATCAGGTGACCAATCAGGTGGCGACGCACGAAGCAGCCGAGTGGTTACGAGGTAACCAACTGAGTGGTGACGCGCGGAGCGGCCGAGTGGTGATGAGGTAACCAACCGAGAGGCAACGCGCGGGGCGGCGGAGTGGAGATAAAGTGACCAATCAAGTAGCGACGCGCGAAGCAGCCGAATGGTTATGAGGTGACCAACCGAGTGGCTACGCGCGGAGCGGCAGATTGGTGATGAGGTGACCAACCGAGAGGCAACGCGTGGGGCGGCCTAGTGGTGATGAGGCGACCAACCAATTGGCGACGCACGAAGCGGCCAGTGGTGATGAGGTGACCAACCGAGTGGCGGCGCGCGGAGCGGTCGAGTGGTGATGAGGTGACCAATCGAGTGGCGACGCGCGGAGCAGCCCAGTGGTGATGAGGTGACCAACCGAGTGAAGACGCGTGGGGCGGCCGAGAGGTGACGAGGCAATCAACCGATTGATGACGCGCGGAGCAGTCGAGTGATGATGAGGCGATCAACCGAGTGACGACGCGCGGAGCGGCTGAGCGGTGATGAGGTGACCAACCGAGTGGCGACGCCCGGGCGGCCGAGTGGTGATCAGGTGACCAACCGAGTGGCGATGCGCAGAGCGGCCGAGTGGTGATGAGGTGACCAACCGAGAGGCGATGTGCAGGGCGACCGAGTGGTGATGAGGTGACCAACCAAGTGACGACGCGCGGAGCAGCCGAATGGTTATGAGGTGACCAACCGAGTGGCGACGCACGGAGCGGTCGAATGGTGATGAGGGGACCAACCGAGTGGCGATGCGCGGAGCGTCCGAGTGGTGATGAGGCGATCAACCGAGTGGCGACAGGCGGAGCGGCCGAGTGGTGATGAGGTGACCAACCAAGTTGCGACGCGCAAAGCGGCCGAGTGGTGATGAGGTGACCAACCAAGTGGCGACGCGTGGAGCGGCCGAGTGGTGATGAGGTGACCAAACGAGTGGGCATGCGCGGGGGGCCGAGAGGTGATGAGGTGATCAACCGAGTGGTGACGCGCGGAGCGGCCGAGTGGTGATGAGGTGACCAACCGAGTGGCGACGCGCGGAGCGGCCGAGTCGTGATGAGGTAACCAACCGAGAGGCACCGCGCGGGGCGGCCGAGTGGTGATGACGTGACCAATCAAGTAGCGACGCGTGGAACGGCCGAATGGTTATGTGGTGACCAACAGCGTGGCGAGGCCCCCGAGTGGCGACGCGTAGAGCGGCCGAGTGGTGATGAGGTGACCAACCGAGAGGCAACGCGCGGGGCGGCCGAGTGGTGATGAGGCGACCAACCGATTGGCGAGGCGCGAAGCCGCCAGTGGTGATGAGGTGACCAACCGAGTGGCGATGCGTGGAGCGGCCGAGTGGTGATGAGGTGACCAATCGAGTGGCGACGCGCGGAGCGGCCGAGTGGTGATGAGGTGACCAACCGAGTGGCGACGCGTGGGGCGGCAGAAAGGTGACGAGGCAATCAACCGAGTGGCGACGAGCGGAGCGGTCGAGTGCTGATGAGGTGACCAACCCAGAGGTGATGGGCGAAGTGGCCGAGTGGTGATGAGGTGACCAACCAAGTGGCGATGCCCGGGAGGCAGAGTGGTGATGAGGTGACCAACCGAGTGGCGATGCGCAGAGCGGCCGAGTGGTGATGAGGTGACCCACCAAGAGGCGATGCGCAGGGCGACCGAGTGGTGATCAGGTGACCAACCAAGTGACGACGCATGGAGCAGCCGAATGGTTATGAGTGGTGACGCACGGAGCGGCCGAGTGGTGATGAGGTGACCAACCGAGTGGCTACGCGCGAAGCATCCGAGTGGTGATGAGGCGACCAACCGAGTGGCGACATCGGAGCGGCCGAGTGGTGATGAGGTGATCAACGAAGTGGCGATGCGCGGAGAAGCCGAGTGGTGATTAGGTGACCAAGCAAATGCGACCCTTGAGACAGCCGAGTGGTGATGAGATGACCAACCAAGTGGTGCGCGCGGGGCGGCCGTGTGGTGATGAGGTGACCAACCGACTGGCGACGCACGAAGCGGCCGAATGGTGATGAGGTGACCAACCGAGTGGCGACGTGCGGAGCGTCCGAGTGGTGATGAGGCGACCAACCGAGTGGTGACGGGCGGAGCGGCCGAGTGGTGATGAGGTGACCAACCAAGTTGCGACGCGCGGGCGGCCGAGTGGTGATGAGGTGACCAACCAAGTGGCGACGCGCGGAGTGACCGAGTGGTGATGAGGTGACCAACCGAGTGGGGATGCGCAGGGCGGCCGAGAGGTCATGAGTTGATCAACCGAGTGGTGACGCGCGGAGCGGTCGAGTGGTGATGAGGTGACTAACCAAGTGGCGACGCGCGGAGCGGCCGAGTGGCGATGAGGCAACCAACCGAGAGGCAACGCGCGGGGCTGCCGAGTGGTGATGACGTGACCAATCAAGTAGCGACGCGTGGAGCGGCCGAATGGTTATGTGGTGACCATCAGAGTGGCGAGGCCCCCGAGTGGCGATGTGCGGAGCGGCCGAGTGGTGATGAGGCGACCAACCGAGTGGTGACGGGCGGAGCGGCCGAGTGGTGATGAGGTGACCAACCAAGTTGCGACGCGCGGGGCGGCCGAGTGGTGATGAGGTGACCAACCAAGTGGCGACGCGTGGAGGGGCCGAGTGGTGATGAGGTGACCAACCGAGTGGGGATGTGCAGGGCGGCCGAGAGGTGATGAGTTGATCAACCGAGTGGTGATGGGCGAAGTGGCCGAGTGGTGATGAGGTGACCAACCAAGTTGCGACGCGCGGAGTGGCCAAGTGGTGATGAGGTGACCAACCAAGTGGCGACGCGCGGAGCGGCCGAGTGGTGATCAGGTGACCAACCAAGTGACGACGCATGGAGCAGCCGAATGGTTATGAGTGGCGACGTCGGAGCGGCCGAATGGTGATGAGGTGACCAACCGAGTGGCTACGCGCGAAGCATCCGAGTGGTAATGAGGCGACCAACCGAGTGGCGACGTCGGAGCGGCCAAGTGGTGATGAGGTGACCAACCAAGAGGCAACGCGTGGGGCAACCGAGTGGTGATGAGGTGACCAATCAAGTAGCGACGCGTGGAACGGCCGAATGGTTATGTGGTGACCAACAGCGTGGCGAGGCCCCCGAGTGGCAACGCGTAGAGCGGCCGAGTGGTGATGAGGTGACCAACCGAGAGGCAACGCGCGGGGCGGCCGAGTGGTGATGAGGCGACCAACCGATTGGCAAGGCGCGAAGCCGCCAGTGGTGATGAGGTGACCAACCGAGTGGCGGTGCGTGGAGCGGCCGAGTGGTGATGAGGCGACCAACCGAGTGGTGACGGGCGGAGCGGCCGAGTGGTGATGAGGTGACCAACCAAGTTGCGACGCGCGGGGCGGCCGAGTGGTGATGAGGTGACCAACCAAGTGGCGACGCGCGGAGTGGCCGAGTGGTGATGAGGTGACCAACCGAGTGGGGATGCGCGGGGCGGCCGAGAGGTGATGAGGTGATCAACCGAGAGGCAACGTGCGGGGCAACCGAATGGTGATGAGGTGACCAATCAAGTCGCGACGCGCGGAGCGGCCGAGTGGTTATTAGGTGACCAACCGAGTGGCGACGCCCGGAGCGGCCGAACGGCGATCAGGTGACCAATCAGCTGGCGACGCACGAAGCAGCCGAGTGGTGACGAGGTGACCAACCGAGTGGTGACGCACGGAGCGGCCGAGTGGTGATGAGGTAACCAACCGAGAGGCAACGCGCGGGGCGGCGGAGTGGAGATAAAGTGACCAATCAAGTAGCGACGCGTGGAGCAGCCGAATGGTTATGAGGTGACCAACCGAGTGGCGAGGCCCCCGAGTGGCGACGCGCGGAGCGGCGGAGTGGTGATGAGGTGACCAACCGAGAGGCAACGCGCGGGGCGGCTGAGTGGTGACGAGGCAATCAACCGAGTGATGACGTGCGGAGCAGTCGAGTGATGATGAGGCGATCAACCGAGTGACGACGCGCGGAGCGGCTGAGCGGTGATGAGGTGACCAACCGAGTGGCGACGCCCGGGCGGCCGAGTGGTGATCACATGACCAACCGAGTGGCGATGCGCAGAGCGGCCGAGTGGTGATGAGGTGACCAACCGAGAGGCGATGTGCAGGGCGACCGAGTGGTGATGAGGTGACCAACCAAGTGACGACGCGCGGAGCAGCCGAATGGTTATGAGGTGACCAACCGAGTGGCGACGCACGGAGCGGCCGAATGGTGATGAGGGGACCAACCGAGTGGCGATGCGCGGAGCGTCCGAGTGGTGATGAGGCGACCAACCGAGTGGCGACAGGCGGAGAGGCCGAGTGGTGATGAGGTGACCAACCAAGTTGCGACGCGCAGAGCGGCCGAGTGGGGATGAGGTGACCAACCAAGTGGCGACGCGTGGAGCGGCCGAGTGGTGATGAGGTGACCAAACGAGTGGGCATGCGCGGGGGGGCCGAGAGGTGATGAGTTGATCAACCGAGTGGTGACGCGCGGAGCGGCCGAGTGGTGATGAGGTGACCAACCGAGTGGCGATGCGCGGAGCGGCCGAGTCGTGATGAGGTAGCCAACCGAGAGGCACCGCGCGGGGCGGCCGAGTGGTGATGACGTGACCAATTAAGTAGCGACGCGTGGAACGGCCGAATGGTTATGTGGTGACCAACAGCGTGGCGAGGCCCCCGAGTGGCGACGCGTAGAGCGGCCGAGTAGTGATGAGGTTACCAACCGAGAGGCAACGCGCGGGGCGGCCGAGTGGTGATGAGGCGACCAACCGATTGGCAAGGCGCGAAGCCGCCAGTGGTGATGAGGTGACCAACCGAGTGGCGGTGCGTGGAGCGGCCGAGTGGTGATGAGGTGACCAATCGAGTGGCGACGCGCGGAGCGGCCGAGTGGTGATGAGGTGACCAACCGAGTGGCGACGCGTGGGGCGGCAGAAAGGTGACGAGGCAATCAACCGAGTGGCGACGAGCGGAGCGGTCGAGTGCTGATGAGGTGACCAACCCAGAGGCGATGGGCGAAGTGGCCGAGTGGTGATGAGGTGACCAACCGAGTGGCGATGCCCGGGAGGCAGAGTGGTGATGAGGTGACCAACCGAGTGGCGATGCGCAGAGCGGCCGAGTGGTGATGAGGTGGCCCACCAAGAGGCGATGCGCAGGGCGACCGAGTGGTGATCAGGTGACCAACCAAGTGACGACGCATGGAGCAGCCGAATGGTTATGAGTGGTGACGCACGGAGCGGCCGAATGGTGATGAGGTGACCAACCGAGTGGCTACGCGCGAAGCATCCGAGTGGTGATGAGGCGACCAACCGAGTGGCGACATCGGAGCGGCCGAGTGGTGATGAGGTGATCAACGAAGTGGCGATGCGCGGAGAAGCCGAGTGGTGATTAGGTGACCAAGCAAATGCGACCCTTGAGACGGCCGAGTGGTGATGAGATGACCAACCAAGTGGTGCGCGCGGGGCGGCCGTGTGGTGATGAGGTGACCAACCGACTGGCGACGCACGAAGCGGCCGAATGGTGATGAGGTGACCAACCGAGTGGCGACGTGCGGAGCGTCCGAGTGGTGATGAGGCGACCAACCGAGTGGTGACGGGCGGAGCGGCCGAGTGGTGATGAGGTGACCAACCGAGAGGCGATGTGCAGGGCGACCGAGTGGTGATGAGGTGACCAACCAAGTGACGACGCGCGGAGCAGCCGAATGGTTATGAGGTGACCAACCGAGTGGCGACGCACGGAGCGGCCGAATGGTGATGAGGGGACCAACCGAGTGGCGATGCGCGGAGCGTCCGAGTGGTGATGAGGCGACCAACCGAGTGGCGACAGGCGGAGAGGCCGAGTGGTGATGAGGTGACCAACCAAGTTGCGACGCGCAGAGCGGCCGAGTGGTGATGAGGTGACCAACCAAGTGGCAACGCGTGGAGCGGCCGAGTGGTGATGAGGTGACCAAACGAGTGGGCATGCGCGGGGGGGCCGAGAGGTGATGAGTTGATCAACCGAGTGGTGACGCGCGGAGCGGCCGAGTGGTGATGAGGTGACCAACCGAGTGGCGATGCGCGGAGCGGCCGAGTCGTGATGAGGTAGCCAACCGAGAGGCACCGCGCGGGGCGGCCGAGTGGTGATGACGTGACCAATTAAGTAGCGACGCGTGGAACGGCCGAATGGTTATGTGGTGACCAACAGCGTGGCGAGGCCCCCGAGTGGCGACGCGTAGAGCGGCCGAGTAGTGATGAGGTGACCAACCGAGAGGCAACGCGCGGGGCGGCCGAGTGGTGATGAGGCGACCAACCGATTGGCAAGGCGCGAAGCCGCCAGTGGTGATGAGGTGACCAACCGAGTGGCGGTGCGTGGAGCGGCCGAGTGGTGATGAGGTGACCAATCGAGTGGCGACGCGCGGAGCGGCCGAGTGGTGATGAGGTGACCAACCGAGTGGCGACGCGTGGGGCGGCAGAAAGGTGACGAGGCAATCAACCGAGTGCCGACGAGCGGAGCGGTCGAGTGCTGATGAGGTGACCAACCCAGAGGCGATGGGCGAAGTGGCCGAGTGGTGATGAGGTGACCAACCGAGTGGCGATGCCCGGGAGGCAGAGTGGTGATGAGGTGACCAACCGAGTGGCGATGCGCAGAGCGGCCGAGTGGTGATGAGGTCGCCCACCAAGAGGCGATGCGCAGGGCGACCGAGTGGTGATCAGGTGACCAACCAAGTGACGACGCATGGAGCAGCCGAATGGTTATGAGTGGTGACGCACGGAGCGGCCGAATGGTGATGAGGTGACCAACCGAGTGGCTACGCGCGAAGCATCCGAGTGGTGATGAGGCGACCAACCGAGTGGCGACATCGGAGCGGCCGAGTGGTGATGAGGTGATCAACGAAGTGGCGATGCGCGGAGAAGCCGAGTGGTGATTAGGTGACCAAGCAAATGCGACCCTTGAGACGGCCGAGTGGTGATGAGATGACCAACCAAGTGGTGCGCGCGGGGCGGCCGTGTGGTGATGAGGTGACCAACCGACTGGCGACGCACGAAGCGGCCGAATGGTGATGAGGTGACCAACCGAGTGGCGACGTGCGGAGCGTCCGAGTGGTGATGAGGCGACCAACCGAGTGGTGACGGGCGGAGCGGCCGAGTGGTGATGAGGTGACCAACCAAGTTGCGACGCGCGGGCGGCCGAGTGGTGATGAGGTGACCAACCAAGTGGCGACGCGCGGAGTGGCCGAGTGGTGATGAGGTGACCAACCGAGTGGGGATGCGCAGGGCGGCTGAGAGGTCATGAGTTGATCAACCGAGTGGGGACGCGCGGAGCGGTCGAGTGGGGATGAGGTGACCAACCAAGTGGCGACGCGCGGAGCGGCCGAGTGGCGATGAGGTAACCAACCGAGAGGCAACGCGCGGGGCTGCCGAGTGGTGATGACGTGACCAATCAAGTAGCGACGCGCAGAGCGGCCGAATGGTTATGTGGTGACCATCAGAGTGGCGAGGCCCCCGAGTGGCGATGTGCGGAGCGGCCGAGTGGTGATGAGGCGACCAACCAAGTGGTGATGGGCGGAGCGGCCGAGTGGTGATGAGGTGACCAACCAAGTTGCGACGCGCGGGGCGGCCGAGTGGTGATGAGGTGACCAACCAAGTTGCGACGCGCGGGGCGGCCGAGTTGTGATGAGGTGACCAACCAAGTGGCAACGCGCGGAGTGGCCGAGTGGTGATGAGGTGACCAACCGAGTGGGGATGCGCGGGGCGGCCGAGAGGTGATGAGGTGATCAACCGAGAGGCAACGTGCGGGGCAACCGAATGGTGATGAGGTGACCAATCAAGTCGCGACGCGCGGAGCGGCCGAGTGGTTATTAGGTGACCAACCGAGTGGCGACGCCCGGAGCGGCCGAACGGCGATCAGGTGACCAATCAGGTGGCGACGCACGAAGCAGCCGAGTGGTGACGAGGTGACCAACAGAGTGGTGACGCGCGGAGCGGCCGAGTGGTGATGAGGTAACCAACCGAGAGGCAACGCGCGGGGCGGCGGAGTGGAGATAAAGTGACCAATCAAGTAGCGACGCGTGGAGCAGCCGAATGGTTATGAGGTGACCAACCGAGTGGCAAGGCCCCCGAGTGGCGACGCGCGGAGCGGCGGAGTGGTGATGAGGTGACCAACCGAGAGGCAACGCGCGGGGCGGCTGAGTGGTGACGAGGCAATCAACCGAGTGATGACGCGCGGAGCAGTCGAGTGATGATGAGGCGATCAACCGAGTGACGACGCGCGGAGCGGCTGTGCGGTGATGAGGTGACCAACCGAGTGGCGACGCCCGGGCGGCCCAGTGGTGATCACGTGACCAACCGAGTGGCGATGCGCAGAGCGGCCGAGTGGTGATGAGGTGACCAACCGAGAGGCGATGTGCAGGGCGACCGAGTGGTGATGAGGTGACCAACCAAGTGACGACGCGCGGAGCAGCCGAATGGTTATGAGGTGACCAACCGAGTGGCGACGCACGGAGCGGCCGAATGGTGATGAGGGGACCAACCGAGTGGCGATGCGCGGAGCGTCCGAGTGGTGATGAGGCGACCAACCGAGTGGCGACAGGCGGAGCGGCCGAGTGGTGATGAGGTGACCAACCAAGTTGCGACGCGCAGAGCGGCCGAGTGGTGATGAGGTGACCAACCAAGTGGCGACGCGTGGAGCGGCCGAATGGTGATTAGGTGACCAAACGAGTGGGCATGCGCGGGGGGGCCGAGAGGTGATGAGTTGATCAACCGAGTGGTGACGCGCGGAGCGGCCGAGTGGTGATGAGGTGACCAACCGAGTGGCGACGCGCGGAGCGGCCGAGTCGTGATGAGGTAACCAACCGAGAGGCACCGCGCGGGGCGGCCGAGTGGTGATGACGTGACCAATCAAGTAGCGACGCGTGGAACGGCCGAATGGTTATGTGGTGACCAACAGCGTGGCGAGGCCCCCGAGTGGCGACGCGTAGAGCGGCCGAGTGGTGATGAGGTGACCAACCGAGAGGCAACGCGCGGGGCGGCCGAGTGGTGATGAGGCGACCAACCGATTGGCAAGGCGCGAAGCCGCCAGTGGTGATGAGGTGACCAACCGAGTGGCGGTGCGTGGAGCGGCCGAGTGGTGATGAGGTGACCAATCGAGTGGCGACGCGCGGAGCGGCCGAGTGGTGATGAGGTGACCAACCGAGTGGCGACGCGTGGGGCGGCAGAAAGGTGACGAGGCAATCAACCGAGTGGCGATGAGCGGAGCGGTCGAGTGCTGATGAGGTGACCAACCCAGAGGCGATGGGCGAAGTGGCCGAGTGGTGATGAGGTGACCAACCGAGTGGCGATGCCCGGGAGGCAGAGTGGTGATGAGGTGACCAACCGAGTGGCGATGCGCAGAGCGGCCGAGTGGTGATGAGGTGACCCACCAAGAGGCGATGCGCAGGGCGACCGAGTGGTGATCAGGTGACCAACCAAGTGACGACGCATGGAGCAGCCGAATGGTTATGAGTGGTGACGCACGGAGCGGCCGAATGGTGATGAGGTGACCAACCGAGTGGCTACGCGCGAAGCATCCGAGTGGTGATGAGGCGACCAACCGAGTGGCGACATCGGAGCGGCCGAGTGGTGATGAGGTGATCAACGAAGTGGCGATGCGCGGAGAAGCCGAGTGGTGATTAGGTGACCAAGCAAATGCGACCCTTGAGACGGCCGAGTGGTGATGAGATGACCAACCAAGTGGTGCGCGCGGGGCGGCCGTGTGGTGATGAGGTGACCAACCGACTGGCGACGCACGAAGCGGCCGAATGGTGATGAGGTGACCAACCGAGTGGCGACGTGCGGAGCGTCCGAGTGGTGATGAGGCGACCAACCGAGTGGTGACGGGCGGAGCGGCCGAGTGGTGATGAGGTGACCAACCAAGTTGGGACGCGCGGGCGGCCGAGTGGTGATGAGGTGACCAACCAAGTGGCGACGCGCGGAGTGGCCGAGTGGTGATGAGGTGACCAACCGAGTGGGGATGCGCAGGGCGGCCGAGAGGTCATGAGTTGATCAACCGAGTGGTGACGCGCGGAGCGGTCGAGTGGTGATGAGGTGACCAACCGAGTGGTGATGAGGTGACCAACCGAGTGGCGACGCCCGGGCGGCCGAGTGGTGATCACGTGACCAACCGAGTGGCGATGCGCAGAGCGGCCGAGTGGTGATGAGGTGACCAACCGAGAGGCGATGTGCAGGGCGACCGAGTGGTGATGAGGTGACCAACCAAGTGACGACGCGCGGAGCAGCCGAATGGTTATGAGGTGACCAACCGAGTGGCGACGCACGGAGCGGCCGAATGGTGATGAGGGGACCAACCGAGTGGCGATGCGCGGAGCGTCCGAGTGGTGATGAGGCGACCAACCGAGTGGCGACAGGCGGAGCGGCCGAGTGGTGATGAGGTGACCAACCAAGTTGTGACGCGCAGAGCGGCCGAGTGGTGATGAGGTGACCAACCAAGTGGCGACGCGTGGAGCGGCCGAGTGGTGATGAGGTGACCAAACGAGTGGGCATGCGCGGGGGGGCCGAGAGGTGATGAGGTGATCAACCGAGTGGTGACGCGCGGAGCGGCCGAGTGGTGATGAGGTGACCAACCGAGTGGCGACGCGCGGAGCGGCCGAGTCGTGATGAGGTAACCAACCGAGAGGCACCGCGCGGGGCGGCCGAGTGGTGATGACGTGACCAATCAAGTAGCGACGCGTGGAACGGCCGAATGGTTATGTGGTGACCAACAGCGTGGCGAGGCCCCCGAGTGGCGACGCGTAGAGCGGCCGAGTGGTGATGAGGTGACCAACCGAGAGGCAACGCGCGGGGCGGCCGAGTGGTGATGAGGCGACCAACCGATTGGCGAGGCGCGAAGCCGCCAGTGGTGATGAGGTGACCAACCGAGTGGCGGTGCGTGGAGCGGCCGAGTGGTGATGAGGTGACCAATCGAGTGGTGATGAGGTGACCAACCGAGTGGCGACGCGTGGGGCGGCAGAAAGGTGACGAGGCAATCAACCGAGTGGCGACGAGCGGAGCGGTCGAGTGCTGATGAGGTGACCAACCCAGAGGCGATGGGCGAAGTGGCCGAGTGGTGATGAGGTGACCAACCGAGTGGCGATGCTCGGGAGGTAGAGTGGTGATGAGGTGACCAACCGAGTGGCGATGCGCAGAGCGGCCGAGTGGTGATGAGGTGGCCCACCAAGAGGCGATGCGCAGGGCGACCGAGTGGTGATCAGGTGACCAACCAAGTGACGACGCATGGAGCAGCCGAATGGTTATGAGTGGTGACGCACGGAGCGGCCGAATGGTGATGAGGTGACCAACCGAGTGGCTACGCGCGAAGCATCCGAGTGGTGATGAGGCGACCAACCGAGTGGCGACATCGGAGCGGCCGAGTGGTGATGAGGTGATCAACGAAGTGGCGATGCGCGGAGAAGCCGAGTGGTGATTAGGTGACCAAGCAAATGCGACCCTTGAGACGGCCGAGTGGTGATGAGATGACCAACCAAGTGGTGCGCGCGGGGCGGCCGTGTGGTGATGAGGTGACCAACCGACTGGCGACGCACGAAGCGGCCGAATGGTGATGAGGTGACCAACCGAGTGGCGACGTGCGGAGCGTCCGAGTGGTGATGAGGCGACCAACCGAGTGGTGACGGGCGGAGCGGCCGAGTGGTGATGAGGTGACCAACCAAGTTGCGACGCGCGGGCGGCCGAGTGGTGATGAGGTGACCAACCAAGTGGCGACGCGCGGAGTGGCCGAGTGGTGATGAGGTGACCAACCGAGTGGGGATGCGCAGGGCGGCTGAGAGGTCATGAGTTGATCAACCGAGTGGGGACGCGCGGAGCGGTCGAGTGGGGATGAGGTGACCAACCAAGTGGCGACGCGCGGAGCGGCCGAGTGGCGATGAGGTAACCAACCGAGAGGCAACGCGCGGGGCTGCCGAGTGGTGATGACGTGACCAATCAAGTGGCGACGCGCAGAGCGGCCGAATGGTTATGTGGTGACCATCAGAGTGGCGAGGCCCCCGAGTGGCGATGTGCGGAGCGGCCGAGTGGTGATGAGGCGACCAACCGAGTGGTGATGGGCGGAGCGGCCGAGTGGTGATGAGGTGACCAACCAAGTTGCGACGCGCGGGGCGGCCGAGTGGTGATGAGGTGACCAACCAAGTGGCGACGCGTGGAGTGGCCGAGCGGTGATGAGGTGACCAACCGAGTGGGGATGTGCAGGGCGGCCGAGAGGTGATGAGTTGATCAACCGAGTGGTGACGCGCGGAGCGGTTGAGTGGTGATGAGGTGACCAACCAAGTGGCGACGCGCGGAGCGGCTGAGTGGTGATGAGGTAAACAACCGAGAGGCAACGCGCGGGGCGGCCGAGTGGTGATGACGTGACCAATCAAGTAGCGACGCGCGGAGCGGCCGAATGGTTATGTGGTGACCAACGGAGTGGCGAGGCCCCCGAGTGGCGATGCGTGGAGCGGCCGAGTGGTGATGAGGAGACCAACCGAGAGGCAACGCGCGGGGGCGGCCGGGTGGTGATGAGGCGCTGACCGAGTGGTGATGTGGTGACCAACCAAGTGACGACGCGCGGAGCAGCCGAATGGTGATGAGGTGACCAACCGAGTGGCTACGCGCGAAGCATCCGAGTGGTGATGAGGCGACCAACCGAGTGGCGACATCGGAGCGGCCGAGTGGTGATGAGGTGATCAACGAAGTGGCGATGCGCGGAGAAGCCGAGTGGTGATTAGGTGACCAAGCAAATGCGACCCTTGAGACGGCCGAGTTGTGATGAGATGACCAACCAAGTGGTGCGCGCGGGGCGGCCGTGTGGTGATGAGGTGACCAACCGACTGGCGACGCACGAAGCGGCCGAATGGTGATGAGGTGACCAACCGAGTGGCGACGTGCGGAGCGTCCGAGTGGTGATGTGGCGACCAACCGAGTGGTGACGGGCGGAGCGGCCGAGTGGTGATGAGGTGACCAACCAAGTTGCGACGTGCGGGCGGCCGAGTGGTGATGAGGTGACCAACCAAGTGGCGACGCGCGGAGTGGCCGAGTGGTGATGAGGTGACCAACCGAGTGGGGATGCGCAGGGCGGCTGAGAGGTCATGAGTTGATCAACCGAGTGGGGACGCGCGGAGCGGTCGAGTGGGGATGAGGTGACCAACCAAGTGGTGACGCGCGGAGCGGCCGAGTGGCGATGAGGTAACCAACCGAGAGGCAACGCGCGGGGCTGCCGAGTGGTGATGACGTGACCAATCAAGTAGCGACGCGCGGAGCGGCCGAATGGTTATGTGGTGACCATCAGAGTGGCGAGGCCCCCGAGTGGCGATGTGCGGAGCGGCCGAGTGGTGATGAGGCGACCAACCGAGTGGTGATGGGCGGAGCAGCCGAGTGGTGATGAGGTGACCAACCAAGTTGCGACGCGCGGGGCGGCCGAGTGGTGATGAGGTGACCAACCAAGTGGCGACGCGTGGAGTGGCCGAGTGGTGATGAGGTGACCAACCGAGTGGGGATGTGCAGGGCGGCCGAGAGGTGATGAGTTGATCAACCGAGTGGTGACGCGCGGAGCGGTTGAGTGGTGATGAGGTGACCAACCAAGTGGCGACGCGCGGAGCGGCTGAGTGGTGATGAGGTAACCAACCGAGAGGCAACGCGCGGGGCGGCCGAGTGGTGGTGACGTGACCAATCAAGTAGCGACGCACGGAGCGGCCGAATGGTTATGTGGTGACCAACGGAGTGGCGAGGCCCCCGAGTGGCGATGCGTGGAGCGGCCGAGTGGTGATGAGGAGACCAACCGAGAGGCAACGCGCGGGGGCGGCCGGGTGGTGATGAGGCGCCGACCGAGTGGTGATGTGGTGACCAACCAAGTGACGACGCGCGGAGCAGACGAATGGTTATGAGGTGACCAACCGAGTGGCGACGCGCGGAGCGGTCGAATGGTGATGAGGTGACCAACCGAGTGGCGACGCGCGAAGCATCCGAGTGGTAATGAGGCGACCAACCGAGTGGCGACGTCGGAGCGACCGAGTGGTGATGAGGTGACCAACGAAGTGGCGATGCGCGGAAAATCCGAGTGGTGATTAGGTGACCAAGCAAATGCGACTCTTGAGATGGCCGAGTGGTGATGAGATGACCAACCAAGTGGTGACGCGCGGGGCGGCCGTGTGGTGATGAGGTGACCAACCGAGTGGCGACGCACGAAGCGGCCGAATGGTGATGAGGTGACCAACCGAGTGGCGAGGTGCGGAGCGTCCGAGTGGTGATGAGGCGACCAACCGAGTGGTGACGGGCGGAGCGGCCGAGTGGTGATGAGGTGACCAACCAAGTTGCGACGCACGGGGCGGCCGAGTGGTGATGAGGTGACCAACCAAGTGGCGACGCGCGGAGTGGCCGAGTGGTGATGAGGTGACCAACCGAGTGGGGATGCGCGGGGCGGCCGAGAGGTGATGAGGTGATCAACCGAGAGGCAACGTGCGGGGCAACCGAATGGTGATGAGGTGACCAATCAAGTCGCGACGCGCGGAGCGGCCGAGTGGTTATTAGGTGACCAACCGAGTGGCGACGCCCGGAGCGGCCGAACGGCGATCAGGTGACCAATCAGGTGGCGACGCACGAAGCAGCCGAGTGGTGACGAGGTGACCAACCGAGTGGTGACGCGCGGAGCGGCCGAGTGGTGATGAGGTAACCAACCGAGAGGCAACGCGCGGGGCGGCGGAGTGGAGATAAAGTGACCAATCAAGTAGCGACGCGCGGAGCAGCCGAATGGTTATGAGGTGACCAACCGAGTGGCGACGCGCGGAGCGGCGGAGTGGTGATGAGGTGACCAACCGAGAGGCAACGCGTGGGGCGGCCTAGTGGTGATGAGGCGACCAACCAATTGGCGACGCACGAAGCGGCCAGTGGTGATGAGGTGACCAACCGAGTGGCGGCGCGCGGAGGGGCCGAGTGGTGATGAGGTGACCAATCGAGTGGTGACGCGCGGAGCGGCCCAGTGGTGATGAGGTGACCAACCGAGTGAAGACTTGTGGGGCGGCCAAGAGGTGACGAGGCAATCAACCGAGTGATGACGCGCGGAGCAGTCGAGTGATGATGAGGCGATCAACAGAGTGACGACGCGCGGAGCGGCTGAGCGGTGATGAGGTGACCAACCGAGTGGCGACGTCCGGGCGGCCGAGTGGTGATCAGGTGACCAACCGAGTGGTGATGCGCAGAGCGGCCGAGTGGTGATGAGGTGACCAACCGAGAGGCGATGTGCAGGGCGACCGAGTGGTGATGAGGTGACCAACCAAGTGACGACGCGCGGAGCAGCTGAATGGTTATGAGGTGACCAACCGAGTGGCGACGCACGGAGCGGCATATGGTGATGAGGGGACCAACCGAGTGGCGATGCGCGGAGCGTCCGAGTGGTGATGAGGCGACCAACCAAGTGGCGACAGGCGGAGCGGCCGAGTGGTGATGAGGTGACCAACCAAGTTGCGACGCGCAGAGCGGCCGAGTGGTGATGAGGTGACCAACCAAGTGGTGACGCGTGGAGCGGCCGAGTGGTGATGAGGTGACCAAACGAGTGGGGATGCGCGGGGGGACCGAGAGGTGATGAGGTGATCAACCGAGTGGTGACGCGCGGAGCGGCCGAGTGGTGATGAGGTGGCCAACCGAGTGGCGACGCGCGGAGCGGCCGAGTCGTGATGAGGTAACCAACCGAGAGGCACCGCGCGGGGCGGCCGAGTGGTGATGACGTGACCAATCAAGTAGCGACGCGTGGAACGGCCGAATGGTTATGTGGTGACCAACAGCGTGGCGAGGCCCCCGAGTGGCGACGCGTAGAGCGGCCGAGTGGTGATGAGGTGACCAACCGAGAGGCAACACGCGGGGCGGCCGAGTGGTGATGAGGCGACCAACCGATTGGCGAGGCACGAAGCCGCCAGTGGTGATGAGGGGACCAACCGAGTGGCGGAGCGTGGAGCAGCCGAGTGGTGATGAGGTGACCAATCGAGTGGCGACGCGCGGAGCGGCCGAGTGGTGATGAGGTGACCAACCGAGTGGCGACGCGTGGGGCGGCAGAAAGGTGACGAGGCAATCAACCGAGTGGCGACGAGCGGAGCGGTCGAGTGCTGATGAGGTGACCAACCCAGAGGCGACGGGCGAAGTGGCCGAGTGGTGATGAGGTGACCAACCGAGTGGCGATGCCCGGGAGGCAGAGTGGTGATGAGGTGACCAACCGAGTGGCGATGCGCAGAGCGGCCGAGTGGTGATGAGGTGACCAACCAAGAGGTGATGCGCAGGGCGACCGAGTGGTGATCAGGTGACCAACCAAGTGACGACGCATGGAGCAGCCGAATGGTTATGAGTGGTGACGCACGGAGCGGCCGAATGGTGATGAGGTGACCAACCGAGTGGCTACGCGCGAAGCATCCGAGTGGTGATGAGGCGACCAACCGAGTGGCGACATCGGAGCGGCCGAGTGGTGATGAGGTCATCAACGAAGTGGCGATGCGCAGAGAAGCCGAGTGGTGATTAGGTGACCAAGCAAATGCGACCCTTGAGACGGCCGAGTGGTGATGAGATGACCAACCAAGTGGTGCGCGCGGGGCGGCCGTGTGGTGATGAGGTGACCAACCGACTGGCGACGCACGAAGCGGCCGAATGGTGATGAGGTGACCAACCGAGTGGCGACGTGCGGAGCGTCCGAGTGGTGATGAGGCGACCAACCGAGTGGTGACGGGCGGAGCGGCCGAGTGGTGATGAGGTGACCAACCAAGTTGCGACGCGCGGGCGGCCGAGTGGTGATGAGGTGACCAACCAAGTGGCGACGCGCGGAGTGGCCGAGTGGTGATGAGGTGACCAACCGAGTGGGGATGCGCAGGGCGGCTGAGAGGTCATGAGTTGATCAACCGAGTGGGGACGCGCGGAGCGGTCGAGTGGGGATGAGGTGACCAACCAAGTGGCGACGCGCGGAGCGGCCGAGTGGCGATGAGGTAACCAACCGAGAGGCAACGCGCGGGGCTGCCGAGTGGTGATGACGTGACCAATCAAGTAGCGACGCGCGGAGCGGCCGAATGGTTATGTGGTGACCATCAGAGTGGCGAGGCCCCCGAGTGGCGATGTGCGGAGCGGCCGAGTGGTGATGAGGCGACCAACCGAGTGGTGATGGGCGGAGCGGCCGTGTGGTGATGAGGTGACCAACCAAGTTGCGACGCGCGGGGCGGCCGAGTGGTGATGAGGTGACCAACCAAGTGGCGACGCGTGGAGTGGCCGAGTGGTGATGAGGTGACCAACCGAGTGGGGATGTGCAGGGCGGCCGAGAGGTGATGAGTTGATCAACCGAGTGGTGACGCGCGGAGCGGTTGAGTGGTGATGAGGTGACCAACCAAGTGGCGACGCGCGGAGCGGCTGAGTGGTGAGGAGGTAACCAACCGAGAGGCAACGCGCGGGGCGGCCGAGTGGTGATGACGTGACCAATCAAGTAGCGACGCACGGAGCGGCCGAATGGTTATGTGGTGACCAACGGAGTGGCGAGGCCCCCGAGTGGCGATGCGTGGAGCGGCCGAGTGGTGATGAGGAGACCAACCGAGAGGCAACGCGCGGGGGCGGCCGGGTGGTGATGAGGCGCCGACCGAGTGGTGATGTGGTGACCAACCAAGTGACGACGCGCGGAGCAGCCGAATGGTTATGAGGTGACCAACCGAGTGGCGACGCGCGGAGCGGTCGAATGGTGATGAGGTGACCAACCGAGTGGCGACGCGCGAAGCATCCGAGTGGTAATGAGGCGACCAACCGAGTGGCGACGTCGGAGCGACCGAGTGGTGATGAGGTGACCAACGAAGTGGCGATGCGCGGAAAATCCGAGTGGTGATTAGGTGACCAAGCAAATGCGACTCTTGAGATGGCCGAGTGGTGATGAGATGACCAACCAAGTGGTGACGCGCGGGGCGGCCGTGTGGTGATGAGGTGACCAACCGAGTGGCGACGCACGAAGCGGCCGAATGGTGATGAGGTGACCAACCGAGTGGCGACGTGCGGAGCGTCCGAGTGGTGATGAGGCGACCAACCGAGTGGTGACGGGCGGAGCGGCCGAGTGGTGATGAGGTGACCAACCAAGTTGCGACGCGCGGGGCGGCCGAGTGGTGATGAGGTGACCAACCAAGTGGCGACGCGCGGAGTGGCCGAGTGGTGATGAGGTGACCAACCGAGTGGGGATGCGCGGGGCGGCCGAGAGGTGATGAGGTGATCAACCAAGAGGCAACGTGCGGGGCAACCGAATGGTGATGAGGTGACCAATCAAGTCGCGACGCGCGGAGCGGCCGAGTGGTTATTAGGTGACCAACCGAGTGGCGACGCCCGGAGCGGCCGAACGGCGATCAGGTGACCAATTAGGTGGCGACGCACGAAGCAGCCGAGTGGTGACGAGGTGACCAACCGAGTGGTGACGCGCGGAGCGGCCGAGTGGTGATGAGGTAACCAACCGAGAGGCAACGCGCGGGGCGGCGGAGTGGAGATAAAGTGACCAATCAAGTAGCGACGCGCGGAGCAGCCGAATGGTTATGAGGTGACCAACCGAGTGGCGACGCGCGGAGCGGCGGAGTGGTGATGAGGTGACCAACCGAGAGGCAACGCGTGGGGCGGCCTAGTGGTGATGAGGCGACCAACCAATTGGCGACGCACGAAGCGGCCAGTGGTGATGAGGTGACCAACCGAGTGGCGGCGCGCGGAGGGGCCGAGTGGTGATGAGGTGACCAATCGAGTGGCGACGCGCGGAGCGGCCCAGTGGTGATGAGGTGACCAACCGAGTGAAGACTTGTGGGGCGGCCAAGAGGTGACGAGGCAATCAACCGAGTGATGACGCGCGGAGCAGTCGAGTGATGATGAGGCGATCAACAGAGTGACGACGCGCGGAGCGGCTGAGCGGTGATGAGGTGACCAACCGAGTGGCGACGTCCGGGCGGCCGAGTGGTGATCAGGTGACCAACCGAGTGGTGATGCGCAGAGCGGCCGAGTGGTGATGAGGTGACCAACCGAGAGGCGATGTGCAGGGCGACCGAGTGGTGATGAGGTGACCAACCAAGTGACGACGCGCGGAGCAGCTGAATGGTTATGAGGTGACCAACCGAGTGGCGACGCACGGAGCGGCCGAATGGTGATGAGGGGGCCAACCGAGTGGCGATGCGCGGAGCGTCCGAGTGGTGATGAGGCGACCAACCAAGTGGCGACAGGCGGAGCGGCCGAGTGGTGATGAGGTGACCAACCAAGTTGCGACGCGCAGAGCGGCCGAGTGGTGATGAGGTGACCAACCAAGTGGTGACGCGTGGAGCGGCCGAGTGGTGATGAGGTGACCAAACGAGTGGGGATGCGCGGGGGGACCGAGAGGTGATGAGGTGATCAACCGAGTGGTGACGCGCGGAGCGGCCGAGTGGTGATGAGGTGGCCAACCGAGTGGCGACGCGCGGAGCGGCCGAGTCGTGATGAGGTAACCAACCGAGAGGCACCGCGCGGGGCGGCCGAGTGGTGATGACGTGACCAATCAAGTAGCGACGCGTGGAACGGCCGAATGGTTATGTGGTGACCAACAGCGTGGCGAGGCCCCCGAGTGGCGACGCGTAGAGCGGCCGAGTGGTGATGAGGTGACCAACCGAGAGGCAACGCGCGGGGCGGCCGAGTGGTGATGAGGCGACCAACCGATTGGCGAGGCACGAAGCCGCCAGTGGTGATGAGGGGACCAACCGAGTGGCGGAGCGTGGAGCAGCCGAGTGGTGATGAGGTGACCAATCGAGTGGCGACGCGCGGAGCGGCCGAGTGGTGATGAGGTGACCAACCGAGTGGCGACGCGTGGGGCGGCAGAAAGGTGACGAGGCAATCAACCGAGTGGCGACGAGCGGAGCGGTCGAGTGCTGATGAGGTGACCAACCCAGAGGCGACGGGCGAAGTGGCCGAGTGGTGATGAGGTGACCAACCGAGTGGCGATGCCCGGGAGGCAGAGTGGTGATGAGGTGACCAACCGAGTGGCGATGCGCAGAGCGGCCGAGTGGTGATGAGGTGACCAACCAAGAGGTGATGCGCAGGGCGACCGAGTGGTGATCAGGTGACCAACCAAGTGACGACGCATGGAGCAGCCGAATGGTTATGAGTGGTGACGCACGGAGCGGCCGAATGGTGATGAGGTGACCAACCGAGTGGCTACGCGCGAAGCATCCGAGTGGTGATGAGGCGACCAACCGAGTGGCGACATCGGAGCGGCCGAGTGGTGATGAGGTCATCAACGAAGTGGCGATGCGCAGAGAAGCCGAGTGGTGATTAGGTGACCAAGCAAATGCGACCCTTGAGACGGCCGAGTGGTGATGAGATGACCAACCAAGTGGTGCGCGCGGGGCGGCCGTGTGGTGATGAGGTGACCAACCGACTGGCGACGCACGAAGCGGCCGAATGGTGATGAGGTGACCAACCGAGTGGCGACGTGCGGAGCGTCCGAGTGGTGATGAGGCGACCAACCGAGTGGTGACGGGCGGAGCGGCCGAGTGGTGATGAGGTGACCAACCAAGTTGCGACGCGCGGGCGGCCGAGTGGTGATGAGGTGACCAACCAAGTGGCGACGCGCGGAGTGGCCGAGTGGTGATGAGGTGACCAACCGAGTGGGGATGCGCAGGGCGGCTGAGAGGTCATGAGTTGATCAACCGAGTGGGGACGCGCGGAGCGGTCGAGTGGGGATGAGGTGACCAACCAAGTGGCGACGCGCGGAGCGGCCGAGTGGCGATGAGGTAACCAACCGAGAGGCAACGCGCGGGGCTGCCGAGTGGTGATGACGTGACCAATCAAGTAGCGACGCGCGGAGCGGCCGAATGGTTATGTGGTGACCATCAGAGTGGCGAGGCCCCCGAGTGGCGATGTGCGGAGCGGCCGAGTGGTGATGAGGCGACCAACCGAGTGGTGATGGGCGGAGCGGCCGTGTGGTGATGAGGTGACCAACCAAGTTGCGACGCGCGGGGCGGCCGAGTGGTGATGAGGTGACCAACCAAGTGGCGACGCGTGGAGTGGCCGAGTGGTGATGAGGTGACCAACCGAGTGGGGATGTGCAGGGCGGCCGAGAGGTGATGAGTTGATCAACCGAGTGGTGACGCGCGGAGCGGTTGAGTGGTGATGAGGTGACCAACCAAGTGGCGACGCGCGGAGCGGCTGAGTGGTGATGAGGTAACCAACCGAGAGGCAACGCGCGGGGCGGCCGAGTGGTGATGACGTGACCAATCAAGTAGCGACGCACGGAGCGGCCGAATGGTTATGTGGTGACCAACGGAGTGGCGAGGCCCCCGAGTGGCGATGCGTGGAGCGGCCGAGTGGTGATGAGGAGACCAACCGAGAGGCAACGCGCGGGGGCGGCCGGGTGGTGATGAGGCGCCGACCGAGTGGTGATGTGGTGACCAACCAAGTGACGACGCGCGGAGCAGCCGAATGGTTATGAGGTGACCAACCGAGTGGCGACGCGCGGAGCGGTCGAATGGTGATGAGGTGACCAACCGAGTGGCGACGCGCGAAGCATCCGAGTGGTAATGAGGCGACCAACCGAGTGGCGACGTCGGAGCGACCGAGTGGTGATGAGGTGACCAACGAAGTGGCGATGCGCGGAAAATCCGAGTGGTGATTAGGTGACCAAGCAAATGCGACTCTTGAGATGGCCGAGTGGTGATGAGATGACCAACCAAGTGGTGACGCGCGGGGCGGCCGTGTGGTGATGAGGTGACCAACCGAGTGGCGACGCACGAAGCGGCCGAATGGTGATGAGGTGACCAACCGAGTGGCGACGTGCGGAGCGTCCGAGTGGTGATGAGGCGACCAACCGAGTGGTGACGGGCGGAGCGGCCGAGTGGTGATGAGGTGACCAACCAAGTTGCGACGCGCGGGGCGGCCGAGTGGTGATGAGGTGACCAACCAAGTGGCGACGCGCGGAGTGGCCGAGTGGTGATGAGGTGACCAACCGAGTGGGGATGCGCGGGGCGGCCGAGAGGTGATGAGGTGATCAACCAAGAGGCAACGTGCGGGGCAACCGAATGGTGATGAGGTGACCAATCAAGTCGCGACGCGCGGAGCGGCCGAGTGGTTATTAGGTGACCAACCGAGTGGCGACGCCCGGAGCGGCCGAACAGCGATCAGGTGACCAATCAGGTGGCGACGCACGAAGCAGCCGAGTGGTGACGAGGTGACCAACCGAGTGGTGACGCGCGGAGCGGCCGAGTGGTGATGAGGTAACCAACCGAGAGGCACCGCGCGGGGCGGCGGAGTGGAGATAAAGTGACCAATCAAGTAGCGACGCGCGGAGCAGCCGAATGGTTATGAGGTGACCAACCGAGTGGCGACGCGCGGAGCGGCGGAGTGGTGATGAGGTGACCAACCGAGAGGCAACGCGTGGGGCGGCCTAGTGGTGATGAGGCGACCAACCAATTGGCGACGCACGAAGCGGCCAGTGGTGATGAGGTGACCAACCGAGTGGCGGCGCGCGGAGGGGCCAAGTGGTGATGAGGTGACCAATCGAGTGGCGACGCGCGGAGCGGCCCAGTGGTGATGAGGTGACCAACCGAGTGAAGACTTGTGGGGCGGCCAAGAGGTGACGAGGCAATCAACCGAGTGATGACGCGCGGAGCAGTCGAGTGATGATGAGGCGATCAACAGAGTGACGACGCGCGGAGCGGCTGAGCGGTGATGAGGTGACCAACCGAGTGGCGACGTCCGGGCGGCCGAGTGGTGATCAGGTGACCAACCGAGTGGTGATGCGCAGAGCGGCCGAGTGGTGATGAGGTGACCAACCGAGAGGCGATGTGCAGGGCGACCGAGTGGTGATGAGGTGACCAACCAAGTGACGACGCGCGGAGCAGCTGAATGGTTATGAGGTGACCAACCGAGTGGCGACGCACGGAGCGGCCGAATGGTGATGAGGGGACCAACCGAGTGGCGATGCGCGGAGCGTCCGAGTGGTGATGAGGCGACCAACCAAGTGGCGACAGGCGGAGCGGCCGAGTGGTGATGAGGTGACCAACCAAGTTGCGACGCGCAGAGCGGCCGAGTGGTGATGAGGTGACCAACCAAGTGGTGACGCGTGGAGCGGCCGAGTGGTGATGAGGTGACCAAACGAGTGGGGATGCGCGGGGGGACCGAGAGGTGATGAGGTGATCAACCGAGTGGTGACGCGCGGAGCGGCCGAGTGGTGATGAGGTGGCCAACCGAGTGGCGACGCGCGGAGCGGCCGAGTCGTGATGAGGTAACCAACCGAGAGGCACCGCGCGGGGCGGCCGAGTGGTGATGACGTGACCAATCAAGTAGCGACGCGTGGAACGGCCGAATGGTTATGTGGTGACCAACAGCGTGGCGAGGCCCCCGAGTGGCGACGCGTAGAGCGGCCGAGTGGTGATGAGGTGACCAACCGAGAGGCAACGCGCGGGGCGGCCGAGTGGTGATGAGGCGACCAACCGATTGGCGAGGCACGAAGCCGCCAGTGGTGATGAGGGGACCAACCGAGTGGCGGAGCGTGGAGCAGCCGAGTGGTGATGAGGTGACCAATCGAGTGGCGACGCGCGGAGCGGCCGAGTGGTGATGAGGTGACCAACCGAGTGGCGACGCGTGGGGCGGCAGAAAGGTGACGAGGCAATAAACCGAGTGGCGACGAGCGGAGCGGTCGAGTGCTGATGAGGTGACCAACCCAGAGGCGACGGGCGAAGTGGCCGAGTGGTGATGAGGTGACCAACCGAGTGGCGATGCCCGGGAGGCAGATTGGTGATGAGGTGACCAACCGAGTGGCGATGCGCAGAGCGGCCGAGTGGTGATGAGGTGACCAACCAAGAGGTGATGCGCAGGGCGACCGAGTGGTGATCAGGTGACCAACCAAGTGACGACGCATGGAGCAGCCGAATGGTTATGAGTGGTGACGCACGGAGCGGCCGAATGGTGATGAGGTGACCAACCGAGTGGCTACGCGCGAAGCATCCGAGTGGTGATGAGGCGACCAACCGAGTGGCGACATCGGAGCGGCCGAGTGGTGATGAGGTCATCAACGAAGTGGCGATGCGCAGAGAAGCCGAGTGGTGATTAGGTGACCAAGCAAATGCGACCCTTGAGACGGCCGAGTGGTGATGAGATGACCAACCAAGTGGTGCGCGCGGGGCGGCCGTGTGGTGATGAGGTGACCAACCGACTGGCAACGCACGAAGCGGCCGAATGGTGATGAGGTGACCAACCGAGTGGCGACGTGCGGAGCGTCCGAGTGGTGATGAGGCGACCAACCGAGTGGTGACGGGCGGAGCGGCCGAGTGGTGATGAGGTGACCAACCAAGTTGCGACGCGCGGGCGGCCGAGTGGTGATGAGGTGACCAACCAAGTGGCGACGCGCGGAGTGGCCGAGTGGTGATGAGGTGACCAACCGAGTGGGGATGCGCAGGGCGGCTGAGAGGTCATGAGTTGATCAACCGAGTGGGGACGCGCGGAGCGGTCGAGTGGGGATGAGGTGACCAACCAAGTGGCGACGCGCGGAGCGGCCGAGTGGCGATGAGGTAACCAACCGAGAGGCAACGCGCGGGGCTGCCGAGTGGTGATGACGTGACCAATCAAGTAGCGACGCGCGGAGCGGCCGAATGGTTATGTGTTGACCATCAGAGTGGCGAGGCCCCCGAGTGGCGATGTGCGGAGCGGCCGAGTGGTGATGAGGCGACCAACCGAGTGGTGATGGGCGGAGCGGCCGAGTGGTGATGAGGTGACCAACCAAGTTGCGACGCGCGGGGCGGCCGAGTGGTGATGAGGTGACCAACCAAGTGGCGACGTGTGGAGTGGCCGAGTGGTGATGAGGTGACCAACCGAGTGGGGATGTGCAGGGCGGCCGAGAGGTGATGAGTTGATCAACCGAGTGGTGACGCGCGGAGCGGTTGAGTGGTGATGAGGTGACCAACCAAGTGGCGACACGCGGAGCGGCTGAGTGGTGATGAGGTAACCAACCGAGAGGCAACGCGCGGGGCGGCCGAGTGGTGATGACGTGACCAATCAAGTAGCGACGCGCGGAGCGGCCGAATGGTTATGTGGTGACCAACGGAGTGGCGAGGCCCCCGAGTGGCGATGCGTGGAGCGGACGAGTGGTGATGAGGAGACCAACCGAGAGGCAACGCGCGGGGGCGGCCGGGTGGTGATGAGGCGCCGACCGAGTGGTGATGTGGTGACCAACCAAGTGACGACGCGCGGAGCAGCCGAATGGTGATGAGGTGACCAACCGAGTGGCTACGCGCGAAGCATCCGAGTGGTGATGAGGCGACCAACCGAGTGGCGACATCGGAGCGGCCGAGTGGTGATGAGGTGATCAACGAAGTGGCGATGCGCGAAGAAGCCGAGTGGTGATTAGGTGACCAAGCAAATGCGACCCTTGAGACGGCCGAGTGGTGATGAGATGACCAACCAAGTGGTGCGCGCGGGGCGGCCGTGTGGTGATGAGGTGACCAACCGACTGGCGACGCACGAAGCGGCCGAATGGTGATGAGGTGACCAACCGAGTGGCGACGTGCGGAGCGTCCGAGTGGTGATGAGGCGACCAACCGAGTGGTGACGGGCGGAGCGGCCGAGTGGTGATGAGGTGACCAACCAAGTTGCGACGCGCGGGCGGCCGAGTGGTGATGAGGTGACCAACCAAGTGGCGACGCGCGGAGTGGCCGAGTGGTGATGAGGTGACCAACCGAGTGGGGATGCGCAGGGCGGCTGAGAGGTCATGAGTTGATCAACCGAGTGGGGACGCGCGGAGCGGTCGAGTGGGGATGAGGTGACCAACCAAGTGGCGACGCGCGGAGCGGCCGAGTGGCGATGAGGTAACCAACCGAGAGGCAACGCGCGGGGCTGCCGAGTGGTGATGACGTGACCAATCAAGTAGCGACGCGCGGAGCGGCCGAATGGTTATGTGGTGACCATCAGAGTGGCGAGGCCCCCGAGTGGCGATGTGCGGAGCGGCCGAGTGGTGATGAGGCGACCAACCGAGTGGTGATGGGCGGAGCGGCCGAGTGGTGATGAGGTGACCAACCAAGTTGCGACGCGCGGGGCGACCGAGTGGTGATGAGGTGACCAACCAAGTGGCGACGCGTGGAGTGGCCGAGTGGTGATGAGGTGACCAACCGAGTGGGGATGTGCAGGGCGGCCGAGAGGTGATGAGTTGATCAACCGAGTGGTGACGCGCGGAGCGGTTGAGTGGTGATGAGGTGACCAACCAAGTGGCGACGCGCGGAGCGGCTGAGTGGTGATGAGGTAACCAACCGAGAGGCAACGCGCGGGGCGGCCGAGTGGTGATGACGTGACCAATCAAGTAGCGACGCACGGAGCGGCCGAATGGTTATGTGGTGACCAACGGAGTGGCGAGGCCCCCGAGTGGCGATGCGTGGAGCGGCCGAGTGGTGATGAGGAGACCAACCGAGAGGCAACGCGCGGGGGCGGCCGGGTGGTGATAAGGCGACGAGCGGAGCGGTCGAGTGCTGATGAGGTGACCAACCCAGAGGCGACGGGCGAAGTGGGCGAGTGGTGATGAGGTGACCAACCGAGTGGCGATGCCCGGGAGGCAGAGTGGTGATGAGGTGACCAACCGAGTGGCGATGCGCAGAGCGGCCGAGTGGTGATGAGGTGACCAACCAAGAGGTGATGCGCAGGGCGACCGAGTGGTGATCAGGTGACCAACCAAGTGACGACGCATGGAGCAGCCGAATGGTTATGAGTGGTGACGCACGGAGCGGCCGAATGGTGATGAGGTGACCAACCGAGTGGCTACGCGCGAAGCATCCGAGTGGTGATGAGGCGACCAACCGAGTGGCGACATCAGAGCGGCCGAGTGGTGATGAGGTCATCAACGAAGTGGCGATGCGCAGAGAAGCCGAGTGGTGATTAGGTGACCAAGCAAATGCGACCCTTGAGACGGCCGAGTGGTGATGAGATGACCAACCAAGTGGTGCGCGCGGGGCGGCCGTGTGGTGATGAGGTGACCAACCGACTGGCGACGGACGAAGCGGCCGAATGGTGATGAGGTGACCAACCGAGTGGCGACGTGCGGAGCGTCCGAGTGGTGATGAGGCGACCAACCGAGTGGTGACGGGCGGAGCGGCCGAGTGGTGATGAGGTGACCAACCAAGTTGCGACGTGCGGGCGGCCGAGTGGTGATGAGGTGACCAACCAAGTGGCGACGCGCGGAGTGGCCGAGTGGTGATGAGGTGACCAACCGAGTGGGGATGCGCAGGGCGGCTGAGAGGTCATGAGTTGATCAACCGAGTGGGGACGCGCGGAGCGGTCGAGTGGGGATGAGGTGACCAACCAAGTGGCGACGCGCGGAGCGGCCGAGTGGCGATGAGGTAACCAACCGAGAGGCAACGCGCGGGGCTGCCGAGTGGTGATGACGTGACCAATCAAGTAGCGACGCGCGGAGCGGCCGAATGGTTATGTGTTGACCATCAGAGTGGCGAGGCCCCCGAGTGGCGATGTGCGGAGCGGCCGAGTGGTGATGAGGCGACCAACCGAGTGGTGATGGGCGGAGCGGCCGAGTGGTGATGAGGTGACCAACCAAGTTGCGACGCGCGGGGCGGCCGAGTGGTGATGAGGTGACCAACCAAGTGGCGACGTGTGGAGTGGCCGAGTGGTGATGAGGTGACCAACCGAGTGGGGATGTGCAGGGCGGCCGAGAGGTGATGAGTTGATCAACCGAGTGGTGACGCGCGGAGCGGTTGAGTGGTGATGAGGTGACCAACCAAGTGGCGACACGCGGAGCGGCTGAGTGGTGATGAGGTAACCAACCGAGAGGCAACGCGCGGGGCGGCCGAGTGGTGATGACGTGACCAATCAAGTAGCGACGCGCGGAGCGGCCGAATGGTTATGTGGTGACCAACGGAGTGGCGAGGCCCCCGAGTGGCGATGCGTGGAGCGGACGAGTGGTGATGAGGAGACCAACCGAGAGGCAACGCGCGGGGGCGGCCGGGTGGTGATGAGGCGCCGACCGAGTGGTGATGTGGTGACCAACCAAGTGACGACGCGCGGAGCAGCCGAATGGTGATGAGGTGACCAACCGAGTGGCTACGCGCGAAGCATCCGAGTGGTGATGAGGCGACCAACCGAGTGGCGACATCGGAGCGGCCGAGTGGTGATGAGGTGATCAACGAAGTGGCGATGCGCGAAGAAGCCGAGTGGTGATTAGGTGACCAAGCAAATGCGACCCTTGAGACGGCCGAGTGGTGATGAGATGACCAACCAAGTGGTGCGCGCGGGGCGGCCGTGTGGTGATGAGGTGACCAACCGACTGGCGAC
Organism: Triticum monococcum; assembly: GCA_034509565.1. Lineage (NCBI taxonomy): Eukaryota > Viridiplantae > Streptophyta > Magnoliopsida > Poales > Poaceae > Triticum > Triticum monococcum. The sequence continues at coordinate 248,848,006 of CM067843.1, forward strand.
GCACGAAGCGGCCGAATGGTGATGAGGTGACCAACCGAGTGGCGACGTGCGGAGCGTCCGAGTGGTGATGAGGCGACCAACCGAGTGGTGACGGGCGGAGCGGCCGAGTGGTGATGAGGTGACCAACCAAGTTGCGACGCGCGGGCGGCCGAGTGGTGATGAGGTGACCAACCAAGTGGCGACGCGCGGAGTGGCCGAGTGGTGATGAGGTGACCAACCGAGTGGGGATGCGCAGGGCGGCTGAGAGGTCATGAGTTGATCAACCGAGTGGGGACGCGCGGAGCGGTCGAGTGGGGATGAGGTGACCAACCAAGTGGCGACGCGCGGAGCGGCCGAGTGGCGATGAGGTAACCAACCGAGAGGCAACGCGCGGGGCTGCCGAGTGGTGATGACGTGACCAATCAAGTAGCGACGCGCGGAGCGGCCGAATGGTTATGTGGTGACCATCAGAGTGGCGAGGCCCCCGAGTGGCGATGTGCGGAGCGGCCGAGTGGTGATGAGGCGACCAACCGAGTGGTGATGGGCGGAGCGGCCGAGTGGTGATGAGGTGACCAACCAAGTTGCGACGCGCGGGGCGACCGAGTGGTGATGAGGTGACCAACCAAGTGGCGACGCGTGGAGTGGCCGAGTGGTGATGAGGTGACCAACCGAGTGGGGATGTGCAGGGCGGCCGAGAGGTGATGAGTTGATCAACCGAGTGGTGACGCGCGGAGCGGTTGAGTGGTGATGAGGTGACCAACCAAGTGGCGACGCGCGGAGCGGCTGAGTGGTGATGAGGTAACCAACCGAGAGGCAACGCGCGGGGCGGCCGAGTGGTGATGACGTGACCAATCAAGTAGCGACGCACGGAGCGGCCGAATGGTTATGTGGTGACCAACGGAGTGGCGAGGCCCCCGAGTGGCGATGCGTGGAGCGGCCGAGTGGTGATGAGGAGACCAACCGAGAGGCAACGCGCGGGGGCGGCCGGGTGGTGATAAGGCGACGAGCGGAGCGGTCGAGTGCTGATGAGGTGACCAACCCAGAGGCGACGGGCGAAGTGGGCGAGTGGTGATGAGGTGACCAACCGAGTGGCGATGCCCGGGAGGCAGAGTGGTGATGAGGTGACCAACCGAGTGGCGATGCGCAGAGCAGCCGAGTGGTGATGAGGTGACCAACCAAGAGGTGATGCGCAGGGCGACCGAGTGGTGATCAGGTGACCAACCAAGTGACGACGCATGGAGCAGCCGAATGGTTATGAGTGGTGACGCACGGAGCGGCCGAATGGTGATGAGGTGACCAACCGAGTGGCTACGCGCGAAGCATCCGAGTGGTGATGAGGCGACCAACCGAGTGGCGACATCAGAGCGGCCGAGTGGTGATGAGGTCATCAACGAAGTGGCGATGCGCAGAGAAGCCGAGTGGTGATTAGGTGACCAAGCAAATGCGACCCTTGAGACGGCCGAGTGGTGATGAGATGACCAACCAAGTGGTGCGCGCGGGGCGGCCGTGTGGTGATGAGGTGACCAACCGACTGGCGACGGACGAAGCGGCCGAATGGTGATGAGGTGACCAACCGAGTGGCGACGTGCGGAGCGTCCGAGTGGTGATGAGGCGACCAACCGAGTGGTGACGGGCGGAGCGGCCGAGTGGTGATGAGGTGACCAACCAAGTTGCGACGTGCGGGCGGCCGAGTGGTGATGAGGTGACCAACCAAGTGGCGACGCGCGGAGTGGCCGAGTGGTGATGAGGTGACCAACCGAGTGGGGATGCGCAGGGCGGCTGAGAGGTCATGAGTTGATCAACCGAGTGGGGACGCGCGGAGCGGTCGAGTGGGGATGAGGTGACCAACCAAGTGGCGACGCGCGGAGCGGCCGAGTGGCGATGAGGTAACCAACCGAGAGGCAACGCGCGGGGCTGCCGAGTGGTGATGACGTGACCAATCAAGTAGCGACGCGCGGAGCGGCCGAATGGTTATGTGTTGACCATCAGAGTGGCGAGGCCCCCGAGTGGCGATGTGCGGAGCGGCCGAGTGGTGATGAGGCGACCAACCGAGTGGTGATGGGCGGAGCGGCCGAGTGGTGATGAGGTGACCAACCAAGTTGCGACGCGCGGGGCGGCCGAGTGGTGATGAGGTGACCAACCAAGTGGCGACGCGTGGAGTGGCCGAGTGGTGATGAGGTGACCAACCGAGTGGGGATGTGCAGGGCGGCCGAGAGGTGATGAGTTGATCAACCGAGTGGTGACGCGCGGAGCGGTTGAGTGGTGATGAGGTGACCAACCAAGTGGCGACACGCGGAGCGGCTGAGTGGTGATGAGGTAACCAACCGAGAGGCAACGCGCGGGGCGGCCGAGTGGTGATGATGTGACCAATCAAGTAGCGACGCGCGGAGCGGCCGAATGGTTATGTGGTGACCAACGGAGTGGCGAGGCCCCCGAGTGGCGATGCGTGGAGCGGACGAGTGGTGATGAGGAGACCAACCGAGAGGCAACGCGCGGGGGCGGCTGGGTGGTGATGAGGCGCCGACCGAGTGGTGATGTGGTGACCAACCAAGTGACGACGCGCGGAGCAGCCGAATGGTGATGAGGTGACCAACCGAGTGGCTACGCGCGAAGCATCCGAGTGGTGATGAGGCGACCAACCGAGTGGCGACATCGGAGCGGCCGAGTGGTGATGAGGTGATCAACGAAGTGGCGATGCGCGGAGAAGCCGAGTGGTGATTAGGTGACCAAGCAAATGCGACCCTTGAGACGGCCGAGTGGTGATGAGATGACCAACCAAGTGGTGCGCGCGGGGCGGCCGTGTGGTGATGAGGTGACCAACCGACTGGCGACGCACGAAGCGGCCGAATGGTGATGAGGTGACCAACCGAGTGGCGACGTGCGGAGCGTCCGAGTGGTGATGAGGCGACCAACCGAGTGGTGACGGGCGGAGCGGCCGAGTGGTGATGAGGTGACCAACCAAGTTGCGACGCGCGGGCGGCCGAGTGGTGATGAGGTGACCAACCAAGTGGCGACGCGCGGAGTGGCCGAGTGGTGATGAGGTGACCAACCGAGTGGGGATGCGCAGGGCGGCTGAGAGGTCATGAGTTGATCAACCGAGTGGGGACGCGCGGAGCGGTCGAGTGGGGATGAGGTGACCAACCAAGTGGCGACGCGCGGAGCGGCCGAGTGGCGATGAGGTAACCAACCGAGAGGCAACGCGCGGGGCTGCCGAGTGGTGATGACGTGACCAATCAAGTAGCGACGCGCGGAGCGGCCGAATGGTTATGTGGTGACCATCAGAGTGGCGAGGCCCCCGAGTGGCGATGTGCGGAGCGGCCGAGTGGTGATGAGGCGACCAACCGAGTGGTGATGGGCGGAGCGGCCGAGTGGTGATGAGGTGACCAACCAAGTTGCGACGCGCGGGGCGGCCGAGTGGTGATGAGGTGACCAACCAAGTGGCGACGCGTGGAGTGGCCGAGTGGTGATGAGGTGACCAACCGAGTGGGGATGTGCAGGGCGGCCGAGAGGTGATGAGTTGATCAACCGAGTGGTGACGCGCGGAGCGGTTGAGTGGTGACGAGGTGACCAACCAAGTGGCGACGCGCGGAGCGGCTGAGTGGTGATGAGGTAACCAACCGAGAGGCAACGCGCGGGGCGGCCGAGTGGTGATGACGTGACCAATCAAGTAGCGACGCACGGAGCGGCCGAATGGTTATGTGGTGACCAACGGAGTGGCGAGGCCCCCGAGTGGCGATGCGTGGAGCGGCCGAGTGGTGATGAGGAGACCAACCGAGAGGCAACACGCGGGGGCGGCCGGGTGGTGATGAGGCGCCGACCGAGTGGTGATGTGGTGACCAACCAAGTGACGACGCGCGGAGCAGCCGAATGGTTATGAGGTGACCAACCGAGTGGCGACGCGCGGAGCGGTCGAATGGTGATGAGGTGACCAACCGAGTGGCGACGCGCGGAGCGTCCGAGTGGTGATGAGGCGACCAACCGAGTGGCGACGGGCGGAGCGGCCGAGTGGTGATGAGGTGACCAACCAAGTTGCGACGCGCGGAGTGGCCGAGTGGTGATGAGGTGACCAACCAAGTGGCGACGCGCGGAGCGGCCGAGTGGTGATCAGGTGACCAACCAAGTGACGACGCATGGAGCAGACGAATGGTTATGAGTGGCGACGTCGGAGCGGCCGAATGGTGATGAGGTGACCAACCGAGTGGCTACGCGCGAAGCATCCGAGTGGTAATGAGGCGACCAACCGAGTGGCGACGTCGGAGCGACCGAGTGGTGATGAGGTGACCAACGAAGTGGCGATGCGTGGAAAATCCGAGTGGTGATTAGGTGACCAAGCAAATGCGACTCTTGAGACGGCCGAGTGGTGATGAGATGACCAACCAAGTGGTGACGCGCGGGGCGGCCGTGTGGTGATGAGGTGACCAACCGAGTGGCGACGCACGAAGCGGCCGAATGGTGATGAGGTGACCAACCGAGTGGCGACGTGCGGAGCATCCGAGTGGTGATGAGGCGACCAACCGAGTGGTGACGGGCGGAGCGGCCGAGTGGTGATGAGGTGACCAACCAAGTTGCGACGCGCGGGGCGGCCGAGTGGTGATGAGGTGACCAACCAAGTGGCGACGCGCGGAGTGGCTGAGTGGTGATGAGGTGACCAACCGAGTGGGGATGCGCGGGGCGGCCGAGAGGTGATGAGGTGATCAACCGAGAGGCAACGTGCGGGGCAACCGAATGGTGATGAGGTGACCAATCAAGTCGCGACGCGCGGAGCGGCCGAGTGGTTATTAGGTGACCAACCGAGTGGCGACGCCCGGAGCGGCCGAACGGCGATCAGGTGACCAATCAGGTGGCGACGCACGAAGCAGCCGAGTGGTGACGAGGTGACCAACCGAGTGGTGACGCGCGGAGCGGCCGAGTGGTGATGAGGTAACCAACCGAGAGGCAACGCGCGGGGCGGCGGAGTGGAGATAAAGTGACCAATCAAGTAGGGACGCGCGGAGCAGCCGAATGGTTATGAGGTGACCAACCGAGTGGCGACGCGCGGAGCGGCGGAGTGGTGATGAGGTGACCAACCGAGAGGCAACGCGTGGGGCGGCCTAGTGGTGATGAGGCGACCAACCAATTGGCGACGCACGAAGCGGCCAGTGGTGATGAGGTGACCAACCGAGTGGCGGCGCGCGGAGGGGCCGAGTGGTGATGAGGTGACCAATCGAGTGGCGACGCGCGGAGCGGCCCAGTGGTGATGAGGTGACCAACTGAGTGAAGACTTGTGGGGCGGCCGAGAGGTGACGAGGCAATCAACCGAGTGATGACGCGCGGAGCAGTCGAGTGATGATGAGGCGATCAACAGAGTGACGACGCGCGGAGCGGCTGAGCGGTGATGAGGTGACCAACCGAGTGGCGACGCCCGGGCGGCCGAGTGGTGATCAGGTGACCAACCGAGTGGTGATGCGCAGAGCGGCCGAGTGGTGATGAGGTGACCAACCGAGAGGCGATGTGCAGGGCGACCGAGTGGTGATGAGGTGACCAACCAAGTGACGACGCGCGGAGCAGCTGAATGGTTATGAGGTGACCAACCGAGTGGCGACGCACGGAGCGGCCGAATGGTGATGAGGGGACCAACCGAGTGGCGATGCGCGGAGCGTCCGAGTGGTGATGAGGCGACCAACCAAGTGGCGACAGGCGGAGCGGCCGAGTGGTGATGAGGTGACCAACCAAGTTGCGACGCGCAGAGCGGCCGAGTGGTGATGAGGTGACCAACCAAGTGGTGACGCGTGGAGCGGCCGAGTGGTGATGAGGTGACCAAACGAGTGGGGATGCGCGGGGGGACCGAGAGGTGATGAGGTGATCAACCGAGTGGTGACGCGCGGAGCGGCCGAGTGGTGATGAGGTGACCAACCGAGTGGCGACGCGCGGAGCGGCCGAGTCGTGATGAGGTAACCAACCGAGAGGCACCGCGCGGGGCGGCCGAGTGGTGATGACGTGACCAATCAAGTAGCGACGCGTGGAACGGCCGAATGGTTATGTGGTGACCAACAGCGTGGCGAGGCCCCCGAGTGGCGACGCGTAGAGCGGCCGAGTGGTGATGAGGTGACCAACCGAGAGGCAACGCGCGGGGCGGCTGAGTGGTGATGAGGCGACCAACCGATTGGCGAGGCACGAAGCCGCCAGTGGTGATGAGGTGACCAACCGAGTGGCGGTGCGTGGAGCAGCCGAGTGGTGATGAGGTGACCAATCGAGTGGCGACGCGCGGAGCGGCCGAGTGGTGATGAGGTGACCAACCGAGTGGCGACGCGTGGGGCGGCAGAAAGGTGACGAGGCAATCAACCGAGTGGCGACGAGCGGAGCGGTCGAGTGCTGATGAGGTGACCAACCCAGAGGCGACGGGCGAAGTGGCCGAGTGGTGATGAGGTGACCAACCGAGTGGCGATGCCCGGGAGGCAGAGTGGTGATGAGGTGACCAACCGAGTGGCGATGCGCAGAGCGGCCGAGTGGTGATGAGGTGACCAACCAAGAGGTGATGCGCAGGGCGACCGAGTGGTGATCAGGTGACCAACCAAGTGACGACGCATGGAGCAGCCGAATGGTTATGAGTGGTGACGCACGGAGCGGCCGAATGGTGATGAGGTGACCAACCGAGTGGCTACGCGCGAAGCATCCGAGTGGTGATGAGGCGACCAACCGAGTGGCGACATCGGAGCGGCCGAGTGGTGATGAGGTCATCAACGAAGTGGCGATGCGCGGAGAAGCCGAGTGGTGATTAGGTGACCAAGCAAATGCGACCCTTGAGACGGCCGAGTGGTGATGAGATGACCAACCAAGTGGTGCGCGCGGGGCGGCCGTGTGGTGATGAGGTGACCAACCGACTGGCGATGCACGAAGCGGCCGAATGGTGATGAGGTGACCAACCGAGTGGCGACATGCGGAGCGTCCGAGTGGTGATGAGGCGACCAACCGAGTGGTGACGGGCGGAGCGGCCGAGTGGTGATGAGGTGACCAACCAAGTTGCGATGCGCGGGCGGCCGAGTGGTGATGAGGTGACTAACCAAGTGGCGACGCGCGGAGTGGCCGAGTGGTGATGAGGTGACCAACCGAGTGGGGATGCGCAGGGCGGCCGAGAGGTCATGAGTTGATCAACCGAGTGGTGACGCGCGGAGCGGTCGAGTGGTGATGAGGTGACCAACCAAGTGGCGACGCGCGGAGCGGCCGAGTGGCGATGAGGTAACCAACCGAGAGGCAACGCGCGGGGCTGCCGAGTGGTGATGACGTGACCAATCAAGTAGCGACGCGCGGAGCGGCCGAATGGTTATGTGGTGACCATCAGAGTGGCGAGGCCCCCGAGTGGCGATGTGCAGAGCGGCCGAGTGGTGATGAGGCGACCAACCGAGTGGTGACGGGCGGAGCGGCCGAGTGGTGATGAGGTGACCAACCAAGTTGCGACGCGCGGGGTGGCCGAGTGGTGATGAGGTGACCAACCAAGTGGCGACGCGTGGAGTGGCCGAGTGGTGATGAGGTGACCAACCGAGTGGGGATGTGCAGGGCGGCCGAGAGGTGATGAGTTGATCAACCGAGTGGTGACGCGCGGAGCGGTTGAGTGGTGATGAGGTGACCAACCAAGTGGCGACGCGCGGAGCGGCTGAGTGGTGATGAGGTAACCAACCGAGAGGCAACGCGCGGGGCGGCCGAGTGGTGATGACGTGACCAATCAAGTAGCGACGCGCGGAGAGGCCGAATGGTTATGTGGTGACCAACGGAGTGGCGAGGCCCCCGAGTGGCGAGGCCCCCGAGTGGCGATGCGTGGAGCGGCCGAGTGGTGATGAGGAGACCAACCGAGAGGCAACGCGCGGGGGCGGCCGGGTGGTGATGAGGCGCCGACCGAGTGGTGATGTGGTGACCAACCAAGTGACGACGCGCGGAGCAGCCGAATGGTTATGAGGTGACCAACCGAGTGGCGACGCGCGGAGCGGTCGAATGGTGATGAGGTGACCAACCGAGTGGCGACGCGCGGAGCGTCTGAGTGGTGATGAGGCGACCAACCGAGTGGCGACGGGAGGAGCGGCCGAGTGGTGATGAGGTGACCAACCAAGTTGCGACGCGCGGAGTGGCCGAGTGGTGATGAGGTGACCAACCAAGTGGCGACGCGCGGAGCGGCCGAGTGGTGATCAGGTGACCAACCAAGTGACGACGCATGGAGCAGCCGAATGGTTATGAGTGGCGACGTCGGAGCGGCCGAATGGTGATGAGGTGACCAACCGAGTGGCTACGCGCGAAGCATCCGAGTGGTAATGAGGCGACCAACCGAGTGGCGACGTCGGAGCGGCCAAGTGGTGATGAGGTGACCAACCAAGAGGCAACGCGTGGGGCGGCCGGGTGGTGATGAGGTGACCAACGAAGTGGCGATGCGCGGAAAATCCGAGTGGTGATTAGGTGACCAAGCAAATGCGACTCTTGAGACGGCCGAGTGGTGATGGGATGACCAACCAAGTGGTGATGCGCGGCGCGGCCGTGTGGTGATGAGGTGACCAACCGAGTGGCGACGCACGAAGCGGCCGAATGGTGATGAGGTGACCAACCGAGTGGCGACGTGCGGAGCATCCGAGTGGTGATGAGGCGACCAACCGAGTGTTGACGGGCGGAGCGGCCGAGTGGTGATGAGGTGACCAATCAAGTTGCGACGCGCGGGGCGGCCGAGTGGTGATGAGGTGACCAACCAAGTGGCGACGCGCGGAGTGGCCGAGTGCTGATGAGGTGACCAACCGAGTGGGGATGCGCAGGGCGGCCGAGAGGTGATGAGGTGATCAACCGAGAGGCAACGTGCGGGGCAACCGAATGGTGATGAGGTGACCAATCAAGTCGCGACGCGCGGAGAGGCCGAGTGGTTATTAGGTGACCAACCGAGTGGCGACGCCCGGAGCGGCCGAACGGCGATCAGGTGACCAATCAGGTGGCGACGCACGAAGCAGCCGAGTGGTGACGAGGTGACCAACCGAGTGGTGACGCGCGGAGCGGCCGAGTGGTGATGAGCTAACCAACCGAGAGGCAACGCGCGGGGCGGCGGAGTGGAGATAAAGTGACCAATCAAGTAGCGACGTGCGGAGCAGCCGAATGGTTATGAGGTGACCAACCGAGTGGCGACGCGCGGAGCGGCGGAGTGGTGATGAGGTGACCAACCGAGAGGCAACGCGTGGGGCGGCCTAGTGGTGATGAGGCGACCAACCAATTGGCGACGCACGAAGCGGCCAGTGGTGATGAGGTGACCAACCGAGTGGCGGCGCGCGGAGGGGCCGAGTGGTGATGAGGTGACCAATCGAGTGGCGACGCGCGGAGCGGCCCAGTGGTGATGAGGTGACCAACCGAGTGAAGACGCGTGGGGCGGCCGAGAGGTGACGAGGCAATCAACCGAGTGATGACGCGCGGAGTAGCCGAGTGATGATGAGGCGATCAACAGAGTGACGACGCGCGGAGCGGCTGAGCGGTGATGAGGTGACCAACCGAGTGGCGACGCCCGGGCGGCCGAGTGGTGATCAGGTGACCAACCGAGTGATGATGAGGCGATCAACAGAGTGACGACGCGCGGAGCGGCTAAGCGGTGATGAGGTGACCAACCGAGTGGCGACGCCCGGGCGGCCGAGTGGTGATCAGGTGACCAACCGAGTGGCGATGCGCAGAGCGGCCGAGTGGTGATGAGGTGACCGACCGAGAGGCGATGTGCAGGGCGACCGAGTGGTGATGAGGTGACCAACCAAGTGACAACGCGCGGAGCAGCCGAATGGTTATGAGGTGACCAACCGAGTGGCGACGCACGGAGCGGCCGAATGGTGATGAGGGGACCAACCGAGTGGCGATGCGCGGAGCGTCCGAGTGGTGATGAGGCGACCAACCGAGTGGCGACAGGCGGAGCGGCCGAGTGGTGATGAGGTGACCAACCAAGTTGCGACGCGCAGAGCGGCCGAGTGGTGATGAGGTGACCAACCAAGTGGCGACGCGTGGAGCGGCCGAGTGGTGATGAGGTGACCAAACGAGTGGGGATGCGCGGGGGGGCCGAGAGGTGATGAGGTGATCAACCGAGTGGTGACGCGCGGAGCGGCCGAGTGGTGATGAGGTGACCAACCGAGTGGGGACGCGCGGAGCGGCCGAGTCGTGATGAGGTAACCTACCGAGAGGCACCGCGCGGGGCGGCCGAGTGGTGATGACGTGACCAATCAAGTAGCGACGCGTGGAAAGGCTGAATGGTTATGTGGTGACCAACAGCGTGGCGAGGCCCCCGAGTGGCGACGCGCAGAGCGGCCGAGTGGTGATGAGGTGACCAACCGAGAGGCAACGCTCGGGGCGGCCGAGTGGTGATGAGGCGACCAACCGATTGGCGAGGCGCGAAGCCGCTAGTGGTGATGAGGTGACCAACCGAGTGCCGGCGCGTGGAGTGGCCGAGTGGTGATGAGGTGACCAATCGAGTGGCGACGCGCGGAGCGGCCGAGTGGTGATGAGGTGACCAACCGAGTGGCGACGCGTGGGGCGGCAGAAAGGTGACGAGGCAATCAACCGAGTGGCGACGAGCGGAGCGGTCGAGTGCTGATGAGGTGACCAACCCAGAGGCGACGGGCGAAGTGGCCGAGTGGTGATGAGGTGACCAACCGAGTGTCGATGCCCGGGAGGCAGAGTGGTGATGAGGTGACCAACCGAGTGGCGATGCGCAGAGCGGCCGAGTGGTGATGAGGTGACCAACCAAGAGGCGATGCGCAGGGCGACCGAGTGGTGATCAGGTGACCAACCAAGTGACGACGCATGGAGCAGCCGAATGGTTATGAGTGGTGACGCACGGAGCGGCCGAATGGTGATGAGGTGACCAACCGAGTGGCTACGCGCGAAGCATCCGAGTGGTGATGAGGCGACCAAACGAGTGGCGACATCGAAGCGGCCGAGTGGTGATGAGGTGATCAACGAAGTGGCGATGCGCGGAGAAGCCGAGTGGTGATTAGGTGACCAAGAAAATACGACTCTTGAGACGGCCGAGTGGTGATGAGATGACCAACCAAGTGGTGACGCGCGGGGCGGCCGTGTGGTGATGAGGTGACCAACCGAGTGGCGACGCACGAAGCGGCCGAATGGTGATGAGGTGACCAACCGAGTGGCGACGTGCGGAGCGTCCACGTGGTGATGAGGCGACCAACCGAGTGGTGACGGGCGGAGCGGCCGAGTGGTGATGAGGTGACCAACCAAGTTGCGACGCGCGGGGTGGCCGAGTGGTGATGAGGTGACCAACCAAGTGGCGACGCGCGGAGTGGCCGAGTGGTGATGAGGTGACCAACCGAGTGGGGATGCGCAGGGCGGCCTAGAGGTGATGAGTTGATCAACCGAGTGGTGACGCGCGGAGCGGTCGAGTGGTGATGAGGTGACCCACCAAGTGGCGACGCGCGGAGCGGCCGAGTGGTGATGAGGTAACCAACCGAGAGGCAACGCGCGGGGCGACCGAGTGGTGATGACGTGACCAATCAAGTAGCGACGCGCGGAGCGGCCGAATGGTTATGTGGTGACCATCAGAGTGGCGAGGCCCCCGAGTGGCGATGTGCGGAGCGGCCGAGTGGTGATGAGGCGACCAACCGAGTGGTGACGGGCGGAGCGGCCGAGTGGTGATGAGGTGACCAACCAAGTTGCGACGCGCGGGGCGGCCGAGTGGTGATGAGGTGACCAACCAAGTGGCGACGCGTGGAGTGGCCGAGTGGTGATGAGGTGACCAACCGAGTGGGGATGTGCAGGGCGGCCGAGAGGTGATGAGTTGAGCAACCGAGTGGTGACGCGCGGAGCGGCCGAGTGGTGATGAGGTGACCAACCAAGTGGCGACGCGCGGAGCGGCTGAGTGGTGATGAGGTAACCAACCGAGAGGCAACGCGCGGGGCGGCCGAGTGGTGATGACGTGACCAATCAAGTAGCGACGCGCGGAGCGGCCGAATGGTTATGTGGTGACCAACGGAGTGCTGAGGCCCCCGAGTGGCGATGCGTGGAGCGGCCGGGTGGTGATGAGGAGACCAACCGAGAGGCAACGTGCGGGGGCGGCCGGGTGGTGATGAGGCGCCGACCGAGTGGTGAAGAGGTGACCAACCAAGTGACGACGCGCGGAGCAGCCGAATGGTTATGAGGTGACCAACCGAGTGGCGATGCGCGGAGCGGTCGAATGGTGATGAGGTGACCAACCGAGTGGCGACGCGCGGAGCGTCCGAGTGGTGATGAGGCGACCAACCGAGTGGCGACGGGCGGAGCGGCCGAGTGGTGATGAGGTGACCAACCAAGTTGCGACGCGCGGGGCGGCCGAGTGGTGATGAGGTGACCAACCAAGTGGCGACGCGTGGAGTGGCCGAGTGGTGATGAGGTGACCAACCGAGTGGGGATGTGCAGGGCGGCCGAGAGGTGATGAGTTGATCAACCGAGTGGCGACGCGCGGAGCGGCCGAGTCGTGATGAGGTAACCTACCGAGAGGCACCGCACGGGGCGGCCGAGTGGTGATGACGTGACCAATCAAGTAGCGACGCGTGGAACGGCTGAATGGTTATGTGGTGACCAACAGCGTGGCGAGGCCCCCGAGTGGCGACGCGCAGAGCGGCCGAGTGGTGATGAGGTGACCAACCGAGAGGCAACGCTCGGGGCGGCCGAGTGGTGATGAGGCGACCAACCGATTGGCGAGGCGCGAAGCCGCCTGTGGTGATGAGGTGACCAACCGAGTGCCGGTGCGTGGAGCGGCCGAGTGGTGATGAGGTGACCAATCGAGTGGCGACGCGCGGAGCGGCCGAGTGGTGATGAGGTGACCAACCGAGTGGCGACGCGTGGGGCGGCAGAAAGGTGACGAGGCAATCAACCGAGTGGCGACGAGCGGAGCGGTCGAGTGCTGATGAGGTGACCAACCGAGTGTCGATGCCCGGGAGGCAGAGTGGTGATGAGGTGACCAACCGAGTGGCGATGCGCAGAGCGGCCGAGTGGTGATGAGGTGACCAACCAAGAGGCGATGCGCAGGGCGACCGAGTGGTGATCAGGTGACCAACCAAGTGACGACGCATGGAGCAGCCGAATGGTTATGAGTGGTGACGCACGGAGCGGCCGAATGGTGATGAGGTGACCAACCGAGTGGCTACGCGCGAAGCATCCGAGTGGTGATGAGGCGACCAACCGAGTGGCGACATCGGAGCGGCCGAGTGGTGATGAGGTGATCAACGAAGTGGCGATGCGCGGAGAAGCCGAGTGGTGATTAGGTGACCAAGAAAATGCGACTCTTGAGACGGCCGAGTGGTGATGAGATGACCAACCAAGTGGTGACGCGCGGGGCGGCCGTGTGGTGATGAGGTGACCAACCGAGTGGCGACGCACGAAGCGGCCGAATGGTGATGAGGTGACCAACCGATTGGCGACGTGCGGAGCGTCCGCGTTGTGATGAGGCGACCAACCGAGTGGTGACGGGCGGAGCAGCCGAGTGGTGATGAGGTGACCAACCAAGTTGTGACGCGCGGGGTGGCCGAGTGGTGATGAGGTGACCAACCAAGTGGCGACGCGCGGAGTGGCCGAGTGGTGATGAGGTGACCAACCGAGTGGGGATGCGCAGGGCGGCCGAGAGGTGATGAGTTGATCAACCGAGTGGTGACGCGCGGAGCGGTCGAGTGGTGATGAGGTGACCAACCAAGTGGCGACGCGCGGAGCGGCCGAGTGGTGATGAGGTAACCAACCGAGAGGCAACGCGCGGGGCGACCGAGTGGTGATGACGTGACCAATCAAGTAGCGACGCGCGGAGCGGCCGAATGGTTATGTGGTGACCATCAGAGTGGCGAGGCCCCCGAGTGGCGATGTGCGGAGCGGCCGAGTGGTGATGAGGCGACCAACCGAGTGGTGACGGGCGGAGCGGCCGAGTTGTGATGAGGTGACCAACCAAGTTGCGACGCGCGGGGCGGCCGAGTGGTGATGAGGTGACCAACCAAGTGGCGACGCGTGGAGTGGCCGAGTGGTGATGAGGTGACCAACCGAGTGGGGATGTGCAGGGCGGCCGAGAGGTGATGAGGTAACCAACCGAGAGGCAACGCGCGGGGCGACCGAGTGGTGATGACGTGACCAATCAAGTAGCGACGCGCGGAGCGGCCGAATGGTTATGTGGTGACCATCAGAGTGGCGAGGCCCCCGAGTGGCGATGTGCGGAGCGGCCGAGTGGTGATGAGGCGACCAACCGAGTGGTGACGGGTGGAGCGGCCGAGTGGTGATGAGGTGACCAACCAAGTTGCGACGCGCGGGGCGGCCGAGTGGTGATGAGGTGACCAACCAAGTGGCGACGCGTGGAGTGGCCGAGTGGTGATGAGGTGACCAACCGAGTGGGGATGTGCAGGGCGGCCGAGAGGTGATGAGTTGATCAACCGAGTGGTGACGCGCGGAGCGGCCGAGTGGTGATGAGGTGACCAACCAAGTGGCGACGCGCGGAGCGGCTGAGTGGTGATGAGGTAACCAACAGAGAGGCAACGCGCGGGGCGGCCGAGTGGTGATGACGTGACCAATCAAGTAGCGACGCGCGGAGCCGCCGAATGGTTATGTGGTGACCAACGGAGTGGTGAGGCCCCCGAGTGGCGATGCGTGGAGCGGCCGAGTGGTGATGAGGAGACCAACCGAGAGGCAACGCGCGGGGGCGGCCGGGTGGTGATGAGGCGCCGACCGAGTGGTGATGAGGTGACCAACCAAGTGACGACGCGCGGAGCAGCCGAATGGTTATGAGGTGACCAACCGAGTGGCGACGCGCGGAGCGGTCGAATGGTGATGAGGGGACCAACCGAGTGGCGACGCGCGGAGCGTCCGAGTGGTGATGAGGAGACCAACCGAGTGGCGACGGGCGGAGCGGCCGAGTGGTGATGAGGTGACCAACCAAGTTGCGACGCGCGGAGTGGCCGAGTGGTGATGAGGTGACCGACCAAGTGGCGACGCGCGGAGCGGCCGAGTGGTGATCAGGTGACCAACCAAGTGACGACGCATGGAGCAGCCGAATGGTTATGAGTGGCGACGTCGGAGCGGCCGAATGGTGATGAGGTGACCAACCGAGTGGCTACGAGCGAAGCATCCGAGTGGTGATGAGGCGACCAACCGAGTGGCGACGTCGGAGCGGCCAAGTGGTGATGAGGTGACCAACCAAGAGGCAACGCGTGGGGCGGCCGGGTGGTGATGAGGTGACCAACGAAGTGGCGATGGGCGGAGAATCCGAGTGGTGATTAGGTGACCAAGCAAATGCGACTCTTGAGACGGCCGAGTGGTGATGAGATGACCAACCAAGTGGTGACGCGCGGGGCGGCCGTGTGGTGATGAGGTGACCAACCAAGTGGCGACGCCCGGGCGGCCGAGTGGTGATCAGGTGACCAACCGAGTGGCGATGCGCAGAGCGGCCGAGTGGTGATGAGGTGACCAACCGAGAGGCGATGTGCAGGGCGACCGAGTGGTGATGAGGTGACCAACCAAGTGACGACGCGCGTAGCAGCCGAATGGTTATGAGGTGACCAACCGAGTGGCGACGCACGGAGCGGCCGAATGGTGATGAGGGGACCAACCGAGTGGCGATGCGCGGAGCATCCGAGTGGTGATGAGGCGACCAACCGAGTGGCGACAGGCGGAGCGGCCGAGTGGTGATGAGGTGACCAACCAAGTTGCGACGCGCAGAGCGGCCGAGTGGTGATGAGGTGACCAACCAAGTGGCGACGCGTGGAGCGGCCGAGTGGTGATGAGGTGACCAAACGAGTGGGGAAGCGCGGGGGGGCCGAGAGGTGATGAGGTGATCAACCGAGTGGTGACGCGCGGAGCGGCCGAGTGGTGATGAGGTGACCAACCGAGTGGCGACGCGCGGAGCGGCCGAGTCGTGATGAGGTAACCTACCGAGAGGCACCGCGCGGGGCGGCTGAGTGGTGATGACGTGACCAATCAAGTAGCGACGCGTGGAACGGCTGAATGGTTATGTGGTGACCAACAGCGTGGCGAGGCCCCCGAGTGGCGACGCGCAGAGCGGCCGAGTGGTGATGAGGTGACCAACCGAGAGGCAACGCTCGGGGCGGCCGAGTGGTGATGAGGCGACCAACCGATTGGCGAGGCGTGAAGCCGCCAGTGGTGATGAGGTGACCAACCAAGTGCCGGTGCGTGGAGCGGCCGAGTGGTGATGAGGTGACCAATCGAGTGGCGACGCGCGGAGCGGCCGAGTGGTGATGAGGTGACCAACCGAGTGGCGACGCGTGGGGCGGCAGAAAGGTGACGAGGCAATCAACCGAGTGGCGACGAGCGGAGCGGTCGAGTGCTGATGAGGTGACCAACCCAGAGGCGACGGGCGAAGTGGCCGAGTGGTGATGAGGTGACCAACCGAGTGTCGATGCCCGGGAGGCAGAGTGGTGATGAGGTGACCAACCGAGTGGCGATGCGCAGAGCGGCCGAGTGGTGATGAGGTGACCAACCAAGAGGCGATGCGCAGGGCGACCGAGTGGTGATCAGGTGACCAACCAAGTGACGACGCATGGAGCAGCCGAATGGTAATGAGTGGTGACGCACGGAGCGGCCGAATGGTGATGAGGTGACCAACCGAGTGGCTACGCGCGAAGCATCCGAGTGGTGATGAGGCGACCAACCGAGTGGCGACATCGGAGCGGCCGAGTGGTGATGAGGTGATCAACGAAGTGGCGATGCGCGGAGAAGCCGAGTGGTGATTAGGTGACCAAGAAAATGCGACTCTTGAGATGGCCGAGTGGTGATGAGATGACCAACCAAGTGGTGACGCGCGGGGCGGCCGTGTGGTGATGAGGTGACCAACCGAGTGGCGACGCACGAAGTGGCCGAATGGTGATGAGGTGACCAACCGAGTGGCGACGTGCGGAGCGTCCGCGTGGTGATGAGGCGACCAACCGAGTGGTGACGGGCGGAGCGGCCGAGTGGTGATGAGGTGACCAACCAAGTTGCGACGCGCGGGGTGGCCGAGTGGTGATGAGGTGACCAACCAAGTGGCGACGCGCGGAGTGGCCGAGTGGTGATGAGGTGACCAACCGAGTGGGGATGCGCAGGGCGGCCGAGAGGTGATGAGTTGATCAACCGAGTGGTGACGCGCGGAGCGGTCGAGTGGTGATGAGGTGACCAACCAAGTGGCGACGCGCGGAGCGGCCGAGTGGTTATGAGGTAACCAACCGAGAGGCAACGCGCGGGGCGACCGAGTGGTGATGACGTGACCAATCAAGTAGCGACGCGCGGAGCGGCCGAATGGTTATGTGGTGACCATCAGAGTGGCGAGGCCCCCGAGTGGCGATGTGCGGAGCGGCCGAGTGGTGATGAGGCGACCAACTGAGTGGTGACGGGCGTAGCGGCCGAGTAGTGATGAGGTGACCAACCAAGTTGCGACGCGCGGGGCGGCCGAGTGGTGGTGAGGTGACCAACCAAGTGGCGACGTGTGGAGTGGCCGAGTGGTGATGAGGTGACCAACCGAGTGGGGATGTGCAGGGCGGTCGAGAGGTGATGAGGTAACCAACCGAGAGGCAACGCGCGGGGCGACCGAGTGGTGATGACGTGACCAATCAAGTAGCGACGCGCGGAGCGGCCGAATGGTTATGTGGTGACCATCAGAGTGGCGAGGCCCCCGAGTGGCGATGTGCGGAGCGGCCGAGTGGTGATGAGGCGACCAACCGAGTGGTGACGGGCGGAGCGGCTGAGTGGTGATGAGGTGACCAACCAAGTTGCGACGCGCGGGGCGGCCGAGTGGTGATGAGGTGACCAACCAAGTGGCGACGCGTGGAGTGGCCGAGTGGTGATGAGGTGACCAACCGAGTGGGGATGTGCAGGGCGGCCGAGAGGTGATGAGTTGATCAACCGAGTGGTGACGCGCGGAGCGGCCGAGTGGTGATGAGGTGACCAACCAAGTGGCGACGCGCGGAGCGGCTGAGTGGTGATGAGGTAACCAACCGAGAGGCAATGCGCGGGGCGGCCGAGTGGTGATGACGTGACCAATCAAGTAGCGACGCGCGGAGCGGCCGAATGGTTATGTGGTGACCAACGGAGTGGTGAGGCCCCCGAGTGGCGATGCGTGGAGCGGCCGAGTGGTGATGAGGAGACCAACCGAGAGGCAACGCGCGGGGGCGGCCGGGTGGTGATGAGGCGCCGACCGAGTAGTGATGAGGTGACCAACCAAGTGACGACGCGCGGAGCAGCCGAATGGTTATGGGTGACCAACCGAGTGGCGACGCGTGGAGCGGTTGAATGGTGATGAGGTGACCAACCGAGTGGCGACGCGCGGAGCGTCCGAGTGGTGATGAGGCGACCAACCGAGTGGCGACGGGCGGAGCGGCCGAGTGGTGATGAGGTGACCAACCAAGTTGCGACGCGCGGAGTGGCCGAGTGGTGATGAGGTGACCAACCAAGTGGCGACGCGCGGAGCGGCCGAGTGGTGATCAGGTGACCAACCAAGTGACGACGCATGGAGCAGCCGAATGGTTATGAGTGGCGACGTCGGAGCGGCCGAATGGTGATGAGGTGACCAACCGAGTGGCTACGCGCGAAGCATCCGAGTGGTGATGAGGCGACCAACCGAGTGGCGACGTCGGAGCGGCCAAGTGGTGATGAGGTGACCAACCAAGAGGCAACGCGTGGGGCGGCCGGGTGGTGATGAGGTGACCAACGAAGTGGCGATGCGCGGAGAATCCGAGTGGTGATTAGGTGACCAAGCAAATGCGACTCTTGAGACGGCCGAGTGGTGATGAGATGACCAACCAAGTGGTGACGCGCGGGGGCGGCCGTGTGGTGATGAGGTGACCAACCGAGTGGCGACGCCCGGGTGGCCGAGTGGTGATCAGGTGACCAACCGAGTGGCGATGCGCAGAGCGGCCGAGTGGTGATGAGGTGACCAACCGAGAGGCGATGTGCAGGGCGGCCGAGTGGTGATGAGGTGACCAACCAAGTGACGACGCGCGGAGCAGCCGAATGGTTATGAGGTGACCAACCGAGTGGCGACGCACGGAGCGGCCGAATGGTGATGAGGGGACCAACCGAGTGGCGATGCGCGGAGCGTCCGAGTGGTGATGAGGCGACCAACCGAGTGGCGACAGGCGGAGCGGCCGAGTGGTGATGAGGTGACCAACCAAGTTGCGACGCGCAGAGCGGCCGAGTGGTGATGAGGTGACCAACCAAGTGGCGACGCGTGGAGCGGCCGAGTGGTGATGAGGTGACCAAACGAGTGGGGATGCGCGGGGGGGCCGAGAGGTGATGAGGTGATCAACCGAGTGGTGACGCGCGGAGCGGCCGAGTGGTGATGAGGTGACCAACCGAGTGGCGACGCGCGGAGCGGCCGAGTCGTGATGAGGTAACCTACCGAGAGGCACCGCGCGGGGCGGCCGAGTGGTGATGACGTGACCAATCAAGTAGCGACGCGTGGAACGGCTGAATGGTTATGTGGTGACCAACAGCGTGGCGAGGCCCCCGAGTGGCGACGCGCAGAGCTGCCGAGTGGTGATGAGGTGACCAACCGAGAGGCAACGCTCGGGGCGGCCGAGTGGTGATGAGGCGACCAACCGATTGGCGAGGCGCAAAGCCGCCAGTGGTGATGAGGTGACCAACCGAGTGCCGGTGCGTGGAGCGGCCGAGTGGTGATGAGGTGACCAATCGAGTGGCGACGCGCGGAGCGGCCGAGTGGTGATGAGGTGACCAACCGAGTGGCGACGCGTGGGGCGGCAGAAAGTTGACGAGGCAATCAACCGAGTGGCGACGAGCGGAGCGGTCGAGTGCTGATGAGGTGACCAACCCAGAGGCGACGGGCGAAGTGGCCGAGTGGTGATGAGGTGACCAACCGAGTGTCGATGCCCGGGAGGCAGAGTGGTGATGAGGTGACCAACCGAGTGGCGATGCGCAGAGCGGCCGAGTGGTGATGAGGTGACCAACCAAGAGGCGATGCGCAGGGCGACCGAGTGGTGATTAGGTGACCAACCAAGTGACGACGCATGGAGCAGCCGAATGGTTATGAGTGGTGACGCACGGAGCGGCCGAATGGTGATGAGGTGACCAACCGAGTGGCTACGCGCGAAGCATCCGAGTGGTGATGAGGCGACCAACCGAGTGGCGACATCGGAGCGGCCGAGTGGTGATGAGGTGATCAACGAAGTGGCGATGCGCGGAGAAGCCGAGTGGTGATTAGGTGACCAAGAAAATGCGACTCTTGAGATGGCCGAGTGGTGATGAGATGACCAACCAAGTGGTGACGCGCGGGGCGGCCGTGTGGTGATGAGGTGACCAACCGAGTGGCGACGCACGAAGCGGCCGAATGGTGATGAGGTGACCAACCGAGTGGCGACGTGCGGAGCGTCCGCGTGGTGATGAGGCGACCAACCGAGTGGTGACGGGCGGAGCGGCCGAGTGGTGATGAGGTGACCAACCAAGTTGCGACGCGCGGGGTGGCCGAGTGGTGATGAGGTGACCAACCAAGTGGCGACGCGCGGAGAGGCCGAGTGGTGATGAGGTGACCAACCGAGTGGGGATGCGCAGGGCGGCCGAGAGGTGATGAGTTGATCAACCGAGTGGTGACGCGCGGAGCGGTCGAGTGGTGATGAGGTGACCAACCAAGTGGCGACGCGCGGAGCGGCCGAGTGGTTATGAGGTAACCAACCGAGAGGCAACGCGCGGGGCGACCGAGTGGTGATGATGTGACCAATCAAGTAGCGACGCGCGGAGCGGCCGAATGGTTATGTGGTGACCATTAGAGTGGCGAGGCCCCCGAGTGGCGATGTGCGGAGCGGCCGAGTGGTGATGAGGCGACCAACCGAGTGGTGACGGGCGGAGCGGCCGAGTGGTGATGAGGTGACCAACCAAGTTGCGACGCGCGGGGCGGCCGAGTGGTGGTGAGGTGACCAACCAAGTGGCGACGCGTGGAGTGGCCGAGTGGTGATGAGGTGACCAACCGAGTGGGGATGTGCAGGGCGGCCGAGAGGTGATGAGGTAACCAACCGAGAGGCAACGCGCGGGGCGACCGAGTGGTGATGACGTGACCAATCAAGTAGCGACGCGCGGAGCGGCCGAATGGTTATGTGGTGACCATCAGAGTGGCGAGGCCCCCGAGTGGCGATGTGCGGAGCGGCCGAGTGGTGATGAGGCGACCAACCGAGTGGTGACGGGCGGAGCGGCCGAGTGGTGATGAGGTGACCAACCAAGTTGCGACGCGCGGGGCGGCCGAGTGGTGATGAGGTGACCAACCAAGTGGCGACGCGTGGAGTGGCCGAGTGGTGATGAGGTGACCAACCGAGTGGGGATGTGCAGGGCGGCCGAGAGGTGATGAGTTGATCAACCGAGTGGTGACGCGCGGAGCGGCCGAGTGGTGATGAGGTGACCAACCAAGTGGCGACGCGCGGAGCGGCTGAGTGGTGATGAGGTAACCAACCGAGAGGCAACGCGCGGGGCGGCCGAGTGGTGATGACGTGACCAATCAAGTAGCGACGCGCGGAGCGGCCGAATGGTTATGTGGTGACCAACGGAGTGGTGAGGCCCCCGAGTGGCGATGCGTGCAGCGGCCGAGTGGTGATGAGGAGACCAACCGAGAGGCAACGCGCGGGGGCGGCCGGGTGGTGATGAGGCGCCGACCGAGTAGTGATGAGGTGACCAACCAAGTGACGACGCGCGGAGCAGCCGAATGGTTATGAGGTGACCAACCGAGTGGCGACGCGTGGAGCGGTCGAATGGTGATGAGGTGACCAACCGAGTGGCGACGCGCGGAGCGTCCGAGTGGTGATGAGGCGACCAACCGAGTGGCGACGGGCGGAGCGGCCGAGTGGTGATGAGGTGACCAACCAAGTTGCGACGCGCGGAGTGGCCGAGTGGTGATGAGGTGACCAACCAAGTGGTGACGCGCGGAGCGGCCGAGTGGTGATCAGGTGACCAACCAAGTGACGACGCATGGAGCAGCCGAATGGTTATGAGTGGCGATGTCGGAGCGGCCGAATGGTGATGAGGTGACCAACCGAGTGGCTACGCGCGAAGCATCCGAGTGGTGATGAGGCGACCAACCGAGTGGCGACGTCGGAGCGGCCAAGTGGTGATGAGGTGACCAACCAAGAGGCAACGCGTGGGGCGGCCGGGTGGTGATGAGGTGACCAACGAAGTGGCGATGCGCGGAGAATCCGAGTGGTGATTAGGTGACCAAGCAAATGCGACTCTTGAGACGGCCGAGTGGTGATTAGATGACCAACCAAGTGGTGACGCGCGGGGCGGCCGTGTGGTGATGAGGTGACCAACCGAGTGGCGACGCCCGGGCGGCCGAGTGGTGATCAGGTGACCAACCGAGTGGCGATGCGCAGAGCGGCCGAGTGGTGATGAGGTGACCAACCGAGAGGCGATGTGCAGGGCGGCCGAGTGGTGATGAGGTGACCAACCAAGTGACGACGCGGGGAGCAGCCGAATGGTTATGAGGTGACCAACCGAGTGGCGACGCACGGAGCGGCCGAATGGTGATGAGGGGACCAACCGAGTGGCGATGCGCGGAGCGTCCGAGTGGTGGTGAGGCGACCAACCGAGTGGCGACAGGCGGAGCGGCCGAGTGGTGATGAGGTGACCAACCAAGTTGTGACGCGCAGAGCGGCCGAGTGGTGATGAGGTGACCAACCAAGTGGCGACGCGTGGAGCGGCCGAGTGGTGATGAGGTGACCAAACGAATGGGGATGCGCGGGGGGGCCGAGAGGTGATGAGGTGATCAACCGAGTGGTGACGCGCGGAGCGGCCGAGTGGTGATGAGGTGACCAACCGAGTGGCGACGCGCGGAGCGGCCGAGTCGTGATGAGGTAACCTACCGAGAGGCACCACGCGGGGCGGCCGAGTGGTGATGACGTGACCAATCAAGTAGCGACGCGTGGAACGGCTGAATGGTTATGTGGTGACCAACAGCGTGGCGAGGCCCCCGAGTGGCGACGCGCAGAGCGGCCGAGTGGTGATGAGGTGACCAACCGAGAGGCAACGCTCGGGGCGGCCGAGTGGTGATGAGGCGACCAACCGATTGGCGACGCGCGAAGCCGCCAGTGGTGATGAGGTGACCAACCGAGTGCCGGTGCGTGGAGCGGCCGAGTGGTGATGAGGTGACCAATCGAGTGGCGACGCGCGGAGCGGCCGAGTGGTGATGAGGTGACCAACCGAGTGACGACGCGTGGGGCGGCAGAAAGGTGACGAGGCAATCAACCGAGTGGCGACGAGCGGAGCGGTCGAGTGCTGATGAGGTGACCAACCCAGAGGCGACGGGCGAAGTGGCCGAGTGGTGATGAGGTGACCAACCGACTGTCGATGCCCGGGAGGCAGAGTGGTGATGAGGTGACCAACCGAGTGGCGATGCGCAGAGCGGCCGAGTGGTGATGAGGTGACCAACCAAGAGGCGATGCGCAGAGCGACCGAGTGGTGATCAGGTGACCAACCAAGTGACGACGCATGGAGCAGCCGAATGGTTATGAGTGGTGACGCACGGAGCGGCCGAATGGTGATGAGGTGACCAACCGAGTGGCTACGCGCGAAGCATCCGAGTGGTGATGAGGCGACCAACTGAGTGGCGACATCGGAGCGGCCGAGTGGTGATGAGGTGATCAACGAAGTGGCGATGCGCGGAGAAGCCGAGTGGTGATTAGGTGACCAAGAAAATGCGACTCTTGAGACGGCCGAGTGGTGATGAGATGACCAACCAAGTGGTGACGCGCGGGGCGACCGTGTGGTGATGAGGTGACCAACCGAGTGGCGACGCACGAAGCGGCCGAATGGTGATGAGGTGACCAACTGAGTGGCGACGTGCGGAGCGTCCGCGTGGTGATGAGGCGACCAACCGAGTGGTGACGGGCGGAGCGGCCGAGTGGTGATGAGGTGACCAACCAAGTTGCGACGCGCGGGGTGGCCGAGTGGTGATGAGGTGACCAACCAAGTGGCGACGCGCGGAGTGGCCGAGTGGTGATGAGTTGATCAACCGAGTGGTGACGCGCGGAGCGGTCGAGTGGTGATGTGGTGACCAACCAAGTGGCGACGCGCGGAGCGGCCGAGTGGTGATGAGGTAACCAACCGAGAGGCAACGCGCGGGGCGACCGAGTGGTGATGACGTGACCAATCAAGTAGCGACGCGCGGAGCGGCCGAATGGTTATGTGGTGACCATCAGAGTGGCGAGGCCCCCGAGTGGCGATGTGCGGAGCGGCCGAGTGGTGATGAGGCGACCAACCGAGTGGTGACGGGCGGAGCGGCCGAGTGGTGATGAGGTGACCAACCAAGTTGCGACGCGCGGGGCGGCCGAGTGGTGATGAGGTGACCAACCAAGTGGCGACGCGTGGAGTGGCCGAGTGGTGATGAGGTGACCAACCGAGTGGGGATGTGCAGGGCGGCCGAGAGGTGATGAGGTAACCAACCGAGAGGCAACGCGCGGGGCGACCGAGTGGTGATGACGTGACCAATCAAGTAGCGACGCGCGGAGCGGCCGAATGGTTATGTGGTGACCATCAGAGTGGCGAGGCCCCCGAGTGGCGATGTGCGGAGCGGCCGAGTGGTGATGAGGCGACCAACCGAGTGGTGACGGGCGGAGCGGCCGAGTGGTGATGAGGTGACCAACCAAGTTGCGACGCGCGGGGCGGCCGAGTGGTGATGAGGTGACCAACCAAGTGGCGACGCGTGGAGTGGCCGAGTGGTGATGAGGTGACCAACCGAGTGGGGATGTGCAGGGCGGCCGAGAGGTGATGAGTTGATCAACCGAGTGGTGACGCGCAGAGCGGCCGAGTGGTGATGAGGTGACCAACCAAGTGGCGACGCGCGGAGCGGTTGAGTGGTGATGAGGTAACCAACCGAGAGGCAACGCGCGGGGCGGCCGAGTGGTGATGACGTGACCAATCAAGTAGCGACGCGCGGAGCGGCCGAATGGTTATGTGGTGACCAACGGAGTGGTGAGGCCCCCGAGTGGCGATGCGTGGAGCGGCCGAGTGGTGATGAGGAGACCAACCGAGAGGCAACGCGCGGGGGCGGCCGGGTGGTGATGAGGCGCCGACCGAGTAGTGATGAGGTGACCAACCAAGTGACGACGCGCGGAGCAGCCGAATGGTTATGAGGTGACCAACCGAGTGGCGAGGCGCGGAGCGGTCGAATGGTGATGAGGTGACCAACCGAGTGGCGACGCGCGGAGCGTCCGAGTGGTGATGAGGCGACCAACCGAGTGGCGACGGGCGGAGCGGCCGAGTGGTGATGAGGTGACCAACCAAGTTGCGACGCGCGGAGTGGCCGAGTGGTGATGAGGTGACCAACCAAGTGGCGACGCGCGGAGCGGCCGAGTGGTGATCAGGTGACCAACCAAGTGACGACGCATGGAGCAGCCGAATGGTTATGAGTGGCGACGTCGGAGCGGCCGAATGGTGATGAGGTGACCAACCGAGTGGCTACGCGCGAAGCATCCGAGTGGTGATGAGGCGACCAACCGAGTGGCGACGTCGGAGCGGCCAAGTGGTGATGAGGTGACCAACCAAGAGGCAACGCGTGGGGCGGCCGGGTGGTGATGAGGTGACCAACGAAGTGGCGATGCGCGGAGAATCCGAGTGGTGATTAGGTGACCAAGCAAATGCGACTCTTGAGACGGCCGAGTGGTGATGAGATGACCAACCAAGTGGTGACGCGCGGGGCGGCCGTGTGGTGATGAGGTGACCAACCGAGTGGCGACGCCCGGGCGGCCGAGTGGTGATCAGGTGACCAACCGAGTGGCGATGCGCAGAGCGGCCGAGTGGTGATGAGGTGACCAACCGAGAGGCGATGTGCAGGGCGACCGAGTGGTGATGAGGTGACCAACCAAGTGACGACGCGCGGAGCAGCCGAATGGTTATGAGGTGACCAACCGAGTGGCGACGCACCGAGCGGCCGAATGGTGATGAGGGGACCAACCGAGTGGCGATGCGCGGAGCGTCCGAGTGGTGATGAGGCGACCAACCGAGTGGCGACATGCGGAGCGGCCGAGTGGTGATGAGGTGACCAACCAAGTTGCGACGCGCAGAGCGGCCGAGTGGTGATGAGGTGACCAACCAAGTGGCGACGCGTGGAGCGGCCGAGTGGTGATGAGGTGACCAAACGAGTGGGGATGCGCGGGGGGGCCGAGAGGTGATGAGGTGATCAACCGAGTGGTGACGCGCGGAGCGGCCGAGTGGTGATGAGGTAACCAACCGAGAGGCAACACGCGGGGCGGCGGAGTGGAGATAAAGTGACCAATCAAGTAGCGACGCGCGGAGCAGCCGAATGGTTATGAGGTGACCAACCGAGTGGCGACGCGCGGAGCGGCGGAGTGGTGATGAGGTGACCAACCGAGAGGCAACGCGTGGGGCGGCCTAGTGGTGATGAGGCGACCAACTAGTTGGCGACGCAAGAAGCGGCCAGTGGTGATGAGGTGACCAACCGAGTGGCGGCGCGTGGAGCGGCCGAGTGGTGATGAGGTGACCAATCGAGTGGCGACGCGCGGAGCGGCCCAGTGGTGATGAGGTGACCAACCGAGTGAAGACGCGTGGGGCGGCCGAGAGGTGACGAGGCAATCAACCGAGTGATGACGCGCGGAGCAGTCGAGTGATGATGAGGCGATCAACCGAGTGACGACGCGCGGAGCGGCTAAGCGGTGATGAGGTGACCAACCGAGTGGCGACGCCCGGGCGGCCGAGTGGTGATCAGGTGACCAACCGAGTGGCGATGCGCAGAGCGGCCGAGTGGTGATGAGGTGACCAACCGAGAGGCGATGTCCAGGGCGACCGAGTGGTGATGAGGTGACCAACCAAGTGACGACGCGTGGAGCAGCCGAATGGTTATGAGGTGACCAACTGAGTGGCAACGCACGGAGCGGCCGAATGGTGATGAGGGGACCAACCGAGTGGCGATGCGCGGACCGTCTGAGTGGTGATGAGGCGACCAACCGAGTGAAGACTGGCGGAGCGGCCGAGTGGTGATGAGGTGACCAACCAAGTTGCGACGCGCGGAGCGGCCGAGTGGTGATCAGGTGACCAACCAAGTGGCGACGCGTGGAGCGGCCGAGTGGTGATGAGGTGACCAAACGAGTGGGGATGCGCGGGGGGGCCGAGAGGTGATGAGGTGATCAACCGAGTGGTGACGCGCGGAGCGGCCGAGTGGTGATGAGGTGACCAACCGAGTGGCGACGCGCGGAGCGGCCGAGTCGTGATGAGGTAACCAACCGAGAGGCACCGCGCGGGGCGGCCGAGTGGTGATGACGTGACCAATCAAGTAGCGACGCGTGGAATGGCCGAATGGTTATGTGGTGACCAACAGCGTGGCGAGGCCCCCGAGTGGCGACGCGCAGAGCGGCCGAGTGGTGATGAGGTGACCAACCAAGAGGCGATGCGCAGAGCGACCGAGTGGTGATCAGGTGACCAACCAAGTGACGACGCATGGAGCAGCCGAATGGTTATGAGTGGTGACGCACGGAGCGGCCGAATGGTGATGAGGTGACCAACCGAGTGGCTACGCGCGAAGCATCCGTGTGGTGATGAGGCGACCAACTGAGTGGCGACATCGGAGCGGCCGAGTGGTGATGAGGTGATCAACGAAGTGGCGATGCGCGGAGAAGCCGAGTGGTGATTAGGTGACCAAGAAAATGCGACTCTTGAGACGGCCGAGTGGTGATGAGATGACCAACCAAGTGGTGACGCGCGGGGCGACCGTGTGGTGATGAGGTGACCAACCGAGTGGCGACGCACGAAGCGGCCGAATGGTGATGAGGTGACCAACTGAGTGGCGACGTGCGGAGCGTCCGCGTGGTGATGAGGCGACCAACCGAGTGGTGACGGGCGGAGCGGCCGAGTGGTGATGAGGTGACCTACCAAGTTGCGACGCGCGGGGTGGCCGAGTGGTGATGAGGTGACCAACCAAGTGGCGACGCGCGGAGTGGCCGAGTGGTGATGAGGTGACCAACCGAGTGGGGATGCACAGGGCGGCCGAGAGGTGATGAGTTGATCAACCGAGTGGTGACGCGCGGAGCGGTCGAGTGGTGATGTGGTGACCAACCAAGTGGCGACGCGCGGAGCGGCCGAGTGGTGATGAGGTAACCAACCGAGAGGCAACGCGCGGGGCGACCGAGTGGTGATGACGTGACCAATCAAGTAGCGACGCGCGGAGCGGCCGAATGGTTATGTGGTGACCATCAGAGTGGCGAGGCCCCCGAGTGGCGATGTGCGGAGCGGCCGAGTGGTGATGAGGCGACCAACCGAGTGGTGACGGGCGGAGCGGCCGAGTGGTGATGAGGTGACCAACCAAGTTGCGACGCGCGGGGCGGCCGAGTGGTGATGAGGTGACCAACCAAGTGGCGACGCGTGGAGTGGCCGAGTGGTGATGAGGTGACCAACCGAGTGGGGATGTGCAGGGCGGCCGAGAGGTGATGAGGTAACCAACCGAGAGGCAACGCGCGGGGCGACCGAGTGGTGATGACGTGACCAATCAAGTAGCGACGCGCGGAGCGGCCGAATGGTTATGTGGTGACCATCAGAGTGGCGAGGCCCCCGAGTGGCGATGTGCGGAGCGGCCGAGTGGTGATGAGGCGACCAACCGAGTGGTGACGGGCGGAGCGGCCGAGTGGTGATGAGGTGACCAACCAAGTTGCGACGCGCGGGGCGGCCGAGTGGTGATGAGGTGACCAACCAAGTGGCGACGCGTGGAGTGGCCGAGTGGTGATGAGGTGACCAACCGAGTGGGGATGTGCAGGGCGGCCGAGAGGTGATGAGTTGATCAACCGAGTGGTGACGCGCGGAGCGGCCGAGTGGTGATGAGGTGACCAACCAAGTGGCGACGCGCGGAGCGGTTGAGTGGTGATGAGGTAACCAACCGAGAGGCAACGCGCGGGGCGGCCGAGTGGTGATGACGTGACCAATCAAGTAGCGACGCGCGGAGCGGCCGAATGGTTATGTGGTGACCAACGGAGTGGTGAGGCCCCCGAGTGGCGATGCGTGGAGCGGCCGAGTGGTGATGAGGAGACCAACCGAGAGGCAACGCGCGGGGGCGGCCGGGTGGTGATGAGGCGCCGACCGAGTACTGATGAGGTGACCAACCAAGTGACGACGCGCGGAGCAGCCGAATGGTTATGAGGTGACCAACCGAGTGGCGAGGCGCGGAGCGGTCGAATGGTGATGAGGTGACCAACCGAGTGGCGACGCGCGGAGCGTCCGAGTGGTGATGAGGCGACCAACCGAGTGGCGACGGGCGGAGCGGCCGAGTGGTGATGAGGTGACCAACCAAGTTGCGACGCGCGGAGTGGCCGAGTGGTGATGAGGTGACCAACCAAGTGGCGACGCGCGGAGCGGCCGAGTGGTGATCAGGTGACCAACCAAGTGACGACGCATGGAGCAGCCGAATGGTTATGAGTGGCGACGTCGGAGCGGCCGAATGGTGATGAGGTGACCAACCGAGTGGCTACGCGCGAAGCATCCGAGTGGTGATGAGGCGACCAACCGGGTGGCGACGTCGGAGCGGCCAAGTGGTGATGAGGTGACCAACCAAGAGGCAACGCGTGGGGCGGCCGGGTGGTGATGAGGTGACCAACGAAGTGGCGATGCGCGGAGAATCCGAGTGGTGATTAGGTGACCAAGCAAATGCGACTCTTGAGACGGCCGAGTGGTGATGAGATGACCAACCAAGTGGTGACGCGCGGGGCGGCCGTGTGGTGATGAGGTGACCAACCGAGTGGCGACGCCCGGGCGGCCGAGTGGTGATCAGGTGACCAACCGAGTGGCGATGCGCAGAGCGGCCGAGTGGTGATGAGGTGACCAACCGAGAGGCGATGTGCAGGGCGACCGAGTGGTGATGAGGTGACCAACCAAGTGACGACGCGCGGAGCAGCCGAATGGTTATGAGGTGACCAACCGAGTGGCGACGCACGGAGCGGCCGAATGGTGATGAGGGGACCAACCGAGTGGCGATGCGCGGAGCGTCCGAGTGGTGATGAGGCGACCAACCGAGTGGCGACATGCGGAGCGGCCGAGTGGTGATGAGGTGACCAACCAAGTTGCGACGCGCAGAGCGGCCGAGTGGTGATGAGGTGACCAACCAAGTGGCGACGCGTGGAGCGGCCGAGTGGTGATGAGGTGACCAAACGAGTGGGGATGCGCGGGGGGGCCGAGAGGTGATGAGGTGATCAACCGAGTGGTGACGCGCGGAGCGGCCGAGTGGTGATGAGGTAACCAACCGAGAGGCAACACGCGGGGCGGCGGAGTGGAGATAAAGTGACCAATCAAGTAGCGACGCGCGGAGCAGCCGAATGGTTATGAGGTGACCAACCGAGTGGCGACGCGCGGAGCGGCGGAGTGGTGATGAGGTGACCAACCGAGAGGCAACGCGTGGGGCGGCCTAGTGGTGATGAGGCGACCAACCAGTTGGCGACGCACGAAGCGGCCAGTGGTGATGAGGTGACCAACCGAGTGGCGGCGCGCGGAGCGGCCGAGTGGTGATGAGGTGACCAATCGAGTGGCGACGCGCGGAGCGGCCCAGTGGTGATGAGGTGACCAACCGAGTGAAGACGCGTGGGGCGGCCGAGAGGTGACGAGGCAATCAACCGAGTGATGACGCGCGGAGCAGTCGAGTGATGATGAGGCGATCAACCGAGTGACGACGCGCGGAGCGGCTAAGCGGTGATGAGGTGACCAACCGAGTGGCGACGCCCGGGCGGCCGAGTGGTGATCAGGTGACCAACCGAGTGGCGATGCGCAGAGCGGCCGAGTGGTGATGAGGTGACCAACCGAGAGGCGATGTCCAGGGCGACCGAGTGGTGATGAGGTGACCAACCAAGTGACGACGCGCGGAGCAGCCGAATGGTTATGAGGTGACCAACTGAGTGGCAACGCACGGAGCGGCCGAATGGTGATGAGGGGACCAACCGAGTGGCGATGCGCGGAGCGTCTGAGTGGTGATGAGGCGACCAACCGAGTGGCGACTGGCGGAGCGGCCGAGTGGTGATGAGGTGACCAACCAAGTGGCGACGCGTGGAGCGGCCGAGTGGTGATGAGGTGACCAAACGAGTGGGGATGCGCGGGGGGGCCGAGAGGTGATGAGGTGATCAACCGAGTGGTGACGCGCGGAGCGGCCGAGTGGTGATGAGGTGACCAACCGAGTGGCGACGCGCGGAGCGGCCGAGTCGTGATGAGGTAACCAACCGAGAGGCACCGCGCGGGGCGGCCGAGTGGTGATGACGTGACCAATCAAGTAGCGACGCGTGGAATGGCCGAATGGTTATGTGGTGACCAACAGCGTGGTGAGGCCCCCGAGTGGCGACGCGCAGAGCGGCCGAGTGGTGATGAGGTGACCAACCGAGAGGCAACGCTCGGGGCGGCCGAGTGGTGATTAGGCGACCAACCGATTGGCGAGGCGCGAAGCCGCCAGTGGTGATGAGGTGACCAACCGAGTGGCGGTGCGTGGAGCGGCCGAGTGGTGATGAGGTGACCAATCGAGTGGCGACGCGCGGAGCGGCCGAGTGGTGATGAGGTGACCAACCGAGTGGTGATGCGTGGGGCGGCAGAAAGGTGACGAGGCAATCAACCGAGTGGCGACGAGCTGAGCGGTCGAGTGCTGATGAGGTGACCAACCCAGAGGCGACAGGCGAAGTGGCCGAGTGGTGATGAGGTGACCAACCGAGTGTTGATGCCCGGGAGGCAGAGTGGTGATGAGGTGACCAACCGAGTGGCGATGCGCAGAGCGGCCGAGTGGTGATGAGGTGACCAACCAAGAGGCGATGCGCAGGGCGACCGAGTGGTGATCAGGTGACCAACCAAGTGACGACACATGGAGCAGCCGAATGGTTATGAGTGGTGACGCACAGAGCGGCCGAATGGTGATGAGGTGACCAACCGAGTGGCTACGCGCGAAGCATTCGAGTGGTGATGAGGCGACCAACCGAGTGGCGACATCGGAGCGGCCGAGTGGTGATGAGGTGATCAACGAAGTGGTGATGCGCGGAGAAGCCGAGTGGTGATTAGGTGACCAAGTAATTGCGACTCTTGAGACGGCCGAGTGGTGATGAGATGACCAACCAAGTGGTGACGCGCGGGGCGGCCGAATGGTTATGTGGTGACCATCAGAGTGGCGAGGCCCCCGAGTGGCGATGTGCGGAGCGGCTGAGTGGTGATGAGGCGACCAACCGAGTGGTGACGGGCGGAGCGGCCGAGTGGTGATGAGGTGACCAACCAAGTTGCGACGCGCGGGGCGGCCGAGTGGTGGTGAGGTGACCAACCAAGTGGCGACGCGTGGAGTGGCCGAGTGGTGATGAGGTGACCAACCGAGTGGGGATGTGCAGGGCGGCCGAGAGGTGATGAGGTAACCAACCGAGAGGCAACGCGCAGGGCGACCGAGTGGTGATGACGTGACCAATCAAGTAGCGACGCGCGGAGCGGCCGAATGGTTATGTGGTGACCATCAGAGTGGCGAGGCCCCCGAGTGGCGATGTGCGGAGCGGCCGAGTGGTGATGAGGCGACCAACCGAGTGGTGACGGGCGGAGCGGCCGAGTGGTGATGAGGTGACCAACCAAGTTGCGACGCGCGGGGCGGCCGAGTGGTGATGAGGTGACCAACCAAGTGGCGACGCGTGGAGTGGCCGAGTGGTGATGAGGTGACCAACCGAGTGGGGATGTGCAGGGCGGCCGAGAGGTGATGAGTTGATCAACCGAGTGGTGACGCGCGGAGCGGCCGAGTGGTGATGAGGTGACCAACCAAGTAGCGACGCGCGGAGCGGCCGAATGGTTATGTGGTGACCAACGGAGTGGTGAGGCCCCCGAGTGGCGATGCGTGGAGCGGCCGAGTGGTGATGAGGAGACGAACCGAGAGGCAACGCGCGGGGGCGGCCGGGTGGTGATGAGGCGCCGACCGAGTAGTGATGAGGTGACCAACCAAGTGACGACGCGCGGAGCAGCCGAATGGTTATGAGGTGACTAACCGAGTGGCGACGCGTGGAGCGGTCGAATGGTGATGAGGTGACCAACCGAGTGGCGACGCGCGGAGCGTCCGAGTGGTGATGAGGCGACCAACCGAGTGGCGACGGGCGGAGCGGCCGAGTGGTGATGAGGTGACCAACTAAGTTGCGACGCGCGGAGTGGCCGAGTGGTGATGAGGTGACCAACCAAGTGGCGACGCGCGGAGCGGCCGAGTGGTGATCAGGTGACCAACCAAGTGACGACGCATGGAGCAGCCGAATGGTTATGAGTGGCGACGTCGGAGCGGCCGAATGGTGATGAGGTGACCAACCGAGTGGCTACGCGCGAAGCATCCGAGTGGTGATGAGGCGACCAACCGAGTGGCGACGTCGGAGCGGCCAAGTGGTGATGAGGTGACCAACCAAGAGGCAACGCGTGGGGCGGCCGGGTGGTGATGAGGTGACCAACGAAGTGGCGATGCGCGGAGAATCCGAGTGGTGATTAGGTGACCAAGCAAATGCGACTCTTGAGACGGCCGAGTGGTGATGAGATGACCAACCAAGTGGTGACGCGCGGGGCGGCCGTGTGGTGATGAGGTGACCAACCGAGTGGCGATGCTCGGGCGGCCGAGTGGTGATCAGGTGACCAACCGAGTGGCGATGCGCAGAGCGGCCGAGTGGTGATGAGGTGACCAACCGAGAGGCGATGTGCAGGGCGGCCGAGTGGTGATGAGGTGAGCAACCAAGTGACGACGCGCGGAGCAGCCGAATGGTTATGAGGTGACCAACCGAGTGGCGACGCACGGAGCGGCCGAATGGTGATGAGGGGACCAACCGAGTGGCGATGCGCGGAGCGTCCGAGTGGTGATGAGGCGACCAACCGAGTGGCGACAGGCGGAGCGGCCGAGTGGTGATGAGGTGACCAACCAAGTTGCGACGCGCAGAGCGGCCGAGTGGTGATGAGGTGACCAACCAAGTGGCGACGCGTGGAGCGGCCGAGTGGTGATGAGGTGACCAAACGAGTGGGGATGCGCGGGGGGGCCGAGAGGTGATGAGGTGATCAACCGAGTGGTGACGCGCGGAGCGGCCGAGTGGTGATGAGGTGACCAACCGAGTGGCGACGCGCGGAGCGGCCGAGTCATGATGAGGTAACCTACCGAGAGGCACCGCGCGGGGCGGCCGAGTGGTGATGACGTGACCAATCAAGTAGCGACGCGTGGAACGGCTGAATGGTTATGTGGTGACCAACAGCGTGGCGAGGCCCCCGAGTGGCGACGCGCAGAGCGGCCGAGTGGTGATGAGGTGACCAACCGAGAGGCAACGCTCGGGGCGGCCGAGTGGTGATGAGGCGACCAACCGATTGGCGAGGCGCGAAGCCGCCAGTGGTGATGAGGTGACCAACCGAGTGCCGATGCGTGGAGCGGCCGAGTGGTGATGAGGTGACCAATCGAGTGGCGACGCGCGGAGCGGCCGAGTGGTGATGAGGTGACCAACCGAGTGGCGACGCGTGGGGCGGCAGAAAGGTGACGAGGCAATCAACCGAGTGGCGACGAGCGGAGCGGTCGAGTGCTGATGAGGTGACCAACCCAGAGGCGACGGGCGAAGTGGCCGAGTGGTGATGAGGTGACCAACCGAGTGTCGATGCCCGGGAGGCAGAGTGGTGATGAGGTGACCAACCGAGTGGCGATGCGCAGAGCGGCCGAGTGGTGATGAGGTGACCAACCAAGAGGCGATGCGCAGGGCGACCGAGTGGTGATCAGGTGACCAACCAAGTGACGACACATGGAGCAGCCGAATGGTTATGAGTGGTGACGCACGGAGCTACCGAATGGTGATGAGGTGACCAACCGAGTGGCTACGCGCGAAGCATCCGAGTGGTGATGAGGCGACCAACCGAGTGGCGACATCGGAGCGGCCGAGTGGTGATGAGGTGATCAACGAAGTGGTGATGCGCGGAGAAGCCGAGTGGTGATTAGGTGACCAAGCAAATGCGATTCTTGAGACGGCCGAGTGGTGATGAGATGACCAACCAAGTGGTGACGCGCGGGGCGGCCGTGTGGTGATGAGGTGACCAACCGAGTGGCGACGCACGAAGCGGCCGAATGGTGATGAGGTGACCAACCGAGTGGTGACGTGCGGAGCGTCCGCGTGGTGATGAGGCGACCAACCGAGTGGTGACGGGCGGAGCGGCCGAGTGGTGATGAGGTGACCAACCAAGTTGCGACGCGCGGGGTGGCCGAGTGGTGATGAGGTGACCAACCAAGTGGCGACGCGCGGAGTGGCCGAGTGGTGATGAGGTGACCAACCGAGTGGGGATGCGCAGGGCGGCCGAGAGGTGATGAATTGATCAACCGAGTGGTGACGCGCGGAGCGGTCGAGTGGTGATGAGGTGACCAACCAAGTGGCGACGCGTGGAGCGGCCGAGTGGTGATGAGGTAACCAACCGAGAGGCAACGCGCGGGGCGACCGAGTGGTGATGACGTGACCAATCAAGTAGCGACGCGCGGAGCGGCCGAATGGTTATGTGGTGACCATCAGAGTGGCGAGGCCCCCGAGTGGCGATGTGCGGAGCGGCCGAGTGGTGATGAGGCGACCAACCGAGTGGTGACGGGCGGAGCGGCCAAGTGGTGACGAGGTGACCAACCAAGTTGCGACGCGCGGGGCGGCCGAGTGGTGATGAGGTGACCAACCAAGTGGCGACGCGTGGAGTTGCCGAGTGGTGATGAGGTGACCAACCGAGTGGGGATGTGCAGGGCGGCCGAGAGGTGATGAGGTAACCAACCGAGAGGCAACGCGCGGGGCGACCGAGTGGTGATGACGTGACCAATCAAGTAGCGATGCGCGGAGCGGCCGAATGGTTATGTGGTGACCATCAGAGTGGCGAGGCCCCCGAGTGGCGATGCGTGGAGCGGCCGAGTGGTGATGAGGAGACCAACCGAGAGGCAACGCGCGGGGGCGGCCGGGTGGTGATGAGGCGCCGACCGAGTAGTGATGAGGTGACCAACCAAGTGACGACGCGCGGAGCAGCCGAATGGTTATGAGGTGACCAACCGAGTGGCGACGCGTGGAGCGGTCGAATGGTGATGAGGTGACCAACCGAGTGGCGACGCGCGGAGCGTCCGAGTGGTGATGAGGCGACCAACCGAGTGGCGACGGGCGGAGCGGCCGAGTGGTGATGAGGTGACCAACCAAGTTGCGACGCGCGGAGTGGCCGAGTGGTGATGAGGTGACCAACCAAGTGGCGACGCGCGGAGCGGCCGAGTGGTGATCAGGTGACCAACCAAGTGACGACGCATGGAGCAGCCGAATGGTTACGAGTGGCGACGTCGGAGCGGCCGAATGGTGATGAGGTGACCAACCGAGTGGCTACGCGCGAAGCATCCGAGTGGTGATGAGGCGACCAACCGAGTGGCGACGTCGGAGCGGCCAAGTGGTGATGAGGTGACCAACCAAGAGGCAACGCGTGGGGCGGCCGGGTGGTGATGAGGTGACCAACGAAGTGGCGATGCGCGGAGAATCCGAGTGGTGATTAGGTGACCAAGCAAATGCGACTCTTGAGACGGCCGAGTGGTGATGAGATGACCAACCAAGTGGTGACGCGCGGGGCGGCCGTGTGGTGATGAGGTGACCAACCGAGTGGCGACGCTCGGGCGGCCGAGTGGTGATCAGGTGACCAACCGAGTGGCGATGCGCAGAGCGGCCGAGTGGTGATGAGGTGACCAACCGAGAGGCGATGTGCAGGGCGGCCGAGTGGTGATGAGGTGACCAACCAAGTGACGACGCGCGGAGCAGCCGAATGGTTATGAGGTGACCAACCGAGTGGCGACGCACGGAGCGGCCGAATGGTGATGAGGGGACCAACCGAGTGGCGATGCGCGGAGCGTCCGAGTGGTGATGAGGCGACCAACCGAGTAGCGACAGGCGGAGCGGCCGAGTGGTGATGAGGTGACCAACCAAGTTGCGACGCGCAGAGCGGCCGAGTGGTGATGAGGTGACCAACCAAGTGGCGACGCGTGGAGCGGCCGAGTGGTGATGAGGTGACCAAACGAGTGGGGATGCGCGGGGGTCCGAGAGGTGATGAGGTGATCAACCGAGTGGTGACGCGCGGAGCGGCCGAGTGGTGATGAGGTGACCAACCGAGTGGCGACGCGCGGAGCGGCCGAGTCGTGATGAGGTAACCTACCGAGAGGCACCGCGCGGGGCGGCCGAGTGGTGATGACGTGACCAATCAAGTAGCGACGCGTGGAACGGCTGAATGGTTATGTGGTGACCAACAGCGTGGCGAGGCCCCCGAGTGGCGACGCGCAGAGCGGCCGAGTGGTGATGAGGTGACCAACCGAGAGGCAACGCTCGGGGCGGCCGAGTGGTGATGAGGCGACCAACCGATTGGCGAGGCGCGAAGCCGCCAGTGGTGATGAGGTGACCAACCGAGTGCCGAGGCGTGGAGCGGCCGAGTGGTGATGAGGTGACCAATCGAGTGGCGACGCGCGGAGCGGCCGAGTGGTGATGAGGTGACCAACCGAGTGGCGACGCGTGGGGCGGCAGAAAGGTGACGAGGCAATCAACCGAGTGGCGACGAGCGGAGCGGTCGAGTGCTGATGAGGTGACCAACCCAGAGGCGACGGGCGAAGTGGCCGAGTGGTGATGAGGTGACCAACCGAGTGTCGATGCCCGGGAGGCAGAGTGGTGATGAGGTGACCAACCGAGTGGCGATGCGCAGAGCGGCCGAGTGGTGATGAGGTGACCAACCAAGAGGCGATGCGCAGGGCGACCGAGTGGTGATCAGGTGACCAACCAAGTGACGACACATGGAGCAGCCGAATGGTTATGAGTGGTGACGCACGGAGCGGCCGAATGGTGATGAGGTGACCAACCGAGTGGCTACGCGCGAAGCATCCGAGTGGTGATGAGGCGACCAACCGAGTGGCGACATCGGAGCGGCCGAGTGGTGATGAGGTGATCAACGAAGTGGTGATGCGCGGAGAAGCCGAGTGGTGATTAGGTGACCAAGCAAATGCGACTCTTGAGACGGCCGAGTGGTGATGAGATGACCAACCAAGTGGTGACGCGCGGGGCGGCCGTGTGGTGATGAGGTGACCAACCGAGTGGCGAGGCACGAAGCGGCCGAATGGTGATGAGGTGACCAACCGAGTGGCGACGTGCGGAGCGTCCGCGTGGTGATGAGGCGACCAACCGAGTGGTGACGGGCGGAGCGGCCGAGTGGTGATGAGGTGACCAACCAAGTTGCGACGCGCGGGGTGGCCGAGTTGTGATGAGGTGACCAACCAAGTGGCGACGCGCGGAGTGGCCGAGTGGTGATGAGGTGACGAACCGAGTGGGGATGCGCAGGGCGGCCGAGAGGTGATGAGTTGATCAACCGAGTGGTGACGCGCGGAGCGGTCGAGTGGTGATGAGGTGACCAACCATGTGGCGACGCGCGGAGCGGCCGAGTGGTGATGAGGTAACCAACCGAGAGGCAACGCGCGGGGCGACCGAGTGGTGATGATGTGACCAATCAAGTAGCAACGCGCGGAGCGGCCGAATGGTTATGTGGTGACCATCAGAGTGGCGAGGCCCCCGAGTGGCGATGTGCGGAGCGGCCGAGTGGTGATGAGGCGACCAACCGAGTGGTGACGGGCGGAGCGGCCAAGTGGTGACTAGGTGACCAACCAAGTTGCGACGCGCGGGGCGGCCGAGTGGTGATGAGGTGACCAACCAAGTGGCGACGCGTGGAGTGGCCGAGTGGTGATGAGGTGACCAACCGAGTGGGGATGTGCAGGGCGGCCGAGAGGTGATGAGGTAACCAACCGAGAGGCAACGCGCGGGGCGACCGAGTGGTGATGACGTGACCAATCAAGTAGCGACGCGCGGAGCGGCCGAATGGTTATGTGGTGACCATCAGAGTGGCGAGGCCCCCGAGTGGCGATGTGCGGAGCGGCCGAGTGGTGATGAGGCGACCAACCGAGTGGTGACGGGCGGAGCGGCCGAGAGGTGATGAGGTGACCAACCAAGTTGCGACGCGCGGGGCGGCCGAGTGGTGATGAGGTGACCAACCAAGTGGCGACGCGTGGAGTGGCCGAGTGGTGATGAGGTGACCAACAGAGTGGGGATGTGCAGGGCGGCCGAGAGGTGATGAGTTGATCAACCGAGTGGTGACGCGCGGAGCGGCCGAGTGGTGATGAGGTGACCAACCAAGTGGCGACGCGCGGAGCGGCTGAGTGGTGATGAGGTAACCAACCGAGAGGCAACGCGCGGGGCGGCCGAGTGGTGATGACGTGACCAATCAAGTAGCGACGCGCGGAGCGGCCGAATGGTTATGTGGTGACCAACGGAGTGGTGAGGCCCCCGAGTGGCGATGCGTGGAGCGGCCGAGTGGTGATGAGGAGACCAACCGAGAGGCAACGCGCGGGGGCGGCCGGGTGGTGGTGAGGCGCCGACCGAGTAGTGATGAGGTGACCAACCAAGTGACGACGCGCGGTGCAGCCGAATGGTTATGAGGTGACCAACCGAGTGGCGACGCGCGGAGCGGTCGAATGGTGATGAGGTGACCAACCGAGTGGCGACGCGCGGAGCGTCCGAGTGGTGATGAGGCGACCAACCGAGTGGCGACGGGCGGAGCGGCCGAGTGGTGATGAGGTGACCAACCAAGTTGCGACGCGCGGAGTGGCCGAGTGGTGATGAGGTGACCAACCAAGTGGCGACGCGCGGAGCGGCCGAGTGGTGATCAGGTGACCAACCAAGTGACGACGCATGGAGCAGCCGAATGGTTATGAGTGGCGACGTCGGAGCGGCCGAATGGTGATGAGGTGACCAACCGAGTGGCTACGCGCGAAGCATCCGAGTGGTGATGAGGCGACCAACCGAGTGGCGACGTTGGAGCGGCCAAGTGGTGATGAGGTGACCAACCAAGAGGCAACGCGTGGGGCGGCCGGGTGGTGATGAGGTGACCAACGAAGTGGCGATGCGCGGAGAATCCGAGTGGTGATTAGGTGACCAAGCAAATGCGACTCTTGAGACGGCCGAGTGGTGATGAGATGACCAACCAAGTGGTGACGCGCGGGGCGGCCGTGTGGTGATGAGGTGACCAACCGAGTGGCGACGCTCGGGCGGCCGAGTGGTGATCAGGTGACCGAGTGGCGATGCGCAGAGCGGCCGAGTGGTGATGAGGTGACCAACCGAGAGGCGATGTGCAGGGCGGCCGAGTGGTGATGAGGTGACCAACCAAGTGACGACGCGCGGAGCAGCCGAATGGTTATGAGGTGACCAACCGAGTGGCGACGCACGGAGCGGCCGAATGGTGATGAGGGGACCAACCGAGTGGCGATGCGCGGAGCGTCCGAGTGGTGATGAGGCGACCAACCGAGTAGCGACAGGCGGAGCGGCCGAGTGGTGATGAGGTGACCAACCAAGTTGCGACGCGCAGAGCGGCCGAGTGGTGATGAGGTGACCAACCAAGTGGCGACGCGTGGAGCGGCCGAGTGGTGATGAGGTGACCAACAGAGTGGGGATGTGCAGGGCGGCCGAGAGGTGATGAGTTGATCAACCGAGTGGTGACGCGCGGAGCGGCCGAGTGGTGATGAGGTGACCAACCAAGTGGCGACGCGCGGAGCGGCTGAGTGGTGATGAGGTAACCAACCGAGAGGCAACGCGCGGGGCGGCCGAGTGGTGATGACGTGACCAATCAAGTAGCGACGCGCGGAGCGGCCGAATGGTTATGTGGTGACCAACGGAGTGGTGAGGCCCCCGAGTGGCGATGCGTGGAGCGGCCGAGTGGTGATGAGGAGACCAACCGAGAGGCAACGCGCGGGGGCGGCCGGGTGGTGGTGAGGCGCCGACCGAGTAGTGATGAGGTGACCAACCAAGTGACGACGCGCGGTGCAGCCGAATGGTTATGAGGTGACCAACCGAGTGGCGACGCGCGGAGCGGTCGAATGGTGATGAGGTGACCAACCGAGTGGCGACGCGCGGAGCGTCCGAGTGGTGATGAGGCGACCAACCGAGTGGCGACGGGCGGAGCGGCCGAGTGGTGATGAGGTGACCAACCAAGTTGCGACGCGCGGAGTGGCCGAGTGGTGATGAGGTGACCAACCAAGTGGCGACGCGCGGAGCGGCCGAGTGGTGATCAGGTGACCAACCAAGTGACGACGCATGGAGCAGCCGAATGGTTATGAGTGGCGACGTCGGAGCGGCCGAATGGTGATGAGGTGACCAACCGAGTGGCTACGCGCGAAGCATCCGAGTGGTGATGAGGCGACCAACCGAGTGGCGACGTTGGAGCGGCCAAGTGGTGATGAGGTGACCAACCAAGAGGCAACGCGTGGGGCGGCCGGGTGGTGATGAGGTGACCAACGAAGTGGCGATGCGCGGAGAATCCGAGTGGTGATTAGGTGACCAAGCAAATGCGACTCTTGAGACGGCCGAGTGGTGATGAGATGACCAACCAAGTGGTGACGCGCGGGGCGGCCGTGTGGTGATGAGGTGACCAACCGAGTGGCGACGCTCGGGCGGCCGAGTGGTGATCAGGTGACCGAGTGGCGATGCGCAGAGCGGCCGAGTGGTGATGAGGTGACCAACCGAGAGGCGATGTGCAGGGCGGCCGAGTGGTGATGAGGTGACCAACCAAGTGACGACGCGCGGAGCAGCCGAATGGTTATGAGGTGACCAACCGAGTGGCGACGCACGGAGCGGCCGAATGGTGATGAGGGGACCAACCGAGTGGCGATGCGCGGAGCGTCCGAGTGGTGATGAGGCGACCAACCGAGTAGCGACAGGCGGAGCGGCCGAGTGGTGATGAGGTGACCAACCAAGTTGCGACGCGCAGAGCGGCCGAGTGGTGATGAGGTGACCAACCAAGTGGCGACGCGTGGAGCGGCCGAGTGGTGATGAGGTGACCAAACGAGTGGGGATGCGCGGGGGGGCCGAGAGGTGATGAGGTGATCAACCAAGTGGTGACGCGCGGAGCGGCCGAGTGGTGATGAGGTGACCAACCGAGTGGCGACGCGCGGAGCGGCCGAGTCGTGATGAGGTAACCTACCGAGAGGCACCGCGCGGGGCGGCCGAGTGGTGATGACGTGACCAATCAAGTAGCGACGCGTGGAACGGCTGAATGGTTATGTGGTGACCAACAGCGTGGCGAGGCCCCCGAGTGGCGACGCGCAGAGCGGCCGAGTGGTGATGAGGTGACCAACCGAGAGGCAACGCTCGGGGCGGCCGAGTGGTGATGAGGCGACCAACCGATTGGCGAGGCGCGAAGCCGCCAGTGGTGATGAGGTGACCAACCGAGTGCCGAGGCGTGGAGCGGCCGAGTGGTGATGAGGTGACCAATCGAGTGGCGACGCGCGGAGCGGCCGAGTGGTGATGAGGTGACCAACCGAGTGGCGACGCGTGGGGCGGCAGAAAGGTGACGAGGCAATCAACCGAGTGGCGACGAGCGGAGCGGTCGAGTGCTGATGAGGTGACCAACCCAGAGGCGACGGGCGAAGTGGCCGAGTGGTGATGAGGTGACCAACCGAGTGTCGATGCCCGGGAGGCAGAGTGGTGATGAGGTGACCAACCGAGTGGCGATGCGCAGAGCGGCCGAGTGGTGATGAGGTGACCAACCAAGAGGCGATGCGCAGGGCGACCGAGTGGTGATCAGGTGACCAACCAAGTGACGACACATGGAGCAGCCGAATGGTTATGAGTGGTGACGCACGGAGCGGCCGAATGGTGATGAGGGGACCAACCGAGTGGCTACGCGCGAAGCATCCGAGTGGTGATGAGGCGACCAACCGAGTGGCGACATCGGAGCGGCCGAGTGGTGATGAGGTGATCAACGAAGTGGTGACACGCGGAGAAGCCGAGTGGTGATTAGGTGACCAAGCAAATGCGACTCTTGAGACGGCCGAGTGGTGATGAGATGACCAACCAAGTGGAGACGCGCGGGGCGGCCGTGTGGTGATGAGGTGACCAACCGAGTGGCGAGGCACGAAGCGGCCGAATGGTGATGAGGTGACCAACCGAGTGGCGACGTGCGGAGCTTCCGCGTGGTGATGAGGCGACCAACCGAGTGGTGACGGGCGGAGCGGCCGAGTGGTGATGAGGTGACCAACCAAGTTGCGACGCGCGGGGTGGCCGAGTGGTGATGAGGTGACCAACCAAGTGGCGACGCGCGGAGTGGCCGAGTGGTGATGAGGTGACCAACCGAGTGGGGATGCGCAGGGCGGCCGAGAGGTGATGAGTTGATCAACCGATTGGTGACGCGCGGAGCGGCCGAGTGGTGATGAGGTGACCAAC
This sequence comes from Triticum monococcum, assembly GCA_034509565.1. Classification (NCBI taxonomy): domain Eukaryota; kingdom Viridiplantae; phylum Streptophyta; class Magnoliopsida; order Poales; family Poaceae; genus Triticum; species Triticum monococcum. The sequence continues at coordinate 248,891,130 of CM067843.1, forward strand.
CAAGTGGCGACGCGCGGAGCGGCTGAGTGGTGATGAGGTAACCAACCGAGAGGCAACGCGCGGGGCGGCCGAGTGGTGATGACGTGACCAATCAAGTAGCGACGCGCGGAGCGGCCGAATGGTTATGTGGTGACCAACGGAGTGGTGAGGCCCCCGAGTGGCGATGCGTGGAGCGGCCGAGTGGTGATGAGGAGACCAACCGAGAGGCAACGCGCGGGGGCGGCCGGGTGGTGGTGAGGCGCCGACCGAGTAGTGATGAGGTGACCAACCAAGTGACGACGCGCGGTGCAGCCGAATGGTTATGAGGTGACCAACCGAGTGGCGACACATGGAGCAGCCGAATGGTGATCAGGTGACCAACCAAGTGACGACACATGGAGCAGCCGAATGGTTATGAGTGGTGACGCACGGAGCGGCCGAATGGTGATGAGGTGACCAACCGAGTGGCTACGCGCGAAGTATCCGAGTGGTGATGAGGCGACCAACCGAGTGGCGATGCGCAGAGCGGCCGAGTGGTGATGAGGTGACCAACCGAGAGGCGATGTGCAGGGCGACCGAGTGGTGATGAGGTGACCAACCAAGTGACGACGCGCGGAGCAGCCGAATGGTTATGAGGTGACCAACCGAGTGGCGACGCACGGAGCGGCCGAATGGTGATGAGGGGACCAACCGAGTGGCGATGCGCGGAGCGTCCGAGTGGTGATGAGGCGACCAACCGAGTGGCGACAGGCGGAGCGGCCGAGTGGTGATGAGGTGACCAACCAAGTTGCGACGCGCAGAGCGGCCGAGTGGTGATGAGGTGACCAACCAAGTGGCGACGCGTGGAGCGGCCGAGTGGTGATGAGGTGACCAAACGAGTGGGGATGCGCGGGGGGGCCGAGAGGTGATGAGGTGATCAACCGAGTGGTGACGCGCGGAGCGGCCGAGTGGTGATGAGGTAACCAACCGAGAGGCAACACACGGGGCGGCGGAGTGGAGATAAAGTGACCAATCAAGTAGCGACGCTCGGAGCAGCCGAATGGTTATGAGGTGACCAACCGAGTGGCGACGCGCGGAGCGGCGGAGTGGTGATGAGGTGACCAACCGAGAGGCAACGCGTGGGGCGGCCTAGTGGTGATGAGGCGACCAACCAGTTGGCGACGCACGAAGCGGCCAGTGGTGATGAGGTGACCAACCGAGTGGCGGCGCGCGGAGCGGCCGAGTGGTGATGAGGTGACCAATCGAGTGGCAACACGCGGAGCGGCCCAGTGGTGATGAGTTGACCAACCGAGTGAAGACGCGTGGGGCGGCCGAGAGGTGACGAGGCAATCAACCGAGTGATGACGCGCGGAGCAGTCGAGTGATGATGAGGCGATGAACTGAGTGACGACGCGCGGAGCGGCTAAGCGGTGATGAGGTGACCAACCGAGTGGCGACGCCCGGGCGGCCGAGTGGTGATCAGGTGACCAACCGAGTGGCGATGCGCAGAGCGGCCGAGTGGTGATGAGGTGACCAACCGAGAGGCGATGTGCAGGGCGACCGAGTGGTGATGAGGTGACCAACCAAGTGACGACGCGCGGAGCAACCGAATGGTTATGAGGTGACCAACCGAGTGGCAACGCACGGAGCGGCCGAATGGTGATGAGGGGACCAACCGAGTGGCGATGCGCGGAGCGTCCGAGTGGTGATGAGGCGACCAACCGAGTGGCGACAGGCGGAGCGGCCGAGTGGTGATGAGGTGACCAACCAAGTTGCGATGCGCGGAGCGGCCGAGTGGTGATGAGGTGACCAACCAAGTGGCGACGCGTGGAGCGGCCGAGTGGTGATGAGGTGACCAAACGAGTGGGGATGCGCGGGGGGGCCGAGAGGTGATGAGGTGATCAACCGAGTGGTGACGCGCGGAGCGGCCGAGTGGTGATGAGGTGACCAACCGAGTGGCGACGCGCGGAGCGGCCGAGTCGTGATGAGGTAACCAACCGAGAGGCACCGCGCGGGGCGGCCGAGTGGTGATGACGTGACCAATCAAGTAGCGACGCGTGGAATGGCCGAATGGTTATGTGGTGACCAACAGCGTGGTGAGGCCCCCGAGTGGCGACGCGCAGAGCGGCCGAGTGGTGATGAGGTGACCAACCGAGAGGCAACGCGCGGGGCGGCCGAGTGGTGATGAGGCGACCAACCGATTGGCGAGGCGCGAAGCCGCCAGTGGTGATGAGGTGACCAACCGAGTGGCGGTGCGTGGAGCGGCCGAGTGGTGATGAGGTGACCAATCGAGTGGCGACGCGCGGAGCGGCCGAGTGGTGATGAGGTAACCAACCGAGTGGTGATGCGTGGGGCGGCAGAAAGGTGACGAGGCAATCAACCGAGTGGTGATGAGGTGACCAACCGAGTGGCGATGCCCGGGAGGCAGAGTGGTGATGAGGTGACCAACCGAGTGGCGATGCGCAGAGCGGCCGAGTGGTGATGAGGTGACCAACCAAGAGGCGATGCGCAGGGCGACCGAGTGGTGATCAGGTGACCAACCAAGTGACGACACATGGAGCAGCCGAATGGTTATGAGTGGTGACGCACGGAGCGGCCGAATGGTGATGAGGTGACCAACCGAGTGGCTACGCGCGAAGCATCCGAGTGGTGATGAGGCGACCAACCGAGTGGCGACATCGGAGCGGCCGAGTGGTGATGAGGTGATCAACGAAGTGGTGATGCGCGGAGAAGCCGAGTGGTGATTAGGTGACCAAGCAAATGCGACTCTTGAGACGGCCGAGTGGTGATGAGATGACCAACCAAGTGGTGACGAGCGGGGCGGCCGTGTGGTGATGAGGTGACCAACCGAGTGGCGACGCACGGAGTGGCCGAGTGGTGATGAGGTGACCAACCGAGTGGGGATGCGCAGGGCGGCCGAGAGGTGATGAGTTGATCAACCGAGTGGTGACGCGCGGAGCGGTCGAGTGGTGATGAGGTGACCAACCAAGTGGCGACGCGCGGAGCGGCCGAGTGGTGATGAGGTAACCAACCGAGAGGCAACGCGCGGGGCGACCGAGTGGTGATGACGTGACCAATCAAGTAGCGACGCGCGGAGCGGCCGAATGGTTATGTGGTGACCATCAGAGTGGCGAGGCCCCCGAGTGGCGATGTGCAGAGCGGCCGAGTGGTGATGAGGCGACCAACCGAGTGGTGACGGGCGGAGCGGCCGAGTGGTGATGAGGTGACCAACCAAGTTGCGACGCGCGGGGCGGCCGAGTGGTGATGAGGTGACCAACCAAGTGGCGACGCGTGGAGTGGCCGAGTGGTGATGAGGTGACCAACGGAGTGGGGATGTGCAGGGCGGCCGAGAGGTGATGAGTTGATCAACCGAGTGGTGACGCGCGGAGCGGCCGAGTGGTGATGAGGTGACCAACCAAGTGGCGATGCGCGGAGCGGCTGAGTGGTGATGAGGTAACCAACCGAGAGGCAACGCGCGGGGCGGCCGAGTGGTGATGACGTGACCAATCAAGTAGCGACGCGCGGAGCGGCAGAATGGTTATGTGGTGACCAATGGAGTGGTGAGGCCCCCGAGTGGCGATGCGTGGAGCGGCCGAGTGGTGATGAGGAGACCAACCGAGAGGCAACGCGCGGGGGCGGCCGGGTGGTGATGAGGCGCCGACCGAGTAGTGATGAGGTGACCAACCAAGTGACGACGCGCGGAGCAGCCGAATGGTTATGAGGTGACCAACCGAGTGGCGACGCGCGGAGCGGTCGAATGGTGATGAGGTGACCAACCGAGTGGCGACGCGCGGAGCGTCCGAGTGGTGATGAGGCGACCAACAGAGTGGCGACGGGCGGAGCGGCCGAGTGGTGATGAGGTGACCAACCAAGTTGCGACGCGCGGAGTGGCCGAGTGGTGATGAGGTGACCAACCGAGTGGCGACGCGCGGAGCGGCCGAGTGGTGATCAGGTGACCAACCAAGTGACGACGCATGGAGCAGCCGAATGGTTATGAGTGGCGACGTCGGAGCGGCCGAATGGTGATGAGGTGACCAACCGAGTGGCTACGCGCGAAGCATCCGAGTGGTGATGAGGCGACCAACCGAGTGGCGACGTCGGAGCGGCCAAGTGGTGATGAGGTGACCAACCAAGAGGCAACGCGTGGGGCGGCCGGGTGGTGATGAGGTGACCAACGAAGTGGCGATGCGCGGAGAATCCGAGTGGTGATTAGGTGACCAAGCAAATGCGACTCTTGAGACGGCCGAGTGGTGATGAGATGACCAACCAAGTGGTGACGCGCGGGGCGGCCGTGTGGTGATGAGGTGACCAACCGAGTGGCGACGCCCGGGCGGCCGAGTGGTGATCAGGTGACCAACCGAGTGGCGATGCGCAGAGCGGCCGAGTGGTGATGAGGTGACCAACCGAGAGGCGATGTGCAGGGCGACCGAGTGGTGATGAGGTGACCAACAAAGTGACGACGCGCGGAGCAGCCGAATGGTTATGAGGTGACCAACCGAGTGGCGACGCACGGAGCGGCCGAATGGTGATGAGGGGACCAACCGAGTGGCGATGCGCGGAGCGTCCGAGTGGTGATGAGGCGACCAACCGAGTGGCGACAGGCGGAGCGGCCGAGTGGTGATGAGGTGACCAACCAAGTTGCGACGCGCAGAGCGGCCGAGTGGTGATGAGGTGACCAACCAAGTGGCGACGCGTGGAGCGGCCGAGTGGTGATGAGGTGACCAAACGAGTGGGCATGCGCGGGGGGGCCGAGAGGTGATGAGGTGATCAACCGAGTGGTGACGCGCGGAGCGGCCGAGTGGTGATGAGGTGACCAACCGAGTGGCGACGCGCGGAGCGGCCGAGTCGTGATGAGGTAACCTACCGAGAGGCACCGCGCGGGGCGGCCGAGTGGTGATGACGTGACCAATCAAGTAGCGACGCGTGGAACGGCTGAATGGTTATGTGGTGACCAACAGCGTGGCGAGGCCCCCGAGTGGCGACGCGCAGAGCGGCCGAGTGGTGATGAGGTGACCAACCGAGAGGCAACGCTCGGGGCGGCCGAGTGGTGATGAGGCGACCAACCGATTGGCGAGGCGCGAAGCCGCCAGTGGTGATGAGGTGACCAACCGAGTGCCGATGCGTGGAGCGGCCGAGTGGTGATGAGGTGACCAATCGAGTGGCGACGCGCGGAGCGGCCGAGTGGTGATGAGGTGACCAACCGAGTGGCGACGCGTGGGGCGGCAGAAAGGTGACGAGGCAATCAACCGAGTGGCGACGAGCGGAGCGGTCGAGTGCTGATGAGGTGACCAACCCAGAGGCGACGGGCGAAGTGGCCGAGTGGTGATGAGGTGACCAACCGAGTGTCGATGCCCGGGAGGCAGAGTGGTGATGAGGTGACCAACCGAGTGGCGATGCGCAGAGCGGCCGAGTGGTGATGAGGTGACCAACCAAGAGGCGATGCGCAGGGCGACCGAGTGGTGATCAGGTGACCAACCAAGTGACGACACATGGAGCAGCCGAATGGTTATGAGTGGTGACGCACGGAGCGGCCGAATGGTGATGAGGTGACCAACCGAGTGGCTACGCGCGAAGCATCCGAGTGGTGATGAGGCGACCAACCGAGTGGCGACATCGGAGCGGCCGAGTGGTGATGAGGTGATCAACGAAGTGGTGATGTGCGGAGAAGCCGAGTGGTGATTAGGTGACCAAGCAAATGCGACTCTTGAGACGGCCGAGTGGTGATGAGATGACCAACCAAGTGGTGACGCGCGGGGCGGCCGTGTGGTGATGAGGTGACCAACCGAGTGGCGAGGCACGAAGCGGCCGAATGGTGATGAGGTGACCAACCGAGTGGCGACGTGCGGAGCGTCCGCGTGGTGATGAGGCGACCAACCGAGTGGTGACGGGCGGAGCGGCCGAGTGGTGATGAGGTGACCAACCAAGTTGCGACGCGCGGGGTGGCCGAGTGGTGATGAGGTGACCAACCAAGTGGCGACGCGCGGAGTGGCCGAGTGGTGATGAGGTGACCAACCGAGTGGGGATGCGCAGGGCGGCCGAGAGGTGATGAGTTGATCAACCGAGTGGTGACGCGCGGAGCGGTCGAGTGGTGATGAGGTGACCAACCAAGTGGCGACGCGCGGAGCGGCCTAGTGGTGATGAGGTAACCAATCAAGTAGCAACGCGCGGAGCGGCCGAATGGTTATGTGGTGACCATCAGAGTGGCGAGGCCCCCGAGTGGCGATGTGCGGAGCGGCCGAGTGGTGATGAGGCGACCAACCGAGTGGTGACGGGCGGAGCGGCCAAGTGGTGACGAGGTGACCAACCAAGTTGCGACGCGCGGGGCGGCCGAGTGGTGATGAGGTGACCAACCAAGTGGCGACGCGTGGAGTGGCCGAGTGGTGATGAGGTGACCAACCGAGTGGGGATGTGCAGGGCGGCCGAGAGGTGATGAGGTAACCAACCGAGAGGCAACGCGCGGGGCGACCGAGTGGTGATGACGTGACCAATCAAGTAGCGACGCGCGGAGCGGCCGAATGGTTATGTGGTGACCATCAGAGTGGCGAGGCCCCCGAGTGGCGATGTGCGGAGCGGCCGAGTGGTGATGAGGCGACCAACCGAGTGGTGACGGGCGGAGCGGCCGAGAGGTGATGAGGTGACCAACCAAGTTGCGATGCGCGGGGCGGCCGAGTGGTGATGAGGTGACCAACCAAGTGGCGACGCGTGGAGTGGCCGAGTGGTGATGAGGTGACCAACCGAGTGGGGATGTGCAGGGCGGCCGAGAGGTGATGAGTTGATCAACCGAGTGGTGACGCGCGGAGCGGCCGAGTGGTGATGAGGTGACCAACCAAGTGGCGACGCGCGGAGCGGCTGAGTGGTGATGAGGTAACCAACCGAGAGGCAACGCGCGGGGCGGCCGAGTGGTGATGACGTGACCAATCAAGTAGCGACGCGCGGAGCGGCCGAATGGTTATGTGGTGACCAACGGAGTGGTGAGGCCCCCGAGTGGCGATGCGTGGAGCGGCCGAGTGGTGATGAGGAGACCAACCGAGAGGCAACGCGCGGGGGCGGCCGGGTGGTGATGAGGCGCCGACCGAGTAGTGATGAGGTGACCAACCAAGTGACGACGCGCGGTGCAGCCGAATGGTTATGAGGTGACCAACCGAGTGGCGACGCGCGGAGCGGTCGAATGGTGATGAGGTGACCAAGCGAGTGGCGACGCGCGGAGCGTCCGAGTGGTGATGAGGCGACCAACCGAGTGGCGACGGGCGGAGCGGCCGAGTGGTGATGAGGTGACCAACCAAGTTGCGACGCGCGGAGTGGCCGAGTGGTGATGAGGTGACCAACCAAGTGGCGACGCGCGGAGCGGCCGAGTGGTGATCAGGTGACCAACCAAGTGACGACGCATGGAGCAGCCGAATGGTTATGAGTGGCGACGTCGGAGCGGCCGAATGGTGATGAGGTGACCAACCGAGTGGCTACGCGCGAAGCATCCGAGTGGTGATGAGGCGACCAACCGAGTGGCGACGTCGGAGCGGCCAAGTGGTGATGAGGTGACCAACCAAGAGGCAACGCGTGGGGCGGCCGGGTGGTGATGAGGTGACCAACGAAGTGGCGATGCGCGGAGAATCCGAGTGGTGATTAGGTGACCAAGCAAATGCGACTCTTGAGACGGTCGAGTGGTGATGAGATGACCAACCAAGTGGTGACGCGCGGGGCGGCCGTGTGGTGATGAGGTGACCAACCGAGTGGCGACGCCCGGGCGGCCGAGTGGTGATCAGGTGACCAACCGAGTGGCGATGCGCAGAGCGGCCGAGTGGTGATGAGGTGACCAACCGAGAGGCGATGTGCAGGGCGACCGAGTGGTGATGAGGTGACCAACCAAGTGACGACGCGCGGAGCAGCCGAATGGTTATGAGGTGACCAACCGAGTGGCGACGCACGGAGCGGCCGAATGGTGATGAGGGGACCAACCGAGTGGCGATGCGCGGAGCGTCCGAGTGGTGATGAGGCGACCAACCGAGTGGCGACAGGCGGAGCGGCCGAGTGGTGATGAGGTGACCAACCAAGTTGCGACGCGCAGAGCGGCCGAGTGGTGATGAGGTGACCAACCAAGTGGCGACGCGTGGAGCGGCCGAGTGGTGATGAGGTGACCAAACGAGTGGGGATGCGCGGGGGGGCCGAGAGGTGATGAGGTGATCAACCGAGTGGTGACGCGCGGAGCGGCCGAGTGGTGATGAGGTAACCAACCGAGAGGCAACACGCGGGGCGGCGGAGTGGAGATAAAGTGACCAATCAAGTAGCGACGCGCGGAGCAGCCGAATGGTTATGAGGTGACCAACCGAGTGGCGACGCGCGGAGCGGCGGAGTGGTGATGAGGTGACCAACCGAGAGGCAACGCGTGGGGCGGCCTAGTGGTGATGAGGCGACCAACCAGTTGGCGACGCACGAAGCGGCCAGTGGTGATGAGGTGACCAACCGAGTGGCGGCGCGCGGAGCGGCCGAGTGGTGATGAGGTGACCAATCGAGTGGCAACGCGCGGAGCGGCCCAGTGGTGATGAGGTGACCAACCGAGTGAAGACGCGTGGGGCGGCCGAGAGGTGACGAGGCAATCAACCGAGTGATGACGCGCGGAGCAGTCGAGTGATGATGAGGCGATCAACCGAGTGACGACGCGCGGAGCGGCTAAGCGGTGATGAGGTGACCAACCGAGTGGCGACGCCCGGGCGGCCGAGTGGTGATCAGGTGACCAACCGAGTGGCGATGCGCAGAGCGGCCGAGTGGTGATGAGGTGACCAACCGAGAGGCGATGTGCAGGGCGACCGAGTGGTGATGAGGTGACCAACCAAGTGACGACGCGCGGAGCAGCCGAATGGTTATGAGGTGACCAACCGAGTGGCAACGCACGGAGCAGCCGAATGGTGATGAGGGGACCAACCGAGTGGCGATGCGCGGAGCGTCCGAGTGGTGATGAGGCGACCAACCGAGTGGCGACAGGCGGAGCGGCCGAGTGGTGATGAGGTGACCAACCAAGTTGCGACGCGCGGAGCGGCCGAGTGGTGATGAGGTGACCAACCAAGTGGCGACGCGTGGAGCGGCCGAGTGGTGATGAGGTGACCAAACGAGTGGGGATGCGCGGGGGGGCCGAGAGGTGATGAGGTGATCAACCGAGTGGTGACGCGCGGAGCGGCCGAGTGGTGATGAGGTGACCAACCGAGTGGCGACGCGCGGAGCGGCCGAGTCGTGATGAGGTAACCAACCGAGAGGCACCGCGCGGGGCGGCCGAGTGGTGATGACGTGACCAATCAAGTAGCGACGCGTGGAATGGCCGAATGGTTATGTGGTGACCAACAGCGTGGCGAGGCCCCCGAGTGGCGACGCGCAGAGCGGCCGAGTGGTGATGAGGTGACCAACCGAGAGGCAACGCGCGGGGCGGCCGAGTGGTGATGAGGCGACCAACCGATTGGCGAGGCGCGAAGCCGCCAGTGGTGATGAGGTGACCAACCGAGTGGCGGTGCGTGGAGCGGCCGAGTGGTGATGAGGTGACCAATCGAGTGGCGACGCGCGGAGCGGCCGAGTGGTGATGAGGTGACCAACCGAGTGGTGATGCGTGGGGCGGCAGAAAGGTGACGAGGCAATCAACCGAGTGGCGACGAGCTGAGCGGTCGAGTGCTGATGAGGTGACCAACCCAGAGGCGATGGGCGAAGTGGCCGAGTGGTGATGAGGTGACCAACCGAGTGGCGATGCCCGGGAGGCAGAGTGGTGATGAGGTGACCAACCGAGTGGCGATGCGCAGAGCGGCCGAGTGGTGATGAGGTGACCAACCAAGAGGCGATGCGCAGGGCGACCGAGTGGTGATCAGGTGACCAACCAAGTGACGACACATGGAGCAGCCGAATGGTTATGAGTGGTGACGCACGGAGCGGCCGAATGGTGATGAGGTGACCAACCGAGTGGCTACGCGCGAAGCATCCGAGTGGTGATGAGGCGACCAACCGAGTGGCGACATCGGAGCGGCCGAGTGGTGATGAGGTGATCAACGAAGTGGTGATGCGCGGAGAAGCCGAGTGGTGATTAGGTGACCAAGCAAATGCGACTCTTGAGACGGCCGAGTAGTGATGAGATGACCAACCAAGTGGTGACGCGCGGGGCGGCCGTGTGGTGATGAGGTGACCAACCGAGTGGCGACGCACGGAGTGGCCGAGTGGTGATGAGGTGACCAACCGAGTGGGGATACGCAGGGCGGCCGAGAGGTGATGAGTTGATCAACCGAGTGGTGACGCGCGGAGCGGTCGAGTGGTGATGAGGTGACCAACCAAGTGGCGACGCGCGGAGCGGCCGAGTGGTGATGAGGTAACCAACCGAGAGGCAACGCGCGGGGCGACCGAGTGGTGATGACGTGACCAATCAAGTAGCGACGCGCGGAGCGGCCGAATGGTTATGTGGTGACCATCAGAGTGGCGAGGCCCCCGAGTGGCGATGTGCAGAGCGGCCGAGTGGTGATGAGGCGACCAACCGAGTGGTGACGGGCGGAGCGGCCGAGTGGTGATGAGGTGACCAACCAAGTTGCGATGCGCGGGGCGGCCGAGTGGTGATGAGGTGACCAACCAAGTGGCGACGCGTGGAGTGGCCGAGTGGTGATGAGGTGACCAACGGAGTGGGGATGTGCAGGGCGGCCGAGAGGTGATGAGTTGATCAACCGAGTGGTGACGCGCGGAGCGGCCGAGTGGTGATGAGGTGACCAACCAAGTGGCGATGCGCGGAGCGGCTGAGTGGTGATGAGGTAACCAACCGAGAGGCAACGCGCGGGGCGGCCGAGTGGTGATGACGTGACCAATCAAGTAGCGACGCGCGGAGCGGCCGAATGGTTATGTGGTGACCAATGGAGTGGTGAGGCCCCCGAGTGGCGATGCGTGGAGCGGCCGAGTGGTGATGAGGAGACCAACCGAGAGGCAACGCGCGGGGGCGGCCGGGTGGTGATGAGGCGCCGACCGAGTAGTGATGAGGTGACCAACCAAGTGATGACGCGCGGAGCAGCCGAATGGTTATGAGGTGACCAACCGAGTGGCGACGCGCGGAGCGGTCGAATGGTGATGAGGTGACCAACCGAGTGGCGACGCGCGGAGCGTCCGAGTGGTGATGAGGCGACCAACCGAGTGGCGACGGGCGGAGCGGCCGAGTGGTGATGAGGTGACCAACCAAGTTGCGACGCGCGGAGTGGCCGAGTGGTGATGAGGTGACCAACCGAGTGGCGACGCGCGGAGCAGCCGAGTGGTGATCAGGTGACCAACCAAGTGACGACGCATGGAGCAGCCGAATGGTTATGAGTGGCGACGTCGCAGCGGCCGAATGGTGATGAGGTGACCAACCGAGTGGCTACGCGCGAAGCATCCGAGTGGTGATGAGGCGACCAACCGAGTGGCGACGTCGGAGCGGCCAAGTGGTGATGAGGTGACCAACCAAGAGGCAACGCGTGGGGCGGCCGGGTGGTGATGAGGTGACCAACGAAGTGGCGATGCGCGGAGAATCCGAGTGGTGATTAGGTGACCAAGCAAATGCGACTCTTGAGACGTCCGAGTGGTGATGAGATGACCAACCAAGTGGTGACGCGCGGGGCGGCCGTGTGGTGATGAGGTGACCAACCGAGTGGCGACGCCCGGGCGGCCGAGTGGTGATCAGGTGACCAACCGAGTGGCGATGCGCAGAGCGGCCGAGTGGTGATGAGGTGACCAACCGAGAGGCGATGTGCAGGGCGACCGAGTGGTGATGAGGTGACCAACCAAGTGACGACGCGCGGAGCAGCCGAATGGTTATGAGGTGACCAACCGAGTGGCGACGCACGGAGCGGCCGAATGGTGATGAGGGGACCAACCGAGTGGCGATGCGCGGAGCGTCCGAGTGGTGTTGAGGCGACCAACCGAGTGGCGACAGGCGGAGCGGCCGAGTGGTGATGAGGTGACCAACCAAGTTGCGACGCGCAGAGCGGCCGAGTGGTGATGAGGTGACCAACCAAGTGGCGACGCGTGGAGCGGCCGAGTGGTGATGAGGTGACCAAACGACTGGGGATGCGCGGGGGGGCCGAGAGGTGATGAGGTGATCAACCGAGTGGTGACGCGCGGAGCGGCCGAGTGGTGATGAGGTAACCAACCGAGAGGCAACACGCGGGGCGGCGGAGTGGAGATAAAGTGACCAATCAAGTAGCGACACGCGGAGCAGCCGAATGGTTATGAGGTGACCAACCGAGTGGCGACGCGCGGAGCGGCGGAGTGGTGATGAGGTGACCAACCGAGAGGCAACGCGTGGGGCGGCCTAGTGGTGATGAGGCAACCAACCAGTTGGCGACGCACGAAGCGGCCAGTGGTGATGAGGTGACCAACCGAGTGGCGGCGCGCGGAGCGGCCGAGTGGTGATGAGGTGACCAATCGAGTGGCGACGCGCGGAGCGGCCCAGTGGTGATGAGGTGACCAACCGAGTGAAGACGCGTGGGGCGGCCGAGAGGTGACGAGGCAATCAACCGAGTGATGACGCGCGGAGCAGTCGAGTGATGATGAGGCGATCAACCGAGTGACGACGCGCGGAGCGGCTGAGCGGTGATGAGGTGACCAACCGAGTGGCAACGCCCGGGCGGCCGAGTGGTGATCAGGTGACCAACCGAGTGGCGATGCGCAGAGCGGCCGAGTGGTGATGAGGTGACCAACCGAGAGGCGATGTGCAGGGCGACCGAGTGGTGATGAGGTGACCAACCAAGTGACGACGCGCGGAGCAGCCGAATGGTTATGAGGTGACCAACCGAGTGGCGATGCACGGAGCTGCCGAATGGTGATGAGGGGACCAACCGAGTGGCGATGCGCGGAGCGTCCGAGTGGTGATGAGGCGACCAACCGAGTGGCGACAGGCGGAGCGGCCGAGTGGTGATGAGGTGACCAACCAAGTTGCGACGCGCGGAGCGGACGAGTGGTGATGAGGTGACCAACCAAGTGGCGACGCGTGGAGCGGCCGAGTGGTGATGAGGTGACCAAACAAGTGGGGATGCGCGGGGGGGCCGAGAGGTGATGAGGTGATCAACCGAGTGGTGACGCGCGGAGCGGCCGAGTGGTGATGAGGTGACCAACCGAGTGGTGACGCGCGGAGCGGCCGAGTCGTGATGAGGTAACTAACCGAGAGGCACCGCGTGGGGCGGCCGAGTGGTGATGACGTGACCAATCAAGTAGCGACGCGTGGAATGGCCGAATGGTTATGTGGTGACCAACAGCGTGGCGAGGCCCCCGAGTGGCGACGCGCAGAGCGGCCGAGTGGTGATGAGGTGACCAACCGAGAGGCAACGCGCGGGGCGGCCGAGTGGTGATGAGGCGACCAACCGATTGGCGAGGCGCGAAGCCGCCAGTGGTGATGAGGTGACCAACCGAGTGGCGGTGCATGGAGCGGCCGAGTGGTGATGAGGTGACCAATCGAGTGGCGACGCGCGGAGCGGCCGAGTGGTGATGAGGTGACCAACCGAGTGGTGATGCGTGGGGCGGCAGAAAGGTGACGAGGCAATCAACCGAGTGGCGACGAGCTGAGCGGTCGAGTGCTGATGAGGTGACCAACCCAGAGGCGACGGGCGAAGTGGCCGAGTGGTGATGAGGTGACCAACCGAGTGGCGATGCCCGGGAGGCAGAGTGGTGATGAGGTGACCAACCGAGTGGCGATGCGCAGAGCGGCCGAGTGGTGATGAGGTGACCAACCAAGAGGCGATGCGTAGGGCGACCGAGTGGTGATCAGGTGACCAACCAAGTGACGACACATGGAGCAGCCGAATGGTTATGAGTGGTGACGCACGGAGCGGCCGAATGGTGATGAGGTGACCAACCGAGTGGCTACGCGTGAAGCATCCGAGTGGTGATGAGGCGACCAACCGAGTGGCGACATCGGAGCGGCCGAGTGGTGATGAGGTGATCAACGAAGTGGTGATGCGCGGAGAAGCCGAGTGGTGATTAGGTGACCAAGCAAATGCGACTCTTGAGACGGCCGAGTGGTGATGAGATGACCAACCAAGTGGTGACGCGCGGGGCGGCCGTGTGGTGATGAGGTGACCAACCGAGTGGCGACGCACGAAGCGGCCGAATGGTGATGAGGTGAACAACCGAGTGGCGACGTGCGGAGCGTCCGAGTGGTGATGAGGCGACCAACCGAGTGGTGACGCGCGGGCGGCCGAGTGGTGATGAGGTGACCAACCAAGTGGCGACGCGCGGAGTGGCCGAGTGGTGATGAGGTGACCAACCGAGTGGGGATGCGCAGGGTGGCCGAGAGGTGATGAGTTGATCAACCGAGTGGTGACGCGCGGAGCGGTCGAGTGGTGATGAGGTGACCAACCAAGTGGCGACGCGCGGAGCGGCCGAGTGGTGATGAGGTAACCAACCGAGAGGCAACGCGCGGGGCGACCGAGTGGTGATGACGTGACCAATCAAGTAGCGATGCGCGGAGCGGCCGAATGGTTATGTGGTGACCATCAGAGTGGCGAGGCCCCCGAGTGGCGATGTGCAGAGCGGCCGAGTGGTGATGAGGCGACCAACCGAGTGGTGACGGGCGGAGCGGCCGAGTGGTGATGAGGTGACCAACCAAGTTGCGACGCGCGGGGCGGCCGAGTGGTGATGAGGTGACCAACCAAGTGGCGACGCGTGGAGTGGCCGAGTGGTGATGAGGTGACCAACCAAGTGGGGATGTGCAGGGCGGCCAAGAGGTGATGAGTTGATCAACCGAGTGGTGACGCGCGGAGCGGCCGAGTGGTGATGAGGTGACCAACCAAGTGGCGACGCGCGGAGCGGCTGAGTGGTGATGAGGTAACCATCCGAGAGGCAATGCGCGGGGCGGCCGAGTGGTGATGACGTGACCAATCAAGTAGCGACGCGCGGAGCGGCCGAATGGTTATGTGGCGAGGCCCCCGAGTGGCGATGCGTGGAGCGGCCGAGTGGTGATGAGGAGACCAACCGAGAGGCAACGCGCGGGGGCGGCCGGGTGGTGATGAGGCGCCGACCGAGTGGTGATGAGGTGACCAACCAAGTGACGACGCGCGGAGCAGCCGAATGGTTATGAGGTGACCAACCGAGTGGCGACGCGCGGAGCGGTCGAATGGTGATGAGGTGACCAACCGAGTGGCGACGCGCGGAGCGTCCGAGTGGTGATGAGGCGACCAACCGAGTGGCGACGGGCGGAGCGGCCGAGTGGTGATGAGGTGACCAACCAAGTTGCGACGCACGGAGTGGCCGAGTGGTGATGAGGTGACCAACCAAGTGGCGACACGCGGAGCGGCCGAGTGGTGATCAGGTGACCAACCAAGTGACGACGCATGGAGCAGCCGAATGGTTATGAGTGGCGACGTCGGAGCGGCCGAATGGTGATGAGGTGACCAACCGAGTGGCTACGCGCGAAGCATCCGAGTGGTGATGAGGCGACCAACCGAGTGGCGACGTCGGAGCAGCCAAGTGGTGATGAGGTGACCAACCAAGAGGCAACGCGTGGGGCGGCCGGGTGGTGATGAGGTGACCAACAAAGTGGCGATGCGCGGAGAATCCGAGTGGTGATTAGGTGACCAAGCAAATGCGACTCTTGAGACGGCCGAGTGGTGATGAGATGACCAACCAAGTGGTGACGCGCGGGGCGGCCGTGTGGTGATGAGGTGACCAACCGAGTGGCGACGCACGAAGCGGCCGCATGGTGATGAGGTGACCAACCGAGTGGCGACGTGCGGAGCGTCCGAGTGGTGATGAGGCGACCAACCGAGTGGTGACGGGCGGAGCGGCCGAGTGGTGATGAGGTGACCAACCAAGTTGCGACGCGCGGGGCGGCCGAGTGGTGATGAGGTGACCAACCGAGTGGGGATGCGCGGGGCGGCCGAGAGGTGATGAGGTGATCAACCGAGAGGCGACGTGCGGGGCAACCGAATGGTGATGAGGTGATCAATAAGGTCGCGATGCGCGAAGCAGCCGAGTGGTGATGAGGTGACCAACCAAGTGGCGACGCGCGGAGCGGCCGAGTGGTGATGAGGTAACCAACCGAGAGGCAACGCGCGGGGCGGCGGAGTGGTGATAAAGTGACCAATCAAGTAGCGACGCATGGAGCCGCCGAATGGTTATGAGGTGACCAACCGAGTGGCGACGCGCGGAGCGGCGGAGTGGTGATGAGGTGACCGACCGAGAAGCAACGCGTGGGGCGGCCTAGTGGTGATGAGGCGACCAACCGTTTGGCGACGCGCGAAGCGGCCAGTGGTGATGAGGTGACCAACCGAGTGGCGGCGCGCGGAGCGGCCGAGTGGTGATGAGGTGACCAATCGAGTGGCGCCGCGCGGAGCGGCCAAGTGGTGATGAGGTGACCAACCGAGTGAAGACGCGTGGGGCGGCCGAGAGGTGACGAGGCAATCAACCGAGTGACGACGCGCGGAAGAGTCGAGTGATGATGAGGCGATCAACCGAGTGACGACGCGCAGAGCGGCCAAGCGGTGATGAGGTGACCAACCGAGTGGCGACGCCCGGGCGGCCGAGTGGTGCTGAGGTGACCAACCGAGTGGCGATGCGCAGTGCGGCCGAGTGGTGATGAGGTGACCAACCGAGAGGCGATGCGCAGGGCGACCGAGTGGTGATGAGGTGACCAACCAAGTGACGACGCGCGGAGCAGCCGAATGGTTATGAGGTGACCAACCGAGTGGCGACGCACGGAGCGGCCGAATAGTGATGAGGGGACCAACCGAGTGGCGACGCGCGGAGCGTCCGAGTGGTGATGAGGCGACCAACCGAGTGGCGACGGGCGGAGCGGCCGAGTGGTGATGAGGTAACCAACCATGTTGCGACGCGCGGAGCGGCCGATTGGTGATGAGGTGACCAACCAAGTGGCGACGCGTGGAGCGGCCGAGTGGTGATGATGTGACCAAACGAGTGGGGATGCGTGGGGGGCCGAGAGGTGATGAGGTGATCAACCGAGTGGTGACGCGCGGAGCGGCCGAGTGGTGATGAGGTGACCAACCGAGTGGCGACGCGCGGAGCGGCCGAGTCGTGATGAGGTAACCAACCGAGAGGCACCGCGTGGGGCGGCCGAGTGGTGATGACGTGACCAATCAAGTAGCGACGCGTGGAATAGCCGAATGGTTATGTGGTGACCAATAGCGTGGCGAGGCCCCCGAGTGGCAACGCGCAGAGCGGCCAAGTGGTGATGAGGTGACCAACCGAGAGGCAACGCGCGGGGCGGCCTAGTGGTGATGAGGCGACCAACCGATTGGCGAGGCGTGAAGCGGCCAGTGGTGATGAGGTGACCAACCGAGTGGCGGTGCCTTGAGCGGCCGAGTGGTGATGAGGTGACCAATCGAGTGGCCACGCGCGGAGCGGCCGAGTGGTGATGAGGTGACCAACAGAGTGGCGACGCGTGGGGCGGCAGAGAGGTGACGAGGCGATCAACCGAGTGGCGACGAGCGGAGCGGTCGAGTGCTGATGAGTTGACCAAACCAGAGGCGACGGGCGAAGTGGCCGAGTGGTGATGAGGTGACCAACCGAGTGGCGATGCCCGTGAGGCATTGTGGTGATGAGGTGACCAACCGAGTGGCGATGCGCAGAGCGGCCGAGTGGTGATGAGGTGACCAACCAAGAGGCGATGCACAGGGCGACCGAGTGGTGATCAGGTGACCAACCAAGTGACGACGCATGGAGCAGACGAATGGTTATGAGTGGCAACGCACGGAGCGGCCGAATGGTGATGAGGTGACCAACCGAGTGGCTACGCGCGAAGCATCCGAGTGGTGATGAGGCGACCAACCGAGTGGCGACGTCGGAGCGGCCGAGTGGTGATGAGGTGACCAACCAAGAGGCAACGCGTGGGGCGGCCGGGTGGTGATGAGGTGACCAACGAAGTGGCGATGCGCGGAGAAGCCGAGTGGTGACTAGGTGACCAAGCACTCTTGAGACGGCCGAGTGGTGATGAGATGACCAACCAAGTGGTGACGCGCGGGGCGGCCGTGTGGTGATGAGGTGACCAACCGAGTGGCGACGCACGAAGCGGCCGAATGGTGACGAGGTGACCAACCGAGTGGCGACGTGCGGAGCGTCCGAGTGGTGATGAGGCGACCAACCGAGTGGTGATGGGCGGAGCGGCCGAGTGGTGATGAGGTGACCAACCAAGTTGCGACGCGCGGGGCGGCCGAGTGGTGATGAGGTGACCAACCAAGTGGCGACGCGCGGAGCGGCCGAGTGGTGATGAGGTGACCAACCGAGTGGGGATGCGCGGGGCGGCCGAGAGGTGATGAGGTGATCAACCGAGAGGCGATGTGCGGGGCAACCGAATGGTGATGAGGTGACCAATCAAGTCGCGACGCGCGGAGCGGCCGACTGGTTATTAGGTGACCAACCGAGTGGCGACGCCCGGAGCGGCCGAACGGCGATCAGGTGACCAATCGAGTGGCGACGCGCGAAGCAGCCGAGTGGTGATGAGGTGACCAACCAAGTGGCGACGCGCGGAGCGGCCGAGTGGTGATGAGGTAACCAACTGTCGGTGTAATGGGACACGGATACCCCGAAGACGGCGAGATGATATTTCAAGACATCGGGGCTAGCAAAGCCCCTCAGTCCGACTGACCGGCCGCTCCTGCCGGCTCCCCGTCCGACTGCGCTACCCGGCCGGCTACCGACTGCCGGCTGCCGACTACGCCAACCAGTCGGCTGCCGACTGCAGCCCGACCCGACATCGACGAGACAACCGTACCGCGGCGCCATCATCTACAGTGTACCGTGTCCCCTGGGTACTGATTTATAAAGTATCCCAGGGGACAAGCATGGCATGTGCCATGCCACTAGCCATGCCTACTTGGCTTGGCATGTAAGCTACCCAAGGTAGCTTACATCCAACGCCACCAGCAACATAGCTTACATGGTAAGCCAACTCCCACTATAAATACCACCACACATCCATCCAGCCAAGAGGATGGCCACTCACGCCACACACAAGCTAGCAAGCAAGCTAGCTTCCCATCCATCCATGCACATGAGCATATGTGCTCACGACCATGAGTATGGCCGGAGACTAGCACGCCTCATACAGGCATATATACAGCCAGATGCCTACGGCACTGGGCTGAGATACAGCTCTAGGAGCGACTCTGTACCAGATATACTCAGACATGCAGGAGTAGGGGTATTATCTCTTCGGAGAGCCCCGAACCTGGGTAAACCACCGCGTGCTACTCGCATAACCGCTCCCGGTCCTATCAGCAGCAGTCCTACCCACACACTAAGCCCTTGTGGCATCTGTCGACTCGCAAGCACCCCGTGAGAAATACCACGACAGTTGGCGCCCACCGTGGGGCGGTACTATGCTACCACGCTGCTGCTGGTTTCGCTGTCCGGGCGGGACCATCTTCGTCATCTCCGCCACGGCGTCGCGCCGTTTCTCCGGTAGCGCTCGGGGGCTCGACGTCGACCCGCCCCCGGAGCGGCCGTGAGGGGTGGCGCGTCCTCGCCGTCGGCCTCTTCGCCCCCGCCGTGGCGCGTCCTCGCCGTCGGCCTCGCCTTCTCCATCACCACCGCTGCGACGCCGGCAGTCCGTCCACGCACGCGCGCGACGCTCGCCTCCGTTTTGACCCTCGTGCTCGCTCGTCTGCTACGGCGCCTGCCCACTGCTCCAGCTGCGTGGCTCCCGCCGGCCATATCCGGCGGCGCGGCTCCATCCGCTGCGCTCTGGCCCCGGGCTTCCCGCGGCTGCAGCTCTGCTCCCTTGCGCGCACTGCTCCACCAACAGCGCGGGCCGGCGTTGTCGCACCTCACCCCGTGGCCTCCTCCGCTCGGCGGCCCCCCAGAGGCCCTCCGGAGCAGCACGCTCGCGTTGGGTCCCCGCGACCCGGCCTCGCTGCCTCCCGCATTCGCCGGCGCCCGGCCCCGCCTCCTCGCTCGCAGGCCCTGGCCTCCCTGCCGCGCCGGCTTCCCGCCCGCCGGCCTCGCTCGCCCTGCGCGCCGGCTCCCTGCTCCGACCTCGGGCCGGCTCCCCGCCCTACGCCGGCTGCTCTGCGCGGGCCGGCCCCGGCCTCTCCTCCATGTCCGCCGGCCGCCCGACTCCGGCCTCGTCCGGCTCCGCCCGCCTCCTCGGCTCCGCTCCGGCCGGGCTCGCCGAGTTCGCCTCCTCCCGAGCCGCCTGCTCGCCGACTCTGCCCATGGCCGCCTGCGGCCCTGGCCTCCCTGCCGCGCCGGCTTCCCGCCCGCCGGCCTCACTCGCCCTGCGCGCCGGCTCCCTGCTCCGACCTCGGGCCGGCTCCCCGCCCTGCGCCGGCTGCTCTGCGCGGGCCGGCCCCGGCCTCTCCTCCACGTCCGCCGGCCGCCCGACTCCGGCCTCATCCGGCTCCGCCCGCCTCCTCGGCTCCGCTCCGGTCGGGCTCGCCGAGTTCGCCTCCTCCCGAGCCGCCTGCTCGCCGACTCTGCCCGTGGCCGCCTGCGGCCCTGGCCGCCCTCCCCCGCATCGCCGGCTCGCCGCTTCTGCCGGTCCCGGCCGTGTCCCCGCCACAGGCTCCTGCGCCGCGCGTCGTAGCGGTCGCAGCCTGCGTGCCCCTGGCCGACTCCGCCTCGCCGGCTCCTCCGCGCACGCCGGATCGGCGTGGCCCGCCTGCTCCACCCGCTGTGCTGGACGGCTTCACCAGCACGCTGGCGCCCGGCCTCAGCTCCGCCTCCCCGGGTCCGCCTCGCCCGGCCGGCTCCGCCGCATGACGGCTGGCCGGCTCCCGCCCCCGACCTCGCCCATGCCTGGCCGCCCCCGCCTGGATCCGCGCCGACTGCTCCACGCGCGCGCGCCGGCTCCGCCTCGCCTCCGCTCTGCCTGGGTCCGCGCCGACTGCTCCACGCGCGCGCGGGCTCCGCCTCGCCTTCGCTCCGACCGGGTCCGCGCCGACTGCTCACACGCGCACGCCGGCTCGGTAAACCCGGACGCCTGCTCCGCCCCTGCCGGCTTCGACCGCCTGGCCGGCTCCGGCTCCGCCCGCGGCCGGGTTTCTCGCCCTGCCGGCTTCGACGCCACGATGGCTTCCCCGGGACCCTAGCGCCGACTGCTGCCACGTCCCGGCCGCTGGTTTCCGCCGAGTCCGGCTCCTGCCCGCTGGCCATGCCCGTTGAAAAAAAAGGGGGCCCGGCCGGCTGGGGCTTGCGCCGGCTGTCTAAAAAAATGGAGGCCTGCGGGCCGGCCAGGAAAGAAAGCGAGAGGTCAACTGCCCACGGCCGGCTCGGCAAAAAAAAAAGAGGAGTGTGAGATGCCGGCTAGAGAAAAAATCAGGCCGGCTTGCTCCAGAGAAGAAAGAAAAACCCGTCCGGATGACCCGTCCGCCTGCTTCGCCACTCGGACGGTCAGTCGTGACCCTCACTGCCGGCTGTGCCAGCCGGCTAGACCGCCTCCTACTCCGACGACACACCCAGCGGGTGCGCTGACGCGCCCCCGCGAAGAGAAAAGAAGACCAAGTAGTTGCCGGAAGATCCGGCCCGACTGCTCAACAGTCGGCCCGAATCTCGGGGGCTACACCCGGCGGGTGCGCTGACGCGCCCCCGCGAGAGAAGAGAAGACAAAGTAGTTGCCGGAAGATCCGGCCCGACTGCTCAGCAGTCGGCCCGAATCTCGGGGGCTACACCCAGCGGGTGCGCTGGCGCGCCCCCGCGAGAAAGAAGACAAAACAGCTGCCGGAAGATCCGGCCCGACTGCTCAGCAGTCGGCCCTACACCCAGCGGGTGCGCCGGCGCACTCCGCGAGCGTCGAGTCGCGCCGGCTATCTTCGACGACTGTGACTACACGAAAATCAATGTGAGCTCCTCACCCGCATATTTTTGCACTACGCAAGCACGGATAACCTCAAGCATTGCTCGAGGGCTGCCTCCGCATTTTATTACAGTAGCATCACTGTTTGCCCCGGCGCCAGCCAGAGTTGGCCCGGGGGCTGGCCGCTTGGCCTGAGACGTTAGTTCCCGCAGATGGCTTAGTACCGTGCGCGGTACCAAAGGCCCACTCTTAGTCACAGACCGCAGAGCGGCTGCCGACTAGCAAGAGTGAACGCTGGAGGCCACCCACGCGAAAAACGTCCGGGAAGAAAAACGTTCGGGCGACCCGACCGTTTTCCTTTACAAGTATCTACTCGGTTGAATCTGCTCCCAGACTCTGAGTACTGTACACTCCACTTCGCGGCCCACTCTCAGTCACAGACCGCAGAGCGGCTGTCCGGCAAGCAAGAGCACAAGCCAAAAAGCGGAGGGAACACGAAAAAGATTAAGGGGGCTCGGACGAAACCGAGTCGGCACCCTCCGCATAAAACATGCAATGATAAAAGCAAGCATTCGATATATCTGCATGGACTAACTCTGTCCTTTTTTATGATTATTTTCATGAACATTTGCCAAAAAACCTGCGCCCAACTTTGCCAAGTTGCCCGGAGGCTCGGGGGCTACTGTCGGTGTAATGGGACACGGATACCCCGAAGACGGCGTGATGATATTTCAAGACATCGGGGCTAGCAAAGCCCCTCAGTCCGACTGACCGGCCGCTCCTGCCGGCTCCCCGTCCGACTGCGCTACCCGGCCGGCTACCGACTGCCGGCCGCCGACTACGCCAACCAGTCGGCTGCCGACTGCAGCCCGACCCGACATCGACGAGACAACCGTACCGCGGCGCCATCATCTACAGTGTACCGTGTCCCCTGCCTACTTGGCTTGGCATGTAAGCTACCCAAGGTAGCTTACATCCAACGCCACCACCCACATAGCTTACATGGTAAGCCAACTCCCACTATAAATACCACCACACATCCATCCATCCAAGAGGATGGCCACTCATGCCACACACAAGCTAGCAAGCAAGCTAGCTTCCCATCCATCCATGCACATGAGCATATGTGCTCACGACCATGAGTATGGCCGGAGACTAGCACGCCTCATACAGGCATATATACAGCCAGATGCCTACGGCACTGGGCTGAGATACAGCTCTAGGAGCGACACTGTACCAGATATATTCAGACATGCAGGAGTAGGGGTATTATCTCTCCGGAGAGCCCCGAACCTGGGTAAACCAGCGCGTGCTACTCGCATACCCGCTCCCGGTCCTATCAGCAGCAGTCCTACCCACACACTAAGCCCTTGTGGCATCTGTCGACTCGCAAGCACCCCGTGAGAAATACCACGACACCAACCGAGAGGCAACGCACGGGGCGGCGGAGTGGTGATAAAGTGACCAATCAAGTAGCGACGCGCAGAGCAGCCGAATGGTTATGAGGTGACCAACCGAGTGGCGACGCGCGGAGCGGCGGAGTGGTGATGAGGTGACCGACCGAGAGGCAACGCGTGGGGCGGCCTAGTGGTGATGAGGCGACCAACCGTTTGGCGACGCGCGAAGCGGCCAGTGGTGATGAGGTGACCAACCGAGTGGCGGTGCGCGGAGCGGCCGAGTGGTGATGAGGGGACCAATCGAGTGGCGACGCGCGGAGCGGCCAAGTGGTGATGAGGTGACCAACCGAGTGAAGACGCATGGGGCGGCCGAGAGGTGACGACGCAATCAAGCGAGTGACGACGCGCGGAGCAGTCGAGTGATGATGAGGTGATCAACCGAGTGACGACGCGCGGAGCGGCCGAGCAGTGATGAGGTGACCAACCGAGTGGCGACGCCCGGGCGGCCGAGTGGTGCTGAGGTGACCAAGCGAGTGGCGATGCGCAGAGCGGCCGAGTGGTGATGAGGTGACCAACCGAGAGGCGATGCGCAGGGCGACCGAGTGGTGATAAGGTGACCAACCAAGTGACGACGCGCGGAGCAGCCGAAAGGTTATGAGGTGACCAACCGAGTGGCGACGCACGGAGCGGGCGAATAGTGATGAGGGGACCAACCGAGTGGCGACGCGCAGAGCGTCCGAGTGGTGATGAGGCGACCAACCGAGTGGCGACGGGCGGAGCGGCCGAGTGGTGATGAGGTGACCAACCAAGTTGCGAAGCGCGGAGCGGCCGATTGGTGATGAGGTGACCAACCAAGTGGCGACGCGTGGAGCGGCCGAGTGGTGATGAGGTGACCAAACGAGTGGGGATGCGCGGGGGGGCCGAGAGGTGATGAGGTGATCAACCGGGTGGTGGCGCGCGGAGCGGCCGAGTGGTGATGAGGTGACCAACCGAGTGGCGACGCGCGGAGCGGCCGAGTCGTGATGAGGTAACCAACCGAGAGGCACCGCGCGGGGCGGCCGAGTGGTGATGACGTGACCAATCAAGTAGCGACGCGTGGAACAGCCGAATGGTTATGTGGTGACCAACAGCGTGGCGAGGCCCCCGAGTGGCGACGCGCAGAGCGGCCGAGTGGTGATGAGGTGACCAACCGAGAGGCAACGCGCGGGGCGGCCGAGTGGTGATGAGGCGACCAACCGATTGGCAAGGCACGAAGCGGCCAGTGGTGATGAGGTGACCAACCGAGTGGCGGTGCCTTGAGCGGCCGAGTGGTGATGAGGTGACCAATCGAGTGGCGACGCGCGGTGCGGCCGAGTGGTGATGAGGTGACCAACCGAGTGTCAACGCGTGGGGCGGCAGAGAGGTGACCAGGCGATCAACCGAGTGGCGACGAGCGGAGCGGTCGAGTGCTGATGAGGTGACCAACCCAGAGGCGACGGGCGAAGTGGCCGAGTGGTGATGAGGTGACCAACCGAGTGGCGATGCCCGGGAGGCAGAGTGGTGATGAGGTGACCAACCGAGTGGCGATGCGCAGAGCGGCCGAGTGGTGATGAGGTGACCAACCAAGAGGCGATGCACAGGGCGACCGAGTGGTGATCAGGTGACCAACCAAGTGACGACGCATGGAGCAGCCGAATGGTGATGAGGTGACCAATCAAGTCGCGATGTGCGGAGCGGCCGAGTGGTTATTAGGTGACCAACCGAGTGGCGATGCCCGGAGCGGCCGAACGGCGATCAGGTGACCAATCGAGTGGCGACGCGCGAAGCAGCCGAGTGGTGATGAGGTGACCAACCAAGTGGCGACGCGCGGAGCGGCCGAGTGGTGATGAGGTAACCAACCGAGAGGCAACGCGCGGGGCGGCGGAGTGGTGATAAAGTGACCAATCAAGTAGCGACGCACGGAGCAACCGAATGTTTATGAGGTGACCAACCGAGTGGCGACGCGCGGAGCGGCGGAGTGGTGATGAGGTGACCGACCGAGAAGCAACGCGTGGGGCGGCCTAGTGGTGATGAGGCGACCAACCGTTTGGCGACACGCGAAGCGGCCAGTGGTGATGAGGTGACCAACCGAGTGGCGGCACGCGGAGCGGCTGAGTGGTGATGAGGTGACCAATCGAGTGGCGACGCGTGGGGCGGCCGAGAGGTGACGAGGCAATCAACCGAGTGACGACGCGTGGGGCGGCCGAGAGGTGACGAGGCAATCAACCGAGTGACGACGCGTGGAGCAGTCGAGTGATGATGAGGCGATCAACCGAGTGACAACGCGCGGAGCGGCCAAGCGGTGATGAGGTGACCAACCGAGTGGCGACGCCCGGGCGGACGAGTGGTGCTGAGGTGACCAACCGAGTGGCGATGCGCAGAGCGGCCGAGTGGTATTGAGGTGACCAACCGAGAGGCGATGCGCAGGGCGACGGAGTGGTGATGAGGTGACCAACCAAGTGACGACGTGCGGAGCAGCCGAATGGTTATGAGGTGACCAACCGAGTGGCGACGCACGGAGCGGCCGAATAGTGATGAGGGGACCAACCGAGTGGCGACGCGTGGAGCGTCCGAGTGGTGATGAGGCGACCAACCGAGTGGCGACGGGCGGAGCGGCCGAGTGGTGATGAGGTGACCAACCAAGTTGCGACGCGCGGAGCGGCCGATTGGTGATGAGGTGACCAACCAAGTGGCGACGCGTGGAGCGGCCGAGTGGTGATGATGTGACCAAACGAGTGGGGATGCGCGGGGGGGCCGAGAGGTGATGAGGTGATCAACCGAGTGGTGACGCGCAGAGCGGCCGATTGGTGATGAGGTGGCCAACCGAGTGGCGACGCGCGGAGCGGCCGAGTCGTGATGAGGTAACCAACCGAGAGGCACCGCGCGGGGCGGCCGAGTGGTGATGACGTGAACAATCAAGTAGCGACGCGTGGAACAGCGGAATGGTTATGTGGTGACCAATAGCGTGGCGAGGCCCCCGAGTGGCGACACGCAGAGCGACCGAGTGGTGATGAGGTGACCAACCAAGAGGCAACGCGCGGGGCGGCCGAGTGGTGATGAGGCGACCAACCGATTGGCGAGGCGCGAAGCGGCCAGTGGTGATGAGGTGACCAACCGAGTGGCGATGCCTTGAGCGGCCGAGTGGTGATGAGGTGACCAATCGAGTGGCCACGCGCGGAGCGGCCGAGTGGTGATGAGGTGACCAACCGAGTGGTGACGCGTGGGGCGGCAGAGAGGTGACGAGGCGATCAACCGAGTGGCGACAAGTGGAGCGGTCGAGTGCTGATGAGGTGACCAACCCAGAGGCGACGGGCGAAGTGGCCGAGTGGTGATGAGGTGACCAACCGAGTGGCGATGCCCAGGAGGCAGAATCGTGATGAGGTGACCAACCGAGTGGCGATGCGCAGAGCAGCCAAGTGGTGATGAGGTGACCAACCAAGATGCGATGCACAGGGCGACCGAGTGGTGATCAGGTGACCAACCAAGTGACGACGCATGGAGCAGCCGAATGGTTATGAGTGGCGACGCATGGAGCGGCCGAATGGTGATGAGGTGACCAACCGAGTGGCTACGCGCGAAGCATCCGAGTGGTGATGAGGCGACCAACCGAGTGGCGACGTCGGAGCGGCCGAGTGGTGATGAGGTGACCAACCAAGAGGCAACGCGTGGGGCGGCCAGGTGGTGATGAGGTGACCAACGAAGTGGCGATGTGCGGAGAAGCCATGTGGTGATTAGGTGACCAAGCAAATGCGACTCTTGAGACGGCTGAGTGGTGATGAGATGACCAACCAAGTGGTGACGCGCGGGGCGGCCGTGTGGTGATGAGGTGACCAACCGAGTGGCGACGCACGAAGCGGCCGAATGGTGATGAGGTGACCAACCGAGTGGCGACGTGCGGAGCGTCCGAGTGGTGATGAGGCGACCAACCGAGTGGTGACGGGCGGAGCGGCCGAGTGGTGATGAGGTGACCAACCAAGTTGCGACGCGCGGGGCGGCCGAGTGGTGATGAGGTGACCAACCAAGTGGCGACGCGCGGAGTGGCCGAGTGGTGATGAGGTGACCAACCGAGTGGGGATGCGCGGGGCGGCCGAGAGGTGATGAGGTGATCAACCGAGAGGCGATGTGCGGGGCAACCGAATGGTGATGTGGTGGCCAATCAAGTCGCGACGCGCGGAGCGGCCGAGTGGTTATTAGGTGACCAACCGAGTGGCGACGCCCGGAGCGGCCGAACGGCGATCAGGTGACCAATCGAGTGGCGACGCGCGAAGCAGCCGAGTGGTGATGAGGTGACCAACCAAGTGGCGACGCGCGGAGCGGCCGAGTGGTGATGAGGTAACCAACCGAGAGGCAACGTGCGGGGCGGCGGAGTGGTGATAAAGTGACCAATCAAGTAGCGACGAGCGGAGCAGCCGAATGGTTATGAGGTGACCAACCGAGTGGCGACGCGCGGAGCGGCGGAGTGGTGATGAGGTGACCGACCGAGAGGCAACGCGTGGGGCGGCCTAGTGGTGATGAGGCGACCAACCGTTTGGCGACGCGCGAAGCGGCCAGTGGTGATGAGGTGACCAACCGAGTGGCGGCGCGCGGAGCGGCCGAGTGGTGATGAGGTGACCAATCGAGTGGCGACGCGCGGAGCGGCCAAGTGGTGATGAGGTGACCAACCGAGTGAAGACGCGTGGGGCGGCCGAGAGGTGACGAGGCAATCAACCGAGTGACGACGCGCGGAGCAGTCGAGTGATGATGAGGCGATCAACCGAGTGACGACGCGCGGAGCGGCCGAGCGGTGATGAGGTGACCAACCGAGTGGCGACGCCCGGGCGGCTGAGTGGTGCTGAGGTGACCAACCGAGTGGCGATGCGCAGAGCGGCCGAGTGGTGATGAGGTGACCAACCGAGAGGCGATGCGCAGGGCGACCGAGTGGTGATGAGGTGACCAACCAAGTGATGACGCGCGGAGCAGCCGAATGGTTATGAGGTGACCAACCGAGTGGCGACGCACGGAGCGGCCGAATAGTGATGAGGGGACCAACCGAGTGGCGACGCGCGGAGCGTCCGAGTGGTGATGAGGAGACCAACCGAGTGGCGACGGGCGGAGCGGCCGAGTGGTGATGAGGTGACCAACCAAGTTGCGAAGCGCGGAGCGGCCGATTGGTGATGAGGTGACCAACCAAGTGGCGACGCGTGGAGCGGCCGAGTGGTGATGAGGTGACCAAACGAGTGGGGATGCGCGGGGGGGGGGGGGCGAGAGGTGATGAGCTGATCAACTGGGTGGTGGCGCGCGGAGCGGCCGAGTGGTGATGAGGTGACCATCCGAGTGGCGACGCGCGGAGCAGCCGAGTTGTGATGAGGTAACCAACTGAGAGGCACCGCGCGGGGCGGCCGAATGGTGATGACGTGACCAATCAAGTAGCGACGCGTGGAACAGCCGAATGGTTATGTGGTGACCAACAGCGTGGCGAGGCCCCCGAGTGGCGACGCGCAGAGCGGCCGAGTGGTGATGAGGTGACCAACCGAGAGGCAACGCGCGGGGCGGCCGAGTGGTGATGAGGCGACCAACCGATTGGCGAGGCGCGAAGCGGCCAGTGATGATGAGGTGACCAACCGAGTGGCGGTGCCTTGAGCGGCCGAGCGGTGATAAGGTGACCAATCGAGTGGCGATGCGCGGAGCGGCCGAGTGGTGATGAGGTGACCAACCGAGTGGCGACGCGTGGGGCGGCAGAGAGGTGACGAGGCGATCAATCGAGTGGCGACGAGCGGAGCGGTCGAGTGCTGATGAGGTGACCAACCCAGAGGCGACGGGCGAAGTGGCCGAGTGGTGATGAGGTGACCAACCGAGTGGCGATGCCCGGGAGGCAGAGTGGTGATGAGGTGACGAACCGAGTGGCGATGCGCAGAGCGGCCGAGTGGTGATGAGGTGACCAACCAAGAGGCGATGCACAGGGCGACCGAGTGGTGATCAGGTGACCAACCAAGTGACGACGCATGGAGCAGCCGAGCGGTGATGAGGTGACCAACCGAGTGGCGACGCCCGGGCGGCCGAGTGGTGCTGAGGTGACCAACCGTGTGGCGATGCGCCGAGCGGCCGAGTGGTATTGAGGTGACCAACCGAGAGGCGATGCGCAGGGCGACGGAGTGGTGATGAGGTGACCAACCAAGTGACGACGTGCGGAGCAGCCGAATGGTTATGAGGTGACCAACCGAGTGGCGACGCACGGAGCGGCCGAATAGTGATGAGGGGACCAACCGAGTGGCGACGCGCGGAGCGTCCGAGTGGTGATGAGGCGACCAACCGAGTGGCGACGGGCGGAGCGGCCGAGTGGTGATGAGGTGACCAACCAAGTTGCGACGCGCGGAGCGGCCGATTGGTGATGAGGTGACCAACCAAGTGGCGACGCGTGGAGCGGCCGAGTGGTGATGATGTGACCAAACGAGTGGGGATGCGCGGGGGGGCCGAGAGGTGATGAGGTGATCAACCGAGTGGTGACGCGCGGAGCGGCCGATTGGTGATGAGGTGACCAACCGAGTGGCGACGCGCGGAGCGGCCGAGTCGTGATGAGGTAACCAACCGAGAGGCACCGCGCGGGGCGGCCGAGTGGTGATGGCGTGAACAATCAAGTAGCGACGCGTGGAACAGCCGAATGGTTATTTGGTGACCAATAGCGTGGCGAGGCCCCCGAGTGGCGACGCGCAGAGCGACCGAGTGGTGATGAGGTGACCAACCGAGAGGCAACGCGCGGGGCGGCCGAGTGGTGATGAGGCGACCAACCGATTGGCGAGGCGCGAAGCGGCCAGTGGTGATGAGGTGACCAACCGAGTGGCGATGCCTTGAGCGGCCGAGTGGTGATGAGGTGACCAATCGAGTGGCCACGCGCGGAGCGGCCGAGTGGTGATGAGGTGACCAACCGAGTGGTGACGCGTGGGGCGGCAGAGTGGTGACGAGGCGATCAACCGAGTGGCGACGAGTGGAGCGGTCGAGTGCTGATGAGGTGACCAACCCAGAGGCGACGGGCGAAGTGGCCGAGTGGTGATGAGGTGACCAACCAAGTTGCGAAGCGCGGAGCGGCCGATTGGTGATGAGGTGACCAACCAAGTGGCGACGCGTGGAGCGGCCGAGTGGTGATGAGGTGACCAAACGAGTGGGGATGCGCGGGGGGGGGGCGAGAGGTGATGAGCTGATCAACTGGGTGGTGGCGCGCGGAGCGGCCGAGTGGTGATGAGGTGACCATCCGAGTGGCGACGCGCGGAGCAGCCGAGTTGTGATGAGGTAACCAACTGAGAGGCACCGCGCGGGGCGGCCGAATGGTGATGACGTGACCAATCAAGTAGCGACGCGTGGAACAGCCGAATGGTTATGTGGTGACCAACAGCGTGGCGAGGCCCCCGAGTGGCGACGCGCAGAGCGGCCGAGTGGTGATGAGGTGACCAACCGAGAGGCAACGCGCGGGGCGGCCGAGTGGTGATGAGGCGACCAACCGATTGGCGAGGCGCGAAGCGGCCAGTGATGATGAGGTGACCAACCGAGTGGCGGTGCCTTGAGCGGCCGAGCGGTGATAAGGTGACCAATCGAGTGGCGATGCGCGGAGCGGCCGAGTGGTGATGAGGTGACCAACCGAGTGGCGACGCGTGGGGCGGCAGAGAGGTGACGAGGCGATCAATCGAGTGGCGACGAGCGGAGCGGTCGAGTGCTGATGAGGTGACCAACCCAGAGGCGACGGGCGAAGTGGCCGAGTGGTGATGAGGTGACCAACCGAGTGGCGATGCCCGGGAGGCAGAGTGGTGATGAGGTGACGAACCGAGTGGCGATGCGCAGAGCGGCCGAGTGGTGATGAGGTGACCAACCAAGAGGCGATGCACAGGGCGACCGAGTGGTGATCAGGTGACCAACCAAGTGACGACGCATGGAGCAGCCGAGCGGTGATGAGGTGACCAACCGAGTGGCGACGCCCGGGCGGCCGAGTGGTGCTGAGGTGACCAACCGTGTGGCGATGCGCCGAGCGGCCGAGTGGTATTGAGGTGACCAACCGAGAGGCGATGCGCAGGGCGACGGAGTGGTGATGAGGTGACCAACCAAGTGACGACGTGCGGAGCAGCCGAATGGTTATGAGGTGACCAACCGAGTGGCGACGCACGGAGCGGCCGAATAGTGATGAGGGGACCAACCGAGTGGCGACGCGCGGAGCGTCCGAGTGGTGATGAGGCGACCAACCGAGTGGCGACGGGCGGAGCGGCCGAGTGGTGATGAGGTGACCAACCAAGTTGCGACGCGCGGAGCGGCCGATTGGTGATGAGGTGACCAACCAAGTGGCGACGCGTGGAGCGGCCGAGTGGTGATGATGTGACCAAACGAGTGGGGATGCGCGGGGGGGCCGAGAGGTGATGAGGTGATCAACCGAGTGGTGACGCGCGGAGCGGCCGATTGGTGATGAGGTGACCAACCGAGTGGCGACGCGCGGAGCGGCCGAGTCGTGATGAGGTAACCAACCGAGAGGCACCGCGCGGGGCGGCCGAGTGGTGATGGCGTGAACAATCAAGTAGCGACGCGTGGAACAGCCGAATGGTTATTTGGTGACCAATAGCGTGGCGAGGCCCCCGAGTGGCGACGCGCAGAGCGACCGAGTGGTGATGAGGTGACCAACCGAGAGGCAACGCGCGGGGCGGCCGAGTGGTGATGAGGCGACCAACCGATTGGCGAGGCGCGAAGCGGCCAGTGGTGATGAGGTGACCAACCGAGTGGCGATGCCTTGAGCGGCCGAGTGGTGATGAGGTGACCAATCGAGTGGCCACGCGCGGAGCGGCCGAGTGGTGATGAGGTGACCAACCGAGTGGTGACGCGTGGGGCGGCAGAGTGGTGACGAGGCGATCAACCGAGTGGCGACGAGTGGAGCGGTCGAGTGCTGATGAGGTGACCAAC
The DNA here is from genome assembly GCA_034509565.1 of Triticum monococcum. Lineage (NCBI taxonomy): Eukaryota > Viridiplantae > Streptophyta > Magnoliopsida > Poales > Poaceae > Triticum > Triticum monococcum. The sequence goes on from CM067843.1 coordinate 248,923,134, forward strand.
CCAGAGGCGACGGGCGAAGTGGCCGAGTGGTGATGAGGTGACCAACCGAGTGGCGATGCCCGGGAGGCAGAATGGTGATGAGGTGACCAACCGAGTGGCGATGCGCAGAGCGGCCAAGTGGTGATGAGGTGACCAACCAAGAGGCGATGCACAGGGCGACCGAGTGGTGATCAGGTGACCAACCAAGTGACGACGCATGGAGCAGCCGAATGGTTATGAGTGGCGACGCACGGAGCGGCCGAATGGTGATGAGGTGACCAACCGAGTGGCTACGCGCGAAGCATCCGAGTGGTGATGAGGCGACCAACCGAGTGGCGACGTCGGAGCGGCCGAGTGGTGATGAGGTGACCAACCAAGAGGCAACGCGTGGGGCGGCCGGGTGGTGATGAGGTGACCAACGAAGTGGCGATGTGCGGAGAAGCCATGTGGTGATTAGGTGACCAAGAAAATGCGACTCTTGAGACGGCCGAGTGGTGATGAGATGACCAACCAAGTGGTGACGCGCGGGGCGGCCGTGTGGTGATGAGGTGACCAACCGAGTGGCGACGCACGAAGCGGCCGAATGGTGATGAGGTGACCAACCGAGTGGCGACGTGCGGAGCGTCCGAGTGGTGATGAGGCGACCAACCGAGTGGTGACGGGCGGAGCGGCCGAGTGGTGATGAGGTGACCAACCAAGTTGCGACGCGCGGGGCGGCCGAGTGGTGATGAGGTGACCAACCAAGTGGCGACGCGCGGAGTGGCCGAGTGGTGATGAGGTGACCAACCGAGTGGGGATGCGCGGGGCGGCCGAGAGGTGATGAGGTGATCAACCGAGAGGCGATGTGCGGGGCAACCGAATGGTGATGTGGTGGCCAATCAAGTCGCGACGCGCGGAGCGGCCGAGTGGTTATTAGGTGACCAACCGAGTGGCGACGCCCGGAGCGGCCGAACGGCGATCAGGTGACCAATCGAGTGGCGACGCGCGAAGCAGCCGAGTGGTGATGAGGTAACCAACCAAGTGGCGACGCGCGGAGCGGCCGAGTGGTGATGAGGTAACCAACCGAGAGGCAACGTGCGGGGCGGCGGAGTGGTGATAAAGTGACCAATCAAGTAGCGACGAGCGGAGCAGCCGAATGGTTATGAGGTGACCAACCGAGTTGCGACGCGCGGAGCGGCGGAGTGGTGATGAGGTGACCGACCGAGAGGCAACGCGTGGGGCGGCCTAGTGGTGATGAGGCGACCAACCGTTTGGCGACGCGCGAAGCGGCCAGTGGTGATGAGGTGACCAACCGAGTGGCGGCGCGCGGAGCGGCCGAGTGGTGATGAGGTGACCAATCGAGTGGCGACGCGCAGAGCGGCCAAGTGGTGATGAGGTGACCAACCGAGTGAAGACGCGTGGGGCGGCCGAGAGGTGACGAGGCAATCAACCGAGTGACGACGCGCGGAGCAGTCGAGTGATGATCAGGCGATCAACCGAGTGACGACGCGCGGAGCGGCCGAGCGGTGATGAGGTGACCAACCGAGTGGCGACGCCCGGGCGGCTGAGTGGTGCTGAGGTGACCAACCGAGTGGCGATGCGCAGAGCGGCCGAGTGGTGATGAGGTGACCAACCGAGAGGCGATGCGCAGGGCGACCGAGTGGTGATGAGGTGACCAACCAAGTGATGACGCGCGGAGCAGCCGAATGGTTATGAGGTGACCAACCGAGTGGCGACGCATGGAGCGGCCGAATAGTGATGAGGGGACCAACCGAGTGGCGACGCGCGGAGCGTCCGAGTGGTGATGAGGCGACCAACCGAGTGGCGACGGGCGGAGCGGCCGAGTGGTGATGAGGTGACCAACCAAGTTGCGAAGCGCGGAGCGGCCGATTGGTGATGAGGTGACCAACCAAGTGGCGACGCGTGGAGCGGCCGAGTGGTGATGAGGTGACCAAACGAGTGGGGATGCGCGGGGGGGGGGGGGGGGCGAGAGGTGATGAGCTGATCAACTGGGTGGTGGCGCGCGGAGCGGCCGAGTGGTGATGAGGTGACCATCCGAGTGGCGACGCGCGGAGCAGCCGAGTTGTGATGAGGTAACCAACTGAGAGGCACCGCGCGGGGCGGCCGAGTGGTGATGACGTGACCAATCAAGTAGCGACACGTGGAACAGCCGAATGGTTATGTGGTGACCAACAGCTTGGCGAGGCCCCCGAGTGGCGACGCGCAGAGCGGCCGAGTGGTGATGAGGTGACCAGCCGAGAGGCAACGCGCGGGGCGGCCGAGTGGTGATGAGGCGACCAACCGATTGGCGAGGCGCGAAGCGGCCAGTGATGATGAGGTGACCAACCGAGTGGCGGTGCCTTGAGCGGCCGAGTGGTGATAAGGTGACCAATCGAGTGGCGATGCGCGGAGCGGCCGAGTGGTGATGAGGTGACCAACCGAGTGGCGACGCGTGGGACGGCAGAGAGGTGACGAGGCGATCAATCGAGTGGCGACGAGCGGAGCGGTCGAGTGCTGATGAGGTGACCAACCCAGAGGCGACGGGCGAAGTGGCCGAGTGGTGATGAGGTGACCAACCGAGTGGCGATGCCCGGGAGGCAGAGTGGTGATGAGGTGACCAACCGAGTGGCGATGCGCAGAGCGGCCGAGTGGTGATGAGGTGACCAACCAAGAGGCGATGCACAGGGCGACTGAGTGGTGATCAGGTGACCAACCAAGTGACGACGCATGGAGCAGCCGAGCGGTGATGAGGTGACCAACCGAGTGGCGACGCCCGGGCGGCCGAGTGGTGCTGAGGTGACCAACCGAGTGGCGATGCGCAGAGCAGCCGAGTGGTGATGAGGTGACCAACCGAGAGGCGATGCGCAGGGCGACGGAGTGGTGATGAGGTGACCAACCAAGTGACGACGTGCGGAGCAGCCGAATGGTTATGAGGTGACCAACCGAGTGGCGACGCACGGAGCGGCCGAATAGTGATGAGGGGACCAACCGAGTGGCGACGCGCGGAGCATCCGAGTGGTGATGAGGCGACCAACCGAGTGGCGACGGGCGGAGCGGCCGAGTGGTGATGAGGTGACCAACCAAGTTGCGACGCGCGGAGCGGCCGATTGGTGATAAGGTGACCAACCAAGTGGCGATGCGTGGAGCGGCCGAGTGGTGATGATGTGACCAAACGAGTGGGGATGCGCGGGGGGGGGGGGGGCGAGAGGTGATGAGGTGATCAACCGAGTGGTGACGCGCGGAGCGGCCGATTGGTGATGAGGTGACCAACCGAGTGGCGACGCGCGGAGCGGCCGAGTCGTGATGAGGTAACCAACCGAGAGGCACCGCGCGGGGCGGCCGAGTGGTGATGACCTGACCAATCAAGTAGCGACGCGTGGAACAGCCGAATGGTTATGTGGTGACCAATAGCGTGGCGAGGCCCCCGAGTGGCGACGCGCAGAGCGGCCGAGTGGTGATGAGGTGACCAACCGAGAGGCAACGCGCGGGGCGGCCGAGTGGTGATGAGGCGACCAACCGATTGGCGAGGCGCGAAGCGGCCAGTGGTGATGAGGTGACCAACCGAGTGGCGATGCCTTGAGCGGCCGAGTGGTGATGAGGTGACCAATCGAGTGGCCACGCGCGGAGCGGCCGAGTGGTGATGAGGTGACCAACCGAGTGGCGACGCGTGGGGCGGCAGAGAGGTGACGAGGCGATCAACCGAGTGGCGACGAGCGGAGTGTTCGAGTGCTGATGAGGTGACCAACCCAGAGGCGACGGGCGAAGTGGCCGAGTGGTGATGAGGTGACCAACCGAGTGGCGATGCCCGGGAGGCAGAATGGTGATGAGGTGACCAACCGAGTGGCGATGCGTAGAGCGGCCAAGTGGTGATGAGGTGACCAACCAAGAGGCGATGCACAGGGCGACCGAGTGGTGATCAGGTGACCAACCAAGTGACGACGCATGGAGCAGCCGAATGGTAATGAGTGGCGACGCACGGAGCGGCCGAATGGTGATGAGGTGACCAACCGAGTGGCTACGCGCGAAGCATCCAAGTGGTGATGAGGCGACTAACCGAGTGGCGACGTCGGAGCGGCCGAGTGGTGATGAGGTGACCAACCAAGAGGCAACTCGTGGGGCGGCCGGGTGGTGATGAGGTGACCAACGAAGTGGCGATGCGCGGAGAAGCCGAGTGGTGATTAGGTGACCAAGCAAATGCGACTCTTGAGACGGCCGAGTGGTGATGAGATGACCAACCGAGTGGTGACGCGCGGGGCGGCCGTGTGGTGATGAGGTGACCAACCGAGTGGCGACGCACGAAGCGGCCGAATGGTGATGAGGTGACCAACCGAGTGGCGACGTGCGGAGCGTCCGAGTGGTGATGAGGCGACCAACCGAGTGGTGACGGGCTGAGCGGCCGAGTGGTGATGAGGTGACCAACCAAGTTGCGACGCGCGGGGCGGCCGAGTGGTGATGAGGTGACCAACCAAGTGGCGACGCGCGGAGTGGCCGAGTGGTGATGAGGTGACCAACCGAGTGGGGATGCGCGGGGCGGCCGAGAGGTGATGAGGTGATCAACCGAGAGGCTATGTGCGGGGCAACCGAATGGTGATGAGGTGACCAATCAAGTCGCGACGCGCGGAGCGGCCGAGTGGTTATTAGGTGACCAACCGAGTGGCGACGCCCGGAGCGGCCGAACGGCGATCAGGTGACCAATCGAGTGGCGACGCGCGAGGCAGCCGAGTGGTGATGAGGTGACCAACCAAGTGGCGACGCGCGGAGCGGCCGAGTGGTGATGAGGTAACCAACCAAGAGGCAACGCGCAGGGCGGCGGAGTGGTGATAAAGTGACCAATCAAGTAGCTACGAGCGGAGCAGCCGAATGGTTATGAGGTGACCAACCGAGTGGCGACGCGCGGAGCGGCGGAGTGGTGATGAGGTGACCGACCGAGAGGCAACGCGTGGGGCGGCCTAGTGGTGATGAGGCGACCAACCGTTTGGCGACGCGTGAAGCGGCCAGTGGTGATGAGGTGACCAACCGAGTGGCGGCGCGCGGAGCGGCCGAGTGGTGATGAGGTGAGCAATCGAGTGGCGACGCGCGGAGCGGCCAAGTGGTGATGAGGTGACCAACCGAGTGAAGACGCGTGGGGCGGCCGAGAGGTGACGAGGCAATCAACCGAATGACGACGCGCGGAGCAGTCGAGTGATGATGAAGCGATCAACCGAGTGACGACGCGCAGAGCGGCCGAGCGGTGATGAGGTGACCAACCGAGTGGCGACGCCCGGGCGGCTGAGTGGTGCTGAGGTGACCAACCGAGTGGCGATGCGCAGAGCGGCCGAGTGGTGATGAGGTGACCAACCGAGAGGCGATGCGCAGGGCGACCGAGTGGTGATGAGGTGACCAACCAAGTGATGACGCGCGGAGCAGCCGAATGGTTATGAGGTGACCAACCGAGTGGCGACGCACGGAGCGGCCGAATAGTGATGAGGGGACCAACCGAGTGGCGACGCGCGGAGCGTCCGAGTGGTGATGAGGCGACCAACCGAGTGGCGACGGGCGGAGCGGCCGAGTGGTGATGAGGTGACCAACCAAGTTGCGAAGCGCGGAGCGGCCGATTGGTGATGAGGTGACCAACCAAGTGGCGACGCGTGGAGCGGCCGAGTGGTGATGAGGTGACCAAACGAGTGGGGATGCGCGGGGGGGGGGGGGCGAGAGGTGATGAGCTGATCAACTGGGTGGTGGCGCGCGGAGCGGCCGAGTGGTGATGAGGTGACCATCCGAGTGGCGACGCGTGGAGCAGCCGAGTTGTGATGAGGTAACCAACTGAGAGGCACCGCGCGGGGCGGCCGAGTGGTGATGACGTGACCAATCAAGTAGCGACGCGTGGAACAGCCGAATGGTTATGTGGTGACCAACAGCGTGGCGAGGCCCCCGAGTGGCGACGCGCAGAGCGGCCGAGTGGTGATGAGGTGACCAACCGAGAGGCAACGCTCGGGGCGGCCGAGTGGTGATGAGGCGACCAACCGATTGGCGAGGCGCGAAGCGGCCAGTGATGATGAGGTGACCAACCGAGTGGCGGTGCCTTGAGCGGTCGAGTGGTGATAAGGTGACCAATCGAGTGGCGATGCGCGGAGCGGCCGAGTGGTGATGAGGTGACCAACCGAGTGGCGACGCGTGGGGCGGCAGAGAGTTGACGAGGCGATCAATCGAGTGGCGACGAGTGGAGCGGTCGAGTGCTGATGAGGTGACCAACCCAGAGGCGACGGGCGAAGTGGCCGAGTGGTGATGAGGTGACCAACCGAGTGGCGATGCCCGGGAGGCAGAGTGGTGATGAGGTGACCAACCGAGTGGCGATGCGCAGAGCGGCCGAGTGGTGATGAGGTGACCAACCAAGAGGCGATGCACAGGGCGACCGAGTGGTGATCAGGTGACCAACCAAGTGACGACGCATGGAGCAGCCGAGCGGTGATGAGGTGACCAACCGAGTGGCGATGCCCGGGCGGCCGAGTGGTGCTGAGGTGACCAACCGAGTGGCGATGCGCAGAGCAGCCGAGTGGTGATGAGGTGACCAACCGAGAGGCGATGCGCAGGGCGACGGAGTGGTGATGAGGTGACCAACCAAGTGACGACGTGCGGAGCAGCCGAATGGTTATGAGGTGACCAACCGAGTGGCGACGCACGGAGCGGCCGAATAGTGATGAGGGGACCAACCGAGTGGCGACGCGCGGAGCATCCGAGTGGTGATGAGGCGACCAACCGAGTGGCGACGGGCGGAGCGGCCGAGTGGTGATGAGGTGACCAACCAAGTTGCGACGCGCGGAGCGGCCGATTGGTGATGAGGTGACCAACCAAGTGGCGACGCGTGGAGCGGCCGAGTGGTGATGATGTGACCAAACGAGTGGGGATGCGCGGGGGGGGGGAGAGGTGATGAGGTGATCAACCGAGTGGTGACGCGCGGAGCGGCCGATTTGTGATGAGGTGACCAACCGAGTGGCGACGCGCGGAGCGGCCGAGTCGTGATGAGGTAACCAACCGAGAGGCACCGCGCGGGGTGGCCGAGTGGTGATGACCTGACCAATCAAGTAGCGACGCGTGGAACAGCCGAATGGTTATGTGGTGACCAATAGCGTGGCGAGGCCCCCGAGTGGCGACGCGCAGAGCGGCCGAGTGGTGATGAGGTGACCAACCGAGAGGCAACGCGCGGGGCGGCCGAGTGGTGATGAGGCGACCAACCGATTGGCGAGGCGCGAAGCGGCCAGTGGTGATGAGGTGACCAACCGAGTGGCGATGCCTTGAGCGGCCGAGTGGTGATGAGGTGACCAATCGAGTGGCCACGCGCGGAGCGGCCGAGTGGTGATGAGGTGACCAACCGAGTGGCGACGCGTGGGGCGGCAGAGAGGTGACGAGGCGATCAACCGAGTGGCGACGAGCGGAGCGGTCGAGTGCTGATGAGGTGACCAACCCAGAGGCGACGGGCGAAGTGGCCGAGTGGTGATGAGGTGACCAACCGAGTGGCGATGCCCGGGAGGCAGAATGGTGATGAGGTGACCAACCGAGTGGCGATGCGCAGAGCGGCCAAGTGGTGATGAGGTGACCAACCAAGAGGCGATGCACAGGGCGACCGAGTGGTGATCAGGTGACCAACCAAGTGACGACGCATGGAGCAGCCGAATGGTAATGATTGGCGACGCACGGAGCGGCCGAATGGTGATGAGGTGACCAACCGAGTGGCTACGCGCGAAGCATCCGAGTGGTGATGAGGCGACCAACCGAGTGGCGACGTCGGAGCGGCCGAGTGGTGATGAGGTGACCAACCAAGAGGCAACGCGTGGGGCGGCCGGGTGGTGATGAGGTGACCAACGAAGTGGCGATGCGCGGAGAAGCCGAGTGGTGATTAGGTGACCAAGCAAATGCGACTCTTGAGACGGCCGAGTGGTGATGAGATGACCAACCGAGTGGTGACGCGCGGGGCGGCCGTGTGGTGATGAGGTGACCAACCGAGTGGCGACGCACGAAGCGGCCGAATGGTGATGAGGTGACCAACCGAGTGGCGACGTGCGGAGCGTCCGAGTGGTGATGAGGCGACCAACCGAGTGGTGACGGGCTGAGCGGCCGAGTGGTGATGAGGTGACCAACCAAGTTGCGACGCGCGGGGCGGCCGAGTGGTGATGAGGTGACCAACCAAGTGGCGACGCGCGGAGTGGCCGAGTGGTGATGAGGTGACCAACCGAGTGGGGATGCGCGGGGCGGCCGAGAGGTGATGAGGTGATCAACCGAGAGGCGATGTGCGGGGCAACCGAATGGTGATGAGGTGACCAATCAAGTCGCGACGCGCGGAGCGGCCGAGTGGTTATTAGGTGACCAACCGAGTGGCGACGCCCGGAGCGGCCGAACGGCGATCAGGTGACCAATCGAGTGGCGACGCGCGAAGCAGCCGAGTGGTGATGAGGTGACCAACCAAGTGGCGACGCGCGGAGCGGCCGAGTGGTGATGAGGTAACCAACCAAGAGGCAACGCGCAGGGCGGCGGAGTGGTGATAAAGTGACCAATCAAGTAGCTACGAGCGGAGCAGCCGAATGGTTATGAGGTGACCAACCGAGTGGCGACGCGCGGAGCGGCGGAGTGGTGATGAGGTGACCGACCGAGAGGCAACGCGTGGGGTGGCCTAGTGGTGATGAGGCGACCAACCGTTTGGCGACGCGCGAAGCGGCCAGTGGTGATGAGGTGACCAACCGAGTGGCGGCGCGCGGAGCGGCCGAGTGGTGATGAGGTGAGCAATCGAGTGGCGACGCGCGGAGCGGCCAAGTGGTGATGAGGTGACCAACCGAGTGAAGACGCGTGGGGCGGCCGAGAGGTGACGAGGCAATCAACCGAGTGACGACGCGCGGAGCAGTCGAGTGATGATGAGGCGATCAACCGAGTGACGACGCGCGGAGCGGCCGAGCGGTGATGAGGTGACCAACCGAGTGGCGACGCCCGGGCGGCTGAGTGGTGCTGAGGTGACCAACCGAGTGGCGATGCGCAGAGCGGCCGAGTGGTGATGAGGTGACCAACCGAGAGGCGATGCACGGAGCAGCCGAATGGTTATGAGGTGACCAACCGAGTGGCGACGCACGGAGCGGCCGAATAGTGATGAGGGGACCAACCGAGTGGCGACGCGCGGAGCGTCCGAGTGGTGATGAGGCGACCAACCGAGTGGCGACGGGCGGAGCGGCCGAGTGGTGATGAGGTGACCAACCAAGTTGCGAAGCGCGGAGCGGCCGATTGGTGATGAGGTGACCAACCAAGTGGCGACGCGTGGAGCGGCCGAGTGGTGATGAGGTGACCAAACGAGTGGGGATGCGCGGGGGGGGGGGGGCGAGAGGTGATGAGCTGATCAACTGGGTGGTGGCGCGCGGAGCGGCCGAGTGGTGATGAGGTGACCATCCGAGTGGCGACGCGCGGAGCAGCCGAGTTGTGATGAGGTAACCAACTGAGAGGCACCGCGCGGGGCGGCCCAGTGGTGATGACGTGACCAATCAAGTAGCGATGCGTGGAACAGCCGAATGGTTATGTGGTGACCAACAGCGTGGCGAGGCCCCCGAGTGGCGACGCGCAGAGCGGCCGAGTGGTGATGAGGTGACCAACCGAGAGGCAACGCGCGGGGCGGCCGAGTGGTGATGAGGCGACCAACCGATTGGCGAGGCGCGAAGCGGCCAGTGATGATGAGGTGACCAACCGAGTGGCGGTGCCTTGAGCGGCCGAGTGGTGATAAGGTGACCAATCGAGTGGCGATGCGCGGAGCGGCCGAGTGGTGATGAGGTGACCAACCGAGTGGCGACGCGTGGGGCGGCAGAGAGGTGACGAGGCAATCAATCGAGTGGCGACGAGCGGAGCGGTCGAGGGCTGATGAGGTGACCAACCCAGAGGCGACGGGCGAAGTGGCCGAGTGGTGATGAGGTGACCAACCGAGTGGCGATGCCCGGGAGGCAGAGTGGTGATGAGGTGACCAACCGAGTGGCGATGCGCAGAGCGGCCGAGTGGTGATGAGGTGACCAACCAAGAGGCGATGCACAGGGCGACCGAGTGGTGATCAGGTGACCAACCAAGTGACGACGCATGGAGCAGCCGAGCGGTGATGAGGTGACCAACCGAGTGGCGACGCCCGGGCGGCCGAGTGGTGCTGAGGTGACCAACCGAGTGGCGATGCGCAGAGCAGCCGAGTGGTGATGAGGTGACCAACCGAGAGGCGATGCGCAGGGCGACGGAGTGGTGATGAGGTGACCAACCAAGTGACGGCGTGCGGAGCAGCCGAATGGTTATGAGGTGACCAACCGAGTGGCGACGCACGGAGCGGCCGAATAGTGATGAGGGGACCAACTGAGTGGCGATGCGCGGAGCATCCGAGTGGTGATGAGGCGACCAACCGAGTGGCGACGGGCGGAGCGGCCGAGTGGTGATGAGGTGACCAACCAAGTTGCGACGCGCGGAGCGGCTGATTGGTGATGAGGTGACCAACCAAGTGGCGACGCGTGGAGCGGCCGAGTGGTGATGATGTGACCAAACGAGTGGGGATGCGCGGGGGGGGGGGGGGGGGGGGGCGAGAGGTGATGAGGTGATCAACCGAGTGGTGACGCGCGGAGCGGCCGATTGGTGATGAGGTGACCAACCGAGTGGCGACGCGCGGAGCGGCCGAGTCGTGATGAGGTAACCAACCGAGAGGCACCGCGCGGGGCGGCCGAGTGGTGATGACCTGACCAATCAAGTAGCGACGCGTGGAACAGCCGAATGGTTATGTGGTGACCAATAGCGTGGCGAGGCCCCCGAGTGGCGACGCGCAGAGCGGCCGAGTGGTGATGAGGTGACCAACCGAGAGGCAACGCTCGGGGCGGCCGAGTGGTGATGAGGCGACCAACCGATTGGCGAGGCGCGAAGCGGCCAGTGATGATGAGGTGACCAACCGAGTGGCGGTGCCTTGAGCGGTCGAGTGGTGATAAGGTGACCAATCGAGTGGCGATGCGCGGAGCGGCCGAGTGGTGATGAGGTGACCAACCGAGTGGCGACGCGTGGGGCGGCAGAGAGTTGACGAGGCGATCAATCGAGTGGCGACGAGTGGAGCGGTCGAGTGCTGATGAGGTGACCAACCCAGAGGCGACGGGCGAAGTGGCCGAGTGGTGATGAGGTGACCAACCGAGTGGCGATGCCCGGGAGGCAGAGTGGTGATGAGGTGACCAACCGAGTGGCGATGCGCAGAGCGGCCGAGTGGTGATGAGGTGACCAACCAAGAGGCGATGCACAGGGCGACCGAGTGGTGATCAGGTGACCAACCAAGTGACGACGCATGGAGCAGCCGAGCGGTGATGAGGTGACCAACCGAGTGGCGATGCCCGGGCGGCCGAGTGGTGCTGAGGTGACCAACCGAGTGGCGATGCGCAGAGCAGCCGAGTGGTGATGAGGTGACCAACCGAGAGGCGATGCGCAGGGCGACGGAGTGGTGATGAGGTGACCAACCAAGTGACGACGTGCGGAGCAGCCGAATGGTTATGAGGTGACCAACCGAGTGGCGACGCACGGAGCGGCCGAATAGTGATGAGGGGACCAACCGAGTGGCGACGCGCGGAGCATCCGAGTGGTGATGAGGCGACCAACCGAGTGGCGACGGGCGGAGCGGCCGAGTGGTGATGAGGTGACCAACCAAGTTGCGACGCGCGGAGCGGCCGATTGGTGATGAGGTGACCAACCAAGTGGCGACGCGTGGAGCGGCCGAGTGGTGATGATGTGACCAAACGAGTGGGGATGCGCGGGGGGGGGAGAGGTGATGAGGTGATCAACCGAGTGGTGACGCGCGGAGCGGCCGATTTGTGATGAGGTGACCAACCGAGTGGCGACGCGCGGAGCGGCCGAGTCGTGATGAGGTAACCAACCGAGAGGCACCGCGCGGGGTGGCCGAGTGGTGATGACCTGACCAATCAAGTAGCGACGCGTGGAACAGCCGAATGGTTATGTGGTGACCAATAGCGTGGCGAGGCCCCCGAGTGGCGACGCGCAGAGCGGCCGAGTGGTGATGAGGTGACCAACCGAGAGGCAACGCGCGGGGCGGCCGAGTGGTGATGAGGCGACCAACCGATTGGCGAGGCGCGAAGCGGCCAGTGGTGATGAGGTGACCAACCGAGTGGCGATGCCTTGAGCGGCCGAGTGGTGATGAGGTGACCAATCGAGTGGCCACGCGCGGAGCGGCCGAGTGGTGATGAGGTGACCAACCGAGTGGCGACGCGTGGGGCGGCAGAGAGGTGACGAGGCGATCAACCGAGTGGCGACGAGCGGAGCGGTCGAGTGCTGATGAGGTGACCAACCCAGAGGCGACGGGCGAAGTGGCCGAGTGGTGATGAGGTGACCAACCGAGTGGCGATGCCCGGGAGGCAGAATGGTGATGAGGTGACCAACCGAGTGGCGATGCGCAGAGCGGCCAAGTGGTGATGAGGTGACCAACCAAGAGGCGATGCACAGGGCGACCGAGTGGTGATCAGGTGACCAACCAAGTGACGACGCATGGAGCAGCCGAATGGTAATGATTGGCGACGCACGGAGCGGCCGAATGGTGATGAGGTGACCAACCGAGTGGCTACGCGCGAAGCATCCGAGTGGTGATGAGGCGACCAACCGAGTGGCGACGTCGGAGCGGCCGAGTGGTGATGAGGTGACCAACCAAGAGGCAACGCGTGGGGCGGCCGGGTGGTGATGAGGTGACCAACGAAGTGGCGATGCGCGGAGAAGCCGAGTGGTGATTAGGTGACCAAGCAAATGCGACTCTTGAGACGGCCGAGTGGTGATGAGATGACCAACCGAGTGGTGACGCGCGGGGCGGCCGTGTGGTGATGAGGTGACCAACCGAGTGGCGACGCACGAAGCGGCCGAATGGTGATGAGGTGACCAACCGAGTGGCGACGTGCGGAGCGTCCGAGTGGTGATGAGGCGACCAACCGAGTGGTGACGGGCTGAGCGGCCGAGTGGTGATGAGGTGACCAACCAAGTTGCGACGCGCGGGGCGGCCGAGTGGTGATGAGGTGACCAACCAAGTGGCGACGCGCGGAGTGGCCGAGTGGTGATGAGGTGACCAACCGAGTGGGGATGCGCGGGGCGGCCGAGAGGTGATGAGGTGATCAACCGAGAGGCGATGTGCGGGGCAACCGAATGGTGATGAGGTGACCAATCAAGTCGCGACGCGCGGAGCGGCCGAGTGGTTATTAGGTGACCAACCGAGTGGCGACGCCCGGAGCGGCCGAACGGCGATCAGGTGACCAATCGAGTGGCGACGCGCGAAGCAGCCGAGTGGTGATGAGGTGACCAACCAAGTGGCGACGCGCGGAGCGGCCGAGTGGTGATGAGGTAACCAACCAAGAGGCAACGCGCAGGGCGGCGGAGTGGTGATAAAGTGACCAATCAAGTAGCTACGAGCGGAGCAGCCGAATGGTTATGAGGTGACCAACCGAGTGGCGACGCGCGGAGCGGCGGAGTGGTGATGAGGTGACCGACCGAGAGGCAACGCGTGGGGTGGCCTAGTGGTGATGAGGCGACCAACCGTTTGGCGACGCGCGAAGCGGCCAGTGGTGATGAGGTGACCAACCGAGTGGCGGCGCGCGGAGCGGCCGAGTGGTGATGAGGTGAGCAATCGAGTGGCGACGCGCGGAGCGGCCAAGTGGTGATGAGGTGACCAACCGAGTGAAGACGCGTGGGGCGGCCGAGAGGTGACGAGGCAATCAACCGAGTGACGACGCGCGGAGCAGTCGAGTGATGATGAGGCGATCAACCGAGTGACGACGCGCGGAGCGGCCGAGCGGTGATGAGGTGACCAACCGAGTGGCGACGCCCGGGCGGCTGAGTGGTGCTGAGGTGACCAACCGAGTGGCGATGCGCAGAGCGGCCGAGTGGTGATGAGGTGACCAACCGAGAGGCGATGCACGGAGCAGCCGAATGGTTATGAGGTGACCAACCGAGTGGCGACGCACGGAGCGGCCGAATAGTGATGAGGGGACCAACCGAGTGGCGACGCGCGGAGCGTCCGAGTGGTGATGAGGCGACCAACCGAGTGGCGACGGGCGGAGCGGCCGAGTGGTGATGAGGTGACCAACCAAGTTGCGAAGCGCGGAGCGGCCGATTGGTGATGAGGTGACCAACCAAGTGGCGACGCGTGGAGCGGCCGAGTGGTGATGAGGTGACCAAACGAGTGGGGATGCGCGGGGGGGGGGGGCGAGAGGTGATGAGCTGATCAACTGGGTGGTGGCGCGCGGAGCGGCCGAGTGGTGATGAGGTGACCATCCGAGTGGCGACGCGCGGAGCAGCCGAGTTGTGATGAGGTAACCAACTGAGAGGCACCGCGCGGGGCGGCCCAGTGGTGATGACGTGACCAATCAAGTAGCGATGCGTGGAACAGCCGAATGGTTATGTGGTGACCAACAGCGTGGCGAGGCCCCCGAGTGGCGACGCGCAGAGCGGCCGAGTGGTGATGAGGTGACCAACCGAGAGGCAACGCGCGGGGCGGCCGAGTGGTGATGAGGCGACCAACCGATTGGCGAGGCGCGAAGCGGCCAGTGATGATGAGGTGACCAACCGAGTGGCGGTGCCTTGAGCGGCCGAGTGGTGATAAGGTGACCAATCGAGTGGCGATGCGCGGAGCGGCCGAGTGGTGATGAGGTGACCAACCGAGTGGCGACGCGTGGGGCGGCAGAGAGGTGACGAGGCAATCAATCGAGTGGCGACGAGCGGAGCGGTCGAGGGCTGATGAGGTGACCAACCCAGAGGCGACGGGCGAAGTGGCCGAGTGGTGATGAGGTGACCAACCGAGTGGCGATGCCCGGGAGGCAGAGTGGTGATGAGGTGACCAACCGAGTGGCGATGCGCAGAGCGGCCGAGTGGTGATGAGGTGACCAACCAAGAGGCGATGCACAGGGCGACCGAGTGGTGATCAGGTGACCAACCAAGTGACGACGCATGGAGCAGCCGAGCGGTGATGAGGTGACCAACCGAGTGGCGACGCCCGGGCGGCCGAGTGGTGCTGAGGTGACCAACCGAGTGGCGATGCGCAGAGCAGCCGAGTGGTGATGAGGTGACCAACCGAGAGGCGATGCGCAGGGCGACGGAGTGGTGATGAGGTGACCAACCAAGTGACGGCGTGCGGAGCAGCCGAATGGTTATGAGGTGACCAACCGAGTGGCGACGCACGGAGCGGCCGAATAGTGATGAGGGGACCAACTGAGTGGCGATGCGCGGAGCATCCGAGTGGTGATGAGGCGACCAACCGAGTGGCGACGGGCGGAGCGGCCGAGTGGTGATGAGGTGACCAACCAAGTTGCGACGCGCGGAGCGGCTGATTGGTGATGAGGTGACCAACCAAGTGGCGACGCGTGGAGCGGCCGAGTGGTGATGATGTGACCAAACGAGTGGGGATGCGCGGGGGGGGGGGGGGGGCGAGAGGTGATGAGGTGATCAACCGAGTGGTGACGCGCGGAGCGGCCGATTGGTGATGAGGTGACCAACCGAGTGGCGACGCGCGGAGCGGCCGAGTCGTGATGAGGTAACCAACCGAGAGGCACCGCGCGGGGCGGCCGAGTGGTGATGACCTGACCAATCAAGTAGCGACGCGTGGAACAGCCGAATGGTTATGTGGTGACCAATAGCGTGGCGAGGCCCCCGAGTGGCGACGTGCAGAGCGGCCGAGTGGTGATGAGGTGACCAACCGAGAGGCAACGCGCGGGGCGGCCGAGTGGTGATGAGGCGACCAACCGATTGGCGAGGCGCGAAGCGGCCAGTGGTGATGAGGTGACCAACCAAGTGGCGATGCCTTGAGCGGCCGAGTGGTGATGAGGTGACCAATCGAGTGGCCACGCGCGGAGCGGCCGAGTGGTGATGAGGTGACCAACCGAGTGGCGACGCGTGGGGCGGCAGAGAGGTGACGAGGCGATCAACCGAGTGGCGACGAGCAGAGCGGTCGAGTGCTGATGAGGTGACCAACCCAGAGGCGACGGGCGAAGTGGCCGAGTGGTGATGAGGTGACCAACCGAGTGGCGATGCCCGGGAGGCAGAATGGTGATGAGGTGACCAACCGAGTGGCGATGCGCAGAGCGGCCAAGTGGTGATGAGGTGACCAACCAAGAGGCGATGCACAGGGCGACTGAGTGGTGATCAGGTGACCAACCAAGTGACGACGCATGGAGCAGCCGAATGGTAATGAGTGGCGACGCACGGAGCGGCCGAATGGTGATGAGGTGACCAACTGAGTGGCTACGCGCGAAGCATCCGAGTGGTGATGAGGCGACCAACCGAGTGGCGACGTCGGAGCGGCCGAGTGGTGATGAGGTGACCAACCAAGAGGCAACGCGTGGGGCGGCCGGGTGGTGATGAGGTGACCAACGAAGTGGCGATGCGCGGAGAAGCCGAGTGGTGATTAGGTGACCAAGCAAATGCGACTCTTGAGACGGCCGAGTGGTGATGAGATGACCAACCGAGTGGTGACGCGCGGGGCGGCCGTGTGGTGATGAGGTGACCAACCGAGTGGCGACGCACGAAGCGGCCGAATGGTGATGAGGTGACCAACCGAGTGGCGACGTGCGGAGCGTCCGAGTGGTGATGAGGCGACCAACCGAGTGGTGACGGGCTGAGCGGCCGAGTGGTGATGAGGTGACCAACCAAGTTGCGACGCGCGGGGCGGCCGAGTGGTGATGAGGTGACCAACCAAGTGGCGACGCGCGGAGTGGCCGAGTGGTGATGAGGTGACCAACCGAGTGGGGATGCGCGGGGCGGCCGAGAGGTGATGAGGTGATCAACCGAGAGGCGATGTGCGGGGCAACCGAATGGTGATGAGGTGACCAATCAAGTCGCGACGCGCGGAGCGGCCGAGTGGTTATTAGGTGACCAACCGAGTGGCGACGCCCGGAGCGGCCGAACGGCGATCAGGTGACCAATCGAGTGGCGACGCGCGAAGCAGCCGAGTGGTGATGAGGTGACCAACCAAGTGGCGACGCGCGGAGCGGCCGAGTGGTGATGAGGTAACCAACCAAGAGGCAACGCGCAGGGCGGCGGAGTGGTGATAAAGTGACCAATCAAGTAGCTACGAGCGGAGCAGCCGAATGGTTATGAGGTGACCAACCGAGTGGCGACGCGCGGAGCGGCGGAGTGGTGATGAGGTGACCGACCGAGAGGCAACGCGTGGGGCGGCCTAGTGGTGATGAGGCGACCAACCGTTTGGCGACGCGCGAAGCGGCCAGTGGTGATGAGGTGACCAACCGAGTGGCGGCGCGCGGAGCGGCCGAGTGGTGATGAGGTGAGCAATCGAGTGGCGACGCGCGGAGCGGCCAAGTGGTGATGAGGTGACCAACCGAGTGAAGACGCGTGGGGCGGCCGAGAGGTGACGAGGCAATCAACCGAGTGACGACGCGCGGAGCAGTCGAGTGATGATGAGGCGATCAACCGAGTGACGACGCGCGGAGCGGCCGAGCGGTGATGAGGTGACCAACCGAGTGGCGACGCCCGGGCGGCCGAGTGGTGCTGAGCTGACCAACCGAGTGGCGATGCGCAGAGCGGCCGAGTGGTGATGAGGTGACCAACCGAGAGGCGATGCGCAGGGCGACCGAGTGGTGATGAGGTCACCAACCAAGTGACGACGCGCGGAGCAGCCAAATGGTTATGAGGTGACCAACCGAGTGGCGACGCACGGAGCGGCCGAATAGTGATGAGGGGACCAACCGAGTGGCGACGCACGGAGCGTCCGAGTGGTGATGAGGCGACCAACCGAGTGGCGACGGGCGGAGCGGCCGAGTGGTGATGAGGTGACCAACCAAGTTGCGAAGCGCGGAGCGGCCGATTAGTGATGAGGTGACCAACCAAGTGGCGACGCGTGGAGCGGCCGAGTGGTGATGAGGTGACCAAACGAGTGGGGATGCGCGGGGGGGGCCGAGAGGTGATGAGCTGATCAACTGGGTGGTGGCGCGCGGAGCGGCCGAGTGGTGATGAGGTGACCAACCGAGTGGCGACGCGCGGAGCGGCCGAGTTGTGATGAGGTAACCAACCGAGAGGCACCACGCGGGGCGGCCGAGTGGTGATGACGTGACCAATCAAGTAGCGACGCGTGGAACAGCCGAATGGTTATGTGGTGACCAACAGCGTGGCGAGGCCCCCGAGTGGCGACGCGCAGAGCGGCCGAGTGGTGATGAGGTGACCAACCGAGAGGCAACGCGCGGGGCGGCCGAGTGGTGATGAGGCGACCAACCGATTGGCGAGGCGCGAAGCGGCCAGTGATGATGAGGTGACCAACCGAGTGGCGGTGCCTTGAGCGGCCGAGTGGTGATAAGGTGACCAATCGAGTGGCGATGCACGGAGCGGCCGAGTGGTGATGAGGTGACCAACCGAGTGGCGACGCGTGGGGCGGCAGAGAGGTGACGAGGCGATCAATCGAGTGGCGACGAGCGGAGCGGTCCAGTGCTGATGAGGTGACCAACCCAGAGGCGACGGGCGAAGTGGCCGAGTGATGATGAGGTGACCAACCGAGTGGCGATGCCCGGGAGGCAGAGAGGTGATGAGGTGACCTACCGAGTGGCGATGCGCAGAGCGGCCGAGTGGTGATGAGGTGACCAACCAAGAGGCGATGCACAGGGCGACCGAGTGGTGATCAGGTGACCAACCAAGTGACGACGCATGGAGCAGCCGAATGGTTATGAGTGGCGACGCACGGAGCTGCCGAATGGTGATGAGGTGACCAACCGAGTGGCTTCGCGCGAAGCATCCGAGTGGTGATGAGGCGACCAACCAAGTGGCGACGTCAGAGCGGCCGAGTGGTGATGAGGTGACCAACCAAGAGGCAATGCGTGGGGCCGCCGGGTGGTGATGAGGTGACCAACGAAGTGGCGATGTGTGGAGAAGCCGAGTGGTGATTAGGTGACCAAGCAAACGCGACTCTTGAGACGGCCGAGTGGTCATGAGATGACCAACCAAGTGGTGACGCGCGGGGCGGCCGTGTGGTGATGAGGTAACCAACCGAGTGGCGACACACGAAGCGGCCGAATGGTGATGAGGTGACCAACTGAGTGGCGACGTGCGGAGCGTCCGAGTGGTGATGAGGCGACCAACCGAGTGGTGACGGCCGGAGCGGCCGAGTGGTGATGAGGTGACCAACCAAGTTGAGACGCGCGGGGCGGCCGAGTGGTGATGAGGTGACCAACCAAGTGGCGACGCGCGGAGTGGCCGAGTGGTGATGAGGTGACCAACCGAGTGGGGATGCGTAGGGCGGCCGAGAGGTGATGAGTTGATCAACCGAGTGGTGACGCGCGGAGCGGCCGACTGGTCATGAGGTGACCAACCAAGTGGCGACGCGCGGAGCGGCCGAGTGCTGATGAGGTGACCAACCCAGAGGCGACGGGCGAAGTGACCGAGTGGTGATGAGGTGACCAACCGAGTGGCGATGCCCGGGAGGTAGAGTGGTGATGAGGTGACCAACCGAGTGGCGATGCGCAGAGCGGCCGAGTGGTGATGAGGTGACCAACCAAGAGGCGATGCACAGGGCAACCGAGTGGTGATCAGGTGACCAACCAAGTGACGACGCATGGAGCAGCCGAATGGTTATGAGTGGCGACCCACGGAGCGGCCGAATGGTGATGAGGTGACCAACCGAGTGGCTACGCGTGAAGCATCCGAATGGTGATGAGGCGACCAACCGAGTGGCGACGTCGGAGCGGCCGAGTGGTGATGAGGTGACCAACCAAGAGGCAACGCGTGGGGCGGCCTGGTGGTGATGAGGTGACCAACGAAGTGGCGATGCGCGGAGAAGCCGAGTGGTGATTTGGTGACCAAGCAAACGCGACTCTTGAGACGGCCGAGTGGTCATGAGATGACCAACCAAGTGGTGACGCGCGGGGCGGCCGTGTGGTGATGAGGTGACCAACCGAGTGGTGACGCACGAAGCGGCCGAATGGTGATGAGGTGACCAACCGAGTGGCGACGTGCGGAGCGTCCGAGTGGTGATGAGGTGACCAACCAAGTTGCGACGCGCGGGGCGGCCGAGTGGTGATGAGGTGACCAACCAAGGGGCGACGCGCGGAGTGGCCGAGTGGTGATGAGGTGACCAACCGAGTGGGGATGCGCAGGGCGGCCGAGAGGTGATGAGTTGATCAACCGAGTGGTGACGCGCGGAGCGGCCGAGTGGTGATGAGGTGACCAACCAAGTGGCGACGCGCGGAACAGCCGAGTGGTGATGAGGTAACCAACCGAGAGGCAACGCGCGGGGCGACCGAGTGGTGATGACGTGACCAATCAAGTAGCGACGCGCGGAGCGGCCGAATGGTTATGTGGTGACCAACAGAGTGGCGAGGCCCCCGAGTGGCAATGTGTGGAGCGGCCGAGTGGTGATGAGGCGACCAACCGAGTGGTGACGAGCGGAGCGGCCGAGTGGTGATGAGTTGACCAACCAAGTTGCGACGCGCGGGGCGGCCGAGTGGTGATGAGGTGACCAACCAAGTGGCGACGCGTGGAGTGGCCGAGTGGTGATGAGGTGACCAACCGAGTGGGGATGTGCAGGGCGGCCGAGAGGTGATGAGTTGATCAACCGAGTGGTGACGCGCGGAGCGGCCGAGTGGTGATGAGGTGACCAACCACGTGGCGACGCGCGGAGGGGCCGAGTGGTGATGAGGTAACCAACCGAGAGGCAACGCGCGGTGCGGCCGAGTGGTGATGACGTGACCAATCAAGTAGCGACGCGCGGAGCGGCCGAATGGTTATGTGGTGACCAACAGAGTGGCGAGGCCCCCGAGTGGCAATGTGTGGAGCGGCCGAGTGGTGATGAGGCGACCAACCGAGTGGTGACGAGCGGAGCGGCCGAGTGGTGATGAGTTGACCAACCAAGTTGCGACGCGCGGGGCGGCCGAGTGGTGATGAGGTGACCAACCAAGTGGCGACGCGTGGAGTGGCCGAGTGGTGATGAGGTGACCAACCGAGTGGGGATGTGCAGGGCGGCCGAGAGGTGATGAGTTGATCAACCGAGTGGTGACGCGCGGAGCGGCCGAGTGGTGATGAGGTGACCAACCACGTGGCGACGCGCGGAGGGGCCGAGTGGTGATGAGGTAACCAACCGAGAGGCAACGCGCGGTGCGGCCGAGTGGTGATGACGTGACCAATCAAGTAGCGACGCGCGGAGCGGCCGAATGGTTATGTTGTGACCAACAGATTGGCGAGGCCCCCGAGTGGCGATGCGCGGAGCGGCCGAGTGGTGATGAGGAGACCAACCGAGAGGCAACGCGCGGGGGCGGCCGGGTGGGGATGAGGCGCCGACCGAGTGGTGATGAGGTGACCAACCAAGTGACGACGCGCGGAGCAGCCGAATGGTTATGAGGTGACCAACCGAGTGGCGACGCGCGGAGCGGTCGAATGGTGATGAGGTGACCAACCGAGTGGCGATGCGCGGAGCGTCCGAGTGGTGATGAGGCGACCAACCGAGTGACGACGGGCGGAGCGGCCGAGTGGTGATGAGGTGACCAACCAAGTTGCGACGCGCGAAGTGGCCGAGTGGGGATGAGGTGACCAACCAAGTGGCGACGCGCGGAGCGGCCGAGTGGTGATGAGGTTACCAACCGAGTGGGGATGCGCGGGGCGGCCGAGAGGTGATGAGGTGATCAACTGAAAGGCGACATGCGGGGCAACCGAATGGTCTTGAGGTGACCAATCAAGTCGCGACGCGCGGAGCGGCCGAGTGGTTATTAGGTGACCAACCGAGTGGCGACGCCCGGAGCGGCCGAACGGCGATCAGGTGACCAATCGAGTGGCGACGCGCGAAGCAGCCGAGTGGTGATGAGGTGACCAACCAAGTGGCGACGCGCGGAGCGGCCGAGTGGTGATGAGGTAACCAACGGAGAGGCAACGCACGGGGCGGCGGAGTGGTGATAAAGTGACCAATCAAGTAGTGACGCGAGGAGCAGCCGAATGGTTATGAGGTGACCAACCGAGTGGCGATGCGCGGAGCGGCGGAGTGGTGATGAGGTGACCAACCGAGAGGCAACGCGTGGGGCGGCCTAGTGGTGATGAGGCGACCAACCGTTTGGCGACGCGCGAAGCGGCCAGTGGTGATGAGGTGACCAACCGAGTGGCGGCGCGCGGAGCGGCCGAGTGGTGATGAGGTGACCAATCGAGTGGTGACGCGCGGAGCGGCCAAGTGGTGATGAGGTGACCAACCGAGTGAAGACTCGTGGGGCGGCCGAGAGGTGACAAGGCAATCAACCGAGTGACGACGTGCGGAGCAGTCGAGTGATGATGAGGCGATCAACCGAGTGACGACGCGCGCAGCGGCCGAGCGGTGATGAGGTGACCAACCGAGTGGCGACGCCCGGGCGGCCGAGTGGTGATCAGGTGACCAACCGAGTGGCGATGCGCAGAGCGGCCGAGTGGTGATGAGGTGACCAACCGAGAGGCGATGCGCAGGGCGACCGAGTGCTGATGAGGTGACCAACCAAGTTACGACGCACGGAGCAGCCGAATGGTTATGAGGTGGCGAACCGAGTGGCGACGCACGAAGCGGCCGAATGGTGATGAGGGGACCAACCGAGTGGCGACGCGCGGAGCGTCCGAGTGGTGATGAGGCGACCAACCGAGTGGCGACGGGCGGAGCGGCCGGGTGGTGATGAGGTAACCAACCAAGTTGCGACGCGCGGAGCAGCCGAGTGGTGATGAGGTGACCAACCAAGTGGCGACGCGTGGAGCGGCCGAGTGGTGATGAGGTGACCAAACGAGTGGGGATGCGCGGGGGGGGGGGGGGGCGAGAGGTGATGAGGTGATCAACCGAGTGGTGACGCACGGAGCGGCCGAGTGGTGATGAGGTGACCAACCGAGTGGCGACGCGCGGAGCGGCCGAGTCGTGATGAGGTAACCAACCAAGAGGCACTGCGCGGGCGGCCGAGTGGTGATGACGTGGCCAATCAAGTAGCGACGCGTGGAACGGCCGAATGATTATGTGGTGACCAACAGCGTGGCGAGGCCCCCGGATGGCGACGCGCAGAGCGGCCGAGTGGTGATGAGGTGACCAACCGAGAGGCAACGCGCGGGGCGGCCGAGTGGTGATGAGGCGACCAACCGATTGGCGAGGCGCGAAGCGGCCAGTGGTGATGAGGTGACCAACCGAGTGGCGGTGCGTGGAGCGGCCGAGTGGTGATGAGGTGACCAATCGAGTGGCGACGCGCGGAGCGGCCGGGTGGTGATGAGGTGACCAACCGAGTGGCGACGCGTGGGGCGGCAGAGAGGTGACGAGGCGATCAACCGAGTGGCGACGAGCGGAGCGGTCGATTGCTGATGAGGTGACCAACCCAGATGCGACAGGCGAAGTGGCCGAGGGGTGATGAGGTGACCAGCCGAGTGGCGATGCCTGGGAGGCAGAGTGGTGATGAGGTGACCAACCGAGTGGCGATGCGCAGAGCGGCCGAGTGGTGATGAGGTGACCAACCAAGAGGCGATGCGTAGGGCGACCGAGTGATGATCAGGTGACCAACCAAGTGACGACGCATGGAGAAACCGAATGGTTATGAGTGGCGTCGAACGGAGCGACCGAATGGTGACGAGGTGACCAACCGAGTGGCTACGCGCGAAGCATCCGAGTGGTGATGAGGCGACCAACCGAGTGGCGACGTCGGAGCGGCCGAGTGGTGATGAGGTGACCAACCAAGAGGCAACGCGTGGGGCGGCCGGGTGGTGATGAGGTGACCAACGAAGTGGCGATGCGCGGAGAAGCCGAGTGGTGATTAGGTGACCAAGCAAATGCGACTCTTGAGACGGCCGAGTGGTGATGAGATGACCAACCAAGTGGTGACGCGCGGGGCGGCCGTGTGGTGATGAGGTGACCAACCGAGTGGCGACGCACGAAGCGGCCGAATGGTGATGAGGTGACCAACCGAGTGGTGACGGGCGGAGCGGCCGAGTGGTGATGAGGCGACCAACCGAGTGGTGACGGGCGGAGCGGCCGAGTGGTGATGAGGTGACCAACCAAGTTGCGACGCGCGGGGCGGCCGAGTGGTGATGAGGTGAACAACCAAGTGGCGACGCGCGGAGTGGCCGAGTGGTGATGAGGTGACCAACCGAGTGGGAATGCGCAGGGCGGCCGAGAGGTGATGAGTTGATCAACCGAGTGGTGACGCGCGGAGCGGCCGAGTGGTGATGAGGTGACCAACCACGTGGCGACGCGCGGAGGGGCCGAGTGGTGATGAGGTAACCAACCGAGAGGCAACGCGCGGTGCGGCCGAGTGGTGATGACGTGACCAATCAAGTAGCAACGCGCGGAGCGGCCGAATGGTTATGTTGTGACCAACAGATTGGCGAGGCCCCCGAGTGGCGATGCGCGGAGCGGCCGAGTGGTGATGAGGAGACCAACCGAGAGGCAACGCGCGGGGGCGGCCGGGTGGGGATGAGGCGCCGACCGAGTGGTGATGAGGTGACCAACCAAGTGACGACGCGCGGAGCAGCCGAATGGTTATGAGGTGACCAACCGAGTGGCGACGCGCGGAGCGGTCGAATGGTGATGAGGTGACCAACCGAGTGGCGATGCGCGGAGCGTCCGAGTGGTGATGAGGCGACCAACCGAGTGGCGACGGGCGGAGCGGCCGAGTGGTGATGAGGTGACCAACCAAGTTGCGACGCGCGAAGTGGCCGAGTGGGGATGAGGTGACCAACCAAGTGGCGACGCGCGGAGCGGCCGAGTGGTGATGAGGTTACCAACCGAGTGGGGATGCGCGGGGTGGCCGAGAGGTGATGAGGTGATCAACTGAAAGGCGACATGCGGGGCAACCGAATGGTCTTGAGGTGACCAATCAAGTCGCGACGCGCGGAGCGGCCGAGTGGTTATTAGGTGACCAACCGAGTGGCGACGCCCAGAGCGGCCGAACGGCGATCAGGTGACCAATCGAGTGGCGACGCGCGAAGCAGCCGAGTGGTGATGAGGTGACCAACCAAGTGGCGACGCGCGGAGCGGCCGAGTGGTGATGAGGTAACCAACGGAGAGGCAACGCACGGGGCGGCGGAGTGGTGATAAAGTGACCAATCAAGTAGTGACGCGAGGAGCAGCCGAATGGTTATGAGGTGACCAACCGAGTGGCGACGCGCGGAGCGGCGGAGTGGTGATGAGGTGACCAACCGAGAGGCAACGCGTGGGGCGGCCTAGTGGTGATGAGGCGACCAACCGTTTGGCGACGCGCGAAGCGGCCAGTGGTGATGAGGTGACCAACCGAGTGGCGGCGCGCGGAGCGGCCGAGTGGTGATGAGGTGACCAATCGAGTGGTGACGCGCGGAGCGGCCAAGTGGTGATGAGGTGACCAACCGAGTGAAGACTCGTGGGGCGGCCGAGAGGTGACAAGGCAATCAACCGAGTGACGACGCGCGGAGCAGTCGAGTGATGATGAGGCGATCAACCGAGTGACGACGCGCGCAGCGGCCAAGCGGTGATGAGGTGACCAACCGAGTGGCGACGCCCGGGCGGCCGAGTGGTGATCAGGTGACCAACCGAGTGGCGATGCGCAGAGCGGCCGAGTGGTGATGAGGTGACCAACCGAGAGGCGATGCGCAGGGCGACCGAGTGCTGATGAGGTGACCAACCAAGTTACGACGCACGGAGCAGCCGAATGGTTATGAGGTGGCGAACCGAGTGGCGACGCACGAAGCGGCCGAATGGTGATGTGGGGACCAACCGAGTGGCGACGCGCGGAGCGTCCGAGTGGTGATGAGGCGACCAACCGAGTGGCGACGGGCGGAGCGGCCGGGTGGTGATGAGGTAACCAACCAAGTTGCGACGCGCGGAGCAGCCGAGTGGTGATGAGGTGACCAACCAAGTGGCGACGCGTGGAGCGGCCGAGTGGTGATGAGGTGACCAAACGAGTGGGGATGCGCGGGGGGGGGGGGGGGGGGGGCGAGTGGTGATGAGGTGACCAACCGAGTGGCGACGCGCGGAGCGGCCGAGTCGTGATGAGGTAACCAACCGAGAGGCACTGCGCGGGCGGCCGAGTGGTGATGACGTGGCCAATCAAGTAGCGACGCGTGGAACGGCCGAATGATTATGTGGTGACCAACAGCGTGGCGAGGCCCCCGGATGGCGACGCGCAGAGCGGCCGAGTGGTGATGAGGTGACCAACCGAGAGGCAACGCGCGGGGCGGCCGAGTGGTGATGAGGCGACCAACCGATTGGCGAGGCGCGAAGCGGCCAGTGGTGATGAGGTGACCAACCGAGTGGCGGTGCGTGGAGCGGCCGAGTGGTGATGAGGTGACCAATCGAGTGGCGACGCGCGGAGCGGCCGGGTGGTGATGAGGTGACCAACCGAGTGGCGACGCGTGGGGCGGCAGAGAGGTGACGAGGCGATCAACCGAGTGGCGACGAGCGGAGCGGTCGATTTCTGATGAGGTGACCAACCCAGATGCGACGGGCGAAGTGGCCGAGGGGTGATGAGGTGACCAACCGAGTGGCGATGCCTGGGAGGCAGAGTGGTGATGAGGTGACCAACCGAGTGGCGATGCGCAGAGCGGCCGAGTGGTGATGAGGTGACCAACCAAGAGGCGATGCGTAGGGAGACCGAGTGATGATCAGGTGACCAACCAAGTGACGACGCATGGAGAAACCGAATGGTTATGAGTGGCGTCGAACGGAGCGACCGAATGGTGACGAGGTGACCAACCGAGTGGCTACGCGCGAAGCATCCGAGTGGTGATGAGGCGACCAACCGAGTGGCGACGTCGGAGCGGCCGAGTGGTGATGAGGTGACCAACCAAGAGGCAACGCGTGGGGCGGCCGGGTGGTGATGAGGTGACCAACGAAGTGGCGATGCGCGGAGAAGCCGAGTGGTGATTAGGTGACCAAGCAAATGCGACTCTTGAGACGGCCGAGTGGTGATGAGATGACCAACCAAGTGGTGACGCGCGGGGCGGCCGTGTGGTGATGAGGTGACCAACCGAGTGGCGACGCACGAAGCGGCCGAATGGTGATGAGGTGACCAACCGAGTGGTGACGGGCGGAGCGGCCGAGTGGTGATGAGGCGACCAACCGAGTGGTGACGGGCGGAGCGGCCGAGTGGTGATGAGGTGACCAACCAAGTTGCGACGCGCGGGGCGGCCGAGTGGTGATGAGGTGAACAACCAAGTGGCGACGCGCGGAGTGGCCGAGTGGTGATGAGGTGACCAACCGAGTGGGGATGCGCAGGGCGGCCGAGAGGTGATGAGTTGATCAACCGAGTGGTGACGCGCGGAGCGGCCGAGTGGTGATGAGGTGACCAACCACGTGGCGACGCGCGGAGGGGCCGAGTGGTGATGAGGTAACCAACCGAGAGGCAACGCGCGGTGCGGCCGAGTGGTGATGACGTGACCAATCAAGTAGCAACGCGCGGAGCGGCCGAATGGTTATGTTGTGACCAACAGATTGGCGAGGCCCCCGAGTGGCGATGCGCGGAGCGGCCGAGTGGTGATGAGGAGACCAACCGAGAGGCAACGCGCGGGGGCGGCCGGGTGGGGATGAGGCGCCGACCGAGTGGTGATGAGGTGACCAACCAAGTGACGACGCGCGGAGCAGCCGAATGGTTATGAGGTGACCAACCGAGTGGCGACGCGCGGAGCGGTCGAATGGTGATGAGGTGACCAACCGAGTGGCGATGCGCGGAGCGTCCGAGTGGTGATGAGGCGACCAACCGAGTGGCGACGGGCGGAGCGGCCGAGTGGTGATGAGGTGACCAACCAAGTTGCGACGCGCGAAGTGGCCGAGTGGGGATGAGGTGACCAACCAAGTGGCGACGCGCGGAGCGGCCGAGTGGTGATGAGGTTACCAACCGAGTGGGGATGCGCGGGGCGGCCGAGAGGTGATGAGGTGATCAACTGAAAGGCGACATGCGGGGCAACCGAATGGTCTTGAGGTGACCAATCAAGTCGCGACGCGCGGAGCGGCCGAGTGGTTATTAGGTGACCAACCGAGTGGCGACGCCCGGAGCGGCCGAACGGCGATCAGGTGACCAATCGAGTGGCGACGCGCGAAGCAGCCGAGTGGTGATGAGGTGACCAACCAAGTGGCGACGCGCGGAGCGGCCGAGTGGTGATGAGGTAACCAACGGAGAGGCAACGCACGGGGCGGCGGAGTGGTGATAAAGTGACCAATCAAGTAGTGACGCGAGGAGCAGCCGAATGGTTATGAGGTGACCAACCGAGTGGCGACGCGCGGAGCGGCGGAGTGGTGATGAGGTGACCAACCGAGAGGCAACGCGTGGGGCGGCCTAGTGGTGATGAGGCGACCAACCATTTGGCGACGCGCGAAGCGGCCAGTGGTGATGAGGTGACCAACCGAGTGGCGGCGCGCGGAGCGGCCGAGTGGTGATGAGGTGACCAATCGAGTGGTGACGCGCGGAGCGGCCAAGTGGTGATGAGGTGACCAACCGAGTGAAGACTCGTGGGGCGGCCGAGAGGTGACAAGGCAATCAACCGAGTGACGACGCGCGGAGCAGTCGAGTGATGATGAGGCGATCAACCGAGTGACGACGCGCGCAGCGGCCGAGCGGTGATGAGGTGACCAACCGAGTGGCGACGCCCGGGCGGCCGAGTGGTGATCAGGTGACCAACCGAGTGGCGATGCGCAGAGCGGCCGAGTGGTGATGAGGTGACCAACCGAGAGGCGATGCGCAGGGCGACCGAGTGCTGATGAGGTGACCAACCAAGTTACGACGCACGGAGCAGCCGAATGGTTATGAGGTGGCGAACCGAGTGGCGACGCACGAAGCGGCCGAATGGTGATGAGGGGACCAACCGAGTGGCGACGCGCGGAGCGTCCGAGTGGTGATGAGGCGACCAACCGAGTGGCGACGGGCGGAGCGGCCGGGTGGTGATGAGGTAACCAACCAAGTTGCGACGCGCGGAGCAGCCGAGTGGTGATGAGGTGACCAACCAAGTGGCGACGCGTGGAGCGGCCGAGTGGTGATGAGGTGACCAAACGAGTGGGGATGCGCGGGGGGGGGGGGGGGGCGAGAGGTGATGAGGTGATCAACCGAGTGGTGACGCACGGAGCGGCCGAGTGGTGATGAGGTGACCAACCGAGTGGCGACGCGCGGAGCGGCCGAGTCGTGATGAGGTAACCAACCGAGAGGCACTGCGCGGGCGGCCGAGTGGTGATGACGTGGCCAATCAAGTAGCGACGCGTGGAACGGCCGAATGATTATGTGGTGACCAACAGCGTGGCGAGGCCCCCGGATGGCGACGCGCAGAGCGGCCGAGTGGTGATGAGGTGACCAACCGAGAGGCAACGCGCGGGGCGGCCGAGTGGTGATGAGGCGACCAACCGATTGGCGAGGCGCGAAGCGGCCAGTGGTGATGAGGTGACCAACCGAGTGGCGGTGCGTGGAGCGGCCGAGTGGTGATGAGGTGACCAATCGAGTGGCGACGCGCGGAGCGGCCGGGTGGTGATGAGGTGACCAACCGAGTGGCGACGCGTGGGGCGGCAGAGAGGTGACGAGGCGATCAACCGAGTGGCGACGAGCGGAGCGGTCGATTGCTGATGAGGTGACCAACCCAGATGCGACGGGCGAAGTGGCCGAGGGGTGATGAGGTGACCAACCGAGTGGCGATGCCTGGGAGGCAGAGTGGTGATGAGGTGACCAACCGAGTGGCGATGCGCAGAGCGGCCGAGTGGTGATGAGGTGACCAACCAAGAGGCGATGCGTAGGGCGACCGAGTGATGATCAGGTGACCAACCAAGTGACGACGCATGGAGAAACCGAATGGTTATGAGTGGCGTCGAACGGAGCGACCGAATGGTGACGAGGTGACCAACCGAGTGGCTACGCGCGAAGCATCCGAGTGGTGATGAGGCGACCAACCGAGTGGCGACGTCGGAGCGGCCGAGTGGTGATGAGGTGACCAACCAAGAGGCAACGCGTGGGGCGGCCGGGTGGTGATGAGGTGACCAACGAAGTGGCGATGCGCGGAGAAGCCGAGTGGTGATTAGGTGACCAAGCAAATGCGACTCTTGAGACGGCCGAGTGGTGATGAGATGACCAACCAAGTGGTGACGCGCGGGGCGGCCGTGTGGTGATGAGGTGACCAACCGAGTGGCGACGCACGAAGCGGCCGAATGGTGATGAGGTGACCAACCGAGTGGTGGCGGGCGGAGCGGCCGAGTGGTGATGAGGCGACCAACCGAGTGGTGACGGGCGGAGCGGCCGAGTGGTGATGAGGTGACCAACCAAGTTGCGACGCGCGGGGCGGCCGAGTGGTGATGAGGTGAACAACCAAGTGGCGACGCGCGGAGTGGCCGAGTGGTGATGAGGTGACCAACCGAGTGGGGATGCGCAGGGCGGCCGAGAGGTGATGAGTTGATCAACCGATTGGTGACGCGCGGAGCGGCCGAGTGGTGATGAGGTGACCAACCAAGTGGCGACGCGCGGAGCGGCCGAGTGGTGATGAGGTAGCCAACCGAGAGGCAACGCGCGGGGCGACCGAGTGGTGATGACGTGACCAATCAAGTAGCGACGCGCGGAGCGGCCGAATGGTTATGTGGTGACCAACAGAGTGGCGAGGCCCACGAGTGGCGATGTGCCACTACTAGGAAAAGGGCTATAAATGGAATTGACACTAATGGCGCACCAGACATGCGGTGCACCATTAGTATATACTAATGACACATCATGTGTTGGTGCGCCATTAGTATCCAAATACTAATGGCGCACCGTTGACGTGGTGCGCCATTAGTAACAAATTTTTTTTTTCATTTTTTTCTCAAAACTACTAATGGCGCACCAGTGGATAGTGCGCCATTAGTAGTCACATCCATGGTGCGCCATCAGTAAATTTTTTTCAAATTTTGTTTTTATTTTTTTTAAATTTTATTTTCAAAAAATACTAATGGCGCACCATGGGAGTGGTGCGCCATTAGTAGTTCAACTTACTAATGGCGCATCACTCCCACGGTGCGCCATTAGTATTATTTTTTCATATTTTGTTTTTATTTATTTTATTTTATTTTCAAAAAATACTAATGGCGCACCGTGGGAGTGGTGCGCCATTAGTAGTTCAACTACTAATGGCGTACCACTCCCACGGTGCGCCATTAGTAACTTGGCCATTGCTGCACCCCCCCCCCCCCCCCGGTGGACCGCCTTTTCCAGTTCAAAAACTAATAAAAGAAAATGATGTAAATGTCAAAAAATAAAAGAAAATAAGTTTCCCATGTGATATGTGGTCTACTCGTTGGGAAAATTTACAAATATGAATTTTGACTATATTTGCAAAATATCTCTGAAATTTAGTAAAACGGATATAACTTTTGCATATGAACTCGGATTAAAAAGTTTTTTATATGAAAAATCATCTACTCGAAAAGTTACATCCGAATTTAACGGGGCAACCCCGTTAAACATTTTCAAAATTCCCAAAAACCTAACAGAAAAAAAGTTACGGGGCTTTTAAGATCTACAGGCAAAAAAATTCAAAAAATTTCAAACTTACTAGTGGCGCACCGTTTGCTAGGTGCGCCACTAGTAATAGAAAAAATATATAAAATTTTCGAGAAAAAAATTTAAATTTTTTTTTCCAAAATATGATACGTAATATGACCGGGAAGTTTGAAATATATTTTCAAAATTTCATCATACTCATGAACATTAACAAACTCCTAGACATCAAGAAGGGTTAATAGAATTGATATGATAGATATATCAACAAGTGCGTGTGAAGTGAGCTGGTGCTGGGGTTGGATAGAACTACGAAGTTAAGCATGCTCGGGCTGGAGTAGTGTGAGGATGGGTGACCTTATGGGAAGTTTGACCACAGAGTGCGATTTGACTTGAGATTAAGCAAATTGACCCCATATTAAGCCATAATGACCTGAGATTAAGAAAAAATAAAAAAAATGAAAAAAAAGTTGAAAAAAAATTTGAAAAAAAAAATTTGAAAAAAAATTACTAATGGCGCACTTCTATGTAGTGCGCCATTAGTATGCCAAAGCACCTGGGTATAGATGGCCCCCTGCGAGGCATACTAATGGTGCACCGTGCACTATACTAATGGCGCACCAGCGGTGCGCCATTAGTATACCAGATACTAATGGCGCACCAGTAGTGCGCCATTAATGGGCAAAACCGGTGCGCCATTAGTAGCCCTTTTCCTAGTAGTGTGCGCAGCAGCCGAGTGGTGATGAGGCGACCAACCGAGTGGTGACGGGCGGAGCGGCCGAGTGGTGATGAGGTGACCAAACAAGTTGCGACGCGCGGGGCGGCCGAGTGGTGATGAGGTGACCAACCAAGTCGCGACGCGTGGAGTGGCCGAGTGGTGATGAGGTAACCAACCGAGTGGGGATGTGCAGGGCGGCCGAGAGGTGATGAGTTGATTAACCGAGTGGTGACGCGCGGAGGGGCCGAGTGGTGATGAGGTGACCAACCAAGTGGCGACGCGCGGAGCGGCCGAGTGGTGATGAGGTAACCAACCGAGAGGCAACGCGCACGGCGGCCGAGTGGTGATGACGTGACCAATCAAGTCGCGACGCGCGGAGTGGCCGAATGGTTATGTGGTGACCAACAGAGTGGCGAGGCCCCCGAGTGGCGATGCGCGCAGCGGCCGAGTGGTGATGAGGAGACCAACCGAGAGGCAACGCGCGGGGGCGGCCGGGTGGTGATGAGGCGCCGACCGAGTGGTGATGAGGTGACCAACCAAGTGACGACGCGCGGAGCAGCCGAATGGTTATGAGGTGACCAACCGAGTGGCGACGCGCGGAGCGGTCGAATGGTTATGAGGTGACCAACCGAGTGGCGACGCGCGGAGCGTCCGAGTGGTGATGAGGCGACCAACCGAGTGGCGACGGGCGGAGCGGGCAAGTGGTGATGAGGTGACCAATCGAGTGGCGACGCGCGGAGCGGCCAAGTGGTGATGAGGTGACCAACCGAGTGAAGACGCGTGGGGCGGCCGAGAGGTGATGAGGCAATCAACCGAGTGACGACGCGCGGAGCAGTCGAGTGATGATGAGGCGATCAACCGAGTGGCGACGCCCGGGCGGCCGAGTGGTGATGAGGTGACCAACCGAGTGGCGATGCGCAGAGCGGCCGAGTGGTGATGAGGTGACCAACCGAGAGGCGATGCGCCGGGCGACCGAGTGGTGATGAGGTGACCAACCAAGTGACGACACGCGGAGCAGCCGAATGGTTATGAGGTGACCAACCGAGTGGCGATGCACGGAGCGGCCGAATGGTGATGAGGGGACCAACCGAGTGGCGACGCGCGGAGCGTCCGAGTGGTGATGAGGCGACCAACCGAGTGGCGACGGGCGGGGGGGGGGGGGCGCGAGAGGTGATGAGGTGATCAACCGAGTGGTGACGCGCGGAGCGGCCGAGTGGTGATGAGGTGACAAACCGAGTGGCGACGCGTGGAGCGGCCGAGTCGTGATGAGGTAACCAACCGAGAGGCACCGCGCGGGGCGGCCGAGTGGTGATGACGTGACCAATCAAGTAGCGACGCGCGGAACGACCGAATGGTTATGTGGTGACCAACAGCGTGGCGAGGCCCCCGAGTGACGACGCGCAGAGTGGCCGAGTGGTGATGAGGTGACCAACCGAGAGGCAACGCGCGGGGCGGCCGAGTGGTGATGAGGCGACCAACCGATTGGCGTGGCGCGAAGCGGCCAGTGGTGATGAGGTGACCAACCGAGTGGAGGTGCGTGGAGCGGCCGAGTGGTGATGAGGTGACCAATCGAGTGGCGACGCGCGGAGCGGCCGAGTGGTGATGAGGTGACCAACCAAGTGGCGACGCGTGGGGCGGCAGAGAGGTGACGAGGCGATCAACCGAGTGGCGACGAGCGGAGCGGTCGAGTGCTGATGAGGTGACCAACCCAGAGGCGACGGACGAAGTGGCCGAGTGGTGATGAGGTGACCAACCGAGTGGCGATGCCCGGAAGGCAGAGTGGTCATGAGGTGACCAACCGAGTGGCGATACGCAGAGCAGCCGAGTGTTGATGAGGTGACCAACCAAGAGGCGATGCGTAGGGCGACCGAGTGGTGATCTGGTGACCAACCAAGTGACGACGCATGGAGCAGCCGAATGGTTATGAGTGGCGTCGCACGGAGCGGCCGAATGGTGACGAGGTGACCAACCGAGTGGCTACGCGTGAAGCATCCGAGTGGTGATGAGGCGACCAACTGAGTGGCGACGTCGGAGCGGGCCGAGTGTGATGAGGTGACCAACCAAGAGGCAACGCGTGGGGCACTCTGAGATAGCGCGTGACCAACGAAGTGGCGATGCGCGGAGAAGCCGAGTGGTGATTAGGTGACCAAGCAAATGCGACTCTTGAGACGGCCGAGTGGTGATGAGATGACCAACCAGTGGTGACGCACGGGGCTGGCCGTGTGGTGATGAGGTGACCAACCGAGTGGCGACGCACGAAGCGGCCGAATGGTGATTAGGTGACCAACCGAGTGGTGACGGGCGGAGCGGCCGAGTGGTGATGAGGCGACCAACCGAGTGGTGACGGGCGGAGCGGCCGAGTGGTGATGAGGTGACCAACCAAGTTGCGACGCGCGGGGCGGGCCCGAGTGGTGATGAGGTAAACAACCAAGTGGCGACGCGCGGAGTGGCCGAGTGGTGATGAGGTGACCAACCGACCTGGGGATGCGCAGGGCGGCCCGAGAGGTGATGAGTTGATCAACCGATTGGTGACGCGCGGAGCGGCCGAGTGGTGATGAGGTGACCAACCAAGTGGCGACGCGCGGAGTCGGCCGAGTGGTGATGAGGTAACCAACCGAGAGGCAACGCGCACGGCGGCCGAGTGGTGATGACGTGACCAATCAAGTCGCGACGCGCGGAGTGGCCGAATGGTTATGTGGTGACCAACAGAGTGGCGAGGCCCCCGAGTGGCGATGCGCGCAGCGGCCGAGTGGTGATGAGGAGGACCAACCGAGAGGCAACGCGCGGGGGCGGCCGGGTGGTGATGAGGCGCCGACCGAGTGGTGATGAGGTGACCAACCAAGTGACGACGCGCGGAGCAGCCGGAATGGTTATGAGGTGACCAACCGAGTGGCGACGCGCGGAGCGGTCGAATGGTTATGAGGTGACCAACCCGAGTGGCGACGCGCGGAGCGTCCGAGTGGTGATGAGGCGACCAACCGAGTGGCGACGGGCGGAGCGGGCAAGTGGTGATGAGGTGACCAATCGAGTGGCGACGCGCGGAGCGGCCAAGTGGTGATGAGGTGACCAACCGAGTGAAGACGCGTGGGGCGGCCGAGAGGTGATGAGGCAATCAACCGAGTGACGACGCGCGGAGCAGTCGAGTGATGATGAGGCGATCAACCGAGTGGCGACGCCCGGGGCGGCCGAGTGGTGATGAGGTGACCAACCGAGTGGCGATGCGCAGAGCGGCCGAGTGGTGATGAGGGTGACCAACCGAGAGGCGATGCGCCGGGCGACCGAGTGGTGATGAGGTGACCAACCAAGTGACGACACGCGGAGCAGCCGAATGGTTATGAGGTGACCAACCGAGTGGTGATGCACGGAGCGGCCGAATGGTGATGAGGGGACCAACCGAAGTGGCGACGCGCGGAGCGTCCGAGTGGTGATGAGGCGACCAACCGAGTGGCGACGGGCGGGGGGGGGGGGCGCGAGAGGTGATGAGGTGATCAACCGAGTGGTGACGCGCGGAGCGGCCGAGTGGTGATGAGGTGACAAACCGAGTGGCGACGCGTGGAGCGGCCGAGTCGTGATGAGGTAACCAACCGAGAGGCACCGCGCGGGGCGGCCGAGTGGTGATGACGTGACCAATCAAGTAGCGACGCGCGGAACGACCGAATGGTTATGTGGTGACCGAACAGCGTGGCGAGGCCCCCGAGTGACGACGCGCAGAGTGGCCGAGTGGTGATGAGGTGACCAACCGAGAGGCAACGCGCGGGGCGGCCGAGTGGTGATGAGGCGACCAACCGATTGGCGTGGCGCGAAGCGGCCAGTGGTGATGAGGTGACCAACCGAGTGGAGGTGCGTGGAGCGGCCGAGTGGTGATGAGGTGACCAATCGAGTGGCGACGCGCGGAGCGGCCGAGTGGTGATGAGGTGACCAACCAAGTGGCGACGCGTGGGGCGGCAGAGAGGTGACGAGGCGATCAACCGAGTGGCGACGAGCGGAGCGTCGAGTGCTGATGAGGTGACCAACCAGAGGCGACGGACGAAGTGGCCGAGTGGTGATGAGGTGACCAACCGAGTGGCGATGGCCCGGGAGGCAGAGTGGTCATGAGGTGACCAACCGAGTGGCGATACGCAGAGCAGCCGAGTGTTGATGAGGTGACCAACCAAGAGGCGATGCGTAGGGCGATCCGAGTGGTGATCTGGTGACCAACCAAGTGACGACGCATGGAGCAGCCGAATGGTTATGAGTGGCGTCGCACGGAGCGGCCGAATGGTGACGATGTGACCAACCGAGTGGCTACGCGTGAAGCATCCGAGTGGTGATGAGGCGACCAACTGAGTGGCGACGTCGGAGCGGCCGAGTGGTGATGCGGTGACCAACCAAGAGGCAACGCGTGGGGCGGCCCGGGTGGTGATGAGGTGACCCAACGAAGTGGCGATGCGCGGAGAAGCCGAGTGGTGATTAGGTGACCAAGCAAATGCGACTCTTGAGACGGCCGAGTGGTGATGAGATGACCAACCAAGTGGTGACGCACGGGGCGGCCGTGTGGTGATGAGGTGACCAACCGAGTGGCGACGCACGAAGCGGCCGAATGGTGATTAGGTGACCAACCGAGTGGTGACGGGCGGAGCGGTCCGAGTGGTGATAAGGCGACCAACCGAGTGGTGACGGGCGGAGCGGCCGAGTGGTGATGAGGTGACCAACCAAGTTGCGACGCGCGGGCGGCGGGCCGAGTGGTGATGAGGTAAACAACCAAGTGGCGACGCGCGGAGTGGCCGAGTGGTGATGAGGTGACCAACCGAGTGGGATGCGCAGGGCGGCCGAGAGGTGATGAGTTGATCAACCGATTGGTGACGCGCGGAGCGGCCGAGTGGTGATGAGGTGACCAACCAAGTGGCGACGCGCGGAGCGGCCGAGTGGTGAATGAGGTAGCCAACCGAGAGGCAACGCGCGGGGCGACCGAGTGGTGATGACGGACCAATCAAGTAGCGACGCGCGGAGCGGCCGAATGGTTATGTGGTGACCAACAGAGTGGCGAGGCCCACGAGTGGCGATGTGCCACTACTAGGAAAAGGGCTATAAATGGAATTGACACTAATGGCGCACCAGACATGCGGTGCACCATTAGTATATACTAATGGCACAATCATGTGTTGGTGCGCCATTAGTATCCAAATACTAATGGCGCACCGTTGACGTGGTGCGCCATTAGTAACAAAATTTTTTTTTCATTTTTTTCTCAAAACTACTAATGGCGCACCAGTGGATAGTGCGCCATTAGTAGTCACATCCATGGTGCGCCATCAGTAAATTTTTTTCAAATTTTGTTTTTATTTTTTTTTAAATTTTATTTCAAAAAATACTAATGGCGCACCATGGGAGTGGTGCGCCATTAGTAGTTCAACTTACTAATGGCGCATCACTCCCACGGTGCGCCATTAGTATTATTTTTTCATATTTTGTTTTTATTTATTTTATTTTATTTTCAAAAAATACTAATGGCGCACCGTGGGAGTGGTGCGCCATTAGTAGTTCAACTACTAATGGCGCACCACTCCACGGTGCGCCATTAGTAACTTGGCCATTGCTGCACCCCCCCCCCCCCCCCCCCCCCCCCCCCACCACCCGTGGACCGCCTTTTCCAGTTCAAAACTAATAAAAGAAAATGATGTAAATGTCAAAAAAATAAAAGAAAATAAGTTTCCCATGTGATATGTGGTCTACTCGTTGGGAAAATTTACAAATATGAATTTTGACTATATTTGCAAAATATCTCTGAAATTTAGTAAAACGGATATAACTTTTGCATATGAACTCGGATTAAAAAGTTTTTTATATGAAAAATCATCTACTCGAAAAGTTACATCCGAATTTAACGGGGCAACCCCGTTAAACATTTTCAAAATTCCCAAAAACCTAACAGAAAAAAAGTTACGGGGCTTTTAAGATCTACAGGCAAAAAAATTCAAAAAATTTCAAACTTACTAGTGGCGCACCGTTTGCTAGGTGCGCCACTAGTAATAGAAAAAATATATAAAATTTTCGAGAAAAAATTTAAATTTTTTTTTCCAAAATATGATACGTAATATGACCGGGAAGTTTGAAATATATTTCAAAATTTCATCATACTCATGAACATTAACAAACTCCTAGACATCAAGAAGGGTTAATAGAATTGATATGATAGATATATCAACAAGTGCGTGTGAAGTGAGCTGGTGCTGGGGTTGGATAGAACTACGAAAGTTAAGCATGCTCGGGCTGGAGTAGTGTGAGGATGGGTGACCTTATGGGAAGTTTGACCACAGAGTGCGATTTGACTTGAGATTAAGCAAATTGACCCCATATTAAGCCATAATGACCTGAGATTAAGAAAAAATAAAAAAAATGAAAAAAAAGTTGAAAAAAAATTTGAAAAAAAAAAATTTGAAAAAAAATTACTAATGGCGCACTTCTATGTAGTGCGCCATTAGTATGCCAAAGCACCTGGGTATAGATGGCCCCCTGCGAGGCATACTAATGGTGCACCGTGCACTATACTAATGGCGCACCAGCGGTGCGCCATTAGTATACCAGATACTAATGGCGCACCAGTAGTGCGCCATTAATGGGCAAAACCGGTGCGCCATTAGTAGCCCTTTTCCTAGTAGTGTGCGCAGCAGCCGAGTGGTGATGAGGCGACCAACCGAGTGGTGACGGGCGGAGCGGCCGAGTGGTGATGAGGTGACCAAACAAGTTGCGACGCGCGGGGCGGCCGAGTGGTGATGAGGTGACCAACCAAGTCGCGACGCGTGGAGTGGCCGAGTGGTGATGAGGTAACCAACCGAGTGGGGATGTGCAGGGCGGCCGAGAGGTGATGAGTTGATTAACCGAGTGGTGACTGCGCGGAGGGGCCGAGTGGTGATGAGGGTGACCAACCAAGTGGCGACGCGCGGAGCGGCCGAGTGGTGATGAGGTAACCAACCGAGAGGCAACGGCGCGCGGCGGCCGAGTGGTGATGACGTGACCAATCAAGTCGCGACGCGCGGAGTGGCCGAATGGTTATGTGGTGACCAATAGAGTGGCGAGGCCCCCGAGTGGCGATGCGCGCAGCGGCCGAGTGGTGATGAGGAGACCAACGAGAGGGCAACGCGCGGGGGCGGCCGGGTGGTGATGAGGCGCCGACCGAGTGGTGATGAGGTGACCAACCAAGTGACGACGCGCGGAGCAGCCGAATGGTTATGAGGTGACCAACCGAGTGGCGACGCGCGGAGCGGTCAAATGGTTATGAGGTGACCAACCGAGTGGCGACGCGCGGAGCGTCCGAGTGGTGATGAGGCGACCAACCGAGTGGCGACGGGCGGAGCGGGCAAGTGGTGATGAGGTGACCAATCGAGTGGCGACGCGCGGAGCGGCCAAGTGGTGATGAGGTGACCAACCGAGTGAAGACGCGTGGGGCGGCCGAGAGGTGATGAGGCAATCAACCGAGTGACGACGCGCGGAGCAGTCGAGTGATGATGAGGCGATCAACCGAGTGGCGACGCCCGGGCGGCCGAGTGGTGATGAGGTGACCAACCGAGTGGCGATGCGCAGAGCGGCCGAGTGGTGATGAGGTGACCAACCGAGAGGCGATGCGCCGGGCGACCGAGTGGTGATGAGGTGACCAACCAAGTGACGACACGCGGAGCAGCCGAATGGTTATGAGGTGACCAACCGAGTGGCGATGCACGGAGCGGCCGAATGGTGATGAGGGGGACCAACCGAGTGGCGACCGCGCGGAGCGTCCGAGTGGTGATGAGGCGACCAACCGAGTGGCGACGGGCGGGGGGGGGGGGGGGGGGGGCGCGAGAGGTGATGAG
Source organism: Triticum monococcum (assembly GCA_034509565.1). Taxonomy (NCBI): domain Eukaryota; kingdom Viridiplantae; phylum Streptophyta; class Magnoliopsida; order Poales; family Poaceae; genus Triticum; species Triticum monococcum. The sequence continues at coordinate 248,963,015 of CM067843.1, forward strand.
GTGATCAACCGAGTGGTGACGCGCGGAGCGGCCGAGTGGTGATGAGGTGACAAACCGAGTGGCGACGCGTGGAGCGGCCGAGTCGTGATGAGGTAACCAACCGAGAGGCACCGCGCGGGGCGGCCGAGTGGTGATGACGTGACCAATCAAGTAGCGACGCGCGGAACGGCCGAATGGTTATGTGGTGACCAACAGCGTGGCGAGGCCCCCGAGTGACGACGCGCAGAGTGGCCGAGTGGTGATGAGGTGACCAACCGAGAGGCAACGCGCGGGGCGGCCGAGTGGTGATGAGGCGACCAACCGATTGGCGTGGCGCGAAGCGGCCAGTGGTGATGAGGTGACCAACCGAGTGGAGGTGCGTGGAGCGGGCCGAGTGGTGATGAGGTGACCAATCGAGTGGCGACGCACGGAGCGGCCGAGTGGTGATGAGGTGACCAACCAAGTGGCGACGCGTGGGGCGGCAAAGAGGTGACGAGGCGATCAAACCGAGTGGCGACGAGTGGAGCGGTCGAGTGCTGATGAGGGTGACCAACCCAGAGGCGACGGACGAAGTGGCCGAGTGGTGATGAGGTGACCAACCGAGTGGCGATGCCCGGGAGGCAGAGTGGTCATGAGGTGACCAACCGAGTGGCGATACGCAGAGCAGCCGAGTGTTGATGAGGTGACCAACCAAGAGGCGATGCGTAGGGCGACCGAGTGGTGATCTGGTGACCAACCAAGTGACGACGCATGGAGCAGCCGAATGGTTTATGAGTGGCGTCGCACGGAAGCGGCCGAATGGTGACGAGGTGACCAACCGAGTGGCTACGCGTGAAGCATCCGAGTGGTGATGAGGCGACCAACTGAGTGGCGACGTCGGAGCGGCCGAGTGGTGATGAGGTGACCAACCAAGAGGCAACGCGTGGGGCGGCCGGGTGGTGATGAGGTGACCAACGAAGTGGCGATGCGCGGAGAAGCCGAGTGGTGATTAGGTGACCAAGCAAATGCGACTCTTGAGACGGCCGAGTGGTGATGAGATGACCAACCAAGTGGTGACGCACGGGGCGGCCGTGTGGTGATGAGGTGACCAACCGAGTGGCGACGCACGAAGCGGCCGAATGGTGATGAGGTGACCAACCGAGTGGTGACGGGCGGAGCGGCCGAGTGGTGATGAGGCGACCAACCGAGTGGTGACGGGCGGAGCGGCCGAGTGGTGATGAGGTGACCAACCAAGTTGCGACGCGCGGGGCGGCCGAGTGGTGATGAGGTAAACAACCAAGTGGCGACGCGCGGAGTGGCCGAGTGGTGATGAGGTGACCAACCGAGTGGGGATGCGCAGGGCGGCCGAGAGGTGATGAGTTGATCAACCGATTGGTGACGCGCGGAGCGGCCGAGTGGTGATGAGGTGACCAACCAAGTGGCGACGCGCGGAGCGGCCGAGTGGTGATGAGGTAGCCAACCGAGAGGCAACGCGCGGGGCGACCGAGTGGTGATGACGTGACCAATCAAGTAGCGACGCGCGGAGCGGCCGAATGGTTATGTGGTGACCAACAGAGTGGCGAGGCCCACGAGTGGCGATGTGCCACTACTAGGAAAAGGGCTATAAATGGAATTGACACTAATGGCGCACCAGACATGCGGTGCACCATTAGTATATACTAATGGCACATCATGTGTTGGTGCGCCATTAGTATCCAAATACTAATGGCGCACCGTTGACGTGGTGCGCCATTAGTAACAAATTTTTTTTTTCATTTTTTTCTCAAAACTACTAATGGCGCACCAGTGGATAGTGCGCCATTAGTAGTCACATCCATGGTGCGCCATCAGTAAATTTTTTTCAAATTTTGTTTTATTTTTTTAAATTTTATTTTCAAAAAATACTAATGGCGCACCATGGGAGTGGTGCGCCATTAGTAGTTCAACTTACTAATGGCGCATCACTCCCACGGTGCGCCATTAGTATTATTTTTTCATATTTTGTTTTTATTTATTTTATTTTATTTTCAAAAATACTAATGGCGCACCGTGGGAGTGGTGCGCCATTAGTAGTTCAACTACTAATGGCGCACCACTCCCACGGTGCGCCATTAGTAACTTGGCCATTGCTGCACCCCCCCCCCCCCCCCCCCGTGGACCGCCTTTTCCAGTTTCAAAAACTAATAAAAGAAAATGATGTAAATGTCAAAAAATAAAGAAATAAGTTTCCCATGTGATATGTGGTCTACTCGTTGGGAAAATTTACAAATATGAATTTTGACTATATTTGCAAAATATCTCTGAAATTTAGTAAAACGGATATAACTTTTGCATATGAACTCGGGATTAAAAGTTTTTTATATGAAAAATCATCTACTCGAAAAGTTACATCCGAATTTAACGGGGCAACCCCGTTAAACATTTTCAAAATTCCAAAAACCTAACAGAAAAAAAGTTACGGGGCTTTTACTCTGAGATAGCGCGTAACTTACTAGTGGCGCACCGTTTGCTAGGTGCGCCACTAGTAATAGAAAAAATATATAAAATTTTCGAGAAAAAAATTTAAATTTTTTTTTCCAAAATATGATACGTAATATGACCGGGAAGTTTGAAATATATTTTCAAAATTTCATCATACTCATGAACATTAACAAACTCCTAGACATCAAGAAGGGTTAATAGAATTGATATGATAGATATATCAACAAGTGCGTGTGAAGTGAGCTGGTGCTGGGGTTGGATAGAACTACGAAGTTAAGCATGCTCGGGCTGGAGTAGTGTGAGGATGGGTGACCTTATGGGAAGTTTGACCACAGAGTGCGATTTGACTTGAGATTAAGCAAATTGACCCCATATTAAGCCATAATGACCTGAGATTAAGAAAAAATAAAAAAAATGAAAAAAAAGTTGAAAAAAAATTTGAAAAAAAAAATTTGAAAAAAAATTACTAATGGCGCACTTCTATGTAGTGCGCCATTAGTATGCCAAAGCACCTGGGTATAGATGGCCCCCTGCGAGGCATACTAATGGTGCACCGTGCACTATACTAATGGCGCACCAGCGGTGCGCCATTAGTATACCAGATACTAATGGCGCACCAGTAGTGCGCCATTAATGGGCAAAACCGGTGCGCCATTAGTAGCCCTTTTCCTAGTAGTGTGCGCAGCAGCCGAGTGGTGATGAGGCGACCAACCGAGTGGTGACGGGCGGAGCGGCCGAGTGGTGATGAGGTGACCAAACAAGTTGCGACGCGCGGGGCGGCCGAGTGGTGATGAGGTGACCAACCAAGTCGCGACGCGTGGAGTGGCCGAGTGGTGATGAGGTAACCAACCGAGTGGGGATGTGCAGGGCGGCCGAGAGGTGATGAGTTGATTAACCGAGTGGTGACGCGCGGAGGGGCCGAGTGGTGATGAGGTGACCAACCAAGTGGCGACGCGGGGAGCGGCCGAGTGGTGATGAGGTAACCAACCGAGAGGCAACGCGCGCGGCGGCCGAGTGGTGATGACGTGACCAATCAAGTCGCGACGCGCGGAGTGGCCGAATGGTTATGTGGTGACCAACAGAGTGGCGAGGCCCCCGAGTGGCGATGCGCGCAGCGGCCGAGTGGTGATGAGGAGACGAACCGAGAGGCAACGCGCGGGGGCGGCCGGGTGGTGATGAGGCGCCGACGAGTGGTGATGAGGTGACCAACCAAGTGACGACGCGCGGAGCAGCCGAATGGTTATGAGGTGACCAACCGAGTGGCGACGCGCGGAGCGGTCGAATGGTTATGAGGTGACCAACCGAGTGGCCACGCGCGGAGCGTCCGAGTGGTGATGAGGCGACCAACCGAGTGGCGACGGGCGGAGCGGCCAAGTGGTGATGAGGTGACCAATCGAGTGGCGACGCGCGGAGCGGCCAAGTGGTGATGAGGTGACCAACCGAGTGAAGACGCGTGGGGCGGCCGAGAGGTGATGAGGCAATCAACCGAGTGACGACGCGCGGAGCAGTCGAGTGATGATGAGGCGATCAACCGAGTGGCGACGCCCGGGCGGCCGAGTGGTGATGAGGTGACCAACCGAGTGGCGATGCGCAGAGCGGCCGAGTGGTGATGAGGTGACCAACCGAGAGGCGATGCGCCGGGCGACCGAGTGGTGATGAGGTGACCAACCAAGTGACGACACGCGGAGCAGCCGAATGGTTATGAGGTGACCAACCGAGTGGCGATGCATGGAGCGGCCGAATGGTGATGAGGGGACCAACCGAGTGGCGACGCGCGGAGCGTCCGAGTGGTGATGAGGCGACCAACCGAGTGGCGACGGGCGGAGCGGCCGAGTGGTGATGAGGTGGCCAACCAAGTTGCGACGCGCGAAGCGGCCGAGTGGTGATGAGGTGACCAACCAAGTGGCGACGCGGGGAGCGGCCGAGTGGTGATGAGGTGACCAAACGAGTGGGGATGCGCGGGGGGGGGGGGGGGCGAGAGGTGATGAGGTGATCAACCGAGTGGTGACGCGCGGAGCAGCCGAGTGGTGATGAGGTGACAAACCTAGTGGCGACGCGTGGAGCGGCCGAGTCGTGATGAGGTAACCAGCCGAGAGGCACCGCGCGGGGCGGCCGAGTGGTGATGACGTGACCAATCAAGTAGCGACGCGCGGAACGGCCGAATGGTTATGTGGTGACCAACAGCGTGGCGAGGCCCCCGAGTGACGACGCGCAGAGTGGCCGAGTGGTGATGAGGTGAACAACCGAGAGGCAACGCGCGGGGCGGCCGAGTGGTGATGAGGCGACCAACCGATTGGCGCGGCGCGAAGCGGCCAGTGGTGATGAGGTGACCAACCGAGTGGAGGTGCGTGGAGCGGCCGAGTGGTGATGAGGTGACCAATCGAGTGGCGACGCGCGGAGCGGCCGAGTGGTGATGAGGTGACCAACCGAGTGGCGACGCGTGGGGCGGCAGAGAGGTTACGAGGCGATCAACCGAGTGGCGACGAGCGGAGCGGTCGAGTGCTGATGAGGTGACCAACCCAGAGGCGACGGACGAAGTGGCCGAGTGGTGATGAGGTGACCAACCGAGTGGCGATGCCCGGGAGGCAGAGTGGTCATGAGGTGACCAACCGAGTGGCGATACGCAGAGCAGCCGAGTGTTGATGAGGTGACCAACCAAGAGGCGATGCGTAGGGCGACCGAGTGGTGATCTGGTGACCAACCAAGTGACGATGCATGGAGCAGCCGAATGGTTATGAGTGGCGTCGCACGGAGCGGCCGAATGGTGACGAGGTGACCAACCGAGTGGCTACGCGTGAAGCATCCGAGTGGTGATGAGGCGACCAACTGAGTGGCGACGTCGGAGCGGCCGAGTGGTGATGAGGTGACCAACCAAGAGGCAACGCGTGGGGCGGCCGGGTGGTGATGAGGTGACCAACGAAGTGGCGATGCGCGGAGAAGCCGAGTGGTGATTAGGTGACCAAGCAAATGCGACTCTTGAGACGGCCGAGTGGTGATGAGATGACCAACCAAGTGGTGACGCGCGGGGCGGCCGTGTGGTGATGAGGTGACCAACCGAGTGGCGACGCACGAAGCGGCCGAATGGTGATGAGGTGACCAACCGAGTGGAGACGGGCGGAGCGGCCGAGTGGTGATGAGGCGACCAACCGAGTGGTGACGGGCGGAGCGGCCGAGTGGTGATGAGGTGACCAACCAAGTTGCGACGCGCGGGGCGGCCGAGTGGTGATGACGTGACCAATCAAGTAGCGACGCATGGAGCGGCCGAATGGTTATGTGGTGACCAACAGAGTGGCGAGGCCCCTGAGTGGCGATGCGCGGAGCGGCCGAGTGGTGATGAGGAGACCAACCGAGAGGCAATGCGCGGGGGCGGCCGGGTGGTGATGAGGCACCGACCGAGTGGTGATGAGGTGACCAACCAAGTAACGACGCGCGGAGCAGCCGAATGGTTATGAGGTGACCAACCGAGTGGCGACGCGCGGAGCGGTCGAATGGTGATGAGGTGACCAACCGAGTGGCGACGTGCGGAGAGTCCGAGTGGTGATGAGGCGACCAAACGAGTGGCGACGGGCGGAGCGGCCAAGTTGTGATGAGGTGACCAATCGAGTGGCGACGCGCGGAGCGGCCAAGTGGTGATGAGGTGACCAACCGAGTGAAGACACGTGGGGCGGCCGAGAGGTGATGAGGCAATCAACCGAGTGACGACGCGCGGAGCAGTCGAGTGATGATGAGGCGATCAACCGAGTGACGACGCGCGGAGCGGCCGAGCGGTGATGAGGTAACCAACCGAGTGGCGACGCCCGGGCGGCCGAGTGGTGATGAGGTGACCAACCGAGTGGCGATGCGCAGAGCGGCCGAGTGGTGATGAGGTGACCAACCGAGAGGCGATGCGCAGGGCGACCGATTGGTGATGAGGTGACCAACCAAGTGACGACGCGCGGAGCAGCCGAATGGTTATGAGGTGACCAACCGAGTGGTGACGCACGGAGCGGCCGAATGGTGATGAGGGGACCAACCGAGTGGCGACGCGCGGAGCATCCGAGTGGTGATGAGGCGACCAACCGAGTGGCGACGGGCGGAGCGGCCGAGTGGTGATGAGGTGACCAACCCAGTTGCGACGCGCGGACCGGCCGAGTGGTGATGAGGTGACCAACCAAGTGGCGACGCGTGGAGCGGCCGAGTGGTGATGAGGTGACCAAACGAGTGGGGATGCGCGGGGGGGCCGAGAGGTGATGAGGTGATCAACCGAGTGGTGACGCGCGGAGCGGCCGAGTGGTGATGAGGTGACCAACCGAGTGGCGACGCGCGGAGCGGCCGAGTCGTGATGAGGTAACCAACCGAGAGGCACCGCGCGGGGCGGCCGATTGGTGATGACGTGACCAATCAAGTAGCGACGCGTGGAACGGCCGAATGGTTATGTGGTGACCAACAGCGTGGCGAGGCCCCCGAGTGACGACGCGCAGAGCGGCCGAGTGGTGATGAGGTGACCAACCGAGAGCCAACGCGCGGGGCGGCCGAGTGGTGATGAGGCGACCAACCGATTGGCGAGGCGCGAAGCGGCCAGTGGTGATGAGGTGACCAACCGAGTGGAGGTGCGTGGAGCGGCCGAGTGGTGATGAGGTGACCAATCGAGTGGCGACGCGCGGAGCGGCCAAGTGGTGATGAGGTGACCAACCGAGTGGCGACGCGTGGGGCGGCAGAGAGGTGACGAGGCGATCAACCGAGTGGCGACGAGCGGAGCGGTCGAGTGCTGATGAGGTGACCAACCCAGAGGCGACGGACGAAGTGGCCGAGTGGTGATGAGGTGACCAACCGAGTGGCGATGCCCGGGAGGCAGAGTGGTCATGAGGTGACCAACCGAGTGGCGATACGCAGAGCAGCCGAGTGGTGATGAGGTGACCAACCAAGAGGCGATGCGTAGGGCGACCGAGTGGTGATCTGGTGACCAACCAAGTGACGACGCATGGAGCAGCCGAATGGTTATGAGTGGCGTCGCACGGAGCGGCCGAATGGTGACGAGGTGACCAACCGAGTGGCTACACGTGAAGCATCCGAGTGGTGATGAGGCGACCAACCGAGTGGCGACGTCGGAGCGGCCGAGTGGTGATGAGGTGACCAACCAAGAGGCAACGCGTGGGGCGGCCGGGTGGTGATGAGGTGACCAACGAAGTGGCGATGCGCGGAGAAGCCGAGTGGTGATTAGGTGACCAAGCAAATGCGACTCTTGAGACGGCCGAGTGGTGATGAGATGACCAACCAAGTGGTGACGCGCGGGGCGGCCGTGTGGTGATGAGGTGACCAACCGAGTGGCGACGCACGAAGCGGCCGAATGGTGATGAGGTGACCAACCGAGTGGAGACGGGCGGAGCGGCCGAGAGGTGATGAGGTGATCAACCGAGTGGTGACGCGCGGAGCGGCCGAGTGGTGATGAGGTGACCAACCGAGTGGCGACGCGCGGAGCGGCCGAGTCGTGATGAGGTAACCAACCGAGAGGCACCGCGCGGGGCGGCCGAGTGGTGATGACGTGACCAATCAAGTAGCGACGCGTGGAACGGCCGAATGGTTATGTGGTGACCAACAGCGTGGCGAGGCCCCCGAGTGACGACGCGCAGAGCGGCCGAGTGGTGATGAGGTGACCAACCGAGAGCCAACGCGCGGGGCGGCCGAGTGGTGATGAGGCGACCAACCGATTGGCGAGGCGCGAAGCGGCCAGTGGTGATGAGGTGACCAACCGAGTGGAGGTGCGTGGAGCGGCCGAGTGGTGATGAGGTGACCAATCGAGTGGCGACGCGCGGAGCGGCCGAGTGGTGATGAGGTGACCAACCGAGTGGCGACGCGTGGGGCGGCAGAGAGGTGACGAGGCGATCAACCGAGTGGCGACGAGCGGAGCGGTCGAGTGCTGATGAGGTGACCAACCTAGAGGCGACGGACGAAGTGGCCGAGTGGTGATGAGGTGACCAACCGAGTGGCGATGCCCGGGAGGCAGAGTGGTCATGAGGTGACCAACCGAGTGGCGATACGCAGAGCAGCCGAGTGGTGATGAGGTGACCAACCAAGAGGCGATGCGTAGGGCGACCGAGTGGTGATCTGGTGACCAACCAAGTGACGACGCATGGAGCAGCCGAATGGTTATGAGTGGCGTCGCACGGAGCGGCCGAATGGTGACGAGGTGACCAACCGAGTGGCTACACGTGAAGCATCCGAGTGGTGATGAGGCGACCAACCGAGTGGCGACGTCGGAGCGGCCGAGTGGTGATGAGGTGACCAACCAAGAGGCAACGCGTGGGGCGGCCGGGTGGTGATGAGGTGACCAACGAAGTGGCGATGCGCGGAGAAGCCGAGTGGTGATTAGGTGACCAAGCAAATGCGACTCTTGAGACGGCCGAGTGGTGATGAGATGACCAACCAAGTGGTGACGCGCGGGGCGGCCGTGTGGTGATGAGGTGACCAACCGAGTGGCGACGCACGAAGCGGCCGAATGGTGATGAGGTGACCAACCGAGTGGAGACGGGCGGAGCGGCCGAGAGGTGATGAGGTGATCAACCGAGTGGTGACGCGCGGAGCGGCCGAGTGGTGATGAGGTGACCAACCGAGTGGCGACGCGCGGAGCGGCCGAGTCGTGATGAGGTAACCAACCGAGAGGCACCGCGCGGGGCGGCCGAGTGGTGATGACGTGACCAATCAAGTAGCGACGCGTGGAACGGCCGAATGGTTATGTGGTGACCAACAGCGTGGCGAGGCCCCCGAGTGACGACGCGCAGAGCGGCCGAGTGGTGATGAGGTGACCAACCGAGAGCCAACGCGCGGGGCGGCCGAGTGGTGATGAGGCGACCAACCGATTGGCGAGGCGCGAAGCGGCCAGTGGTGATGAGGTGACCAACCGAGTGGAGGTGCGTGGAGCGGCCGAGTGGTGATGAGGTGACCAATCGAGTGGCGACGCGCGGAGCGGCCGAGTGGTGATGAGGTGACCAACCGAGTGGCGACGCGTGGGGCGGCAGAGAGGTGACGAGGCGATCAACCGAGTGGCGACGAGCGGAGCGGTCGAGTGCTGATGAGGTGACCAACCTAGAGGCGACGGACGAAGTGGCCGAGTGGTGATGAGGTGACCAACCGAGTGGCGATGCCCGGGAGGCAGAGTGGTCATGAGGTGACCAACCGAGTGGCGATACGCAGAGCAGCCGAGTGGTGATGAGGTGACCAACCAAGAGGCGATGCGTAGGGCGACCGAGTGGTGATCTGGTGACCAACCAAGTGACGACGCATGGAGCAGCCGAATGGTTATGAGTGGCGTCGCACGGAGCGGCCGAATGGTGACGAGGTGACCAACCGAGTGGCTACACGTGAAGCATCCGAGTGGTGATGAGGCGACCAACCGAGTGGCGACGTCGGAGCGGCCGAGTGGTGATGAGGTGACCAACCAAGAGGCAACGCGTGGGGCGGCCGGGTGGTGATGAGGTGACCAACGAAGTGGCGATGCGCGGAGAAGCCGAGTGGTGATTAGGTGACCAAGCAAATGCGACTCTTGAGACGGCCGAGTGGTGATGAGATGACCAACCAAGTGGTGACGCGCGGGGCGGCCGTGTGGTGATGAGGTGACCAACCGAGTGGCGACGCACGAAGCGGCCGAATGGTGATGAGGTGACCAACCGAGTGGAGACGGGCGGAGCGGCTGAGTGGTGATGAGGCGACCAACCGAGTGGTGACGGGCGGAGCGGCCGAGTGGTGATGAGGTGACCAACCAAGTTGCGACGCGCGGGGCGGCCGAGTGGTGATGAGGTGACCAACCAAGTGGCGACGTGCGGTGTGGCCGAGTGGTGATGAGGTGACCAACCGAGTGGGGATGCGTAGGGCGGCCGAGAGGTGATGAGTTGATCAACCGAGTGGTGACGCGCGGAGCGGCCGAGTGGTGATGAGGTGACCAACCAAGTGGCGACGCGCGGAGCGGCCGAGTGGTGATGAGGTAGCCAACCAAGAGGCAACGCGCGGGGTGACCGAGTGGTGATGACGTGACCAATCATGTAGCGACGCCAGGAGCGGCCGAATGGTTATGTGGTGACCAACAGAGTGGCGAGGCCCCCGAGTGGCGATGTGCGGAGCAGCCGAGTGGTGATGAGGCGACCAACCGAGTGGTGACGGGCGGAGCGGCCGAGTGGTGATGAGGTGACCAACCAAGTTGCGACGCGCGGGGCGGCCGAGTGGTGATGAGGTGACCAACCAAGTGGCGACGCATGGAGTGGCCAAGTGGTGATGAGGTGACCAACCGAGTGGGGATGTGCAGGGCGGCCGAGAGGTGATGAGTTGATCAACCGAGTGGTGACGCGCGGAGGGGCCGAGTGGTGATGAGGTGACCAACCAAGTGGCGACGCGCGGAGCGGCCGAGTGGTGATGAGGTAACCAACCGAGAGGCAACGCGCTGGGCGGCCGAGTGGTGATGACGTGACCAATCAAGTAGCGACGCATGGAGCGGCCGAATGGTTATGTGGTGACCAACAGAGTGGCGAGGCCCCCGAGTGGCGATGCGCGGAGCGGCCGAGTGGTGATGAGGAGACCAACCGAGAGGCAATGCGCGGGGGCGGCCGGGTGGTGATGAGGCACCGACCGAGTGGTGATGAGGTGACCAACCAAGTAACGACGCGCGGAGCAGCCGAATGGTTATGAGGTGACCAACCGAGTGGCGACGCGCGGAGCGGTCGAATGGTGATGAGGTGACCAACCGAGTGGCGACGTGCGGAGAGTCCGAGTGGTGATGAGGCGACCAAACGAGTGGCGACGGGCGGAGCGGCCAAGTTGTGATGAGGTGACCAATCGAGTGGCGACGCACGGAGCGGCCAAGTGGTGATGAGGTGACCAACCGAGTGAAGACACGTGGGGCGGCCGAGAGGTGATGAGGCAATCAACCGAGTGACGACGCGCGGAGCAGTCGAGTGATGATGAGGCGATCAACCGAGTGACGACGCGCGGAGCGGCCGAGCGGTGATGAGGTAACCAACCGAGTGGCGACGCCCGGGCGGCCGAGTGGTGATGAGGTGACCAACCGAGTGGCGATGCGCAGAGCGGCCGAGTGGTGATGAGGTGACCAACCGAGAGGCGATGCGCAGGGCGACTGAGTGGTGATGAGGTGACCAACCAAGTGACGACGCGCAGAGCAGCCGAATGGTTATGAGGTGACCAACCGAGTGGCGACGCACGGAGCGGCCGAATGGTGACGAGGGGACCAACCGAGTGGCGACGCGCGGAGCATCCGAGTGGTGATGAGGCGACCAACCGAGTGGCGACGGGCGGAGCGGCCGAGTGGTGATGAGGTGACCAACCCAGTTGCGACGCGCGGACCAGCCGAGTGGTGATGAGGTGACCAACCAAGTGGCGACGCGTGGAGCGGCCGAGTGGTGATGAGGTGACCAAACGAGTGGGGATGCGCGGGGGGGCCGAGAGGTGATGAGGTGATCAACCGAGTGGTGACGCGCGGAGCGGCCGAGTGGTGATGAGGTGACCAACCGAGTGGCGACGCGCGGAGCGGCCGAGTCGTGATGAGGTAACCAACCGAGAGGCACCGCGCGGGGCGGCCTAGTGGTGATGACGTGACCAATCAAGTAGCGACGCGTGGAACGGCCGAATGGTTATGTGGTGACCAACAGCGTGGCGAGGCCCCCGAGTGACGACGCGCAGAGCGGCCGAGTGGTGATGAGGTGACCAACCGAGAGCCAACACGCGGGGCGGCCGAGTGGTGATGAGGCGACCAACCGATTGGCGAGGCGCGAAGCGGCCAGTGGTGATGAGGTGACCAACCGAGTGGAGGTGCGTGGAGCGGCCGAGTGGTGATGAGGTGACCAAACGAGTGGCGACGCGCGGAGCGGCCGAGTGGTGATGAGGTGACCAACCGAGTGGCGACGCGTGGGGCGGCAGAGAGGTGACGAGGCGATCAACCGAGTGGCGACGAGCGGAGCGGTCGAGTGCTGATGAGGTGACCAACCCAGAGGCGACGGGCGAAGTGGCCGAGTGGTGATGAGGTGACCAACCGAGTGGCGATGCCCGGGAGGCAGAGTGGTGATGAGGTGACCAACCGAGTGGCGATGCGCAGAGCGGCCGAGTGGTGATGAGGTGACCAACCAAGAGGCGATGCCCAGGGCGACCGAGTGGTGATCAGGTGACCAACCAAGTGACGACGCATGGACCAGCCGAATGGTTATGAGTGGCGACGTCGGAGCGGCCGAATGGTGATGAGGTGACCAACTGAGTGGCTACGCGCGAAGCATCCGAGTGGTGATGAGGGGACCAACCGAGTGGCGACGTCGGAGCGGCCGAGTGGTGATGAGGTGACCAACCAAGAGACAACGCGTGGGGCGGCCGGGTGGTGGTGAGGGGACCAATGAAGTGGCGATGCGCGGAGAAGCCGAGTGGTGATTAGGTGACCAAGCAAATGCGACTCTTGAGACGGCCGAGTGGTGATGAGATGACCAACCAAGTGGTGACGTGCGGGGCGGCCGTGTGGTGATGAGGTGACCAACCGAGTGGCGACACACGAAGCGGCCGAATGGTGATGAGGTGACCAACCGAGTGGCGACGTGCGGAGCGTCCGAGTGGTGATGAGGCGACCAACCGAGTGTTGACGGGCAGAGCGGCCGAGTGGTGATGAGGTGACGAACCAAGTGGCGACGCGCGGAGTGGCCGAGTGGTGATGAGGTGACCAACCGAGTGGGGATGCGCGGGGCAGCCGAGAGGTGATGAGGTGATCAACCGAGAGGCAACGTGCGGGGCAACCGAATGGTGATGAGGTGACCAATCAAGTCGCGACGCGCGGAGCGGCCGAGTGGTTATTAGGTGACCAACCGAGTGGCGACGCCCGGAGCGGCCGAACGGCGATCAGGTGACCAATCGAGCGGCGACGCACGAAGCAGCCGAGTTGTGACGAGGTGACCAACCGAGTGGTGACGCGGGGAGCGGCGGAGTGGTGATGAGGTGACCAACCGAGAGGCAACGCGTGGGGCGGCCTAGTGGTGATGAGGGGACCAACCAATTGGCGACGCGCGAAGCGGCCAGTGGTGATTAGGTGACCAACCGAGTGGCGGCGCGCGGAGCGGCCGAGTGGTGATGAGGTGACCAATCGAGTGGCGACGCGCGGAGCGGCCAAGTGGTGATGAGGTGACCAACCGAGTGAAGACGCGTGGGGCGGCCGAGAGGTGACGAGGCAATCAACCGAGTGATGACGCACGGAGCAGTCGAGTGATGATGAGGCAATCAACCGAGTGACGACGCGCGGAGCGGCCGAGCGGTGATGAGGTGGCCAACCGAGTGGCGACGCCCGGGCAGCCGAGTGGTGATCAGGTGACCAACCGAGTGGCGATGCGCAGAGCGGCCGAGTGGTGATGAGGTGACCAACCGAGAGGCGAGGCGCAGGGCGACCGAGTGGTGATGAGGTGACCAACCAAGTGGCGACGCACGAAGCGGCCGAATGGTGATGAGGTGACCAACCGAGTGGCGACGTGCGGAGCGTCCGAGTGGTGATGAGGCGACCAACCGAGTGTTGACGGGCGGAGCGGCCGAGTGGTGATGAGGTGACCAACCAAGTTGCGACGCGCGGGGCGGCCGAGTGGTGATAAGGTGACGAACCAAGTGGCGATGCGCGGAGTGGCCGAGTGGTGATGAGGTGACCAACCGAGTGGGGATGCGCGGGGCAGCCGAGAGGTGATGAGGTGATCAACCGAGAGGCAACGTGCGGGGCAACCGAATGGTGATGAGGTGACCAATCAAGTCGCGACGCGCGGAGCGGCCGAGTGGTTATTAGGTGACCAACCGAGTGGCGACGCCCGAAGTGGCCGAATGGCGATCAGGTGACCAATCGAGTGGCGACGCACGAAGCAGCCGAGTGGTGACGAGGTGACCAACCGAGTGGTGACGCGCGGAGCGGCCAAGTGGTGATGAGGTGACCAACCGAGTGAAGACTCGTGGGGCGGCCGAGAGGTGACAAGGCAATCAACCGAGTGACGACGTGCGGAGCAGTCGAGTGATGATGAGGCGATCAACCGAGTGACGACGCGCGCAGCGGCCGAGCGGTGATGAGGTGACCAACCGAGTGGCGACGCCCGGGCGGCCGAGTGGTGATCAGGTGACCAACCGAGTGGCGATGCGCAGAGCGGCCGAGTGGTGATGAGGTGACCAACCGAGTGGCGACGTGCGGAGCGTCCGAGTGGTCATGAGGCGACCAACCGAGTGTTGACGGGCGGAGCGGCCGAGTGGTGATGAGGTGACCAACCAAGTTGCGACGCGCGGGGCGGCCGAGTGGTGATAAGGTGACGAACCAAGTGGCGATGCGCGGAGTGGCCGAGTGGTGATGAGGTGACCAACCGAGTGGTGATGCGCGGGGCAGCCGAGAGGTGATGAGGTGATCAACCGAGAGGCAACGTGCGGGGCAACCGAATGGTGATGAGGTGACCAATCAAGTCGCGACGCGCGGAGCGGCCGAGTGGTTATTAGGTGACCAACCGAGTGGCGACGCCCGGAGTGGCCGAACGGCGATCAGGTGACCAATCGAGTGGCGACGCACGAAGCAGCCGAGTGGTGACGAGGTGACCAACCGAGTGGTGACGCGCGGAGCGGCCGAGTGGTGATGAGGTAACCAACCGAGAGGCAACGCGCGGGGCGGCGGAGTGGTGATAAAGTGACCAATCAAGTAGCGACGCGCGGAGCAGCCGAATGGTTATGAGGTGACCAACCGAGTGGCGACGCGCGGAGCGGCGGAGTGGTGATGAGGTGACCAACCGAGAGGCAACGCGTGGGGCGGCCTAGTGGTGATGAGGCGACCAACCAATTGGCGACGCGCGAAGCGGCCAGTGGTGATTAGGTGACCAACCGAGTGGCGGCGCGCGGAGCGGCCGAGTGGTGATGAGGTGACCAATCGAGTGGCGACGCGCGGAGCGGCCAAGTGGTGATGAGGTGACCAACCGAGTGAAGACGCGTGGGGCGGCCGAGAGGTGACGAGGCAATCAACCGAGTGATGACGCACGGAGCAGTCGAGTGATGATGAGGCGATCAACCGAGTGACCACGCGCGGAGCGGCCGAGCGGTGATGAGGTGACCAACCGAGTGGCGACGCCCGGGCGGCCGAGTGGTGATCAGGTGACCAACCGATTGGCGATGCGCAGAGCAGCCGACGGTGATGAGGTGACCAACCGAGAGGCGATGCGCAGGGCGACCGAGTGGTGATGAGGTGACCAACCGAGAGCCAACACGCGGGGCGGCCGAGTGGTGATGAGGCGACCAACCGATTGGCGAGGCGCGAAGCGGCCAGTGGTGATGAGGTGACCAACCGAGTGGAGGTGCGTGGAGCGGCCGAGTGGTGATGAGGTGACCAATCGAGTGGCGACGCGCGGAGCGGCCGAGTGGTGATGAGGTGACCAACCGAGTGGCGACGCGTGGGGCGGCAGAGAGGTGACGAGGCGATCAACCGAGTGGCGACGAGCGGAGCGGTCGAGTGCTGATGAGGTGACCAACCCAGAGGCGACGGGCGAAGTGGCCGAGTGGTGATGAGGTGACCAACCAAGTGGCGATGCCCGGGAGGCAGAGTGGTGATGAGGTGACCAACCGAGTGGCGATGCGCAGAGCGGCCGAGTGGTGATGAGGTGACCAACCAAGAGGCGATGCCCAGGGCGACCGAGTGGTGATCAGGTGACCAACCAAGTGACGACGCATGGACCAGCCGAATGGTTATGAGTGGCGACGTCGGAGCGGCCGAATGGTGATGAGGTGACCAACCGAGTGGCTACGCGCGAAGCATCCGAGTGGTGATGAGGGGACCAACCGAGTGGCGACGTCGGAGCGGCCGAGTGGTGATGAGGTGACCAACCAAGAGACAACGCGTGGGGCGGCCGGGTGGTGGTGAGGGGACCAATGAAGTGGCGATGCGCGGAGAAGCCGAGTGGTGATTAGGTGACCAAGCAAATGCGACTCTTGAGACGGCCGAGTGGTGATGAGATGACCAACCAAGTGGTGACGTGCGGGGCGGCCGTGTGGTGATGAGGTGACCAACCGAGTGGCGACGCACGAAGCGGCCGAATGGTGATGAGGTGACCAACCGAGTGGCGACGTGCGGAGCGTCCGAGTGGTGATGAGGCGACCAACCGAGTGTTGACGGGCAGAGCGGCCGAGTGGTGATGAGGTGACGAACCAAGTGGCGACGCGCGGAGTGGCCGAGTGGTGATGAGGTGACCAACCGAGTGGGGATGCGCGGGGCAGCCGAGAGGTGATGAGGTGATCAACCGAGAGGCAACGTGCGGGGCAACCGAATGGTGATGAGGTGACCAATCAAGTCGCGACGCGCGGAGCGGCCGAGTGGTTATTAGGTGACCAACCGAGTGGCGACGCCCGGAGCGGCCGAACGGCGATCAGGTGACCAATCGAGTGGCGACGCACGAAGCAGCCGAGTTGTGACGAGGTGACCAACCGAGTGGTGACGCGGGGAGCGGCGGAGTGGTGATGAGGTGACCAACCGAGAGGCAACGCGTGGGGCGGCCTAGTGGTGATGAGGGGACCAACCAATTGGCGACGCGCGAAGCGGCCAGTGGTGATTAGGTGACCAACCGAGTGGCGGCGCGCGGAGCGGCCGAGTGGTGATGAGGTGACCAATCGAGTGGCGACGCGCGGAGCGGCCAAGTGGTGATGAGGTGACCAACCGAGTGAAGACGCGTGGGGCGGCCGAGAGGTGACGAGGCAATCAACCGAGTGATGACGCACGGAGCAGTCGAGTGATGATGAGGCAATCAACCGAGTGACGACGCGCGGAGCGGCCGAGCGGTGATGAGGTGGCCAACCGAGTGGCGACGCCCGGGCGGCCGAGTGGTGATCAGGTGACCAACCGAGTGGCGATGCGCAGAGCGGCCGAGTGGTGATGAGGTGACCAACCGAGAGGCGAGGCGCAGGGCGACCGAGTGGTGATGAGGTGACCAACCAAGTGGCGACGCACGAAGCGGCCGAATGGTGATGAGGTGACCAACCGAGTGGCGACGTGCGGAGCGTCCGAGTGGTGATGAGGCGACCAACCGAGTGTTGACGGGCGGAGCGGCCGAGTGGTGATGAGGTGACCAACCAAGTTGCGACGCGCGGGGCGGCCGAGTGGTGATAAGGTGACGAACCAAGTGGCGATGCGCGGAGTGGCCGAGTGGTGATGAGGTGACCAACCGAGTGGGGATGCGCGGGGCAGCCGAGAGGTGATGAGGTGATCAACCGAGAGGCAACGTGCGGGGCAACCGAATGGTGATGAGGTGACCAATCAAGTCGCGACGCGCGGAGCGGCCGAGTGGTTATTAGGTGACCAACCGAGTGGCGACGCCCGGAGTGGCCGAACGGCGATCAGGTGACCAATCGAGTGGCGACGCACGAAGCAGCCGAGTGGTGACGAGGTGACCAACCGAGTGGTGACGCGCGGAGCGGCCGAGTGGTGATGAGGTAACCAACCGAGAGGCAACGCGCGGGGCGGCAAAGTGGTGATAAAGTGACCAATCAAGTAGCGACGCGCGGAGCAGCCGAATGGTTATGAGGTGACCAACCGAGTGGCGACGCGCGGAGCGGCGGAGTGGTGATGAGGTGACCAACCGAGAGGCAACGCGTGTGGCGGCCTAGTGGTGATGAGGCGACCAACCAATTGGCGACGCGCGAAGCGGCCAGTGGTGATTAGGTGACCAACCGAGTGGCGGCGCGCGGAGCGGCCGAGTGGTGATGAGGTGACCAATCGAGTGGCGACGCGCGGAGCGGCCAAGTGGTGATGAGGTGACCAACCGAGTGAAGACGCGTGGGGCGGCCGAGAGGTGACGAGGCAATCAACCGAGTGATGACGCACGGAGCAGTCGAGTGATGATGAGGCGATCAACCGAGTGACCACGCGCGGAGCGGCCGAGCGGTGATGAGGTGACCAACCGAGTGGCGACGCCCGGGCGGCCGAGTGGTGATCAGGTGACCAACCGATTGGCGATGCGCAGAGCAGCCGACGGTGATGAGGTGACCAACCGAGAGGCGATGCGCAGGGCGACCGATTGGTGATGAGGTGTCCAACCGAGAGCCAACACGCGGGGCGGCCGAGTGGTGATGAGGCGACCAACCGATTGGCGAGGCGCGAAGCGGCCAGTGGTGATGAGGTGACCAACCGAGTGGAGGTGCGTGGAGCGGCCGAGTGGTGATGAGGTGACCAATCGAGTGGCGACGCGCGGAGCGGCCGAGTGGTGATGAGGTGACCAACCGAGTGGCGACGCGTGGGGCGGCAGAGAGGTGACGAGGCGATCAACCGAGTGGCGACGAGCGGAGCGGTCGAGTGCTGATGAGGTGACCAACCCAGAGGCGACGGGCGAAGTGGCCGAGTGGTGATGAGGTGACCAACCGAGTGGCGATGCCCGGGAGGCAGAGTGGTGATGAGGTGACCAACCGAGTGGCGATGCGCAGAGCGGCCGAGTGGTGATGAGGTGACCAACCAAGAGGCGATGCCCAGGGCGACCGAGTGGTGATCAGGTGACCAACCAAGTGACGACGCATGGACCAGCCGAATGGTTATGAGTGGCGACGTCGGAGCGGCCGAATGGTGATGAGGTGACCAACCGAGTGGCTACGCGCGAAGCATCCGAGTGGTGATGAGGGGACCAACCGAGTGGCGACGTCGGAGCGGCCGAGTGGTGATGAGGTGACCAACCAAGAGACAACGCGTGGGGCGGCCGGGTGGTGGTGAGGGGACCAATGAAGTGGCGATGCGCGGAGAAGCCGAGTGGTGATTAGGTGACCAAGCAAATGCGACTCTTGAGACGGCCGAGTGGTGATGAGATGACCAACCAAGTGGTGACGTGCGGGGCGGCCGTGTGGTGCTGAGGTGACCAACCGAGTGGCGAAGCACGAAGCGGCCGAATGGTGATGAGGTGACCAACCGAGTGGCGACGTGCGGAGCGTCCGAGTGGTGATGAGGCGACCAACCGAGTGTTGACGGGCAGAGCGGCCGAGTGGTGATGAGGTGACGAACCAAGTGGCGACGCGCGGAGTGGCCGAGTGGTGATGAGGTGACCAACCGAGTGGGGATGCGCGGGGCAGCCGAGAGGTGATGAGGTGATCAACCGAGAGGCAACGTGCGGGGCAACCGAATGGTGATGAGGTGACCAATCAAGTCGCGACGCGCGGAGCGGCCGAGTGGTTATTAGGTGACCAACCGAGTGGCGACGCCCGGAACGGCCGAACGGCGATCAGGTGACCAATCGAGTGGCGACGCACGAAGCAGCCGAGTTGTGACGAGGTGACCAACCGAGTGGTGACGCGGGGAGCGGCGGAGTGGTGATGAGGTGACCAACCGAGAGGCAACGCGTGGGGCGGCCTAGTGGTGATGAGGGGACCAACCAATTGGCGACGCGCGAAGCGGCCAGTGGTGATTAGGTGACCAACCGAGTGGCGGCGCGCGGAGCGGCCGAGTGGTGATGAGGTGACCAATCGAGTGGCGACGCGCGGAGCGGCCAAGTGGTGATGAGGTGACCAACCGAGTTAAGACGCGTGGGGCGGCCGAGAGGTGACGAGGCAATCAACCGAGTGATGACGCACGGAGCAGTCGAGTGATGATGAGGCAATCAACCGAGTGACGACGCGCGGAGCGGCCGAGCGGTGATGAGGTGGCCAACCGAGTGGCGACGCCCGGGCGGCCGAGTGGTGATCAGGTGACCAACCGAGTGGCGATGCGCAGAGCGGCCGAGTGGTGATGAGGTGACCAACCGAGAGGCGAGGCGCAGGGCGACCGAGTGGTGATGAGGTGACCAACCAAGTGGCGACGCACGAAGCGGCCGAATGGTGATGAGGTGACCAACCGAGTGGCGACGTGCGGAGCGTCCGAGTGGTGATGAGGCGACCAACCGAGTGTTGACGGGCGGAGCGGCCGAGTGGTGATGAGGTGACCAACCAAGTTGCGACGCGCGGGGCGGCCGAGTGGTGATAAGGTGACGAACCAAGTGGCGATGCGCGGAGTGGCCGAGTGGTGATGAGGTGACCAACCGAGTGGGGATGCGCGGGGCAGCCGAGAGGTGATGAGGTGATCAACCGAGAGGCAACGTGCGGGGCAACCGAATGGTGATGAGGTGACCAATCAAGTCGCGACGCGCGGAGCGGCCGAGTGGTTATTAGGTGACCAACCGAGTGGCGACGCCCGAAGTGGCCGAATGGCGATCAGGTGACCAATCGAGTGGCGACGCACGAAGCAGCCGAGTGGTGACGAGGTGACCAACCGAGTGGTGACGCGCGGAGCGGCCGAGTGGTGATGAGGTAACCAACCGAGAGGCAACGCGCGGGGCGGCGGAGTGGTGATAAAGTGACCAATCAAGTAGCGACGCGCGGAGCAGCCGAATGGTTATGAGGTGACCAACCGAGTGGCGACGCGCGGAGCGGCGGAGTGGTGATGAGGTGACCAACCGAGAGGCAACGCGTGGGGCGGCCTAGTGGTGATGAGGCGACCAACCAATTGGCGACGCGCGAAGCGGCCAGTGGTGATTAGGTGACCAACCGAGTGGCGGCGCGCGGAGCGGCCGAGTGGTGATGAGGTGACCAATCGAGTGGCGACGCGCGGAGCGGCCAAGTGGTGATGAGGTGACCAACCGAGTGAAGACGCGTGGGGCGGCCGAGAGGTGACGAGGCAATCAACCGAGTGATGACGCACGGAGCAGTCGAGTGATGATGAGGCGATCAACCGAGTGACCACGCGCGGAGCGGCCGAGCGGTGATGAGGTGACCAACCGAGTGGCGACGCCCGGGCGGCCGAGTGGTGATCAGGTGACCAACCGATTGGCGATGCGCAGAGCAGCCGACGGTGATGAGGTGACCAACCGAGAGGCGATGCGCAGGGCGACCGAGTGGTGATGAGGTGACCAACCAAGTGACGACGCGCGGAGCAGCCGAATGGTTATGAGGTGACCAACCAAGTGGCGACGCACGGAACGGCCGAATGGTGATGAGGGGACCAACCGAGTGGCGACGCGCGGAGCGTCCGAGTGGTGATGAGGCGACCAACCGAGTGGCGACGGGCGGAGCAGCCGAGTGGTGATGAGGTGACCAACCAAGTGGCGACGCGCGGAGCGGCTGATCGGTGATGAGATGACCAACCGAGTGGCGACGCGCGGAGCGGCCAAGTGGTGATGAGGTGACCAACCCAGTTGCGACGCGCGGAGCGGCCGAGTGGTGATGAGGTGACCAACCAAGTGGCGACGCGTGGAGCGGCCGAGTGGTAATGAGGTGACCAAATGAGTGGGGATGCGTGGGGGGCCGAGAGGTGATGAGGTGATCAACCGAGTGGTGACGCGCGGAGCGGCCGAGTGGTGATGAGGTGACCAACCGAGTGGCGACGCGCGGAGCGGCCGAGTCGTGATGAGGTAACCAACCGAGAGGCACCGCGCGGGGCGGCCGAGTGGTGATGACGTGACCAATCAAGTAGCGACGCGTGGAACGGCCGAATGGTTATGTCGTGACCAACAGCGTGGCGAGGCCCCCGAGTGATAACGCGCAGAGCGGCCGAGTGGTGATGAGGTGACCAACCGAGAGGCAACGCGCGGGGCGGCCGAGTGGTGATGAGGCGACCAACCGATTGGCGAGGCGCGAAGCGGCCAGTGGTGATGAGGTGACCAACCGAGTGGAGGTGCGTGGAGCGGCCGAGTGGTGATGAGGTGACCAATCGAGTGGCGACGCGCGGAGCGGCCGAGTGGTGATGAGGTGACCAACCGAGTGGCGACGCGTGGGGCGGCAGAGAGGTGACGAGGCGATCAACCGAGTGGCGACGAGCGGAGCGGTCGAGTGCTGATGAGGTGACCAACCCAGAGGCGACGGGCGAAGTGGCCGAGTGGTGATGAGGTGACCAACCGAGTGGCGATGCTCGGGAGGCAGAGTGGTGATGAGGTGACCAACCAAGTGGCGATCCGCAGAGCGGCCGAGTGGTGATGAGGTGACCAACCAAGAGGCGTTGCGCAGGGCGACCGAGTGGTGATCAGGTGACCAACCAAGTGACGACGCATGGAGCAGCCGAATGGTTATCAGTGGCGACGTCGGAGCGGCCCAATGGTGATGAGGTGACCAACCGAGTGGCTACGCGCGAAGCATCCGAGTGGTGATGAGGCGACCAACCGAGTGGCGACGTCGGAGCGGCCGAGTGGTGATGAGGTGACCAACCAAGAGGCAACGCGTGGGGCGGCCGGGTGGTGATGAGGTGACCAATGAAGTGGCGATGCGCGGAGAAGCCGAGTGGTGATTAGGTGACCAAGCAAATGCGACTCTTGAGACGGCCGAGTGGTGATGAGATGACCAACCAAGTGGTGACGCGCGGGGCGGCCGTGTGGTGATGAGGTGACCAACCGAGTGGCGACGCACGAAGCGGAAGAATGGTGATGAGGTGTCCAACCGAGTGGCGACGTGCGGAGCGTCCGAGTGGTGATGAGGCGACCAACCGAGTGGTGACGGGCGGAGCGGCCGAGTGGTGATGAGGTGACCAACCAAGTTGCGACGCGCGGGGCGGCCGAGTGGTGATAAGGTGACCAACCAAGTGGCGACGCGTGGAGTGGCCGAGTGGTGATGAGGTGACCAACCGAGTGGGGATGCGCGGGGCGGCCGAGAGGTGATGAGGTGATCAACCGAGAGGCAACGTGCGGGGAAACCGAATGGTGATGAGGTGACCAATCAAGTCGCGACGCGCGGAGCGGCCGAGTGGTTATTAGGTGACCAACCGAGTGGCGATGCCCGGAGCGGCCGAACGGCGATCAGGTGACCAATCGAGTGGCGACGCACGAAGCAGCCGAGTGGTGACGAGGTGACCAACCGAGTGGTGACGCGCGGAGCGGCCGAGTGGTGATGAGGTAACCAACCGAGAGGCAACGCGCGGGGCGGCGGAGTGGTGATAAAGTGACCAACCAAGTAGCGACGCGCGGAGCAGCCGAATGGTTATGAGGTGACCAACCGAGTGGCGACGCGCGGAGCGGCGGAGTGGTGATGAGGTGACCAACCGAGAGGCAACACATGGGGCGGCCTAGTGGTGATGAGGCGACCAACCAATTGGCGACGCGCGAAGCGGCCGGTGGTGATGAGGTGACCAACCGAGTGGCGGCGCGCGGAGCGGCCGAGTGGTGATGAGGTGACCAATCGAGTGGCGACGCGCGGAGCGGCCAAGTGGTGATGAGGTGACCAACCGAGTGAAGACGCGTGGGGCGGCCGAGAGGTGACGAGGCAATCAACTGAGTGATGACGCACGGAGCAGTCGAGTGATGGTGAGGCGATCAACCGAGTGACGACGCGCGGAGCGGCCGAGCGGTGATGAGGTGACCAACCGAGTGGCGACGCCCGGGCGGCCGAGTGGTGATCAGGTGACCAACCGAGTGGCGATGCGCAGAGCGGCTGAGTGGTGATGAGGTGACCAACCGAGAGGCGATGCGCAGGGCGACCGAGTGGTGATGAGGTGACCAACCAAGTGACGACGCGCGGAGCAGCCGAATGGTTATGAGGTGACCAACCGAGTGGTGACGCACGGAGCGGCCGAATTGTGATGAGGGGACCAACCGAGTGGCGACGCGCGGAGCGTCCGAGTGGTGATGAGGCGACCAACCGAGTGGCGACGGGCGGAGCGGCCGAGTGGTGATGAGGTGACCAACCAAGTTGCGACGCGCGGAGCGGCCGAGTGGTGATGAGGTGACCAACCAAGTGGCGACGCGTGGAGCGGCCGAGTGGTGATGAGGTGACCAAACGAGTGGGGATGCGCGGGGGGGCCGAGAGGTGATGAGGTGATCAACCGAGTGGTGGCGCGCGGAGCGGCCGAGTGGTGATGAGGTGACCAACCAAGTTGCGACGCGCGGGGCGGCCGAGTGGTTATTAGGTGACCAACCAAGTGGCGACGCGTGGAGTGGCCGAGTGGTGATGAGGTGACCAACCGAGTGGGGATGCGCGGGGCGGCCGAGTGGTGACGAGGTGACCAACCAAGTGGCGACGCGTGGAGCGGCCGAGTGGTAATGAGGTGACCAACCGAGAGGCAACGCGCGGGGCGGCGGAGTGGTGATAAAGTGACCAACCAAGTAGCGACGCGCGGAGCAGCCGAATGGTTATGAGGTGACCAACCGAGTGGTGACGCGCGGAGCGGCGGGGTGGTGATGGGGTGACCAACCGAGAGGCAACACGTGGGGCGGCCTAGTGGTGATGAGGCGACCAACCAATTGGCGACGCGCGAAGCGGCCAGTGGTGATGAGGTGACCAACCGAGTGGCGGCGCGCGGAGCGGCCGAGTGGTGATGAGGTGACCAATCGAGTGGCGACGCGCGGAGCGGCCAAGTGGTGATGAGGTGACCAACCGAGTGAAGACGCGTGGGGCGGCCGAGAGGTGACGAGGCAATTAACCGAGTGATGACGCACGGAGCAGTCGAGTGATGGTGAGGCGATCAACCGAGTGACGACGCGCGGAGCGGCCGAGCGGTGATGAGGTGACCAACCGAGTGGCGACGCCCGGGCGGCCGAGTGGTGATCAGGTGACCAACCGAGTGGCGATGCGCAGAGCGGCTGAGTGGTGATGAGGTGACCAACCGAGAGGCGATGCGCAGGGCGACCGAGTGGTGATGAGGTGACCAACCAAGTGACGACGCGCGGAGCAGCCGAATGGTTATGAGGTGACCAACCGAGTGGTGACGCACGGAGCGGCCGAATTGTGATGAGGGGACCAACCGAGTGGCGACGCGCGGAGCGTCCGAGTGGTGATGAGGCGACCAACCGAGTGGCGACGGGCGGAGCGGCCGAGTGGTGATGAGGTGACCAACCAAGTTGCGACGCGCGGAGCGGCCGAGTGGTGATGAGGTGACCAACCAAGTGGCGACGCGTGGAGCGGCCGAGTGGTGATGAGGTGACCAAACGAGTGGGGATGCGCGGGGGGCCGAGAGGTGATGAGGTGATCAACCGAGTGGTGGCGCGCGGAGCGGCCGAGTGGTGATGAGGTGACCAACCGAGTGGCGACGCGCGGAGCGGCCGAGTCGTGATGAGGTAACCAACCGAGAGGCACCGCGCGGGGCGGCCGAGTGGTGATGACGTGACCAATCAAGTAGCGACGCGTGGAACGGCCGAATGGTTATGTGGTGACCTACAGCGTGGCGAGGCCCCCGAGTGGCGACGCGCAGAGCGGCCGAGTGGTGATGAGGTGACCAACCGAGAGGCAACACGCGGGGGCGGCCGAGTGGTCATGAGGTGCCGACCGAGTGGTGATGAGGTGACCAACCAAGTGACAACGCGCGGAGCAGCCGAATGGTTATGAGGTGACCAATCGAGTGGCGACGCGCGGAGCGGCCAAGTGGTGATGAGGTGACCAACCGAGTGAAGACGCGTGGGGCGGCCGAGAGGTGACGAGGCAATCAACCGAGTGATGACGCACGGAGCAGTCGAGTGATGATGAGGCGATCAACCGAGTGACCACGCGCGGAGCGGCCGAGCGGTGATGAGGTGACCAACCGAGTGGCGACGCCCGGGCGGCCGAGTGGTGATCAGGTGACCAACCGATTGGCGATGCGCAGAGCAGCCGACGGTGATGAGGTGACCAACCGAGAGGCGATGCGCAGGGCGACCGAGTGGTGATAAGGTGACCAACCAAGTGACGACGCGCGGAGCAGCCGAATGGTTATGAGGTGACCAACCAAGTGGCGACGCACGGAACGGCCGAATGGTGATGAGGGGACCAACCGAGTGGCGACGCGCGGAGCGTCCGAGTGGTGATGAGGCGACCAACCGAGTGGCGACGGGCGGAGCAGCCGAGTGGTGATGAGGTGACCAACCAAGTGGCGACGCGCGGAGCGGCTGATCGGTGATGAGATGACCAACCGAGTGGCGACGCGCGGAGCGGCCAAGTGGTGATGAGGTGACCAACCCAGTTGCGACGCGCGGAGCGGCCGAGTGGTGATGAGGTGACCAACCAAGTGGCGACGCGTGGAGCGGCCGAGTGGTAATGAGGTGACCAAATGAGTGGGGATGCGTGGGGGGCCGAGAGGTGATGAGGTGATCAACCGAGTGGTGACGCGCGGAGCGGCCGAGTGGTGATGAGGTGACCAACCGAGTGGCGACGCGCGGAGCGGCCGAGTCGTGATGAGGTAACCAACCGAGAGGCACCGCGCGGGGCGGCCGAGTGGTGATGACGTGACCAATCAAGTAGCGACGCGTGGAACGGCCGAATGGTTATGTCGTGACCAACAGCGTGGCGAGGCCCCCGAGTGATAACGCGCAGAGCGGCCGAGTGGTGATGAGGTGACCAACCGAGAGGCAACGCGCGGGGCGGCCGAGTGGTGATGAGGCGACCAACCGATTGGCGAGGCGCGAAGCGGCCAGTGGTGATGAGGTGACCAACCGAGTGGAGGTGCGTGGAGCGGCCGAGTGGTGATGAGGTGACCAATCGAGTGGCGACGCGCGGAGCGGCCGAGTGGTGATGAGGTGACCAACCGAGTGGCGACGCGTGGGGCGGCAGAGAGGTGACGAGGCGATCAACCGAGTGGCGACGAGCGGAGCGGTCGAGTGCTGATGAGGTGACCAACCCAGAGGCGACGGGCGAAGTGGCCGAGTGGTGATGAGGTGACCAACCGAGTGGCGATGCTCGGGAGGCAGAGTGGTGATGAGGTGACCAACCAAGTGGCGATCCGCAGAGCGGCCGAGTGGTGATGAGGTGACCAACCAAGAGGCGTTGCGCAGGGCGACCGAGTGGTGATCAGGTGACCAACCAAGTGACGACGCATGGAGCAGCCGAATGGTTATCAGTGGCGACGTCGGAGCGGCCCAATGGTGATGAGGTGACCAACCGAGTGGCTACGCGCGAAGCATCCGAGTGGTGATGAGGCGACCAACCGAGTGGCGACGTCGGAGCGGCCGAGTGGTGATGAGGTGACCAACCAAGAGGCAACGCGTGGGGCGGCCGGGTGGTGATGAGGTGACCAATGAAGTGGCGATGCGCGGAGAAGCCGAGTGGTGATTAGGTGACCAAGCAAATGCGACTCTTGAGACGGCCGAGTGGTGATGAGATGACCAACCAAGTGGTGACGCGCGGGGCGGCCGTGTGGTGATGAGGTGACCAACCGAGTGGCGACGCACGAAGCGGAAGAATGGTGATGAGGTGTCCAACCGAGTGGCGACGTGCGGAGCGTCCGAGTGGTGATGAGGCGACCAACCGAGTGGTGACGGGCGGAGCGGCCGAGTGGTGATGAGGTGACCAACCAAGTTGCGACGCGCGGGGCGGCCGAGTGGTGATAAGGTGACCAACCAAGTGGCGACGCGTGGAGTGGCCGAGTGGTGATGAGGTGACCAACCGAGTGGGGATGCGCGGGGCGGCCGAGAGGTGATGAGGTGATCAACCGAGAGGCAACGTGCGGGGAAACCGAATGGTGATGAGGTGACCAATCAAGTCGCGACGCGCGGAGCGGCCGAGTGGTTATTAGGTGACCAACCGAGTGGCGATGCCCGGAGCGGCCGAACGGCGATCAGGTGACCAATCGAGTGGCGACGCACGAAGCAGCCGAGTGGTGACGAGGTGACCAACCGAGTAGTGACGCGCGGAGCGGCCGAGTGGTGATGAGGTAACCAACCGAGAGGCAACGCGCGGGGCGGCGGAGTGGTGATAAAGTGACCAACCAAGTAGCGACGCGCGGAGCAGCCGAATGGTTATGAGGTGACCAACCGAGTGGCGACGCGCGGAGCGGCGGAGTGGTGATGAGGTGACCAACCGAGAGGCAACACATGGGGCGGCCTAGTGGTGATGAGGCGACCAACCAATTGGCGACGCGCGAAGCGGCCGGTGGTGATGAGGTGACCAACCGAGTGGCGGCGCGCGGAGCGGCCGAGTGGTGATGAGGTGACCAATCGAGTGGCGACGCGCGGAGCGGCCAAGTGGTGATGAGGTGACCAACCGAGTGAAGACGCGTGGGGCGGCCGAGAGGTGACGAGGCAATCAACTGAGTGATGACGCACGGAGCAGTCGAGTGATGGTGAGGCGATCAACCGAGTGACGACGCGCGGAGCGGCCGAGCGGTGATGAGGTGACCAACCGAGTGGCGACGCCCGGGCGGCCGAGTGGTGATCAGGTGACCAACCGAGTGGCGATGCGCAGAGCGGCTGAGTGGTGATGAGGTGACCAACCGAGAGGCGATGCGCAGGGCGACCGAGTGGTGATGAGGTGACCAACCAAGTGACGACGCGCGGAGCAGCCGAATGGTTATGAGGTGACCAACCGAGTGGTGACGCACGGAGCGGCCGAATTGTGATGAGGGGACCAACCGAGTGGCGACGCGCGGAGCGTCCGAGTGGTGATGAGGCGACCAACCGAGTGGCGACGGGCGGAGCGGCCGAGTGGTGATGAGGTGACCAACCAAGTTGCGACGTGCGGAGCGGCCGAGTGGTGATGAGGTGACCAACCAAGTGGCGACGCGTGGAGCGGCCGAGTGGTGATGAGGTGACCAAACGAGTGGGGATGCGCGGGGGGGCCGAGAGGTGATGAGGTGATCAACCGAGTGGTGGCGCGCGGAGCGGCCGAGTGGTGATGAGGTGACCAACCAAGTTGCGACGCGCGGGGCGGCCGAGTGGTTATTAGGTGACCAACCAAGTGGCGACGCGTGGAGTGGCCGAGTGGTGATGAGGTGACCAACCGAGTGGGGATGCGCGGGGCGGCCGAGTGGTGACGAGGTGACCAACCAAGTGGCGACGCGTGGAGCGGCCGAGTGGTAATGAGGTGACCAACCGAGAGGCAACGCGCGGGGCGGCGGAGTGGTGATAAAGTGACCAACCAAGTAGCGACGCGCGGAGCAGCCGAATGGTTATGAGGTGACCAACCGAGTGGTGACGCGCGGAGCGGCGGGGTGGTGATGGGGTGACCAACCGAGAGGCAACACGTGGGGCGGCCTAGTGGTGATGAGGCGACCAACCAATTGGCGACGCGCGAAGCGGCCAGTGGTGATGAGGTGACCAACCGAGTGGCGGCGCGCGGAGCGGCCGAGTGGTGATGAGGTGACCAATCGAGTGGCGACGCGCGGAGCGGCCAAGTGGTGATGAGGTGACCAACCGAGTGAAGACGCGTGGGGCGGCCGAGAGGTGACGAGGCAATTAACCGAGTGATGACGCACGGAGCAGTCGAGTGATGGTGAGGCGATCAACCGAGTGACGACGCGCGGAGCGGCCGAGCGGTGATGAGGTGACCAACCGAGTGGCGACGCCCGGGCGGCCGAGTGGTGATCAGGTGACCAACCGAGTGGCGATGCGCAGAGCGGCTGAGTGGTGATGAGGTGACCAACCGAGAGGCGATGCGCAGGGCGACCGAGTGGTGATGAGGTGACCAACCAAGTGACGACGCGCGGAGCAGCCGAATGGTTATGAGGTGACCAACCGAGTGGTGACGCACGGAGCGGCCGAATTGTGATGAGGGGACCAACCGAGTGGCGACGCGCGGAGCGTCCGAGTGGTGATGAGGCGACCAACCGAGTGGCGACGGGCGGAGCGGCCGAGTGGTGATGAGGTGACCAACCAAGTTGCGACGCGCGGAGCGGCCGAGTGGTGATGAGGTGACCAACCAAGTGGCGACGCGTGGAGCGGCCGAGTGGTGATGAGGTGACCAAACGAGTGGGGATGCGCGGGGGGGCCGAGAGGTGATGAGGTGATCAACCGAGTGGTGGCGCGCGGAGCGGCCGAGTGGTGATGAGGTGACCAACCGAGTGGCGACGCGCGGAGCGGCCGAGTCGTGATGAGGTAACCAACCGAGAGGCACCGCGCGGGGCGGCCGAGTGGTGATGACGTGACCAATCAAGTAGCGACGCGTGGAACGGCCGAATGGTTATGTGGTGACCTACAGCGTGGCGAGGCCCCCGAGTGGCGACGCGCAGAGCGGCCGAGTGGTGATGAGGTGACCAACCGAGAGGCAACACGCGGGGGCGGCCGAGTGGTCATGAGGTGCCGACCGAGTGGTGATGAGGTGACCAACCAAGTGACAACGCGCGGAGCAGCCGAATGGTTATGAGGTGACCAACCGAGTGGCGACGCGCGGAGCGGTCGAATGGTGATGAGGTGACCAACCGAGTGGCGACGCGTGGAGCGTCCGAGTGGTGATGAGGCGACCAACCGAGTGGCGATGGGCGGAGCGGCCGAGTGGTGATGAGGTGACCAACCAAGTTGCGACGCGCGGAGTGGCCGAGTGGGGATGAGGTGACCAACCAAGTGGCGACGCGCGGAGCGGCCGAGTGGTGATGAGGTGACCAACCGAGTGGTGATGCGTGGGGCGGCAGAAAGGTGACGAGGCAATCAACCGAGTGGCGACGAGCTGAGCGGTCGAGTGCTGATGAGGTGACCAACCCAGAGGCGACGGGCGAAGTGGCCGAGTGGTGATGAGGTGACCAACCGAGTGGCGATGCTCGGGAGGCAGAGTGGTGATGAGGTGACCAACCAAGTGGCGATCCGCAGAGCGGCCGAGTGGTGATGAGGTGACCAACCAAGAGGCGTTGCGCAGGGCGACCGAGTGGTGATCAGGTGACCAACCAAGTGACGACGCATGGAGCAGCCGAATGGTTATGAGTGGCGACGTCGGAGCGGCTGAATGGTGATGAGGTGACCAACCGAGTGGCTACGCGCGAAGCATCCGAGTGGTGATGAGGCGACCAACCGAGTGGCGACGTCGGAGCGGCCGAGTGGTGATGAGGTGACCAACCAAGAGGCAACGCGTGGGGCGGCCGGGTGGTGATGAGGTGACCAATGAAGTGGCGATGCGCGGAGAAGCCGAGTGGTGATTAGGTGACCAAGCAAATGCGACTCTTGAGACGGCCGAGTGGTGATGAGATGACCAACCAAGTGGTGACGCGCGGGGCGGCCGTGTGGTGATGAGGTGACCAACCGAGTGGCGACGCACGAAGCGGAAGAATGGTGATGAGGTGTCCAACCGAGTGGCGACGTGCGGAGCGTCCGAGTGGTGATGAGGCGACCAACCGAGTGGTGACGGGCGGAGCGGCCGAGTGGTGATGAGGTGACCAACCAAGTTGCGACGCGCGGGGCGGCCGAGTGGTGATAAGGTGACCAACCAAGTGGCGACGCGTGGAGTGGCCGAGTGGTGATGAGGTGACCAACCGAGTGGGGAAGCGCGGGGCGGCCGAGAGGTGATGAGGTGATCAACCGAGAGGCAACGTGCGGGGAAACCGAATGGTGATGAGGTGACCAATCAAGTCGCGACGCGCGGAGCGGCCGAGTGGTTATTAGGTGACCAACCGAGTGGCGATGCCCGGAGCGGCCGAACGGCGATCAGGTGACCAATCGAGTGGCGACGCACGAAGCAGCCGAGTGGTGACGAGGTGACCAACCGAGTGGTGACGCGCGGAGCGGCCGAGTGGTGATGAGGTAACCAACCGAGAGGCAACGCGCGGGGCGGCGGAGTGGTGATAAAGTGACCAACCAAGTAGCGACGCGCGGAGCAGCCGAATGGTTATGAGGTGACCAACCGAGTGGCGACGCGCGGAGCGGCGGAGTGGTGATGAGGTGACCAACCGAGAGGCAACACATGGGGCGGCCTAGTGGTGATGAGGCGACCAACCAATTGGCGACGCGCGAAGCGGCCAGTGGTGATGAGGTGACCAACCGAGTGGCGGCGCGCGGAGCGGCCGAGTGGTGATGAGGTGACCAATCGAGTGGCGACGCGCGGAGCGGCCAAGTGGTGATGAGGTGACCAACCGAGTGAAGACGCGTGGGGCGGCCGAGAGGTGACGAGGCAATCAACCGAGTGATGACGCACGGAGCAGTCGAGTGATGGTGAGGCGATCAACCGAGTGACGACGCGCGGAGCGGCCGAGCGGTGATGAGGTGACCAACCGAGTGGCGACGCCCGGGCGGCCGAGTGGTGATCAGGTGACCAACCGAGTGGCGATGCGCAGAGCGGCTGAGTGGTGATGAGGTGACCAACCGAGAGGCGATGCGCAGGGCGACCGAGTGGTGATGAGGTGACCAACCAAGTGACGACGCGCGGAGCAGCCGAATGGTTATGAGGTGACCAACCGAGTGGTGACGCACGGAGCGGCCGAAATTTGATGAGGGGACCAACCGAGTGGCGACGCGCGGAGCGTCCGAGTGGTGATGAGGCGACCAACCGAGTGGCGACGGGCGGAGCGGCCGAGTGGTGATGAGGTGACCAACCAAGTTGCGACGCGCGGAGCGGCCGAGTGGTGATGAGGTGACCAACCAAGTGGCGACGCGTGGAGCGGCCGAGTGGTGATGAGGTGACCAAACGAGTGGGGATGCGCGGGGGGGCCGAGAGGTGATGAGGTGATCAACCGAGTGGTGGCGCCCGGAGCGGCCGAGTGGTGATGAGGTGACCAACCAAGTTGCGACGCGCGGGGCGGCCGAGTGGTTATTAGGTGACCAACCAAGTGGCGACGCGTGGAGTGGCCGAGTGGTGATGAGGTGACCAACCGAGTGGGGATGCGCGGGGCGGCCGAGTGGTGACGAGGTGACCAACCAAGTGGCGACGCGTGGAGCGGCCGAGTGGTAATGAGGTGACCAACCGAGAGGCAACGCGCGGGGCGGCGGAGTGGTGATAAAGTGACCAACCAAGTAGCGACGCGCGGAGCAGCCGAATGGTTATGAGGTGACCAACCGAGTGGCGACGCGCGGAGCGGCGGAGTGGTGATGAGGTGACCAACCGAGAGGCAACACGTGGGGCGGCCTAGTGGTGATGAGGCGACCAACCAATTGGCGACGCGCGAAGCGGCCAGTGGTGATGAGGTGACCAACCGAGTGGCGGCGCGCGGAGCGGCCGAGTGGTGATGAGGTGACCAATCGAGTGGCGACGCGCGGAGCGGCCAAGTGGTGATGAGGTGACCAACCGAGTGAAGACGCGTGGGGCGGCCGAGAGGTGACGAGGCAATCAACCGAGTGATGACGCACGGAGCAGTCGAGTGATGGTGAGGCGATCAACCGAGTGACGACGCGCGGAGCGGCCGAGCGGTGATGAGGTGACCAACCGAGTGGCGACGCCCGGGCGGCCGAGTGGTGATCAGGTGACCAACCGAGTGGCGATGCGCAGAGCGGCTGAGTGGTGATGAGGTGACCAACCGAGAGGCGATGCGCAGGGCGACCGAGTGGTGATGAGGTGACCAACCAAG
Organism: Triticum monococcum; assembly: GCA_034509565.1. NCBI lineage: Eukaryota > Viridiplantae > Streptophyta > Magnoliopsida > Poales > Poaceae > Triticum > Triticum monococcum. Next base: position 248,996,556 of record CM067843.1, read on the forward strand.
TGACGACGCGCGGAGCAGCCGAATGGTTATGAGGTGACCAACCGAGTGGTGACGCACGGAGCGGCCGAATTGTGATGAGGGGACCAACCGAGTGGCGACGCGCGGAGCGTCCGAGTGGTGATGAGGCGACCAACCGAGTGGCGACGGGCGGAGCGGCCGAGTGGTGATGAGGTGACCAACCAAGTTGCGACGCGCGGAGCGGCCGAGTGGTGATGAGGTGACCAACCAAGTGGCGACGCGTGGAGCGGCCGAGTGGTGATGAGGTGACCAAACGAGTGGGGATGCGCGGGGGGGCCGAGAGGTGATGAGGTGATCAACCGAGTGGTGGCGCGCGGAGCGGCCGAGTGGTGATGAGGTGACCAACCGAGTGGCGACGCGCGGAGCGGCCGAGTCGTGATGAGGTAACCAACCGAGAGGCACCGCGCGGGGCGGCCGAGTGGTGATGACGTGACCAATCAAGTAGCGACGCGTGGAACGGCCGAATGGTTATGTGGTGACCTACAGCGTGGCGAGGCCCCCGAGTGGCGACGCGCAGAGCGGCCGAGTGGTGATGAGGTGACCAACCGAGAGGCAACGCGCGGGGGCGGCCGAGTGGTCATGAGGTGCCGACCGAGTGGTGATGAGGTGACCAACCAAGTGACAACGCGCGGAGCAGCCGAATGGTTATGAGGTGACCAACCGAGTGGCGACGCGCGGAGCGGTCGAATGGTGATGAGGTGACCAACCGAGTGGCGACGCGTGGTGCGTCCGAGTGGTGATGAGGCGACCAACCGAGTGGCGACGGGCGGAGCGGCCGAGTGGTGATGAGGTGACCAACCAAGTTGCGACGCGCGGAGTGGCCGAGTGGGGATGAGGTGACCAACCAAGTGGCGACGCGCGGAGCAGCCGAGTGGTGATGAGGTTACCAACCGAGTGGGGATGCGCGGGGCGGCCGAGAGGTGATGAGGTGATCAACCGAGGGGCGACATGCGGGGCAACCGAATGGTGATGAGGTGACCAATCAAGTCGCGACGCGCGAAGCGGCCGAGTGGTTATTAGGTGACCAACCGAGTGGCGACACCCGGAGCGGCCGCACGGCGATCAGGTGACCAATCGAGTGGCGACGCGCGAAGCAGCCGAGTGGTGATGAGGTGACGAACCAAGTGGCGACGCGCGGAGCGGCCGAATGGTGATGAGGTAACCAACGGAGAGGCAACGCGCGGGGCGGCGGAGTGGTGATAAAGTGACCAATCAAGTAGCGACGCGCGGAGCAGCCGAATGGTTATGTGGTGACCAACGGAGTGGCGAGGCCCCCGAGTGGCGATGCGCGGAGCGGCCGAGTGGTGATGAGGAGACCAACCGAGAGGCAACGCGCGGGGGCGGCCGGGTGGTGATGAGGCGCCGACCGAGTGGTGATGAGGTGACCAACCAAGTGACGACGCGCGGAGCAGCCGAATGGTTATGAGGTGACCAACCGAGTGGCGACGCGCGGAGCGGTCGAATGGTGATGAGGTGACCAACCGAGTCGCGACGCGCGGAGCGTCCGAGTGGTGATGAGGCGACCAACCGAGTGGCGACGGGCGGAGCGGTCGAGTGGTGATGAGGTGACCAACCAAGTTGCGACGCGCGGAGTGGCCGAGTGGTGATGAGGTGACCAACCAAGTGGCGACGCGCGGAGCGGCCGAGTGGTGATCAGGTGACCAACCAAGTGACGACGCATGGAGCAGCCGAATGGTTATGAGTGGCGACGTCGGAGCGGCCGAATGGTGATGAGGTGACCAACCGAGTGGCTACGCGCGAAGCATCCGAGTGGTGATGAGGCGACCAACCGAGTGGCGACGTCGGAGCGGCCGAGTGGTGATGAGGTGACCAAACAAGAGGCAACGCGTGGGGCGGCCGGGTGGTGATGAGGTGACGAACGAAGTGGCGATGAGCGGAGAAGCCGAGTGGTGATTAGGTGACCAAGCAAATGCGACTCTTGAGATGGCCGAGTGGTGATGAGATGACCAACCAAGTGGTGACGCGTGGGGCGGCCGTGTGGTGATGAGGTGACCAACCGAGTGGCGACGCACGAAGCGGCCGAATGGTGATGAGGTGACCAACCGAGTGGCGACGTGCGGAGCGTCCGAGTGGTGATGAGGCGACCAACCGAGTGGTGACGGGCGGAGCGGCCGAGTGGTGATGAGGTGACCAACCAAGTTGCGACGCGCGGGGCGGCCGAGTGGTGATGAGGTGACCAACCAAGTGGCGACGCGCGGAGCTGCCGAGTGGTGATGAGGTGACCAACCGAGTGGGGATGCGCGGGGCGGCCGAGAGGTGATGAGGTGATCAACCGAGATGCGACGTGCGGGGCAACCGAATGGTGATGAGGTGACCAATCAAGTCGCGACGCGCGGAGCGGCCGAGTGGTTATTAGGTGACCAACCGAGTGGCGGCGCACGAAGCGGCCGAGTGGTGATGAGGTGACCAACCGAGTGAAGACTCGTGGGGCGGCCGAGAGGTGACAAGGCAATCAACCGAGTGACGACGCGCGGAGCAGTCGAGTGATGATGAGGCGATCAACCGAGTGACGACGCGCGGAGCGGCCGATCGGTGATGAGGTGACCAACCGAGTGGCGACGCCCGGGCGGCCGAGTGGTGATGAGGTGACCAACCGAGTGGCGATGCGCAGAGCGGCCGAGTGGTGATGAGGTGACCAACCAAGTTGCGACGCGCAGGGCGGCCGAGTGGTGATGAGGTGACCAACCAAGTGGCGACGCGTGGAGTGGCCGAGTGGTGATGAGGTGACCAACCGAGTGGGAATGTGCAGGGCGGCCGAGAGGTGATGAGGTGACCAACCAAGTGGCGACGTGCGGAGCGGCCGAGTGGTGATGAGGTAACCAACCGAGAGGCAACACGCGGGGCAGCGGAGTGGTGATGAGGTGACCAACCGAGAGGCAGCACGCGGGGCGGCCGAGTGGTGATGACGTGACCAATCAAGTAGCGACGCGCGGAGCGGCCGAATGGTTATGTTGTGACCAACAGAGTGGCGAGGCCCCCGAGTGGCGATGCGCGGAGCGGCCGAGTGGTGATAAGGAGACCAACCGAGAGGCAACGCGCGGGGGCGGCCGGGTGGTGATGAGGCGCCGACCGAGTGGTGCTGAGGTGACCAACCAAGTGACAACGCGCGGAGCAGCCGAATGGTTATGAGGTGACCAACCGAGTGGCGACGCGCGGAGCGGTCGAATGGTGATGAGGTGACCAACCGAGTGGCGACGCGCGGAGCGTCCGAGTGGTGATGAGGCGACCAACCGAGTGGCGACGGGCGGAGCGGCCGAGTGGTGATGAGGTGACCAACCAAGTTGCGACGCGCGGGGCGGCCGAGTGGTGATGAGGTGACCAACCAAGTGGCGACGCGCGGAGCGGCCGAGTGGTGATGAGGTGACCAACCGAGTGGGGATGCGCGGGGCGGCCGAGAGGTGATGAGGTGATCAACCGAGAGGCGACGTGCGGGGCAACCGAATGGTGATGAGGTGACCAATCAAGTCGTGACGTGCGGAGCGGCCGAGTGGTTATTAGGTGACCAACCGAGTGGCGGCGCGCGGAGCGGCCGAGTGGTGATGAGGTGACCAATCGAGTGGCGACGCGCGGAGCGGCCAACTGGTGATGAGGTGACCAACCGAGTGAAGACTCGTGGGGCGGCCGAGAGGTGACAAGGCAATCAACCGAGTGACGACGCGCGGAGCAGTCGAGTGATGATGAGGCGATCAACCGAGTGACGACGCGCGGAGCGGCCGAGCGGTGATGAGGTGACCAACCGATTGGCGACGCCCGGGCGGCCGAGTGGTGATGAGGTGACCAACCGAGTGGCGATGCGCAGAGCGGCCGAGTGGTGATGAGGTGACCAACCAAGTTGCGACGCGCGGGGCGGCCGAGTGGTAATGAGGTGACCAACCAAGTGGCGACGCGTGGAGTGGCCGAGTGGTGATGAGGTGACCAACCGAGTGGGAATGTGCAGGGCGGCCGAGAGGTGATGAGGTGACCAACCAAGTGGCGACGCGCGGAGCGGCCGAGTGGTGATGAGGTAACCAACCGAGAGGCAACACGCGGGGCGGCGGAGTGGTGATGAGGTGACCAACCGAGAGGCAACACGCGGGGCGGCCGAGTGGTGATGACGTGACCAATCAAGTAGCGACGCGCGGAGCGGCCGAATGGTTATGTTGTGACCAACAGAGTGGCGAGGCCCCCGAGTGGCGATGCGCGGAGCGGCTGAGTGGTGATGAGGAGACCAACCGAGAGGCAACGCGCAGGGGCGGCCGGGTGGTGATGAGGCGCCGACCGAGTGGTGCTGAGGTGACCAACCAAGTGACAACGCGCGGAGCAGCCGAATGGTTATGAGGTGACCAACCGAGTGGCGACGCGCGGAGCGGTCGAATGGTGATGAGGTGACCAACCGAGTGGCGACGCGCGGAGCGTCCGAGTGGTGATGAGGCGACCAACCGAGTGGCGACGGGCGGAGCGGCCGAGTGGTGATGAGGTGACCAACCAAGTTGCGACGCGCGGGGCGGCCGAGTGGTGATGAGGTGACCAACCAAGTGGCGACGCGCGGAGCGGCCGAGTGGTGATGAGGTGACCAACCGAGTGGGGATGCGCGGGGCGGCCGAGAGGTGATGAGGTGATCAACCGAGAGGCGACGTGCGGGGCAACCGAATGGTGATGAGGTGACCAATCAAGTCGCGACGCGCGGAGCGGCCGAGTGGTTATTAGGTGACCAACCGAGTGGCGGCGCGCGGAGCGGCCGAGTGGTGATGAGGTGACCAATCGAGTGGCGACGCGCGGAGCGGCCAACTGGTGATGAGGTGACCAACCGAGTGAAGACTCGTGGGGCGGCCGAGAGGTGACAAGGCAATCAACCGAGTGACGACGCGCGGAGCAGTCGAGTGATGATGAGGCGATCAACCGAGTGACGACGCGCGGAGCGCCCGAGCGGTGATGAGGTGACCAACCGAGTGGCGACGCCCGGGCGGCCGAGTGGTGATGAGGTGACCAACCGAGTGGCGATGCGCAGAGCGGCCGAGTGGTGATGAGGTGACCAACCAAGTTGCGACGCGCGGGGCGGCCGAGTGGTGATGAGGTGACCAACCAAGTGGCGACGCGTGGAGTGGCCGAGTGGTGATGAGGTGACCAACCGAGTGGGAATGTGCAGGGCGGCCGAGAGGTGATGAGGTGACCAACCAAGTGGCGACGCGCGGAGCGGCCGAGTGGTGATGAGGTAACCAACCGAGAGGCAACACGCGGGGCGGCGGAGTGGTGATGAGGTGACCAACCGAGAGGCAACACGCGGGGCGGCCGAGTGGTGATGACGTGACCAATCAAGTAGCGACGCGCGGAGCGGCCGAATGGTTATGTTGTGACCAACAGAGTGGCGAGGCCCCCGAGTGGCGATGCGCGGAGCGGCCGAGTGGTGATGAGGAGACCAACCGAGAGGCAACGCGCGGGGGCGGCCGGGTGGTGATGAGGCGCCGACCGAGTGGTGCTGAGGTGACCAACCAAGTGACAACGCGCGGAGCAGCCGAATGGTTATGAGGTGACCAACCGAGTGGCGACGCGCGGAGCGGTCGAATGGTGATGAGGTGACCAACCGAGTGGCGACGCGCGGAGCGTCCGAGTGGTGATGAGGCGACCAACCGAGTGGCGACGGGCGGAGCGGCCGAGTGGTGATGAGGTGACCAACCAAGTTGCGACGCGCGGGGCGGCCGAGTGGTGATGAGGTGACCAACCAAGTGGCGACGCGCGGAGCGGCCGAGTGGTGATGAGGTGACCAACCGAGTGGGGATGCGCGGGGCGGCCGAGAGGTGATGAGGTGATCAACCGAGAGGCGACGTGCGGGGCAACCGAATGGTGATGAGGTGACCAATCAAGTCGCGACGCGCGGAGCGGCCGAGTGGTTATTAGGTGACCAACCGAGTGGCGGCGCGCGGAGCGGCCGAGTGGTGATGAGGTGACCAATCGAGTGGCGACGCGCGGAGCGGCCAACTGGTGATGAGGTGACCAACCGAGTGAAGACTCGTGGGGCGGCCGAGAGGTGACAAGGCAATCAACCGAGTGACGACGCGCGGAGCAGTCGAGTGATGATGAGGCGATCAACCGAGTGACGACGCGCGGAGCGCCCGAGCGGTGATGAGGTGACCAACCGAGTGGCGACGCCCGGGCGGCCGAGTGGTGATGAGGTGACCAACCGAGTGGCGATGCGCAGAGCGGCCGAGTGGTGATGAGGTGACCAACCAAGTTGCGACGCGCGGGGCGGCCAAGTGGTGATGAGGTGACCAACCAAGTGGCGACGCGTGGAGTGGCCGAGTGGTGATGAGGTGACCAACCGAGTGGGAATGTGCAGGGCGGCCGAGAGGTGATGAGGTGACCAACCAAGTGGCGACGCGCGGAGCGGCCGAGTGGTGATGAGGTAACCAACCGAGAGGCAACACGCGGGGCGGCGGAGTGGTGATGAGGTGACCAACCGAGAGGCAACACGCGGGGCGGCCGAGTGGTGATGACGTGACCAATCAAGTAGCGACGCGCGGAGCGGCCGAATGGTTATGTTGTGACCAACAGAGTGGCGAGGCCCCCGAGTGGCGATGCGCGGAGCGGCCGAGTGGTGATGAGGAGACCAACCGAGAGGCAACGCGCGGGGGCGGCCGGGTGGTGATGAGGCGCCGACCGAGTGGTGCTGAGGTGACCAACCAAGTGACAACGCGCGGAGCAGCCGAATGGTTATGAGGTGACCAACCGAGTGGCGACGCGCGGAGCGGTCGAATGGTGATGAGGTGACCAACCGAGTGGCGACGCGCGGAGCGTCTGAGTGGTGATGAGGCGACCAACCGAGTGGCGACGGGCGGAGCGGCCGAGTGGTGATGAGGTGACCAACCAAGTTGCGACGCGCGGGGCGGCCGAGTGGTGATGAGGTGACCAACCAAGTGGCGACGCGCGGCGCGGCCGAGTGGTGATGAGGTGACCAACCGAGTGGGGATGCGCGGGGCGGCCGAGAGGTGATGAGGTGATCAACCGAGAGGCGACGTGCGGGGCAACCGAATGGTGATGAGGTGACCAATCAAGTCGCGACGCGCGGAGCGGCCGAGTGGTTATTAGGTGACCAACCGAGTGGCGGCGCGCGGAGCGGCCGAGTGGTGATGAGGTGACCAATCGAGTGGCGACGCGCGGAGCGGCCAACTGGTGATGAGGTGACCAACCGAGTGAAGACTCGTGGGGCGGCCGAGAGGTGACAAGGCAATCAACCGAGTGACGACGCGCGGAGCAGTCGAGTGATGATGAGGCGATCAACCGAGTGACGACGCGCGGAGCGGCCGAGCGGTGATGAGGTGACCAACCGAGTGGCGACGCCCGGGCGGCCGAGTGGTGATGAGGTGACCAACCGAGTGGCGATGCGCAGAGCGGCCGAGTGGTGATGAGGTGACCAACCAAGTTGCGACGCGCGGGGCGGCCGAGTGGTAATGAGGTGACCAACCAAGTGGCGACGCGTGGAGTGGCCGAGTGGTGATGAGGTGACCAACCGAGTGGGAATGTGCAGGGCGGCCGAGAGGTGATGAGGTGACCAACCAAGTGGCGACGCGCGGAGCGGCCGAGTGGTGATGAGGTAACCAACCGAGAGGCAACACGCGGGGCGGCGGAGTGGTGATGAGGTGACCAACCGAGAGGCAACACGCGGGGCGGCCGAGTGGTGATGACGTGACCAATCAAGTAGCGACGCGCGGAGCGGCCGAATGGTTATGTTGTGACCAACAGAGTGGCGAGGCCCCCGAGTGGCGATGCGCGGAGCGGCCGAGTGGTGATGAGGAGACCAACCGAGAGGCAACGCGCGGGGGCGGCCGGGTGGTGATGAGGCGCCGACCGAGTGGTGCTGAGGTGACCAACCAAGTGACAACGCGCGGAGCAGCCGAATGGTTATGAGGTGACCAACCGAGTGGCGACGCGCGGAGCGGTCGAATGGTGATGAGGTGACCAACCGAGTGGCGACGCGCGGAGCGTCCGAGTGGTGATGAGGCGACCAACCGAGTGGCGACGGGCGGAGCGGCCGAGTGGTGATGAGGTGACCAACCAAGTTGCGACGCGCGGGGCGGCCGAGTGGTGATGAGGTGACCAACCAAGTGGCGACGGACGGAGCGGCCGAGTGGTGATGAGGTGACCAACCGAGTGGGGATGCGCGGGGCGGCCGAGAGGTGATGAGGTGATCAACCGAGAGGCGACGTGCGGGGCAACCGAATGGTGATGAGGTGACCAATCAAGTCGCGACGCGCGGAGCGGCCGAGTGGTTATTAGGTGACCAACCGAGTGGCGGCGCGCGGAGCGGCCGAGTGGTGATGAGGTGACCAATCGAGTGGCGACGCGCGGAGCGGCCAACTGGTGATGAGGTGACCAACCGAGTGAAGACTCGTGGGGCGGCCGAGAGGTGACAAGCCAATCAACCGAGTGACGACGCGCGGAGCAGTCGAGTGATGATGAGGCGATCAACCGAGTGACGACGCGCGGAGCGGCCGAGCGGTGATGAGGTGACCAACCGAGTGGCGACGCCCGGGCGGCCGAGTGGTGATGAGGTGACCAACCGAGTGGCGATGCGCAGAGCGGCCGAGTGGTGATGAGGTGACCAACCAAGTTGCGACGCGCGGGGCGGCCGAGTGGTAATGAGGTGACCAACCAAGTGGCGACGCGTGGAGTGGCCGAGTGGTGATGAGGTGACCAACCGAGTGGGAATGTGCAGGGCGGCCGAGAGGTGATGAGGTGACCAACCAAGTGGCGACGCGCGGAGCGGCCGAGTGGTGATGAGGTAACCAACCGAGAGGCAACACGCGGGGCGGCGGAGTGGTGATGAGGTGACCAACCGAGAGGCAACACGCGGGGCGGCCGAGTGGTGATGACGTGACCAATCAAGTAGCGACGCGCGGAGCGGCCGAATGGTTATGTTGTGACCAACAGAGTGGCGAGGCCCCCGAGTGGCGATGGGCGGAGCGGCCGAGTGGTGATGAGGAGACCAACCAAGAGCTAACGCGCGGGGGCGGCCGGGTGGTGATGAGGCGCCGACCGAGTGGTGCTGAGGTGACCAACCAAGTGACAACGCGCGGAGCAGCCGAATGGTTATGAGGTGACCAACCGAGTGGCGACGCGCGGAGCGGTCGAATGGTGATGAGGTGACCAACCGAGTGGCGACGCGCGGAGCGTCCGAGTGGTGATGAGGCGACCAACCGAGCGGTGACGGGCGGAGCGGCCGAGTGGTGATGAGGTGACCAACCAAGTTGCGACGCGCGGGGCGGCCGAGTGGTGATGAGGTGACCAACCAAGTGGCGACGCGCGGAGCGGCCGAGTGGTGATGAGGTGACCAACCGAGTGGGGATGCGCGGGGCGGCCGAGAGGTGATGAGGTGACCAATCGAGTGGCGACGCGCGGAGCGGCCAACTGGTGATGAGGTGACCAACCGAGTGAAGACTCGTGGGGCGGCCGAGAGGTGACAAGGCAATCAACCGAGTGACGACGCGCGGAGCAGTCGAGTGATGATGAGGCGATCAACCGAGTGACGACGCGCGGAGCGCCCGAGCGGTGATGAGGTGACCAACCGAGTGGCGACGCCCGGGCGGCCGAGTGGTGATGAGGTGACCAACCGAGTGGCGATGCGCAGAGCGGCCGAGTGGTGATGAGGTGACCAACCAAGTTGCGACGCGCGGGGCGGCCGAGTGGTGATGAGGTGACCAACCAAGTGGCGACGCGTGGAGTGGCCGAGTGGTGATGAGGTGACCAACCGAGTGGGAATGTGCAGGGCGGCCGAGAGGTGATGAGGTGACCAACCAAGTGGCGACGCGCGGAGCGGCCGAGTGGTGATGAGGTAACCAACCGAGAGGCAACACGCGGGGCGGCGGAGTGGTGATGAGGTGACCAACCGAGAGGCAACACGCGGGGCGGCCGAGTGGTGATGACGTGACCAATCAAGTAGCGACGCGCGGAGCGGCCGAATGGTTATGTTGTGACCAACAGAGTGGCGAGGCCCCCGAGTGGCGATGCGCGGAGCGGCCGAGTGGTGATGAGGAGACCAACCGAGAGGCAACGCGCGGGGGCGGCCGGGTGGTGATGAGGCGCCGACCGAGTGGTGCTGAGGTGACCAACCAAGTGACAACGCGCGGAGCAGCCGAATGGTTATGAGGTGACCAACCGAGTGGCGACGCGCGGAGCGGTCGAATGGTGATGAGGTGACCAACCGAGTGGCGACGCGCGGAGCGTCCGAGTGGTGATGAGGCGACCAACCGAGTGGCGACGGGCGGAGCGGCCGAGTGGTGATGAGGTGACCAACCAAGTTGCGACGCGCGGGGCGGCCGAGTGGTGATGAGGTGACCAACCAAGTGGCGACGCGCGGAGCGGCCGAGTGGTGATGAGGTGACCAACCGAGTGGGGATGCGCGGGGCGGCCGAGAGGTGATGAGGTGATCAACCGAGAGGCGACGTGCGGGGCAACCGAATGGTGATGAGGTGACCAATCAAGTCGCGACGCGCGGAGCGGCCGAGTGGTTATTAGGTGACCAACCGAGTGGCGGCGCGCGGAGCGGCCGAGTGGTGATGAGGTGACCAATCGAGTGGCGACGCGCGGAGCGGCCAACTGGTGATGAGGTGACCAACCGAGTGAAGACTCGTGGGGCGGCCGAGAGGTGACAAGGCAATCAACCGAGTGACGACGCGCGGAGCAGTCGAGTGATGATGAGGCGATCAACCGAGTGACGACGCGCGGAGCGCCCGAGCGGTGATGAGGTGACCAACCGAGTGGCGACGCCCGGGCGGCCGAGTGGTGATGAGGTGACCAACCGAGTGGCGATGCGCAGAGCGGCCGAGTGGTGATGAGGTGACCAACCAAGTTGCGACGCGCGGGGCGGCCAAGTGGTGATGAGGTGACCAACCAAGTGGCGACGCGTGGAGTGGCCGAGTGGTGATGAGGTGACCAACCGAGTGGGAATGTGCAGGGCGGCCGAGAGGTGATGAGGTGACCAACCAAGTGGCGACGCGCGGAGCGGCCGAGTGGTGATGAGGTAACCAACCGAGAGGCAACACGCGGGGCGGCGGAGTGGTGATGAGGTGACCAACCGAGAGGCAACACGCGGGGCGGCCGAGTGGTGATGACGTGACCAATCAAGTAGCGACGCGCGGAGCGGCCGAATGGTTATGTTGTGACCAACAGAGTGGCGAGGCCCCCGAGTGGCGATGCGCGGAGCGGCCGAGTGGTGATGAGGAGACCAACCGAGAGGCAACGCGCGGGGGCGGCCGGGTGGTGATGAGGCGCCGACCGAGTGGTGCTGAGGTGACCAACCAAGTGACAACGCGCGGAGCAGCCGAATGGTTATGAGGTGACCAACCGAGTGGCGACGCGCGGAGCGGTCGAATGGTGATGAGGTGACCAACCGAGTGGCGACGCGCGGAGCGTCTGAGTGGTGATGAGGCGACCAACCGAGTGGCGACGGGCGGAGCGGCCGAGTGGTGATGAGGTGACCAACCAAGTTGCGACGCGCGGGGCGGCCGAGTGGTGATGAGGTGACCAACCAAGTGGCGACGCGCGGCGCGGCCGAGTGGTGATGAGGTGACCAACCGAGTGGGGATGCGCGGGGCGGCCGAGAGGTGATGAGGTGATCAACCGAGAGGCGACGTGCGGGGCAACCGAATGGTGATGAGGTGACCAATCAAGTCGCGACGCGCGGAGCGGCCGAGTGGTTATTAGGTGACCAACCGAGTGGCGGCGCGCGGAGCGGCCGAGTGGTGATGAGGTGACCAATCGAGTGGCGACGCGCGGAGCGGCCAACTGGTGATGAGGTGACCAACCGAGTGAAGACTCGTGGGGCGGCCGAGAGGTGACAAGGCAATCAACCGAGTGACGACGCGCGGAGCAGTCGAGTGATGATGAGGCGATCAACCGAGTGACGACGCGCGGAGCGGCCGAGCGGTGATGAGGTGACCAACCGAGTGGCGACGCCCGGGCGGCCGAGTGGTGATGAGGTGACCAACCGAGTGGCGATGCGCAGAGCGGCCGAGTGGTGATGAGGTGACCAACCAAGTTGCGACGCGCGGGGCGGCCGAGTGGTAATGAGGTGACCAACCAAGTGGCGACGCGTGGAGTGGCCGAGTGGTGATGAGGTGACCAACCGAGTGGGAATGTGCAGGGCGGCCGAGAGGTGATGAGGTGACCAACCAAGTGGCGACGCGCGGAGCGGCCGAGTGGTGATGAGGTAACCAACCGAGAGGCAACACGCGGGGCGGCGGAGTGGTGATGAGGTGACCAACCGAGAGGCAACACGCGGGGCGGCCGAGTGGTGATGACGTGACCAATCAAGTAGCGACGCGCGGAGCGGCCGAATGGTTATGTTGTGACCAACAGAGTGGCGAGGCCCCCGAGTGGCGATGCGCGGAGCGGCCGAGTGGTGATGAGGAGACCAACCGAGAGGCAACGCGCGGGGGCGGCCGGGTGGTGATGAGGCGCCGACCGAGTGGTGCTGAGGTGACCAACCAAGTGACAACGCGCGGAGCAGCCGAATGGTTATGAGGTGACCAACCGAGTGGCGACGCGCGGAGCGGTCGAATGGTGATGAGGTGACCAACCGAGTGGCGACGCGCGGAGCGTCCGAGTGGTGATGAGGCGACCAACCGAGTGGCGACGGGCGGAGCGGCCGAGTGGTGATGAGGTGACCAACCAAGTTGCGACGCGCGGGGCGGCCGAGTGGTGATGAGGTGACCAACCAAGTGGCGACGGACGGAGCGGCCGAGTGGTGATGAGGTGACCAACCGAGTGGGGATGCGCGGGGCGGCCGAGAGGTGATGAGGTGATCAACCGAGAGGCGACGTGCGGGGCAACCGAATGGTGATGAGGTGACCAATCAAGTCGCGACGCGCGGAGCGGCCGAGTGGTTATTAGGTGACCAACCGAGTGGCGGCGCGCGGAGCGGCCGAGTGGTGATGAGGTGACCAATCGAGTGGCGACGCGCGGAGCGGCCAACTGGTGATGAGGTGACCAACCGAGTGAAGACTCGTGGGGCGGCCGAGAGGTGACAAGCCAATCAACCGAGTGACGACGCGCGGAGCAGTCGAGTGATGATGAGGCGATCAACCGAGTGACGACGCGCGGAGCGGCCGAGCGGTGATGAGGTGACCAACCGAGTGGCGACGCCCGGGCGGCCGAGTGGTGATGAGGTGACCAACCGAGTGGCGATGCGCAGAGCGGCCGAGTGGTGATGAGGTGACCAACCAAGTTGCGACGCGCGGGGCGGCCGAGTGGTAATGAGGTGACCAACCAAGTGGCGACGCGTGGAGTGGCCGAGTGGTGATGAGGTGACCAACCGAGTGGGAATGTGCAGGGCGGCCGAGAGGTGATGAGGTGACCAACCAAGTGGCGACGCGCGGAGCGGCCGAGTGGTGATGAGGTAACCAACCGAGAGGCAACACGCGGGGCGGCGGAGTGGTGATGAGGTGACCAACCGAGAGGCAACACGCGGGGCGGCCGAGTGGTGATGACGTGACCAATCAAGTAGCGACGCGCGGAGCGGCCGAATGGTTATGTTGTGACCAACAGAGTGGCGAGGCCCCCGAGTGGCGATGGGCGGAGCGGCCGAGTGGTGATGAGGAGACCAACCAAGAGCTAACGCGCGGGGGCGGCCGGGTGGTGATGAGGCGCCGACCGAGTGGTGCTGAGGTGACCAACCAAGTGACAACGCGCGGAGCAGCCGAATGGTTATGAGGTGACCAACCGAGTGGCGACGCGCGGAGCGGTCGAATGGTGATGAGGTGACCAACCGAGTGGCGACGCGCGGAGCGTCCGAGTGGTGATGAGGCGACCAACCGAGCGGTGACGGGCGGAGCGGCCGAGTGGTGATGAGGTGACCAACCAAGTTGCGACGCGCGGGGCGGCCGAGTGGTGATGAGGTGACCAACCAAGTGGCGACGCGCGGAGCGGCCGAGTGGTGATGAGGTGACCAACCGAGTGGGGATGCGCGGGGCGGCCGAGAGGTGATGAGGTGACCAATCGAGTGGCGACGCGCGGAGCGGCCAACTGGTGATGAGGTGACCAACCGAGTGAAGACTCGTGGGGCGGCCGAGAGGTGACAAGGCAATCAACCGAGTGACGACGCGCGGAGCAGTCGAGTGATGATGAGGCGATCAACCGAGTGACGACGCGCGGAGCGGCCGAGCGGTGATGAGGTGACCAACCGAGTGGCGACGCCCGGGCGGCCGAGTGGTGATGAGGTGACCAACCGAGTGGCGATGCGCAGAGCGGCCGAGTGGTGATGAGGTGACCAACCAAGTTGCGACGCGCGGGGCGGCCGAGTGGTGATGAGGTGACCAACCAAGTGGCGACGCGCGGAGCGGCCGAGTGGTGATGACGTGACCAATCAAGTAGCGACGCGCGGAGCGGCCGAATGGTTATGTTGTGACCAACAGAGTGGCGAGGCCCCCGAGTGGCGATGCGCGGAGCGGCCGAGTGGTGATGAGGAGACCAACCGAGAGGCAACGCGCGGAGGCGGCCGGGTGGTGATGAGGCGCCGACCGAGTGGTGCTGAGGTGACCAACCAAGTGACAACGCGCGGAGCAGCCGAATGGTTATGAGGTGACCAACCGAGTGGCGACGCGCGGAGCGGTTGAATGGTGATGAGGTGACCAACCGAGTGGCGACGCGCGGAGCGTCCGAGTGGTGATGAGGCGACCAACCGAGTGGCGACGGGGGAGCGGCCGAGTGGTGATGAGGTGACCAACCAAGTTGCGACGCGCGGGGCGGCCGAGTGGTGATGAGGTGACCAACCAAGTGGCGACGCGCGGAGCGGCCGAGTGGTGATGAGGTGACCAACCGAGTGGGGATGCGCGGGGCGGCCGAGAGGTGATGAGGTGATCAACCGAGAGGCGACGTGCGGGGCAACCGAATGGTGATGAGGTGACCAATCAAGTCGCGACGCGCGGAGCGGCCGAGTGGTTATTAGGTGACCAACCGAGTGGCGGCGCGCGGAGCGGCCGAGTGGTGATGAGGTGACCAATCGAGTGGCGATGCGCGGAGCGGCCAACTGGTGATGAGGTGACCAACCGAGTGAAGACTCGTGGGGCGGCCGAGAGGTGACAAGGCAATCAACCGAGTGACGACGCGCGGAGCAGTCGAGTGATGATGAGGCAATCAACCGAGTGACGACGCGCGGAGCGGCCGAGCGGTGATGAGGTGACCAACCGAGTGGCGACGCCCGGGCGGCCGAGTGGTGATGAGGTGACCAACCGAGTGGCGATGCGCAGAGCGGCCGAGTGGTGATGAGGTGACCAACCAAGTTGCGACGCGCGGGGTGGCCGAGTGGTGATGAGGTGACCAACCAAGTGGCGACGCGCGGAGCGGCCGAGTGGTGATGAGGTGACCAATCAAGTAGCGACGCGCGGAGCGGCCGAATGGTTATGTTGTGACCAACAGAGTGGCGAGGCCCCCGAGTGGCGATGCGCGGAGCGGCCGAGTGGTGATGAGGAGACCAACCGAGAGGCAACGCGCGGAGGCGGCCGGGTGGTGATGAGGCGCCGACCGAGTGGTGCTGAGGTGACCAACCAAGTGACAACGCGCGGAGCAGCCGAATGGTTATGAGGTGACCAACCGAGTGGCGACGCGCGGAGCGGTCGAATGGTGATGAGGTGACCATCCGAGTGGCGACGCGCGGAGCGTCCGAGTGGTGATGAGGCGACCAACCGAGTGGCGACGGGCGGAGCGGCCGAGTGGTGATGAGGTGACCAACCAAGTTGCGACGCGCGGGGCGGCCGAGTGGTGATGAGGTGACCAACCAAGTGGCGACGCGCGGAGCGGCCGAGTGGTGATGAGGTGACCAACCGAGTGGGGATGCGCGGGGCGGCCGAGAGGTGATGAGGTGATCAACCGAGAGGCGACGTGCGGGGCAACCGAATGGTGATGAGGTGACCAATCAAGTCGCGACGCGCGGAGCGGCCGAGTGGTTATTAGGTGACCAACCGAGTGGCGGCGCGCGGAGCGGCCGAGTGGTGATGAGGTGACCAATCGAGTGGCGACGCGCGGAGCGGCCAACTGGTGATGAGGTGACCAACCGAGTGAAGACTCGTGGGGCGGCCGAGAGGTGACAAGGCAATCAACCGAGTGACGACGCGCGGAGCAGTCGAGTGATGATGAGGCGATCAACCGAGTGACGACGCGCGGAGCGGCCGAGCGGTGATGAGGTGACCAACCGAGTGGCGACGCCCGGGCGGCCGAGTGGTGATGAGGTGACCAACCGAGTGGCGATGCGCAGAGCGGCCGAGTGGTGATGAGGTGACCAACCAAGTTGCGACGCGCGGGGCGGCCGAGTGGTAATGAGGTGACCAACCAAGTGGCGACGCGTGGAGTGGCCGAGTGGTGATGAGGTGACCAACCGAGTGGGAATGTGCAGGGCGGCCGAGAGGTGATGAGGTGACCAACCAAGTGGCGACGCGCGGAGCGGCCGAGTGGTGATGAGGTAACCAACCGAGAGGCAACACGCGGGGCGGCGGAGTGGTGATGAGGTGACCAACCGAGAGGCAACACGCGGGGCGGCCGAGTGGTGATGACGTGACCAATCAAGTAGCGACGCGCGGAGCGGCCGAATGGTTATGTTGTGACCAACAGAGTGGCGAGGCCCCCGAGTGGCGATGCGCGGAGCGGCCGAGTGGTGATGAGGAGACCAACCAAGAGGCAACGCGCGGGGGCGGCCGGGTGGTGATGAGGCGCCGACCGAGTGGTGCTGAGGTGACCAACCAAGTGACAACGCGCGGAGCAGCCGAATGGTTATGAGGTGACCAACCGAGTGGCGACGCGCGGAGCGGTCGAATGGTGATGAGGTGACCAACCGAGTGGCGACGCGCGGAGCGTCCGAGTGGTGATGAGGCGACCAACCGAGCGGCGACGGGCGGAGCGGCCGAGTGGTGATGAGGTGACCAACCAAGTTGCGACGCGCGGGGCGGCCGAGTGGTGATGAGGTGACCAACCAAGTGGCGACGCGCGGAGCGGCCGAGTGGTGATGAGGTGACCAACCGAGTGGGGATGCGCGGGGCGGCCGAGAGGTGATGAGGTGATCAACCGAGAGGCGACGTGCGGGGCAACCGAATGGTGATGAGGTGACCAATCAAGTCGCGACGCGCGGAGCGGCCGAGTGGTTATTAGGTGACCAACCGAGTGGCGGCGCGCGGAGCGGCCGAGTGGTGATGAGGTGACCAATCGAGTGGCGACGCGCGGAGCGGCCAACTGGTGATGAGGTGACCAACCGAGTGAAGACTCGTGGGGCGGCCGAGAGGTGACAAGGCATTCAACCGAGTGACGACGCGCGGAGCAGTCGAGTGATGATGAGGCGATCAACCGAGTGACGACGCGCGGAGCGGCCGAGCGGTGATGAGGTGACCAACCGAGTGGCGACGCCCGGGCGGCCGAGTGGTGATGAGGTGACCAACCGAGTGGCGATGCGCAGAGCGGCCGAGTGGTGATGAGGTGACCAACCAAGTTGCGACGCGCGGGGCGGCCGAGTGGTGATGAGGTGACCAACCAAGTGGCGACGCGTGGAGTGGCCGAGTGGTGATGAGGTGACCAACCGAGTGGGAATGTGCAGGGCGGCCCAGAGGTGATGAGGTGACCAACCAAGTGGCGACGCGCGGAGCGGCCGAGTGGTGATGAGGTAACCAACCGAGAGGCAACACGCGGGGCGGCGGAGTGGTGATGAGGTGACCAACCGAGAGGCAACACGCGGGGCGGCCGAGTGGTGATGACGTGACCAATCAAGTAGCGACGCGCGGAGCGGCCGAATGGTTATGTTGTGACCAACAGAGTGGCGAGGCCCCCGAGTGGCGATGCGCGGAGCGGCCGAGTGGTGATGAGGAGACCAACCGAGAGGCAACGCGCGGGGGCGGCCGGGTGGTGATGAGGCGCCGACCGAGTGGTGCTGAGGTGACCAACCAAGTGACAACGCGCGGAGCAGCCGAATGGTTATGAGGTGACCAACCGAGTGGCGACGCGCGGAGCGGTCGAATGGTGATGAGGTGACCAACCGAGTGGCGACGCGCGGAGCGTCCGAGTGGTGATGAGGCGACCAACCGAGTGGCGACGGGCGGAGCGGCCGAGTGGTGATGAGGTGACCAACCAAGTTGCGACGCGCGGGGCGGCCGAGTGGTGATGAGGTGACCAACCAAGTGGCGACGCGCGGAGCGGCCGAGTGGTGATGAGGTGACCAACCGAGTGGGGATGCGCGGGGCGGCCGAGAGGTGATGAGGTGATCAACCGAGAGGCGACGTGCGGGGCAACCGAATGGTGATGAGGTGACCAATCAAGTCGCGACGCGCGAAGCGGCCGAGTGGTTATTAGGTGACCAACCGAGTGGCGACGCCCGGAGCGGCCGAACGGCGATCAGGTGACCAATCGAGTGGCGACGCGCGAAGCAGCCGAGTGGTGATGAGGTGACCAACCAAGTGGCGACGCGCGGAGCGGTCGAGTGGTGACGAGGTAACCAACGGAGAGGCAACGCGCGGGGCGGCGGAGTGGTGATAAAGTGACCAATCAAGTAGCGACGCGCGGAGCAGTCGAATGGTTATGAGGTGACCAACCGAGTGGCGACGCGCGGAGCGGCGGAGTGGTGATGCGGTGACCAACCGAGAGGCACCGCGTGGGGCGGCCTAGTGGTGATGAGGCGACCAACCGTTTGGCGACGCGCGAAGCGGCCAGTGGTGATGAGGTGACCAACCGATTGGCGGCGCGCGGAGCGGCCGAGTGGTGATGAGGTGACCAATCGAGTGGCGACGCGCGGAGCGGCCAACTGGTGATGAGGTGACCAACCGAGTGAAGACTCGTGGGGCGGCCGAGAGGTGACAAGGCAATCAACCGAGTGAAGACTCGTGGGGCGGCCGAGAGGTGACAAGGCAATCAACCGAGTGACGACGCGCGGAGCAGTCGAGTGATGATGAGGCGATCAACCGAGTGACGACGCGCGGAGCGGCCGAGCGGTGATGAGGTGACCAACCGAGTGGCGATGCCCGGGCGGCCGAGTGGTGATGAGGTGACCCACCGAGTGGCGATGCGCAGAGCGGCCGAGTGGTGATGAGGTGACCAACCAAGTTGCGACGCGCGGGGCGGCCGAGTGGTGATGAGGTGACCAACCAAGTGGAGACGCGTGGAGTGGCCGAGTGGTGATGAGGTGACCAACCGAGTGGGAATGTGCAGGGCGGCCGAGAGGTGATGAGTTGATCAAACAAGTGGTGACGCGCTGAGCGGCCGAGTGGTGATGAGGTGACCAACCAAGTGGCGACGCACGGAGCGGCCAAGTGGTGATGAGGTAACCAACCGAGAGGCAACACGCGGGGCGGCCTAGTGGTGATGACGTGACCAATCAAGTAGCGACGCGCGGAGCGGCCGAATGGTTATGTTGTGACCAACAGAGTGGCGAGGCCCCCAAGTGGCGATGCGCGGAGCGGCCGAGTGGTGATGAGGAGACCAACCGAGAGGCAACGCGCGGGGGCGGCCGGGTGGTGATGAGGCGCCGACCGAGTGGTGATGAGGTGACCAACCAAGTGACAACGCGCGGAGCAGCCGAATGCTTATGAGGTGACCAACCGAGTGGCGACGCGCGGAGCAGTCGAATGGTGATGAGGTGACCAACCGAGTGGCGACGCGCGGAGCGTCCGAGTGGTGATGAGGCGACCAACCGAGTGGCGACGGGCGGAGCGGCCGAGTGGTGATGAGGTGACCAACCAAGTTGCGACGCGCGGAGTGGCCGAGTGGGGATGAGGTGACCAACCAAGTGGCGACGCGCGGAGCGGCTGAGTGGTGATCAGGTTACCAACCGAGTGGGGATGCGCGGGGCGGCCGAGAGGTGATGAGGTGATCAACCGAGGGGCGACATGCGGGGCAACCGAATGGTGATGAGGTGACCAATCAAGTCGCGACACGCGAAGCGGCCGAGTGGTTATTAGGTGACCAACCGAGTGGCGACGCCCGGAGCGGCCGAACGGCGATCAGGTGACCAATCGAGTGGCGACGCGCGAAGCAGCCGAGTGGTGATGAGGTGACCAACCAAGTGGCGACGCGCGGAGCGGCCGAGTGGTGATGAGGTAACCAACCAAGAGGCAACGCGCGGGGCGGCGGAGTGGTGATAAAGTGACCAATCAAGTAGCGACGCGCGGAGCAACCGAATGGTTATGAGGTGACCAACCGAGTGGCGACGCGCGGAGCGGCGGAGTGGTGATGAGGTGGCCAACCGAGAGGCAACGCGTGGGGCGGCCTAGTGGTGATGAGGCGACCAACCGTTTGGCGACGCGCGAAGCGCCCAGTGGTGATGAGGTGACCAACCGAGTGGCGGCGCGCGGAGCGGCCAAGTGGCGATGAGGTGACCAACCGAGTGAAGACTCGTGGGGCGGCCGAGAGGTGACAAGGCAATCAAACGAGTGACGACGCGCGGAGCAGTCGAGTGATGATGAGGCGATCAACCGAGTGATGACGCGCGGAGCGGCCGAGCGGTGATGAGGTGACCAACCGAGTGGCGACGCCCGGGCGGCCGAGTGGTGATGAGGTGACCAACCGAGTGGCGATGCGCAGAGCGGCCGAGTGGTGATGAGGTGGCCAACCGAGAGGCGATGCGCAGGGCGACCGAGTGGTGATGAGGTGACCAACCAAGTGACGACGCGCGGAGCAGCCGAATGGTTATGAGGTGACCAGCCGAGTGGCGACGCACGGAGCGGCCGAATGGTGATGAGGGGACCAACCGAGTGGCGACGCGCGGAGCGTCCGAGTGGTGATGAGGCGACCAACCGAGTGGCGACGGGCGGAGCGGCCGAGTGGTGATGAGGTGACCAACCAAGTTGCGACGCGCGGAGCGGCCGAGTGGTGATGAGGTGACCAACCAAGTGGCGACGCGTGGAGCGGCCGAGTGGTGATGAGGTGACCAACCGAGTGGGGATGCGCGGGGGGGGGGGCGAGAGGTGATGAGGTGATCAACCGAGTGGTGACGCGCGGAGCGGCCGAGTCGTGATGAGGTAACCAACCGAGAGGCACCGCGCGGGGCGGCCGAGTGGTGATGATGTGACCAATCAAGTAGCGACGCGTGGAACGGCCTAATGGTTATGTGGTGACCAACAGCGTGGCGAGGCCCCCGAGTGGCGACTCGCAGAGCGGCCGAGTGGTGGTGAGGTGACCAACCGAAAGGCAACGCGCGGGGCGGCCGAGTGGTGATGAGGCGACCAACCAATTGGCGAGGCGCGAAGCGGCCAGTGGTGATGAGGTGACCAACCGAGTGGCGGTGCGTGGAGCGGCCGAGTGGTGATGAGGTGACCAATCGAGTGGCGACGCGCGGAGCGGCCGAGTGGTGATGAGGTGACCAACCGAGTGGCGACGCGTGGGGCGATAGAGAGGTGACGAGGCGATCAACCGAGTGGCGACAAGCGGAGCGGTCGAGTGCTGATGAGGTGACCAACCCAGAGGCGACGGGCGAAGTGGCCGAGTGGTGATGAGGTGACCAACCGAGTGGCGACGCCCGGGCGGCCGAGTGGTGATGAGGTGACCAACCGAGTGGCGATGCGTAGAGCGGCCGAGTGGTGATGAGGTGACCAACCGAGAGGCGATGCGCAGGGCGACCGAGTGGTGATGAGGTGACCAACCAAGTGACGACGCGCGGAGCAGCCGAATGGTTATGAGGTCACCAACCGAGTGGCGACGCATGGAGCGGCCGAATGGTGATGAGGGGACCAACCGAGTGGCGACGCGCGGAGCGTCCGAGTGGTGATGAGGCGACCAACCGAGTGGCGACGGGCGAAGCGGCCGAGTGGTGATGGGGTGGCCAACCAAGTTGCGACGCGCGGAGCGGCCGAGTGGTGATGAGGTGACCAACCAAGTGGCGACGCGTGGAGCAGCCGAATGGTTATGAGGTGACCAGCCGAGTGGCGACGCACGGAGTGGCCGAATGGTGATGAGGGGACCAACCGAGAGGCGATGCGCAGGGCGACCGAGTGGTGATGAGGTGACCAACCAAGTGACGACGCGCGGAGCAGCCGAATGGTTATGAGGTGACCAGCCGAGTGGCGACGCACGGAGCGGCCGAATGGTGATGAGGGGACCAACCGAGTGGCGACGCGCGGAGCGTCCGAGTGGTGATGAGGCGACCAACCGAGTGGCGACGGGCGGAGCGGCCGAGTGGTGATGAGGTGACCAACCAAGTTGCGACGCGCGGAGCGGCCGAGTGGTGATGAGGTGACCAACCGAGTGGGGATGCGTGGGGGGGGGGGGCGAGAGGTGATGAGGTGTTCAACCGAGTGGTGACGCGCGGAGCGGCCGAGTGGTGATGAGGTGACCAACCAAGTGGCGACACGCGGAGCGGCCGAGTCGTGATGAGGTAACCAACCGAGAGGCACCGCGCGTGGCGGCCGAGTGGTGATGATGTGACCAATCAAGTAGCGACGCGCGGAACGGCCTAATGGTTATGTGGTGACCAACAGCGTGGCGAGGCCCCTGAGTGGCGACTCGCAGAGCGGCCGAGTGGTGATGAGTAGACCAACCGAAAGGCAACGCGCGGGGCGGTCGAGTGGTGATGAGGCGACCAACCGATTGGCGAGGCGCGAAGCGGCCAGTGGTGATGAGGTGACCAACCGAGTGGCGGTGCGTGGAGCGGCCGAGTGGTGATGAGGTGACCAATCGAGTGGCGACGCGCGGAGCGGCCGAGTGGTGATGAGGTGACCAACCGAGTGGCGACGCGTGGGGCGACAGAGAGGTGACGAGGCGATCAACCGAGTGGCGACAAGGGGAGCGGTCGAGTGCTTATGAGGTGACCAACCCAGAGGCGACGGGTGAAGTGGCCGAGTGGTGATGAGGTGACCAACCGAGTGGCGACGCCCGGGCGGCCGAGTGGTGATGAGGTGACCAATCGAGTGGCGATGCGCAGAGCGGCCGAGTGGTGATGAGG
The DNA here is from genome assembly GCA_034509565.1 of Triticum monococcum. Taxonomy (NCBI): domain Eukaryota; kingdom Viridiplantae; phylum Streptophyta; class Magnoliopsida; order Poales; family Poaceae; genus Triticum; species Triticum monococcum. The sequence goes on from CM067843.1 coordinate 249,019,471, forward strand.
TGACCAACCGAGAGGCGATGCGCAGGGCGACCGAGTGGTGATGAGGTGACCAACCAAGGGACGACGCGCGGAGCAGCCGAATGGTTATGAGGTGACCAACCGAGTGGCGACGCACGGAGCGGCCGAATGGTGATGAGGGGACCAACCGAGTGGCGACGCGCGGAGCGTCCGAGTGGTGATGAGGCGACCAACCGAGTGGCGACGGGCGGAGCGGCCGAGTGGTGATGGGGTGGCCAACCAAGTTGCGACGCGCGGAGCGGCCGAGTGGTGATGAGGTGACCAACCAAGTGGCGACGCGTGGAGCGGCCGAGTGGTGATGAGGTGACCAACCGAGTGGGGATGCGCGCGGGGGGGGGGGGGCAGTGGTGATGAGGTGGCCAACCAAGTGGCGACGCGTGGAGCAGCCCAATGGTTATGAGGTGACCAGCCGAGTGGCGACGCACGGAGCGGCCGAATGGTGATGAGGGGACCAACCGAGAGGCGATGCACAGGGCGACCGAGTGGTGATGAGGTGACCAACCAAGTGACGACGCGCGGAGCAGCCGAATGGTTATGAGGTGACCAGCCGAGTGGCGACGCACGGAGCGGCCGAATGGTGATGAGGGGACCAACCGAGTGGCGACGCGCGGATCGTCCGAGTGGTGATGAGGCGACCAACCGAGTGGCGACGGGCGGAGCGGCCGAGTGGTGATGAGGTGACCAACCAAGTTGCGACGCGCGGAGCGGCCGAGTGGTGATGAGGTGACCAACCAAGTGGCGACGCGTGGAGCGGCCGAGTGGTGATGAGGTGACCAACCGAGTGGGGATGCGCGGGGGGGGCGAGAGGTGATGAGGTGATCAACCGAGTGGTGACGCGCGGAGCGGCCGAGTGGTGATGAGGTGACCGACCGACTGGCGATGCGCGGAGCGGCCGAGTCGTGATGAGGTAACCAACCGAGAGGCACCGCGCGGGGCGGCCGAGTGGCGATGATGTGACCAATCAAATAGCGACGCGTGGAACGGCCGAATGGTTATGTGGTGACCAACAGCGTGGCGAGGCCCCCGAGTGGCGACTCGCAGAGCGGCCGAGTGGTGATGAGGTGACCAACCGAAAGGCAATGCGCGGGGCGGCCGAGTGTTGATGAGGCGACCAACCGATTGGCGAGGCGCGAAGCGGCCAGTGGTGATGAGGTGACCAACCAAGTGGCGGTGCGTGGAGCGGCCGAGTGGTGATGAGGTGACCAATCGAGTGGCGACGCGCGGAGCGGCCGAGTGGTGATGAGGTGACCAACCGAGTGGCGACGCGCGGAGCGGCCGAGTCGTGATGAGGTAACCAACCGAGAGGCACCGCGCGGGGCAGCCGAGTGGTGATGACGTGACCAATCAAGTAGCGACGCGTGGAACGGCCGAATGGTTATGTGGTGACCAACAGCGTGGCGAGGCCCCCGAGTGGCGACTCGCAGAGCGGCTGAGTGGTGATGAGGTGACCAACCGAAAGGCAACGCGCGGGGCGGCCGAGTGGTGATGAGGTGACCAACCGATTGGCGAGGCACGAAGCGGCCAGTGGTGATGAGGTGACCAACCAAGTGGCGACGCGTGGAGCGGCCGAGTGGTGATGAGGTGACCAGCCGAGTGGGGATGCGCGGGGGGGGTCGAGAGGTGATGAGGTGATCAACCGAGTGGTGACGCACGGAGCGGCCGAGTGGTGATGAGGTGACCAACCGAGTGGCGACGCGCGGAGCGGCCGAGTCGTGATGAGGTAACCAACCGAGAGGCACCGCGCGGGGCGGCCGAGTGGTGATGATGTGACCAATCAAGTAGCGACGTGTGGAACGGCCGAATGGTTATGTGGTGACCAACAGCGTGGCGAGGCCCCCGAGTGGCGACGCGCAGAGCGGCCGAGTGGTGATGAGGTGACCAACCGAAAGGCAACCCGCGGGGCGGCCGAGTGGTGATGAGGCGACCAACCGATTGGCGAGGCGCGAAGCGGCCAGTGGTGATGAGGTGACCAACCGAGTGGCGGTGCGTGGAGCGGCCGAGTGGTGAGGAGGTGACCAATCGAGTGGCGACGCGCGGAGCGGCCGAGTGGTGATGAGGTGACCAACCGAGTGGCGACGCGTGGGGCGACAGAGAGGTGACGAGGCGATCAACCGAGTGGCGACAAGCGGAGCGGTCGAGTGCTGATGAGGTGACCAACCCAGAGGCGACGGGCGAAGTGGCCGAGTGGTGATGAGGTGACCAACCGAGTGGCGACGCCCGGGCGGCCGAGTGGTGATGAGGTGACCAACCGAGTGGCGATGCGCAGAGCGGCCGAGTGGTGATGAGGTGACCAACCAAGAGGCAATGCGCAGGGCGACCGAGTGGTGATGAGGTGACCAACCAAGTGACGACGCGCGGAGCAGCCAAATGGTTATGAGGTGACCAACCGAGTGGCGATGCACGGAGCGGCCGAATGGTGATGAGGGGACCAACAGAGTGGCGACGCGCGAAGCGTCCGAGTGGTGATGAGGCGACCAACCGAGTGGCGACGGGCGGAGCGGCCGAGTGGTGATGAGGTGACCAACCAAGTTGCGACGCGCGGAGCGGCCGAGTGGTGATGAGGTGACCAACCAAGTGGCGACGCGTGGAGCGGCCGAGTGGTGATGAGGTGACCAACCGAGTGGGGATGCGCGGGGGCGGGGGGGCGAGAGGTGATGAGGTGATCAACCGAGTGGTGACGCGCGGAGCGGCCGAGTGGTGATGAGGTGACCAACCGAGTGGCGACGCGCGGAGCGGCCGAGTCGTGATGAGGTAACCAACCGAGAGGCACCGCGCGGGGCGGCCGAGTGGTGATGATGTGACCAATCAAGTAGCGACGCGTGGAACGGCCGAATGGTTATGTGGTGACCAACAGCGTGGCGAGGCCCCCGAGTGGCGACTCGCAGAGCGCCCGAGTGGTGATGAGGTGACCAACCGAAAGGCAACGCGCGGGGCGGCCGAGTGGTGATGAGGCGACAAACCGATTGGCGAGGCGCGAAGCGGCCAGTGGTGATGAGGTGACCAACCGAGTGGCGGTGCGTGGAGCGGCCGAGTGGTGATGAGGTGACCAATCGAGTGGCGACGCACGGAGCGGCCGAGTGGTGATGAGGTGACCAACCGAGTGGCGACGCGTGGGGTGACAGAGAGGTGACGAGGCGATCAACCGAGTGGCGACAAGCAGAGCGGTCGAGTGCTGATGAGGTGACCAACCGAGAGGCGACGGGCGAAGTGGCCGAGTGGTGATGAGGTGACCAACCGAGTGGCGACGCCCGGGCGGCCGAGTGGTGATGAGGTGACCAACCGAGTGGCGATGCGCAGAGCGGCCGAGTGGTGATGAGGTGACCAACCGAGAGGCGATGCGCAGGGCGACCGAGTGGTGATGAGGTGACCAACCAAGTGACGACGCGCGGAGCAGCCGAATGGTTATGAGGTGACCAACCGAGTGGCGACGCACGGAGCGGCCGAATGGTGATGAGGGGACCAACCGAGTGGCGACGCGCGGAGCGTCCGAGTGGTGATAAGGCGACCAACCGAGTGGCGACGGGCGGAGCGGCCGAGTGGTGATGAGGTGACCAACCAAGTTGCGACGCGTGGAGCGGCCGAGTGGTGATGAGGTGACCAACCAAGTGGCGACGCGTGGAGCGGCCGAGTGGTGATGAGGTGACCAACCGAGTGGGGATGCGCAGGGGGGGGGGCAAGAGGTGATGAGGTGATCAACCGAGTGGTGACGCGCGGAGCGGCCGAGTGGTGATGAGGTGACCAATCGAGTGGCGACGCGCGGAGCGGCCGAGTGGTGATGAGGTGACCAACCGAGTGGCGACGCGCGGAGCGGCCGAGTCGTGATGAGGTAACCAACCGAGAGGCACCGCGCGGGGCGGCCGAGTCGTGATGATGTGACCAATCAAGTAGCGACGTGTGGAACGGCCGAATGGTTATGTGGTGACCAACAGCGTGGCGAGGCCCCCTAGTGGCGACGCGCAGAGCGGCCGAGTGGTGATGAGGTGACCAACCGAAAGGCAACCCGCGGGGCGGCCGAGTGGTGATGAGGCGACCAACCAATTGGCGAGGCGCGAAGCGGCCAGTGGTGATGAGGTGACCAACCGAGTGGCGGTGCGTGGAGCGGCCGAGTGGTGAGGAGGTGACCAATCGAGTGGCGACGCGCGGAGCGGCCGAGTGGTGATGAGGTGACCAACCGAGTGGCGACGCGTGGGGCGACAGAGAGGTGACGAGGCGATCAACCGAGTGGCGACAAGCGGAGCGGTCGAGTGCTGATGAGGTGACCAACCCAGAGGCGACGGGCGAAGTGGCCGAGTGGTGATGAGGTGACCAACCGAGTGGCGACGCCCGGGCGGCCGAGTGGTGATGAGGTGACCAACCGAGTGGCGATGCGCAGAGCGGCCGAGTGGTGATGAGGTGACCAACCAAGAGGCAATGCGCAGGGCGACCGAGTGGTGATGAGGTGACCAACCAAGTGACGACGCGCGGAGCAGCCAAATGGTTATGAGGTGACCAACCGAGTGGCGATGCACGGAGCGGCCGAATGGTGATGAGGGGACCAACCGAGTGGCGACGCGCGAAGCGTCGGAGTGGTGATGAGGCGACCAACCGAGTGGCGACGGGCGGAGCGGCCGAGTGGTGATGAGGTGACCAACCAAGTTGCGACGCGCGGAGCGGCCGAGTGGTGATGAGGTGACCAACCAAGTGGCGACGCGTGGAGCGGCCGAGTGGTGATGAGGTGACCAACCGAGTGGGGATGCGCGGGGGCGGGGGGGCGAGAGGTGATGAGGTGATCAACCGAGTGGTGACGCGCGGAGCGGCCGAGTGGTGATGAGGTGACCAACCGAGTGGCGACGCGCGGAGCGGCCGAGTCGTGATGAGGTAACCAACCGAGAGGCACCGCGCGGGGCGGCCGAGTGGTGATGATGTGACCAATCAAGTAGCGACGCGTGGAACGGCCGAATGGTTATGTGGTGACCAACAGCGTGGCGAGGCCCCCGAGTGGCGACTCGCAGAGCGCCCGAGTGGTGATGAGGTGACCAACCGAAAGGCAACGCGCGGGGCGGCCGAGTGGTGATGAGGCGACAAACCGATTGGCGAGGCGCGAAGCGGCCAGTGGTGATGAGGTGACCAACCGAGTGGCGGTGCGTGGAGCGGCCGAGTGGTGATGAGGTGACCAATCGAGTGGCGACGCACGGAGCGGCCGAGTGGTGATGAGGTGACCAACCGAGTGGCGACGCGTGGGGTGACAGAGAAGTGACGAGGCGATCAACCGAGTGGCGACAAGCAGAGCGGTCGAGTGCTGATGAGGTGACCAACCGAGAGGCGACGGGCGAAGTGGCCGAGTGCTGATGAGGTGACCAACCGAGTGGCGACGCCCGGGCGGCCGAGTGGTGATGAGGTGACCAACCGAGTGGCGATGCGCAGAGCGGCCGAGTGGTGATGAGGTGACCAACCGAGAGGCGATGCGCAGGGCGACCGAGTGGTGATGAGGTGACCAACCAAGTGACGACGCGCGGAGCAGCCGAATGGTTATGAGGTGACCAACCGAGTGGCGACGCACGGAGCGGCCGAATGGTGATGAGGGGACCAACCGAGTGGCGACGCGCGGAGCGTCCGAGTGGTGATGAGGCGACCAACCGAGTGGCGACGGGCGGAGCGGCCGAGTGGTGATGAGGTGACCAACCAAGTTGCGACGCGTGGAGCGGCCGAGTGGTGATGAGGTGACCAACCAAGTGGCGACGCGTGGAGCGGCCGAGTGGTGATGAGGTGACCAACCGAGTGGGGATGCGCAGGGGGGGGGCGAGAGGTGATGAGGTGATCAACCGAGTGGTGACGCGCGGAGCGGCCGAGTGGTGATGAGGTGACCAATCGAGTGGCAACGCGCGGAGCGGCCGAGTGGTGATGAGGTGACCAACCGAGTGGCGACGCGCGGAGCGGCCGAGTCGTGATGAGGTAACCAACCGAGAGGCACCGCGCGGGGCAGCCGAGTGGTGATGACGTGACCAATCAAGTAGCGACGCGTGGAACGGCCGAATGGTTATGTGGTGACCAACAGCGTGGCGAGGCCCCCGAGTGGCGACTCGCAGAGCGGCTGAGTGGTGATGAGGTGACCAACCGAAAGGCAACGCGCGGGGCGGCCGAGTGGTGATGAGGTGACCAACCGATTGGCGAGGCACGAAGCGGCCAGTGGTGATGAGGTGACCAACCAAGTGGCGACGCGTGGAGCGGCCGAGTGGTGATGAGGTGACCAGCCGAGTGGGGATGCGCGGGGGGGGTCGAGAGGTGATGAGGTGATCAACCGAGTGGTGACGCGCGGAGCGGCCGAGTGGTGATGAGGTGACCAACCGAGTGGCGACGCGCGGAGCGGCCGAGTCGTGATGAGGTAACCAACCGAGAGGCACCGCGCGGGGCGGCCGAGTGGTGATGATGTGACCAATCAAGTAGCGACGCGTGGAACGGCCGAATGGTTATGTGGTGACCAACAGCGTGGCGAGGCCCCCGAGTGGCGACGCACAGAGCGGCCGAGTGGTGATGAGGTGACCAACCGAAAGGCAACGCGCGGGGCGGCCGAGTGGTGATGAGGCGACCAACCGATTGGCGAGGCGCGAAGCGGCCAGTGGTGATGAGGTGACCAACCGAGTGGCGGTGCGTGGAGCGGCCGAGTGGTGAGGAGGTGACCAATCGAGTGGCGACGCGCGGAGCGGCCGAATGGTGATGAGGTGACCAACCGAGTGGCGACGCGTGGGGCGACAGAGAGGTGACGAGGCGATCAACCGAGTGGCGACAAGCGGAGCGGTCGAGTGCTGATGAGCTGACCAACCCAGAGGCGACGGGCGAAGTGGCCGAGTGGTGATGAGGTGACCAACCGAGTGGCGACGCCCGGGCGGCCGAGTGGTGATGAGGTGACCAACCGAGTGGCGACGTCGGAGCGGCCGAGTGGTGATGAGGTGACCAACCAAGAGGCAACGCGTGGGGCGGCTGGGTGGTGATGAGGTGACCAACGAAGTGGCAAATGCGCGGAGAAGCCGAGTGGTGATTAGGGGACCAAGCAAATGCAACTCTTGAGACATCCGAGTGGTCATGAGGCGACCAACCGAGTGGCGATGAGGTGACCAACCGAGTGGTGATGAGGTGACCAACCAAGTGGGGATGCGCAGGGCGGCCGAGAGGTGATGAGTTGATCAACCGAGTGGTGACGCGCGGAGCGGCCGAGTGGTGATGAGGTGACCAACCAAGTGGCGACGCGCGGAGCGGCCGAGTGGTGATGAGGTAGCCAACCGAGAGGCAACGCGCGGGGCGACCGAGTGGTGATGACGTGACCAATCAAGTAGCGACGCGCGGAGCGGCCGAATGGTTATGTGGTGACCAACAGAGTGGCGAGGCCCCCGAGTGGCGATGTGCGGAGCAGCCGAGTGGTGATGAGGCGACCAACCGAGTGGTGACGGGCGGAGCGGCCGAGTGGTGATGAGGTGACCAACCGATTGGCGAGGCACGAAGCGGCCAGTGGTGATGAGGTGACCAACCAAGTGGCGACGCGTGGAGCGGCCGAGTGGTGATGAGGTGACCAGCCGAGTGGGGATGCGCGGGGGGGGGGGGGGGGGGGGGGTCGAGAGGTGATGTGGTGATCAACCGAGTGGTGACGCGCGGAGCGGCCGAGTGGTGATGAGGTGACCAACCGAGTGGCGACGCGCGGAGCGGCCGAGTCGTGATGAGGTAACCAACCAAGAGGCACCGCGCGGGGCGGCCGAGTGGTGATGATGTGACCAATCAAGTAGCGACGCGTGGAACGGCCGAATGGTTATGTGGTGACCAACAGCGTGGCGAGGCCCCCGAGTGGCGACGCGCAGAGCGGCCGAGTGGTGATGAGGTGACCAACCGAAAGGCAACGCGCGGGGCGGCCGAGTGGTGATGAGGCGACCAACCGATTGGCGAGGCGCGAAGCGGCCAGTGGTGATGAGGTGACCAACCGAGTGGCGGTGCGTGGAGCGGCCGAGTGGTCAGGAGGTGACCAATCGAGTGGCGACGCGCGGAGCGGCCGAATGGTGATGAGGTGACCAACCGAGTGGCGACGCGTGGGGCGACAGAGAGGTGACGAGGCGATCAACCGAGTGGCGACAAGCGGAGCGGTCGAGTGCTGATGAGGTGACCAACCCAGAGGCGACGGGCGAAGTGGCCGAGTGGTGATGAGGTGACCAACCGAGTGGCGACGCCCGGGCGGCCGAGTGGTGATGAGGTGACCAACCGAGTGGCGATGCGCAGAGCGGCCGAGTGGTGATGAGGTGACCAACCAAGAGGCAATGTGCAGGGCGACCGAGTGGTGATGAGGTGACCAACCAAGTGACGACGCGCGGAGCAGCCAAATGGTTATGAGGTGACCAACCGAGTGGCAATGCACGGAGCGGCCGAATGGTGATGAGGGGACCAACCGAGTGGCGACGCGCGAAGCGTCCGAGAGGTGATGAGGTGATCAACCGAGTGGTGACGCGCGGAGCGGCCGAGTGGTGATGAGGTGACCAACCGAGTGGCCACGCGCGGAGCGGCCGAGTCGTGATGAGGTAACCAACCGAGAGGCACCGCGCGGGGCGGCCGAGTGGTGATGATGTGACCAATCAAGTAGCGACGCGTGGAACGGCCGAATGGTTATGTGGTGACCAACAGCGTGGCGAGGCCCCCGAGTGGCGACTCGCAGAGCGCCCGAGTGGTGATGAGGTGACCAACCGAAAGGCAACGCGCGGGGCGGCCGAGTGGTGATGAGGCGACAAACCGATTGGCGAGGCGCGAAGCGGCCAGTGGTGATGAGGTGACCAACCGAGTGGCGGTGCGTGGAGCGGCCGAGTGGTGATGAGGTGACCAATCGAGTGGCGACGCGCGGAGCGGCCGAGTGGTGATGAGGTGACCAACGGTGTGGCGACGCATGGGGCGACAGAGAGGTGACGAGGCGATCAACCGAGTGGCGACAAGCAGAGCGGTCGAGTGCTGATGAGGTGACCAACCGAGAGGCGACGGGCGAAGTGGCCGAGTGGTGATGAGGTGACCAACCGAGTGGCGACGCCCGGGCGGCCGAGTGGTGATGAGGTGACCAACCGAGTGGCGATGCGCAGAGCGGCCGAGTGGTGATGAGGTGACCAACCGAGAGGCGATGCGCAGGGCGACCGAGTGGTGATGAGGTGACCAACCAAGTGACGACGCGCGGAGCAGCCGAATGGTTATGAGGTGACCAACCGAGTGGCGACGCACGGAGCGGCCGAATGGTGATGAGGGGACCAACCGAGTGGCGACGCGCGGAGCGTCCGAGTGGTGATGAGGCGACCAACCGAGTGGCGACGGGCGGAGCGGCCGAGTGGTGATGAGGTGACCAACCAAGTTGCGACGCGTGGAGCGGCCGAGTGGTGATGAGGTGACCAACCAAGTGGCGACGCGTGGAGCGGCCGAGTGGTGATGAGGTGACCAACCGAGTGGGGATGCGCGGGGGGGCCGAGAGGTCATGAGGTGATCAACCGAGTGGTGACGCGCGGAGCGGCCGAGTGGTGATGAGGTGACCAACCGAGTGGCGACGCGCGGAGCGGCCGAGTCGTGATGAGGTAACCAACCGAGAGGCACCGCGCGGGGCGGCCAAGTGGTGATGACGTGACCAATCAAGTAGCGACGCGTGGAACGGCCGAATGGTTATGTGGTGACCAACAGCGTGGCGAGGCCCCCGAGTGGCGACTCGCAGAGCGGCTGAGTGGTGATGAGGTGACCAACCGAAAGGCAACGCGCGGGGCGGCCGAGTGGTGATGAGGCGACCAACCGATTGGCGAGGCACGAAGCGGCCAGTGGTGATGAGGTGACCAACCGAGTGGCGGTGCGTGGAGCGGCCGAGTGGTGATGAGGTGACCAATCTAGTGGCGACGCGCGGAGCGGCTGAGTGGTGATGAGGTGACCAACCGAGTGGCGACGCGTGGGGCGGCAGAGAGGTGACGAGGCGATCAACCGAGTGGCGACAAGCGGAGTGGTCGAGTGCTGATGAGGTGACCAACCCAGAGGCGACGGGCGAAGTGGCCGAGTGGTGATGTGGTGACCAACCGAGTGGCGATGCCTGGGAGGCAGAGTGGTGATGAGGTGACCAACCGAGTGGCGATGCGCAGAGCGGCCGAGTGGTGATGAGGTGACCAACCAAGAGGCGATGCGTAGGGCGACCGAGTGGTGATCAGGTGACCAACCAAGTGACGACGCATGGAGCAGCCGAATGGTTATGAGTGGCGTCGCACGGAGCGGCCGAATGGTGACGAGGTGACCAACCGAGTGGCTACGTCGGAGCGGCCGAGTGGTGATGAGGTGACCAACCAAGAGGCAACGCGTGGGGCGGCCGGGTGGTGATGAGGTGACCAACGAAGTGGCAAATGCGCGGAGAAGCCGAGTGGTGATTAGGTGACCAAGCAAGTGCAACTCTTGAGACAGCCGAGTGGTGATGAGATGACCAACCAAGTGGTGACGCGCGGGGCGGCCGTGTGGTGATGAGGTGACCAACCGAGTGGCAGCGCACGAAGCGGCCGAATGGTGATGAGGTGACCAACCGAGTGGTGACGGGCGGAGCGGCCGAGTGGTGATGAGGCGACCAACCGAGTGGTGACGGGCGGAGCGGCCGAGTGCTGATGAGGTGACCAACCAAGTTGCGACGCGCGGGGCGGCCGGGTGGTGATGAGGTGACCAACCAAGTGGCGACGCGCGGAGTGGCCGAGTGGTGATGAGGTGACCAACCGAGTGGGGATGCGCAGGGCGGCCGAGAGGTGATGAGTTGATCAACCGAGTGGTGACGCGCGGAGCGGCCGAGTGGTGATGAGGTGACCAACCAAGTGGCGACGCGCGGAGCGGCCGAGTGGTGATGAGGTAGCCAACCGAGAGGCAACGCGCGGGGCGACCGAGTGGTGATGACGTGACCAATCAAGTAGCGACGCGCGGAGCGGCCGAATGGTTATGTGGTGACCAACAGAGTGGCGAGGCCCCCGAGTGGCGATGTGCGGAGCAGCCGAGTGGTGATGAGGCGACCAACCGAGTGGTGACGGGCGGAGCGGCCGAGTGGTGATGAGGTGACCAACCAAGTTGCGACGCGCGGGGCGGCCGAGTGGTGATGAGGTGATCAACCAAGTGGCGACGCGTGGAGTGGCCGAGTGGTGATGAGGTGACCAACCGAGTGGGGATGTGCAGGGCGGCCGAGAGGTGATGACTTGATCAACCGAGTGGTGACGCGCGGAGGGGCCGAGTGGTGATGAGGTAACCAACCGAGAGGCAACGCGCGGGGCGACCGAGTGGTGATGACGTGACCAATCAAGTAGCGACGCGCGGAGCGGCCGAATGGTTATGTGGTGACCAACAGAGTGGCGAGGCCCCCGAGTGGCGATGCGCGGAGCGGCCGAGTGGTGATGAGGAGACCAACCGAGAGGCAACGCGCGGGGGCGGCCGGGTGGTGATGAGGCGCCGACCGAGTGGTGATGAGGTGACCAACCGAGTGGCGACGCGCGGAGCGGTCGAATGGTGATGAGGTGACCAACCGAGTGGCGACGCACGGAGCGTCCGAGTGGTGATGAGGCGACTAACCGAGTGGCGACGGGCGGAGCGGCCGAGTGGTGATGAGGTGACCAACCAAGTTGCGACGCGCGGAGTGGCCGAGTGGTGATGAGGTGACCAACCAAGTGGCGACGCGCGGAGCGGCCGAGTGGTGATCAGGTGACCAACCAAGTGACGACGCATGGAGCAGCCGAATGGTTATGAGTGGCGACGTCGGAGCGGCCGAATGGTGATGAGGTGACCAACCGAGTGGCTACGCGCGAAGCATCCGAGTGGTGATGAGGCGACCAACCGAGTGGCCACGTCGGAGCGGCCGAGTGGTGATGGGGTGACCAACCAAGAGGCAACGCGTGGGGCGGCCGGGTGGTGATGAGGTGACCAACGAAGTGGCAATGCGCGGAGAAGCCGACTGGTGATTAGGTGACCAAGCAAATGCAACTCTTGAGACGGCCGAGTGGTGATGAGATGACCAACCAAGTGGTGACGCGCGGGGCGGCCGTGTGGTGATGAGGTGACCAACCGAGTGGCGACGCACGAAGCGGCCGAATGGTGATGAGGTGACCAACCGAGTGGTGACGGGCGGAGCGGCCGAGTGGTGATGAGGCGACCAACCGAGTGGTGACGGGCGGAGCGGCCGAGTGCTGATGAGGTGACCAACCAAGTTGCGACGCGCGGGGCGGCCGAGTGGTGATGAGGTGACCAACCAAGTGGCGACGCGCGGAGTGGCCGAGTGGTGATGAGGTGACCAACCGAGTGGGGATGCGCAGGGCAGCCGAGAGGTGATGAGTTGAGCAACCGAGTGGTGACGCGCGGAGCGGCCGAGTGGTGATGAGGTGACCAACCAAGTGGCGACGCGCGGAGCGGCCGAGTGGTGATGAGGTAGCCAACCGAGAGGCAACGCGCGGGGCGACCGAGTGGTGATGACGTGACCAATCAAGTAGCGACGCGCGGAGCGGCCGAATGGTTATGTGGTGACCAACAGAGTGGCGAGGCCCCCGAGTGGCGATGTGCGGGGCAGCCGAGTGGTGATGAGGCGACCAACCGAGTGGTGACGGGCGGAGCGGCCGAGTGGTGATGAGGTGACCAACCAAGTTGCGACGCGCGGGGCGGCCGAGTGGTGATGAGGTGATCAACCAAGTGGCGACGCGTGGAGTGGCCGAGTGGTGATGAGGTGACCAACCGAGTGGGGATGTGCAGGGCGGCCAAGAGGTGATGAGTTGATCAACCGAGTGGTGACGCGCGGAGGGGCCGAGTGGTGATGTGGTAACCAACCGAGAGGCAACGCGCGGGGCGACCGAGTGGTGATGACGTGACCAATCAAGTAGCGACGCGCGGAGCGGCCGAATGGTTATGTGGTGACCAACAGAGTGGCGAGGCCCCCGAGTGGCGATGCGCGGAGCGGCCGAGTGGTGATGAGGAGACCAACCGAGAGGCAACGCGCGGGGGCGGCCGGGTGGTGATGAGGCGCCGACCGAGTGGTGATGAGGTGACCAACCAAGTGACGACGCGCGGAGCAGCCGAATGGTTATGAGGTGACCAACCGAGTGGCGACGCGCGGAGCGGTCGAATGGTGATGAGGTGACCAACCGAGTGGCGACGCGCGGAGCGTCCGAGTAGTGATGAGGCGACCAACCGAGTGGCGACGGGCGGAGCGGCCGAGTGGTGATGAGGTGACCAACCAAGTTGCGACGCGCGGAGTGGCCGAGTGGTGATGAGGTGACCAACCAAGTGGCGACGTGCGGAGCGGCCGAGTGGTGATCAGGTGACCAACCAAGTGACGACGCATGGAGCAGCCGAATGGTTATGAGTGGCGATGTCGGAGCGGCCGAATGGTGATGAGGTGACCAACCGAGTGGCTACGCGCGAAGCATCCGAGTGGTGATGAGGCGACCAACCGAGTGGCGACGTCGGAGCGGCCGAGTGGTGATGAGGTGACCAACCAAGAGGCAACGCGTGGGGCGGCCGGGTGGTGATGAGGTGACCAACGAAGTGGCGATGCGCGGAGAAGCCGAGTGGTGATTAGGCGACCAAGCAAGTGCGACTCTTGAGACGGCCGAGTGGTGATGAGATGACCAACCAAGTGGTGACGCGCGGGGCGGCCGTGTGGTGATGAGGTGACCAACTGAGTGACGACGCGCGGAGCAGCCGAATGGTTATGAGGTGACCAACCGAGTGGCGACGCGCGGAGCGGTCGAATGCTGATGAGGTGACCAACCGAGTGACGACGCGCGGAGCAGCCGAATGGTTATGAGGTGACCAACCGAGTGGCAACGCGCGGAGCGGTCGAATGCTGATGAGGTGACCAACCGAGTGGCGACGTGCGGAGCGTCCGAGTGGTGATGAGGCGACCAACCGAGTGGCGACGGGCGGAGCGGCCGAGTGGTGATGAGGTGACCAACCAAGTTGCGACGCGCGGAGTGGCCGAGTGGTGATGAGGTGACCAACCAAGTGGCGACGCGCGGAGCAGCCTAGTGGTGATGAGGTTACCAACCGAATGGGGATGCGCGGGGCGGCCGAGAGGTGATGAGGTGATCAACCGAGAGGCGACATGCGGGGCAACCGAATGGTGATGAGGTGACCAATCAAGTCGCGACGCGCGGAGCGGCCAAGTGGTTATTAGGGGACCAACCGAGTGGCGACGCCCGGAGTGGCCGAACGGCGATCAGGTGACCAATCGAGTGGCCACGCGCGAAGCAGCCGAGTGGTGATGAGGTGACCAACCATGTGGCGACGCGCGGAGCGGCCGAGTGGTGATGAGGTAACCAACCGAGAGGCAACGCGCGGGGTGGCGGAGTGGTGATAAAGTGACCAATCAAGTAGCGACGTGCGGAGCTGCCGAATGGTTATGAGGTGACCAACCGAGAGGCAACGCGTGGGGCGGCCTAGTGGTGATGAGGCGACCAACCGTTTGGCGATGCGCGAAGCGGCCAATGGTGATGAGGTGACCAACCGAGTGGCGGCGCGCGGAGCGGCCGAGTGGTGATGAGGTGACCAATCGAGTGGCGACGCGCGGAGCGGCCAAGTGGTGATGAGGTGACCAACCGAGTGAAGACTCGTGGGGCGGCCGAGAGGTGACGAGGCAATAAACCGAGTGACGACGCGCGGAGCAGTCGAGTGATGATGAGGCGATCAACCGAGTGACGAAGCGCGGAGGGGCCGAGTGGTGATGAGGTGACCAACCGAGTGGCGACGCCCGGGCGGCCGAGTGGTGATGAGGTGACCAACCGAGTGGCGATGCGCAGAGCAGCCGAGTGGTGATGAGGTGACCAACCAAGAGGCGATGCGCAGGGCGACCGAGTGGTGATGAGGTGACCAACCAAGTGACGACGCGCGGAGCAGCCGAATGGTTATGAGGTGACCAACCGAGTGGCGACGCACGGAGCGGCCGAATGGTGATGAGGGGACCAACCGAGTGGCGACGCGCGGAGGGTCCGAGTGGTGATGAGGCGACCAACCGAGTGGCGATGGGCAAAGCGGCCGAGTGGTGATGAGGTGACCAACCAAGTTGCGACGCGCGGAGCGGCCAAGTGGTGATGAGGTGACCAACCAAGTGGCGACGCGTGGAGCGGCCGAGTGGTGATGAGGTGACCAAACGAGTGGCGACGCGCGGAGCAGTCGAGTGACGATGAGGCGATCAACCGAGTGACGACGCGCGGAGCGGCCGAGTGGTGATGAGGTGACCAACCGAGTGGCGACGCCCGGGCGGCCGAGTGGTGACGAGGTGACCAACCGAGTGGCGATACGCAGAGCGGCCGAGTGGTGATGAGGTGACCAACCGAGAGGCGACGTGCGGGGCAACCGAATGGTGATGAGGTGACCAATCAAGTCGCGACGCGCGGAGCGGCCGACTGGTTATGAGGTGACCAACCGAGTGGCGACGCCCGGAGCGGCCGAACGGCGATGAGGTGACCAACCGAGTGGCGACGCACGGAGCAGCCCCAGTGGTGATGAGGTGCCCAACTTAGTTGCGACGTGCGGAGCGGCCGAGTGATGATGAGGTGGCCAACCAAGTGGCGACGCGCGGAGCGCCCGAGTGGTGATGAGGTGACCAACCTCGTTGCGACGTGCGGAGCGGCCGAGTGGTGACGCGCGGAGGGGCCGAGTGGTGATGAGGTGTCCAACCAAGTGGCGACGCGCGGAGCGGCCGAGTGGTGATGAGGTAACCAACCGAGAGGCAACGCGCGGGGCGGCCGAGTGGTGATGACGTGACCAATCAAGTAGCGACGCGCGGAGCGGCCGAATGGTTATGTGGTGACCAACAGAGTGGCGAGGCCGCCGAGTGGTGATGAGGAGACCAACCGAGAGGCAACGCGCGGGGGCGGCCGGGTGGTGATGAGGCGCCGACCGAGTGGTGATGAGGTGACCAACCAAGTGACGACGCGCGGAGCAGCCGAATGGTTCTGAGGTGACCAACCAAGTGGCGACGCGCGGAGCGGTCGAATGGTGATGAGGTGACCAACCGAGTGGCGACGGGCGGAGCGGCCGAGTGGTGATGAGGTGACCAACCAAGTTGCGACGCGCGGAGTGGCCGAGTGGTGATGAGGTGACCAACCAAGTGGCGACGCGCGGAGCGGCCGAGTGGTGATTAGGTGACCAAGCAAATGCAACTCTTGAGACGGCCGAGTGGTGATGAGATGACCAACCAAGTGGTGACACGCGGGGCGGCCGTGTGGTGATGAGGTGACCAACCGAGTGGCGACGCACGAAGCGGCCGAATGGTGATGAGGTGACCAACCGAGTGGTGACGGGCGGAGCGGCCGAGTGGTGATGAGGCGACCAACCGAGTGGTGACGGGCGGAGCGGCCGAGTACTGATGAGGTGACCAACCAAGTTGCGACGCGCGGGGCGGCCGAGTGGTGATGAGGTGACCAACCAAGTGGTGACGCGCGGAGTGGCCGAGTGGTGATGAGGTGACCAACCGAGTGGGGATACGCAGGGCAGCCGAGAGGTGATGAGTTGAGCAACCGAGTGGTGACGCGCGGAGCGGCCGAGTGGTGATGAGGTGACCAACCAAGTGGCGACGCGCGGAGCGGCCGAGTGGTGATGAGGTAGCCAACCGAGAGGCAACGCGCGGGGCGACCGAGTGGTGATGACGTGACCAATCAAGTAGCGACGCGCGGAGCGGCCGAATGGTTATGTGGTGACCAACAGAGTGGCGAGGCCCCCGAGTGGCGATGTGCGGAGCAGCCGAGTGGTGATGAGGCGACCAACCGAGTGGTGACGGGCGGAGCGGCCGAGTGGTGATGAGGTGACCAACCAAGTTGCGACGCGCGGGGCGGCCGAGTGGTGATGAGGTGATCAACCAAGTGGCGACGCGTGGAGTGGCCGATTGGTGATGAGGTGACCAACCGAGTGGGGATGTGCAGGGCGGCCGAGAGGTGATGAGTTGATCAACCGAGTGGTGACGCGCGGAGGGGCCGAGTGGTGATGAGGTAACCAACCGAGAGGCAACGCGCGGGGCGACCGAGTGGTGATGACGTGACCAATCAAGTAGCGACGCGCGGAGCGGCCGAATGGTTATGTGGTGACCAACAGAGTGGCGAGGCCCCCGAGTGGCGATGCGCGGAGCGGCCGAGTGGTGATGAGGAGACCAACCGAGAGGCAACGCGCGGGGGCGGCCGGGTGGTGATGAGGCGCCGACCGAGTGGTGATGAGGTGACCAACCAAGTGACGACGCGCGGAGCAGCCGAATGGTTATGAGGTGACCAACCGAGTGGCGACGCGCGGAGCGGTCGAATGGTGATGAGGTGACCAACCGAGTGGCGACGCGCGGAGCGTCCGAGTGGTGATGAGGCGACCAACCGAGTGGCGACGGGCGGAGCGGCCGAGTGGTGATGAGGTGACCAACCAAGTTGCTACGTGCGGAGTGGCCGAGTGGTGATGAGGTGACCAACCAAGTGGCGACGCGCGGAGCGGCCGAGTGGTGATCAGGTGACCAACCAAGTGACGACGCATGGAGCAGCCGAATGGTTATGAGTGGCGATGTCGGAGCGGCCGAATGGTGATGAGGTGACCAACCGAGTGGCTACGCGCGAAGCATCCGAGTGGTGATGAGGCGACCAACCGAGTGGCGACGTCGGAGCGGCCGAGTGGTGATGAGGTGACCAACCAAGAGGCAACGCGTGGGGCGGCCGGGTGGTGATGAGGTGAGCAACGAAGTGGCGATGCGCGGAGAAGCCGAGTGGTGATTAGGTGACCAAGCAAATGCGACTCTTGAGACGGCCGAGTGGTGATGAGATGACCAACCAAGTGGTGACGCGCGGGGCGGCCGTGTGGTGATGAGGTGACCAACCGAGTGACGACGCGCGGAGCAGCCGAATGGTTATGAGGTGACCAACCGAGTGGCGACGCGCGGAGCGGTCGAATGCTGATGAGGTGACCAACCGAGTGACGACGCGCGGAGCAGCCGAATGGTTATGAGGTGACCAACCGAGTGGCGACGCGCGGAGCGGTCGAATGCTGATGAGGTGACCAACCGAGTGGCGACGCGCGGAGCGTCCGAGTGGTGATGAGGCGACCAACCGAGTGGCGACGGGCGGAGCGGCCGAGTGGTGATGAGGTGACCAACCAAGTTGCGACGCGCGGAGTGGCCGAGTGGTGATGAGGTGACCAACCAAGTGGCGACGCGCGGAGCAGCCTAGTGGTGATGAGGTTACCAACCGAGTGGGGATGCGCGGGGCGGCCGAGAGGTGATGAGGTGATCAACCGAGAGGCGACATGCGGGGCAACCGAATTGTGATGAGGTGACCAATCAAGTCGCGACGCGCGGAGCGGCCGAGTGGTTATTAGGGGACCAACCGAGTGGCGACGCCCGGAGCGGCCGAACGGCGATCAGGTGACCAATCGAGTGGCCACGCGCGAAGCAGCCGAGTGGTGATGAGGTGACCAACCATGTGGCGACGCGCGGAGCGGCCGAGTGGTGATGAGGTAACCAACCGAGAGGCAACGCGCGGGGTGGCGGAGTGGTGATAAAGTGACCAATCAAGTAGCGACGCGCGGAGCTGCCGAATGGTTATGAGGTGACCAACCGAGAGGCAACGCGTGGGGCGGCCTAGTGGTGATGAGGCGACCAACCGTTTGGCGACGCGCGAAGCGGCCAATGGTGATGAGGTGACCAACCGAGTGGCGGCGCGCGGAGCGGCCGAGTGGTGATGAGGTGACCAATCGAGTGGCGACGCGCGGAGCAGCCAAGTGGTGATGAGGTGACCAACCGAGTGAAGACTCGTGGGGCGACCGAGAGGTGACGAGGCAATAAACCGAGTGACGATGCGCGGAGCAGTCGAGTGATGATGAGGCGATCAACCGAGTGACGACGCGCGGAGGGGCCGAGCGGTGATGAGGTGACCAACCGAGTGGCGACGCCCGGGCGGCCGAGTGGTGATGAGGTGACCAACCGAGTGGCGATGCGCAGAGCAGCCGAGTGGTGATGAGGTGACCAACCGAGAGGCGATGCGCAGGGCGACCGAGTGGTGATGAGGTGACCAACCAAGTGACGACGCGCGGAGCAGCCGAATGGTTATGAGGTGACCAACCGAGTGGGGATGGGCGGAGCGGCCGAGTGGTGATGAGGTGACCAACCAAGTTGCGACATGCGGAGTGGCCGAGTGGTGATGAGGTGACCAACCAAGTGGCGACGCGCGGAGCGGCCGAGTGGTGATCAGGTGACCAACCAAGTGACGACGCATGGAGCAGCCGAATGGTTATGAGTGGCGATGTCGGAGCGGCCGAATGGTGATGAGGTGACCAACCGAGTGGCTATGCGCGAAGCATCCGAGTGGTGATGAGGCGACCAACCGAGTGGCGACGTCGGAGCGGCCGAGTGGTGATGAGGTGACCAACCAAGTTGCGACGTGCGGAGTGGCCGAGTGGTGATGAGGTGACCAACCAAGTGGCGACGCGCGGAGCAGCCTAGTGGTGATGAGGTTACCAACCGAGTGGGGATGCGCGGGGCGGCCGAGAGGTGATGAGGTGATCAACCGAGAGGCGACATGCGGGGCAACCGAATTGTGATGAGGTGACCAATCAAGTCGCGACGCGCGGAGCGGCCGAGTGGTTATTAGGGGACCAACCGAGTGGCGACGCCCGGAGCGGCCGAACGGCGATCAGGTGACCAATCGAGTGGCCACGCGCGAAGCAGCCGAGTGGTGATGAGGTGACCAACCATGTGGCGACGCGCGGAGCGGCCGAGTGGTGATGAGGTAACCAACCGAGAGGCAACGCGCGGGGTGGCGGAGTGGTGATAAAGTGACCAATCAAGTAGCGACGCGCGGAGCTGCCGAATGGTTATGAGGTGACCAACCGAGAGGCAACGCGTGGGGCGGCCTAGTGGTGATGAGGCGACCAACCGTTTGGCGACGCGCGAAGCGGCCAATGGTGATGAGCTGACCAACCGAGTGGCGGCGCGCGGAGCGGCCGAGTGGTGATGAGGTGACCAATCGAGTGGCGACGCGCGGAGCGGCCAAGTGGTGATGAGGTGACCAACCGAGTGAAGACTCGTGGGGCGACCGAGAGGTGACGAGGCAATAAACCGAGTGACGATGCGCGGAGCAGTCGAGTGATGATGAGGCGATCAACCGAGTGACGACGCGCGGAGGGGCCGAGCGGTGATGAGGTGACCAACCGAGTGGCGACGCCCGGGCGGCCGAGTGGTGATGAGGTGACCAACCGAGTGGCGATGCGCAGAGCAGCCGAGTGGTGATGAGGTGACCAACCGAGAGGCGATGCGCAGGGCGACCGAGTGGTGATGAGGTGACCAACCAAGTGACGACGCGCGGAGCAGCCGAATGGTTATGAGGTGACCAACCGAGTGGCGACGCACGGAGCGGCCGAATGGTGATGAGGGGACCAACCGAGTGGCGACGCGCGGAGGGTCCGAGTGGTGATGAGGCGACCAACCGAGTGGCGACGGGCGGAGCGGCCGAGTGGTGATGAGGTGACCAACCAAGTTGCGACGCGCGGAGCGGCCGAGTGGTGATGAGGTGACCAACCAAGTGGCGACGCGTGGAGCGGCCGAGTGGTGATGAGGTGACCAAACGAGTGGGGATGCGCGGAGCGGCCGAGTCGTGATGAGGTGACCAACCGAGTGGCGACGCGCGGAGCAGTCGAGTGACGATGAGGCGATCAACCGAGTGACGACGCGCGGAGCGGCCGAGTGGTGATGAGGTGACCAACCGAGTGGCGACGCCTGGGCGGCCGAGTGGTGACGAGGTGACCAACCGAGTGGCGATGCGCAGAGCGGCCGAGTGGTGATGAGGTGACCAACCGAGAGGCGACGTGTGGGGCAACCGAATGGTGATGAGGTGACCAATCAAGTCGCGACGCGCGGAGCGGCCGACTGGTTATGAGGTGACCAACCGAGTGGCGACGCCCGGAGCGGCCGAACGGCGATGAGGTGACCAACCGAGTGGCGATGCACGGAGCAGCCCCAGTGGTGATGAGGTGCCCAACTTAGTTGCGACGTGCGGAGCGGCCGAGTGATGATGAGGTGGCCAACCAAGTGGCGACGCGCGGAGCGCCCGAGTGGTGATGAGGTGACCAACCTCGTTGCGACGTGCGGAGCGGCCGAGTGGTGACGCGCGGAGGGGCCGAGTGGTGATGAGGTGTCCAACCAAGTGGCGACGCGCGGAGCGGCCGAGTGGTGATGACGTGACCAATCAAGTAGCGACGCGCGGAGCGGCCGAATGGTTATGTGGTGACCAACAGAGTGGCGAGGCCGCCGAGTGGTGATGAGGAGACCAACCGAGAGGCAACGCGCGGGGGCGGCCGGGTGGTGATGAGGCGCCGACCGAGTGGTGATGAGGTGACCAACCAAGTGACGACGCGCGGAGCAGCCGAATGGTTCTGAGGTGACCAACCGAGTGGCGACGCGCGGAGCGGTCGAATGGTAATGAGGTGACCAACCGAGTGGCGACGGGCGGAGCGGCCGAGTGGTGATGAGGTGACCAACCAAGTTGCGACGCGCGGAGTGGCCGAGTGGTGATGAGGTGACCAACCAAGTGGCGACGCGCGGAGCGGCCGAGTGGTGATGAGGTTACCAACCGAGTGGGGATGCGCGGGGCGGCCGAGAGGTGATTAGGTGATCAACCAAGAGGCGACATGCGGGGCGGCCGAGAGGTGATGAGGTGATCAACCGAGAGGCGACGTGCGGGGCAACCGAATGGTGATGAGGTGACCAATCAAGTCGCGACGCGCGGAGCGGCCGAGTGGTTATTAGGTGGCCAACCGAGTGGCGCCGCCCGGAGCGGCCGAACGGCGATCAGGTGACCAATCGAGTGGCGACGCGCGAAGCAGCCGAGTGGTGATGAGGTGACCAACCAAGTGGCGACGCGCGGAGCGGCCGAGTGGTGATGAGGTAACCAACCGAGAGGCAACGCGCGGGGTGGTGGACTGGTGATAAAGTGACCAATCAAGTAGCGACGCGCGGAGCAGCCGAATGGTTATGAGGTGACCAACCGAGAGGCAACGCGTGGGGCGGCCTAGTGGTGATGAGGCGACCAACCGTTTGGCGACGCGCGAAGCGGCCAATGGTGATGAGGTGACCAACCGAGTGGCGGCGCGCGGAGCGGCCGACTGGTGATGAGGTGACCAATCGAGTGGCGACGCGTGGAGCGGCCAAGTGGTGATGAGGTGACCAACCGAGTGAAGACTCGTGGGGTGGCCGAGAGGTGACGAGGCAATCAACCGAGTGACGACACGCGGAGCAGTCGAGTGATGATGAGGCGATCAACCGAGTGACGACACGCGGAGCGGCCGGGCGGTGATGAGGTGACCAGCCGAGTGGCGACGCCCGGGCGGCCGAGTGGTGATGAGGTGACCAACCGAGTGGCAATGCGCAGAGCGGCCGAGTGGTGATGAGGTGACCAACCGAGAGGCGATGCGCAGGGCGACCGAGTGGTGATGAGGTGACCAACCAAGTGACGACGCGCGGAGCAGCCGAATGGTTATGAGGTGACCAACCGAGTGGCGACGCACGGAGTGGCCGAATGGTGATGAGGGGACCAACTGAGTGGCGACGCGCGGAGCGTCCGAGTGGTGATGAGGCGACCAACCGAGTGGCGACGGGCGGAGCGGCCGAGTGGTGATGAGGTGACCAACCAAGTTGCGACGCGCGAAGCGGCCGAGTGGTGATGAGGTGACCAACCAAGTGGCGACGTGTGGGGCGGCCGAGTGGTGATGAGGTGACCAAACGAGTGGGGATGCGCGGAGCGGCCGAGTCGTGATGAGGTGACCAACCGAGTGGCGACGCTAGGAGCAGTCGAGTGACGATGAGGCGATCAACCGAGTGACGACGCGCGGAGCGGCCGAGTGGTGATGAGGTGACCAACTGAGTGGCGACGCCCGGGCGGCGAGTGGTGACGAGGTGACCAACCGAGAGGCGACGTGCAGGGCAACCGAATGGTGATGAGGTGACCAATCAAGTCGCGACGCGCGGAGCGGCCGACTGGTTATGAGGTGACCAACCGTGTGGCGACGCCCGGAGCGGCCGAACGGCGATGAGGTGACCAACCGAGTGGCGACGCGCGGAGCAGCCCCAGTGGTGATGAGGTAACCAACCGAGAGGCAACGCGCGGGGTGGTGGAGTGGTGATAAAGTGACCAATCAAGTAGCGACGCGCGGAGCAGCCGAATGGTTATGAGGTGACCAACCGAGAGGCAACGCGTGGGGCGGCCTAGTGGTGATGAGGCGACCAACCGTTTGGCGACGCGCGAAGCGGCCAATGGTGATGAGGTGACCAACCGAGTGGCGGCGCGCGGAGCGGCCGACTGGTGATGAGGTGACCAATTGAGTGGCGACGCGTGGAGCGGCCAAGTGGTGATGAGCTGACCAACCGAGTGAAGACTCGTGGGGCGGCCGAGAGGTGACGAGGCAATCAACTGAGTGACGACGCGCGGAGCAGTCGAGTGATGATGAGGTGATCAACCGAGTGACGACGCACGGAGCGGCCGAGCGGTGATGAGGTGACCAACCGAGTGGCGACGCCCGGGCGGCCGAGTGGTGATGAGGTGACCAACCGAGTGGCGATGCGCAGAGCGGCCGAGTGGTGATGAGGTGACTAACCGAGAGGCGATGCGCAGGGCGACCGAGTGGTGATGAGGTGACCAACCAAGTGACGACGCGCGGAGCAGCCGAATGGTTATGAGGTGACCAACCGAGTGGCGACGCACGAAGCGGCCGAATGGTGATGAGGGGACTAACCGAGTGGCGACGCGCGGAGCGTCCGAGTGGTGATGAGGCGACCAACCGAGTGGCGACGGGCGGAGCGGCCGAGTGGTGATGAGGTGACCAACCAAGTTGCGACGCGCGAAGCGGCCGAGTGGTGATGAGGTGACCAACCAAGTGGCGACGCGTGGGGCGGCCGAGTGGTGATGAGGTGACCAAACGAGTGGGGATGCGCGTAGCGGCCGAGTCGTGATGAGGTGACCAACCGAGTGGCGACGCACGGAGCAGTCGAGTGACGATGAGGCGATCAACCGAG
The DNA here is from genome assembly GCA_034509565.1 of Triticum monococcum. Lineage (NCBI taxonomy): Eukaryota > Viridiplantae > Streptophyta > Magnoliopsida > Poales > Poaceae > Triticum > Triticum monococcum. The sequence continues at coordinate 249,043,490 of CM067843.1, forward strand.
TGACGACGCGCGGAGCGGCCGAGTGGTGATGAGGTGACCAACTGAGTGGCGACGCCCGGGCGGCCGAGTGGTGACGAGGTGACCAACCGAGAGGCGACGTGCAGGGCAACCGAATGGTGATGAGGTGACCAATCAAGTCGGGACGCGCGGAGCGGCCGACTGGTTATGAGGTGACCAACCGAGTGGCGACGCCCGGAGCGGCCGAACGGCGATGAGGTGACCAACCGAGTGGCGACGCGCGGAGCAGCCCCAGTGGTGATGAGGTGACCAACCTAGTTGCGACGTGCGGAGCGGCCGAGTGATGATGAGGTGGCCAACCAAGTGGCGATGCGCGGAGCGCCCGAGTGGTGATGAGGTGACCAACCTCGTTGCGACGTGCGGAGCGGCCGAGTGATGATGAGGTGACCAACGGAGTGGCGACACGCAGAGTGGCCGAATGGTGATGAGGGGACCCACCGAGTGGCAACACGCGAAGCGTCCGAGTGGTGATGAGGTGAAAAACCGAGTGGCGACGGGCGGAGCGGCCGAGTGGTGATGAGGTGACCAACCAAGTCGCGACGCGTGGAGCGGCCGAGTGGTGATGAGGTGACCAACCAAGTGGCGACGCGCGGAGCGGCCGAGTGGTGATGAGGTGACCAACCGAGTGGGGATGCGCGGGACGGCCGAGAGGTGATGAGGTGATCAACCGAGTGGTGACGCGCGGACCGGCCGAGTGGTGATGAGGTGACCAAACGAGTGGGGATGCGCGGAGCGGCCGAGTCGTGATGAGGTGACCAACCGAGTGGCGACACGCGGAGCAGTCGAGTGACGATGAGGCGATCAACCGAGTGACGACGCGCGGAGCGGCCGAGTGGTGATGAGGTGACCAACCGAGTGGCGACGCCTGGGCGGCCGAGTGGTGACGAGGTGACCAACCGAGTGGCGATGCGCAGAGAGGCGGAGTGGTGATGAGGTGACCAACCGAGAGGCGACGTGCGGGGCAACCGAATGGTGATGAGGTGACTAATCAAGTCGCGACGCGCGGAGCGGCCGACTGGTTATGAGGTGACCAACCGAGTGGCGACGCCCGCAGCGGCCGAACGGCGATGAGGTGACCAACCGAGTGGCGACGCGCGGAGCAGCCCCAGTGGTGATGAGGTGACCAACCTAGTTGCGACATGCGGAGCGGCCGAGTGATGATGAGGTGGCCAACCAAGTGGCGACGCGCGGAGCGCCCGAGTGGTGATGAGGTGACCAACCTCATTGCGACGTGCGGAGCCGCCGAGTATTGATGAGGTGACCAACCGAGTGGCGACGCGCAGAGCGGCCGAATGGTGATGAGGGGACCCACCGAGTGGCGACACGCGGAGCATCCGAGTGGTGATGAGACGACCAACCGAGTGGCGACGGGCGGAGCGGCCGAGTGGTGATGAGGTGACCAACCAAGTCGCGACGCGCGGAGTGGCCGAGTGGTGATGAGGTGACCAACCAAGTGGCGACGCGCGGAGCGGCCGAGTGGAGATGAGGTGACCAACCGAGTGGGGATGCGCGGGGCGGCCGAGAGGTGATGAGGTGATCAACCGAGTGGTGACGCGTGGAGCGGCCGAGTGGTGATGAGGTGACAAACCGAGAGGCGACGTGCGGGGCAACCGAATGGTGATGAGGTGACCAATCAAGTCGCGACGCGCGGAGCGGCCGAGTGGTTATGAGGTGACCAACCGAGTGGCGACACCCAGAGCGGCCGAACTGCAATGAGGTCACCAACCGAGTGGCGACGCGCGGAGCAGCCCCAGTGGTGATGAGGTGACCAACCTAGTTGCGACATGCGGAGCGGCCGAGTGATGATGAGGTGGCCAACCAAGTGGCGACGCGCGGAGCGCCCGAGTGGTGATGAGGTGACCAACCTAGTTGCGACGTGCGGAGCGGCCGAGTGATGATGAGGTGGCCAACCGAGTGGCGACGCGCGGGGTGGCCGAGTGGTGATGAGTTGATCAACCGAGTGATGACGCGCGGAGCGGCCGAGTGGTGATGAGGTGACCAACCGAGAGGCGACGTGCGGGGCGGACGAATGGTGATGAGGTGACCAATCAAGCAGCGACGCAAGGAGCGGCCGAAAGGATATGAGGTGACCAACCGAGTGGCGACGCTCGGAGCGGCCGAACGGCGGTGAGGTGACCAACCAAGTGGCGATGCGTGGAGTGGCCGAGTAGTGATGAGGTGACCAACCGAGTGGCGACGCACGGAGCGGCCAGGTCATGATGAGGTGACCAACCGAGTGGCGATGCGCGGAGCGGCCGGGTGGTGACCAGGTGACCAACCAAGTGGTGACGCGTGGAGCGGCCGAGTGGTGATGAGGTGACCAACTGAGTGACGACGAATGGAGCGGCCGCGTGGTGATGAGGTGACCAACCAAGTGGCGACGCGCGGAGCGGCCGAGTGGTGATGAGGTGACCAACCGAGAGGCAACGCACGGGGCGGCCGAGTGGTGATGAGGTGACCAACCAAGTGGCGATGCCTCGTGCGGCCGAGTAGTGATGAGGTGACCAACCGAGTGGCGACGCGCGGAGCGGCCAGGTCGGGATGAGGTGACCAACCGAGTGGCGACGCGCGGAGCGGCCGGGTGGTGATGAGGTGACCAACCAACTGGCGACGCGCGGAGCGGCCGAGTGGTGATGAGGTGACCAACCGAGTGGCGACGCGTGGGGCGGCAGAGAGGTGAAGAGGCGATCAACCGAGTGGCGACGAGCGGAGCGGTCGAGTGGTGATGAGGTGACCAACCGAGAGGCGATGCGCAGGGTGACCGAGTGATGATGAGGTGACCAACCGAGTGGCGACGCGAGGAGCAGCCGAATGGTTATGAGGTGACCAACCGAATGGCGACGCGCAGAGCGGCCGAATGGTGATGAGGTGACCAACCAAGTGACGACGCGCGGAGTAGCCGAATGGTTATGAGGTGACCAACGGAGTGGCGACGCACGGAGCGGCCTAATGGTGATGAGGGGACCAACCGAGTGGCGACACGCGGAGCGTCCGAGTGGTGATGAGGCGACCAACCGAGTGGCGACGGGCGGAGCGGCCGAGTGGTGATGAGGTGACCAACCAAGTGGCGACGCGCGGAGCGGCCGAGTGGTGATGAGGTGACCAACCGAGTGGGGATGCGCGGGGCGGCCGAGAGGTGATGAGGTGATCAACCGAGTGGTGACGCGCGGAGCGGCCGATTGGTGATGAGGTGACCAACCGAGAGGCGACGTGCGGGGCAACCAAATGGTGATGAGGTGACCAATCAAGTCGCGACGCGCGGAGCGGCCGCGTGGTTATAAGGTGACCAACCGAGTGGCGACTCCCGGAGCGGCCGAACGGCGATGAGGTGACCAACCGAGTGGCAACGCGCGGAGCGGCCGAGTGATGATGAGGTGGCCAACCGAGTGGCGACGCACGGGGCGGTCGAGTGGTGATGAGTTGATCAACCGAGTGATGACGCGCGGAGCGGCCGAGTGGTGATGAGGTGACCAACCGAGTGGCGACGCACGGGGCGGCCGAGTGGTGATGAGTTGATCAACCGAGTGATGACGCGCGGAGCGGCCGAGTGGTGATGAGGTGACCAACCGAGAGGCGACGTGCGGGGCGGCCGAATGGTGATAAGGTGACCAATCAAGTAGCGACGCAGGGAGCGGCCGAAAGGATATGAGGTGACCAACCGAGTGGCGACGCCCGGAGCGGCCGAACGGCGGTGAGGTGATCAACCAAGTGGCGATGCGCGGAGCGGCCGAGTAGTGATGAGGTGACCAACCGAGTGGCGACGCGCGGAGCGTCCGAGTGGTGATGAGGCGACCAACCAAGTTGCGACGTGCGGGGCAACCGAATGGTGATGAGGTGACCAATCAAGTCGCGACGCGCGGAGCGGCCAAGTGGTTATGAGGTGACCAACCGAGTGGCGACGCCCGGAGCGGCCGAACGGCGATGAGGTGACCAACCGAGTGGTGATGAGGTGACCAATCAAGTAGCGACGCGTGGAGCGGCCGAGTGGTGATGAGGTGACCAACCAAGTGGCGACGCGCGGAGCGGCCGAGTGGTGATGAGGTGACCAACCAAGTGGCGACGCGCGGAGCGGCCGAGTGGTCATGAGGTGACCAACCGAGTGGGGATGCGCGGGACGGCCGAGAGGTGATGAGGTGATCAACCGAGTGGTGACGCGCGGACCGGCCGAGTGGTGATGAGGTGACCAAACGAGTGGGGATGCGCGGAGCGGCCGAGTCGTGATGAGGTGACCAACCGAGTGGCGACACGCGGAGCAGTCGAGTGACGATGAGGCGATCAACCGAGTGACGACGCGCGGAGCGGTCGAGTGGTGATGAGGTGACCAACCGAGTGGGAACGCCTGGGCGGCCGAGTGGTGACGAGGTGACCAACCGAGTGGCGATGCGCAGAGAGGCGGAGTGGTGATGAGGTGACCAACCGAGAGGCGACGTGCGGGGCAACCGAATGGTGATGAGGTGTCCAATCAAGTCGCGATGCGCGGAGCGGCCGACTGGTTATGAGGTGACCAACCGAGTAGCGACGCCCGGAGCGGCCGAACGGCGATGAGGTGACCAACCGAGTGGCGACGCGCGGAGCAGCCCCAGTGGTGATGAGGTGACCAACCTAGTTGCGACGTGCGGAGCGGCCGAGTGATGATGAGGTGGCCAACCAAGTGGCGACGCGCGGAGCGCCCGAGTGGTGATGAGGTGACCAACCTCGTTGCGACGTGCGGAGCGGCCGAGTGATGATGAGGTGACCAACCGAGTGGCGACGCGCAGAGCGGCCGAATGGTGATGAGGGGACCCACCGAGTGGCGACACGCGGAGCATCCGAGTGGTGATGAGACGACCAACCGAGTGGCGACGGGCGGAGCGGCCGAGTGGTGATGAGGTGACCAACCAAGTCGCGACGCGCGGAGTGGCCGAGTGGTGATGAGGTGACCAACCAAGTGGCGACGCGCGGAGCGGCCGAGTGGAGATGAGGTGACCAACCGAGTGGGGATGCGCGGGGCGGCCGAGCGGTGATGAGGTGATCAACCGAGTGGTGACGCGCGGAGCGGCCGAGTGGTGATGAGGTGACAAACCGAGAGGCGACGTGCGGGGCAACCGAATGGTGATGAGGTGACCAATCAAGTCGCGACGCGCGGAGCGGCCGAGTGGTTATGAGGTGACCAACCGAGTGGCGACACCCGGAGCGGCCGAACAGCAATGAGGTCACCAACCGAGTGGCGACGCGCGGAGCAGCCCCAGTGGTGATGAGGTGACCAACCTAGTTGCGACATGCGGAGCGGCCGAGTGATGATGAGGTGGCCAACCAAGTGGCGACGCGCGGAGCGCCCGAGTGGTGATGAGGTGACCAACCTAGTTGCGACGTGCGGAGCGGCCGAGTGATGATGAGGTGGCCAACCGAGTGGCGACGCGCGGGGCGGCCGAGTGGTGATGAGTTGATCAACCGAGTGATGACGCGCGGAGCGGCCGAGTGGTGATGAAGTGACCAACCGAGAGGCGACGTGCGGGGCGGACGAATGGTGATGAGGTGACCAATCAAGCAGCGACGCACGGAGCGGCCGAAAGGATATGAGGTGACCAACCGAGTGGCGACGCCCGGAGCGGCCGAACGGCGGTGAGGTGACCAACCAAGTGGCGATGCGCGGAGTGGCCGAGTAGTGATGAGGTGACCAACCGAGTGGCGACGCACGGAGCGGCCAGGTCATGATCAGGTGACCGACCGAGTGGCGATGCGCGGAGCGGCCGGGGGGTGACCAGGTGACCAACCAAGTGGTGACGCGTGGAGCGGCCGAGTTGTGATGAGGTGACCAACTGAGTGACGACGAATGGAGCGGCCGCGTGGTGATGAGGTGACCAACCAAGTGGCGACGCGCGGAGCGGCCGAGTGGTGATGAGGTGACCAACCGAGAGGCAACGCGCGGGGCGGCCGAGTGGTGATGAGGTGACCAACCAAGTGGCGATGCCTCGTGCGGCCGAGTAGTGATGAGGTGACCAACCGAGTGGCGACGCGCGGAGCGGCCAGGTCAGGATGAGGTGACCAACCGAGTAGCGACGCGCGGAGCGGCCGGGTGGTGATGAGGTGACCAACCAACTGGCGACACGCGGAGCGGCCGAGTGGTGATGAGGTGACCAACCGAGTGGCGACGCGTGGGGCGGCATAGAGGTGAAGAGGCGATCAACCGAGTGGCGACGAGCGGAGCGGTCGAGTGGTGGTAAGGTGACCAACCGAGAGGCGATGCGCAGGATGACGGAGTGATGATGAGGTGACCAACCGAGTGGCGACGCGCGGAGCAGCCGAATGGTTATGAGGTGACCAACCGAATGGCGACGCGCAGAGCGGCCGAATGGTGATGAGGTGACCAACCAAGTGACGACGCGCGGGGCGGCCGAGTGGTGATGAGGTGACCAACCAAGTGGCGATGCCTCGTGCGGCCGAGTAGTGATGAGGTGACCAACCGAGAGGCAACGCGCGGGGCGGCCGAGTGGTGATGAGGTGACCAACCAAGTGGCGACGGGCGGAGCGGCCGAGTGGTGATGAGGTGACCAACCAAGTTGCGACGCGCGGAGCGGCCGAGTGGTGATGAGGTGACCGACCAAGTGGCGACGCGCGGAGCGGCCGAGTGGTGATGAGGTGACCAACCGAGTAGGGATGCGCGGGGCGGCCGAGAGGTGATGAGGTGATCAACCGAGTGGTGACGCGCGGAGCGGCCGATTGGTGATGAGGTGACCAACCGAGAGGCGACGTGCGGGGCAACCAAATGGTGATGAGGTGACCAATCAAGTCGCGACGCGCGGAGCGGCCGAGTGGTTATGAGGTGACCAACCAAGTGGCGACTCCCGGAGCGGCCGAACGGCGATGAGGTGACCAACCGAGTGGCAATGCGCGGAGCGGCCGAGTGATGATGAGGTGGCCAACCGAGTGGCGACGCGCGGGGCGGCCGAGTGGTGATGAGTTGATCAACCGAGTGATGACGCGCGGAGTGGCCGAGTGGTGATGAGGTGACCAACCGAGAGGCGACGTGCGGGGCGGCCGAATGGTGATAAGGTGACCAATCAAGTAGCGACACACGGAGCGGCCGAAAGGATATGAGGTGACCAACCGAGTGGCGACGCCCGGAGCGGCCGAACAGCGGTGAGGTGACCAACCAAGTGGCGATGCGCGGAGCGGCCGAGTAGTGATGAGGTGACCAACCGAGTGGCGACGCGCGGAGCGTCCGACTGGTGATGAGGCGACCAACCATGTTGCGACGTGCGGGGCAACCGAATGGTGATGAGGTGACCAATCAAGTCGCGACGCGCGGAGCGGCCGAGTGGTTATGAGGTGACCAACCGAGTAGCGACGCCCGGAGCGGCCGAACGGCGATGAGGTGACCAACCGAGTGGTGATGAGGTGACCAATCAAGTAGCAACGGACGGAGCGGCCGAAAGGATATGAGGTGACCAACCGAGTGGCGACGCCCGGAGCGGCCGAATGGCGGTGAGGTGATCAACCAAGTGGCGATGCGCGGAGCGTCCGAGTGGTGATGAGGCGACCAACAGAGTGGCGACGGGCGGAGCGGCCGAGTGGTGATGAGGTGACCAACCAAGTCGCGACGCGCGGAGCGGCCGAGTGGTGATGAGGTGACCAACCGAGTGGGGATGTGCGGGACGGCCGAGAGGTGATGAGGTGATCAACCGAGTGGTGACGCGCGGAGCGGCCGAGTGGTGATGAGGTGACCAAACGAGTGGGGATGCGCGGAGCGGCCGAGTCGTGATGAGGTGACCAACCGAGAGGCAACGCACGGGGCGGCCGAGTGGTGATGAGGTGACCAACCAAGTGGCGATGCCTCGTGCGGCCGAGTAGTGATGAGGTGACCAACCGAGTGGCGACGCGCGGAGCGGCCAGGTCGGGATGAGGTGACCAACCGAGTGGCGACGCGCGGAGCGGCCGGGTGGTGATGAGGTGACCAACCAACTGGCGACGCGCGGAGCGGCCGAGTGGTGATGAGGTGACCAACCGAGTGGCGACGCGTGGGGCGGCAGAGAGGTGAAGAGGCGATCAACCGAGTGGCGACGAGCGGAGCGGTCGAGTGGTGATGAGGTGACCAACCGAGAGGCGATGCGCAGGGTGACCGAGTGATGATGAGGTGACCAACCGAGTGGCGACGCGAGGAGCAGCCGAATGGTTATGAGGTGACCAACCGAATGGCGACGCGCAGAGCGGCCGAATGGTGATGAGGTGACCAACCAAGTGACGACGCGCGGAGTAGCCGAATGGTTATGAGGTGACCAACGGAGTGGCGACGCACGGAGCGGCCTAATGGTGATGAGGGGACCAACCGAGTGGCGACACGCGGAGCGTCCGAGTGGTGATGAGGCGACCAACCGAGTGGCGACGGGCGGAGCGGCCGAGTGGTGATGAGGTGACCAACCAAGTGGCGACGCGCGGAGCGGCCGAGTGGTGATGAGGTGACCAACCGAGTGGGGATGCGCGGGGCGGCCGAGAGGTGATGAGGTGATCAACCGAGTGGTGACGCGCGGAGCGGCCGATTGGTGATGAGGTGACCAACCGAGAGGCGACGTGCGGGGCAACCAAATGGTGATGAGGTGACCAATCAAGTCGCGACGCGCGGAGCGGCCGCGTGGTTATAAGGTGACCAACCGAGTGGCGACTCCCGGAGCGGCCGAACGGCGATGAGGTGACCAACCGAGTGGCAACGCGCGGAGCGGCCGAGTGATGATGAGGTGGCCAACCGAGTGGCGACGCACGGGGCGGTCGAGTGGTGATGAGTTGATCAACCGAGTGATGACGCGCGGAGCGGCCGAGTGGTGATGAGGTGACCAACCGAGTGGCGACGCACGGGGCGGCCGAGTGGTGATGAGTTGATCAACCGAGTGATGACGCGCGGAGCGGCCGAGTGGTGATGAGGTGACCAACCGAGAGGCGACGTGCGGGGCGGCCGAATGGTGATAAGGTGACCAATCAAGTAGCGACGCAGGGAGCGGCCGAAAGGATATGAGGTGACCAACCGAGTGGCGACGCCCGGAGCGGCCGAACGGCGGTGAGGTGATCAACCAAGTGGCGATGCGCGGAGCGGCCGAGTAGTGATGAGGTGACCAACCGAGTGGCGACGCGCGGAGCGTCCGAGTGGTGATGAGGCGACCAACCAAGTTGCGACGTGCGGGGCAACCGAATGGTGATGAGGTGACCAATCAAGTCGCGACGCGCGGAGCGGCCAAGTGGTTATGAGGTGACCAACCGAGTGGCGACGCCCGGAGCGGCCGAACGGCGATGAGGTGACCAACCGAGTGGTGATGAGGTGACCAATCAAGTAGCGACGCGTGGAGCGGCCGAGTGGTGATGAGGTGACCAACCAAGTGGCGACGCGCGGAGCGGCCGAGTGGTGATGAGGTGACCAACCAAGTGGCGACGCGCGGAGCGGCCGAGTGGTCATGAGGTGACCAACCGAGTGGGGATGCGCGGGACGGCCGAGAGGTGATGAGGTGATCAACCGAGTGGTGACGCGCGGACCGGCCGAGTGGTGATGAGGTGACCAAACGAGTGGGGATGCGCGGAGCGGCCGAGTCGTGATGAGGTGACCAACCGAGTGGCGACACGCGGAGCAGTCGAGTGACGATGAGGCGATCAACCGAGTGACGACGCGCGGAGCGGTCGAGTGGTGATGAGGTGACCAACCGAGTGGGAACGCCTGGGCGGCCGAGTGGTGACGAGGTGACCAACCGAGTGGCGATGCGCAGAGAGGCGGAGTGGTGATGAGGTGACCAACCGAGAGGCGACGTGCGGGGCAACCGAATGGTGATGAGGTGTCCAATCAAGTCGCGATGCGCGGAGCGGCCGACTGGTTATGAGGTGACCAACCGAGTAGCGACGCCCGGAGCGGCCGAACGGCGATGAGGTGACCAACCGAGTGGCGACGCGCGGAGCAGCCCCAGTGGTGATGAGGTGACCAACCTAGTTGCGACGTGCGGAGCGGCCGAGTGATGATGAGGTGGCCAACCAAGTGGCGACGCGCGGAGCGCCCGAGTGGTGATGAGGTGACCAACCTCGTTGCGACGTGCGGAGCGGCCGAGTGATGATGAGGTGACCAACCGAGTGGCGACGCGCAGAGCGGCCGAATGGTGATGAGGGGACCCACCGAGTGGCGACACGCGGAGCATCCGAGTGGTGATGAGACGACCAACCGAGTGGCGACGGGCGGAGCGGCCGAGTGGTGATGAGGTGACCAACCAAGTCGCGACGCGCGGAGTGGCCGAGTGGTGATGAGGTGACCAACCAAGTGGCGACGCGCGGAGCGGCCGAGTGGAGATGAGGTGACCAACCGAGTGGGGATGCGCGGGGCGGCCGAGCGGTGATGAGGTGATCAACCGAGTGGTGACGCGCGGAGCGGCCGAGTGGTGATGAGGTGACAAACCGAGAGGCGACGTGCGGGGCAACCGAATGGTGATGAGGTGACCAATCAAGTCGCGACGCGGGGAGCGGCCGAGTGGTTATGAGGTGACCAACCGAGTGGCGACACCCGGAGCGGCCGAACAGCAATGAGGTCACCAACCGAGTGGCGACGCGCGGAGCAGCCCCAGTGGTGATGAGGTGACCAACCTAGTTGCGACATGCGGAGCGGCCGAGTGATGATGAGGTGGCCAACCAAGTGGCGACGCGCGGAGCGCCCGAGTGGTGATGAGGTGACCAACCTAGTTGCGACGTGCGGAGCGGCCGAGTGATGATGAGGTGGCCAACCGAGTGGCGACGCGCGGGGCGGCCGAGTGGTGATGAGTTGATCAACCGAGTGATGACGCGCGGAGCGGCCGAGTGGTGATGAAGTGACCAACCGAGAGGCGACGTGCGGGGCGGACGAATGGTGATGAGGTGACCAATCAAGCAGCGACGCACGGAGCGGCCGAAAGGATATGAGGTGACCAACCGAGTGGCGACGCCCGGAGCGGCCGAACGGCGGTGAGGTGACCAACCAAGTGGCGATGCGCGGAGTGGCCGAGTAGTGATGAGGTGACCAACCGAGTGGCGACGCACGGAGCGGCCAGGTCATGATCAGGTGACCGACCGAGTGGCGATGCGCGGAGCGGCCGGGGGGTGACCAGGTGACCAACCAAGTGGTGACGCGTGGAGCGGCCGAGTTGTGATGAGGTGACCAACTGAGTGACGACGAATGGAGCGGCCGCGTGGTGATGAGGTGACCAACCAAGTGGCGACGCGCGGAGCGGCCGAGTGGTGATGAGGTGACCAACCGAGAGGCAACGCGCGGGGCGGCCGAGTGGTGATGAGGTGACCAACCAAGTGGCGATGCCTCGTGCGGCCGAGTAGTGATGAGGTGACCAACCGAGTGGCGACGCGCGGAGCGGCCAGGTCAGGATGAGGTGACCAACCGAGTAGCGACGCGCGGAGCGGCCGGGTGGTGATGAGGTGACCAACCAACTGGCGACACGCGGAGCGGCCGAGTGGTGATGAGGTGACCAACCGAGTGGCGACGCGTGGGGCGGCATAGAGGTGAAGAGGCGATCAACCGAGTGGCGACGAGCGGAGCGGTCGAGTGGTGGTAAGGTGACCAACCGAGAGGCGATGCGCAGGATGACGGAGTGATGATGAGGTGACCAACCGAGTGGCGACGCGCGGAGCAGCCGAATGGTTATGAGGTGACCAACCGAATGGCGACGCGCAGAGCGGCCGAATGGTGATGAGGTGACCAACCAAGTGACGACGCGCGGGGCGGCCGAGTGGTGATGAGGTGACCAACCAAGTGGCGATGCCTCGTGCGGCCGAGTAGTGATGAGGTGACCAACCGAGAGGCAACGCGCGGGGCGGCCGAGTGGTGATGAGGTGACCAACCAAGTGGCGACGGGCGGAGCGGCCGAGTGGTGATGAGGTGACCAACCAAGTTGCGACGCGCGGAGCGGCCGAGTGGTGATGAGGTGACCGACCAAGTGGCGACGCGCGGAGCGGCCGAGTGGTGATGAGGTGACCAACCGAGTAGGGATGCGCGGGGCGGCCGAGAGGTGATGAGGTGATCAACCGAGTGGTGACGCGCGGAGCGGCCGATTGGTGATGAGGTGACCAACCGAGAGGCGACGTGCGGGGCAACCAAATGGTGATGAGGTGACCAATCAAGTCGCGACGCGCGGAGCGGCCGAGTGGTTATGAGGTGACCAACCAAGTGGCGACTCCCGGAGCGGCCGAACGGCGATGAGGTGACCAACCGAGTGGCAATGCGCGGAGCGGCCGAGTGATGATGAGGTGGCCAACCGAGTGGCGACGCGCGGGGCGGCCGAGTGGTGATGAGTTGATCAACCGAGTGATGACGCGCGGAGTGGCCGAGTGGTGATGAGGTGACCAACCGAGAGGCGACGTGCGGGGCGGCCGAATGGTGATAAGGTGACCAATCAAGTAGCGACACACGGAGCGGCCGAAAGGATATGAGGTGACCAACCGAGTGGCGACGCCCGGAGCGGCCGAACAGCGGTGAGGTGACCAACCAAGTGGCGATGCGCGGAGCGGCCGAGTAGTGATGAGGTGACCAACCGAGTGGCGACGCGCGGAGCGTCCGACTGGTGATGAGGCGACCAACCATGTTGCGACGTGCGGGGCAACCGAATGGTGATGAGGTGACCAATCAAGTCGCGACGCGCGGAGCGGCCGAGTGGTTATGAGGTGACCAACCGAGTAGCGACGCCCGGAGCGGCCGAACAGCGATGAGGTGACCAACCGAGTGGTGATGAGGTGACCAATCAAGTAGCAACGGACGGAGCGGCCGAAAGGATATGAGGTGACCAACCGAGTGGCGACGCCCGGAGCGGCCGAATGGCGGTGAGGTGATCAACCAAGTGGCGATGCGCGGAGCGTCCGAGTGGTGATGAGGCGACCAACAGAGTGGCGACGGGCGGAGCGGCCGAGTGGTGATGAGGTGACCAACCAAGTCGCGACGCGCGGAGCGGCCGAGTGGTGATGAGGTGACCAACCGAGTGGGGATGTGCGGGACGGCCGAGAGGTGATGAGGTGATCAACCGAGTGGTGACGCGCGGAGCGGCCGAGTGGTGATGAGGTGACCAAACGAGTGGGGATGCGCGGAGCGGCCGAGTCGTGATGAGGTGACCAACCGAGTGGCGACGCGCGGAGCAGTCGAGTGACGATGAGGCGATCAACCGAGTGACGACGCGCGGAGCGGCCGAGTGGTGATGAGGTGACCAACCGAGTGGCGACGCCCGGGCGGCCGAGTGGTGACGAGGTGACCAACCGAGTGGCGATGCGCAGAGAGGCCGAGTGGTGATGAGGTGACCAACCGAGAGGCGACGTGCGGGGCAACCGAATGGTGATGAGGTGACCAATCAAGTCACGACGCGCGGAGCGGACGACTGGTTATGAGGTGACCAACCGAGTGGCGACGCCCGGAGCGGCCGAACGGCGATGAGGTGACCAACCGAGTGGCGACGCGCGGAGCAGCCCCAGTGGTGATGAGGTGACCAACCTAGTTGCGACGTGCGGAGCGGCCGAGTGATGATGAGGTGGCCAACCAAGTGGCGACGCGCAGAGCGCCCGAGTGGTGATGAGGTGACCAACCTCGTTGCGACGTGCGGAGCGGCCGAGTGATGATGAGGTGACCAACCGAGTGGCGACGCGCAGAGCGGCCGAATGGTGATGAGGGGACCCACCGAGTGGCGACACGCCGAGCGTCCGAGTGGTGATGAGGCGACCAACCGAGTGGCGACGGGCGGAGCGGCCAAGTGGTGATGAGGTGACCAACCAAGTCGCGGCGCGCGGAGTGGCCGAGTGGTGATGAGGTGACCAACCAAGTGGCGACGCGCGGAGCGGCCGAGTGGAGATGAGGTGACCAACCGAGTGGGGATGCGCGGGGCGGCCGAGAGGTGATGAGGTGATCAACCGAGTGGTGACGCGCGGAGCGGCCGAGTGGTGCTGAGGTGACCAACCGAGAGGCGACGTGCGGGGCAACCGAATGGTGATGAGGTGACCAATCAAGTCGCGACGCGCGGAGCGGCCGAGTGGTTATGAGGTGACCAACTGAGTGGCGACGCCCGGAGCGGCCGAACGGCGATGAGGTCACCAACCGAGTGGCGACGCGCGGAGCAGCCCCAGTGGTGATGAGGTGACCAACCTAGTTGCGACATGCGGAGCGGTCGAGTGATGATGAGGTGGCCAACCAAGTGGCGACGCGCGGAGCGCCCGAGTGGTGATGAGGTGACCAACCTAGTTGCGACGTGCGGAGCGGCCGAGTAATGATGAGGTGGCCAACCGAGTGGCGACGCGCGGGGCGGCCGAGTGGTGATGAGTTGATCAACCGAGTGATGACGCGCGGAGCGGCCGAGTGGTGATGAGGTGACCAACCGAGAGGCGACGTGCGGGGCAGCCGAATGGTGATGAGGTGACCAATCAAGCAGCGACGCACGGAGCGGCCGAAAGGATATGAGGTGACCAACCGAGTGGCGACGCCCGGAGCGGCCGAACGGCGGTGAGGTGACCAACCAAGTGGCGATGCGCGGAGTGGCCGAGTAGTGATGAGGTGACCAACCAAGTGGCGACGCACGGAGCGGCCAGGTCGTGATGAGGTGACCAACCGAGTGGGGATGCGCGGAGCGGCCGAGTCGTGATGAGGTGACCAACCGAGTGGCGACGCGCGGAGCAGTCGAGTGACGATGAGGCGATCAACCGAGTGACGACGCGCGGAGCGGCCGAGTGGTGATGAGGTGACCAACCGAGTGGCGACGCCCGGGAGGCCGAGTGGTGACGAGGTGACCAACCGAGTGGCGATGCGCAGAGAGGCCGAGTGGTGATGAGGTGACCAACCGAGAGGCGACGTGCGGGGCAACCGAATGGTGATGAGGTGACCAATCAAGTCGCGACGCGCGGAGCGGACGACTGGTTATGAGGTGACCAACCGAGTGGCGACGCCCGGAGCGGCCGAACGGCGATGACGTGACCAACCGAGTGGCGACGCGCGGAGCAGCCCCAGTGGTGATGAGGTGACCAACCTAGTTGCGACGTGCGGAGCGGCCGAGTGATGATGAGGTGGCCAACCAAGTGGCGACGCGCGGAGCGCCCGAGTGGTGATGAGGTGACCAACCTCGTTGCGACGTGCGGAGCGGCCGAGTGATGATGAGGTGACCAACCGAGTGGCGACGCGCAGAGCGGCCGAATGGTGATGAGGGGACCCACCGACTGGCAACACGCGGAGCGTCCGAGTGGTGATGAGGCGACCAACCGAGTGGCGACGGGCAGAGCGGCCGAGTGGTGATGAGGTGACCAACCAAGTCGCGACGCGCGGAGTGGCTGAGTGGTGATGAGGTGACCAACCAAGTGGCGACGCGCGGAGCGGCCGAGTGGAGATGAGGTGACCAACCGAGTGGGGATGCGCGGGGCGGCCGAGAGGTGATGAGGTGATCAACCGAGTGGTGACGCGCGGAGCGGCCGAGTGGTGATGAGGTGACCAACCGAGAGGCGACGTGCGGGGCAACCGAATGGTGATGAGGTGACCAATCAAGTCGCGACGCGCGGAGCGGCCGAGTGGTTATGAGGTGACCAACCGAGTGGCGACGCCCGGAGCGGCCGAACGGCGATGAGGTCACCAACCGAGTGGCGACGCGCGGAGCAGCCCCAGTGGTGATGAGGTGACCAACCTAGTTGTGACATGCGGAGCGGCCGAGTGATGATGAGGTGGCCAGCCAAGTGGCGACGCGCGGAGCGCCTGAGTGGTGATGAGGTGACCAACCTAGTTGCGATGTGCGGAGCGGCCGAGTGATGATGAGGTGGCCAACCGAGTGGCGACGCGCGGGGCGGCCGAGTGGTGATGAGTTGATCAACCAAGTGATGATGCGCGGAGCGGCCGAGTGGTGATGAGGTGACCAACCGAGAGGCGACGCCCGGAGCGGCCGAACGGCGGTGAGGTGACCAACGAAGTGGCGATGCGCGGAGTGGCCGAGTAGTGATGAGGTGACCAACCGAGTGGCGACGCACGGAGCGGCCAGGTCGTGATGAGGTGACCAACCGAGTGGCGATGCGCGGAGCGGCCGGGTGGTGACGAGGTGACCAACCAAGAGGTGACGCGTGGAGGGGCCGAGTGGTGATGAGGTGACCAACTGAGTGACGATGAATGGAGCGGCCGCGTGGTGATGAGGTGACCAACCGAGAGGCAACGCGCGGGGCGGCCGAGTGGTGATGAGGTGACCAACCAAGTGGCGACGCCCCGTGCGACCGAGTAGTGATGAGGTGACCAACCGAGTGGCGACGCGCGGAGCGGCCAGGTCGTGATGAGGTGACCAACCGAGTGGCGACGCGCGGAGCGGCCGGGTGGTGATGAGGTGACCAACCAACTGGCGACGCGCGGAGCGGCCGAGTGGTGATGAGGTGACCAACCGAGTGGCGACGCGTGGGGCGGCAGAGAGGTGAAGAGGCGATCAACCGAGTGGCGACGAGCGGAGCGGTCGAGTGGTGATGAGGTGACCAACCGAGAGGCGATGCGCAGGGCGACCGAGTGATGATGAGGTGACCAACCGAGTGGCGACGCGCGGAGCAGCCGAATGGTTATGAGGTGACCAACCGAATGGCGACGCGTAGAGCGGCCGAATGGTGATGAGGTGACCAACCGAGTGGCGACGGGCGGAGCGTCCGAGTGGTGGTGAGGCGACCAACCGAGTAGCGATGGGCGGAGCGGCCGAGTGGTGATGAGGTGACCAACCGAGTGGCGACGCGCGGAGCGGCCGAGTGGTGATGAGGTAACCAACCGAGAGGCACCGCGTGGGGCGGCCGAGTGGTGATGACGTGACCAATCAAGTAGCGACGCGTGGAGCGGCTGAATGGTTATGTGGTGACCAACAGCGTGGCGAGGCCCCCGAGTGGCGAAGCGCAGAGCGGCCGAGTGGTGATGAGGTGACCAACCGAGAGGCAACGCGCGGGGCGGCCGAGTGGTGATGAGGCGACAAACCAATTGGCGAGGCGCGAAGCGGCCAGTGGGGATGAGGTGACCAACCGAGTGGCGGTGCGCGGAGCGGCCGAGTGGTGATGAGGTGACCAATCGAGTGGCGACGCGCGGAGCGGCCGAGTGGTGATGAGGTGACCAACCGAGTGGTGACGCGTGGGGCGGCAGAGAGGTGACGAGGCGATCAACCAAGTGGTGATGAGCGGAGCGGTCGAGTGCTGATGAGGTGACCAACCTAGAGGCGACGGGCGAAGTGGCCGAGTGGTGATGAGGTGACCAACCGAGTGGCGATGCCCGGGAGGCAGAGTGGTGATGAGGAGACCAACCGAGAGGCGACGTGCGGGGCGGCCGAATGGTGATGAGGTGACCAATCAAGCAGCGACTCACGAAGCGGCCGAAAGGATATGAGGTGACCAACCGAGTGGCGACGCCCGGAGCGGCCGAACGGCGGTGAGGTGACCAACCAAGTGGCGATGCGCGGAGTGGCCGAGTAGTGATGAGGTGACCAACCGAGTGGCGACGCACGGAGTGGCCAGGTCGTGATGAGGTGACCAACCGAGTGGGGATGTGCGGAGCGGCCGAGTCGTGATGAGGTGACCAACCGAGTGGCGACGCACGGAGCAGTCGAGTGACGATGAGGCGATCAACCGAGTGACGACGCGCGGAGCGGCCGAGTGGTGATGAGGTGACCAACCGAGTGGCGACGCCCGGGAGGCCGAGTGGTGACGAGGTGACCAACCGAGTGGCGATGCGCAGAGAGGCCGAGTGGTGATGAGGTGACCAACCGAGAGGCGACGTGCGGGGCAACCGAATGGTGATGAGGTGACCAATCAAGTCGCGACGCGCGGAGCGGACGACTGGTTATGAGGTGACCAACCGAGTGGCGACGCCCGGAGTGGCCGAACGGCGATGAGGTGACCAACCGAGTGGCGACGCGCGGAGCAGCCCCAGTGGTGATGAGGTGACCAACCGAGTGGCGACGGGCGGAGCGTCCGAGTGGTGGTGAGGCGACCAACCGAGTAGCGATGGGCGGAGCGGCCGAGTGGTGATGAGGTGACCAACCGAGTGGCGACGCGCGGAGCGGCCGAGTGGTGATGAGGTAACCAACCGAGAGGCACCGCGCGGGGCGGCCGAGTGGTGATGACGTGACCAATCAAGTAGCGACGCGTGGAGCGGCTGAATGGTTATGTGGTGACCAACAGCGTGGCGAGGCCCCCGAGTGGCGAAGCGCAGAGCGGCCGAGTGGTGATGAGGTGACCAACCGAGAGGCAACGCGCGGGGCGGCCGAGTGGTGATGAGGCGACAAACCAATTGGCGAGGCGCGAAGCGGCCAGTGGTGATGAGGTGACCAACCGAGTGGCAGTGCGCGGAGCGGCCGAGTGGTGATGAGGTGACCAATCGAGTGGCGACGCGCGGAGCGGCCGAGTGGTGATGAGGTGACCAACCGAGTGGTGACGCGTGGGGCGGCAGAGAGGTGACGAGGCGATCAACCAAGTGGTGATGAGCGGAGCGGTCGAGTGCTGATGAGGTGACCAACCTAGAGGCGACGGGCGAAGTGGCCGAGTGGTGATGAGGTGACCAACCAAGTGGCGATGCCCGGGAGGCAGAGTGGTGATGAGGAGACCAACCGAGAGGCGACGTGCGGGGCGGCCGAATGGTGATGAGGTGACCAATCAAGCAGCGACTCACGAAGCGGCCGAAAGGATATGAGGTGACCAACCGAGTGGCGACGCCCGGAGCGGCCGAACGGCGGTGAGGTGACCAACCAAGTGGCGATGCGCGGAGTGGCCGAGTAGTGATGAGGTGACCAACCGAGTGGCGACGCACGGAGTGGCCAGGTCGTGATGAGGTGACCAACCGAGTGGGGATGCGCGGAGCGGCCGAGTCGTGATGAGGTGACCAACGGAGTGGCGACGCACGGAGCAGTCGAGTGACGATGAGGCGATCAACCGAGTGACGATGCGCGGAGCGGCCGAGTGGTGATGAGGTGACCAACCGAGTGGCGACGCCCGGGAGGCCGAGTGGTGACGAGGTGACCAACCGAGTGGCGATGCGCAGAGAGGCCGAGTGGTGATGAGGTGACCAACCGAGAGGCGACGTGCGGGGCAACCGAATGGTGATGAGGTGACCAATCAAGTCGCGACGCGCGGAGCGGACGACTGGTTATGAGGTGACCAACCGAGTGGCGACGCCCGGAGCGGCCGAACGGCGATGAGGTGACCAACCGAGTGGCGACGCGCGGAGCAGCCCCAGTGGTGATGAGGTGACCAACCTAGTTGCGACGTGCGGAGCGGCCGAGTGATGATGAGGTGGCCAACCAAGTGGCGACGCGCGGAGCGCCCGAGTGGTGATGAGGTGACCAACCTCGTTGCGACGTGCGGAGCGGCCGAGTGATGATGAGGTGACCAACCGAGTGGCGACGCGCAGAGCGGCCGAATGGTGATGAGGGGACCCACCGACTGGCGACACGCGGAGCGTCTGAGTGGTGATGAGGCGACCAACCGAGTGGCGACGGGCAGAGCGGCCGAGTGGTGATGAGGTGACCAACCAAGTCGCGACGCGCGGAGTGGCTGAGTGGTGATGAGGTGACCAACCAAGTGGCAACGCGCGGAGCGGCCGAGTGGAGATGAGGTGACCAACCGAGTGGGGATGCGCGGGGCGGCCGAGAGGTGATGAGGTGATCAACCGAGTGGTGACGCGCAGAGCGGCCGAGTGGTGATGAGGTGACCAACCGAGAGGCGACGTGCGGGGCAACCGAATGGTGATGAGGTGACCAATCAAGTCGCGACGCGCGGAGCGGCCGAGTGGTTATGAGGTGACCACCGAGTGGCGACGCCCGGAGCGGCCGAACGGCGATGAGGTCACCAACCGAGTGGCGACGCCCGAAGCAGCCCCAGTGGTGATGAGGTGACCAACCTAGTTGCGACATGCGGAGCGGCCGAGTGATGATGAGGTGGCCAACCAAGTGGCGACGCGCGGAGCGCCCGAGTGGTGATGAGGTGACCAACCTAGTTGCGACGTGCGGAGCGGCCGAGTGATGATGAGGTGGCCAACCGAGTGGCGACGCGCGGGGCGGCCGAGTGGTGATGAGTTGATCAACCGAGTGATGACGCGCGGAGCGGCCGAGTGGTGATGAGGTGACCAACCGAGAGGCGACGCCCGGAGCGGCCGAACGGCGGTGAGGTGACCAACCAAGTGGCGATGCGCGGAGTGGCCAAGTAGTGATGAGGTGACCAACCGAGTGGCGACGCACGGAGCGGCCAGGTCGTGATGAGGTGACCAACCGAGTGGCGATGCGCGGAGCGGCCGGGTGGTGACGAGGTGACCAACCAAGTGGTCACGCGTGGAGCGGCCGAGTGGTGATGAGGTGACCAACTGAGTGACGACGAATGGAGCGGCCGCGTGGTGATGAGGTGACCAACCGAGAGGCAACGCGCGGGGCGGCCGAGTGGTGATGAGGTGACCAACCAAGTGGCGACGCCTCGTGCGACCGAGTAGTGATGAGGTGACCAACCGAGTGGCGACGCGCGGAGCGGCCAGGTCGTGATGAGGTGACCAACCGAGTGGCGACGCGCGGAGCGGCCGGGTGGTGATGAGGTGACCAACCAACTGGCGACGCGCGGAGCGGCCGAGTGGTGATGAGGTGACCAACCGAGTGGCGACACGTGGGGCGGCAGAGAGGTGAAGAGGCGATCAACCGAGTGG
Source organism: Triticum monococcum (assembly GCA_034509565.1). Lineage (NCBI taxonomy): Eukaryota > Viridiplantae > Streptophyta > Magnoliopsida > Poales > Poaceae > Triticum > Triticum monococcum. The sequence goes on from CM067843.1 coordinate 249,064,134, forward strand.
CGACGAGCGGAGCGGTCGAGTGGTGATGAGGTGACCAACCGAGAGGCGATGCGCAGGGCGACCGAGTGATGATGAGGTGACCAACCGAGTGGCGACGCACGGAGCAGCCGAATGGTTATGAGGTGACCAACCGAATGGCGACGCGCAGAGCGGCCGAATGGTGATGAGGTGACCAACCGAGTGGCGACGGGCGGAGCGTCCGAGTGGTGGTGAGGCGACCAACCGAGTAGCGATGGGCGGAGCGGCCGAGTGGTGATGAGGTGACCAACCGAGTGGCGACGCGCGGAGCGGCCGAGTGGTGATGAGGTAACCAACCGAGAGGCACCGCGCGGGGCGGCCGAGTGGTGATGACGTGACCAATCAAGTAGCGACGCGTGGAGCGGCTGAATGGTTATGTGGTGACCAACAGCGTGGCGAGGCCCCCGAGTGGCGAAGCGCAGAGCGGCCGAGTGGTGATGAGGTGACCAACCGAGAGGCAACGCGCGGGGCGGCCAAGTGGTGATGAGGCGACAAACCAATTGGCGAGGCGCGAAGCGGCCAGTGGGGATGAGGTGACCAACCGAGTGGCGGTGCGCGGAGCGGCCGAGTGGTGATGAGGTGACCAATCGAGTGGCGACCCGCGGAGCGGCCGAGTGGTGATGAGGTGACCAACCGAGTGGTGACGCGTGGGGCGGCAGAGAGGTGACGAGGCGATCAACCAAGTGGTGATGAGCGGAGCGGTCGAGTGCTGATGAGGTGACCAACCTAGAGGCGACGGGCGAAGTGGCCGAGTGGTGATGAGGTGACCAACCGAGTGGCGATGCCCGGGAGGCAGAGTGGTGATGAGGTGACCAACCGAGAGGCGACGTGCGGGGCGGCCGAATGGTGATGAGGTGACCAATCAAGCAGCGACTCACGGAGCGGCCGAAAGGATATGAGGTGACCAACCGAGTGGCGACGCCCGGAGCGGCCGAACGGCGGTGAGGTGACCAACCAAGTGGCGATGCGCGGAGTGGCCGAGTAGTGATGAGGTGACCAACCGAGTGGCGACGCACGGAGCGGCCAGGTCGTGATGAGGTGACCAACCGAGTGGGGATGCGCGGAGCGGCCGAGTCGTGATGAGGTGACCAACCGAGTGGCGACGCGCGGAGCAGTCGAGTGAGGATGAGGCGATCAACCGAGTGACGACGCGCGGAGCGGCCGAGTGGTGATGAGGTGACCAACCGAGTGGCGACGCCCGGGAGGCCGAGTGGTGACGAGGTGACCAACCGAGTGGCGATGCGCAGAGAGGCCGAGTGGTGATGAGGTGACCAACCGAGAGGCGACGTGCGGGGCAACCGAATGGTGATGAGGTGACCAATCAAGTCGCGACGCGCGGAGCGGACGACTGGTTATGAGGTGACCAACCGAGTGGCGACGCCCGGAGCGGCCGAACGGCGATGAGGTGACCAACCGAGTGGCGACGCGCGGAGCAGCCCAGTGGTGATGAGGTGACCAACCTAGTTGCGACGTGCGGAGCGGCCAAGTGATGATGAGGTGGCCAACCAAGTGGCGACGCGCGGAGCGCCCGAGTGGTGATGAGGTGACCAACCTCGTTGCGACGTGCGGAGCGGCCGAGTGATGATGAGGTGACCAACCGAGTGGCGACGCGCAGAGCGGCCGAATGGTGATGAGGGGACCCACCGACTGGCGACACGCGGAGCGTCCGAGTGGTGATGAGGCGACCAACCGAGTGGCGACGGGCAGAGCGGCCGAGTGGTGATGTGGTGACCAACCAAGTCACGACGCGCGGAGTGGCTGAGTGGTGATGAGGTGACCAACCAAGTGGCGACGCGCGGAGCGGCCGAGTGGAGATGAGGTGACCAACCGAGCGGGGATGCGCGGGGCGGCCGAGAGGTGATGAGGTGATCAACCGAGTGGTGACGCGCGGAGCGGCCGAGTGGTGATGAGGTGACCAACCGAGAGGCGACGTGCGGGGCAACCGAATGGTGATGAGGTGACCAATCAAGTCGCGACGCGCGGAGCGGCCGAGTGGTTATGAGGTGACCAACCGAGTGGCGACGCCCGGAGCGGCCGAACGGCGATGAGGTCACCAACCGAGTGGCGACGCCCGGAGCAGCCCCAGTGGTGATGAGGTGACCAACCTAGTTGCGACATGCGGAGCGGCCGAGTGACGATGAGGTGGCCAACCAAGTGGCGACGCGCGGAGCGCCCGAGTGGTGATGAGGTGACCAACCTAGTTGCGACGTGCGGAGCGGCCGAGTGATGATGAGGTGGCCAACCGAGTGGCGACGCGCGGGGCGGCCGAGTGGTGATGAGTTGATCAACCGAGTGATGACGCGCGGAGCGGCCGAGTGGTGATGAGGTGACCAACCGAGAGGCGACGCCCGGAGCGGCCGAACGGCGGTGAGGTGACCAACCATGTGGCGATGCGCGGAGTGGCCGAGTAGTGATGAGGTGACCAACCGAGTGGCGACGCACGGAGCGGCCAGGTCGTGATGAGGTGACCAACCGAGTGGCGATGCGCGGAGCGGCCGGGTGGTGACGAGGTGACCAACCAAGTGGTGACGCGTGGAGCGGCCGAGTGGTGATGAGGTGACCAACTGAGTGACGACGAATGGAGCGGCCGCGTGGTGATGAGGTGACCAACCGAGAGGCAACGCGCGGGGCGGCCGAGTGGTGATGAGGTGACCAACCAAGTGGCGACGCCTCGTGCGACCGAGTAGTGATGAGGTGACCAACCGAGTGGCGACGCGCGGAGCGGCCAGGTCGTGATGAGGTGACCAACCGAGTGGCGACGCGCGGAGCGGCCGGGTGGTGATGAGGTGACCAACCAACTGGCGACGCGCGGAGCGGCCGAGTGGTGATGAGGTGACCAACCGAGTGGCGACGCGTGGGGCGGCAGAGAGGTGAAGAGGCGATCAACCGAGTGGCGACGAGCGGAGCGGTCGAGTGGTGATGAGGTGACCAACCGAGAGGCGATGCGCAGGGCGACCGAGTGATGATGAGGTGACCAACCGAGTGGCGACGCGCGGAGCAGCCGAATGGTTATGAGGTGACCAACCGAATGGCGACGCGCAGAGCGGCCTTGTGGTGATGAGGTGACCAACCGAGTGGCGACGGGCGGAGCGTCCGAGTGGTGGTGAGGCGACCAACCGAGTAGCGATGGGCGGAGCGGCCGAGTGGTGATGAGGTGACCAACCGAGTGGCGACGCGCGGAGCGGCCGAGTGGTGATGAGGTAACCAACCGAGAGGCACCGCGCGGGGCGGCCGAGTGGTGATGACGTGACCAATCAAGGAGCGACGCGTGGAGCGGCTGAATGGTTATGTGGTGACCAACAGCGTGGCGAGGCCCCCGAGTGGCGAAGCGCAGAGCGGCCGAGTGGTGATGAGGTGACCAACCGAGAGGCAACGCGCGGGGCGGCCGAGTGGTGATGAGGCGACAAACCAATTGGCGAGGCGCGAAGCGGCCAGTGGGGATGAGGTGACCAACCGAGTGGCGGTGCGCGGAGCGGCCGAGTGGTGATGAGGTGACCAATCGAGTGGCGACGCGCGGAGCGGCCGAGTGGTGATGAGGTGACCAACCGAGTGGTGACGCGTGGGGCGGCAGAGAGGTGACGAGGCGATCAACCAACTGGTGATGAGCGGAGCGGTCGAGTGCTGATGAGGTGACCAACCTAGAGGCGACGGGCGAAGTGGCCGAGTGGTGATGAGGTGACCAACCGAGTGGCGATGCCCGGGAGGCAGAGTGGTGATGAGGTGACCAACCGAGAGGTGATGTGCGGGGCGGCCGAATGGTGATGAGGTGACCAATCAAGCAGCGACTCACGGAGCGGCCGAAAGGATATGAGGTGACCAACCGAGTGGCGACGCCCGGAGCGGCCGAACGGCGGTGAGGTGACCAACCAAGTGGCGATGCGCGGAGTGGCCGAGTAGTGATGAGGTGACCAACCGAGTGGCGACGCACGGAGCGGCCAGGTCGTGATGAGGTGACCAACCGAGTGGGGATGCGCGGAGCGGCCGAGTCGTGATGAGGTGACCAACCGAGTGGCGACGCGCGGAGCAGTCGAGTGAGGATGAGGCGATCAACCGAGTGACGACGCGCGGAGCGGCCGAGTGGTGATGAGGTGACCAACCGAGTGGCGACGCCCGGGAGGCCGAGTGGTGACGAGGTGACCAACCGAGTGGCGATGTGCAGAGAGGCCGAGTGGTGATGAGGTGACCAACCGAGAGGCGACGTGCGGGGCAACCGAATGGTGATGAGGTTACCAATCAAGTCGCGACGCGCGGAGCGGACGACTGGTTATGAGGTGACCAACCGAGTGGCGACGCCCGGAGCGGCCGAACGGCGATGAGGTGACCAACCGAGTGGCGACGCGCGGAGCAGCCCAAGTGGTGATGAGGTGACCAACCTAGTTGCGACGTGCGGAGCGGCCGAGTGATGATGAGGTGGCCAACCAAGTGGCGACGCGAGGAGCGCCCGAGTGGTGATGAGGTGACCAACCTCGTTGCGACGTGCGGAGCGGCCGAGTGATGATGAGGTGACCAACCGAGCGGCGACGCGCAGAGCGGCCGAATGGTGATGAGGCGACCCACCGACTGGCGACACGCGGAGCGTCCGAGTGGTGATGAGGCGACCAACCGAGTGGCGACGGGCAGAGCGGCCGAGTGGTGATGAGGTGACCAACCAAGTCGCGACGCGCGGAGTGGCTGAGTGGTGATGAGGTGACCAACCAAGTGGCGACGCGCGGAGCGGCCGAGTGGAGATGAGGTGACCAACCGAGTGGGGATGCGCGGGGCGGCCGAGAGGTGATGAGGTGATCAACCGAGTGGTGACGCGCGGAGCGGCCGAGTGGTGATGAGGTGACCAACCGAGAGGCGACGTGCGGGGCAACCGAATGGTGATGAGGTGACCAATCAAGTCGCGACGCGCGGAGCGGCCGAGTGGTTATGAGGTGACCAACCGAGTGGCGACGCCCGGAGCGGCCGAACGGCGATGAGGTCACCAACCAAGTGGCGACGCCCGGAGCAGCCCCAGTGGTGATGAGGTGACCAACCAAGTCACGACGCGCGGAGTGGCTGAGTGGTGATGAGGTGACCAACCAAGTGGCGACGCGCGGAGCGGCCGAGTGGAGATGAGGTGACCAACCGAGTGGGGATGCGCGGGGCGGCCGAGAGGTGATGAGGTGATCAACCGAGTGGTGACGCGCGGAGCGGCCGAGTGGTGATGAGGTGACCAACCGAGAGGCGACGTGCGGGGCAACCGAATGGTGATGAGGTGACCAATCAAGTCGCGACGCGCGGAGCGGCCGAGTGGTTATGAGGTGACCAACCGAGTGGCGACGCCCGGAGCGGCCGAACGGCGATGAGGTCACCAACCAAGTGGCGACGCCCGGAGCAGCCCCAGTGGTGATGAGGTGACCAACCAAGTCACGACGCGCGGAGTGGCTGAGTGGTGATGAGGTGACCAACCAAGTGGCGACGCGCGGAGCGGCCGAGTGGAGATGAGGTGACCAACCGAGTGGGGATGCGCGGGGCGGCCGAGAGGTGATGAGGTGATCAACCGAGTGGTGACGCGCGGAGCGGCCGAGTGGTGATGAGGTGACCAACCGAGAGGCGACGTGCGGGGCAACCGAATGGTGATGAGGTGACCAATCAAGTCGCGATGCGCGGAGCGGCCGAGTGGTTATGAGGTGACCAACCGAGTGGCGACGCCCGGAGTGGCCGAACGGCGATGAGGTCACCAACCAAGTGGCGACGCCCGGAGCAGCCCCAGTGGTGATGAGGTGACCAACCAAGTCACGACGCGCGGAGTGGCTGAGTGGTGATGAGGTGACCAACCGAGTGGTGACGCGTGGGGCGGCAGAGAGGTGACGAGGCGATCAACCAACTGGTGATGAGCGGAGCGGTCGAGTGCTGATGAGGTGACCAACCTAGAGGCGACGGGCGAAGTGGCCGAGTGGTGATGAGGTGACCAACCGAGTGGCGATGCCCGGGAGGCAGAGTGGTGATGAGGTGACCAACCGAGAGGTGATGTGCGGGGCGGCCGAATGGTGATGAGGTGACCAATCAAGCAGCGACTCACGGAGCGGCCGAAAGGATATGAGGTGACCAACCGAGTGGCGACGCCCGGAGCGGCCGAACGGCGGTGAGGTGACCAACCAAGTGGCGATGCGCGGAGTGGCCGAGTAGTGATGAGGTGACCAACCGAGTGGCGACGCACGGAGCGGCCAGGTCGTGATGAGGTGACCAACCGAGTGGGGATGCGCGGAGCGGCCGAGTCGTGATGAGGTGACCAACCGAGTGGCGACGCGTGGAGCAGTCGAGTGAGGATGAGGCGATCAACCGAGTGACGACGCGCGGAGCGGCCGAGTGGTGATGAGGTGACCAACCGAGTGGCGACGCCCGGGAGGCCGAGTGGTGACGAGGTGACCAACCGAGTGGCGATGTGCAGAGAGGCCGAGTGGTGATGAGGTGACCAACCGAGAGGCGACGTGCGGGGCAACCGAATGGTGATGAGGTTACCAATCAAGTCGCGACGCGCGGAGCGGACGACTGGTTATGAGGTGACCAACCGAGTGGCGACGCCCGGAGCGGCCGAACGGCGATGAGGTGACCAACCGAGTGGCGACGCGCGGAGCAGCCCAAGTGGTGATGAGGTGACCAACCTAGTTGCGACGTGCGGAGCGGCCGAGTGATGATGAGGTGGCCAACCAAGTGGCGACGCGAGGAGCGCCCGAGTGGTGATGAGGTGACCAACCTCGTTGCGACGTGCGGAGCGGCCGAGTGATGATGAGGTGACCAACCGAGCGGCGACGCGCAGAGCGGCCGAATGGTGATGAGGGGACCCACCGACTGGCGACACGCGGAGCGTCCGAGTGGTGATGAGGCGACCAACCGAGTGGCGACGGGCAGAGCGGCCGAGTGGTGATGAGGTGACCAACCAAGTCGCGACGCGCGGAGTGGCTGAGTGGTGATGAGGTGACCAACCAAGTGGCGACGCGCGGAGCGGCCGAGTGGAGATGAGGTGACCAACCGAGTGGGGATGCGCGGGGCGGCCGAGAGGTGATGAGGTGATCAACCGAGTGGTGACGCGCGGAGCGGCCGAGTGGTGATGAGGTGACCAACCGAGAGGCGACGTGCGGGGCAACCGAATGGTGATGAGGTGACCAATCAAGTCGCGACGCGCGGAGCGGCCGAGTGGTTATGAGGTGACCAACCGAGTGGCGACGCCCGGAGCGGCCGAACGGCGATGAGGTCACCAACCAAGTGGCGACGCCCGGAGCAGCCCCAGTGGTGATGAGGTGACCAACCAAGTCACGACGCGCGGAGTGGCTGAGTGGTGATGAGGTGACCAACCAAGTGGCGACGCGCGGAGCGGCCGAGTGGAGATGAGGTGACCAACCGAGTGGGGATGCGCGGGGCGGCCGAGAGGTGATGAGGTGATCAACCGAGTGGTGACGCGCGGAGCGGCCGAGTGGTGATGAGGTGACCAACCGAGAGGCGACGTGCGGGGCAACCGAATGGTGATGAGGTGACCAATCAAGTCGCGACGCGCGGAGCGGCCGAGTGGTTATGAGGTGACCAACCGAGTGGCGACGCCCGGAGCGGCCGAACGGCGATGAGGTCACCAACCAAGTGGCGACGCCCGGAGCAGCCCCAGTGGTGATGAGGTGACCAACCAAGTCACGACGCGCGGAGTGGCTGAGTGGTGATGAGGTGACCAACCAAGTGGCGACGCGCGGAGCGGCCGAGTGGAGATGAGGTGACCAACCGAGTGGGGATGCGCGGGGCGGCCGAGAGGTGATGAGGTGATCAACCGAGTGGTGACGCGCGGAGCGGCCGAGTGGTGATGAGGTGACCAACCGAGAGGCGACGTGCGGGGCAACCGAATGGTGATGAGGTGACCAATCAAGTCGCGACGCGCGGAGCGGCCGAGTGGTTATGAGGTGACCAACCGAGTGGCGACGCCCGGAGCGGCCGAACGGCGATGAGGTCACCAACCAAGTGGCGACGCCCGGAGCAGCCCCAGTGGTGATGAGGTGACCAACCAAGTCACGACGCGCGGAGTGGCTGAGTGGTGATGAGGTGACCAACCAAGTGGCGACGCGCGGAGCGGCCGAGTGGAGATGAGGTGACCAACCGAGTGGGGATGCGCGGGGCGGCCGAGAGGTGATGAGGTGATCAACCGAGTGGTGACGCGCGGAGCGGCCGAGTGGTGATGAGGTGACCAACCAAGAGGCGACGTGCGGGGCAACCGAATGGTGATGAGGTGACCAATCAAGTCGCGACGCGCGGAGCGGCCGAGTGGTTATGAGGTGACCAACCGAGTGGCGACGCCCGGAGCGGCCGAACGGCGATGAGGTCACCAACCAAGTGGCGACGCCCGGAGCAGCCCCAGTGGTGATGAGGTGACCAACCAAGTCACGACGCGCGGAGTGGCTGAGTGGTGATGAGGTGACCAACCAAGTGGCGACGCGCGGAGCGGCCGAGTGGAGATGAGGTGACCAACCGAGTGGGGATGCGCGGGGCGGCCGAGAGGTGATGAGGTGATCAACCGAGTGGTGACGCGCGGAGCGGCCGAGTGGTGATGAGGTGACCAACCGAGAGGCGACGTGCGGGGCAACCGAATGGTGATGAGGTGACCAATCAAGTCGCGACGCGCGGAGCGGCCGAGTGGTTATGAGGTGACCAACCGAGTGGCGACGCCCGGAGCGGCCGAACGGCGATGAGGTCACCAACCGAGTGGCGACGCCCGGAGCAGCCCCAGTGGTGATGAGGTGACCAACCTAGTTGCGACATGCGGAGCGGCCGAGTGACGATGAGGTGGCCAACCAAGTGGCGACGCGCGGAGCGCCCGAGTGGTGATGAGGTGACCAACCTAGTTGCGACGTGCGGAGCGGCCGAGTGATGATGAGGTGGCCAACCGAGTGGCGACGCGCGGGGCGGCCGAGTGGTGATGAGTTGATCAACCGAGTGATGACGCGCGGAGCGGCCGAGTGGTGATGAGGTGACCAACCGAGAGGCGACGCCCGGAGCGGCCGAACGGCGGTGAGGTGACCAACCAAGTGGCGATGCGCGGAGTGGCCGAGTAGTGATGAGGTGACCAACCGAGTGGCGACGCACGGAGCGGCCAGGTCGTGATGAGGTGACCAACCGAGCGGCGATGCGCGGAGCGGCCGGGTGGTGACGAGGTGACCAACCAAGTGGTGACGCGTGGAGCGGCCGAGTGGTGATGAGGTGACCAACTGAGTGACGACGAATGGAGCGGCCGCGTGGTGATGAGGTGACCAACCGAGAGGCAACGCGCGGGGCGGCCGAGTGGTGATGTGGTGACCAACCAAGTGGCGACGCCTCGTGCGACCGAGTAGTGATGAGGTGACCAACCGAGTGGCGACGCGCGGAGCGGCCAGGTCGTGATGAGGTGACCAACCGAGTGGCGACGCGCGAAGCGGCCGGGTGGTGATGAGGTGACCAACCAACTGGCGACGCGCGGAGCGGCCGAGTGGTGATGAGGTGACCAACCGAGTGGCGACGCGTGGGGCGGCAGAGAGGTGAAGAGGCGATCAACCGAGTGGCGACGAGCGGAGCGGTCGAGTGGTGATGAGGTGACCAACCGAGAGGCGATGCGCAGGGCGACCGAGTGATGATGAGGTGACCAACCGAGTGGCGACGCGCGGAGCAGCCGAATGGTTATGAGGTGACCAACCGAATGGCGACGCGCAGAGCGGCCGAATGGTGATGAGGTGACCAACCGAGTGGCGACGGGCGGAGCGTCCGAGTGGTGGTGAGGCGACCAACCGAGTAGCGATGGGCGGAGCGGCCGAGTGGTGATGAGGTCACCAACCGAGTGGCGACGCGCGGAGCGGCCGAGTGGTGATGAGGTAACCAACCGAGAGGCACCGCGCGGGGCGGCCGAGTGGTGATGACGTGACCAATCAAGGAGCGACGCGTGGAGCGGCTGAATGGTTATGTGGTGACCAACAGCGTGGCGAGGCCCCCGAGTGGCGAAGCGCAGAGCGGCCGAGTGGTGATGAGGTGACCAACCGAGAGGCAACGCGCTGGGCGGCCGAGTGGTGATGAGGCGACAAACCAATTGGCGAGGCGCGAAGCGGCCAGTGGGGATGAGGTGACCAACCGAGTGGCGGTGCGCGGAGCGGCCGAGTGGTGATGAGGTGACCAATCGAGTGGCGACGCGCGGAGCGGCCGAGTGGTGATGAGGTGACCAACCGAGTGGTGACGCGTGGGGCGGCAGAGAGGTGACGAGGCGATCAACCAACTGGTGATGAGCGGAGCGGTCGAGTGCTGATGAGGTGACCAACCTAGAGGCGACGGGCGAAGTGGCCGAGTGGTGATGAGGTGACCAACCGAGTGGCGATGCCCGGGAGGCAGAGTGGTGATGAGGTGACCAACCGAGAGGCGACGTGCGGGGCGGCCGAATGGTGATGAGGTGACCAATCAAGCAGCGACTCACGGAGCGGCCGAAAGGATATGAGGTGACCAACCGAGTGGCGACGCCCGGAGCGGCCGAACGGCGGTGAGGTTACCAACCAAGTGGCGATGCGCGGAGTGGACGAGTAGTGATGAGGTGACCAACCGAGTGGCGATGCACGGAGCGGCCAGGTCGTGATGAGGTGACCAACCGAGTGGGGATGCGCGGAGCGGCCGAGTCGTGATGAGGTGACCAACCGAGTGGCGACGCGCGGAGCAGTCGAGTGAGGATGAGGCGATCAACCGAGTGATGACGCGCGGAGCGGCCGAGTGGTGATGAGGTGACCAACCGAGTGGCGACGCCCGGGAGGCCGAGTGGTGACGAGGTGACCAACCGAGTGGCGATGCGCAGAGAGGCCGAGTGGTGATGAGGTGACCAACCGAGAGGCGACGTGCGGGGCAACCGAATGGTGATGAGGTGACCAATCAAGTCGCGACGCGCGGAGCGGACGACTGGTTATGAGGTGACCAACCGAGTGGCGACGCCCGGAGCGGCCGAACGGCGATGAGGTGACCAACCGAGTGGCGACGCGCGGGGCAGCCCCAGTGGTGATGAGGTGACCAACCTAGTTGCGACGTGCGGAGCGGCCGAGTGATGATGAGGTGGCCAACCAAGTGGCGACGCGCGGAGCGCCCGAGTGGTGATGAGGTGACCAACCTCGTTGCGACGTGCGGAGCGGCCGAGTGATGATGAGGTGACCAACCGAGTGGCGACGCGCAGAGCGGCCGAATGGTGATGAGGGGACCCACCGACTGGCGACACGCGGAGCGTCCGATTGGTGATGAGGCGACCAACCGAGTGGCGACGGGCAGAGCGGCCGAGTGGTGATGAGGTGACCAACCAAGTCGCGACGCGCGGAGTGGCTGAGTGGTGATGAGGTGACCAACCAAGTGGCGACGCGCGGAGCGGCCGAGTGGAGATGAGGTGACCAACCGAGTGGGGATGCGCGGGGCGGCCGAGAGGTGATGAGGTGATCAACCGAGTGGTGACGCGCGGAGCGGCCGAGTGGTGATGAGGTGACCAACCGAGAGGCGACGTGCGGGGCAACCGAATGGTGATGAGGTGACCAATCAAGTCGCGACGCGCGGAGCGGCCGAGTGGTTATGAGGTGACCAACCGAGTGGCGACGCCCGGAGCGGCCGAACGGCGATGAGGTCACCAACCAAGTGGCGACGCCCGGAGCAGCCCCAGTGGTGATGAGGTGACCAACCTAGTTGCGACATGCGGAGCGGCCGAGTGACGATGACGTGGCCAACAAAGTGGCGACGCGCGGAGCGCCCGAGTGGTGATGAGGTGACCAACCTAGTTGCGACGTGCGGAGCGGCCGAGTGATGATGAGGTGGCCAACCGAGTGGCGACGCGCGGGGCGGCCGAGTGGTGATGAGTTGATCAACCGAGTGATGACGCGCGGAGCGGCCGAGTGGTGATGAGGTGACCAACCGAGAGGCGACGCCCGGAGCGGCCGAACGGCGGTGAGGTGACCAACCAAGTGGCGATGCGCGGAGTGGCTGAGTAGTGATGAGGTGACCAACCGAGTGGCGACGCACGGAGCGGCCAGGTCGTGATGAGGTGACCAACCGAGTGGCGATGCGCGGAGCGGCCGGGTGGTGACGAGGTGACCAACCAAGTGGTGACGCGTGGAGCGGCCGAGTGGTGATGAGGTGACCAACTGAGTGACGACGAATGGAGCGGCCGCGTGGTGATGAGGTGACCAATCGAGAGGCAACGCGCGGGGCGGCCGAGTGGTGATGAGGTGACCAACCAAGTGGCGACGCCTCGTGCGACCGAGTAGTGATGAGGTGACCAACCGAGTGGCGACGCGCGGAGCGGCCAGGTCGTGATGAGGTGACCAACCGAGTGGCGACGCGCGGAGCGGCCGGGTGGTGATGAGGTGACCAACCAACTGGCGACGCGCGGAGCGGCCGAGTGGTGATGAGGTGACCAACCGAGTGGCGACGCGTGGGGCGGCAGAGAGGTGAAGAGGCGATCAACCGAGTGGCGACGAGCGGAGCGGTCGAGTGGTGATGAGGTGACCAACCGAGAGGCGATGCGCAGGGCAACCGAGTGATGATGAGGTGACCAACCGAGTGGCGACGCGCGGAGCAGCCGAATGGTTATGAGGTGACCAACCGAATGGCGACTCGCAGAGCGGCCGAATGGTGATGAGGTGACCAACCGAGTGGCGACGGGCGGAGCGTCCGAGTGGTGGTGAGGCGACCAACCGAGTAGCGATGGGCGGAGCGGCCAAGTGGTGATGAGGTGACCAACCGAGTGGCGACGCGCGGAGCGGCCGAGTGGTGATGAGGTAACCAACCGAGAGGCACCGCGCGGGGCGGCCGAGTGGTGATGACGTGACCAATCAAGGAGCGACGCGTGGAGCGGCTGAATGGTTATGTGGTGACCAACAGCGTGGCGAGGCCCCCGAGTGGCGAAGCGCAGAGCGGCCGAGTGGTGATGAGGTGACCAACCGAGAGGCAACGCGCGGGGCGGCCGAGTGGTGATGAGGCGACAAACCAATTGGCGAGGCGCGAAGCGGCCAGTGGGGATGAGGTGACCAACCGAGTGGCGGTGCGCGGAGCGGCCGAGTGGTGATGAGGTGACCAATCGAGTGGCGACGCGCGGAGCGGCCGAGTGCTGATGAGGTGACCAACCGAGTGGTGACGCGTGGGGCGGCAGAGAGGTGACGAGGCGATCAACCAAGTGGTGATGAGCGGAGCGGTCGAGTGCTGATGAGGTGACCAACCTAGAGGCGACGGGCGAAGTGGCCGAGTGGTGATGAGGTGACCAACCGAGTGGCGATGCCCGGGAGGCAGAGTGGTGATGAGGTGACCAACCGAGAGGCGACGTGCGGGGCGGCCGAATGGTGATGAGGTGACCAATCAAGCAGCGACTCACGGAGCGGCCGAAAGGATATGAGGTGACCAACCGAGTGGCGACGCCCGGAGCGGCCGAACGGCGGTGAGGTGACCAACCAAGTGGCGATGCGCGGAGTGGCCGAGTAGTGATGAGGTGACCAACCGAGTGGCGACGCACGGAGCGGCCAGGTCGTGATGAGGTGACCAACCGAGTGGGGATGCGCGGAGCGGCCGAGTCGTGATGAGGTGACCAACCGAGTGGCGACGCGCGGAGCAGTCGAGTGACGATGAGGCGATCAACCGAGTGACGACGCGCGGAGCGGCCGAGTGGTGATGAGGTGACCAACCGAGTGGCGACGCCCGGGAGGCCGAGTGGTGACGAGGTGACCAACCGAGTGGCGATGCGCAGAGAGGCCGAGTGGTGATGAGGTGACCAACCGAGAGGCGACGTGCGGGGCAACCGAATGGTGATGAGGTGACCAATCAAGTCGCGACGCGCGGAGCGGACGACTGGTTATGAGGTGACCAACCGAGTGGCGACGCCCGGAGCGGCCGAACGGCGATGAGGTGACCAACCGAGTGGCGACGCGCGGAGCAGCCCCAGTGGTGATGAGGTGACCAACCTCGTTGCGACGTGCGGAGTGGCCGAGTGATGATGAGGTGGCCAACCAAGTGGCGACGCGCAGAGCGGCCGAATGGTGATGAGGGGACCCACCGACTGGCGACACGCGGAGCGTCCGAGTGGTGATGAGGCGACCAACCGAGTGGCGACGGGCAGAGCGGCCGAGTGGTGATGAGGTGACCAACCAAGTCACGACGCGCGGAGTGGCTGAGTGGTGATGAGGTGACCAACCAAGTGGCGACGCGCGGAGCGGCCGAGTGGAGATGAGGTGACCAACCGAGTGGGGATGCGCGGGGCGGCCGAGAGGTGATGAGGTGATCAACCGAGTGGTGACGCGCGGAGCGGCCGAGTGGTGATGAGGTGACCAACCGAGAGGCGACGTGCGGGGCAACCGAATGGTGATGAGGTGACCAATCAAGTCGCGACGCGTGGAGCGGCCGAGTGGTTATGAGGTGACCAACCGAGTGGCGACGCCCGGAGCGGCCGAACGGCGATGAGGTCACCAACCGAGTGGCGACGCCCGGAGCAGCCCCAGTGGTGATGAGGTGACCAACCTAGTTGCGACATGCGGAGCGGCCGAGTGACGATGAGGTGGCCAACCAAGTGGCGACGCGCGGAGCGCCCGAGTGGTGATGAGGTGACCAACCTAGTTGCGACGTGCGGAGCGGCCGAGTGATGATGAGGTGGCCAACCGAGTGGCGACGCGCGGGGCGGCCGAGTGGTGATGAGTTGATCAACCGAGTGATGACGCGCGGAGCGGCCGAGTGGTGATGAGGTGACCAACCGAGAGGCGACGCCCGGAGCGGCCGAACGGCGGTGAGGTGACCAACCAAGTGGCGATGCGCGGAGTGGCCGAGTAGTGATGAGGTGACCAACCGAGTGGCGACGCACGGAGCGGCCAGGTCGTGATGAGGTGACCAACCGAGTGGCGATGCGCGGAGCGGCCGGGTGGTGACGAGGTGACCAACCAAGTGGTGACGCGTGGAGCGGCCGAGTGGTGATGAGGTGACCAACTGAGTGACGACGAATGGAGCGGCCGCGTGGTGATGAGGTGACCAACCGAGAGGCAACGCGCGGGGCGGCCGAGTGGTGATGAGGTGACCAACCAAGTGGCGACGCCTCGTGCGACCGAGTAGTGATGAGGTGACCAACCGAGTGGCGACGCGCGGAGCGGCCAGGTCGTGATGAGGTGACCAACCGAGTGGCGACGCGCGGAGCGGCCGGGTGGTGATGAGGTGACCAACCAACTGGCGACGCGCGGAGCGGCCGAGTGGTGATGAGGTGACCAACCGAGTGGCGACGCGTGGGGCGGCAGAGAGGTGAAGAGGCGATCAACCGAGTGGCGACGAGCGGAGCGGTCGAGTGGTGATGAGGTGACCAACCGAGAGGCGATGCGCAGGGCGACCGAGTGATGATGAGGTGACCAACCGAGTGGCGACGCGCGGAGCAGCCGAATGGTTATGAGGTGACCAACCGAATGGCGACGCGCAGAGCGGCCGAATGGTGATGAGGTGACCAACCGAGTGGCGACGGGCGGAGCGTCCGAGTGGTGGTGAGGCGACCAACCGAGTAGCGATGGGCGGAGCGGCCGAGTGGTGATGAGGTGACCAACCGAGTGGCGACGCGCGGAGCGGCCGAGTGGTGATGAGGTAACCAACCGAGAGGCACCGCGCGGGGCGGCCGAGTGGTGATGACGTGACCAATCAAGGAGCGACGCGTGGAGCGGCTGAATGGTTATGTGGTGACCAACAGCGTGGCGAGGCCCCCGAGTGGCAAAGCGCAGAGCGGCCGAGTGGTGATGAGGTGACCAACCGAGAGGCAACGCGCGGGGCGGCCGAGTGGTGATGAGGCGACAAACCAATTGGCGAGGCGCGAAGCGGCCAGTGGGGATGAGGTGACCAACCGAGTGGCGGTGCGCGGAGCGGCCGAGTGGTGATGAGGTGACCAATCGAGTGGCGACGCGCGGAGCGGCCGAGTGGTGATGAGGTGACCAACCGAGTGGTGACGCGTGGGGCGGCAGAGAGGTGATGAGGCGATCAACCAAGTGGTGATGAGCGGAGCGGTCGAGTGCTGATGAGGTGACCAACCTAGAGGCGACGGGCGAAGTGGCCGAGTGGTGATGAGGTGACCAACCGAGTGGCGATGCCCGGGAGGCAGAGTGGTGATGAGGTGACCAACCGAGAGGCGACGTGCGGGGCGGCCGAATGGTGATGAGGTGACCAATCAAGCAGCGACTCACGGAGCGGCCGAAAGGATATGAGGTGACCAACCGAGTGGCGACGCCCGGAGCGGCCGAACGGCGGTGAGGTGACCAACCAAGTGGCGATGCGCGGAGTGGCCGAGTAGTGATGAGGTGACCAACCGAGTGGCGACGCACGGAGCGGCCAGGTCGTGATGAGGTGACCAACCGAGTGGGGATGCGCGGAGCGGCCGAGTCGTGATGAGGTGACCAACCGAGTGGCGACGCGCGGAGCAGTCGAGTGACGATGAGGCGATCAACCGAGTGACGACGCGCGGAGCGGCCGAGTGGTGATGAGGTGACCAACCGAGTGGCGACGCCCGGGAGGCCGAGTGGTGACGAGGTGACCAACCGAGTGGCGATGCGCAGAGAGGCCGAGTGGTGATGAGGTGACCAACCGAGAGGCGACGTGCGGGGCAACCGAATGGTGATGAGGTGACCAATCAAGTCGCGACGCGCGGAGCGGACGACTGGTTATGAGGTGACCAACCGAGTGGCGACGCCCGGAGCGGCCGAACGGCGATGAGGTGACCAACCGAGTGGCGACGCGCGGAGCAGCCCCAGTGGTGATGAGGTGACCAACCTAGTTGCGACGTGCGGAGCGACCGAGTGATGATGAGGTGGCCAACCAAGTGGCGACGCGCGGAGCGCCCGAGTGGTGATGAGGTTACCAACCTCGTTGCGACGTGCGGAGCGGCCGAGTGATGATGAGGTGACCAACCGAGTGGCGACGCGCAGAGCGGCCGAATGGTGATGAGGGGACCCACCGACTGGCGACACGCGGAGCGTCCGAGTGGTGATGAGGCGACCAACCGAGTGGCGACGGGCAGAGCGGCCGAGTGGTGATGAGGTGACCAACCAAGTCACGACGCGCGGAGTGGCTGAGTGGTGATGAGGTGACCAACCAAGTGGCGACGCGCGGAGCGGCCGAGTGGAGATGAGGTGACCAACCGAGTGGGGATGCGCGGGGCGGCCGAGAGGTGATGAGGTGATCAACCGAGTGGTGACGCGCGGAGCGGCCGAGTGGTGATGAGGTGACCAACCGAGAGGCGACGTGCGGGGCAACCGAATGGTGATGAGGTGACCAATCAAGTCGCGACGCGCGGAGCGGCCGAGTGGTTATGAGGTGACCAACCGAGTGGCGACGCCCGGAGCGGCCGAACGGCGATGAGGTCACCAACCGAGTGGCGACGCCCGGAGCAGCCCCAGTGGTGATGAGGTGACCAACCTAGTTGCGACATGCGAAGCGGCCGAGTGACAATGAGGTGGCCAACCAAGTGGCGACGCGCGGAGCGCCCGAGTGGTGATGAGGTGACCAACCTAGTTGCGACGTGCGGAGCGGCCGAGTGATGATGAGGTGGCCAACCGAGTGGCGACGCGCGGGGCGGCCGAGTGGTGATGAGTTGATCAACCGAGTGATGACGCGCGGAGCGGCCGAGTGGTGATGAGGTGACCAACCGAGAGGCGACGCCCGGAGCGGCCGAACGGCGGTGAGGTGACCAACCAAGTGGCGATGCGCGGAGTGGCCGAGTAGTGATGAGGTGACCAACCGAGTGGCGACGCACGGAGCGGCCAGGTCGTGATGAGGTGACCAACCGAGTGGCGATGCGCGGAGCGGCCGGGTGGTGACGAGGTGACCAACCAAGTGGTGACGCGTGGAGCGGCCGAGTGGTGATGAGGTGACCAACTGAGTGACGACGAATGGAGCGGCCGCGTGGTGATGAGGTGACCAACCGAGAGGCAACGCGCGGGGCGGCCGAGTGGTGATGAGGTGACCAACCAAGTGGCGACGCCTCGTGCGACCGAGTAGTGATGAGGTGACCAACCGAGTGGCGACGCGCGGAGCGGCCAGGTCGTGATGAGGTGACCAACCGAGTGGCGACGCGCGGAGCGGGCGGGTGGTGATGAGGTGACCAACCAACTGGCGACGCGCGGAGCGGCCGAGTGGTGATGAGGTGACCAACCGAGTGGCGACGCGTGGGGCGGCAGAGAGGTGAAGAGGCGATCAACCGAGTGGCGACGAGCGGAGCGGTCGAGTGGTGATGAGGTGACCAACCGAGAGGCGATGCGCAGGGCGACCGAGTGATGATGAGGTGACCAACCGAGTGGCGACGCGCGGAGCAGCCGAATGGTTATGAGGTGACCAACCGAATGGCGACGCGCAGAGCGGCCGAATGGTGATGAGGTGACCAACCGAGTGGCGACGGGCGGAGCGTCCGAGTGGTGGTGAGGCGACCAACCGAGTAGCGATGGGCGGAGCGGCCGAGTGGTGATGAGGTGACCAACCGAGTGGCGACGCGCGGAGCGGCCGAGTGGTGATGAGGTAACCAACCGAGAGGCACCGCGCGGGGCGGCCGAGTGGTGATGACGTGACCAATCAAGGAGCGACGCGTGGAGCGGCTGAATGGTTATGTGGTGACCAACAGCGTGGCGAGGCCCCCGAGTGGCGAAGCGCAGAGCGGCCGAGTGGTGATGAGGTGACCAACCGAGAGGCAACGCGCGGGGCGGCCGAGTGGTGATGAGGCGACAAACCAATTGGCGAGGCGCGAAGCGGCCAGTGGGGATGAGGTGACCAACCGAGTGGCGGTGCGCGGAGCGGCCGAGTGGTGATGAGGTGACCAATCGAGTGGCGACGCGCGGAGCGGCCGAGTGGTGATGAGGTGACCAACCGAGAGGCGACGTGCGGGGCGGCCGAATGGTGATGAGGTGACCAATCAAGCAGCGACTCACGGAGCGGCCGAAAGGATATGAGGTGACCAACCGAGTGGCGACGCCCGGAGCGGCCGAACGGCGGTGAGGTGACCAACCAAGTGGCGATGCGCGGAGTGGCCGAGTAGTGATGAGGTGACCAACCGAGTGGCGACGCACGGAGCGGCCAGGTCGTGATGAGGTGACCAACCGAGTGGGGATGCGCGGAGCGGCCGAGTCGTGATGAGGTGACCAACCGAGTGGCGACGAGGGGAGCAGTCGAGTGACGATGAGGCGATCAACCGAGTGACGACGCGCGGAGCGGCCGAGTGGTGATGAGGTGACCAACCGAGTGGCGACGCCCGGGAGGCCGAGTGGTGACGAGGTGACCAACCGAGTGGCGATGCGCAGAGAGGCCGAGTGGTGATGAGGTGGCCAACCAAGTGGCGACGCGCGGAGCGCCCGAGTGGTGATGAGGTTACCAACCTCGTTGCGACGTGCGGAGCGGCCGAGTGATGATGAGGTGACCAACCGAGTGGCGACGCGCAGAGCGGCCGAATGGTGATGAGGGGACCCACCGACTGGCGACACGCGGAGCGTCCGAGTGGTGATGAGGCGACCAACCGAGTGGCGACGGGCAGAGCGGCCGAGTGGTGATGAGGTGACCAACCAAGTCACGACGCGCGGAGTGGCTGAGTGGTGATGAGGTGACCAACCAAGTGGCGACGCGCGGAGCGGCCGAGTGGAGATGAGGTGACCAACCGAGTGGGGATGCGCGGGGCGGCCGAGAGGTGATGAGGTGATCAACCGAGTGGTGACGCGCGGAGCGGCCGAGTGGTGATGAGGTGACCAACCGAGAGGCGACGTGCGGGGTAACCGAATGGTGATGAGGTGACCAATCAAGTCGCGACGCGCGGAGCGGCCGAGTGGTTATGAGGTGACCAACCGAGTGGCGACGCCCGGAGCGGCCGAACGGCGATGAGGTCACCAACCGAGTGGCGACGCCCGGAGCAGCCCCAGTGGTGATGAGGTGACCAACCTAGTTGCGACATGCGGAGCGGCCGAGTGACGATGAGGTGGCCAACCAAGTGGCGACGCGCGGAGCGCCCGAGTGGTGATGAGGTGACCAACCTAGTTGCGACGTGCGGAGCGGCCGAGTGATGATGAGGTGGCCAACCGAGTGGCGACGCGCGGGGCGGCCGAGTGGTGATGAGTTGATCAACCGAGTGATGACGCGCGGAGCGGCCGAGTGGTGATGAGGTGACCAACCGAGAGGCGACGCCCGGAGCGGCCGAACGGCGGTGAGGTGACCAACCAAGTGGCGATGCGCGGAGTGGCCGAGTAGTGATGAGGTGACCAACCGAGTGGCGACGCGCGGAGCGGCCAGGTCGTGATGAGGTGACCAACCGAGTGGCGACGCGCGGAGCGGCCGGGTGGTGATGAGGTGACCAACCAACTGGCGACGCGCGGAGCGGCCGAGTGGTGATGAGGTGACCAACCGAGTGGCGACGCGTGGGGCGGCAGAGAGGTGAAGAGGCGATCAACCGAGTGGCGACGAGCGGAGCGGTCGAGTGGTGATGAGGTGACCAACCGAGAGGCGATGCGCAGGGCAACCGAGTGATGATGAGGTGACCAACCGAGTGGCGATGCGCGGAGCAGCCGAATGGTTATGAGGTGACCAACCGAATGGCGACTCGCAGAGCGGCCGAATGGTGATGAGGTGACCAACCGAGTGGCGACGGGCGGAGCGTCCGAGTGGTGGTGAGGCGACCAACCGAGTAGCGATGGGCGGAGCGGCCAAGTGGTGATGAGGTGACCAACCGAGTGGCGACGCGCGGAGCGGCCGAGTGGTGATGAGGTAACCAACCGAGAGGCACCGCGCGGGGCGGCCGAGTGGTGATGACGTGACCAATCAAGGAGCGACGCGTGGAGCGGCTGAATGGTTATGTGGTGACCAACAGCGTGGCGAGGCCCCCGAGTGGCGAAGCGCAGAGCGGCCGAGTGGTGATGAGGTGACCAACCGAGAGGCAACGCGCGGGGCGGCCGAGTGGTGATGAGGCGACAAACCAATTGGCGAGGCGCGAAGCGGCCAGTGGGGATGAGGTGACCAACCGAGTGGCGGTGCGCGGAGCGGCCGAGTGGTGATGAGGTGACCAATCGAGTGGCGACGCGCGGAGCGGCCGAGTGGTGATGAGGTGACCAACCGAGTGGTGACGCGTGGGGCGGCAGAGAGGTGACGAGGCGATCAACCAAGTGGTGATGAGCGGAGCGGTCGAGTGCTGATGAGGTGACCAACCTAGAGGCGACGGGCGAAGTGGCCGAGTGGTGATGAGGTGACCAACCGAGTGGCGATGCCCGGGAGGCAGAGTGGTGATGAGGTGACCAACCGAGAGGCGACGTGCGGGGCGGCCGAATGGTGATGAGGTGACCAATCAAGCAGCGACTCACGGAGCGGCCGAAAGGATATGAGGTGACCAACCGAGTGGCGACGCCCGGAGCGGCCGAACGGCGGTGAGGTGACCAACCAAGTGGCGATGCGCGGAGTGGCCGAGTAGTGATGAGGTGACCAACCGAGTGGCGACGCACGGAGCGGCCAGGTCGTGATGAGGTGACCAACCGAGTGGGGATGCGCGGAGCGGCCGAGTCGTGATGAGGTGACCAACCGAGTGGCGACGCGCGGAGCAGTCGAGTGACGATGAGGCGATCAACCGAGTGACGACGCGCGGAGCGGCCGAGTGGTGATGAGGTGACCAACCGAGTGGCGACGCCCGGGAGGCCGAGTGGTGACGAGGTGACCAACCGAGTGGCGATGCGCAGAGAGGCCGAGTGGTGATGAGGTGACCAACCGAGAGGCGACGTGCGGGGCAACCGAATGGTGATGAGGTGACCAATCAAGTCGCGACGCGCGGAGCGGACGACTGGTTATGAGGTGACCAACCGAGTGGCGACGCCCGGAGCGGCCGAACGGCGATGAGGTGACCAACCGAGTGGCGACGCGCGGAGCAGCCCCAGTGGTGATGAGGTGACCAACCTCGTTGCGACGTGCGGAGCGGCCGAGTGATGATGAGGTGGCCAACCAAGTGGCGACGCGCAGAGCGGCCGAATGGTGATGAGGGGACCCACCGACTGGCGACACGCGGAGCGTCCGAGTGGTGATGAGGCGACCAACCGAGTGGCGACGGGCAGAGCGGCCGAGTGGTGATGAGGTGACCAACCAAGTCACGACGCGCGGAGTGGCTGAGTGGTGATGAGGTGACCAACCAAGTGGCGACGCGCGGAGCGGCCGAGTGGAGATGAGGTGACCAACCGAGTGGGGATGCGCGGGGCGGCCGAGAGGTGATGAGGTGATCAACCGAGTGGTGACGCGCGGAGCGGCCGAGTGGTGATGAGGTGACCAACCGAGAGGCGACGTGCGGGGCAACCGAATGGTGATGAGGTGACCAATCAAGTCGCGACGCGTGGAGCGGCCGAGTGGTTATGAGGTGACCAACCGAGTGGCGACGCCCGGAGCGGCCGAACGGCGATGAGGTCACCAACCGAGTGGCGACGCCCGGAGCAGCCCCAGTGGTGATGAGGTGACCAACCTAGTTGCGACATGCGGAGCGGCCGAGTGACGATGAGGTGGCCAACCAAGTGGCGACGCGCGGAGCGCCCGAGTGGTGATGAGGTGACCAACCTAGTTGCGACGTGCGGAGCGGCCGAGTGATGATGAGGTGGCCAACCGAGTGGCGACGCGCGGGGCGGCCGAGTGGTGATGAGTTGATCAACCGAGTGATGACGCGCGGAGCGGCCGAGTGGTGATGAGGTGACCAACCGAGAGGCGACGCCCGGAGCGGCCGAACGGCGGTGAGGTGACCAACCAAGTGGCGATGCGCGGAGTGGCCGAGTAGTGATGAGGTGACCAACCGAGTGGCGACGCACGGAGCGGCCAGGTCGTGATGAGGTGACCAACCGAGTGGCGATGCGCGGAGCGGCCGGGTGGTGACGAGGTGACCAACCAAGTGGTGACGCGTGGAGCGGCCGAGTGGTGATGAGGTGACCAACTGAGTGACGACGAATGGAGCGGCCGCGTGGTGATGAGGTGACCAACCGAGAGGCAACGCGCGGGGCGGCCGAGTGGTGATGAGGTGACCAACCAAGTGGCGACGCCTCGTGCGACCGAGTAGTGATGAGGTGACCAACCGAGTGGCGACGCGCGGAGCGGCCAGGTCGTGATGAGGTGACCAACCGAGTGGCGACGCGCGGAGCGGCCGGGTGGTGATGAGGTGACCAACCAACTGGCGACGCGCGGAGCGGCCGAGTGGTGATGAGGTGACCAACCGAGTGGCGACGCGTGGGGCGGCAGAGAGGTGAAGAGGCGATCAACCGAGTGGCGACGAGCGGAGCGGTCGAGTGGTGATGAGGTGACCAACCGAGAGGCGATGCGCAGGGCGACCGAGTGATGATGAGGTGACCAACCGAGTGGCGACGCGCGGAGCAGCCGAATGGTTATGAGGTGACCAACCGAATGGCGACGCGCAGAGCGGCCGAATGGTGATGAGGTGACCAACCGAGTGGCGACGGGCGGAGCGTCCGAGTGGTGGTGAGGCGACCAACCGAGTAGCGATGGGCGGAGCGGCCGAGTGGTGATGAGGTGACCAACCGAGTGGCGACGCGCGGAGCGGCCGAGTGGTGATGAGGTAACCAACCGAGAGGCACCGCGCGGGGCGGCCGAGTGGTGATGACGTGACCAATCAAGGAGCGACGCGTGGAGCGGCTGAATGGTTATGTGGTGACCAACAGCGTGGCGAGGCCCCCGAGTGGCGAAGCGCAGAGCGGCCGAGTGGTGATGAGGTGACCAACCGAGAGGCAACGCGCGGGGCGGCCGAGTGGTGATGAGGCGACAAACCAATTGGCGAGGCGCGAAGCGGCCAGTGGGGATGAGGTGACCAACCGAGTGGCGGTGCGCGGAGCGGCCGAGTGGTGATGAGGTGACCAATCGAGTGGCGACGCGCGGAGCGGCCGAGTGGTGATGAGGTGACCAACCGAGAGGCGACGTGCGGGGCGGCCGAATGGTGATGAGGTGACCAATCAAGCAGCGACTCACGGAGCGGCCGAAAGGATATGAGGTGACCAACCGAGTGGCGACGCCCGGAGCGGCCGAACGGCGGTGAGGTGACCAACCAAGTGGCGATGCGCGGAGTGGCCGAGTAGTGATGAGGTGACCAACCGAGTGGCGACGCACGGAGCGGCCAGGTCGTGATGAGGTGACCAACCGAGTGGGGATGCGCGGAGCGGCCGAGTCGTGATGAGGTGACCAACCGAGTGGCGACGCGCGGAGCAGTCGAGTGACGATGAGGCGATCAACCGAGTGACGACGCGCGGAGCGGCCGAGTGGTGATGAGGTGACCAACCGAGTGGCGACGCCCGGGAGGCCGAGTGGTGACGAGGTGACCAACCGAGTGGCGATGCGCAGAGAGGCCGAGTGGTGATGAGGTGGCCAACCAAGTGGCGACGCGCGGAGCGCCCGAGTGGTGATGAGGTTACCAACCTCGTTGCGACGTGCGGAGCGGCCGAGTGATGATGAGGTGACCAACCGAGTGGCGACGCGCAGAGCGGCCGAATGGTGATGAGGGGACCCACCGACTGGCGACACGCGGAGCGTCCGAGTGGTGATGAGGCGACCAACCGAGTGGCGACGGGCAGAGCGGCCGAGTGGTGATGAGGTGACCAACCAAGTCACGACGCGCGGAGTGGCTGAGTGGTGATGAGGTGACCAACCAAGTGGCGACGCGCGGAGCGGCCGAGTGGAGATGAGGTGACCAACCGAGTGGGGATGCGCGGGGCGGCCGAGAGGTGATGAGGTGATCAACCGAGTGGTGACGCGCGGAGCGGCCGAGTGGTGATGAGGTGACCAACCGAGAGGCGACGTGCGGGGCAACCGAATGGTGATGAGGTGACCAATCAAGTCGCGACGCGCGGAGCGGCCGAGTGGTTATGAGGTGACCAACCGAGTGGCGACGCCCGGAGCGGCCGAACGGCGATGAGGTCACCAACCGAGTGGCGACGCCCGGAGCAGCCCCAGTGGTGATGAGGTGACCAACCTAGTTGCGACATGCGGAGCGGCCGAGTGACGATGAGGTGGCCAACCAAGTGGCGACGCGCGGAGCGCCCGAGTGGTGATGAGGTGACCAACCTAGTTGCGACGTGCGGAGCGGCCGAGTGATGATGAGGTGGCCAACCGAGTGGCGACGCGCGGGGCGGCCGAGTGGTGATGAGTTGATCAACCGAGTGATGACGCGCGGAGCGGCCGAGTGGTGATGAGGTGACCAACCGAGAGGCGACGCCCGGAGCGGCCGAACGGCGGTGAGGTGACCAACCAAGTGGCGATGCGCGGAGTGGCCGAGTAGTGATGAGGTGACCAACCGAGTGGCGACGCACGGAGCGGCCAGGTCGTGATGAGGTGACCAACCGAGTGGCGATGCGCGGAGCGGCCGGGTGGTGACGAGGTGACCAACCAAGTGGTGACGCGTGGAGCGGCCGAGTGGTGATGAGGTGACCAACTGAGTGACGACGAATGGAGCGGCCGCGTGGTGATGAGGTGACCAACCGAGAGGCAACGCGCGGGGCGGCCGAGTGGTGATGAGGTGACCAACCAAGTGGCGACGCCTCGTGCGACCGAGTAGTGATGAGGTGACCAACCGAGTGGCGACGCGCGGAGCGGCAAGGTCGTGATGAGGTGACCAACCGAGTGGCGACGCGCGGAGCGGGCGGGTGGTGATGAGGTGACCAACCAACTGGCGACGCGCGGAGCGGCCGAGTGGTGATGAGGTGACCAACCGAGTGGCGACGCGTGGGGCGGCAGAGAGGTGAAGAGGCGATCAACCGAGTGGCGACGAGCGGAGCGGTCGAGTGGTGATGAGGTGACCAACCGAGAGGCGATGCGCAGGGCGACCGAGTGATGATGAGGTGACCAACCGAGTGGCGACGCGCGGAGCAGCCGAATGGTTATGAGGTGACCAACCGAATGGCGACGCGCAGAGCGGCCGAATGGTGATGAGGTGACCAACCGAGTGGCGACGGGCGGAGCGTCCGAGTGGTGGTGAGGCGACCAACCGAGTAGCGATGGGCGGAGCGGCCGAGTGGTGATGAGGTGACCAACCGAGTGGCGACGCGCGGAGCGGCCGAGTGGTGATGAGGTAACCAACCGAGAGGCACCGCGCGGGGCGGCCGAGTGGTGATGACGTGACCAATCAAGGAGCGACGCGTGGAGCGGCTGAATGGTTATGTGGTGACCAACAGCGTGGCGAGGCCCCCGAGTGGCGAAGCGCAGAGCGGCCGAGTGGTGATGAGGTGACCAACCGAGAGGCAACGCGCGGGGCGGCCGAGTGGTGATGAGGCGACAAACCAATTGGCGAGGCGCGAAGCGGCCAGTGGGGATGAGGTGACCAACCGAGTGGCGGTGCGCGGAGCGGCCGAGTGGTGATGAGGTGACCAATCGAGTGGCGACGCGCGGAGCGGCCGAGTGGTGATGAGGTGACCAACCGAGAGGCGACGTGCGGGGCGGCCGAATGGTGAGGAGGTGACCAATCAAGCAGCGACTCACGGAGCGGCCGAAAGGATATGAGGTGACCAACCGAGTGGCGACGCCCGGAGCGGCCGAACGGCGGTGAGGTGACCAACCAAGTGGCGATGCGCGGAGTGGCCGAGTAGTGATGAGGTGACCAACCGAGTGGCGACGCACGGAGCGGCCAGGTCGTGATGAGGTGACCAACCGAGTGGGGATGCGCGGAGCGGCCGAGTCGTGATGAGGTGACCAACCGAGTGGCGACGCGCGGAGCAGTCGAGTGACGATGAGGCGATCAACCGAGTGACGACGCGCGGAGCGGCCGAGTGGTGATGAGGTGACCAACCGAGTGGCGACGCCCGGGAGGCCGAGTGGTGACGAGGTGACCAACC
This sequence comes from Triticum monococcum, assembly GCA_034509565.1. Taxonomy (NCBI): domain Eukaryota; kingdom Viridiplantae; phylum Streptophyta; class Magnoliopsida; order Poales; family Poaceae; genus Triticum; species Triticum monococcum. The sequence continues at coordinate 249,090,947 of CM067843.1, forward strand.
GAGTGGCGATGCGCAGAGAGGCCGAGTGGTGATGAGGTGGCCAACCAAGTGGCGACGCGCGGAGCGCCCGAGTGGTGATGAGGTTACCAACCTCGTTGCGACGTGCGGAGCGGCCGAGTGATGATGAGGTGACCAACCGAGTGGCGACGCGCAGAGCGGCCGAATGGTGATGAGGGGACCCACCGACTGGCGACACGCGGAGCGTCCGAGTGGTGATGAGGCGACCAACCGAGTGGCGACGGGCAGAGCGGCCGAGTGGTGATGAGGTGACCAACCAAGTCACGACGCGCGGAGTGGCTGAGTGGTGATGAGGTGACCAACCAAGTGGCGACGCGCGGAGCGGCCGAGTGGAGATGAGGTGACCAACCGAGTGGGGATGCGCGGGGCGGCCGAGAGGTGATGAGGTGATCAACCGAGTGGTGACGCGCGGAGCGGCCGAGTGGTGATGAGGTGACCAACCGAGAGGCGACGTGCGGGGCAACCGAATGGTGATGAGGTGACCAATCAAGTCGCGACGCGCGGAGCGGCCGAGTGGTTATGAGGTGACCAACCGAGTGGCGACGCCCGGAGCGGCCGAACGGCGATGAGGTCACCAACCGAGTGGCGACGCCCGGAGCAGCCCCAGTGGTGATGAGGTGACCAACCTAGTTGCGACATGCGGAGCGGCCGAGTGACGATGAGGTGGCCAACCAAGTGGCGACGCGCGGAGCGCCCGAGTGGTGATGAGGTGACCAACCTAGTTGCGACGTGCGGAGCGGCCGAGTGATGATGAGGTGGCCAACCGAGTGGCGACGCGCGGGGCGGCCGAGTGGTGATGAGTTGATCAACCGAGTGATGACGCGCGGAGCGGCCGAGTGGTGATGAGGTGACCAACCGAGAGGCGACGCCCGGAGCGGCCGAACGGCGGTGAGGTGACCAACCAAGTGGCGATGCGCGGAGTGGCCGAGTAGTGATGAGGTGACCAACCGAGTGGCGACGCACGGAGCAGCCAGGTCGTGATGAGGTGACCAACCGAGTGGCGATGCGCGGAGCGGCCGGGTGGTGACGAGGTGACCAACCAAGTGGTGACGCGTGGAGCGGCCGAGTGGTGATGAGGTGACCAACTGAGTGACGACGAATGGAGCGGCCGCGTGGTGATGAGGTGACCAACCGAGAGGCAACGCGCGGGGCGGCCGAGTGGTGATGAGGTGACCAACCAAGTGGCGACGCCTCGTGCGACCGAGTAGTGATGAGGTGACCAACCGAGTGGCGACGCGCGGAGCGGCAAGGTCGTGATGAGGTGACCAACCGAGTGGCGACGCGCGGAGCGGGCGGGTGGTGATGAGGTGACCAACCAACTGGCGACGCGCGGAGCGGCCGAGTGGTGATGAGGTGACCAACCGAGTGGCGACGCGTGGGGCGGCAGAGAGGTGAAGAGGCGATCAACCGAGTGGCGACGAGCGGAGCGGTCGAGTGGTGATGAGGTGACCAACCGAGAGGCGATGCGCAGGGCGACCGAGTGATGATGAGGTGACCAACCGAGTGGCGACGCGCGGAGCAGCCGAATGGTTATGAGGTGACCAACCGAATGGCGACGCGCAGAGCGGCCGAATGGTGATGAGGTGACCAACCGAGTGGCGACGGGCGGAGCGTCCGAGTGGTGGTGAGGCGACCAACCGAGTAGCGATGGGCGGAGCGGCCGAGTGGTGATGAGGTGACCAACCGAGTGGCGACGCGCGGAGCGGCCGAGTGGTGATGAGGTAACCAACCGAGAGGCACCGCGCGGGGCGGCCGAGTGGTGATGACGTGACCAATCAAGGAGCGACGCGTGGAGCGGCTGAATGGTTATGTGGTGACCAACAGCGTGGCGAGGCCCCCGAGTGGCGAAGCGCAGAGCGGCCGAGTGGTGATGAGGTGACCAACCGAGAGGCAACGCGCGGGGCGGCCGAGTGGTGATGAGGCGACAAACCAATTGGCGAGGCGCGAAGCGGCCAGTGGGGATGAGGTGACCAACCGAGTGGCGGTGCGCGGAGCGGCCGAGTGGTGATGAGGTGACCAATCGAGTGGCGACGCGCGGAGCGGCCGAGTGGTGATGAGGTGACCAACCGAGAGGCGACGTGCGGGGCGGCCGAATGGTGATGAGGTGACCAATCAAGCAGCGACTCACGGAGCGGCCGAAAGGATATGAGGTGACCAACCGAGTGGCGACGCCCGGAGCGGCCGAACGGCGGTGAGGTGACCAACCAAGTGGCGATGCGCGGAGTGGCCGAGTAGTGATGAGGTGACCAACCGAGTGGCGACGCACGGAGCGGCCAGGTCGTGATGAGGTGACCAACCGAGTGGGGATGCGCGGAGCGGCCGAGTCGTGATGAGGTGACCAACCGAGTGGCGACGCGCGGAGCAGTCGAGTGACGATGAGGCAATCAACCGAGTGACGACGCGCGGAGCGGCCGAGTGGTGATGAGGTGACCAACCGAGTGGCGACGCCCGGGAGGCCGAGTGGTGACGAGGTGACCAACCGAGTGGCGATGCGCAGAGAGGCCGAGTGGTGATGAGGTGACCAACCGAGAGGCGACGTGCGGGGCAACCGAATGGTGATGAGGTGACCAATCAAGTCGCGACGCGCGGAGCGGACGACTGGTTATGAGGTGACCAACCGAGTGGCGACGCCCGGAGCGGCCGAACGGCGATGAGGTGACCAACCGAGTGGCGACGCGCGGAGCAGCCCCAGTGGTGATGAGGTGACCAACCTAGTTGCGACGTGCGGAGCGGCCGAGTGATGATGAGGTGGCCAACCAAGTGGCGACGCGCGGAGCGCCCAAGTGGTGATGAGGTTACCAACCTCGTTGCGACGTGCGGAGCGGCCGAGTGATGATGAGGTGACCAACCGAGTGGCGACGCGCAGAGCGGCCGAATGGTGATGAGGGGACCCACCGACTGGCGACACGCGGAGCGTCCGAGTGGTGATGAGGCGACCAACCGAGTGGCGACGGGCAGAGCGGCCGAGTGGTGATGAGGTGACCAACCAAGTCACGACGCGCGGAGTGGCTGAGTGGTGATGAGGTGACCAACCAAGTGGCGACGCGCGGAGCGGCCGAGTGGAGATGAGGTGACCAACCGAGTGGGGATGCGCGGGGCGGCCGAGAGGTGATGAGGTGATCAACCGAGTGGTGACGCGCGGAGCGGCCGAGTGGTGATGAGGTGACCAACCGAGAGGCGACGTGCGGGGCAACCGAATGGTGATGAGGTGACCAATCAAGTCGCGACGCGCGGAGCGGCCGAGTGGTTATGAGGTGACCAACCGAGTGGCGACGCCCGGAGCGGCCGAACGGCGATGAGGTCACCAACCGAGTGGCGACGCCCGGAGCAGCCCCAGTGGTGATGAGGTGACCAACCTAGTTGCGACATGCGGAGCGGCCGAGTGACGATGAGGAGGCCAACCAAGTGGCGACGCGCGGAGCGCCCGAGTGGTGATGAGGTGACCAACCTAGTTGCGACGTGCGGAGCGGCCGAGTGATGATGAGGTGGCCAACCGAGTGGCGACGCGCGGGGCGGCCGAGTGGTGATGAGTTGATCAACCGAGTGATGACGCGCGGAGCGGCCGAGTGGTGATGAGGTGACCAACCGAGAGGCGACGCCCGGAGCGGCCGAACGGCGGTGAGGTGACCAACCAAGTGGCGATGCGCGGAGTGGCCGAGTAGTGATGAGGTGACCAACCGAGTGGCGACGCACGGAGCGGCCAGGTCGTGATGAGGTGACCAACCGAGTGGCGATGCGCGGAGCGGCCGGGTGGTGACGAGGTGACCAACCAAGTGGTGACGCGTGGAGCGGCCGAGTGGTGATGAGGTGACCAACTGAGTGACGACGAATGGAGCGGCCGCGTGGTGATGAGGTGACCAACCGAGAGGCAACGCGCGGGGCGGCCGAGTGGTGATGAGGTGACCAACCAAGTGGCGACGCCTCGTGCGACCGAGTAGTGATGAGGTGACCAACCGAGTGGCGACGTGCGGGGCGGCCGAATGGTGATGAGGTGACCAATCAAGCAGCGACTCACGGAGCGGCCGAAAGGATATGAGGTGACCAACCGAGTGGCGACGCCCGGAGCGGCCGAACGGCGGTGAGGTGACCAACCAAGTGGCGATGCGCGGAGTGGCCGAGTAGTGATGAGGTGACCAACCGAGTGGCGACGCACGGAGCGGCCAGGTCGTGATGAGGTGACCAACCGAGTGGGGATGCGCGGAGCGGCCGAGTCGTGATGAGGTGACCAACCGAGTGGCGACGCGCGGAGCAGTCGAGTGACGATGAGGCAATCAACCGAGTGACGACGCGCGGAGCGGCCGAGTGGTGATGAGGTGACCAACCGAGTGGCGACGCCCGGGAGGCCGAGTGGTGACGAGGTGACCAACCGAGTGGCGATGCGCAGAGAGGCCGAGTGGTGATGAGGTGACCAACCGAGAGGCGACGTGCGGGGCAACCGAATGGTGATGAGGTGACCAATCAAGTCGCGACGCGCGGAGCGGACGACTGGTTATGAGGTGACCAACCGAGTGGCGACGCCCGGAGCGGCCGAACGGCGATGAGGTGACCAACCGAGTGGCGACGCGCGGAGCAGCCCCAGTGGTGATGAGGTGACCAACCTAGTTGCGACGTGCGGAGCGGCCGAGTGATGATGAGGTGGCCAACCAAGTGGCGACGCGCGGAGCGCCCGAGTGGTGATGAGGTTACCAACCTCGTTGCGACGTGCGGAGCGGCCGAGTGATGATGAGGTGACCAACCGAGTGGCGACGCGCAGAGCGGCCGAATGGTGATGAGGGGACCCACCGACTGGCGACACGCGGAGCGTCCGAGTGGTGATGAGGCGACCAACCGAGTGGCGACGGGCAGAGCGGCCGAGTGGTGATGAGGTGACCAACCAAGTCACGACGCGCGGAGTGGCTGAGTGGTGATGAGGTGACCAACCAAGTGGCGACGCGCGGAGCGGCCGAGTGGAGATGAGGTGACCAACCGAGTGGGGATGCGCGGGGCGGCCGAGAGGTGATGAGGTGATCAACCGAGTGGTGACGCGCGGAGCGGCCGAGTGGTGATGAGGTGACCAACCGAGAGGCGACGTGCGGGGCAACCGAATGGTGATGAGGTGACCAATCAAGTCGCGACGCGCGGAGCGGCCGAGTGGTTATGAGGTGACCAACCGAGTGGCGACGCCCGGAGCGGCCGAACGGCGATGAGGTCACCAACCGAGTGGCGACGCCCGGAGCAGCCCCAGTGGTGATGAGGTGACCAACCTAGTTGCGACATGCGGAGCGGCCGAGTGACGATGAGGAGGCCAACCAAGTGGCGACGCGCGGAGCGCCCGAGTGGTGATGAGGTGACCAACCTAGTTGCGACGTGCGGAGCGGCCGAGTGATGATGAGGTGGCCAACCGAGTGGCGACGCGCGGGGCGGCCGAGTGGTGATGAGTTGATCAACCGAGTGATGACGCGCGGAGCGGCCGAGTGGTGATGAGGTGACCAACCGAGAGGCGACGCCCGGAGCGGCCGAACGGCGGTGAGGTGACCAACCAAGTGGCGATGCGCGGAGTGGCCGAGTAGTGATGAGGTGACCAACCGAGTGGCGACGCACGGAGCGGCCAGGTCGTGATGAGGTGACCAACCGAGTGGCGATGCGCGGAGCGGCCGGGTGGTGACGAGGTGACCAACCAAGTGGTGACGCGTGGAGCGGCCGAGTGGTGATGAGGTGACCAACTGAGTGACGACGAATGGAGCGGCCGCGTGGTGATGAGGTGACCAATCGAGAGGCAACGCGCGGGGCGGCCGAGTGGTGATGAGGTGACCAACCAAGTGGCGACGCCTCGTGCGACCGAGTAGTGATGAGGTGACCAACCGAGTGGCGACGCGCGGAGCGGCCAGGTCGTGATGAGGTGACCAACCGAGTGGCGACGCGCGGAGCGGGCGGGTGGTGATGAGGTGACCAACCAACTGGCGACGCGCGGAGCGGCCGAGTGGTGATGAGGTGACCAACCGAGTGGCGACGCGTGGGGCGGCAGAGAGGTGAAGAGGCGATCAACCGAGTGGCGACGAGCGGAGCGGTCGAGTGGTGATGAGGTGACCAACCGAGAGGCGATGCGCAGGGCGACCGAGTGATGATGAGGTGACCAACCGAGTGGCGACGCGCGGAGCAGCCGAATGGTTATGAGGTGACCAACCGAATGGCGACGCGCAGAGCGGCCGAATGGTGATGAGGTGACCAACCGAGTGGCGACGGGCGGAGCGTCCGAGTGGTGGTGAGGCGACCAACCGAGTAGCGATGGGCGGAGCGGCCGAGTGGTGATGAGGTGACCAACCGAGTGGCGACGCGCGGAGCGGCCGAGTGGTGATGAGGTAACCAACCGAGAGGCACCGCGCGGGGCGGCCGAGTGGTGATGACGTGACCAATCAAGGAGCGACGCGTGGAGCGGCTGAATGGTTATGTGGTGACCAACAGCGTGGCGAGGCCCCCGAGTGGCGAAGCGCAGAGCGGCCGAGTGGTGATGAGGTGACCAACCGAGAGGCAACGCGCGGGGCGGCCGAGTGGTGATGAGGCGACAAACCAATTGGCGAGGCACGAAGCGGCCAGTGGGGATGAGGTGACCAACCGAGTGGCGGTGCGCGGAGCGGCCGAGTGGTGATGAGGTGACCAATCGAGTGGCGACGCGCGGAGCGGCCGAGTGGTGATGAGGTGACCAACCGAGTGGTGACGCGTGGGGCGGCAGAGAGGTGACGAGGCGATCACCAACTGGTGATGAGCGGAGCGGTCGAGTGCTGATGAGGTGACCAACCTAGAGGCGACGGGCGAAGTGGCCGAGTGGTGATGAGGTGACCAACCGAGTGGCGATGCCCGGGAGGCAGAGTGGTGATGAGGTGACCAACCGAGAGGCGACGTGCGGGGCGGCCGAATGGTGATGAGGTGACCAATCAAGCAGCGACTCACGGAGCGGCCGAAAGGATATGAGGTGACCAACCGAGTGGCGACGCCCGGAGCGGCCGAATGGCGGTGAGGTGACCAACCAAGTGGCGATGCGCGGAGTGGCCGAGTAGTGATGAGGTGACCAACCGAGTGGCGACGCACGGAGCGGCCAGGTCGTGATGAGGTGACCAACCGAGTGGGGATGCGCGGAGCGGCCGAGTCGTGATGAGGTGACCAACCGAGTGGCGACGCGCGGAGCAGTCGAGTGAGGATGAGGCGATCAACCGAGTGACGACGCGCGGAGCGGCCGAGTGGTGATGAGGTGACCAACCGAGTGGCGACGCCCGGGAGGCCGAGTGGTGACGAGGTGACCAACCGAGTGGCGATGCGCAGAGAGGCCGAGTGGTGATGAGGTGACCAACCGAGAGGCGACGTGCGGGGCAACCGAATGGTGATGAGGTGACCAATCAAGTCGCGACGCGCGGAGCGGACGACTGGTTATGAGGTGACCAACCGAGTGGCGACGCCCGGAGCGGCCGAACGGCGATGAGGTGACCAACCGAGTGGCGACGCGCGGAGCAGCCCCAGTGGTGATGAGGTGACCAACCTAGTTGCGACGTGCGGAGCGGCCGAGTGATGATGAGGTGGCCAACCAAGTGGCGACGCGCGGAGCGCCCGAGTGGTGATGAGGTGACCAACCTCGTTGCGACGTGCGGAGCGGCCGAGTGATGATGAGGTGACCAACCGAGTGGCGACGCGCAGAGCGGCCGAATGGTGATGAGGGGACCCACCGACTGGCGACACGCGGAGCGTCCGAGTGGTGATGAGGCGACCAACCGAGTGGCGACGGGCAGAGCGGCCGAGTGGTGATGAGGTGACCAACCAAGTCGCGACGCGCGGAGTGGCTGAGTGGTGATGAGGTGACCAACCAAGTGGCGACGCGCGGAGCGGCCGAGTGGAGATGAGGTGACCAACCGAGTGGGGATGCGCGGGGCGGCCGAGAGGTGATGAGGTGATCAACCGAGTGGTGACGCGCGGAGCGGCCGAGTGGTGATGAGGTGACCAACCGAGAGGCGACGTGCGGGGCAACCGAATGGTGATGAGGTGACCAATCAAGTCGCGACGCGCGGAGCGGCCGAGTGGTTATGAGGTGACCAACCGAGTGGCGACGCCCGGAGCGGCCGAACGGCGATGAGGTCACCAACCAAGTGGCGACGCCCGGAGCAGCCCCAGTGGTGATGAGGTGACCAACCTAGTTGCGACATGCGGAGCGGCCGAGTGACGATGAGGTGGCCAACCAAGTGGCGACGCGCGGAGCGCCCGAGTGGTGATGAGGTGACCAACCTAGTTGCGACGTGCGGAGCGGCCGAGTGATGATGAGGTGGCCAACCGAGTGGCGACGCGCGGGGCGGCCGAGTGGTGATGAGTTGATCAACCGAGTGATGACGCGCGGAGCGGCCGAGTGGTGATGAGGTGACCAACCGAGAGGCGACGCCCGGAGCGGCCGAACGGCGGTGAGGTGACCAACCAAGTGGCGATGCGCGGAGTGGCCGAGTAGTGATGAGGTGACCAACCGAGTGGCGACGCACGGAGCGGCCAGGTCGTGATGAGGTGACCAACCGAGTGGCGATGCGCGGAGCGGCCGGGTGGTGACGAGGTGACCAACCAAGTGGTGACGCGTGGAGCGGCCGAGTGGTGATGAGGTGACCAACTGAGTGACGACGAATGGAGCGGCCACGTGGTGATGAGGTGACCAACCGAGAGGCAACGCGCGTGGCGGCCGAGTGGTGATGAGGTGACCAACCAAGTGGCGACGCCTCGTGCGACCGAGTAGTGATGAGGTGACCAACCGAGTGGCGACGCGCGGAGCGGCCAGGTCGTGATGAGGTGACCAACCGAGTGGCGACGCGCGGAGCGGCCGGGTGGTGATGAGGTGACCAACCAACTGGCGACGCGCGGAGCGGCCGAGTGGTGATGAGGTTACCAACCGAGTGGCGACGCGTGGGGCGGCAGAGAGGTGAAGAGGCGATCAACCGAGTGGCGACGAGCGGAGCGGTCGAGTGGTGATGAGGTGACCAACCGAGAGGCGATGCGCAGGGCGACCGAGTGATGATGAGGTGACCAACCGAGTGGCGACGCGCGGAGCAGCCGAATGGTTATGAGGTGACCAACCGAATGGCGACGCGCAGAGCGGCCGAATGGTGATGAGGTGACCAACCGAGTGGCGGCGGGCGGAGCGTCCGAGTGGTGGTGAGGCGACCAACCGAGTAGCGATGGGCGGAGCGGCCGAGTGGTGATGAGGTGACCAACCGAGTGGCGACGCGCGGAGCGGCTGAGTGGTGATGAGGTAACCAACCGAGAGGCACCGCGCGGGGCGGCCGAGTGGTGATGACGTGACCAATCAAGGAGCGACGCGTGGAGCGGCTGAATGGTTATGTGGTGACCAACAGCGTGGCGAGGCCCCCGAGTGGCGAAGCGCAGAGCGGCCGAGTGGTGATGAGGTGACCAACCGAGAGGGAACGCGCGGGGCGGCCGAGTGGTGATGAGGCGACAAACCAATTGGCGAGGCGCGAAGCGGCCAGTGGGGATGAGGTGACCAACCGAGTGGCGGTGCGCGGAGCGGCCGAGTGGTGATGAGGTGACCAATCGAGTGGCGACGCGCGGAGCGGCCGAGTGGTGATGAGGTGACCAACCGAGTGGTGACGCGTGGGGCGGCAGAGAGGTGACGAGGCGATCAACCAACTGGTGATGAGCGGAGCGGTCGAGTGCTGATGAGGTGACCAACCTAGAGGCGACGGGCGAAGTGGCCGAGTGGTGATGAGGTGACCAACCGAGTGGCGATTCCCGGGAGGCAGAGTGGTGATGAGGTGACCAACCGAGAGGCGACGTGCGGGGCGGCCGAATGGTGATGAGGTGACCAATCAAGCAGCGACTCACGGAGCGGCCGAAAGGATATGAGGTGACCAACCGAGTGGCGACGCCCGGAGCGGCCGAACGGCGGTGAGGTGACCAACCAAGTGGCGATGCGCGGAGTGGCCGAATAGTGATGAGGTGACCAACCGAGTGGCGACGCACGGAGCGGCCAGGTCGTGATGAGGTGACCAACCGAGTGGGGATGCGCGGAGCGGCCGAGTCGTGATGAGGTGACCAACCGAGTGGCGACGCGCGGAGCAGTCAAGTGACGATGAGGCGATCAACCGAGTGACGACGCGCGGAGCGGCCGAGTGGTGATGAGGTGACCAACCGAGTGGCGACGCCCGGGAGGCCGAGTGGTGACGAGGTGACCAACCGAGTGGCGATGCGCAGAGAGGCCGAGTGGTGATGAGGTGACCAACCGAGAGGCGACGTGCGGGGCAACCGAATGGTGATGAGGTGACCAATCAAGTCGCGACGCGCGGAGCGGATGACTGGTTATGAGGTGACCAACCGAGTGGCGACGCCCGGAGCGGCCGAACGGCGATGAGGTGACCAACCGAGTGGCGACGCGCGGAGCAGCCCCAGTGGTGATGAGGTGACCAACCTAGTTGCGACGTGCGGAGCGGCCGAGTGATGATGAGGTGGCCAACCAAGTGGCGACGCGCGGAGCGCCCGAGTGGTGATGAGGTGACCAACCTCGTTGCGACGTGCGGAGCGGCCGAGTGATGATGAGGTGACCAACCGAGTGGCGACGCGCAGAGCGGCCGAATGGTGATGAGGGGACCCACCGACTGGCGACACGCGGAGCGTCCGAGTGGTGATGAGGCGACCAACCGAGTGGCGACGGGCAGAGCGGCCGAGTGGTGATGAGGTGACCAACCAAGTCGCGACGCGCGGAGTGGCTGAGTGGTGATGAGGTGACCAACCAAGTGGCGACGCGCGGAGCGGCCGAGTGGAGATGAGGTGACCAACCGAGTGGGGATGCGCGGGGCGGCCGAGAGGTGATGAGGTGATCAACCGAGTGGTGACGCGCGGAGCGGCCGAGTGGTGATGAGGTGACCAACCGAGAGGCGACGTGCGGGGCAACCGAATGGTGATGAGGTGACCAATCAAGTCGCGACGCGCGGAGCGGCCGAGTGGTTATGAGGTGACCAACCGAGTGGCGATGCCCGGAGCGGCTGAACGGCGATGAGGTCACCAACCGAGTGGCGACGCGCGGAGCAGCCCCAGTGGTGATGAGGTGACCAACCTAGTTGCGACATGCGGAGCGGCCGAGTGATGATGAGGTGGCCAACCAAGTGGCGACGCGCGGAGCGCCCGAGTGGTGATGAGGTGACCAACCTAGTTGCGACGTGCGGAGCGGCCGAGTGATGATGAGGTGGCCAACCGAGTGGCGACGCGCGGGGCGGCCGAGTGGTGATGAGTTGATCAACCGAGTGATGATGCGCGGATCGGCCGAGTGGTGATGAGGTGACCAACCGAGAGGCGACGCCCGGAGCGGCCGAACGGCGGTGAGGTGACCAACCAAGTGGCGATGCGCGGAGTGGCCGAGTAGTGATGAGGTGACCAACCGAGTGGCGATGCGCAGGGCGACCGAGTGATGATGAGGTGACCAACCGAGTGGCGACGCGCGGAGCAGCCGAATGGTTATGAGGTGACCAACCGAATGGCGACGCGCAGAGCGGCCGAATGGTGATGAGGTGACCAACCGAGTGGCGACGGGCGGAGCGTCCGAGTGGTGGTGAGGCGACCAACCGAGTAGCGATGGGCGGAAGGGCCGAGTGGTGATGAGGTGACCAACCGAGTGGCGACGCGCGGAGCGGCCGAGTGGTGATGAGGTAACCAACCGAGAGGCACCGCGCGGGGCGGCCGAGTGGTGATGACGTGACCAATCAAGTAGCGACGCGTGGAGCGGCTGAATGGTTATGTGGTGACCAACAGCGTGGCGAGGCCCCCGAGTGGCGAAGCGCAGAGCGGCCGAGTGGTGATGAGGTGACCAACCGAGAGGCAACGCGCGGGGCGGCCGAGTGGTGATGAGGCGACAAACCAATTGGCGAGGCGCGAAGCGGCCAGTGGGGATGAGGTGACCAACCGAGTGGCGGTGCGCGGAGCGGCCGAGTGGTGATGAGGTGACCAATCGAGTGGCGACGCGCGGAGCGGCCGAGTGGTGATGAGGTGACCAACCGAGTGGTGACGCGTGCGGCGGCAGAGAGGTGACGAGGCGATCAACCAAGTGGTGATGAGCGGAGCGGTCGAGTGCTGATGAGGTGACCAACCTAGAGGCGACGGGCGAAGTGGCCGAGTGGTGATGAGGTGACCAACCGAGTGGCGATGCCCGGGAGGCAGAGTGGTGATGAGGTGACCAACCGAGAGGCGACGTGCGGGGCGGCCGAATGGTGATGAGGTGACCAATCAAGCAGCGACTCACGGAGCGGCAGAAAGGATATGAGGTGACCAACCGAGTGGCGACGCCCGGAGCGGCCGAACGGCAGTGAGGTGACCAACCAAGTGGCGATGCGCGGAGTGGCCGAGTAGTGATGAGGTGACCAACCGAGTGGCGACGCACGGAGCGGCCAGGTCGTGATGAGGTGACCAACCGAGTGGGGATGCGCGGAGCGGCCGAGTCGTGATGAGGTGACCAACCGAGTGGCGACGCGCGGAGCAGTCGAGTGACGATGAGGCGATCAACCGAGTGACGACGCGCGGAGCGGCCGAGTGGTGATGAGGTGACCAACCGAGTGGCGACGCCCGGGAGGCCGAGTGGTGACGAGGTGACCAACCGAGTGGCGATGCGCAGAGAGGCCGAGTGGTGATGAGGTGACCAACCGAGAGGCGACGTGCGGGGCAACCGAATGGTGATGAGGTGACCAATCAAGTCGCGACGCGCGGAGCGGACGACTGGTTATGAGGTGACCAACCGAGTGGCGACGCCCGGAGCGGCCGAACGGCGATGAGGTGACCAACCGAGTGGCGACGCGCGGAGCAGCCCCGGTGGTGATGAGGTGACCAACCTAGTTGCGACGTGCGGAGCGGCCGAGTGATGATGAGGTGGCCAACCAAGTGGCGACGCGCGGAGCGCCCGAGTGGTGATGAGGTGACCAACCTCGTTGCGACGTGCGGAGCGGCCGAGTGATGATGAGGTGACCAACCGAGTGGCGACGCGCAGAGCGGCCGAATGGTGATGAGGGGACCCACTGACTGGCGACACGCGGAGCGTCCGAGTGGTGATGAGGCGACCAACCGAGTGGCGACGGGCAGAGCGGCCGAGTGGTGATGAGGTGACCAACCAAGTCGCGACGCGCGGAGTGGCTGAGTGGTGATGAGGTGACCAACCAAGTTGCGACGCGCGGAGCGGCCGAGTGGAGATGAGGTGACCAACCGAGTGGGGATGCGCGGGGCGGCCGAGAGGTGATGAGGTGATCAACCGAGTGGTGACGCGCGGAGCGGCCGAGTGGTGATGAGGTGACCAACCGAGAGGCGACGTGCGGGGCAACCGAATGGTGATGAGGTGACCAATCAAGTCGCGACGCGCGGAGCGGCCGAGTGGTTATGAGGTGACCAACCGAGTGGCGACGCCCGAAGCGGCCGAACGGCGATGAGGTCACCAACCGAGTGGCGACGCGCGGAGCAGCCCCAGTGGTGATGAGGTGACCAACCTAGTTGCGACATGCGGAGCGGCCGAGTGATGATGAGGTGGCCAACCAAGTGGCGACGCGCGGAGCGCCCGAGTGGTGATGAGGTGACCAACCTAGTTGCGACGTGCGGAGCGGCCGAGTGATGATGAGGTGGCCAACCGAGTGGCGACGCGCGGGGCGGCCGAGTGGTGATGAGTTGATCAACCGAGTGATAACGCGCGGAGCGGCCGAGTGGTGATGAGGTGACCAACCGAGAGGCGACGCCCGGAGCGGCCGAACGGCGGTGAGGTGACCAACCAAGTGGCGATGCGCGGAGTGGCCGAGTAGTGATGAGGTGACCAACCGAGTGGCGACGCACGGAGCGGCCAGGCCGTGATGAGGTGACCAACCGAGTGGCGATGCGCGGAGCGGCCGGGTGGTGACGAGGTGACCAACCAAGTGGTGACGCGTGGAGCGGCCGAGTGGTGATGAGGTGACCAACTGAGTGACGACGAATGGAGCGGCCGCGTGGTGATGAGGTGACCAACCGAGAGGCAACGCGCGGGGCGGCCGAGTGGTGATGAGGTGACCAACCAAGTGGCGACGCCTCGTGCGACCGAGTAGTGATGAGGTGACCAACCGAGTGGCGACGCGCGGAGCGGCCAGGTCGTGATGAGGTGACCAACCGAGTGGCGACGCGCGGAGCGGCCGGGTGGTGATGAGGTGACCAACCAACTGGCGACGCGCGGAGCGGCCGAGTGGTGATGAGGTGACCAACCGAGTGGCGACGCGTGGGGCGGCAGAGAGGTGAAGAGGCGATCAACCGAGTGGCGACGAGCGGAGCGGTCGAGTGGTGATGAGGTGACCAACCGAGAGGCGATGCGCCGGGCGACCGAGTGATGATGAGGTGACCAACCGAGTGGCGACGCGCGGAGCAGCCGAATGGTTATGAGGTGACCAACCGAATGGCGACGCGCAGAGCGGCCGAATGGTGATGAGGTGACCAACCGAGTGGCGACGGGCGGAGCGTCCGAGTGGTGGTGAGGCGACCAACCGAGTAGCGATGGGCGGAGCGGCCGAGTGGTGATGAGGTGACCAACCGAGTGGCGACGCGCGGAGCGGCCGAGTGGTGATGAGGTAACCAACCGAGAGGCACCGCGCGGGGCGGCCGAGTGGTGATGACGTGACCAATCAAGTAGCGACGCGTGGAGCGGCTGAATGGTTATGTGGTGACCAACAGCGTGGCGAGGCCCCCGAGTGGCGAAGCGCAGAGCGGCCGAGTGGTGATGAGGTGACCAACCGAGAGGCAACGCGCGGGCGGCCGAGTGGTGATGAGGCGACAAACCAATTGGCGAGGCGCGAAGCGGCCAGTGGGGATGAGGTGACTAACCGAGTGGCGGTGCGCGGAGCGGCCGAGTGGTGATGAGGTGACCAATCGAGTGGCGACGCGCGGAGCGGCCGAGTGGTGATGAGGTGACCAACCGAGTGGCGACGCGTGGGGCGGCAGAGAGGTGACGAGGCGATCAACCAAGTGGTGATGAGCGGAGCGGTCGGTGCTGATGAGGTGACCAACCTAGAGGCGACGGGCGAAGTGGCCGAGTGGTGATGAGGTGACCAACCGAGTCGCGATGCCCGGCAGGCAGAGTGGTGATGAGGTGACCAACCGAGTGGCGATGCGCAGAGCGGTCGAGTGGTGATGAGGTGACCAACCAAGAGGCGATGCGCAGGGCGACCGAGTGGTGATCAGGTGACCAACCAAGTGACGACGCGTTGAGCAGCCGAATGGTTATGAGTGGCGACGCACGGAGCGGCCGAATGGTGATGAGGTGACCAACCGAGTGGCGACGCGCGGAGCGTCCGAGTGGCGATGAGGCGACCGACCAATTTGCGACGTGCGGGGCAACCGAATGGTGATGAGGTGACCAATCAAGTCGCGACGCGCGGAGCGGCCGAGTGGTTATGAGGTGACCAACCGAGTGGCGACGCCCGGAGCGGCCGAACGGCGATGAGGTGAGCAACCGAGTGGCGACGCGCGGAGCAGCTCGAGTGGTGATGAGGTGACCAACCTAGTTGCGACGTGCGGAGCGGCCAAGTGATGATGAGGTGGCCAACCAAGTGGCGACGCGCGGAGCGCCCGAGTGGTGATGAGGTGACCAACCTAGTTGCGACGTGCAGAGCGGCCGAGTGATGATGAGGTGGCCAACCGAGTGGCGACGCGCGGGGCAGCCGAGTGGTGATGAGTTGATCAACCGAGTGATGACGCGCGGAGCGGCCGAGTGGTGATGAGGTGACCAACCGAGAGGCGACGTGCGGGGCGGCTGAATGGTGCTGAGGTGACCAGTCAAGTTGCGACGCACGGAGCGGCCAAAAGGATATGAGGTGACCAACCGAGTGTCGACGCCCGGAGCGGCCGAATGGCGGTGAGGTGACCAACCAATTGGCGACGCGCGGAGCGGCCGAGTAGTGATGAGGTGAAAAACCGAGTGACGACGCGCGGAGCGGCCAGGTCGTGATGAGGTGACCAACCGAGTGGCGACGCACGGAGCGGCCGGGTGGTGATGAGGTGACCAACCAAGTGGTGACGCGCGGAGCGGCCGAGTGGTGATGAGGTGACCAACCGAGTGACGACGCATGGAGCGGCGGCGTGGTGATGAGGTGACCAACCGAGTGGCGACGCGCGGAGTGGCCGAGTGGTGATGAGGTGACCAACCGAGAGGCAACGCGTGGGGCGGCCGAGTGGTGATGAGGTGACCAACCAAGTGGCGACGCATCGTGCGGCCGAGTAGTGATGAGGTGACCAACCGAGAGGCGACGCGTGGAGCGGCCAGGTCATGATGAGGTGACCAACCGAGTGGCGACGCGCGGAGCGGCTGGGTGGTGATGAGGTGACCAACCAAGTGGCGACGCGCGGAGCGGCCGAGTGGTGATGAGGTGACCAACCGAGTGGCGACGCGTGGGGCGGCAGAGAGGTGATGAGGCGATCAACCGAGTGGCGACGTGCGGAGCGGTCGAGTGGTGATGAGGTGACCAACCGAGAGGCGATGCGCAAGGCGACCGAGTGGTGATGAGGTGACCAACCAAGTGACGACGCGCGGAGTAGCCGAATGGTTATGAGGTGACCAACCGAGTGGCGACGCGCAGAGCGGCCGAATGGGGATGAGGGGACCAACCGAGTGGCGACACGCGGAGTGTCCGAGTGGTGATGAGGCGACCAACCGAGTGGCGACGGGCCGAGCGGCCGAGTGGTGATGAGGTGACCAACCAAATTGCGACGCGCGAAGCGGCCGAGTGGTGATGAGGTGACCAACCAAGTGGCGACGCGCGGAGCGGCCGAGTGGTGATGAGGTGACCAACCGAGTGGGGATGCGCGGGGCGGCCGAGAGGTGATGAGGTGATCAACCGAGTGGTGACGCGCGAAGCGGCCGATTGGTGATGAGGTGACCAACCGAGAGGCGACGTGCGGGGGAACCAAATGGTGATGAGGTGACCAATCATGTCGCGACGCGCGGAGCGGTCGAGTGGTTATGAGGTGACCAACCGAGTGGCGACGCCCGGAGCGGCCGAACGGCGATGAGGTGACCAACCGAGTGGCAACGCGCGGAGCGGCCGAGTGATGATGAGGTGGCCAACCGAGTGGCGACGCGCGGGGCGGCCGAGTGGTGATGAGGTGGCCAACCGAGAGGCGACATGCGGGGCGGCCGAATGGTGATAAGGTGACCAATCAAGTAGCGACGGACGGAGCGGCCGAAAGGATATGAGCTGACCAACCGAGTGGCGACGCCCGGAGCGGCCGAACGGCGGTGAGGTGACCAACCAAGTGGCGATGCGCGGAGCGGCCGAGTAGTGATGAGGTGACCAACCGAGTGGCGACGCGCAGAGCGTCCGAGTGGTGATGAGGCGACCAACCAAGTTGCGACGTGCGGGGCAACCGAATGGTGATGAGGTGACCAATCAAGTCGCGACGCGCAGAGCGGCCGAGTGGTTATGAGGTGACCAACCGAGTGGCGACGCCCGGAGCGGCCGAATGGCGATGAGGTGACCAACCGAGTGGTGATGAGGTGACCAATCAAGTAGCGACGGACGGAGCAGCCGAAAGGATATGAGGTGACCAACCGAGTGGCGACGCCCGGAGCGGCCGAACGGCGGTGAGGTCACCAACCAAGTGGCGATGCGCGGAGCGGCCGAGTAGTGATGAGGTGACCAACCGAGTGGCGACGCGCGGAGCGGCCAGGTCGTGATGAGGTGACCAACAGAGTGGCGATGCGCGGATCGGCCGGGTGGTGACAAGCTGACCAACCAAGTGGTGACGCGTGGAGCGGCCGAGTGGTGATGAGGTGACCAACCGAGTGACGACGCATGGAGCGGCCGCGTGGTGCTGAGATGACCAACCAAGTGGCGACGCGCGGAGCGGCCGAGTGGTGATGAGGTGACCAACCGAGAGGCAACGCGTGGGCCGGCCGAGTGGTGATGAGGTGACCAACCAAGTGGCGACGCGTCGTGCGGCCGAGTCGTGATGAGGTGACCAACCGAGTGGCGACGCGTGGAGCGGCCAGGTCATGATGAGGTGACCAACCGAGTGGCGACGCGCGGAGCGGCCGGGTGGTGATGAGGTGACCAACCAAGTGGCGACGCGCGGAGCGGCCGCGTGGTGATGAGGTGACCAACCGAGTGGCGACGCGTGGGGCGGCAGAGAGGTGATGAGGCGATCAACCGAGTGGCGACGAGCGGAGCGGTCGATTGGTGATGAGGTGACCAACCGAGAGGCAATGCGCAGGGCGACCGAGTGGTGATGAGGTGACCAACCAAGTGACGACGTGCGGAGCAGCCGAATGGTTATGAGGTGACCAACCGAATGGCGACGCGCGGAGCGGCCGAATGGTGATGAGGTGACCAACCGAGTGACGACGCGCGGAGCGTCCGAGTGGTGGTGAGGCGACCAACCGAGTGGCGACGGACGGAGCGGCCGAGTGGTGATGAGGTGACCAACCGAGTGGCGACGCGCGGAGCGGCCGAGTGGTGATGAGGTAACCAACCGAGAGGCACCGCGCGGGGCAGCCGAGTGGTGATGACTTGACCAATCAAGTAGGGATGCGCGGAGCGGCCGAATGGTTATGTGGTGACCAACAGCGTGGCGAGGCCCCCGAGTGGCGACACGCAGAGCGGCCGAGTGGTGATGAGGTCACCAACCGAGAGGCAACGCGCGGGTCGGCCGAGTGGTGATGAGGCGACCAACCGATTGGCGACGCGCGAAGCGGCCAGTGGTGATGAGGTGACCAATGTAACGCCCCCGATATGATTTTCCCAATTTGTACTCCAACTCTTGCCGTTTCCGGCATTAAGTTATATTTTTCTCTCGGGTTCGGGTCTTTGTCTCCGTGTGTTGTTTTCGTTTTCGTGCATCTCATATCATGTCATCACGTGCATTGCATTTGCATACATGTTCACCTCTTGCATTCGAGCTTTTTCCCCGTTGTCCGTTTTGCATTCCGGCGCCTCGTTCTCCTCCGGTGGCCATTTCTAGCTTTCTTTCGTGTGTGGGGATTAAACATTTCCGGACTGGACCGAGACTTGCCATGCGGCCTTGGTTTACTGCCGGTAGACCGCCTGTCAAGTTTCGGGTCATTTGGACTTCGTTTGATACTCCAACGGTTAACCGAGGGACCGAAAAGGCCTCGGGTGTGTTGCAGCCCAACACCCCTCCAATTTGGCCCAAAACCCACCAAACTCTGCTCCATCGTCTCGGTCGTTCGATCATGATCGCGTGGCCACAAACTGCACCTCATTTGGACTCTCCTAGCTCTTCCAATGTCTATAAATAGCAACCCCCTCCGAAATCCATGGGTTCTTCTCCCCCGAAACCCTAAAAAATCGCCTCGCTCCGCGCCGGACATGTCCGTACCTGGCCGGGCGCTTCGCGCTGCCGCCCCGATCCACTAGCTGCGCACCACGTGTCGCCGCCGGGTCACCCCCGCCGCCAGCCCGCTCGGCCCAGGGAGGGCCCCCGAGGCCCGCGCGCTCCGCGCCGCACCTTGCCTCACCGCGCCGCCTCTCGCTCAAGTCCGGTCGCCGGTGCCGCCGCAAGCCATCACTGGAACTTCGCCGCCCCGCTCCGCAACCGAGTGGCGCGCGTGGGGCGGCAGAGAGGTGACGAGGAGATCAACCGAGTGGCGACAAGCGGAGCGCCCGAGTGGTGATGAGGTGACTATCCGAGTGCCGACGCGCGGGGCGGCCGAGTGGTGATGAGGTGACAAACCGAGTGGGGACGCGTAGAGCGGCCGAGTGGTGATGAGATGACCAACCGAGTGAGGACGCGCGGGGCAGCCGAGTGGTGGTGAGGTGATCAACCGAGTGCCGACGCGTGGAGCGGCCGAGTGGTGATGAGGTCACCAACCGAGAGGCGACGTGCGAGGCGGCCGAATGGTGATGAGGTAACCAATCAAGTAGCGACACGTGGAGTGGCCGAAAGGTTATGAGATGACCAACCGAGTGGCGACGCCCGGAGTGGCCGAATATCGATGAGGTGACTAACCATGTGGCGACGCGCGGAGCGGCCGAGTGGTGATGAGGTGACCAACCGAGTGGTGACGCGTGGAGCTGCCGAGTGGCGATGAGGTGACCAACCGAGTGACGACATGGAGAGCGGTGGAATGGTTATGAGGTGAGCAACCAAGTGACGACATGCAGAGCGGTGGAATGGTTATGAGGTGAGCAACCGAGTGGCGACGCGCGGAGCGGCCGAATGGTGATGAGCTAACCAACCGAGTGGCGACGCGCAGAGCGTCCAAGTGGTGATGAGGTACGAAGCGGTCGAGTGGTGATGAGGTGACCAACCAAGTGGCGACGCGCGGAGCGGCCGAGTGGTGATGAGATGACCAACCGAGTGGCGACACGCGGGGCAGCCGAGTGGTGGTGAGGTGATCAACCGAGTGACGACGCGTGGAGCGGCCGAGTGGTGATGAGGTGACCAACCGAGACGCGACGTGCAGGGCGGCCGAATGGTGATGAGGTAACCAATCAAGTAGCGACGCGCGGGGTGGCCGAAAGGTTATGAGATGACCAACCGAGTGGTGACGCCCGGACTGGCCGAGTGGCGATGGGGTGACTAATCAAATGGCGACGCGCGGAGCGGCCGAATGGTTATCAGGTGACCAACCGAGTAGCGACGCCCGGAGTGGCCGAGTGGTGATGAGGTGACCAACCAAGTGGCGACACGCGGAGTGGCCGAGTGGTGATGAGGTGACCCGCCGAGTGGCGACGCGCGAAGCCGAGTGGTGATGAGGTGACCACTCGAGTGGCGACGCGCGAAGCCGAGTGGTGATGAGGTGACCAACCGAGTGGCGACGCGCGGAGCGGCCGAGTGGTGTTGGGGTGACCAACCGAGTGACGACGCATGGAGAGGCCGCGTGGTGATGAGGTGACCAACCAAGTGGCGACGCGCGGAGCGGCCGAGTGGTGATGAGGTGACCAACCGAGAGGCAACGCGCGGGGCGGCCGAGTGGTGATGAGGTGACCAACCAAGTGGCGACGCGTCGTGCGGCCGAGTAGTGATGAGGTGACGAACCGAGAGGCGACGCGCGGAGCGGCCAGGTCGTGATGAGGTGACCAACCGAGTGGCGACGCACGGAGCGGCCGGGTGGTGATGAGGTGACCAACCAAGTGGCGACGCGCGGAGCGGCCGAGTGGTGATGAGGTGACCAACCGAGTGGCGACGCGTGGGGCGGCAGAGAGGTGAAGAGGCGATCAACCGAGTGGCGACGAGCGGAGCGGTCGATTGGTGATGAGGTGACCAACCGAGAGGCGATGCGCAGGGCGACCGAGTGGTGATGAGGTGACCAACCAAGTGACGACGCGCGGAGCAGCCGAATGGTTATGAGGTGACCAACTGAATGGCGACGCGCGGAGCGGCCGAATGGTGATGAGGTGACCAACCGAGTGGCGACGCGTGGAGCGTCCAAGTGGTGGTGAGGCGACCAACCGAGTGGCGACGGGCGGAGCGGCCGAGTGGTGATGAGGTGACCAACCGAGTGGCGACGCACGGAGCGGCCGAGTGGTGATGAGGTAACCAACCGAGAGGCACCGCGCGGGGCGGCCGAGTGGTGATGACTTGACCAATCAAGTAGCGATGCGCGGAGCGGCCGAATGGTTATGTGGTGACCAACAGCGTGGCGAGGCCCCCAAGTGGTGACGCGCAGAGCGGCCGAGTGGTGATGAGGTGACCAACCGAGAGGCAACGCGCGGGGCGGCCGAGTGGTGATGAGGCGACCAACCGATTGGCGACGCGCGAAGCGGCCAGTGGTGATGTGGTGACCAACCGAGTGGCGGCGCGCGGAGTGGCCGAGTGGTGATGAGGTGACCAATTGAGTGGCGACGCGCGGAGCGGCCGAGTGGTGATGAGGTGACCAACCGAGTGGCGACGCGTGGGGCGGCAGAGAGGTGACGAGGCGATCAACCGAGTGGCGACGAGCGGAGCGCCCGAGTGGTGATGAGGTGACTATCCGAGTGGCGACGCGCGGGGCGGCCGAGTGGTGATGAGGTGACCAACCGAGTGGGGACACGCAGAGCGGCCGAGTGGTGATGAGATGACCAACCGAGTGGCGACGCGCGGGGCAGCCGAGTGGTGGTGGGGTGATCAACCGAGTGACGAGGCGTGGAGCGGCCGAGTGGTGATGAGGTGACCAACCGAGAGGCGACGTGCGAGGCGGCCGAATGGTGATGAGGTAACCAATCAAGTAGCGATGCGCGGAGTGGCCGAAAGGTTATGAGATGACCAACCGAGTAGCAACGCCCGGAGTGGCCGAATGGCGATGAGGTGACTAACCATGTGGCGACGCCCGGAGCGGCCGAGTGGTGATGAGGTGACCAACCGAGTGGTGACGCGTGGAGCTGCCGAGTGGTGATGAGGTGACCAACCGAGAGGCGATGCGCGGGGCGGCCGAGTGGTGATGAGGTGACCAACCAAGTGACGACGTGCAGAGCGGTCGAATGGTTATGAGGTGAACAACCGAGTGGCGACACGCGGAGCGGCCGAATGGTGATGAGCTAACCAACCGAGTGGCGACGCGCAGAGCGTCCAAGTGGTGATGAGGTACAAAGCGGTCGAGTGGTGATGAGGTGACCAACCAAGTAGCGACACGCGGAGCGGCCGAGAGGTGATGAGATGACCAACCGAGTGGCGACACGCGGGGCAGCCGAGTGGTGGTGAGGTGATCAACCGAGTGACGACGCGTGGAGCAGCGGAGTGGTGATGAGGTGACCAACCGAGACGCGACGTGTGGGGCGGCCGAATGGTGATGAGGTAACCAATCAAGTAGCGACGCGCGGAGTGGCCGAAAGGTTATGAGATGACCAACCGAGTGGCGACGCCTGGAGTGGCCGAGTGGCGATGAGGTGACTAATCAAATGGCGACGCGCGGAGCAGCCGAATGGTTATCAGGTGACCAACCGAGTAGCGACGCCCGGAGTGGCCGAGTGGTGATGAGGTGACCAACCAAGTGGTGACGCGTGGAGTGGCCGAGTGGTGATGAGATGACCAACCGAGTGGCGACACGCGGGGCAGCCGAGTGGTGGTGAGGTGATCAACCGAGTGACGACGCGTGGAGTGGCCGAGTGGTGATGAGGTGACCAACCGAGACGCGACGTGCGGGTCGGCCGAATGGTGATGAGGTAACCAATCAAGTAGCGACGCGCGGAGTGGCCGAAAGGTTATGAGATGACCAACCGAGTGGCGACGCCCGGACTAGCCGAGTGGCGATGAGGTGACTAATCAAATGGCGACGCGCGGAGCGGCCGAATGGTTATCAGGTGACCAACCGAGTAGCGACGCCCGGAGTGGCCGAGTGGTGATGAGGTGACCAACCAAGTGGCGACGCGTGGAGCGGCCGAGTGGTGATGAGATGACCAACCGAGTGGCGACACGCGGGGCAGCCGAGTGGTGGTGAGGTGATCAACCGAGTGACGATGCGTGGAGCGGCCGAGTGGTGATGAGGTGACCAACCGAGACGCGACGTGCGGGTCGGCCGAATGGTGATGAGGTAACCAATCAAGTAGCGACGCGCGGAGTGGCCGAAAGGTTATGAGATGACCAACCGAGTGGCGACGCCCGGACTAGCCGAGTGGCGATGAGGTGACTAATCAAATGGCGACGCGCGGAGCGGCCGAATGGTTATCAGGTGACCAACCGAGTAGCGACGCCCAGAGTGGCCGAGTGGTGATGAGGTGACCAACCAAGTGGCGACACGCGGAGTGGCCGAGTGGTGATGAGGTGACCTGCCGAGTGGCGACGCGCGAAGCTGAGTGGTGATGAGGTGACCACTCGAGTGGCGACGGGCGAAGCCGAGTGGTGATGAGGTGACCAACCGAGTGGCGACGCGCGGAGTGGCCGAGTGGTGATGGGGTGACCAACCGAGTGACGACGCATGGAGCGGCCGCGTGGTGATGAGGTGACCAACCAAGTGGCGATGCGCGGAGCGGCCGAGTGGTGATGAGGTGACCAACCGAGAGGCAACGCGCGGGGCGGCCGAGTGGTGATGAGGTGACCAACCAAGTGGCAACGCGTCGTTCGGCCGAGTAGTGATGAGGTGACCAACCGAGTGGCGACGCGCGGAGTGGCCAGGTCGTGATGAGGTGACCAACCGAGTTGCGACGCGCGGAGCGGCCGGGTGGTGATGAGGTGACCAACCAAGTGGCGACGCGCGGAGCGGCCGAGTGGTGATGAGGTGACAAACCGAGTGGCGACGCTTGGGGCGGCAGAGAGGTGAAGAGGCGATCAACCGAGTGGCGACGAGCGGAGCGGTCGAGTGGTGATGAGGTGACCAACCGAGAGGCGATGCGCAGGGCGACCGAGTGGTGATGAGGTGACCAACCAAGTGACGACGCGCGGAGCAGCCGAATGGTTATGAGGTGACCAACTGAATGGCGACGCGCGGAGCGGCCGAATGGTGATGAGGTGACCAACCGAGTGGCGACGCGCGGAGCGTCCGAGTGGTGGTGAGGCGACCAACCGAGTGGCGACAGGCGGAGCGGCCGAGTGATGATGAGGTGACCAACCGAGTGGCGACGCGCGGAGCGGCCGAGTGGTGATGAGGTAACCAACCGAGAGGCACCGCGCGGGGCGGCCGAGTGATGATGACTTGACCAGTCAAGTAGCGATGCGCGGAGCGGCCGAATGGTTATGTGGTGACCAACAGCGTGGCGAGGCCCCCGAGTGGCGGCGCGCAGAGCGGCCGAGTGGTGATGAGGTGACCAGTCGAGAGGCAACGCGCGGGGCGGCCGAGTGGTGATGAGGCAACCAACCGATTGGCGACGCGCGAAGCGGCCAGTGGTGATGAGGTGACCAACCGAGTGGCGACGCGCGGAGCGGCCGAGTGGTGATGAGGTGACCAATCGAGTGGCGACGCGCGGAGCGGCCGAGTGGTGATGAGGTGACCAACCGAGTGGCGACGCGTGGAGCGGCAGAGAGGTGACGAGGCGATCAACCGAGTGGCGACGAGCGAAGCGCCCGAGTGGTGATGAGGTGACTATCCGAGTGCCGACGCGCGGGGTGGCCGAGTGGTGATGAGGTGACCAACCGAGTGGGGACGCGCAGAGCGGCCGAGTGGTGATGAGATGACCAACCGAGTGGCGACGCGCGGGGCAGCCGAGTGGTGGTGAGGTGATCAACCGAGTGACGAGGCGTGGAGTGGCCGAGTGGTGATGAGGTGACCAACCGAGGGGCGACGTGCGAGGCGGCCGAATGGTGATGAGGTAACCAATCAAGTAGCGACGCGCGGAGTGGCCGAAAGTTTATTAGATGACCAACCGAGTGGCGACGCCCGGAGTGGCCGAATGGCGATGAGGTCACTAACCATGTGGCGACGCGCGGAGCGGCCGAGTGGTGATGAGGTGACCAACCGAGTGGTGACTCGTGGAGCTGCCGAGTGGTGATGAGGTGACCAACCAAGAGGCGACGCGCGGGGCGGCCGAGTGGTGATGAGGTGACCAACCAAGTGACGACGTGCAGAGCGGTCGAATGGTTATGAGGTGAACAACCGAGTGGCGACGCGCGGAGCGGCCGAATGGTGATGAGCTAACCAACCGAGTGGTGACACGCAGAGCGTCCAAGTGGTGATGAGGTACAAAGCGGTCGAGTGGTGATGAGGTGACCAACCAAGTGGCGACGTGCGGAGCGGCCGAGTGGTGATGAGATGACCAACCGAGTGGCGACACGCGGCGCAGCCGAGTGGTGGTGAGGTGATCAACCAAGTGACGACGCGTGGAGCGGCCGAGTGGTGATGAGGTGACCAACCGAGACGCGACGTGAGGGGCGGCCGAATGGTGATGAGGTAACCAATCAAGTAGCGACGCGCGGAGTGGCCGAAAGGTTATGAGATGACCAACCGAGTGGCGACGCCTGGAGTGGCCGAGTGGCGATGAGGTGACTAATCAAATGGCGACGCGCGGAGCGGCCGAATGGTTATCAGGTGACCAACCGAGTAGCGACGCCCGGAGTGGCCGAGTGGTGATGAGGAGACCAACCAAGTGGCGACGCGCGGAGCGGCCGAGTGGTGATGAGATGACCAACCGAGTGGCGACACGCGGGGCAGCCGAGTGGTGGTGTGGTGATCAACCGAGTGACGACGCGTGGAGCGGCCGAGTGGTGATGAGGTGACCAACCGAGACGCGACGTGCGGGGCGGCCGAATGGTGATGAGGTAACCAATCAAGTAGCGAGGTGCGGAGTGGCCGAAAGGTTATGAGATGACCAACCGAGTGGCGACGCCCGGACTGGCCGAGTGGCGATGAGGTGACTAATCAAATGGCGACGCGCTGAGCGGCCGAATGGTTATCAGGTGACCAACCGAGTAGCGACGCCCGGAGTGGCCGAGTGGTGATGAGGTGACCAACCAAGTGGCGACACGCGGAGTGGCCGAGTGGTGATGAGATGACCCGCCGAGTGGCGACGCGCGAAGCCGAGTGGTGATGAGGTGACCACTCGAGTGGCGACGGGCGAAGCCGAGTGGTGATGAGGTGACCAACCGAGGGGCGACGCGCGGAGTGGCCGAGTGGTGATGGGGTGACCAACCGAGTGACGACGCATGGAGCGGCCGTGTGGTGATGAGGTGACCAACCAAGTGGCGACGCGCGGAGCGGCCGAGTGGTGATGAGGTGACCAACCGAGAGGCATCGCGCGGGGCGGCCGAGTGGTGATGAGGTGACCAACCGAGTGGCGACGCGTGGAGCGGCCAGGTCGTGATGAGGTGACCAACCAAGTGGCGACGCGTGGAGCGGGCGGGTGGTGATGAGGTGACCAACCAAGTGGCGACGCGCGGAGCGGCCGAGTGGTGATGAGGTGACCACTCGAGTGGCGACGGGCGAAGCCGAGTGGTGATGAGGTGACCAACCGAGTGGCGACGCGCGGAGTGGCCGAGTGGTGATGGGGTGACCAACCGAGTGACGACGCATGGAGCGGCCGCGTGGTGATGAGGTGACCAACCAAGTGGCGATGCGCGGAGCGGCCGAGTGGTGATGAGGTGACCAACCGAGAGGCAACGCGCGGGGCGGCCGAGTGGTGATGAGGTGACCAACCAAGTGGCAACGCGTCGTTCGGCCGAGTAGTGATGAGGTGACCAACCGAGTGGCGACGCGCGGAGTGGCCAGGTCGTGATGAGGTGACCAACCGAGTTGCGACGCGCGGAGCGGCCGGGTGGTGATGAGGTGACCAACCAAGTGGCGACGCGCGGAGCGGCCGAGTGGTGATGAGGTGACAAACCGAGTGGCGACGCTTGGGGCGGCAGAGAGGTGAAGAGGCGATCAACCGAGTGGCGACGAGCGGAGCGGTCGAGTGGTGATGAGGTGACCAACCGAGAGGCGATGCGCAGGGCGACCGAGTGGTGATGAGGTGACCAACCAAGTGACGACGCGCGGAGCAGCCGAATGGTTATGAGGTGACCAACTGAATGGCGACGCGCGGAGCGGCCGAATGGTGATGAGGTGACCAACCGAGTGGCGACGCGCGGAGCGTCCGAGTGGTGGTGAGGCGACCAACCGAGTGGCGACAGGCGGAGCGGCCGAGTGATGATGAGGTGACCAACCGAGTGGCGACGCGCGGAGCGGCCGAGTGGTGATGAGGTAACCAACCGAGAGGCACCGCGCGGGGCGGCCGAGTGATGATGACTTGACCAGTCAAGTAGCGATGCGCGGAGCGGCCGAATGGTTATGTGGTGACCAACAGCGTGGCGAGGCCCCCGAGTGGCGGCGCGCAGAGCGGCCGAGTGGTGATGAGGTGACCAGTCGAGAGGCAACGCGCGGGGCGGCCGAGTGGTGATGAGGCAACCAACCGATTGGCGACGCGCGAAGCGGCCAGTGGTGATGAGGTGACCAACCGAGTGGCGACGCGCGGAGCGGCCGAGTGGTGATGAGGTGACCAATCGAGTGGCGACGCGCGGAGCGGCCGAGTGGTGATGAGGTGACCAACCGAGTGGCGACGCGTGGAGCGGCAGAGAGGTGACGAGGCGATCAACCGAGTGGCGACGAGCGAAGCGCCCGAGTGGTGATGAGGTGACTATCCGAGTGCCGACGCGCGGGGTGGCCGAGTGGTGATGAGGTGACCAACCGAGTGGGGACGCGCAGAGCGGCCGAGTGGTGATGAGATGACCAACCGAGTGGCGACGCGCGGGGCAGCCGAGTGGTGGTGAGGTGATCAACCGAGTGACGAGGCGTGGAGTGGCCGAGTGGTGATGAGGTGACCAACCGAGGGGCGACGTGCGAGGCGGCCGAATGGTGATGAGGTAACCAATCAAGTAGCGACGCGCGGAGTGGCCGAAAGTTTATTAGATGACCAACCGAGTGGCGACGCCCGGAGTGGCCGAATGGCGATGAGGTCACTAACCATGTGGCGACGCGCGGAGCGGCCGAGTGGTGATGAGGTGACCAACCGAGTGGTGACTCGTGGAGCTGCCGAGTGGTGATGAGGTGACCAACCAAGAGGCGACGCGCGGGGCGGCCGAGTGGTGATGAGGTGACCAACCAAGTGACGACGTGCAGAGCGGTCGAATGGTTATGAGGTGAACAACCGAGTGGCGACGCGCGGAGCGGCCGAATGGTGATGAGCTAACCAACCGAGTGGTGACACGCAGAGCGTCCAAGTGGTGATGAGGTACAAAGCGGTCGAGTGGTGATGAGGTGACCAACCAAGTGGCGACGTGCGGAGCGGCCGAGTGGTGATGAGATGACCAACCGAGTGGCGACACGCGGCGCAGCCGAGTGGTGGTGAGGTGATCAACCAAGTGACGACGCGTGGAGCGGCCGAGTGGTGATGAGGTGACCAACCGAGACGCGACGTGAGGGGCGGCCGAATGGTGATGAGGTAACCAATCAAGTAGCGACGCGCGGAGTGGCCGAAAGGTTATGAGATGACCAACCGAGTGGCGACGCCTGGAGTGGCCGAGTGGCGATGAGGTGACTAATCAAATGGCGACGCGCGGAGCGGCCGAATGGTTATCAGGTGACCAACCGAGTAGCGACGCCCGGAGTGGCCGAGTGGTGATGAGGAGACCAACCAAGTGGCGACGCGCGGAGCGGCCGAGTGGTGATGAGATGACCAACCGAGTGGCGACACGCGGGGCAGCCGAGTGGTGGTGTGGTGATCAACCGAGTGACGACGCGTGGAGCGGCCGAGTGGTGATGAGGTGACCAACCGAGACGCGACGTGCGGGGCGGCCGAATGGTGATGAGGTAACCAATCAAGTAGCGAGGTGCGGAGTGGCCGAAAGGTTATGAGATGACCAACCGAGTGGCGACGCCCGGACTGGCCGAGTGGCGATGAGGTGACTAATCAAATGGCGACGCGCTGAGCGGCCGAATGGTTATCAGGTGACCAACCGAGTAGCGACGCCCGGAGTGGCCGAGTGGTGATGAGGTGACCAACCAAGTGGCGACACGCGGAGTGGCCGAGTGGTGATGAGATGACCCGCCGAGTGGCGACGCGCGAAGCCGAGTGGTGATGAGGTGACCACTCGAGTGGCGACGGGCGAAGCCGAGTGGTGATGAGGTGACCAACCGAGGGGCGACGCGCGGAGTGGCCGAGTGGTGATGGGGTGACCAACCGAGTGACGACGCATGGAGCGGCCGTGTGGTGATGAGGTGACCAACCAAGTGGCGACGCGCGGAGCGGCCGAGTGGTGATGAGGTGACCAACCGAGAGGCATCGCGCGGGGCGGCCGAGTGGTGATGAGGTGACCAACCGAGTGGCGACGCGTGGAGCGGCCAGGTCGTGATGAGGTGACCAACCAAGTGGCGACGCGTGGAGCGGGCGGGTGGTGATGAGGTGACCAACCAAGTGGCGACGCGCGGAGCGGCCGAGTGGTGATGAGGTGACCAACCGAGTGGCGACGCGTGGGGCGGCAGAGAGGTGAAGAGGCGATCAACCGAGTGGCGACGAGCGGAGCAGCCGAGAGGCGATGCGCAGGGCGACCGAGTGGTGATGAGGTGACCAACCAAGTGACGATGCGCGGAGCAGCCGAATGGTTATGAGGTGACCAACTGAATGGCGACGCGCGGAGCGGCCAAATGGTGATGAGGTGACCAACCGAGTGGCGACACGCGGAGCGTCCGAGTGGTGGTGAGGCGACCAACCGAGTGGCGACGGGCGGAGCGGCCGAGTGGTGATGAGGTGGCCAACCGAGTGGCGACGCGCGGAGCGGCCGAGTGGTGATGAGGTAACCAACCGAGAGGCACCGCGCGGGGCGGCCGAGTGGTGATGACTTGACCAATCAAGTAGCGATGCGCGGAGCGGCCGAATGGTTATGTGGTGACCAACAGCGTGGCGAGGCCCCCGAGTGGCGACGCGCAGAGCGGCCGAGTGGTGATGAGGTGACCAACCGAGAGGCAACGCGCGGGGCGGCCGAGTGGTGATGAGGCGACCAACCGATTGGCGACCCGCGAAGCGGCCAGTGGTGATGAGGTGACCAACCGAGTGGCGGCGTGCAGAGCGGCCGAGTGGTGATGAGGTGACCAATCGAGTGGCGACGCGCGGAGCGGCCGAGTGGTGATGAGGTGACCAACCGAGTGGCGACGCGTGGGGCGGCAGAGAGGTGACGAGGCGATCAACCGAGTGGCGACGAGCGAAGCGCCCGAGTGGTGATGAGGTGACTATCCGAGTGCCGACGCGCGGGGCGGCCGAGTGGTGGTGAGGTGACCAACCGAGTGGGGACGCACAGAGCGGCCGAGTGGTGATGAGATGACCAACCGAATGGCGACGCGCGGGGCAGCCGAGTGGTGGTGAGGTGATCAACCGAGTGCGAGGCGTGGAGCGGCCGAGTGGTGATGAGGTGACCAACCGAGAGGCGATGTGCGAGGCGGCCGAATGGTGATGAGGTAACCAATCAAGTAGCGACGCGCGGAGTGGTCGAAAGGTTATGAGATGACCAACCGAGTGGCGGCGCCCGGAGTGGCCGAATGGCGATGAGGTGACTAACCATGTGGCGATGTGCGGAGCGGCCGAGTGGTGATGAGGTGACCAACCGAGTGGTGACGCGTGGAGCTGCCGAGTGGTGATGAGGTGACCAACCGAGAGGCGACGCGCGGGGCGGCCGAGTGGTGATGAGGTGACCAACCAAGTGACGACGTGCAGAGCGGTCGAATGGTTATGAGGTGAACAACCGAGTGGCGACGCACGGAGCGGCCGAATGGTGACGAGCTAACCAACCGAGTGGCGACGCGCAGAGCGTCCAAGTGGTGATGAGGTACAAAGCGGTCGAGTGGTGATGAGGTGACCAACCAAGTGGCGACGCGCGGAGCGGCCGAGTGGTGATGAGGTGACCAACCGAGTGGCGACACGCGGGGCAGCCGAGTGGTGGTGAGGTGATCAACCGAGTGACGACGCGTGGAGCGGCCGAGTGGTGATGAGGTGACCAACCGAGACGCGACGTGCGGGGCGGCCGAATGGTGATGAGGTAACCAATCAAGTAGCGACGCGCGGAGTGGCCGAAAGGTTATGAGATGACCAACCGAGTGGCGACGCCCGGAGTGGCCGAGTGGCGATGAGGTGACTAATCAAATGGCGACGCGCGGAGCGGCCAAATGGTTATCAGGTGACCAACCGAGTAGCGACGCCCGGAGTGGCCGAGTGGTGATGAGGTGACCAACCAAGTGGCGACGTGCGGAGCGGCCAATTGGTGATGAGGTGACCAACCAAGTAGCGACGCGTGGGGGCGGCCGAGTGATGATGAGGTGATCAACCGAGTGGCGACGCGCGGAGTGGCTGAGTGGTGATGAGGTGACCAACCGAGAGGCGACATGCGGGGCGGCCCAATGGTGATGAGGTGACCAATCAAGTAGCGATGCGCGGAGCAGCCGAATGGTTATGAGGTGACCAACCGAGTGGCGACGCCGCTGTGTGGCGACGCGCGGAGAGGCCGAGTGGTGATGAGGTGACCAACCAAGTGGCGACGCACGGGGCGGTCCAGAGGTGATGAGGTGATCAACCGAGTGGCGACGCGCGGAGCGGCCAAGTGGTGATGAGGTTATCAACCAAGAGACGACGCGCGGGACGGTCGAATGGTGATGAGGTGACCAATCAAGTGGCGACTCGTGGAGCGGCCGAATGGTTACGAGGTGACCAACTGAGTGGTGACGCCCGGAGCGACCGAGTGGTGATGAGGTGACCAACCAAGTGGCGACGTGCGGAGCGGCCGAGTGGTGATGAGGTGACCAACCAAGTAGCGACGCGCGGAGCGGCCTAATTTTTATGTGGTGACCAACAGAGTGGCGATGCGCGGAGCGGCCGAGTGGTGATGAGGTGACCAACCAAGAGGCGACGTGTGGGGCGGCCGGGTGGTGATGAGGTGACCAACCGAGAGGCAACGCGCGGGGCGGCCGAGTGGTGATGAGGCGACCAACCGATTGGCGACGTGCGAAGTGGCCAGTGGTGATGAGGTGACCAACCGAGTGGCGGCGCGCGGAGCGGCCGAGTGGTGATGAGGTGACCAATCGAGTGGCGACTCGCGGAGCGGCCGAGTGGTGATGAGGTGACCAACCGAGTGGCGACGCGTGGGGCGGCAGAGAGGTGACGAGGCGATCAACCGAGTGACGACGAGCGAAGCGCCCGAGTGGTGATGAGGTGACTATCCGAGTGCCGATGCGCGGGGCGGCCGAGTGGTGATGAGGTGACCAACCGAGTGGGGACGCGCAGAGCGGCCGAGTGGTGATGAGATGACCAACCGAGTGGCGACGCGCGGGGCAGCCGAGTGGTGGTGAGGTTATCAGCCGAGTGACGAGGCGTGGAGCGGCCGAGTGGTGATGAGGTGACCAACCGAGAGGCGACGTGCAAGGCGGCCGAATGGTGATGAGGTAACCAATCAAGTAGCGACGCGCGGAGTGGTCGAAAGGTTATGAGATGACCAACCGAGTGGCGACGCCCGGAGTGGCCGAATGGCGATGAGGTGACTAACCATGTGGCGATGCGCGGAGCGGCCGAGTGGTGATGAGGTGACCAACCGAGTGGTGACGCGTGGAGCTGCCGAGTGGTGATGAGGTGACCAACCGAGAGGCGACGCGCGGGGCGGCCGAGTGGTGATGAGGTGACCAACCAAGTGACGATGTGCAGAGCGGTCAAATGGTTATGAGGTGAACAACCGAGTGGCGACGCACGGAGCGGCCGAATGGTGATGAGCTAACCAACCGAGTGGCGACGCGCAGAGCGTCCAAGTGGTGATGAGGTACAAAGCGGTCGAGTGGTGATGAGGTGACCTACCAAGTGGCGACGCGCGGAGCGGCCGAGTGGTGATGAGATGACCAACCGAGTGGCGACACGCGGGGCAGCCGAGTGGTGGTGAGGTGATCAACCGAGTGACGACGCGTGGAGCGGCCGAGTGGTGATGAGGTGACCAACCGAGACGCGACGTGCGGGGCGACCGAATGGTGATGAGGTAACCAATCAAGTAGCGACGCGCGGAGTGGCCGAAAGGTTATGAGATGACCAACCGAGTGGCGACGCCCGGAGTGGCCGAGTGGCGATGAGGTGACTAATCAAATGGCGACGCGCGGAGCGGCCGAATGGTTATCAGGTGACCAACCGAGTAGCGACGCCCGGAGTGGCCGAGTGGTGATGAGGTGACCAACCAAGTGGCGACACGCGGAGTGGCCGAGTGGTGATGAGGTGACCCGCCGAGTAGCGACGCGCGAAGCCGAGTGGTGATGAGGTGACCACTCGAGTGGCGACGCGCGAAGCTGAGTGGTGATGAGGTGACCAACCAAGTGGCGACGTGCGGAGCGGCCAATTGGTGATGAGGTGACCAACCAAGTAGCGACGCGTGGGGGCGGCCGAGTGATGATGAGGTGATCAACCGAGTGGCGACGCGCGGAGTGGCTGAGTGGTGATGAGGTGACCAACCGAGAGGCGACATGCGGGGCGGCCCAATGGTGATGAGGTGACCAATCAAGTAGCGATGCGCGGAGCAGCTGAATGGTTATGAGGTGACCAACCGAGTGGCGACGCCGCTGAGTGGCGACGCGCGGAGAGGCCAAGTGTTGATGAGGTGACCAACCAAGTGGCGACGCACGGGGCAGTCCAGAGGTGATGAGGTGATCAACCGAGTGGCGACGCGCGGAGCGGCCAAGTGGTGATGAGGTTATGAGGTGATGAGGTGATCAACCGAGTGGCGACGCGCGGAGCGGCCAAGTGGTGATGAGGTTATCAACCAAGAGACGACGTGCGGGACGGTCGAATGGTGATGAGGTGACCAATCAAGTGGCGACTCATGGAGCGGCCGAATGGTTACGAGGTGACCAACCGAGTGGTGACGCCCGGAGCGACCGAGTGGTGATGAGGTGACCAACCAAGTGGCGACGTGCGGAGCGGCCGAGTGGTGATGAGGTGACCAACCAAGTAGCGACGCGCGGAGCGGCCTAATTTTTATGTGGTGACCAACAGAGTGGCGATGCGCGGAGCGGCCGAGTGGTGATGAGGTGACCAACCAAGAGGCAACGTGTGGGGCGGCCGGGTGGTGATGAGGTGACCAACCGAGAGGCAACGCGCGGGGCCGCCGAGTGGTGATGAGGCGACCAACCGATTGGCGACGCGCGAAGCGGCCAGTGGTGATGAGGTGACCAACCGAGTGGCGGCGCGCGGAGCGGCCGAGTGGTGATGAGGTGACCAATCGAGTGGCGACTCGCGGAGCGGCCGAGTGGTGATGAGGTGACCAACCGAGTGGCGACGCGTGGGGCGGCAGAGAGGTGACGAGGCGATCAACCGAGTGGCGACGAGCGAAGCGCCCGAGTGGTGATGAGGTGACTATCCGAGTGCCGACGCGCGGGGCGGCCGAGTGGTGATGAGGTGACCAACCGAGTGGGGACGCGCAGAGCGGCCGAGTGGTGATGAGATGACCAACCGAGTGGCGACGCGCGGGGCAGCCGAGTGGTGGTGAGGTGATCAACCGAGTGACGAGCCATGGAGCGGCCGAGTGGTGATGAGGTGACCAACCGAGAGGCGATGTGCGAGGCGGCCGAATGGTGATGAGGTAACCAATCAAGTAGCGACGCGCGGAGTGGTCGAAAGGTTATGAGATGACCAACCGAGTGTCGACGCCCGGAGTGGCCGAATGGCGATGAGGTGACTAACCATGTGGCGATGCACGGAGCGGCCGAGTGGTGATGAGGTGACCAACCGAGTGGTGACGCGTGGAGCTGCCGAGTGGTGATGAGGTGACCAACCGAGAGGCGACGCGCGGGGCGGCCGAGTGGTGATGAGGTGACCAACCAAGTGGTGACACGCGGAGTGGCCGAGTGGTGATGAGGTGACCCGCCGAGTAGCGACGCGCGAAGCCGAGTGGTGATGAGGTGACCACTCGAGTGGCGACGCGCGAAGCCGAGTGGTGATGAGGTGACCAACCAAGTGGCGACGTGCGGAGCGGCCGAGTGGTGATGAGGTGACCAACCAAGTGGCGACGCGTGGGGGCGGCCGAGTGATGATGAGGTGACCAACCGAGTGGCGACGTGCGGAGTGGCTGAGTGGTGATGAGGTGACCAACCGAGAGGCGACATGCGGGGCGGCCGAATGGTGATGAGGTGACCAATCAAGTAGCGATGCGCGGAGCAGCCGAATGGTTATGAGGTGACCAACCGTGTGGCGACGCCGCTAAGTGGCGACGCGCGGAGAGGCCGAGTGGTGATGAGGTGACCAACCAAGTGGCGACGCACGGGGCGGTCCAGAGGTGATGAGGTGATCAACCGAGTGGCGACGCGCGGAGCGGCCAAGTGGTGATGAGGTTATCAACCAAGAGACGACGCGCGGGACGGTCGAATGGTGATGAGGTGACCAATCAAGTGGCGACTCGTGGAGCAGCCGAATGGTTACGAGGTCACCAACCGAGTGGTGACGCCCGGAGCGACCGAGTGGTGATGAGGTGACCAACCAAGTGGCGACGTGCGGAGCGGCCGAGTGGTGATGAGGTGACCAACCAAGTAGCGACGCGCGGAGCGGCCTAATTTTTATGTGGTGACCAACAGAGTGGCGATGCGTGGAGCGGCCGAGTGGTGATGAGGTGACCAACCAAGAGGCAACGTGTGGGGCGGCCGGGTGGTGATGAGGTGACCAATGAAGTGGCGATGCGTGGAGAGGCCGAGTGGTGATTAGGTGACCAAGCAAATGTGACTCTTGAGACGGCCGAGTGGTGATGACATGACCAACCAAGTGGTGATGCGCGGGGCGGGCGTGTGGTGATGAGGTGACCAACCGAGTGGCGACGCACGGAGCGGCCGAATGGTGATGAGGTGACCAACCGAGTGGCGACGCGCGGACGTCCGAGTGGTGATGAGGTGACCAACCAAGTTGCGACGCGCGGAGCGGCCGAGTGGTGATGAGGTGACCAACCACGTGGTGACGCGCGGAGTGGCCGAGTGGTGATGAGGTGATCAACCGAGTGGGGATGCGCGGGGCGGCCGAGAGGTGATGAGTTGATCAACCGAGTGGTGACGCGCGGAGCGGCCGAGTGGTGATGAGGTGACCAACCGAGTGGCGATGCGCGGAGCGGCCGTGTGGTGATGAGGTCACCAACCGAGAGGCAACGCGCGGGGCGGCCGAGTGGTGATGACTTGACCAACCAAGTAGCAACGCGCGGAGCGGCCTAATTTTTATGTGGTGACCAACAGAGTGGCGAGGCCCCCGAGTGGCGACACGCGGAGCGGCCGAGTGGTGATGAGGAGACCAACCGAGAGGCAACGCGCGGGGGCGGCCGAGTGGTGATGAGGCGACCAACCGATTGGCGATGCGCGAAGCGGCCAGTGCTGATGAGGTGACCAACCGAGTGGCGGCGCGCGGAGCGGACGAGTGGTGATGAGGTGACTATTCGAGTGGCGACGCGCGGGGCAGTCGAGTGGTGATGAGGTGACCAACCGAGAGGCGACGGTCGGAGCGGCCGAGTGGTGATGAGGTGACCAACCGAGTGGTGGTGAGGCGACCAACCGAGTGGCGACGGGCGGAGCGGCCGAGTGGTGATGAGGTGGCTAACCGAGTGGCGACGCGCGGAGCGGCCGAGTGGTGATGAGGTAACCAACCGAGAGGCACCGCGCGGGGCGGCCGAGTGGTGATGACTTGACCAATCAAGTAGCGATGCGCGGAGTGGCCGAAAGGTTATGAGATGACCAACCGAGTGGCGATGCCCGGAGTGGCCGAGTGGTGATGAGGTGACCAACCGAGACGCGACGTGCGGGGCGGCCGAATGGTGATGAGGTACCCAATCAAGTAGCGACGCGCGGATTGGCCGAAAGGTTATGAGATGACCAACTGAGTGGCGACGCCCGGAGTGGCCGAGTGGCGATGAGGTGACTAATCAAATGGCGACGCGCGGAGCGGCCGAATGGTTATCAGGTGACCAACTGAGTAGCGACGCCCGGAGTGGCCGAGTGGTGATGAGGTGACCAACCAAGTGGTGACACGCGGAGTGGCCGAGTGGTGATGAGGTGACCCGCCGAGTAGCGACGCGCGAAGCCGAGTGGTGATGAGGTGACCACTCGAGTGGCGACGCGCGAAGCCGAGTGGTGATGAGGTGACCAACCAAGTGGCGACGTGCGGAGCGGCCGAGTGGTGATGAGGTGACCAACCAAGTGGCGACGCGTGGGGGCGGCCGAGTGATGATGAGGTGACCAACCGAGTGGCGACGTGCGGAGTGGCTGAGTGGTGATGAGGTGACCAACCGAGAGGCGACATGCGGGGCGGCCGAATGGTGATGAGGTGACCAATCAAGTAGCGATGCGCGGAGCAGCCGAATGGTTATGAGGTGACCAACCGTGTGGCGACGCCGCTAAGTGGCGACGCGCGGAGAGGCCGAGTGGTGATGAGGTGACCAACCAAGTGGCGACGCACGGGGCGGTCCAGAGGTGATGAGGTGATCAACCGAGTGGCGACGCGCGGAGCGGCCAAGTGGTGATGAGGTTATCAACCAAGAGACGACGCGCGGGACGGTCGAATGGTGATGAGGTGACCAATCAAGTGGCGACTCGTGGAGCAGCCGAATGGTTACGAGGTGACCAACCGAGTGGTGACGCCCGGAGCGACCGAGTGGTGATGAGGTGACCAACCAAGTGGCGACGTGCGGAGCGGCCGAG
This sequence comes from Triticum monococcum, assembly GCA_034509565.1. Classification (NCBI taxonomy): domain Eukaryota; kingdom Viridiplantae; phylum Streptophyta; class Magnoliopsida; order Poales; family Poaceae; genus Triticum; species Triticum monococcum. The sequence continues at coordinate 249,128,976 of CM067843.1, forward strand.
TGGTGATGAGGTGACCAACCAAGTAGCGACGCGCGGAGCGGCCTAATTTTTATGTGGTGACCAACAGAGTGGCGATGCGTGGAGCGGCCGAGTGGTGATGAGGTGACCAACCAAGAGGCAACGTGTGGGGCGGCCGGGTGGTGATGAGGTGACCAATGAAGTGGCGATGCGTGGAGAGGCCGAGTGGTGATTAGGTGACCAAGCAAATGTGACTCTTGAGACGGCCGAGTGGTGATGACATGACCAACCAAGTGGTGATGCGCGGGGCGGGCGTGTGGTGATGAGGTGACCAACCGAGTGGCGACGCACGGAGCGGCCGAATGGTGATGAGGTGACCAACCGAGTGGCGACGCGCGGACGTCCGAGTGGTGATGAGGTGACCAACCAAGTTGCGACGCGCGGAGCGGCCGAGTGGTGATGAGGTGACCAACCACGTGGTGACGCGCGGAGTGGCCGAGTGGTGATGAGGTGATCAACCGAGTGGGGATGCGCGGGGCGGCCGAGAGGTGATGAGTTGATCAACCGAGTGGTGACGCGCGGAGCGGCCGAGTGGTGATGAGGTGACCAACCGAGTGGCGACGCGCGGAGCGGCCGTGTGGTGATGAGGTCACCAACCGAGAGGCAACGCGCGGGGCGGCCGAGTGGTGATGACTTGACCAACCAAGTAGCAACGCGCGGAGCGGCCTAATTTTTATGTGGTGACCAACAGAGTGGCGAGGCCCCCGAGTGGCGACACGCGGAGCGGCCGAGTGGTGATGAGGAGACCAACCGAGAGGCAACGCGCGGGGGCGGCCGAGTGGTGATGAGGCGACCAACCGATTGGCGATGCGCGAAGCGGCCAGTGCTGATGAGGTGACCAACCGAGTGGCGGCGCGCGGAGCGGACGAGTGGTGATGAGGTGACTATTCGAGTGGCGACGCGCGGGGCAGTCGAGTGGTGATGAGGTGACCAACCGAGAGGCGACGGTCGGAGCGGCCGAGTGGTGATGAGGTGACCAACCGAGTGGTGGTGAGGCGACCAACCGAGTGGCGACGGGCGGAGCGGCCGAGTGGTGATGAGGTGGCTAACCGAGTGGCGACGCGCGGAGCGGCCGAGTGGTGATGAGGTAACCAACCGAGAGGCACCGCGCGGGGCGGCCGAGTGGTGATGACTTGACCAATCAAGTAGCGATGCGCGGAGCGGCCGAATGGTTATGTGGTGACCAACAGCGTGGCGAGGCCCCCGAGTGGCGACGCGCAGAGCGGCCGAGTGGTGATGAGGTGACCAACCGAGAGGCAACGCGCGGGGCGTCCGAGTGGTGATGAGGCGACCAACCGATTGGCAACCCGCGAAGTGGCCAGTGGTGATGAGGTGACCAACCGAGTGACGGCGCGCGGAGCGGCCGAGTGGTGATGAGGTGACCAATCGAGGTGCGACGCGCGGAGCGGCCGAGTGGTGATGAGGTGACCAACCGAGTGGCGACGCGTGGGCGGCAGAGAGGTGACGAGGCGATCAACCGAGTGGCGACGAGCGAAGCGCCCGAGTGGTGATGAGGTGACTATCCGAGTGCCGACGCGCGGGGCGGCCGAGTGGTGATGAGGTGACCAACCGAGTGGGGACGCACAGAGCGGCCGAGTGGTGATGAGATGACCAACCGAATGGCGACGCGCGGGGCAGCCGAGTGGTGGTGAGGTGATCAACCGAGTGACGAGGCGTGGAGCGGCCGAGTGGTGATGAGGTGACCAACCGAGAGGCGATGTGCGAGGCGGCCGAATGGTGATGAGGTAACCAATCAAGTAGCGACACGCGGAGTGGTCGAAAGGTTATGAGATGACCAACCGAGTGGCGACGCCCGCAGTGGCCGAATGGCGATGAGGTGACTAACCATGTGGCGATGCGCGGAGCGGCCGAGTGGTGATGAGGTGGCCAACCGAGTGGTGACGCGTGGAGCTGCCGAGTGGTGATGAGGTGACCAACCGAGAGGCGACGCGCGGGGCGGCCGAGTGGTGATGAGGTGACCAACCAAGTGACGACGTGCAGAGCGGTCGAATGGTTATGAGGTGAACAACCGAGTGGCGACGCACGGAGCGGCCGAATGGTGACGAGCTAACCAACCGAGTGGCGACGCGCAGAGCGTCCAAGTGGTGATGAGGTACAAAGCGGTCGAGTGGTGATGAGGTGACCAACCAAGTGGCGACGCGCGGAGCGGCCGAGTGGTGATGAGATGACCAACCGAGTGGCGACACGCGGGGCAGCCGAGTGGTGGTGAGGTGATCAACCGAGTGACGACGCGTGGAGCGGCCGAGTGGTGATGAGGTGACCAACCGAGACGCGACGTGCGGGGCGGCCGAATGGTGATGAGGTAACCAATCAAGTAGCGACGCGCGGAGTGGCCGAAAGGTTATGAGATGACCAACCGAGTGGCGACGCCCGGAGTGGCCGAGTGGCGATGAGGTGACTAATCAAATGGCGACGCGCGGAGCGGCCGAATGGTTATCAGGTGACCAACCGAGTAGCGACGCCCGGAGTGGCCGAGTGGTGATGAGGTGACCAACCAAGTGGCGACGTGCGGAGCGGCCAATTGGTGATGAGGTGACCAACCAAGTAGCGACGCGTGGGGGCGGCCGAGTGATGATGAGGTGATCAACCGAGTGGCGACGCGCGGAGTGGCTGAGTGGTGATGAGGTGACCAACCGAGAGGCGACATGCGGGGCGGCCCAATGGTGATGAGGTGACCAATCAAGTAGCGATGCGCGGAGCAGCCGAATGGTTATGAGGTGACCAACCGAGTGGCGACGCCGCTGAGTGGCGACGCGCGGAGAGGCCGAGTGGTGATGAGGTGACCAACCAAGTGGCGACGCACGGGGCGGTCCAGAGGTGATGAGGTGATCAACCGAGTGGCGACGCGCGGAGCGGCCAAGTGGTGATGAGGTTATCAACCAAGAGACGACGCGCGGGACGGTCGAATGGTGATGAGGTGACCAATCAAGTGGCGACTCGTGGAGCGGCCGAATGGTTACGAGGTGACCAACCGAGTGGTGACGCCCGGAGCGACCGAGTGGTGATGAGGTGACCAACCAAGTGGCGACGTGCGGAGCGGCCGAGTGGTGATGAGGTGACCAACCAAGTAGCGACGCGCGGAGCGGCCTAATTTTTATGTGGTGACCAACAGAGTGGCGATGCACGGAGCGGCCGAGTGGAGATGAGGTGACAAACCAAGAGGCGACGTGTGGGGCGGCCGGGTGGTGATGAGGTGACCAACCAAGAGGCAACGCGCGGGGCGGCCGAGTGGTGATGAGGCGACCAACCGATTGGCGACGCGCGAAGTGGCCAGTGGTGATGAGGTGACCAACCGAGTGGCGGCGCGCGGAGCGGCCGAGTGGTGATGAGGTGACCAATCGAGTGGCGACTCGCGGAGCGGCCGAGTGGTGATGAGGTGACCAACCGAGTGGCGACGCGTGGGGCGGCAGAGAGGTGACGAGGCGATCAACCGAGTGACGACGAGCGAAGCGCCCGAGTGGTGATGAGGTGACTATCCGAGTGCCGATGCGCGGGGCGGCCGAGTGGTGATGAGGTGACCAACCGAGTGGGGACGCGCAGAGCGGCCGAGTGGTGATGAGATGACCAACCGAGTGGGGATGCGCGGGGCGGCCGAGAGGTGATGAGGTGATCAACCGAGTGGTGACGCGCGAAGCGGCCGATTGGTGATGAGGTGACCAACCGAGAGGCGACGTGCGGGGGAACCAAATGGTGATGAGGTGACCAATCATGTCGCGACGCACGGAGCGGTCGAGTGGTTATGAGGTGACCAACCGAGTGGCGACGCCCGGAGCGGCCGAACGGCGATGAGGTGACCAACCGAGTGGCAACGCGCGGAGCGGCCGAGTGATGATGAGGTGACCAACCGAGAGGCAACGCGCGGGGCGGCCGAGTGGTTATGAGGTGACCAACCAAGTGGCGACGCCCGGAGCGGCCGAACGGCGATGAGGTGACCAACCGAGTGGCAACGCGCGGAGCGGCCGAGTGATGATGAGGTGACCAACCGAGAGGCAACGCGCGGGGCGGCCGAATGGTTATGTGGTGACCAACAGCGTGGCGAGGCCCCCGAGTGGCGACGCGCAGAGCGGCCGAGTGGTGATGAGGTGACCAACCGAGAGGCAACCCGCGAAGTGGCCAGTGGTGATGAGGCAACCAACCGATTGGCGACCCGCGAAGTGGCCAGTGGTGATGAGGTGACCAACCGAGTGGCGGCGCGCGGAGCGGCCGAGTGGTGATGAGGTGACCAATCGAGTGGCGACGCGCGGAGCGGCCGAGTGGTGATGAGGTGACCAACCGAGTGGCGACGCGTGGGGCGGCAGAGAGGTGACGAGGCGATCAACCGAGTGGCGACGAGCGAAGCGCCCGAGTGGTGATGAGGTGACTATCCGAGTGCCGACGCGCGGGGCGGCCGAGTGGTGATGAGGTGACCAATCGAGTGGGGACGCACAGAGCGGCCGAGTGGTGATGAGATGACCAACCGAATGGCGACGCGCGGGGCAGCCGAGTGGTGGTGAGGTGATCAACCGAGTGACGAGGCGTGGAGCGGCCGAGTGGTGATGAGGTGACCAACCGAGAGGCGATGTGCGAGGCGGCCGAATGGTGATGAGGTAACCAATCAAGTAGCGACACGCGGAGTGGTCGAAAGGTTATGAGATGACCAACCGAGTGGCGACGCCCGGAGTGGCCGAATGGCGATGAGGTGATTAACCATGTGGCGATGCGCGGAGCGGCCGAGTGGTGATGAGGTGACCAACCGAGTGGTGACGCGTGGAGCTGCCGAGTGGTGATGAGGTGACCAACCGAGAGGCGACGCGCGGGGCGGCCGAGTGGTGATGAGATGACCAACTGAGTGGCGACGCCCGGAGTGGCCGAGTGGCGATGAGGTGACTAATCAAATGAAGACGCACGGAGCGGCCGAATGGTTATCAGGTGACCAACCGAGTAGCGACACCCGGAGTGGCCGAGTGGTGATGAGGTGACCAACCAAGTGGCGACACGCGGAGTGGCCGAGTGGTGATGAGGTGACCCGCCGAGTAGCGACGCGCGAAGCCGAGTGGTGATGAGGTGACCACTCGAGTGGTGACGCGCGAAGCTGAGTGGTGATGAGGTGACCAACCAAGTGGCGACGTGCGGAGCGGCCAATTGGTGATGAGGTGACCAACCAAGTAGCGACGCGTGGGGGCGGCCGAGTGATGATGAGGTGATCAACCGAGTGGCGACGCGCGGAGTGGCTGAGTGGTGATGAGGTGACCAACCGAGAGGCGACATGCGGGGCGGCCCAATGGTGATGAGGTGTCCAATCAAGTAGCGATGCGCGGAGCAGCTGAATGGTTATGAGGTGACCAACCGAGTGGCGACGCCGCTGAGTGGCGACGCGTGGAGAGGCCAAGTGGTGATGAGGTGACCAACCAAGTGGCGACGCACGGGGCGGTCCAGAGGTGATGAGGTGATCAACCGAGTGGCGACGCGCGGAGCGGCCAAGTGGTGATGAGGTTATCAACCAAGAGACGACGTGCGGGACGGTCGAATGGTGATGAGGTGACCAATCAAGTGGCGACTCGTGGAGCGGCCGAATGGTTACGAGGTGACCAACCGAGTGGTGACGCCCGGAGCGACCGAGTGGTGATGAGGTGACCAACCAAGTGGCGACGTGCGGAGCGGCCGAGTGGTGATGAGGTGACCAACCAAGTAGCGACGCGCGGAGCGGCCTAATTTTTATGTGGTGACCAACAGAGTGGCGATGCGCGGAGCAGCCGAGTGGTGATGAGGTGACCAACCAAGAGGCAACGCGCGGGGCGGCCGGGTGGTGATGAGGTGACCAACCGAGAGGCAACGCGCGGGGCGGCCGAGTGGTGATGAGGCGACCAACCGATTGGCGACGCGCGAAGCGGCCAGTGGTGATGAGGTGACCAACCGAGTGGCGGCGCGCGGAGCGGCCGAGTGGTGATGAGGTGACCAATCGAGTGGCGACTTGCGGAGCGGCCGAGTGGTGATGAGGTGACCAACCGAGTGGCGACGCGTGGTGCGGCAGAGAGGTGACGAGGCGATCAACCGAGTGGCGACGAGCGAAGCGCCCGAGTGGTGATGAGGTGACTATCCGAGTGCCGACGCGCGGGGCGGCCGAGTGGTGATGAGGTGACCAACCGAGTGGGGACGCGCAGAGCGGCCGAGTGGTGATGAGATGACCAACCGAGTGGCGACGCGCGGGGCAGCCGAGTGGTGGTGAGGTGATCAACCAAGTGACGAGCCATGGAGCGGCCGAGTGGTGATGAGGTGACCAACCGAGAGGCGATATGCGAGGCGGCCGAATGGTGATGAGGTAACCAATCAAGTAGCGACGCGCGGAGTGGTCGAAAGGTTATGAGATGACCAACCGAGTGTCGACGCCCGGAGTGGCCGAATGGCGATGAGGTGACTAACCATGTGGCGATGCACGGAGCGGCCGAGTGGTGATGAGGTGACCAACCGAGTGGTGACGCGTGGAGCTGCCGAGTGGTGATGAGGTGACCAACCGAGAGGCGACGCGCGGGGCGGCCGAGTGGTGATGAGGTGACCAACCAAGTGACGACGTGCAGAGCGGTCGAATGGTTATGAGGTGAACAACCGAGTGGCGACGCACGGAGCGGCCGAATGGTGATGAGCTAACCAACCGAGTGGCGACATGCGGGGCGGCCGAATGGTGATGAGGTGACCAATCAAGTAGCGATGCGCGGAGCAGCCGAATGGTTATGAGGTGACCAACCGAGTGGCGACGCCGCTGAGTGGCGACGCGCGGAGAGGCCGAGTGGTGATGAGGTGACCAACCAAGTGGCGACGCACGGGGCGGTCCAGAGGTGATGAGGTGATCAACCGAGTGGCGACGCGCGGAGCGGCCAAGTGGTGATGAGGTTATCAACCAAGAGACGACGCGCGGGACGGTCGAATGGTGATGAGGTGACCAATCAAGTGGCGACTCGTTGAGCGGCCGAATGGTTACGAGGTGACCAACTGAGTGGTGACGCCCGGAGCGACCGAGTGGTGATGAGGTGACCAACCAAGTGGCGACGTGTGGAGCGGCCGAGTGGTGATGAGGTGACCAACCAAGTAGCGACGCGCGGAGCGGCCTAATTTTTATGTGGTGACCAACAGAGTGGCGATGCGCGGAGAGGCCGAGTGGTGATGAGGTGACCAACCAAGAGGCAACGCGTGGGGCAGCCGGGTGGTGATGAGGTGACCAACCGAGAGGCAACGCACGGGGCGGCCGAGTGGTGATGAGGCGACCAACCGATTGGCGACGCGCGAAGCGGCCAGTGGTGATGAGGTGACCAACCGAGTGGCGGCGCGCGGAGCGTCCGAGTGGTGATGAGGTGACCAATCGAGTGGCGACTCGCGGAGCGGCCGAGTGGTGATGAGGTGACCAACCGAGTGGCGACGCGTGGGGCGGCAGAGAGGTGACGAGGCGATCAACCGAGTGGCGACGAGCGAAGCGCCCGAGTGGTGATGAGGTGACTATCCGAGTGCCGACGCGCGGGTCGGCCGAGTGGTGATGAGGTGACCAACCGAGTGGGGACGCGCAGAGCGGCCGAGTGGTGATGAGATGACCAACCGAGATGCGACGTGCGGGGCGGCCGAATGGTGATGAGGTAACCAATCAAGTAGCGACGCGCGGAGTGGCCGAAAGGTTATGAGATGACCAACCAAGTGGCGACGCCCGGAGTGGCCGAGTGGTGATGAGGTGACCAACCGAGACGCGACGTGCGGGGCGGCCGAATGGTGATGAGGTAACCAATCAAGTAGCGACGCGCGGATTGGCCGAAAGGTTATGAGATGACCAACTGAGTGGCGACGCCCGGAGTGGCCGAGTGGCGATGAGGTGACTAATCAAATGGCGACGCGCGGAGCGGCCGAATGGTTATCTGGTGACCAACCGAGTAGCGACGCCCAGAGTGGCCGAGTGGTGATGAGGTGACCAACCAAGTGGCGACACGCGGAGTGGCCGAGTGGTGATGAGGTGACCCGCCGAGTAGCGACGCGCGAAGCCGAGTGGTGATGAGGTAACCACTCGAGTGGCGACGCGCGAAGCCGAGTGGTGATGAGGTGACCAACCAACTGGCGACGTGCGGAGCGGCCAATTGGTGATGAGGTGACCAACCAAGTAGCGACGCGTGGGGGCGGCCGAGTGATGATGAGGTGATCAACCGAGTGGCGACGTGCGGAGTGGCTGAGTGGTGATGAGGTGACCAACCGAGAGGCGACATGCGGGGCGGCCGAATGGTGATGAGGTGACCAATCAAGTAGCGATGCGCGGAGCAGCCGAATGGTTATGAGGTGACCAACCGTGTGGCGACGCCGCTGAGTGGCGACGCGCGGAGAGGCCGAGTGGTGATGAGGTGACCAACCAAGTGGCGACGCACGGGGCGGTCCAGAGGTGATGAGGTGATCAACCGAGTGGCGACGCGCGGAGCGGCCAAGTGGTGATGAGGTTATCAACCAAGAGACGACGCGCGGGATGGTCGAATGGTGATGAGGTGACCAATCAAGTGGCGACTCGTGGAGCAGCCGAATGGTTACGAGGTGACCAACTGAGTGGTGACGCCCGGAGCGACCGAGTGGTGATGAGGTGACCAACCAAGTGGCGACGTGCGGAGCGGCCGAGTGGTGATGAGGTGACCAACCAAGTAGCGACGCGCGGAGCGGCCTAATTTTTATGTGGTGACCAACAGAGTGGCGATGCGTGGAGCGGCCAAGTGGTGATGAGGTGACCAACCAAGAGGCAACGTGTGGGGCGGCCGGGTGGTGATGAGGTGACCAATGAAGTGGCGATGCGTGGAGAGGCCGAGTGGTGATTAGGTGACCAAGCAAATGTGACTCTTGAGACGGCCGAGTGGTGATGACATGACCAACCAAGTGGTGATGCGCGGGGCGGGCGTGTGGTGATGAGGTGACCAACCGAGTGGCGACGCACGGAGCGGCCGAATGGTGATGAGGTGACCAACCGAGTGGCGACGCGCGGACGTCCGAGTGGTGATGAGGTGACCAACCAAGTTGCGACGCGCGGAGCGGCCGAGTGGTGATGAGGTGACCAACCACGTGGTGACGCGCGGAGTGGCCGAGTGGTGATGAGGTGATCAACCGAGTGGGGATGCGCGGGGCGGCCGAGAGGTGATGAGTTGATCAACCGAGTGGTGACGCGCGGAGCGGCCGAGTGGTGATGAGGTGACCAACCGAGTGGCGACGCGCGGAGCGGCCGTGTGGTGATGAGGTCACCAACCGAGAGGCAACGCGCGGGGCGGCCGAGTGGTGATGACTTGACCAACCAAGTAGCGACGCGCGGAGCGGCCTAATTTTTATGTGGTGACCAACAGAGTGGCGAGGCCCCCGAGTGGCGACATGCGGAGCGGCCGAGTGGTGATGAGGAGACCAACCGAGAGGCAACGCGCGGGGGCGGCCGAGTGGTGATGAGGCGACCAACCGATTGGCGATGCGCGAAGCGGCCAGTGCTGATGAGGTGACCAACCGAGTGGCGGCGCGCGGAGCGGACGAGTGGTGATGAGGTGACTATTCGAGTGGCGACGCGCGGGGCAGTCGAGTGGTGATGAGGTGACCAACCGAGAGGCGACGGTCGGAGCGGCCGAGTGGGGATGAGGTGACCAACCGAGTGGCGATGCCAGGAGCGGCCGAGTGGTGATGAGGTGACCAATCGAGAGGCGATGCGCAGGGCGACCGAGTGGTGACGAGGTGACCAACCAAGTGACGACGCGCGGAGCAGCCGAATGGTTATGAGGTGACCAACCGAGTGGCGACGCGCGGAGCGGCCGTGTGGTGATGAGATGACCAACCGAGTGGCGACGCGCGGAGCGGCCGGGTGGTGATGAGGTGGCCAACCAAGTGGCGACGCGCGGAGCGGCTGAGTGGTGATGAGGTGACCAACCGAGTGGGGATGCGCGGGGCGGCCGAGAGGTGATGAGGTGACCAACCGAGTGGTGACGCACGGAGCGGCCGAGTGGTGATGAGATGACCAACCAAGTTGCGACGCGCGGAGCGGCCAAGTGGTGATGAGGTGGCCATCCAAGTGGCGACGCGCGGAGCGGCCGAGTGGTGATGAGGTGACCAACCGAGTGGGGATGCGCGGGGCGGCCGAGAGGTGATGAGGTGACCAACCGAGAGGTGACGCGCGAAGCGACCGAGTGGTGATGAGGTGACCAACCGAGAGGCGACGTGCGGGGCAACCGAATGGTGATGAGTAGACCAATCAAGTCAGGACGCGCGGAGCGGCCGAGTGGTTATGAGGTGGCCAACCAAGTGGCTACGCCCGGAGCGGCCGAACGGCGATGAGGTGACCAGCCGAGTGGCGACGCGCGAAGCAGCCGAGTGGTGACGAGGTGACCAACCGAGTGGCGACGCGCAGAGCGGCCAAGTGGTGATGAGGTAACCAACCGAGAGGTAACGCGCGGGGCGGCCGAGTGGTGATAAAGTGACCAATCAAGTAGCGACGCGCGGAGCACCCGAATGGTTATGAGGCGACCAACCGATTGGCGATGCACGAAGCGGCCAGTGCTGATGAGGTGACCAACCGAGTGGCGGCGCGCGGAGCGGACGAGTGGTGATGAGGTGACTATTCGAGTGGCGACGCGCGGAGCGGCCGAGTGGTGATGAGGTGACCAATCAAGACGCAGCGCGCGGGGCGGCGGAGTGGTGATGAGGTGACCAATCGAGAGGCAGCGCGTGGGGCAGCAGAGAGGTGACGAGGCGATCGACCGAGTGGCGACGCGCGGGGCAGTCGAGTGCTGATGAGGTGACCAACCGAGAGGCGATGGTCGGAGCGGCCGAGTGGTGATGAGGTGACCAACCGAGTGGCGATGCCAGGAGCGGCCGAGTGGTGATGAGGTGACCAATCGAGAGGCGATGCGCAGGGCGACCGAGTGGTGACGAGGTGACCAACCAAGTGACGACGCGCGGAGCAGCCGAATGGTTATGAGGTGACCAACCGAGTGGCGACGCGCGGAGCGGCCGTGTGGTGATGAGATGACCAACCGAGTGGCGACGCGCGGCGCGGCCGAGTGGTGATGAGGTGGCCAACCAAGTGGCGACGCACGGAGCGGCTGAGTGGTGATGAGGTGACCAACCGAGTGGGGATGCGCGGGGCGGCTGAGAGGTGATGAGGTGACCAACCGAGTGGTGACGCACGGAGCGACCGAGTGGTGATGAGATGACCAACCAAGTTGCGACGCGCGGAGCGGCCAAGTGGTGATGAGGTGGCCAACCAAGTGGCGACGCGTGGAGCGGCCGAGTGGTGATGAGGTGACCAACCGAGTGGGGATGCGCGGGGCGGCCGAGAGGTGATGAGGTGACCAACCGAGTGGTGACGCGCGGAGCGACCGAGTGGTGATGAGGTGACCAACCGAGAGGCGACGTGCGGGGCAACCGAATGGTGATGAGTAGACCAATCAAGTCAGGACGCGCGGAGCGGCCGAGTGGTTATGAGGTGGCCAACCAAGTGGCTACGCCCGGAGCGGCCGAACGGCGATGAGGTGACCAGCCGAGTGGCGACGCGCGAAGCAGCCGAGTGGTGACGAGGTGACCAACCAAGTGGCAACGCGCAGAGCGGCCAAGTGGTGATGAGGTAACCAACCGAGAGGCAACGCGCGGGGCGGCCGAGTGGTGATAAAGTGACCAATCAAGTAGCGACGCGCGGAGCACCCGAATGGTTATGAGGTGACCAACCGAGAGGCGACGCGCGGAGCGGCGGAGTGGTGATGAGGTGACCAACCGAGAGGCAACACGCGGGGCGGCCGAGTGGTGATGAGGCGACCAACCGATTGGCGACGCGCGAAGCGGCCAGTGGTGATGAGGTGACCAACCAAGTGGCGGAGCGCGGAGCGGCCGAGTGGTGATGAGGTGACCAATTGAGTGGCGACGGGTGGAGCGGCCGAGTGGTGATGAGGTGACCATCCGAGCGGAGACGCGTGGGGCGGCCGAGAGGTGACTAGGCGACAAACCGAGTGGCGACACGCGGAGCAGTCGAGTGATGATAAGGTGACCAACCGAGAGGCGACGGGTCGAGCCGAGTGGTGATGAGGTGACCCGCCGAGTGGTGACGCGCGAAGCCGATTGGTGATGAGGTGACCACTAGAGTGGCGACGCGCGAAGCCGAGTGGTGATGAGGTGACCACTCGAGTGGCGACGCGCGAAGCCGAGTGGTGATGAGGTGACCAACCAAGTGGCGACGCGCGGAGCGGCCGAGTGTTGATGAGGTGACCAACCGAGTGGCGACGCGCGGGGCGGCAGAGAGGTGACGAGGCGATCAACCGAGTGGCGAGGCGCGGAGCGGCCGAGTGGTGATAAGGTGACCAACCAAGTGGCGACGTGCGGAGCGGCCAATTGGTGATGAGGTGACCAACCAAGTAGCGACGCGTGGGGGCGGCCGAGTGATGATGAGGTGATCAACCGAGTGGCGACGCGCGGAGTGGCCGAATGGTTATGAGGTGACCAACCGAGTGGCGACGCCGCTGAGTGGCGGCGCGCGGAGAGGCCGAGTGGTGATGAGGTGACCACCCAAGTGGCGACGCACGGGGCGGTCCAGAGGTGATGAGGTGATCAACCGAGTGGCGACGCGCGGAGCGGCCGAGTGGTGATGAGGTGATCAACCAAGAGACGACGCGCGGGACGGTCGAATGGTGATGACGTGACCAATCAAGTGGCGACTCGTGGAGCGGCCGAATGGTTACGAGGTGACCAACCGAGTGGCGACGCCCGGAGCGGCCGAGTGGTGATGAGGTGCCCAACCAAGTGGCGACGCGCGGAGCGGCCGAGTGATGATGAGGTGACCAACCGAGTGGCGAAGCGCGGAGCGGCTGAGTGGTGATAAGATGACCAACCGAGTGGCGATGCACGGAGCGGCCGAGTGGTGATGAGGTGACCAACCAAGAGGCAACGCGTGGGGCGGCCGGGTGGTGATGAGGTGACCAACGAAGTGGCGATGCATGGAGAGGCCGAGTGGTGATTAGGTGACCAAGCAAATGTGACTCTTGAGACGGCCGAGTGGTGATGACATGACCAACCAAGTGGTGATGCGCGGGGCGGCCATGTGGTGATGAGGTGACCAACCGAGTGGCGACGCACGGAGCGGCCGAAAGGTGATGAGGTGACCAACCGAGTGGCGACGCGCGGATGTCCGAGTAGTGATGAGGCGACCAACCGAGTGGCGACGGGCGGAGCGGCCGAGTGGTGATGAGGTGACCAACCAAGTTGCGACGCGCGGAGCGGCCGAGTGGTGATGAGGTGACCAACCACGTCGTGACGCGCGGAGTGGCCGTGTGGTGATGACGTGATCAACCGAGCGGGGATGCGCGGGGCGGCGGAGAGGTGACGAGTTGATCAACCGAGTGATGACGCGCGGAGCGGCCGAGTGGTGATGAGGTGACCAACCGAGTGGCGACGCACGGAGCGGCCGTGTGGTGATGAGGTCACCAACCGAGAGGCAACGTGCGGGGCGGCCAAGTGGTGATGACGTGACCAACCAAGTAGCGACGCGCAGAGCGGCCGAATTTTTATGTGGTGACCAACAGAGTGGCGAGGCCCCCGAGTGGCGACGCACGGAGCGGCCGAGTGGTGATGAGGAGACCAACCGAGAGGCAACGCGCGGGGGCGGCTGAGTGGTGATGAGGCGACCAACCGATCGGCGATGCGCGAAGCGGCCAGTGCTGATGAGGTGACCAACCGAGTGGCGGCGCGCGGAGCGGACGAGTGGTGATGAGGTGACTATTCGAGTGGCGACGCGCGGAGCGGCCGAGTGGTGATGAGGTGACCAATCAAGAGGCAGCGCACGGGGCGGCCGAGTGGTGATGAGGTGACCAATCGAGAGGCAGCGCGTGGGGCGGCAGAGAGGTGACGAGGCGAACAACCGAGTGGCGACACGCGGAGCAGTCGAGTGGTGATGAGGTGACCAACCACGTGGTGATGCGCGGAGTGGCCGAGTGGTGATGAGGTGATCAACCGAGTGGGGATGCGCGGGGCGGCCGAGAGGTGATGAGTTGATCAACCGAGTGGTGACGCGCGGAGCGGCCGAGTGGTGATGAGGTGACCAACCGAGTGGCGACGCGCGGAGCGGCCGTGTGGTGATGAGGTCACCAACCGAGAGGCAACGCGCGGGGCGGCCGAGTGGTGATGACTTGACCAACCAAGTAGCGATGCGCGGAGCGGCCTAATTTTTATGTGGTGACCAACAGAGTGGCGAGGCCCCCGAGTGGCGACGCGCGGAGCGCCCGAGTGGTGATGAGGAGACCAACCGAGAGGCAACGCGCGGGGGCGGCCGAGTGGTGATGAGGCGACCAACCGATTGGCGATGCGCGAAGCGGCCAGTGCTGATGAGGTGACCAACCGAGTGGCGGCGCGCGGAGCGGACGAGTGGTGATGAGGTGACTATTCGAGTGGCGACGCGCGGAGCGGCCGAGTGGTGATGAGGTGACCAATCAAGACGCAGCGCGCAGGGCGGCCGAGTGGTGATGAGGTCACCAATCGAGAGGGAGCGCGTGGGGCGGCAGAGAGGTGACGAGGCGATCAACCGAGTGGCGACGCGCGGGGCAGTCGAGTGGTGATGAGGTGACCAACCGAGAGGCGACGGTCAGAGCGGCCGAGTGGTGATGAGGTGACCAACCGAGTGGCGATGCCCGGAGCGGCCGAGTGGTGATGAGGTGACCAATCGAGAGGCGATGCGTAGGGCGACCGAGTGGTGACGAGGTGACCAACCAAGTGACGACGCGCGGAGCAGCCGAATGGTTATGAGGTGACCAACCGAGTGGCGACGCGCGGAGTGGCCGTGTGGTGATGAGATGACCAACCGAGTGGCGACGGGCGGAGCGGCCGAGTGGTGATGAGGTGGCCAACCAAGTGGCGACGCGCGGAGCGGCCGAGTGGTGATGAGGTGACCAACCGAGTGGGGATGCGCGGGGCGGCCGAGAGGGGATGAGGTGACCAACCGAGTGGTGACGCACGGAGCGGCCGAGTGGTGATGAGATGACCAACCAAGTTGCGACGCGCGGAGCGGCCGAGTGGTGATGAGGTGGCCAACCAAGTGGCGACGCGCGGAGCGGCCAAGTGGTGATGAGGTGACCAACCGAGTGGGGATGCGCGGGGCGGCCGAGAGGTGATGAGGTGACCAACCGAGTGGTGACGCGCGGAGCGACCGAGTGGTGATGAGGTGACCAACCGAGAGGCGACGTGCGGGGCAACCGAATGGTGATGAGGAGACCAATCAAGTCAGGACGCGCGGAGCGGCCGAGTGGTTATGAGGTGGCCAACCAAGTGGCTACGCCCGGAGCGGCCGAACGGCGATGAGGTGACCAGCCGAGTGGCGACGCGCGAAGCAGCCGAGTGGTGACGAGGTGACCAACCGAGTGGCGACGCGCAGAGCGGCCAAGTGGTGATGAGGTAACGAACCGAGAGGCAACGCGCGGGGCGGCCGAGTGGTGATAAAGTGACCAATCAAGTAGCGACGCGGGGAGCACCCGAATGGTTATGAGGTGACCAACCGAGAGGCGACGCGCGGAGCGGCGGAGTGGTGATGAGGTGACCAACCAAGAGGCAACACGCGGGGCGGCCGAGTGGTGATGAGGCGACCAACCGATTGGCGACGCGCGAAGCGGCCAGTGGTGATGAGGTGACCAACCAAGTGGCGGAGCGCGGAGCGGCCGAGTGGTGATGAGGTGACCAATCGAGTGGCGACGGGTGGAGCGGCCGAGTGGTGATGAGGTGACCATCCGAGCGGAGACGCGTGGGGCGGCCGAGAGGTGACGAGGCGACAAACCGAGTGGCGACACGCGGAGCAGTCGAGTGATGATGAGGTGACCAACCGAGAGGCGACGGGCGGAGCCGAGTGGTGATGAGGTGACCCGCCGAGTGGTGACGCACGAAGCCGATTGGTGATGAGGTGACCACTAGAGTGGCGACGCGCAAAGCCGAGTGGTGATGAGGTGACCACTCGAGTGGCGACGCGCGAAGCCGAGTGGTGATGAGGTGACCAACCAAGTGGCGACGCGCGGAGCGGCCGAGTGGTGATGAGGTGACCAACCGAGTGGCGACGCGCGGGGCGGCAGAGAGGTGACGAGGCGATCAACAGAGTGGCGAGGCGCGGAGCGGCCGAGTGGTGATAAGGTGACCAACCAAGTGGCGACGTGCGGAGCGGCCAATTGGTGATGAGGTGACCAACCAAGTAGCGACGCGTGGGGGCGGCCGAGTGATGATGAGGTGATCAACTGAGTGGCGAAGCGCGGAGTGGCCGAGTGGTGATGAGGTGACCAACCGAGAGGCGACATGCGGGGCGGCCGAATGGTGATGAGGTGACCAATCAAGTAGCGACGCGCGGAGCAGCCGAATGGTTATGAGGTGACCAACCGAGTGGCGACGCCGCTGAGTGGCGGCGCGCGGAGAGGCCGAGTGGTGATGAGGTGACCAACCAAGTGGCGACGCATGGGGCGGTCCAGAGGTGATGAGGTGATCAAGCGAGTGGCGACGCGCGGAGCGGCCGAGTGGTGATGAGGTGATCAACCAAGAGACGACGCGCGGGACGGTCGAATGGTGATGAGGTGACCAATCAAGTGGCGACTCGTGGAGCGGCCGAATTGTTACGAGGTGACCAACCGAGTGGCGACGCCCGGAGCGGCCGAGTGGTGATGAGGTGCCCAACCAAGTTGCGACGCGCGGAGCGGCCGAGTGATGATGAGGTGACCAACCGAGTGGCGAAGCGCGGAGCGGCTGAGTGGTGATAAGATGACCAACCGAGTGGCGACGCGCGGAGCGGACGAGTGGTGATGAGGTGACCAACCAAGAGGCAACGCGTGGGGCGGCCGGGTGGTGATGAGGTGACCAACGAAGTGGCGATGCATGGAGAGGCCGAGTGGTGATTAGGTGACCAAGCAAATGTGACTCTTGAGACGGCCGAGTGGTGATGACATGACCAACCAAGTGGTGATGCGCGGGGTGGCCATGTGGTGATGAGGTGACCAACCGAGTGGCGACGCACGGAGCGGCCGAAAGGTGATGAGGTGAGCAACCGAGTGGCGACGCGCAGACGTCCGAGTGGTGATGAGGCGACCAACCGAGTGGCGACAGGCGGAGCGGCCGAGTGGTGATGAGGTGACCAACCAAGTTGCGACGCGCGGAGCGGCCTAGTGGTGATGAGGTGACCAACCACGTGGTGACGCGCAGAGTGGCCGAGTGGTGATGAGGTGATCAACCGAGCGGGGATGCGCGGGGCGGCCAAGAGGTGATGAGTTGATCAACCGAGTGGTGACGCGCGGAGCGGCCGAGTGGTGATGAGGTGACCAACCGAGTGGCGACGCGCGGAGCGGCCGAGTGGTGAGGAGGTGACCAACCGAGTGGCGACGCGCGGGGCGGCAGAGAGGTGACGAGGTGATCAACCGAGTGGCGAGGCGCGGAGCGGCCGAGTGGTGATAAGGTGACCAACCAAGTGGCGACGTGCGGAGCGGCCAATTGGTGATGAGGTGACCAACCAAGTAGCGACGCGTGGGGGCGGCCGAGTGATGATGAGGTGATCAACTGAGTGGCGAAGCGCGGAGTGGCCGAGTGGTGATGAGGTGACCAACCGAGAGGCGACATGCGGGGCGGCCGAATGGTGATGAGGTGACCAATCAAGTAGCGACGCGCGGAGCAGCCGAATGGTTATGAGGTGACCAACCGAGTGGCGACGCCGCTGAGTGGCGGCGCGCGGAGAGGCCGAGTGGTGATGAGGTGACCAACCAAGTGGCGACGTATGGGGCGGTCCAGAGGTGATGAGGTGATCAAGCGAGTGGCGATGCGCGGAGCGGCTGAGTGGTGATGAGGTGATCAACCAAGAGACGACGCGCGGGACGGTCGAATGGTGATGAGGTGACCAATCAAGTGGCGACTCGTGGAGCGGCCGAATTGTTATGAGGTGACCAACCGAGTGGCGACGCCCGGAGCGGCCGAGTGGTGATGAGGTGCCCAACCAAGTGGCGACGCGCGGAGCGGCCGAGTGATGATGAGGTGACCAACCGAGTGGCGAAGCGCGGAGCGGCTGAGTGGTGATAAGATGACCAACCGAGTGGCGACGCGCGGAGCGGACGAGTGGTGATGAGGTGACCAACCAAGAGGCAACGCGTGGGGCGGCCGGGTGGTGATGAGGTGACCAACGAAGTGGCGATGCATGGAGAGGCCGAGTGGTGATTAGGTGACCAAGAAAATGTGACTCTTGAGACGGCCGAGTGGTGATGACATGACCAACCAAGTGGTGATGCGCGGGGCGGCCATGTGGTGATGAGGTGACCAACCGAGTGGCGACGCACGGAGCGGCCGAAAGGTGATGAGGTGACCAACCGAGTGGCGACGTGCGGACGTCCGAGTGGTGATGAGGCGACCAACCGAGTGGCGACAGGCGGAGCGGCCGAGTGGTGATGAGATGACCAACCAAGTTGCGACGCGCGGAGCGGCCTAGTGGTGATGAGGTGACCAACCACGTGGTGACGCGCGGAGTGGCCGAGTGGTGATGAGGTGATCAACCGAGCGGGGATGCGCGGGGTGGCCAAGAGGTGATGAGTTGATCAACCGAGTGGTGACGCGCGGAGCGGCCGAGTGGTGATGAGGTGACCAACCGAGTGGCGACGCGCGGAGCGGCCGAGTGGTGATGAGGTGACCAACCGAGTGGCGACGCGCGGGGCGGCATAAAGGTGACGAGGTGATCAACCGAGTGGCGAGGCACGGAGCGGCCGAGTGGTGATAAGGTGACCAACCAAGTGGCGACGTGCGGAGCGGCCAATTGGTGATGAGGTGACCAACCAAGTAGCGACGCGTGGGGGCGGCCGAGTGATGATGAGGTGATCAACCGAGTGGCGACGCACGGAGTGGCCGAGTGGTGATGAGGTGACCAACCGAGAGGCGACATGCGGGGCGGCCGAATGGTGATGAGGTGACCAATCAAGTAGCGACGCGCAGAGCAGCCGAATGGTTATGAGGTGACCAACCGAGTGGCGACGCCGCTGAGTGGCGGCGCGCGGAGAGGCCGAGTGGTGATGAGGTGACCAACCAAGTGGCGACGCATGGGGCGGTCCAGAGGTGATGAGGTGATCAACCGAGTGGCGACGCGCGGAGCGGCCGTGTGGTGATGAGGTGATCAACCAAGAGACGACGCGCGGGACGGTCGAATGGTGATGAGGTGACCAATCAAGTGGCGACTCGTGGAGCGGCCGAATTGTTACGAGGTGACCAACCGAGTGGCGACGCCCGGAGCGGCCGAGTGGTGATGAGGTGCCCAACCAAGTGGCGACGCGCGGAGCGGCCGAGTGATGATGAGGTGACCAACCGAGTGGCGAAGCGCGGAGCGGCTGAGTGGTGATAAGATGACCAACCGAGTGGCGACGCGCGGAGCGGCCGAGTGGTGATGAGGTGACCAACCAAGAGGCAACGCGTGGGGCGGCCGGGTGGTGATGAGGTGACCAACGAAGTGGCGATGCATGGAGAGGCCGAGTGGTGATTAGGTGACCAAGCAAATGTGACTCTTGAGACGGCCGAGTGGTGATGACATGACCAACCAAGTGGTGATGCGCGGGGCAGCCATGTGGTGATGAGGTGACCAACCGAGTGGCGACGCACGGAGCGGCCGAAAGGTGATGAGGTGACCAACCGAGTGGCGACGCGCGGACGTCCGAGTGGTGATGAGGCGACCAACCGAGTGGCGACGGGCGGAGCGGCCGAGTGGTGATGAGGTGACCAACCAAGTTGCGACGCGCGGAGCGGCCGAGTGGTGATGAGGTGACCAACCACGTGGTGACGCGCGGAGTGGCCGAGTGGTGATGAGGTGATCAACCGAGCGGGGATGCGCGGGGCGGCCGAGAGGTGATGAGTTGATCAACCGAGTGGTGACGCGCGGAGCGGCCGAGTGGTGATGAGGTGACCAACCGAGTGGCGACGCGCGGAGCGGCCGTGTGGTGATGAGGTCACCAACCGAGAGGCAACGTGCGGGGCGGCCGAGTGGTGATGACGTGACCAACCAAGTAGCGACGCGGGGAGCGGCCGAATTTTTATGTGGTGACCAACAGAGTGCCGAGGCCCCCGAGTGGCGACGCGCGGAGCGGCCGAGTGGGGATGAGGAGACCAACCGAGAGGCAACGCGCGGGGGCGGCTGAGTGGTGATGAGGCGACCAACCGATTGGCGATGCGCGAAGCGGCCAGTGCTGATGAGGTGACCAACCGAGTGGCGGCGCGCGAAGCGGACGAGTGGTGATGAGGTGACTATTCGAGTGGTGACGCGCGGAGCGGCCGAGTGGTGATGAGGTGACCAATCAAGAGGCAGCGCGCGGGGCGGCCGAGTGGTGATGAGGTGACCAATCGAGAGGCGACGTGCGGAGCAGTCGAGTGGTGATGAGGTGACCAACCGAGAGGCGACGGTCGGAGCGGCCGAGTGGTGATGAGGTGACCAACCGAGTGGCGATGCCCGGAGCGGCCGAGTGGTGATGAGGTGACCAACCGAGAGGCGATGCGCAGGGCGACCGAGTGGTGACGAGGTGACCAACCAAGTGACGACGCGCGGAGCGGCCGAATGGTTATGAGGTGACCAACCGAGTGGCGACGCGCGGAGTGGCCGTGTGGTGATGAGATGACCAACCAAGTGGCGACGCGTGGTGCGTCCGAGTGGTGATGAGGCGACCAACCGAGTGGCGACGGGCGGAGCGGCCGAGTGGTGATGAGGTGACCAACCAAGTTGTGACCCGCGGAGCGGCCGAGTGGTGATGAGGTGGCCAACCAAGTGGCGACGCGCGGAGCGGCCGAGTGGTGATGAGGTGACCAACCGAGTGGGGATGCGCGGGGCGGCCGGGAGGTGATGAGGTGACCAACCGAGTGGTGACGCGCGGAGCGGCCGAGTGGTGATGAGGTGACCAACCGAGAGGCGACGTGCGGGGTAACCGAATGGTGATGAGGAGACCAATCAAGTCAGGACGCGCGGAACGGCCGAGTGGTTATGAGGTGGCCAACCGAGTGGCTATGCCCGGAGCCGCCGAACGGCGATGAGGTGACCAGCCGAGTGGCGACGCGCGAAGCAGCCGAGTGGTGACGAGGTGACCAGCCGAGTGGCGACGCGGAGAGCGGCCGAGTGGTGATGAGGTAACCAACCGAGAGGCAACGCGCGGGGCGGCGGAGTGGTGATAAAGTGACCAATCAAGTAGCGACGCGCGGAGCACCCGAATGGTTATCAGGTGACCAACCGAGAGGCGACGCGCGGAGCGGCAGAGTGGTGATGAGGTGACCAACCGAGAGGCAACACGCGGGGCGGCCGAGTGGTGATGAGGCGACCAACCGTTTGGCGACGCGCGAAGCGGCCAATGGTGATGAGGTGACCAACCAAGTGGCGGAGCGCGGAGCGGCTGAGTGGTGATGAAGTGACCAATCGAGTGGCGACGGGTGGAGTGGCCGAGTGGTGATGAGGTGACCAACCGAGCGGCGACGCGTGGGGCGGCCGAGACGTGACGAGGCGATAAACCGAGTGGCGACACGCGGAGCAGTCGAGTGATGATGAGGTGACCAACCAAGAGGTGACGGGCGGAGCCGAGTGGTGATGAGGTGACCCGTCGAGTGGTGACGCGCAAAGCCGAGTGGTGATGAGGTGACCACTCGAGTGGCGACGCGCGAAGCCGAGTGGTGACGCGCGAAGCCGAGTGGTGATGAGGTGACCACTCGAGTGGCGACGCGCGAAGCCGAGTGGTGATGAGGTGACCACTCGAGTGGCGACGCGCGAAGCCGAGTGGTGATGAGGTGACCAACCGAGTGGCGACGCGCGGAGCGGCCGAGTGGTGATGAGGTGACCAACCGAGTGGCGACGCGCGGGGCGGCAGAGAGGTGACGAGGCGATCAACCGAGTGGTGAGGCGCGGAGCGGCCGAGTGGTGATAAGGTGACCAACCAAGTGGCGACGTGCGGAGCGGCCAATTGGTGATGAGGTGACCAACCAAGTAGCGACGCGTGGGGGCGGCCGAGTGATGATGAGGTGATCAACCGAGTGGCGACGCGCGGAGTGGCCGAGTGGTGATGAGGTAACCAACCGA
The DNA here is from genome assembly GCA_034509565.1 of Triticum monococcum. Classification (NCBI taxonomy): domain Eukaryota; kingdom Viridiplantae; phylum Streptophyta; class Magnoliopsida; order Poales; family Poaceae; genus Triticum; species Triticum monococcum. Next base: position 249,151,045 of record CM067843.1, read on the forward strand.
GAGGCGACGCGCGGGGCGGCCGAATGGTGATGAGGTGACCAATCAAGTAGCGACGCGCGGAGCAGCCGAATGGTTATGAGGTGACCAACCGAGTGGCGACGCCGCTGAGTGGCGACGCGCAGAGAGGCCGAGTGGTGATGAGGTGACCAACCAAGTGGCGACGCACGGGGCGGTCCAGAGGTGATGAGGTGATCAACCGAGTGGCGACGCGCGGAGCGGCCGAGTGGTGATGAGGTGATCAACGAAGAGACGACGCGCGGGACGGTCGAATGGTGATGAGGTGACCAATCAAGTGGCGACTCGTGGAGCGGCCGAATGGTTACGAGGTGGCCAACCGAGTGGCGACGCCCGGAGCGGCCGAGTGGTGATGAGGTGACCAACCAAGTGGCGACGCGCGGAGCGGCCGAGTGGTGATGAGGTGACCAACCGAGTGGCGAAGCGCGGAGCGGCTGAGTGGTGATGAGATGACCAACCGAGTGGCGACGCGCGGAGCGGCCGAGTGGTGATGTGGTGACCAACCAAGAGGAAACGCGTGGGGCGGCCGGGTGGTGATGAGGTGACCAACGAAGTGGCGATGCGTGGAGAGGCCGAGTGGTGATTAGGTGACCAAGCAAATGTGACTCTTGAGACGGCCGAGTGGTGATGACATGACCAACCAAGTGGTGATGCACGGGGCGGCCGTGTGGTGATGAGATGACCAACCGAGTGGCGACGCACGGAGCGGCCGAATGGTGATGAGGTGACCAACCGAGTGGCGATGCGCGGACGTCCGAGTGGTGATGAGGCGACCAACCGAGTGGCGACGGGCGGAGCGGCCGAGTGGTGATGAGGTGACCAACCAAGTTGCGACGCGCGGAGCGGCCGAGTGGTGATGAGGTGACCAACCGAGAGGCAACACGCGGGGCGGCCGAGTGGTGATGAGGCGACCAACCGTTTGGCGACACACGAAGCGGCCACTGGTGATGAGGTTACCAACCAAGTGGCGGAGCGCGGAGCGGCTGAGTGGTGATGAGGTGAGCAATCGAGTGGCGACGGGTGGAGCGGCCGAGTGGTGATGAGGTGACCAACCGAGCGGCGACGCGTGGGGCGGCCGAGAGGTGACGAGGCGATAAACCGAGTGGCGACACGCGGAGCAGTCGAGTGATGATGAGGTGACCAACCAAGAGGCGACGGGCGGAGCCGAGTGGTGATGAGGTGACCCGCCGAGTGGTGACGCGCGAAGCCGAGTGGTGATGAGGTGACCACTCGAGTGGCGACGCGCGAAGCCGAGTGGTGACGCGCGAAGCCGAGTGGTGATGAGGTGACCACTCGAGTGGCGACGCGCGAAGCCGAGTGGTGATGAGGTGACCACTCGAGTGGCGACGCGCGAAGCCGAGTGGTGATGAGGTGACCAACCGAGTGGCGACGCGCGGAGCGGCCGAGGGGTGATGAGGTGACCAACCGAGTGGCGACGCGCGGGGCGGCAGAGAGGTGACGAGGCGATCAACCGAGTGGCGAGGCGCGGAGCGGCCGAGTGGTGATAAGGTGACCAACCAAGTGGCGACGTGCGGAGCAGCCAATTGGTGATGAGGTGACCAACCAAGTAGCGACGCGTGGGGGCGGCCGAGTGATGATGAGGTGATCATCCGAGTGGCGACGCGCGGAGTGGCCGAGTGGTGATGAGGTGACCAACCGAGAGGCGACGTGCGGGGCGGCCGAATGGTGATGAGGTGACCAATCAAGTAGCGACGCGCGGAGCAGCCGAATGGTTATGAGGTGACCAACCGAGTGGCGACGCGCGGAGAGGCCGAGTGGTGATGAGGTGACCAACCAAGTGGCGACGCACGGGGCGGTCCAGAGGTGATGAGGTGATCAACCGAGTGGCGACGCGCGGAGCGGCCGAGTGGTGATGAGGTGATCAACCAAGAGACGACGCGCGGGACGGTCGAATGGTGATGAGGTGACCAATCAAGTGGCGACTCGTGGAGCGGCCGAATGGTTACGAGGTGACCAACCAAGTGGCGACTCCCGGAGCGGCCGAGTGGTGATGAGGTGACCAACCAAGTGGCGACGCGCGGAGCGGCCGAGTGGTGATGAGGTGACCAACCGAGTGGCGAAGCGCGGAGCGGCTGAGTGGTGATGAGATGACCAACCGAGTGGCGACGCGCGGAGCGGCCGAGTGGTGATGAGGTGACCAACCAAGAGGCAACGCGTGGGGCGGCCGGGTGGTGATGAGGTGACCAACGAAGTGGCGATGCGTGGAGAGGCCGAGTGGTGATTAGGTGACCAAGCAAATGTGACTCTTGAGACGGCCGAGTGGTGATGACATGACCAACCAAGTGGTGATGCACGGGGCGGCCGTGTGGTGATGAGGTGACCTACCGAGTGGCGACGCACGGAGTGGCCGAATGGTGATGAGGTGACCAACCGAGTGGCGACGCGCGGACGTCCGAGTGGTGATGAGGCGACCAACCGAGTGGCGACGGGCGGAGCGGCCGAGTGGTGATGAGGTGACCAACCAAGTTGTGACGCGCGGAGCGGCCGAGTGGTGATGAGGTGACCAACCGAGAGGCAACACGCGGGGCGGCCGAGTGGTGTTCAGGCGACCAACCGTTTGGCCACGCGCGAAGCGGCCAGTGGTGATGAGGTGACCAACCAAGTGGCGGAGCGGCTGAGTGGTGATGAGGTGACCAAACGAGTGGCGACGGGTGGAGCGGCCGAGTGGTGATGAGGTGACAAACCGAGCGGCGACGCGTGGGGCGGCCGAGAGGTGACGAGGCGATAAACCGAGTGGCGACGCGCGGGGCGGCAGAGAGGTGACGAGGTGATCAACCGAGTGGCGAGGCGCGGAGCGGCCGACTGGTGATAAGGTGACCAACCAAGTGGCGACGTGCGGAGCGGCCAATTGGTGATGAGGTGACCAACCAAGTAGCGATGCGTGGGGGCCGCCGAGTGATGATGAGGTGATCAACCGAGTGGCGACGCGCGGAGTGGCCGAGTGGTGATGAGGTGACCAATCGAGAGGAGACGTGCGGGGCGGCCGAATGGTGATGAGGTGACCAATCAAGTAGCGACGCGCGGAGCAGCCGAATGGTTATGAGGTGACCAACCGAGTGGCGACGCCGCTGAGTGGCGATGCGCGGAGAGGCCGAGTGGTGATGAGGTGACCAACCAAGTGGCGACGCACGGGGCGGTCCAGAGGTGATGAGGTGATCAACCGAGTGGCGACGCGCGGAGCGTCCGAGTGGTGATGAGGTGATCTACCAAGAGACGACGCGCGGGACAGTCGAATGGTGATGAGGTGACCAATCAAGTGGCGACTCGTGGAGCGGCCGAATGGTTACGAGGTGACCAACCGAGTGGCGACGCCCGGAGCGGCCGAGTGGTGATGAGGTGACCAACCAAGTGGCGACGCGCGGAGCGGCCGAGTGGTGATGAGGTGACCAACCGAGTGGCGAAGCGCGGAGCGGCTGAGTGGTGATGAGATGACCAACCGAGTGGCGACGCGCAGAGCAGCCGAGTGGTGATGAGGTGACCAACCAAGAGGCAACGCGTGGGGCGGCCGGGTGGTGATGAGGTGACCAACGAAGTGGCGATGCGTGGAGAGGCCGAGTGGTGATTAGGTGACCAAGCAAATGTGACTCTTGAGACGGCCGAGTGGTGATGACATGACCAACCAAGTGGTGATGCACGGGGCGGCCGTGTGGTGATGAGGTGACCAACCGAGTGGCGACGCACGGAGCGGCCGAGTGGTGATGAGGTTGTTGGGGAACGCAGTAATTTCAAAAAATTTCCTACGCACACGCAAGATCATGGTGATGCATAGCAACGAGGGGGAGAGTCTGATCTATGTACCCTTGTAGATTACAACGGAAGCGTTGACACAACGTAGAGGAAGTAGTCGTACGTCTTCTTCCCGATTCGACCGATCCAAGCACCATTACTCCGGCACCTCTGAGTTCTTAGCACACGTTCAGCTCGATGACGATCCTCGGGCTCCGATCCAGCAAAGCGTCGAGGAAGAGTTCCGTCAGCACGACGGCGTGGTGACGATCTTGATGTACTACCGACGCAGGGCTTCGCCTAAGCACTACAACGGTATGATCGAGGTGGAATTTGGTGCAGGGGCACCGCACACGGCTAAGGAACGATCTCAAGGATCAACTTGTGTGTCTTGGGGTGTCCCCTGCCCCCGTATATAAAGGATGAGAGGGGGAGGGCTGGCCGGCCAAGTGGAGGGAGGCGCAGGAGGAGTCCTACTCCTACCGGGAGTAGGACTCCCCCCTCCAATCCTAGTCCAACTAGGAATCCTTAAAGGGGAGAGAGAGAGAGAGGTGGCCGGCCCCTCTCCTTGTCCTAATAGGACTAGGGAGAGGGGGGAGGCGCAGCCCTATGTGGGCTGCCCTCTCACCTTTCCACTAAGGCCCATGTTGGCCCATTTGGCTCTCGGGGGGTTCCGGTAACCCTCCCGGTAATCCGGTAAAATCCCGATTTCACCCGGAACACTTCCGGTGTCCAAACATAGGCTTCCAATATATCAATCTTTATGTCTCGACCATTTCGAGACTCCTCGTCATGTCCGTGATCACATCCGGGACTCCGAACAACCTTCGGTACATCAAAGTTCATAAACTCATAATAACTGTCATCGTAACGTTAAGCGTGCGGACCCTACGGTTCGAGAACAATGTAGACATGACCGAGACACGTCTCCGGTCAATAACCAATAGCGGGACCTGGATGCCCATATTGGCTCCTACATATTCTACGAAGATCTTTATCGGTCAGACCGCATAACAACATACGTTGTTCCCTTTGTCATCGGTATGTTACTTGCCCGAGATTCGATCGTCGGTATCCAATACCTAGTTCAATCTCGTTACTGGCAAGTCTCTTTACTCGTTCCGTAATACATCATCCCGCAACTAACTCATTAGTTGCAATGCTTGCAAGGCTTAAGTGATGTGCATTACCGAGAGGGCCCAGAGATACCTCTCCGACAATCGGAGTGACAAATCCTAATCTCGAAATACGCCAACCCAACATCCACCATTGGAGACACCTGTAGTACTCCTTTATAATCACCCAGTTACGTTGTGACGTTTGGCAGTACCCAAAGTGTTCCTCCGGTAAACGGGAGTTGCATAATCTCATAGTCATAGGAACATGTATAAGTCATGAAGAAAGCAATAGCAACATACTAAACGATCGTGTGCTAAGCTAATGGAATGGGTCATGTCAATCAGATCATTCAACTAATGATGTGACCTCGTTAATCAAATAACAACTCTTTGTTCATGGTTAGGAAACATAACCATCTTTGATTAACGAGCTAGTCAAGTAGAGGCATACTAGTGACACTCTGTTTGTCTATGTATTCACACATGTATTATGTTTCCGGTTAATACAATTCTAGCATGAATAATAAACATTTATCATGATATAAGGAAATAAATAATAACTTTATTATTGCCTCTAGGGCATATTTCCTTCAGTCTCCCACTTGCACTAGAGTCAATAATCTAGTTCACATCGCCATGTGATTTAACAGCAATAGTTCACATCACCATGTGATTAACACCCATAGTTCACATCGTCATGTGACCAACACTCAAAGGGTTTACTAGAGTCAGTAATCTAGTTCACATATCTATGTGATTAACACCCAAAGAGTACTAAGGTGTGATCATGTTTTTCTTGTGAGATAATTTTAGTCAACGGGTCTGTCACATTCAGATCCGTGAGTATTTTGCAAGTTCTATGTCTACAATGCTCTATACGGAGCTACTCTAGCTAATTGCTCCCACTTTCAATATGTATCCAGATTGAGACTTTAGATTCATCTGGATCAGTGTCAAAAACTTGCATCGACGTAACCCTTTACGACGAACCTTTTTGTCACGTCCATAATCAAGAAACATATCCTTATTTCATTAAGGATAATTCTGACCGCTGTCCAGTGATCTACTACTAGATCACTATTGTATTCCCTTGCCAAATCAGTGCAGGGTATACAATAGATCTGGTATACAGCATGACATACTTTATAAAACCTATGGCCAAGGCATAGGGAATGACGTTCATTCTCTTTCTATCTTCTGCCGTGGTCGGGCTTTTGAGTCTTACTCAACTTCACACCTTGTAATACAGGCAAGAACTCTTTCTCTGACTGCTCCATTTTGAACTACTTCAAAATCTTCTCAAGGTATGTATTTATTGAAAAAACTTATCAAGCATCTTGATCTATCTCTATAGATCTTGATGCTCAATATGTAAGCAGCTTCATCGAAGTCTTTCTTTGAAAAACTCCTTTCAAACACTCCTTTATGCTTTACAGAATAATTCTACATTATTTCCGATCAACAATATGTCATTCACATATACTTATCAGAAATGTTGTAGTGCTCCCACTCACTTTCTTGTAAATACAGGCTTCACCGCAAGTCTGTATAAAACTATATGCTTTGATCAACTTATCAAAGCATGTATTCCAACTCTGAGATGCTTGTACCAGTCCATAGATGAATCACTGGAGCTTGCATATTTTGTTAGCACCTTTAGGATTGACAAAACCTTCTTGTTGCATCACATACAACTCTTCTTTAATAAATCCATTAAGGAATGCAGTTTTGTTTATCCATTTGCCAGATTTCATAAAATGCGGCAATTGCTAACATGATTCGGACAGACTTAAGCATAGATACGAGTGAGAAACTCTCATCGTAGTCAACACTTTGAACTTGTCGAAAACCTTTTGCGACAATTCTAGCTTTGTAGATAGTAACACTACTATCAACGTCCGTCTTCCTCTTGAAGATCCATTTATTTTTATGGCTTGCCGATCATCGGGCAAGTGAACCAAAGTCCATACTTTGTTCTCATACATGGATCATATCTCAGATTTCATGGCTTCAAGCCACTTTGCGGAATCTGGGCTCACCATCGCTTCTTCATAGTTTGTAGGATCATCATGATCTAGTAGCATGACTTCTAGAACAGGATTACCGTACCACTCTGGCGCGGATCTTTACTCTGGTTGATCTACGAGGTTTAGTAGTGTCTTGTTCTGAAGTTTCATGATCATCATCATTAGCTTCCTCACTAACTGGTGTAGGTGTCACAGAAACATTTTTCTGTGATGTACTACTTTCCAATAAGGGAGCAGGTACAGTTACCTCGTCAAGTTCTACTTTCCTCCCACTCACTTCTTTCGAGAGAAACTCCTTCTCCAGAAAGTTTCCGAATTTAGCAACAAAAAGTCTTGCCTTCGGATCAGTGATAGAAGGTGTATCCAACATTTTCCTTTGGATATCCTATGAAGATGCTCTTCTCCAATTTGAGTTTTGAGCTTATTAGGATGAAACTTTTTCATATAAGCATCGCAACCCCAAACTTTAAGAAACGACAATTTTTTGGTTTCTTGCCAAACCATAGTTCATAAGGCGTCGTCTCGACGGATATAGATGGTGCCCCTTTTTAACATGAATGCAGCTGTCTCTAATGCATGACCCCAAAAACAATAGTGGTAAATCGGTAAGAGACATCATAGATTGCACTATATCCAATAAAGTACAGTTATGACGTTCGGACACACCATTATGATGTGGTGTTCCAGGTGGCGTGAGTAGTGAAACTATTTCACATTGTTTTAACTGAAGACCAAACTCGTAACTCAAATATTTGTCTCCGCGATCAGATCGTAGAAACTTTATTTTCTTGTCACGATGATTTTTCACTTCACTCTAAAATTCTTTGAACTTTTCAAATGTTTCAGACTTATGTTTCATTAAGTAGATATACTCATATCTGCTCAAATCATCTGTGAAGATCAGAAAATAATGATACTTGTCATGAGCCTCAATATTCATCGGACCACATACATCAGTATGTATGATTTCCAACAAATCTTTTGCTCGCTCCATTGTTCCGAAGAACAGAGTCTTAGTCATCTTGCCCATGAGGCATGGTTCGCAAGCATCAACTGATTCATAATCAAGTGATTCCAAAAGCCCATCAGCATGGAGTTTCTTCATGCACTTTACACCAATATGACCTAAACGGCAGTGCCACAAATAAGTTGCACTATCATTATTAACTTCGCATCTTTTTGGTTTTAATATTATGAATATGTGTATCACTAAGATCGAGATCCAATGAACTATTTTCATTGGGTGTGTAACCATATAAGGTTTTATTCATGTAAACAGAACAACAATTTATTCTCTTACTTTAATGAATAACCATATTGCAATAAACATGATCAAATCATATTCATGCTCAACGCAAAAACCAAATAACACTTATTTAGGTTCAACACTAATCCCGAAAGTATAGGGAGTGTGCGATGATGATCATATCAATCTTGGAACCACTTCCAACACACATCGTCACTTCACCCTTAACTAGTCTCTGTTTATTCTGCAACTCCCATTTCGAGTTACTACTCTTAGCAACTGAACTAGCATCAAATACTAAGGGGTTGCTATAAACACTAGTAAAGTACACATCAATAACATGTATATCAAATATACTTATGTTCACTTTGCCATCCTTCTTATCCGCCAATCACTTGGGGTAGTTCCGCTTCCAGTGACCAGTCCCTTTGCAGTAGAAGCACTTAGTCTCAGGCTTAGGATCAGACTTCGGCTTCTTCACTTGAGCAGCAACTTGCTTGCCGTTCTTCTTGAAGTTCCCCTTCTTCCCTTTGCCCTTTTCTTGAAACTAGTGGTATTGTCAACCATCAACACTTGATGTTTTTCTTGATTTCTACCTTCGTTGATTTCAGCATCACGAAGAGCTTGGGAGTTGTTTCTGTTATCCCTTGCATATTATAGTTCATCACGAAGTTCTACTAACTTGGTGATGGTGACTAGAGAATTCTGTCAATCACTATCTTATCTGGAAGATTAACTCCCACTTGATTCAAGCGATTGTAGTACCCAGACAATCTGAGCACATGCTCACTAGTTGAGCGATTCTCCTCCATCTTTTAGCTATAGAACTTGTTGGAGACTTCATATCTCTCAACTCGGGTATTTGCTTGAAATATTAACTTCAATTCCTGGAACATCTCATATGGTCCATGATGTTCAAAACGTCTTTGAAGTCCCGATTCTAAGCCATCAAGCATGGTGCACTAAACTATCAAGTAGTCATCATATTGAGCTAGCCAAACGTTCATAACGTCTGCATCTGCTCCTGCAATAGGTCTTTCACCTAGCGGTGCATCAAGGACATAATTCTTCTGTGCAGCAATGAGGATAAACCTCTGATCACGGATCCAATCCGCATCTTTGCTACTAACATCTTTCAACACAATTTTCTCTAGGAACATATCAAAATAAACACAGGGAAGCAACAACGCGAGCTATTGATCTATAACATAATTTGCAAAATACTACCAGGACTAAGTTCATGATAAATTTAATTCAATTTAATCATATTACTTAAGAACTCCCACTTAGATAGACATCCCTCTAATCCTCTAAGTGATTACGTGATCCAAATCAACTAAACCATAACCGATCATCACGTGAGATGGAGTAGTTTTCAATGGTGAACATCGTTATGTTGATCATATCTACTATATGATTCATGCTCGACCTTTCGGTCTCCATGTTCCGAGGCCATATCTGTATATGCTTAGCTCGTCAAGTATAACCTGAGTATTCCGCGTGTGCAACTGTTTTGCACCCGTTGTATTTGAACGTAGAGCCTATCACACCCGATCATCACGTGGTGTCTCAGCACGAAGAACTTTTGCAACGGTGCATACTCAGGGAGAACACTTATTGATAATTTAGTGAGAGATCATCTTATAATTCTACCGTCAATCAAAGCAAGATAAGATGCATAAAAGGATAAACATCACATGCAATCAATATAAGTGATATGATATGGCCATCATCATCTTGTGCTTTGTGATCTCCATCTCTGAAGCACCGTCATGATCACCATCGTCACCGGCGCGACACCATGATCTCCATCGTAGCATCGTTGTCGTCTCGCCAATCTTATGCTTCCATGACTATCACTACCGCTTAGTAATAAAGTAAAGCATTACATCGCGATTGCATTGCATACAATAAAGCGACAACCATATGGCTCCTGCCAGTTGCCGATAACTCGGTTACAAAACATGATCATCTCATACAATAAAATCAGCATCATGCCTTGACCATATCACATCACAACATGCCCTGCAAAAACAAGTTAGACGTCCTCTACTTTGTTGTTGCAAGTTTTATGTGGCTGCTACGGGCTTAAGTAAGAACTCATCTCACCTACGCATCAAAACCACAACGATAGTTCGTCAAATAGACTCCGTTTTAACCTTCTCAAGGACCGGGCATAGCCACACTTGGTTCAACTAAAGTTGGAGAGAGAGTCTTCCGCAAGCCATCTATGTGCAAACACGTCGAGGGAACCTGTCTCGCGTAAGAGTACGCGTAAGTTTGGTCCGGATCGTCTTGTCCAACAATACCGTCGAACCAAAGTATGACATGCTGGTAGGCAGTATGACTTGTATCGCCCACAACTCACTTGTGTTCTACTCGTGCATATAACATCAAACCATAAAAACCTAGGCTCGGATGCCACTGTTGGGGAACACAGTAATTTCAAAAAATTTCCTACGCACACGCAAGATCATGGTGATGCATAGCAACGAGGGGGAGAGTCTGATCTACGTACCCTTGTAGATTACAATGGAAGCATTGACACAACGTAGAGGAAGTAGTCGTACGTCTTCTTCCCGATCCGACCGATCCAAGCACCGTTACTCCGGCACCTCCGAGTTCTTAGCACACGTTCAGCTCGATGACGATCCTCGGGCTCCGATCCAGCAAAGCGTCGAGGAAGAGTTCCATCAGCACGACGGCGTGGTGACGATCTTTATGTACAACCGACGCAGGGCTTCGCCTAAGCACTACAACGCTATGATCGAGGTGGAATTTGGTGGCAGGGGGCACCGCACACGGCTAAGGAACGATCTCAAGGATCAACTTGTGTGTCTTGGGGTGTCCCCTGCCCCCGTATATAAAGGATGAGAGGGGGAGGGCTGGCCGGCCAAGTGGAGGGAGGCGCAGGAGGAGTCCTACTCCTACCGGGGGTAGGACTCCCCCCTCCAATCCTAGTCCAACTAGGAATCCTTAAAGGGGAGAGAGAGAGAGGTGGTCGGCCCCTCTCCTAGTTCTAGTAGGACTAGGGAGAGGGGGGGACGCGCAGCCCTATGTGGGCTGCCCTCTCACCTTTCCACTAAGGCCCATGTTGGCCCATTTGGCTCCCGGGGGGTTCCGGTAACCCTCCCGGTAATCCGGTAAAATCCCGATTTCACCCGGAACACTTCCGGTGTCCAAACATAGGCTTCCAATATATCAATCTTTATGTCTCGACCATTTCGAGACTCCTTGTCATGTCCGTGATCACATCCGGGACTCCGAACAACCTTCGGTACATCAAAATGCATAAACTCATAATAATGGTCATCGTAACGTTAAGCGTGCGGACCCTACGGTTCGAGAACAATGTAGACATGACCGAGACACGTCTCCGTTCAATAACCAATAGCGGGACCTGGATGCCCATATTGGCTCCTACATATTCTACGAAGATCTTTATCGGTCAGAACGCATAACAACATACGTTGTTCCCTTTGTCATCGGTATGTTACTTGCCCGAGATTCGATCGTCGGTATCCAATACCTAGTTCAATCTCGTTACTGGCAAGTCTCTTTACTCGTTCCGTAATACATCATCCCGCAACTAACTCATTAGTTGCAATGCTTGCAAGGCTTAAGTGATGTGCATTATCGAGAGGGCCCAGAGATACCTCTCCGACAATCGGAGTTACAAATCCTAATCTCGAAATACGCCAACCCAACATCCACCATTGGAGACACCTGTAGTACTCCTTTATAATCACCCAGTTACGTTGTGACGTTTGGCAGTACCCAAAGTGTTCCTCCGGTAAACGGGAGTTGCATAATGTCATAGTCATAGGAACATGTATAAGTCATGAAGAAAGCAATAGCAACATACTAAACGATCGTGTGCTAAGCTAATGGAATGGGTCATGTCAATCAGATCATTCAACTAATGATGTGACCTCGTTAATCAAATAACAACTCTTTGTTCATGGTTAGGAAACATAACCATCTTTGATTAACGAGCTAGTCAAGTAGAGGCATACTAGTGACACTCTGTTTGTCTATGTATTCACACATGTATTATGTTTCCGGTTAATACAATTCTAGCATGAATAATAAGCATTTATCACGATATAAGGAAATAAATAATAACTTTATTATTGCCTCTAGGGCATATTTCCTTCAGAGGTGACCAACCAAGTTGCGACGCGCGGAGCGGCCGAGTGGTGACGAGGTGACCAACCAAGTGGCGACGCGCGGAGTGGCCGAGTGGTGATGAGGTGATCAACCGAGTGGCGATGCGCAGGGCGGCCGAGAGGTGATGAGTTGATCAACCGAGTTGTGACGCGCGGAGCGGCCGAGTGGTGATGAGGTGACCAACCGAGTGGCGACGCGCGGAGCGGCCGTGTGGTGATGAGGTCACCAACCGAGAGGCAACGCGCGGGGCAGCCGAGTGGTGATGATGTGACCAACCAAGTAGCGACGCGCGGAGCGGCCGGATTTTTATGTGGTGACCAACAGAGTGACGAGGCCCCCGAGTGGCGACGCACGGGGCGACCGAGTGGTGATGAGGAGACCAACCGAGAGGCAACGCGCGGGGGCGGCCGAGTGGTGATGAGGCGACCAACCGATTGGCGATGCGCGAAGCGGCCAGTGCTGATGAGGTGACCAACCGAGTGGCGGCGCGCGGAGCGGACGAGTGGTGATGAGGTGACTATTCGAGTGGCGACGCGTGGAGCGGCCGAGTGGTGATGAGGTGACCAATCAATAGGCAGCGCGCGGGGCGGCCGAGTGGTGATGAGGTGACCAATCGAGAGGCAGCGCGTGGGGCGGCAGAGAGGTGACGAGGCGATCAACCGAGTGGTGACGCGCGGAGCAGTCGAGTGGTGATGAGGTGACCAACCGAGAGGCGACGGTCGGAGCGGCCGAGTGGTGATGAGGTGACCAAACGAGTGCCGATGCCCGGAGCGGCCGAGTGGTGATGAGGTGACCAACCAAGAGGCGATGCGCAGGGTGACCGAGTGGTGACGAGGTGACCAACCAAGTGACGACGCGCGGAGCAACCGAATGGTTATGAGGTGACCAACCGAGTGGCGACGCGCGGAGCGGCCGTGTGGTGATGAGATGACCAACCGAGTGGCGACGCGCGAAGCGTCCGAATGGTGATGAGGCGACCAACCGAGTGGCGACGGGCGGAGCCGCCGAGTGGTGATGAGGTGACCAACCAAGTTGCGACGCGCGGAGCGGCCGATTGGTGATGAGGTGGCCAACCAAGTGGCGACGCGCGAAGCGGCCGAGTGGTGATGAGGTGACCAACCGAGTGGGGATGCGCGGGGCGGCCGAGAGGTGATGAGGTGACCAACCGAGTGGTGACGCGCGGAGCGGCCGAGTGGTGATGAGGTGACCAACCGAGAGGCGATGTGCGGGGCAACCGAATGGTGATGAGGAGACCAATCAATTCAGGACGCGCGGAGCGGCCGAGTGGTTATGAGGTGGCCAACCGCGTGGCTACGCCCGGAGCGGCCGAACGGCGATGAGGTGACCAGCCGAGTGGCGACGCGCGAAGCAGCCGAGTGGTGACGAGGTGACCAACCGAGTGGCGACGCGCGGAGCGGCCGAGTGGTGATGCGGTAACCAACCGAGAGGCAACGCGCGGGGCGGCGGAGTGGTGATAAAGTGACCAATCAAGTAGCGACGCGCGGAGCACCCGAATGGTTATGAGGTGACCAACCGAGAGGCGACGTGCGGAGCGGCAGAGTGGTGATGAGGTGACCAACCGAGAGGCAACACGCGGGGCGGCCGAGTGGTGATGAGGCGACCAACCGTTTGGCGATGCGCGACCCGGCCAGTGGTGATGAGGTGACCAACCAAGTGGCGGAGCGCGGAGCGGCCGAGTGGTGATGAGGTGACCAATCGAGTGGTGACGGGTGGAGCGGCCGAGTGGTGATGAGGTGACCAACCGAGCGGCGACGCGTGGGGCGGCCGAGAGGTGACGAGGAGATAAACCGAGTGGCGACACACGGAGCAGTCGAGTGATGATGAGGTTACCAACCGAGAGGCGACGGGCGGACCGGCCGAGTGGTGGTGAGGTGACCAACCGAGTGGCGACGCCCGGGCGGCCAAGTGGTGATGAGGTGACCAACCGAGTGGCGACGCATGGAGCGGCCGCGTGGTGATGAGGTGACCAACCAAGTGGCGACGCGCGGAGCGGCCGAGTGGTGATGAGGTGACCAACCGAGTGGCGATGCCCGGAGCGGCCGAGTGGTGATGAGGTGACCAACCAAGAGGCGATGCGCAGGGCGACCGAGTGGTGATGAGGTGACCAACCAAGTGACGACGCGCGGAGCAGCCGAATGGTGATGAGGTGACCAACCGAGTGCGGATGCGCGGGGTGGCCGAGAGGTGATGAGGTGATCAACCGAGTGGGGACGCGCGGAGCGGCCGAGTGGTGATGAGGTGACCAACCCAGTGGCGACGCGCACAGCGGCCGAGTGGTGATGAGGTAACCAACCGAGAGGCACCGCGCGGGGCGGCCGAGTGGTCATGACGTGACCAATCAAGTAGCAACGCGCGGAGCGGCCGAATGGTTATGTGGTGACCAACATCGTGGCGAGGCCCCCGAGTGGCGACGCGCAGAGCGGCCGAGTGGTGATGAGCTGACCAACCGAGAGGTAACGCGCGGGGCGGCCGATGGGTGATGAGGCGACCAACCGATTGGCGATGCGCAAAGTGGCCAGTGGTGTTGAAGTGACCAACCGAGTGGCTTCGCGCGGACCGGCCGAGTGGTGATGAGGTGACGAATCGAGTGGCGACGCGTGGAGCGGCAGAGAGGAGACGAGGCAATCAACCGAGTGTCGACGCATGGGGCGGCAGAGAGGTGACGAGGCAATCAACCGAGTGGCGACGCGTGGAGCGGTCGAGCAGTGATGAGGTGACCAACCGAGAGGCGACGGGCGGAGTGGCCGAGTGGTGATGAGGTGACCAATCGAGTGGCCATGCCCGGGAGGCAGAGTGGCGATGAGGTGACCAACCAAGTGGCGATGCGCAGAGCGGCCGAGTGGTGATGAGGTGACCAACCGAGAGGCGATGTGCAGGGCGACCGAGTGGTGATCAGGTGACCAACCAAGTGATGACGCATGGAGCAGCCGAATTGTTATGAGTGGCGATGCACGGAGCGGCCGAATGGTGATGAGGTGACCAACCGAGTGGCGACGCGCGGAGCATCCGAGTGGTGATGAGGCGACAAACCGAGTGGCGACGGGCGGAGCGGCCGAGTGGTGATGAGGTGACCAACCAAGTTGCGACGCGCGGAGCGGCCGAGTGGTGATGAGGTGACCAACCAAGTGGTGACGCGCGGAGCGGGCGAGTGGTGATGAGGTGAACAACCAAGTGGGGATGCGCGGGGCGGCCGAGAGGTGATGAGGTGATCAACCGAGTGGGGATGCACAGAGCGGCCGAGTGGTGATGAGGTGACCAACCAAGTGGCGACACGCGGAGTGGCCGAGTGGTGATGAGGTGACCAGCCGAGTGGCGACGCGCGAAGCCGAGTGGTGATGAGGTGACCACCCGAGTGGTGATGCGCGAAGCCGAGTGGTGTTGACGTGACCAACCGAGTGGCGACGCGTGGAGTGGCCGAGTGGTGATGAATTGACCAACCGAGTGGCGACACACGGGGCGGCAGAGAGGTGACGAGGCGATAAACCGAGTGGCGACGCGCGGAGCGGGCGAGCGGTGATAAGGTGACCAACCAAGTGGCGACGCGCGGAACGGCCGAGTGGTGATGAGGTGACCAACCAAGTGGCGACACGTGGGGGCGGCCGAGTGGTGATGAGGTGATCAACCGAGGGGCGACGCGCGGAGTGGCCGAGTGGTGATGAGGTGACCAACCGAGAGGCGACGTGTGGGGCGGCCGAATGGTGATGAGGTGACCAATTAAGTAGCGACGCGCGGAGGAGCCAAATGGTTATGAGGTGACGAACCGAGTGGCGACGCCCCGAGTGGCGACGCGCGGAGAGGCCGAGTGGTGATGAGGTGATCAACCAAGTGGCGAAGCGCGGAGCGGCTGGGTGGTGATGAGGTGACCAACAAAGTGGCGACGCGCGGAGCGGCCGAGTGGTGATGTGGTGACCAACCGAGTGGTGACGCACGGGGCGGTCCAGAGGTGATGAGGTGATCAACCGAGTGGCGACGCGCGGAGCGGCCGAGAGGTGATGAGGTGATCAACCAAGAGACGACGCGCGGGACGGCCGAATGGTGATAAGGTGACCAATCAAGTGGCGACTCGCGGAGCGGCCGAATGGTTACGAGGTGACTAACCGAGTGGCGACGCCCGGAGCGGCCGAGTGGTGATGAGGTGACTAACCAAGTGGCGACGTGCAGAGCGGCCGAGTGGTGATGAGATGACCAACCGAGTGGCGACGCGCGGAGCCGAGTGGTGATGAGGTGACCAACCGAGTGCCGACGCGCGGAGCGGCTGAGTGGTGATGAGATGACCAACCAAGAGGCAATGCGTGGGGCGGCCGGGTGGTGATGAGGTGACCAACGAAGTGGCGATTCGTGAAGAGGCCGAGTGGTGATTAGGTGACAAAGCAAATGCGACTCTTGAGATAGCCGAGTGGTGATGAGATGACCAATCAAGTGGTGACGCGTGGGGCGGCCGTGTGGTGATGAGGTAACCAACCGAGAGGCAACGCGCGGGGCGGCCGGGTGGTGATGAGGTCACCAACCGAGAGGCAACGCGCGGGGCAGCCGAGTGGTGATGACGTGACCAACCAAGTAGCGACGCATGGAGCGGCCGAATTTTTATGTGGTGACCAACAGAGTGTCGAGGCCCCCGAGTGGCGACGCGCGGAGCGGCCGAGTGGTGATGAGGAGACCAACCAAGAGGCAACGCGTGGGGGCGGCCGAGTGGTGATGAAGCGGCCAGTGCTGATGAGGTGACCAACCGAGTGGCGGCGCGCGGAGCGGACGAGTGGTGATGAGGTGACTATTCGAGTGGCGACGCGCGGAGCGGCCGAGTGGTGATGAGGTGACCAATCAAGAGGCAGCGCGCGGGGCGGCCGAGTGGTGATGAGGTGACCAATCGAGAGGCAGCGCGTGGGGCGGCAGAGAGGTGACGAGGCGATCAACCGAGTGGCGACGTGCGGAGCAGTCGAGTGGTGATGAGGTGACCAACCGAGAGGCGACGTTCGGAGCGGCCGAGTGGTGATGAGGTGACCAACCGAGTGGCGATGCCCGGAGCGGCCGAGTGGTGATGAGGTGACCAACCGAGAGGCGATGCGCAGGGCGACCGAGTGGTGATGAGGTGACCAACCAAGTGACGACGCGCGGAGCAGCCGAATGGTTATGAGGTGACCAACCGAGTGGCGACGCGCGGAGCGGCCGTGTGGTGATGAGATGACCAACCGAGTGGCGACGCGCGGACCGTCCGAGTGGTGATGAGGCGACCAACCGAGTGGCGACGGGCGGAGCACCCAAGTGGTGATGAGGTTGCCAACCAAGTTGCGACACGCGGAGCGGCCGAGTGGTGATGAGGTGACAAACCAAGTGGCGACGTGCGGAGCGGCCGAGTGGTGATGAGGTGACCAACCGAGTGAGGATGCGCGGGGCGGCCGAGAGGTGATGAGATGATCAACCGAGTGGTGACGCGCGGAGCGGCCGAGTGGTGATGAGGTGACCAACCGAGAGGCGACGTGCGGGGCAACCGAATGGTGATGAGGAGACCAATCAAGTCAGGATGCGCGGAGCGGCCGAGTGGTTATGAGGCGACCAACCGAGTGGCTACGCGCGAAGCAGCCGAGTGGTGACGAGGTGACCAACCGAGTGGCGACGCGCGGAGCGGCCGAGTGGTGATGAGGTAACCAACCGAGAGGCAACGCGCGGGGCGGCGGAGTGGTGATAAAGTGACCAATCAAGTAGCGACGCGCGGAGCACCCGAATGGTTATGAGGTGACCAACTGAGAGGCGACGCGCGGAGTGGCGGAGTGGTGATGAGGTGACCAACCGAGAGGCAACGCGCGGGGCGGCCGACTGGTGATGAGGCGACCAACCGTTTGGCGACGCGCGAAGTGGCCAGTGGTGATGAGGTGACCAACCGAGTGGCGGCGCTTGGAGCGGCCGAGTGGTGATGAGGTGACCAATCGAGTGGCGACGGGCGGAGCGGCCGAGTGGTGATGAGGTGACCAACCGAGTGGCGACGCGTGGGGCGGCCGAGAGGTGACGAGGCGATAAACCGAGTGGCAACACGCGGAGCAGTCGAGTCATAATGAGGTGACCAACCGAGAGGCGACGGGCGGAGGGGCCGAGTGGTGATGAGGTGACCAACCGACTGGCGACGCCCGGGCGGCCATGTGTTGATGAGGTGACCAACCGAGTGGCGATGCGCAGAGCGGCCGAGTGGTGATGAGGTGACCAACCGAGAGGCGATGCGCAGGGCGACCGAGTGGTGATGAGGTGACCAACCAAGTGACGACGCGCGGAGCAGCCGAATGGTTATGAGGTGACCAACCGAGTGGCGACGCACGGAGCAGCCGAATGGTGATGAGGGGACCAACCGAGTGGCGACGCGCGGAGCGGGCGAGTGGTGATGAGGTGACCAACCAAGTGGCGACGCGCGGAACGACCGAGTGGTGATGAGGTGACCAACCAAGTGGCGACACGTGGGGGCGGCCGAGTGGTGATGAGGTGATCAACCGAGTGGCGACGCGCGGAGTGGCCGAGTGGTGATGAGGTGACCAACCGAGAGGCGACGTGTGGGGCGGCCGAATGGTGATGAGGTGACCAATTAAGTAGCGACGCGCGGAGGTGCCAAATGGTTATGAGGTGACCAACCGAGTGGCGACGCCCCCGAGTGGCGACGCGCGGAGAGGCCGAGTGGTGATGAGGTGATCAACCAAGTGGCGAAGCGCGGAGCGGCTGGGTGGTGATGAGGTGACCAACAAAGTGGCGACGCGCGGAGCGGCAGAGTGGTGATGTGGTGACCAACCGAGTGGCGACGCACGGGGCGGTCCAGAGGTGATGAGGTGATCAACCGAGTGGCGACGCGCGGAGCGGCCGAGAGGTGATGAGGTGATCAACCAAGAGACGACGCGCGGGACGGCCGAATGGTGATAAGGTGACCAATCAAGTGGCGACTCGCGGAGCGGCCGAATGGTTACGAGGTGACTAACCGAGTGGCGACGCCCGGAGCGGCCGAGTGGTGATGAGGTGACTAACTAAGTGGCGACGTGCAGAGCGGCTGAGTGGTGATGAGATGACCAACCGAGTGGCAACGCGCGGAGCCGAGTGGTGATGAGGTGACCAACCGAGTGCCGACGCGCGGAGCGGCTGAGTGGTGATGAGATGACCAACCAAGAGGCAACGCGTGGGGCGGCCGGGTGGTGATGAGGTGACCAACGAAGTGGCGAATCGTGAAGAGGCCGAGTGGTGATTAGGTGACAAAGCAAATGCGACTCTTGAGACAGCCGAGTGGTGATGAGATGACCAACCAAGTGGTGACGCGCGGGGCGGCCGTGTGGTGATGCGGTGACCAACCGAGAGGCAACGCGCGGGGCGGCCGAGTGGTGATGAGGTAACCAACCGAGAGGCAACGCGCGGGGCGGCCGAGTGGTGATGACGTGACCAACCAAGTAGCGACGCGCGGAGCGGCCGAATTTTTATGTGGTGACCAACAGAGTGGCGAGGCCCCCGAGTGGCGACGCGCGGAGCGGCCGAGTGGTGATGAGGAGACCAACCGAGAGGCAACGCGCGGGGGCGGCCGAGTGGTGATGAAGCGGCCAGTGCTGATGAGGTGACCAACCAAGTGACGACGCGCGGAGCAGCCGAATGGTTATGAGGTGACCAACCGAGTGGCGACGCACGGAGCAGCCGAATGGTGATGAGGGGACCAACCGAGTGGCGACGCGCGGAGCGGGCGAGTGGTGATGAGGTGACCAACCAAGTGGCGACGCGCGGAACGACCGAGTGGTGATGAGGTGACCAACCAAGTGGCGACACGTGGGGGCGGCCGAGTGGTGATGAGGTGATCAACCGAGTGGCGACGCGCGGAGTGTCCGAGTGGTGATGAGGTGACCAACCGAGAGGCGACGTGTGGGGCGGCCGAATGGTGATGAGGTGACCAATTAAGTAGCGACGCGTGGAGGTGCCAAATGGTTATGAGGTGACCAACCGAGTGGCGACGCCCCCGAGTGGCGACGCGCGGAGAGGCCGAGTGGTGATGAGGTGATCAACCAAGTGGCGAAGCGCGGAGCGGCTGGGTGGTGATGAGGTGACCAACAAAGTGGCGACGCGCGGAGCGGCAGAGTGGTGATGTGGTGACCAACCGAGTGGCGACGCACGGGGCGGTCCAGAGGTGATGAGGTGATCAACCGAGTGGCGACGCGCGGAGCAGCCGAGAGGTGATGAGGTGATCAACCAAGAGACGACGCGCGGGACGGCCGAATGGTGATAAGGTGACCAATCAAGTGGCGACTCGCGGAGCGGCCGAATGGTTACGAGGTGACTAACCGAGTGGCGACGCCCGGAGCGGCCGAGTGGTGATGAGGTGACTAACTAAGTGGCGACGTGCAGAGCGGCTGAGTGGTGATGAGATGACCAACCGAGTGGCAACGCGCGGAGCCGAGTGGTGATGAGGTGACCAACCGAGTGCCGACGCGCGGAGCGGCTGAGTGGTGATGAGATGACCAACCAAGAGGCAACGCGTGGGGCGGCCGGGTGGTGATGAGGTGACCAACGAAGTGGCGAATCGTGAAGAGGCCGAGTGGTGATTAGGTGACAAAGCAAATGCGACTCTTGAGACAGCCGAGTGGTGATGAGATGACCAACCAAGTGGTGACGCGCGGGGCGGCCGTGTGGTGATGCGGTGACCAACCGAGAGGCAACGCGCGGGGCGGCCGAGTGGTGATGAGGTAACCAACCGAGAGGCAACGCGCGGGGCGGCCGAGTGGTGATGACGTGACCAACCAAGTAGCGACGCGCGGAGCGGCCGAATTTTTATGTGGTGACCAACAGAGTGGCGAGGCCCCCGAGTGGCGACGCGCGGAGCGGCCGAGTGGTGATGAGGAGACCAACCGAGAGGCAACGCGCGGGGGCGGCCGAGTGGTGATGAAGCGGCCAGTGCTGATGAGGTGACCAACCAAGTGACGACGCGCGGAGCAGCCGAATGGTTATGAGGTGACCAACCGAGTGGCGACGCACGGAGCAGCCGAATGGTGATGAGGGGACCAACCGAGTGGCGACGCGCGGAGCGGGCGAGTGGTGATGAGGTGACCAACCAAGTGGCGACGCGCGGAACGACCGAGTGGTGATGAGGTGACCAACCAAGTGGCGACACGTGGGGGCGGCCGAGTGGTGATGAGGTGATCAACCGAGTGGCGACGCGCGGAGTGTCCGAGTGGTGATGAGGTGACCAACCGAGAGGCGACGTGTGGGGCGGCCGAATGGTGATGAGGTGACCAATTAAGTAGCGACGCGCGGAGGTGCCAAATGGTTATGAGGTGACCAACTGAGTGGCGACGCCCCCGAGTGGCGACGCGCGGAAAGGCCGAGTGGTGATGAGGTGATCAACCAAGTGGCGAAGCGCGGAGCGGCTGGGTGGTGATGAGGTGACCAACAAAGTGGCGACGCGCGGAGCGGCAGAGTGGTGATGTGGTGACCAACCGAGTGGCGACGCACGGGGCGGTCCAGAGGTGATGAGGTGATCAACCGAGTGGCGACGCGCGGAGCGGCCGAGAGGTGATGAGGTGATCAACCAAGAGACGACGCGCGGGACGGCCGAATGGTGATAAGGTGACCAATCAAGTGGCGACTCGCGGAGCGGCCGAATGGTTACGAGGTGACTAACCGAGTGGCGACGCCCGGAGCGGCCGAGTGGTGATGAGGTGACTAACTAAGTGGCGACGTGCAGAGCGGCTGAGTGGTGATGAGATGACCAACCGAGTGGCAACACGCGGAGCCGAGTGGTGATGAGGTGACCAACCGAGTGCCGACGCGCGGAGCGGCTGAGTGGTGATGAGATGACCAACCAAGAGGCAACGCGTGGGGCGGCCGGGTGGTGATGAGGTGACCAACGAAGTGGCGAATCGTGAAGAGGCCGAGTGGTGATTAGGTGACAAAGCAAATGCGACTCTTGAGACAGCCGAGTGGTGATGAGATGACCAACCAAGTGGTGACGCGCGGGGCGGCCGTGTGGTGATGCGGTGACCAACCGAGAGGCAACGCGCGGGGCGGCCGAGTGGTGATGAGGTAACCAACCGAGAGGCAACGCGCGGGGCGGCCGAGTGGTGATGACGTGACCAACCAAGTAGCGACGCGCGGAGCGGCCGAATTTTTATGTGGTGACCAACAGAGTGGCGAGGCCCCCGAGTGGCGACGCGCGGAGCGGCCGAGTGGTGATGAGGAGACCAACCGAGAGGCAACGCGCGGGGGCGGCCGAGTGGTGATGAAGCGGCCAGTGCTGATGAGGTGACCAACCAAGTGACGACGCGCGGAGCAGCCGAATGGTTATGAGGTGACCAACCGAGTGGCGACGCACGGAGCAGCCGAATGGTGATGAGGGGACCAACCGAGTGGCGACGCGCGGAGCGGGCGAGTGGTGATGAGGTGACCAACCAAGTGGCGACGCGCGGAACGACCGAGTGGTGATGAGGTGACCAACCAAGTGGCGACACGTGGGGGCGGCCGAGTGGTGATGAGGTGATCAACCGAGTGGCGACGCGCGGAGTGTCCGAGTGGTGATGAGGTGACCAACCGAGAGGCGACGTGTGGGGCGGCCGAATGGTGATGAGGTGACCAATTAAGTAGCGACGCGCGGAGGTGCCAAATGGTTATGAGGTGACCAACCGAGTGGCGACGCCCCCGAGTGGCGACGCGCGGAAAGGCCGAGTGGTGATGAGGTGATCAACCAAGTGGCGAAGCGCGGAGCGGCTGGGTGGTGATGAGGTGACCAACAAAGTGGCGACGCGCGGAGCGGCAGAGTGGTGATGTGGTGACCAACCGAGTGGCGACGCACGGGGCGGTCCAGAGGTGATGAGGTGATCAACCGAGTGGCGACGCGCGGAGCGGCCGAGAGGTGATGAGGTGATCAACCAAGAGACGACGCGCGGGACGGCCGAATGGTGATAAGGTGACCAATCAAGTGGCGACTCGCGGAGCGGCCGAATGGTTACGAGGTGACTAACCGAGTGGCGACGCCCGGAGCGGCCGAGTGGTGATGAGGTGACTAACTAAGTGGCGACGTGCAGAGCGGCTGAGTGGTGATGAGATGACCAACCGAGTGGCAACGCGCGGAGCCGAGTGGTGATGAGGTGACCAACCGAGTGCCGACGCGCGGAGCGGCTGAGTGGTGATGAGATGACCAACCAAGAGGCAACGCGTGGGGCGGCCGGGTGGTGATGAGGTGACCAACGAAGTGGCGAATCGTGAAGAGGCCGAGTGGTGATTAGGTGACAAAGCAAATGCGACTCTTGAGACAGCCGAGTGGTGATGAGATGACCAACCAAGTGGTGACGCGCGGGGCGGCCGTGTGGTGATGCGGTGACCAACCGAGAGGCAACGCGCGGGGCGGCCGAGTGGTGATGAGGTAACCAACCGAGAGGCAACGCGCGGGGCGGCCGAGTGGTGATGACGTGACCAACCAAGTAGCGACGCGCGGAGCGGCCGAATTTTTATGTGGTGACCAACAGAGTGGCGAGGCCCCCGAGTGGCGACGCGCGGAGCGGCCGAGTGGTGATGAGGAGACCAACCGAGAGGCAACGCGCGGGGGCGGCCGAGTGGTGATGAAGCGGCCAGTGCTGATGAGATGACCAACCGAGTGGCGGCGCGCGGAGCGGACGAGTGGTGATGAGGTGACTATTCGAGTGGCGACGCACGGAGCGGCCGAGTGGTGATGAGGTGACCAATCAAGAGGCAGCGCGCGGGGCGGCCGAGTGGTGATGAGGTGACCAATCGAGAGGCAGCGCGTGGGGCGGCAGAGAGGTGACGAGGCAATCAATCGAGTGGCGACGCGCGAAGCAGTCGAGTGGTGATGAGGTGACCAACCGAGAGGCGACGTTCGTAGCGGCCGAGTGGTGATGAGGTGACCAACCGAGTGGCGATGCCCGGAGCGGCCGAGTGGTGATGAGGTGACCAACCAAGAGGCGATGCGCAGGGCGACCGAGTGGTGATGAGGTGTCCAACCAAGTGACGATGCGTGGAGCAGCCGAATGGTTATGAGGTGACCAACCGAGTGGCGACGCGCGGACGGCCGTGTGGTGATGAGATGACCAACCGAGTGGCGACGCGCGGACCATCCGAGTGGTGATGAGGCGACCAACCAAGTGGCGACGGGCGGAGCAGCCAAGTGGTGATGAGGTTGCCAACCAAGTTGCGACGCGCGGAGCGGCCGAGTGGTGATGAGGTGACAAACCAAGTGGCGACGTGCGGAGCGGCCGAGTGGTGATGAGGTGACCAACCGAGTGAGGATGCGCGGGGCGGCCGAGAGGTGATCAGGTGATCAACCGAGTGGTGACGCGCGGAGCGGCCGAGTGGTGATGAGGTGACCAACCGAGAGGCGACGTGCGGGGCAACCGAATGGTGATGAGGAGACCAATCAAGTCAGGACGCGCGGAGCGGCCGAGGGGTTATGAGGTGACCAACCGAGTGGCTACGCGCGAAGCAGCCGAGTGGTGACGAGGTGACCAACCGAGTGGCGACGCGCGGAGCGGCCGAGTGGTGATGAGGTAACCAACCGAGAGGCAACGCGCGGGGCGGCGGTGTGGTGATAAAGTGACCAATAAAGTAGCGACGCGCGGAGCACCCGAATGGTTATGAGGTGACCAACCGAGAGGCGACGCGCGGAGCGGCGGAGTGGTGATGAGGTGACCAACCGAGAGGCAACGCGCGGGGCGGCCGAGTGGTGATGAGGCGACCAACCGTTTGGCGACGCGCGAAGTGGCCAGTGGTGATAAGGTAACCAACCGAGTGGCGGCGCGCGGAGCGGCCGAGTGGTGATGAGGTGACCAATCGAGTGGCGACGGGCGGAGCGGCCGAGTGGTGATGAGGTGACCAACCGAGTGGCGACGCGTGGGGCGGCCGAGAGGTGACGAGGCGATAAACCGAGTGGCGACACGCGGAGCAGTCGAGTGATAATGAGGTGACCAACCGAGAGGCGACGGGCGGAGCGGCCGAGTGGTGATGAGGTGACCAACCGAGTGGCGACGCCCGGGCGGCCAAGTGGTGATGAGGTGACCAACCGAGTGGCGATGCGCAGAGCGGCCGAGTGGTGATGAGGTGACCAACCGAGAGGCGATGTGCAGGGCGCCCGAGTGGTGATGAGGTGACCAACCAAGAGGCGACGCGCGGAGCAGCCGAATGGTGATGAGGTGACCAACCGAGTGGGGATGCGCGGGGCGGCCGAGAGGTGATCAGGTGATCAACCGAGTGGTGACGCGTGGAGCGGCCGAGTGGTGATGAGGTAACCAACTGAGAGGCACCGCGCGGGGCGGCCGAGTGGTGATGACGTGACCAATCAAGTAGCGACGCGCGGAGCGGCCGAATGGTTATGTGGTGACCAACAGCATGGCGAGGCCACCGAGTGTCGACGCGCAGAGCGGCCGAGTGGTGATGAGGTTACCAACCGAGAGGCAACGCGCGGGGTGGCCGAGTGGTGATGAGGCGACCAACCGATTGGCGATGCGCGAAGCGGCCAGTGGTGTTGAGGTGACCAACCGAGTGGCTTCGCGCGGAGCGGCCGAGTGGTGATGAGGTGACCAATCGAGTGGCGACGCGCGGAGCGGCCGAGTGGTGATGAGGTAACCAACCGATTGGCGACGTGTGGGGCGGCAGAGAGGTGACGAGGCGATCAACCGAGTGGCGACGCGCGGAGCGGTCGAGCAGTGATGAGGTGATCAACCGAGAGGCGACGGGCGGAGTGGCCGAGTGGTGATGAGGTGACCAATCGAGTGGCCATGCCCGGGAGGCAGAGTGGCGATGAGGTGACCAACCGAGTGGCGATGCGCAGAGCGGCCGAGTGGTGATGAGGTGACCAACCGACAAGCGATGTGCAGGGCGACCGAGTGGTGATCAGGTGACCAACCAAGTGACGACGCGTGGAGCAGCCGAATGGTTATGAGTGGCGACGCACGGAGCGGCTGAATGGTGATGAGGTGACCAACCGAGTGGCGACGCGCGGAGCATCCGAGTGGTGATGAGGCGACAAACCGAGTGGCGACGGGCGGAGCGGCCGAGTGGTGATGAGGTGACCAACCAAGTAGCAACGCGCGGAGCGGCCGAGTGTTGATGAGGTGACCAACCAAGTGGCGACGCGCGGAGCGGGCGAGTGGTGATGAGGTGAACAACCAAGTGGGGATGCGCGGGGCGGCCGAGAGGTGATGAGGTGATCAACCCAGTGGGGACGCGTGGAGCGGCCGAGTCGTGATGACGTGACCAACCAAGTGGCGACACGCGGAGTGGCCGAGTGGTGATGAGGTGACCAGCCGAGTGGCGACGCACGAAGCCGAGTGGTGATGAGGTGACCACCCGAGTGGCGACACGCGAAGCCGAGTGGTGATGACGTGACCAACCGAGAGGCGATGCGCAGGGCGCCCGAGTGGTGATGAGGTGACCAACCAAGTGACGATGCGCGGAGCAGCCGAATGGTGATGAGGTGACCAACCGAGTGGGGATGCGCGGGGCGGCCGAGAGGTGATGAGGTGATCAACCGAGTGGTGACGCGTGGAGCGGCCGAGTGGTGATGAGGTAACCAACTGAGAGGCACCGCGCGAGGCGGCCGAGTGGTGATGACGTGACCAATCAAGTAGCGACGCGCGGAGCGGCCGAATGGTTATGTGGTGACCAACAGCGTGGCGAGGCCGCCGAGTGGCAACGCGCAGAGCGGCCGAGTGGTGATGAGGTGACCAACCGAGAGGCAACGCGCGGGGCGGCCGAGTGGTGATGAGGTGACCAACCGATTGGCGATGCGCGAAGCGGCCAGTGGTGTTGAGGTGACCAACCGAGTGGCTTCGCGCGGAGCGGCCGAGTGGTGATGAGGTGACCAACCGATTGGCGATGCGCGAAGCGGCCAGTGGTGTTGAGGTGACCAACCGAGTGGCTTCGCGCGGAGCGGCCGAGTGGTGATGAGGTGACCAACCGAGTGGCGACGTGTGGGGCGGCAGAGAGGTGACGAGGCGATCAACCGAGTGGCGACGCGCGGAGCGGTCGAGCAGTGATGAGGTGATCAACCGAGAGGCGACGGGCGGAGTGGCCGAGTGGTGATGAGGTGACCAATCGAGTGGCCATGCCCGGTAGGCAGAGTGGCGATGAGGTGACCAACCGAGTGGCGATGCGCAGAGCGGCCAAGTGGTGATGAGGTGACCAACCGAGAGGCGATGTGCAGGGTGACCTAGTGGTGATCAGGTGACCAACCAAGTGACGACGCGTGGAGCAGCCGAATGGTTATGAGTGGCGACGCACGGAGCGTCCGAATGGTGATGAGGTGACCAACCGAGTGGCGACGCGCGGAGCATCCGAGTGGTGATGAGGCGACAAACCGAGTGGCGACGGGCGGAGCGGCCGAGTGGTGATGAGGTGACCAACCAAATTGCGACGCGCGGAGTGGCCGAGTGTTGATGAGGTGACCAACCAAGTGGCGACGCGCGGAGCGGGCGAGTGGTGATGAGGTGAACAACCGAGTGGGGATGCGCGGGGCGGCCGAGAGGTGATGAGGTGATCAACCGAGTGGGGACGCGTGGAGCGGCCGAGTCGTGATGAGGTGACCAACCAAGTGGCGACACACGGAGTGGCCGAGTGGTGATGAGGTGACCAGCCGAGTGGCGACGCGCGAAGCCGATCGGTGATGAGGTGACCACCCGAGTGGCGACGCGCGAAGCCGAGTGGTGATGACGTGACCAACCGAGTGGCGATGTGCGGAGCGGCCGAGTGGTGATGAGGTGACCAACCGAGTGGCGACGCGCGGGGCGGTAGAGAGGTGACGAGGCGATCAACCGAGTGGCGACGCGCGGAGCGGCCGAGTGGTGATGAGGTGACCAACCAAGTGGCGACGCGTGGGGGCGGCAGAGTGTTGATGAGGTGATCAACCGAGTGGCGACGCACGGAGTGGCCAAGTGGTGATGAGGTGACCAACCGAGAGGCGACGTGCGGGGCGGCCGAATGGTGATGAGGTGACCAATTAAGTAGCGACGCGCCGAGCAGCCAAATGGTTATGAGGTGACCAACCGAGTGGCGACGCCCCCGAGTGGCGACGTGCGGAGAGGCCGAGTGGTGATGAGGTGATCAACCAAGTGGCGACGCGCGGAGCGGCTGGATGTGATGAGGTGACCAACAAAGTGGCGACGCGCGGAGCGGCCAAGTGGTGATGTGGTGACCAACCGAGTGTCGACGCCAGGGGCGGTCCGGAGGTGATGAGGTGATCAACCGAGTGGCGACGCGTGGAGCGGCCGAGTGGTGATGAGGTGATCAACCAAGAGACGACGCGCGGGACGGCCGAATGGTGATAAGGTGACCAATCAAGTGGCGACTCGCGGAGCGGCCGAATGGTTACGAGGTGACTAACCGAGTGGCGACGCCCGGAGCGGCCGAGTGGTGATGAGGTGACCAACCAAGTGGCGACGCGCAGAGCGGCCGAGTGGTGATGAGATGATCAACTGAGTGGCGACGCGCGGAGCCGAGTGGTGATGAGGTGACCAACCGAGTGCCGACGCGCGGAGCGGCTGAGTGGTGATGAGATGACCAACAAAGAGGCAACGCGTGGGGCGGCTGGGTGGTGATGAGGTGACCAACGAAGTGGCGATGCGTGGAGAGGCCGAGTGGTGATTAGGTGACAAAGCAAATGCGACTCTTGAGACGGCCGAGTGGTGATGAGATGACCAACCAAGTGGTGACGCATGGGGCGGCCGTGTGGTGATGAGGTGACCAACCGAGTGGCGACGCACGGAGCGGCCGAGTGTTGATGAGGTGACCAACCAAGTGGCGACGCACGGAGCGGGCGAGTGGTGATGAGGTGAACAACCAAGTGGGGATGCGCGGGGCGGCCGAGAGGTGATGAGGTGATCAACCGAGTGGGGACGCGTGGAGCGGCCGAGTCGTTATGAGGTGACCAACCAAGTGGCGACACGCGGAGTGGCCGAGTGGTGATGAGGTGACCAGCCGAGTGGCGACGCGCGAAGCCGAGTGGTGATGAGGTGACCACCCGAGTGGCGACACGCGAAGCCGAGTGGTGATGACGTGACCAACCGAGAGGCGACGGGCGGAGCGGCCGAGTGGTGATGAGGTGACCAACCGAGTGGCGACGCCCGGGCGGCCAAGTGGTGATGAGGTGACCAACCGAGTGGCGATGCGCAGAGCGGCCGAGTGGTGATGAGGTGACCAACCGAGAGGCGATGCGCAGGGCGCCCGAGTGGTGATGAGGTGACCAACCAAGTGATGATGCGCGGAGCAGCCGAATGGTGATGAGGTGACCAACCGAGTGGGGATGCGCGGGGCGGCCGAGAGGTGATGAGGTGATCAACCGAGTGGTGACGCGTGGAGCGGCCGAGTGGTGATGAGGTAACCAACTGAGAGGCACCGCGCGAGGCGGCCGAGTGGTGATGACGTGACCAATCAAGTAGCGACGCGCTGAGCGGCCGAATGGTTATGTGGTGACCAACAGCGTGGCGAGGCGCCGAGTGGCGATGCGTAGAGCGGACGAGTGGTGATGAGGTGACCAACCGAGAGGCAACGCGCGGGGCGGCCGAGTGGTGATGAGGCGACCAACCGATTGGCGATGCGCGAAGCGGCCAGTGGTGTTGAGGTGACCAACCGAGTGGATTCGCGCGGAGCGGCCGAGTGGTGATGAGGTGACCAATCGAGTGGCGACGCGCGGAGCGGCCGAGTGGTGATGAGGTGACCAACCGAGTGGCGACGTGTGGGGCGGCAGAGAGGTGACGAGGCGATCAACCGAGTGGCGACGCGCGGAGCGGTCGAGCAGTGATGAGGTGATCAACCGAGAGGCGACGGGCGGAGTGGCCGAGTGGTGATGAGGTGACCAACCGAGAGGCGACATGCGGGGCGGCCGAATGGTGATGAGGTGACCAATTAAGTAGCGACGCGCGGAGTAGGCAAATGGTTATGAGGTGACCAACCGAGTGGCGACGCCCCCGAGTGGCGACGTGCGGAGAGGCCGAGTGGTGATGAGGTGATCAACCAAGTGGCGACGCGCGGAGCGGCTGGATGTGATGAGGTGACCAACAAAGTGGCGACGCGCGGAGCGGCCAATTGGTGATGTGGTGACCAACCGAGTGGCGACGCCAGGGGCGGTCCAGAGGTGATGAGGTGATCAACCGAGTCGCGACGCGTGGAGCGTCCGAGTGGTGATGAGGTGATCAACCAAGAGACGACGCGAGGGACGGCCGAATGGTGATAAGGTGACCAATCAAGTGGCGACTCGCGGAGCGGCCGAATGGTTACGAGGTGACTAACCGAGTGGCGACGCCCGGAGCGGCCGAGTGGTGATGAGGTGACCAACCAAGTGGCGACGCGCAGAGCAGCCGAGTGGTGATGAGATGACCAACTGAGTGGCGACGCGCGGAGCCGAGTGGTGATGAGGTGACCAACCGAGTGCCAACGCGCGGAGCGGCCGAGTGGTGATGAGATGACCAACAAAGAGGCAACGCGTGGGGCGGCCGGGTGGTGATGAGGTGACCAACCGAGTGGCGATGCGCAGAGCGGCCGAGTGGTGATGAGGTGACCAACGGAGAGGCGATGCGCAGGGCGCCCGAGTGGTGATGAGGTGACCAACCAAGTGACGATGCGCGGAGCAGCCGAATGGTGATGAGGTGACCAACCGAGTGGGGATGCGCGGGGCGGCCGAGAGGTGATGAGGTGATCAACCGAGTGGTGACGCGTGGAGCGGCCGAGTGGTGATGAGGTAACCAACTGAGAGGCACCGCGCGAGGCGGCCGAGTGGTGATGACGTGACCAATCAAGTAGCGACGCGCAGAGCGGCCGAATGGTTATGTTGTGACCAACAGCGTGGCGAGGCCGCCGAGTGGCGACGCGCAGAGCGGCCGAGTGGTGATGAGGTGACCAACCGAGAGGCAACGCGCGGGGCGGCCGAGTGGTGATGAGGCGACCAACCGATTGGCGATGCGCGAAGCGGCCAGTGGTGCTGAGGTGACCAACCGAGTGGCTTCGCGCGGAGCGGCCGAGTGGTGATGAGGTGACCAATCGAGTGGCGACGCGCGGAGCGGCCGAGTGGTGATGAGGTGACCAACCGAGTGGCGACGTGTGGGGCGGCAGAGAGGTGACGAGGCGATCAACCGAGTGGCGATGCGCGGAGCGGTCGAGCAGTGATGAGGTGATCAACCGAGAGGCGACGGGCGGAGTGGCCGAGTGGTGATGAGGTGACCAATCGAGTGGCCATGCCCGGTAGGCAGAGTGGCGATGAGGTGACCAACCGAGTGGCGATGCACAGAGCGGCCGAGTGGTGATGAGGTGAACAACCGAGAGGCGATGTGTAGGGTGACCGAGTGGTGATCAGGTGACCAACCAAGTGACGACGCGTGGAGCAGCCGAATGGTTATGAGTGGCGATGCACGGAGCGTCCGAATGGTGATGAGGTGACCAACCGAGTGGCGACGCGCGGAGCATCCGAGTGGTGATGAGGCGACAAACCGAGTGGCGACGGGCGGAGCGACCGAGTGGTGATGAGGTGACCAACCAAGTTGCGACGCGCGGAGCGGCCGAGTGTTGATGAGGTGACCAACCAAGTGGCGACGCGCGGAGCGGGCGAGTGGTGATGAGGTGAACAACCAAGTGGGGATGCGCGGGGCGGCCGAGAGGTGATGAGGTGATCAACCGAGTGGGGACGCGTGGAGCGGCCGAGTTGTGATGAGGTGACCAACCAAGTGGCGACACGCGGAGTGGCCGAGTGGTGATGAGGTGACCAGCCGAGTGGCGACGCGCGAAGCCGATCGATGATGAGGTGACCACCCGTGTGGCGACGCGCGAAGCCGAGTGGTGATGACGTGACCAACCGAGTGGCGACGTGCGGAGCGGCCGAGTGGTGATGAGGTGACCAACCGAGTGGCGACGCGCGGGGCGGTAGAGAGGTTACGAGGCGATCAACCGAGTGGCGACGCGTGGAGCGGCCGAGTGGTGATGAGGTGACCAACCAAGTGGCGACGCGTGGGGGCGGCAGAGTGGTGATGAGGTGATCAACCGAGTGGCGACGCGCGGAGTGGCCAAGTGGTGATGAGGTGACCAACCGAGAGGCGACGTGCGGGGCGGCCGAATGGTGATGAGGTGACCAATTAAGTAGCGACGCGCGGAGCAGCCAAATGGTTATGAGGTGACCAACCGAGTGGCGACGCCCCCGAGTGGCGACGTGCGGAGAGGCCGAGTGGTGACGAGGTGATCAACCAAGTGGCGATGCGCGGAGCGGCTGGATGTGATGAGGTGACCAACAAAGTGGCGACGCGCGGAGCGGCCAAGTGGTGATGTGGTGACCAACCGAGTGGCGACGCCAGGGGCGGTCCAGAGGTGATGAGGTGATCAACCGAGTGGCGACGCGTGGAGCGGCCGAGTGGTGATGAGGTGATCAACCAAGAGACGACGCGCGGGACGGCCGAATGGTGATAAGGTGACCAATCCAGTGGCGACTCGCGGAGCGGCCGAATGGTTACGAGGTGACTAACCGAGTGGCGACGCCCGGAGCGGCCGAGTGGTGATGAGGTGACCAACCAAGTGGCGACGCGCAGAGCGGCCGAGTGGTGATGAGATGACCAACTGAGTGGCGACGCGCGGAGCCGAGTGGTGATGAGGTGACCAACCGAGTGCCGACGCGCGGAGCGGCTGAGTGGTGATGAGATGACCAACAAAGAGGCAACGCGTGGGGCGGCCGGGTGGTGATGAGGTGACCAACGAAGTGGCGATGCGTGGAGAGGCCGAGTGGTGATTAGGTGACAAAGCAAATGCGACTCTTGAGACGGCCGAGTGGTGATGAGATGACCAACCAAGTGGTGACGCGTGGGGCGGCCGTGTGGTGATGAGGTGACCAACCGAGTGGCGACGCACGGAGCGGCCGAATGGTGATGAGGTGACCAACCGAGTGGCGACGCACGGAGCGTCCGAGTGGTGATGAGGCGACCAACCGAGTGGCGACAGGCGGAGCGGCCGAGTGGTGATGAGGTGACCAACCGAGTTGCGACGCGTGGAGCGGCTGAGTGGTGATGAGGTGACCAACCGAGTGGCGACGCGCGGGGCGGTAGAGAGGTGGCGAGGCGATCAACCGAGTGGCGACGCGCGGAGCGGCCGAGTGGTGATGAGGTGACCAACCAAGTGGCGACGCGTGGGGGCGGCAGAGTGGTGATGAGGTGATCAACCGAGTGGCGACGCGCGGAGTGGCCAAGTGGTGATGAGGTGACCAACCGAGAGGCGACGTGCGGGGCGGCCGAATGGTGATGAGGTGACCAATTAAGTAGTGACGCGCGGAGCAGCCAAATGGTTATGAGGTGACCAACCGAGTGGCGACGCCCCCGAGTGGCGACGTGCGGAGAGGCCGAGTGGTGATGAGGTGATCAACCAAGTGGCGACGCGCGGAGCGGCTGGATGTGATGAGGTGACCAACAAAGTGGCGACGCGCGGAGCGGCCAATTGGTGATGTGGTGACCAACCGAGTGGCGACGCCAGGGGCGGTCCAGAGGTGATGAGGTGATCAACCGAGTGGCGACGCGTGGAGCGGCCGAGTGGTGATGAGGTGATCAACCAAGAGACGACGCGCGGGACGGCCGAATGGTGATAAGGTGACCAATCAAGTGGCGACTCGCGGAGCGGCCGAATGGTTACGAGGTGACTAACCGAGTGGCGACGCCCGGAGCGGCCGAGTGGTGATGAGGTGACCAACCAAGTGGCGACGCGCAGAGCGGCCGAGTGGTGATGAGATGACCAACTGAGTGGCGACGCGCGGAGCCGAGTGGTGATGAGGTGACCAACCGAGTGCCGACGCGCGGAGCGGCCGAGTGGTGATGAGATGACCAACAAAGAGGCAACGCGTGGGGCGGCCGGGTGGTGATGAGGTGACCAACGAAGTGGCGATGCGTGGAGAGGCCGAGTGGTGATTAGGTGACAAAGCAAATGCGACTCTTGAGACGGCCGATTGGTGATGAGATGACCAACCAAGTGGTGACGCATGGGGCGGCCGTGTGGTGATGAGGTGGCCAACCGAGTGGCGACGCACGGAGCGGCCGAGTGTTGATGAGGTGACCAACCAAGTGGCGACGCGCGGAGCGGGCGAGTGGTGATGAGGTGAACAACCAAGTGGGGATGCGCGGGGCGGCCGAGAGGTGATGAGGTGATCAACCGAGTGGGGACGCGTGGAGCGGCCTAGTCGTGATGAGGTGACCAACCAAGTGGCGACACGCGGAGTGGCCGAGTGGTGATGAGGTGACCAGCCGAGTGGCGACGCGCGAAGCCGAGTGGTGATGAGGTGACCACCTGAGTGGCGACACGCGAAGCCGAGTGGTGATGACGTGACCAACCGAGAGGCGACGGGCGGAGCGGCCGAGTGGTGATGAGGTGACCAACCGAGTGGCGACGCCCGGGCGGCCAAGTGGTGATGAGGTGACCAACCGAGTGGCGATGCGCAGAGCGGCCGAGTGGTGATGAGGTGACCAACCGAGAGGCGATGCGCAGGGCGCCCGAGTGGTGATGAGGTGACCAACCAAGTGACGATGCGCGGAGCAGCCGAATGGTGATGAGGTGACCAACCGAGTGGGGATGCGCGGGGCGGCCGAGAGGTGATGAGGTGATCAACCGAGTGGTGACGCGTGGAGCGGCCGAGTGGTAATGAGGTAACCAACTGAGAGGCACCGCGCGAGGCGGCCGAGTGGTGATGACGTGACCAATCAAGTAGCGACGCGCGGAGCGGCCGAATGGTTATGTGGTGACCAACAGCGTGGCGAGGCCGCCGAGTGGCGACGCGCAGAGCGGCCGAGTGGTGATGAGGTGACCAACCGAGAGGCAACGCGCGGGGCGGCCGAGTGGTGATGAGGCGACCAACCGATTGGCGATGCGCGAAGCGGCCAGTGGTGTTGAGGTGACCAACCGAGTGGCTTCGCGCGGAGCGGTCGAGTGGTGATGAGGTGACCAATCGAGTGGCGACGCGCGGAGCGGCCGAGTGGTGATGAGGTGACCAACCGAGTGGCGACGTGTGGGGCGGCAGAGAGGTGACGAGGCGATCAACCGAGTGGCAACGCGCGGAGCGGTCGAGCAGTGATGAGGTGATCAACCGAGAGGCGACGGGCGGAGTGGCCGAGTGGTGATGAGGTGACCAATCGAGTGGCCATGCCCGGTAGGCAGAGTGGCGATGAGGTGACCAACCGAGTGGCGATGCGCAGAGCGGCCGAGTGGTGATGAGGTGACCAACCGAGAGGCGATGTGCAGGGTGACCGAGTGGTGATCAGGTGACCAACCAAGTGACGACGCGTGGAGCAGCCGAATGGTTATGAGTGGCGATGCACGGAGCATCCGAATGGTGATGAGGTGACCAACCGAGTGGCGACGCGCGGAGCATCCGAGTGGTGATGAGGCGACAAACCGAGTGGCGACGGGCGGAGCGGCCGAGTGGTGATGAGGTGACCAACCAAGTTGCGACGCGCGGAGCGGCTGAGTGTTGATGAGGTGACCAACCAAGTGGCGACGCGCGGAGCGGGCGAGTGGTGATGAGGTGAACAACCAAGTGGGGATGCGCGGGGCGGCCGAGAGGTGATGAGGTGATCAACCGAGTGGGGACGCGTGGAGCGGCCGAGTCGTGATGAGGTGACCAACCAAGTGGCGACACGCGGAGTGGCCGAGTGGTGATGAGGTGACCAGCCGAGTGGCGACGCGCGAAGCCGATCGATGATGAGGTGACCACCCGAGTGGCGACGCGCGAAGCCGAGTGGTGATGACGTGACCAACCGAGTGGCGACGTGCGGAGCGGCCGAGTGGTGATGAGGTGACCAACCAAGTGGCGACGCGCGGAGCGGGCGAGTGGTGATGAGGTGAACAACCAAGTGGGGATGCGCGGGGCGGCCGAGAGGTGATGAGGTGATCAACCGAGTGGGGACGCGTGGAGCGGCCGAGTCGTGATGAGGTGACCAACCAAGTGGCGACACGCGGAGTGGCCGAGTGGTGATGAGGTGACCAGCCGAGTGGCGACGCGCGAAGCCGAGTGGTGATGAGGTGACCACCCGAGTGGCGACACGCGAAGCCGAGTGGTGATGACGTGACCAAATGAGAGGCGACGGGCGGAGCGGCCGAGTGGTGATGAGGTGACCAACCGAGTGGCGACGCCCGGGCGGCCAAGTGGTGATGAGGTGACCAACCGAGTGGCGATGCGCAGAGCGGCCGAGTGGTGATGAGGTGACCAACCGAGAGGCGATGCGCAGGGCGCCCGAGTGGTGATGAGGTGACCAACCAAGTGACGATGCGCGGAGCAGCCGAATGGTGATGAGGTGACCAACCGAGTGGGGATGCGCGGGGCGGCCGAGAGGTGATGAGGTGATCAACCGAGTGGTGACGCGTGGAGCGGCCGAGTGGTAATGAGGTAACCAACTGAGAGGCACCGCGCGAGGCGGCCGAGTGGTGATGACGTGACCAATCAAGTAGCGACGCGCGGAGCGGCCGAATGGTTATGTGGTGACCAACAGCGTGGCGAGGCCGCCGAGTGGCGACGCGCAGAGCGGCCGAGTGGTGATGAGGTGACCAACCGAGAGGCAACGCGCGGGGCGGCCGAGTGGTGATGAGGCGACCAACCGATTGGCGATGCGCGAAGCGGCCAGTGGTGTTGAGGTGACCAACCGAGTGGCTTCGCGCGGAGCGGCCGAGTGGTGATGAGGTGACCAGTCGAGTGGCGACGCGCGGAGCGGCCGAGTGGTGATGAGGTGACCAACCGAGTGGCGACGTGTGGGGCGGCAGAGAGGTGACGAGGCGATCAACCGAGTGGCGACGCGCGGAGCGGTCGAGCAGTGATGAGGTGATCAACCGAGAGGCGACGGGCGGAGTGGCCGAGTGGTGATGAGGTGACCAATCGAGTGGCCATGCCCGGTAGGCAGAGTGGCGATGAGGTGACCAACCGAGTGGCGATGCGCAGAGCGGCCGAGTGGTGATGAGGTGACCAACCGAGAGGCGATGTGCAGGGTGACCATGTGGTGATCAGGTGACCAACCAAGTGACGACGCGTGGAGCAGCCGAATGGTTATGAGTGGCGATGCACGGAGCGTCCGAATGGTGATGAGGTGACCAACCGAGTGGCGACGCACGGAGCATCCGAGTGGTGATGAGGCGACAAACCGAGTGGCGACGGGCGGAGCGGCCGAGTGGTGATGAGGTGACCAACCAAGTTGCGACGCGCGGAGCGGCTGAGTGTTGATGAGGTGACCAACCAAGTGGCGACGCGCGGAGCGGGCGAGTGGTGATGAGGTGAACAACCGAGTGGGGATGCGCGGGGCGGCCGAGAGGTGATGAGGTGATCAACCGAGTGGGGACGCGTGGAGCGGCCGAGTCGTGATGAGGTGACCAACCAAGTGGCGACACGCGGAGTGGCCGAGTGGTGATGAGGTGACCAGCCGAGTGGCGACGCGCGAAGCCGATCGATGATGAGGTGACCACCCGAGTGGCGACGCGCGAAGCCGAGTGGTGATGACGTGACCAACCGAGTGGCGACGTGCGGAGCGGCCGAGTGGTGATGAGGTGACCAACCAAGTGGCGACGCGCGGAGCGGTCGAGTGGTGATGAGGTGAACAACCAAGTGGGGATGCGCGGGGCGGCCGAGAGGTGATGAGGTGATCAACCGAGTGGGGACGCGTGGAGCGGCCGAGTCGTGATGAGGTGACCAACCAAGTGGCGACACGCGGAGTGGCCGAGTGGTGATGAGGTGACCAGCCGAGTGGCGACGCGCGAAGCCGAGTGGTGATGAGGTGACCACCCGAGTGGCGACACGCGAAGCCGAGTGGTGATGACGTGACCAAATGAGAGGCGACGGGCGGAGCGGCCGAGTGGTGATGAGGTGACCAACCGAGTGGCGACGCCCGGGCGGCCAAGTGGTGATGAGGTGACCAACCGAGTGGCGATGCGCAGAGCGGCCGAGTGGTGATGAGGTGACCAACCGAGAGGCGATGCGCAGGGCGCCCGAGTGGTGATGAGGTGACCAACCAAGTGACGATGCGCGGAGCAGCCGAATGGTGATGAGGTGACCAACCGAGTGGGGATGCGCGGGGCGGCCGAGAGGTGATGAGGTGATCAACCGAGTGGTGACGCGTGGAGCGGCCGAGTGGTAATGAGGTAACCAACTGAGAGGCACCGCGCGAGGCGGCCGAGTGGTGATGACGTGACCAATCAAGTAGCGACGCGCGGAGCGGCCGAATGGTTATGTGGTGACCAACAGCGTGGCGAGGCCGCCGAGTGGCGACGCGCAGAGCGGCCGAGTGGTGATGAGGTGACCAACCGAGAGGCAACGCGCGGGGCGGCCGAGTGGTGATGAGGCGACCAACCGATTGGCGATGCGCGAAGCGGCCAGTGGTGTTGAGGTGACCAACCGAGTGGCTTCGCGCGGAGCGGCCGAGTGGTGATGAGGTGACCAATCGAGTGGCGACGCGCGGAGCGGCCGAGTGGTGATGAGGTGACCAACCGAGTGGCGACGTGTGGGGCGGCAGAGAGGTGACGAGGCGATCAACCGAGTGGCGACGCGCGGAGCGGTCGAGCAGTGATGAGGTGATCAACCGAGAGGCGACGGGCGGAGTGGCCGAGTGGTGATGAGGTGACCAATCGAGTGGCCATGCCCGGTAGGCAGAGTGGCGATGAGGTGACCAACCGAGTGGCGATGCGCAGAACGGCCGAGTGGTGATGAGGTGACCAACCGAGAGGCGATGTGCAGGGTGACCAAGTGGTGATCAGGTGACCAACCAAGTGACGACGCGTGGAGCAGCCGAATGGTTATGAGTGGCGATGCACGGAGCGTCCGAATGGTGATGAGGTGACCAACCGAGTGGCGACGCGCGGAGCATCCGAGTGGTGATGAGGCGACAAACCGAGTGGCGACGGGCGGAGCGGCCGAGTGGTGATGAGGTGACCAACCAAGTTGCGACGCGCGGAGCGGCTGAGTGTTGATGAGGTGACCAACCAAGTGGCGACGCGCGGAGCGGGCGAGTGGTGATGAGGTGAACAACCAAGTGGGGATGCGCGGGGCGGCCGAGAGGTGATGAGGTGATCAACCGAGTGGGGACGCGTGGAGCGGCCGAGTCGTGATGAGGTGACCAACCAAGTGGCGACACGCGGAGTGGCCGAGTGGTGATGAGGTGACCAGCCGAGTGGCGACGCGCGAAGCCGATCGATGATGAGGTGACCACCCGAGTGGCGACGCGCGAAGCCGAGTGGTGATGACGTGACCAACCGAGTGGCGACGTGCGGAGCGGCCGAGTGGTGATGAGGTGACCAACCAAGTGGCGACGCGCGGAGCGGGCGAGTGGTGATGAGGTGAACAACCAAGTGGGGATGCGCGGGGCGGCCGAGAGGTGATGAGGTGATCAACCGAGTGGGGACGCGTGGAGCGGCCGAGTCGTGATGAGGTGACCAACCAAGTGGCGACACGCGGAGTGGCCGAGTGGTGATGAGGTGACCAGCCGAGTGGCGACGCGCGAAGCCGAGTGGTGATGAGGTGACCACCCGAGTGGCGACACGCGAAGCCGAGTGGTGATGACGTGACCAAATGAGAGGCGACGGGCGGAGCGGCCGAGTGGTGATGAGGTGACCAACCGAGTGGCGACGCCCGGGCGGCCAAGTGGTGATGAGGTGACCAACCGAGTGGCGATGCGCAGAGCGGCCGAGTGGTGATGAGGTGACCAACCGAGAGGCGATGCGCAGGGCGCCCGAGTGGTGATGAGGTGACCAACCAAGTGACGATGCGCGGAGCAGCCGAATGGTGATGAGGTGACCAACCGAGTGGGGATGCGCGGGGCGGCCGAGAGGTGATGAGGTGATCAACCGAGTGGTGACGCATGGAGCGGTCGAGTGGTAATGAGGTAACCAACTGAGAGGCACCGCGCGAGGCGGCCGAGTGGTGATGACGTGACCAATCAAGTAGCGACGCGCGGAGCGGCCGAATGGTTATGTGGTGACCAACAGCGTGGCGAGGCCGCCGAGTGGCGACGCGCAGAGCGGCCGAGTGGTGATGAGGTGACCAACCGAGAGGCAACGCGCGGGGCGGCCGAGTGGTGATGAGGCGACCAACTGATTGGCGATGCGCGAAGCGGCCAGTGGTGTTGAGGTGACCAACCGAGTGGCTTCGCGCGGAGCGGCCGAGTGGTGATGAGGTGACCAATCGAGTGGCGACGCGCGGAGCGGCCGAGTGGTGATGAGGTGACCAACCGAGTGGCGACGTGTGGGGCGGCAGAGAGGTGACGAGGCGATCAACCGAGTGGCGACGCGCGGAGCGGTCGAGCAGTGATGAGGTGATCAACCGAGAGGCGACGGGCGGAGTGGCCGAGTGGTGATGAGGTGACCAATCGAGTGGCCATGCCCGGTAGGCAGAGTGGCGATGAGGTGACCAACCGAGTGGCGATGCGCAGAGCGGCCGAGTGGTGATGAGGTGACCAACCGAGAGGCGATGTGCAGGGTGACCAAGTGGTGATCAGGTGACCAACCAAGTGACGATGCGTGGAGCAGCCGAATGGTTATGAGTGGCGATGCACGGAGCGTCCGAATGGTGATGAGGTGACCAACCGAGTGGCGACGCGCGGAGCATCCGAGTGGTGATGAGGCGACAAACCGAGTGGCGACGGGCGGAGCGGCCGAGTGGTGATGAGGTGACCAACCAAGTTGCGACGCGCGGAGCGGCTGAGTGTTGATGAGGTGACCAACCAAGTGGCGACGCGCGGAGCGGGCGAGTGGTGATGAGGTGAACAACCAAGTGGGGATGCGCGGGGCGGCCGAGAGGTGATGAGGTGATCAACCGAGTGGGGACGCGTCGAGCGGCCGAGTCGTGATGAGGTGACCAACCAAGTGGCGACACGCGGAGTGGCCGAGTGGTGATGAGGTGACCAGCCGAGTGGCGACGCGCGAAGCCGATCGATGATGAGGTGACCACCCGAGTGGCGACGCGCGAAGCCGAGTGGTGATGACGTGACCAACCGAGTGGCGACGTGCGGAGCGGCCGAGTGGTGATGAGGTGACCAACCAAGTGGCGACGCGCGGAGCGGGCGAGTGGTGATGAGGTGAACAACCAAGTGGGGATGCGCGGGGCGGCCGAGAGGTGATGAGGTGATCAACCGAGTGGGGACGCGTGGAGCGGCCGAGTCGTGATGAGGTGACCAACCAAGTGGCGACACGCGGAGTGGCCGAGTGGTGATGAGGTGACCAGCCGAGTGGCGACGCGCGAAGCCGAGTGGTGATGAGGTGACCACCCGAGTGGCGACACGCGAAGCCGAGTGGTGATGACGTGACCAAATGAGAGGCGACGGGCGGAGCGGCCGAGTGGTGATGAGGTGACCAACCGAGTGGCGACGCCCGGGCGGCCAAGTGGTGATGAGGTGACCAACCGAGTGGCGATGCGCAGAGCGGCCGAGTGGTGATGAGGTGACCAACCGAGAGGCGATGCGCAGGGCGCCCGAGTGGTGATGAGGTGACCAACCAAGTGACGATGCGCGGAGCAGCCGAATGGTGATGAGGTGACCAACCGAGTGGGGATGCGCGGGGCGGCCGAGAGGTGATGAGGTGATCAACCGAGTGGTGACGCGTGGAGCGGCCGAGTGGTAATGAGGTGACCAACTGAGAGGCACCGCGCGAGGCGGCCGAGTGGTGATGACGTGACCAATCAAGTAGCGACGCGCGGAGCGGCCGAATGGTTATGTGGTGACCAACAGCGTGGCGAGGCCGCCGAGTGGCGACGCGCAGAGCGGCCGAGTGGTGATGAGGTGACCAACCGAGAGGCAACGCGCGGGGCGGCCGAGTGGTGATGAGGCGACCAACCGATTGGCGATGCGCGAAGCGGCCAGTGGTGTTGAGGTGACCAACCGAGTGGCTTCGCGCGGAGCGGCCGAGTGGTGATGAGGTGACCAATCGAGTGGCGACGCGCGGAGCGGCCGAGTGGTGATGAGGTGACAAACCGAGTGGCGACGTGTGGGGCGGCAGAGAGGTGACGAGGCGATCAACCGAGTGGCGACGCGCGGAGCGGTCGAGCAGTGATGAGGTGATCAACCGAGAGGCGACGGGTGGAGTGGCCGAGTGGTGATGAGGTGACCAATCGAGTGGCCATGCCCGGTAGGCGGAGTGGCGATGAGGTGACCAACCGAGTGGCGATGCGCAGAGCGGCCGAGTGGTGATGAGGTGACCAACCGAGAGGCGATGTGCAGGGTGACCAAGTGGTGATCAGGTGACCAACCAAGTGACGACGCGTGGAGCAGCCGAATGGTTATGAGTGGCGATGCACGGAGCGTCCGAATGGTGATGAGGTGACCAACCGAGTGGCGACGCGCGGAGCATCCGAGTGGTGATGAGGCGACAAACCGAGTGGCGACGGGCGGAGCGGCCGAGTGGTGATGAGGTGACCAACCAAGTTGCGACGCGCGGAGCGGCTGAGTGTTGATGAGGTGACCAACCAAGTGGCGACGCGCGGAGCGGGCGAGTGGTGATGAGGTGAACAACCAAGTGGGGATGCGCGGGGCGGCCGAGAGGTGATGAGGTGATCAACCGAGTGGGGACGCGTGGAGCGGCCGAGTCGTGATGAGGTGACCAACCAAGTGGCGACACGCGGAGTGGCCGAGTGGTGATGAGGTGACCAGCCGAGTGGCGACGCGCGAAGCCGATCGATGATGAGGTGACCACCCGAGTGGCGACGCGCGAAGCCGAGTGGTGATGACGTGACCAACCGAGTGGCGACGTGCGGAGCGGCCGAGTGGTGATGAGGTGACCAACCAAGTGGCGACGCGCGGAGTGGGCGAGTGGTGATGAGGTGAACAACCAAGTGGGGATGCGCGGGGCGGCCGAGAGGTGATGAGGTGATCAACCGAGTGGGGACGCGTGGAGCGGCCGAGTCGTGATGAGGTGACCAACCAAGTGGCGACACGCGGAGTGGCCGAGTGGTGATGAGGTGACCAGCCGAGTGGCGACGCGCGAAGCCGAGTGGTGATGAGGTGACCACCCGAGTGGCGACACGCGAAGCCGAGTGGTGATGACGTGACCAACCGAGAGGCGACGGGCGGAGCGGCCGAGTGGTGATGAGGTGACCAACCGAGTGGCGACGCCCGGGCGGCCAAGTGGTGATGAGGTGACCAACCGAGTGGCGATGCGCAGAGCGGCCGAGTGGTGATGAGGTGACCAACCGAGAGGCGATGCGCAGGGCGCCCGAGTGGTGATAAGGTGACCAACCAAGTGACGATGCGCGGAGCAGCCGAATGGTGATGAGGTGACCAACCGAGTGGGGATGCGCGGGGCGGCCGAGAGGTGATGAGGTGATCAACCGAGTGGTGACGCGTGGAGCGGCCAAGTGGTAATGAGGTAACCAACTGAGAGGCACCGCGCGAGGCGGCCGAGTGGTGATGACGTGACCAATCAAGTAGCGACGCGTGGAGCGGCCGAATGGTTATGTGGTGACCAACAGCGTGGCGAGGCCGCCGAGTGGCGACGCGCAGAGCGGCCGAGTGGTGATGAGGTGACCAACCGAGAGGCAACGCGCGGGGCGGCCGAGTGGTGATGAGGCGACCAACCGATTGGCGATGCGCGAAGCGGCCAGTGGTGTTGAGGTGACCAACCGAGTGGCTTCGCGCGGAGCGGCCGAGTGGTGATGAGGTGACCAATCGAGTGGCGACGCGCGGAGCGGCCGAGTGGTGATGAGGTGACCAACCGAGTGGCGACGTGTGGGGCGGCAGAGAGGTGACGAGGCGATCAACCGAGTGGCGACGCGCGGAGCGGTCGAGCAGTGATGAGGTGATCAACCGAGAGGCGACGGGCGGAGTGGCCGAGTGGTGATGAGGTGACCAATCGAGTGGCCATGCCCGGTAGGCAGAGTGGCGATGAGGTGACCAACCGAGTGGCGATGCGCAGAGCGGCCGAGTGGTGATGAGGTGACCAACCGAGAGGCGATGTGCAGGGTGACCGAGTGGTGATCAGGTGACCAACCAAGTGGCGACGCGTGGAGCAGCCGAATGGTTATGAGTGGCGATGCACGGAGCGTCCGAATGGTGATGAGGTGATCAACCGAGTGGCGACGCGCGGAGCATCCGAGTGGTGATGAGGCGACAAACCGAGTGGCGACGGGCGGAGCGGCCGAGTGGTGATGAGGTGACCAACCAAGTTGCGACGCGCGGAGCGGCCGAGTGTTGATGAGGTGACCAACCAAGTGGCGACGCGCGGAGCGGGCGAGTGGTGATGAGGTGAACAACCAAGTGGGGATGCGCGGAGCGGCCGAATGGTTACGAGGTGACTAACCGAGTGGCGACGCCCGGAGCGGCCGAGTGGTGATGAGGTGACCAACCAAGTGGCGACGCGCAGAGCGGCCGAGTGGTGATGAGATGACCAACTGAGTGGCGACGCGCGGAGCCGAGTGGTGATGAGGTGACCAACCGAGTGCCGACGCGCGGAGCGGCTGAGTGGTGATGAGATGACCAACA
Source organism: Triticum monococcum (assembly GCA_034509565.1). Classification (NCBI taxonomy): domain Eukaryota; kingdom Viridiplantae; phylum Streptophyta; class Magnoliopsida; order Poales; family Poaceae; genus Triticum; species Triticum monococcum. Next base: position 249,195,782 of record CM067843.1, read on the forward strand.
AAGAGGCAACGCGTGGGGCGGCCGGGTGGTGATGAGGTGACCAACGAAGTGGCGATGCGTGGAGAGGCCGAGTGGTGATTAGGTGACAAAGCAAATGCGACTCTTGAGACGGCCGAGTGGTGATGAGATGACCAACCAAGTGGTGACGCGTGGGGCGGCCGTGTGGTGATGAGGTGACCAACCGAGTGGTGACGCACGGAGCGGCCGAATGGTGATGAGGTGACCAACCGAGTGGCAACGCACGGAGCGTCCGAGTGGTGATGAGGCGACCAACCGAGTGGCGACAGGCGGAGCGGCCGAGTGGTGATGAGGTGACCAACCGAGTTGCGACGCGTGGAGCGGCCGAGTGGTGATGAGGTGACCAACCGAGTGGCGACGCGCGGGGCGGTAGAGAGGTGGCGAGGCGATCAACCGAGTGGCGACGCGCGGAGCGGCCGAGTGGTGATGAGGTGACCAACCAAGTGGCGACGCGTGGGGGCGGCAGAGTGGTGATGAGGTGATCAACCGAGTGGCGACGCGCGGAGTGGCCAAGTGGTGATGAGGTGACCAACCGAGAGGCGACGTGCGGGGCGGCCGAATGGTGATGAGGTGACCAATTAAGTAGCGACGCGCGGAGCAGCCAAATGGTTATGAGGTGACCAACCGAGTGGCGACGCCCCCGAGTGGCGATGTGCGGAGAGGCCGAGTGGTGATGAGGTGATCAACCAAGTGGCGACGCGCGGAGCGGCTGGATGTGATGAGGTGACCAACAAAGTGGCGACGCGCGGAGCGGCCAATTGGTGATGTGGTGACCAACCGAGTGGCGACGCCAGGGGCGGTCCAGAGGTGATGAGGTGATCAACCGAGTGGCGACGCGTGGAGCGGCCGAGTGGTGATGAGGTGATCAACCAAGAGACGACGCGCGGGACGGCCGAATGGTGATAAGGTGACCAATCAAGTGGCGACTCGCGGAGCGGCCGAATGGTTACGAGGTGACTAACTGAGTGGCGACGCCCGGAGCGGCCGAGCGGTGATGAGGTGACCAACCAAGTGGCGACGCGCAGAGCGGCCGAGTGGTGATGAGATGACCAACTGAGTGGCGACGCGCGGAGCCGAGTGGTGATGAGGTGACCAACCGAGTGCCGACGCGCGGAGCGGCTGAGTGGTGATGAGATGACCAACAAAGAGGCAACGCGTGGGGCGGCCGGGTGGTGATGACGTGACCAACGAAGTGGTGATGCGTGGAGAGGCCGAGTGGTGATTAGGTGACAAAGCAAATGCGACTCTTGAGACGGCCGAGTGGTGATGAGGTGACCAACCAAGTGGTGACGCGTGGGGCGGCCGTGTGGTGATGAGGTGACCAACCGAGTGGCGACGCACGGAGCGGCCGAATGGTGATGAGGTGACCAACCGAGTGGCGACGCACGGGGCGTCCGAGTGGTGATGAGGCGACCAACCGAGTGGCGACAGGCGGAGCGGCTGAGTGGTGATGAGGTGACCAACCGAGTTGCGACGCGTGGAGCGGCCGAGTGGTGATGAGGTGACCAACCTTGTGGCGACGCGTGGAGTGGCCGAGTGGTGATGAGGTGACCAACCGAGTGGGGATGCGCGGGGCGGCCGGGAGGTGATGAGTTGATCAACGGAGTGGTGACGCGCGGAGCGGCCGAGTGGTGATGAGGTGACCAACCGAGTGGCGACGCGCGGAGCGGCCGAGTGGTGATGAGGTAACCAACCGAGAGGCAACGCGCGGGGCGGCCGTGTGGTGATGAGGTGACCAACTGAGTGGCGACGCACGAAACGGCCGAATGGTGATGAGGTGGCCTGTAGGATCGAAAGTATGTCTAGAGGGGGGGGGTGATTAGACTACTTGACCAAATAAAAACTTAACCTTTTCCCAATTTTAGTTCTTGGCAGATTTTAGCTATTTTAGGACAAGTCAAGCAATCATCACACAATTCAAGCAAGCATGCAAAGGGTATATTGGCAGCGGAAAGTAAAGCATGCAACTTGCAAGAATGTAAAGGGAAGGGTTTGGAGAATTCAAACGCAATTGAAGACACGGATGTTTTTCCCGTGGTTCAGATAGGTGGTGCTATTCTACATCCACGTTGATGGAGACTTCAACCCACGAAGGGTAACGGTCGCGCGAGTCCACGGAGGGCTCCACCCACGAAGGGTCCACGAAGAAGCAACCTTGTCTATCCCACCATGGCCATCGCCCACGAAAGACTTGCCTCACTAGCGGTAGATCTTCACGAAGTAGGCGATCCCCTTGCCCTTACAAACTCCTTGGTTCAACTCCACAATCTTGTCGGAGGCTCCCAAGTGACACCTAGCCAATCTAGGAGACACCACTCTCCAAGAAGTAACAAATGGTGTGTTGATGATGAACTCCTTGCTCTTGTGCTTCAAATGATAGTCTCCCCAACACTCAACTCTCTCTCATAGGATTTGGATCTGGTGGAAAGAAGATTTGAGTGGAAAGCAACTTGGGGAAGGCTAGAGATCAAGATTCATATGGTAGGAATGTAATATCTTGGTCTCAACACATGAGTAGGTGGTTCTCTCTCAGAACATATGAGTTGGAAGTGTAGATGTGTTCTGATGGCTCTATCCACGAATGAAGAGGAGGTGGAGAGGTATATATAGCCTCCACACAAAATCTAACCGTTACACACAGTTTTCCAATCTCGGTGGGACCGAATCAACAAACTCGGTCGGACCAAAAAGGTAAACCTAGTGACCGTTAGAGATTTTCGGTGGGACTGAGATGCAAATCGGTAGGACCAATTTTGTTAGGGTTAGGGCATAACGTAATCTCGGTGAGACCGATTACACAAACTCGGTGAGACTGATTTTGGTAATTAGCTAACCAAAGAGTTGGTCAGGCAAACTCGGTGGGACCGATTTGCTCTTTCGGTGAGACCGAAAAGTTACAAAAAGGAAACAGAGAGTTTGCATTGCAATCTCGGTGGGACCGATCCGCTCTTTTGGTGAGACCGAAAAGTTACGAAAGGGAAACAGAGAGTTTGTAATCCCATCTCGGTGGGACCAAGATCCCTATCGGTAGAACCGAATTGCTAGGGTTTGGCAGTGGCTTATGACAAGTGAAACTCGGTGGCGCCGGATAGGAAGAATCGGTAGGACCGAGTTTGGCTTAGGGTTTAGGTCATATGTGGATATGGGAAAGTAGTTGAGGGTTTTGGAGCATATCACTAAGCACATGAAGCAAGAGGCTCATTAAGCAACACCTCATCCCTTCTTGATAGTATTGGCATTTCCTAAAGACACAATGTGATCTTGGATCACTAAAATATAAAATGAAGAGTCTTGAGCTTTGGAGCTTGAGCCAATCCTTTGTCCTTAGCATTTTGAGGGTTCCACTTTCACCATCCATGCCATGCCAATCATTGAGCTTTCCTGAAATAATCATCTTGGAATAGCATTAGCTCAATGAGCTATATGTTGTTATGAATTACCAAAACCACCTAGGTATAGTTGCACTTTCAATCTCCCCCTTTTTGGTAATTGATGACAATATATAGATCAAAGCTTCGACAAATGATAATAAGAATGAATTACATCATCGCTTTGAGAAGTATGTGATAAGTAAGAGCTCCCCCTAAATTTGTGCATATTTAAGATTTGCTTTGGACTGCAAATGCACAAAGAGTTAGAGTCATGGGTTACTCTTCCATGTCACATACATCTTGGTGGAGTGCTTAAAGTGATAAGAATGAAATACATGCACTCATCACCAAGAAAAGTGAATAATCACATAAGATAGATAAGATAATAGCATTCACCAAGCATTAAGTGTAGCATATGATCAAACACATGATCATCAATGTCTCACAGATAACGGCATAGTATCTCAAGCACTCAAAAGCAAACAAAGTTCGAAAAACCACCAAATAAAGTAAGAGAGAAAAGCAACACTCTCTCTTGAAGCCTATGATCTATACATTTTATCCCCCTTTGGCAACAAGTTACCAAAAAGTTCCTAGAAAATGCATAGTGCTAAATCGACACTCAGGCTTGATCTTCAGGTGGTGGTGGAGTCCGGATCACTCCAAGGACGAAGGCTTCCATAGACGTGGTTGGAGTTGGAGCTGAAGTAGATGCTGGAGTAGGTTGGGCTGGTGCTGCGGCTAGAGCTAAGGTGGTTGCTCTTGTGTCAGGAACTGGCACTGCAGACGACCTCGGACCTCGTGGCACTCTGGCAAAAGCATCAATGGTTGTCGTCCCTTTCCTCTCCTGCATGTCATCTTGGAGCTGCTCCACTGCAGTCTGAATCTCTGTCACCTTGATATCCAAGTCATAGAACTCTTGTTCTACGATTCTCTCTAGGCTTGCCTGGTTCTGAGTTAGGGTGGCTAGTCCTTTCTCAATCCGCAGGGTGGATGCAATCAAGTAACTGAGCTGCTCTTGCTTGTTCTTCAAGAAGTACTCAGGTACCTCCTCTTGAGTTGGTATCTTGGCAGCTTTCTCCTTTCTTGCCTTCTCCTTCTTGGCTTGTGCATGGGCTGAAGATGGTTCATCTTTGGTCATCACAACTTGGTTGTCCTCGAACTCTGCATAGATAGGCAAATGTTCCTTGTCCAACAAGTATGTGTCTGTGCCCATTCTTGAGTTAATCAACATCTGGATCTGAGGGGCATATCCACAGCTCCTCTTCTGATCTGTTGCTGTCCTCTTGATAGTCTCTACCATGAGGCTCATGACCTTGAATTTCTGAGGCACATCAAAGATATGTAGCAAGTTAATGGCATGACCTCTGATAATCCTGTGATCTCCAGACTTGGGCAAAAGTGTGTGCCTTAGAATCCGGTTGATGGTTGGCAGCCCTGACAAAAGATAATGCACTTAGCCAAACTTGAACATATCAAGTGCTTCATTGGGGATCTCCTTGTACATGTTTGACATTGAGTTATGATCCATCTTCTTCTTGGAATAGACATCCAAGTCATCTTCATTTTCCTCTGGGGCATTGATAAGCTGTGCCCACTCAGCAACTGTTTATTGGTACCTCGTACCTTCAGACATCCAAACAATCCTCCCATCTGGATAAAAATGTGTTGTGGAGTAGAACTGCATGATAAGCTCCTCATTCCACTTTGTGAGCTTCTGCCCAACAAATTCCTCTACTCCACATGCCTTGAAGTTGTCATACACTCCAGGGTAGTGTTCTTCATTTTCCTTGATATATTCCTAGTTGACCCATCTCATATCACATACAATTGGCTTCTTGTCTAACAAGACTGTCTCATAGAAGTCCTGCTGTTCCTTAGTGTCGAACTTGTAGTCAACAGCAGTCCTCCTCATGATAGCATAGGGATCTGTTTCTCTCCACTTCCTCAGCCCTGAGTCTCTTCTGAGCTTCATGTCCTCAGCCACAGGATGAGCATCATTGTGGTCCGGGATCTTGGGCTTGAGCTTTCTCAAAACATGCTCTTCATCTTCTTCTTCAGCAGCTTCAGGCACTGGGGCCTTGTTCTTCTCAGCAGCTGGGATGCTTCTTGTATTCCTCTTTGGTTTTGGCTTTGGAGCTGGCTTGGCCTTGGAAGCAGTTGCCCCTGATCTTATGGCATCACCCATCACCTTGGGTGCCTTAGGTGCTGGTGCAGCAACCTCTTCTTCTTCCTCTTCTTCCATGATGGAAGCCTTTCCAAGCACTTTGGCTACGGTCTTCTTGACCCTCTCCTTCCTTTTCTTTCCTTCTGCAGCAGCCTCTTTGGGTTCAGGCTTTTCAGGAATTTGAGTTGAGGCTCTGGCCTTTGGCATAGGCTGCCTGCCTGCTGGCCTTTTGACCTTCATCCCTGGCTTTATGCTCTGTGCTGGGCCATATTATTTCTTGAGCATAGTTCTCTTTGATGTGGCTTCCTATTCCGCTGCCACATAATCTTCATCCTTTGAATCTGAAGTTCTCTTCGTTCTCTGTCTGGTGGCAGCTTTTGGCAGGTTGCTAGGGGTGCTCCTGCTGCCATCATTTGAAGAACTGGAGGGACTAGTGCCCTCACTCATTTGCACTTGCTGCTCTGACAAATTCTGGCTATCACTTTGGTCTGACATGATGAACAAGCTGACTGCTGACCCTGTGAACAGTTTATAGATGAGGTAGAGTGGATGAGCATCACAAAATGCAGAGATTTTTGCAAAAGAATGATTCAAAAACTTAGTTTTAGTTTCCCACAGAAATCGTCTCGGATCTACCGATTTTTAAACTCGGTGATACCGAAGCAGTTTTTGGAACCTAAACTAGTGAACTCGGTCAGACCGAGTCACAGTTCGGTGGCACCGAGACTGCTAGGGTTTCACAAAGTTCCAAAATCGGTCACACCGATTAGTAATACTCGGTCAGACCGAGTCTCACTTGTGCAATGGCATAAGCCAAATCGGTGGGACCGAGTTTTTCAACTCGTTGGGTCCAAGATGGTTTCGGCGGAAACTTAACCCTAAAATTTTTGAATCAAACCTTATCTACGAGTTCATTGACTGGATAGAAGTTTATCAAACGTGGCAAGAGTCATTATGATCACAATGTGCTAGGAATCGTATTGGGGAATAGCACAAAGATCGAGTCCATACCCTAGTTCGGCGGAGACTCGCTACGGTGGCAACGGCGGTGTTGATTCCCGTTGACGGCGACGGAGACAAGCGACTGGAGGCGGCTGGCGGCGAGGAGACGATCCGGAGACCACATTGGCAGAGCGAGCTATCGCGCGGGCGAAGGGGTTTGGAGAAATTTCCAAATTTTTGCCTGTGACTATATATAGCCCGACCCTGTCGGTGTGACCGAGTGGAACAACTCGGCGGCACCGAGATGCAAAACTATATACAGTTATTGCAACTCGGTGTGACCGAATGGTTTAAATCGGTTGCACCGAGATCGAAAACGTAGATCAACTTAATGATCTCGGTAAGACCGAAAGTGGGGTATCGGTCAGACCGAGAATCACAAAGAGGTTTTGGAAGTTTAAGTCTATAACGAATCGGGGACTCCCAGTGCTCCTCACACAGAGTGGTTCGAATCTGACTTGATCAAATTTTGTGATGTAGCATGAATAGAGTTTGAGACGAGAAAAGCATAGATAGCTAGAGGAGGTTCTTAGACATTCTTGTCCATCCACTTGGCAAAGATAAAACCAAACAGTCAAAACAACAAGTGGATGTCCTCGAATGAGTAAAATATGCAACCAACATGCTCACACAATAAGATGGCAATTGAAATATGTGACAAAGCATGCACAACCAATTCTAGCATCTATCAAGCAATTTGCGATGACTAGGTCATCTATATATGAGTATATTGACTTAGGAGTCAAGAGAGAACACTTGATCATAGGTCATACTCATCGTTTAAGCTCAAGTGGGGTTACCACTTTTACATAAAGCATTGTTGTGTCCACATCTTTAGAGTTGCTTTAGCTCAAGTCTTAGAGTAAAGCTCCCCCTAGATGTGATATCCCCCCTAAGAGGGATGAACTAAGCTTGGGTTTTGTCGATGATGACCTCATGTAGATATTGAAGATGTGGATGCTCAATGTTGATGTAGATCACTTGGAGCTATCCATTTGAGTGAATTGCACTTTCAATACCTACATGGGTTAGTCCCACAAGGAACAAACAAGGATATCCATAGACATAGAGTCATGCACACACAAGATGATGTCCATGAAAACTTTTAGATTACCTTGTCCCTTGTCTTACCGACAAGAGGGTTTGTGACTCCTTGAACTAGTGCAAGATGTGGACGTTGATTGCACTTGTTCTTGCCAAAATGATAAGAGTGAAGTATGTTGGCGGAGTCACCCTCAAGAACTCTCTAGTTCTTCTTATTTTGGATCCACACCATCTTGATGGGAATCCTTGGAGTCGTAGTCGTACTTGATGAAGTGGAACTTGAAGTGGTCTTGGGAATCCACTTGACTAAGGTCTTAGGAGCTTCTTCAAACGCATCAATTTCCTCTTGAAGCTTGTCCTTGCCTTTTTGCTTGTAGTCTTGTGGTGGAAGATCATCTTGAGCTTGTGTCCCCTTGAAGGAAGTATCATACTTCTCTTGTTGAGGAACAAACTTTGTCTTGGGATATTGATCTTCTTCCCACTCAACTCCATTGGCATTGAACTTTCGTTCAAAACCAACACCTTGATTCTTCCGGTGCATTCCTTGCTTGCGCAAAATTTCCTCGAATTGCTTACTCCCGGCAAGGCTTTTTTACACTCCTTTCTCTATATTTCCCTTCAATAAGCTATTTTCTTGCTCAAGTGTAACTTGGCTAAGAGAATCATTAGTGGAATCAAGAGAACTACTAGGAGCAACAATATTGGATTTAGCATGATCATTGTTACTACTAGAGGAAGAATCTTTCTTGTTCTTGTTACTAGACTTGACTTGAGGCATGTAAGTGGATAAGAGTAAATGCTTGGCAATGTAAGAAGAACTTTTCTTGCAGAGATCATCATTGATTGCCTTTAAAAACTCATGCTCTTGCTCAATATTGAGCTTTTCAAAGCGTAACTTTTCATGAGCTCTTAAAAGTTATCGATGATCTTCGAAGATAGTTTAATGAGCTAACTTAAGAGTGTTTAGTTCTTTAGTTAGAGCCTCAATCTTCTCCTTATCATTGTCATTCGTTTTATCTTGATTAGCATGATTAATTGACGTTTCACCATAGTATTCATCACTAGAGTTGTCAACAAGTAAATCATCATCACCTAACAAGTCATCTTCATCACTATTAAAATCAACATACTCGGGGTGTGTTACCTTAGGACCTTTGGCCATGAAGCATCTTCCAATTCCTTCATTTGGTGAGTCAAATATGTCGTAGGAGTTGGTTGACACAAGTGATAGACCGGCAACACCTTCATCTTGAGTATATTCAGAATCGGAGTGATAACTTCTCTCGGAGTGGTCGTCGTAGTCGGAGCCGGATACCCATTCACCAACATGAGCTTGATGTCTTCGTTTTGTGTAGCTCCTTGATGATTTTTCCTTCCTTTCCGAATTGTTGCTTCTCCGTGAGTATCTTCGTTCATAACGATCATCTCTACTCCTTCTCTCTCTTGGTGGTGATTCTTCTCTTTTGCTTCTTCTTTTGGGAGAGTCTTCTCTTCTCTTGTAGGGAGCCGTACACTCATTGGAATAGTGTCCGGGTCTTCCACAATTGTAGCAGTTTCGCTCTCGACTAGAAGATCTTTTGTCATTGTAGGACCTTGACTTGAAGCTTCTATCTTTGCTTCAACTCTTGTAGAACTTGTTGAAGTTCTTCACCATGAAGCTCAATTCTTCATTGAAGTTATGTTTCTGACTTGATGATGTAGGGGCTTCACCTGAGGCTTTGTAGGCACCACTAGATTTGTTGTGAAGTTCCTCTTTATCCTTAAGTGACATCTCATGAGCAACAATTCTTCCAATTACCTCCGTTGGCTTGAGATCTTTGTAATTGGGCATCATTTGGATTAATGTGCACACGGTATCATATTTTCCATCGAAGGCTCTTAGAATCTTCTTGATGATGAATCTATCGGTCATGTCTTCACTTCCTAAGCCGGCAATCTCATTTGTGATGAGAGAAAGCCTAGAGTACATTTCAGCGACACCTTCACCATCCTTCATTTTGAACTTGTCAAGTTGACTTTGAAGCACATCCAATTTGGATTCCTTGACGGAGTTAGTACCTTCGTGCATATCAATCAAAGTGTCCCAAATTTCCTTTGCATTCTCAAGACGGCTGATTTTGTTGAATTCTTCGGGGCACAATCCGTTGAACAGAATATCACAAGCTTGAGCATTGTATTGCAACATCTTCAACTCATCCGCGGTAGCTTCACGGTTTGGTTCTCTCCCATCAAAGAAGTCACCTTGCAAACCAACACACACAATAGCCCAAACGGCAGGGTTATGTCCAAGAATATGCATTTTCATTTTATGCTTCCAACTAGCAAAATTAGTACCATCAAAGTAAGGACCTCTACGGTGATAATTTCCCTTGCTAGACGCCATACTCTCCTAGGTTGTGAAACCAAGGCTATGACCACCAAAAGCTATGGAAATCAAAGCAAATGGAGACCAAAGGTCTGATACCACTTGTAGGATCGAAAGTATGTCTAGAGGGGGGGGGTGATTAGACTACTTGACCAAATAAAAACTTAACCTTTTCCCAATTTTAGTTCTCGGCAGATTTTAGCTATTTTAGGACAAGTCAAGCAATCGTCACACAATTCAAGCAAGCATGCAAAGGGTATATTGGCAGCGGAAAGTAAAGCATGCAACTTGCAAGAATGTAAAGGGAAGGGTTTGGAGAATTCAAACGCAATTGGAGACACGGATGTTTTTCCCGTGGTTCGGATAGGTGGTGCTATCCTACATCCACGTTGATGGAGACTTCAACCCACGAAGGGTAACGGTCGCGCGAGTCCACGGAGGGCTCCACCCACGAAGGGTCCACGAAGAAGCAACCTTGTCTATCCCACCATGGCCATCGCCCACGAAGGACTTTCCTCACTAGCGGTAGATCTTCACGAAGTAGGCGATCCCCTTGCCCTTACAAACTCCTTGGTTCAACTCCACAATCTTGTCGGAGGCTCCCAAGTGACACCTAGCTAATCTAGGAGACACCACTCTCCAAGAAGTAACAAATGATAGTCTCCCCAACACTCAACTCTCTCTCATAGGATTTGGATCTGGTGGAAAGAAGATTTGAGTGGAAAGCAACTTGGGGAAGGCAAGAGATCAAGATTCATATGGTAGGAATGGAATATCTTGGTCTCATCACATGAGTAGGTGGTTCTCTCTCAGAACATATGAGTTGGAAGTGTAGATGTGTTCTGATGGCTCTCTCCACGAATGAAGAGGAGGTGGAGGGGTATATATAGCCTCCACACAAAATCTAACCGTTACACACAGTTTTCCAATCTCGGTGGGACCGAATCAACAAACTCGGTCGGACCGAATCAACAAACTCGGTCGGACCGAAAATGTAAACCTAGTGACCGTTAGAGATTTTCGGTGGGACTGACATGCAACTCGGTAGGACCGATTTTGTTAGGGTTAGGGCATAACGTAATCTCGGTGAGACCGATTACACAAACTCGGTGAGACCGATTTTGGTAATTAGCTAACCAGAGAGTTGGTCAGGCAAACTCGGTGGGACCGATTTGCTCTTTCGGTGAGACCGAAAAGTTACAAAAAGGAAACAGAGAGTTTGCATTGCAATCTTGGTGGGACCGATCCGCTCTTTTGGTGAGACCGAAAAGTTACGAAAGGGAAACAGAGAGTTTGCAATGCCATCTCGGTGAGACCGAGATCCCTATCGGTAGAACTGAATTGCTAGGGTTTGGCAGTGGCTTATGACAAGTGAAACTCGGTGGCGCCGGATAGGATGAATCGGTAGGACCGAGTTTGGCTTAGGGTTTAGGTCATATGTGGATATGGGAAAGTAGTTGAAGGTTTTGTAGCATATCACTAAGCACATGAAGCAAGAGGCTCATTAAGCAACACCTCATCCCTTCTTGATAGTATTGGCTTTTCCTAAAGACTCAATGTGATCTTGGATCACTAAAATATAAAATGAAGAGCCTTGAGCTTTTGAGCTTGAGCCAATCCTTTGTCCTTAGCATTTTGAGGGTTCCACTTTCACCATCCATGCCATGCCAATCATTGAGCTTTCCTGAAATAATCATCTTGGAATAGCATTAGCTCAATGAGCTATATGTTGTTATGAATTACCAAAACCACCTAGGGATAGTTGCACTTTCATGACCAACCGAGTGGCGATGCGCGGAGCGTTCGAGTGGTGATGAGGCGACCAACCGAGTGGCGACGGGCGGAGCGGCCGAGTGGTGATGAGGTAACCAACCAAGTGGTGACGCGCGGAGCGGCCGAGTGGTGATGAGGTGACCAACCAAGTGGCGACGCGCGGAGCGGCCGAGTGGTGATGAGGTGACCAACCGAGTGGTGACGCGCGGGGCGGCCGAGAGGTGATGAGTTGATCAACCGAGCGGCGACGCGCGGAGTGGTCGAGTGGTGATGTGGTGACCAACCGAGAGGCGACGGACGGAGCGGCCGAGTGGTGATGAGGTGTCCAACCAAATGCGACTCTTGGGATGGCCGAGTGGTGATGAGGTGACCAACCGAGTGGTGACACGCGGGGCGGCCGAGTGGTGATGAGGTGACGATCCGAGTGCCGACACGCCGGGCGGCCGAGTGGTGATGAGGTGACCAACCGAGAGGCGACGCACGGGACGGCCGAGTGGTGATGAGGTGACCAACCAACTGACGACGCGTAGAGCTGCCGAATGGTTATGAGTTGACCAACCGAGTGGCGACGCGCGGTGCGGCCGAATGGTGATGAGCTGACCAACCGAGTGGCGACGCGCGGAGCGTCCGAGTGGTGATGAGGTACGGAGCGGTCAAGTGGTGATGAGGTGACCAACCAAGTGGCGACGCGTAGATGGGCCGAGTGATGATGAGGTGACCAACCGAGTGGCGACGCGCGGGGCGGCCGTGTGGCGATGAGTTGATCAACCAAGTGGCGACGCACGGAGCGACCGAGTGGTGATGAGGTGACCAACCGAGAGGCGACATGCAGGGCGGTCGAATGGTGATGAGGTCACCAATCAAGTAGCGACGCGCGGAGCAGTCGAATGGATATGAGGTGACCAACCTAGTGGCGACGCCCGGATCGGCCGAATGGGGGTGAGGTGACCAACCGAGTGGCGACGCGCGGAGCGGCCGAGTAGTGATGAGGTGACCAACCGAGTGGCGACGCGCGGAGCGGCTAGGTGGTGATGAGGTGACCAACCGAGTGGCGACGCGCGGAGCGGCCGGGTGGTGATGAGGTGACCAACCAAGTGGTGACGCGCGGAGCGGCCGAGTGGTGATGAGGTGACCAGCCGAGTGACGACGCATGGAGCGGCCGTGTGGTGATGAGGTGACCAACCGAGTGGCTACGCGCGGATCGGCCGAGTGGTGATAAGGTGACCAACCGAGAGGAAACTCGCGGGGCGGCCGAGTGGTGATGAGGTGACCAACCAAGTGGTGACGCGCCGTGCGGCTGAATGGTGATGAGGTGACCAACCGAGTGGCGACACGTGGAGAGGCCGAGTGGTGAAGAGGTGACGAACCGAATGCGACTCTTGGGGCGGCCGAGTGGTGATGAGGTTACCAACCGAGTGGTGACGCGTGGAGCGGCCGAGTGGTGATGAGGTGACCAACCAAGTGGCGACGCGCGGAGCGGCGAGTGGTGATGAGGAGACCAACCGAGTGGCGACGCACGGGGCGGTCGAGAGGTGATGAGGTGATCAACCGAGTGGCGACGCGCGGAGCGGCCGGGTGGTGATGAGGTGACCAACCGAGTGGCGACGCGCGGAGCGGCCGGGTGGTCATGAGGTGACCAACCAAGTGGTGACGCGTGGAGCGGCCGAGTGGTGATGAGGTGACGATCCAAGTGCCGACGCGCGGGGCGGCCGAGTGGTGATGAGGTGACCAACCGAGTGGCGACGCGCGGAGCGGCCGAGTGGTGATGAGGTGACCAACCGAGGCGACGCGCGGGGCGGCCAAGTGGTGATGAGGTGACCAACCAAGTGGCCACGCGCGGAGCAGCCGAATGGTTATGAGGTGACCAACCGAGTGGCGACGCGCGGAGCGGCCGAATGGTGATGAGATGACCAACCGAATGGCTATGCGCGGAGCTTCTGAGTGGTGATGAGGTGACCAACTGAGTGCCGACGTGCGGAGCAGCCGAGTGTTGATGAGGTGACCAACCAAGTGGCGACGCGCGGAGCGGCTGAGTGGTGATAAGGTGACCAACCAAGTGGCGACGCGCGGAGCGGCCGAGTGGTGATGAGGTGACCAACCGAGTGGCGACGCGCGGAGTGGCCGGGTGGTCATGAGGTGACCAACCAAGTGGTGACGCGCGGAGCGGCCGAGTGGTGATGAGGTGACGATCCAAGTGCCGACGCGCGGGGCGGCCGAGTGGTGATGAGGTGACCAACCGAGTGGCGACGCGCGGAGCGGCCGAGTGGTGATGAGGTGACCAACCGAGGCGACGCGCGGGGCGGCCGAGTGGTGATGAGGTGACCAACCAAGCGGCGACGCGCGGAGCAGCCGAATGGTTATGAGGTGACCAACCGAGTGGCGACGCGCGGAGCGGCCGAATGGTGATGAGATGACCAACCGAATGGCTATGCGCGGAGCTTCTGAGTGGTGATGAGGTGACCAACCGAGTGCCGACGCGCGGAGCAGCCGAGTGTTGATGAGGTGACCAACCAAGTGGCGACGCGCGGAGCGGCTGAGTGGTGATAAGGTGACCAACCAAGTGGCGACGCGTGGAGCGGCCGAGTGGTGATGAGGTGACCAACCAAGTGGCGACGCGTGGGGGCGGCCGAGTGGTGATGAGGTGATCAACCGAGTGGCGACGCGCGGAGTGGCCTAGTGGTGATGAGGTGACCAACCGAGAGGCGACATGCGGGGCGGCCGAATGGTGATGAGGTGACCAATCAAGTAGCGACGCGTGGAGTAGCCGAATGGTTATGAGGTGACCAACCGAGTGGCGACGCCCCCGAGTGGGGACGTGCGGAGACGCCCAGTGGTGATGAGGTGACCAACCAAGTTGCGACGCGCGGAGCGGCTAGGTGATGATGAGGTGACCAACCAAGTTGCGACGCGCGGAGCGGCCGAGTGGTGATGAGGTGACCAGCCAAGTGGCGACGCACGGGGCGGCCCAGAAGTGATGAGGTGATCAACCGAGTGGCGACGCGCGGAACGGTCGAGTGGTGATGAGGTGATCAACCAAGAGACGACGCGCGGGACGGCCGAATGGTAATGAGGTGACCAATCAAGTGGCGACTCGCGGAGCGGCCGAATGGTTACAAGGTGACCAACCGAGTGGCGACGCCCGGAGCGGCCGAGTGGTGATGAGGTGACCAACCAAGTGGCGATGTGTGGAGCGGCCGAGTGGTGATGAGGTGACCAACCGAGTGGCAACGCGCGGAGCCGAGTGGTGATGAGGTGACCAACTGAGTGGGATGCGTGGAGCGGCTGAGTGGTGATGAGATGACCAACCGAGTGGCGACGCGCGGACCGGCTGAGTGGTGATGAGGTGACCAACCAAGAGGCAACCCGTGGGGCGGCCGGGTGGTGATGAGGTGACCAACGAAGTGGCGATGCGCGGAGAGGCCGAGTGATGATTAGGTGACCAACCAAATGAGACTCTTGAGACGGTCGAGTGGTGATGAGATGACCAACCAAGTGGTGACGTGCGAGGCGACTGAGCGGTGATGAGGTGACTATCCGAGTGCTGACGCGCGGGACGGCCGAGTGGTGATGAGGTGACCAGCCGAGTGGTGACGCGTGGAGCTGTCGAGTGGTGATGAGGTGACCAAACGAGATTCGACGCGCGGGGCGGCCGAGTGGTGATGGGGTGACCAACCACGTGACGACGCGCAGAGCGGCCGAAAGGTTATGAGGTGAACAACCGAGTGGCGATGCGCGGAGCGGCCAAATGGTGATGAGCTAACCAACCGAGTGGCGACGCGCAGAGCGTCCGAGTGGTGATGAGGTACGAAGCGGTCGAGTGGTGATGAGGTGACCAACCAAGTGGCGACGCGCGGAGCGGCGGAGTGGTGATGAGATGACCAACCGAGTTGCGACGCGTGGGGCAGCCGAGTGGTGAGGAGGTGATCAACCGAGTAACGACGCGTGGAGCGGTCGAGTGGTGACCAACCGAGAGGCGACATGCGGGGCGGCCGAATGGTGATGAGGTGACCAATCAAGTAGCGACGCGCGGAACAGCCGAAAGGTTATGAGATGACCAACCGAGTGGCGACGCCCGGAGTGGCCGAATGGCGATGAGGTGACTAACCATGTGGCGACGCGCGGAGCGGCCGAGTGTTGATGAGGTGACCAACCGAGTGGCGACGCGCGGAGTGGCTTGGTGGTGATGAGGTGACCAACCCAGTGGCGACGCTCGGAGCGGCCGAGTGGTGATGAGGTGACCAACCGAGTGACGACGCATGGGGCGGCCCAGTGATGATGAGGTGATCAACCGAGTGGCGACGTGCGGAGCGGCCGAGTGGTGATGAGGTGATCAACCGAGAGACGACGCGCGGGGCGGTCGAATGGTGATGAGGTGACCAATCAAATGGCGATGCGCGAAGCGGCTGAATGGTTATGAGGTGACCAACCAAGTGGCGACACGCGGAGTGGCCGAGTGGTGATGAGGTGACCAGCCGAGTGGCGACGCGCGAAGCCGAGTGGTGATGAAGTGACCAGCCGAGTGGCGATGCGTGAAGCCGAGTGGTGATGAGGTGACCAACCGAGTGGTGACGCACGGAGCGGCAGAGTGGTGATGAGGTGACCAACCGAGTGGCGACGCACGGAGCGGCAGAGTGGTGATGAGGTGACCAACCGAGTGGCGACGCGCGGAGCGGCCGAGTGGTGATGAGGTGACCAACCGAGTGGCGACGCGCTGAGCGGCCGAGCGGTGATGAGGTGACCAACCAAATGGCGACGCGCCGTGCGGCTGACTGGTGATGAGGTGACCAACCAAATGGCGACGCGCCGTGCGGCTGACTGGTGATGAGGTGACCAACCGAGTGGCGACGCGCGTAGCGGCCGAGTGGTGATGAGGTGACCAACTGAATGGCGACGCGCGGAGCGGCCGAGTGGTGATGAGGTGACCAACCGAGGGGCCATGCGCGGGGTGGCCGAGTAGTGATGAGGTGACCAATGAAATGGCGACGCACCGTGCGGCTGACTGGTGATGAGGTGGCCACTCGAGTGGTGACGCACGGAGAGGCCGAGTGGGGATGAGGTGACCAACCAAATGTGACTCTTGGGACGGCCGAGTGGTGATGAGGTGACCAACCGAGTGGTGACGCACGGGGCAGCCGAGTGGTGATGAGGTGACGATCCGAGTGCCGACATGCCGGGCGGCCGAGTGGTGATGAGGTAACCAATCGAGTGGCGACGCGCGGATCTGCCGAGTGGTGATGAGGTGACCAACCGAGAGGCGACTCACGGGACGGCCGAGTGGTGATGAGGTGACCAACCAAGTGACGACGCGCAGAGCTGCCAAATGGTTATGAGGTGACCAACCAAGTGGCGACGCGCGGCGCGGTCGAATGGTGATGAGCTGACCAACCGAGTGGCGATGCGCAGAGCGTCCGAGCGGTGATGAGGTACGGAGCGGTCAAGTGGTGATGAGGTGACCAACCAAGTGGCGATGCTTGGGGCGGCCGTGTGGCGATGAGTTGATCAACCGAGTGGCAACGCGCGGAGCGGCCTAGTGGTGATGAGGTGACCAACCGGGAGGCAACGTGTGGGGCGGTCGAATGGTGATGAGGTGACCAATCAAGTAGTGACGCGCAGAGCGGTCGAAAGGATATGAGGTGACCAACCGAGTGGCGACGCCCGGAGCGGCCGAATGGCGATAAGGTGACCAACCGAGTGGCACGCGCGGAGTGGCCGAGTGGTGATGAGGTGACCAACCAAGTGGCGACGCGCGGAGCGGCCGAGTGGTGATGAGGTGACCAACCAAGTGGTGACGCGCGGAGCGGCGAGTGGTAATGAGGAGACCAACCGAGTGGCGACGCACGGGGCGGTCGAGAGGTGATGAGGTGATCAACCGAGTGGCGACGCGCGGAGCGGCCGGGTGGTGATGAGGTGACCAACCAAGTTGCGACGCGCGGAGCGGCCGGGTGGTGATGAGGTGACCAACCAAGTGGTGACGTGCGGAGCGGCCGAGTGGTGATGAGGTGACGATCCTAGTGCCGACGCGCGGGGCGGCCGAGTGGTGATGAGGTGACCAACCGAGGCGACGCGCGGGGCGGCCGAGTGGTGATGAGGTGACCAACCAAGTGGCGACGCGCGGAGCAGCCGAATGGTTATGAGGTGACCAACCCGAGTGGCGACGGGCGGAGCGGCCGAACAGTGATGAGATGACTAACCGAGTGGCTATGCGCGGAGCTTCTGAGTGGTGATGAGGTGACCAACCGAGTGCCGACGCGCGGAGCGGCCGAGTGTTGATGAGGTGACCAACCAAGTGGCGACGCGCGGAGCAGCCGAGTGGTGATGAGGTGACCAACCAAGTGGCGACGTGTGGGGGCGGCCGAGTGGTGATGAGGTGATCAACCGAGTGGCAATGCGCGGAGCGGCCGAGTGGTGATGAGGTGACCAACTGAGTGGCGACACGCGGAGCGGCCGAGTGGTGATGAGGTGACCAACCGAGGGGCCATGCACGGGGTGGCCGAGTGGTGATGAGGTGACCAACCAAATGGCGACGAGCCGTGCGGCTGACTGGTGATGAGGTGGCCAACCGAGTGGTGACGCACGGAGAGGCCGAGTGGTGATGAGGTGACCAACCAAATGTGACTCTTGGGACGGCCGAGTGGTGATGAGGTGACCAACCGAGTGGTGACGCGCGGGGCAGCCGAGTGGTGATGAGGTGACGATCCGAGTGCCGACACGCCGGGTGGCCGAGTGGTGATGAGGTAACCAACCGAGTGGCGACACGCGGATCTACCGAGTGTTGATGAGGTGACCAACCGAGAGGCGACTCACGGGACGGCCGAGTGGTGATGAGGTGACCAACCAAGTGACGACGCGCATAGCTGCCGAATGGTTATGAGGTGACCAACCGAGTGGCGACGCGCGGTGCGGCCGAATGGTGATGAGCTGACCAACCGAGTGGCGATGCGCGGAGCGTCCGAGTGGTGATGAGGTACGGAGCGGTCAAGTGGTGATGAGGTGACCAACCAAGTGGCGATGCGCGGAGCGGCCGAGTGATGATGAGGTGACCAACCGAGTGGTGACGCTTGGGGCGGCCGTGTGGCGATGAGTTGATCAACCGAGTGGCAACGCGCGGAGCGGCCGAGCGTTGATGAGGTGACCAACCGAGTGGCGACGCGCGGAGTGGCCTGGTGGTGATGAGGTGACCAACCCAGTGGTGAGGCTCCGAGCGGCCGAGTGGTGATGAGGTGACCAACCGAGTGACGACGCACGGGGCGGCCCAGTGATGATGAGGTGATCACCCAAGTGGCGACGTGCGGAGCAGCCGAGTGGTGATGAGGTGATCAACCAAGAGACGATGCGCGAGGCGGTCGAATGGTGATGAGGTGACCAATCAAATGGCGATGCGCGAAGTGGCTGAATGGTTATGAGGTGACCAACCAAGTGGCGACACGCGGAGTGGCCGAGTGGTGATGAGGTGACCAGCCGAGTGGCGACGCGCGAAGCCGAGTGGTGATGAAGTGACCAGCCGAGTGGCGATGCGTGAAGCCGAGTGGTGATGAGGTGACCAACCGAGTGGCGACGCGCGGAGCGGCCGAGTGGTGATGAGGTGACCAACCGAATGGCGACGCACGGAGCGGCAGAGTGGTGATGAGGTGACCAACCGAGTGGCGACGCGCGGAGCGGCCGAGTGGTGATGAGGTGACCAACCGAGTGGCGACGTGCTGAGCGGCCGAGTGGTGATGAGGTGACCAACCGAGGGGCCACGCGCGGGGTGGCCGAGTGGTGATGAGGTGACCAACCAAATGGCGATGCGCCGTGCGGCTGACTGGTGATGAGGTGACCAACCAAATGGCGACGCGCCGTGCGGCTGACTGGTGATGAGGTGGCCAATCGAGTGGTGACGCACGGAGAGGCCGAGTGGTGATGAGGTGACCAACCGAGTGGTGACGCACGGGGCAGCCGAGTGGTGATGAGGTGACGATCCGAGTGCCGACATGCCGGGCGGCCGAGTGGTGATGAGGTAACCAACCGAGTGGCGACGCGCGGATATGCCGAGTGGTGATGAGGTGACCAACCGAGAGGCGACTCACGGGACGGCCGAGTGGTGATGAGGTGACCAACCAAGTGACGACGCGCAGAGCTGCCAAATGGTTATGAGGTGACGAACCAAGTGGCGACGCGCGGTGCGGCCGAATGGTGATGAGCTGACCAACCGAGTGGCGACGCTCGGAGCGGCCGAATGGCGATAAGGTGACCAACCGAGTGGCACGCGCGGAGCGGCCGAGTGGTGATGAGGTCACCAACCAAGTGGCGACGCGCGGAGCGGCCGAGTGCTGATGAGGTGACCAACCAAGTGGCGACGCGCGGAGCGGCGAGTGGTAATGAGGAGACCAACCGAGTGGCGACGCACGGGGCGGTCGAGAGGTGATGAGGTGATCAACCAAGTGGCGACTCGTGGAGCGGCCGGGTGGTGATGAGGTGACCAACCGAGTTGCGACGCGCAGAGCGGCCGGGTGGTGATGAGGTGACCTACCAAGTGGTGACGTGCGGAGCGGCCGAGTGGTGATGAGGTGACGATCCTAGTGCCGACGCGCGGGGCGGCCGAGTGGTGATGAGGTGACCAACCGAGGCGACGCGTGGGGCGGCCGAGTGGTGATGAGGTGACCAACCAACTGGCGACGCGCGGAGCAGCCGAATGGTTATGAGGTGACCAACCGAGTGGCGACGGGCGGAGCGGCCGAATAGTGATGAGATGACTAACCGAGTGGCTATGCGCGGAGCTACTGAGTGGTGATGAGGTGACCAACCGAGTGCCGACGCGCGGAGCGGCCGAGTGTTGATGAGGTGACCAACCAAGTGGCGACGCGCGGAGCGGCCGAGTGGTGATAAGGTGACCAACCAAGTGGCGACGCGCGGAGCGGCCGAGTGGTGATGAGGTGACCAACCAAGTGGCGACGTGTGGGGGCGGCCGAGTGGTGATGAGGTGATCAACCGAGTGGCAATGCGCGGAGCGGCCGAGTGGTGATGAGGTGACCAACTGAGTGCCGACACGCGGAGCGGCCGAGTGGTGATGAGGTGACCAACCGAGGGGCCACACACGGGGTGGCCGAGTGGTGATGAGGTGACCAACCAAATGGCGACGCGCCGTGCGGCTGACTGGTGATGAGGTGGCCAAGCGAGTGGTGACGCACGGAGAGGCCGAGTGGTGATGAGGTGACCAACCAAATGTGACTCTTGGGACGGCCGAGTGGTGATGAGGTGACCAACCGAGTGGTGACGCGCGGGGCAGCCGAGTGGTGATGAGGTGACGATCCGAGTGCCGACACGCCGGGCGGCCGAGTGGTGATGAGGTAACCAACCGAGTGGCGACGCGCGGATCTGCCGAGTGGTGATGATGTGACCAACCGAGAGGCGACTCACGGGATGGCCGAGTGGTGATGAGGTGACCAACCAAGTGACGACGCGCATAGCTGCCGAATGGTTATGAGGTGACCAACCGAGTGGCGACGCGCGGTGCGGCCGAATGGTGATGAGCTGACCAACCGAGTGGCGATGCGTGGAGCGTCCGAGTGGTGATGAGGTACGGAGCGGTCAAGTGGAGATGAGGTGACCAACCAAGTGGCGATGCGCGGAGCGGCCGAGTGATGATGAGGTGACCAACCGAGTGGTGACGCTTGGGGCGGCCGTGTGGCGATGAGTTGATCAACCGAGTGGCAACGCGCGGAGCGGCCGAGTGGTGATGAGGTGACCAACCGAGAGGCGACGTGTGGGGCGGTCGAATGGTGATGAGGTGACCAATCAAGTAGTGACACGCAGAGCGGTCGAAAGGATATGAGGTGACCAACCGAGTGGCGACGCCCGGAGCGGCCGAATGGCGATAAGGTAACCAACCGAGTGGCATGCGCGGAGCGGCCGAGTGGTGATGAAGTCACCAACCAAGTGGCGACTTGCGGAGCGGCCGAGTGGTGATGAGGTGACCAACCAAGTGGCGACGCGCGGAGCGGCGAGTGGTAATGAGGAGACCAACCGAGTGGCGACGCACGGGGCGGTCGAGAGGTGATGAGGTGATCAACCGAGTGGCGACGCGCGGAGCGGCCGGGTGGTGATGAGGTGACCAACCGAGTTGCGACGCGCAGAGCGGCCGGGTGGTGATGAGGTGACCAACCAAGTGGTGACGTGCGGAGCGGCCGAGTGGTGATGAGGTGACGATCCTAGTGCCGACGCGCGGGGCGGCCGAGTGGTGATGAGGTGACCAACCGAGGCGACGCGCGGGGCGACCGAGTGGTGATGAGGTGACCAACCAAGTGGCGACGCGCGGAGCAGCCAAATGGTTATGAGGTGACCAACCGAGTGGCGACGGGCGGAGCGGCCGAATAGTGATGAGATGACTAACCGAGTGGCTATGCGCGGAGCTTCTGAGTGGTGATGAGGTGACCAACCGAGTGCCGACGCGCGGAGCGGCCGAGTGTTGATGAGGTGACCAACCAAGTGGCGACGCGCGGAGCGGCCGAGTGGTGATAAGGTGACCAACCAAGTGGCGACGCGCGGAGCGGCCGAGTGTTGATGAGGTGACCAACCAAGTGGCGACGTGTGGGGGCGGCCGAGTGGTGATGAGGTGATCAACCGAGTGGCAATGCGCGGAGCGGCCGAGTGGTGATGAGGTGACCAACTGAGTGGCGACACGCGGAGCGGCCGAGTGGTGATGAGGTGACCAACCGAGGGGCCACACACGGGGTGGCCGAGTGGTGATGAGGTGACCAACCAAATGGCGACGCGCCGTGCGGCTGACTGGTGATGAGGTGGCCAAGCGAGTGGTGACGCACGGAGAGGCCGAGTGGTGATGAGGTGACCAACCAAATGTGACTCTTGGGACGGCCGAGTGGTGATGAGGTGACCAACCGAGTGGTGACGCGCGGGGCAGCCGAGTGGTGATGAGGTGACGATCCGAGTGCCGACACGCCGGGCGGCCGAGTGGTGATGAGGTAACCAACCGAGTGGCGACGCGCGGATCTGCCGAGTGGTGATGAGGTGACGAACCGAGAGGCGACTCACGGGATGGCCGAGTGGTGATGAGGTGACCAACCAAGTGACGACGCGCATAGCTGCCGAATGGTTATGAGGTGACCAACCGAGTGGCGACGCGCGGTGCGGCCGAATGGTGATTAGCTGACCAACCGAGTGGCGATGCGCGGAGCGTCCGAGTGGTGATGAGGTACGGAGCGGTCAAGTGGAGATGAGGTGACCAACCAATTGGCGATGCGCGGAGCGGCCGAGTGATGATGAGGTGACCAACCGAGTGGTGACGCTTGGGGCGGCCATGTGGCGATGAGTTGATCAACCGAGTGGCAACGCGCGGAGCGGCCGAGTGGTGATGAGGTGACCAACCGAGAGGCGACGTGTGGGGCGGTCGAATGGTGATGAGGTGACCAATCAAGTAGTGACGCACAGAGCGGTCGAAAGGATATGAGGTGACCAACCGAGTGGCGATGCCCGGAGCGGCCGAATGGCGATAAGGTAACCAACCGAGTGGCATGCGCGGAGCGGCCGAGTGGTGATGAGGTCACCAACCAAGTGGCGACGCGCGGAGCGGCCGAGTGGTGATGAGGTGACCAACCAAGTGGCGACGCGCGGAGCGGCGAGTGGTAATGAGGAGACCAACCGAGTGGCGACGCACGGGGCGGTCGAGAGGTGATGAGGTGATCAACCGAGTGGCGACGCGCAGAGCGGCCGGGTGGTGATGAGGTGACCAACCGAGTTGCGACGCGCAGAGCGGCCGGGTGGTGATGAGGTGACCAACCAAGTGGTGACGTGCGGAGCGGCCAAGTGGTGATGAGGTGACGATCCTAGTGCCGACGCGCGGGGCGGCCGAGTGGTGATGAGGTGACCAACCGAGGCGACGCGTGGGGCGACCGAGTGGTGATGAGGTGACCAACCAAGTGGCGACGCGCGGAGCAGCCGAATGGTTATGAGGTGACCAACCGAGTGGCAACGGGCGGAGCGGCCGAATAGTGATGAGATGACTAACCGAGTGGCTATGCGCGGAGCTTCTGAGTGGTGATGAGGTGACCAACCGAGTGCCGACGCGCGGAGCGGCCGAGTGTTGATGAGGTGACCAACCAAGTGGCGACGCGCGGAGCGGCCGAGTGGTGATAAGGTGACCAACCAAGTGGCTACGCGCGGAGCGGCCGAGTGGTGATGAGGTGACCAACCAAGTGGCGACGTGTGGGGGCGGCCGAGTGGTGATGAGGTGATCAACCGAGTGGCAATGCGCGGAGCGGCCGAGTGGTGATGAGGTGACCAACTGAGTGGCGACACGCGGAGCGGCCGAGTGGTGATGAGGTGACCAACCGAGGGGCCACACACGGGGTGGCCGAGTGGTGATGAGGTGACCAACCAAATGGCGACGCGCCGTGCGGCTGACTGGTGATGAGGTGGCCAAGCGAGTGGTGACGCACGGAGAGGCCGAGTGGTGATGAGGTGACCAACCAAATGTGACTCTTGGGATGGCCGAGTGGTGATGAGGTGACCAACCAAGTGACGACGCGCGGATCTGCCGAGTGGTGATGAGGTGACCAACCGAGAGGCGACTCACGGGATGGCCGAGTGGTGATGAGGTGACCAACCAAGTGACGACGCGCATAGCTGCCGAATGGTTATGAGGTGACCAACCGAGTGGCGACGCGCGGTGCGGCCGAATGGTGATGAGCTGACCAACCGAGTGGCGATGCGCGGAGCGTCCGAGTGGTGATGAGGTACGGAGCGGTCAAGTGGAGATGAGGTGACCAACCAAGTGGCGATGCGCGGAGCGGCCGAGTGATGATGAGGTGACTAACCGAGTGGTGACGCTTGGGGCGGCCGTGTGGCGATGAGTTGATCAACCGAGTGGCAACGCGCGGAGCGGCCGAGTGGTGATGAGGTGACCAACCGAGAGGCGACGTGTGGGGCGGTCGAATGGTGATGAGGTGACCAATCAAGTAGTGACGCACAGAGCGGTCGAAAGGATATGAGGTGACCAACCGAGTGGCGATGCCCGGAGCGGCCGAATGGCGATAAGGTGACCAACCGAGTGGCACGCGCGGAGCGGCCGAGTGGTGATGAGGTGACCGACCAAGTGGCGACGCGCGGAGCGGCCGAGTGGTGATGAGGTGACCAACCAAGTGGCGACGCGCGGAGCGGTGAGTGGTGATGACGAGACCAACCGAGTGGCGACGCACGGGGCGGTCGAGAGGTGATGAGGTGATCAACCAAGTGGCGACGCGCATAGCGGCCGGGTGGTGATGAGGTGACCAACCGAGTGGCGACGTGCGGAGCGGCCGGGTGGTGATGAGGTGACCAACCAAGTGGTGACGCGCGGATCTGCCGAGTGGTGATGAGGTGACCAACCGAGGCGACGCGCGGGGCGGCCGAGTGGTGATGAGGTGACCAACCAAGTGGCGACGCGTGGAGCAGCCGAATGGTTATGAGGTGACCAACCGAGTGGCGACGCGCGGAGCGGCCGAATGGTGATGAGATGACCAACCGAGTGGCTATGCGCGGAGCTTCTGAGTGGTGATGAGGTGACCAACCGATTGCCGACGCGCGGAGCGGCCGAGTGTTGATGAGGTGACCAACCAAGTGGCGACGCGCGGAGCGGCCGAGTGGTGATAAGGTGACCAACCAAGTGGCGATGCGCGGAGCGGCCGAGTGGTGATGAGGTGACCAACCAAGTGGCGACGCGTGGGGGCGGCCGAGTGGTGATGAGGTGATCAACCGAGTGGCGACGCGCGGAGTGGCCTAGTGGTGATGAGGTGACCAACCGAGAGGCGACATGCGGGGCGGCCGAATGGTGATGAGGTGACCAATCAAGTAGCGACGCGCGGAGTAGCCGAATGGTTATGAGGTGACCAACCGAGTGGCGACGCCCCCGAGTGGGGACGCGCGGAGAGGCCCAGTGGTGATGAGGTGACCAACCAAGTGGCGTAGCGCGGAGCGGCTAGGTGATGATGAGGTGACCAACGAAGTGGCGACGCGTGGAGCGGCCGAGTGGTGATGAGGTGACCAACCGAGTGGCGACGCACGGGGTGGCCCAGAAGTGATGAGGTGATCAACCGAGTGGCGACGCGCGGAACGGTCGAGTGGTGATGAGGTGATCAACCAAGAGACGACGCGCGGGACGGCCGAATGCTAATGAGGTGACCAATCAAGTGGCGACTCGCGGAGCGGCCGAATGGTTACGAGGTGACCAACCGAGTGGCGACGCCCGGAGCGGGCGAGTGGTGATGAGGTGACCAACCAAGTGGCGACGCGCGGAGTGGCCGAGTGGTGATGAGGTGACCAACCGAGTGGCGACGCGCGGAGCGGCCGGGTGGTGATGAGGTGACCAACCGAGTTGCGACGCGCAGAGCGGCCGGGTGGTGATGAGGTGACCAACCAAGTGGTGACGTGCGGACCGGCCGAGTGGTGATGAGGTGACGATCCTAGTGCCGACGCGCGGGGCGGCCGAGTGGTGATGAGGTGACCAACCGAGGCGACGCGCGGGGCGACCGAGTGGTGATGAGGTGACCAACCAAGTGGCGACGCGCGGAGCAGCCGAATGGTTATGAGGTGACCAACCGAGTGGCGACGCGCGGAGCGGCCGAATAGTGATGAGATAACTAACCGAGTGGCTATGCGCGGAGCTTCTGAGTGGTGATGAGGTGACCAACCGAATGCCGACGCGCGGAGCGGCCGAGTGTTGATGAGGTGACCAACCGAGGGGCCACACACGGGGTGGCCGAGTGGTGATGAGGTGACCAACCAAATGGCGACGCGCCGTGCGGCTGACTGGTGATGAGGTGGCCAAGCGAGTGGTGACGCACGGAGAGGCCGAGTGGTGATGAGGTGACCAACCAAATGTGACTCTTGGGACGGCCGAGTGGTGATGAGGTGACCAACCGAGTGCCGACACGCCGGGCGGCCGAGTGGTGATGAGGTGACGATCCGAGTGCCGACACGCCCGGCGGCCGAGTGGTGATGAGGTAACCAACCGAGTGGCGACGCGCGGATCTGCCGAGTGGTGATGAGGTGACCAACCGAGAGGCGACTCACGGGATGGCCGAGTGGTGATGAGGTGACCAACCAAGTGACGACGCGCATAGCTGCCGAATGGTTATGAGGTGACCAACCGAGTGGCGACGCGCGGTGCGGCCGAATGGTGATGAGCTGACCAACCGAGTGGCGATGCGCGGAGCGTCCGAGTGGTGATGAGGTACGGAGCGGTCAAGTGGAGATGAGGTGACCAACCAAGTGGCGATGCGCGGAGCGGCCGAGTGATGATGAGGTGACCAACCGAGTGGTGACGCTTGGGGCGGCCGTGTGGCGATGAGTTGATCAACCGAGTGGCAACGCGCGGAGCGGCCGAGTGGTGATGAGGTGACCAACCGAGAGGCGACGTGTGGGGCGGTCGAATGGTGATGAGGTGACCAATCAAGTAGTGACGCACAGAGCGGTCGAAAGGATATGAGGTGACCAACCGAGTGGCGATGCCCGGAGCGGCCGAATGGCGATGAGGTGACCAACCGAGTGGCACGCGCGGAGCGGCCGAGTGGTGATGAGGTGACCAACCAAGTGGCGACGCGCGGAGCGGCCGAGTGGTGATGAGGTGACCAACCAAGTGGCGACGCGCGGAGCGGTGAGTGGTGATGACGAGACCAACCGAGTGGCGACGCACGGGGCGGTCGAGAGGTGATGAGGTGATCAACCAAGTGGCGACGCGCATAGCGGCCGGGTGGTGATGAGGTGACCAACCGAGTGGCGACGTGCGGAGCGGCCGGGTGGTGATGAGGTGACCAACCAAGTGGTGACGCGCGGATCTGCCGAGTGGTGATGAGGTGACCAACCGAGGCGACGCGCGGGGCGGCCGAGTGGTGATGAGGTGACCAACCAAGTGGCGACGCGTGGAGCAGCCGAATGGTTATGAGGTGACCAACCGAGTGGCGATGCGCGGAGCGGCCGAATGGTGATGAGATGACCAACCGAGTGGCTATGCGCGGAGCTTCTCAGTGGTGATGAGGTGACCAACCGAGTGCCGACGCGCGAAGCGGCCGAGTGTTGATGAGGTGACCAACCAAGTGGCGACGCGCGGAGCGGCCGAGTGGTGATAAGGTGACCAACCGAGTGGCGACGCGCGGAGCGGCCGAGTGGTGATGAGGTGACCAACCAAGTGGCGACGCGTGGGGGCGGCCGAGTGGTGATGAGGTGATCAACCGAGTGGCGACGCGTGGAGTGGCCTAGTGGTGATGAGGTGACCAACCAAGAGGCGACATGCGGCGCGGCCGAATGGTGATGAGGTGACCAATCAAGTAGCGACGCGCGGAGCAGCCGAATGGTTATGAGGGGACCAACCGAGTGGCGACGCCCCCGAGTGGGGACGCGCGGAGAGGCCCAGTGGTCATGAGGTGACCAACCAAGTGGCGATGCGCGGAGCGGCTAGGTGATGATGAGGTGACCAACGAAGTGGCGACGCGTGGAGCGGCCGAGTGGTGATTAGGTGACCAACCGAGTGGCGACGCACGGGGCGGCCCAGAAGTGATGAGGTGATCAACCGAGTGGCGACGCGCGGAACGGTCGAGTGGTGATGAGGTGATCAACCAAGACACGACGCGCGGGACGGCCGAATGGTAATGAGGTGACCAATCAAGTGGCGACTCACGGAGCGGCCGAATGGTTACGAGGTGACCAACCGAGTGGCGACGCCCGGAGCGGCGGAGTGGTGATGATGTGACCAACCAAGTGGCGACGCGTGGAGCGGCCGAGTGGTGATGAGGTGACCAACCGAGTGGCGACGCGCGGAGCCGAGTGGTGATGAGGTGACCAACCGAGTGGGACGCGGGGAGCGGCTGAGTGGTGATGAGATGACCAACCGAGTGGCGACGCGCGGAGCGGCTGAGTGGTGATGAGGTGACCAACCAAGAGGCAACGCGTGGGGCGGCCGGGTGGTGATGAGGTGACCAACGAAGTGGCGATGCGCGGAGAGGCCGAGTGATGATTAGGTGACCAACCAAATGAGACTCTTGAGATGGCCGAGTGGTGATGAGATGACCAACCAAGTGGTGACATGCGAGGCGACTGAGTGGTGATGAGGTGACTATCCGAGTGCTGACGCGCGGGACGACCGAGTGGTGATGAGGTGACCAACCGAGTGGTGACGCGTGGAGCTGTCGAGTGGTGATGAGGTGACCAACCGAGAGTCGACGCGCGGGGCGGCCGAGTGGTGATGGGGTGACCAACCAAGTGACGACGCGCAGAGCGGTCGAATGGTTATGAGGTGAACAACCGAGTGGCAATGCGCGGAGTGGACGAATGGTAATGAGCTAAGCAACCGAGTGGCGACGCGCAGAGCGTCCGAGTGGTGATGAGGTGACCAACCAAGTGGCGACGCGCGGAGCGGCCGAGTGGTGATGAGATGACCAACCGAGTGGCGACGCGCGGGGCAGCTGAGTGGTGAGGAGGTGATCAACCGAGTGATGACGCGTGGAGCGGCCGAGTGGTGATGAGGTGACCAATCAAGTAGCGACGCGCGGAACAGCCGAAAGGTTATGAGATGACCAACCAAGTGGCGACGCCCGGAGTGGCCGAATGGCGTTGAGGTGACTAACCATGTGGCGACGCGCGGAGCGGCCGAGTGGTGATGAGGTGACCAACCGAGTGGCGACGCGCGGAGTGGCCAGGTGGTGATGAGGTGACCAACCCAGTGGCGACGCTCGGAGAGGCCGAGTGGTGATGAGGTGACCAACCGAGTGACGACGCACGGGGCGGCCCAGTGATGATGAGGTGATCAACCGAGTGGCGACATGCGGAGCGGCCGAGTGGTGATTTGGTGATCAACCAAGGGACGACGCGCGGGGCGGTCGAATGGTGATGAGGTGACCAATCAAATGGCGACGCGCGAAGCGGCTGAATGGTTATGAGGTGACCAACCGAGTGGCGACGCCCGGAGTGGCCGAGTGGTGATGAGGTGACCAGCCGAGTGGCGACGCGCGAAGCCGGGTGGTGATGAAGTGACCAGCCGAGTGGCGACGCGTGAAGCCGAGTGGTGATGAGGTGACCAACCGAGTGGCGACGCGCGGAGCGGCCGAGTGGTGATGAGGTGACCAACCGAGTGGCGACGTGCGGAGCGGCCGAGTGGTGATCAGATGACCATCCGAGTGGCGACGCGCGGAGCGGCCGAGTGGTGATGAGGAGACCAACCGAGTGGCGACGCGCGGAGCGGCCGAGTGGTGATGAGGTGACCAACTGAGTGGCGACGCGCGGAGCGGCCGAGTGGTGATGAGGTGACCAACCGAGGGGCCACGCGTAGGGTGGCCGAGTGGTGATGAGGTGACCAACCAAATGGCGACGCGCCATGCGGCTGACTGGTGATGAGGTGGCCAACCGAGTGGTGACGCACGGAGAAGCCGAGTGGTGATGAGGTGACCAACCAAATGTGACTCTTGGGACGGCCGAGTGGTGATGAGCTGACCAACCGAGTGGTGACGCGCGGGGCAGCCGAGTGGTGATGAGGTGGCGATCCGAGTGCCGACACGCCGGGCGACCGAGTGGTGATGAGGTAACCAACCAAGTAGTGACGCGCAGAGCGGTCGAAAGGTTATGAGGTGACCAACCGAGTGGCGACGCCCGGAGCGGCCGAATGGCGATAAGGTGACCAACCGAGTGGCACGCGCGGAGCAGCCGAGTGGTGATGAGGTGACCAACTGAGTGGCGACGCGCGGAGCGGCCGAGTGGTGATGAAGTGACCAACCAAGTGGCGACGCGCGGAGCGGCTGATCGGTGGTGAGATGACCAACCGAGTGGCGACGCGCGGAGCGGCCGAGTGGTGATGAGGTGACCAACCAAGAGGCAATGCGTGGGGCGGCCGGGTGGTGATGAGGTGACCAACGAAGTGGCGATGCGC
This sequence comes from Triticum monococcum, assembly GCA_034509565.1. Taxonomy (NCBI): domain Eukaryota; kingdom Viridiplantae; phylum Streptophyta; class Magnoliopsida; order Poales; family Poaceae; genus Triticum; species Triticum monococcum. The sequence goes on from CM067843.1 coordinate 249,226,408, forward strand.
GGAGAGGCCGAGTGGTGATTAGGTGACCAACCAAATGCGACTCTTGAGACGGCCGAGTGGTGATGAGATGACCAACCAAGTGGTGACGCGCAGGCGGCCGAGTGGTGATGAGGTGACTATCCGAGTGCTGACACGCGGGACGGCCGATTGGTGATGAGGTGACCAACCGAGTGGTGACGCGTGGAGCTGCCGAGTGGTGATGAGGTGACCAACCGAGAGTCGACGCGCGGGGCGGCCGAGTGGTTATGGGGTGACCAAGCAAGTGGTGACGCGCAGAGCGGCCGAATGGTTATGAGGTGAACAACCGAGTGGCGATGCGCGGAGCGGCCGAATGGTGATGACTAAACCAACCGAGTGGCGACGCGTAGAGCGTCCGAGTGGTGATGAGGTACGAAGCGGTCGAGTGGTGATGAGGTGACCAACCAAGTGGCGACGCGCGGAGCGGCCGAGTGGTGATGAGATGACCAACCGAGTGGCGACGCGCGGGGCAGCTAAGTGGTGAGGAGGTGATCACCCGAGTGACGACGCGTGGAGCGGCCGAGTGGTGATGAGGTGACCAATCAAGTAGCGACGCGCGGAACAACCGAAAGGTTATGAGATGACCAACCGAGTGGCGACGCCCGGAGTGGCCGAATGGCGATGAGGTGACTAACCATGTGGCGACGCGCGGAGCGGCCGAGTGGTGATGAGGTGACCAACCGAGTGGCGACGCGCGGAGTGGCCAGGTGGTGATGAGGTGACCAACCCAGTGGCGACGCTCGGAGCGGCCGAGTGGTGATGAGGTGACCAACCGAGTGACGACGCACGGGGCGGCCCAGTGATGATGAGGTGATCAACCGAGTGGCGACGTGCGGAGCGGCCGAGTGGTGATTTGGTGATCAACCAAGTGACGACGCGCGGGGCGGTCGAATGGTGATGAGGTGACCAATCAAATGGCGACGCGCGAAGCGGCTGAATGGTTATGAGGTGACCAACCGAGTGGCGACGCCCGGAGTGGCCGAGTGGTGATGAGGTGACCAACCAAGTGGCGACACGCGATGTGGCCGAGTGGTGATGAGGTGACCAGCCGAGTGGCGACGCGCGAAGTCGGGTGGTGATGAGATGACCAACCGAGTGGCGACGCGCGGGGCAGCTGAGTGGTGAGGAGGTGATCAACCGAGTGATGACGCGTGGAGCGGCCGAGTGGTGATGAGGTGACCAATCAAGTAGCGACGCGCGGAACAGCCGAAAGGTTATGAGATGACCAACCAAGTGGCGACGCCCGGAGTGGCCGAATGGCGTTGAGGTGACTAACCATGTGGCGACGCGCGGAGCGGCCGAGTGGTGATGAGGTGACCAACCGAGTGGCGACGCGCGGAGTGGCCAGGTGGTGATGAGGTGACCAACCCAGTGGCGACGCTCGGAGAGGCCGAGTGGTGATGAGGTGACCAACCGAGTGACGACGCACGGGGCGGCCCAGTGATGATGAGGTGATCAACCGAGTGGCGACGTGCGGAGCGGCCGAGTGGTGATTTGGTGATCAACCAAGTGACGACGCGCGGGGCGGTCGAATGGTGATGAGGTGACCAATCAAATGGCGACGCGCGAAGCGGCTGAATGGTTATGAGGTGACCAACCGAGTGGCGACGCCCGGAGTGGCCGAGTGGTGATGAGGTGACCAACCAAGTGGCGACACGCGAAGTGGCCGAGTGGTGATGAGGTGACCAGCCGAGTGGCGACGCGCGAAGTCGGGTGGTGATGAAGTGACCAGCCGAGTGGCGACGCGTGAAGCCGAGTGGTGATGAGGTGACCAACCGAGTGGCGACGCGCGGAGCGGCCGAGTGGTGATGAGGTGACCAACCGAGTGGCGACGTGCGGAGCGGCCGAGTGGTGATCAGGTGACCAACCGAGTGGCGACGCGCGGAGCGGCCGAGTGGTGATGAGGTGACCAACCGAGTGGCGACGCGCGGAGCGGCCGAGTGGTGATGAGGTGACCAACTGAGTGGCGACGCGCGGAGCGGCCGAGTGGTGATGAGGAGACCAACCGAGGGGCCACGCGAAGGGTGGTCGAGTGGTGACGAGGTGACCAACCAAATGGCGACGCGCCATGCGGCTGACTGGTGATGAGGTGGCCAACCGAGTGGTGACGCACGGAGAGGCCGAGTGGTGATGAGGTGACCAACCAAATGTGACTCTTGGGACGGCCGAGTGGTGATGAGGTGACCAACCAAGTGGCGACGCGCGGAGCGGCCGAGTGGTGATGAGATGACCAACCGAGTGGCGACGCGCGGGGCAGCCGAGTGGTGAGGAGGTGATCAACCGAGTGACGACGCGTGGAGCGGCCGAGTGGTGATGAGGTGACCAGCCGAGAGGCGACATGCGAGGCGCCCGAATGGTGATGAGGTGACCAATCAAGTAGCGACGCGCGGAGCAGCCGAAAGGTTATGAGATGACCAACCGAGTGGCGACGCCCGGAGTGGCCGAATGGCGATGAGGTGACTAACCATGTGGCGACGCGCGGAGCGGCCGAGTGGTGATGAGGTGACCAACCAAGTGGCGACGCGCGGAGTGGCCTGGTGGTGATGAGGTGACCAACCCAGTGGCGACGCTCGGAGCGGCCGAGTGGTGATGAGGTGACCAACCGAGTGATGACGCACGAGGCGGCCCAGTGATGATGAGGTGATCAACCGAGTGGCGATGTGCGGAGCGGCCGAGTGGTGATGAGGTGATCAACCAAGAGACGACGCGCGGGGCGGTCGAATGGTGATGAGGTGACCAATCAAATGGCGACGCGCGAAGCGGCTGAATGGTTATGAGGTGACCAACCGAGTGGCGATGCCCGGAGTGGCCGAGTGGTGATGAGGTGACCAACCAAGTGGCGACACGCGGAGTGGCCGAGTGGTGATGAGGAGACCAGCCGAGTGGCGACGCGCGAAGCCGAGTGGCGACGCGCGAAGCCGAGTGGTGATGAAGTGACCAGCCGAGTGGCGACGCGCGAAGCCGAGTGGTGATGAGGTGACCAACCGAGTGGCGACGCGCGGAGCGGCCGAGTGGTGATGAGGTGACCAACCGAGTGGCGACGCGCGGAGCGGCCGAGTGGTGATGAGGTGACCAACCGAGTGGCGACATGCGGAGCGGCCGAGTGGTGATGAGGTGACCAACCGAGGGGCCACGCGCGGGGTGGCCGAGTGGTGATGAGGTGACCAACCAAATGGCGACGCGCCGTGCGGCTGACTGGTGATGAGGTGGCCAACCGATTGGTGACTCACGGAGAGGCCGAGTGGTGATGAGGTGACCAACCGAGGGGCCACGCGCGGGGTGGCTAAGTGGTGATGAGGTGACCAACCAAATGGCGACGCGCCATGCGGCTGACTGGTGATGAGGTGGCCAACCGAGTGGTGACGCACGAAGAGGCCGAGTGGTGATGAGGTGACCAACCAAATGTGACTCTTGGGACGGCCGAGTGGTGATGAGGTGACCAACCGAGTGGTGACGCGCGGGGCAGCCGAGTGGTGATAAGGTGATGATCCGAGTGCCGACACGCCGGGCGGCCGAGTGGTGATGAGGTAACCAACCGAGTGGCGACGCGCGGATCTGCTGAGTGGTGATGAGGTGACCAACCGAGAGGCGACGCACGGGATGGCCGAGTGGTGATGAGGTGACCAACCAAGTGACGACGCGCAGAGCTGCCGAATGGTTATGAGGTGACCAACCGAGTGGCGACGCGTGGTGTGGCCGAATGGTGATGAGCTGACCAACCGAGTGGCGATGCGCGGAGCGTCCGAGTGGTGATGAGGTACGGAGCGGTCAAGTGGTGATGAGGTGACCAACCAAATGGCGATGCGCGGAGCGGCCGAGTGATGATGAGGTGACCAACCGAGTGGCGACGCTTGGGGCGGCCGTGTGGCGATGAGTTGATCAACCGAGTGGCGACGCGCGAAGCGGCCGAGTGGTGATGAGGTGACCAACCGAGAGGCGACGTGTGGGGCGGTCGAATGGTGATGAGGTGACCAATCAAGTAGTGACGCGGAGAACGGTCGAAAGGTTATGAGGTGACCAATCGAGTGGCGACGCCCCGAGCGGCCGAATGGCGATAAGGTGACCAACCGAGTGGCACGCGCGGAGCGGCCGAGTGGTGATGAGGTGACCAACCGAGTGGCGACGCGCGGAGCGGCCGAGTGGTGATGAGGTGACCAACCAAGTGGCGACGCGCGGAGCGGCTGATCGGTGATGAGATGACCAACCGAGTGGCGACGCGCGGAGCGGCCGAGAGGTGATGAGGTGACCAACCAAGAGGCAACGCGTGGGGCGGCCGGTTGGTGATGAGGTGACCAACGAAGTGGCGATGCGCGGAGAGGCCGAGTGGTGATTAGGTGACCAACGAAATGTGACTCTTGAGACGGCCGAGTGGTGGTGAGATGACCAACCAAGTGGTGACGCGCAGGGCGGCCGAGTGGTGATGAGGTGACTATCCGAGTGCTGACGCGCGGGACGGCCGAGTGGTGATGAGATGACCAACCGAGTGGTGACGCGTGGAGCTGCCGAGTGGTGATGAGGTGACCAACCGAGAGTCGACGCGCGGGGCGGCCGAGTGGTTATGGGGTGACCAACCAAGTGGGGACGCGCAGAGCGGCCGAATGGTTATGAGGTGAACAGCTGAGTGGCCATGCGCGGAGCGGCCGAATGGTGATGAGCTAACCAACCGAGTTTGCGACGCGCAGAGCGTACGAGTGGTGATGAGGTACGAAGCGGTCGAGTGGTGATGACGTGACCAACCAAGTGGCGACGCGCGGAGCGGCCGAGTGGTGATCAGGTGACCAACCAAGTGACGACGCATGGAGCAGCCGAATGGTTATGAGTGGCGACGTCGGAGCGGCCGAATGGTGATGAGGTGACCAACCGAGTGGCCACGCGCGAAGCATCCGAGTGGTGATGAGGCGACCAACCGAGTGGCGACGTCGGAGCAGCCAAGTGGTGATGAGGTGACCAACCAAGAGGCAACGCGTGGGGCGGCCGGGTGGTGATGAGGTGACCAACGAAGTGGCGATTCGTGAAGAGGCCGAGTGGTGATTAGGTGACAAAGCAAATGCGACTCTTGAGACAGCCGAGTGGTGATGAGATGACCAATCAAGTGGTGATGCGTGGGGCGGCCGTGTGGTGATGAGGTGACCAACCGAGTGGCGACGCGCGGGGCAGCCGAGTGGTGAGGAGGTGATCAACCGAGTGACGACGCGTGTAGCGGCCGAGTGGTGATGAGGTGACCAACCGAGAGGCGACATGCGGGGCGGCCGAATGGTGATGAGGTGACCAATCAAGTAGCGACGCGCGGAGCAGCCGAAAGGTTATGAGATAACCAACCGAGTGGCGACGACCGGATGGCCGAATGGCGATGAGGTGACTAACCATGTGGCGACGCGCGGAGCGGCCGAGTGGTGATGAGGTGACCAACCAAGTGGCGACGCGCGGAGTGGCCTGGTGGTGATGAGGTGACCAACCCAGTGGCGACGCTCGGAGCGGCCGAGTGGTGATGAGGTGACCAACCGAGTGGCGATGTGTGGAGCGGCCGAGTGGTGATGAGGTGATCAAACAAGAGACGACGCGCGGGGCGTTCGAATGGTGATGAGGTGACCAATCAAGTGGCGACGCGCGAAGCGGCTGAATGGTTATGAGGTGACCAACCGAGTGGCGATGCCCGGAGTGGCCGAGTGGTGATGAGGTGACCAACCACGTGGCGACACGCGGAGTGGCCGAGTGGTGATGAGGTGACCAGCCGAGTGGCGACGCGCGAAGCCGAGTGGTGATGAAGTGACCAGCCGAGTGGCGACGCGCGAAGCCGAGTGCTGATGAGGTGACCAACCGAGTGGCGACGCGCGGAGCGGCCGAGTGGTGATGAGGTGACCAACCGAGTGGCGACGCGCGGAGCGGCCGAGTGGTGATGAGGTGACCAACCGAGTGGCGACATGCGGAGCGGCCGAGTGGTGATGAGGTGACCAACCAAGGGGCCACGCGCGGAGTGGCCGAGTGGTGATGAGGTGACCAACCAAATGGCGACGCGCCGTGCGGCTGACTGGTGATGAGGTGGCCAACCGATTGGTGACTCACGGAGAGGCCGAGTGGTGATGAGGTGACCAACCGAGGGGCCACGCGCGGGGTGGCTAAGTGGTGATGAGGTGATCAACCAAATGCTGACGCGCCATGCGGCTGACTGGTGATGAGGTGGCCAACCGAGTGGTGACGCACGAAGAGGCCGAGTGGTGATGAGGTGACCAACCAAATGTGACTCTTGGGACGGCCGAGTGGTGATGAGGTGACCAACCGAGCGGTGACGCGCGGGGCAGCCGAATGGTGATGAGGTGACGATCCGAGTGCCGACACGCCGGGCGGCCGAGTGGTGATGAGGTAACCAACCGAGTGGCGACGCGCGGATCTGCTGAGTGGTGATGAGGTGACCAACCGAGAGGCGACGCACGGGACGGCCGAGTGGTGATGAGGTGACCAACCAAGTGACGACGCGCAGAGCTGCCGAATGGTTATGAGGTGACCAACCGAGTGGCGACGCGTGGTGTGGCCGAATGGTGATGAGCTGACCAACCGAGTGGCGATGCGCGGAGCGTCCGAGTGGTGATGAGGTACGGAGCGGTCGAGTGGTGATGAGTTGATCAACCGAGCGGCGACGCGCGGAGTGGTCGAGTGGTGATGTGGTGACCAACCGAGAGGCGACGGACGGAGCGGCCGAGTGGTGATGAGGTGTCCAACCAAATGCGACTCTTGGGATGGCCGAGTGGTGATGAGGTGACCAACCGAGTGGTGACACGCGGGGCGGCCGAGTGGTGATGAGGTGACGATCCGAGTGCCGACACGCCGGGCGGCCGAGTGGTGATGAGGTGACCAACCGAGAGGCGACGCACGGGACGGCCGAGTGGTGATGAGGTGACCAACCAACTGACGACGCGTAGAGCTGCCGAATGGTTATGAGTTGACCAACCGAGTGGCGACGCGCGGTGCGGCCGAATGGTGATGAGCTGACCAACCGAGTGGCGACGCGCGGAGCGTCCGAGTGGTGATGAGGTACGGAGCGGTCAAGTGGTGATGAGGTGACCAACCAAGTGGCGACGCGTAGATGGGCCGAGTGATGATGAGGTGTCCAACCGAGTGGCGACGCGCGGGGCGGCCGTGTGGCGATGAGTTGATCAACCAAGTGGCGACGCACGGAGCGACCGAGTGGTGATGAGGTGACCAACCGAGAGGCGACATGCAGGGCGGTCGAATGGTGATGAGGTCACCAATCAAGTAGCGACGCGCGGAGCAGTCGAATGGATATGAGGTGACCAACCGAGTGGCGACGCCCGGATCGGCCGAATGGGGGTGAGGTGACCAACCGAGTGGCGACGCGCGGAGCGGCCGAGTAGTGATGAGGTGACCAACCGAGTGGCGACGCGCGGAGCGGCTAGGTGGTGATGAGGTGACCAACCGAGTGGCGACGCGCGGAGCGGCCGGGTGGTGATGAGGTGACCAACCAAGTGGTGACGCGCGGAGCGGCCGAGTGGTGATGAGGTGACCAGCCGAGTGACGACGCATGGAGCGGCCGTGTGGTGATGAGGTGACCAACCGAGTGGCTACGCGCGGATCGGCCGAGTGGTGATAAGGTGACCAACCGAGAGGAAACTCGCGGGGCGGCCGAGTGGTGATGAGGTGACCAACCAAGTGGTGACGCGCCGTGCGGCTGAATGGTGATGAGGTGACCAACCGAGTGGCGACACGTGGAGAGGCCGAGTGGTGAAGAGGTGACGAACCGAATGCGACTCTTGGGGCGGCCGAGTGGTGATGAGGTTACCAACCGAGTGGTGACGCGTGGAGCGGCCGAGTGGTGATGAGGTGACCAACCAAGTGGCGACGCGCGGAGCGGCGAGTGGTGATGAGGAGACCAACCGAGTGGCGACGCACGGGGCGGTCGAGAGGTGATGAGGTGATCAACCGAGTGGCGACGCGCGGAGCGGCCGGGTGGTGATGAGGTGACCAACCGAGTGGCGACGCGCGGAGCGGCCGGGTGGTCATGAGGTGACCAACCAAGTGGTGACGCGTGGAGCGGCCGAGTGGTGATGAGGTGACGATCCAAGTGCCGACGCGCGGGGCGGCCGAGTGGTGATGAGGTGACCAACCGAGTGGCGACGCGCGGAGCGGCCGAGTGGTGATGAGGTGACCAACCGAGGCGACGCGCGGGGCGGCCAAGTGGTGATGAGGTGACCAACCAAGTGGCCACGCGCGGAGCAGCCGAATGGTTATGAGGTGACCAACCGAGTGGCGACGCGCGGAGCGGCCGAATGGTGATGAGATGACCAACCGAATGGCTATGCGCGGAGCTTCTGAGTGGTGATGAGGTGACCAACTGAGTGCCGACGTGCGGAGCAGCCGAGTGTTGATGAGGTGACCAACCAAGTGGCGACGCGCGGAGCGGCTGAGTGGTGATAAGGTGACCAACCAAGTGGCGACGCGCGGAGCGGCCGAGTGGTGATGAGGTGACCAACCGAGTGGCGACGCGCGGAGTGGCCGGGTGGTCATGAGGTGACCAACCAAGTGGTGACGCGCGGAGCGGCCGAGTGGTGATGAGGTGACGATCCAAGTGCCGACGCGCGGGGCGGCCGAGTGGTGATGAGGTGACCAACCGAGTGGCGACGCGCGGAGCGGCCGAGTGGTGATGAGGTGACCAACCGAGGCGACGCGCGGGGCGGCCGAGTGGTGATGAGGTGACCAACCAAGCGGCGACGCGCGGAGCAGCCGAATGGTTATGAGGTGACCAACCGAGTGGCGACGCGCGGAGCGGCCGAATGGTGATGAGATGACCAACCGAATGGCTATGCGCGGAGCTTCTGAGTGGTGATGAGGTGACCAACCGAGTGCCGACGCGCGGAGCAGCCGAGTGTTGATGAGGTGACCAACCAAGTGGCGACGCGCGGAGCGGCTGAGTGGTGATAAGGTGACCAACCAAGTGGCGACGCGTGGAGCGGCCGAGTGGTGATGAGGTGACCAACCAAGTGGCGACGCGTGGGGGCGGCCGAGTGGTGATGAGGTGATCAACCGAGTGGCGACGCGCGGAGTGGCCTAGTGGTGATGAGGTGACCAACCGAGAGGCGACATGCGGGGCGGCCGAATGGTGATGAGGTGACCAATCAAGTAGCGACGCGTGGAGTAGCCGAATGGTTATGAGGTGACCAACCGAGTGGCGACGCCCCCGAGTGGGGACGTGCGGAGACGCCCAGTGGTGATGAGGTGACCAACCAAGTTGCGACGCGCGGAGCGGCTAGGTGATGATGAGGTGACCAACCAAGTTGCGACGCGCGGAGCGGCCGAGTGGTGATGAGGTGACCAGCCAAGTGGCGACGCACGGGGCGGCCCAGAAGTGATGAGGTGATCAACCGAGTGGCGACGCGCGGAACGGTCGAGTGGTGATGAGGTGATCAACCAAGAGACGACGCGCGGGACGGCCGAATGGTAATGAGGTGACCAATCAAGTGGCGACTCGCGGAGCGGCCGAATGGTTACAAGGTGACCAACCGAGTGGCGACGCCCGGAGCGGCCGAGTGGTGATGAGGTGACCAACCAAGTGGCGATGTGTGGAGCGGCCGAGTGGTGATGAGGTGACCAACCGAGTGGCAACGCGCGGAGCCGAGTGGTGATGAGGTGACCAACTGAGTGGGATGCGTGGAGCGGCTGAGTGGTGATGAGATGACCAACCGAGTGGCGACGCGCGGACCGGCTGAGTGGTGATGAGGTGACCAACCAAGAGGCAACCCGTGGGGCGGCCGGGTGGTGATGAGGTGACCAACGAAGTGGCGATGCGCGGAGAGGCCGAGTGATGATTAGGTGACCAACCAAATGAGACTCTTGAGACGGTCGAGTGGTGATGAGATGACCAACCAAGTGGTGACGTGCGAGGCGACTGAGCGGTGATGAGGTGACTATCCGAGTGCTGACGCGCGGGACGGCCGAGTGGTGATGAGGTGACCAGCCGAGTGGTGACGCGTGGAGCTGTCGAGTGGTGATGAGGTGACCAAACGAGATTCGACGCGCGGGGCGGCCGAGTGGTGATGGGGTGACCAACCACGTGACGACGCGCAGAGCGGCCGAAAGGTTATGAGGTGAACAACCGAGTGGCGATGCGCGGAGCGGCCAAATGGTGATGAGCTAACCAACCGAGTGGCGACGCGCAGAGCGTCCGAGTGGTGATGAGGTACGAAGCGGTCGAGTGGTGATGAGGTGACCAACCAAGTGGCGACGCGCGGAGCGGCGGAGTGGTGATGAGATGACCAACCGAGTTGCGACGCGTGGGGCAGCCGAGTGGTGAGGAGGTGATCAACCGAGTAACGACGCGTGGAGCGGTCGAGTGGTGACCAACCGAGAGGCGACATGCGGGGCGGCCGAATGGTGATGAGGTGACCAATCAAGTAGCGACGCGCGGAACAGCCGAAAGGTTATGAGATGACCAACCGAGTGGCGACGCCCGGAGTGGCCGAATGGCGATGAGGTGACTAACCATGTGGCGACGCGCGGAGCGGCCGAGTGTTGATGAGGTGACCAACCGAGTGGCGACGCGCGGAGTGGCTTGGTGGTGATGAGGTGACCAACCCAGTGGCGACGCTCGGAGCGGCCGAGTGGTGATGAGGTGACCAACCGAGTGACGACGCATGGGGCGGCCCAGTGATGATGAGGTGATCAACCGAGTGGCGACGTGCGGAGCGGCCGAGTGGTGATGAGGTGATCAACCGAGAGACGACGCGCGGGGCGGTCGAATGGTGATGAGGTGACCAATCAAATGGCGATGCGCGAAGCGGCTGAATGGTTATGAGGTGACCAACCAAGTGGCGACACGCGGAGTGGCCGAGTGGTGATGAGGTGACCAGCCGAGTGGCGACGCGCGAAGCCGAGTGGTGATGAAGTGACCAGCCGAGTGGCGATGCGTGAAGCCGAGTGGTGATGAGGTGACCAACCGAGTGGCGACGCACGGAGCGGCAGAGTGGTGATGAGGTGACCAACCGAGTGGCGACGCACGGAGCGGCAGAGTGGTGATGAGGTGACCAACCGAGTGGCGACGCGCGGAGCGGCCGAGTGGTGATGAGGTGACCAACCGAGTGGCGACGCGCTGAGCGGCCGAGCGGTGATGAGGTGACCAACCAAATGGCGACGCGCCGTGCGGCTGACTGGTGATGAGGTGACCAACCAAATGGCGACGCGCCGTGCGGCTGACTGGTGATGAGGTGACCAACCGAGTGGCGACGCGCGTAGCGGCCGAGTGGTGATGAGGTGACCAACTGAATGGCGACGCGCGGAGCGGCCGAGTGGTGATGAGGTGACCAACCGAGGGGCCATGCGCGGGGTGGCCGAGTAGTGATGAGGTGACCAATGAAATGGCGACGCACCGTGCGGCTGACTGGTGATGAGGTGGCCACTCGAGTGGTGACGCACGGAGAGGCCGAGTGGGGATGAGGTGACCAACCAAATGTGACTCTTGGGACGGCCGAGTGGTGATGAGGTGACCAACCGAGTGGTGACGCACGGGGCAGCCGAGTGGTGATGAGGTGACGATCCGAGTGCCGACATGCCGGGCGGCCGAGTGGTGATGAGGTAACCAATCGAGTGGCGACGCGCGGATCTGCCGAGTGGTGATGAGGTGACCAACCGAGAGGCGACTCACGGGACGGCCGAGTGGTGATGAGGTGACCAACCAAGTGACGACGCGCAGAGCTGCCAAATGGTTATGAGGTGACCAACCAAGTGGCGACGCGCGGCGCGGTCGAATGGTGATGAGCTGACCAACCGAGTGGCGATGCGCAGAGCGTCCGAGCGGTGATGAGGTACGGAGCGGTCAAGTGGTGATGAGGTGACCAACCAAGTGGCGATGCTTGGGGCGGCCGTGTGGCGATGAGTTGATCAACCGAGTGGCAACGCGCGGAGCGGCCTAGTGGTGATGAGGTGACCAACCGGGAGGCAACGTGTGGGGCGGTCGAATGGTGATGAGGTGACCAATCAAGTAGTGACGCGCAGAGCGGTCGAAAGGATATGAGGTGACCAACCGAGTGGCGACGCCCGGAGCGGCCGAATGGCGATAAGGTGACCAACCGAGTGGCACGCGCGGAGTGGCCGAGTGGTGATGAGGTGACCAACCAAGTGGCGACGCGCGGAGCGGCCGAGTGGTGATGAGGTGACCAACCAAGTGGTGACGCGCGGAGCGGCGAGTGGTAATGAGGAGACCAACCGAGTGGCGACGCACGGGGCGGTCGAGAGGTGATGAGGTGATCAACCGAGTGGCGACGCGCGGAGCGGCCGGGTGGTGATGAGGTGACCAACCAAGTTGCGACGCGCGGAGCGGCCGGGTGGTGATGAGGTGACCAACCAAGTGGTGACGTGCGGAGCGGCCGAGTGGTGATGAGGTGACGATCCTAGTGCCGACGCGCGGGGCGGCCGAGTGGTGATGAGGTGACCAACCGAGGCGACGCGCGGGGCGGCCGAGTGGTGATGAGGTCACCAACCAAGTGGCGACGCGCGGAGCAGCCGAATGGTTATGAGGTGACCAACCCGACTGGCGACGGGCGGAGCGGCCGAACAGTGATGAGATGACTAACCGAGTGGCTATGCGCGGAGCTTCTGAGTGGTGATGAGGTGACCAACCGAGTGCCGACGCGCGGAGCGGCCGAGTGTTGATGAGGTGACCAACCAAGTGGCGACGCGCGGAGCAGCCGAGTGGTGATGAGGTGACCAACCAAGTGGCGACGTGTGGGGGCGGCCGAGTGGTGATGAGGTGATCAACCGAGTGGCAATGCGCGGAGCGGCCGAGTGGTGATGAGGTGACCAACTGAGTGGCGACACGCGGAGCGGCCGAGTGGTGATGAGGTGACCAACCGAGGGGCCATGCACGGGGTGGCCGAGTGGTGATGAGGTGACCAACCAAATGGCGACGAGCCGTGCGGCTGACTGGTGATGAGGTGGCCAACCGAGTGGTGACGCACGGAGAGGCCGAGTGGTGATGAGGTGACCAACCAAATGTGACTCTTGGGACGGCCGAGTGGTGATGAGGTGACCAACCGAGTGGTGACGCGCGGGGCAGCCGAGTGGTGATGAGGTGACGATCCGAGTGCCGACACGCCGGGTGGCCGAGTGGTGATGAGGTAACCAACCGAGTGGCGACACGCGGATCTACCGAGTGTTGATGAGGTGACCAACCGAGAGGCGACTCACGGGACGGCCGAGTGGTGATGAGGTGACCAACCAAGTGACGACGCGCATAGCTGCCGAATGGTTATGAGGTGACCAACCGAGTGGCGACGCGCGGTGCGGCCGAATGGTGATGAGCTGACCAACCGAGTGGCGATGCGCGGAGCGTCCGAGTGGTGATGAGGTACGGAGCGGTCAAGTGGTGATGAGGTGACCAACCAAGTGGCGATGCGCGGAGCGGCCGAGTGATGATGAGGTGACCAACCGAGTGGTGACGCTTGGGGCGGCCGTGTGGCGATGAGTTGATCAACCGAGTGGCAACGCGCGGAGCGGCCGAGCGTTGATGAGGTGACCAACCGAGTGGCGACGCGCGGAGTGGCCTGGTGGTGATGAGGTGACCAACCCAGTGGTGAGGCTCCGAGCGGCCGAGTGGTGATGAGGTGACCAACCGAGTGACGACGCACGGGGCGGCCCAGTGATGATGAGGTGATCACCCAAGTGGCGACGTGCGGAGCAGCCGAGTGGTGATGAGGTGATCAACCAAGAGACGATGCGCGAGGCGGTCGAATGGTGATGAGGTGACCAATCAAATGGCGATGCGCGAAGTGGCTGAATGGTTATGAGGTGACCAACCAAGTGGCGACACGCGGAGTGGCCGAGTGGTGATGAGGTGACCAGCCGAGTGGCGACGCGCGAAGCCGAGTGGTGATGAAGTGACCAGCCGAGTGGCGATGCGTGAAGCCGAGTGGTGATGAGGTGACCAACCGAGTGGCGACGCGCGGAGCGGCCGAGTGGTGATGAGGTGACCAACCGAATGGCGACGCACGGAGCGGCAGAGTGGTGATGAGGTGACCAACCGAGTGGCGACGCGCGGAGCGGCCGAGTGGTGATGAGGTGACCAACCGAGTGGCGACGTGCTGAGCGGCCGAGTGGTGATGAGGTGACCAACCGAGGGGCCACGCGCGGGGTGGCCGAGTGGTGATGAGGTGACCAACCAAATGGCGATGCGCCGTGCGGCTGACTGGTGATGAGGTGACCAACCAAATGGCGACGCGCCGTGCGGCTGACTGGTGATGAGGTGGCCAATCGAGTGGTGACGCACGGAGAGGCCGAGTGGTGATGAGGTGACCAACCGAGTGGTGACGCACGGGGCAGCCGAGTGGTGATGAGGTGACGATCCGAGTGCCGACATGCCGGGCGGCCGAGTGGTGATGAGGTAACCAACCGAGTGGCGACGCGCGGATATGCCGAGTGGTGATGAGGTGACCAACCGAGAGGCGACTCACGGGACGGCCGAGTGGTGATGAGGTGACCAACCAAGTGACGACGCGCAGAGCTGCCAAATGGTTATGAGGTGACGAACCAAGTGGCGACGCGCGGTGCGGCCGAATGGTGATGAGCTGACCAACCGAGTGGCGACGCTCGGAGCGGCCGAATGGCGATAAGGTGACCAACCGAGTGGCACGCGCGGAGCGGCCGAGTGGTGATGAGGTCACCAACCAAGTGGCGACGCGCGGAGCGGCCGAGTGCTGATGAGGTGACCAACCAAGTGGCGACGCGCGGAGCGGCGAGTGGTAATGAGGAGACCAACCGAGTGGCGACGCACGGGGCGGTCGAGAGGTGATGAGGTGATCAACCAAGTGGCGACTCGTGGAGCGGCCGGGTGGTGATGAGGTGACCAACCGAGTTGCGACGCGCAGAGCGGCCGGGTGGTGATGAGGTGACCTACCAAGTGGTGACGTGCGGAGCGGCCGAGTGGTGATGAGGTGACGATCCTAGTGCCGACGCGCGGGGCGGCCGAGTGGTGATGAGGTGACCAACCGAGGCGACGCGTGGGGCGGCCGAGTGGTGATGAGGTGACCAACCAACTGGCGACGCGCGGAGCAGCCGAATGGTTATGAGGTGACCAACCGAGTGGCGACGGGCGGAGCGGCCGAATAGTGATGAGATGACTAACCGAGTGGCTATGCGCGGAGCTACTGAGTGGTGATGAGGTGACCAACCGAGTGCCGACGCGCGGAGCGGCCGAGTGTTGATGAGGTGACCAACCAAGTGGCGACGCGCGGAGCGGCCGAGTGGTGATAAGGTGACCAACCAAGTGGCGACGCGCGGAGCGGCCGAGTGGTGATGAGGTGACCAACCAAGTGGCGACGTGTGGGGGCGGCCGAGTGGTGATGAGGTGATCAACCGAGTGGCAATGCGCGGAGCGGCCGAGTGGTGATGAGGTGACCAACTGAGTGCCGACACGCGGAGCGGCCGAGTGGTGATGAGGTGACCAACCGAGGGGCCACACACGGGGTGGCCGAGTGGTGATGAGGTGACCAACCAAATGGCGACGCGCCGTGCGGCTGACTGGTGATGAGGTGGCCAAGCGAGTGGTGACGCACGGAGAGGCCGAGTGGTGATGAGGTGACCAACCAAATGTGACTCTTGGGACGGCCGAGTGGTGATGAGGTGACCAACCGAGTGGTGACGCGCGGGGCAGCCGAGTGGTGATGAGGTGACGATCCGAGTGCCGACACGCCGGGCGGCCGAGTGGTGATGAGGTAACCAACCGAGTGGCGACGCGCGGATCTGCCGAGTGGTGATGATGTGACCAACCGAGAGGCGACTCACGGGATGGCCGAGTGGTGATGAGGTGACCAACCAAGTGACGACGCGCATAGCTGCCGAATGGTTATGAGGTGACCAACCGAGTGGCGACGCGCGGTGCGGCCGAATGGTGATGAGCTGACCAACCGAGTGGCGATGCGTGGAGCGTCCGAGTGGTGATGAGGTACGGAGCGGTCAAGTGGAGATGAGGTGACCAACCAAGTGGCGATGCGCGGAGCGGCCGAGTGATGATGAGGTGACCAACCGAGTGGTGACGCTTGGGGCGGCCGTGTGGCGATGAGTTGATCAACCGAGTGGCAACGCGCGGAGCGGCCGAGTGGTGATGAGGTGACCAACCGAGAGGCGACGTGTGGGGCGGTCGAATGGTGATGAGGTGACCAATCAAGTAGTGACACGCAGAGCGGTCGAAAGGATATGAGGTGACCAACCGAGTGGCGACGCCCGGAGCGGCCGAATGGCGATAAGGTAACCAACCGAGTGGCATGCGCGGAGCGGCCGAGTGGTGATGAAGTCACCAACCAAGTGGCGACTTGCGGAGCGGCCGAGTGGTGATGAGGTGACCAACCAAGTGGCGACGCGCGGAGCGGCGAGTGGTAATGAGGAGACCAACCGAGTGGCGACGCACGGGGCGGTCGAGAGGTGATGAGGTGATCAACCGAGTGGCGACGCGCGGAGCGGCCGGGTGGTGATGAGGTGACCAACCGAGTTGCGACGCGCAGAGCGGCCGGGTGGTGATGAGGTGACCAACCAAGTGGTGACGTGCGGAGCGGCCGAGTGGTGATGAGGTGACGATCCTAGTGCCGACGCGCGGGGCGGCCGAGTGGTGATGAGGTGACCAACCGAGGCGACGCGCGGGGCGACCGAGTGGTGATGAGGTGACCAACCAAGTGGCGACGCGCGGAGCAGCCAAATGGTTATGAGGTGACCAACCGAGTGGCGACGGGCGGAGCGGCCGAATAGTGATGAGATGACTAACCGAGTGGCTATGCGCGGAGCTTCTGAGTGGTGATGAGGTGACCAACCGAGTGCCGACGCGCGGAGCGGCCGAGTGTTGATGAGGTGACCAACCAAGTGGCGACGCGCGGAGCGGCCGAGTGGTGATAAGGTGACCAACCAAGTGGCGACGCGCGGAGCGGCCGAGTGTTGATGAGGTGACCAACCAAGTGGCGACGTGTGGGGGCGGCCGAGTGGTGATGAGGTGATCAACCGAGTGGCAATGCGCGGAGCGGCCGAGTGGTGATGAGGTGACCAACTGAGTGGCGACACGCGGAGCGGCCGAGTGGTGATGAGGTGACCAACCGAGGGGCCACACACGGGGTGGCCGAGTGGTGATGAGGTGACCAACCAAATGGCGACGCGCCGTGCGGCTGACTGGTGATGAGGTGGCCAAGCGAGTGGTGACGCACGGAGAGGCCGAGTGGTGATGAGGTGACCAACCAAATGTGACTCTTGGGACGGCCGAGTGGTGATGAGGTGACCAACCGAGTGGTGACGCGCGGGGCAGCCGAGTGGTGATGAGGTGACGATCCGAGTGCCGACACGCCGGGCGGCCGAGTGGTGATGAGGTAACCAACCGAGTGGCGACGCGCGGATCTGCCGAGTGGTGATGAGGTGACGAACCGAGAGGCGACTCACGGGATGGCCGAGTGGTGATGAGGTGACCAACCAAGTGACGACGCGCATAGCTGCCGAATGGTTATGAGGTGACCAACCGAGTGGCGACGCGCGGTGCGGCCGAATGGTGATTAGCTGACCAACCGAGTGGCGATGCGCGGAGCGTCCGAGTGGTGATGAGGTACGGAGCGGTCAAGTGGAGATGAGGTGACCAACCAATTGGCGATGCGCGGAGCGGCCGAGTGATGATGAGGTGACCAACCGAGTGGTGACGCTTGGGGCGGCCGTGTGGCGATGAGTTGATCAACCGAGTGGCAACGCGCGGAGCGGCCGAGTGGTGATGAGGTGACCAACCGAGAGGCGACGTGTGGGGCGGTCGAATGGTGATGAGGTGACCAATCAAGTAGTGACGCACAGAGCGGTCGAAAGGATATGAGGTGACCAACCGAGTGGCGATGCCCGGAGCGGCCGAATGGCGATAAGGTAACCAACCGAGTGGCATGCGCGGAGCGGCCGAGTGGTGATGAGGTCACCAACCAAGTGGCGACGCGCGGAGCGGCCGAGTGGTGATGAGGTGACCAACCAAGTGGCGACGCGCGGAGCGGCGAGTGGTAATGAGGAGACCAACCGAGTGGCGACGCACGGGGCGGTCGAGAGGTGATGAGGTGATCAACCGAGTGGCGACGCGCAGAGCGGCCGGGTGGTGATGAGGTGACCAACCGAGTTGCGACGCGCAGAGCGGCCGGGTGGTGATGAGGTGACCAACCAAGTGGTGACGTGCGGAGCGGCCAAGTGGTGATGAGGTGACGATCCTAGTGCCGACGCGCGGGGCGGCCGAGTGGTGATGAGGTGACCAACCGAGGCGACGCGTGGGGCGACCGAGTGGTGATGAGGTGACCAACCAAGTGGCGACGCGCGGAGCAGCCGAATGGTTATGAGGTGACCAACCGAGTGGCAACGGGCGGAGCGGCAGAATAGTGATGAGATGACTAACCGAGTGGCTATGCGCGGAGCTTCTGAGTGGTGATGAGGTGACCAACCGAGTGCCGACGCGCGGAGCGGCCGAGTGTTGATGAGGTGACCAACCAAGTGGCGACGCGCGGAGCGGCCGAGTGGTGATAAGGTGACCAACCAAGTGGCTACGCGCGGAGCGGCCGAGTGGTGATGAGGTGACCAACCAAGTGGCGACGTGTGGGGGCGGCCGAGTGGTGATGAGGTGATCAACCGAGTGGCAATGCGCGGAGCGGCCGAGTGGTGATGAGGTGACCAACTGAGTGGCGACACGCGGAGCGGCCGAGTGGTGATGAGGTGACCAACCGAGGGGCCACACACGGGGTGGCCGAGTGGTGATGAGGTGACCAACCAAATGGCGACGCGCCGTGCGGCTGACTGGTGATGAGGTGGCCAAGCGAGTGGTGACGCACGGAGAGGCCGAGTGGTGATGAGGTGACCAACCAAATGTGACTCTTGGGATGGCCGAGTGGTGATGAGGTGACCAACCAAGTGACGACGCGCGGATCTGCCGAGTGGTGATGAGGTGACCAACCGAGAGGCGACTCACGGGATGGCCGAGTGGTGATGAGGTGACCAACCAAGTGACGACGCGCATAGCTGCCGAATGGTTATGAGGTGACCAACCGAGTGGCGACGCGCGGTGCGGCCGAATGGTGATGAGCTGACCAACCGAGTGGCGATGCGCGGAGCGTCCGAGTGGTGATGAGGTACGGAGCGGTCAAGTGGAGATGAGGTGACCAACCAAGTGGCGATGCGCGGAGCGGCCGAGTGATGATGAGGTGACTAACCGAGTGGTGACGCTTGGGGCGGCCGTGTGGCGATGAGTTGATCAACCGAGTGGCAACGCGCGGAGCGGCCGAGTGGTGATGAGGTGACCAACCGAGAGGCGACGTGTGGGGCGGTCGAATGGTGATGAGGTGACCAATCAAGTAGTGACGCACAGAGCGGTCGAAAGGATATGAGGTGACCAACCGAGTGGCGATGCCCGGAGCGGCCGAATGGCGATAAGGTGACCAACCGAGTGGCACGCGCGGAGCGGCCGAGTGGTGATGAGGTGACCGACCAAGTGGCGACGCGCGGAGCGGCCGAGTGGTGATGAGGTGACCAACCAAGTGGCGACGCGCGGAGCGGTGAGTGGTGATGACGAGACCAACCGAGTGGCGACGCACGGGGCGGTCGAGAGGTGATGAGGTGATCAACCAAGTGGCGACGCGCATAGCGGCCGGGTGGTGATGAGGTGACCAACCGAGTGGCGACGTGCGGAGCGGCCGGGTGGTGATGAGGTGACCAACCAAGTGGTGACGCGCGGATCTGCCGAGTGGTGATGAGGTGACCAACCGAGGCGACGCGCGGGGCGGCCGAGTGGTGATGAGGTGACCAACCAAGTGGCGACGCGTGGAGCAGCCGAATGGTTATGAGGTGACCAACCGAGTGGCGACGCGCGGAGCGGCCGAATGGTGATGAGATGACCAACCGAGTGGCTATGCGCGGAGCTTCTGAGTGGTGATGAGGTGACCAACCGATTGCCGACGCGCGGAGCGGCCGAGTGTTGATGAGGTGACCAACCAAGTGGCGACGCGCGGAGCGGCCGAGTGGTGATAAGGTGACCAACCAAGTGGCGATGCGCGGAGCGGCCGAGTGGTGATGAGGTGACCAACCAAGTGGCGACGCGTGGGGGCGGCCGAGTGGTGATGAGGTGATCAACCGAGTGGCGACGCGCGGAGTGGCCTAGTGGTGATGAGGTGACCAACCGAGAGGCGACATGCGGGGCGGCCGAATGGTGATGAGGTGACCAATCAAGTAGCGACGCGCGGAGTAGCCGAATGGTTATGAGGTGACCAACCGAGTGGCGACGCCCCCGAGTGGGGACGCGCGGAGAGGCCCAGTGGTGATGAGGTGACCAACCAAGTGGCGTAGCGCGGAGCGGCTAGGTGATGATGAGGTGACCAACGAAGTGGCGACGCGTGGAGCGGCCGAGTGGTGATGAGGTGACCAACCGAGTGGCGACGCACGGGGTGGCCCAGAAGTGATGAGGTGATCAACCGAGTGGCGACGCGCGGAACGGTCGAGTGGTGATGAGGTGATCAACCAAGAGACGACGCGCGGGACGGCCGAATGCTAATGAGGTGACCAATCAAGTGGCGACTCGCGGAGCGGCCGAATGGTTACGAGGTGACCAACCGAGTGGCGACGCCCGGAGCGGGCGAGTGGTGATGAGGTGACCAACCAAGTGGCGACGCGCGGAGTGGCCGAGTGGTGATGAGGTGACCAACCGAGTGGCGACGCGCGGAGCGGCCGGGTGGTGATGAGGTGACCAACCGAGTTGCGACGCGCAG
The DNA here is from genome assembly GCA_034509565.1 of Triticum monococcum. Lineage (NCBI taxonomy): Eukaryota > Viridiplantae > Streptophyta > Magnoliopsida > Poales > Poaceae > Triticum > Triticum monococcum. The sequence goes on from CM067843.1 coordinate 249,247,170, forward strand.
AGCGGCCGGGTGGTGATGAGGTGACCAACCAAGTGGTGACGTGCGGACCGGCCGAGTGGTGATGAGGTGACGATCCTAGTGCCGACGCGCGGGGCGGCCGAGTGGTGATGAGGTGACCAACCGAGGCGACGCGCGGGGCGACCGAGTGGTGATGAGGTGACCAACCAAGTGGCGACGCGCGGAGCAGCCGAATGGTTATGAGGTGACCAACCGAGTGGCGACGCGCGGAGCGGCCGAATAGTGATGAGATAACTAACCGAGTGGCTATGCGCGGAGCTTCTGAGTGGTGATGAGGTGACCAACCGAATGCCGACGCGCGGAGCGGCCGAGTGTTGATGAGGTGACCAACCGAGGGGCCACACACGGGGTGGCCGAGTGGTGATGAGGTGACCAACCAAATGGCGACGCGCCGTGCGGCTGACTGGTGATGAGGTGGCCAAGCGAGTGGTGACGCACGGAGAGGCCGAGTGGTGATGAGGTGACCAACCAAATGTGACTCTTGGGACGGCCGAGTGGTGATGAGGTGACCAACCGAGTGCCGACACGCCGGGCGGCCGAGTGGTGATGAGGTGACGATCCGAGTGCCGACACGCCCGGCGGCCGAGTGGTGATGAGGTAACCAACCGAGTGGCGACGCGCGGATCTGCCGAGTGGTGATGAGGTGACCAACCGAGAGGCGACTCACGGGATGGCCAAGTGGTGATGAGGTGACCAACCAAGTGACGACGCGCATAGCTGCCGAATGGTTATGAGGTGACCAACCGAGTGGCGACGCGCGGTGCGGCCGAATGGTGATGAGCTGACCAACCGAGTGGCGATGCGCGGAGCGTCCGAGTGGTGATGAGGTACGGAGCGGTCAAGTGGAGATGAGGTGACCAACCAAGTGGCGATGCGCGGAGCGGCCGAGTGATGATGAGGTGACCAACCGAGTGGTGACGCTTGGGGCGGCCGTGTGGCGATGAGTTGATCAACCGAGTGGCAACGCGCGGAGCGGCCGAGTGGTGATGAGGTGACCAACCGAGAGGCGACGTGTGGGGCGGTCGAATGGTGATGAGGTGACCAATCAAGTAGTGACGCACAGAGCGGTCGAAAGGATATGAGGTGACCAACCGAGTGGCGATGCCCGGAGCGGCCGAATGGCGATGAGGTGACCAACCGAGTGGCACGCGCGGAGCGGCCGAGTGGTGATGAGGTGACCAACCAAGTGGCGACGCGCGGAGCGGCCGAGTGGTGATGAGGTGACCAACCAAGTGGCGACGCGCGGAGCGGTGAGTGGTGATGACGAGACCAACCGAGTGGCGACGCACGGGGCGGTCGAGAGGTGATGAGGTGATCAACCAAGTGGCGACGCGCATAGCGGCCGGGTGGTGATGAGGTGACCAACCGAGTGGCGACGTGCGGAGCGGCCGGGTGGTGATGAGGTGACCAACCAAGTGGTGACGCGCGGATCTGCCGAGTGGTGATGAGGTGACCAACCGAGGCGACGCGCGGGGCGGCCGAGTGGTGATGAGGTGACCAACCAAGTGGCGACGCGTGGAGCAGCCGAATGGTTATGAGGTGACCAACTGAGTGGCGATGCGCGGAGCGGCCGAATGGTGATGAGATGACCAACCGAGTGGCTATGCGCGGAGCTTCTCAGTGGTGATGAGGTGACCAACCGAGTGCCGACGCGCGAAGCGGCCGAGTGTTGATGAGGTGACCAACCAAGTGGCGACGCGCGGAGCGGCCGAGTGGTGATAAGGTGACCAACCGAGTGGCGACGCGCGGAGCGGCCGAGTGGTGATGAGGTGACCAACCAAGTGGCGACGCGTGGGGGCGGCCGAGTGGTGATGAGGTGATCAACCGAGTGGCGACGCGTGGAGTGGCCTAGTGGTGATGAGGTGACCAACCAAGAGGCGACATGCGGCGCGGCCGAATGGTGATGAGGTGACCAATCAAGTAGCGACGCGCGGAGCAGCCGAATGGTTATGAGGGGACCAACCGAGTGGCGACGCCCCCGAGTGGGGACGCGCGGAGAGGCCCAGTGGTCATGAGGTGACCAACCAAGTGGCGATGCGCGGAGCGGCTAGGTGATGATGAGGTGACCAACGAAGTGGCGACGCGTGGAGCGGCCGAGTGGTGATTAGGTGACCAACCGAGTGGCGACGCACGGGGCGGCCCAGAAGTGATGAGGTGATCAACCGAGTGGCGACGCGCGGAACGGTCGAGTGGTGATGAGGTGATCAACCAAGACACGACGCGCGGGACGGCCGAATGGTAATGAGGTGACCAATCAAGTGGCGACTCACGGAGCGGCCGAATGGTTACGAGGTGACCAACCGAGTGGCGACGCCCGGAGCGGCGGAGTGGTGATGATGTGACCAACCAAGTGGCGACGCGTGGAGCGGCCGAGTGGTGATGAGGTGACCAACCGAGTGGCGACGCGCGGAGCCGAGTGGTGATGAGGTGACCAACCGAGTGGGACGCGGGGAGCGGCTGAGTGGTGATGAGATGACCAACCGAGTGGCGACGCGCGGAGCGGCTGAGTGGTGATGAGGTGACCAACCAAGAGGCAACGCGTGGGGCGGCCGGGTGGTGATGAGGTGACCAACGAAGTGGCGATGCGCGGAGAGGCCGAGTGATGATTAGGTGACCAACCAAATGAGACTCTTGAGATGGCCGAGTGGTGATGAGATGACCAACCAAGTGGTGACATGCGAGGCGACTGAGTGGTGATGAGGTGACTATCCGAGTGCTGACGCGCGGGACGACCGAGTGGTGATGAGGTGACCAACCGAGTGGTGACGCGTGGAGCTGTCGAGTGGTGATGAGGTGACCAACCGAGAGTCGACGCGCGGGGCGGCCGAGTGGTGATGGGGTGACCAACCAAGTGACGACGCGCAGAGCGGTCGAATGGTTATGAGGTGAACAACCGAGTGGCAATGCGCGGAGTGGACGAATGGTAATGAGCTAAGCAACCGAGTGGCGACGCGCAGAGCGTCCGAGTGGTGATGAGGTGACCAACCAAGTGGCGACGCGCGGAGCGGCCGAGTGGTGATGAGATGACCAACCGAGTGGCGACGCGCGGGGCAGCTGAGTGGTGAGGAGGTGATCAACCGAGTGATGACGCGTGGAGCGGCCGAGTGGTGATGAGGTGACCAATCAAGTAGCGACGCGCGGAACAGCCGAAAGGTTATGAGATGACCAACCAAGTGGCGACGCCCGGAGTGGCCGAATGGCGTTGAGGTGACTAACCATGTGGCGACGCGCGGAGCGGCCGAGTGGTGATGAGGTGACCAACCGAGTGGCGACGCGCGGAGTGGCCAGGTGGTGATGAGGTGACCAACCCAGTGGCGACGCTCGGAGAGGCCGAGTGGTGATGAGGTGACCAACCGAGTGACGACGCACGGGGCGGCCCAGTGATGATGAGGTGATCAACCGAGTGGCGACATGCGGAGCGGCCGAGTGGTGATTTGGTGATCAACCAAGGGACGACGCGCGGGGCGGTCGAATGGTGATGAGGTGACCAATCAAATGGCGACGCGCGAAGCGGCTGAATGGTTATGAGGTGACCAACCGAGTGGCGACGCCCGGAGTGGCCGAGTGGTGATGAGGTGACCAGCCGAGTGGCGACGCGCGAAGCCGGGTGGTGATGAAGTGACCAGCCGAGTGGCGACGCGTGAAGCCGAGTGGTGATGAGGTGACCAACCGAGTGGCGACGCGCGGAGCGGCCGAGTGGTGATGAGGTGACCAACCGAGTGGCGACGTGCGGAGCGGCCGAGTGGTGATCAGATGACCATCCGAGTGGCGACGCGCGGAGCGGCCGAGTGGTGATGAGGAGACCAACCGAGTGGCGACGCGCGGAGCGGCCGAGTGGTGATGAGGTGACCAACTGAGTGGCGACGCGCGGAGCGGCCGAGTGGTGATGAGGTGACCAACCGAGGGGCCACGCGCAGGGTGGCCGAGTGGTGATGAGGTGACCAACCAAATGGCGACGCGCCATGCGGCTGACTGGTGATGAGGTGGCCAACCGAGTGGTGACGCACGGAGAAGCCGAGTGGTGATGAGGTGACCAACCAAATGTGACTCTTGGGACGGCCGAGTGGTGATGAGCTGACCAACCGAGTGGTGACGCGCGGGGCAGCCGAGTGGTGATGAGGTGGCGATCCGAGTGCCGACACGCCGGGCGACCGAGTGGTGATGAGGTAACCAACCAAGTAGTGACGCGCAGAGCGGTCGAAAGGTTATGAGGTGACCAACCGAGTGGCGACGCCCGGAGCGGCCGAATGGCGATAAGGTGACCAACCGAGTGGCACGCGCGGAGCAGCCGAGTGGTGATGAGGTGACCAACTGAGTGGCGACGCGCGGAGCGGCCGAGTGGTGATGAAGTGACCAACCAAGTGGCGACGCGCGGAGCGGCTGATCGGTGGTGAGATGACCAACCGAGTGGCGACGCGCGGAGCGGCCGAGTGGTGATGAGGTGACCAACCAAGAGGCAATGCGTGGGGCGGCCGGGTGGTGATGAGGTGACCAACGAAGTGGCGATGCGCGGAGAGGCCGAGTGGTGATTAGGTGACCAACCAAATGCGACTCTTGAGACGGCCGAGTGGTGATGAGATGACCAACCAAGTGGTGACGCGCAGGCGGCCGAGTGGTGATGAGGTGACTATCCGAGTGCTGACACGCGGGACGGCCGATTGGTGATGAGGTGACCAACCGAGTGGTGACGGGTGGAGCTGCCGAGTGGTGATGAGGTGACCAACCGAGAGTCGACGCGCGGGGCGGCCGAGTGGTTATGGGGTGACCAAGCAAGTGGTGACGCGCAGAGCGGCCGAATGGTTATGAGGTGAACAACCGAGTGGCGATGCGCGGAGCGGCCGAATGGTGATGACTAAACCAACCGAGTGGCGACGCGTAGAGCGTCCGAGTGGTGATGAGGTACGAAGCGGTCGAGTGGTGATGAGGTGACCAACCAAGTGGCGACGCGCGGAGCGGCCGAGTGGTGATGAGATGACCAACCGAGTGGCGACGCGCGGGGCAGCTAAGTGGTGAGGAGGTGATCACCCGAGTGACGACGCGTGGAGCGGCCGAGTGGTGATGAGGTGACCAATCAAGTAGCGACGCGCGGAACAACCGAAAGGTTATGAGATGACCAACCGAGTGGCGACGCCCGGAGTGGCCGAATGGCGATGAGGTGACTAACCATGTGGCGACGCGCGGAGCGGCCGAGTGGTGATGAGGTGACCAACCGAGTGGCGACGCGCGGAGTGGCCAGGTGGTGATGAGGTGACCAACCCAGTGGCGACGCTCGGAGCGGCCGAGTGGTGATGAGGTGACCAACCGAGTGACGACGCACGGGGCGGCCCAGTGATGATGAGGTGATCAACCGAGTGGCGACGTGCGGAGCGGCCGAGTGGTGATTTGGTGATCAACCAAGTGACGACGCGCGGGGCGGTCGAATGGTGATGAGGTGACCAATCAAATGGCGACGCGCGAAGCGGCTGAATGGTTATGAGGTGACCAACCGAGTGGCGACGCCCGGAGTGGCCGAGTGGTGATGAGGTGACCAACCAAGTGGCGACACGCGAAGTGGCCGAGTGGTGATGAGGTGACCAGCCGAGTGGCGACGCGCGAAGTCGGGTGGTGATGAGATGACCAACCGAGTGGCGACGCGCGGGGCAGCTGAGTGGTGAGGAGGTGATCAACCGAGTGATGACGCGTGGAGCGGCCGAGTGGTGATGAGGTGACCAATCAAGTAGCGACGCGCGGAACAGCCGAAAGGTTATGAGATGACCAACCAAGTGGCGACGCCCGGAGTGGCCGAATGGCGTTGAGGTGACTAACCATGTGGCGACGCGCGGAGCGGCCGAGTGGTGATGAGGTGACCAACCGAGTGGCGACGCGCGGAGTGGCCAGGTGGTGATGAGGTGACCAACCCAGTGGCGACGCTCGGAGAGGCCGAGTGGTGATGAGGTGACCAACCGAGTGACGACGCACGGGGCGGCCCAGTGATGATGAGGTGATCAACCGAGTGGCGACGTGCGGAGCGGCCGAGTGGTGATTTGGTGATCAACCAAGTGACGACGCGCGGGGCGGTCGAATGGTGATGAGGTGACCAATCAAATGGCGACGCGCGAAGCGGCTGAATGGTTATGAGGTGACCAACCGAGTGGCGACACCCGGAGTGGCCGAGTGGTGATGAGGTGACCAACCAAGTGGCGACACGCGAAGTGGCCGAGTGGTGATGAGGTGACCAGCCGAGTGGCGACGCGCGAAGTCGGGTGGTGATGAAGTGACCAGCCGAGTGGCGACGCGTGAAGCCGAGTGGTGATGAGGTGACCAACCGAGTGGCGACGCGCGGAGCGGCCGAGTGGTGATGAGGTGACCAACCGAGTGGCGACGTGCGGAGCGGCCGAGTGGTGATCAGGTGACCAACCGAGTGGCGACGCGCGGAGCGGCCGAGTGGTGATGAGGTGACCAACCGAGTGGCGACGCGCGGAGCGGCCGAGTGGTGATGAGGTGACCAACTGAGTGGCGACGCGCGGAGCGGCCGAGTGGTGATGAGGAGACCAACCGAGGGGCCACGCGAAGGGTGGTCGAGTGGTGACGAGGTGACCAACCAAATGGCGACGCGCCATGCGGCTGACTGGTGATGAGGTGGCCAACCGAGTGGTGACGCACGGAGAGGCCGAGTGGTGATGAGGTGACCAACCAAATGTGACTCTTGGGACGGCCGAGTGGTGATGAGGTGACCAACCAAGTGGCGACGCGCGGAGCGGCCGAGTGGTGATGAGATGACCAACCGAGTGGCGACGCGCGGGGCAGCCGAGTGGTGAGGAGGTGATCAACCGAGTGACGACGCGTGGAGCGGCCGAGTGGTGATGAGGTGACCAGCCGAGAGGCGACATGCGAGGCGCCCGAATGGTGATGAGGTGACCAATCAAGTAGCGACGCGCGGAGCAGCCGAAAGGTTATGAGATGACCAACCGAGTGGCGACGCCCGGAGTGGCCGAATGGCGATGAGGTGACTAACCATGTGGCGACGCGCGGAGCGGCCGAGTGGTGATGAGGTGACCAACCAAGTGGCGACGCGCGGAGTGGCCTGGTGGTGATGAGGTGACCAACCCAGTGGCGACGCTCGGAGCGGCCGAGTGGTGATGAGGTGACCAACCGAGTGATGACGCACGAGGCGGCCCAGTGATGATGAGGTGATCAACCGAGTGGCGATGTGCGGAGCGGCCGAGTGGTGATGAGGTGATCAACCAAGAGACGACGCGCGGGGCGGTCGAATGGTGATGAGGTGACCAATCAAATGGCGACGCGCGAAGCGGCTGAATGGTTATGAGGTGACCAACCGAGTGGCGATGCCCGGAGTGGCCGAGTGGTGATGAGGTGACCAACCAAGTGGCGACACGCGGAGTGGCCGAGTGGTGATGAGGAGACCAGCCGAGTGGCGACGCGCGAAGCCGAGTGGCGACGCGCGAAGCCGAGTGGTGATGAAGTGACCAGCCGAGTGGCGACGCGCGAAGCCGAGTGGTGATGAGGTGACCAACCGAGTGGCGACGCGCGGAGCGGCCGAGTGGTGATGAGGTGACCAACCGAGTGGCGACGCGCGGAGCGGCCGAGTGGTGATGAGGTGACCAACCGAGTGGCGACATGCGGAGCGGCCGAGTGGTGATGAGGTGACCAACCGAGGGGCCACGCGCGGGGTGGCCGAGTGGTGATGAGGTGACCAACCAAATGGCGACGCGCCGTGCGGCTGACTGGTGATGAGGTGGCCAACCGATTGGTGACTCACGGAGAGGCCGAGTGGTGATGAGGTGACCAACCGAGGGGCCACGCGCGGGGTGGCTAAGTGGTGATGAGGTGACCAACCAAATGGCGACGCGCCATGCGGCTGACTGGTGATGAGGTGGCCAACCGAGTGGTGACGCACGAAGAGGCCGAGTGGTGATGAGGTGACCAACCAAATGTGACTCTTGGGACGGCCGAGTGGTGATGAGGTGACCAACCGAGTGGTGACGCGCGGGGCAGCCGAGTGGTGATAAGGTGATGATCCGAGTGCCGACACGCCGGGCGGCCGAGTGGTGATGAGGTAACCAACCGAGTGGCGACGCGCGGATCTGCTGAGTGGTGATGAGGTGACCAACCGAGAGGCGACGCACGGGATGGCCGAGTGGTGATGAGGTGACCAACCAAGTGACGACGCGCAGAGCTGCCGAATGGTTATGAGGTGACCAACCGAGTGGCGACGCGTGGTGTGGCCGAATGGTGATGAGCTGACCAACCGAGTGGCGATGCGCGGAGCGTCCGAGTGGTGATGAGGTACGGAGCGGTCAAGTGGTGATGAGGTGACCAACCAAATGGCGATGCGCGGAGCGGCCGAGTGATGATGAGGTGACCAACCGAGTGGCGACGCTTGGGGCGGCCGTGTGGCGATGAGTTGATCAACCGAGTGGCGACGCGCGAAGCGGCCGAGTGGTGATGAGGTGACCAACCGAGAGGCGACGTGTGGGGCGGTCGAATGGTGATGAGGTGACCAATCAAGTAGTGACGCGGAGAACGGTCGAAAGGTTATGAGGTGACCAATCGAGTGGCGACGCCCCGAGCGGCCGAATGGCGATAAGGTGACCAACCGAGTGGCACGCGCGGAGCGGCCGAGTGGTGATGAGGTGACCAACCGAGTGGCGACGCGCGGAGCGGCCGAGTGGTGATGAGGTGACCAACCAAGTGGCGACGCGCGGAGCGGCTGATCGGTGATGAGATGACCAACCGAGTGGCGACGCGCGGAGCGGCCGAGAGGTGATGAGGTGACCAACCAAGAGGCAACGCGTGGGGCGGCCGGTTGGTGATGAGGTGACCAACGAAGTGGCGATGCGCGGAGAGGCCGAGTGGTGATTAGGTGACCAACGAAATGTGACTCTTGAGACGGCCGAGTGGTGGTGAGATGACCAACCAAGTGGTGACGCGCAGGGCGGCCGAGTGGTGATGAGGTGACTATCCGAGTGCTGACGCGCGGGACGGCCGAGTGGTGATGAGATGACCAACCGAGTGGTGACGCGTGGAGCTGCCGAGTGGTGATGAGGTGACCAACCGAGAGTCGACGCGCGGGGCGGCCGAGTGGTTATGGGGTGACCAACCAAGTGGGGACGCGCAGAGCGGCCGAATGGTTATGAGGTGAACAGCTGAGTGGCCATGCGCGGAGCGGCCGAATGGTGATGAGCTAACCAACCGAGTTTGCGACGCGCAGAGCGTACGAGTGGTGATGAGGTACGAAGCGGTCGAGTGGTGATGACGTGACCAACCAAGTGGCGACGCGCGGAGCGGCCGAGTGGTGATCAGGTGACCAACCAAGTGACGACGCATGGAGCAGCCGAATGGTTATGAGTGGCGACGTCGGAGCGGCCGAATGGTGATGAGGTGACCAACCGAGTGGCCACGCGCGAAGCATCCGAGTGGTGATGAGGCGACCAACCGAGTGGCGACGTCGGAGCAGCCAAGTGGTGATGAGGTGACCAACCAAGAGGCAACGCGTGGGGCGGCCGGGTGGTGATGAGGTGACCAACGAAGTGGCGATTCGTGAAGAGGCCGAGTGGTGATTAGGTGACAAAGCAAATGCGACTCTTGAGACAGCCGAGTGGTGATGAGATGACCAATCAAGTGGTGATGCGTGGGGCGGCCGTGTGGTGATGAGGTGACCAACCGAGTGGCGACGCGCGGGGCAGCCGAGTGGTGAGGAGGTGATCAACCGAGTGACGACGCGTGTAGCGGCCGAGTGGTGATGAGGTGACCAACCGAGAGGCGACATGCGGGGCGGCCGAATGGTGATGAGGTGACCAATCAAGTAGCGACGCGCGGAGCAGCCGAAAGGTTATGAGATAACCAACCGAGTGGCGACGACCGGATGGCCGAATGGCGATGAGGTGACTAACCATGTGGCGACGCGCGGAGCGGCCGAGTGGTGATGAGGTGACCAACCAAGTGGCGACGCGCGGAGTGGCCTGGTGGTGATGAGGTGACCAACCCAGTGGCGACGCTCGGAGCGGCCGAGTGGTGATGAGGTGACCAACCGAGTGGCGATGTGTGGAGCGGCCGAGTGGTGATGAGGTGATCAAACAAGAGACGACGCGCGGGGCGTTCGAATGGTGATGAGGTGACCAATCAAGTGGCGACGCGCGAAGCGGCTGAATGGTTATGAGGTGACCAACCGAGTGGCGATGCCCGGAGTGGCCGAGTGGTGATGAGGTGACCAACCACGTGGCGACACGCGGAGTGGCCGAGTGGTGATGAGGTGACCAGCCGAGTGGCGACGCGCGAAGCCGAGTGGTGATGAAGTGACCAGCCGAGTGGCGACGCGCGAAGCCGAGTGGTGATGAGGTGACCAACCGAGTGGCGACGCGCGGAGCGGCCGAGTGGTGATGAGGTGACCAACCGAGTGGCGACGCGCGGAGCGGCCGAGTGGTGATGAGGTGACCAACCGAGTGGCGACATGCGGAGCGGCCGAGTGGTGATGAGGTGACCAACCAAGGGGCCACGCGCGGAGTGGCCGAGTGGTGATGAGGTGACCAACCAAATGGCGACGCGCCGTGCGGCTGACTGGTGATGAGGTGGCCAACCGATTGGTGACTCACGGAGAGGCCGAGTGGTGATGAGGTGACCAACCGAGGGGCCACGCGCGGGGTGGCTAAGTGGTGATGAGGTGATCAACCAAATGCTGACGCGCCATGCGGCTGACTGGTGATGAGGTGGCCAACCGAGTGGTGACGCACGAAGAGGCCGAGTGGTGATGAGGTGACCAACCAAATGTGACTCTTGGGACGGCCGAGTGGTGATGAGGTGACCAACCGAGCGGTGACGCGCGGGGCAGCCGAATGGTGATGAGGTGACGATCCGAGTGCCGACACGCCGGGCGGCCGAGTGGTGATGAGGTAACCAACCGAGTGGCGACGCGCGGATCTGCTGAGTGGTGATGAGGTGACCAACCGAGAGGCGACGCACGGGATGGCCGAGTGGTGATGAGGTGACCAACCAAGTGACGACGCGCAGAGCTGCCGAATGGTTATGAGGTGACCAACCGAGTGGCGACGCGTGGTGTGGCCGAATGGTGATGAGCTGACCAACCGAGTGGCGATGCGCGGAGCGTCCGAGTGGTGATGAGGTACGGAGCGGTCAAGTGGTGATGAGGTGACCAACCAAATGGCGATGCGCGGAGCGGCCGAGTGATGATGAGGTGACCAACCGAGTGGCGACGCTTGGGGCGGCCGTGTGGCGATGAGTTGATCAACCGAGTGGCGACGCGCGAAGCGGCCGAGTGGTGATGAGGTGACCAACCGAGAGGCGACGTGTGGGGCGGTCGAATGGTGATGAGGTGACCAATCAAGTAGTGACGCGGAGAACGGTCGAAAGGTTATGAGGTGACCAATCGAGTGGCGACGCCCCGAGCGGCCGAATGGCGATAAGGTGACCAACCGAGTGGCACGCGCGGAGCGGCCGAGTGGTGATGAGGTGACCAACCGAGTGGCGACGCGCGGAGCGGCCGAGTGGTGATGAGGTGACCAACCAAGTGGCGACGCGCGGAGCGGCTGATCGGTGATGAGATGACCAACCGAGTGGCGACGCGCGGAGCGGCCGAGAGGTGATGAGGTGACCAACCAAGAGGCAACGCGTGGGGCGGCCGGTTGGTGATGAGGTGACCAACGAAGTGGCGATGCGCGGAGAGGCCGAGTGGTGATTAGGTGACCAACGAAATGTGACTCTTGAGACGGCCGAGTGGTGGTGAGATGACCAACCAAGTGGTGACGCGCAGGGCGGCCGAGTGGTGATGAGGTGACTATCCGAGTGCTGACGCGCGGGACGGCCGAGTGGTGATGAGATGACCAACCGAGTGGTGACGCGTGGAGCTGCCGAGTGGTGATGAGGTGACCAACCGAGAGTCGACGCGCGGGGCGGCCGAGTGGTTATGGGGTGACCAACCAAGTGGGGACGCGCAGAGCGGCCGAATGGTTATGAGGTGAACAGCTGAGTGGCCATGCGCGGAGCGGCCGAATGGTGATGAGCTAACCAACCGAGTTTGCGACGCGCAGAGCGTACGAGTGGTGATGAGGTACGAAGCGGTCGAGTGGTGATGACGTGACCAACCAAGTGGCGACGCGCGGAGCGGCCGAGTGGTGATCAGGTGACCAACCAAGTGACGACGCATGGAGCAGCCGAATGGTTATGAGTGGCGACGTCGGAGCGGCCGAATGGTGATGAGGTGACCAACCGAGTGGCCACGCGCGAAGCATCCGAGTGGTGATGAGGCGACCAACCGAGTGGCGACGTCGGAGCAGCCAAGTGGTGATGAGGTGACCAACCAAGAGGCAACGCGTGGGGCGGCCGGGTGGTGATGAGGTGACCAACGAAGTGGCGATTCGTGAAGAGGCCGAGTGGTGATTAGGTGACAAAGCAAATGCGACTCTTGAGACAGCCGAGTGGTGATGAGATGACCAATCAAGTGGTGATGCGTGGGGCGGCCGTGTGGTGATGAGGTGACCAACCGAGTGGCGACGCGCGGGGCAGCCGAGTGGTGAGGAGGTGATCAACCGAGTGACGACGCGTGTAGCGGCCGAGTGGTGATGAGGTGACCAACCGAGAGGCGACATGCGGGGCGGCCGAATGGTGATGAGGTGACCAATCAAGTAGCGACGCGCGGAGCAGCCGAAAGGTTATGAGATAACCAACCGAGTGGCGACGACCGGATGGCCGAATGGCGATGAGGTGACTAACCATGTGGCGACGCGCGGAGCGGCCGAGTGGTGATGAGGTGACCAACCAAGTGGCGACGCGCGGAGTGGCCTGGTGGTGATGAGGTGACCAACCCAGTGGCGACGCTCGGAGCGGCCGAGTGGTGATGAGGTGACCAACCGAGTGGCGATGTGTGGAGCGGCCGAGTGGTGATGAGGTGATCAAACAAGAGACGACGCGCGGGGCGTTCGAATGGTGATGAGGTGACCAATCAAGTGGCGACGCGCGAAGCGGCTGAATGGTTATGAGGTGACCAACCGAGTGGCGATGCCCGGAGTGGCCGAGTGGTGATGAGGTGACCAACCACGTGGCGACACGCGGAGTGGCCGAGTGGTGATGAGGTGACCAGCCGAGTGGCGACGCGCGAAGCCGAGTGGTGATGAAGTGACCAGCCGAGTGGCGACGCGCGAAGCCGAGTGGTGATGAGGTGACCAACCGAGTGGCGACGCGCGGAGCGGCCGAGTGGTGATGAGGTGACCAACCGAGTGGCGACGCGCGGAGCGGCCGAGTGGTGATGAGGTGACCAACCGAGTGGCGACATGCGGAGCGGCCGAGTGGTGATGAGGTGACCAACCAAGGGGCCACGCGCGGAGTGGCCGAGTGGTGATGAGGTGACCAACCAAATGGCGACGCGCCGTGCGGCTGACTGGTGATGAGGTGGCCAACCGATTGGTGACTCACGGAGAGGCCGAGTGGTGATGAGGTGACCAACCGAGGGGCCACGCGCGGGGTGGCTAAGTGGTGATGAGGTGATCAACCAAATGCTGACGCGCCATGCGGCTGACTGGTGATGAGGTGGCCAACCGAGTGGTGACGCACGAAGAGGCCGAGTGGTGATGAGGTGACCAACCAAATGTGACTCTTGGGACGGCCGAGTGGTGATGAGGTGACCAACCGAGCGGTGACGCGCGGGGCAGCCGAATGGTGATGAGGTGACGATCCGAGTGCCGACACGCCGGGCGGCCGAGTGGTGATGAGGTAACCAACCGAGTGGCGACGCGCGGATCTGCTGAGTGGTGATGAGGTGACCAACCGAGAGGCGACGCACGGGACGGCCGAGTGGTGATGAGGTGACCAACCAAGTGACGACGCGCAGAGCTGCCGAATGGTTATGAGGTGACCAACCGAGTGGCGACGCGTGGTGTGGCCAAATGGTGATGAGCTGACCAACCGAGTGGCGATGCGCGGAGCGTCCGAGTGGTGATGAGGTACGGAGCGGTCAAGTGGTGATGAGGTGACCAACCAAGTGGCGATGCGCGGAGCGGCCGAGTGATGATGAGGTGACCAACCGAGTGGCGACGCTTGGGGCGGCCGTGTGGCGATGAGTTGATCAACCGAGTGGCGACGCGCGAAGCGGCCGAGTGGTGATGAGGTGACCAGCCGAGAGGCGACGTGTGGGGCGGTCGAATGGTGATGAGGTGACCAATCAAGTAGTGACGCGCAGAACGGTCGAAAGGTTATGAGGTGACCAACCGAGTGGCGATGCCCCGAGCGGCCGAATGGCGATAAGGTGACCAACCGGGTGGCACGGGCGGAGCGGCCGAGTGGTGATGAGGTGACCAACCGAGTGGCGACGCGCGGAGCGGCCGAGTGGTGATGAGGTGACCAACCAAGTGGCGACGCGCGGAGCGGCTGATCGGTGATGAGATGACCAACCGAGTGGCGACGCGCGGAGCGGCCGAGAGGTGATGAGGTGACCAACCAAGAGGCAACGCGTGGGGCGGCCGGTTGGTGATGAGGTGACCAACGAAGTGGCGATGCGCGGAGAGGCCGAGTGGTGATTAGGTGACCAACGAAATGCGACTCTTGAGACGGCCGAGTGGTGATGAGATGACCAACCAAGTGGTGACGCGCAGGGCGGCCGAGTGGTGATGAGGTGACTATCCGAGTGCTGACGCGCGGGACGGCCGAGTGGTGATGAGGTGACCAACCGAGTGGTGACGCGTGGAGCTGCCGAGTGGTGATGAGGTGACCAACCGAGAGTCGACGCGCGGGTCGGCCGAGTGGTTATGGGGTGACGAACCAAGTGGGGACGCGCAGAGCGGCCGAATGGTTATGAGGTGAACAGCCAAGTGGCCATGCGCGGAGCGGCCGAATGGTGATGAGCTAACCAACCGAGTGGCGACGCGCAGAGCATACGAGTGGTGATGAGGTACGAAGCGGTCGAGTGGTGATGACGTGACCAACCAAGTGGCGACGCGCGGAGCGGCCGAGTGGTGATCAGGTGACCAACCAAGTGACGACGCATGGAGCAGCCGAATGGTTATGAGTGGCGACGTCGGAGCGGCCGAATGGTGATGAGGTGACCAGCCGAGTGGCTACGCGCGAAGCATCCGAGTGGTGATGAGGCGACCAACCGAGTGGCGACGTCGGAGCAGCCAAGTGGTGATGAGGTGACCAACCAAGAGGCAACGCGTGGGGCGGCCGGGTGGTGATGAGGTGACCAACGAAGTGGCGATTCGTGAAGAGGCCGAGTGGTGATTAGGTGACAAAGCAAATGCGACTCTTGAGACAGCCGAGTGGTGATGAGATGACCAATCAAGTGGTGATGCGTGGGTCGGCCGTGTGGTGATGAGGTGACCAACCGAGTGGCGACGCGCGGGGCAGCCGAGTTGTGAGGAGGTGATCAACCGAGTGACGACGCGTGGGGCGGCCGAGTGGTGATGAGGTGACCAACCGAGAGGCGACATGCAGGGCGGCCGAATGGTGATGAGGTGACCAATCAAGTAGCGACGCGCGGAGCAGCCGAAAGGTTATGAGATGACCAACCGAGTGGCGACGCCCGGATGGCCGAATGGCGATGAGGTGACTAACCATGTGGCGACGCGCGGAGCGGCCGAGTGGTGATGAGGTGACCAACCAAGAGGCGACGCGCGGACTGGCCTGGTGGTGATGAGGTGACCAACCCAGTGGCGACGCTCGGAGCGGCCGAGTGGTGATTAGGTGACCAACCGAGTGACGACGCACGAGGCGGCCCAGTGATGATGAGGTGATCAACCGAGTGGCGACGTGCGGAGCGGCTGAGTGGTGATGAGGTGATCAATCAAGAGACGACGCGCGGGGCAGTCGAATGGTGATGAGGTGACCAATCAAATGGCGACGCGCGAAGCGGCTGAATGGTTATGAGGTGACCAACCGAGTGGCGATGCCCGGAGTGGCCGAGTGGTGATGAGGTGACCAACCAAGTGGCGACACGCGGAGTGGTCGAGTGGTGATGAGGTGACCAACCAAGTGACGACGCGCAGAGCTGCCGAATGGTTATGAGGTGACCAACCGAGTGGCGACGCGTGGTGTGGCCGAATGGTGATGAGCTGACCAACCGAGTGCCGATGCGCGGAGCGTCCGAGTGGTGATGAGGTACGGAGCGGTCAAGTGGTGATGAGGTGACCAACCAAGTGGCGATGCGCGAAGCGGCCGAGTGATGATGAGGTGACCAACCGAGTGGCGACGCTTGGGGCGGCCGTGTGGTGATGAGTTGATCAACCGAGTGGCGACGCGCGAAGCGGCCGAGTGGTGATGAGGTGACCAACCGAGAGGCGACGTGTGGGGCGGTCGAATGGTGATGAGGTGACCAATCAAGTAGTGACGCGCAGAACGGTCGAAAGGTTATGAGATGACCAACCGAGTGGCGACGCCCGGAGTGGCCGAATGGCGATGAGGTGACTAACCATGTGGCGACGCGCGGAGCGGCCGAGTGGTGATGAGGTGACCAACCAAGTGGCGACGCGCGGAGTGGCCTGGTGGTGATGAGGTGACCAACCCAGTGGCGACGCTCGGAGCGGCCGAGTGGTGATGAGGTGACCAACCGAGTGACGACGCACGAGGCGGCCCAGTGATGATGAGGTGATCAACCGAGTGGCGACGTGCGGAGCGGCCGAGTGGTGATGAGGTGATCAACCAAGAGACGACGCGCGGGGCGGTCGAATGGTGATGAGGTCACCAATCAAATGGCGACGCGCGAAGCGGCTGAATGGTTATGAGGTGACCAACCGAGTGGCGATGCCCGGAGTGGCCGAGTGGTGATGAGGTGACCAACCAAGTGGCGACACACGGAGTGGCCGTGTGGTGATGAGGTGACCAGCCGAGTTGCAACGCGCGAAGCCGAGTGGTGATGAAGTGACCAGCCGAGTGGCGACGCGCGAAGTGGCCGAGTGGTGATGAGGTGACCAGCCGAGTGGCGACGCGCGAAGCCGAGTGGTGATGAAGTGACCAGCCGAGTGGCGACGCGCGAAGCCGAGTGGTGATGAGGTGACCAACCGAGTGGCGACGCGCGGAGCGTCCGAGTGGTGATGAGGTGACCAACCGAGTGGCCACGCGCGGAGCGGCCGAGTGGTGATGAGGTGACCAACCGAGTGGCGGCGCGCGGAGCGGTCGAGTGGTGATGAGGTGACCAACCGAGGGGCCACGCGCGGGGTGGCCGAGTGGTGATGAGGTGACCAACCAAATGGCGACGCGCTGTGCGGCTGACTGGTGATGAGGTGGCCAACCGAGTGGTGACGAACGGAGAGGCCGAGTGGTGATGAGGTGACCAACCAAATGTGACTCTTGGGACGGTCGAGTGGTGATGAGGTCACCAACCGAGTGGTGATGCGCGGGGCAGCCGAGTGGTGATGAGGTGACGATCCGAGTGCCGACACGCCGGGAGGCCGAGTGGTGATGAGGTAACCAACCGAGTGGCGACGCGCGGATCTGCCGAGTGGTGATGAGGTGACCAACCGAGAGGTGACGCACGGGACGGCCGAGTGGTGATGTGGTGACCAACCAAGTGACGACGCACAGAGATGCCGGATAGTTATGAGGTGACTAACCGAGTGGTGACGCGCGGTGTGCGGTGCGGCCGAATGGTGATGAGCTGATCAACCGAGTGGCGATGCGCGGAGCGTCCGAGTGGTGATGAGGTATGGAGCGGTCAAGTGGTGATGAGGTGACCAACCAAGTGGCGAGGCGCGGAGCGGCCGAGTGATGATGAGGTGACCAACCGAGTGGCGACGCTTGGGGCGGCCATGTGGCGATGAGTTGATCAAATGAGTGGCGACGTGCGGAGCGGCCGAGTGGTGATGAGGTGACCAACCGAGAGGCGACGTGTGGGGCGGTCGAATGGTGATGAGGTGACCAATCAAGTAGTGACGCGCAGACCGGTCGAAAGGATATGAGGTGACCAACCGAGTGGCGACGCCCGGAGCGGCCGAATGGCGATAAGGTGACCAACCGAGTGGCACGCGCGGAGCGGCCATGTGGTGATGAGGTGACCAACCGAGTGGCGACGCGTGGAGCGGCCGAGTGGTGATGAGGTGACCAACCAAGTGGCGACGCGCGGAACGGCTGATCAGTGATGAGATGACCAACCGAGTGGCGACGCGCGGAGCAGCCGAGTGGTGATGAGGTGACCAACCAAGAGGCAACGTGTGGGGCGGCCGGGTGGTGATGACGTGACCAACGAAGTGGCGATGCGCGGAGAGGCCGAGGTGACCAACCAAATGCGACTCTTGAGACGTCCGAGTGGTGATGAGATGACCAACCAAGTGGTGACGTGCAGGGCGGCCGAGTGGTGATGAGGTGACTATCCAAGTGCCGACGCGCGGGACGGCCGAGTGGTGATGAGGTGACCAACCGAGTGGTGACGCGTGGAGCTGCCGAGTGGTGATGAGGTGACCAAGCGGGAGGCGACGCGCGGGGCGGCCGAGAGGTGATGAGGTGACCAACCAAGTGACGACGCGCAGAGTGGCCGAATGGTTATGAGGTGAACAACCGAGTGGCGATGCGCGGAGCGGCCAAATGGTGATGAGCTAACCAACTGACTGGCAACGCGCAGAGCGTCCGAGTGGTGATGAGGTATGAAGCGGTCGAGTGGTGATGAGGTGACCAACCGAGTGGCGACGCGCGGAGCGGCCGAGTGGTGATGAGGTGACCAACCGAGGGGCCACGCGCGGGGCGGCCGAGTGGTGATGAGGTGACCAACCAAATGGCGACGCGCCGTGCGGCTGACTGGTGATGAGCTGACCAACCAAATGTGACTCTTGGGACGGCCGAGTGGTGATGAGGTGACCAACCGAGTATTGACGCGCGGGGCGGCCGAGTGGTGATGAGGTGATGATCCGAGTGCCGACACGCCGGGCGGCCGAGTGGTGATGAGGTAACCAACCGAGTGGCGGCGCGCGGATCTCCCAAGTGGTGATGAGGTGACCAACCGAGAGGTGATGCACGGGACGGCCGAGTGGTGATGAGGTGACCAACCAAGTGACGACGCGCAGAGCTGCCGAGTGGTTATGAGGTGACCAACCGAGTGGCAACGCGCGGTGCGGCCGAATGGTGATGAGCTGACCAACCGAGTGGCGACGCGCGGAGCGTCCAAGTGGTGATGAGGTACTGAAAGTTTAACTATCCCTAGCTGGTTCTGGTAATTCATAACAACATATAGCTCATTGAGCTAATGCTATTCCAAGATGATTATTTTAGGAAAGCTCAATGATTGGCATGGCATGGATGGTGAAAGTGGAACCCTCAAAATGCTAAGGACAAAGGATTGGCTCAAGCTCAAAAGCTCAAGACTCTTCATTTTATATTTTAGTGATCCAAGATCACATTGAGTCTTTAGGAAAAAGCCAATACTATCGAGGAGCGATGAGGTGTTGCTAATAAGCCTCTTGCTTCATGTGCTTAGTGATATGATCCAAAAACCCTCTACTACTTTCCCATATCCACATTTGACCTAAACCCTAAGCCAAACTCGGCCCTACCGTTCTTTCTATCTGGCGCCACCGAGTTTCACTTGTCATAAGCCATTGCCAAACCCTAGCAAATCGGTTCTACCGATAGGGATCTCCGTCTCACCGAGATGGGATAGCAAACCCTCTGTTTCCCTTTCGTAACTTTTCGGTCTCACCGAAAGAGCGGATCGGTCCCACCGAGATTGCAATGTAAATTCAGTGTTTCCTTTTTGTAACTTTTCGGTCTCACCGAAAGAGAAAATCGGTCCCACCGAGTTTACCGGACCAACTCCCTGGTTAGCTAATTACCAAAATCGGTCTCACCAAGTTTGTGTAATCGGTCTCACTGAGATTACGTTATGCCCTAACCCTAACAAAATCGGTCCTACCGAGTTGCATGTCAGTCCCACCAAAAATCTCTAACGGTCACTAGGTTTACTATTTCGGTCTGACCGAGCTTGTTGATTTGGTCCCGCCGAGATTGGAAAACTGTGTGTAACGGTTGGATTTTGTGTGGAGGCTATATATACCCCTCCACCTCCTCTTCATTTGTGGAGAGAGCCATCAGAACACATCTACACTTCCAACTCATATGTTCTGAGAGAGAACCACCTACTCATGTGTTGAGACCAAGATATTCCATTCCTACCATATGAATCTTGATCTCTAGCCTTCCCCAAGTTGCTTTCCACTTAAAGCTTCTTTCCACCAGATCCAAATCCTATGAGAGAGAGTTGAGTGTTGGGGAGACTATCATTTGAAGCACAAGAGCAAGGAGTTCATCATCAACACACCATTTGTTACTTCTTGAAGAGTGGTGTCTCCTAGATTGGCTAGGTGTCACTTGGGAGCCTCCGACAAGATTGTGGACTTGAACCAAGGAGTTTGTAAGGGCAAGGAGATCGCCTACTTCGTGAAGATCTACCGCTAGTGAGTCAAGTCCTTCGTGGGCGATCGCCATGGTGGGATAGACAAGGTTGCTTCTTCGTGGACCCTTCATGGGTGGAGCCCTCCGTGGACTCGCGCAACTGTTACCCTTCGTGGGTTGAAGTCTCCATCAACGTGGATGTAGGATAGCACCACCTATCCGAACCACGGGAAAAACTTCCGTGTCTTCAATTGCGTTTGAATTCTCCAAACCCTTCCCTTTACATTCTTGCAAGTTGCATGCTTTACTTTCCGCTGCCAATATACTCTTTGCAAGCTTGCTTGAATTGTGTGATGATTGCTTGACTTGTCCTAAGATAGCTAAAATCTGCCAAGAACTAAAATTGGGAAAAGGTTAAGATTTTATTTGGTGAAGTAGTCTAATCACCCCCTGTAGACATACTTTTGATCCTACAAGTGGTATCAGAGCCTTGGTCTCCATTTGCTTTGATTTCCATAGCTTTTGGTGGTCATAGCCTTGGTTCCACAACCTAGGAGAGTATGGCGTCTAGCGAGGGAAATTATCACTGTAGATGTCCTTACTTTGATGGTACTAATTTTGCTAGTTGGAAGCATAAAATGAAAATGCATATTCTTGGACATAACCCCGCCGTTTAGGCTATTGTGTGTGTTGGTTTGCAAGGTGGCTTCTTTGATGGGAGAGAACCAAACCGTGAAGCTATCGCGGATGAGTTGAAGATGTTGCAATACAATGCTCAAGCTTGTGATATTCTCTTCAACGGATTGTGCCCCGAAGAATTCAACAAAATCAGCCGTCTTGAGAATGCAAAGGAAATTTGGGACACTTTGATTGATATGCACGAAGGTACCGACTCCGTCAAAGAATCCAAATTGGATGTGCTTCAAAGTCAACTTGACAAGTTCAAAATGAAGGATGGTGAAGGTGTCGCTGAAATGTACTCTAGGCTTGCTCTCATCACAAATGAGATTGCCGGCTTAGGAAGTGAAGAGATGACCGATAGATTCATCATCAAGAAGATTCTAAGAGCCTTGGATGGAAAATATGATACCATGTGCACATTGATCCAAATGATGCCCAATTACAAAGATCTCAAGCCAACGGAGGTAATTGGAAGAATTGTTGCTCATGAGATGTCACTTAAGGATAAAGAGGAACTTCACAACAAATCTAGTGGTCCCTACAAAGCCTCATGTGAAGCCCCTACATCATCAAGTGAGAAACAAAACTTCAATGAAGAATTGAGCTTAATGGTGAAGAACTTCGACAAGTTCTACAAGAGTAGAAGCAAAGATAGAAGCTCCAAGTCAAGGTCCTACAATGACAAAAGATCTTCTAGTTGAGAGCGAAACTGCTACAATTGTGGAAGACCCGGACACTATTCCAATGAGTGTACGGCTCCCTACAAGAGAAGAGAAGACTCTCCAAAAAGAAGAAGCAAAAGAGAAGAATCACCACCAAGAGAGAGAAGGAGTAGAGATGATCGTTATGAACGAAGATACTCATGGAGAAGCAAGGATTCGGAAAGGAAGGAAAAATCATCAAGGAGCTACACAAAACAAAGACATCAAGCTCATGTTGGTGAATGGGTATCCGGCTCCGACTCCGACAGCCACTCCGAGAGAAGTTATCACTCCGATTCCGAATATACTCAAGATGAAGGTGTTGCCGGTCTAGCACTTGTGTCAAAAAACAACTACGACATATTTGACTCACCAAATGAAGGAATTGGAAGGTGCTTCATGGCCAAAGGTCCTAAGGTAACACACCCCGAGTATGTTGATTTTAATAGTGATGAAGATGACTTGTTAGGTGATGATGATTTACTTGTTGACAACTCTAGTGATGAATACTATGATGAAACATAAATTAATCATGCTAATCAAGATAAAACGAATGACAATGATAAGGAGAAGATTGGGGCTCTAACTAAAGAACTAAATACTCTGAAGTTAGCTCATGAAACTATCTTCGAAGATCATCGAGAACTTTTAAGAGCTCATGAGAAGTTACGCTTTGAAAAGCTCAATCTTGAGCAAGAGCATGAGTTTTTAAAGGCAATCAATGATGATCTCCGCAAGAAAAGTTCTTCTTACTTTGCCAAGCATTTACTCTTATCCACTTACATGCCTCAAGTCAAGTCTAGTAACAAGAACAAGAAAGATTCTTCCTCCAGTAGTAACAATGATCATGCTAAATCCAATATTGTTGCTTCTAGTAGTTCTCTTGATTCCACTAATGATTCTCTTAGCCAAGTTACACTTGAGCAAGAAAATAGCTTATTGAAGGGAATTATAGAGAAAGGAGTGTACAACCTTGCCGGGAGTAAGCAATTCGAGGAAATTGTGGGCAAGCAAGGAATGCACCGGAAGAATCAAGGTGCTGGTTTTGAACGAAAGTTCAATGCCAATGGAGTTGAGTGGGAAGAATATCAATACCCCAAGACAAAGCTTGTTCCTCAACAAGAGAAGTATGATACTTCCTTCAAGGGGACACAAGCTCAAGATGATCTTCCACCACAAGACTACAAGCAAAAAAGGCAAGGACAAGCTTCAAGAGGAAATTGATGCATTTGAAGAAGCTCCTAAGACCTTAGTCAAGTGGATTCCCAAGACCACTTCAAGTTCCACTTCATCAAGTATGACTACAACTCCAAGGATTCCCATCAAGATGGTGTGGATCCAAAAGAAGAAGAACTAGAGAGTTCGTGAGGGTGACTCCGCCAACATACTTCACTCTTATCATTTTGGCAAGAACAAGTGCAATCAACTTCCACATCTTGCACTAGTTCAAGGAGTCACAAACCCTCTTGTTGGTAAGACAAGGGACAAGGTAACCTAAAAGTTTTCATGGACATCATCTTGTGTGTGCATCACTCTATGTCTATGGATATCCTTGTTTGTTCCTTGTGGGACTAACCGATGTAGGTATTGAAAGTGCAATTCACTCAAATGGATAGCTCCAAGTGATCTACATAAACATTAAGCATCGACATCTTCAACATCTACATGAAGTCATCATCGACAAAACCCAAGGTTAGTTCATCCCTCTTAGGGAGGATATCACATCTAGGGGGAGCTTTACTCTAAGACTTGAGCTAAAGCAACTCTAAAGATGTGAACACAACAATGCTTTATGTAAAAGTGGTAACCCCACTTGAGCTTAAACGATGAGTATGACCTATGATCAAGTTTTCTCACTTGATTCCTAAGTCAATATACTCATATATAGATGACCTAGTCATCGCAAATTGCTTGATAGATGCTAGAATTGGTTGTGCATGCTTTGTCACATATTTCAATTGCCATCTTATTGTGTGAGCATGTTGGTTGCATATTTTATTCATTCGAGGACATCCATTTGTTGTTTTGATTGTTTGGTTTTATTTCCTTTTGCCAAGTGGATGGACAAGAATGCCTAAGAACGTCCTCTAGCTATCTATGCTTTTCTCGTCTCAAACTCTATTCATGCTACATCACAAAATTTGATCAGGTCAGATTCGAACCACTCTGTGTGAGGAGCACTCGGAGTCCCCGATTCGTCATAGACTTAAACTTCCAAAACCTCTTTGTGATTCTCGATCTGACCGATACCCCACTTTCGGTCTTACCGAGATCATTAAGTTGATCTATGTTTTCGATCTCAGTGCAACCGATTTGAACCATTCGGTCACACCGAGTTGCAATAACTGTATACAGTTTTGCATCTCGGTGCCACCGAGTTGTTCCACTCGGTCACACCGACAGGGTCGGGCTATATATAGTCACGGGCAAAAATTTGGAAATTTCTCCGAACCCCTTCGCCCGCGTGATAGCTCACTCTGCCAACGTGGTCTCCGGATCGTCTCCTCGCCGCCAGCTGCCTCCAGTCGCTGGTCTCCGTCGCCGTCAACGGGAATCAACCCTGCCGTTGCCGCCGTAGCGAGTCTCCGCCGAACTAGGGTATGGACTCGATCTTTGTGCTATTCCCCAATCCGATTCTTAGCACATTGTGATCATAATGATTCTTGCCACGTTTGATGAACTTCTATCCAGTCAATGAACTCGTAGATTAGGTTTGATTCAAAAATTTTAGGGTTAGGTTTCCGCCGAAACCATCTCGGACCCTCCGAGTTGAAAAACTCGGTCCCACCGATTTGGCTCATGACATTGCACAAGTAAGACTCGGTCTGACCGAGTATTACTAATCGGTGTGACCGATTTTGGAACTTTGTGAAACCCTAGCAGTCTCGGTGCCACCGAACTGTGACTCGGTCTGACCGAGTTCACTAGTTTTTCCAAAACTGCTTTGGTATCACCGAGCTTAAAAATCGGTAGATCCGAAATGCTTTCTGTGGGAAACTAAACCTAAGTTTTTGAGTCATTCTTTTGCAAAAACCTCTGTATTTTGTGATGCTCATCCACTCTACCTCATCTATAAACTATTCACAGGGTCAGCAGTCAGCTTGTTCATCATGTCAGACCAAAGTGATAGCTGGAATTTGTCATAGCATAAAGCCAGGGATGAAGGTCAAAAGGCCAGCAGGCAGGCAGCCTATGCCAAAGGCCAGAGCTTCAAGTCAGGTTTCTGAAAAGCCTGCAACCATAGAGCTAGTTGCTGCTGAAGGAAAGAAAAGGAAGGAAAGGTTCAAGAAGACCGTAGCCAAAGTGCTTGGAAAGGCTTCCATCATGGAAGAAGAGGAAGAAGAAGAGGTTGCTGCACCAGCACCTAAGGCACCCAAGCTGATGGGTGATGCCATAAGATCAGGGGCAACTGCTTCCAAGGCCAAGCCAGCTCCAAAGCCAAAACAAAAGAGGAATACAAGATGCATCCCAGATGCTGAGAAGAACAAGGCCCCAGTGCCTGAAGCTGCTGAAGAAGAGGATGAAGGGCACGTTCTGAGAAAGCTCAAGCCCAAGATCCCAGACCACAATGATGCTCATCCTGTGGCTGAGGACATGAAGCTCAGAAGAGACTCAGGGCTGAGGAAGTGGAGAGAAGCAGATCCCTATGCTATCAGGAGGAGGACTGTTGTTGACTACTGGTTCCACACTAAGGAACAACAGGATTTCTATGAGACAGTGCTGCTTGACAAGAAGCCCATAGTTTGTGATATGAGATGGGTCAACTGGGAATATATCAAGGAGAATGAAGAGCACTACCCTGGAGTGCAGGACAGCTTCAATGCATGTGGAGTAGCAGACTTTGTTGGGCAGAAGCTCACAAAGTGGAATGAGGAGCTTATCATGCAGTTCTACTCCACAGCACATTTTTATCCAGATGGGAGGATTGTTTGGATGTCTGAAGGTACGAGGTACCAATCAACAGTTGCTGAGTGGGCACAGCTTATCAATGCCCTAGAGGAAAATGAAGATGACTTGGATGTCTATTCCAAGAAGAAGATGGATCATAACTCAATGTCAAACATGTACAAGGAGATCCCAAATGAAGCAATTGATACGTTCAAGTTTGGCTCAGTGCATTATCTTCTGTCAGGGCTGCCAACCATCAACTGGATCCTTAGGCACACACTTTTGCCCAAGTCTGGAGATCACAGGATGATCATAGGTCATGCCATTAACTTGCTACATATCTTTGATGTGCCTCAGAAATTCAAGGTCATGAGCCTCATGGTAGAGACTATCAAGAGGACTGCAGCAGATCAGAAGAGGGGCTGTGGATATGCCCCTCAGATCCAGATGTTGATTAACTCAAGAATGGGCACAGACACATACTTGTTGGACAAGGAACATTTGCCTATCTATCCAGATTTCGAGGACAACCAAGTTGTGATGACCAAAGATGAACTATCTTCAGCCCATGCACAAGCCAAGAAGGAGAAGGCAATAAAGGAGAAAGCTGCCAAGATGCCAACTCAAGAGGAGGCATCTGAGTACTTCTTGAAGAACAAGCAAGAGCAGCTCAGTTACTTGATTGCATCCACCCTGCGGATTGAGAAAGGACTGGCCACCCTAACTCAGAACCAGGCAAGCCTAGAGAGAATCGTAGAACAAAAGTTCTATGACTTGGATGTCAAGGTGACAGAGATTCAGACTGCAGTGGAGCAGCTCCAAGATGACATGCAGGAGAGGAAAGGGAAGACAACCGCTGATGCATTTTCCAGAGTGCCACGAGGTCCGAGGTCGTCTGCAGTGCCAGTTCCTGACACAAGAGCAACCGCCTCAGCTCCAGCCGCAGCACCAGCCCAACCTGCTCCAGCATCTACTTCAGCTCCAACTCCAACCACGTCTACGGAAGCCTTCGTCCTTGGAGTGATCCGGACTCCACCACCACCTAAAGATCAAGCCTGAGTGTCGATTTAGCACTATGCATTTTCTAGGAACTTTTTGGTAACTTGTTGCCAAAGGGGGAGAAAATGTATAGATCATAGGCTTCGAGAGAGAGAGTGTTGTTTTTCTCTCTTGCTTTATTTGGTGTTTTTTTCGAACATTGTTTGCTTTTGGTCGAGATACTTTGATATGCTTGTGAGACATTGATGATCATGTGTTTGATCATAAGCTACACTTAATGCTTAGTGAATGCTATTATCTTATCTATCTTATGTGATCATTCACTTTTCTTGGTGATGAGTGCATGTATTTCATTCTTATCATTTTAAGCGCTCCACCAATATGTATGTGACATGGAAGAGTAACCCATGACTCTAACTCTTTGTGCATTTGCAGTCCAAAGCAAATTTTAAATATGCACAAATTTCGGGGGAGCTCTTACTTATCACATACTTCTCAAAGCGACGATATATTTCATGCTTATTATCATTTGTCGAAGCTTTGATCTATATGTTGTCATCAATTGCCAAAAAGGGGGAGATTAAAAGTGCAACTATCCCTAGCTGGTTCTGGTAATTCATAACAACATATAGCTCATTGAGCTAATGCTATTCCAAGATGATTATTTTAGGAAAGCTCAATGATTGGCATGGCATGGATGGTGAAAGTGGAACCCTCAAAATGCTAAGGACAAAGGATTGGCTCAAGCTCAAAAGCTCAAGACTCTTCATTTTATATTTTAGTGATCCAAGATCACATTGAGTCTTTAGGAAAAAGCCAATACTATCGAGGAGCGATGAGGTGTTGCTAATAAGCCTCTTGCTTCATGTGCTTAGTGATATGATCCAAAAACCCTCTACTACTTTCCCATATCCACATTTGACCTAAACCCTAAGCCAAACTCGGCCCTACCGTTCTTTCTATCTGGCGCCACCGAGTTTCACTTGTCATAAGCCATTGCCAAACCCTAGCAAATCGGTTCTACCGATAGGGATCTCCGTCTCACCGAGATGGGATAGCAAACTCTCTGTTTCCCTTTCGTAACTTTTCGGTCCCACCGATATTGCAATGTAAATTCACTATTTCCTTTTTGTAACTTTTCGGTCTCACCAAAAGAGCAAATCGGTCCCACCAAGTTTACCTGACCAACTCTCTGGTTAGCTAATTACCAAAATCGGTCACACCGAGTTTGTGTAATCGGTCTCACCGAGATTACGTTATGCCCTAACCCTAACAAAATCAGTCCTACCGAGTTGCATGTCAGTCCCACCGAAAATCTCTAACGGTCACTAGGTTTACTATTTCGGTCTGACCAAGTTTGTTGATTCGGCCGGGTGGAGATGAGGTGACCAACAATGTGGCGACGCACGGAGCGGAGCGGCCGGGTGGAGATGAGGTGACCAACAATGTGGCGACGCACGGAGCGGCCGAGTGGTGATGAGGTCACCGACCGAGTGGCGACGCACGGGGCGGCCCGGAGGTGATGAGGTGATCAATAGAGTGGCGACGCGCAGAGCGGCCAAGTGGTGATGAGGTGATCAACCAAGAGACGACGCGTGGGGCGGCCGAATGATGATGAGGTGACCAATCAAGTGGCGACTGGCGAAGCGGCCGAATGGTTATGAGGTGACCAACTGAGTGGCGACGCCCGGAGCGGCTGAGTGGAGATGAGGTGACCAACCGAGTGGTGATGCATGGAGCTGCCGAGTGGTGATGAGGTGACTAACCGAGAGGCGACGCGCGGGGCGGCCGAGTGGTGATCAGGTGACAAACCAAGTGACAACGCGCGGAGCGGTCGAATAGTTATGAGGTGAACAACCGAGTGGCGATGCGCGGAGCGGCCAAATGATGATGAGCTAACCAACTAAGTGGCAACGCGCAGAGCGTCTGAGTGGTGATGAGGTACGGAGCGGTCGAGTGGTGATGAGGTGACCAACCAAGTGGCGACACGCGGAGCGGCCGAGTGGTGATAAGATGACCAACCGAGTGGCGACGCGCGGGGCAGCCGAGTGGTGGTGAGGTGATCAACTGAGTGACGACGCACGGGACGACCCAGTGGTGATGAGGTGATCAACCAAGTGGCGACGTGCGGAGCGGCCGAGTGGTGATGAGGTGATCAACCGAGAGACGACGCGCGGGGCGGTCGAATGGTGATGAGGTGACCAATCAAATGGCGACGCGCGGAGCGGCTGAATGGTTATGAGGTGACCAACCGAGTGGCGGTGCCCGGAGTGGCCGAGTGGTGATGAGGTGACCAACGAAGTGGCGACACGCGGAGTGGCCGAGTGGTGATGAGGCGACCAGCCGAGTGGCGACGCGCGAAGCCGAGTGGTGATGAGGTGACCACCCGAGTGGCGACGCGCGAAGCGGAGTGGTGATGAGGTGACCAACCGAGTGGTGACGCGCGGAGTGGCCGAGTGGGGATGAGGTGACCAGCCGAGTGGCGACGCGCGAAGCCGAGTGGTGATGAGGAGACCAACCGAGAGGCGACGTGCGGTGCGGCCGAAAGGTTATGAGATGACCAACCGAGTGGCGATGCCCGGAGTGGCCGAATGGCGATGAGGTGACTAACCATGTGGCGATGCGCGGAGCTGCCGAGTGGTGATGAGGTGACCAACCAAGAGGCGATGCACAGGACTGCCGAGTGGTGATGAGGTGACCAACCGAGTGGTGATGCGTGGAGCTGCCGAGTGGTGATGAGGTGACCAACCGAGAGGCGACACGCGGGGTGGCCGAGTGGTGATGAGGTGACAAACCAAGTGACGACGCGCAGAGCGGTCGAATTGTTATGAGGTGAACAACCGAGTGGCGATGCGCGGAGCGGCCAAATGGTGATGAGCTAACCAACTGAGTGGCAACGCGCAGAGCGTCCGAGTGGTGATGAGGTATGAAGCGGTCGAGTGGCTATGAGGTGACCAACCAAGTGGCGACGCGCGGAGCGGCCGAGTGGTGATGAGATGACCAACCGAGTGGCGACGCGCGGGGCAGCCGAGTGGTGGTGAGGTGATCAACCAAGTGACGACGCACGGGACGACCCAGTGGTGATGTGGTGATCAACCAAGTGGCGACGTGCGGAGCGGCCGAGTGGTGATGAGGTGATCAACCGAGAGATAACGCGCGGGGCGGTCGAATGGTGATGAGGTGACCAATCAAATGGCGATGCGCGGAGCGGCTGAATGGTTATGAGGTGACTAACCGAGTGGCGGTGCCCAGAGTGGCCGAGTGGTGATGAGGTGACCAACCAAGTGGCGACACGCGGAGTGGCCGAGTGGTGATGAGGTGACCTGCCGAGTGGCGACGCGCGAAGCCGAGTGGTGATGAGGTGACCACCCGAGTGGCGAGGCGCGAAGCGGAGTGGTGATGAGGTGACCAGCCGAGTGGCGACGCGCGAAGCCGAGTGGTGATGAGGTGACCAGCCGAGAGGCGACGTGCGGTGCGGCCGAAAGGTTATGAGATGACCACCCGAGTTGCGACGCCCGGAGTGGCCGAATGGCGATGAGGTGACTAACCATGTGGCGACGCCCGGAGCTGCCGAGTGGTGATGATGTGACCGATCAAGTGGCGACGCGCGAGGCGGCCGGGTGGTGATGAGGTGACCAACCCAGTGGTGACACTCAGAGTGGCCGCGTGATGATGAGGTGACCAACCGAGTGACGACGCACGGGAGGACCCAGTGGTGATGAGGTGATCAACCGAGTGGCGACGGGCGGAGCGGCCGAGTGGTGATGAGGTGATCAACCGAGAGACGACGCGCGGGGCGGTCGAATGTTGATGAGGTGACCAATCAAAGGGCGACGCGTGGAGCGGCTGAATGGTTATGAGGTGACCAACCGAGTGGCAACACGCGAAGAGGCCAAGTGGTGATGAGGTGACCAACCGAATGCGACTCTTGGGGCGGCCAAGTGGTGATGAGGTTACCAATTGAGTGGTGCCGCGCTAGGCGGCCGAGTGGCGATGAGGTGACTATAAGAGTGCCGACTTGCGGGGCAGGCGAGTGGTGATGAGGTGACCAACCGAGTGGCGACGCGCCGAGAGGCCGAGTGGTAATGAGGTGACCAACCAAGTGGCGACGCGCGGAGCGGCCGGGTGGAGATGAGGTGACCAACAAAGTGGCGACGCACGGAGCGGCCGAGTGGTGATGAGGTCACCAACCGAGTGGCGACGCACGGGGCGGCCCAAAGGTGATGAGGTGATCAATAGAGTGGCGACGCGCGGAGCGGCCAAGTGGTGATGAGGTGATCAACAAAGAGACGACGCGTGGGGCGGCCGAATGATGATGAGGTGACCAATCAAGTGGCGACTGGCGAAGCGGCCGAATGGTTATGAGGTGACCAACTCAGTGGCGACGCCCGGAGTGGCTGAGTGGTGATGAGGTGACCAACCGAGTGGTGATGCGAGGAGCTGCCGAGTGGTGATGAGGTCAATAACCGAGTGGCGACGCGCGGGGCGGCCGAGTGGTGATGAGGTGACAAACCAAGTGACGACGCGTAGAGCGGTCGAATGGTTATGAGGTGAACAACCGAGTGGCGATGCGCGGAGCGGCCAAATGGTGATGAGCTAACCAACTGAGTGGCAACGCGCAGAGCGTCCGAGTGGTGATGAAGTACGAAGCGGTCGAGTGGTTATGAGGTGACCAACCAAGTGGCGACGCGCGGAGCGGCCGAGTGGTGATGAGATGACCAACCGAGTGGCGACGCGCGGGGCAGCCGAGTGGTGGTGAGGTGATCAACCGAGTGACGACGCACGGGACGACCCAGTGGTGATGTGGTGATCAACCAAGTGGCGACGTGCGGAGCGGCCGAGTGGTGATGAGGTGATCAACCGAGAGACGACGCGCGGGGCGGTCGAATGGTGATGAGGTGACCAATCAAATGGCGACGCGCGGAGCGGCTGAATGGTTATGAGGTGACCAACCGAGTGGCGGTGCCCGGAGTGGCCGAGTGGTGATCAGGTGACCAACCAAGTGGCGACACGCGGAGTTGCCGAGTGGTGATGAGGTGACCAGCCGAGTGGCGACGCGCGAAGCCGAGTGGTGATGAGGTGACCACCCGAGTGGCGAGGCGCGAAGCTGAGTGGTGATGAGGTGACCAGCCGAGTGGCGACGCGCGAAGCCGAGTGGTGATGAGGTGACCAGCCGAGAGGCGACGTGCGGTGCGGCCGAAAGGTTATGAGATGACCAACCGAGTGGCGACGCCCGGAGTGGCCGAATGGCGATGAGGTAACTAACCATGTGGCGACGCGCGGAGCTGCCGAGTGGTGATGATGTGACCGACCGAGTGGCGACGCGCGAGGCGGCCGGGTGGTGATGAGGTGACCAACCCAGTGGTGACGCTCAGAGTGGCCGCGTGATGATGAGGTGACCAACCAAGTGACGACGCACGAGACGACCCAGTGGTGATGAGGTGATCAACCGAGTGGCGACGGGCGGAGCGGCCGAGTGGTGATGAGGTGATCAACCGAGAGACGACGCGCGGGGCGGTCGAATGTTGATGAGGTGACCAATCAAAGGGCGACGCGCGGAGTGGCTGAATGGTTATGAGGTGACCAACCGAGTGGCAACACGCGAAGAGGCCAAGTGGTGATGAGGTGACCAACCGAATGCGACTCTTGGGGCGGCCAAGTGGTGATGAGGTTACCAATCGAGTGGTGCCGCGCGAGGCGGCCGAGTGGTGATGAGGTGACTATCCGAGTGCCGACTTGCGGGGCGGCCGAGTGGTGATGAGGTGACCAACCGAGTGGCGACGCGCGGAGAGGCCGAGTGGTGATGAGGTGACCAACCAAGTGGCGACGCGCGGAGCGGCCGGGTGGAGATGAGGTGACCAACAAAGTGGCGACGCACGGAGCGGCCGAGTGGTGATGAGGTCACCAACCGAGTGCCGACGCACGGGGCGGCCCAGAGGTGATGAGGTGATCAATAGAGTGGCGACGCGCGGAGCGGCCAAGTGGTGATGAGGTGATCAACCAAGAGACGACGCGTGGGGCGGCCGAATGATGATGAGGTGACCAATCAAGTGGCGACTGGCGAAGCGGCCGAATGGTTATGAGGTGACCAACTGAGTGGCGACGCCCGGAGCGGCTGAGTGGTGATGAGGTGACCAACCGAGTGGTGATGCGTGGAGCTGCCGAGTGGTGATGAGGTGAATAACCGAGAGGCGACGCGCGGGGCGGGCGAGTGGTGATGTGGTGACAAACCAAGTGACGACGCGTAGAGCGGTCGAATGGTTATGAGGTGAACAACCGAGTGGCGATGCGCGGAGCGGCCAAATGGTGATGAGCTAACCAACTAAGTGGCAACGCGCAGAGCGTCTGAGTGGTGATGAGCTACGAAGCGGTCGAGTGGTGATGAGGTGACCAACCAAGTGGTGACGCGTGGAGCGGCCGAGTGGTGATGAGATGACCAACCGAGTGGCGACGCGCGGGGCAGCCGAGTGGTGGTGAGGTGATCAACCGAGTGACGACGCACGGGACGACCCAGTGGTGATGAGGTGATCAACCAAGTGGCGACGTGCGGAGAGGCCGAGTGGTGATGAGGTGATCAACCAAGAGACGACGCGCGGGGCGGTCGAATGGTGATCAGGTGACCAATCAAATGGCGACGCGCGGAGCGGCTGAATGGTTATGAGGTGACCAACCGAGTGGCGGTGCCCGGAGTGGCCGAGTGGTGATGAGGTGACCAACCATGTGGCGACACGCGGAGTGGCCGAGTGGTGATGAGGCGACCAGCCGAGTGGCGACGCGCGAAGCCGAGTGGTGATGAGGTGACCACCTGAGTGGCGACGCGCGAAGCGGAGTGGTGATGAGGTGACCAACCGAGTGGTGACGCGCGGAGTGGTCGAGTGGTGATGAGGTGACCAGCCGAGTGGTGATGAGGAGACCAACCGAGAGGCGAAGTGCGGTGCGGCCGAAAGGTTATGAGATGACCAACCGAGTGGCGACGCCCGGAGTGGCCGAATGGCGATGAGGTGACTAACCATGTGGCGACGCGCGGAGCTGCCGAGTGGTGATGAGGTGACCAACCAAGAGGCGACGCACGGGACTGCCGAGTGGTGATGAGGTGACCAACCGAGTGGTGATGCGTGGAGCTGCCGAGTGGTGATGAGGTGACCAACCGAGAGGCGACACGCGGGGTGGCCGAGTGGTGATGAGGTGACAAACCAAGTGACGACGCGCAGAGCGGTCGAATTGTTATGAGGTGAACAACCAAGTGGCGATGCGCGGAGCGGCCAAATGGTGATGAGCTAACCAACTGAGTGGAAACGCCCAGAGCGTCCGAGTGGTGATGAGGTACGAAGCGGTCGAGTGGTTATGAGGTGACCAACCAAGTGGCGACGCGCGGAGCGGCCGAGTGGTGATGAGATGACCAACCGAGTGGCGACGCGCGGGGCAGCCGAGTGGTGGTGAGGTGATCAACCGAGTGACGACGCACGGGACGACCCAGTGGTGATGTGGTGATCAACCAAGTGGCGACGTGCGGAGCGGCCGAGTGGTGATGAGGTGATCAACCGAGAGACGACGCGCGGGGCGGTCGAATGGTGATGAGGTGACCAATCAAAGGGCGACGCACGGAGCGGCTGAATGGTTATGAGGTGACCAACCGAGTGGCGGTGCCCGGAGTGGCCGAGTGGTGATGAGGTGACCAACCAAGTGGCGACATGCGGAGTGGCCGAGTGGTGATGAGGTGACCAGCCGAGTGGCGACCCGCGAAGCCGAGTGGTGATGAGGTGACCACCCGAGTGGCGAGGCGCGAAGCGGAGTGGTGATGAGGTGACCAGCCGAGTGGCGACGCGCGGTGCGGCTGAAAGGTTATGAGATGACCAACCGAGTGGCGACGCCCGGAGTGGCCGAATGGCGATGAGGTGACTAACCATGTGGCGACGCGCGGAGCTGCCGAGTGGTGATGAGGTGACCGACCGAGGGGTGACGCGCGAGGCGGCCGGGTGGTGATGAGGTGACCAACCCAGTGGTGACGCTCAGAGTGGCCGCGTCATGATGAGGTGACCAACCGAGTGACGACGCACGGGACGACCCAGTGGTGATGAGGTGATCAACCGAGTGGCGACGTGCGGAGCGGCCGAGTGGTGATGAGGTGATCAACTGAGAGACGACGCGCGGGGCGGTCGAATGTTGATGAGGTGACCAATCAAAGGGCGACGCGCGGAGCGGCTGAATGGTTATGAGGTGACCAACCGAGTGGCAACACGCGAAGAGGCCAAGTGGTGATGAGGTGACCAACCGAATGCGACTCTTTGGGCGGCCAAGTGGTGATGAGGTTACCAATCGAGTGGTGCCGCGCGAGGCGGCCGAGTGGTGATGAGGTGACTATCCGAGTGCCGACTTGCGGGGCGGCCGAGTGGTGATGAGGTGACCAACCGAGTGGCGACGCGCGGAGAGGCCGAGTGGTGATGAGGTGACCAACCAAGTGGCGACGCGCGGAGCGGCCGGGTGGAGATGAGGTGACCAACAAAGTGGCGACGCACGGAGCGGCCGAGTGGTGATGAGGTCACCAACCGAATGGCGACGCACGGGGCGGCCCAGAGGTGATGAGGTGATCAATAGAGTGGCGACGCGCGGAGCGGCCAAGTGGTGATGAGGTGATCAACCAAGAGACAACGCGTGGGGCGGCCGAATGATGATGAGGTGACCAATCAAGTGGCGACTGGCGAAGCGGCCGAATGGTTATGCGGTGACCAACTGAGTGGCGACGCCCGGAGCGGCTGAGTGGTGATGAGGTGACCAACCGAGTGGTGATGCGTGGAGCTGCAGAGTGGTGATGAGGTGAATAACCGAGAGGCGATGCGCGGGGCGGCCGAGTGGTGATGAGGTGACAAACCAAGTGACGACGCGCAGAGCGGTCGAATGGTTATGAGGTGAACAACCATGTGGCGATGCGCGGAGCGGCCAAATGGTGATGAGCTAACCAACTGAGTGGCAACGCACAGAGCGTCTGAGTGGTGATGAGCTACGAAGCGGCCGAGTGGTGATGAGATGACCAACCGAGTGGCGACGCGCGGGGTAGCCGAGTGGTGGTGAGGTGATCAACCGAGTGACAACGCACGGGACGACCCAGTGGTGATGAGGTGATCAACCAAGTGGCGACGTGCGGAGCGGCCGAGTGGTGATGAGGTGATCAACCGAGAGACGACGCGCGGGGCGGTCGAATGGTGATGAGGTGACCAATCAAATGGCGACGCGCGGAGCGGCTGAATGGTTATGAGGTGACCAACCAAGTTGCGACACGCGGAGGCGGCCGAGTGGTGATGAGGTGACTATCCGAGTGCCGACTTGCGGGGCGGCCGAGTGGTGATGAGGTGACCAACCGAGTGGCGACGCGCGGAGAGGCCGAGTGGTGATGAGGTGACCAACCAAGTGGCGACGCGCGGAGCGGCCGGGTGGAGATGAGGTGACCAACAAAGTGGCGACGCACGGAGCGGCCGAGTGGTGATGAGGTCACCAACCGAGTGGCGACGCACGGGGCGGCCCAGAGGTGATGAGGTGATCAATAGAGTGGCGACGCGCGGAGCGGCCAAGTGGTGATGAGGTGATCAACCAAGAGACGACGCGTGGGGCGGCCGAATGATGATGAGGTGACCAATCAAGTGGCGACTGGCGAAGCGGCCGAATGGTTATGCGGTGACCAACTGAGTGGCGACGCCCGGAGCGGCTGAGTGGTGATGAGGTGACCAACCGAGTGGTGATGCGTGGAGCTGCCGAGTGGTGATGAGGTGAATAACCGAGAGGCGATGCGCGGGGCGGCCGAGTGGTGATGAGGTGACAAACCAAGTGACGACGCGCAGAGCGGTCGAATGGTTATGAGGTGAACAACCATGTGGCGATGCGCGGAGCGGCCAAATGGTGATGAGCTAACCAACAGAGTGGCAACGCACAGAGCGTCTGAGTGGTGATGAGGTACGAAGCGGTCGAGTGGTGATGAGGTGACCAACCAAGTGGCGACGCGCGGAGCGGCCGAGTGGTGATGAGATGACCTACCGAGTGGCGACGCGCGGGGTAGCCGAGTGGTGGTGAGGTGATCAACCGAGTGACAACGCACAGGACGACCCAGTGGTGATGAGGTGATCAACCAAGTGGCGACGTGCGGAGCGGCCGGGTGGTGATGAGGTGATCAACCGAGAGATGACGCGCGGGGCAGTCGAATGGTGATGAGGTGACCAATCAAATGGCGACGCGCGGAGCGGCTGAATGGTTATGAGGTGACCAACCAAGTGGCGACACGCGGAGTGTCCGAGTGGTGATGAGGTGACCAGCCGAGTGGCGACGCGCGAAGCCGAGTGGTGATGAGGTGACCACCCGAGTGGCGACGCGCGAAGCGGAGTGGTGATGAGGTGACCAACCGAGTGGTGACGCGCGGAGTGGCCGAGTGGTGATGAGGTGACTAGCCGAGTGGCGACGCGCGAAGCCGAGTGGTGATGAGGTGACCAACCGAGAGGCGACGTGCGGTGCGGCCGAAAGGTTATGAGATGACCAACCGAGTGGCGACGCCCTGAGTGGCCGAATGGCGATGAGGTGACTAACCATGTGGCGACGCGCGGAGCTGCCAAGTGGTGATGAGGTGACCAACCGAGTGGCGACGCGTGAAGCGGCCGGGTGGTGATGAGGTGACCAACCCAGTGGCGACGCTCAGAGTGGCCGCGTGGTGATGAGGTGACCAACCGAGTGACGACGCACGGGACGACCCAGTGGTGATGAGGTGATCAACCGAGTGGCGACGTGCGGAGCGGCCGAGTGGTGATGAGGTGATCAACCGAGAGACGACGCGCGGGGCGGTCGAATGGTTATGAGGTGACCAATCAAATGGCGACGCGCGAAGCGGCTGAATGGTTATGAGGTGACCAACCGAGTGGCGACACCCGAAGAGGCCAAGTGGTGATGAGGTGACCAACCGAATGCGACTCTTGGGGCGGCCAAATGGTGATGAGGTTACCAATCGAGTGGTGACGCGCGAGGCGGCCGAGTGGTGATGAGGTGACTATCCGAGTGCCGACTTGCGGGGCGGCCGAGTGGCGACGCGCGGAGAGGCCGACTGGTGATGAGGTGACCAACCAAGTGGCGACGCGCGGAGCGGCCGGGTGGTGATGAGGTGACCAACAAAGTGGCGACGCGCGGAGCGGCCGAGTGGTGATGAGGTGACCAACCGAGTGGCGACGCACGGGGCGGCCCAGAGGTGATGAGGTGATCAATAGAGTGGCGACGCCTGGAGCGGCCAAGTGGTGATGAGGTGATCAACCAAGAGACGACGCGTGGGGAGGCCGAATGGTGATGAGGTGACCAATCAAGTGGCGACTCGTGAAGCGGCCAAATGGTTATGAGGTGACCAACCAAGTGACAACGCGCAGAGCTGCCGAATGGTTATCAGGTGACCAACCGAGTGGCGACGTGCGGTGCGGCCGAATGGTGATGAGGCGACCAACAAAGTGGCGACGCGCGGAGCGGCCGAGTGGTGATGAGGTTACCAACCGAGTGGCGACGCGTGGAGCCGAGTGGTGATGAGGTGACCAACCGAGTGGCGACGCGTGGGGCGGCCGAGTGGTGGTGAGGTGATCGACCTTGTGGCGATGCGCGGTGTGGCCGAGTGGTGATGAGGTGACCAACCGAGAGGCGACGGGCGGGGCGGCCGAATGGTGATGAGGTGACGATCCGAGTCCCGACGCGCGGGGCGGCCGAGTGTTGATGAGGTGACCAACCGAGTGGCGACGCGCGGAGCTGCCGAGTGGTGATGAGGTGACGAACCAAGAGGCGACGCACGGGACGGCCGAGTGGTGATGAGGTGATCAGCCAAGTGACGACGCGCAGAGCTGCCGAATGGTTATGAGGTGACCAACCGTGTGGCGACGCGCGGTGCGGCCGAATGGTGATGAGCTGACCAACCGAGTGGCGACGCGCGGAGCGTCCGAGTGGTGATGAGGTACGGAATGGTCGAGTGGTGATGAGGTAACCAACCAAGTGGTGACGCGCGGAGCGCCCGAGTGGTGATGAGGTGACCAACCTAGTGGCGACGCGCGGAGCGGCCGAGTGATGATGAGGTGACCAACCGAGTGGCGACGCGCGGGGCTGACGTGTGGTGATGAGTTTATCAACCGAGTGGCGACGGGCGGAGCGGCCGAGTGGTGATGAGGTGACCAACCGAGAGGCGACGTGCGGGGCGCCCGAATGGTGATGAGGTGACCAATCAAGTAGCGACGCACGGAGCGGTCGAAATGATATGAGGTGACCAACCGAGTGGCGACGCCCGGAGCGGCCGAATGGCGATGAGGTGACCAACCGAGTGGCGACGCGCGGAGCGGCCGGGTGGTGATGAGGTGACCAACGGAGTGGCGACGCGCGGAGCGGCCGGGTGGTGATGAGGTGAGCAACCGAGTGGCGACGCGCGGAGCGGCCGGGTGGTGATGACTTGACCAACCAAGTGGCGACGCGTGGAGCGGCCGAGTGGTGATGAGGTGACCAACCGAGTGACGACGCGCAGAGCGGCCGGGTGGTGATGAGGTGACCAACCAAGTGGCGACGCGCCGAGCGGCCGAGTGGTGATGAAGTGACCAACCGAGTGACGACGCGTGGAGCGGCCGAGTGGTGATGAGGTGACCAACCAAGAGGCGACGCACAGAGCGGCCGGGTGGTGATGAGGCGACCAACAAAGTGGCGACGCGCGGAGCGGCCGAGTGGTGATGAGGTGACCAACGGAGTGGCGACGCACGGGGCGGCCCAGAGGTGATGAGGTGATCAATAGAGTGGCGACGCACGGAGCGGCCAAGTGGTGATGAGGTGATCAACCAAAAGACGACGCGTGGGGCGGCCGAATGGTGATGAGGTGACCAATCAAGTGACGACTCGCGGAGCGGCCGAATGGTTATGAGGTGACCAACTGAGTGGCGACGCCCGGAGCGGCTGAGTGGTGATGAGGTGACCAACCAAGTGGCGACGTGCGGAGCTGCCGAGTGGTGATGAGGTGACCAACCGAGTGGCGACGCGTGGAGCTGAGTGGTGATGAGGTGACCAACCGAGTGGCGACGCGTGGGGCGGCCGAGTGGTGATGAGGTGATCGACCGAGTGTCTATGCGCGGTGTGGCCGAGTGGTGATGAGGTGACCAACCGAGAGGCGACGGGCGGGGTGGCCGAATGGTGATGAGGTGATGATACGAGTGCCGACGTGCGGGGCGGCCTAGTGGTGATGAGGTGACCAACCGAGTGGCGACGCGCGGAGCTGCCGAGTGGTGATGAGGTGACCAACCAAGAGGCGACGCACGAGACGGCCGAGTGGTGATGAGGTGACCAACCGAGTGGTGATGCGTGGAGCTGCCGAGTGGTGATGAGGTGACCAACCGAGAGGCGACGCGCAGGGTGGCCGAGTGGTGATGGGGTGACAAACCAAGTGACGACGCGCAGAGCGGTGGAATGGTTATGAGGTGAACTACCGAGTGGCGATGCGCGGAGCGGCCAAATGGTGATGAGGTAACCAACTGAGTGGCAACGCGCAGAGCGTCTGAGTGGTGATGAGGTACGAAGCGGTCGAGTGGTGATGAGGTGACCAACCAAGTGGCAACGCACGGAGCGTCCGAGTGGTGATGAGATGACCAACCAAGTGGCGACGCGCGGGGCAGCAGAGTGGTGGTGAGGTGATCAACCGAGTGACGACGCACGCGATGACCCAGTGGTGATGAGGTGATCAACCAAGTGGCGACGTGCGGAGCGGCCGAGTGCTGATGAGGTGATCAACTGAGAGACGACGCGCGGGGCGGTCGAATGGTGATGAGGTGGCCAATCAAATGGCGATGCGCGGAGCGGCTGAATGGTTATGAGGTGACCAACCGAGTGGCGTTGCCCGGAGTGGCCAAGTGGTGATGAGGTGACCAACCAAGTGGCGACACGCGGAGTGGCCGAGTGGTGATGAGGTGACCAGCCGAGTGGCGACGCGCGAAGCTGAGTGGTGATGAGGTGACCACCCGAGTGGCGACGCGCGAAGCGGAGTGGTGATGAGGTGACCAACCGAGTGGTGACGTGCGGAGTGGCCGAGTGGTGATGAGGTGACCAACCGAGAGGCGACGTGCGGTGCGGCCGAAAGGTTATGAGATGACCAACCGAGTGGCGACGCCCGGAGTGGCCGAATGGCGATGAGGTGACTAACCATGTGGCAACGCGCAGAGCTGCCGAGTGGTGATGTGGTGACCAACCGAGTGGCGACGCGCGAAGCGGCCGGGTGGTGATGAGGTGACCGACCCAGTGGCGACGCTCAGAGTGGCCGCGTGGTGATGAGGTGACCAATCGAGTGACGACGCACGGGACGACCCAGTGGTGATGAGGTGACCAACCGAGTGGGGACGTGCGGAGCGGCCGAGTGGTGATGAGGTGATCAACCGAGAGACGACGCGCGGGGCGGTCGAATGGTGATGAGGTGACCAATCAAATGGCGACGTGCGGAGCGGCTGAATGGTTATGAGGTGACCAACCGAGTGGCGGTGCCCAGAGTGGCCGAGTGGTGATGAGGTGACCAACCAAGTGGCGACACGCAGAGTGGACGAGTGGTGATGAGGTGACCAGTCGAGTGGCGACGTGCGAAGCCGAGTGGTGATGAGGTGACCACCCGAGTGGTGACGCGCGGAGCGGCCGAGTGGTGATGAGGTGACCAACCGAGGGGCCATGCGCGGGGCGCCCGAGTGGTGATGAGGTGACCAACCGAATGGCGACACGCGGAGAGGCCGAGTGGTGATGAGGTGACCAACCAAATGCGACTCTTGGGACGGCCGAGTGGTGATGAGGTGACCAACCGAGTGGTGACGCGCGGGGCGGCCGAGTGGTGATGAGGTGACGATCCGAGTGCCGACACGCGGGGCGGCCGAGTGGTGATGAGGTAACCAACCGAGTGGCGACGCGCGGAGCTGCCGAGTGGTGATGAGGTGACCAACCGAGAGGCGACGCACGGGACGGCCGAGTGGTGATGAGGTGACCAACCAAGTGACAACGCGCAGAGCTGCCGAATGGTTATCACGTGACCAACCGAGTGGCGACGTGCGGTGCGGCCGAATGGTGATGAGCTGACCAACCGAGTGGCGATGCACGGAGCAGCCGAGTGGTGATGAGGTGATCAACCTAGTGGCGACGCACGGAGTGGCCGAATGATGATGAGGTGACCAACCGAGTGGCGACGCGCGGGGCGGCCGTGTGGCGATGAGTTGATCAACCGAGTGGCGACGCGCGGAGCGGCCGAGTGGTGATGAGGTGACGAACCGAGAGGCGACATGCGGAGCAGCCGAATGTTGATGAGGTGACCAATCAAGTGGCGACGGGCGGAGCGGTCGAAAGGATATGAGGTGACCAACCGAGTGGCGACGCCCGGAGCTGCCGAATGGCGATGAGGTGACCAACCGAGTGGCGATACGCGGAGCGGCCGAGTGGTGATGAGGTGACCAACCGAGTGGTGATGCGTGGAGCTGCCGAGTGGTGATGAGGTGACCAACCGAGAGGCGACGCGCAGGGTGGCCGAGTGGTGATGGGGTGACAAACCAAGTGACGACGCGCAGAGCGGTGGAATGGTTATGAGGTGAACTACCGAGTGGCGATGCGCGGAGCGGCCAAATGGTGATGAGGTAACCAACTGAGTGGCAACGCGCAGAGCGTCTGAGTGGTGATGAGGTACGAAGCGGTCGAGTGGTGATGAGGTGACCAACCAAGTGGCAACGCACGGAGCGTCCGAGTGGTGATGAGATGACCAACCAAGTGGCGACGCGCGGGGCAGCAGAGTGGTGGTGAGGTGATCAACCGAGTGACGACGCACGCGATGACCCAGTGGTGATGAGGTGATCAACCAAGTGGCGACGTGCGGAGCGGCCGAGTGCTGATGAGGTGATCAACTGAGAGACGACGCGCGGGGCGGTCGAATGGTGATGAGGTGGCCAATCAAATGGCGATGCGCGGAGCGGCTGAATGGTTATGAGGTGACCAACCGAGTGGCGTTGCCCGGA
Source organism: Triticum monococcum (assembly GCA_034509565.1). Lineage (NCBI taxonomy): Eukaryota > Viridiplantae > Streptophyta > Magnoliopsida > Poales > Poaceae > Triticum > Triticum monococcum. The sequence goes on from CM067843.1 coordinate 249,289,783, forward strand.
GTGGCCAAGTGGTGATGAGGTGACCAACCAAGTGGCGACACGCGGAGTGGCCGAGTGGTGATGAGGTGACCAGCCGAGTGGCGACGCGCGAAGCTGAGTGGTGATGAGGTGACCACCCGAGTGGCGACGCGCGAAGCGGAGTGGTGATGAGGTGACCAACCGAGTGGTGACGTGCGGAGTGGCCGAGTGGTGATGAGGTGACCAACCGAGAGGCGACGTGCGGTGCGGCCGAAAGGTTATGAGATGACCAACCGAGTGGCGACGCCCGGAGTGGCCGAATGGCGATGAGGTGACTAACCATGTGGCAACGCGCAGAGCTGCCGAGTGGTGATGTGGTGACCAACCGAGTGGCGACGCGCGAAGCGGCCGGGTGGTGATGAGGTGACCGACCCAGTGGCGACGCTCAGAGTGGCCGCGTGGTGATGAGGTGACCAATCGAGTGACGACGCACGGGACGACCCAGTGGTGATGAGGTGACCAACCGAGTGGGGACGTGCGGAGCGGCCGAGTGGTGATGAGGTGATCAACCGAGAGACGACGCGCGGGGCGGTCGAATGGTGATGAGGTGACCAATCAAATGGCGACGTGCGGAGCGGCTGAATGGTTATGAGGTGACCAACCGAGTGGCGGTGCCCAGAGTGGCCGAGTGGTGATGAGGTGACCAACCAAGTGGCGACACGCAGAGTGGACGAGTGGTGATGAGGTGACCAGTCGAGTGGCGACGTGCGAAGCCGAGTGGTGATGAGGTGACCACCCGAGTGGTGACGCGCGGAGCGGCCGAGTGGTGATGAGGTGACCAACCGAGGGGCCATGCGCGGGGCGCCCGAGTGGTGATGAGGTGACCAACCGAATGGCGACACGCGGAGAGGCCGAGTGGTGATGAGGTGACCAACCAAATGCGACTCTTGGGACGGCCGAGTGGTGATGAGGTGACCAACCGAGTGGTGACGCGCGGGGCGGCCGAGTGGTGATGAGGTGACGATCCGAGTGCCGACACGCGGGGCGGCCGAGTGGTGATGAGGTAACCAACCGAGTGGCGACGCGCGGAGCTGCCGAGTGGTGATGAGGTGACCAACCGAGAGGCGACGCACGGGACGGCCGAGTGGTGATGAGGTGACCAACCAAGTGACAACGCGCAGAGCTGCCGAATGGTTATCACGTGACCAACCGAGTGGCGACGTGCGGTGCGGCCGAATGGTGATGAGCTGACCAACCGAGTGGCGATGCACGGAGCAGCCGAGTGGTGATGAGGTGATCAACCTAGTGGCGACGCACGGAGTGGCCGAATGATGATGAGGTGACCAACCGAGTGGCGACGCGCGGGGCGGCCGTGTGGCGATGAGTTGATCAACCGAGTGGCGACGCGCGGAGCGGCCGAGTGGTGATGAGGTGACGAACCGAGAGGCGACATGCGGAGCAGCCGAATGTTGATGAGGTGACCAATCAAGTGGCGACGGGCGGAGCGGTCGAAAGGATATGAGGTGACCAACCGAGTGGCGACGCCCGGAGCTGCCGAATGGCGATGAGGTGACCAACCGAGTGGCGATGCGCGGAGCGGCCGAGTGGTGATGAGGTGACCAACCGAGCGGCGACGCGCGGAGCGGCCGGGTGGTGATGAGGTGACCAACCAAGTGGCGACGAGCGGAGCGGCGAGTGTTGATGAGGTGACCAACCGAGTGACGACGCGTGGAGCGGCCGAGTGGTGATGAGATGACCAACCGAATGCGACTCTTGGGGCGGCCGAGTGGTGATGAGGTCACCAACCGCGAGACAACGCGCTGGGAGGCCGAGTGGTGATAAGGTGACCAAGCAATTGGTGACGCGCCATGCAGCTTAATGGTGATGAGGTGACCAACCGAGTGGCGACACGTGGAGAGGCCGAGTGGTGATGAGGCGACCAACGGAATGCGACTCTTGGGGCGGCCAAGTGGTGATGAGGTTACCAATCGAGTGGTGACGCGTGGGGCAGCCGAGTGGTGATGAGGTGACTATCCGAGTGCCGACTTGCGGGACGGCCGAGTGGTGATGAAGTGACCAACCGAGTCACGACGCGCGGAGCGGCCGAGTGGTCATGAGGTGACCAACCGAGGCGACGCGCGGGGCGGCCGAGTGGTGATGAGGTGACCAACCAAGTGGCGACGCGCGGAGCAGCCGAATAGTTATGAGGTGACCAACCGAGCGGCGACGCGCGGAGCGGCCGAATGGTGATGAGATGACCAACCGAGTGGCTAAGAACGGAGCTTCTGATGGTGATGAGGTGACCAACCGAGTGGCGACGCGCGGAGCGGCCGAGTGGTGATGAGGTGATCAACCACGTGGCGATGCGCGGAGCGGCCGAGTGGTGATGAGGTGACCAACCGAGAGGCGACGTGCGGGGCGCCCGAATGGTGATGAGGTGACCAATCAAGTAGCGACGCACGGAGCGGTCGAAATGATATGAGGTGACCAACCGAGTGGCGACGCCCGGAGCGGCCGAATGGCGATGAGGTGACCAACCGAGTGGCGACGCGCGGAGCGGCCGGGTGGTGAAGAGGTGACCAACGGAGTGGCGACGCGCGGAGCGGCCGGGTGGTGATGAGGTGAGCAACCGAGTGGCGACGCGCGGAGCGGCCGGGTGGTGATGACTTGACCAACCAAGTGGCGACGCGTGGAGCGGCCGAGTGGTGATGAGGTGACCAACCGAGTGACGACGCGCAGAGCGGCCGGGTGGTGATGAGGTGACCAACCAAGTGGCGACGCGCAGAGCGGCCGAGTGGTGATGAAGTGACCAACCGAGTGACGACGCGTGGAGCGGCCGAGTGGTGATGAGGTGACCAACCAAGAGGCGACGCACAGAGCGGCTGGGTGGTGACGAGGCGACCAACAAAGTGGCGACGCGCGGAGCGGCCGAGTGGTGATGAGGTGACCAACGGAATGGCGACGCACGGGGCGGCCCAGAGGTGATGAGGTGATCAATAGAGTGGCGACGCACGGAGCGGCCAAGTGGTGATGAGGTGATCAACCAAAAGACGACGCGTGGGGCGGCCGAATGGTGATGAGGTGACCAATCAAGTGACGACTCGCGGAGCGGCCGAATGGTTATGAGGTGACCAACTGAGTGGCGACGCCCGGAGCGGCTGAGTGGTGATGAGGTGACCAACCAAGTGGCGACGTGCGGAGCTGCCGAGTGGTGATGAGGTGACCAACCGAGTGGCGACGCGTGGAGCTGAGTGGTGATGAGGTGACCAACCGAGTGGCGACGCGTGGGGCGGCCGAGTGGTGATGAGGTGATCGACCGAGTGTCTATGCGCGGTGTGGCCGAGTGGTGATGAGGTGACCAACCGAGAGGCGACGGGCGGGGTGGCCGAATGGTGATGAGGTGATGATACGAGTGCCGACGTGCGGGGCGGCCGAGTGGTGATGAGGTGACCAACCGAGTGGCGACGCGCGGAGCTGCCGAGTGGTGATGAGGTGACCAACCAAGAGGCGACGCACGAGACGGCCGAGTGGTGATGAGGTGACCAACCGAGTGGTGATGCGTGGAGCTGCCGAGTGGTGATGAGGTGACCAACCGAGAGGCGACGCGCAGGGTGGCCGAGTGGTGATGGGGTGACAAACCAAGTGACGACGCGCAGAGCGGTGGAATGGTTATGAGGTGAACAACCGAGTGGCGATGCGCGGAGCGACCAAATGGTGATGAGGTAACCAACTGAGTGGCAACGCGCAGAGCGTCTGAGTGGTGATGAGGTACGAAGCGGTCGAGTGGTGATGAGGTGACCAACCAAGTGGCAACGCACGGAGCGTCCGAGTGGTGATGAGATGACCAACCAAGTGGCGACGCGCGGGGCAGCAGAGTGGTGGTGAGGTGATCAACCGAGTGACGACGCACGCGATGACCCAGTGGTGATGAGGTGATCAACCAAGTGGCGACGTGCGGAGCGGCCGAGTGCTGATGAGGTGATCAACTGAGAGAGGACGCGCGGGGCGGTCGAATGGTGATGAGGTGACCAATCAAATGGCGATGCGCGGAGTGGCTGAATGGTTATGAGGTGACCAACCGAGTGGCGTTGCCCGGAGTGGCCAAGTGGTGATGAGGTGACCAACCAAGTGGCGACACGCGGAGTGGCCGAGTGGTGATGAGGTGACCAGCCGAGTGGCGACGCGCGAAGCCGAGTGGTGATGAGGTGACCACCCGAGTGGCGACGCGCGATGCGGAGTGGTGATGAGGTGACCAACCGAGTGGTGACGTGCGGAGTGGCCGAGTGGTGATGAGGTGACCAACCAAGTGACAACGCGCAGAGCTGCCGAATGGTTATCAGGTGACCAACCGAGTGGCGACGTGCGGTGCGGCCGAATGGTGATGAGCTGACCAACCGAGTGGCGATGCACGGAGCAGCCGAGTGGTGATGAGGTGATCAACCTAGTGGCGACGCACGGAGCGGCCGAATGATGATGAGGTGACAAACCGAGTGGCGACGCGCGGGGCTGCCGTGTGGCGATGAGTTGATCAACCGAGTGGCGACGCGCGGAGCGGCCGAGTGGTGATGAGGTGACGAACCGAGAGGCGACATGCGGAGCAGCCGAATGTTGATGAGGTGACCAATCAAGTGGCGACGGGCGGAGCGGTCGAAAGGATATGAGGTGACCAACCGAGTGGCGACGCCCGGAGCTGCCGATTGGCGATGAGGTGACCAACCGAGTGGCGATGCGCGGAGCGGCCGAGTGGTGATGAGGTGACCAACCGAGCGGCGACGCGCGGAGCGGCCGGGTGGTGATGAGGTGACCAACCAAGTGGCGACGAGCGGATCGGCGAGTGGTGATGAGGTGACCAACCGAGTGACGACGCGTGGAGCGGCCGAGTGGTGATGAGATGACCAACCGAATGCGACTCTTGGGGCGGCCGAGTGGTGATGAGGTCACCAACCGCGAGACAACGCGCTGGGCGGCCGAGTGGTGATAAGGTGACCAAGCAAGTGGTGACGCGCCATGTAGCTTAATGGTGATGAGGTGACCAACCGAGTGGCGACACGTGGAGAGGCCGAGTGGTGATGAGGCGACCAACGGAATGCGACTCTTGGGGCGGCCAAGTGGTGATGAGGTTACCAATCGAGTGGTGACGCGTGGGGCGGCCGAGTGGTGATGAGGTGACTATCCGAGTGCCGACTTGCGGGACGGCCGAGTGGTGATGAAGTGACCAACCGAGTCACGACGCGCGGAGCGGCCGAGTGGTCATGAGGTGACCAACCGAGGCGACGCGCGGGGCGGCCGAGTGGTGATGAGGTGACCAACCAAGTGGCGACGCGCGGAGCAGCCGAATAGTTATGAGGTGACCAACCGAGCGGCGACGCGCGGAGCGGCCGAATGGTGATGAGATGACCAACCGAGTGGCTAAGAACGGAGCTTCTGATGGTGATGAGGTGACCAACCGAGTGGCGACGCGCGGAGCGGCCGAGTGGTGATGAGGTGATCAACCACGTGGCGATGCGCGGAGCGGCCGAGTGGTGATGAGGTGACCAACCGAGTGGCGACGCGTGGGGCGGCCGAGTGGTGATGAGGTGATCGACCGAGTGGCGACGCACGGAGTGGCCGAGTGGTGATGAGGTGACCAACCGAGAGGCGACGTGCGGGGCGGCCGAATGGTGATGAGGTGACGATCCGAGTGCCGACGCGCGGGGCGGCCGAGTGGTGATGAGGTGACCAACCGAGTGGCGACGCGCGGAGCTGCCGAGTGGTGATGAGGTGACCAACCAAGAGGCGACGCACGGGACGGCCGAGTGGTGATAAGGTGACCAACCAAGTGACGACGCGCAGAGCTGCCGAATGGTTATGAGGTGACCAACCGAGTGGCGACGCGCGGTGCGGCCGAATGGTGATGAGCTGACCAACCGAGTGGCGACGCGCGGAGCGTCCGAGTGGTGATGAGGTACGGAGCGGTCGAGTGGTGATGAGGTAACCAACCAAGTGGCGACGCGCGGAGCGCCCGAGTGGTGATGAGGTGACCAACCGAGAGGCGACGTGCGGTGCGGCCGAAAGGTTATGAGATGACCAACCGAGTGGCGACGCCCGGAGTGGCCGAATGGCGATGAGGTGACTAACCATATGGCGACACGCGGAGTTGCCGAGTGGTGATGAGGTGACCAACAGAGTGGCGACGCGCGAAGCGGCCGGGTGGTGATGAGGTGACCAACCCAGTGGCGACGCTCAGAGTGGCCGCGTGGTGATGAGGTGACCAACCGAGTGACGACGCACGGGACGACCCAGTGGTGATGAGGTGATCAACCGAGTGGCGACGTGCGGAGCGGCCGAGTGGTGATGAGGTGATCAACCAAGAGACGACGCGCGGGGTGGTCGAATGGTGATGAGGTGACCAATGAAATGGCGACACGCGGAGCGGCTGAATGGTTATGAGGTGACCAACCGAGTGGCGGTTCCCAAAGTGGCCGACTGGTGATGAGGTGACCAACCAAGTGGCGACACGCGGAGTGGACGAGTGGTGATGAGGTGACCAGCCGAGTGGCGACGCGCGAAGCCGAGTGGTGATGAGGTGACCACCAGAGGGGCGACGCGCGAATCGGAGTGGTGATGAGGTGACCAACCGAGTGGTGACGCGCGGAGCGGTCGAGTGGTGATGAGGTGAGCAACCGAGGGGCCATGCCCGGGGCGGCCGAGTGGTGATGAGGTGACCAACCAAATGGCGACGCGCCGTGCGGCTGAATGGTGATGAGGTGGCCAACCGAGTGGCGACACGTGGAGAGGACGAGTGGTGATGAGGTGACCAACCAAATGCGACTCTTGGGAGGGCCGAGTGGTGATGAGGTGACCAACCGAGTGGTGACACGCGGGGCGGCCGAGTGGTGATGAGGTGACGATCCGAGTGCCGACACGCGGGGCGGCCGAGTGGTGATGAGGTAACCAACCGAGTGGCGACGCGCGGAGCTGCCGAGTGGTGATGTGGTGACCAACCGAGAGGCGACGCACGGGACGGCCGAGTGGTGATGAGGTGACCAACCAAGTGACTACGCGCAGAGCTGCCGAATGGTTATCAGGTGACCAACCGAGTGGCGACGTGCTGTGTGGCCGAATGGTGATGAGCTGACCAACCGAGTGGTGATGCACGGAGCAGCCGAGTGGTGATGAGGTGATCAACCTAGTGGCAACGCACGGAGCGGCCGAGTGATGATGAGGTGACCAACCGAGTGGCGACGCGAGGGGCGGCCGTGTGGCGATGAGTTGATCAACCGAGTGGTGATGAGGTGACGAACCGAGAGGCGACATGCGGGGCAGGCGAATGGTGATGAGGTGACCAACCGAGTGACGACGCGTGGAGCGGCCGAGTGGCGATGAGGTGACCAATCAGGTAGCGACGGGTGGAGCGGTCGAAAGGATATGAGGTGACCTACCGAGTGGCGACGCGCGGAGCGGTCGGGTGGTGATGAGGTGACCAACCAAGCGGCGACGAGCGGAGCAGCCGAGTGGTGATGAGGTGACCAACCGATTGACGACGCGTGGAGCGGCCGAGTGGTGATGAGATGACCAACCGAATGCGACTCTTGGGGCGGCCGAGTGGTGATGAGGTCACCAACCGCGAGACAACGCACGGGGCGGCCGATTGGTGATGAGGTGACCAAGCAAGTGGTGACGCGCCATGCAGCTGAATGGTGATGAGGTGACCAACCGAGTGGTGACATGTGGAGAGGCCGAGTGGTGACGAGGCGACCAACCGTATGCGACTCTTGGGGCGGCCAAGTGGTGATGAGGTTACCAATCGAGTGGTGACGCGCGGGGCGGCCGAGTGGTGATGAGGTGACTATCCGAGTGCCGACTTGCGGGACGGCCGAGTGGTGATGAGGTGACCAACCGAGTCACGACGCGCGGAGTGGCCGGGTGGTCCTGAGGTGACCAACCGAGGCGACGCGCGGGGCGGACGAGTGGTGATGAGGTGACCAACCAAGTGGCGACGCACGGAGCAGCCGAATAGTTATGAGGTGACCAACCGAGCGGCGACGCGCGGAGCAGCCGAATGGTGATGAGATGACCAACCGAGTGGCTACGAACGGAGCTTCTGATGGTTATGAGGTGACCAACCGAGTGGCGACGCGCGGAGCGGCCGACTGGTGATGAGGTGATCAACCACGTGGCGATGCGTGGAGCGACCGAGTGGTGATGTGGTGACCAACCGAGTGGCGACGCGTGGGGCGGCCGAGTGGTGATGAGGTGATCGACCGAGTGGCGACGCGCGGAGTGGCCGAGTGGTGATGAGGTGACCAACCGAGAGGCGACGTGCGGGGCAGCCGAATGGTGATGAGGTGACAATCCGAGTGCCGCCGCGCGGGGCGGCCGAGTGGTGATGAGGTGACCAACCGAGTGGTGACGCGCGGAGCTGCCGAGTGGTGATGAGGTGACTTACCAAGAGGCGGGCCGAGTGGTGATGAGGTGACCAACCAAGTGACGACGCGCAGAGCTGCCGAATGGTTATGAGGTGACCAACCGAGTGGCGACGCGCGTTGCGGCCGAATGGTGATGAGCTGACCAACCGAGTGGCGACGCACAGAGCGTCCGAGTAGTCATGAGGTACGGAGCGGTCGAGTGGTGATGAGGTAACCAACCAAGTGGCGACGCGCGGAGCGCCCGAGTGGTGATGAGGTGACCAACCTAGTGGCGACGCGCGGAGTGGCCGAGTGATGATGAGGTGACCAACCGAGTGGCGACGCGCGGGGCGGACGTGTGGTGATGAGTTGATCAACCGAGTGGCGACGGGCGGAGCGGCCGAGTGGTGAGGAGGTGACCAACCGAGAGGCGACATGCGGGGCGGCCGAATGGTGATGAGGTGACCAATCAAGTACCGACACGTGGAGCGGTCGAAAGGATATGAGGTGACCAACCGAGTGGCGACGCCCGGAGCGGCCGAATGGCGATGAGGTGACCAACCGAGTGGCGACGCGCGGAGCGGCGGAGTGGTGATGAGGTGACCAACCGAGTGGCGACGCGCGGAGCGGCCGGGTAGTGATGAGGTGACCAACCGAGTGGCGACATGCGGAGCGGCCGGGTGGTGATGAGGTGACCAACAAAGTGGCAACGCGCGGAGCGGCCGAGTGGTGATGAGGTGACCAACCGAGTGACGACGCGCGGAGCGGCCTGGTGGTGATGAGGTGACCAACCGAGTGGCGACATGCGGAGCGGCCGAGTGGTGATGAGGTGACCAACCGAGTGACGACGCGTGGAGCGGCCGAGTGGTGATGAGGTCACCAACCGCGAGACGACGCGCGGGGCGGCCGAGTTGTCATGAGGTGACAAACCAGGTGGTGACGCTCCGTGCGGCTGAATGGTGATGAGATGACCAACCGAGTGGCGACACGCGAAGAGGCCAAGTGGTGATGAGGTGACCAACCGAATGCGACACTTGGGGCGGCCAAGTGGTGATGAGATTACCAATCGAGTGGTGACGCGCGAGGCGGCCGAGTGGTGATGAGGTGACTATCCGAGTGCCGACTTGCGGGGCGGCCGAGTGGTGATGAGGTGACCAACCGAGTGGCGACGCGCGGAGAGGCCGAGTGGAGATGAGGTGACCAACCAAGTGGCGACGCGCGGAGCGGCCGGGTGGTGATGAGGTGACCAACAAAGTGGCGACGCGCGGAGCGGCCGAGTGGTGATGAGGTGACCAACCGAGTGGCGACGCACGGGGCGGCCCAGAGGTGATGAGGTGATCAATAGAGTGGCGACGCGCGGAGCGGCCAAGTGGTGATGAGGTGATCAACCAAGATACGACGCGTGGGGCAGCCGAATGGTGATGAGGTGACCAATCAAGTGGCGACTCGCAGAGCGGCCGAATGGTTATGAGGTGACCAACTGAGTGGCGACGCCTGGAGCGGCTGAGTGGCGATGAGGTGACCAACCAAGTGGCGACGCGCGGAGCGACCGAGTGGTGATGAGGTGACCAACCGAGTGGCGACGCGTGGAGCCGAGTGGTGATGAGGTGACCAACCGAGTGGCGACCCGTGGGGCGGCCGAGTGGTGATGAGGTGATCGACCGAGTGGCGATGCGCGGTGTGGCCGAGTGGTGATGAGGTGACCAACCGAGAGGCGACGGGCGGGGCGGCCGAATGGTGACGAGGTGACGATCTGAGTGCCGACGCGCGGGGCGGCCGAGTGGTGATGAGGTGACCAACCGAGTGGCGACGCGCGGAGCTGCCGAGTGGTGATGAGGTGACCAACCAAGAGGCGACGCACGGGATGTCCGAGTGGTGATGAGGTGACCATCCAAGTGACGACGCGCAGAGCTGCCGAATGGTTATGAGGTGACCAACCGAGTGGCGACGCGCGGAGCTGCCGAGTGGTGATGAGGTGACCAACCAAGAGGCGACGCACGGGATGTCCGAGTGGTGATGAGGTGACCATCCAAGTGACGACGCGAAGAGCTGCCGAATGGTTATGAGGTGACCAACCGAGTGGCGACGCGCGGTGCGGCCGAATGGTGATGAGCTGACCAACCGAGTGGCGACGCGCGGAGTGTACGAGTGGTGATGAGGTACGAAGCGGTCGAGTGGTGATGAGGTAACCAACCAAGTGGCGACGCGTGGAGCGCCCAAGTGGTGATGAGGTGACCAACCTAGTGGCGACGCGCGGAGCGGCCGAGTGATGATGAGGTGACCAACCGAGTGGCGACGCGCGGGGCAGACGTGTGGTGATGAGTTTATCAACCGAGTGGCGATGGGCGGAGCGGGGCGGACGTGTGGTGATGAGTTGACCAACCGAGTGGCGACGCGCGGGGCGGACGTGTGGTGATAAGTTGATCAACCGAGTGGCGACGGGCGGAGCGGTCGAGTGGTGATGAGGTGACCAACCGAGAGGCGACGTGCGGGGCGTCCGAATGGTGATGAGGTGACCAATCAAGTAGCGACGCATGGAGCGGTCGAAAGGATATGAGGTGACCAACCGAGTGGCGACGCCCGGAGCGGCCGAATGGCGATGAGGTGACCAACCGTGTGGCGCCGCGCGGAGCGGCCGGGTGGTGATGAGGTGACCAACCGAGTGGCGCCGCGCGGAGCGGCCGGGTGGTGATGAGGTGACCAACCAAGATACGACGCGTGGGGCAGCCGAATGGTGATGAGGTGACCAATCAAGTGGCGACTCGCAGAGCGGCCGAATGGTTATGAGGTGACCAACTGAGTGGCGACGCCTGGAGCGGCTGAGTGGCGATGAGGTGACCAACCAAGTGGCGACGCGCGGAGCGACCGAGTGGTGATGAGGTGACCAACCGAGTGGCGACGCGTGGAGCCGAGTGGTGATGAGGTGACCAACCGAGTGGCGACCCGTGGGGCGGCCGAGTGGTGATGAGGTGATCGACCGAGTGGCGATGCGCGGTGTGGCCGAGTGGTGATGAGGTGACCAACCGAGAGGCGACGGGCGGGGCGGCCGAATGGTGACGAGGTGACGATCTGAGTGCCGACGCGCGGGGCGGCCGAGTGGTGATGAGGTGACCAACCGAGTGGCGACGCGCGGAGCTGCCGAGTGGTGATGAGGTGACCAACCAAGAGGCGACGCACGGGATGTCCGAGTGGTGATGAGGTGACCATCCAAGTGACGACGCGCAGAGCTGCCGAATGGTTATGAGGTGACCAACCGAGTGGCGACGCGCGGAGCTGCCGAGTGGTGATGAGGTGACCAACCAAGAGGCGACGCACGGGATGTCCGAGTGGTGATGAGGTGACCATCCAAGTGACGACGCGAAGAGCTGCCGAATGGTTATGAGGTGACCAACCGAGTGGCGACGCGCGGTGCGGCCGAATGGTGATGAGCTGACCAACCGAGTGGCGACGCGCGGAGTGTACGAGTGGTGATGAGGTACGAAGAGGTCGAGTGGTGATGAGGTAACCAACCAAGTGGCGACGCGTGGAGCGCCCAAGTGGTGATGAGGTGACCAACCTAGTGGCGACGCGCGGAGCGGCCGAGTGATGATGAGGTGACCAACCGAGTGGCGACGCGCGGGGCAGACGTGTGGTGATGAGTTTATCAACCGAGTGGCGATGGGCGGAGCGGGGCGGACGTGTGGTGATGAGTTGACCAACCGAGTGGCGACGCGCGGGGCGGACGTGTGGTGATAAGTTGATCAACCGAGTGGCGACGGGCGGAGCGGCCGAGTGGTGATGAGGTGACCAACCGAGAGGCGACGTGCGGGGCGTCCGAATGGTGATGAGGTGACCAATCAAGTAGCGACGCATGGAGCGGTCGAAAGGATATGAGGTGACCAACCGAGTGGCGACGCCCGGAGCGGCCGAATGGCGATGAGGTGACCAACCGTGTGGCGCCGCGCGGAGCGGCCGGGTGGTGATGAGGTGACCAACCGAGTGGCGCCGCGCGGAGCGGCCGGGTGGTGATGAGGTGACCAACCGAGTGGCGACGCGCGAAGCGGCCGGGTGGTGATGAGGTGACCAACCAAGTGGCGACGCGCGGAGCGGCCGAGTGGTGATGAGGTGACCAACCGAGTGACGACGCGCGGAGCGGCCTGGTGGTGATGAGGTGACCAACCAAGTGGCGACGCGCGGAGCAGCCGAGTGGTGATGAGGTGACCAACCGAGTGACGACGCGTGGAGCGGCCGAGTGGTGATGAGGTGACCAACCGCGTGACGACGCGTGGAGCGGCCGATTGGTGATGAGGTCACCAACCGCGAGACAACGCGTGGGGCGGCCGAGTGGTGATGACGTGACAAACCAAGTGGTGACGCGCCGTGCGGCTGAATGGTGATGAGATGACCAACCGAGTGGCGACGCGTGATGAGGCCGAGTGGTGCTGAGGTGACCAACCGAATGCGACTCTTGGGGCCAAGTGGTGATGAGGTTACCAATCGAGTGGTGACGCGCGGGGTGGCCGAGTGGTGATGAGGTGACTATCCGAGTGCCGACTTGCGGGGCGGCCGAGTGGTGATGAGGTGACCAACCGAGTGGCGACGCGCGGAGAGGCCCAGTGGTGATGAGGTGACCAACCAAGTGGCGATGCGCGGAGCGGCCGGGTGGTGATGAGGTGACCAACAAAGTGGCGACGCGCGGAGCGGCCAAGTGGTGATGAGGTGACCAACCGAGTGGCGACCCACGGGGCGGCCCAGAGGTGATGAGGTGATCAATAGAGTGGCGACGCGCGGAGCGGCCGAGTGGTGATGAGGTGATCAACCAAGAGACGACGCATGGGGCGGCCGAATGGTGATGAGGTGACCAACCAAGTGGCGACGCGCAGAGCGGCCGAGTGGTGATGAGGTGACCAATCGTGTGGCGACGCGTGGAGCCGAGTGGTGATGAGGTGACCAACCGAGTGGCGACGCATGAAGCGGCCGACTGGTGATAAGGTGACCAACCGAGTGGCGATGCGCGGAGCGGCCGAGTGGTGATGAGGTGACCAATCAAGAGGCAACGCACGGGGTGGCCGGGTGATGATGAGGTGACCAACAAAGTGGAGATGCACAGAGAGGCCGAGTGGTGATGAGGTGGCCAACCAAATGCGACTCTTGAGACGGACGAGGGGCCAACCGAGTGGCGACGCGCGGAGAGGCCGAGTGGTGATGAGGTGACCAACCAAATGGGACTCTTGGGACGGCCGAGTGGTGATGAGGTGACGATCCAACTGCCGACGCACGAGGCGGCCGAGTGGTGATGAGCTGAGCAACCGAGTGGCGACGCGCGGAGCTGCTGAGTGGTGCTGAGGTGACCAACCAAGAGCCGACGCGCGGGATGGCCGAGTGGTGATGAGGTGACCTACCAAGTGAAGACGCGCAGTGCTGCCGAATGGTTATGAGGTGACCAACAGAGTGGCGACGCGCGGAGTGGCCGAGTGGTGATGAGGTGACCAACCGAGTGACGACGCGCGGAGCGGCCGAGTGGTGATGAGGTGACCAATCGAGTGGCGACGCGTGGAGCCGAGTGGTGATGAGGTGACCAACCGAGTGGCGACGCGTGGAGCCGAGTGGTGATGCGGTGACCAACCGAGTGGCTACGCGTGGGGCGGCCGAGTGGTGATGAGGTGACCAACCGAGAGGCGACGGGCGGGGCGGCCGAATGGTGATGAGGTGACGATCCGAGTGCCGACGCGCGGGGCGGCCGAGTGGTGATGAGGTGACCAACCGAGTGGCGACGCGCGGAGCTGCCGAGTGGTGTTGAGGTGACCAACCAAGAGGCGACGCACGGGACGGCAGAGTGGTGATGAGGTGACCAACCAAGTGACGACATGCAGAGCTGCCGAATGGTTATGAGGTGACCAACCGAGTGGCGACGCGCGGTGTGGCCGAATGGTGATGAGCTGACCAACCGAGTGCCGACGCGCGGAGTGTACGAGTGGTGATGAGGTACGGAGCGGTCGAGTGGTGATGAGGTAACCAACCAAGTGGCGACGCGCGGAGCGCCCGAGTGGTGATGAGGTGACCAACCTAGTGGCGACGCGCGGAGCGGCCGAGTGATGATGTGGTGACCAACCGAGTGGCGACGCGCGGGGCGGACGTGTGGTGATGAGTTTATCAACCGAGTGGCGACGGGCGGAGCGGGGCGGACGTGTTGTGATGAGTTGACCAACCGAGTGGCGATGCGCGGGGCGGACGTGTGGTGATGAGTTGATCAACCGAGTGGCGACGGGCGGAGCGGCCGAGTGGTGATGAGGTGACCAACCGAGAGGCGACGTGCGGGGCGTCCGAATGGTGATGAGGTGACCAATCAAGTAGCGACGCACGGAGCGGTCGAAAGGATATGAGGTGACCAACCGAGTGGTGACGCCCAGAGCGGCCGAATGGCGATGAAGTGACCAACCGAGTGGCGACGCGCGGAGCGGCCGAGTGGTGATGAAGTGACCAACCGAGTGGCGACGCGCGAAGCGGCCGCGTGGTGATGAGGTGACCAACCGAGTGGCGATGCGCGAAGCGGCCGGGTGGTGATGAGGTGACCAACCAAGTGGCGACGCGCGGAGTGGCCGAGTGGTGATGAGGTGACCAACCGAGTGACGACGCGCGGAGCGGCCTGGTGGTGATGAGGTGACCAACCAAGTGGCGACGCGCGGAGCAGCCGAGTGGTGATGAGGTGACCAACCGAGTGACGACGCGTGGAGCGGCCGAGTGGTGATGAGGTGACCAACCGCGTGACGACGCGTGGAGCGGCCGAGTGGTGACCAAGTCACCAACCGCGAGACAACGCGCGGGGCGGCCGAGTGGTGATGACGTGACAAACCAAGTGGTGACGCGTCGTGCGGCTGAATGGTGATGAGATGACCAACCGAGTGGCGACGCGCGATGAGGCCGAGTGGTGCTGAGGTAACCAACCGAATGCGACTCTTGGGGCCAAGTGGTGATGAGGTTACCAATCGAGTGGTGACGCGCGGGGCGGCCGAGTGGTGATGAGGTGACTATCCGAGTGCCGACTTGCGGGGCGGCAGAGTGGTGATGAGGTGACCAACCGAGTGGCGACGCGCGGAGGGGCCCAGTGGTGATGAGGTGACCAACCAAGTAGCGACGCGCGGAGCGGCCGGGTGGTGATGAGGTGACCAACAACGTGGCGACGCGCGGAGCGGCCGAGTGGTGATGAGGTGACCAACCGAGTGGCGACCCACGGGGCGGCCCAGAGGTGATGAGGTGATCAATAGAGTGGCGACGCGCGGAGCGGCCGAGTGGTGATGAGGTGACCAACCGAGTGGCGACGCGCGGAGCGGCCGGGTGGTGATGAGGTGACCAACCAAGTGGCGACGAGCGGAGCGGCCGAGTGGTGATGAGGTGACCAACCGAGTGACGACGCATGGAGCGGCCGAGTGGTGATGAGATGACCAACCGAATGCGACTCTTGGGGCGGCCGAGTGGTGATGAGGTGACCAATCAGGTAGCGACGGGCGGAGCGGTCGAAAGGATATGAGGTGACCTACCGAGTGGCGACGCGCGGAGCGGCCGGGTGGTGATGAGGTGACCAACCAAGAGGCGACGCGCGGAGCGGCCGAATGGTTATGAGGTGACTATCCGAGTGCTGACGCGCGGGACGGCCGAGTGGTGATGAGGTGACCAACCGAGTGGCGACACGCGAAGAGGCAAAGTGGTGATGAGGTGACCAACCGAATGCGACACTTGGTGCGGCCAAGTGGTGATGAGATTACCAATCGAGTGGTGACGCGCGAGGCGGCCGAGTGGTGATGAGGTGACTATCCGAGTGCCGACTTGCGGGGCGGCCGAGTGGTGATGAGGTGACCAACCGAGTGGCGACGCGCGGAGAGGCCGAGTGGAGATGAGGTGACCAACCAAGTGGCGACGCGCGGAGCGGCCGGGTGGTGATGAGGTGACCAACAAAGTGGCGACGCGCGGAGCGGCCGAGTGGTGATGAGGTGACCAACCGAGTGGCGACGCACGGGGCGGCCCAGAGGTGATGAGGTGATCAATAGAGTGGCGACGCGCGGAGCGGCCAAGTGGTGATGAGGTGATCAACCAAGATACGACGCGTGGGGCAGCCGAATGGTGATGAGGTGACCAATCAAGTGGCGACTCGCAGAGCGGCCGAATGGTTATGAGGTGACCAACTGAGTGGCGACGCCTGGAGCGGCTGAGTGGCGATGAGGTGACCAACCAAGTGGCGACGCGCGGAGCGACCGAGTGGTGATGACGTGACCAACCGAGTGGCGACGCGTGGAGCCGAGTGGTGATGAGGTGACCAACCGAGTGGCGACCCGTGGGGCGGCCGAGTGGTGATGAGGTGATCGACCGAGTGGCGATGCGCGGTGTGGCCGAGTGGTGATGAGGTGACCAACCGAGAGGCGACGGGCGGGGCGGCCGAATGGTGACGAGGTGACGATCTGAGTGCCGACGCGCGGGGCGGCCGAGTGGTGATGAGGTGACCAACCGAGTGGCGACGCGCGGAGCTGCCGAGTGGTGATGAGGTGACCAACCAAGAGGCGACGCACGGGATGTCCGAGTGGTGATGAGGTGACCATCCAAGTGACGACGCGCAGAGCTGCCGAATGGTTATGAGGTGACCAACCGAGTGGCGACGCGCGGAGCTGCCGAGTGGTGATGAGGTGACCAACCAAGAGGCGACGCACGGGATGTCCGAGTGGTGATGAGGTGACCATCCAAGTGACGACGCGAAGAGCTGCCGAATGGTTATGAGGTGACCAACCGAGTGGCGACGCGCGGTGCGGCCGAATGGTGATGAGCTGACCAACCGAGTGGCGACGCGCGGAGTGTACGAGTGGTGATGAGGTACGAAGCGGTCGAGTGGTGATGAGGTAACCAACCAAGTGGCGACGCGTGGAGCGCCCAAGTGGTGATGAGGTGACCAACCTAGTGGCGACGCGCGGAGCGGCCGAGTGATGATGAGGTGACCAACCGAGTGGCGACGCGCGGGGCAGACGTGTGGTGATGAGTTTATCAACCGAGTGGCGATGGGCGGAGCGGGGCGGACGTGTGGTGATGAGTTGACCAACCGAGTGGCGACGCGCGGGGCGGACGTGTGGTGATAAGTTGATCAACCGAGTGGCGACGGGCGGAGCGGCCGAGTGGTGATGAGGTGACCAACCGAGAGGCGACGTGCGGGGCGTCCGAATGGTGATGAGGTGACCAATCAAGTAGCGACGCATGGAGCGGTCGAAAGGATATGAGGTGACCAACCGAGTGGCGACGCCCGGAGCGGCCGAATGGCGATGAGGTGACCAACCGTGTGGCGCCGCGCGGAGCGGCCGGGTGGTGATGAGGTGACCAACCGAGTGGCGCCGCGCGGAGCGGCCGGGTGGTGATGAGGTGACCAACCGAGTGGCGACGCGCGAAGCGGCCGGGTGGTGATGAGGTGACCAACCAAGTGGCGACGCGCGGAGCGGCCGAGTGGTGATGAGGTGACCAACCGAGTGACGACGCGCGGAGCGGCCTGGTGGTGATGAGGTGACCAACCAAGTGGCGACGCGCGGAGCAGCCGAGTGGTGATGAGGTGACCAACCGAGTGACGACGCGTGGAGCGGCCGAGTGGTGATGAGGTGACCAACCGCGTGACGACGCGTGGAGCGGCCGATTGGTGATGAGGTCACCAACCGCGAGACAACGCGTGGGGCGGCCGAGTGGTGATGACGTGACAAACCAAGTGGTGACGCGCCGTGCGGCTGAATGGTGATGAGATGACCAACCGAGTGGCGACGCGTGATGAGGCCGAGTGGTGCTGAGGTGACCAACCGAATGCGACTCTTGGGGCCAAGTGGTGATGAGGTTACCAATCGAGTGGTGACGCGCGGGGTGGCCGAGTGGTGATGAGGTGACTATCCGAGTGCCGACTTGCGGGGCGGCCGAGTGGTGATGAGGTGACCAACCGAGTGGCGACGCGCGGAGAGGCCCAGTGGTGATGAGGTGACCAACCAAGTGGCGATGCGCGGAGCGGCCGGGTGGTGATGAGGTGACCAACAAAGTGGCGACGCGCGGAGCGGCCAAGTGGTGATGAGGTGACCAACCGAGTGGCGACCCACGGGGCGGCCCAGAGGTGATGAGGTGATCAATAGAGTGGCGACGCGCGGAGCGGCCGAGTGGTGATGAGGTGATCAACCAAGAGACGACGCATGGGGCGGCCGAATGGTGATGAGGTGACCAACCAAGTGGCGACGCGCAGAGCGGCCGAGTGGTGATGAGGTGACCAATCGTGTGGCGACGCGTGGAGCCGAGTGGTGATGAGGTGACCAACCGAGTGGCGACGCGTGAAGCGGCCGACTGGTGATAAGGTGACCAACCGAGTGGCGATGCGCGGAGCGGCCGAGTGGTGATGAGGTGACCAATCAAGAGGCAACGCACGGGGTGGCCGGGTGATGATGAGGTGACCAACAAAGTGGAGATGCACAGAGAGGCCGAGTGGTGATGAGGTGGCCAACCAAATGCGACTCTTGAGACGGACGAGGGGCCAACCGAGTGGCGACGCGCGGAGAGGCCAAGTGGTGATGAGGTGACCAACCAAATGGGACTCTTGGGACGGCCGAGTGGTGATGAGGTGACGATCCAACTGCCGACGCACGAGGCGGCCGAGTGGTGATGAGCTGAGCAACCGAGTGGCGACGCGCGGAGCTGCTGAGTGGTGCTGAGGTGACCAACCAAGAGCCGACGCGCGGGATGGCCGAGTGGTGATGAGGTGACCTACCAAGTGAAGACGCGCAGTGCTGCCGAATGGTTATGAGGTGACCAACAGAGTGGCGACGCGCGGAGTGGCCGAGTGGTGATGAGGTGACCAACCGAGTGACGACGCGCGGAGCGGCCGAGTGGTGATGAGGTGACCAATCGAGTGGCGACGCGTGGAGCCGAGTGGTGATGAGGTGACCAACCGAGTGGCGACGCGTGGAGCCGAGTGGTGATGCGGTGACCAACCGAGTGGCTACGCGTGGGGCGGCCGAGTGGTGATGAGGTGACCAACCGAGAGGCGACGGGCGGGGCGGCCGAATGGTGATGAGGTGACGATCCGAGTGCCGACGCGCGGGGCGGCCGAGTGGTGATGAGGTGACCAACCGAGTGGCGACGCGCGGAGCTGCCGAGTGGTGTTGAGGTGACCAACCAAGAGGCGACGCACGGGACGGCCGAGTGGTGATGAGGTGACCAACCAAGTGACGACATGCAGAGCTGCCGAATGGTTATGAGGTGACCAACCGAGTGGCGACGCGCGGTGTGGCCGAATGGTGATGAGCTGACCAACCGAGTGCCGACGCGCGGAGTGTACGAGTGGTGATGAGGTACGGAGCGGTCGAGTGGTGATGAGGTAACCAACCAAGTGGCGACGCGCGGAGCGCCCGAGTGGTGATGAGGTGACCAACCTAGTGGCGACGCGCGGAGCGGCCGAGTGATGATGTGGTGACCAACCGAGTGGCGACGCGCGGGGCGGACGTGTGGTGATGAGTTTATCAACCGAGTGGCGACGGGCGGAGCGGTGCAGACGTGTTGTGATGAGTTGACCAACCGAGTGGCGATGCGCGGGGCGGACGTGTGGTGATGAGTTGATCAACCGAGTGGCGACGGGCGGAGCGGCCGAGTGGTGATGAGGTGACCAACCGAGAGGCGACGTGCGGGGCGTCCGAATGGTGATGAGGTGACCAATCAAGTAGCGACGCACGGAGCGGTCGAAAGGATATGAGGTGACCAACCGAGTGGTGACGCCCAGAGCGGCCGAATGGCGATGAAGTGACCAACCGAGTGGCGACGCGCGGAGCGGCCGGGTGGTGATGAAGTGACCAACCGAGTGGCGACGCGCGAAGCGGCCGCGTGGTGATGAGGTGACCAACCGAGTGGCGATGCGCGAAGCGGCCGGGTGGTGATGAGGTGACCAACCAAGTGGCGACGCGCGGAGTGGCCGAGTGGTGATGAGGTGACCAACCGAGTGACGACGCGCGGAGCGGCCTGGTGGTGATGAGGTGACCAACCAAGTGGCGACGCGCGGAGCAGCCGAGTGGCGATGAGGTGACCAACCGAGTGACGACGCGTGGAGCGGCCGAGTGGTGATGAGGTGACCAACCGCGTGACGACGCGTGGAGCGGCCGAGTGGTGACCAAGTCACCAACCGCGAGACAACGCGCGGGGCGGCCGAGTGGTGATGACGTGACAAACCAAGTGGTGACGCGTCGTGCGGCTGAATGGTGATGAGATGACCAACCGAGTGGCGACGCGCGATGAGGCCGAGTGGTGCTGAGGTAACCAACCGAATGCGACTCTTGGGGCCAAGTGGTGATGAGGTTACCAATCGAGTGGTGACGCGCGGGGCGGCCGAGTGGTGATGAGGTGACTATCCGAGTGCCGACTTGCGGGGCGGCAGAGTGGTGATGAGGTGACCAACCGAGTGGCGACGCGCGGAGGGGCCCAGTGGTGATGAGGTGACCAACCAAGTAGCGACGCGCGGAGCGGCCGGGTGGTGATGAGGTGACCAACAACGTGGCGACGCGCGGAGCGGCCGAGTGGTGATGAGGTGACCAACCGAGTGGCGACCCACGGGGCGGCCCAGAGGTGATGAGGTGATCAATAGAGTGGCGACGCGCGGAGCGGCCGAGTGGTGATGAGGTGACCAACCGAGTGGCGACGCGCGGAGCGGCCGGGTGGTGATGAGGTGACCAACCAAGTGGCGACGAGCGGAGCGGCCGAGTGGTGATGAGGTGACCAACCGAGTGACGACGCATGGAGCGGCCGAGTGGTGATGAGATGACCAACCGAATGCGACTCTTGGGGCGGCCGAGTGGTGATGAGGTGACCAATCAGGTAGCGACGGGCGGAGCGGTCGAAAGGATATGAGGTGACCTACCGAGCGGCGACGCGCGGAGCTGCCGAGTGGTGATGAGGTGACCAACCAAGAGGCGACGCACGGGATGTCCGAGTGGTGATGAGGTGACCCTCCAAGTGACGACGCGCAGAGCTGCCGAATGGTTATGAGGTGACCAACCGAGTGGCGACGCGCGGTGCGGCCGAATGGTGATGAGCTGACCAACCGAGTGGCGACGCGCGGAGTGTACGAGTGGTGATGAGGTACGAAGCGGTCGAGTGGTGATGAGGTAACCAACCAAGTGGCGACGCGTGGAGCGCCCGAGTGGTGATGAGGTGACCAACCTAGTGGCGACGCGCGGAGCGGCCGAGTGATGATGAGGTGACCAACCGAGTGGCGACGCGCGGGGCAGACGTGTGGTGATGAGTTTATCAACCGAGTGGCGATGGGCGGAGCGGGGCGGACGTGTGGTGATGAGTTGACCAACCGAGTGGCGACGCGCGGGGCGGACGTGTGGTGATAAGTTGATCAACCGAGTGGCGACGGGCGGAGCGGCCGAGTGGTGATGAGGTGACCAACCGAGAGGCGACGTGCGGGGCGTCCGAATGGTGATGAGGTGACCAATCAAGTAGCGACGCATGGAGCGGTCAAAAGGATATGAGGTGACCAACCGAGTGGCGACGCCCGGAGCGGCCGAATGGCGATGAGGTGACCAACCGAGTGGCGCCGCGCGGAGCGGCCGGGTGGTGATGAGGTGACCAACCGAGTGGCGCCGCGCGGAGCGGCCGGGTGGTGATGAGGTGACCAACCGAGTGGCGACGCGCGAAGCGGCCGGGTGGTGATGAGGTGACCAACCAAGTGGCGACGCGCGGAGCGGCCGAGTGGTGATGAGGTGACCAACCGAGTGACGACGCGCGGAGCGGCCTGGTGGTGATGAGGTGACCAACCAAGTGGCGACGCGCGGAGCAGCCGAGTGGTGATGAGGTGACCAACCGAGTGACGACGTGTGGAGCGGCCGAGTGGTGATGAGGTGACCAACCGCGTGACGACGCGTGGAGCGGCCGAGTGGTGATGAGGTCACCAACCGCGAGACAACGCGTGGGGCGGCCGAGTGGTGATGACGTGACAAACCAAGTGGTGACGCGCCGTGCGGCTGAATGGTGATGAGATGACCAACCGAGTGGCGACGCGTGATGAGGCCGAGTGGTGCTGAGGTGACCAACCGAATGCGACTCTTGGGGCCAAGTGGTGATGAGGTTACCAATCGAGTGGTGACGCGCGGGGTGGCCGAGTAGTGATGAGGTGACTATCCGAGTGCCGACTTGCGGGGCGGCCGAGTGGTGATGAGGTGACCAACCGAGTGGCTACGCGCGGAGAGGCCCAGTGGTGATGAGGTGACTATCCGAGTGCCGACTTGCGGGGCGGCCGAGTGGTGATGTGGTGACCAACCGAGTGGCTACGCGCGGAGAGGCCCAGTGGTGATGAGGTGACCAACCAAGTGGCGATGCGCGGAGCGGCCGGGTGGTGATGAGGTGACCAACAAAGTGGCGACGCGCGGAGCGGCCAAGTGGTGATGAGGTGACCAACCGAGTGGCGACCCACGGGGCGGCCCAGAGGTGATGAGGTGATCAATAGAGTGGCGACGCGCGGAGCGGCCGAGTGGTGATGAGGTGATCAACCAAGAGACGACGCATGGGGCGGCCGAATGGTGATGAGGTGACCAACCAAGTGGCGACGCGCGGAGCGGCCGAGTGGTGATGAGGTGACCAATCGAGTGGCGACGCGTGGAGCCGAGTGGTGATGAGGTGACCAACCGAGTGGCGACGCGTGGAGCCGAGTGGTGATGCGGTGACCAACCGAGTGGCTACGCGTGGGGCGGCCGAGTGGTGATGAGGTGACCAACCGAGAGGCGACGGGCGGGGCGGCCGAATGGTGATGAGGTGACGATCCGAGTGCCGACGCGCGGGGCGGCCGAGTGGTGATGAGGTGACCAACCGAGTGGCGACGCGCGGAGCTGCCGAGTGGTGTTGAGGTGACCAACCAAGAGGCGACGCACGGGACGGCCGAGTGGTGATGAGGTGAACAACCAAGTGACGACATGCAGAGCTGCCGAATGGTTATGAGGTGACCAACCGAGTGGCGACGCGCGGTGTGGCCGAATGGTGATGAGCTGACCAACCGAGTGGCGACGCGCGGAGTGTACGAGTGGTGATGAGGTACGGAGCGGTCGAGTGGTGATGAGGTAACCAACCAAGTGGCGACGCGCGGAGCGCCCAAGTGGTGATGAGGTGACCAACCTAGTGGCGACGCGCGGAGCGGCCGAGTGATGATGTGGTGACCAACCGAGTGGCGACGCGCGGGGCGGACGTGTGGTGATGAGTTTATCAACCGAGTGGCGACGGGCGGAGCGGGGCGGACGTGTTGTGATGAGTTGACCAACCGAGTGGCGATGCGCGGGGCGGACGTGTGGTGATGAGTTGATCAACCGAGTGGCGACGGGCGGAGCGGCCGAGTGGTGATGAGGTGACCAACCGAGAGGCGACGTGCGGGGCGTCCGAATGGTGATGAGGTGACCAATCAAGTAGCGACGCACGGAGCGGTCGAAAGGATATGAGGCGACCAACTGAGTGGTGACGCCCGGAGCGGCCGAATGGCGATGAAGTGACCAACCGAGTGGCGACGCGCGGAGCGGCCGGGTGGTGATGAAGTGACCAACCGAGTGGCGACGCGCGAAGCGGCCGGGTGGTGATGAGGTGACCAACCGAGTGGCGATGCGCGAAGCGGCCGGGTGGTGATGAGGTGACCAACCAAGTGGCGACGCGCGGAGTGGCCGAGTGGTGATGAGGTGACCAACCGAGTGACGACGCGCGGAGCGGCCTGGTGGTGATGAGGTGACCAACCAAGTGGCGACGCGCGGAGCAGCCGAGTGGTGATGAGGTGACCAACCAAGTGACGACGCGTGGAGCGGCCGAGTGGTGATGAGGTGACCAACCGCGTGACGACGCGTGGAGCGGCCGAGTGGTGACCAAGTCACCAACCGCGAGACAACGCGCGGGGCGGCCGAGTGGTGATGACGTGACAAACCAAGTGGTGACGCATCGTGCGGCTGAATGGTGATGAGATGACCAACCGAGTGGCGACGCGCGATGAGGCCGAGTGGTGCTGAGGTAACCAACCGAATGCGACTCTTGGGGCCAAGTGGTGATGAGGTTACCAATCGAGTGGTGACGCGCGGGGCGGCCGAGTGGTGATGAGGTGACTATCCGAGTGCCGACTTGCGGGGCGGCAGAGTGGTGATGAGGTGACCAACCGAGTGGCGACGCACGGAGAGGCCCAGTGGTGATGAGGTGACCAACCAAGTAGCGACGCGCGGAGCGGCCGGGTGGTGATGAGGTGACCAACAAAGTGGCGACGCGCGGAGCGGCCGAGTGGTGATGAGGTGACCAACCGAGTGGCGACCCACGGGGCGGGCCAGAGGTGATGAGGTGATCAATAGAGTGGCGACGCGCGGAGCGGCCGAGTGGTGATGAGGTGACCAACCGAGTGGCGACGCGCGGAGCGGCCGGGTGGTGATGAGGTGACCAACCAAGTGGCGACGAGCGGAGCGGCCGAGTGGTGATGAGGTGACCAATCAGGTAGCGACGGGCGGAGCGGTCGAAAGGATATGAGGTGACCTACCGAGTGGCGACGCGCGGAGCGGCCGGGTGGTGATGAGGTGACCAACCAAGCGGCGACGAGCGGAGCGGCCAAGTGGTGATGAGGTGACCAACCGAGTGACGACGCGTGGAGCGGCCGAGTGGTGATGAGATGACCAACCGAATGCGACTCTTGGGGCGGCCGAGTGGTGATGAGGTCACCAACCGCGAGACAACGCGCGGGGCGGCCGAGTGGTGATGAGGTGACCATCCAAGTGACGACGCGCAGAGCTGCCGAATGGTTATGAGGTGACCAACCGAGTGGCGACGCGCGGTGCGGCCGAATGGTGATGAGCTGACCAACCGAGTGGCGACGCGCGGAGTGTACGAGTGGTGATGAGGTACGAAGCGGTCGAGTGGTGATGAGGTAACCAACCAAGTGGCGACGCGTGGAGCGCCCGAGTGGTGATGAGGTGACCAACCTAGTGGCGACGCGCGGAGCGGCCGAGTGATGATGAGGTGACCAACCGAGTGGCGACGCGCGGGGCAGACGTGTGGTGATGAGTTTATCAACCGAGTGGCGATGGGCGGAGCGGGGCGGACGTGTGGTGATGAGTTGACCAACCGAGTGGCGACGCGCGGGGCGGACGTGTGGTGATAAGTTGATCAACCGAGTGGCGACGGGCGGAGCGGCCGAGTGGTGATGAGGTGACCAACCGAGAGGCGACGTGCGGGGCGTCCGAATGGTGATGAGGTGACCAATCAAGTAGCGACGCATGGAGCGGTCGAAAGGATATGAGGTGACCAACCGAGTGGCGACGCCCGGAGCGGCCGAATGGCGATGAGGTGACCAACCGAGTGGCGCCGCGCGGAGCGGCCGGGTGGTGATGAGGTGACCAACCGAGTGGCGCCGCACGGAGCGGCCGGGTGGTGATGAGGTGACCAACCGAGTGGCGACGCGCGAAGCGGCCGGGTGGTGATGAGGTGACCAACCAAGTGGCGACGCGCGGAGCGGCCGAGTGGTGATGAGGTGACCAACCGAGTGACGACGCGCGGAGCGGCCTGGTGGTGATGAGGTGACCAACCAAGTGGCGACGCGCGGAGCAGCCGAGTGGTGATGAGGTGACCAACCGAGTGACGACGTGTGGAGCGGCCGAGTGGTGATGAGGTGACCAACCGCGTGACGACGTGTGGAGCGGCCGAGTGGTGATGAGGTCACCAACCGCGAGACAACGCGTGGAGCGGCCCAGAGGTGATGAGGTGATCAATAGAGTGGCGACGCGCGGAGCGGCCAAGTGGTGATGAGGTGATCAACCAAGATACGACGCGTGGGGCAGCCGAATGGTGATGAGGTGACCAATCAAGTGGCGACTCGCAGATCGGCCGAATGGTTATGAGGTGACCAACTGAGTGGCGACGCCCGGAGCGGCTGAGTGGCGATGAGGTGACCAACCAAGTGGCGACGCGCGGAGCGGCCGAGTGGTGATGAGGTGACCAACCGAGTGGCGACGCGTGGAGCCGAGTGGTGATGAGGTGACCAACCGAGTGGCGACCCGTGGGGCGGCCGAGTGGTGATGAGGTGATCGACCGAGTGGCGATGCGCGGTGTGGCCGAGTGGTGATGAGGTGACCAACCGAGAGGCGATGGGCGGGGCGGCCGAATGGTGATGAGGTGACGATCTGAGTGCCGACGCGCGGGGCGGCCGAGTGGTGATGAGGTGACCAACCGAGTGGCGACGCGCGGAGCTGCCGAGTGGTGATGAGGTGACCAACCAAGAGGCGACGCACGGGATGTCCGAGTGGTGATGAGGTGACCATCCAAGTGACGACGCGCAGAGCTGCCGAATGGTTATGAGGTGACCAACCGAGTGGCGACGCGCGGTGCGGCCGAATGGTGATGAGCTGACCAACCGAGTGGCGACGCGCGGAGTGTACGAGTGGTGATGAGGTACGAAGCGGTCGAGTGGTGATGAGGTAACCAACCAAGTGGCGACGCGTGCAGCGCCCGAGTGGTGATGAGGTGACCAACCTAGTGGCGACGCGCGGAGCGGCCGAGTGATGATGAGGTGACCAACCGAGTGGCGACGCGCGGGGCGGACGTGTGGTGATGAGTTTATCAACCGAGTGGTGATGGGCAGAGCGGCCGAGTGGTGATGAGGTGACCAACCGAGAGGCGACGTGCGGGGCGTCCGAATGGTGATGAGGTGACCAATCAAGTAGCGACGCATGGAGCGGTCGAAAGGATATGAGGTGACCAACCGAGTGGCGACACGCGGAGCGGCCGAGTGGTGATGAGGTGACCAACCGAGTGACGACGCGTGGAGCGGCCGAGTGGTGATGAGGTCACCAACCGTGAGACGATGCGCGGGGCGGCCGAGTTGTCATGAGGTGACAAACCAGGTGGTGACGCTCCGTGCGGCTGAATGGTGATGAGATGACCAACTGAATGGCGACACGCGAAGAGGCCAAGTGGTGCTGAGGTGACCAACCGAATGCGACACTTGGGGCGGCCAAGTGGTGATGAGATTACCAATCGAGTGGTGACGCGCGAGGCGGCCGAGTGGTGATGAGGTGACTATCCGAGTGCCGACTTGCGGGGCGGCCGAGTGGTGATGAGGTGACCAACCGAGTGGCGACGCGCGGAGAGGCCGAGTGGAGATGAGGTGACCAACCAAGTGGCGACGCGCGGAGCGGCCGGGTGGTGATGAGGTGACCAACAAAGTGGCGACGCGTGGAGCGGCCGAGTGGTGATGAGGTGACCAACCGAGTGGCGACGCACGGGGCAGCCCAGAGGTGATGAGGTGATCAATAGAGTGGCGACGCGCGGAGCGGCCAAGTGGTGATGAGGTGATCAACCAAGATACGACGCGTGGGGCAGCCGAATGGTGATGAGGTGACCAATCAAGTGGCGACTCGCAGATCGGCCGAATGGTTATGAGGTGACCAACTGAGTGGCGACGCCCGGAGCGGCTGAGTGGCGATGAGGTGACCAACCAAGTGGCGACGCGCGGAGCGGCCGAGTGGTGATGAGGTGACCAACCGAGTGGCGACGCGTGGAGCCGAGTGGTGATGAGGTGACCAACCGAGTGGCGACCCGTGGGGCGGCCGAGTGGTGATGAGGTGATCGACCGAGTGGCGATGCGCGGTGTGGCCGAGTGGTGATGAGGTGACCAACCGAGAGGCGACGGGCGGGGCGGCCGAATGGTGATGAGGTGACGATCTGAGTGCCGACGCGCGGGGCGGCCGAGTGGTGATGAGGTGACCAACCGAGTGGCGACTCGCGGAGCTGCCGAGTGGTGATGAGGTGACCAACCAAGAGGCGACGCACGGGATGTCCGAGTGGTGATGAGGTGACCATCCAAGTGACGACGCGCAGAGCTGCCGAATGGTTATGAGGTGACCAACCGAGTGGCGACGCGCGGTGCGGCCGAATGGTGATGAGCTGACCAACCGAGTGGCGACGCGCGGAGTGTACGAGTGGTGATGAGGTACGAAGCGGTCGAGTGGTGATGAGGTAACCAACCAAGTGGCGACGCGTGCAGCGCCCGAGTGGTGATGAGGTGACCAACCTAGTGGCGACGCGCGGAGCGGCCGAGTGATGATGAGGTGACCAACCGAGTGGCGACGCGCGGGGCGGACGTGTGGTGATGAGTTTATCAACCGAGTGGTGATGGGCGGAGCGGCCGAGTGGTGATGAGGTGACCAACCGAGAGGCGACGTGCGGGGCGTCCGAATGGTGATGAGGTGACCAATCAAGTAGCGACGCATGGAGCGGTCGAAAGGATATGAGGTGACCAACCGAGTGGCGACGCCCGGAGCGGCCGAATGGCGATGAGGTGAACAACCGAGTGGCGCCGCGCGGAGCGGCCGGGTGGTGATGAGGTGACCAACCGAGTGGCGACGCGCGGAGCGGCCGGGTGGTGATGAGGTGACCAACCGAGTGGCGACGCGCGAAGCAGCCGGGTGGTGATGAGGTGACCAACCAAGTGGCGACGCGCGGAGCGGCCGAGTGGTGATGAGGTGACCAACCGAGTGACGACGCGCGGAGCGGCCTGGTGGTGATGAGGTGACCAACCAAGTGGCGACGCGCGGAGCAGCCGAGTGGTGATGAGGTGACCAACCGAGTGACGACGCGTGGAGCGGCCGAGTGGTGATGAGGTGACCAACCGCGTGACGACGCGTGGAGCGGTCGAGTGGTGATGAGGTCACCAACCGCGAGACAACGCGCGGGGCGGCCGAGGGGTGATGACGTGACAAACCAAGTGGTGACGCGCCGTGCGGCTGAATGGTGATGAGATGACCAACCGAGTGGCGACGCGTGATGAGGCCGAGTGGTGCTGAGGTGACCAACCGAATGCGACTCTTGGGGCCAAGTGGTGATGAGGTTACCAATCGAGTGGTGACGCGCGGGGTGGCCGAGTGGTGATGAGGTGACTATCCGAGTGCCGACTTGCGGGGCGGCCGAGTGGTGATGAGGTGACCAACCGAGTGGCGACGCGCGGAGAGGCCCAGTGGTGATGAGGTGGCCAACCAAGTGGCGATGCGCGGAGCGGCCGGGTGGTGATGAGGTGACCAACAAAGTGGCGACGCGCGGAGCGTCCAAGTGGTGATGAGGTGACCAACCGAGTGGCGACCCACGGGGCGGCCCAGAGGTGATGAGGTGATCAATAGAGTGGTGACGCGCGGAGCGGCCGAGTGGTGATGAGGTGATCAACCAAGAGACGACGCATGGGGCGGCCGAATGGTGATGAGGTGACCAACCAAGTGGCGACGCGCGGAGCGGCCGAGTGGTGATGAGGTGACCAATCGAGTGGCGACGCATGGAGCCGAGTGGTGATGAGGTGACCAACCGAGTGGCGACGCGTGGAGCCGAGTGGTGATGAGGTGACCAACCGAGTGGCTACGCGTGGGGCGGCCGAGTGGTGATGAGGTGACCAACCGAGAGGCGACGGGCGGGGCGGCCGAATGGTGATGAGGTGACGATCCGAGTGCCGACGCGCGGGGCGGCCGAGTGGTGATGAGGTGACCAACCGAGCGGCGACGCGCGGAGCTGCCGAGTGGTGATGAGGTGACCAACCAAGAGGCGACGCACGGGACGGCCGAGTGCTGATGAGGTGACCAACCAAGTGATGACATGCAGAGCTGCCGAATGGTTATGAGGTGACCAACCGAGTGGCGACGCGCGGTGCGGCCGAATGGTGATGAGCTGACCAACCGAGTGGCGACGCGCGGAGTGTACGAGTGGTGATGAGGTACGGAGCGGTCGAGTGGTGATGAGGTAACCAACCAAGTGGCGACGCGCGGAGCGCCCAAGTGGTGATGAGGAGACCAACCTAGTGGCGACGCGCGGAGCGGCCGAGTGATGATGTGGTGACCAACCGAGTGGCGACGCGCGGGGCGGACGTGTGGTGATGAGTTTATCAACCGAGTGGCGACGGGTGGAGCGGGGCGGACGTGTTGTGATGAGTTGACCAACCGAGTGGCGATGCGCGGGGCGGACGTGTGGTGATGAGTTGATCAACCGAGTGGTGACGGGCGGAGCGGCCGAGTGGTGATGAGGTGACCAACCGAGAGGCGACGTGCGGGGCGTCCGAATGGTGATGAGGTGACCAATCAAGTAGCGACGCACGGAGCGGTCGAAAGGATATGAGGTGACCAACCGAGTGGCGATGCCCGGAGCGGCCGAATGGTGATGAGGTGACCAACCGAGTGGCGACGCGCGGAGCGGCCGGGTGGTGATGAAGTGACCAACCGAGTGGCGACGCGCGGAGCGGCCGGGTGGTGATGAGGTGACCAACCGAGTGGCGACGCGTGAAGCGGCCGGGTGGTGATGAGGTGACCAACCAAGTTGCGACGCGCGGAGCGGCCGAGTGGTGATGAGGTGACCAACCGAGTGACGACGCGCGGAGCGGCCTGGTGGTGATGAGGTGACCAACCAAGTGGCGACGCGCGGAGCAGCCGAGTGGTGATGAGGTGACCAACCGAGTGACGACGCGTGGAGCGGCCGAGTGGTGATGAAGTGACCAACCGCGTGACGACGCGTGGAGCGGCCGAGTGGTGACCAAGTCACCAACCGCGAGACAACGAGCGGGGCGGCCGAGTGGTGATGACGTGACAAACCAAGTGGTGACGCGTCGTTCGGCTGAATGGTGATGAGATGACCAACCGAGTGGCGACGCGCGATGAGGCCGAGTGGTGCTGAGGTGACCAACCGAATGTGACTCTTGGGGCCAAGTGGTGATGAGGTTACCAATCGAGTGGTGACGCGCGGGGCGGCCGAGTGGTGATGAGGTGACTATCCGAGTGCCGACTTGCGGGGCGGCATAGTGATGATGATGTGACCAACCGAGTGGCGACGCGCGGAGAGGCCCAGTGGTGATGAGGTGACCAACCTAGTGGCGACGCGCGGACCGGCCGGGTGGTGATGAGGTGACCAACAAAGTGGCGACGCGCGGAGCGGCCGAGTGGTGATGAGGTGACCAACCGAGTGGCGACCCACGGGGTGGCCCAGAGGTGATGAGGTGATCAATAGAGTGGCGACGCGCGGAGCGTCCGAGTGGTGATGAGGTGATCAACCAAGAGACGACGCATGGGGCGGCCGAATGGTGATGAGGTGACCAACCAAGTGGCGACGCGCGGAGCGGCCGAGTGGTGATGAGGTGACCAATCGTGTGGCGACGCGTGGAGCCGAGTGGTGATGAGGTGACCAACCGAGTGGCGACGCGTGAAGCGGCCGACTGGTGATAAGGTGACCAACCGAGTGGCGATGCGCGGAGCGGCCGAGTGGTGATGAGGTGACCAATCAAGAGGCAACGCACGGGGTGGCCGGGTGATGATGAGGTGACCAACAAAGTGGAGATGCACAGAGAGGCCGAGTGGTGATGAGGTGCCAACCAAATGCGACTCTTGAGACGGACGAGGGGCCAACCGAGTGGCGACGCGCGGAGAGGCCGAGTGGTGATGAGGTGACCAACCAAATGGGACTCTTGGGACGGCCGAGTGGTGATGAGGTGACGATCCAACTGCCGACGCACGAGGCGGCCGAGTGGTGATGAGCTGAGCAACCGAGTGGCGATGCGCGGAGCTGCTGAGTGGTGCTGAGGTGACCAACCAAGAGCCGACGCGCGGGATGGCCGAGTGGTGATGAGGTGACCTACCAAGTGAAGACGCGCAGTGCTGCCGAATGGTTATGAGGTGACCAACAGATTGGCGACGTGCGGTGCGGTCGAGTGGTGATGAGGTGATCAACCGAGTGGCGACGCGCGGAGTGGCCGAATGGTGATGAGGTGACCAATCAAGAGGCGACGTCCGGGGCGACCGAATGGTGATGAGGTGACCAATCAAGTAGCAACGCGCGGAGCGGCCGAAAGGATATGAGGTGACCAACCGAGTGGCGACGTGCGGAGCGGCCGAGTGGTGATGAGCTGACCAACCGAGTGGCGACGCGCGGAGTGTACGAGTGGTGATGAGCTGACCAACCAAGAGGCGACGCACGGGACGGCCGAGTGGTGATGAGGTGACCAACCAAGTGACGACATGCAGAGCTGCCGAATGGTTATGAGGTGACCAACCGAGTGGCGACGCGCGGTGCGGCCGAATGGTGATGAGCTGACCAACCGAGTGGCGATGCGCGGAGTGTACGAGTGGTGATGAGGTACGGAGCGGTCGAGAGGTGATGAGGTAACCAGCCAAGTGGCGACGCGCGGAGCGCCCGAGTGGTGATGAGGTGACCAATCTAGTGGCGACGCGCGGAGCGGCCGAGTGATGATGTGGTGACCAACCGAGTGGCGACGCGCGGGGCGGACGTGTGGTGATGAGTTTATCAACCGAGTGGCGACGGGCGGAGCGGGGCGGACGTGTGGTGATGAGTTGACCAACCGAGTGGCGATGCGCGGGGCGGACGTGTGGTGATGAGTTGATCAACCGAGTGGCGACGGGCGGAGCGGCCGAGTGGTGATGAGGTGACCAACCGAGAGGCGACGTGCGGGGCGTCCGAATGGTGATGAGGTGACCAATCAAGTAGCGACGCACGGAGCGGTCGAAAGGATATGAGGTGACCAACCGAGTGGCGACGCCCGGAGCGGCCGAATGGTGATGAGGTGACCAACCGAGTGGCGACGCGCGGAGCGGCCGGGTGGTGATGAAGTGACCAACCGAGTGGCGACGCGCGGAGCGGCCGGGTGGTGATGAGGTGACCAACCGAGTGGCGACGCGTGAAGCGGCCGGGTGGTGATGAGGTGACCAACCAAGTGGCGACGCGCGGAGCGGCCGAGTGGTGATGAGGTGACCAACCGAGTGACGACGCGCGGAGCGGCCTGGTGGTGATGAGGTGACCAACCAAGTGGCGACGCGCGGAGCAGCCGAGTGGTGATGAGGTGACCAACCGAGTGACGACGCGTGGAGCGGCCGAGTGGTGATGAGGTGACCAACCGCGTGACGACGCGTGGAGCGGCCGAGTGGTGACCAAGTCACCAACCGCGAGACAACGCGCGGGGCGGCCGAGTGGTGATGACGTGAGAAACCAAGTGGTGACGCGTCGTGCACCTGAATGGTGATGAGATGACCAACCGAGTGCCGACGCGCGATGAGGCCGAGTGGTGCTGAGGTGACCAACCGAATGCGACTCTTGGGGCCAAGTGGTGATGAGGTTACCAATCGAGTGGTGACGCGCGGGGCGGCCGAGTGGTGATGAGGTGACTATCCGAGTGCCGACTTGCTGGGCGGCATAGTGATGATGAGGTGACCAACCGAGTGGCGACGCGCGGAGAGGCCCAGTGGTGATGAGGTGACCAACCTAGTGGCGACGCGCGGAGCGGCCGGGTGGTGATGAGGTGACCAACAAAGTGGCGACGCGCGGAGCGGCCGAGTGGTGATGAGGTGACCAACCGAGTGGCGACCCACGGGGCGGCCCAGAGGTGATGAGGTGATCAATAGAGTGGCGACGCGCGGAGCGGCCGAGTGGTGATGAGGTGATCAACCAAGAGACGACGCATGGGGCGGCCGAATGGTGATGAGGTGACCAACCAAGTGGCGACGCGCGGAGCGGCCGAGTGGTGATGAGGTGACCAATCGTGTGGCGACGCGTGGAGCCGAGTGGTGATGAGGTGACCAACCGAGTGGCGACGCGTGAAGCGGCCGACTGGTGATAAGGTGACCAACCGAGTGGCGACGCGCGGAGCGGCCGAGTGGTGATGAGGTGACCAATCAAGAGGCGACGCACGGGGTGGCCGGGTGATGATGAGGTGACCAACAAAGTGGAGATGCACAGAGAGGCCGAGTGGTGATGAGGTGGCCAACCAAATGCGACTCTTGAGACGGACGAGGGGCCAACCGAGTGGCGACGCGCGGAGAGGCCGAGTGGTGATGAGGTGACCAACCAAATGGGACTCTCGGGACGGCCGAGTGGTGATGAGGTGACGATCCAACTGCCGACGCGCGAGGCGGCCGAGTGGTGATGAGGTGAGCAACCGAGTGGCAACGCGCGAAGCTGCTGAGTGGTGCTGAGGTGACCAACCAAGAGGCGACGCGCGGGATGGCCGAGTGGTGATGAGGTGACATAACAAGTGAAGACGCGCAGTGCTGCCGAATGGTTATGAGGTGACCAACAGAGTGGCGACGTGCGGTGCGGTCGAGTGGTGATGAGGTGATCAACCGAGTGGCGACGCGCGGAGCGGCCGAATGGTGATGAGGTGACCAATCAAGAGGCGACGTCCGGGGCGACCGAATGGTGATGAGGTGACCAATCAAGTAGCGACGCGCGGAGCGGCCGAAAGGATATGAGGTGACCAACCGAGTGGCGACGCGCGGAGCGGCCGAGTGGTGATGAGCTGACCAACCGAGTGGCGACGCGCGGAGTGTACGAGTGGTGATGAGGTGACCAACCAAGAGGCGACGCACGGGACGGCCGAGTGGTGATGAGGTGACCAACCAAGTGACGACATGCAGAGCTGCCGAATGGTTATGAGGTGACCAACCGAGTGGCGACGCGCGGTGCGGCCGAATGGTGATGAGCTGACCAACCGAGTGGCGACGCGCGGAGTGTACGAGTGGTGATGAGGTACGGAGCGGTCGAGTGGTGATGAGGTAACCAACCAAGTGGCGACGCGCGGAGCGCCCGAGTGGTGATGAGGTGACCAATCTAGTGGCGACGCGCGGAGCGGCCGAGTGATGATGTGGTGACCAACCGAGTGGCGACGCGCGGGGCGGACGTGTGGTGATGAGTTTATTAACCGAGTGGCGACGGGCGGAGCGGGGCGGACGTGTGGTGATGAGTTGACCAACCGAGTGGCGACGCGCGGGGCGGACGTGTGGTGATGAGTTGATCAACCGAGTGGCGACGGGCGGAGCGGCCGAGTGGTGATGAGGTGACCAAACGAGAGGCGACGTGCGGGGCGTCCGAATGGTGATGAGGTGACCAATCAAGTAGCGACGCACGGAGCGGTCGAAAGGATATGAGGTGAGCAACCGAGTGGCGACGCCTGGAGTGGCCGAATGGCGATGAGGTGACCAACCGAGTGGCGACGCGCGGAGCGGCCGGGTGGTGATGAAGTGACCAACCGAGTGGCGACGCGCGGAGCGGCCGGATGGTGATGAGGTGACCAACCGAGTGGCGACGCGCGAAGCGGCCGGGTGGTGATGACGTGACCAACCGAGTGGCGACGCGCGGAGCGGCCGAGTGGTGATGAGGTGACCAACCGAGTGACGACGCGTGGAGCGGCCTGGTGGTGATGAGGTGACCAACCAAGTGGCGACGCGCGGAGCGGCCGGGTGGTGATGAGGTGACCAACAAAGTGGCGACGCGCGGAGCAGCCGAGTGGTGATGAGGTGACCAACCGAGTGACGACGCGTGGAGCGGCCGAGTGGTGATGAGGTGACCAACCGCGTGACGACGCGTGGAGCGGCCGAGTGGTGACCAAGTCACCAACCGCGAGACAACGCGCGGGGCGGCCGAGTGGTGATGACGTGACAAACCAGGTGGTGACGCGTCGTGCGGCTGAATGGTGATGAGATGACCAACCGAGTGGCCGAGTGGTGATGAGGTTACCAATCGAGTGGTGACGCGCGGGGCGGCCGAGTGGTGATGAGGTGACTATCCGAGTGCCGACTTGCGGGGCGGCAGAGTGGTGATGAGGTGACCAACCGAGTGGCGACGCGCGGAGAGGCCCAGTGGTGATGAGGTGACCAACCAAGTGGCGACGCGCGGAGCGGCCGGGTGGTGATGAGGTGACCAACAAAGTGGCGACGCGCGGAGCGGCCGAGTGGTGATGAGGTGACCAACCGAGTGGCGACCCACGGGGCGGCCCAGAGGTGATGAGGTGATCAATAGAGTGGCGACGCGCGGAGCGGCCGAGTGGTGATGAGGTGATCAACCAAGAGACGACGCATGGGGCGGCCGAATGGTGATGAGGTGACCAACACGGTGGCGACGCGCGGAGCGGCCGAGTGGTGATGAGGTGACCAATCGTGTGGCGACGCGTGGAGCCGAGTGGTGATGAGGTGACCAACCGAGTGGCGACGCGTGAAGCGGCCGACTGGTGATAAGGTGACCAACCGAGTGGCGACGCGCGGAGCGGCCGAGTGGTGATGAGGTGTCCAACCGAGAGGCAACGCACTGGACAGCCGAGTGGTGATGAGGTGACCAAGCAAGTGACGACGCACAGTGCAGCTGAATGGTGATGAGGTGAACAACCAAATGCGACTCTTGGGACGGCAGAGTGGTGATGAAATGACCAATCGAGTGGTGACGCGCGGGACGGCTGAGTGTTGATGAGGTGACCAACAAAGTGGCAACGCGCGGAGCGGCCGAGTGGTGATGAGGTGACCAACCGAGTG
This sequence comes from Triticum monococcum, assembly GCA_034509565.1. Taxonomy (NCBI): domain Eukaryota; kingdom Viridiplantae; phylum Streptophyta; class Magnoliopsida; order Poales; family Poaceae; genus Triticum; species Triticum monococcum. The sequence continues at coordinate 249,326,432 of CM067843.1, forward strand.
ACGACGCGCGGAGCGGCCGGGTGGTGATGAGGTGACCAACCGAGTGGCGACGCGCGGAGCGGCCGAGTGGTGATGAGGTGACCAACCGAGTGACGACGCATGGAGCGGCCGAGTGGTGATGAGGTCACCAACCGCGAGACGACGCGCGGGGCGGCCGAGTGGTCATGAGGTGACAAACCAAGTGGTGTCGCGCCGTGCGGCTGAATGGTGATGAGATGACCAACCGAGTGGCGACACGCGAAGAGGCCAAGTGGTGATGAGGTGACCAACCGAATGCGACTCTTGGGGCGGCCAGGTGGTGATGAGATTACCAATCGAGAGTGACGCGCGAGGCGGCCGAGAGGTGATGAGGTGACTATCCGAGTGCCGACTTGCGGGGCAGCCGAGTTGTGATGAGGTGACCAACCGATTGGCGACGCGCGGAGAGGCCGAGTGGAGATGAGGTGACCAACCAAGTGGCGACGCGCGGAGCGGCCGGGTGGTGATGAGGTGACCAACAAAGTGGCGACGCGCGGAGCGGCCGAGTGGTGATGAGGTGACCAACCGAGTGGCGACGCACGGGGCGGCCCAGAGGTGATGAGGTGATCAATAGAGAGGCGACGCGCGGAGCGGCCAAGTGGTGATGAGGTGATCAACCAAGAGACGACGCGTGAGGCGGCCGAATGGTGATGAGGTGACCAATCAAGTGGCGACTCGCGGAGCGGCCGAATGGTTATGAGGTGACCAACCGAGTGGCGACGCGTGAAGCGGCCGGGTTGTGATGAGGTGACCAACCAAGTGGCGACGCGCGGAGCGGCCGAGTGGTGATGAGGTGACCAACCGAGTGACGACGCGCGGAGCGGCCTGGTGGTGATGAGGTGACCAACCAAGTGGCGACGCGCGGAGCAGCCGAGTGGTGATGAGGTGACCAACCGAGTGACGACGCGTGGAGCGGCCGAGTGGTGATGAGGTGACCAACCGCGTGACGACGCGTGGAGCGGCCGAGTGGTGACCAAGTCACCAACCGCGAGACAACGCGCGGGGCGGCCGAGTGGTGATGACGTGACAAACCAAGTGGTGACGCGTCGTGCAGCTGAATGGTGATGAGATGACCAACCGAGTGGCGACGCGCGATGAGGCCGAGTGGTGCTGAGGTGACCAACCGAATGCGACTCTTGGGGCCAAGTGGTGATGAGGTTACCAATCGAGTGGTGACGCGCGGGGCGGCCGAGTGGTGATGAGGTGACTATCCGAGTGCCGACTTGCGGGGCGGCATAGTGATGATGAGGTGACCAACCGAGTGGCGACGCGCGGAGAGGCCCAGTGGTGATGAGGTGACCAACCTAGTGGCGACGCGCGGAGCGGCCGGGTGGTGATGAGGTGACCAACAAAGTGGCGACGCGCGGAGCGGCCGAGTGGTGATGAGGTGACCAACCGAGTGGCGACCCACGGGGCGGCCCAGAGGTGATGAGGTGATCAATAGAGTGGCGACGCGCGGAGCGGCCGAGTGGTGATGAGGTGATCAACCAAGAGACGACGCATGGGGCGGCCGAATGGTGATGAGGTGACCAACCAAGTGGCGACGCGCGGAGCGGCCGAGTGGTGATGAGGTGACCAATCGTGTGGCGACGCGTGGAGCCGAGTGGTGATGAGGTGACCAACCGAGTGGCGACGGGCGGAGCGGGGCGGACGTGTGGTGATGAGTTGACCAACCGAGTGGCGACGCGCGGGGCGGACGTGTGGTGATGAGTTGATCAACCGAGTGGCAACGGGCGGAGCGGCCGAGTGGTGATGAGGTGACCAACCGAGAGGCGACGTGCGGGGCGTCCGAATGGTGATGAGGTGACCAATCAAGTAGCGACGCACGGAGCGGTCGAAAGGATATGAGGTGAGCAACCGAGTGGCGACGCCCGGAGTGGCCGAATGGCGATGAGGTGACCAACCGAGTGGCGACGCGCGGAGCGGCCGGGTGGTGATGAAGTGACCAACCGAGTGGCGACGCGCGGAGCGGCCGGATGGTGATGAGGTGACCAACCGAGTGGCGACGCGCGAAGCGGCCGGGTGGTGATGAGGTGACCAACCGAGTGGCGACGCGCGGAGCGGCCGAGTGGTGATGAGGTGACCAACCGAGTGACGACGCGCGGAGCGGCCTGGTGGTGATGAGGTGACCAACCAAGTGGCGACGCGCGGAGCGGCCGGGTGGTGATGAGGTGACCAACAAAGTGGCGACGCGCGGAGCAGCCGAGTGGTGATGAGGTGACCAACCGAGTGACGACGCGTGGAGCGGCCGAGTGGTGATGAGGTGACCAACCGCGTGACGACGCGTGGAGCGGCCGAGTGGTGACCAAGTCACCAACCGCGAGACAACGCGCGGGGCGGCCGAGTGGTGATGACGTGAAAACCAGGTGGTGACGCGTCGTGCGGCTGAATGGTGATGAGATGACCAACCGAGTGGCCGAGTGGTGATGAGGTTACCAATCGAGTGGTGACGCGCGGGGCGGCCGAGTGGTGATGAGGTGACTATCCGAGTGCCGACTTGCGGGGCGGCAGAGTGGTGATGAGGTGACCAACCGAGTGGCGACGCGCGGAGAGGCCCAGTGGTGATGAGGTGACCAACCAAGTGGCGACGCGCGGAGCGGCCGGGTGGTGATGAGGTGACCAACAAAGTGGCGACGCGCGGAGCGGCCGAGTGGTGATGAGGTGACCAACCGAGTGGCGACCCACGGGGCGGCCCAGAGGTGATGAGGTGATCAATAGAGTGGCGACGCGCGGAGCGGCCGAGTGGTGATGAGGTGATCAACCAAGAGACGACGCATGGGGCGGCCGAATGGTGATGAGGTGACCAACCAAGTGGCGACGCGCGGAGCGGCCGAGTGGTGATGAGGTGACCAATCGTGTGGCGACACGTGGAGCCGAGTGGTGATGAGGTGACCAACCGAGTGGCGACGCGTGAAGCGGCCGACTGGTGATAAGGTGACCAACCGAGTGGCGACGCGCGGAGCGGCCGAGTGGTGATGAGGTGTCCAACCGAGAGGCAACGCACTGGACAGCCGAGTGGTGATGAGGTGACCAAGCAAGTGACGACGCACAGTGCAGCTGAATGGTGATGAGGTGAACAACCAAATGCGACTCTTGGGACGGCAGAGTGGTGATGAAATGACCAATCGAGTGGTGACGCGCGGGATGGCTGAGTGTTGATGAGGTGACCAACAAAGTGGCAACGCGCGGAGCGGCCGAGTGGTGATGAGGTGACCAACCGAGTGACGACGCGCGGAGCGGCCGGGTGGTGATGAGGTGACCAACCGAGTGGCGACGCGCGGAGCGGCCGAGTGGTGATGAGGTGACCAACCGAGTGACGACGCATGGAGCGGCCGAGTGGTGATGAGGTCACCAACCGCGAGACGACGCGCGGGGCGGCCGAGTGGTCATGAGGTGACAAACCAAGTGGTGTCGCGCCGTGCGGCTGAATGGTGATGAGATGACCAACCGAGTGGCGACACGCGAAGAGGCCAAGTGGTGATGAGGTGACCAACCGAATGCGACTCTTGGGGCGGCCAGGTGGTGATGAGATTACCAATCGAGTGGTGACGCGCGAGGCGGCCGAGAGGTGATGAGGTGACTATCCGAGTGCCGACTTGCGGGGCAGCCGAGTTGTGATGAGGTGACCAACCGATTGGCGACGCGGGGAGAGGCCGAGTGGAGATGAGGTGACCAACCAAGTGGCGACGCGCGGAGCGGCCGGGTGGTGATGAGGTGACCAACAAAGTGGCGACGCGCGGAGCGGCCGAGTGGTGATGAGGTGACCAACCGAGTGGCGACGCACGGGGCGGCCCAGAGGTGATGAGGTGATCAATAGAGAGGCGACGCGCGGAGCGGCCAAGTGGTGATGAGGTGATCAACCAAGAGACGACGCGTGGGGCGGCCGAATGGTGATGAGGTGACCAATCAAGTGGCGACTCGCGGAGCGGCCGAATGGTTATGAGGTGACCAACCGAGTGGCGACGCGTGAAGCGGCCGGGTGGTGATGAGGTGACCAACCAAGTGGCGACGCGCGGAGCGGCCGAGTGGTGATGAGGTGACCAACCGAGTGACGACGCGCGGAGCGGCCTGGTGGTGATGAGGTGACCAACCAAGTGGCGACTCGTGGAGCAGCCGAGTGGTGATGAGGTGACTAACCGAGTGACGACGCGTGGAGCGGCCGAGTGGTGATGAGGTGACCAACCGCGTGACGACGCGTGGAGCGGCCGAGTGGTGACCAAGTCACCAACCGCGAGACAACGCGTGGGGCGGCCGAGTGGTGATGACGTGACAAACCAAGTGGTGACGCGTCGTGCAGCTGAATGGTGATGAGATGACCAACCGAGTGGCGACGCGCGATGAGGCCGAGTGGTGCTGAGGTGACCAACCGAATGCGACTCTTGGGGCCAAGTGGTGATGAGGTTACCAATCGAGTGGTGACGCGCGGGGCGGCCGAGTGGTGATGAGGTGACTATCCGAGTGCCGACTTGCGGGGCGGCATAGTGATGATGACGTGACCAACCGAGTGGCGACGCGCGGAGAGGCCCAGTGGTGATGAGGTGACCAACCTAGTGGCGACGCGCGGAGCGGCCGGGTGGTGATGAGGTGACCAACAAAGTGGCGACGCGCGGAGCGGCCGAGTGGTGATGAGGTGACCAACCGAGTGGCGACCCACGGGGCGGCCCAGAGGTGATGAGGTGATCAATAGAGTGGCGACGCGCGGAGCGGCCGAGTGGTGATGAGGTGATCAACCAAGAGACGACGCATGGGGCGGCCGAATGGTGATGAGGTGACCAACCAAGTGGCGACGCGCGGAGCGGCCGAGTGGTGATGAGGTGACCAATCGTGTGGCGACGCGTGGAGCCGATTGGTGATGAGGTGACCAACCGAGTGGCGACGTGTGAAGCGGCCGACTGGTGATAAGGTGACCAACCGAGTGGCGACGCGCGGAGCGGCCGAGTGGTGATGAGGTGACCAATCAAGAGGCAACGCACGGGGTGGCCGGGTGATGATGAGGTGACCAACAAAGTGGAGATGCACAGAGAGGCCGAGTGGTGATGAGGTGGCCAACCAAATGCGACTCTTGAGACGGACGAGGGGCCAACCGAGTGGCGACGCGCGGAGAGGCCGAGTGGTGATGAGGTGACCAACCAAATGGGACTCTTGGGACGGCCGAGTGGTGATGAGGTGACGATCCAACTGCCGACGCGCGAGGCGGCCGAGTGGTGATGAGGTGAGCAACCGAGTGGCGACGCGCGGAGCTGCTGAGTGGTGCTGAGGTGACCAACCAAGAGGCGACGCGCGGGATGGCCGAGTGGTGATGAGGTGACCAACAGAGTGGCGACGTGCGGTGCGGTCGAGTGGTGATGAGGTGATCAACCGAGTGGCGACGCGCGGAGCGGCCGAATGGTGATGAGGTGACCAATCAAGAGGCGACGTCCGGGGCGACCGAATGGTGATGAGGTGACCAATCAAGTAGCGACGCGCGGAGCGGCCGAAAGGATATGAGGTGACCAACCGAGTGGCGACGCGCGGAGCGGCCGAGTGGTGATGAGCTGACCAACCGAGTGGCGACGCGCGGAGTGTACGAGTGGTGATGAGGTGACCAACCAAGAGGCGACGCACGGGACGGCCGAGTGGTGATGAGGTGACCAACCAAGTGACGACATGCAGAGCTGCCGAATGGTTATGAGGTGACCAACCGAGTGGCGACGCGCGGTGCGGCCGAATGGTGATGAGCTGACCAACCGAGTGGCGACGCGCGGAGTGTACGAGTGGTGATGAGGTACGGAGCGGTCGAGTGGTGATGAGGTAACCAACCAAGTGGCGACGCGCGGAGCGCCCGAGTGGTGATGAGGTGACCAATCTAGTGGCGACGCGCGGAGCGGCCGAGTGATGATGTGGTGACCAACCGAGTGGCGACGCGCGGGGCGGACGTGTGGTGATGAGTTTATCAACCGAGTGGCGACGGGCGGAGCGGGGCGGACGTGTGGTGATGAGTTGACCAACCGAGTGGCGACGCGCGGGGCGGACGTGTGGTGATGAGTTGATCAACCGAGTGGCGACGGGGGGAGCGGCCGAGTGGTGATGAGGTGACCAACCGAGAGGCGACGTGCGGGGCGTCCGAATGGTGATGAGGTGACCAATCAAGTAGCGACGCACGGAGCGGTCGAAAGGATATGAGGTGACCAACCGAGTGGCGACGCCCGGAGTGGCCGAATGGCGATGAGGTGACCAACCGAGTGGCGACGCGCGGAGCGGCCGGGTGGTGATGAAGTGACCAACCGAGTGGCGACGCGCGGAGCGGCCGGATGGTGATGAGGTGACCAACCGAGTGGCGACGCGCGGAGCGGCCGAGTGGTGATGAGGTGACCAACCGAGTGACGACGCGCGGAGCGGCCGGGTGGTGATGAGGTGACCAACCAAGTGGCGACGCGCGGAGCGGCCGAGTGGTGATGAGGTGACCAACCGAGTGACGACGCGCGGAGCGGCCTGGTGGTGATGAGGTGACCAACCAAGTGGCGACGCGCGGAGCAGGCGAGTGGTGATGAGGTGACCAACCGAGTGACGACGCGTGGAGCGGCCGAGTGGTGATGAGGTGACCAACCGCGTGACGACGCGTGGAGCGGCCGAGTGGTGACCAAGTCACCAACCGCGAGACAACGCGCGGGGCGGCCGAGTGGTGATGACGTGACAAACCAGGTGGTGACGCGTCGTGCGGCTGAATGGTGATGAGATGACCAACCGAGTGGCCGAGTGGTGATGAGGTTACCAATCGAGTGGTGACGCGCGGGGCGGCCGAGTGGTGATGAGGTGACTATCCGAGTGCCGACTTGCGGGGCGGCAGAGTGGTGATGAGGTGACCAACCGAGTGGCGACGCGCGGAGAGGCCCAGTGGTGATGAGGTGACCAACCAAGTGGCGACGCGCGGAGCGGCCGGGTTGTGATGAGGTGACCAACAAAGTGGCGATGCGCGGAGCGGCCGAGTGGTGATGAGGTGACCAACCGAGTGGCGACCCACGGGGCGGCCCAGAGGTGATGAGGTGATCAATAGAGTGGCGACGCGCGGAGCGGCCGAGTGGTGATGAGGTGATCAACCAAGAGACAACGCATGGGGCGGCCGAATGGTGATGAGGTGACCAACCAAGTGGCGACCCGCGGAGCGGCCGAGTGGTGATGAGGTGACCAATCATGTGGCGACGCGTGGAGCCGAGTGGTGATGAGGTGACCAACCGAGTGGCGACCCACGGGGTGGCCCAGAGGTGATGAGGTGATCAATAGAGTGGCGACGCGCGGAGCGGCCGAGTGGTGATGAGGTGATCAACCAAGAGACGACGCATGGGGCGGCCGAATGGTGATGAGGTGACCAACCAAGTGGCGACGCGCGGAGCGGCCGAGTGGTGATGAGGTGACCAATCGTGTGGCGACGCGTGGAGCCGAGTGGTGATGAGGTGACCAACCGATTGGCGACGTGTGAAGCGGCCGACTGGTGATAAGGTGACCAACCGAGTGGCGACGCGCGGAGCGGCCGAGTGGTGATGAGGTGACCAATCAAGAGGCAACGCACGGGGTGGCCGGGTGATGATGAGGTGACCAACAAAGTGGAGATGCACAGAGAGGCCGAGTGGTGATGAGGTGGCCAACCAAATGCGACTCTTGAGACGGACGAGGGGCCAACCGAGTCGCGACGCGCGGAGAGACCGAGTGGCGACGCGCGGAAGCGGCCGACTGGTGATAAGGTGACCAACCGAGTGGCGACGCGTGGAGCGGCCGAGTGGTGATGAGGTGTCCAACCGAGAGGCAACGCACTGGACAGCCGAGTGGTGATGAGGTGACCAAGCAAATGACGACGCACAGTGCAGCTGAATGGTGATGAGGTGAACAACCAAATGCGACTCTTGGGATGGCAAAGTGGTGATGAAATGACCAATCGAGTGGTGACGCGCGGGACGGCCGAGTGTTGATGAGGTGACCAACAAAGTGGCAATGCGCGGAGCGGCCAAGTGGTGATGAGGTGACCAACCGAGTGACGACGCGCGGAGCGGCCGGGTGGTGATGAGGTGACCAACCGAGTGGCGACGCGCGGAGCGGCCGAGTGGTGATGAGGTGACCAACCGAGTGACGACGCATGGAGCGGCCGAGTGGTGATGAGGTCACCAACCGCGAGACGACGCGCGGGGCGGCCGAGTGGTCATGAGGTGACAAACCAAGTGGTGTCGCGCCGTGCGGCTGAATGGTGATGAGATGACCAACCGAGTGGCGACACGCGAAGAGGCCAAGTGGTGATGAGGTGACCAACCGAATGCGACTCTTGGGGCGGACAGGTGGTGATGAGATTACCAATCGAGTGGTGACGCGCGAGGCGGCCGAGTGGTGATGAGGTGACTATCCGAGTGCCGACTTGCGGGGCAGCCGAGTTGTGATGAGGTGACCAACCGATTGGCGACGCGCGGAGAGGCCGAGTGGAGATGAGGTGACCAACCAAGTGGCGACGCGCGGAGCGGCCGGGTGGTGATGAGGTTACCAACAAAGTGGCGACGCGCGGAGCGGCCGAGTGGTGATGAGGTGACCAACCGAGTGGCGACGCACGGGGCGGCCCAGAGGTGATGAGGTGATCAATAGAGAGGCGACGCGCGGAGCGGCCAAGTGGTGATGAGGTGATCAACCAAGAGACGACGCGTGGGGCGGCCGAATGGTGATGAGGTGACCAATCAAGTGGCGACTCGCGGAGCGGCCGAATGGTTATGAGGTGACCAACTGAGTGGCGACGCCCGGAGCGGCTGAGTGGTGATGAGGTGACCAACCAAGAGGCGACGCGCGGAGCGGCCGAGTGGTGATGGGGTGACCAACCAAGTGGCGACGCGTGGAGCCGAGTGGTGATCAGGTGACCAACCGAGTGGCGACGTGTGGGGCGGCCGAGTGGTGATGAGGTGATCGACCGAGTGGCGATGCGCGGTGTGGCCGAGTGGTGATGAGGTGACCAACCGAGAGGCGACGAGCGGGGCGGCCGAGTGGTGATGAGGTGACATTCCGAGTGCCGACGCGCGGGGCGGCTGAGTGGTGATGAGGTGACCAACCGAGTGGCGATGCGCGGAGCTGCCGATTGGTGATGAGGTGACCAACCAAGAGGCGACGCACGGGACGGTCGAGTGGTGATGAGGTGACCAACCAAGTGACGACGCGCAGAGCTGCCGAATGGTTATGAGGTGACCAACCGAGTGGCGACGCACGGTGCGGCCGAATGGTGATGAGCTGACCAACCGAGTGGCGACCCGCGGAGCGTACGAGTGGTGATGAGGTATGAAGGGGTCGAGTGGTGATGAGGTAACCAACCAAGTGGCGACGCACGGAGCGCCCGAGTGGTAATGAGGTGAACAACCTAGTGGCGACGCGCGGAGCGGCCGAGTGATGATGAGGTGACCAACCGAGTGGCGACGCGTGGGGCGGACGTGTGGTGATGAGTTTATCAACCGAGTGGCGACGGGCGGAGTGGGGCGGACGTGTGGTGATGAGTTGACCAACCGAGTGGCGACGCGCGGGGCGGACGTGTGGTGATGAGTTGATCAACCGAGTGGCGACGGGCGGAGCGGCCGAGTGGTGATGAGGTGACCAACCGAGAGGCGACGTGCGGGGCGTCCGAATGGTGAAGAGGTGACCAATCAAGTAGCGACACACGGAGCGGTCGAAAGGATATGAGGTGACCAACCGAGTGGCGACGCCCGGAGCGGCCGAATGGCGATGAGGTGACCAACCGAGGGGCGACGCGCGGAGCGGCCGGGTGGTGATGAGGTGACCAACCGAGTGGCGACGCGCGGAGCGGCCGGGTGCTGATGAGGTGACTAACCGAGTGGCGACGCGTGGAGCGGCCGGGTGGTGATGAGGTGACCAACCAAGTGGCTATGCGCGGAGCGGCCGCGTGGTGATGAGGTGACCAACCGAGTGACGACGCGCGGAGCGGCCGGGTGGTGATGAGGTGACCAACCAACTGGCGACGCGCGGAGCAGCCGAGTGGTGATGAGGTGACCAACAAAAAAACGACGCGTGGAGCGGCTGAATGGTGATAAGGTGACCAATCAAATGGCGACGCGCGGAGCGGCCGAATGGTTATGAGGTGACCAACCGAGTGGCGATGCCCGGAGCGGCTGAGTGGTGATGAAGTGACCAACCAAGTGGCGACACGCGGAGCGCCCGAGTGGTGATGAGGTGACCAACCGAGTGGCTACGCACGGAGCCGAGTGATGATGAGGAGACGAACCGAGTGGCGACGCGTGGAGCGGTCAAGTCGTGACGAAGTGACCAACCGAGTGGCGACGCGCGGAGCGGCCGAGTGGTGATGAGGTGTCCAACCGAGAGGCAACGCACTGGACAGCCGAGTGGTGATGAGGTGACCAAGCAAGTGACGACGCACAGTGCAGCTGAATGGTGATGAGGTGAACAACCAAATGCGACTCTTGGGACGGCCGAGTGGTGATGAAATGACCAATCGAGTGGTGACGTGCGGGACGGCCGAGTGTTGATGAGGTGACCAACAAAGTGGCAACGCGCGGAGCGGCCGAGTGGTGACGAGGTGACCAACCGACTGATGACGCGCGGAGCGGCCGGGTGGTGATGAGGTGACCAACCGAGTGGCGACGCGCGGAGCGGCCGAGTGGTGATGAGGTGACCAACCGAGTGACAACGCATGGAGCGGCCGAGTAGTGATGAGGTCACCAACCGCGAGACGACGCGCGGGGCGGCCGTGTGGTCATGAGGTGACAAACCAAGTGGTGTCATGCCGTGCGGCTGAATGGTGATGAGATGACCAACCGAGTGGCGACACGCGAAGAGGCCAAGTGGTGATGAGGTGACCAGCCGAATGCGACTCTTGGGGCGGCCAAGTGGTGATGAGATTACCAATCGAGTGGTGACGCGCGAGGCGGCCGAGTGGTGACGAGGTGACTATCCGAGTGCCGACTTGCGGGGCGGCCGAGTTGTGATGAGGTGACCAACCGAGTGGCGATGAACGGAGAAGCCGAGTGGAGATTAGGTGACCAACCAAGTGGCGACGCGCGGAGCGGCTGGGTGGTGATGAGGTGACCAACAAAGTGGCGACGCGCCGAGCGGCCGAGTGGTGATGAGGTGACGAACCGAGTGGCGACGCACGGGGCGGCCCAGAGGTGATGAGGTGATCAATAGAGTGGCGACGCGCGGAGCGGCCAAGTGGTGATGAGGAGATCAACCAAGAGACGACGCGTGGGGCGGCCGAATGGTGATGAGGTGACCAATCAAGTGGCGACTCGCGGAGCGGCCGAATGGTTATGAGGTGACCAACTGAGTGGCGACGCCCGGAGCGGCTGAGTGGTGATGAGGTGACCAACCAAGTGGCGACGCGCGGAGCGGCCGAGTGGTGATGAGGTGACCAACCGAGTGGCGACGCGTGGAGCCGAGTGGTGATGAGGTGACCAACCGAGTGGCGACGCGTGGGGCGGCCGAGTGGTGATGAGGTGATCGACCGAGTGGCGATGCGCGGTGTGGCCGAGTGGTGATGAGGTGACCAACCGAGAGGCGACGAGCGGGGCGGCCGAGTGGTGACGACGTGACGATCCGAGTGCCGACGCGCGGGGCGGCTGAGTGGTGATGAGGTGACCAACCGAGTGGCGATGCGCGGAGCTGCCGATTGGTGATGAGGTGACCAACCAAGAGGCGACGCACGGGACGGCCGAGTGGTGATGAGGTGACCAACCCAGTGACGACGCGCAGAGCTGCCGAATGGTTATGAGGTGACCAACCGAGTGGCGACGCGCGGTGCGGCCGAATGGTGATGAGCTGACCAACCGAGTGGCGACGCGCGGAGCGTACGAGTGGTGATGAGGTACGGAGCGGTCGAGTGGTGATCAGGTAACCAACCAAGTGGCGACGCACGGAGCGCCCGAGTGGTGATGAGGTGAACAACCTAGTGGCGACGCGCGGAGCGGCCGAGTCATGATGAGGTGACCAACCGAGTGGCGACGCGCGGAGCGGCCGGGTGCTGATGAGGTGACTAACCGAGTGGCGACGCGTGGAGCGGCCGGGTGGTGATGAGGTGACCAACCAAGTGGCTATGCGCGGAGCGGCCGCGTGGTGATGAGGTGACCAACCGAGTGACGACGCGCGGAGCGGCCGGGTGGTGATGAGGTGACCAACCAACTGGCGACGCGCGGAGCAGCCGAGTGGTGATGAGGTGACCAACAAAAAAACGACGCGTGGAGCGGCCGAATGGTGATAAGGTGACCAATCAAATGGCGACGCGCGGAGCGGCCGAATGGTTATGAGGTGACCAACCGAGTGGCGATGCCCGGAGCGGCTGAGTGGTGATGAAGTGACCAACCAAGTGGCGACACGCGGAGCGCCCGAGTGGTGATGAGGTGACCAACCGAGTGGCGACCCGTGGAGCGTACGAGTGGTGATGAGGTATGAAGGGGTCGAGTGGTGATGAGGTAACCAACCAAGTGGCGACGCACGGAGCGCCCGAGTGGTAATGAGGTGAACAACCTAGTGGCGACGCGCGGAGCGGCCGAGTGATGATGAGGTGACCAACCGAGTGGCGACGCGTGGGGCGGACGTGTGGTGATGAGTTTATCAACCGAGTGGCGACGGGCGGAGTGGGGCGGACGTGTGGTGATGAGTTGACCAACCGAGTGGCGACGCGCGGGGCGGACGTGTGGTGATGAGTTGATCAACCGAGTGGCGACGGGCGGAGCGGCCGAGTGGTGATGAGGTGACCAACCGAGAGGCGACGTGCGGGGCGTCCGAATGGTGAAGAGGTGACCAATCAAGTAGCGACACACGGAGCGGTCGAAAGGATATGAGGTGACCAACCGAGTGGCGACGCCCGGAGCGGCCGAATGGCGATGAGGTGACCAACCGAGGGGCGACGCGCGGAGCGGCCGGGTGGTGATGAGGTGACCAACCGAGTGGCGACGCGCGGAGCGGCCGGGTGCTGATGAGGTGACTAACCGAGTGGCGACGCGTGGAGCGGCCGGGTGGTGATGAGGTGACCAACCAAGTGGCTATGCGCGGAGCGGCCGCGTGGTGATGAGGTGACCAACCGAGTGACGACGCGCGGAGCGGCCGGGTGGTGATGAGGTGACCAACCAACTGGCGACGCGCGGAGCAGCCGAGTGGTGATGAGGTGACCAACAAAAAAACGACGCGTGGAGCGGCCGAATGGTGATAAGGTGACCAATCAAATGGCGACGCGCGGAGCGGCCGAATGGTTATGAGGTGACCAACCGAGTGGCGATGCCCGGAGCGGCTGAGTGGTGATGAAGTGACCAACCAAGTGGCGACACGCGGAGCGCCCGAGTGGTGATGAGGTGACCAACCGAGTGGCTACGCACGGAGCCGAGTGATGATGAGGAGACGAACCGAGTGGCGACGCGTGGAGCGGTCAAGTCGTGACAAAGTGACCAACCGAGTGGCGACGCGTGGAGCGGCCGAGTGGTGATGAGGTGTCCAACCGAGAGGCAACGCACTGGACAGCCGAGTGGTGATGAGGTGACCAAGCAAGTGACGACGCACAGTGCAGCTGAATGGTGATGAGGTGAACAACCAAATGCGACTCTTGGGACGGCCGAGTGGTGATGAAATGACCAATCGAGTGGTGACGTGCGGGACGGCCGAGTGTTGATGAGGTGACCAACAAAGTGGCAACGTGCGGAGCGGCCGAGTGGTGACGAGGTGACCAACCGACTGATGACGCGCGGAGCGGCCGGGTGGTGATGAGGTGACCAACCGAGTGGCGACGCGCGGAGCGGCCGAGTGGTGATGAGGTGACCAACCGAGTGACAACGCATGGAGCGGCCGAGTAGTGATGAGGTCACCAACCGCGAGACGACGCGCGGGGCGGCCGTGTGGTCATGAGGTGACAAACCAAGTGGTGTCATGCCGTGCGGCTGAATGGTGATGAGATGACCAACCGAGTGGCGACACGCGAAGAGGCCAAGTGGTGATGAGGTGACCAGCCGAATGCGACTCTTGGGGCGGCCAAGTGGTGATGAGATTACCAATCGAGTGGTGACGCGCGAGGCGGCCGAGTGGTGACGAGGTGACTATCCGAGTGCCGACTTGCGGGGCGGCCGAGTTGTGATGAGGTGACCAACCGAGTGGCGATGAACGGAGAAGCCGAGTGGAGATTAGGTGACCAACCAAGTGGCGACGCGCGGAGCGGCTGGGTGGTGATGAGGTGACCAACAAAGTGGCGACGCGCCGAGCGGCCGAGTGGTGATGAGGTGACGAACCGAGTGGCGACGCACGGGGCGGCCCAGAGGTGATGAGGTGATCAATAGAGTGGCGACGCGCGGAGCGGCCAAGTGGTGATGAGGAGATCAACCAAGAGACGACGCGTGGGGCGGCCGAATGGTGATGAGGTGACCAATCAAGTGGCGACTCGCGGAGCGGCCGAATGGTTATGAGGTGACCAACTGAGTGGCGACGCCCGGAGCGGCTGAGTGGTGATGAGGTGACCAACCAAGTGGCGACGCGCGGAGCGGCCGAGTGGTGATGAGGTGACCAACCGAGTGGCGACGCGTGGAGCCGAGTGGTGATGAGGTGACCAACCGAGTGGCGACGCGTGGGGCGGCCGAGTGGTGATGAGGTGATCGACCGAGTGGCGATGCGCGGTGTGGCCGAGTGGTGATGAGGTGACCAACCGAGAGGCGACGAGCGGGGCGGCCGAGTGGTGACGACGTGACGATCCGAGTGCCGACGCGCGGGGCGGCTGAGTGGTGATGAGGTGACCAACCGAGTGGCGATGCGCGGAGCTGCCGATTGGTGATGAGGTGACCAACCAAGAGGCGACGCACGGGACGGCCGAGTGGTGATGAGGTGACCAACCCAGTGACGACGCGCAGAGCTGCCGAATGGTTATGAGGTGACCAACCGAGTGGCGACGCGCGGTGCGGCCGAATGGTGATGAGCTGACCAACCGAGTGGCGACGCGCGGAGCGTACGAGTGGTGATGAGGTACGGAGCGGTCGAGTGGTGATCAGGTAACCAACCAAGTGGCGACGCACGGAGCGCCCGAGTGGTGATGAGGTGAACAACCTAGTGGCGACGCGCGGAGCGGCCGAGTCATGATGAGGTGACCAACCGAGTGGCGACGCGCGGAGCGGCCGGGTGCTGATGAGGTGACTAACCGAGTGGCGACGCGTGGAGCGGCCGGGTGGTGATGAGGTGACCAACCAAGTGGCTATGCGCGGAGCGGCCGCGTGGTGATGAGGTGACCAACCGAGTGACGACGCGCGGAGCGGCCGGGTGGTGATGAGGTGACCAACCAAGTGGCGACGCGCGGAGCAGCCGAGTGGTGATGAGGTGACCAACAAAAAAACGACGCGTGGAGCGGCCGAATGGTGATAAGGTGACCAATCAAATGGCGACGCGCGGAGCGGCCGAATGGTTATGAGGTGACCAACCGAGTGGCGATGCCCGGAGCGGCTGAGTGGTGATGAAGTGACCAACCAAGTGGCGACACGCGGAGCGCCCGAGTGGTGATGAGGTGACCAACCGAGTGGCTACGCACGGAGCCGAGTAATGATGAGGAGACGAACCGAGTGGCGACGCGTGGAGCGGTCAAGTCGTGACGAAGTGACCAACCGAGTGGCGACGCGCGGAGCGGCCGAGTGGTGATGAGGTTTCCAACCGAGAGGCAACGCACTGGACAGCCGAGTGGTGATGAGGTGACCAAGCAAGTGACGACGCACAGTGCAGCTGAATGGTGATGAGGTGAACAACCAAATGCGACTCTTGGGACGGCCGAGTGGTGATGAAATGACCAATCGAGTGGTGACGCGCGGGACGGCCGAGTGTTGATGAGGTGACCAACAAAGTGGCAACGCGCGGAGCGGCCGAGTGGTGATGAGGTGACCAACCGAGTGATGACGCGCGGAGCGGCCGGGTGGTGATGAGGTGACCAACCGAGTGGCGACGCGCGGAGTGGCCGAGTGGTGATGAGGTGACCAACCGAGTGACAACGCATGGAGCGGCCGAGTCGTGATGAGATCACCAACCGCGAGACGACGCGCGGGGCGGCCGAGTGGTCATGAGGTGACAAACCAAGTGGTGTCATGCCGTGTGGCTGAATGGTGATGAGATGACCAGCCGAGTGGCGACACGCGAAGAGGCCAAGTGGTGATGAGGTGACCAACCGAATCCGACTCTTGGGGCGGCCAAGTGGTGATGAGATTACCAATCGAGTGGTGACGCGCGAGGCGGCCGAGTGGTGACGAGGTGACTATCCGAGTGCCGACTTGCGGGGCGGCCGAGTTGTGATGAGGTGACCAACCGAGTGGCGACGCGCGGAGAAGCCGAGTGGAGATGAGGTGACCAACCAAGTGGCGACGCGCGGAGCGGCTGGGTGGTGATGAGGTGACCAACAAAGTGGCGACGCGCCGAGCGGCCGAGTGGTGATGAGGTGACGAACCGAGTGGCGACGCACAGGGCGGCCCAGAGGTGATGAGGTGATCAATAGAGTGGCGACGCGCGGAGCGGCCAAGTGGTGATGAGGAGATCAACCAAGAGACGACGCGTGGGGCGGCCGAATGGTGATGAGGTGACCAATCAAGTGGCGACTCGCGGAGCGGCCGAATGGTTATGAGGTGACCAACTGAGTGGCGACGCCCGGAGCGGCTGAGTGGTGATGAGGTGACCAACCAAGTGGCGACGCGCGGAGCGGCCGAGTGGTGATGAGGTGACCAACCGAGTGGCGACGCGTGGAGCCGAGTGGTGATGAGGTGACCAACCGAGTGGCGACGCGTGGGGCGGCCGAGTGGTGATGAGGTGATCGACCGAGTGGCGATGCGCGGTGTGGCCGAGTGGTGATGAGGTGACCAACCAAGAGGCGACGAGCGGGGCGGCCGAGTGGTGACGACGTGACGATCCGAGTGCCGACGCGCGGGGCGGCTGAGTGGTGATGAGGTGACCAACCGAGTGGCGATGCGCGGAGCTGCCGATTGGTGATGAGGTGACCAACCAAGAGGCGACGCACGGGACGGCCGAGTGGTGATGAGGTGACCAACCCAGTGACGACGCGCAGAGCTGCCGAATGGTTATGAGGTGACCAACCGAGTGGCGACGCGCGGTGCGGCCGAATGGTGATGAGCTGACCAACCGAGTGGCGACGCGCGGAGCGTACGAGTGGTGATGAGGTACGGAGCGGTCGAGTGGTGATCAGGTAACCAACCAAGTGGCGACGCACGGAGCGCCCGAGTGGTGATGAGGTGAACAACCTAGTGGCGACGCGCGGAGCGGCCGAGTCATGATGAGGTGACCAACCGAGTGGCGACGCGCGGGGCGGACGTGTGGTGATGAGTTTATCAACCGAGTGGCGACGCGCGGAGCGGGGCGGACGTTTGGTGATGAGTTAACCAACCGAGTGGCGACGCGCGGGGCGGACGTGTGGTGATTAGTTGATCAACCGAGTGGCGACGAGCGGAGCGGCCGAGTGGTGATGAGGTGACCAACAGAGAGGCGACGTGCGGGGCGTCCGAATGGTGATGAGGTGACCAATCAAGTAGCAACGCACGGAGCGGTCGAAAGGATATGAGGTGACCAACCGAGTGGCGACGCCCGGAGCGGCCGAATGGCGATGAGGTGACCAACCGAGGGGCGACGCGCGGAGCGGCCGGGTGGTGATGAGGTGACCAACCGAGTGGCGACGCGCGGAGCGGCCGGGTGGTGATGAGGTGACCAACCGAGTGGCGACGCGTGGAGCGGCCGGGTGGTGATGAGGTGACCAACCAAGTGGCTACGCGCGGATCGGCCGCGTGGTGATGAGGTGACCAACCGAGTGACGACGCGCGGAGCGGCCGGGTGGTGATGAGGTGACCAACCAAGTGGCGACGCGCGGAGCAGCCGAGTGGTGATGAGGTGACCAACCGAGTGACGACGCGTGGAGCGGCCGAGTGGTGATGAGGTGACCAACCGAGTGACGACACGTGGAGCGGCCGAGTGGTGATGAGGTCACCAACCGCGAGACAACGCGCGGGGCGGCCAAGTGGTGATGACGTGACAAACCAAGTGGTGACGCGCCATGCGGCTGAATGGTGATGAGATGACCAACCGAGTGGCGACGCGCTATGAGGCCGAGTGGTGATGAGGTGACCAACCGAATGCGACTCTTGGGGCCAAGTGGTGATGAGGTTACCAATCGAGTGGTAACGCGCGGGGCGGCCGAGTGGTGATGAGGTGACTATCCGAGTGCCGACTTGCGGGGCGGCCGAGTGGTGATGAGGTGACCAACCGAGTGGCGACGCGCGGAAGGCCGGGTGGTGATGAGATGACCAACAAAGTGGCGACGCGTGGAGCGGCCGAGTGGTGATGAGGTGACCAACCGAGTGGCGACCCACGGGGCGGCCCAGAGGTGATGAGGTGACCAACCAAGTGGCGACGCGCGGAAGGCCGGGTGGTGATGAGATGACCAACAAAGTGGCGACGCGTGGAGCGGCCGAGTGGTGATGAGGTGACCAACCGAGTGGCGACCCACGGGGCGGCCCAGAGGTGATGAGGTGATCAATAGAGTGGCGACGCGCGGAGCGGCCGAGTGGTGATGAGGTGATCAACCAAGAGACGATGCATGGGGCGGCCGAATGGTGATGAGGTGACCAACCAAGTGGCGACATGCGGAGCGGCCGAGTGGTGATGAGGTGACCAACCGAGTGGCGACGCGCGGGGTGGCCGGGTGATGATGAGGTGACCAACGAAGTGGAGATGCGCAGAGAGGCCGAGTGGTGATGAGCTGACGAACCAAATGCGACTCTTGAGACGGACGAGGGGCCAACCGAGTGGCGACTAATGGAGAGGCCGAGTGGTGATGAGGTGACGATCCAATTGCCGACACGCGGGGCGGCCGAGTGGTGATGAGGTGAGCAACCGAGTGGCGACGCGCGGAGCTGCCGAGTGGTGATGAGGTGACCAACCAAGAGGCGACGCGCGGGATGGCTGAGTGGTGATGAGGTGACCTACCAAGTGAAGACGCGCAGTGCTGCCGAATGGTTATGAGGTGACCAACAGAGTGGCGACGTGCGGTGCGGTCGAGTGGTGATGAGGTGATCAACCGAGTGGCGACGCGTGGAGCGGCCGAGTGGTGATGAGGTGACCAATCAAGAGGCGACGTCCGGGGCGACCGAATGGTGATGAGGTGACCAATCAAGTAGCGACGCGCGGAGCGGACGAAAGGATATGAGGTGACCAACCCAGTGGCGACGCGCGGAGCGGCCGAATGGCGATGAGGTGACCAACCGAGTGGCTTCGCGCGGAGCGGCCGAGTGGTGATGAGGTGACCAACCGAGTGGCGTCGCACGGAGCGGCCGGGTGGTGATGAGGTAACCAACCAAGTGGCGACGCTCGGAGCGGCCGCGCGGTGATTAGGTTACCAACCGAGTGACGACGCACGGGGCGGTCCAGTGGTGATGAGGTGATCAACCGAGTGGCGACGCGCGGAGCGGCCGAGTGGTGATGAGGTGATCAACCGAGAGACGACGCGCGGGGCGGCCGAATGGTGATAAGGTGACCAATCAAATGGCGACGCGCGGAGCGGCAGAATGGTTATGAGGTGACCAACCGAGTGGCGATGCCCGGAGCAGCTGAGTTGTGATGAAGTGACCAACCAAGTGGTGACACGCGGAGCGGGCGAGTGGTGATGAGTTGACCAACCGAGTGGCTACGCACGGAGCCGAGTGATGATGAGGAGACCAACCGAGTGGCGACGCGCGGAGCGGTCAAGTGGTGATGAAGTGACCAACCGAGTGGCGACGCGCGGAGCGGCCGAGTGGTGATGAGGTGTCCAACCGAGAGGCAACACACTGGACAGTCGAGTGGTGATGAGGTGACCAAGCAAGTGACGCCGCACAGTGCAGCTAAATGGTGATGAGGTGAACAACCAAATGCGACTCTTGGGACGGCCGAGTGGTGATGAAATGACCAATCGAGTGGTGACGCGCGAGACGGCCGAGTGTTGATGAGGTGACTATCCGAATGGCGATGCGCGGGGCGGTCGAGTGGGGATGAGGTGACCAACCGAATGCTGGTGCCTAAGGCGGCCGAGTGGTGATGAGGTGACCAACCGAGTGGCGATGCCCGGAGCTGCCGAATGGCGATGAGGTGACCAACCGAGTGGCAACGCGCGGAGCGGCCGAGTGGTGATGAGGTGACCAACCGAGTGGCGACGCGTGGAGCGGCCGGGTGGTGATGAGGTGACCAACCGAGTGGCGACGCGCGGAGCGGCCGAGTGGTGATGAGGTGACCAACCGAGTGGCGACGCGCGGAGCGGCCGGTTGGTGATGAGGTGACCAAGCAAGTGGCGACGCGCGGAGCGCCCGAGTGGTGATGAGGTGACCAACCGAGTGACGACGCGTGGAGCGGCCGAGTGGTGATGAGGTGACCCACCGAATGCGACTCTTGGGGCGGCCAAGTGGTGATGAGGTCACCAACCGCGAGACAACGCGCGGGGCGGCCGAGTGGTGATGAGGTGACCAACCGAGTGACGAAGCGCGGAGCGGCCGGGTGGTGATGAGGTGACCAACCAAGTGGCGACGCGCGGAGCGACCGAGTGGTGATGAGGTGACCAACCGAGTGGCGACCCACGGGGCGGCCCAGAGGTGATGAGGTTATCAATAGAGTGGCGACGCGCGGAGCAGCCGAGTGGTGATGAGGTGACCAACCAAATGCCGAGTGGCGACACGGGGAGCGGCCGAGTGGTGATGAGGTGACTAACCGAGTGACGAGCGTGGAGCGGCCGAGTGGTGATGAGGTCACCAACCGCGAGACAACGCGCGGGGCGGCCGAGTGGTGATGAGGTGACAAACCAAGTGTTGACACGCTGTGCGGCTGAATGGTGATGAGATGACCAACCGAGTGGCGACACGCGATGAGGCCGAGTGGTGATGAGGTGACCAACCGAATGAGACTCTTGGGGCGGCCAAGTGGTGATGAGGTTACCAATCGAGTGGTGACGCGCGGGGCGGCCGAGTGGTGATGAGGTGACTATCCGAGTGCCGACTTGCGGGGCGGCCGCGTGGTGATGAGGTGACCAACCGAGTGGCGACGCGCGGAGAGGCCGAGTGGTGATGAGGTGACCAACCAAGTGGCGACGCGCGGAGCGGCCGGGTGGTGATGAGCTGACCAACAAAGTGGCGACGCAAAGAGCGGCCGAGTGGTGATGAGGTGACCAACCGAGTGGCGACGCGCGGAGCGGCCGAGTGGTGATGAGGTGATCAACCAAGAGACGACGCGTGGGGCGGCCGAATGGTGATGAGGTGACCAACCAAGTGGCGACGCGCGGAGCGGCCGAGTGGTGATGAGGTGACCAACCGAGTGGCGACGCGTGGAGCCGAGTGGTGATGAGGTGACCAACCGAGTGGCGACGCGTGAAGCGGCCGACTGGTGATGAGGTGACCAACCGAGTGGCGACGCGCGGAGCGGCCGGGTGGTGATGAGGTGACCAACCAAGTGGCGACGCGCGGAGCGGCCGCGTGGTGATGAGGTGACCAACCGAGTGGCGACGCGTGGAGCGGCCGGGTGGTGATGAGGTGACCAACCGAGTGACGACGCGTGGAGCGGCCGTGTGGTGATGAGGTGACCAACCGAATGCGACTCTTGGGGCGGCCGAGTGGTGATGAGGTCACCAACCGCGAGACAACGCGCGGGGCGGCCGAGTGGTGATGAGGTGACCAACCGAGTGACGACGCGCGGAGCGGCCGGGTGGTGATGAGGTGACCAACCTAGTGGCGACGCGCGGAGTGGCGGAGTGGTGATGAGGTGACCAACCGAGTGACGACGCGTGGAGCGGCCGAGTGGTGATGAGGTGACCAACCGAGTGACGACGCGTGGAGCGGCCGAGTGGTGATGAGGTCACCAACCGCGAGACAACGCACGGGGCGGCCGAGTGGTGATGAGGTGACAAACCAAGTGGTGACGCGCTGTGCGGCTGAATGGTGATGAGATAACCAACCGAGTGGCGACGCGAGATGAGGTCGAGTGGTGATGAGGTGACCAACCGAATGCGACTCTTGGGGCGGCCAAGTGGTGATGAGGTTACCAATCGAGTGGTGACGCGCGGGGCGGCCGAGTGGTTATGCGGTGACTATCCGAGCGCCGACTTGCGGGGCGGCCGAGTGGTCATGAGGTGACCAACCGAGTGGCGACGCGCAGAGAGGCCGAGTGGTGATGAGGTGACCAACCAAGTGGCGACGCGCGGAGCGGCCGGGTGGTGATGAGGTGACCAACAAAGTGGCGACGCGCGGAGCGGCCGAGTGGTGATGAGGTGACCAACCGAGTGGCGACCCACGGGGCGGCCCCGAGGTGATGAGGTGATCAATAGAGTGGCGACGGCGGAGCTGCCGAGTGGTGATGAGGTGATCAACCAAGAGACGACGCGTGGGGCGGCCGAATGGTGATGAGGTGACCAACCAAGTGGCGACGCGCGGAGCGGCCGAGTGGTGATGAGGTAACCAACCAAGTGGCGACGTGTGGAGCCGAGAGTTGATGTGGTGACCAACCGAGTGGCGACGCGTGAAGCGGCCGACTGGTGATGAGGTGACCAACCGAGTGGCGACGCGCGGAGCGGCCGAGTGGTGATGAGGTGACCAATCAAGAGGCAACGCGCGGGGTGGCCGGGTGATGATGAGGTGACCAACGAAGTGGAGATGCGCAGAGAGGCCGAGTGGTGATGAGGTGACCAATCAAGAGGCAACGCGCGGGGTGGCCGGGTGATGATGAGGTGACCAACGAAGTGGAGATGCGCAGAGAGGCCGAGTGGTGATGAGGTGACCAACCAAATGCGACTCTTGAGACGGACGAGGGGCCAACCGAGTGGCGACGCGCGGAGTGGCCGAGTGGTGATGAGGTGACCAACCAAATGCGACTCTTGGGACGGCCGAGTGGTGATGAGGTCACCAACCGCGAGACAACGCGCGGGGCGGCCGAGTGGTGATGAGGTGACCAACCGAGTGATGACGCGCGGAGCGGCCCGGTGGTGATGAGGTGACCAACCAAGTGGCGACGCGCGGAGCGGCCGAGTGGTGATGAGGTGACCAACCGAGTGGCGACCCACGGGGCGGCCCAGAGGTGATGAGGTTATCAATAGAGTGGCGACGCGCGGAGCAGCCGAGTGGTGATGAGGTGACCAACCAAATGCCGAGTGGCGACGCGCGGAGCGGCCGAGTGGTGATGGGGTGACTAACCGAGTGACGAGCGTGGAGCGGCCGAGTGGTGATGAGGTCACCAACCGCGAGACAACGCGCGGGGCGGCCGAGTGGTGATGAGGTGACAAACCAAGTGTTGACACGCTGTGCGGCTGAATGGTGATGAGATGACCAACCGAGTGGCGACACGCGATGAGGCCGAGTGGTGATGAGGTGACCAACCGAATGCGACTCTTGGGGCGGCCAAGTGGTGATGAGGTTACCAATCGAGTGGTGACGCGCGGGGCAGCGAGTGGTGATGAGGTGACTATCCGAGTGCCGACTTGCGGGGCGGCCGAGTGGTGATGAGGTGACCAACCGAGTGGCGACGCGCGGAGAGGCCGAGTGGTGATGAGTTGACCAACCAAGTGGCGACGCGCGAAGCGGCCGGGTGGTGATGAGCTGACCAACAAAGTGGCGACGCGCAGAGCGGCCGAGTGGTGATGAGGTGACCAACCGAGTGGCGACGCGCGGAGCGTCCGTGTGGTGATGAGGTGATCAACCAAGAGACGACGCGTGGGGCGGCCGAATGGTGATGAGGTGACCAACCAAGTGGCGACGCGCGGAGCGGCCGAGTGGTGATGAGGTGACCAACCGAGTGGCGACGCGCGAAGCGGCCGAGTTGTGATGAGGTGACCAATCAAGAGGCAACGCGCGGGGTGGCCGGGTGATTTTGAGGTGACCAACAAAGTGGAGATGCTCAGAGAGGCCGAGTGGTGATGAGGTGACCAACCAAATGCGACTCTTGGGACGGCCGAGTGGTGATGAGGTCACCAACCGCGAGACAACGCGCGGGGCGGCCGAGTGGTGATGAGGTGACCAACCGAGTGACGACGCGCAGAGCGGCCGGGTGGTGATGAGGTGACCAACCAAGTGGCGACGCGCGGAGCGGCCGAGTGGTGATGAGGTGACCAATAGAGTGGCGACGCGTGGAGCGGCCGAGTGGTGATGAGGTGACCAACCGAGTGACGACGCGTGGAGCGGCCGAGTGGTGATGAGGTCACCAACTGCGAGACAACGCACGGGGCGGCCGAGTGGTGATGAGGTGACAAACCAAGTGGTGACGCGCTGTGCGGCTGAATGGTCATGAGATAACCAACCGAGTGGCGACGCGCGATGAGGCCGAGTGGTGATGAGGTGACCAACCGAATGCGACTCTTGGGGCGGCCAAGTGGTGATGAAGTTACCAATCGAGTGGTGACGCGCGGGGCGGCCGAGTGGTTATGAGGTGACTATCCGAGCGCCGACTTGCGGGGCGGCCGAGTGGTGATGAGGTGACCAACCGAGTGGCGACGCGCGGAGAGGCCGAGTGGTGATGAGGTGACCAAACAAGTGGCGACGCGCGGAGCGGCCGGGTGGTGATGAGGTGACCAACAAAGTGGCGACGCGCGGAGCGGCCGAGTGGTGATGAGGTAACCAACCGAGTGGCGACGTGTGGAGCCGAGTGTTGATGAGGTGACCAACCGAGTGGCGACGCGTGAAGCGGCCGACTGGTGATGAGGTGACCAACCGAGTGGCGACGCGCGGAGCGGCCGAGTGGTGATGAGGTGACCAATCAAGAGGCAACGCGCGGGGTGGCCGGGTGATTTTGAGGTGACCAACGAAGTGGAGATGCTCAGAGAGGCCGAGTGGTGATGAGGTGACCAACCAAATGCGACTCTTGGGACGGCCGAGTGGTGATGAGGTGACCAACCTAGTGGTGACGCGTGGGGCGGCCGAGTGGTGATGAGGTGACGATCCAAGTGCCGACGCGCGGGGCGGCCGAGTGGTGATAAGGTGACCAACCAAGAGGCGACGCGCGGGACGGCTGAGTGGTGATGAGGTGACCTACCAAGTGAAGACGCGCAGTGCTGCAGAATGGTTATGAGGTGACCAACAGAGTGGCGACGTGCGGTGCGGTCGAGTGGTGATGAGGTGATCAACCGAGTGGCGACGCGCGGAGCAGCCGAGTTGTGATGAGGTGATCAACCGAGAGACGACGCGTGGAGCGGCCGAGTGGTGATGAGGTGACCAACCGAATGCGACTCTTGGGGCGGCCGAGTGGTGATGAGGTCACCAACTGCGAGACAACGCGCGGGGCGGCCGAGTGGTGATGAGGTGACCAACCGAGTGACGACGCGCGGAGCGGCCGGGTGGTGATGAGGTGACCAACCAAGTGGCGACGCACGGAGCGGCCGAGGGGTGATGAGGTCACCAACCGAGTGACGACGCGTGGAGCGGGCGAGTGGTGATGAGGTGACCAACCGAGTGACGACTCGTGGAGCGGCCGAGTGGTGATGAGGTCACCAACCGCGAGACAACGCGCGGGGCGGCCGAGTGGTGATGAGGTGACAAACCAAGTGGTGACGCGCCATGCGGCTGAATGGTGATGAGATGACCAACCGAGTGGCGACGCGCGATGAGGCTGAGTGGTGATGAGGTGACCAACCGAATGCGACTCTTGGGGCAGCCAAGTGGTGATGAGGTTACCAATCGAGTGGTGACGCGCGGGGCGGTCGAGTGGTGATGAGGTGACTATCCGAGTGCCGACTTGCGGGGCGGTCGAGTGGTGATGAGGTGACCAACCGAGTGGCGACGCGCGGAGAGGCCGAGTGGTGATGAGGTGACCAACCAAGTGGCGACGCGCGGAGCGGCCAGGTGGCGATGAGGTGACCAACAAAGTGGCGACGCGCGGAGCGGCCGAGTGGTGATGAGGTGACCAACCAAGTGGCGACCCACGGGGCGGCCCAGAGGTGATGAGGTGATCAATAGAGTGGCGACGCGCGGAGCAGCCGAGTGGTGATGAGGTGATCAACCAAGAGACGACGCGTGGGGTGGCCGAATGGTGATGAGGTGACAAACCAAGTGGCAACGCGCGGAGCGGCTGAGTGGTGATGAGGTGACCAACCGAGTGGCGACGTGTGGAGCCGAGTGGTGATGAGGTGACCAACCGAGTGGCGACGCGTGAAGCGGCCAACTGGTGATGAGGTGACCAACCGAGTGGCGATGCGCGGAGCGGCCGAGTGGTGATGAGGTGACCAATCAAGAGGCAACGCGCGGGGTGGCCGGGTGATGATGAGGTGACCAACGAAGTGGAGATGCGCAGAGAGGCCGAGTGGTGATGAGGTGACCAACCAAATGCGACTCTTGAGACGGACGAGGGGCCAACCGAGTGGCGACGCGCGGAGAGGCCGAGTGGTGATGAGGTGACCAACCAAATGCGACTCTTGGGACGGCCGAGTGGTGATGAGGTGACCAACCTAGTGGTGACGCGTGGGGCGGCCGAGTGGTGATGAGGTGACGATCCAAGTGCCGACGCGTGGGGCGGCCGAGTGGCGATGAGGTGAGCAACCGAGTGGCGACGCGCGGAGCTGCCGAGTGGTGATGAGGTGACCACCCAAGAGGCGACGCGCGGGATGGCCGAGTGGTGATGAGGTGACCTACCAAGTGAAGACGCGCAGTGCTGCCGAATGGTTAGGAGGTGACCAACAGAGTGGCGACGTGCGGTCCGGTCGAGTGGTGATGAGGTGATCAACCGAGTGGCGACGCGCGGAGCGGCCGAGTGGTGATGAGGTGATCAACGAAGAGACGACGCGTGCAGCGGCCGAGTGGTGATGAGGTGACCAACCAAATGCGACTCTTGGGGCGGCCGAGTGGTGATGAGGTCACCAACCGCGAGACAACGCGCGGGGCGGCCGAGTGGTGATGAGGTGACCAATCGAGTGACGACGCGCGGAGCGGCCGGGTGGTGAAGAGGTGACCAACCAAGTGGCGACGCGCGGAGCGGCGGAGTGGTGATGAGGTGACCAACCGAGTGACGACGTGTGGAGCGGCCGAGTGGTGATGAGGTGACCAACCTTGTGACGATGCGTGGAGCGGCCGAGTGGTGATGAGGTCACCAACCGCGAGACAACGCGCGGGGCGGCCGAGTGGTGATGAGGTGACAAACCAAGTGGTGACGCGCCGTGCGGCTGAATGGTGATGAGATGACCAACCGAGTGGCGACGCGCGATGAGGCCGAGTGGTGATGAGGTGACCAACCGAATGCGACTCTTGGGGCGGCCAAGTGGTGATGAGGTTACCAATCGAGTGGTGACGCGCGGGGCGGCCGAGTGGTGATGAGGTGACTATCCGAGTGCCGACTTACGGGGCGGGCGAGTGGTTATGAGGTGACCAACCAAGTGGCGACGCACGGAGAGGCCGAGTGGTGATGAGGTGACCAACCAAGTGGCGACGCGCGGAGCGGCCGGGTGGTGATGAGGTGACCAACAAAGTGGCGACGCGCGGAGCGGCCGAGTGGTGATGAGGTGACCAACCGAGTGGCGACCCACGGGGCGGCCCAGAGGTGATGAGGTTATCAATAGAGTGGCGACGCGCGGAGCAGCCGAGTGGTGATGAGGTGTCCAACCAAATGCCGAGTGGCGACGCGCGGAGCGGCCGAGTGGTGATGAGGTGACCAACAAAGTGGCGACGTGCGGAGCGGCCGAGTGGTGATGAGGTGACCAACCGAGTGGCGACCCACGGGGCGGCCCAGACGTGATGACGTTATCAATAGAGTGGCGACGCGCGGAGCAGCCGAGTGGTGATGAGGTGACCAACCAAATGCCAAGTGGCGACGCGCGGAGCGGCCGAGTGGTGATGAGGTGACCAACAAAGTGACGACGCGCGGAGCGGCCGAGTGGTGATGAGGTGACCAACCGAGTGACGACGCGTGGAGCGGCCGAGTGGTGATGAGGTCACCAACCGCGAGACAACGCACGGGGCGGCCGAGTGGTGATGAGGTGACAAACCAAGTGGTGACGCGCTGTGCGGCTGAATGGTGATGAGATAACCAACCGAGTGGCGGCGCGCGATGAGGCCGAGTGGTGATGAGGTGACCAACCGAATGCGACTCTTGGGGCGGCCAAGTGGTGATGAGGTTACCAATCGAGTCGAGACGCGCGGGGCGGCCGAGTGGTTATGCGGTGACCATCCGAGCGCCGACTTGCGGGGCGGCCGAGTGGTGATGAGGTGACCAACCGAGTGGCGACGCGCGGAGAGGCCGAGTGGTGATGAGGTGACCAACCAAGTGGCGACGCGCGGAGCGGCCGGGTGGTGATGAGGTGACCAACAAAGTGGCGACGCGCGGAGCGGCCGAGTGGTGATGAGGTGACCAACCGAGTGGCGACCCACGGGGCGGCCCAGAGGTGATGAGGTGATCAATAGAGTGGCGACGCGCGGAGCTGCCGAGTGGTGATGAGGTGATCAACCAAGAGACGACGCGTGGGGCGGTCGAATGGTGATGAGGTGACCAACCAAGTGGCGACGCGCGGAGCGGCTGAGTGGTGATGAGGTAACCAACCGAGTGGCGACGTGTGGAGCCGAGTGTTGATGAGGTGACCAACCGAGTGGCGACGCATGAAGCGGCCGATTGGTGATGAGGTGACCAACCGAGTGGCGACGTGCGGAGCGGCCGAGTGGTGATGAGGTGACCAATCAAGAGGCAACGCGCGGGGTGGCCGGGTGATTTTGAGGTGACCAACGAAGTGGAGATGCTCAGAGAGGCCGAGTGGTGATGAGGTGACCAACCAAATGCGACTCTTGGGACGGCCGAGTGGTGATGAGGTCACCAACCGCGAGACAACGCGCGGGGCGGCCGAGTGGTGATGAGGTGACCAACCGAGTGATGACGCGCGGAGCGGCCGGGTGGTGATGAGGTGACCAACCAAGTGGCGACGCGCGGAGCGGCCGAGTGGTGATGAGGTGACCAACCGAGTGGCGACCCACGGGGCGGCCCAGAGGTGATGAGGTTATCAATAGAGTGGCGACGCGCGGAGCAGCCGAGTGGTGATGAGGTGACCAACCAAATGCCGAGTGGCGACGCGCGGAGCGGCCGAGTGGTGATGAGGTGACTAACCGAGTGACGAGCGTGGAGCGGCCGAGTGGTGATGAGGTCACCAACCGCGAGACAACGCGCGGGGCGGCCGAGTGGTGATGAGGTGACAAACCAAGTGTTGACACGTTGTGCGGCTGAATGGTGATGAGATGACCAACCGAGTGGCGACACGCGATGAGGCCGAGTGGTGATGAGGTGACCAACCGAATGCGACTCTTGGGGCGGCCAAGTGGTGATGAGGTTACCAATCGAGTGGTGACGCGCGGGGCGGCGAGTGGTGATGAGGTGACTATCCGAGTGCCGACTTGCGGGGCGGCCGAGTGGTGATGAGGTGACCAACCGAGTGGCGACGCGCGGAGAGGCCGAGTGGTGATGAGGTGACCAACCAAGTGGCGACGCGCGAAGCGGCCGGGTGGTGATGAGCTGACCAACAAAGTGGCGACGCGCAGAGCGGCCGAGTGGTGATGAGGTGACCAACCGAGTGGCGACGCGCGGAGCGGCCGTGTGGTGATGAGGTGATCAACCAAGAGACGACGCGTGGGGCGGCCGAATGGTGATGAGGTGACCAACCAAGTGGCGACGCGCGGAGCGGCCGAGTGGTGATGAGGTGACCAACCGAGTGGCGACGCGCGGAGCGGCCGAGTTGTGATGAGGTGACCAATCAAGAGGCAACGCGCGGGGTGGCCGGGTGATTTTGAGGTGACCAACGAAGTGGAGATGCTCAGAGAGGCCGAGTGGTGATGAGGTGACCAACCAAATGCGACTCTTGGGACGGCCGAGTGGTGATGAGGTCACCAACCGCGATACAACGCGCGGGGCGGCCGAGTGGTGATGAGGTGACCAACCGAGTGACGACGCGCAGAGCGGCCGGGTGGTGATGAGGTGACCAACCAAGTGGCGACGCGCGGAGCGGCCGAGTGGTGATGAGGTGACCAACAGAGTGGCGACGCGTGGAGCGGCCGAGTGGTGATGAGGTGACCAACCGAGTGACGACGCGTGGAGCGGCCGAGTGGTGATGAGGTCACCAACCGCGAGACAACGCACGGGGCGGCCGAGTGGTGATGAGGTGACAAACCAAGTGGTGGCGCGCTGTGCGGCTGAATGGTGATGAGATAACCAACCGAGTGGCGACGCGCGATGAGGCCGAGTGGTGATGAGGTGACCAACCGAATGCGACTCTTGGGGCGGCCAAGTGGTGATGAGGTTACCAATCGAGTGGTGACGCGCGGGGCGGCCGAGTGGTTATGCGGTGACTATCCGAGCGCCGACTTGCGGGGCGGCCGAGTGGTGATGAGGTGACCAACCGAGTGGCGACGCGCGGAGAGGCCGAGTGGTGATGAGGTGACCAACCAAGCGGCAACGCGCGGAGCGGCCGGGTGGTGATGAGGTGACCAACAAAGTGGCGACGCGCGGAGCGGCCGAGTGGTGATGAGGTGAGCAACCGAGTGGCGACCCACGGGGCGGCCCAAAGGTGATGAGGTGATCAATAGAGTGGCGACGGCGGAGCTGCCGAGTGGTGATGAGGTGATCAACCAAGAGACGACGCGTTGGGCGGCCAAATGGTGATGAGGTGACCAACCAAGTGGCGACGCGCGGAGCGGCCGAGTGGTGATGAGGTAACCAACCGAGTGGCGATGAGGTGACAAACCAAGTGTTGACACGCTGTGCGGCTGAATGGTGATGAGATGACCAACCGAGTGGCGACACGCGATGAGGCCGAGTGGTGATGAGGTGACCAACCGAATGCGACTCTTGGGGCGGCCAAGTGGTGATGAGGTTACCAATCGAGTCGAGACGCGCGGGGCGGCCGAGTGGTTATGCGGTGACTATCCGAGCGCCGACTTGCGGGGCGGCCGAGTGGTGATGAGGTGACCAACCGAGTGGCGACGCGCGGAGAGGCCGAGTGGTGATGAGGTGACCAACCAAGTGGCGACGCGCGGAGCGGCCGGGTGGTGATGAGGTGACCAACAAAGTGGCGACGCGCGGAGCGGCCGAGTGGTGATGAGGTGACCAACCGAGTGGCGACCCACGGGGCGGCCCAGAGGTGATGAGGTGATCAATAGAGTGGCGACGCGCGGAGCTGCCGAGTGGTGATGAGGTGATCAACCAAGAGACGACGCGTGGGGCGGTCGAATGGTGATGAGGTGACCAACCAAGTGGCGACGCGCGGAGCGGCTGAGTGGTGATGAGGTAACCAACCGAGTGGCGACGTGTGGAGCCGAGTGTTGATGAGGTGACCAACCGAGTGGCGACGCATGAAGCGGCCGATTGGTGATGAGGTGACCAACCGAGTGGCGACGTGCGGAGCGGCCGAGTGGTGATGAGGTGACCAATCAAGAGGCAACGCGCGGGGTGGCCGGGTGATTTTGAGGTGACCAACGAAGTGGAGATGCTCAGAGAGGCCGAGTGGTGATGAGGTGACCAACCAAATGCGACTCTTGGGACGGCCGAGTGGTGATGAGGTCACCAACCGCGAGACAACGCGCGGGGCGGCCGAGTGGTGATGAGGTGACCAACCGAGTGATGACGCGCGGAGCGGCCGGGTGGTGATGAGGTGACCAACCAAGTGGCGACGCGCGGAGCGGCCGAGTGGTGATGAGGTGACCAACCGAGTGGCGACCCACGGGGCGGCCCAGAGGTGATGAGGTTATCAATAGAGTGGCGACGCGCGGAGCAGCCGAGTGGTGATGAGGTGACCAACCAAATGCCGAGTGGCGACGCGCGGAGCGGCCGAGTGGTGATGAGGTGACTAACCGAGTGACGAGCGTGGAGCGGCCGAGTGGTGATGAGGTCACCAACTGCGAGACAACGCGCGGGGCGGCCGAGTGGTGATGAGGTGACAAACCAAGTGTTGACACGCTGTGCGGCTGAATGGTGATGAGATGACCAACCGAGTGGCGACACGCGATGAGGCCGAGTGGTGATGAGGTGACCAACCGAATGCGACTCTTGGGGCGGCCAAGTGGTGATGAGGTTACCAATCGAGTGGTGACGCGCGGGGCGGCGAGTGGTGATGAGGTGACTATCCGAGTGCCGACTTGCGGGGCGGCCGAGTGGTGATGAGGTGACCAACCGAGTGGCGACGCGCGGAGAGGCCGAGTGGTGATGAGGTGACCAACCAAGTGGCGACGCGCGAAGCGGCCGGGTGGTGATGAGCTGACCAACAAAGTGGCGACGCGCAGAGCGGCCGAGTGGTGATGAGGTGACCAACCGAGTGGCGACGCGCGGAGCGGCCGTGTGGTGATGAGGTGATCAACCAAGAGACGACGCGTGGGGCGGCCGAATGGTGATGAGGTGACCAACCAAGTGGCGACGCGCGGAGCGGACAAGTGGTGATGAGGTGACCAACCGAGTGGCGACGCGCGGAGCGGCCGAGTTGTGATGAGGTGACCAATCAAGAGGCAACGCGCGGGGTGGCCGGGTGATTTTGAGGTGACCAACGAAGTGGAGATGCTCAGAGAGGCCGAGTGGTGATGAGGTGACCAACCAAATGCGACTCTTGGGACGGCCGAGTGGTGATGAGGTCACCAACCGCGATACAACGCGCGGGGCGGCCGAGTGGTGATGAGGTGACCAACCGAGTGACGACGCGCAGAGCGGCCGGGTGGTGATGAGGTGACCAACCAAGTGGCGACGCGCGGAGCGGCCGAGTGGTGATGAGGTGACCAACAGAGTGGCGACGCGTGGAGCGGCCGAGTGGTGATGAGGTGACCAACCGAGTGACGACGCGTGGAGCGGCCGAGTGGTGATGAGGTCACCAACCGCGAGACAACGCACGGGGCGGCCGAGTGGTGATGAGGTGACAAACCAAGTGGTGGCGCGCTGTGCGGCTGAATGGTGATGAGATAACCAACCGAGTGGCGACGCGCGATGAGGCCGAGTGGTGATGAGGTGACCAACCGAATGCGACTCTTGGGGCGGCCAAGTGGTGATGAGGTTACCAATCGAGTGGTGACGCGCGGGGCGGCCGAGTGGTTATGCGGTGACTATCCGAGCGCCGACTTGCGGGGCGGCCGAGTGGTGATGAGGTGACCAACCGAGTGGCGACGCGCGGAGAGGCCGAGTGGTGATGAGGTGACCAACCAAGTGGCGACGCGCGGAGCGGCCGGGTGGTGATGAGGTGACCAACAAAGTGGCGACGCGCGGAGCGGCCGAGTGGTGATGAGGTGACCAACCGAGTGGCGACCCACGGGGCGGCCCAGAGGTGATGAGGTGATCAATAGAGTGGCGACGGCGGAGCTGCCGAGTGGTGATGAGGTGATCAACCAAGAGACGAAGCGTGGGGCGGCCAAATGGTGATGAGGTGACCAACCAAGTGGCGACGCGCGGAGCGGCCGAGTGGTGATGAGGTAACCAACCGAGTGGCGATGAGGTGACAAACCAAGTGTTGACACGCTGTGCGGCTGAATGGTGATGAGATGACCAACCGAGTGGCGACACGCGATGAGGCCGAGTGGTGATGAGGTGACCAACCGAATGCGACTCTTGGGGCGGCCAAGTGGTGGTGAGGTTACCAATCGAGTGGTGACGCGCAGGGCGGCCGAGTGGTGATGAGGTGACTATCCGAGTGCCGACTTGCGGGGCGGCCAAGTGGTGATGAGGTGACCAACCGAGTGGCGACGCGGGGAGAGGCCGAGTGGTGATGAGGTGACCAACCAAGTGGCGACGCGCGGAGCGGCCGGGTGGTGATGAGCTGACCAACAAAGTGGCGACGCGCAGAGCGGCCGAGTGGTGATGAGGTGACCAACCGAGTGGCGACGCGCGGAGCGGCCGAGTGGTGATGAGGTGATCAACCAAGAGACGACGCGTGGGGCGGCCGAATGGTGATGAGGTGACCAACCAAGTGGCGACGCGCGGAGCGGCCGAGTGGTGATGAGGTGACCAACCGAGTGGCGACGCGTGGAGCCGAGTGGTGATGAGGTGACCAACCGAGTGGCGACGCGTGAAGTGGCCGACTGGTGATGAGGTGACCAACCGAGTGGTGACGCGCGGAGCGGCCGGGTGGTGATGAGGTGACCAACCAAGTGGCGACGCGCGGAGCGGCCGAGTGGTGATGAGGTCACCAACCGCGAGACAACGCGTGGGGCGGCCCAGAGGTGACAAACCGAGTGGCGACCCACGGGGCGGCCCAGAGGTGATGAGGTTATCAATAGAGTGGCGACGCGCGGAGCAGCCGAGTGGTGATGAGGTGACCAACCAAATGCCGAGTGGCGACACGCGGAGCGGCCGAGTGGTGATGAGGTGACTAATCGAGTGACGAGCGTGGAGCGGCCGAGTGGTGATGAGGTCACCAACCGCGAGACAACGCGTGGGGCGGCCGAGTGGTGATGAGGTGACAAACCAAGTGTTGACACGCTGTGCGGCTGAATGGTGATGAGATGACCAACCGAGTGGCGACACGCGATGGGGCCGAGTGGTGATGAGGTGACCAACCGAATGCGACTCTTGGGGCGGCCAAGTGGTGATGAGGTTACCAATCGAGTGGTGATGAGGTGACTATCCGAGCGCCGACTTGCGGGGCGGCCAAGTGGTGATGAGGTGACCAACCGAGTGGCGACGCGGGGAGAGGCCGGGTGGTGATGAGGTGACCA
This sequence comes from Triticum monococcum, assembly GCA_034509565.1. NCBI lineage: Eukaryota > Viridiplantae > Streptophyta > Magnoliopsida > Poales > Poaceae > Triticum > Triticum monococcum. The sequence continues at coordinate 249,361,069 of CM067843.1, forward strand.
ACCAAGTGGCGACGCGCGGAGCGGCCGGGTGGTGATGAGCTGACCAACAAAGTGGCGACGCGCAGAGCGGCCGAGTGGTGATGAGGTGACCAACCGAGTGGCGACGCGCGGAGCGGCCGAGTGGTGATGAGGTGATCAACCAAGAGACGACGCGTGGGGCGGCCGAATGGTGATGAGGTGACCAACCAAGTGGCGACGCGCGGAGCGGCCGAGTGGTGATGAGGTGACCAACCGATTGGCGACGCGTGGTGCCGAGTGGTGATGAGGTGACCAACCGAGTGGCGACGCGTGAAGTGGCCGACTGGTGATAAGGTGACCAACCGAGTGGTGACGCGCGGAGCGGCCGGGTGGTGATGAGGTGACCAACCAAGTGGCGACGCGCGGAGCGGCCGCGTGGTGATGAGGTGACCAACCGAGTGGCGACGCGTGGAGCGGCCGGGTGGTGATGAGGTGAGCAACCAAGTGGCGGCGCGTGGAGCACTCGAGTGGTGATGAGGTGACAAACCGAGTGACGACGCGTGGAGCGGCCGAGTGGTGATGTGGTGACCAACCGAATGCGACTCTTGGGGCGGCCGAGTGGTGATGAGGTCACCAACCGCGAGACAACGCGCGGGGCGGCCGAGTGGTGATGAGGTGACCAACCGAGTGACGACGCGCGGAGCGGCCGGGTGGTGATGAGGTGACCAACCTAGTGGCGACGCGCGGAGCGGCGGAGTGGTGATGAGGTGACCAACCGAGTGACGACGCGTGGAGCGGCCGAGTGGTGATGAGGTGACCAACCGAGTGACGACGCGTGGAGCGGCCGAGTGGTGATGAGGTCACCAACCGAGTGACGACGCGTGGAGCGGCCGAGTGGTGATGAGGTCACCAACCGCGAGACAACGCACAGGGCGGCCGAGTGGTGATGAGGTGACAAACCAAGTGGTGACGCGCTGTGCGGCTGAATGGTGATGAGATAACCAACCGAGTGGCGACGCGTGATGAGGCCGAGTGGTGATGAGGTGACCAACCGAATGCGACTCTTGGGGCGGCCAAGTGGTGATGAGGTTACCAATCGAGTGGTGACGCGCGGGGCGGCCGAGTGGTTATGCGGTGACTATCCGAGCGCCGACTTGCGGGGCGGCCGAGTGGTGATGAGGTGACCAACCGAGTGGCGACGCGCGGAGAGGCCGAGTGGTGATGAGGTGACCAACCAAGTGGCGACGCGCGGAGCGGCCGGGTGGTGATGAGGTGACCAACAAAGTGGCGACGCGCGGAGCGGCCGCGTGGTGATAAGGTGACCAACCGAGTGGCGACCCACGGGGCGGCCCAGAGGTGATGAGGTGATCAATAGAGTGGCGACGGCGGAGCTGCCGAGTGGTGATGAGGTGATCAACCAAGAGACGACGCGTGGGGCGGCCGAATGGTGATGAGGTGACCAACCAAGTGGCGACGCGCGGAGCGGCCGAGTGGTGATGAGGTAACCAACCGAGTGGCGATGAGGTGACAAACCAAGTGTTGACACGCTGTGCGGCTGAATGGTGATGAGATGACCAACCGAGTGGCGACACGCGATGAGGCCGAGTGGTGATGAGGTGACCAACCGAATGCGACTCTTGGGGCGGCCAAGTGGTGATGAGGTTACCAATCGAGTGGTGACGCGCGGGGCGGCCGAGTGGTGATGAGGTGACTATCCGAGTGCCGGCTTGCGGGGCGGCCAAGTGGTGATGAGGTGACCAACCGAGTGGCGACGCGGGGAGAGGCCGAGTGGTGATGAGGTGACCAACCAAGTGGTGACGCGCGGAGCGGCCGGGTGGTGATGAGCTGACCAACAAAGTGGCGACGCGCAGAGCGGCCGAGTGGTGATGAGGTGACCAACCGAGTGGCGACGCGCGGAGCGGCCGAGTGGTGATGAGGTGATCAACCAAGAGACGACGCGTGGGGCGGCCGAATGGTGATGAGGTGACCAACCAAGTGGCGACGCGCGGAGCGGCCGAGTGGTGATGAGGTGACCAACCGAGTGGCGACGCGTGGAGCCGAGTGGTGATGAGGTGACCAACCGAGTGGCGACGCGTGAAGTGGCCGACTGGTGATGAGGTGACCAACCGAGTGGTGACGCGCGGAGCGGCCGGGTGGTGATGAGGTGACCAACCAAGTGGCGACGCGCGGAGCGGCCGCGTGGTGATGAGGTGACCAACCGAGTGGCGACGCGTGGAGCGGCCGGGTGGTGATGAGGTGAGCAACCAAGTGGCGACGCGTGGAGCGCTCGAGTGGTGATGAGGTGACCAACCGAGTGACGACACGTGGAGCGGCCGAGTGGTGATGTGGTGACCAACCGAATGCGACTCTTGGGGCGGCCGAGTGGTGATGAGGTCACCAACCGCGAGACAACGCGCGGGGCGGCCGAGTGGTGATGAGGTGACCAACCGAGTGACGACGCGCGGAGCGGCCGGGTGGTGATGAGGTGACCAACCTAGTGGCGACGCGCGGAGCGGCGGAGTGGTGATGAGGTGACCAACCGAGTGACGACGCGTGGAGCGGCCGAGTGGTGATGAGGTGACCAACCGAGTGACGACGCGTGGAGCGGCCGAGTGGTGATGAGGTCACCAACCGCGAGACAACGCACGGGGCAGCCGAGTGGTGATGAGGTGACAAACCAAGTGGTGACGCGCTGTGCGGCTGAATGGTGATGAGATAACCAACCGAGTTGCGACGCGCGATGAGGCCGAGTGGTGATGAGGTGACCAACCGAGTGGCGACGCGCGGAGAGGCCGAGTGGTGATGAGGTGACCAACCAAGTGGCGACACGCGGAGCGGCCGGGTGGTGATGAGGTGACCAACAAAGTGGCGACGCGCGGAGCGGCCGAGTGGTGATGAGGTGACCAACCGAGTGGCGACCCACGGGGCGGCCCAGAGGTGATGAGGTGATCAATAGAGTGGCGACGGCGGAGCTGCCGAGTGGTGATGAGGTGATCAACCAAGAGACGACGCGTGGGGCGGCCGAATGGTGATGAGGTGACCAACCAAGTGGCGACGCGCGGAGCGGCCGAGTGGTGATGAGGTAACCAACCGAGTGGCGATGAGGTGACAAACCAAGTGTTGACACGCTGTGCGGCTGAATGGTGATGAGATGACCAACCGAGTGGCGACACGCGATGAGGCCGAGTGGTGATGAGGTGACCAACCGAATGCGACTCTTGGGGCGGCCAAGTGGTGATGAGGTTACCAATCGAGTGGTGACGCGCGGGGCGGCCGAGTGGTGATGAGGTGACTATCCGAGTGCCGACTTGCGGGGCGGCCAAGTGGTGATGAGGTGACCAACCGAGTGGCGACGCGGGGAGAGGCCGAGTGGTGATGAGGTGACCAACCAAGTGGCGACGCGCGGAGCGGCCAGGTGGTGATGAGCTGACCACCAAAGTGGCGACGCGCAGAGCGGCCGAGTGGTGATGAGGTGACCAACCGAGTGGCGACGCGCGGAGCGGCCGAGTGGTGATGAGGTGATCAACCAAGAGACGACGCGTGGGGCGGCCGAATGGTGATGAGGTGACCAACCAAGTGGCGACGCGCGGAGCGGCCGAGTGGTGATGAGGTGACCAACCGAGTGGCGACGCGTGGAGCCGAGTGGTGATGAGGTGACCAACCGAGTGGCGACGCGTGAAGTGGCCGACTGGTGATGAGGTGACCAACCGAGTGGTGACGCGCGGAGCGGGCGGGTGGTGATGAGGTGACCAACCAAGTGGCGACGCGCGGAGCGGCCGCGTGGTGATGAGGTGACCAACCGAGTGGCGACGCGTGGAGCGGCCGGGTGGTGATGAGGTGAGCAACCAAGTGGCGACGCGTGGAGCGCTCGAGTGGTGATGAGGTGACCAACCGAATGACGACGCGTGGAGCGGCCGAGTGGTGATGTGGTGACCAACCGAATGCGACTCTTGGGGCGGCCGAGTGGTGATGAGGTCACCAACCGCGAGACAACGCGCGGGGCGGCCGAGTGGTGATGAGGTGACCAACCGAGTGACGACGCGCGGAGCGGCCGGGTGGTGATGAGGTGACCAACCTAGTGGCGACGCGCGGAGCGGCGGAGTGGTGATGAGGTGACCAACCGAGTGACGACGCGTGGAGCGGCCGAGTGGTGATGAGGTGACCAACCGAGTGACGACGCGTGGAGCGGCCGAGTGGTGATGAGGTCACCAACCGCGAGACAACGCACGGGGCGGCCGAGTGGTGATGAGGTGACAAACGAAGTGGTGACGCGCTGTGCGGCTGAATGGTGATGAGATAACCAACCGAGTGGCGACGCGCGATGAGGCCGAGTGGTGATGAGGTGACCAACCGAATGCGACTCTTGGGGCGGCCAAGTGGTGATGAGGTTACCAATCGAGTGGTGACGCGCGGGGCGGCCGAGTGGTTATGCGGTGACTATCCGAGCGCCGACTTGTGGGGCGGCCGAGTGGTGATGAGGTGACCAACCGAGTGGCGACGCGCGGAGAGGCCGAGTGGTGATGAGGTGACCAACCAAGTGGCGACGCGCGGAGCGGCCGGGTGGTGATGAGGTGACCAACAAAGTGGCGACGCGCGGAGCGGCCGAGTGGTGATGAGGTGACCAACCGAGTGGCGACCCACGGGGCGGCCCAGAGGTGATGAGGTGATCAATAGAGTGGCGACGGCGGAGCTGCCGAGTGGTGATGAGGTGATCAACCAAGAGACGACGCGTGGGGTGGCCGAATGGTGATGAGGTGACCAACCAAGTGGCGACGCGCGGAGCGGCCGAGTGGTGATGAGGTAACCAACCGAGTGGCGATGAGGTGACAAACCAAGTGTTGACACGCTGTGCGGCTGAATGGTGATGAGATGACCAACCGAGTGGCGACACGCGATGAGGCCGAGTGGTGATGAGGTGACCAACCGAATGCGACTCTTGGGGCGGCCAAGTGGTGATGAGGTTACCAATCGAGTGGTGACGCGCGGGGCGGCCGAGTGGTGATGAGGTGACTATCCGAGTGCCGACTTGCGGGGCGGCCAAGTGGTGATGAGGTGACCAACCGAGTGGCGACGCGGGGAGAGGCCGAGTGGTGATGAGGTGACCAACCAAGTGGCGACGCGCGGAGCGGCCAGGTGGTGATGAGCTGACCAACAAAGTGGCGACGCGCAGAGCGGCCGAGTGGTGATGAGGTGACCAACCGAGTGGCGACGCGTGGAGCGGCCGAGTGGTGATGAGGTGATCAACCAAGAGACGACGCGTGGGGCGGCCGAATGGTGATGAGGTGACCAACCAAGTGGCGACGCGCGGAGCGGCCGAGTGGTGATGAGGTGACCAACCGAGTGGCGACGCGTGGAGCCGAGTGGTGATGAGGTGACCAACCGAGTGGCGACGCGTGAAGTGGCCGACTGGTGATGAGGTGACCAACCGAGTGGTGACGCGCGGAGCGGGCGGGTGGTGATGAGGTGACCAACCAAGTGGCGACGCGCGGAGCGGCCGCGTGGTGATGAGGTGACCAACCGAGTGGCGACGCGTGGAGCGGCCGGGTGGTGATGAGGTGAGCAACCAAGTGGCGACGCGTGGACCGGTCGAGTGGTGATGAGGTGACCAACCGAGTGACGACGCGTGGAGCGGCCGAGTGGTGATGTGGTGACCAACCGAATGCGACTCTTGGGGCGGCCGAGTGGTGATGAGGTCACCAACCGCGAGACAACGCGCGGGGCGGCCGAGTGGTGATGAGGTGACCAACCGAGTGACGACGCGCGGAGCGGCCGGGTGGTGATGAGGTGACCAACCTAGTGGCGACGCGCGGAGCGGCGGAGTGGTGATGAGGTGACCAACCGAGTGACGACGCGTGGAGCGGCCGAGTGGTGATGAGGTGACCAACCGAGTGACGACGCGTGGAGCGGCCGAGTGGTGATGAGGTCACCAACCGCGAGACAACGCACGGGGCGGCCGAGTGGTGATGAGGTGACAAACCAAGTGGTGACGCGCTGTGCGGCTGAATGGTGATGAGATAACCAACCGAGTGGCGACGCGCGATGAGGCCGAGTGGTGATGAGGTGACCAACCGAATGCGACTCTTGGGGCGGCCAATTGGTGATGAGGTTACCAATCGAGTGGTGACGCGCGGGGCGGCCGAGTGGTTATGCGGTGACTATCCGAGCGCCGACTTGCGGGGCGGCCGAGTGGTGATGAGGTGACCAACCGAGTGGCGACGCGCGGAGAGGCCGAGTGGTGATGAGGTGACCAACCAAGTGGCGACGCGCGGAGCGGCCGGGTGGTGATGAGGTGACCAACAAAGTGGCGACGCGCGGAGCGGCCGAGTGGTGATGAGGTGACCAACCGAGTGGCGACCCACGGGGCGGCCCAGAGGTGATGAGGTGATCAATAGAGTGGCGACGGCGGAGCTGCCGAGTGGTGATGAGGTGATCAACCAAGAGACGACGCGTGGGGCGGCCGAATGGTGATGAGGTGACCAACCAAGTGGCGACGCGCGGAGCGGCCGAGTGGTGATGAGGTAACCAACCGAGTGGCGACGTGTGGAGCCGAGAGTTGATGTGGTGACCAACCGAGTGGCGACGCGTGAAGCGGCCGACTGGTGATGAGGTGACCAACCGAGTGGCGACGCGCGGAGCGGCCGAGTGGTGATGAGGTGACCAATCAAGAGGCAACGCGTGGGGTGGCCGGGTGATTTTGAGGTGACCAACGAAGTGGAGATGCTCAGAGAGGCCGAGTGGTGACGAGGTGACCAACCAAATGCGACTCTTGGGATGGCCGAGTGGTGATGAGGTCACCAACCGCGAGACAACGCGCGGGGCGGCCGAGTGGTGATGAGGTGACCAACCGAGTGACGACGCGCCGAGCGGCCGGGTGGTGATGAGGTGACCAACCAAGTGGCGACGCGCGGAGCGGCCGAGTGGTGATGAGGTGACCAACCGAGTGGCGACCCACGGGGCGGCCCAGAGGTGATGAGGTTATCAATAGAGTGGCGACGCGCGGAGCAGCCGAGTGGTGATGAGGTGACCAACCAAATGACGAGTGGCGACACGCGGAGCGGCCGAGTGGTGATGAGGTGACTAACCGAGTGACGAGCGTGGAGCGGCCGAGTGGTGATGAGGTCACCAACCGCGAGACAACGCGTGGGGCGGCCGAGTGGTGATGAGGTGACAAACCAAGTGTTGACACGCTGTGCGGCTGAATGGTGATGAGATGACCAACCGAGTGGCGACACGCGATGAGGCCGAGTGGTGATGAGGTGACCAACCGAATGCGACTCTTCGGGCGGCCAAGTGGTGATGAGGTTACCAATCGAGTGGTGACGCGCGGGGCGGCCGAGTGGTGATGAGGTGACTATCCGAGTGCCGACTTGCGGGGCGGCCGAGTGGTGATGAGGTGACCAACCGAGTGGCGACGCGGGGAGAGGCCGAGTGGTGATGAGGTGACCAACCAAGTGGCGACGCGCGGAGCGGCCGGGTGGTGATGAGCTGACCAACAAAGTGGCGACGCGTAGAGCGGCCGAGTGGTGATGAGGTGACCAACCGAGTGGCGACGCGCGGAGCGGCCGAGTGGTGATGAGGTGATCAACCAAGAGACGACGCGTGGGGCGGCCGAATGGTGATGAGGTGACCAACCAAGTGGCGACGCGCGGAGCGGCCGAGTGGTGATGAGGTGACCAACCGAGTGGCGACGCGTGGAGCCGAGTGGTGATGAGGTGACCAACCGAGTGGCGACGCGTGAAGTGGCCGACTGGTGATGAGGTGACCAACCGAGTGGTGACGCGCGGAGCGGGCGGGTGGTGATGAGGTGACCAACCAAGTGGCGACGCGCGGAGCGGCCGCGTGGTGATGAGGTGACCAACCGAGTGGCGACGCGTGGAGCGGCCGGGTGGTGATGAGGTGAGCAACCAAGTGGCGACGCGTGGAGCGCTCGAGTGGTGATGAGGTGACCAACCGAGTGACGACGCGTGGAGCGGCCGAGTGGTGATGTGGTGACCAACCGAATGCGACTCTTGGGGCGGCCGAGTGGTGATGAGGTCACCAACCGCGAGACAACGCGCGGGGCGGCCGAGTGGTGATGAGGTGACCAACCGAGTGACGACGCGCGGAGCGGCCGGGTGGTGATGAGGTGACCAACCTAGTGGCGACGCGCGGAGCGGCGGAGTGGTGATGAGGTGACCAACCGAGTGACGACGCGTGGAGCGGCCGAGTGGTGATGAGGTGACCAACCGAGTGACGACGCGTGGAGCGGCCGAGTGGTGATGAGGTCACCAACCGCGAGACAACGCACGGGGCGGCCGAGTGGTGATGAGGTGACAAACGAAGTGGTGACGCGCTGTGCGGCTGAATGGTGATGAGATAACCAACCGAGTGGCGACGCGCGATGAGGCCGAGTGGTGATGAGGTGACCAACCGAATGCGACTCTTGGGGCGGCCAAGTGGTGATGAGGTTACCAATCGAGTGGTGACGCGCGGGGCGGCCGAGTGGTTATGCGGTGACTATCCGAGCGCCGACTTGTGGGGCGGCCGAGTGGTGATGAGGTGACCAACCGAGTGGCGACGCGCGGAGAGGCCGAGTGGTGATGAGGTGACCAACCAAGTGGCGACGCGCGGAGCGGCCGGGTGGTGATGAGGTGACCAACAAAGTGGCGACGCGCGGAGCGGCCGAGTGGTGATGAGGTGACCAACCGAGTGGCGACCCACGGGGCGGCCCAGAGGTGATGAGGTGATCAATAGAGTGGCGACGGCGGAGCTGCCGAGTGGTGATGAGGTGATCAACCAAGAGACGACGCGTGGGGCGGCCGAATGGTGATGAGGTGACCAACCAAGTGGCGACGCGCGGAGCGGCCGAGTGGTGATGAGGTAACCAACCGAGTGGCGATGAGGTGACAAACCAAGTGTTGACACGCTGTGCGGCTGAATGGTGATGAGATGAACAACCGAGTGGCGACACGCGATGAGGCCGAGTGGTGATGAGGTGACCAACTGAATGCGACTCTTGGGGCGGCCAAGTGGTGATGAGGTTACCAATCGAGTGGTGACGCGCGGGGCGGCCGAGTGGTGATGAGGTGACTATCCGAGTGCCGACTTGCGGGGCGGCCAAGTGGTGATGAGGTGACCAACCGAGTGGCGACGCGGGGAGAGGCCGAGTGGTGATGAGGTGACCAACCAAGTGGCGACGCGCGGAGCGGCCAGGTGGTGATGAGCTGACCAACAAAGTGGCGACGCGCAGAGCGGCCGAGTGGTGATGAGGTGACCAACCGAGTGGCGACGCGCGGAGCGGCCGAGTGGTGATGAGGTGATCAACCAAGAGACGACGCGTGGGGCGGCCGAATGGTGATGAGGTGACCAACCAAGTGGCGACGCGCGGAGCGGCCGAGTGGTGATGAGGTGACCAACCGAGTGGCGACGCGTGGAGCCGAGTGGTGATGAGGTGACCAACCGAGTGGCGACGCGTGAAGTGGCCGACTGGTGATGAGGTGACCAACCGAGTGGTGACGCGCGGAGCGGCCGGGTGGTGATGAGGTGACCAACCAAGTGGCGACGCGCGGAGCGGCCGCGTGGTGATGAGGTGACCAACCGAGTGGCGACGCGTGGAGCGGCCGGGTGGTGATGAGGTGAGCAACCAAGTGGCGACGCGTGGAGCGGTCGAGTGGTGATGAGGTGACCAACCGAGTGACGACGCGTGGAGCGGCCGAGTGGTGATGTGGTGACCAACCGAATGCGACTCTTGGGGCGGCCGAGTGGTGATGAGGTCACCAACCGCGAGACAACGCGCGGGGCGGCCGAGTGGTGATGAGGTGACCAACCGAGTGACGACGCGCGGAGCGGCCGGGTGGTGATGAGGTGACCAACCTAGTGGCGACGCGTGGAGCGGCGGAGTGGTGATGAGGTGACCAACCGAGTGACGACGCGTGGAGCGGCCGAGTGGTGATGAGGTGACCAACTGAGTGACGACGCGTGGAGCGGCCGAGTGGTGATGAGGTCACCAACCGCGAGACAACGCACGGGGCGGCCGAGTGGTGATGAGGTGACAAACCAAGTGGTGACGCGCTGTGCGGCTGAATGGTGATGAGATAACCAACCGAGTGGCGACGCGCGATGAGGCCGAGTGGTGATGAGGTGACCAACCGAATGCGACTCTTGGGGCGGCCAATTGGTGATGAGGTTACCAATCGAGTGGTGACGCGCGGGGCGGCCGAGTGGTTATGCGGTGACTATCCGAGCGCCGACTTGCGGGGCGGCCGAGTGGTGATGAGGTGACCAACCGAGTGGCCACGCGCGGAGAGGCCGAGTGGTGATGAGGTGACCAACCAAGTGGCGACGCGCGGAGCGGCCGGGTGGTGATGAGGTGACCAACAAAGTGGCGACGCGCGGAGCGGCCGAGTGGTGATGAGGTGACCAACCGAGTGGCGACCCACGGGGCGGCCCAGAGGTGATGAGGTGATCAATAGAGTGGCGACGGCGGAGCTGCCGAGTGGTGATGAGGTGATCAACCAAGAGACGACGCGTGGGGCGGCCGAATGGTGATGAGGTGACCAACCAAGTGGCGACGCGCGGAGCGGCCGAGTGGTGATGAGGTAACCAACCGAGTGGCGACGTGTGGAGCCGAGAGTTGATGTGGTGACCAACCGAGTGGCGACGCGTGAAGCGGCCGACTGGTGATGAGGTGACCAACCGAGTGGCGACGCGCGGAGCGGCCGAGTGGTGATGAGGTGACCAATCAAGAGGCAACGCGTGGGGTGGCCGGGTGATTTTGAGGTGACCAACGAAGTGGAGATGCTCAGAGAGGCCGAGTGGTGACGAGGTGACCAACCAAATGCGACTCTTGGGATGGCCGAGTGGTGATGAGGTCACCAACCGCGAGACAACGCGCGGGGCGGCCGAGTGGTGATGAGGTGACCAACCGAGTGACGACGCGCCGAGCGGCCGGGTGGTGATGAGGTGACCAACCAAGTGGCGACGCGCGGAGCGGCCGAGTGGTGATGAGGTGACCAACCGAGTGGCGACCCACGGGGCGGCCCAGAGGTGATGAGGTTATCAATAGAGTGGCGACGCGCGGAGCAGCCGAGTGGTGATGAGGTGACCAACCAAATGACGAGTGGCGACACGCGGAGCGGCCGAGTGGTGATGAGGTGACTAACCGAGTGACGAGCGTGGAGCGGCCGAGTGGTGATGAGGTCACCAACCGCGAGACAACGCGTGGGGCGGCCGAGTGGTGATGAGGTGACAAACCAAGTGTTGACACGCTGTGCGGCTGAATGGTGATGAGATGACCAACCGAGTGGCGACACGCGATGAGGCCGAGTGGTGATGAGGTGACCAACCGAATGCGACTCTTCGGGCGGCCAAGTGGTGATGAGGTTACCAATCGAGTGGTGACGCGCGGGGCGGCCGAGTGGTGATGAGGTGACTATCCGAGTGCCGACTTGCGGGGCGGCCGAGTGGTGATGAGGTGACCAACCGAGTGGCGACGCGGGGAGAGGCCGAGTGGTGATGAGGTGACCAACCAAGTGGCGACGCGCGGAGCGGCCGGGTGGTGATGAGCTGACCAACAAAGTGGCGACGCGTAGAGCGGCCGAGTGGTGATGAGGTGACCAACCGAGTGGCGACGCGCGGAGCGGCCGAGTGGTGATGAGGTGATCAACCAAGAGACGACGCGTGGGGCGGCCGAATGGTGATGAGGTGACCAACCAAGTGGCGACGCGCGGAGCGGCCGAGTGGTGATGAGGTGACCAACCGAGTGGCGACGCGTGGAGCCGAGTGGTGATGAGGTGACCAACCAAGTGGCGACGCGTGAAGCGGCCGACTGGTGATGAGGTGACCAACCGAGTGGTGACGCGCGGAGCGGCCGGGTGGTGATGAGGTGACCAACCAAGTGGCGACGCGCGGAGCGGCCGCGTGGTGATGAGGTGACCAACCGAGTGGCGACGCGTGGAGTGGCCGGGTGGTGATGAGGTGAGCAACCAAGTGGCGACGCGTGGAGCGCTCGAGTGGTGATGAGGTGACCAACCGAGTGACTACGCGTGGAGCGGCCGAGTGGTGATGAGGTGACCAACCGAATGCGACTCTTGGGGCGGCCGAGTGGTGATGAGGTCACCAACCGCGAGACAACGCGCGGGGCGGCCGAGTGGTGATGAGGTGACCAACCGAGTGACGACGCGCGGAGCGGCCGGGTGGTGATGAGGTGACCAACCTAGTGGCGACGCACGGAGCGGCCGAGTGGTGATGAGGTGACCAACCGAGTGATGACGCGTGGAGCGGCCGAGTGGTGATGAGGTGACCAACCGAGTGACAACGCGTGGAGCGGCCGAGTGGTGATGAGGTCACCAACCGCGAGACAACGCACGGGGCGGCCGAGTGGTGATGAGGTGACAAACCAAGTGGTGACGCGCTGTGCGGCTGAATGGTGATGAGATAACCAACCGAGTGGCGACGCGCGATGAGGCCGAGCGGTGATGAGGTGACCAACCGAATGCGACTCTTGGGGCGGCCAAGTGGTGATGAGGTTACCAATCGAGTCGTGACGCGCGGGGCGGCCGAGTGGTCATGCGGTGACTATCCGAGCGCCGACTTGCGGGGCGGCCGAGTGGTGATGAGGTGACCAACCGAGTGGCGACGCGCGGAGAGGCCGAGTGGTGATGAGGTGACCAACCAAGTCGCGACGCGCGGAGCGGCCGGGTGGTGATGAGGTGACCAACAAAGTGGCGACGCGCGGAGCGGCCGAGTGGTGATGAGGTGACCAACCGAGTGGCGACCCACGGGGCGGCCCAGAGGTGATGAGGTGATCAATAGAGTGGCGACGCGCGGAGCTGCCGAGTGGTGATGAGGTGATCAACCAAGAGACGACGCGTGGGGCGGCCGAATGGTGATAAGGTGACCAACCAAGTGGCGACGCGCGGGAAGGCTGAGTGGTGATGAGGTAACCAACCGAGTGGCGACGTGTGGAGCCGAGTGTTGATGAGGTGACCAACCGAGTGGCGACGCGTGAAGCGGCCGACTGGTGATGAGGTGACCAACCGAGTGGCGACGCGCGGAGCGGCCGAGTGGTGATGAGGTGACCAATCAAGAGGCAATGCGCGGGGTGGCCGGGTGATTTTGAGGTGACCAACGAAGTGGGGATGCTCAGAGAGGCCGAGTGGTGATGAGGTGACCAACCAAATGCGACTCTTGGGACGGCCGAGTGGTGATGAGGTCACCAACCGTGAGACAACGCGTGGGGCGGCCGAGTGGTGATGAGGTGACCAACCGAGTGATGACGCACGGAGCGGCCGGGTGGTGATGAGGTGACCAACCAAGTGGCGACGCGCGGAGCGGCCGAGTGGTGATGAGGTGACCAACCGAGTGGCGACCCACGGGGCGGCCCAGAGGTGATGAGGTTATCAATAGAGTGGCGACGCGCGGAACAGCCGAGTGGTGATGAGGTGACCAACCAAATGCCGAGTGGCGACGCGCGGAGCGGCCGAGTGGTGATGAGGTGACTAACCGAGTGACGAGCGTGGAGCGGCCGAGTGGTGATGAGGTCACCAACCGCGAGACAACGCCCGGGGCGGCCGAGTGGTGATGAGATGACAAACCAAGTGTTGACACGCTGTGCGGTTGAATGGTGATGAGATGACCAACCGAGTGGCGACACGCGATGAGGCCGAGTGGTGATGAGGTGACCAACCGAATGCGACTCTTGGGGCGGCCAAGTGGTGATGAGGTTACCAATCGAGTGGTGACGCGCGGGGCGGCGAGTGGTGATGAGGTGACTATCCGAGTGCCGACTTGCGGGGCGGCCGAGTGGTGATGAGGTGACCAACCGAGTGGCGACGCGCGGAGAGGCCGAGTGGTGATGAGGTGACCAACCAAGTGGCGACGCGCGAAGCGGCCGGGTGGTGATGAGCTGACCAACAAAGTGGCGACGCGCAGAGCGGCCGAGTGGTGATGAGGTGACCAACCGAGTGGCGACGCGCGGAGCGGCCGTGTGGTGATGAGGTGATCAACCAAGAGACGACGCGTGGGGCGGCCGAATGGTGATGAGGTGACCAACCAAGTGGCGACGCGCGGAGCGGCCGAGTGGTGATGAGGTGACCAACCGAGTGGCGACGCGCGGAGCGGCCGAGTTGTGATGAGGTGACCAATCAAGAGGCAACGCGCGGGGTGGCCGGGTGATTTTGAGGTGACCAACGAAGTGGAGATGCTCAGAGAGGCCGAGTGGTGATGAGGTGACCAACCAAATGCGACTCTTGGGACGGCCGAGTGGTGATGAGGTCACCAACCGCGAGACTACGCGCGGGGCGGCCGAGTGGTGATGAGGTGACCAACCGAGTGACGACGCGCAGAGCGGCCGGGTGGTGATGAGGTGACCAACCAAGTGGCGACGCGCGGAGCGGCCGAGTGGTGATGAGGTGACCAACAGAGTGGCGACGCGTGGAGCGGCCGAGTGGTGATGAGGTGACCAACCGAGTGACGACGCGTGGAGCGGCCGAGTGGTGATGAGGTCACCAACCGCGAGACAACGCACGGGGCGGCCGAGTGGTGATGAGGTGACAAACCAAGTGGTGACGCGCTGTGCGGCTGAATGGTGATGAGATAACCAACCGAGTGGCGACGCGCGATGAGGCCGAGTGGTGATGAGGTGACCAACCGAATGCGAAGCTTGGGGCGGCCAAGTGGTGATGAAGTTACCAATCGAGTGGTGACGCGCGGGGCGGCCGAGTGGTTATGAGGTGACTATCCGAGCGCCGACTTGCGGGGCGGCCGAGTGGTGATGAGGTGACCAACCGAGTGGCGACGCGCAGAGAGGCCGAGTGGTGATGAGGTGACAAACCGAGTGGCGACCCACGGGGCGGCCCAGAGGTGATGAGGTTATCAATAGAGTGGCGACGCGCGGAACAGCCGAGTGGTGATGAGGTGACCAACCAAATGCCGAGTGGCGACGCGCGGAGCGGCCGAGTGGTGATGAGGTGACTAACCGAGTGACGAGCGTGGAGCGGCCGAGTGGTGATGAGGTCACCAACCGCGAGACAACGCGCGGGGCGGCCGAGTGGTGATGAGGTGACAAACCAAGTGTTGACACGCTGTGCGGTTGAATGGTGATGAGATGACCAACCGAGTGGCGACACGCGATGAGGCCGAGTGGTGATGAGGTGACCAACCGAATGCGACTCTTGGGGCGGCCAAGTGGTGATGAGGTTACCAATCGAGTGGTGACGCGCGGGGCGGCGAGTGGTGATGAGGTGACTATCCGAGTGCCGACTTGCGGGGCGGCCGAGTGGTGATGAGGTGACCAACCGAGTGGCGACGCGCGGAGAGGCCGAGTGGTGATGAGGTGACCAACCAAGTGGCGACGCGCGAAGCGGCCGGGTGGTGATGAGCTGACCAACAAAGTGGCGACGCGCAGAGCGGCCGAGTGGTGATGAGGTGACCAACCGAGTGGCGACGCGCGGAGCGGCCGTGTGGTGATGAGGTGATCAACCAAGAGACGACGCGTGGGGCGGCCGAATGGTGATGAGGTGACCAACCAAGTGGCGACGCGCGGAGCGGCCGAGTGGTGATGAGGTGACCAACCGAGTGGCGACGCGCGGAGCGGCCGAGTTGTGATGAGGTGACCAATCAAGAGGCAACGCGCGGGGTGGCCGGGTGATTTTGAGGTGACCAACGAAGTGGAGATGCTCAGAGAGGCCGAGTGGTGATGAGGTGACCAACCAAATGCGACTCTTGGGACGGCCGAGTGGTGATGAGGTCACCAACCGTGAGACAACGCGCGGGGCGGCCGAGTGGTGATGAGGTGACCAACCGAGTGACGACGCGCAGAGCGGCCGGGTGGTGATGAGGTGACCAACCAAGTGGCGACGCGCGGAGCGGCCGAGTGGTGATGAGGTGACCAACAGAGTGGCGACGCGTGGAGCGGCCGAGTGGTGATGAGGTGACCAACCGAGTGGTGACGCGCGGAGCGGCCGGGTGGTGATGAGGTGACCAACCGAGTGGTGACGCGCGGAGCGGCCGGGTGGTGATGAGGTGACCAACCAAGTGGCGACACGCGGAGCGGCCGCGTGGTGATGAGGTGACCAACCGAGTGGCGACGCGTGGAGTGGCCGGGTGGTGATGAGGTGAGCAACCAAGTGGCGACGCGTGGAGCGCTCGAGTGGTGATGAGGTGACCAACCGAGTGACGACGCGTGGAGCGGCCGAGTGGTGATGAGGTGACCAACCGAATGCGACTCTTGGGGCGGCCGAGTGGTGATGAGGTCACCAACCGCGAGACAACGCGCGGGGCGGCCGACTGGTGATGAGGTGACCAACCGAGTGACGACGCGCGGAGCGGCCGGGTGGTGATGAGGTGACCAACCTAGTGGCGACGCACGGAGCGGCCGAGTGGTGATGAGGTGACCAACCGAGTGACGACGCATGGAGCGGCCGAGTGGTGATGAGGTGACCAACCGAGTGATGACGCGTGGAGCGGCCGAGTGGTGATGAGGTCACCAACCGCGAGACAACGCACGGGGCGGCCGAGTGGTGATGAGGTGACAAACCAAGTGGTGACGCGCTGTGCGGCTGAATGGTGATGAGATAACCAACCGAGTGGCGACGCGCGATGAGGCCGAGTGGTGATGAGGTGACCAACCGAATGCGACTCTTGGTGCGGCCAAGTGGTGATGAGGTTACCAATCGAGTCGTGACGCGCGGGGCGGCCGAGTGGTCATGCGGTGACTATCCGAGCGCCGACTTGCGGGGCGGCCGAGTGGTGATGAGGTGACCAACCGAGTGGCGACGCGCGGAGAGGCCGAGTGGTGATGAGGTGACCAACCAAGTGGCGACGCGCGGAGCGGCCGGGTGGTGATGAGGTGACCAACAAAGTGGCGACGCGCGGAGCGGCCGAGTGGTGATGAGGTGACCAACCGAGTGGCGACCCACGGGGCGGCCCAGAGGTGATGAGGTGATCAATAGAGTGGCGACGCGCGGAGCTGCCGAGTGGTGATGAGGTGATCAACCAAGAGACGACGCGTGGGGCGGCCGAATGGTGATAAGGTGACCAACCAAGTGGCGACGCGCGGGAAGGCTGAGTGGTGATGAGGTAACCAACCGAGTGGCGACGTGTGGAGCCGAGTGTTGATGAGGTGACCAACCGAGTGGCGACGCGTGAAGCGGCCGACTGGTGATGAGGTGACCAACCGAGTGGCGACGCGCGGAGCGGCCGAGTGGTGATGAGGTGACCAATCAAGAGGCAACGCGCGGGGTGGCCGGGTGATTTTGAGGTGACCAACGAAGTGGGGATGCTCAGAGAGGCCGAGTGGTGATGAGGTGACCAACCAAATGCGACTCTTGGGACGGCCGAGTGGTGATGAGGTCACCAACCGCGAGACAACGCGCGGGGCGGCCGAGTGGTGATGAGTTGACCAACCGAGTGATGACGCGCGGAGCGGCCGGGTGGTGATGAGGTGACCAACCAAGTGGCGACGCGCGGAGCGGCCGAGTGGTGATGAGGTGACCAACCGAGTGGCGACCCACGGGGCGGCCCAGAGGTGATGAGGTTATCAATAGAGTGGCGACGCGCGGAACAGCCGAGTGGTGATGAGGTGACCAACCAAATGCCGAGTGGCGACGCGCGGAGCGGCCGAGTGGTGATGAGGTGACTAACCGAGTGACGAGCGTGGAGCGGCCGAGTGGTGATGAGGTCACCAACCGCGAGACAACGCGCGGGGCGGCCGAGTGGTGATGAGATGACAAACCAAGTGTTGACACGCTGTGCGGTTGAATGGTGATGAGATGACCAACCGAGTGGCGACACGCGATGAGGCCGAGTGGTGATGAGGTGACCAACCGAATGCGACTCTTGGGGCGGCCAAGTGGTGATGAGGTTACCAATCGAGTGGTGACGCGCGGGGCGGCGAGTGGTGATGAGGTGACTATCCGAGTGCCGACTTGCGGGGCGGCCGAGTGGTGATGAGGTGACCAACCGAGTGGCGACGCGCGGAGAGGCCGAGTGGTGATGAGGTGACCAACCAAGTGACGACGCGCGAAGCGGCCGGGTGGTGATGAGCTGACCAACAAAGTGGCGACGCGCAGAGCGGCCGAGTGGTGATGAGGTGACCAACCGAGTGGCGACGCGCGGAGCGGCCGTGTGGTGATGAGGTGATCAACCAAGAGACGACGCGTGGGGCGGCCGAATGGTGATGAGGTGACCAACCAAGTGGCGACGCGCGGAGCGGCCGAGTGGTGATGAGGTGACCAACCGAGTGGCGACGCGCGGAGCGGCCGAGTTGTGATGAGGTGACCAATCAAGAGGCAACGCGCGGGGTGGCCGGGTGATTTTGAGGTGACCAACGAAGTGGAGATGCTCAGAGAGGCCGAGTGGTGATGAGGTGACCAACCAAATGCGACTCTTGGGACGGCCGAGTGGTGATGAGGTCACCAACCGCGAGACTACGCGCGGGGCGGCCGAGTGGTGATGAGGTGACCAACCGAGTGACGACGCGCAGAGCGGCCGGGTGGTGATGAGGTGACCAACCAAGTGGCGACGCGCGGAGCGGCCGAGTGGTGATGAGGTGACCAACAGAGTGGCGACGTGTGGAGCGGCCGAGTGGTGATGAGGTGACCAACCGAGTGACGACGCGTGGAGCGGCCGAGTGGTGATGAGGTCACCAACCGCGAGACAACGCACGGGGCGGCCGAGTGGTGATGAGGTGACAAACCAAGTGGTGACGCGCTGTGCGGCTGAATGGTGATGAGATAACCAACCGAGTGGCGACGCGCGATGAGGCCGAGTGGTGATGAGGTGACCAACCGAATGCGAAGCTTGGGGCGGCCAAGTGGTGATGAAGTTACCAATCGAGTGGTGACGCGCGGGGCGGCCGAGTGGTTATGAGGTGACTATCCGAGCGCCGACTTGCGGGGCGGCCGAGTGGTGATGAGGTGACCAACCGAGTGGCGACGCGCGGAGAGGCCGAGTGGTGATGAGGTGACAAACCGAGTGGCGACCCACGGGGCGGCCCAGAGGTGATGAGGTTACCAATAGAGTGGCGACGCGCGGAACAGCCGAGTGGTGATGAGGTGACCAACCAAATGCCGAGTGGCGACGCGCGGAGCGGCCGAGTGGTGATGAGGTGACTAACCGAGTGACGAGCGTGGAGCGGCCGAGTGGTGATGAGGTCACCAACCGCGAGACAACGCGCGGGGCGGCCGAGTGGTGATGAGGTGACAAACCAAGTGTTGACACGCTGTGCGGTTGAATGGTGATGAGATGACCAACCGAGTGGCGACACGCGATGAGGCCGAGTGGTGATGAGGTGACCAACCGAATGCGACTCTTGGGGCGGCCAAGTGGTGATGAGGTTACCAATCGAGTGGTGACGCGCGGGGCGGCGAGTGGTGATGAGGTGACTATCCGAGTGCCGACTTGCGGGGCGGCCGAGTGGTGATGAGGTGACCAACCGAGTGGCGACGCGCGGAGAGGCCGAGTGGTGATGAGGTGACCAACCAAGTGGCGACGCGCGAAGCGGCCGGGTGGTGATGAGCTGACCAACAAAGTGGCGACGCGCAGAGCGGCCGAGTGGTGATGAGGTGACCAACCGAGTGGCGACGCGCGGAGCGGCCGTGTGGTGATGAGGTGATCAACCAAGAGACGACGCGTGGGGCGGCCGAATGGTGATGAGGTGACCAACCAAGTGGCGACGCGCGGAGCGGCCGAGTGGTGATGAGGTGACCAACCGAGTGGCGACGCACGGAGCGGCCGAGTTGTGATGAGGTGACCAATCAAGAGGCAACGCGCGGGGTGGCCGGGTGATTTTGAGGTGACCAACGAAGTGGAGATGCTCAGAGAGGCCGAGTGGTGATGAGGTGACCAACCAAATGCGACTCTTGGGACGGCCGAGTGGTGATGAGGTCACCAACCGCGAGACAACGCGTGGGGCGGCCGAGTGGTGATGAGGTGACCAACCGAGTGACGACGCGCAGAGCGGCCGGGTGGTGATGAGGTGACCAACCAAGTGGCGACGCGCGGAGCGGCCGAGTGGTGATGAGGTGACCAACAGAGTGGCGACGCATGGAGCGGCCGAGTGGTGATGAGGTGACCAACCGAGTGACGACGCGTGGAGCGGCCGAGTGGTGATGAGGTCACCAACCGCGAGACAACGCACGGGGCGGCCGAGTGGTGATGAGGTGACAAACCAAGTGGTGACGCGCTGTGCGGCTGAATGGTGATGAGATAACCAACCGAGTTGCGACGCACGATGAGGCCGAGTGGTGATGAGGTGACCAACCGAATGCGAAGCTTGGGGCGGCCAAGTGGTGATGAAGTTACCAATCGAGTGGTGACGCGCGGGGCGGCCGAGTGGTTATGAGGTGACTATCCGAGCGCCGAGTTGCGGGGCGGCCGAGTGGTGATGAGGTGACCAACCGAGTGGCGACGCGCGGAGAGGCCGAGTGGTGATGAGGTGACCAACCAAGTGGCGACCCGCGGAGCGGCCGGGTGGTGATGAGGTGACCAACAATGTGGCGACGCGCGGAGCGGCCGATTGGTGATGAGGTAACCAACCGAGTGGCGACGTGTGGAGCCAAGTGTTGATGAGGTGACCAACCGAGTGGCGACGCGTGAAGCGGCCGACTGGTGATGAGGTGACCAACCGAGTGGCGACGCGCGGAGCGGCCGAGTGGTGATGAGGTGACCAATCAAGAGGCAACGCGCGGGGTGGCCGGGTGATTTTGAGGTGACCAACGAAGTGGAGATGCTCAGAGAGGCCGAGTGGTGATGAGGTGACCAACCAAATGCGACTCTTGGGACGGCCGAGTGGTGATGAGGTGACCAACCTAGTGGTGACGCGTGGGGTGGCCGAGTGGTGATGAGGTGACCAACCAAATGCGACTCTTGGGACGGCCGAGTGGTGATGAGGTGACCAACCTAGTGGTGACGCGTGGGGCGGCCGAGTGGTGATGAGGAGACGATCCAAGTGCCGACGCGCGGGGCGGCCGAGTGGTGATGAGGTGAGCAACCGAGTGGCGACGCGCAGAGCTGCCGAGTGGTGATGAGGTGACCAACCAAGAGGCGACGCGCGGGACGGCTGAGTGGTGATGAGGTGACCTACCAAGTGAAGACGCGCAGTGCTGCAGAATCGTTATGAGGTGACCAACAGAGTGGCGACGTGCGGTGCGGTCGAGTGGTGATGAGGTGATCAACCAAGTGGCGACGCGCGGAGCGGCCGAGTTGTGATGAGGTGATCAACCGAGAGACGACGCGTGGAGCGGCCGAGTGGTGATGAGGTGACCAACCGAATGCGACTCTTGGGGCGGCCGAGTGGTGATGAGGTCACCAACTGCGAGACAACGCGCAGGTCGGCCGAGTGGTGATGAGGTGACCAACCGAGTGACGACGCGCGGAGCGGCCGGGTGGTGATGAGGTGACCAACCAAGTGGCGACGCCCGGAGCGGCCGAGGGGTGATGAGGTCACCAACCGAGTGACGACGCGTGGAGCGGGCAAGTGGTGATGAGGTGACCAACCGAGTGACGACTCGTGGAGCGGCCGAGTGGTGATGAGGTCACCAACCGCGAGACAACGCGCGGGGCGGCCGAGTGGTGATGAGGTGACCAACCGAGTGGCGACGCGCAGAGAGGCCGAGTGGTGATGAGGTGACAAACCGAGTGGCGACCCACGGGGCGGCCCAGAGGTGATGAGGTTATCAATAGAGTGGCGACGCGCGGAACAGCCGAGTGGTGATGAGGTGACCAACCAAATGCCGAGTGGCGACGCGCGGAGCGGCCGAGTGGTGATGAGGTGACTAACCGAGTGACGAGCGTGGAGCGGCCGAGTGGTGATGAGGTCACCAACCGCGAGACAACGCGCGGGGCGGCCGAGTGGTGATGAGGTGACAAACCAAGTGTTGACATGCTGTGCGGTTGAATGGTGATGAGATGACCAACCGAGTGGCGACACGCGATGAGGCCGAGTGGTGATGAGGTGACCAACCGAATGCGACTCTTGGGGCGGCCAAGTGGTGATGAGGTTACCAATCGAGTGGTGACGCGCGGGGCGGCGAGTGGTGATGAGGTGACTATCCGAGTGCCGACTTGCGGGGCGGCCGAGTGGTGATGAGGTGACCAACCGAGTGGCGACGCGCGGAGAGGCCGAGTGGTGATGAGGTGACCAACCAAGTGGCGACGCGCGAAGCGGCCGGGTGGTGATGAGCTGACCAACAAAGTGGCGACGCGCAGAGCGGCCGAGTGGTGATGAGGTGACCAACCGAGTGGCGACGCGCGGAGCGGCCGTGTGGTGATGAGGTGATCAACCAAGAGACGACGCGTGGGGCGGCCGAATGGTGATGAGGTGACCAACCAAGTGGCGACGCGCGGAGCGGCCGAGTGGTGATGAGGTGACCAACCGAGTGGCGACGCGCGGAGCGGCCGAGTTGTGATGAGGTGACCAATCAAGAGGCAACGCGCGGGGTGGCCGGGTGATTTTGAGGTGACCAACGAAGTGGAGATGCTCAGAGAGGCCGAGTGGTGATGAGGTGACCAACCAAATGCGACTCTTGGGACGGCCGAGTGGTGATGAGGTCACCAACCGTGAGACAACGCGCGGGGCGGCCGAGTGGTGATGAGGTGACCAACCGAGTGACGACGCGCAGAGCGGCCGGGTGGTGATGAGGTGACCAACCAAGTGGCGACGCGCGGAGCGGCCGAGTGGTGATGAGGTGACCAACAGAGTGGCGACGCGTGGAGCGGCCGAGTGGTGATGAGGTGACCAACCGAGTGGTGACGCGCGGAGCGGCCGGGTGGTGATGAGGTGACCAACCGAGTGGTGACGCGCGGAGCGGCCGGGTGGTGATGAGGTGACCAACCAAGTGGCGACACGCGGAGCGGCCGCGTGGTGATGAGGTGACCAACCGAGTGGCGACGCGTGGAGTGGCCGGGTGGTGATGAGGTGAGCAACCAAGTGGCGACGCGTGGAGCGCTCGAGTGGTGATGAGGTGACCAACCGAGTGACGACGCGTGGAGCGGCCGAGTGGTGATGAGGTGACCAACCGAATGCGACTCTTGGGGCGGCCGAGTGGTGATGAGGTCACCAACCGCGAGACAACGCGCGGGGCGGCCGACTGGTGATGAGGTGACCAACCGAGTGACGACGCGCGGAGCGGCCGGGTGGTGATGAGGTGACCAACCTAGTGGCGACGCACGGAGCGGCCGAGTGGTGATGAGGTGACCAACCGAGTGACGACGCATGGAGCGGCCGAGTGGTGATGAGGTGACCAACCGAGTGATGACGCGTGGAGCGGCCGAGTGGTGATGAGGTCACCAACCGCGAGACAACGCACGGGGCGGCCGAGTGGTGATGAGGTGACAAACCAAGTGGTGACGCGCTGTGCGGCTGAATGGTGATGAGATAACCAACCGAGTGGCGACGCGCGATGAGGCCGAGTGGTGATGAGGTGACCAACCGAATGCGACTCTTGGGGCGGCCAAGTGGTGATGAGGTTACCAATCGAGTCGTGACGCGCGGGGCGGCCGAGTGGTCATGCGGTGACTATCCGAGCGCCGACTTGCGGGGCGGCCGAGTGGTGATGAGGTGACCAACCGAGTGGCGACGCGCGGAGAGGCCGAGTGGTGATGAGGTGACCAACCAAGTGGTGACGCGCGGAGCGGCCGGGTGGTGATGAGGTGACCAACAAAGTGGCGACGCGCGGAGCGGCCGAGTGGTGATGAGGTGACCAACCGAGTGGCGACCCACGGGGCGGACCAGAGGTGATGAGGTGATCAATAGAGTGGCGACGCGCGGAGCTGCCGAGTGGTGATGAGGTGATCAACCAAGAGACGACGCGTGGGGCGGCCGAATGGTGATAAGGTGACCAACCAAGTGGCGACGCGCGGGAAGGCTGAGTGGTGATGAGGTAACAAACCGAGTGGCGACGTGTGGAGCCGAGTGTTGATGAGGTGACCAACCGAGTGGCGACGCGTGAAGCGGCCGACTGGTGATGAGGTGACCAACCGAGTGGCGACGCGCGGAGCGGCCGAGTGGTGATGAGGTGACCAATCAAGAGGCAACGCGCGGGGTGGCCGGGTGATTTTGAGGTGACCAACGAAGTGGGGATGCTCAGAGAGGCCGAGTGGTGATGAGGTGACCAACCAAATGCGACTCTTGGGACGGCCGAGTGGTGATGAGGTCACCAACCGCGAGACAACGCGCGGGGCGGCCGAGTGGTGATGAGTTGACCAACCGAGTGATGACGCGCGGAGCGGCCGGGTGGTGATGAGGTGACCAACCAAGTGGCGACGCGCGGAGCGGCCGAGTGGTGATGAGGTGACCAACCGAGTGGCGACCCACGGGGCGGCCCAGAGGTGATGAGGTTATCAATAGAGTGGCGACGCGCGGAACAGCCGAGTGGTGATGAGGTGACCAACCAAATGCCGAGTGGCGACGCGCGGAGCGGCCGAGTGGTGATGAGGTGACTAACCGAGTGACGAGCGTGGAGCGGCCGAGTGGTGATGAGGTCACCAACCGCGAGACAACGCGCGGGGCGGCCGAGTGGTGATGAGATGACAAACCAAGTGTTGACACGCTGTGCGGTTGAATGGTGATGAGATGACCAACCGAGTGGCGACACGCGATGAGGCCGAGTGGTGATGAGGTGACCAACCGAATGCGACTCTTGGGGCGGCCAAGTGGTGATGAGGTTACCAATCGAGTGGTGACGCGCGGGGCGGCGAGTGGTGATGAGGTGACTATCCGAGTGCCGACTTGCGGGGCGGCCGAGTGGTGATGAGGTGACCAACCGAGTGGCGACGCGCGGAGAGGCCGAGTGGTGATGAGGTGACCAACCAAGTGACGACGCGCGAAGCGGCCGGGTGGTGATGAGCTGACCAACAAAGTGGCGACGCGCAGAGCGGCCGAGTGGTGATGAGGTGACCAACCGAGTGGCGACGCGCGGAGCGGCCGTGTGGTGATGAGGTGATCAACCAAGAGACGACGCGTGGGGCGGCCGAATGGTGATGAGGTGACCAACCAAGTGGCGACGCGCGGAGCGGCCGAGTGGTGATGAGGTGACCAACCGAGTGGCGACGCGCGGAGCGGCCGAGTTGTGATGAGGTGACCAATCAAGAGGCAACGCGCGGGGTGGCCGGGTGATTTTGAGGTGACCAACGAAGTGGAGATGCTCAGAGAGGCCGAGTGGTGATGAGGTGACCAACCAAATGCGACTCTTGGGACGGCCGAGTGGTGATGAGGTCACCAACCGTGAGACAACGCGCGGGGCGGCCGAGTGGTGATGAGGTGACCAACCGAGTGACGACGCGCAGAGCGGCCGGGTGGTGATGAGGTGACCAACCAAGTGGCGACGCGCGGAGCGGCCGAGTGGTGATGAGGTGACCAACAGAGTGGCGACGCGTGGAGCGGCCGAGTGGTGATGAGGTGACCAACCGAGTGGTGACGCGCGGAGCGGCCGGGTGGTGATGAGGTGACCAACCGAGTGGTGACGCGCGGAGCGGCCGGGTGGTGATGAGGTGACCAACCAAGTGGCGACACGCGGAGCGGCCGCGTGGTGATGAGGTGACCAACCGAGTGGCGACGCGTGGAGTGGCCGGGTGGTGATGAGGTGAGCAACCAAGTGGCGACGCGTGGAGCGCTCGAGTGGTGATGAGGTGACCAACCGAGTGACGACGCGTGGAGCGGCCGAGTGGTGATGAGGTGACCAACCGAATGCGACTCTTGGGGCGGCCGAGTGGTGATGAGGTCACCAACCGCGAGACAACGCGCGGGGCGGCCGACTGGTGATGAGGTGACCAACCGAGTGACGACGCGCGGAGCGGCCGGGTGGTGATGAGGTGACCAACCTAGTGGCGACGCACGGAGCGGCCGAGTGGTGATGAGGTGACCAACCGAGTGACGACGCATGGAGCGGCCGAGTGGTGATGAGGTGACCAACCGAGTGATGACGCGTGGAGCGGCCGAGTGGTGATGAGGTCACCAACCGCGAGACAACGCACGGGGCGGCCGAGTGGTGATGAGGTGACAAACCAAGTGGTGACGCGCTGTGCGGCTGAATGGTGATGAGATAACCAACCGAGTGGCGACGCGCGATGAGGCCGAGTGGTGATGAGGTGACCAACCGAATGCGACTCTTGGGGCGGCCAAGTGGTGATGAGGTTACCAATCGAGTCGTGACGCGCGGGGCGGCCGAGTGGTCATGCGGTGACTATCCGAGCGCCGACTTGCGGGGCGGCCGAGTGGTGATGAGGTGACCAACCGAGTGGCGACGCGCGGAGAGGCCGAGTGGTGATGAGGTGACCAACCAAGTGGTGACGCGCGGAGCGGCCGGGTGGTGATGAGGTGACCAACAAAGTGGCGACGCGCGGAGCGGCCGAGTGGTGATGAGGTGACCAACCGAGTGGCGACCCACGGGGCGGACCAGAGGTGATGAGGTGATCAATAGAGTGGCGACGCGCGGAGCTGCCGAGTGGTGATGAGGTGATCAACCAAGAGACGACGCGTGGGGCGGCCGAATGGTGATAAGGTGACCAACCAAGTGGCGACGCGCGGGAAGGCTGAGTGGTGATGAGGTAACAAACCGAGTGGCGACGTGTGGAGCCGAGTGTTGATGAGGTGACCAACCGAGTGGCGACGCGTGAAGCGGCCGACTGGTGATGAGGTGACCAACCGAGTGGCGACGCGCGGAGCGGCCGAGTGGTGATGAGGTGACCAATCAAGAGGCAACGCGCGGGGTGGCCGGGTGATTTTGAGGTGACCAACGAAGTGGGGATGCTCAGAGAGGCCGAGTGGTGATGAGGTGACCAACCAAATGCGACTCTTGGGACGGCCGAGTGGTGATGAGGTCACCAACCGCGAGACAACGCGCGGGGCGGCCGAGTGGTGATGAGTTGACCAACCGAGTGATGACGCGCGGAGCGGCCGGGTGGTGATGAGGTGACCAACCAAGTGGCGACGCGCGGAGCGGCCGAGTGGTGATGAGGTGACCAACCGAGTGGCGACCCACGGGGCGGCCCAGAGGTGATGAGGTTATCAATAGAGTGGCGACGCGCGGAACAGCCGAGTGGTGATGAGGTGACCAACCAAATGCCGAGTGGCGACGCGCGGAGCGGCCGAGTGGTGATGAGGTGACTAACCGAGTGACGAGCGTGGAGCGGCCGAGTGGTGATGAGGTCACCAACCGCGAGACAACGCGCGGGGCGGCCGAGTGGTGATGAGATGACAAACCAAGTGTTGACACGCTGTGCGGTTGAATGGTGATGAGATGACCAACCGAGTGGCGACACGCGATGAGGCCGAGTGGTGATGAGGTGACCAACCGAATGCGACTCTTGGGGCGGCCAAGTGGTGATGAGGTTACCAATCGAGTGGTGACGCGCGGGGCGGCGAGTGGTGATGAGGTGACTATCCGAGTGCCGACTTGCGGGGCGGCCGAGTGGTGATGAGGTGACCAACCGAGTGGCGACGCGCGGAGAGGCCGAGTGGTGATGAGGTGACCAACCAAGTGACGACGCGCGAAGCGGCCGGGTGGTGATGAGCTGACCAACAAAGTGGCGACGCGCAGAGCGGCCGAGTGGTGATGAGGTGACCAACCGAGTGGCGACGCGCGGAGCGGCCGTGTGGTGATGAGGTGATCAACCAAGAGACGACGCGTGGGGCGGCCGAATGGTGATGAGGTGACCAACCAAGTGGCGACGCGCGGAGCGGCCGAGTGGTGATGAGGTGACCAACCGAGTGGCGACGCGCGGAGCGGCCGAGTTGTGATGAGGTGACCAATCAAGAGGCAACGCGCGGGGTGGCCGGGTGATTTTGAGGTGACCAACGAAGTGGAGATGCTCAGAGAGGCCGAGTGGTGATGAGGTGACCAACCAAATGCGACTCTTGGGACGGCCGAGTGGTGATGAGGTCACCAACCGCGAGACTACGCGCGGGGCGGCCGAGTGGTGATGAGGTGACCAACCGAGTGACGACGCGCAGAGCGGCCGGGTGGTGATGAGGTGACCAACCAAGTGGCGACGCGCGGAGCGGCCGAGTGGTGATGAGGTGACCAACAGAGTGGCGACGTGTGGAGCGGCCGAGTGGTGATGAGGTGACCAACCGAGTGACGACGCGTGGAGCGGCCGAGTGGTGATGAGGTCACCAACCGCGAGACAACGCACGGGGCGGCCGAGTGGTGATGAGGTGACAAACCAAGTGGTGACGCGCTGTGCGGCTGAATGGTGATGAGATAACCAACCGAGTGGCGACGCGCGATGAGGCCGAGTGGTGATGAGGTGACCAACCGAATGCGAAGCTTGGGGCGGCCAAGTGGTGATGAAGTTACCAATCGAGTGGTGACGCGCGGGGCGGCCGAGTGGTTATGAGGTGACTATCCGAGCGCCGACTTGCGGGGCGGCCGAGTGGTGATGAGGTGACCAACCGAGTGGCGACGCGCGGAGAGGCCGAGTGGTGATGAGGTGACAAACCGAGTGGCGACCCACGGGGCGGCCCAGAGGTGATGAGGTTACCAATAGAGTGGCGACGCGCGGAACAGCCGAGTGGTGATGAGGTGACCAACCAAATGCCGAGTGGCGACGCGCGGAGCGGCCGAGTGGTGATGAGGTGACTAACCGAGTGACGAGCGTGGAGCGGCCGAGTGGTGATGAGGTCACCAACCGCGAGACAACGCGCGGGGCGGCCGAGTGGTGATGAGGTGACAAACCAAGTGTTGACACGCTGTGCGGTTGAATGGTGATGAGATGACCAACCGAGTGGCGACACGCGATGAGGCCGAGTGGTGATGAGGTGACCAACCGAATGCGACTCTTGGGGCGGCCAAGTGGTGATGAGGTTACCAATCGAGTGGTGACGCGCGGGGCGGCGAGTGGTGATGAGGTGACTATCCGAGTGCCGACTTGCGGGGCGGCCGAGTGGTGATGAGGTGACCAACCGAGTGGCGACGCGCGGAGAGGCCGAGTGGTGATGAGGTGACCAACCAAGTGGCGACGCGCGAAGCGGCCGGGTGGTGATGAGCTGACCAACAAAGTGGCGACGCGCAGAGCGGCCGAGTGGTGATGAGGTGACCAACCGAGTGGCGACGCGCGGAGCGGCCGTGTGGTGATGAGGTGATCAACCAAGAGACGACGCGTGGGGCGGCCGAATGGTGATGAGGTGACCAACCAAGTGGCGACGCGCGGAGCGGCCGAGTGGTGATGAGGTGACCAACCGAGTGGCGACGCACGGAGCGGCCGAGTTGTGATGAGGTGACCAATCAAGAGGCAACGCGCGGGGTGGCCGGGTGATTTTGAGGTGACCAACGAAGTGGAGATGCTCAGAGAGGCCGAGTGGTGATGAGGTGACCAACCAAATGCGACTCTTGGGACGGCCGAGTGGTGATGAGGTCACCAACCGCGAGACAATGCGTGGGGCGGCCGAGTGGTGATGAGGTGACCAACCGAGTGACGACGCGCAGAGCGGCCGGGTGGTGATGAGGTGACCAACCAAGTGGCGACGCGCGGAGCGGCCGAGTGGTGATGAGGTGACCAACAGAGTGGCGACGCGTGGAGCGGCCGAGTGGTGATGAGGTGACCAACCGAGTGACGACGCGTGGAGCGGCCGAGTGGTGATGAGGTCACCAACCGCGAGACAACGCACGGGGCGGCCGAGTGGTGATGAGGTGACAAACCAAGTGGTGACGCGCTGTGCGGCTGAATGGTGATGAGATAACCAACCGAGTTGCGACGCGCGATGAGGCCGAGTGGTGATGAGGTGACCAACCGAATGCGAAGCTTGGGGCGGCCAAGTGGTGATGAAGTTACCAATCGAGTGGTGACGCGCGGGGCGGCCGAGTGGTTATGAGGTGACTATCCGAGCGCCGAGTTGCGGGGCGGCCGAGTGGTGATGAGGTGACCAACCGAGTGGCGACGCGCGGAGAGGCCGAGTGGTGATGAGGTGACCAACCAAGTGGCGACCCGCGGAGCGGCCGGGTGGTGATGAGGTGACCAACAATGTGGCGACGCGCGGAGCGGCCGATTGGTGATGAGGTAACCAACCGAGTGGCGACGTGTGGAGCCAAGTGTTGATGAGGTGACCAACCGAGTGGCGACGCGTGAAGCGGCCGACTGGTGATGAGGTGACCAACCGAGTGGCGACGCGCGGAGCGGCCGAGTGGTGATGAGGTGACCAATCAAGAGGCAACGCGCGGGGTGGCCGGGTGATTTTGAGGTGACCAACGAAGTGGAGATGCTCAGAGAGGCCGAGTGGTGATGAGGTGACCAACCAAATGCGACTCTTGGGACGGCCGAGTGGTGATGAGGTGACCAACCTAGTGGTGACGCGTGGGGTGGCCGAGTGGTGATGAGGTGACCAACCAAATGCGACTCTTGGGACGGCCGAGTGGTGATGAGGTGACCAACCTAGTGGTGACGCGTGGGGCGGCCGAGTGGTGATGAGGTGACGATCCAAGTGCCGACGCGCGGGGCGGCCGAGTGGTGATGAGGTGAGCAACCGAGTGGCGACGCGCAGAGCTGCCGAGTGGTGATGAGGTGACCAACCAAGAGGCGACGCGCGGGACGGCTGAGTGGTGATGAGGTGACCTACCAAGTGAAGACGCGCAGTGCTGCAGAATCGTTATGAGGTGACCAACAGAGTGGCGACGTGCGGTGCGGTCGAGTGGTGATGAGGTGATCAACCAAGTGGCGACGCGCGGAGCGGCCGAGTTGTGATGAGGTGATCAACCGAGAGACGACGCGTGGAGCGGCCGAGTGGTGATGAGGTGACCAACCGAATGCGACTCTTGGGGCGGCCGAGTGGTGATGAGGTCACCAACTGCGAGACAACGCGCAGGTCGGCCGAGTGGTGATGAGGTGACCAACCGAGTGACGACGCGCGGAGCGGCCGGGTGGTGATGAGGTGACCAACCAAGTGGCGACGCCCGGAGCGGCCGAGGGGTGATGAGGTCACCAACCGAGTGACGACGCGTGGAGCGGGCAAGTGGTGATGAGGTGACCAACCGAGTGACGACTCGTGGAGCGGCCGAGTGGTGATGAGGTCACCAACCGCGAGACAACGCGCGGGGCGGCCGAGTGGTGATGAGGTGACAAACCAAGTGGTGACGCGCCATGCGGCTGAATGGTGATGAGATGACCAACCGAGTGGCGACGCGCGATGAGGCTGAGTGGTGATGAGGTGACCAACCGAATGCGACTCTTGGGGCAGCCAAGTGGTGATGAGGTTACCAATCGAGTGGTGACGCGCGGGGCGGTCGAGTGGTGATGAGGTGACTATCCGAGTGCCGACTTGCGGGGCGGTCGAGTGGTGATGAGGTGACCAACCGAGTGGCGACGCGCGGAGAGGCCGAGTGGTGATGAGGTGACCAACCAAGTGGCGACGCGCGGAGCGGCCAGGTGGCGATGAGGTGACCAACAAAGTGGCGACGCGCGGAGCGGCCGAGTGGTGATGAGGTGACCAACCAAGTGGCGACCCACGGGGCGGCCCAGAGGTGATGAGGTGATCAATAGAGTGGCCACGCGCGGAGCGGCCGAGTGGTGATGAGGTGATCAACCAAGAGACGACGCGTGGGGCGGCCGAATGGTGATGAGGTGACAAACCAAGTGGCGACGTGCGGAGCGGCTGAGTGGTGATGAGGTGACCAACCGAGTGGCGACGTGTGGAACCGAGTGGTGATGAGGTGACCAACCGAGTGGCGACGCGTGAAGCGGCCAACTGGTGATGAGGTGACCAACCGAGTGGCGATGTGCGGAGCGGCCGAGTGGTGATGAGGTGACCAATCAAGAGGCAACGCGCGGGGTGGCCGGGTGATGATGAGGTGACCAACGAAGTGGAGATGCGCAGAGAGGCCGGGTGGTGATGAGGTGACCAACCAAATGCGACTCTTGAGACGGACGAGGGGCCAACCGAGTGGCGACGCGCGGAGAGGCCGAGTGGTGATGAGGTGACCAACCAAATGCGATTCTTGGGACGGCCGAGTGGTGATGAGGTGACCAACCTAGTGGTGACGCGTGGGGCGGCCGAGTGGTGATGAGGTGACGATCCAAGTGCCGACGCGTGGGGCGGCCGAGTGGCGATGAGGTGAGCAACCGAGTGGCGACGCGCGGAGCTGCCGAGCGGTGATGAGGTGACCAACCATGAGGCGACGCGCGGGACGGCTGAGTGGTGATGAGGTGACCTACCAAGTGAAGACGCGCAGTGCTGCAGAATGGTTATGAGGTGACCAACAGAGTGGCGACGTGCGGTGCGGCCGAGTGGTGATGAGGTGACCAACCGAGTGGCGACACGCGATGAGGCCGAGTGGTGATGAGGTGACCAACCGAATGCGACTCTTGGGGCGGCCAAGTGGTGATGAGGTTACCAATCGAGTGGTGACGCGCGGGGCGGCCGAGTGGTGATGAGGTGACTATCCGAGTGCCGACTTGCGGGGCGGCCGAGTGGTGATGAGGTGACCAACCGAGTGGCGACGCGGGGAGAGGCCGAGTGGTGATGAGGTGACCAACCAAGTGGCGACGCGCGGAGCGGCCGGGTGGTGATGAGCTGACCAACAAAGTGGCGACGCGCAGAGCGGCCGAGTGGTGATGAGGTGACCAACCGAGTGGCGACGCGCGGAGCGGCCGAGTGGTGATGAGGTGATCAACCAAGAGACGACGCGTGGGGCGGCCGAATGGTGATGAGGTGACAAACCAAGTGGCGACGCGCGGAGCGGCTGAGTGGTGATGAGGTGACCAACCGAGTGGCGACGCGTGGAGCCGAGTGGTGATGAGGTGACCAACCGAGTGGCGACGCGTGAAGCGGCCGACTGGTGATGAGGTGACCAACCGAGTGGCGATGTGCGGAGCGGCCGAGTGGTGATGAGGTGACCAATCAAGAGGCAACGCGCGGGGTGGCCGGGTGATGATGAGGTGACCAACGAAGTGGAGATGCGCAGAGAGGCCGGGTGGTGATGAGGTGACCAACCAAATGCGACTCTTGAGACGGACGAGGGGCCAACCGAGTGGCGACGCGCGGAGAGGCCGAGTGGTGATGAGGTGACCAACCAAATGCGATTCTTGGGACGGCCGAGTGGTGATGAGGTGACCAACCTAGTGGTGACGCGTGGGGCGGCCGAGTGGTGATGAGGTGACGATCCAAGTGCCGACGCGTGGGGCGGCCGAGTGGCGATGAGGTGAGCAACCGAGTGGCGACGCGCGGAGCTGCCGAGCGGTGATGAGGTGACCAACCATGAGGCGACGCGCGGGACGGCTGAGTGGTGATGAGGTGACCTACCAAGTGAAGACGCGCAGTGCTGCAGAATGGTTATGAGGTGACCAACAGAGTGGCGACGTGCGGTGCGGCCGAGTGGTGATGAGGTGACCAACCGAGTGGCGACACGCGATGAGGCCGAGTGGTGATGAGGTGACCAACCGAATGCGACTCTTGGGGCGGCCAAGTGGTGATGAGGTTACCAATCGAGTGGTGACGCGCGGGGCGGCCGAGTGGTGATGAGGTGACTATCCGAGTGCCGACTTGCGGGGCGGCCGAGTGGTGATGAGGTGACCAACCGAGTGGCGACGCGGGGAGAGGCCGAGTGGTGATGAGGTGACCAACCAAGTGGCGACGCGCGGAGCGGCCGGGTGGTGATGAGCTGACCAACAAAGTGGCGACGCGCAGAGCGGCCGAGTGGTGATGAGGTGACCAACCGAGTGGCGACGCGCGGAGCGGCCGAGTGGTGATGAGGTGATCAACCAAGAGACGACGCGTGGGGCGGCCGAATGGTGATGAGGTGACCAACCAAGTGGCGACGCGCGGAGCGGCCGAGTGGTGATGAGGTGACCAACCGAGTGGCGACGCGTGGAGCCGAGTGGTGATGAGGTGACCAACCGAGTGGCGACGCGTGAAGCGGCCGACTGGTGATGAGGTGACCAACCGAGTGGTGACGCGCGGAGCGGCCGGGTGGTGATGAGGTGACCAACCAAGTGGCGACGCGCGGAGCGGCCGCGTGGTGATGAGGTGACCAACCGAGTGGCGACGCGTGGAGTGGCCGGGTGGTGATGAGGTGAGCAACCAAGTGGCGACGCGTGGAGCGCTCGAGTGGTGATGAGGTGACCAACCGAGTGACGACGCGTGGAGCGGCCGAGTGGTGATGAGGTGACCAACCGAATGCGACTCTTGGGGCGGCCGAGTGGTGATGAGGTCACCAACCGCGAGACAACGCGCGGGGCGGCCGAGTGGTGATGAGGTGACCAACCGAGTGACGACGCGCGGAGCGGCCGGGTGGTGATGAGGTGACCAACCTAGTGGCGACGCACGGAGCGGCCGAGTGGTGATGAGGTGACCAACCGAGTGACGACGTGTGGAGCGGCCGAGTGGTGATGAGGTGACCAACCGAGTGACGACGCGTGGAGCGGCCGAGTGGTGATGAGGTCACCAACCGCGAGACAACGCACGGGGCGGCCGAGTGGTGATGAGGTGACAAACCAAGTGGTGACGCGCTGTGCGGCTGAATGGTGATGAGATAACCAACCGAGTGACGACGCGCGATGAGGCCGAGTGTTGATGAGGTGACCAACCGAATGCGACTCTTGGGGCGGCCAAGTGGTGATGAGGTTACCAATCGAGTCGTGACGCGCGGGGCGGCCGAGTGGTCATGCGGTGACTATCCGAGCGCCGACTTGCGGGGCGGCCGAGTGGTGATGAGGTGACCAACCGAGTGGCGACGCGCGGAGAGGCCGAGTGGTGATGAGGTGACCAACCAAGTGGCGACGTGCGGAGCGGCCGGGTGGTGATGAGGTGACCAACAAAGTGGCGACGCGCGGAGCGGCCGAGTGGTGATGAGGTGACCAACCGAGTGGCGACCCACGGGGCGGCCCAGAGGTGATGAGGTGATCAATAGAGTGGCGACGCGCGGAGCTGCCGAGTGGTGATGAGGTGATCAACCAAGAGACGACGCGTGGGGCGGCCGAATGGTGATAAGGTGACCAACCAAGTGGCGACGCGCGGGAAGGCTGAGTGGTGATGAGGTAACCAACCGAGTGGCGACGTGTGGAGCCGAGTGTTGATGAGGTGACCAACCGAGTGGCGACGCGTGAAGCGGCCGACTGGTGATGAGGTGACCAACCGAGTGGCGACGCGCGGAGCGGCCGAGTGGTGATGAGGTGACCAATCAAGAGGCAACGCGCGGGGTGGCCGGGTGATTTTGAGGTGACCAACGAAGTGGGGATGCTCAGAGAGGCCGAGTGGTGATGAGGTGACCAACCAAATGCGACTCTTGGGACGGCCGAGTGGTGATGAGGTCACCAACCGCGAGACAACGCGCGGGGCGGCCGAGTGGTGATGAGGTGACCAACCGAGTGATGACGCGCGGAGCGGCCGGGTGGTGATGAGGTGACCAACCAAGTGGCGACGCGCGGAGCGGCCGAGTGGTGATGAGGTGACCAACCGAGTGGCGACCCACGGGGCGGCCCAGAGGTGATGAGGTTATCAATAGAGTGGCGACGCGCGGAACAGCCGAGTGGTGATGAGGTGACCAACCAAATGCCGAGTGGCGACGCGCGGAGCGGCCGAGTGGTGATGAGGTGACTAACCGAGTGACGAGCGTGGAGCGGCCGAGAGGTGATGAGGTCACCAACCGCGAGACAACGCGCGTGGCGGCCGAGTGGTGATGAGGTGACAAACCAAGTGTTGACACGCTGTGCGGTTGAATGGTGATGAGATGACCAACCGAGTGGCGACACGCGATGAGGCCGAGTGGTGATGAGGTGACCAACCGAATGCGACTCTTGGGGCGGCCAAGTGGTGATGAGGTTACCAATCGAGTGGTGACGCGCGGGGCGGCGAGTGGTGATGAGGTGACTATCCGAGTGCCGACTTGCGGGGCGGCCGAGTGGTGATGAGGTGACCAACCGAGTGGCGACGCGCGGAGAGGCCGAGTGGTGATGAGGTGACCAACCAAGTGGCGACGCGCGAAGCGGCCGGGTGGTGATGAGCTGACCAACAAAGTGGCGACGCGCAGAGCGGCCGAGTGGTGATGAGGTGACCAACCGAGTGGCGACGCGCGGAGCGGCCGTGTGGTGATGAGGTGATCAACCAAGAGACGACGCGTGGGGCGGCCGAATGGTGATGAGGTGACCAACCAAGTGGCGACGCGCGGAGCGGCCGAGTGGTGATGAGGTGACCAACTGAGTGGCGACGCGCGGAGCGGCCGAGTTGTGATGAGGTGACCAATCAAGAGGCAACGCGCGGGGTGGCCGGGTGATTTTGAGGTGACCAACGAAGTGGAGATGCTCAGAGAGGCCGAGTGGTGATGAGGTGACCAACCAAATGCGACTCTTGGGACGGCCGAGTGGTGATGAGGTCACCAACCGCGAGACAACACGCGGGGCGGCCGAGTGGTGATGAGGTGACCAACCGAGTGACGACGCGCAGAGCGGCCGGGTGGTGATGAGGTGACCAAGCAAGTGGCGACGCGCGGAGCGGCCGAGTGGTGATGAGGTGACCAACAGAGTGGCGACACGTGGAGCGGCCGAGTGGTGATGAGGTGACCAACCGAGTGACGACGCGTGGAGCGGCCGAGTGGTGATGAGGTCACCAACCGCGAGACAACGCACGGGGCGGCCGAGTGGTGATGAGGTGACAAACCAAGTGGTGACGCGCTGTGCGGCTGAATGGTGATGAGATAACCAACCGAGTGGCGACGCGCGATGAGGCCGAGTGGTGATGAGGTGACCAACCGAATGCGAAGCTTGGGGCGGCCAAGTGGTGATGAAGTTACCAATCGAGTGGTGACGCGCGGGGCGGCCGAGTGGTTATGAGGTGACTATCCGAGCGCCGACTTGCGGGGCGGCCGAGTGGTGATGAGGTGACCAACCGAGTGGCGACGCGCGGAGAGGCCGAGTGGTGATGAGGTGACAAACCGAGTGGCGACCCACGGGGCGGCCCAGAGGTGATGAGGTTATCAATAGAGTGGCGACGCGCGGAGCGGCCGAGTGGTGATGAGGTGACTAACCGAGTGACGAGCGTGGAGCGGCCGAGTGGTGATGAGGTCACCAACCGCGAGACAACGCGCGGGGCGGCCGAGTGGTGATGAGGTGACCAACCGAGTGACGACGCGCGGAGCGGCCGGGTGGTGATGAGGTGACCAACCTAGTGGCGACGCACGGAGCGGCCGAGTGGTGATGAGGTGACCAACCGAGTGACGACGTGTGGAGCGGCCGAGTGGTGATGAGGTGACCAACCGAGTGACGACGCGTGGAGCGGCCGAGTGGTGATGAGGTCACCAACCGCGAGACAACGCACGGGGCGGCCGAGTGGTGATGAGGTGACAAACCAAGTGGTGACGCGCTGTGCGGCTGAATGGTGATGAGATAACCAACCGAGTGGCGACGCGCGATGAGGCCGAGTGGTGATGAGGTGACCAACCGAATGCGACTCTTGGGGCGGCCAAGTGGTGATGAGGTTACCAATCGAGTCGTGACGCGCGGGGCGGCCGAGTGGTCATGCGGTGACTATCCGAGCGCCGACTTGCGGGGCGGCCGAGTGGTGATGAGGTGACCAACCGAGTGGCGACGCGCGGAGAGGCCGAGTGGTGATGAGGTGACCAACCAAGTGGCGACGTGCGGAGCGGCCGGGTGGTGATGAGGTGACCAACAAAGTGGCGACGCGCGGAGCGGCCGAGTGGTGATGAGGTGACCAACCGAGTGGCGACCCACGGGGCGGCCCAGAGGTGATGAGGTGATCAATAGAGTGGCGACGCGCGGAGCTGCCGAGTGGTGATGAGGTGATCAACCAAGAGACGACGCGTGGGGCGGCCGAATGGTGATAAGGTGACCAACCAAGTGGCGACGCGCGGGAAGGCTGAGTGGTGACGAGGTAACCAACCGAGTGGCGACGTGTGGAGCCGAGTGTTGATGAGGTGACCAACCGAGTGGCGACGCGTGAAGCGGCCGACTGGTGATGAGGTGACCAACCGAGTGGCGACGCGCGGAGCGGCCGAGTGGTGATGAGGTGACCAATCAAGAGGCAACGCGCGGGGTGGCCGGGTGATTTTGAGGTGACCAACGAAGTGGGGATGCTCAGAGAGGCCGAGTGGTGATGAGGTGACCAACCAAATGCGACTCTTGGGACGGCCGAGTGGTGATGAGGTCACCAACCGCGAGACAACGCGCGGGGCGGCCGAGTGGTGATGAGGTGACCAACCGAGTGATGACGCGCGGAGCGGCCGGGTGGTGATGAGGTGACCAACCAAGTGGCGACGCGCGGAGCGGCCGAGTGGTGATGAGGTGACCAACCGAGTGGCGACCCACGGGGCGGCCCAGAGGTGATGAGGTTATCAATAGAGTGGCGACGCGCGGAACAGCCGAGTGGTGATGAGGTGACCAACCAAATGCCGAGTGGCGACGCGCGGAGCGGCCGAGTGGTGATGAGGTGACTAACCGAGTGACGAGCGTGGAGCGGCCGAGAGGTGATGAGGTCACCAACCGCGAGACAACGCGCGTGGCGGCCGAGTGGTGATGAGGTGACAAACCAAGTGTTGACACGCTGTGCGGTTGACTGGTGATGAGATGACCAACCGAGTGGCGACACGCGATGAGGCCGAGTGGTGATGAGGTGACCAACCGAATGCGACTCTTGGGGCGGCCAAGTGGTGATGAGGTTACCAATCGAGTGGTGACGCGCGGGGCGGCGAGTGGTGATGAGGTGACTATCCGAGTGCCGACTTGCGGGGCGGCCGAGTGGTGATGAGGTGACCAACCGAGTGGCGACGCGCGGAGAGGCCGAGTGGTGATGAGGTGACCAACCAAGTGGCGACGCGCGAAGCGGCCGGGTGGTGATGAGCTGACCAACAAAGTGGCGACGCGCAGAGCGGCCGAGTGGTGATGAGGTGACCAACCGAGTGGCGACGCGCGGAGCGGCCGTGTGGTGATGAGGTGATCAACCAAGAGACGACGCGTGGGGCGGCCGAATGGTGATGAGGTGACCAACCAAGTGGCGACGCGCGGAGCGGCCGAGTGGTGATGAGGTGACCAACTGAGTGGCGACGCGCGGAGCGGCCGAGTTGTGATGAGGTGACCAATCAAGAGGCAACGCGCGGGGTGGCCGGGTGATTTTGAGGTGACCAACGAAGTGGAGATGCTCAGAGAGGCCGAGTGGTGATGAGGTGACCAACCAAATGCGACTCTTGGGACGGCCGAGTGGTGATGAGGTCACCAACCGCGAGACAACACGCGGGGCGGCCGAGTGGTGATGAGGTGACCAACCGAGTGACGACGCGCAGAGCGGCCGGGTGGTGATGAGGTGACCAACCAAGTGGCGACGCGCGGAGCGGCCGAGTGGTGATGAGGTGACCAACAGAGTGGCGACGCGTGGAGCGGCCGAGTGGTGATGAGGTGACCAACCGAGTGACGACGCGTGGAGCGGCCGAGTGGTGATGAGGTCACCAACCGCGAGACAACGCACGGGGCGGCCGAGTGGTGATGAGGTGACAAACCAAGTGGTGACGCGCTGTGCGGCTGAATGGTGATGAGATAACCAACCGAGTGGCGACGCGCGATGAGGCCGAGTGGTGATGAGGTGACCAACCGAATGCGAAGCTTGGGGCGGCCAAGTGGTGATGAAGTTACCAATCGAGTGGTGACGCGCGGGGCGGCCGAGTGGTTATGAGGTGACTATCCGAGCGCCGACTTGCGGGGCGGCCGAGTGGTGATGAGGTGACCAACCGAGTGGCGACGCGCGGAGAGGCCGAGTGGTGATGAGGTGACAAAACCGAGTGGCGACCCACGGGGCGGCCCAGAGGTGATGAGGTTATCAATAGAGTGGCGACGCGCGGAGCGGCCGAGTGGTGATGAGGTGACTAACCGAGTGACGAGCGTGGAGCGGCCGAGTGGTGATGAGGTCACCAACCGCGAGACAACGCGCGGGGCGGCCGAGTGGTGATGAGGTGACCAACCGAGTGACGACGCGCGGAGCGGCCGGGTGGTGATGAGGTGACCAACCTAGTGGCGACGCACGGAGCGGCCGAGTGGTGATGAGGTGACCAACCGAGTGACGACGTGTGGAGCGGCCGAGTGGTGATGAGGTGACCAACCGAGTGACGACGCGTGGAGCGGCCGAGTGGTGATGAGGTCACCAACCGCGAGACAACGCACGGGGCGGCCGAGTGGTGATGAGGTGATAAACCAAGTGGTGATGCGCTGTGCGGCTGAATGGTGATGAGATAACCAACCGAGTGGCGACGCGCGATGAGGCCGAGTGGTGATGAGGTGACCAACCGAATGCGACTCTTGGGGCGGCCAAGTGGTGATGAGGTTACCAATCGAGTCGTGACGCGCGGGGCGGCCGAGTGGTCATGCGGTGACTATCCGAGCGCCGACTTGCGGGGCGGCCGAGTGGTGATGAGGTGACCAACCGAGTGGCGACGCGCGGAGAGGCCGAGTGGTGATGAGGTGACCAACCAAGTGGCGACGTGCGGAGCGGCCGGGTGGTGATGAGGTGACCAACAAAGTGGCGACGCGCGGAGCGGCCGAGTGGTGATGAGGTGACCAACCGAGTGGCGACCCACGGGGCGGCCCAGAGGTGATGAGGTGATCAATAGAGTGGCGACGCGCGGAGCTGCCGAGTGGTGATGAGGTGATCAACCAAGAGACGACGCGTGGGGCGGCCGAATGGTGATAAGGTGACCAACCAAGTGGCGACGCGCGGGAAGGCTGAGTGGTGACGAGGTAACCAACCGAGTGGCGACGTGTGGAGCCGAGTGTTGATGAGGTGACCAACCGAGTGGCGACGCGTGAAGCGGCCGACTGGTGATGAGGTGACCAACCGAGTGGCGACGCGCGGAGCGGCCGAGTGGTGATGAGGTGACCAATCAAGAGGCAACGCGCGGGGTGGCCGGGTGATTTTGAGGTGACCAACGAAGTGGGGATGCTCAGAGAGGCCGAGTGGTGATGAGGTGACCAACCAAATGCGACTCTTGGGACGGCCGAGTGGTGATGAGGTCACCAACCGCGAGACAACGCGCGGGGCGGCCGAGTGGTGATGAGGTGACCAACCGAGTGATGACGCGCGGAGCGGCCGGGTGGTGATGAGGTGACCAACCAAGTGGCGACGCGCGGAGCGGCCGAGTGGTGATGAGGTGACCAACCGAGTGGCGACCCACGGGGCGGCCCAGAGGTGATGAGGTTATCAATAGAGTGGTGACGCACGGAACAGCCGAGTGGTGATGAGGTGACCAACCAAATGCCGAGTGGCGACGCGCGGAGCGGCCGAGTGGTGATGAGGTGACTAACCGAGTGACGAGCGTGGAGCGGCCGAGTGGTGATGAGGTCACCAACCGCGAGACAACGCGCGTGGCGGCCGAGTGGTGATGAGGTGACAAACCAAGTGTTGACACGCTGTGCGGTTGAATGGTGATGAGATGACCAATCGAGTGGCGACACGCGATGAGGCCGAGTGGTGATGAGGTGACCAACCGAATGCGACTCTTGGGGCGGCCAAGTGGTGATGAGGTTACCAATCGAGTGGTGACGCGCGGGGCGGCGAGTGGTGATGAGGTGACTATCCGAGTGCCGACTTGCGGGGCGGCCGAGTGGTGATGAGGTGACCAACCGAGTGGCGACGCGCGGAGAGGCCGAGTGGTGATGAGGTGACCAACCAAGTGGCGACGCGCGAAGCGGCCGGGTGGTGATGAGCTGACCAACAAAGTGGCGACGCGCAGAGCGGCCGAGTGGTGATGAGGTGACCAACCGAGTGGCGACGCGCGGAGCGGCCGTGTGGTGATGAGGTGATCAACCAAGAGACGACGCGTGGGGCGGCTGAATGGTGATGAGGTGACCAACCAAGTGGCGACGCGCGGAGCGGCCGAGTGGTGATGAGGTGACCAACCGAGTGGCGATGCGCGGAGCGGCCGAGTTGTGATGAGGTGACCAATCAAGAGGCAACGCGCGGGGTGGCCGGGTGATTTTGAGGTGACCAACGAAGTGGAGATGCTCAGAGAGGCCGAGTGGTGATGAGGTGACCAACCAAATGCGACTCTTGGGATGGCCGAGTGGTGATGAGGTCACCAACCGCGAGACAACACGCGGGGCGGCCGAGTGGTGATGAGGTGACCAACCGAGTGACGACGCGCAGAGCGGCCGGGTGGTGATGAGGTGACCAACCAAGTGGCGACGCGCGGAGCGGCCGAGTGGTGATGAGGTGACCAACAGAGTGGCGACGCGTGGAGCGGCCGAGTGGTGATGAGGTGACCAACCGAGTGACGACGCGTGGAGCGGCCGAGTGGTGATGAGGTCACCAACCGCGAGACAACGCACGGGGCGGCCGAGTGGTGATGAGGTGACAAACCAAGTGGTGACGCGCTGTGCGGCTGAATGGTGATGAGATAACCAACCGAGTGGCGACGCGCGATGAGGCCGAGTGGTGATGAGGTGACCAACCGAATGCGAAGCTTGGGGCGGCCAAGTGGTGATGAAGTTACCAATCGAGTGGTGACGCGCGGGGCGGCCGAGTGGTTATGAGGTGACTATCCGAGCGCCGACTTGCGGGGCGGCCGAGTGGTGATGAGGTGACCAACCGAGTGGCGACGCGCGGAGAGGCCGAGTGGTGATGAGGTGACAAACCGAGTGGCGACCCACGGGGCGGCCCAGAGGTGATGAGGTTATCAATAGAGTGGCGACGCGCGGAACAGCCGAGTGGTGATGAGGTGACCAACCAAATGCCGAGTGGCGACGCGCGGAGCGGCCGAGTGGTGATGAGGTGACTAACCGAGTGACGAGCGTGGAGCGGTCGTGTGGTGATGAGGTCACCAACCGCGAGACAACGCGCGGGGCGGCCGAGTGGTGATGAGGTGACAAACCAAGTGTTGACACGCTGTGCGGTTGAATGGTGATGAGATGACCAACCGAGTGGCGACACGCGATGAGGCCGAGTGGTGATGAGGTGACCAACCGAATGCGACTCTTGGGGCGGCCAAGTGGTGATGAGGTTACCAATTGAGTGGTGACGCGCGGGGCGGCGAGTGGTGATGAGGTGACTATCCGAGTGCCGACTTGCGGGGCGGCCGAGTGGTGATGAGGTGACCAACCGAGTGGCGACGCGCGGAGAGGCCGAGTGGTGATGAGGTGACCAACCAAGTGGCGACGCGCGAAGCGGCCGGGTGGTGATGAGCTGACCAACAAAGTGGCGACGCGCAGAGCGGCCGAGTGGTGATGAGGTGACCAACCGAGTGGCGACGCGCGGAGCGGCCGTGTGGTGATGAGGTGATCAACCAAGAGACGACGCGTGGGGCGGCCGAATGGTGATGAGGTGACCAACCAAGTGGCGACGCGCGGAGCGGCCGAGTGGTGATGAGGTGACCAACCGAGTGGCGACGCGCGGAGCGGCCGAGTTGTGATGAGGTGACCAATCAAGAGGCAACGCGCGGGGTGGCCGGGTGATTTTGAGGTGACCAACGAAGTGGAGATGCTCAGAGAGGCCGAGTGGTGATGAGGTGACCAACCAAATGCGACTCTTGGGACGGCCGAGTGGTGATGAGGTCACCAACCGCGAGACAACGCGCGGGGCGGCCGAGTGGTGATGAGGTGACCAACCGAGTGACGACGCGCAGAGCGGCCGGGTGGTGATGAGGTGACCAACCAAGTGGCGACGCGCGGAGCGGCCGAGTGGTGATGAGGTGACCAACAGAGTGGCGACGCGTGGAGCGGCCGAGTGGTGATGAGGTGACCAACCGAGTGACGACGCGTGGAGCGGCCGAGTGGTGATGAGGTCACCAACCGCGAGACAACGCACGGGGCGGCCGAGTGGTGATGAGGTGACAAACCAAGTGGTGACGCGCTGTGCGGCTGAATGGTGATGAGATAACCAACCGAGTGGCGACGCGCGATGAGGCCGAGTGGTGATGAGGTGACCAACCGAATGCGAAGCTTGGGGCGGCCAAGTGGTGATGAAGTTACCAATCGAGTGGTGACGCGCGGGGCGGCCGAGTGGTTATGAGGTGACTATCCGAGCGCCGACTTGCGGGGCGGCCGAGTGGTGATGAGGTGACCAACCGAGTGGCGACGCGCGGAGAGGCCGAGTGGTGATGAGGTGACCAACCAAGTGGCGACCCGCGGAGCGGCCGGGTGGTGATGAGGTGACCAACAATGTGGCGACGCGCGGAGCGGCCGAT
Source organism: Triticum monococcum (assembly GCA_034509565.1). Taxonomy (NCBI): domain Eukaryota; kingdom Viridiplantae; phylum Streptophyta; class Magnoliopsida; order Poales; family Poaceae; genus Triticum; species Triticum monococcum. The sequence goes on from CM067843.1 coordinate 249,405,108, forward strand.
TGGTGATGAGGTAACCAACCGAGTGGCGACGTGTGGAGCCGAGTGTTGATGAGGTGACCAACCGAGTGGCGACGCGTGAAGCGGCCGACTGGTGATGAGGTGACCAACCGAGTGGCGACGCGCGGAGCGGCCGAGTGGTGATGAGGTGACCAATCAAGAGGCAACGCGCGGGGTGGCCGGGTGATTTTGAGGTGACCAACGAAGTGGAGATGCTCAGAGAGGCCGAGTGGTGATGAGGTGACCAACCAAATGCGACTCTTGGGACGGCCGAGTGGTGATGAGGTGACCAACCTAGTGGTGACGCGTGGGGTGGCCGAGTGGTGATGAGGTGACCAACCAAATGCGACTCTTGGGACGGCCGAGTGGTGATGAGGTGACCAACCTAGTGGTGACGCGTGGGGCGGCCGAGTGGTGATGAGGTGACGATCCAAGTGCCGACGCGCGGGGCGGCCGAGTGGTGATGAGGTGAGCAACCGAGTGGCGACGCGCAGAGCTGCCGAGTGGTGATGAGGTGACCAACCAAGAGGCGACGCGCGGGACGGCTGAGTGGTGATGAGGTGACCTACCAAGTGAAGACGCGCAGTGCTGCAGAATCGTTATGAGGTGACCAACAGAGTGGCGACGTGCGGTGCGGTCGAGTGGTGATGAGGTGATCAACCGAGTGGCGACGCGCGGAGCGGCCGAGTTGTGATGAGGTGATCAACCGAGAGACGACGCGTGGAGCGGCCGAGTGGTGATGAGGTGACCAACCGAATGCGACTCTTGGGGCGGCCGAGTGGTGATGAGGTCACCAACTGCGAGACAACGCGCAGGTCGGCCGAGTGGTGATGAGGTGACCAACCGAGTGACGACGCGCGGAGCGGCCGGGTGGTGATGAGGTGACCAACCAAGTGGCGACGCCCGGAGCGGCCGAGGGGTGATGAGGTCACCAACCGAGTGACGACGCGTGGAGCGGGCGAGTGGTGATGAGGTGACCAACCGAGTGACGACTCGTGGAGCGGCCGAGTGGTGATGAGGTCACCAACCGCGAGACAACGCGCGGGGCGGCCGAGTGGTGATGAGGTGACAAACCAAGTGGTGACGCGCCATGCGGCTGAATGGTGATGAGATGACCAACCGAGTGGCGACGCGCGATGAGGCTGAGTGGTGATGAGGTGACCAACCGAATGCGACTCTTGGGGCAGCCAAGTGGTGATGAGGTTACCAATCGAGTGGTGACGCGCGGGGCGGTCGAGTGGTGATGAGGTGACTATCCGAGTGCCGACTTGCGGGGCGGTCGAGTGGTGATGAGGTGACCAACCGAGTGGCGACGCGCGGAGAGGCCGAGTGGTGATGAGGTGACCAACCAAGTGGCGACGCGCGGAGCGGCCAGGTGGCGATGAGGTGACCAACAAAGTGGCGACGCGCGGAGCGGCCGAGTGGTGATGAGGTGACCAACCAAGTGGCGACCCACGGGGCGGCCCAGAGGTGATGAGGTGATCAATAGAGTGGCCACGCGCGGAGCGGCCGAGTGGTGATGAGGTGATCAACCAAGAGACGACGCGTGGGGCGGCCGAATGGTGATGAGGTGACAAACCAAGTGGCGACGCGCGGAGCGGCTGAGTGGTGATGAGGTGACCAACCGAGTGGCGACGTGTGGAACCGAGTGGTGATGAGGTGACCAACCGAGTGGCGACGCGTGAAGCGGCCAACTGGTGATGAGGTGACCAACCGAGTGGCGATGTGCGGAGCGGCCGAGTGGTGATGAGGTGACCAATCAAGAGGCAACGCGCGGGGTGGCCGGGTGATGATGAGGTGACCAACGAAGTGGAGATGCGCAGAGAGGCCGGGTGGTGATGAGGTGACCAACCAAATGCGACTCTTGAGACGGACGAGGGGCCAACCGAGTGGCGACGCGCGGAGAGGCCGAGTGGTGATGAGGTGACCAACCAAATGCGATTCTTGGGACGGCCGAGTGGTGATGAGGTGACCAACCTAGTGGTGACGCGTGGGGCGGCCGAGTGGTGATGAGGTGACGATCCAAGTGCCGACGCGTGGGGCGGCCGAGTGGCGATGAGGTGAGCAACCGAGTGGCGACGCGCGGAGCTGCCGAGTGGTGATGAGGTGACCACCCAAGAGGCGACGCGCGGGACGGCCGAGTGGTGATGAGGTGACCTACCAAGTGAAGACGCGCAGTGCTGCCGAATGGTTAGGAGGTGACCAACAGAGTGGCGACGTGTGGTCCGGTCGAGTGGTGATGAGGTGATCAACCGAGTGGCGACGCGCGGAGCGGCCGAGTGGTGATGAGGTGATCAACGAAGAGACGACGCGTGCAGCGGCCGAGTGGTGATGAGGTGACCAACCGAATGCGACTCTTGGGGCGGCCGAGTGGTGATGAGGTCACCAACCGCGAGACAACGCGCGGGGCGGCCGAGTGGTGATGAGGTGACCAATCGAGTGACGACGCGCGGAGCGGCCGGGTGGTGAAGAGGTGACCAACCAAGTGGCGACGCGCGGAGCGGCGGAGTGGTGATGAGGTGACCAACCGAGTGACGACGCGTGGAGCGGCCGAGTGGTGATGAGGTGACCAACCGAGTGACGACGCGTGGAGCGGCCGAGTGGTGATGAGGTCACCAACCGCGAGACAACGCACGGGGCGGCCGAGTGGTGATGAGGTGACAAACCAAGTGGTGACGCGCCGTGCGGCTGAATGGTGATGAGATGACCAACCGAGTGGTGACGCGCGATGAGGCCGAGTGGTGATGAGGTGACCAACCGAATGCGACTCTTGGGGCGGCCAAGTGGTGATGAGGTTACCAATCGAGTGGTGACGCGCGGGGCGGCCGAGTGGTGATGAGGTGACTATCCGAGTGCCGACTTGCGGGGCGGCCGAGTGGTTATGAGGTGACCAACCGAGTGGCGACGCACGGAGAGGCCGAGTGGTGATGAGGTGACCAACCAAGTGGCGACGCGCGGAGCGGCCGGGTGGTGATGAGGTGACCAACAAAGTGGCGACGCGCGGAGCGGCCGAGTGGTGATGAGGTGACCAACCGAGTGGCGACCCACGGGGCGGCCCAGAGGTGATGAGGTTATCAATAGAGTGGCGACGCGCGGAGCAGCCGAGTGGTGATGAGGTGACCAACCAAATGCCGAGTGGCGACGCGCGGAGCGGCCGAGTGGTGATGAGGTGACCAACAAAGTGGCGACGTGCGGAGCGGCCGAGTGGTGATGAGGTGACCAACCGAGTGGCGACCCACGGGGCGGCCCAGACGTGATGAGGTTATCAATAGAGTGGCGACGCGCGGAGCAGCCGAGTGGTGATGAGGTGACCAACCAAATGCCGAGTGGCGACGCGCGGAGCGGCCGAGTGGTGATGAGGTGACCAACAAAGTGGCGACGCGCGGAGCGGCCGAGTGGTGATGAGGTGACCAACCGAGTGACGACGCGTGGAGCGGCCGAGTGGTGATGAGGTCACCAACCGCGAGACAACGCACAGGGCGGCCGAGTGGTGATGAGGTGACAAACCAAGTGGTGACGCGCTGTGCGGCTGAATGGTGATGAGATAACCAACCGAGTGGCGACGCGCGATGAGGCCGAGTGGTGATGAGGTGACCAACCGAATGCGACTCTTGGGGCGGCCAAGTTGTGATGACGTTACCAATCGAGTGGTGACGCGCGGGGCGGCCGAGTGGTTATGAGGTGACTATCCGAGCGCCGACTTGCGGGGCGGCCGAGTGGTGATGAGGTGACCAACCGAGTGGCGACGCGCGGAGAGGCCGAGTGGTGATGAGGTGACCAACCAAGTGGCGACCCGCGGAGCGGCCGGGTGGTGATGAGGTGACCAACAAAGTGGCGACGCGCGGAGCGGCCGAGTGGTGATGAGGTAACCAACCGAGTGGCGACGTGTGGAGCCGAGTGTTGATGAGGTGACCAACCGAGTGGCGACGCGTGAAGCGGCCGACTGGTGATGAGGTGACCAACCGAGTGGCGACGCGTGGAGCGGCCGATGGTGATGAGGTGACCAATCAAGAGGCAACGCGCGGGGTGGCCGGGTGATTTTGAGGTGACCAACGAAGTGGAGATGCTCAGAGAGGCCGAGTGGTGATGAGGTGACCAACCAAATGCGACTCTTGGGACGGCCGAGTGGTGATGAGGTGACCAACCTAGTGGTGACGCGTGGGGTGGCCGAGTGGTGATGAGGTGACCAACCAAATGCGACTCTTGGGACGGCCGAGTGGTGATGAGGTGACCAACCTAGTGGTGACGCGTGGGGCGGCCGAGTGGTGATGAGGTGACGATCCAAGTGCCGAAGCGCGGGGCGGCCGAGTGGTGATGAGGTGAGCAACCGAGTGGCGACGCGCAGAGCTGCCGAGTGGTGATGAGGTGACCAACCAAGAGGCGACGCGCGGGACGGCTGAGTGGTGATGAGGTGACCTACCAAGTGAAGACGCGCAGTGCTGCAGAATCGTTATGAGGTGACCAACAGAGTGGCGACGTGCGGTGCGGTCGAGTGGTGATGAGGTGATCAACCGAGTGGCGACGCGCGGAGCGGCCGAGTTGTGATGAGGTGATCAACCGAGAGACGACGCGTGGAGCGGCCGAGTGGTGATGAGGTGACCAACCGAATGCGACTCTTGGGGCGGCCGAGTGGTGATGAGGTCACCAACTGCGAGACAACGCTCGGGGCGGCCGAGTGGTGATGAGGTGACCAACCGAGTGACGACGCGCGGAGCGGCCGGGTGGTGATGAGGTGACCAACCAAGTGGCGACGCGCGGAGCGGCCGAGAGGTGATGAGGTCACCAACCGAGTGACGACGCGTGGAGCGGGCGAGTGGTGATGAGGTGGCCAACCGAGTGACGACTCGTGGAGCGGCCGAGTGGTGATGAGGTCACCAACCGCGAGACAACGCGCGGGGCGGCCGAGTGGTGATGAGGTGACAAACCAAGTGGTGACGCGCCATGCGGCTGAATGGTGATGAGATGACCAACCGAGTGGCGACGCGCGATGAGGCTGAGTGGTGATGAGGTGACCAACCGAATGCGACTCTTGGGGCAGCCAAGTGGTGATGAGGTTACCAATCGAGTGGTGACGCGCGGGGCGGTCGAGTGGTGATGAGGTGACTATCCGAGTGCCGACTTGCGGGGCGGTCGAGTGGTGATGAGGTGACCAACCGAGTGGCGACGCGCGGAGAGGCCGAGTGGTGATGAGGTGACCAACCAAGTGGCGACGCGCGGAGCGGCCAGGTGGCGATGAGGTGACCAACAAAGTGGCGACGCGCGGAGCGGCCGAGTGGTGATGAGGTGACCAACCAAGTGGCGACCCACGGGGCGGCCCAGAGGTGATGAGGTGATCAATAGAGTGGCCACGCGCGGAGCGGCCGAGTGGTGATGAGGTGATCAACCAAGAGACGACGCGTGGGGCGGCCGAATGGTGATGAGGTGACAAACCAAGTGGCGACGCGCGGAGCGGCTGAGTGGTGATGAGGTGACCAACCGAGTGGCGACGTGTGGAGCCGAGTGGTGATGAGGTGACCAACCGAGTGGCGACGGGTGAAGCGGCCAACTGGTGATGAGGTGACCAACTGAGTGGCGATGCGCGGAGCGGCCGAGTGGTGATGAGGTGACCAATCAAGAGGCAACGCGCGGGGTGGCCGGGTGATGATGAGGTGACCAACGAAGTGGAGATGAGCAGAGAGGCCGAGTGGTGATGAGGTGACCAACCAAATGCGACTCTTGAGACGGACGAGGGGCCAACCGAGTGGCGACGCGCGGAGAGGCCGAGTGGTGATGAGGTGACCAACCAAATGCGACTCTTGGGACGACCGAGTGGTGATGAGGTGACCAACCTAGTGGTGACGCGTGGGGCGGCCGAGTGGTGATGAGGTGACGATCCAAGTGCCGACGCGTGGGGCGGCCGAGTGGCGATGAGGTGAGCAACCGAGTGGCGACGCGCGGAGCTGCCGAATGGTGATGAGGTGACCACCCAAGAGGCGACGCGCGGGACGGCCGAGTGGTGATGAGGTGACCTACCAAGTGAAGACGCGCAGTGCTGCCGAATGGTTAGGAGGTGACCAACAGAGTGGCGACGTGCGGTCCGGTCGAGTGGTGATGAGGTGATCACCCGAGTGGCGACGCGCGGAGCGGCGGAGTGGTGATGAGGTGATCAACGAAGAGACGACGCGTGCAGCGGCCGAGTGGTGATGAGGTGACCAACCGAATGCGACTCTTGGGGCGGCCGAGTGGTGATGAGGTCACCAATCGCGAGACAACGCGCGGGGCGGCCGAGTGGTGATGAGGTGACCAATCGAGTGACGACGCGCGGAGCGGCCGGGTGGTGAAGAGGTGACCAACCAAGTGGCGACGCGCGGAGCGGCGGAGTGGTGATGAGGTGACCAACCGAGTGACGACGCGTGGAGCGGCCGAGTGGTGATGAGGTAACCAACCGAGTGGCGACGTGTGGAGCCGAGTGTTGATGAGGTGACCAACCGAGTGGCGACGCGTGAAGCGGCCGACTGGTGATGAGGTGACCAACCGAGTGGCGACGCGCGGAGCGGCCGATGGTGATGAGGTGACCAATCAAGAGGCAACGCGCGGGGTGGCCGGGTGATTTTGAGGTGACCAACGAAGTGGAGATGCTCAGAGAGGCCGAGTGGTGATGAGGTGACCAACCAAATGCGACTCTTGGGACGGCCGAGTGGTGATGAGGTGACCAACCTAGTGGTGACGCGTGGGGTGGCCGAGTGGTGATGAGGTGACCAACCAAATGCGACTCTTGGGACGGCCGAGTGGTGATGAGGTGACCAACCTAGTGGTGACGCGTGGGGCGGCCGAGTGGTGATGAGGTGACGATCCAAGTGCCGACGCGCGGGGCGGCCGAGTGGTGATGAGGTGAGCAACCGAGTGGCGACGCGCAGAGCTGCCGAGTGGTGATGAGGTGACCAACCAAGAGGCGACGCGCGGGACGGCTGAGTGGTGATGAGGTGACCTACCAAGTGAAGACGCGCAGTGCTGCAGAATCGTTATGAGGTGACCAACAGAGTGGCGACGTGCGGTGCGGTCGAGTGGTGATGAGGTGATCAACCGAGTGGCGACGCGCGGAGCGGCCGAGTTGTGATGAGGTGATCAACCGAGAGACGACGCGTGGAGCGGCCGAGTGGTGATGAGGTGACCAACCGAATGCGACTCTTGGGGCGGCCGAGTGGTGATGAGGTCACCAACTGCGAGACAACGCGCGGGGCGGCCGAGTGGTGATGAGGTGACCAACCGAGTGACGACGCGCGGAGCGGCCGGGTGGTGATGAGGTGACCAACCAAGTGGCGACGCGCGGAGCGGCCGAGGGGTGATGAGGTCACCAACCGAGTGACGACGCGTGGAGCGGGCGAGTGGTGATGAGGTGACCAACCGAGTGACGACTCATGGAGCGGCCGAGTGGTGATGAGGTCACCAACCGCGAGACAACGCGCGGGGCGGCCGAGTGGTGATGAGGTGACAAACCAAGTGGTGACGCGCCATGCGGCTGAATGGTGATGAGATGACCAACCGAGTGGCGACGCGCGATGAGGCTGAGTGGTGATGAGGTGACCAACCGAATGCGACTCTTGGGGCAGCCAAGTGGTGATGAGGTTACCAATCGAGTGGTGACGCGCGGGGCGGTCGAGTGGTGATGAGGTGACTATCCGAGTGCCGACTTGCGGGGCGGTCGAGTGGTGATGAGGTGACCAACCGAGTGGCGACGCGCGGAGAGGCCGAGTGGTGATGAGGTGACCAACCAAGTGGCGACACGCGGAGCGGCCAGGTGGCGATGAGGTGACCAACAAAGTGGCGACGCGCGGAGCGGCCGAGTGGTGATGAGGTGACCAACCAAGTGGCGACCCACGGGGCGGCCCAGAGGTGATGAGGTGATCAATAGAGTGGCCACGCGCGGAGCGGCCGAGTGGTGATGAGGTGATCAACCAAGAGACGACGCGTGGGGCGGCCGAATGGTGATGAGGTGACAAACCAAGTGGCGACGCGCGGAGCGGCTGAGTGGTGATGAGGTGACCAACCGAGTGGCGACGTGTGGAGCCGAGTGGTGATGAGGTGACCAACCGAGTGGCGACGCGTGAAGCGGCCAACTGGTGATGAGGTGACCAACCGAGTGGCGATGCGCGGAGCGGCCGAGTGGTGATGAGGTGACCAATCAACAGGCAACGCGCGGGGTGGCCGGGTGATGATGAGGTGACCAACGAAGTGGAGATGAGCAGAGAGGCCGAGTGGTGATGAGGTGACCAACCAAATGCGACTCTTGAGACGGACGAGGGGCCAACCGAGTGGCGACGCGCGGAGAGGCCGAGTGGTGATGAGGTGACCAACCAAATGCGACTCTTGGGACGGCCGAGTGGTGATGAGGTGACCAACCTAGTGGTGACGCGTGGGGCGGCCGAGTGGTGATGAGGTGACGATCCAAGTGCCGACGCGTGGGGCGGCCGAGTGGCGATGAGGTGAGCAACCGAGTGGCGACGCGCGGAGCTGCCGAATGGTGATGAGGTGACCACCCAAGAGGCGACGCGCGGGACGGCCGAGTGGTGATGAGGTGACCTACCAAGTGAAGACGCGCAGTGCTGCCGAATGGTTAGGAGGTGACCAACAGAGTGGCGACGTGCGGTCCGGTCGAGTGGTGATGAGGTGATCAACCGAGTGGCGACGCGCGGAGCGGCCGAGTGGTGATGAGGTGATCAACGAAGAGACGACGCGTGCAGCGGCCGAGTGGTGATGAGGTGACCAACCGAATGCGACTCTTGGGGCGGCCGAGTGGTGATGAGGTCACCAACCGCGAGACAACGCGCGGGGCGGCCGAGTGGTGATGAGGTGACCAATCGAGTGACGACGCGCGGAGCGGCCGGGTGGTGAAGAGGTGCCAACCAAGTGGCGATGCGCGGAGCGACGGAGTGGTGATGAGGTGACCAACCGAGTGACGACGCGTGGAGCGGCCGAGTGGTGATGAGGTGACCAACCGAGTGACGACGCGTGGAGCGGCCGAGTGGTGATGAGGTCACCAACCGCGAGACAACGCGCGGGGCGGCCGAGTGGTGATGAGGTGACAAACCAGTTGGTGACGCGCCGTGCGGCTGAATGGTGATGAGATGACCAACCGAGTGGCGACGCGCGATGAGGCCGAGTGGTGATGAGGTGACCAACCGAATGCGACTCTTGGGGCGGCCAAGTGGTGATGAGGTTACCAATCGAGTGGTGACGCGCGGGGCGGCCGAGTGGTGATGAGGTGACTATCCGAGTGCCGACTTGCGGGGCGGCCGAGTGGTTATGAGGTGACCAACCGAGTGGCGACGCACGGAGAGGCCGAGTGGTGATGAGGTGACCAACCAAGTGGCGACGCGCGGAGCGGCCGGGTGGTGATGAGGTGACCAACAAAGTGGCGACGCGCGGAGCGGCCGAGTGGTGATGAGGTGACCAACCGAGTGGCGACCCACGGGGCGGCCCAGAGGTGATGAGGTTATCAATAGAGTGGCGACGCGCGGAGCAGCCGAGTGGTGATGAGGTGACCAACCAAATGCCGACTGGCGACGCGCGGAGCGGCCGAGTGGTGATGAGGTGACCAACAAAGTGGCGACGTGCGGAGCGGCCGAGTGGTGATGAGGTGACCAACCGAGTGGCGACCCACGGGGCGGCCCAGACGTGATGAGGTTATCAATAGAGTGGCGACGCGCGGATCAGCCGAGTGGTGATGAGGTGACCAACCAAATGCCGAGTGGCGACGCGCGGAGCGGCCGAGTGGTGATGAGGTGACCAACAAAGTGGCGACGCGCGGAGCGGCCGAGTGGTGATGAGGTGACCAACCGAGTGACGACGCGTGGAGCGGCCGAGTGGTGATGAGGTCACCAACCGCGAGAGAACGCACGGGGCGGCCGAGTGGTGATGAGGTGACAAACCAAGTGGTGACGCATTGTGCGGCTGAATGGTGATGAGATAACCAACCGAGTGGCGACGCGCGATGAGGCCGAGTGGTGATGAGGTGACCAACCGAATGCGACTCTTGGGGCGGCCAAGTGGTGATGAGGTTACCAATCGAGTCGTGACGCGCGGGGCGGCCGAGTGGTTATGCGGTGACTATCCGAGCGCCGACTTGCGGGGCGGCCGAGTGGTCATGAGGTGACCAACCGAGTGGCGACGCACGGAGAGGCCGAGTGGTGATGAGGTGACCAACCAAGTGGCGACGCGCGGAGCGGCCGGGTGGTGATGAGGTGACCAACAAAGTGGCGACGCGCGGAGCGGCCGAGTGGTGATGAGGTGACCAACCGAGTGGCGACCCACGGGGCGGCCCAGAGGTGATGAGGTGATCAATAGAGTGGCGACGCGCGGAGCTGCCGAGTGGTGATGAGGTGATCAACCAAGAGACGACGCGTGGGGCGGCTGAATGGTGATGAGGTGACCAACCAAGTGGCGACGCGCAGAGCGGCTGAGTGGTGATGAGGTAACCAACCGAGTGGCGACGTGTGGAGCCGAGTGTTGATGAGGTGACCAACCGAGTGGCGACGCGTGAAGCGGCCGACTGGTGATGAGGTGACCAACCGAGTGGCGACGCGCGGAGCGGCCGAGTGGTGATGAGGTGACCAATCAAGAGGCAACGCGCGGGGTGGCCGGGTGATTTTGAGGTGACCAACGAAGTGGGGATGCTCAGAGCGGCGACGCGCAGAGCGGCCGAGTGGTGATGAGGTGACCAACCGAGTGGCGACGCGCGGAGCGGCCGAGTGGTGATGAGGTGACCAATCAAGAGGCAACGCGTGGGGTGGCCGGGTGATTTTGAGGTGACCAACGAAGTGGAGATGCTCAGAGAGGCCGAGTGGTGATGAGGTGACCAACCAAATGCGACTCTTGGGACGGCCGAGTGGTGATGAGGTCACCAACCGCGAGACAACGCGCGGGGCGGCCGAGTGGTGATGAGGTGACCAACCGAGTGATGATGCGCGGAGCGGCCGGGTGGTGATGAGGTGACCAACCAAGTGGCGACGCGTGGAGCGGCCGAGTGGTGATGAGGTGACCAACCGAGTGGCGACCCACGGGGCGGCCCAGAGGTGATGAGGTTATCAATAGAGTGGCGACGCGCGGAGCAGCCGAGTGGTGATGAGGTGACCAACCAAATGCCGAGTGGCGACGCGCGGAGCGGCCGAGTGGTGATGAGGTGACTAACCGAGTGACGAGCATGGAGCGGCCGAGTGGTGATGAGGTCACCAACCGCGAGACAACGCGCGGGGCGGCCGAGTGGTGATGAGGTGACAAACCAAGTGTTGACACGCTGTGCGGCTGAATGGTGATGAGATGACCAACCGAGTGGCGACACGCGATGAGGCCGAGTGGTGATGAGGTGACCAACCGAATGCGACTCTTGGGGCGGCCAAGTGGTGATGAGGTTACCAATCGAGTGGTGACGCGCGGGGCGGCGAGTGGTGATGAGGTGACTATCCGAGTGCCGACTTGCGGGGCGGCCGAGTGGTGATGAGGTGACCAACCGAGTGGCGACGCGCGGAGAGGCCGAGTGGTGATGAGGTGACCAACCAAGTGGCGACGCGCGAAGCGGCCGGGTGGTGATGAGCTGACCAACAAAGTGGCGACGCGCAGAGCGGCCGAGTGGTGATGAGGTGACCAACCGAGTGGCGACGCGCGGAGCGGCCGTGTGGTGATGAGGTGATCAACCAAGAGACGACGTGTGGGGCGGCCGAATGGTGATGAGGTGACCAACCAAGTGGCGACGCGCGGAGCGGCCGAGTGGTGATGAGGTGACCAACCGAGTGGCGACGCACGGAGCGGCCGAGTTGTGATGAGGTGACCAATCAAGAGGCAACGCGCGGGGTGGCCGGGTGATTTTGAGGTGACCAACGAAGTGGAGATGCTCAGAGAGGCCGAGTGGTGATGAGGTGACCAACCAAATGCGACTCTTGGGACGGCCGAGTGGTGATGAGGTCACCAACCGCGAGACAACGCGTGGGGCGGCCGAGTGGTGATGAGGTGACCAACCGAGTGACGACGCGCAGAGCGGCCGGGTGGTGATGAGGTGACCAACCAAGTGGCGACGCGCGGAGCGGCCGAGTGGTGATGAGGTGACCAACAGAGTGGCGACGCGTGGAGCGGCCGAGTGGTGATGAGGTGACCAACCGAGTGACGACGCGTGGAGCGGCCGAGTGGTGATGAGGTCACCAACCGCGAGACAACGCACGGGGCGGCCGAGTGGTGATGAGGTGACAAACCAAGTGGTGACGCGCTGTGCGGCTGAATGGTGATGAGATAACCAACCGAGTTGCGACGCGCGATGAGGCCGAGTGGTGATGAGGTGACCAACCGAATGCGAAGCTTGGGGCGGCCAAGTGGTGATGAAGTTACCAATCGAGTGGTGACGCGCGGGGCGGCCGAGTGGTTATGAGGTGACTATCCGAGCGCCGAGTTGCGGGGCGGCCGAGTGGTGATGAGGTGACCAACCGAGTGGCGACGCGCGGAGAGGCCGAGTGGTGATGAGGTGACCAACCAAGTGGCGACCCGCGGAGCGGCCGGGTGGTGATGAGGTGACCAACAATGTGGCGACGCGCGGAGCGGCCGATTGGTGATGAGGTAACCAACCGAGTGGCGACGTGTGGAGCCAAGTGTTGATGAGGTGACCAACCGAGTGGCGACGCGTGAAGCGGCCGAGTGGTGATGAGGTGACCAACCGAGTGGCGACGCGCGGAGCGGCCGAGTGGTGATGAGGTCACCAATCAAGAGGCAACGCGCGGGGTGGCCGGGTGATTTTGAGGTGACCAACGAAGTGGAGATGCTCAGAGAGGCCGAGTGGTGATGAGGTGACCAACCAAATGCGACTCTTGGGACGGCCGAGTGGTGATGAGGTGACCAACCTAGTGGTGACGCGTGGGGTGGCCAAGTGGTGATGAGGTGACCAACCAAATGCGACTCTTGGGACGGCCGAGTGGTGATGAGGTGACCAACCTAGTGGTGACGCGTGGGGCGGCCGAGTGGTGATGAGGTGACGATCCAAGTGCCGACGCGCGGGGCGGCCGAGTGGTGATGAGGTGAGCAACCGAGTGGCGACGCGCGGAGCTGCCGAGCGGTGATGAGGTGACCAACCATGAGGCGACGCGCGGGACGGCTGAGTGGTGATGAGGTGACCTACCAAGTGAAGACGCGCAGTGCTGCAGAATGGTTATGAGGTGACCAACAGAGTGGCGACGTGCGGTGCGGTCGAGTGGTGATGAGGTGATCAACCGAGTGGCGACGCGCGGAGCGGCCGAGTTGTGATGAGGTGATCAACCGCGAGACGACGCGTGGAGCGGCCGAGTGGTGATGAGGTGACCAACCGAATGCGACTCTTGGGGCGGCCGAGTGGTGATGAGGTCACCAACTGCGAGACAACGCGCGGGGCGGCCGAGTGGTGATGAGGTGACCAACCGAGTGACGACGCGCGGAGCGGCCGGGTGGTGATGAGGTGACCAACCAAGTGGCGACGCGCGGAGCGGCCGAGGGGTGATGAGGTCACCAACCGAGTGACGACGCGTGGAGCGGGCGAGTGGTGATGAGGTGACCAACCGAGTGACGACTCGTGGAGCGGCCGAGTGGTGATGAGGTCACCAACCGCGAGACAACGCGCGGGGCGGCCGAGTGGTGATGAGGTGACAAACCAAGTGGTGACGCGCCATGCGGCTGAATGGTGATGAGATGACCAACCGAGTGGCGACGCGCGATGAGGCTGAGTGGTGATGAGGTGACCAACCGAATGCGACTCTTGGGGCAGCCAAGTGGTGATGAGGTTACCAATCGAGTGGTGACGCGCGGGGCGGTCGAGTGGTGATGAGGTGACTATCCGAGTGCCGACTTGCGGGGCGGTCGAGTGGTGATGAGGTGACCAACCGAGTGGCGACGCGCGGAGAGGCCGAGTGGTGATGAGGTGACCAACCAAGTGTCGACGCGCGGAGCGGCCAGGTGGCGATGAGGTGACCAACAAAGTGGCGACGCGCGGAGCGGCCGAGTGGTGATGAGGTGACCAACCAAGTGGCGACCCAAGGGGCGGCCCAGAGGTGATGAGGTGATCAATAGAGTGGCGACGCGCGTAGCGGCCGAGTGGTGATGAGGTGATCAACCTAGAGACGACGCGTGGGGCGGCCGAATGGTGATGAGGTGACAAACCAAGTGGCGACGCGCGGAGCGGCTGAGTGGTGATGAGGTGACCAACCGAGTGGCGACGTGTGGAGCCGAGTGGTGATGAGGTGACCAACCGAGTGGCGACGCGTGAAGCGGCCAACTGGTGATGAGGTGACCAACCGAGTGGCGATGCGCGGAGCGGCCGAGTGGTGATGAGGTGACCAATCAAGAGGCAACGCGCGGGGTGGCCGGGTGATGATGAGGTGACCAACGAAGTGGAGATGCGCAGAGAGGCCGAGTGGTGATGAGGTGACCAACCAAATGCGACTCTTGAGACGGACGAGGGGCCAACCGAGTGGCGACGCGTGGAGAGGCCGAGTGGTGATCACGTGACCAACCAAATGCGACTCTTGGGACGGCCGAGTGGTGATGAGGTGACCAACCTAGTGGTGACGCGTGGGGCAGCCGAGTGGTGATGAGGTGACGATCCAAGTGCCGACGCGTGGGGCGGCCGAGTGGCGATGAGGTGAGCAACCGAGTGGCGACGCGCGGAGCTGCCGAGTGGTGATGAGGTGACAACCCAAGAGGCGACGCGCGGGACGGCCGAGTGGTGATGAGGTGACCTACCAAGTGAAGACGCGCAGTGCTGCCGAATGGTTAGGAGGTGACCAACAGAGTGGCGACGTGCGGTCCGGTCGAGTGGTGATGAGGTGATCAACCGAGTGGCGACGCGCGGAGCGGCCGAGTGGTGATGAGGTGATAAACGAAGAGACGACGCGTGCAGCGGCCGAGTGGTGATGAGGTGACCAACCGAATGCGACTCTTGGGGCGGCCGAGTGGTGATGAGGTCACCAACCGCGAGACAACGCGCGGGGCGGCCGAGTGGTGATGAGGTGACCAATCGAGTGACGACGCGCGGAGCGGCCGGGTGGTGAAGAGGTGACCAACCAAGTGGCGACGCGCGGAGCGGCGGAGTGGTGATGAGGTGACCAACCGAGTGACGATGCGTGGAGCGGCCGAGTGGTGATGAGGTGACCAACCGAGTGACGACGCGTGGAGCGGCCGAGTGGTGATGAGGTCACCAACCGCGAGACAACGCGCGGGGCGGCCGAGTGGTGATGAGGTGACAAACCAAGTGGTGACGCGCCGTGCGGCTGAATGGTGATGAGATGACCAACCGAGTGGCGACGCGCGATGAGGCCGAGTGGTGATGAGGTGACCAACCGAATGCGACTCTTGGGGCGGCCAAGTGGTGATGAGGTTACCAATCGAGTGGTGACGCGCGGGGCGGCCGAGTGGTGATGAGGTGACTATCCGAGTGCCGACTTGCGGGGCGGCCGAGTGGTTATGAGGTGACCAACCGAGTGGCGACGCACGGAGGGGCCGAGTGGTGATGAGGTGACCAACCAAGTGGCGACGCGCGGAGCGGCCGGGTGGTGATGAGGTGACCAACAAAGTGGCGACGCGCGGAGCGGCCGAGTGGTGATGAGGTGACCAACCGAGTGGCGACCCACGGGGCGGCCCAGAGGTGATGAGGTTATCAATAGAGTGGCGACGCGCGGAGCAGCCGAGTGGTGATGAGGTGACCAACCAAATGCCGAGTGGCGACGCGCGGAGCGGCCGAGTGGTGATGAGGTGACCAACAAAGTGGCGACGCGCGGAGCGGCCGAGTGGTGATGAGGTGACCAACCGAGTGGCGACCCACGGGGCGGCCCAGACGTGATGAGGTTATCAATAGAGTGGCGACGCGCGGAGCGGCCGCGTGGTGATGAGGTGACCAACCGAGTGACGATGCACGGGGCGGTCTAGTGGTGATGAGGTGACCAACCAAGTGGCGACGCGCGGAGCGGCCGAGTGGTGATGAGGTGACCAACCGAGTGGCGACGCGTGGAGCCGAGTGGTGATGAGGTGACCAACCGAGCGGCGACGCGTGAAGCGGCCGACTGGTGATGAGGTGACCAACCGAGTGGCGACGCGCGGAGCCCCGAGTGGTGATGAGGTGACCAATCAAGAGGCAACACGCGGGGTGGTCGGGTGATGATGAGGTGACCAACGAAGTGGAGATGCGCAGAGAGGCCGAGTGGTGATGAGGTGACCAACCAAATGCGACTCTTGAGACGGATGAGGTGCCAACCGAGTGGCGACGCGCGAAGAGGCCGAGTGGTGATGAGGTGACCAACCAAGTGCGACTCTTGGGACGGCCGAGTGGTGATGAGGTGACCAACCTAGTGGTGACGGGTGGGGCGGCGGAGCGGTGATGAGGTGACGATCCAAGTGCCGACGCGCGGGGCGGCCGAGTGGTGATGAGGTGAGCAACCGAGTGGCGACGCGCGGAGCTGCCGATTGGTGATGAGGTGACCAACCAAGAGGCGACGCGCGGGACGGCCGAGTGGTGATGAGGTGACCTACCAAGTGAAGACGCGCAATGCTGCCGAATGGTTATGAGGTGACCAACAGAGTGGCGACGTGTAGTGCGGTCGAGTGGTGATGAGGTGATCAACCGAGTGGCGACGCGCGGAGCGGCCGAGTGGTGATGAGGTGACCAATCAAGAGGCGACGTGCGGGGCGACCGAATGGTGATGAGGTGACCAATCAAGTAGCGAGACGCGGAGCGGCCGAAAGGATATGAGGTGACCAACCGAGTGGCGACGCGCGGAGCGGCCGAATGTCGATGAGGTGACCAACCGAGTGGCTTCGCGCGGAGCGGCCGAGTGGTGATGAGGTGACCAACCGAGTGGCGACGCACGGAGCGGCCGGGTGGTGATGAGGTAACCAACCAAGTGGCGACGCTCGGAGCGGCCGCGTGGTGATGAGGTGACTAACCGAGTGACGACTCACGGGGCGGTCCAGTGGTGATGAGGTGATCAACCGAGTGGCGACGCGCGAAGCGGCCGAGTGGTGATGAGGTGATCAACCGAGAGACGACGCGCGGGGCGGCCTAATGGTGATAAGGTGACCAATCAAATGGCGACGCGCGGAGCGGCCGAATGGTTATGAGGTGACCAACCGAGTGGCGATGCCCGGAGCGGCTGAGTGGTGATGAAGTGACCAACCAAGTGGCGACACGCGGAGCGGCAGAGTGGTGATGAGGTGACCAACCGAGTGGCTACGCACGGAGCCGAGTGATGATGAGGAGACCAACCGAGTGGCGACGCGCGCAGCGGTCAAGTGGTGATGAAGTGACCAACCGAGTGGCGACGCGCGGAGCGGCCGAGTGGTGATGAGGTGAACAACCGAGAGGCAACGCGCTGGACAGCCGAGTGGTGATGAGGTGATCAAGCAAGTGACGACGCAGAGTGCAGCTGAATGGTGATGAGGTGAACAACCAAATGCGACTCTTGGGACGGCCGAGTGGTGATGAAATGACCAATCGAGTGGTGACGCGCGGGGCGGCTGAGTGTTGATGAGGTGACTATCCGAATGGCGATGCGCGGGGCGGTCTAGTGGTGATGAGGTGACCAACCGAATACCGGTGCCTAAGGCGGCCGAGTGGTGATGAGGTGACCAACCGAGTGGCGACGCCCGGAGCTGCCGAATGGCGATGAGGTGACCAACCGAGTGGCGACGCGCGAAGCGGCCGAGTGGTGATGAGGTGACCAACCGAGTGGCGACGCGCGGAGCGGCCGGGTGGTGATGAGGTGACCAACCAAGTGGCGACGCGCGGAGCGGCCAAGTGGTGATGAGGTGACCAACCGAGTGACGACGCGTGGAGCGGCCGAGTGGGATGAGGTGACCAACCGAATGCGAATCTTGGGGCGGCCGAGTGGTGATGAGGTCACCAACCGCGAGACAACGCGCGGGACGGCCGAGTGGTGATGAGGTGACCAAGCAAGTGGTGACGCGCCATGCAGCTGAATGGTGATGAGGTGACCAACCGAGTGGCGACACGCGGAGAGGCCGAGTGGTGATGAGGCGACCAACCGAATGCGACTCTTGGGGCGGCCAACTGGTGATGAGGTTACCAATCGAGTGATGACGCGCGGGGCAGCCGAGTGGTGATGAGGTGACTATCCGGGTGCCGACTTGCGGGGCGGTCGAGTGGTGATGAGGTGACCAACCGAGTGGCGACGCGCGGAGAGGCTGAGTGGTGATGAGGTGACCAACCAAGTGGCGACACGCAGAGCGGCCGGGTGGTGATGAGGTGACCAACAAAGTGGCGACACGCGGAGCGGCCGAGTGGTGATGAGGTGACCAACCGAGTGGCGACCCACGGGGCGGCCCAGAGGTGATGAGGTGACTCGCAGAGTGGCCGAGTGGTGATGAGGTGATCAACAAAGAGATGATGCGTGGGGCGGCCGAATGGTGATGAGGTGACCAATCAAGTGGCGACTCGCAGAGCGGCCGAATGGTTATGAGGTGACCAACTGAGTGGCGACGCCCGGAGCGGCTGAGTGGTGATGAGGTGACCAACCAAGTGGCGACACGCGGAGCGGCCGAGTGGTGATGAGGTGACCAACCGAGTGGCGACGCGTGGAGCCGAGTGGTGATGAGGTGACCAACCGAGTGGCGACGCGTGAAGCGGCCAAGTGGTGATGAGGTGATCAACCGAGTGGCGACGCGCGGAGCGGCCGAGTGGTGATGAGGTGAGCAACCGAGTGGCGACGCGCGGAGCTGCCGAGTGGTGATGAGGTGACCAACCAAGAGGCGACGCCCGGGACGGCCGAGTGGTGATGAGGTGACCTACCAAGTGAAGACGCGCAGTGCTGCCGAATGGTTATGAGGTGACCAACAGAGTGGCGACGTGCGGTGCGGTCGAGTGGTGATGAGGTGATCAACCGAGTGGCGACGCGCGGAGCGGCCGAGTGGTGATGAGGTGACCAATCATGAGGCGACGTGCGGGGCGACCGAATGGTGATGAGGTGACCAATCAAGTAGCGACGCGTGGAGTGGCCGAAAGGATATGAGGTGACCAACCGAGTGGCGACGCGCGGAGCGGCCAAATGGCGATGAGGTGACCAACCGAGTGGCTTCGCGCGGAGCGGCCGAGTGCTGATGAGGTGACCAACCGAGTGGCGACACACGGAGCGGCCGGGTGGTGATGAGGTAACCAACCAAGTGGCGACGCTCGGAGCGGCCGCGTGGTGATGAGGTGACCAACCGAGTGACGACACACGGGGCGGTCTAGTGGTGATGAGGTGATCAACCAAGTGGCGACGCGCGGAGAGGCCGAGTGGTGATGAGGTGACCAACCAAGTGGCGACGCGCGGAGCGGCCGGGTGGTGATGAGGTGACTTACAAAGTGTCGACGCGCGGAGCGGCCGAGTGGTGATGAGGTGACCAACCGAGTGGCGATCCACGGGGCGGCCCAGAGGTGATGAGGTGATCAATAGAGTGGCGACTCGCGGAGCGGCCGAGTGATGATGAGGTGATCAACCAAGAGACGACACGTGGGGCGGCCGAATGGTGATGAGGTGACCAATCAAGTGGCGACTCGCGGAGCGGCCGAAAGGTTATGAGGTGACCAACTAAGTGGCTACGCCCGGAGCGGCTGAGTGGTGATGAGGTGACCAACCAAGTGGCGACGCGCGGAGCGGCCGAGTGGTGATGAGGTGACCAACCAAGTGGCGACGCGCGGAGCGGCCGAGTGGTGATGAGGTGACCAATCAAGAGGCAATGCGCGGGGTGGCCGGGTGATGATGAGGTGACCAACGAAGTGGAGATGCGCAGAGAGGCCGAGTGGTGATGAGGTGACCAACCAAATGCGACGCTTGAGATGGAAGTGGGGCCAACCGAGTGGCGACGCGCGGAGAGGCCGAGTGGTGATGAGGTGACCAACCAAATGCGACTCTTGGGACGGCCGAGTGGTGATGAAGTGACCAAACTAGTGGTGACGCGTGGGGCGACCGAGTGGTGATGAGGTGATGATCCGAGTGCCGATGCGCGGGACGGCCGAATGGTGATGAGGTGACCAACCGAGTGGCGACGCGCGGAGCTGCCGAGTGGTGATGAGGTGACCAACCAAGAGGCGACGCGCGGGACGGACGAGTGGTGATGAGGTGACCTACCAAGTGAAGACGCGCAGAGCTGCCGAATGGTTATGAGATGACCAACAGAGTGGCGACGTGCGGTGTGGTCGAATGGTGATGAGCTGACCAACTGAGTGGCGACGCGTGGAGCGTCCGAGTGGTGATGAGTTACGGAGCGGTCGAGTGGTGATGAGGTGACCAACCAAGTGACGACGCGCGGAGCGGCCGATTGGTGATGAGGTGACCAACC
This sequence comes from Triticum monococcum, assembly GCA_034509565.1. Lineage (NCBI taxonomy): Eukaryota > Viridiplantae > Streptophyta > Magnoliopsida > Poales > Poaceae > Triticum > Triticum monococcum. The sequence goes on from CM067843.1 coordinate 249,425,421, forward strand.
TAGTGACGACGCGCGGAGCGGCCGAGTGATGATGAGGTGACCAACCGAGTGACGACGCGCGGGGCGGTCGAGTGGTGATGAGGGGATCAACCGAGTGGCGACGCGCGGAGCGGCCGAGTGGTGATGAGGTGACCAATCAAGAGGCAACGTGCGGGGCGACCGAATGGTGATGAGGTGACCAATCAAGTAGCGACGCGCGGAGCGGCCGAAAGGATATGAGGTGACAAACCGAGTGGCGATGCGCGGAGCTGCCGAATGGCCATGAGGTGACCAACCGAGTGGCTTCGCGCGGAGCGGCCGAGTGGTGATGAGGTGACCAACCGAGTGGCGACGCACGGAGCGGCCAGGTGGTGATGAGGTAGCCAACCAAGTGGCGATGCTCGGAGCGGCCACGTGGTGATGAGGTGACCAACCGAGTGACGACGCACGGGGCGGTCCAGTGGTGATGAGGTGATCAACCGAGTGGCGACGCGCGGCGGGGCCGAGTGGTGATGAGGTGATTAACCGAGAGACGACGCGCGGGGCAGCCGAATGATGATAAGGTGACCAATCAAATGGCGACGCCCGGAGCGGCCGAATGGTGATGAGGTGACCAACTGAGTGGCGACGCGCGGAGCGGCCGAGTGGTGATGAAGTGACCAACCGAGTGGCGACGCGCGGAGCGGCCGAGTGGTGATGAGGAGACCAATCAAGAGGCAACGCGTTGAACAGCCGAGTGGTGATGAGGTAACCAAGCAAGTGACGACGCACAATGCGGTTGAATGGTGGTGAGGTGAACAACCAAATGCGACTCTTGGGACGGCCGAGTGGTGATGAAATGACCAATCGAGTGGTGACGCGCGGGGCGGCCGAGTGTTGATGAGGTGACTATTCGAATGGCGACGCGCGGTGCGGTCGAGTGGTGATGAGGTGACCAACCGAATGCCGGTGCCTAAGACGGCCGAGTGGTGATGAGGTGGCCAACCGAGTGGCGACGCCCGGAGCTGCCGAATGGCGATGAGATGACCAACCGAGTGGCGACGCGCGAAGCGACCGAGTGTGATGAAGTGACCGACCAAGTGGCGACGCGCGGAGCGGCCAGATGGTGATGAGGTGACCAACCAAATGGCGACGCGCGGAACGGCCGAGTAGTGATGAGATGACCAACTAAGTGACGACACGTGGAGCAGCCGAGTGGTGATGAGGTGACCAACCAAATGACAATGCCTGGGCGACCAAGTAATGATAACGCGTTCCGCAGACAGGCGATGCTCAAGACGTTCAAACGATGTAAACCTGTCCAATAGAATGACGATGCGCGGGACGTCGAGTGCCGATGCACGCGCGACCGAGTGATCCTAGTGTGGCCAGTTGATCGACGGTGTGCAGGCGGCCGAGCTACTGCACGTTAATCATATAAAAAATACATCCGAATGAATCTAGACGTTTAGTAATCCAAATGAAAAACTCATTTACCTGTCATCGTGTTATTCAACTGAATGAAACGTCCGTTCGAGTGAACTGTTGTCGGTGGACGACGACGGGACAAGTGACGTTAGTAGCAAGTATAGCTACGAATATATTTTCTGCTGGTTCAAAACGTCCCTGCAAGTTAGAGGCTGTTTGGTTCTCGGTCATCGGTTGTCACGTCAAACGTGTGGCGAGCTACAACCTTCTAGGCGTGCGTTTGGTTTTCTACTAAAGTTTGGTTCGCCATAATCTATACGGGCTTCTGCAGCAGAATTTTTTGCCTAAGGTGCAGCGCTCGTTTTTCTCGCCATAGTTTCTGCGGCGCGTCACAGGTGTGGCCAACGCCTAATCTTAGTCATGACAAATTAAGTCCCAAACCAAACAGGCCCTTAGTCTAGTACTTACTACTTCCTCCGTTCCATAATATAAAAATGTTTTTGACACTAGTGTAGTGTTAAAAACGTTCTTATATTTTAAGACAGGGGAAGTATTAAACAAGCAAACATATTCTCCTGAGGAACGAAAACTCTGCCATCCCAATCCCAAGTACACACAGCTACAAAAAAAAAGTAACGACAAACCAGAAAGGTCCGCAATCACGCATGTGCCCTTCGTCCAACCTTCCCAAAACCTCGCGTTCTTCCTCTCCTCGTCGAGCGCCGCCACCGCCCCGTCTACGATCTCAATCCCACAGTCACGACTCGCTGCCCTCCCCTGTTCGCTGCAACTCGCACCTCACCTCAATCGCCACCAGCCTCCTCCTCCAATACATCGCCTCGACCGCCAATGCCCGATGCTCTCCCTCCGCTGGATCGGCGCTGCCCGATGTGTGGTATGCGAGAGTCTGGCTGCAGCTGCATGGCCATGACACGGCTCGCACGGTAGCGCATGGCGTGTATGCAGCAGCTCGCAAACAGCAGCGGGTCGACACGAGCTGCGATGGGCTGTAGGGCTGCGGCGATGGCGGTCGTGCGGCATATGGAGCGACTCTAACAGGCAGGCTGCTGAGCGCGAGTAGGGCTCGGTAGAGCGCATAAGTCCAGCACATCGACGAGCGCATCACGGCTAGGCCAGCGGGGCAACGATGTACGCGGCGGTGGTGGTTCATCGATGTGCGTACTTATCCTTACAAGATCAAGGGGATAGGATGTTGTGGTAAACTTCATTGATGCAAATCTAAATTTCCAAAACACGTCAACAAAAATCGTGTGATACAGCATGATGTTCTTCCTGTTCTACGAGTTCATTCTAAGGATTCTTATTTGCGTTCAGTCACAGGATTGTTCTCTCCAGCTGATCGATTTGCACATGGGACAATCGAAGTGTGCCTATGTTTGGCCGCCCCTGGCTGCCCCGTTCACAGATATACAGGTCGAATTCTTTGTTCTTTATTATAGACCGGTTAATGTGCTTTGACTTGTGATCTGGGTCGGCGCATCTATTATTTTCGGCCGCAAATGTACGCTAGCTCATGCCTCTCTTGGGTGATATAATTTTTTGGGGGTTTCTCATAAACTGAAGTGTATGTGTTATGCAGATGAACAAAAAGCATTCAGGTTCTTTATCCACCCATCAGGTTCTCTACTATACTGCAGGAGGAAATCCTTTCTTAATTTTTATTGACCCTTCAAGCGGGAGTCTTTTAGAGGCAGCTTTCGTGCTTTTCCCTTCCGCTGGAACTGCATGCAGAGTCTGAGTTCATGGAGTGCCCTTGGCCTTTGCAACGAAGAAGAATAAATGTTTCGTCGTTGATCTTTCTTATGTTCCTAGGTGCATTGTTTTAGGTTATGCCCTCATATGCAGAGATGGAAAATCACACATCTTGCATCCAGCTTTCAATGTGAATAAATTGAATTTTGTTTCGAAGCTTGCCGATGAATCAAGAATTTGTTTGTTGCAAGAAAAAAGAGATCTGATTTAAGCATCATTGTACTTAAAAACCTACACAGTATTTATTTCTACATTCATTTGAAGATGATAATATACTCTGTTCAATGTCGAGTGTTGATCCATTGTTTTTCTGCAGGTAAGTATTATTTTTTTATTTCCTAAAAAGAATTTGAATATCATTTGATCTGTTGTTGACTGAGGATCAGCATCTTCTACGGTATGATTTTATGGTTTCTCCGTTTTTTAGCTCGGTCCTAAAATGTACAGTATGACTCTATGGAGTGCATTATGCCAATGGATTACTGCATTTTTATGTTAGTTTTTAGACTATTTGAATGCAAGGACTATACAGAATCTCTTTGACAATCTATGGCAAATCATTTTCTGCACAGAAAATTCAGTACATGCTTATATGAATATCTGCAATACAAGAAGCATAATTTGTTCTCATATGTTGGCCTGCCGATGGGTATTGGCAGCCTTGCATGCATGTTTTTAAAATGCTTTATCCAAGCGCCACTTCTGTAGTAAATAAGCTGAACTTTGATTTAAATAACTAAATGTTGGTTTGCTGAAGTTTTCTTGTGACTGAATTATGGAACTTCCATTGTGCAGTTTTTACATATGGTCATGCAGTCATTTTGGCTATTTATGTAACAATACATTGTCCAGTTTGCAAGACATTCTGTCTATAGGTTCTTCTTTACTTATCTTGTGTTTAACAGGTTTGACTGTTGTTCCTCTACTATACAACTTCATCTTTTAGTATCGACCAGTACTTCATAGTCAGTACATGGTTCTTCAATACTGTGGTAACAATTGAGGGGAATATTATGATTCTCTAAGCTTTATGTTATCCTACCATACTATCCAATAAAAATGATTCTCTTCTTCAATGCCTGTCTAACCACCTCTGACATTTTATTTGTTGCTTAGCTTGTACTCTTTTCACAGAGAGGTGTCGAGTTGTGATGCAAGGCTTTGCCATATTGTTGGTGAAAAGATGTCGACATCGAAGACTATATACTCGGATCGCATGGCATGTTTAGGAACCATGGCTCTACTACTACTACACATCCACTTGCCATTGTAGTCATCTACTGAAATTTAGTCAAAATCGGTATTTGTAAGTTGAAAATTTCTTTTTGGCGGGCTAAAAGGACGGAAGTTGAGTGGGAAGAGATTGTTGTTATTTAAGGCCAATTATTATTGTTGAGTCACTTCCTCTTTCTCTTGCTGGTATGCGGTTATCCATATGATAGCTGGTATTGAAAATGCAACTACCTACCCAAGCTCAGCAAGCATTAACTAATTTTTGTCTTCATAGTTCATTTTCAATCTTCATATTCCAGTATTTATTCAATTATTTAATTTAATGGTCACATTGCAGTACTCCTTGGAACTCTAGCCTGACTTGTAGGTGAGTTAGGAATCTATTTCTAATATCTGGGATGTCTGCTAAGCAACCAAACTTATGCTGGGAGGGGCATTCTTGTTGGCCTTCTATTTGAAGAAGCTCGCCCTGTACACCACGGGTCAGAGTGGTTGTTCCCCTACTCCATACAGTTGTGATACTCAGTGGCGTTGGTTGAGACGATGATGACAGCAAAATAGAAAGATGATTATGAGAAGTTGGACTTGTAAGAGAATAATCATATTACTAACAATAGATGTAGATCTTGAGTTGATTGAAACATTAAATAGTGATTGTAACCGAGTACTTAACATGTTATTCAAGATTCATAGAATAAAAAGGGTACTAATGGTTTGAAACATGAATGCAATACCTTTTCTTTGGTGAAAAAATAACTTTTTGTATACAACAATTCATTTTAAATATTTCTTGCTGCTATCAGATTATCCTTTTACATACGAATTTTCACATATAATTGTCATGTTAATCTAGACGTGTGTTGCACATGCACACTTACTAGTACTAACAAGTAAGTAAGCACAACCACGAATTTAACGGCCGGGTGGTTGCATATGCATGCATGCACCAATTATGGTGCGGGAGTAGCGGAGCTTTTGACTGCAGTAATTAGGAAACTGACGCTGAAACACTCACCTATTGAGCCATTTAATGAGGCAATTACCTTAGACTAGCCACAATGGAGAGTAACATACACTAGTAACATACACGTATCCCTGGACTATGTTAGTACCTTCATAGTGGGTAGTAACTTAAGTGTGGTAACATGCAAGGATTCATTTATTAGGTTATAGACTCATATTGCATTGGCACATGTGATGTTACAGTAACTAGCTAAGTTACTACAACTACCTCTCTCCTCATTAACTGATTGCCACATAAACAAATTTGCTGAGTTGGACTCGATGTTACTGCTGAAGTTACTCCCACCGTGGCTAGTCTTAGCGAAACGGTCAGCCCACATTCCTTCGTTTCCTTTTTCTTGCATGTTAATTGATCGAGGAAACATCCCACGTTATGCATGCACTTACAAGGCATTGATTCCTTGAATCCTGAACAGCCATCGGTTGTGGGTCGAGGATGTTTCATAGGTTGATGTCGCAGGGCACCCCCGCCATGGAGACCGTCCCGGTGACCGGCGCCATAAGAAGGAGCATTGTGCGCCTATGCCACGTTGGTGCTGCGCCTCCACTCGGCTGTGCCGAGATCGGAGACGACGATGAGGCGAACAGTGCTAGTGGTTGTGCGTGACGACGACGCTGGCGGTCGTGCGTGACGATAATGAGGCGGACAGCACCAGTGGCCGCACGTGGGGGCTCAACGACGACGTCGCAGACAATGTCCACTCGGCTGTGCCGAGGTCGGAGACGATGATGAGGCGGACGGTGTCGACGGCCACGCATGATGACGACGCCGGCGGTCGTGCGTGACGACGATGAGGCGGACGGCGCCGGTGGCCATGCGCGGAGGCGCAGTCGGTGTTGGAGTTGTGTCGAATATTGTGTACAAGTTAGGTTACAGTTGGACTCTGAGTTGTATTGTGTTTAGATAGGATATGTAGTCGTGTCCTAGTAGGACACTTGTATCCTAGGCCTCTCTTATATAGCGGGGGTAGACACACGATGTAACCTATGCCAACATAATAGCACCGGAACGCAGGGGAAGCCGGTGGCATGTGCCGGTGTCCAGGGCGACCGGGTGCGGTATTGTGACGGTGTCACGGGGAGGAGCGCCCGTAGTCAAGCCCCGGGGATGTAGCCACATCGGTGAACCTCGTTAACAAATCTCGGTGTCGTGCCTCGTGTGATTGCTTGGTCCTCGGATGATCGACGGTATGCCTCGGATTTATTTTAACAAGTGGTATCATAAGCTAGGTTGTTCAGAGGTTGCTGGATTGTTGATCTAGAGGAGGAAGAACATCGACACAAATCTGTCGGAAGCGATCCTAATACGGGACGAAGTTCGTCGGCGAGTTATGATCAAAAACAGATGTGGTCGAGTTGAAATCTTCGTGAAGTGATCGGAAGCAGCGATGAGGCATCAGTCGCAGGTACAGAAGCCTATTGGTCAGCGGTGTCCATCGACTCGGTGTTGAGGCGTGATTAGATGCAAGCGTCGGCAGATCGGGAGCGCCCATAATCTGTTGGTCGGCGAGATCGGATTGTGGCAGCTGCACGCAGAATCACAACAGGAGTCGTATGGCGATCGGACTGAGCTTACACGGTGGAGCCTGAAGCTAGTCGAAGAGGCCCAAGGCTGGTGGGCAGATGTGCACGTGTCGCAGGGGACCACTGAGACGTGCCCGTTGTACAGGACCGAAGGAAAGCTAGATGCGAGATTTGTTTTGGTGGAAAAAAAGGACGCCGTTCCGCTGCAGTCAAGGGTGTTGCTTTGGTGTTTGTCTTGTCACCGGAGCATTGACTTGATGGCTACCAAATTGGATTGATTAAGTACGTGTGCAAAGAAAGAAAAGAATAGTTCGGGATAGCTAAGGTGGTTTGCTACAGGCAAATAAGAAGGCTCCGGGTGCTATTTCTTTGGAGTTCTTTGCTTTGTACGTTGATCGTGTATGGTACAGATGCAGCGACAACGTAAATCAAGACAGATGATGTGCGCGCAAGGTTTGTGGAGTCTAAAGCATGTCATGCAGTCGGATAAGTTCGGCTGGGTCGGACTTGGCAGTCTGACGGATCGATGCAAGTCGGTTGGTATAGAAGACGGTCCGGGATCAGCGGCGGCGACATAGGAGCGTGATGCTGTTGGTGACCGACTTTTGGGACGTGGAAACACGTAGCACATGCCCCGAGGGCTTGTGTGGCTTCGACAAGACTATGGCGCGGGGTTGATTCAAGGTGGTGTACACACGGAGCTTGATGTCGACGGGGCGCGAGGTTGGACTGATCATCTACCATGGAGTCATGTTGAAGGTGGAGCTGGATTGAGGGGCTACGGTGTAAGGATCCAGAGAATCGAAGCCTATTCAGCAAGGGGGGAAAGCGAGTGACATGCAGTTCGGACTGGAGCCCAGTGGTCTGATGGAAGCGTGAAACTCGTCATCGGCCGGTGATAATCGGTGGTACTCTGCAGCAGGGGTTGAGTGTTGTGGTTTTGTGACCCTTGAGACTCGACTGGGACAGTGGAGACTCGACGCGGTAATAGCGGCGAGGCGTGCGGTACGCACGGGACATGGAGATGGGCCAGGGCTCTGGTGGTCATACATGTGGTGAGACAACTGCAAATTTGACTCGGGATGACTACAAGCAATGGTGAAATTCCTTCAAGTTTCAGACAGGGCGGTCAAGAAAGGAGCGGTGATGTTGAGTTCAGGTAAATCTTATGTTTGACACCCAATATGTGAGTTGTTCACTTTCACGCAGGTCAGTGATCAGTGTGTGATGGCGTTGGACGGATACTCTGTAAGTTGGGAGCACAGACTAGAGTAACAAGGAACTTAATTTTGCTCGAGTGTTGACTGTGGTCAAGAAAGGAAGGGACTACAAGTTGCAGGTGGAGTCACATGGAGTCTTTGGAGTAGCAGCGGTGCTCACGGGATAAATTCAAGTCCAATGTACATGGAAGTTTGACGCATGGACAAATTCAAGGTGGTGGAGAATATTCGCCAAGGTGGAGTTTGTTGGAGTTGTGTCGAATATTGTGTACAAGTTAGGTTACAGTTGGACTCTGAGTTGTATTGTGTTTAGATAGGATATGTAGTCGTGTCCTAGTAGGACACTTGTATCCTAGGCCTCTCTTATATAGCGGGGGTAGACACACGATGTAACCTATGCCAACATAATAGCACCGGAACGCAGGGGAAGCCGGTGGCATGTGCCGGTGTCCAGGGCGACCGGGTGCGGTATTGTGACGGTGTCACGGGGAGGAGCGCCCGTAGTCAAGCCCCGGGGATGTAGCCACATCGGTGAACCTCGTTAACAAATCTCGGTGTCGTGCCTCGTGTGATTGCTTGGTCCTCGGATGATCGACGGTATGCCTCGGATTTATTTTAACAGTCGGCTCTCAGCTGTACCGAGGCCGGAGACGACGACGGGGTAGACGACGCCGGTGGCCATGTGTGATGACGAGTGTGACGACGATGAGGCAGACGACACCGGTTACCGCGTGCGGAGGCACAGTTGGTTTCCCGCTTTCACGTCGTCAATCCATGTATGTGCTTGGAATTTGAATGGGTGGATGTTTCCCTTCTGCTTGCGACCATTCTGCTTGCGATGCTTTGCTCGTCGCGAGGAACTGTACAAAAAACGTGTTAAAACATGAAGATGGAACCGAATAGAGGGCACCATCGTGAATTGATCTGCTGCCGGTGGTTGAAGAAATAACCATCTGCATCATGGCTCGATGGACGCCATGCCCCACGGTGGGCGCCAACTGTTGTGGGAACGATTCCGACAATGAGAGAGGGGTAGGATAAAGGAGCATGATCTATCGAGATGCATATGGGTGACACGTGGTTTAAGCGAGTTTGGGCCTCTCACGGTGGAGATAACAACCCTATGTCTCGTGCTCTGGAGAGGCTTTCCTTTATCTGTGATGAACACGGAGTTACATGGTATATTTGAGACAGGGAGCGAGGGGAACGGATCCCATGCCAGGTCCTAAGACTAATGGTCAGAGAGAGAGGGAGAAGAAATGAGAGAGAAAAAGACCCCCAAGTCTAGTGGTGGGGGTGGCTTATATAGAGTGCGCCACCCCCTCACCTCCTATGTTACAAAGTGGGGCATGAATGCCATAATGCCAGCTAACTACCAAGCCTTCACTATGAGAACGATGCTTTGACTGCTTTGCTGCCTGCTGGTCTTCATATACCCCGAGTGAGGCGTACGGTTGAGTGGTGAACTGTCATCCGAGTGGATGGTATGCTAATTGTCTGAGTGGATAGTATGCTTCTTGTCCGAGTGGATAGTATGTCTGTATGAAATTTATCTGGACCCACATGTTGTGTGGACCCCATCCTTTATGATATTTTGACCCTTCGTGGGCCTGCTGTTATGTGTATCCCCAACAGTGCCCACCAGATGCGGGCCTCGAGAGTTCAGAGTTTGCGTCCTGAGGAAGGTTCGGCTGTCCGATGATCAGGAGAGTCCTGTTTGACTCCAGGCTCGCCGAAGACATAGCTACCTGCGGGTCTCCGGGGAAAAGTTCCATAATAAGAGAGGGTCCGATGGGTTTTAGATACCCATCTTCGAAAGAAGTAGTCTGCCTTGGATCTAAGGCCAGGGCAGGGATGATAGTTGGTCCTTGAGTAGTGCCTGATAACGAGTCCGATGAGTTTCCCCCTCGGAACAGAGGAACAATGGTCGAGGCCGTGGACCCTTCGAAGATCAAGTCTCTTCGAACGTCAGCGGCATAATTCAGGCTCCCGAATCTGATTTGATGACCAGGGGCGTAGCGGTCGATCTGTTCGAGGTGACCAATCGAATTGGCGCGCAGAGCGAAGCCGCCGAACACAAAAGTTGATCAGGGAGGAAGGTTTCCCTGGAAACAACATCGTTGTTGATGATTGAACGAGCCATCGAACCTTCCGCTGACGACACAGCGGAACTCCCAATGAAAGCACTAATGTCGGTGTTGAAACCAGCCGATCTTGGGTAGGGGGTCCCAAACTATGCGTCTGAGGATCGAAGGTAATAGGAGACAATGGGGACACGATGTTTACCCAGGTTAGGGCCGTCTTAATGGAGGTAATACCCTACTTCCTGCTTGACTGATCTTGATTGAGAATAGGGGTTACAAGAGTTGATCTACCTTGAGATCATAATGGCTAAACCCTAGATGTCTAGCCTATATGAATTTTGATAGCCTCTACGGACTAAACCCTCCGGTTTATATACACACCGGAAGGGCATAGGGTTGTACAAAGTCGGTTTACAGATAAAGAGAAGCACACATCCGGATGCCAATCGTGCCATCCACACAAAAGGAGAATCCTATCCGGACACGGAGGAAGGCCTTCTACCTTGTATCTTCACGGCCCATCAGTCCGGCCCATGTCACATAGCCCGGACACCCGAGGACCCCATAATCCAGGACTCCCTCAGGAGGCGCCTTAGCGGGGATGGAAGATTGGACGATTATGTGTGGACAAAGATGGAGAAGCGAATATGTGTTCCGGGAAGTGGACAAGTGATGATGACAACAGCACGCCGCTTGACTTACGAGAAACATGCCAGCAATGTAGGGTCATATCGATGCCAGACAACTTGCTTGAGTGATCACAATACTAGTACTCCCTACAGTACCTACTACTATGCCCTAGTTTCACTACTAGGGAAAACCCTAGTAGTAGTGTGGGTTTTGAGGCAATCAGTATCGTGGACAGCTGCGCTACTACTATGGCGCTACAACTAACTGTTAGTAGTAGCACGGTCTGTACCCACGCTACTAATACTGACTATAACAGCAGCGCTGTTCCAGAACGTGCTACTAATAGTTAGCTGTAGCGCTTTCCTGGCCCCGCGCTACTGCTATACCTTTCATCATTTTCCCTCGCTTCCTACCCCATTTCAGTTTCAGTAACCAGCAAATTTCATATACTAGGTACTACTAGATATCAATTTCATAAAACATTATAGGTATTGGGTAGTATTCCCTCCGTTCCAAATTACTCGTCCTGGTTTTAGTTCAAATTTGAACTAAAACCACGACGAGTAATTTGGAATGGATGGAGTACTAGGTAACAATTTCATATATAGTCAACATGCATCCTCAAGCAGTACAAGGTGATATCAACAACGATCATCATATGTAGTTCTAGATGATAACGATGACGATCATCATATGTAGTTCTGGATGATATAGCCACACACACACATATGTAGTTCTAGATGATATCGGCGACGATCATCATCCGCAAGCCTGGGCGGTGGGTGTTCCTGATAGTAATTAGGATGGCCTATCCAACACGAAGATTCTTGCCAACGAGGAATCTCTTCCACCCAACCGAGTTTAAGTGTGTGTGACCGTCCGTGTCCATGCGGTAAGTACAGGTGGTGACAGAGCCCCTTGTGGTAAGGCATAGTCCATATGAGCCTTCTTCATCAGGCTTGATACCATAACTCAGAGATAGGCTCTTTGGCAATTTCTGAATAAGAAAAACATATCAATTAATAAATAGCCTCGCACATACTTTTACAAATGTATTTCTATTAAGTATAGATTTCTACACTATCAAAAGACACAGTACTACACATTTGTACTAAGCATGAATTGTACTAATAAGTATATATGGATTATCTACACTATTAATAATTCCTTGGATTCTACACTAATAAGCATGTGATCGGACTCTATACTAAAGCATATCATCGACTAGATTCCACACAGCATATCATTGGATACTACACTAAGCATATCATCGGCAATTTGCATTTGTAAGTATAACATACCGTATCATGTCGATCGGCCATGGTACTTGTCAGGCGGGTCACGAATGGCACCCCGACAAAGTCATCACATGGCGGAATTGTGTCCCATAGGTTGCACACCTCCTCCTCGCTCAGCCTCATTCTTTAAGCTACGATGGCTGCATGAAGTGGGTCCTCATCATCTTCATAGAGTGGGTCCTCATTATCTTCATCATCTTCATCATCTTCATCATCTTCCACCAGGTTGATATAAATGACAGCCAGCTTGGGTCTTTCTGCCCTGAAGGAGAAGCTGATCAACTCACCACCAGTAAGACGCATGCGGGCGAGGAAACGGGCCCATCCATCTCCTCCAATTTGCGACATATTGCATCCTTTCTAGACTTTGATAGTGTACGCCCCCAGGAGCCTCAAATGTCACATTGTCTCCTGTCAGCTTGTTGAATTTCAAATGTTGCATGGGATGATCTGTGTAAAAAAAGAAAAATGACACAATGCAGTAATGCCAACACTAAAAATAAAATAGTTGTTACATTTCATATAATTTCTTACCGCCGCATGATGAAAACTCGGCTGGAAGTAGATGCCGAACAACTTGCCAGTTGCAAGGCTGCTGGCGCACCTTGACTTGCACAGTTGACATGGTGGTGGTGGTGGTGACGCCATTTTCCTAAAGCAATATGAGCAAAGGATTAATGATCCACTTCACAGGAAAGAAAAACAGTAGCATGTGATATTTTGGTTCTTCTTTAGTTATATTTTTAGAGTAGATGAAGAGATTCTTCCGCGAGAAGCAATTTGATGGACAATTATAATCCTAACATCTAGTAACATATAAGATGACAAGGTATCGCCTACGAAAGCATTTCAGGGGCACCTATTGCTGAAAAAACTATTTGGCCCCTACTAAAGGTATAATCCTAAGATCTGTAATAAGTTATCTACCAAATCAAGGTACCACCTACCAAGACACATTTCATCTAATTTGGCCCCTATTGCCTAAGATAACTGATTAAAAAAACAAGGGGCAAATTTAATTGGTAACTTAGCACTTGCAAACTAAATACTTGTACCACCTACCAAAGCATTTCAACTAAATTGGCACCTACATTTTGCAAAAATAACTTTTATAGAAAAGCAAAAGCATCTAGTTATCCATATGAAATTCGTAAGCCCTTGCTGCATCTAGGTATAGGGCAGCCCTTGGGGGGTGCTGACGAGGAGGGGGGATGGCATGGTTACCTCGGTTGGGGGTGCTGACGATGGGAAGGCCAGTGACACTACAAAAAAAATACACTTCTGTGATGATACGTGTTTGTCACAGTAGGTCGCTTTTTTTGTCATGCATGTACATCCATGACAAATTTATGACAGAATTAAGATAGTCATACCTGTGCTGTCGTAGAAGTGTTCCATGACATTGCCAAAATTATCATCACGGAAGTGTCCACTTCCATGACGATAAATCGCGCGTCACGGAAGTGCTTTTGTCAAGGGTGACCGACAGGTGGCATCCATCGTAACGGAACGCCGTTAAGCAATCGGGCCGGGTTTCGGATCTGATAACCTGTTAATAGCCCCGACCAATGGGGATTTTCCACGTGTAAAATCGTCATTGGCTAGAGGAAACACGTGTCGGCTCATCGTCGGGACAGATGTCATCTACTCACTGGACAGAAGGTGCCTATGATACGTCGACACGTGGCATGGCCCAACAAGTTTAAATGGGCCGGCCCAACTAAAGGCTCACAAGATTTTGCGGACCATAATGGGCCGGCCCAGCTAAAGGCCCACGAGATTTTGCGGACCATAATGGGCTGGCCTAGCTAAAGGCCCACAAGATTTCACGGGCCATAATGGGCTAGCCCAGGTACAGGCCCACAAGATTTTTGTGTGCCATAATAGGCCGGCCCAGGTAAAGGCCCACAAAATTCTTGCGGATCATAATGGGCCGGCCCAGCTAAAGGCCCACGAGATTTCACCGACATTAATGGGCCGGCCCAGCTGTAGGCCCACAAGATTTTGAGGACCCTAGTAGGCCGGCCCGTTAACTGGCTGCCATGTTTTGGGCCAAATGCCGGCCCATATTTGATACAATCTATTAATGGACTGCCACGCTCTGGGCCTAATAGTGGCCCATATGAGAGCCGGCCCGTTAAAAGCCTACCATGTTCTGGGCCAAATTACGGCCCAGATCAGGTCCGGCCCTTTAAGAGGTTTTGGGCCTAATTATGGCCCATATCTGATTTGGCCCATCAACTGGACACTATGCTTTTGGGCCCACTTGCTAAAGGCCTACTTAGTAATTCGGCCTGATATTAGTTTTGGCCTGTTAAGGGCCCATTTAACATTTTGGCCCTATATTAATTTCAGCCTGTTAAAAGCCCGTCATATAGTTAGGCCTAACTACGGCCCGGTTTGCATCCGGCCTGCTCGCAGCCGATATCTGATTGGGCCAAACAAGGACCGAGACAATTTTTCGGCCCGTTAAAAGCCCGTGATTTGATTCGCACAATCATGGGCCGGGGTTCATTTCGGGCTGCTGCCGGCCCGTGAGCTGATCGGCACGTTTCAGGCCCAACCTACATCATGATTGCATGATGGCCCGATTATGTACCGTAATTTTATGGTTTGGCCGGTTTACTGCAAAGATAGGATATATATATATACAGTAAAATAACTGCAGCATCGTGAATAAGAAAAAACCTGTACTATACAATAAAGAAATTATGGCATATGACATCCACTGGGCATCAAAGTTCACCACTATGATAATAAAACACAAGTAGACAGCAGATTACATACACTGGGCATCAAAGATCGCCACCAATGCAAATAAACATGCCAACAAAATAATATACAAAATCGATAGCACTTCAAGAGAGTTAGAGAAAGGTTAGCCCTGCTGGGGAGCTGCAGCGCAAGCAGCTGAGCAAGATGATGAGATTGCGCTTGTTCAACACTTATATCTTCCTCACTCTGAAAGATAAACAAGCAAATAGATGACAGGTTTTGCACATAAAAGTATCAGTGCTGACAATTCATCACATTTCTTGCTGACGAATAAAGTTACACAGTTCAAATTTGCATTAACACAATATGGTATTGTTCAGGTCAAGACATGGCAGGAAATGACATTGTGAAGGAGTTGGCAGCTTCACGACACCACTGGATTACAGATCAAGAACTCATAAGTATCAATGGTTAGTGTGATGTCAATTTATACCATTTCAGATTGGCAAATAAAGAGACGGTTTAAATAATAGTAGAATGATATGACATTTTTCATAGTTAAGACATTGCAGAATATGACATTGTGCTGTAGTGGGTAGGTTCACCACACCACTGGATTACAGATGAAGAACAGAAGCATACATGCAGTGCAAAAGAAGATCACTTGCTCTGTATAGTTTAATTTACATGGTATGAAGAAGGAACTTGGTTGTACAACTGAAAACTTAAATTGAGAAAGGACGAACTTTTGTTTATGAACTACATATAATAAACTTTAAACAAGCAATTTGATGCAAACACCAAAAATAAACAGTTGTTGCAGTCATGCCTAACCAAATATATACAACAAAGTTGGAAGGCTTGAGATGGACAAACTTACATTATTGGTGAAGGGAGGCTCTATAAAGGCCTTCTCCATGCTGATGGGGGGGGGCAATTCACGAAGTTTACCACATAATCTTCTTCAAAAGCATTGCCTTTATTCTACATTTTGTTGAGAGTAAATATAGATGTGATAATATACGAAAAAATGGAGAATATTTAAGATAAGATGAAGAGTGATGCTACATAACCAAGTAGCTATAAATGTAAGTGCAGTGATATAGGCAAAAGGTACATCCAAGAGCAATGCACAACTAAAATTCTTCAGTACCAACCTTATGGTAAGAGTAAATATAGATATGATGCGTAGAAAATGGAGGGCAAAGGAAAATAAGGTGCAGAGTGATGGTACATGAACAACTACCTATCATTATAAGTACACTAATAAAGGACAACATGTACTTACAAAAACAATGCAGATCTAAAAAACATTGGCATTGGATATATTCTACACTAATGTAACCATTCATACAGATCAGATAATTTGGAGCGAACAATTGATAAGCAAGCTATCATGCATACTGCTGTCACATAAGCAGCGGGCAAAATATTTGAGATATCCTATCGTTCTTGTCAAACCGGAATTCTTCTTCGAGCAGATTTCCTGCAAAAAAGATCCGTAAGGCACATGCGGAAAAGTAGAAGTTCAAATTGTCATGTGATTTCATAGATAGTACCTCATCCTGTGAATGAGACAAGTGCATAACAAGGTTTTTCCATTCAATGTCTTCTAAATTTAGCATAGGAGACTTCACCAGGAATTCGTTTATAGACTTGCCATCAAAGTGTGATTTCCTCAGGTAACACCGATACTGCTGCAACGCTTCCTTGAAAAGCACAAGCAAGCTTTGCTCGTTATGACTATCCAAATTGACCGTCGCCTAGTTACAACAATGTAATGTAAATCATTGATGTGTTCAATCAGCAGAAAATAGGAAAATAATAGCCATGAATAATAGCACTTACACGTAAGTTGGACAGGAAGATGTGAAAATGGTGTTTGTCTTCACAATAATCTTCCCATGATGGTAATATATGCACGTAGTCCCTAACAACATTGAAAGCATTGTCTTTTAAACTGGGAATAAATGGAATGGGGTTCCAATCTGCAGGAATTGGCCGTCTCTGCAGTTGGGATAGGTCTTCGGCCGGTGGACTTGTTGTACTTTTTGCTGGAGTGGGATTTTTCTGTGATACAACTGGTGCTATGGCAAATGAAATCGGTATACCTTTTGCTGGAGTGCAGGTCCTGTGTGGTGGGGCTAGTGGTGTGGCCAGTGAAGTATGGGTACAGTCTGCTGGAGTCGGTCCTATGTTTTGTGTCACTAGTTGTACAACCAATATAAGTGGGGTGCTGTCTGATTTCTCCGGGACCACCACATTTTTCAAGGACATTGCTGGTGCTCCTTCAGGTTCGGCAATCACCCTCTTCCTTTTTGATGTCTGATGCACAAGAACAACATTTGACTGGAAAAACATGGTATGATGACAGATGGAATATGTATTGATAATGGATGGGCATGGCATCTCGACATATATGATGAGTAAACTAAGCAGATGGCGGTGCAACAAAGTAGAAGAAATGCAAGACAACATATGCAAGATACCCGCAATCAATAAAACATTGCCAAATTAGATCAGGCACCTTGATGGGTAAAAAGGACAGGCCATCTTCCTTTGACTCCTTAAGGTTAGAATAGTCATTAGGATGATATTCTGAACAAGAATAAACATGTGGGGAGCGTATGAGTTTCATTGCATCCAGAATGGCACTCAATGCCTTGGTGCCAATTTTGTAGGTCATTGAAGTGTTTAGCTTCAAGAGTGGACTGCTGCTAGTGCGACACAAAGCAGTTACACATATCATAGTGTAGATATAACGGGAAAACCTTAAGCATCAGAGTAAAATCAGCAAAGTGGAACTTGCTGGAATATATGTGCTAGTATTGCCGGTACGGCTAGAAAGGCTTCGGATACCAGCTCTCTTCAAGTCAAGGTGCGGTACTGTTAATATCAATGTAACTCTCAAAGGCGACACAGCTCCTCGCATTTCCTTGCTATTCTTATAGGATTCAAGTGGGCAGGCCACTACAAATCCTATTCCTATGTTTACAAGATCCTACGAATCAAAGAGGCTCAAAGTGTCCATCACAACCGACCGTATAGACCTCTACACTGCAAATGTCCCTGCTCATCTTTAGTACAGGGAACATACTGTACTACTATCATACTCCCCCCGTTCCAAAATATAAGTCTTGGTAGAGATTTCCACTATGGATCACATACAGATGTATCCAGGTACATTTTAGAGTGTAGATTCACTCATTTTGCTCCATATGTAGTCCATGGTGGAATCTATACAAAGACTTGTATTTAGGAACGGAGAGAGTACATATTAAAGAAGAACGGAAGAGGAACATGGTAAAGAAGAGCAAGCAGATTTTGGATAATAAAATGTTGGTTGCGCAGTGCCCACACATGATGAACCAGAGCGCATTAAGAAAGCAACTCCTAGCTGTCTCTCGACCATTTCAGGCGGTTGGATGAAGATCCTACATCTCCAAACCCTTCTTCTTCCTCCTCTCTGATTCTTCCCATACAGAACACTGCACGGGCCGCCGGCCGTACCACCGCCCCCATCGCCTGTGTTCCTCCGCCACCCCCACCCCAACCCCCACCCGCGTTGAGTTTTCTTCGTTCGGCGAGGCCCCACAACCACGCAAGCCCCTTCGATCGCACCGGCGAACTCTGGCGAGCTCTGAAAAAAATCGACTGACCCAATTTTGAAATTTAGTCTACTATGATTTAACTAGTGTGGAATATAAAAGGGGAAAACCATAAGCATTGTCAGTATGGTGTTGCGCGTGCCATGGCGGATCTGAAGGTGCAAACCGGACAAAGGCAACTTCACAACCAAGACAAGAAATCAGAGTAAAGCAGTGGCGATCTATTTTCAAGCTGCGATAAATAAGTTGAGCAGATACGAAAGAGTACCGCCTCTGGTGCGGCGCCGTTGTAACGCCTTCGATGCGGCTATATCTCCCACGTGTCGAAGCACGACTTAGAGGCATAACCACATTGAAAGCAATGTCGCAAGTGAGGTAATCTTCACACAACCCATGTAATACATAAGGGAAAAGATACATAGTTGGCTTACAATCGCCACTTCACACAATTACATGAATAAAGCATT
Organism: Triticum monococcum; assembly: GCA_034509565.1. Taxonomy (NCBI): domain Eukaryota; kingdom Viridiplantae; phylum Streptophyta; class Magnoliopsida; order Poales; family Poaceae; genus Triticum; species Triticum monococcum. The sequence continues at coordinate 249,444,382 of CM067843.1, forward strand.
ACATCATCCAGATACAATCAAGGTCTGACTACGGAACCAAAATAAAAGAAGAACCCCAAATGGGACAAGATCCCCGATTGACCCCAACTGGGCTCCACTACTGATCAACTAGAATGAAACAACACAAAGGAAAAGATATTCAACGAGCTCCTCCTGAGCTGGGTTGCATCATCTACACGGACTCATCGACACCTGCAAGCTGCTTTTGGAAGTATCTGTGAGCCATAGGGACTCAGCAATCTCGCACCCTCGCGATCAAGACTATTTAAGCTTATGGGTAAGGTAAAGGTATGAGGTGGAGCTGCAGCAAGCGACTAGCATATATGGTGGCTAACATACGCAAATGAGAGCGAGAAGAGAAGGCAAAGCACGGTCGATAAAAGTATGATCAAGAAGTGATCCTAGCACAACCTACGTCAAGCATAACTCCAACACCGTGTTCACTTCCCGGACTCCGCCGAGAAGAGACCATCACGGCTACACACGCGATTGATGTATTTTAATTAAGCTCAACTTCAGGTTTTCTAAAACCGGATGTTAACAAATTCCCATTTGCCCATAACCGCGGGCACGGCTTTCGAAAGTTCAAATCCCTGCAGGGGTGTCCCAACTTAGCCCATAACAAGCTCTCACGGTCAACGAAGGATATTCCTTCTAGCAGGAAGACCCGATCAGGCTCGGAATCCCGGTTACAAGACATCCTCGACAATGGTAAAACAAGTCCAGCATGACCACCCGATGCGCCGACATCCCGATAGGAGCTGCACATATCTAGTTCTCAGGGCAACACTGGATAAGCAATCCGTACAACTAAAACCAGCCCTCGAGTTTCCCCGAGGTGGCGCTGCAAGGGGCTCTAGTTTGGACCAACGCATAGACAAGCACTGGCCCGGGGGGTTAAAATAAAGATGACCCTCGGGATGCATGACTCCCAAGGGAAAAAGGCTAGGTGGTGAATGGTAAAACCAAGGTTGGGCCTTGCTGGAGGAGTTTTATTCAAAGCGAACTGTCAAGGGGTTCCCATTATAACCCAACCGCGTAAGGAACGCAAAATTCGGGAACATAACACCGATATGACGGAAACTAGGGCGGCAAGAGTGGAACAAAACACCAGGTGAAATTGCAACTATCCCTAGGTGGTTTTGGTAATTCATAACAACATATAGCTCATTGAGCTAATGCTATTCCAAGATGATCATTTTAGGAAGGCTCAATGATTGGCATGGCATGGATGGTGAAAGTGGAACCCTCAAAATGCTAAGGAAAAAGGATTAGCTCTAGCTCATACGCTCAAGGCTCTTCATTTTACATTTTAGTGGTCCAAGATCACATTGAGTCCATAGGAAAAGCCAATACTATCAAGGAGGGATGAGGTATTGCTTAATGAGCCTCTTGCTTCATGTGCTTAATGATATGCTCCAAAATCCTCAGCTACTTTCCCATATCCACATTTGACCTAAACCCAAAGCCAAACTCGGCCCTACCGATTCTTTCAATCCGGCGCCACCGAGTTTCACTTGTCATAGCCATTGCCAAACCCTAAGCAAATCGGTTCTACCGATAGGGATCTCGGTCTCACCGAGATGGGATTGCAATTTCTCTGTTTCCTTTTCGTAACTTTTCGGTCTCACCAAAAGAGCGGATCGGTCCCACCGAGATTGCAATGCAAACTCTCTGTTTCCTTTTTGTAACTTTTTGGTCTCACCGAAAGAGCAAATCGGTCCCACCGAGTTTGCCTGACCAACTCTCTGGTTAGCTAATTACCAAAATCGGTCTCACCGAGTTTGTGTAATCGGTCTCACCGAGATTACGTTATGCCCTAACCCTAACCATATTGGTCCTACCGAGTTGCATGTCAGTCCCACCAAAAATCTCTAACGGTCACTAGGTTTACTATTTCGGTCTGACCGAGTTTGTTGATTCGGTTGGATTTTGTGTGGAGGCTATATATACCCCTCCACCTCGTCTTCATTGGAGAGAGCCATCAGAACACATCTACACTTCCTACTCATATGTTCTGAGAGAGAACCACCTACTCATGTGTTGAGGCCAAGATATTCCATTCCTACCATATGAATCTTGATCTCTAGCCTTCCCCAAGTTGCTTTCCACTCAAATCTTCTTTCCACCAAATCCAAATCCTGTGAGAGAGAGTTGAGTGTTGGGGAGACTATCATTTGAAGCACAAGAGCAAGGAGTTCATCATCAACACACCATTTGTCACTTCTTGGAGAGTGGTGTCTCCTAGATTGGCTAGGGGTCACTTGGGAGCCTCCGACAAGATGGTGGAGTTGAACCAAGGAGTTTGTAAGGGCAAGGAGATCGCCTACTTCGTGAAGATCTAACGCTAGTGAGGCAAGTCCTTCGTGGGTGATGGCCATGGTCGGATAGACAAGGTTGCTTCTTCATGGACCCTTCGTGGGTGGAGCCCTTCGTGGACTCGCGCAACCATTACCCTTCGTGGGTTGAAGTCTCCATCAACATGGATGTAGGATAGCACCACCTATCCGAACCACGGGAAAAACATCCGTGTCTCCAATTGCGTTTGAATTCTCCAAACCCTTCCCTTTACATTCTTGCAAGTTGCATGCTTTACTTTCCGCTGCCAATATACTCTTTGCATGCTTGCTTGAATTGTGTGATGATTGCTTGACTTGTCCTAAAATAGCTAAAATCTGCCAAGAACTAAAATTGGGAAAAGGTTAAGTTTTTATTTGGTCAAGTAGTCTAATCACCCCCCTCTAGACATACTTTCAATCCTACAAGTGGTATCAGAGCCAGGTTACCATTTGCTTTGATTCCATAGCCTTTGGTGGTCATAGCCTTGGTTTCACAACCTAGGAGAGTATGGCGTCTAGTGAGGGAAATTATCAACGTAGAGGTCCTTACTTTGATCATACTAATTTTGCTAGTTGGAAGCATAAAATGAAATTGCATATTCTTGGACATAACGTCGCCGTTTGGGCTATTGTGTGTGTTGGTTTGCAAGGTGACTTCTTTGATGGGAGAGAACCAAACCGTGAAGCTACCGCGGATGAGTTGAAGATATTGTAATACAATGCTCAAGCTTGTGATATTCTCTTCAACGGATTGTGCCCCGAAGAATTCATCAAAATCAGCCGTCTTGAGAATGCAAAGGAAATTTGGGACACTTTGATTCATATGCACGAAGGTACCGACTCCGTCAAGGAATCCAAATTGGATGTGCTTCAAAGTCAACTTGACAAGTTCAAAATGAAGGATGGTGAAGGTGTCGCTGAAATGTACTCTAGGCTTGCTCTCGTCACAAATGAGATTGCCGGCTTAGGAAGTGAAGAGATGACCGATAGATTCATCATCAAGAAGATTCTAAGAGCCTTGGATGGAAAATATGATACCATGTGCACATTGATCCAAATGATGCCCAATTACAAAGATCTCAAGCCAACGGAAGTAATTGGAAGAATTGTTGCTCATGAGATGTCACTTAAGGATAAAGAGGAACTTCACAACAAATCAAGTGGTGCCTACAAATCCTCATGTGAAGCCCCTACATCATCAAGTGAGAAGCAAAACTTCAATGAAGAATTGAGCTTCATGGTGAAAAACTTCAACAAGTTCTACAAGAGTAGAAGCAAAGATAGAAGCTCCAAGTCAAGGTCCTACAATGACAAAAGATCTTCTAGTCGAGAGCGAAACTGCTACAATTGTGGAAGACACGGACACTATTCCAATGAGTGTACAGCTCCCTACAAGAGAAGAGAAGACTCTCCAAAAAGAAGAAGAAAAGAGAAGAATCACCACCAAGAGAGAGAAGGAGTAGAGATGATCGTTATGAACGAAGATACTCACGGAGAAGCAAGGATTCGGAAAGGAAGGAAAAATCATCAGGAGCTACACAAAACGAAGACATCAAGCTCATGTTGGTGAATGGGTATCCGGCTCCGACTCCGACAACCACTCCGAGAGAAGTTATCACTCTGATTCCGAATATACTCAAGATGAAGGTGTTGCCAGTCTAGCACTTGTGTCAACAAACTCCTACGACATATTTGACTCACCAAATGAGGGACTTGGAAGATGCTTCATGGCCAAAGGTCCTAAGGTAACACACCCCGAGTATGTTGATTTTAATAGTGATGAAGATGACTTGTTAGGTGATGATGATTTACTTGTTGACAACTCTAGTGATGAATACTATGATGAAACGTCAATTAATCATGCTAATCAATATAAAACGAATGATAATGATAAGGAGAAGATTGAGGCTCTAACTAAAGAACTAAACACTCTTAAGTTAGCTCATGAAACTATCTTCGAAGATCATTGAGAACTTTTAAGAGCTCATGAGAAGTTACGCTTTGAAAAGCTCAATCTTGGGCAAGAGCATTTGTTTTTAAAGGCAATCAATGATGATCTCCGCAAGAAAAGTTCTTCTTACATTGCCAAGCGTTTACTATTATCCACTTACATGCCTCAAGTCAAGTCTAGTAACAAGAACAAGAAAGATTCTTCCTCTAGTAGTAACAATGATCATGCTAAATCCAATATTGTTTCGTCTAGTAGTTCTCTTGATTCCACTAATGATTCTCTTAGCCAATTTACACTTGAGCAAGAAAATAGCTTATTGAAGGGAATTATAGAGAAAGTCGTGTACAAAAGCCTTGCCGGGAGTAAGCAATTCGAGGAAATTGTGCGCAAGCAAGGAAGGCACCGGAAGAATCAAGGTGTTGGTTTTGAACGAGCATTCAATGCCAATGGAGTTGAGTGGGAAGATGATCAATACCCCAAGACAAAGTTTGTTCCTCAACAAGAGAAGTATGATACTTCCTTCAAGGGGACACAAGCTCAAGATGATCTTCCACCACAAGACTACAAGCAAAAAAGGCAAGGACAAGCTTCAAGAGGAAATTGATGCATTTGAAGAAGCTCCTAAGACCTTAGTCAAGTGGATTCCCAAGACCACTTCAAGTTCCACTTCATCAAGTACGACTACAACTCCAAGGATTCCCATCAAGATGGTGTGGATCCAAAAGAAGAAGAACTAGAGAGTTCTTGAGGGTGACTCCGCCAACATACTTCACTCTTATCATTTTGGCAAGAACAAGTGCAATCAACTTCCACATCTTGCACTAGTTCAAGGAGTCACAAACCCTCTTGTTGGTAAGACAAGGGACAAGGTAACCTAAAAGTTTTCATGGACATCATCTTGTGTGTGCATCACTCTATGTCTATGGATATCCTTGTTTGTTCCTTGTGGGACTAACCCATGTAGGTATTGAAAGTGCAATTCACTCAAATGGATAGCTCCAAGTGGTCTACATCAACATTGAGCATCCACATCTTCAACATCTACATGAAGTCATCATCGACAAAACCCAAGGTTAGTTCATCCCTCTTAGGGGGGATATCACATCTAGGGGGAGCTTTACTCTAAGACTTGAGCTAAAGCAACTCTAAAGATGTGAACACAACAATGCTTTATGTAAAAGTGGTAACCCCACTTGAGCTTTAATGATGAGTATGACCTATGATCAAGTGTTCTCACTTGACTCCTAAGTCAATATACTCATATATAGATGACCTAGTCATCGCCAATTGCTTGATAGATGCTAGAATTGGTTGTGCATGCTTTGTCACATATTTCGATTGCCATTTTATTGTGTGAGCATGTTGGTTGCATATTTTAATCATTCGAGGACATCCACTTGTTGTTTTGATTGTTTGGTTTTGTTTCCTTTTGCCAAGTGGATGGACAAGAATGCCTAAGAACCTCCTCTAGCTATCTATGCTTTTCTCGTCTCAAACTCTATTCATGCTACATCACAAAATTTGATCAAGTCAGATTCGAACCACTCTGTGTGAGGAGCACTCGGAGTCCCCGATTCGTCATAGACTTAAATTTCCAAAACCTATTTGTGATTCTTGGTCTGACCGATATCCTACTTCGTTCCTACCGAGATCATTAAGTTGATCTGAATTTTCGATCTCGGTGCAACCGATTTGAACCATTCGGTCACACCGAGTTGCAATAACTGTATACAGTTTTGCATCTCGGTGCCACCGAGTTGTTCCACTCGGTCACACCGACAGTGTCGGGCTATATATAGGCACGGGCAAAAATTTGGAAATTTCTCCGAACCCCTTCGCCCGCGTGATAGGTCGCTCTGCCAACGTGGTCTCCGGATCGTCTCCTCGCTGCCAGCCGCCTCCAGCCACTGGTCTCCATCGCCGTCAACGGAATTCAACACCGCCGTTGCCGCCGTAGCGAGTCTCCGCCGAACTAGGGTATGGACTCGATCTTTGTGCTATCCCAAATCTGATTCCTAGCACATTGTGATCTTATTGTTTCTAGCCACGATTGAAACACTCCTATCCAGTCAATACGTTCGTAGAACAAGATTGATTTGAAAATTTTAGGGTTAGGTTTCCGCCGAAACCATCTCGGACCCACCGAGTTGAAAAACTCGGTCCCACCGATTTGGCTCATGCCATTGCACAAGTGAGACTCGGTCTAACCGAGAATTACTTATCGGTGTGACCGATTTTGGAACTTTGTGAAACCCTAGAAGTCTCAGTGCCACCGAACTGTGACTCGGTCTGACCGAGTTCACTAGTTTAGGTTCCAAAACTGCTTCGGTATCACCGAGTTTAAAAATCGGTAGATCCGACATGATTTATGTGGGAAACTAAAACTAAGATTTTGAATCATTCTTTTGCAAAAATCTCTGCATTTTGTGATGCTCATCCACTCTACCTCATCTATAAACTATTCACAGGGTTAGCAGTCAGCTTGTTCATCATGTCAGATCAGAGTGACAGCCAGAATGTGTTAGAACAGCAAGTGCACATGAGTGAGGGCACTAGTCCCTCCAGTTCTTCAGATGAAGGCAGCAGGAGCACCCCTAGCAACCTGCCAAAAGCTGCCACCAGACAAAGGAAGAAGAGAACCTCAGACTCAGAGGATGAAGACTATGTGGCAGAAGAGGAAGCAACTTCCACGAGAGTTTTGATCAAGAAGGAATATGGCCCAGCATAGAGCACAAAGCCAGGGATGAAAATCAAAAGGCCAGCAGGTAGACAGCCTATGCCAAAGGCCAGAGCCTCAACTCAGATTCCCGAAAAGCCTGAACCCAATGAGGCTACTGCAGAAGGGAAGAAGAGGAAGGAGAGGATCAAAAAGACCACTGCTAGAGTGCTTGGGAGATCCTCAATCATGAGAGACTCTGAAGAGGAAGAGGAAGAAGAGGTTGCTACACCAGCACCTAAGGCACCTAAGATTATGGGTGATGCTATCAGGACAGGGGCTGCTGCATCAAAGCCCAAAGAAGCACCCAAAGCTGCCTCCAAGCCCAAGTCAGCACCAAAGAGGAATACAAGGAGCATACCTGCAACTGAGAAGAACAAGGCCCCAGTGCCTCAAGCTGCTAAAGATGATGATGAATGACAAGTTCTGAGAAAGCTTAAGCCCGAGATCCCAGACCACAATGATGCTCATCCTGTGGCTGAGGACATGAAAATCAGAAGAGATTCAGGGCTCAGGAAGTGGAGAGAAGCAGATCCGTATGCTTCAAGGAGAAGAACTGCTGTTGATTACAGGTTTCACACCAAGGAACAACAAGATTTTTATGAGACAGTGCTGCTAGATAAGAAGCCCATAGTGTGTGACATGAGGGTGGTTGATTGGAAATATATCAAGCAAAACGAAGAACACTATCCCGGAGTGTATGACAGCTTCAATGCTTGTGGAGTAGCAGACTTTGTCGGGCAGAAGCTCACAAAGTGGAACGAAGAGCTGATCATGCAATTATATTCCATATCACATTTTATCCCGATGGCAGAATTGTGTGGATGTCTGAAGGTACGAGGTACCAATCAACAGTTGCTGAGTGGGCTCAGCTGATCAATGCCCCAGAAGAGCAGGAAGATGACTTGGATATCTATGCCAAGAAGAAGATGGATCACAACTCTATGTCCAACATGTTCAAGGAAATTCCAAACGAGGCACTTGATACTTTCAAGTTTGGGTCTGTACATTATCTTCTGTCAGGGCTGCCAACCATTAACTGGATCCTTAGGCACACCTTATTGCCCAAGTCAAGTGATCACAAGATGATCAGAGGCCATGCAATAAATTTGCTTCATATATTTGATGTGCCACAGAAGTTCAAGGTGATGAGCCTCATGGTAGAGACCATTAAGAGGACAGCAGCAGATCAGAAGAGGAGCTGTGGATATGCCCCACAAATTCAGGAGTTAATCAACTCAAAGATGGGCACAGGAACATACTTGTTGGACAAGGAACATTTGCCTGTTCATCCAGATTTTGAAGACAATCAAGTTGTGATGAATCAGAATGAACCATCATCAGTTCAAGCACAAGCAAAGAAGGAGAAGGCAAGGAAGGAGAAAGCTGCAAAGATGCCAACTCAAGAGGAGGCATCTGAGCATTTCTTGAAAACCAAACAAGAGCAGCTTGGTTACTTGATTGCATCCACACTGAGGATTGAGAAAGGACTAGCCACCCTCACTCAGAATCAGCAAAGCTTAGAGAGGATCATAGAACAAAAGTTCTATGACATGGATGTCAAAGTAACAGAGATTCAGTCTGCAGTGGAGCAACTTCAAGATGACATGCAGGAGAGGAGAGGGAAGACTACAACTGATGCATTTGCCAGAGTGCCACAAGCTCCGAGGTCGACTACCGTGCCAGTTCCTAACAAAAGAGCCACCACCTCAGCTCCAGCCACAGCACCAGCCCAACCAGCTCCAGCATCTACTTCAGCTTCAACTCCAACCACGTCTACAGAAGGCTTCGTCCTTGGAGTGATCTAGACTCCACCACCACCAGAAGATCAAGCCTGAGAGTCGATCTAGCACTATGCATTTTCTAGGAACTTTTTGGTAACTTGTTGCCAAAGGGGGAGAAAAATGTATAGATCATAGGCTTCGAGAGAGAGAGAGAGTGTTGCTTTTATTCTCTCTTGCTTTATTTGGTGGTTTTTCAAACTTTGTTTGCTTTTGGTTGAGATACTTTGATATGCTTGTGAGACATTGATGATCATGTGTTTGATCATAAGCTACACTTATGCATGCTTGATATATCTTATCTATCTTATGTGATCATTCACTTTTTCTTGGTGATGAGTGCACATATTTAATTCTTATCATTTTGAGTGCTCCACCAAGATGTATGTGACATGGAAGAGTAACCCATGACTCTAACTCTTTGTGCATTTGCAGTCGAAAGCAAATTTTAAATATGCACAAATTTAGGGGGAGCTCTTACTTATCACATACTTCTCAAAGCAACGATATATTTCATTCTTATTATTTGTCGAAGCTTTGATCTATATGTTGTCATCAGTTACCAAAAAGGGGGAGATTGAAAGTGCAACTATCCCTAGGCGGTTTTGGTAATTCATAACAACATATAGCTCATTGAGCTAATGCTATTCCAAGATGATCATTTCAGGAAAGCTCAATGATTGGCATGGCATGGATGGTGAAAGTGGAACCCCCAAAATGCTAAGGACAAAGGATTGACTCTAGCTCATATGCTCAAGACTCTTCATTTTACATTTTAGTGGTCCAAGATCACATTGAGTCCATAGGAAAATCCAATACTATCAAGGAGGTATGAGGTGTTGCTTAATGAGCCTTTGCTTCATGTGCTTAATGATATGCTCCAAAATCCTCAGCTACTTTCCCATATCCACATTTGACCTAAACCCAAAGCCAAACTCGGCCCTACCGATTCTTTCAGTCTGGTGCCACCGAGTTTCACATGTCATAGCCATTGCCAAACCCTAAGCAAATCGGTTCTACCGATAGGGATCTCGGTCTCACTGAGATGGGATTGCAATTTCTTTGTTTCCTTTTCGTAACTTTTCGGTCTCACCGAAAGAGCGGATCGGTCCCACCGAGATTGCAATGCAAACACTTTGTTTCCTTTTTGTAACTTTTCAGTCTCACCGAAAGAGCAAATCGGTCCCACCGAGTTTGCCTGACCAACTCTTTGGTTAGATAATTACCAAAATCGGTCTCACCGAGTTTGTGTAATCGGTCTCACCGAGATTACGTTATGCCCTAACCCTAACGATATCGGTCCTACCGAGTTGCATGTCAGTCCCACCAAAAATCTCTAACGGTCACTAGGTTTACTATTTCGGTCCGACCGAGTTTGTTGATTCGGTCCCACCGAGATTGGTAAATTGTGTGTAACGGTTGGATTTTGTGTGGAGGCTATATATACCCCTCCACCTCCTCTTCATTCATGGAGAGAGCCATCAGAACACATCTACACTTCCTACTCATATGTTCTGAGAGAGAACCACCTACTCATGTGTTGAGGCCAAGATATTCCATTCCTACCATATGAATCTTTATCTCTAGCCTTCCCCAAGTTGCTTTCCACTCAAATCTTCTTTCCACCAAATTCAAATCCTGTGAGAGAGAGTTGAGTGTTGGGGAGACTATCATTTGAAGCACAAGAGCAAGGAGTTCATCATCAACACACCATTTGTTACTTCTTGGAGAGTGGTGTCTCCTAGATTGGCTAGGTGTCACTTGGGAGCCTCCGACAATATTGTGGAGTTGAACCAAGGAGTTTGTAAGGGCAAGGAGATCGCCTACTTCGTGAAGATCTACCGCTAGTGAGGCAAGTCCTTCGTGGGCGATGGCCATGGTGGGATAGACAAGGTTGCTTCTTCGTGGGTGGAGCCCTTCCTGGACTCGCGCAACCGTTACCCTTCATGGGTTGAAGTCTCCGTCAACGTGGATGTAGGATAGCACAACCTATCGGAACCACGGGAAAAACATCAGTGTCTCCAATTGCGTTTGAATTCTCCAGACCCTTCCCTTTACATTCTTGCAAGTTGCATGCTTTACTTTCCGCTGCCAATATACTCTTTGCATGCTTGCTTGAATTGTGTGATGATTGCTTGACTTGTCCTAAAATAGCTAAAATCTGCTAAGAACTAAAATTGGGAAAAGGTTAAGTTTTTATTTGGTCAGGTAGTCTAATCACCCCCCCTCTAGACATACTTTCGATCCTACACCAGGCATAAGGCTGAGCCTTCCACCCTTTACCAAGTATATAGATGCATTAATTAAATAAGAGATATTGTGATATCCCAACAAAATATCCATGTTCCAACATGGAACAAGCTTCAATCTTCACCTGCAACTAACAACGCTATAAGAGGGGCTGAGCAAAGCGGTAACATAGCCAATCAACGGTTTGCTAGGACATGGTTGGTTAGAGGTTTGACATGGCAATTTGGGAGGCATGATAAGCAAGTGGTAGGCATCGTAGCATAGGCATAGGAAAATAGCGAGCATCTAGCAAAGCAAAGATAGAAGTGATTTCGAGGGTATGATCATCTTGCCTGAAATCCCACAAGGAAGAAGAACGAGTCCATGAAGAAGTCAAACGGACGTAGACGAACGGTTCCTCACAAACGCGACGTTACCGGAACCAACCCGAGAAGCAAACACCGGAAAGAAGCACACAACATAGTAAACAAACCACACATGAACATGGTATGATATGCGGGATGCAATGCATATGCATGATTTGCAAGGGAATGAAAGAACCTGGCCTCAACATGGAAATCCAAGAGTGCTACTGGAAAGGTGAGGTTATCTCGGTTGAAATCGATATAAAGATCACCGGAATAGGATGCACGGTTTGGAAATGGCAAGCAAAACAAATATGGAACCGATCTGCGAAAAACAACAAGGAGCCATTTAAATGCAACAAGTTAAACATGCTACAACACCCAAACATGGCAACAAAATACATGGCAGGGATCCACTCATAATGCTTAACAAAAGATGAACACTGAGCTACGGCCAATTCATCATTAACAGGTTCAAACAAGCATGGCAACAGTGCAAATGGTAAACATGTTTCAGACTTAGTGAAATTAACACAAGCCTGGAATTTCAGATCAGGTAGCACACTTTGGAGCAATAAAACTATATGCTACAGGAACTTAACATGGCAAATCAAGGCATGGCATGAAGCTACTCAAAGAGCTTAACAAAAGTCCCTTAGTGACCTTGAGCCAAAAGGGATCAGAAAATATAATTGCAAGCATGTGAACATGGCAAAAACATAATCAAATCTCAGACTTAGTGAAAAACTGGAACATGCAAATCAGATATCAAGTAGGCATGTTTACGAGCTCGATGCACTCACTACAGAGCAAGGCATGACAATCTAAGTATACACCCGTCAAGAATACACATTGTATAAGCTAGAGATGGCAAGAACAACAACATAGCATGCACGGATCAACTACAACATCCTCGGCAAAATTGCTAACAAGTAGACAATCTGCCCAGATTCACGAAATAGCAAAAGTAGAGCTCGATTGACTCAAGCTAGGGTGCTCCGTAATTGCAAATGAAGATATGGATGGATAGAGAACTACAAGATTAACAAAACATCCTTACTGATCATCCTGAAAAGAGGCACGAATCACTAGGAAACAACATGAACATATGGCGTATTGATAAAAATAGTCCAAGGACTTAGTGGAATTGCTATGTCCCTGAAATCAACATTAATGAATGCACCACTTTGCAAGCTTGTGCTAGTCACCACACACATCACAAAAATACATGGATGGCACCTGTGTAAAGAGAGCAAAGCATATAACAAAACACATGTAGAGCTCAGGGGCATATCATGCACACATTAATCATGGCAAAAATGACAAATAGCTATCTGGAGCAGTAGATCTGACAACTAACTCAGATAGCACTCTTCCAACAGCATTTTGGGCATCAAGATGAACTCAAATGAAAATGATGCAATGAGATGAAATGATGTACTCTCTGAGACGAACATTTTGATTTGCTAAATGCCCAAAATGGATCTACGGATGCAAAGTTACGATGCGATGAACATGGCAATTTAATCTGGAAAACTAGGGGACTTAGTGGAATTTATACCTCCGCGAAAAGTCAACGCGGGACGGAGAGAAGCGGGACCACACGGATCCGGATCGGGGTGACGCGTTTGGATTGGGGGAGTGGTGGATCTTGTCCCGATCCACGGGACCTCGCCAGAGACGACGAAGATGGCCGGACTTGGAGGTAACCTCGCCGGAGCGCGGTGGAGGAGGACGCGGGGCTCACCGGAGTTGCACCGGGGGCAGATCCGGCGACCCAAGGCGGCGGAGACGGGTGATGGCAAGGTCGTGTGGTGGAGGCGGCGGCCGGCGGCGAGGAGGCGGCGGCCGGCGACGAACTCTGGCCGGCGAGCGGGAACGGCGCGGCGGAGGCGGGCTGCCTGGGCGGCGGCGACTGGAATGGGGCGCGGCCCGGTGGCGCGCGGAGGAGGGCCTGCCCTGGGCCGAGCGGGCTGGCGGCGGGGGAGGCGGCCGAGCGAACCGGTTAGTGCCACGTGGCGGTGGCGGGACAGGTCGGACATGTCCGGCCTGGCGGACTTTGTCCGGCAGCGCGAGGAGGAAGATGGCTAGGGTTCATCCGCGAATTTCGGGAGGGGAGCACATATTTATAGGTAGAGGGAGCTAGGAGAGTCCAAATGAGGTGCGGTTTTTGGCCACGCGATCGTGATCGAACGACTGAGATGATGGAGGAGGTTTAGGTGGGTTTTGGGCCACTTTGGAGGGGTATTGGGCTGCAACACACACGAGGCCTTCTCGGTCCATCGGTTAACCGTTGGAGCATCAAACGAAGTCCAAATGGTACGAAACTTGACAGGCGGTCTACCGGTAGTAAACCAAGGCCGCATGAAAACGTTTAACACCCACACACGAAAAGAGGTAGAAAGGGACACCGGGTGACATAGGAGCGCCAGATTGCAAAACGGACAATGGGGAAAATGCTCGGATGCATGAGACGAACACGTATGCAAATGAAATCCACATTATGACATAATATGCAATGCATGACACGCAAGCAATGATATGGAAACAACAGCGAATAACTGGAGGACACCTAGCACATCGGTCTCGGGGCGTTACAGCAGTGTAGGCATCTGCTGAGAATTTGACGGTGCTGTGGTAGCGATGGATGTCGGCAGCGTGGAAGTAGATCTAGGATTGTAGACGGTGGCGGCGGGGTGCGGTGGACGAGACGATCGTAGGAGCAGCGCCGGCAAGGTGGACGATGGCGGGGATGAAGCGAGAGGACGGGATGTAAGGATGCCGGTCCGAAGCCGTGGATGAGAGAGGTCGATCTCTTGTAATGGACGGTGGCGTCGGTGTATCAACTCCGACATGGTGGAGGAGGACGACGGTGGATGGGGCGGCGGACGACGGCGGACGGAGGAGGGTGGGGTGGAGAGGGTGTTTTTGCGCCCACGGAGTATGAATGGGGAAAAGGGAGGTAGAGAGGAAGGGGGGTACCATGTATTCAGGGCACGCTTGTCTCAAATGCGAGGAAATTTACAAACTTAGCCCCCGTTTCAAATTTCTACTACATCACAGCAACACTAGTCGGTCGGGGATAGGATGGTAATCTCGCATACACCGAATATTTGCCGATGAGAGTTTGTTTTTGGCGCTCACCATGTATGAATATGAATCGGGGAGGGAGTCGATTTCGGCCAAGGACACACTGTGTTTTGGCGCCCACCATGTATGAATCTGGGTGAGAGGCGGTTACGTCACGTTTGGGTGAAATTACAAACCTACCCCTATCGAAACTTATAGAAATCCAGCATATAGGCTTTGCATGGCAGGGATAGGTAGCAGTGATTTCCATCCCGCTTCGCTCAAATTTTGTAGAGTGCATGTTTACCGTGCCAACTCAATTTGAATCCCGTTTGTCTTCTACTTTTTTTGGGCAGGATCCATTTTCAATTGTAATTACATTCTATATACATCATTTTTTATATATATACTTTCAAAAGCGCAATAGAGAATTCTGCTCCTTTATATGTATAATATGATCTACAAATACAACGATCTCGAAGTCTTAAGGTTGAATTCAAAAAAAATTAACCAAATTATGTTCTACTAAAATGTATGGATCAGTAATATCTACATATTAAATAACATAGATGTGCGTGAATTCATATGAGTATGCATGTTTGATAGATCAATTTTGGTTCGAGTATGGATTACATGTATCATCATCTCGAATTCAAATATTTGAATCCCTTTTTTGTTGACTCCTTTCACGCCCATCTCTCTCGCATGCATGCTCCTTCAGGTAGCTATCACTCTCTTTTCTCCAGCTCACCCGCACGGTCACTTCATGTTGCTCCTATCCTCGCAAACATGGTCTCTTGACGTCTCCCTTGAGAAGTGTCACACTCTCCCTATCATTATAAATTACACGGTTTTCATTATCTCTCACGTCTCTACTGTTCTCTGGTATCACTCGGTACCTAAGCTTTCTTTTTCACTGCCAAACACACAGTCTCCACTCGTCTTTCACTTTGTCTTTATCTCTATGGGATTCTCTCACACACCCTATATGTCTCTACATATGACTCATACCACTACAATTACTCTCTCTATCTCTCCTGTAGACACAACAATTGTTGCGGTCTCGTTTTTGTCTCCATCCTAGACTGACATTATTCATTTGTTTACCGATCAGATAACCCCGACCACCGTCTCCTCTCTCTCACACAGACACACACGCACAACTCCTGCCACTAAAATGTGAATGGAAAACAAGATTTTGTTATACCCAAAAAAAGGACTGGAGGGAGTGATTGCTCTGACACGGACGCGACCTCTCATAGCGCAGGCATTGAACCGGCGCGCCGGCCAAGAGGGCCGCACTCACTGCAGGCCCGGCTGAGCACGCCTCCTCACCGCGTGCAACCAGCTTAAGACTGCCCCGCCTGCCTTCACTGAATCCGCGCGTGTGCCGTCAACACATCCTTCCGCGAGCCGGCAGGCATTTTAGAACACAAAAAATGACTACAATATAATTAATTTACACATGGTCTTGACTTGTTGTGCTCGCACTAGTAGCAGGAACTAGTAGAGGATTTTCTTTATTTATAACTCTCCTCACATTTTTTTTGGCTTTGAAGTGAATCATGGTTGTGGACATTATGTATGAATGTGCAGATATCTGTGAACATGAGTTTGATCTGGAAGTTGAACTTGGAATGTCGGGCTTGCGCATGAACTATACCATGTCCAATGCTTCGTCTGTTATTGTTTGGAAAGTAATTACTGTTATTACATGACCCAAAAAAAACATTTTGTGCCACATCAGTAGATGCACGGACATCACAGCAGGCATGCTGACTGGATAAACATTTGAACCTAGCTATTATGAATGAAATTTTGTATTGACAACAGTTTTAGATAGCAGGAGATGCCTAGCCTGCTCTGCCTCTGCTAGCTTATTCTGGCTTCTTCCATCTCTTCTTTGGCTTGGGTGAAGAGAGCATCTGATTGCTCTTTTCCCTTCTTCAGGAAGTCAGATACATTCTCAAGGGCTGTTGCATGCTTTCTTTCAGCCTTTACTAATGCCACAAGGACACGAACAACTGACGACTCCACCTGGCTTGTGTGTAATCCAGCATCATCTGGGAATTTGCACCTTGTGTCTAATCCAGCATCATTAGGGAACTGGCACCGTGTGTGTAATCCAGCCTCATTTTGGAAACATGATCTCGAGGTTTACCATACTTCGCTCCTCGCAGGAACTGCATCCTGACATGAAGTTACTTCTTTTTTAGATCAATACTCAGAGCAACCTAGATCCATTTAGTAGAAGCCAGACAAACAGAACTCGGAGAAGTGAATTCAAAAGGAATAAATAAATAAAAACAGACTAGAAGGTGAGAACACCCACTTCCTACATAAAGCTAAAAACGAAAGCATTAGGACGATTAAGACTCTTCTTATTACACATCGAAGAACACCACACTTAAGAGAAACAGAAACTACAACATATACACAAAGAAGAACACGATGCTACACGGAAGTAATTGAAAGGGTGTTATTTACCAAAGCTCATTTTACAGGTTCTGTGCAGCTCCTCTTTAACTTGCCATGCTCCTTGAAGATGTCCCGAATATCCCGTGTTTGATCTTCATTGCTCCTCTACATGTTCGCACTCGTGGTTTTAAAATCTCAACATGGCAAGAAAAATATACTACTAGTAATACTCGCGCATCTTGTGGGCAACATTAAAGCACTTGTCTGCCATGTTAGAGCATCTCCAACAAGATAAACTACTCATACAAATGCATCTTGATGCGTGCAACGCGTGGGCATTTTGCTAGTTCTAAAAACCATTCCATCATTTGCCACACTACTGGTTGCAGATGAAAAACCTACCCAAGCACAGCGTGATACAGGAGCGACACATAATTACAAGCTGATATTCTGTTGGACAATGGAGGCTATAACCAATTACTTTTACGGGAACAGTAGCAGCCAGGAAATTTGAAGGGTAGGTATGAACAAAATTGGAACTGCACATGTACTGCTAAGTGATTCAATACACACATTACCAATCGAGGAGGAGAACGATGGTCGCGGCAGCCTCTGTGAGTCATGGTCGAAACTGGGAGTCAGTTCATTGTCCACGACGGTGGTACTTCTGCGCTTGGCGTCGGCTTCCGGGAAGTAGATACGAGACCGTGGAAGACGATGCCGGGGATGAGGCTCTGTGTACGACGATGACGGTGGACCGGCTCCAGTGCGCCATACGAGGTCGTCGATTAGGTAGGTGCGCTGCATTGGATGAGTGCGCCGATGTAAAGGGGAGGAGCACGAAGGCTGCGATGCCGTGGAGAAGCCTATTTTGCGGTGGGGATAGAAATTGGGGAGTATTCATGTGTACTACTCTGGGTGCCGGGGTGGGGTTGGCTGGGTAGGGTGAACCTGAAGTTACGAAATTAGCCCCCTACCAAGCGTCATCCGTAGGCCTGTTCCGAAGGCTATGATGGTAACTTCCCACTGCTCGAATCAGGGTCGCGGGAGATTTTCCCGCCGACCTCAAAATTTTGTGACACTGGACTCCCCGTGTGGCGTGTTGAGTGATTCGGCTAAGCCACTAGCGAGTAGTAGTAGTAAACTCTGCATATTAGGTTTGACCGAAGTCAAACTTCCTAAAGTTTGACCAAGTTTATAGAAAACTATAAACATTTACCATAACAAATATGTATGATGTGAAAGTACATTCAATAATGAATCTAATGGTATTTATTTGTTATTGTATATGTTAATATTTTTTGTTATAAGCTTTCTAAGAGTTTACAAAACTTGACTTTGACCAATGCTAATACGCGGACTTAAATAAAAACGGAGGGAGTACACATTTGTTTTCTTAGTTTGTAGTGAACTAATAATTTGTTGAAATTGTGAAATAAATATATTAGGCTATTGACTTCGAATGTAATGGTCTATACAATTCAATAGTTACAATCATTGTCGAATCCCAAGATGTATACAAGGTCTATAGTACTTCACAACATGCTCAAACTCACATAATCCCAGTCAAATGAGAATTTAAATGCATTTCATAGTTATTACTTTGTAGGATGCAACAAGAACGACCATAACTCTACATCAGCCATTATAGAAGCAACATTTTGACATATCCCAATGTGTGAATGCAACGTGCAGAGAGAGCTTTTGAAGATGGAGCAGATAGGGAGGGAAAGATTGTATGTATGTGGACGAGAGAGTAGGAGACAAACCTAATGAGACAGACAGAGAGAGAGAGGTAGAGAGAGAAAGAGAGAGGAAGAAGTTAGGTCTGTGAGAAAGATGCATACATGTAATATACATGAGATGCGTGTGCATCTGGATTCTATATACGTGGAAGGAGAAGGGACAACATGTTAGATGAGAGAGCAGGAAAAACATGGACGAGAGGGGAAGGATCTCGTGGGTTGAGGGATTGACAATTTTGTGCGGGGGAGAGAGGGATTGGTAATTTTGTGCAAGAGAGAGAGGGTGGGGGAGGAGTGTGTGTGTTGTGCTGCGTGTGTGTCTCTCTCTCTCTCTGTGTGCGTGCGTGTGTGTGTGTCGGATATTGAAAGAAAAGAAACCTAAGGAGAAAAATGGGTATTCACGAAGAGAATGTGCGGGCCTTGAGGTGGGCTGGGGCCGGGTGAGGGTGTCAAAATGTGCGCGTTGATGCATGTGTTGCATGCGACCGTGCGAGGGATGGACGAATCAAGAGAGATGGTTGTTGTGTTACGGATGCTCCTCTCTCTGTCTCTCTCTCTCTCCCTCTCTCTCTGTCTCTCTCTCTCTCTCACACACACACACAAGTAAACTAGAAGACCGTTCTCTCATGTATACACAACATATCGGCATCTGTCTATGTCTCACTCATGCACGATCATTTGCACATTTACACCTCTCTATGTCTGTATCACACACACACCTTCTCCACATTGCCCTTCCGCTACAACACACATATGGAGACATACACACGTTCTCTCTCAGTCACACACACAAAATCAGTATTAAAAAAACTAGGGCGCACCTAAAACGTCCAAATCCAAATAAACACGAACAGGAGCTAAATTCAAATATATAGAAATATTGCAGCGTCAAGATCTTTCACAGGAAAAATAGTTGAGCAATATTCGAGGATTGTTTTCACACACACAAAAAGGTTCGGTGGATGTCCTTCGAGCGCGACATGGTGATGCACCGTTTGATCGACCGCGCGGCCGCGGTTCACGCGCTTGCACAGGATTCTGTATCGTGGCCGTGGTACTAAGGCTGGTCACAATGGGCACGAACATAAGCTAGTAACTAATAAAAGCGCTACCTAAGTCTAATGTTTACGTGTACTAGTATGGTTTTCTTTTAAGTTTGACCAACCTTATATATAAAACTAAAGTAAGCTCCCACACGCGCACTCATCAATATGCCGCCGCCACCGTTGCGCATGCCGGCGCCCGCCTGCTCCGGTCAACAATTTCTCGCCCATCACCGCCGTGTCACCGCCATCCCTGTGCCATGAAGCCGAAGGCTCGCCCGCTCACGTCGTCTGCAGTCCCTCCTCGCGATGCCGCCGCGCTGCCAAGCACGCGAGCAGTTGGTGGAGCCGCGTCTATGCACGCAGCGTACGAAGAGGACGACGAGCGCGTGCTCCAGCACGCCGGCGAGGAGGAACTAGCGTGTCATTGCCGTCTCCGCCCGTGCGTAGGAGGCGCGCATGGTGGCTGTCGCGGCGGAAGCCGATCGCGCGCGTGTCGAGCCCGCAAACCGGGTGCGGACGCGGAATCTACCTTCGAGACCTTGAATGCAATGTGGATCCTGCAATCTGAAGGAGAAATTTGGGTCAGTCGACTCATGTGAGCCGTTTGATGCAACATGGATGGCTAGAAGGGCTTCTTCCACCTCTTCTACCGTCTTCTTCCTTCGCTCCGTCGAACTTAATTCACAAATCGACCGACCCAAATTATACTACTAGTACAAACGTATTAAGTATAGTAGGAACACGAAGATACGAGCAGTAGTACCAACTGCAAGAAGAATAGTAGTAAGACATAGTACTAGTACTACTGTATGTACTAAAGAGTTCAAATAACGAGAAAGAACATAAACATATGGGCTGTTTGGTTCCTAGCCACACATTGCCACACTTTGACACACCTAACCTTAGGCAAGTTTGACCAAGTTAGGTAGGTGTTTGGTTCTAGCCACACTTGAGACAAGGAATTTTTTATGAGCAGTGAACCCCACATGTCATAGACACAAAAAGTATGGCAAGATTCCCTTAGACAAGCCAAAGTATGGCTAACAATTTGAGCAACTCAAGTAAGGAAAGTGTGACAAATGTGGCAAAAATAATGTGGCAACATATGGCAAAGATAGTCATAATCCAAACAGCCCCATAGTTCTGCTGGGGCCTCAGCACAACACACCCTTGAAAATAAACTAATAAGAAACTAGTCCGCTTGACACTGCAGTAGAACCAGCATGAGCGACGACACTGCCACCTACTTGGAGTCTGAGTCCATGTCCTCGACTTCGTCCTCGTCCCTCTTCCTCTTCCTCTTCGCCGATGCTTCTTTGCTTGAACCGGACACTGGGCTCTGCTTCTTCATCCAACCCTTGTAGATATTTAAACAAAGGTAGGCATCCATTGCTGCGTACAGGATGTGATCTTCATCTAATGTCTTCGACTCCCATGCATGATGAAACTCGTGATGAGGTTTCTTCAGTTTAGCGTACGACGGATCAATCATGGCTGCTGCCAGGGATCAGCATTGAAGGTTGAGAGGAGGACACCAGGCTTGCCTTCTGGAGATCGAATGGCTAGCCTACAACGAGACCTATCCGACACAGGACGTCACTGTCGTTCTTAAAGCCTATAGTAACGAATTTCACTCTTTTTTTCCTTGAGGAAGTTCTTAAAATCCTGGCACTCAACATCGGCATGGCATATGTGGTAGACCAAGCAATCGTTATGTACGCAAACCTGGATCACGGCGGGCTTCTTCCTCTCTTCGTCCTTTAGATCCTTCTCTCGTCCCAGGACTGTGGTGTACTCAACATCTAGCCCAGCGACCCACTCATCCGTTGAACTGTTGAACATGCGTAGGAAGCGAGCAAGCCATGCTTTCACCGTCTCGGATCCACGTGTGTAGATGAGGATGAACAGATCGCCGGTGATGGCTCTAACCTGGTACTCAGCGGCGACCATGGAGATTTGGGAGGCCATGGATTTTGGACGAGGGTTAGGAGAAGTTGAACTATTGTACCCCGCAAAAAAAACTGGGAGCGAACTAATGAGAAAGGACGGGACGACAGGAAGCGAACTATTGTAAGGTAGAAGAAGGGGACGAGTAGGGCGTGCAAACGGCGTGGGGTTGCTGGCTTGCCCGGTGGATAAACGACTGCAAGCCCCCAAAGAGTTCTCGAGAACTATGCGGGACCCACTAGATGTCATGTCTACTAGACCCATATCGTAGGCCTGACAGTATAGCTTCTGCCTGTTCGCACGCCATGCCGGCGCGTGGATGTAACTTCACTTAATTCCGTCAAACGTCGCGCTTCCCATGACCTTCACCTCCCTCGCGCGGTCGCGCCCTTTAAGACTTCGACCGGCTATAAATGAGCAAAAGTTTTTTTGCCTTTTTTTAGACAAGCAATTTTTTTGCCTACTCCGCATGCATGATACTCCCTTTGGTCCTTTTTACTCCTGTCAACCATTTGCAAAGTGTTTGACCAAATTTATACTTTTTTTGAACACCACCTTATATTAATTAACCAGCCACACCAGTACAGTCATTCGATACAATATTCACCACACAGGGCGGTACGTTATTTACAAGAAGCTATACTTAGCGATTAAGTGTGCCACCTTATTGGCCGAACGGCTAATCTTTGACAATTGAAGATTGTTGATCAACTTCAAGATGCTCAATGCTTTCATCTTCAGGTCACGCATAGCAGACCTGTCAACACTTTAACAGGCATCAATGAAATCCCACGACCAGATTTATACTAAAAATATCAATATCTACAATACTCCCAAAACACTTAGACTAGCCACAATGGGAGTAACTTCAGCGGTAACATCGAGTTCAACTCAGCAGATTTGCTTATGTGGCAATGAGTTAATGAAGAGAGAGGTAATTGTAGTAACTTAGCTAGTTACTGTAACATCACATGTCCCAATGCAATATGAGTCTATAACCTAATAAATGAATCTTTGCATGTTACCACACTTAAGTTACTACCCACTATGAAGGTAGTAACATAGTCTAGGGATATGTGTATGTTACTAGTGTGTGTTACTATCCATTGTGGCTAGTCTTAGGCGCGGTGCATTAACTTCTACCTCGTTTCTTGTTTCTTGACATATCAATCAATAGGAGATGTGTTTCCCGCAAAAAAACCAATAGGAGATGTGGGTGTGCATGCTTTTAATGACTTGAGACTACCAAACACGACATGCAGTGGTTAGTTCATCGCATGCAATGCTATTAATTAGCAAATAAACATTAAGATCTCTCGTTTTCCCCTCCTCCTTGGTCACAGTGCACAATCTAAGATGACTTCCTCACCTAGACGGAGGGAGTACTGATTATAAACATTAAGATCTCTCGTTTCCCCTCCTCCTTGGTCACAGTGCACAATCTAAAATGACTTGCTCACCTAGACGGAGGGAGTACTGATTATAATGAGTACTCAACTAGTACTAGTATAAGAACTACGTTTTATAATGAGTGTAAAAATATTGATTTGACATTGTGAATGTTGACACATTGTAGAATAGTTTTTGAAGTCTACAAAAGTACTCAACTAGTGCTGTGGTTCTCCATAAAAAAATGTGTTTACCAATGCATGCATGAACTCTAGTTACTCTAACCCCCCTCTCTTCTTTAATTCTTTGCCACATCAGCAAGTTTGCTATTCCCGTGTGCATGATACCAGCTAAGATACCACCATTATGGCCAGCCTTAATCATTGCATGCAATAATTTAGTGCACCTTGAAATATGAACATGTGTGGGGCGTGTTTGTTTTTAATGACTTGAGACTATACCTAGCCCGGCATGCAAGATGACTTATTATGCACCGCTCCCCATAACTGCAGGAAGCCCGTTCATCTCCAATTTTTTTCCTCTCCATGTGTGAAACAATATGCCTTCCAAACTCTCCTTCTCCCTCCGGCGGTCCCACCACTCCACCCCATGTGAAAAAATCTGCATGCATAACTCTCCTCCCCCCATGCTCGTCCAATCCGTTGTGACCAGCAATATTTCCACCCCTTCGCTCCCCCGTAATTTACTCCAACAAATATTCCCACGTAGTTTTTACTTAACTGCAGGTGCATTCGGTCACTGACATATGGGCCCAACAGGGGTCTGGCCCACATGTCAGTGATGCAACTGGACCGACAGTTAAGTTAGTGCAGCTCAGTCCATATCTTACGTAGGTGTGCCATTGCTCGCTATAAATACTGCGCCTCCCACGACATCGCTATCTCCCCCCCCCTCACGTTCACGTTCATTACTATCTCCTCCCCCACCCTCTCATGTCGACCACCATGGCATCGCCCCTCCCAAGCCCTAGGAGCCCCTCGCTGCACCGCGCGGATGGTCAAGCGTCGCCGTTCCGTTCCTCGCCGCCACTAGTCGAGGAGGACGCGTCGGCGTTAAGCTTCTTTCCGCGACGCGTCGAGGTGGACGTGTCGGTGTTCCCAATCTCTCCAGCACGCGCGCTGGAGGACGCGTCGGCTACCCGCTACGAGGAGAACGCCGCGCCGCCCGCCGAGCCCCCCAGCCTTGAGGAGCTTTGGAAAGAAATGGATGTCGCCTTGTGGGAGGCTTTGCCTCCAGCAGAGCGCGCCAAAATAGAGGCGGAGAAGAAGGCCGAGGAAGAGAAGCGCACCGCGGAACAAGCTGCCTGGGAGGCCTATGTCGCGTCCGAGAGAGTTAGGCAATTGGCTCTTTGGCAGAAGGCTCGTGCGAGGGCCGTGAGGGTGGCAGAGGACGCCCGTGCCGACGCACTGAGTGCAGTCGGGCCCAAGCGCCTGATCTACGCTTGGCGGTACGTGGACCGGGTGCACGCTTCCAGCAAGGAGGAGTACCTGTTGGCGCCGGATCACCACACCGGTCAGATCGTGCTCGCCCGCCGGCAAGCCACCAATCAGCACCTCGCGAGTTGCGAGGCTGAGGAAGAGGCGTTGTGTCGGCGCGCTGGGAAATGGCCGCGCACCAGGGCACTCGTGGCGCACCGCAAGCGCTCCTGCGAGCGCCGTTGCTTTTAGGAGGAGTATAATTTTTGTTTCGTAAGGCGATCTCATTAGTTTTGGGACGCAAATGATAAATCCCGAACGTTCAGGAATTTTTAGCGTCCTTAATTAAGTATCTAAAATGGAAAGTTTGGTAACCTTGTGCATTCGTATGCATTTTGCAAGTACATGCATATAGCACAAACTTTACTATATACTATCACAGGAAAAGAATTCTATGAGACCAGGTCTCACGCGAGATCCATCCTGATGGATGACACGTCGCATTCAGAAATCACAAAGCATCCCCCACCCCCACTTAAAAGCCACATGTCATCCATCAGGACGGGTCTCACCTGCTAACCGTGAGATCTGGTCTCATATATGAGTAATTTTTTTCCACTATCGCACTACACATCTCTCTCAATATATGCTTGCAGACTGTGCTACTCTCTCCGTCCAGGTCAATAAGTCATCTCCGGTTGTGCACCCTGACCAAGAAGGAGGGAAGACTTATACACCTAGATGGAGGGAGTACTACTATTACTTATGTACGTGCAAATGCACGTTTTAACATTACGATGCGGTTTTTGTAAAAGTAGAAAAACAGCACTAGTCAAGCTTGTGAAATGATTCAATGCAAAACAAAAGAAAAAATGCTTGTTTGCTTGTTTACTTTTAGCTTCCTTCTCTATGGCTATTTCTCTGTCGTACTTTGTACGGAGTATCTCACTGGTTGGAAAGGCATGCAAATTCCCAAACCGCTTCCTACAGCCTGTATCTCACTGGTTCCCGGCGTCGACGTTGTCGCCCATGTCATCGAGGATGAGGTTGCCGAGGTTGGGGAAGAAGTCGTCGTTCGCAACTAATCATGTGGACTAGCATAGTAGTAGGATACAAAGTAGAAACATGAATTTTACCACGATTTCGAACTGGAAGGACAGAAACACATACGGTGCAACGGGAGCTGCACCGTTGGCATTGAGGTTGTCGCCCATGTCCAAACACCACGTAGACACGGTCTTTGAGGACGGTTCGTACTCGTTCCACGCTCGGGCATTGAAGTTTGTAACTATTTTAGATTATAATATTCTACTCCTCCGGTGCTAGTAGTAGAGCATAGTCCTAGTCTACTACTCTACTCAAGCAAGTTAGGGCATAGCATTGTAGGGAGTACCAGTACTATGATCACTCAAGCAAGTTGTTTGGCATCCACATGACCCTACAATGCTGGTATGTGTCTCGTAAGTCAAGCGGCGTGCTGTAGTCATCATCACCTATCCACTTCCCGCAGCACATATTCGCTTCTCCATCTTTGTCCGCACATAATCTTGTCCAATCTTCTATCCCCGCTAAGGCGCCTCCCCCCTGGTCCGAAACCCAAGCACTAACAATGGCAGAACCGAGCAGCGTCCACCAAAAGAGCGGCTGGAATTCGCTCCCCACAGAGGTATTCAAGCTCATTGTTTTGCGTGTGGACAATCTCAGTACCATGCCGCTCGCCGCGTGCTCATCGGGGCTGTACCGTTTACTCAAAGCCCTCAGGCCGGAGCTTTTTAAGCCAGCTCCTTGCTTGCTGATGCCGCCTGATCTTCAGAAACGGCCAGTCACGCAACATAACGATCATAGGGCGGCCAGCATCAACCCCCTTGACTGCGATCTGATCCCCGTCAGCCTCAACTACATTAACAGTATGTACTGGGTCGGCATGAACACATCTTGGATGGTGCTCGTCGACGATCGCGGCAGCTGGATGCTCGTGGAGGTCTACACTCGGCGATTGATCCCCCTTCCTTCGATTAACACTGCACTGCTTTGGCACCGCGACCCAAAATACTCAGAATCTTACAGTAGCCAACATGATACCAAGTTTGATTTGCTCAAGGTTGTAATCTGCCAAGTGCCCACAAGATCTGCGAATTATAAAGACTTAGGCTAATTGCGTTCTTCAACCGCGGTCTCGCCTATCTGACAGGTCACTGCGGTAAGTGGATAAATCTGCATGTCCATCGCATGATCATACATCCTGCATGGTTCTCTGATGCTATTGAACACAAGGGCTTCATTTACGCTGTCGACTCCTTCTATGGCTGGACGTATTGCTGGCCTACTCCAGTCATCACTACAAACGGCTGTTACAACAGTATGTTACTTTCCTATGATATCATGATGGCTTACTTATATTACTGTCAACATTTGTTGAAAAAATATTCATGCTCATAACATGTTGTTCTTAAGATTGACTAAACCAAGAGCCCTTTTTTATTTGACTCCAACTTGATATGATGTTGTAGGCCGCCTGGTGTCCCTACCCTTCCTAATCCCAGAACCTTTCAAAGAAAAGTGGCATGGAAGTTGCAGGTGGTTCCTGGCTCAATCATACGACCGCGAAAGATTGATGATCGTTCGCACGTACCAGACGTGTTGTTTCGTGGAATACAATCACAGTCACTGCAAGGTCTTTGAGCAGGATCCCAGCTTCTCTGGGCCTTCAGGAATTTTTGACTGGAGGCTGGTAAAGCCTTGGTACACA
This sequence comes from Triticum monococcum, assembly GCA_034509565.1. NCBI lineage: Eukaryota > Viridiplantae > Streptophyta > Magnoliopsida > Poales > Poaceae > Triticum > Triticum monococcum. Next base: position 249,471,562 of record CM067843.1, read on the forward strand.
CTCTCTGTTTGTCAGACTGAATTATCCGATTAACCAGGAGATAACCGACGGCAAGGATCATGATGGCAGCACGGTTTCGTTCATCAGGCAAAACTGTGTGTACATAGCGTACCATGCGTCTCTGCATGCACCATACCCTGATATGTGCCGCCACGCTCTATAGCCCAAAGTAGGAGAGAGGGTCGCGAGTATTAGACTTCGACCTGCTGGCTGGAGATCCCCCCATCAGGCACCCATCTGGTTTAAGCCGTCAGCCAATCTCCATAGCTTAATAAATAGTAACGTCTAACTGAGCCAGTTAGTTAGATGCGTATAGTTGGTGTAGTAGGATCTTTATTTAGTTTGATGCATACACTTGTTCTTTTTTGGTAGCCCTTTTGTAATGATGGCTGATGTTTGGTTTGGAAGAGATAGCTGCGTCTTCACTCTTCTGGCCTGCTTACTGCTTCTGTTGCACCCCCAGCCCTGGTTGCTGTTGCTGCTGTTTTCAATGTACAATCAGTAGTATATTCCGTCTGTTGGTTGAATAAATGTGTTGTTAGAACGACAAACACAATGTTTTGTAAGTCGTTGCACGGTTCGATCCATTAGTGCCCTGTACCATACGTAGCGCATACTATTTATCGTACGGAACACATTTTTTTGAAACTCGGAACACATTTTCCACTTGTTGATAACATCCAGCCCACTGATGAAGGCCCAATAGAGAAGCCCATAATTAACTGGAAGGGAGTCTCTCACATTAATCTGGCCCAGGTACATGCTCATGGTCCCCTAAACATAAATAAGCAAATAAATAAATAAATAAAGCTAAATGCTCATGCACCATTTCTTTGGGAAAATAGGTAGCCCAGTATTTCTTTTTGAAGAATACCCAAGCTAGGCCTATTTGTTTTCTCCGAATTACTAGGCTGCAAATCTTTCAAGACGAGGAGGGATGCATTCCGGCCTGGCTTAAGAGTATGGTCAATGTCTGGTAAAAGTAATATCAACAGGGGTTGAAAATTCCAAAAAAATTATAGCAAATGGGATATGTGTTTCTTTTTTTGTTTTTGTTCTTCACTGATATCTTATATGTATTTCATTGGATTTAACATGACATAGTACTAATTTATTTTTAAATTTGTTTTAGTATGGCTAATAATTTTTGGATTAAGAATATTTTGTTCCCCAGCAAAAAATTGCGAATTTTCAAAATTTCCCACATTTTTAGTTAATTTTTTGACCCTGGTACTGACCAGAAAATGACCAGCAATTCTAAAAATGGAAAACGGGCTGCAATAAATTCCATATGAATTAGAAAATGAGTAAAAATTATAAAAATAATAGCAAATGGGCTGTACACGCCACAGATTTCGAGGCTGACTTGTTTACGCAAGGCTTTGTCAGTGAACACACGATTCTAGCAGTACTTAGTTTTGGATGTCCATCCAACGGCCGACGTGCTTCTTCAATCTCTGATCTTCCTGGTCCAGCCGCCTAAACTAGCGCCGGCGGGACTGCCTGCTCCCTCCTCTTGTGGCCCACTGTGATGCCGCGCTGGCTTCCCCGGCTCACCTCCGCTGGCCTGGCCGCACGCAATCAACTGCCTTCTTATTACGTGAAAAAAATGATTCCTCCCACTGACATCTGGGGCGCACCGGTTGGGAGGCTGACCTGTGGGCCTATTAAGTTGACGCGTACGCAGGGCTTGTCAACTTAGTCAACAAATGATTCTAGCAGCAGTAACCGTTGGATTTGAATGGAACGGTCCTACTGGTTCTTCAATCGATGCTCTTCTTGCACCAGCCGCCCAAACAAGCGTCGGGGAGACCGCCTGCTCCTGCCTCCAGTGGCCGGCTGTGCTGCCGATGAGGCCTCATCGCCCCTACTACTCCCATTGCTAGCCAGGCCCTCCGGTGACGGCAACCTCACACCACATCCGAACTAGTGAACCCTCGTACTCCTCTCCGCGTGGGCATCCATTGTCGCATTTTCCCCGGCTCCGCGTCGTCCCCTTCCTAGGCCACGCCATCATCCACTGCCTTGGTGCTCTCGTCGCGGCGTGGTCAACGGCATTACATCGGAAGAGTACTGCATGTGGAGAGGCTGACAGCTGGGTCCACGGCCACAACCCAGTTTTTTTGTGATTTGCCAAGTAAGTCACTTTGTCAGGCCTATTGGGCTGCAAATCTTTCAAGACGAGGAGAGCTTTCATTCGGCTGGCCGAGAAAATGGCCCATCAGTAATGAGAAATGGGTTGTACATTTTTGAAACACATCAAACCGACAATTAGTTTCATATATCTTTTCTTCATTTCGAGATTTGAAATTACATTAATTTTTATGCGTGGAGAATTTGTTGGACTTTATATTGATATACATTTATTTTTAAAATCAGTTTGAATGTGAGTCAAAATTTCGGGATTAAAAACAGTTCGGACCGCACCGAAATATGCAAAATTTCATATAATTTTTTAACCGTGGCCACAGTATGGGCTGTAATGCTAACAAAAATAATATGGGATCCAAAAAACATTAATAATTAGCAAATGGGATGTAAATTATTAGAAATAATGGTAGATGGGTTGTATGCTATTTTCCACAGATTTGAGGCTTTCCTAAAAAAAAGGTTGACGCACAAGCAGTGACTGTTGGATGGCCATCCAACGGCCGTCGTGCTTCTTCAATCTCTGCTCTTCCTGCTCCAGGCACTCAAACAGGCGCCGGCGGGACTGCCTGCTCCCTCGTCCCCGTGGCTGGCTCTGCTGCCGCGCAGGCCTCACCGCCCCACCGTACTCCCATCGCTGGCCTAGCCATCCCTCTACTCATCCACACCTGCTGTTATTCTCCGGCGATGGCAGACGAACCAGTAAACCCTCGTACAGTCGTACTCCCCTCCGTGTGGGAAACAACTGCCAAGTCTTCCCTGCCTCCGTGTCGTTCCCTTCCTAGGCCTCGCTGTCATCCACCGCCCTGGTGCTCTCGGCATGTTGTTTTGCAAAAAAAATGTTTCCCCTGACTGCTAGGACCCACCAGCTACATCTTCGCACACAAGGAAGTGCGTCCGGGCAAAAAAATGATTCACCCACTGACTGCTGGGACCCACTAGCTACATCTTCGCAGGCAAGGAAGTGCCTGACAGTCGGGACCCACCTGGTCGAAGCGTACGTAGCGTTGTCATTCTGGTCGCGAACGTGTACGTACATACTGGTCGATGTAGAGGCGTGCACGTGTCGTAGTAGAGGCACGCACGTGTCATAGTAGAGGCGCGCACGTAGCATTTACACGTACATACAGCGGCTAGGGTGCAAGAAAGAAAATATGGCCACGTATGTGTACATACAGGCGGGGTCTCGAATGCCTACTCGCGCATACGTATGGCCAAGGCTCGTGTACATGGCTGGGTCCGAACGGGGAGGCAATGGAATGCGTCATGTTCATGGGGAGGCAACGGAATGCGCCGTGTTCATCTGGAGGGCTTGGACGGAACAGGCGATGGAAACGAGGCCTGGCGTACCGCAGAATGGAGGAAACGGCCTTGGGTTCGACCGACCACGTTCGAAATGGGATCCTGTTCATCGGGAGGGGTCTGGTGTATCGCAAAACGTAGGAAACGGACCACCTATGGTCGAAATGGGGGTCCTGTTGATCGGGAGGGGTGCGGCGTACCACAAAACGGACAAAACGGACTTGTGTTGGAGCGCTACGGTCGAAACAGGGGTCCTGTTCATCGGGAGGGGTGTGGCGTACCGCAAAAGGGACTCCATGAGATACTGTTCATCTCCACCGTCGACCCCCTCCAGCCTCCACGAGCTACTGTTCATCCACCGTCGACCTCCTCCAGCCTCGACCTATGACTGTTCATCCACGGGCTCCTGTTCATCCAGCCTCCACCGCGGGCTACTCCACCGGCTACTGTTCAACCACCCCTCCACCGTCTACTGTTCATCCAGCCATCCACACCATGGGGTCCTGTTCAACCACCCCTCCACCATCTACTGTTCATCCAGCCCTCCACACCACGGGGTCCTGTTCAACCACCCCTCCACCGTCTACTGTTCATCCAGCCCTGCACACCACGGGGTCCTGTTCATCCACCCCTCCATGGGCACCCCTCCACCGTCTACTGTTCATCCAGCCCTTCACCACACCACGGGGTCCTGTTCATCCAGAGGCAACGCCACCGCTCATTGTTCATCCAACCCCCCCCCCCCCCCCGCCCCCGCAACGCTCACTGTTCATCCCATCGATCGGCTTTAGTTAGCAGCAGTAGCGAAGGAACCGCTCGATCGGGTTCAGTTAACAGCCATCGATTGATCGCTCGGGTTCAGTAACGCGTAACCTGTAGTGCAATCGCTCGGGTTTAGTTAGAGCCCAATGCCTTGCTCGGGTTCAGTTAGAGCGAACGCCTCACACATATGCGTGTACGTGTACGAGAGAAACGCGCATCGCTCGGCCCCCGACCTCCCACCGTAACTGGGAACTCCCTGAAATTTTCCTCCCCCTCGCTTCTACCATGGTTTTTTCAGTCATGGACGGCCCAAAGAATGTCATGCAGCTACGTCTCCGGCCCGCCCGGGATGAAAAGCCCATTTTATGTCATGATTTTTTGTCATAGAAGTAGGAGCCCACCACATCTATGATGATACCGGGTTTTGTCACAATTATCGTCATAGAAGTGTCATATGTACGACAGAAATTTTGTCCGTTCGGCCCAAAATGTCATGGATGTGTCTTTTTTTTGTGACTTTCCTATGAGAGGGGATGCCTACAGCGGCCGGCGAGGGGATCGAGGGCATTCGGCCAAAGGCGTCCGGCCAGAGCTCACGGGCGTTGACAGAATGGGTGGCGAGAGGGTGGAGGAGCAGCTAGCATAGGGGTGGCGAGAGGGGGGAGGAGCATTACCTACAGCCACGGTGGCAGTGGCGCGCGGTGGTGGAGGAGAAACCCTAACCGCAGCTACCGGCGTGTGGCGGAGGGGCACAATTGAGAGATGGGCATGCGGGGGGGGGGGGGGGGGGGCTGCGTGTTTTGTTTTGCTGTAGCAATAGCGCGGGTATAGGGAGCGCACTAGTGCTAAGCCCAATATCAGTAGCGCTTTATCCTGAAAAAATGCTACTACTATGGCTAATCATGTAAAAGCATCAAAAATATACATTGGTCATCATTGATCTTTTTGTGTAGAATCTAAATAGTCAACATGAATCCTCCCCGTACGTGAATAGGCACAGGCGAAGATTCATATTGCAGCCACAAATCCTACACATACAGTTCAATGAAGACCAAGTGCTCGAGATAGTTTGAGAAGTAACATATTTAAGTTGGTAAACACCTTGTTCGCTTAGTAGTATGGGACTAAACTTAATTAGTTGCAAGAGGGGATTATACTTACCAGCAGCCAGTTTTAAAGAAAAATGCTGCTACTTAGTACTTTAGCAGTAGCGCGTCCAGGAGAAGGGCGCTACTACTATATCTAGCCTGGAGGCAACACCGTGGAAATTGTAGTAGTAGTGCTCGTTTCACCTAGAGCGCTATAGCTACTTGGATATTAGTAGCGTGTTCTTCTGAAGCTCGCTACTGCTAATTAGCAGTAGCGTATGTTTTTGAACCTCGCTGCTGCTAAGATTCTATGTATAAGGTTTTCCCTAGTAGTGTTTGCATATAGAATAGTGGAGTGGGACTCTGCTCTACTACTGGCACCAGAGGAGTAGTATATTCTAATCTAGAATAGTTAAAAACTTCAATGCTCGAGCGTCGAATGACTACGAGCCACCATCGGTGCTAACTCAAATCCCGAGCAAACGTTCGCTGGGAGACATGGCAGTTGCAAACGCCTGCGACGGAGTTACAATACATGTGTAAGGGTGGCGGTTTTGTCAAATACTATGGCTTAAAGGTAGGCCATAGTCGGATGGAAATCTGACGGTTACATGGGATTCGCCAGGATTGAGCTCGTGGCAAACAATCGCCAGATATCATTACTAAAAAAAGGTTAAAACACCCGAGGCTATAACTTGCACTGGCTAACCACTAACAATGATACTAACATAGTTGTAAAATGGTCAAAGACCATGTCTACGTGGTGTTTGGAATTATATGCAAAAAACAAGAAATATGCCCGTGCATTGCACGGAACATCAAGATGCATTTTTTACAAAACACCTGTTGTGATTGACCCATGCAGGAGTAATCCCATGTGTAAAAACTAATGATATCTCGAGAATTTTAGTGGAAAAATGGTATCTCTAGAATTTCTTCAAAAAAATGATATCTCGAGAAAGATGAGAGATAAGGTGAGGAGGAGTGGGGTGTGGTGGTGACTGGTGGTCAGACTGGGCAGAGGTATGGGGATGGACGGCGCCGGCAACGGCCACCAAGCCAGATTGTTCCAGAAACTTCCTTTTTTAATTGCTTAGCAATGAGGTTGTGGGAGATAAGGATGAACGAGGCAAGGCCTTATCTATAAATGTGGAGAGAGGTGCGGGTATCTTTTGTAAAATTGTCATAGTTTGCTTTCTATCCGCAGATATAGATCGGACGGTCTATATTACAAGATGGCAGGCACACCATCATCACCAACTCGTTTTTTTATACGAGTAGAGATAAGAGTAGAGATAGAGAGTAGGGAGGAACACCATCTACTGCTTCGTGTGCTACTCCTGCGCTCCATTCGGCAGCCGCAACATCCCCTACAACCACTCCCTCCCGCGCTCCATTCGGTGGGCGCTGTTGGAATTTGGGGAGCGCACTCACACAACTGCTAGCAGCGACAACTTCACTGACGATGACTTCTTCCCCGACCTCGGCAACCTCTCCCTCAATGACATGGGCGACAACCTCAACGCCAACGGTGCTGCTCCCGTTGCACCGTATGTGTTTCTGTCCTTCCTGTTCAAAATTGTCATAGAATTCATGTTTCTAGTATGTGTCCTAGATTCAATCCGTTCATCTACTATGCTAGCCCACATGGTTAGTTTAATCTCTGTTATAGTCGTCATGATCTATTTTGTGCTTATTTAGATTAAATCTCGTGGTAACTTGCTCATATATTCACCTGGCGCAACGTCCCCTACAGCCACTCCCATTTCATGGACGGCCTGGTCGATGCCTCCAAGGTGCCATGCATCTACAAGAGTTTCAGCTGCAAGAGGTACGTCGACCAACACTCGCTGGCGGAGCATAGTTCCAGATCTGCGCACGCGCCCTGCTACTGTTGTGAGTGCACGCTGCTGTTTGAGGGCTCCCCGGCGAGCCTCGTGCATCACCTCACAGCACCGTCCGTCGAACACTACTGGACTGCGGCGGTGAACATCAAGTATGAGACGTGCTACCCATTCACTGTGCCAGAGTCGCTGGAGGATCACCGCCGCCTGCTAGTCACGGAGGAGGACGACATCGTCTTCCTATTGGTCATGGGCACCGGCAAGGCCCGTGCAGGCCACCACCCTATCTCTGTAGTGTGCATCGGGGGCAACGCCGCTGATGCTGACACGAGGCCGATGTACGGGTGCATGCTCACTATTACTGCCCCTCAGAGGTACATGGGTGCCGACCCCAGCTGCACGACGCTAACTGGGACTGTGTCGATCTGCTCCTTTCTTGGCGAAGTGGGCATGGAAGACTCATGTGTTGGCGTTCTGGGACCAGGGGTGCCCAGACTTGCCTGCCTCGGGGCTTGTGCGTGGCTCCACCAACGGCCAGGTATGGCCCATCTTCAGCAGCAACCACTCAAGACTGTCGCGAGGGGCCAAGCCTTGCGAGGCGGATGACAACAAGACCTCCCTATGGGCAGCCTCACTAGGCTGGCTCACAAGGAGCGGAGATATCTATGCTGGGGCACCTCGCGAGGTTCACGTGACATGAGCCATGACAACCAAGGCCAGGCGGGCGCCAACGGGCGCAGTGTCCCAGTTTCCTCTTTCGTGCTAAAGTGGCAGGCATTGATGAGGAGTCCCGAGGCGTCAGGAAAAGGTTTCCATATTGGTGCAACAAGACCAAGACCAGCAGGATGGCAGGACGAAGGTCACCACGGAGCCCACTACAGCGTCACTACCAGAGCCTTTGGCAGGCAAACACCACCTTTTGTCAGGATGGCTTGTACTAGTTGTCCCCCTTCAAGCTTGGCCATTGTGGGATCCCTTCCTGCCTAATATTTGGGGAAGAGGATCAGGGCCTCTATAAATAGGGCTAGCCACCACCATAGGGGGGAGACTCATCTTGGATCGGATCCATTCCATCCTCACATCCACAGCTCGCCAAGCTCAAGAACACCTCTCCTCCTGAGGCTGTTCGTCCCCTGTACTAGTTCATTCCTAGCCTGTGAGGCAATCCACCAACACCACACTGGAGTAGGGTATTACACCGCAAGGTGGCCCGAAGTAGTATAAACTCTTGTGTCTTTTGTTCTTTGGGTTCGTCGAGCTAGGCCGTGAGATCATTGAGCGAGCAAACTATAGAGAGATTGTTTTTCGTGCGCACCACAGAGTTTGAACCTCATGGGTTAGCCGGAACCTACAATCTGACATTTGGTGCACCAGGTAGGGGTGCGCCAAAACCTTTCTCCGGTCGGTCAACGTACCACTGCTCCGCCGCATCCATGGCTGACGCTCGCCAAGCCCGTAGTGATGGGCCGCCCTTGCCGCTCGCGTCGCTCAGACGACGCCTGTGGGTGGACCTCCCTGCCGTTCTCCATCACCTTCTGCCAACGCCACTACCAGTCCTGCAGGAAACGAGCAGCAAGCCTCGTCGCTGCACCGTTTGAGCGGCGGGATGGACGCACCGCCACCCCATCGCTGACTCCAGCCGGTTCATCATCCCGTGCTCGTCTCACACCCACGGACGTGCAGGCCGCCTTGCTCATGGCACGCGTGCTCCTGTGTTACCACCCGGTCGATGACCTCTACAAAGACTTCCTGGACCGCATCGCCGCGCTCATCAGCGCTGCTGGGAGCTCTCCCACGCCGTCTCTCGCTGCCTCACCCACATCCTGCAGCAAACTATGTAGCCCATGGAGCACCTCCACCACCTCCGCATCAAGATGGCGCCCTCAGACCAAGCCGCGTGGCCCCGCGACGTGACCCACCATGCACGACGCCTGCACATGAAGAAGGAAGCTACCAAGAAGTCCTTTGGCCGCAAGAAAATGCTCCTGCGCTCCCAGCACCACCACGTCAGGATCGCACGCCGCCTGTGGCGGTGGCGCGGAGGTACCAAGACGGGGATTTGCCTCCATGACGGGCTCCAGTGACCACGGCGGGCTGCCGCGCCTTCACCCCCGAGCTGCGCATCATCGTCTAGCCCGACAAGTTCAAGCCCGACCTGCCTCCATGCTACAACGGCACCCCCGACCCTGCAAAGTTCCTGCAGCTCTATGAGCTGATCATCGAGGCGGCCAACAGCGACAAGAAGGTCACGGTGAACTGGTTTCCGATGGCCCTTAAGGATGGCGCGCGCTTATGGCTCCTAAACCTGCCCGCGGGATCGATCTCCTCCTCGGGCGAGATGTGCGAGCATTTTGTCACCAACTTCCACGGCACTTGCGACCGTCCGCCTGCCGCTGGTGAACTACGGTGCATCCATCAGCAGTCAGGGGAAACCTTGTAGAAGTACAGCTAGCATTTTAACAACGTTCGCCTCAAGATCCCCAAAGGGATGGACGAGGCCATCATCTCAGCATTCTCTGATGGCATCCGTGACGTGAAGATGAAGGAGAAGCTCGCCATCCACGAGGACCTGTGCACGGATTTAGAGACGTTCAACATGGCGACAAAGTGCACAAGAGCTGAGGAAGGTGCCTCTCCCTCCTCGAGCTTCCAACTGCCGGCCCAGAAGACAAGAAGGCCAAGACCGAGGACGTGAAGCGCAAGGCTGCTGCCGTACTCATGGCGGAGCTAGAGATGAAGCGTGGCTGCGACCACCGCGAGTCATCCAAGACCAACCGCCCGTTCTACACCTTCCACAATGTGCATAGCCACAACACGAACGACTCCCGGGAGCTCAGGGCCATCTGCGATGGGCGCTTCAGTCGACGCTCAAAGCGCAATGACAGAGGCTACGACCACGGAGGAGGCCGCAATGGAGGACGCTGGGATGACCGCGACCCCCTTCAGGAATGGCACGACCGGCCTCGTGAGGACCGCTGGCAGGACCAGCCTCGTGAGGACTGCCCTCGGGGCAACACTGGCCTCCCTCCTCTACCGCCACCACCAAGAAGAAATGACGACCATCATCAGGACGAGGGGGCTGGGGGCTTCCAGGCGCCTCATGATGTTGCTTGCATCTTGGGTGGCGCTCAGGCCCTAGCCTCTCAGCGTATCTCGAAGCAGTTCGCTCGAGAGGAGAACACGGCCCTCCCCAGGCTCGAGGCCGTGCACCCGCTCAGGTGGTCCAAGTGCACCATTACCTTTAGCTCCCCGGACCAACTCAAGTGCGCGGCAACTGTCGGCGCCCTCCCGATGCTCTTCTCAGCCATCATCAACAATGTCCAATTCACCTAGACCCTCATTGACGGTGGCGCGGGGCTCAATGTGTTGTCCGTCAAGATGTTTAACCGCCTCCAAGTGCCATACGATCAACTACATCCTACCAAGCCCTTCTCAGTAGTAACCGCGGCTCCACCACCCCGATCGGGCAAGTTTGCCTCCCTGTCTCCTTTGGCAAGCGTGACAACTACCGCACCGAGCTCATCGACTTCGACGTCGCCCACATCTGCCTACCGTACAACGCCATCCTCAGGTACCCAGCCCTGGCCAAGTTTATGGCAGTGACCCATCATGGCTACAACGTCCTCAAGATGCCCGGGAGCTGCGGCGTCATCACGGTTGCCCGTGAGGAGAAGGAAGCGGTGTCATCCCTCGAGCGTACCTACCAAGCGACAGCGGCCAAAGACCCAGATAACGAAGGCGCCGTCTACCCTCCTAAGACCATCCCCAGGAAGAAGAAGCAATTTCTCTATCAAGGGCTTCAGGAGAGCGGTGTCTCCAGCGGCACTACCTCAGGACCTGCGTCCCCAGATGGGGCCCCTCCTTCCCTCGCATAGGAAGTGAAGGAAATATGCCCTAGAGGCAATAATAAAGTTTTTATTTATATTTCCTTATATCATGATAAAAGTTTATTATTCATGCTAGAATTGTATTCATCAGAAACTTAGTACATGTGTGAATACATAGACAAACAGAGTGTCACTAGTTTGCCTCTACATGAGTTGTCATTTGATTAATGGGATCACATCATTAGAGAATGATGTGATTGACTTGACCCATCCGTTAGCTTAGCACGATGATCGTTTAGCTTGTAGCTATTGCTTTCTCCATAACTATACATGTTCCTGTGACTATGAGATCATGCAACTCTCGAACACCGGAGGAACACTTTGTGTGCTACCAAACGTCACAACATAACTGGGTGATTATAAAGGTGCTCTACAGGTGTATCCGATGGTGTTTGTTGAGTTGGCATGGATCAAGATTAGGATTTTTCACTCCAATTGTCGGAGAGGTATCTCTGGGCCCTCTCGGTAATGTACATCACTATAAGCCTTGCAAGCAATGTAGCTAATGTGTTAGTTACGGGAAGTAGCATTACGGAACGAGTAAAGACACTTGCCGGTAACGAGATTGAACTAGGTATTGAGATACCGATGATCGAATCTCGGGCAAGTAACATACCAATGATAAAGGGAACAACATATACTATTATGCGGTTTGACCGATAAAGATCTTCGTAGAATATGTAGGAGCCAATATGAGCATCCAGATTCCGCTATTGGTTATTGACCGGAGACATGTCTCGGTCATGTCTACATAGTTCTCAAACCCGTAGGGTCCGCACGCTTAATGTTCTGTGACGATCAGTATTACGAGTTTATGTGTTTTGATGTACCGAAGATAGTTCGGCGTCCCAGATTTGCTCACAGACATAACGAGGATTCTTGAAATCGTCAATACATAAAGATCGTTATATTGGAAGCCGATGTTTGGACATCGGAATGGTTCCGGATGAGTTCGAGCATTTTCGGGAGTACCGGGAGGTCACTGGAACCCCCCGGGGAGTATATGGGCCTTATTGGGCCTTAGTGGAAAAGAGGGGAGGGAAGGAAAAGGTGGGAGGCGCGCTCCCCTAGCCCAATCTGAATTGGGAGGGCCCCCCCCTTTCCTTTCTCCTCTCCTCCCCTTCCTTCTCTCCTACTCCTACTACATGAAAGGGGGGAATCCTACTCCCGTTTGGAGTAGGACTCCCCTAGGGTGCACCATAGAGAGGGCTAGCCCCTCCCCTCCTCCACTCCTTTATATACGAGGGAGGGGGCACCCCAGAGATATAAGTTGATCATTGATCTTTAGCCGTGTGCGGTGCCCCCCTCCACCATAATCCACCTCGGTAATATCGTAGCGGTGCTTAGGCGAAGCCCTATTCCTGTAGCATCATCATCACCGTCATCACACCGTTGTGCTGATGAAACTCTCCCTCGAAGCTCTACTGGATTATGAGTTCGTGGGACATCATCGAGCCGAACATGTGCAGATCGCTGAGGTGCCATACTTTTGGTACTAGGATCGGTCGATGGTGAAGACGTACGACTACATCAACCGTGTTGTCATAACACTTCCTCTTATGGTCTACAAGGGTACGTAGACAACACTGTCCCCTATCGTTGCTATGCATCACCATGATCTTGCGTGTGTGTTGGAATTTTTTTGAAATTACTGCATTCCCCAATAGTGGCATCAGAGCCAGGTTTATGCGTAGATGTTAAATGCACGAGTAGAACACAAATGAGTTGTGGGCGTGGGCATATACATATTGCTTGCCGTCACTAGTTGATTCTTGATTCAGCGGCATTGTTAGATGAAGCGGCCAAGACCGACATTACACATATGCTCAAGCGAGACTGGTTCTACCGACGTGCTTCACGCACAGGTGGCTAGTGGGTGTCTGTTTCTCCAACTTTAGTTGAATCGGATTCAATGAACAGGGTTCTTTCTAAAGATAAAAAGAAATCACTATACCGCGTTGTTGTTTTTGATGCGTAGGTAAGAACGGTTCTTGCTCAGCCCGTAGCAGCCACGTAAAACTTGCAACAACAACGTAGAGGACGTCTAACTTGTTTTTGCAGGGCATGTTGTGATGTGATACGGTCAATACATGATGCTAAATTTTTGTATGAGATGATCATGTTTTGTAACACAGTTATCAGCAACAGGCTGGAGCCATATGGTTGTCGCTTTATTGTATGAAATGCAATCGCCAAGTAATTGATTACTTTATCACTAAGCGGTAGCGATTGTCGTAGAGGCAATAGTTGGCGAGACGACAACGATGCTTCGATGGAGATCAAGGTATCAAGCCGGTGATGATGCTGATCATGACGGTGCTTTGGAGATGGAGATCAAAGACACAAGATGATGATGGCCATATCATATCACTTATATTGATTGCATGTGATATTATCCTTTATGCATTTTATTTTGCTTAGTTCGGCGGTAGCATTATAATATGATCTCTCACTAAATTTCAAGGTATAAGTGTTCTCCCTGAGTATGCACCGTTGCTATAGTTCGTCGTGCCGAGACACCATGTGATGATCGGGTGTGATAAGCTCTACGTTCACAGACAACGGGTGCAAGCCAGTTTTGCACACGCAGAATACTCGGGTTAAACTTGACGAGCCTAGCATATGTAGATATGGCCTCAGAACACTGGAGACCGAAAGTTCGAGCATGAATCATATGTTAGATATGATCAACATAGTGATGTTCACCATTGAAAACTACTCCATCTCATGTGATGATCGGACATAGTTTAGTTGATGTGGATCACGTGGTCACTTAGATGAATATAGAGATGTCTATATAAGTGGGAATTCTTAAGTAATTTGATTAATTGAACTTTAGTTTATCATGAACTTAGTAGCTGCGTCATTACTTCCAAGCCCACGAGATCACTGTCGTCACCCGCCTCCCGTTGCAACGGATACTGCACAACCCAGATGCAACCGGAAGTATTGTGGAGTGGGCCTTGGAGTTGTCAAGCTTTGGGTTGAAGTTTGAAAGTACTTAGACAATCCAGAGCAGAGTCTTGGCAGAGGTCATTGCAGAATGGACCTCAATGCCCAACAAAGAAATCCAGGAGACCGCTCTCCCCGGCAAGGAAGCAAGTCACGACTGGATCATGTATTTTGACGGGGCTTTCTCGCTGCAAGGCGCTGGTGGCGGTGTGCTGCTTGTCACACCCACCAGAGAGCACCTCAAGTATGTGATACAGATGCACTTTCCTAGGGAGATGTTCACAAACAACACTACTGGATAGGAGGGGCTGCTTGCCGGTCTCAGGATCGCGACAGACCTTGGGGTGAAGAAGCTCATCGGCAGGGGTGATTCGCAGCTTGTCGTCAGACAGGTCAACAAAGATTATCAGAGTCCGTCGATGGAGGCCTACGTAGATGAGGTGAGGAGGCTGGAGGAGCACTTCAATGGTATACAAGCGGAGTACATTCCCTAAGCGGAGAACGACATCGCTGACTACCTGTCAAAGCGCGCTGCATTTAAGCTACCTGTGGAACCAGGTACCTTTTTGCTTCGGTAAACTCAACCATTTGTCAAACCATCAATGGAGCAGAACTAGCGGAGGAAATCGGGCCCCGACATGTACTTTCTCGCCGAGCCCACAGGGGCCACCGACAAGGGTGTTGCCACGGATTCCGAGCCTGCCAAGGGGCAGCTGGCTCCGGCAAGGCGCCAAGCACTGGCCGTAGAGCCGGCTACCCCCATGGCGCAAGAGATGCCTTTGGTCCTTGCTGTCGAGCCCCAGGCTCCGGCATGGGCACAACATACCGTCTGCTTCCTCCGGTGTGAAATTGAAGTGCATCCCCCGGGAGGAAGGACTGGAGCTATTGGCAGAGATACATGGAGGCATATGTGGCTCCCACATAGGGTCGAGGGCCCTTGCCAGCAAGGCATTCCGGCAAGGCTTCTTCTGGCCCACCGCCCTCCAGGATGCGACGACACTGGTAACTAGGTGTGAAGCGTGCCAGTTCCATTCGAAAAAGCTTCATCAACCAGCTCAAGCCCTTCAAACACTCCCCCTCTCCTGGTCGTTTTCGGTTTGGGGGCTCGACATAATGGGCCCTTTCCCCCGTGCTGTCGGGGGCTTTGAGTACTTGTACATTGCGATCAAAAAGTTCAGAAAGTGGTCGGAGGTGGAAGCAGTGAGGAAGGTGACAGCACAATCAGCCGTCAAGTTCTTCAAGGGACTAGTTTGTCGCTTTGGTGTGCCAAACAGAGTCATCACCGACAACGGCACACAGTTCACAAGCCACACCTTCATGTAGTACACCCAGGACCTCGGCAGTAAGGTCTATTTTGCTTTCGTGGCACACCCATGGAGCAACGGCCAGGCAGAGAGGGCAAATGTTGAAGTACTGCGAGGCCTGAGAACAAAGACTTTTGACAAGCTGAACAAAAGCACAAGGTGCTGGATTGATGAGTTGCCGGTCATTCTTTAGTCGATCAGAACGACGCCACATTGAGCCACCGGCCAGACACCCTTTGCTCTAGTATATGGAGCAGAAACAGTTCTCCCCACTGAACTCATATACGGGTCACCTCGAGTGCTCTCTTATGACAAGCTTGAGCAAGAGCGATTGCGGAAAGATGACGCAACGCTCCTTGAGGAAGATCATCTTCGGGCGGCTGTGAGAACAACACGCTACCAGCAAGCCTTGCGCCGCTACCATAGCCGCAAGGTTCATGCCCGAAGCTTTGAGGAAGGCGACCTTGTTCTTCGGCATGTTCAGTCGGCCAAGAATTCCAACAAGTTGACGCCAAAGTGGGAAGGCCCTTATCGGGTAATACGAGTCACCAGGCCCGGCGCAGTCCGCCTGGAGACCAAATATGCTGTCCCAGTGAACAATTCCTGGAACAACCAACATCTTCGCAAGTTTTACCCATAAGGCGCGGTTGTCGGGCCTCTCGGCAAACCAACTTTTGTACAAGCCTTGCCGGCAAGGCATGTAACCCTCTGTACAAAGCCAGGCGCAGACCCTGAGCATAAATAAACGAAGCGCTGGCGCCCTAAGTTCTAGCATGCATGCTAGGTTATGTCTCTCCCTCGGTTAGGGTTGATAGTGCTTAGTGGCGACTAACCCCTAGCCTAGAGGCCGAGTATGCGTTTTTCTGTCTCCTTTAGTTCGCAGGGCACATGGACACTTCTGCTGAGGCGCTCGGAAGAAAGAAAACGAATCGATGCTTCAGCCCCGGCAAGCCGAGACTGCCGGGGGCTGAAGACACAAGGATCTAACCATGGCAAGCCAAAGTTGCTGGGGGCTACGGATTCAGATAAGTCCTTCATCCCATGTTATGCATTTCCGTATAGAACTGGGACAAATGAGACCTTGTTTTGCTCCAAGACCACGATGCTCCCCCTTCTCCTTGTACCCAAGTCCCTGGGACAGAACTGGGTCGTAGACGCAGTGGCAAGGAAACAAACGGAGGGCCTAACTCTACTTCGCCCATCTCTCTGCCGAAGGCATGAGAATGGTCGACCGAATTCAGGGAACGGCAAGGCCTGTTGCCAGGCGACAATGTTTATCTTAAAAATAACAAGGATTCGTTCCTTGGCATGGGCCTCGCTCACGCACAGATAACCCGGCAAGCACCTTTTTTCATGAAAAACATCCCATACAGGTACAGTTCATACAGAATTAAAAACATGAGCAAGGGGATTACAAGTCTTAGAATTAACAAGTGCCCGTAGGCTTACAAACTAAAAAGAGATAAGGTGGAACAAGGTAGCGGGAGGGCGAAAAGAGCGCCCAGGCAAGGTACGAGGAGCAGAAGGTACCACGAGAACAAGTTGGCCAGGAAAGGAGCTGGAAGACGAGGTAGCAGGACGACAATACGCGACGAAGGCGTCGGTGCCCGCGTACTCCGATTTTACGGCCGCCAGCCGCCTTCTTCACCTTCTCCGACCCTCCTACGCCAGCCGCCCAAGGAGATGACGGGGAGCAGCCCAATGGAGAGCTTGGCAAGGATGGCCCTCGGCAAGGAGCATAGCCGAGGGAGGGGCGGCGCGGTCAGTCGAAGTCGGAGTCGGCATCCTGCCGCTCGACTCCCTCGTCGTCGCTGTCGCTGTCCTCCTCGTCACTCCTGCTTGAGGAGGTATCTTCATCATCGGCGGAGCTCTCCACGCAGCACTTCAAGCGAGTTCCGAGATCTCCAAAGACCTTGATGGAAAGCAGGCTGCCCTTCATTAAAGTGAAGTGGAGGACAATCCCCGCCGTCAAGCTGTGGTTGTGTGTGAACGTCTTCCATCCGCGGCGGAGGTACATGACGTGAGGAGCAGGGAAGTCGACGTCGACCCGCGTGCCGCCGTTCCCGCAGCCCTTCATGTGCAACCAGAGGGTCTAGGAGGATTGATCTCCATCTCCCGAGAAATTGCAGTAGGGAGACAGAAGCGGCGACGTGGTGGCTGGTGCAGCCTGATGAAGAACATGCGGGGCTGGTCCCCGACGTGCCACTCTGTCAGGGGAGGTGTTGCTGGCGGAGGCAAGGCCGATGTGCCGCCCCATCCTCCTCTCCCCCGAGCGCCACGACGACCTCGGCCTCGCCCCCTCCCCTTCCTCTCGTGTCTGGTTCTGCCACCACAAGCTCTTGGGGAGGAGGAATGCGCTGACGAGCAGCAACCCTTGCCGCCACCGTCGAAGGGCCAGCGCTTCCTCTCGCCATGGCAGATGGAAGAAAGAAGCGGAGGTGGAAGGAGATGGATGATGGAAGAATGGGGAATGCCTCCCCCTCCCCTTCTTATAAAGGGGCAGAGTCGGGGCTCTGCGGCTACACTCGACCAATCTGGTCATCGGGGGCGCAACGAATCAGGACCGGCCCGCTGCCCCAATCAGCGACGGCCCGGTTTCCAGCCTCCACCTCCTGCCACCTGCACGAGGGACACATGGCGAGCGAGCAACATTAAAGGGACGGGCGAAGCAGCCGCTCCCCACCTCGTGATCCTGGGGCGTGGGCGCCTTGAAGACTACGACCCGAGTCCACCTAAGTAAATGGGCCGTGCCTCTATGGCTCCCTCCTTTTAGGGGAAAGCGCGAGCTTCCTCTTTACCACGATGTGACGCATGCGTGCGGGAACCGCCCCACGCATAACCACCACGTCACGAACGACCCTCCATGTTGCACGTTCAATGTGGGGCGTGGGGAAGCGTAGCGGACGAGAAATTACTACGGTAAAAAACCGCACCAACTGCACGCGCACCGTTTTGGGCCTGGTGTGTCGTGCTTATGTGTGGCCCAGGCCTGGGGGCTCCTGTCGCTGTACAAAAGTAGGGGCACTCCTTTTACCCCTTTACTTGTGCACGGAGAGTCGAAGCCGCGCCCACGGCCACACTAAGCAGGGCAGAGGAGGGAAGCTGGAGAGAAGACGAAGCACAAGAGAACCAAGGCGAGGCCAAGACCAGAAGCGCAGGAGGGCAAGAGGGTGAGGTGGACTCCCTCAGCAAGGTCCTTGCCAAGGCATCCCCCCGCAGCCCCGGCGAGAGCCTTGCCGGGGCAACTTGCCCAACGCCAGCAGAGCGAGCCACCCATGAGCCTAAAGGTTTTGAACGCCATCAACAACTATGTGGGACCAGGGCTCGGGAGGCACCTCCATGGTGGCATCCAGATCTTTTTCAAGATCATAAACATATGAGTTCAGATGAGGACCAGAAAACGGCGACCCTCGACAGGATCCTAGCCGAGGAAATCCACAAGACCACCAGCAAGATCCTTGCCGAGGATGACAGCAACGCCACGACAAGACCCTTGCCGCCCCCCCGGCCAGACCCTTGCCGTGGGCATTAGCAGTGCCACTGCCAGGCCCACACCAGCCATGACTCTGCCGCCGTTCACATGCAGCTGCCAGCCCAACCAGCTAGGCAGGCACTTGCGTGGCAACATGCAGCTTCCAGGCCAAATCAGCGAGCACCTGCGTGGCGGCATGCAGATCTTCATGAAGGCCCTACCACCGTGCCACCTCAGCTGCTTGCCTGCCTACATGGCGTTGCATGCATCGCTAACCTGGGCATGTGTCAAAGCGAGGCGGAGCGGTGATGGACGGAACATGCCTCGTTCCCATCCCGATAAAGCTAATGGACACCTACGTAGCGCATTTAATGCGCTTTGTCCCGTAATGTCGTGCAATAAGCTCGCGCACTATAGGACTTTCCACCTCCTATGTGCCACTGTGGCAACCCCTTTTTCCTATAAAAGGAGGCCCGAAGCGACCAGGAGAGGGATTCGGCTTTTTGGAATGGCACAACCACCATACTAGTTCAAAAAGCTGAAGAACACTCAGTACATCCACCACAGCAGGATTAGGGTTTTACGCATCCTCGCGGCCCGAACCTGGGTAAACAATCCGTGTGCTAGCTCCTAAACCGGCTCTTCTCACGACCCCGCGCCCGCCGACCGTAGAAGGGATCCAAGTGATGCCATTGGTGTCGTTCCCACCGACAGGGGGTTAGAGTAACATAGGTAGATACCGTATCATGTTAAATACTATGCTACTTTGTGTCATGCATGCCACTATAAAGATAGTCCCGTATCATACACTAGTATCATGCACATGATACTAGTGTATGATACTTTCTACTATGAGTAGCCTAAAGAGAATATTAACTAATCTCTACTCTCTACTCTTATAAAAAGCAGAGTTGGTGATGATGGTGTGCCTGCCATCCTTCAATATAGGCCGCCCAGTCTATCTAATGGATAGGAAGGAAACTATGGCAATTTACCCGCACTCCTCTCCACATTTTGCAGATAAGTCATTCCCTCATTCATCCTTTTCTCCCACAAGATCTTGATGTTCCATTCAATGCATGGGCATCTTGCTAGTGCATGTAAAAATCTTTGTCATTTACTAGTGTTCATGCATGCATGCAATGCGATAATGCATTGGTAAACACATTTTTTTGTGAAGAACGAGAGCACTAATTGAGTACTTTTGCAGATTACAAACACTATTCCACCGCCTCTATCTTGGTAAGAGTAGGTGAAAATTTTGAATCAAGCCATTTAAACTAGAAGGGAGGTAGTAGTACTCTAATAGCTAAACTTGTTGTGTTCACTAGATAGGACATGGCATGCACCTGAACAGAGGAACTAGTCTCCATTGTGCATATAAGTTTTGTTTGAATTCAATGTACCTCTACTTTGACCAAACTTTTAGAAAAATGTATCAACATTCACAATGTCAAATCAATATTTTTATACTCATTATAAAACGAAGTTTCATAAAATATATATTTGGTATTGTAGATATTGATATTTTTAGTATAAATTTGACCAAAAACTTTGCAAACTTTGACTTGACACAAATCTTATGGGGAGTAAAAAGGACCAGAGGGATTATCATGCATGCGGAGTAGGCAAAACATTGCTCATTTATAGCCGTCCGAAGTCTCAAAGGGCATGACCGCGCGAGGGAGGCGAAGGTCATGGGAGGCGCGACAGTTGAAGGAATTAAGTGAAGTTACATCCATACGTCGGCATGCCGTGCGAACATGCATAAGCTATACTGTCAGGCCTACGATATGGCTCTAGTAGACAAGACATCTAGTGGGTACCGCATAGTACTCGAGAACTCTTTGGGGGCACCCAGCTGTTTATCCACCGGGCAAGCCAACAACCCCATGCTGTTTGCGCGCCCTACTCATCCCCGTCTTCTACCTTACAATAGTTCGCTCCTAGTTGTCCCGTCCTTTCACATTACACCAGTTCAACTTCTCCTAACTTGCCTCCAAAATCCATGGCCTCCAAAATCAACTTGATCGCCCCTGAGTAGCAGGTTAGATCCATCACCGGCAATGAGTTCAAAAGTTCAAAAGTTCTGTGGAAGCATGCCTTGCTCACCTACGCATGTTCAAAAGTTCAAAGGATGAGTTGGTCACTTGGCTAGATGTTGAGTACACCACAGTCCTGGAAAGAGAGAAGATTCTAAAGGAGGCAGAGAAGAAGAAGCCCGCTGTGGTCCAGGTTTGCGAACATAACGTGTGCTTGGTCTACCACATATGCCATGCCAACGTTGAGTGCCTGGATTTTAAGAACTTCCTCAAGGACGAAAGGATGAAATTCGTTAATGTAGACTTTAGGAACGTCAGGAGTGTCTTGGGTCGGATAGGCCTCGTTGTAGGCTAGCCCTTCGATCTCTAGAAGGCAAGCCTGGTGTCCTTCTCTCAGCCTTCAATGTTGACCCTGGCAGCAACCATGGTTGATCCTTCGTACGGTCAACTGAAGAAACCTCACCATGAGTTTCATCATGCATGGGAGTCAAAGACAATAGATGAAGATCGCATCTTGTACGCAGCAATGGATGCATACCTTTGTTTAAATATCTACAAGGGTTGGATGAAGAAGCAGAGCCTAGTGTTCGGTTCAAGCAAAGAAGCGTCGGCCAAGAGGATGAGGGACGAGGACGAACACGAGGACTGATATGTCTCCCAACGTATCTATAATTTTTGATTGTTCAATGCTATTATATTATCCATCTTGGATGTTTTATATGCATTTATATGCTATATTATATGATTTTTGGGACTAACCTATTAACCTAGAGCCCAGTGACAGCTTCTGTTTTTTCCTTGTTTTTGAGTTTTGCAGAAAAGGAATACCAAACGGAGTCCAAATTACCTTCCAATTTTTGTGGATTTTTTATGGACCAAAAGAAGCCCCCGAATTAAAAGAGTTGGGACAGAGGAGTCCCGAGCCATCCACGAGGGTGGAGGGCGTGCCCTACCCCCTGGGCGCGCCCCCTACCCCATGGATGACTCGGAGACCCCCTGACGTGAGACCGATGCCAAAAATTCCTATAAATACAGAAACCCCCGAAAAGAAACCAATATTTGGATTTCCGCCACCGCAAGCCTCTGCAGCCATGAAAAACCAATCGGGACCCTGTTCTGGCACCCTGCCGGAGGGGGGAATCATCATCGGTGGCCATCATCATCATCCCGGCGCTCTCCATGACGAGGAGGGAGTAGTTCACCCTCGTGGCTGAGGGTACGTTCCAGTAGCTATGTGTTTGATCTCTCTCTCTCTCTCTCTCTCTCTCTCTCTCTCGTGTTCTTGATGTATGTCTTGCATGGGATACCCGTGTTTGGCACGATCTTGATGTACCGCGAACTTTGCTACTATAGTTGGATCTTATGATGTTTCTCCCCCTCTACCTTCTTGTAATGGATTGATTTTCCCTTCGAAGTTATCTTATCGCATTGAGTCTTTAAGGATTTGAGAACACTTGATGTATGTCTTGCATGGGATACCCGTGGTGACAATGGCTTATTCTATTGATTCACTTGATGTATGTTTTGGTGATCAACTTACAGGTTCCGTGACCTTGGGAACCTATGCATAGGGGTCAGCACACGTTTTCGTCTTGACTCTCCGGTAGAAACTTTGGGGCACTCTTCGAAGTTCTTTGTGTTGGTTGAATAGATGAATCTGAGATTGTGTGATGCATATCGTATAATCATACTCGCGGATACTTGTGGTGACATTGGAGTATCTAGGTGACATTAGGGTTTCGGTTGATTTGTGTCTTAGGGTGTTATTTTACTACGAACTCTAGGGCTGTTTGTGACACCTATAGGAATAGCCGAATGGATTGATCGGAAAGAATAACTTTGAGGTGGTTTTGTACCCTACGATAATCTCTTCGTTTGTTCTCCGCTATTAGTGACTTTGGAGTGACTCTTTGTTGCATGTTGAGGGATTGTTATATGATCTAATTATGTTAATATTGTTGAGATAACTCGAACTAGTGAAAGTATGAACCCTAGGCCTTCTTTCAACGCATTGCAATACCGTTTTCGCTCACTTTTATCATTAATTACCTTGCTGTTTTTATAATTTTAGATTATAAAAACCTATATCTACCATCCATATTGCACTTGTATCACCATCTCTTCACCGAACTAGTGCACCTATACAATTTACCATTGTATTGGGTGTGTTGGGACACAAGAGACTCTTTGTTATTTGGTTGTAGGGTTGTTTGAGAGAGACCATCTTCATCCTACGCTTCCCACGGATTGATAAACCTTAGGTCATCCACTTAAGGGAAATTTGCTACTGTCCTACAAACCTCTGCACTTGGAGGCCCAACAACGTCTACAAGAAGAAGCTTGTGTAGTAGACATCAAGGACGTGGACTCGGACTCTGAGTATGGTGGCAGTGCCGTTGCTCATGCTGGTTCTATTGCATTGGCAAGCAGACTGGTTTCTTAGTTTTATTTTAGGGGTGTGTTGTGTTGAGCCCACAGGAGAACCATGTTTATGTTCTTTCTTGTTATTTGAACTCTTTAGTACGTACAGTAGTACTAGTATGTCTTACTACTATTCTTCTTGTAGTTGGTACTACTGCTTGTATCTTCGTGTTCCTACTGTTCTTAATACTACGTGCTAGTAGTATAACTTGGGTCAGTCGATTTGTGAGAGAAGTTCAACGGAGCGAAGGAACAAGACGATAGAGAAGCTACCCCAGTATCTATATTAGTGTGGCAGGGTGCCCATGATCTATCTTATGAGTGTTGGGTGTGGAATGCAGTTCGCCAAAAAAATGGATCATGCCCGGGGTTAAACGGATGGCGGAGGTAGGGGAGCATGGAAGTGGTAGGCGGTTCAGGGGAGGGCCGGGCGGCGGCAGGCGGTTAGGCATGTGGCGGGCTGGCGGCTCGATGCCTGAGAGATAAGATGAATAGTGCATCAATTTCGGAGGTTGAAGAAGCCCTTCTGGCCATCCATGTTGCATCCAATGGCGCACAAGAGTCGACTGACCCAAATTGCTCCTTCAGATTGCAGGATCCACGTGGCATTCAAGGTCTTGAAGGTAGATTCTGCGTTCACACCCGGTTTGCAGGATCGGCGCGGGCGCGACCGGCTTCCGCCGCGACAACCACCATGCGCGCCTCCTCCATGCGGGCGGAGACGACAATGACACGCTAGCTCCTGCTCGCCGACGTGCTGGAGCACGCGATCGTCCCCCTCTTCGTACACTGCGTGCATAGAAGCGGCTCCACCAGTTGCTCCCGTGCTTGGCAGCACGGCGGCATCGCGAGGAGGGACTGTAGATGACTTGAGCGGGCGAGCCTTTGGCTTCATGGCATAGGGATGGCAGGTACACGACGGTGATGGGCGAGAAATGGTTGGCTGGGGCAGGCGGGTGCCGGCATGCAGAACGGCGGCGACATATTGATGAGTGCGCATATGGGAGCTTAGTTTAGTTTTATATAGGGTTGGTGAAAGTGCAACTATCCCTGGGTGGTTTTGGTAATTCCTAACAACATATAACTCATTGAACTAATGCTCTTTCAAGATGATTATTTGAGAAAGTTCAGTGATTGGCATGGCATTGACTAGAAATGTGGGACCCTCAAAATGCTAAGGACACATATTGGCTCAAGCTCAAGACTCTACATTTTCATTGAATCCAATACTACTAAATGGGGATGAGGTGTCGCTTAATGGCTTGCTTGCTCAAAATGCTTAGTGATATGCTCCAAAATCCCTCAACCACTTTCTCATTTCCACATATGTCCCAAACCAAAAGTCAAACTCGGCCCCACCAATTTGATCTATCCGGCGCCACCGAGTTCATTCGACATAGCCATAGCGAGAAACCCTAATCTGTTCGGTCTCACCGATAGTGATCTTGGTCTCACCGAGATGGGATTGCAAACTCTCTTTTTCCCTTCATAACCTTTCGGTCGTACCGAGATGAGCGATCAGTCCCACCGAGTTCGCAATGCAAACTCTCTGTTTTCTTTTCATAATATTTTGGTCGAACCGAGATGAGCGATCGGTCCCACCGAGTTCGCGATGCGAACTCTATGTTTCCTTTTCGTAATGTTTCGGTCTCACCGAAATGAGCGATCGGTCCCACCAAGTTTGCCTCACCAACTCTCTGTTTTCCTATTACAGAAATCTGTCCCACCGAGTTTATGTGATCGGTCTCATCGAGATTACATTATGCCCTAACTCTAATGAAATCGGTCCCACTGAGTTGATCATATCGGTCCGACCGAAAGTCCTAACGTTCACATTTTGAACTAAATCGTTCTGACCGAGATTGAGTATTCGGCCCCACCGAGTTTGGTAAATTGTGTGTAACGGTTAGATTTTGTGTGGAGGCTATATATATGCCCCTCCACCCTTCCTCCATTAGTGGAGAGAGCTATCAGAACGTGCATGCACTTCCAGCATTCATTTTCTGAGAGAGAACCTCCTACTCATGTGTTGAGACCAAGATATTCCAATCCAAGCACAAGAATCTTGATCTCTAGCCATCCCCAAGTTGCTTTCGACTCAAATCATCTTTCCACCAAATCCAACTCTATGAGAGAGAGTTGAGTATTGGGGAGACTATCATTTGAAGCACAAGAGCAAGGATTTCATCATCAATACACCATCTATTACCTTTTGGAGAGTGGTGTCTACTAGATTGGTTAGGTTTCACTTGGGAGCCTCCGTCAAGATTGTGGAGTTGAACCAAGGAGTTTGTAAGGGCAAGGATATCGCCTACTTCGTGAAGATCTACCCAAGTGAGGCAAGTCCTTCGTGGGCGATGGCCATGGTGGGATAGAGAAGGTTGCTTCTTCGTGGACCCTTCGTGGGTGGAGCCCTCCGTGGACTCGCATAACGATTACCCTTCGTTGGTTGAAGTCTCCATCAATGTGGATGTACGATAGCACCACCTATCGGAACGATGCCAAAAATCTCCGTGTCTACATTGCGTTTGCACCCTCCAAACTCCTCCCCTTTACCTTCATATCAAATGATTTACATTCCGCTGCTATACTCTTAGACTTGCATGTGTAGGTTGATTGCTTGACTTGTGCTAAGTTGCTAAAATCTGCCAAGACTTAATATTGGGAAAAGGCTAGATTTTTTTGGTCAAGTAGTCTAATCACCCCCTCTAGACATACTTTCGATCCTACAGTTGGTCAAACTTAAAAGAACACCGTACTAGTACACATAAACATTAGATTGAGGCAACACTTATATTAGTTACCAAAGCAACGATACGGAATCTTGTGCAAGCGCGTGCATCGCGGCCGCGCGGTCAATGGAACGGTGCGTCACCATGTCGTGCTCGAAGGACATCCACCGAACCTTTTTGTGTACGTGAAAACAATCCCCGAATATTACTCAACTTTTTTTCTCGGAAAAGTTCTTCACGCTACAATATTTCCATATATTTGAATTTAGCTTCAGTTCATGTTTATTTTGATTTGGACGTTTTAGGTGCGCCCTAGATTTTTTAATACAGATTTTGTGTGTGTGAGTGAGAGAGAACGTGTGTATGTGTCCATATGTGTGTTGTGGCGGAAGGGCAATGTGGAGACGGTGTGTGTGTGATGGAGAGATAGAGAGGTGTGAATGTGCAAATGATCATGCATGAGTGAGACATAGAGAGATGCCGATACATTGTGTATACATGAGAGAAAGGTCTTATATTTGTACTTGTGTGTGTGCGAGAGAGATAGATAGAGAGAGAGAGGAGCATCCGTAACAAAACAACCATCTCTCTCGATTCGTCCATCCCTTGCATGATCGCATGTAACACATGCATCGACGCACACATTTTGACACCCTCACCCGGCCCCTACCCACCTCAAGGTCCTCACATCGCTCTCTATCTCGCATGCACAATCTCTTCGTGAAAACCCTATTTAGCATGTAGCTTTCCGTCACATACACACACATTCTCTCCATAGGTTTGATTTCTCTCAATATTTGACACACACACACACACTGCACACACACACACACACACACACTCCCCCATCCCCCAAGCACACAATTCATCCCCATCCAAGGTTATATGGAGACCAGTCTCGCTTGTGCTTCTCTACGCCCCAGCATGCACACCACCTCCATCTTCAAAGAGGGGATTGAAGAGATCGAAGATGGCGACCACATTGCACTAGAGAATGCAGGGCCATTTGGAAGTAGGATGATGTGACGATGGCTGACTGACTCATCCCCCCCTCCTCGCCGTCCCGAACGAAATCACCAATCCCTCTCGATCCGGCACAAAATTATCAGTCCCTCAACCCATGAGATCCTTCCCCGCTCGTCCATGTTTTTCCAGCTCTCTCATCAAACATGTTGTCTCTTCTCCTTCCACGTGTACAAAATCCGGATGCACACGCATCTCACGTATATTACATGTATCCATCTTTCTCACAGACTTAACTTCTTCCTCTCTCTTTCTCTCTCTATCTCTCTTGTTAGGTTTGTCTCCTACTCTCTCGCACACATACATACAATATTTCCCGCCCTATTGTAGCGAACCGACCTCAAACGGTCAAGCCTTTGTGTATCTGTGCCATCCCTGGATCAGTATGCTGGCACACACAGTACATCAATGTATATATCAAAGTGCAATCACATAGATAAATAACGTAAAACTGATATATACCTCATAAGTCTCAACAGACACAATCAAACGGGTGTAGAGTCCCATCAACGCCATCGGCAAGTTGAGTGTAGACCGTAACCCTGCATCGCAACTCTTACTCATCGAACAAATATCTGCAACATGAGACATTGCAGCCATGTAGGTCAGTACATTGAATGTACCGGCAACATCACAATAAGAGAAAGCAGATGATAACCTATTCTATATGCAATATGGCTTTGTGGCTCTGTGTCTGAGTTTTGTTTGCGAAAAAGCTGGTTTTATTTTCCCTACATTAAAGGAATAATAGGAGTTTGTACTACAGAGTTCTCTACTATGACATTGTTCCACCAACCGATGTCTCATAGCCCAAATCGTCATAAGTTGCCCACAATAAGTTATCAATCCAGTGTTGAGAGTTCCGAGATAGATCCAAGTCAAGAGGCTCAAATTTTCTGTAACCGAGGACACGGCTAATCGATTAGGTTTTATCCCTCTATAGAGGTTTGTACACTTTACCCGCAAGATTCGATCCCTCTTTTTACGTTCTCGCACTTCAGGGTGTTTGATAACAAGACGACTGAAACATGGTCGTCCGAAGAGTTTCCCTGACCACTGTCCGGTGCTCATCCAATCGTACCATAGTTCTACATCTGCTAGCACTGTCCCAGCCAGAGTCACTGCTAGGGTCCACCAAGCCAGAGCCCATAATGACTTGCGGTTGCGCAGGTAAGCTTCTGGGCATGAAGTATTCTTTCGTCTCTTTAAGTTTGGGTGAAGCTTTCCACGAGATGTCATGGCGCTTCTCCATGCATCCCGACCATCCAGTGGTTGCTCTAGGGTGCCCATCAAATCCATCCTTCACCCAGTAGTGTGTATTGAATTCTTGTCTTAGAGTATTCAAATCTTGAGGTCCTGAAGATGCAGTCCTTGCAGATGCCATCATGAAGTTCTTTTCATTGACGTAGAGTCCTCCATTCTCACTCCACTCCCGAGCACTCGTACCAAACCCTGTCTATGATAGAGTAGAATTAAAACTATATATGTCCCGGGCTTGGTAACAGGGAGACGTGTTCCTACCTTAGGCATACTACTCAACTACAAGATTCAATATCACTACCAGAGGAGTTGGTGAAAAAGGTGACACTAAATGCAATAAAACATAGGCATGGAAGTATGATCAAAGTGAACTTGCCTCGTAAGTCGATGAAGATATTAACACTCTCGGAAACTTTGATAAACTATTCGTCACTCCGAGAAAATCTATATAGTCAAACATTGTATTCACATAAGCAACAATTCTAGCAATCAATTCTATCAATCAAGATAACAATAAATAAAAATAAGTAAATCCTTAATTAAATCAAAGAAAACCAAATAGAATTCCAAAGAAAACTTCAAGAAAACAAGGAGAAACCAACTCACACAGATTTCGTCATAACAACACTAAATTACTCTAATAACTTTTCTACAGCAAAGAAAATATAATTCTAATGAAACAACAGAAAATAATTTACTAAAGCATTTAATAGCAAAAAGATCTAGTATAAAAACTATTATAACTATCTAGTTAAAATCAAAACAACTATAACAACTAGCAAAACACTAAGACAACATTAAACAATACTAAAATAATTATGCAAACTAATTTACTTCTAAATAACAGAATCAACAATAACATATCTTGAAGTGGCAACAAGAATTACTTTTAAAACTAATAAAACTATTTTTATCAACTATCATTCTGAACTAAACAAGCAAATACAAAAGCAGTAGATAAACTCTAATAAATAACCACAAAAAATTTATCTATTGTAGTCCAATAGAAACATATAACAACATGTGAAAATCTACAAAAAGAATTAACTAAAAACAATTTAACAACACTAACTAGATGACCAAAACAATAATTTAAACAAAACATTACCGTTTTAGCTAAAACATAATTTAAAACAAACTAAAAATAACTAACTAAATGCTACCGGATAGGCAAAACAATAACAAGGCAGTAACAAAAAGAATAAATCAAAAATCTATTCTAGAATTCAAACTAGAGCCGAAACAGTGTTTGAAGCATATTTGACATAATTTAAATTTAAATTACTCAAATTTGAAAACTAAGTATGCAAACAGAAACATCAACAAATTTGTGACACAGTGCAAAAATAATCACTCGATTTGGATCTAAAACATAAAAGTTATTGACTTTCTAAATATAGAACTATTCTGTTTTTAAAACAGAAACGAAAATTAAATTAAATTAAAAAATCGGGCACTAGCTACGTGGCCTACTGCTACTGGGCTAAACAGGTGGGCGATCGATAGTTAAAAGATGCTCGACCGATTTTTAATAGATTAGCGCGCGCGTGCACAAAAAAGAAAAACCGGTTAAAATGGTCTGATCTAAACCGAACCGACCGTAAACTAAAACCGATCTAATAAAAAAACCTAAGTATTCATTTTAATCTAATTGGGGCCGCACAAAATAGATCGAATGGAGGATGATCTCACCGCGAGTGTGGCAGAGCTCCGGCGAGGTCGGCGGCTTCGGGCGTTGGAGGTGCGGCGGCTCCGGTGATCCTCCAGCAATGGCGATGGTACCAGAGGACGTAGAGGACGACGACGATTCATGGGGTGGTCGGTGGCGAGCTTGGGGGCGACGGAGTCGAGCAGGCCGAGATCGACGGTGGTGATGGTGGCTCGGGTGTTGTCGAGGAGGGGGCTCCGGTGGGTTTAGGGCTCGGGCGAAATCACAGGGAGGTGAGGGTGAGCGAGTAGAGGCTGGTGGTGGTCTCGGGTGGCGGTGAGGTAGTCGGAGCGGAGAAGGGTGGCAACAATGGCGTGGTGGTAGACCTCGGGCTCCGACGAGCAATTGAGGAGGAGGCGGGGGTTATCGATGTGGGGAAAGGAGGGGGACGGGTCGAGGGGGTGGGGTTTATATAGAGGGGAGGTCGACTTGGAGGAGGGGGCTGATCGGGGAGAGGATCCTGAATGATCCGGGATACGAGGGCGGTTGAGCGAGCTTGGACATCGACTTGGCTTGGCGTGAGGGGGAAGAAGACGGTGGGCCCCACGCGTCAGTGGCTGTGGGCAGGAGCGAGAGGGAGCGGGCGACTAGGCAGTAGGGGCTTCGCGAGGGGAGCGCGCGTCTGGGCTGTTTCGGCCAGTGGGCCAGTTCTGCTGGTGGGCTGGCGGCTAGCGCTGGCCTGGCCGGTGGATTTGTTTTTTTTCAAAACAACACAGAGAAGAGAAACAACAATAATAGGAAATACAATACAAAGTTACATAGGCATATTATATATCAAAATGTTCAAGAACAATATTCCTAAAACATGAACATATTGCGTGAGGAAAATAAAATCCACAACAATTCACAAAAGTCAAACAGTGCTGCTTTCGCATTATAACCCAATGAAATTCATTTTTAAAATTCCAAAATGATTTCAAATTAATTTTTCTCTAGTTTTCTAGTGTCAGGAATCATTTTACCCTAATTTCCATATATCTTATTTTTGGAGAAAATAATTTGAATAAAAACCAAAATAACTGATTAGTGGTTTTGAATTTGAATTTCAAACAACTTCCATTTTTATTATTTTAAACTTCCAACTCATATTTCATATAATTTGAAGAAATCATTTTATCTTCTCTCCTGAAAATCATTGAGTTGCATAAAGTTTCTGAATTTGAAATATTTTGAGATGGACATCAAATCTTTATCAAAAACCCTTTTCATTTCAAATGGAAGAAGTCATGTCATCTTCACTTTAGGGTTTTGTTTTTGAATTGAATTTGAATCCATTTATATCAAAATGCAAAGTGAAAGTCTAGGAAAGTCATTTCATTCCCTCTCATTCAACTTTCAAAAAGATTCAAATTTCACTCAATTTCACACAACCAATCATTCAACAATCAAACAAACAATCATAAATATTTATTTAATATAACATTCAAAAACTTAGAATTTTGAGTTGTTACACCTATCTACTCCATCTTTGCAAGCTCTCTCTACATGTTTCATTCACACATTGGGATGTGTTTCAAATGTGGCTTTTATAATGGATCATGTAGAGTTATGGTTGGTTTTGTTGCATCCTACAATGTAATAACTATGAAATGCATTTAGATTTTCATTTGACTGGGATTATGTGAGTTTGAGAATATTGTGAAGTATTATTGTCCTCGTATACATCTTGGACTTCAACAATGATTCTAACTATTGAAGTGTGTAAACCATTACATTCGAAGTGAGTAGCCTAATATATTTATTTCATGATTACAACAAATGATTAATTCACTACAAACTAAGAAAACAAATGTGCACTCCCTCCATTTTTATTTAAGTCGACATATTAGCAATGGTCAAAGTCAAGTTTTGTAAACTCTCACAAAGTTTATAACAAAAATATATTAACATATACAATAACAAATAAATACCATTAGATTCATTATTGAATGTACTTCCACATCATACAAATTTGTTATGGTAAATGTTTATATTTTTCTGTAAACTTGGTCAACCATTAGGAAGTTTGACTTTGGTCAAACCCAATATACAAAGTTAATAAAAACAGAGGGAGTACTAGTAGTTACTACTCGCTAGTTGCTTAGCCCAATCACCCAACACGCCACACGGGGAATTCAGTGTCACAAAATTTTGAGGTCGGCGGGAAAATCTCCCGCGACCCTGATTCGAGCAGTGTGAAGTTACCATCATACCCTTCAGAACAGGCCTACTGATGACTCTTGGTAGGGGGTTATTTTGGTAACTTCAGGTTCACCCTACCCAGCCAACGCCACCCCGGCACCCGGAGTAGTACACCTGAATACTCCCCATTTTCTATCCCTATGCAAAATAGACTTCTCCACGGCACCGTAGCCTTCGTGCTCCTTGAGCGAGTCCTGGACTAAGGTTTCCTCGGGCGTCCAGCCTGTTAGCCATGGGCCGGACTGATGGGCTATGAAGATACGAAGACCGAAGACTGCACCCGTGTCCGGATGGGACTCTCCTTGGCGTGGAAGGTAAGCTTGGCGACCATACATGTAGATTACTTTCTTTGTAACCGACCTTGTAACCCTAGATCCTCCCGATGTCTATATAAGCCGGAGGACTTAGTCCGTAGGGGGGAGATATTCATTACCACAGCCATACAAGCAATACTCATATTCATCAATATCAATCAAGCAGGACGTAGGGTATTACCTCAATAGAGAGGGCCCGAACCTGGGTAAACATCGTGTCCCTTGTCTCCTATTACCATCGACCATAGATGCACAGTTCGGGACCCCCTAGCCGAGATCTGCCGGTTTTGACACCGACACTCCTCCCCTTCTACATCGGCCTACACGTCCACCGCAGCGCATCTGCCTCATCGACGATGTCGTACGCCGCACTGGAGCTGGTCGACCATCGTCGTCGTACACAAAGCCTCTTCCCCGGCACCGTCTTCCATGGTCTCGGATCTGCTTCCCAAAAGTCGACGCCAAGAGCAGAAGTACCACCTTCGTGGACAATGAACTGACTCCCATTGCTGACCATGATGCACAGAGGCCACCGCGACCATCGTACTCCTCCTCGATTGGTAATGTGTGTATTGAATCTCTTAGCAGTACATGTGCAGTTCCAATTTTGTTCATAACTACCCTTCAAATTTCCTAGTTGCTATTGTTCCCATAAAAGTAATTGGTTATAGCCTCCATTGCACCTGTTTCATGCTATGCTTGGGTAGGTTCTTCATCTGCAACCAGTAGGGTGGCAAATGATGGAAAGTTTGTTACAACTAGCAAGATGCCCATGCGTTGCATGAAACATCAAGATGCATTTGTACGAGTAGTTTATCTTGTGGGAGAAAAGGATGAAAGAGGGAAGGCCTTATTTTCAAATGTGGAGAGGGGTGTGGGTATATTTTTGCAACATTGCCATAGTTTCCTTCCTATCTGCCAGATATAAATCAGACGGCCTATATTGCAGGATGGAAGGTACACCATCATCACCAACTCTATTTTTTATAAGAGTAGAGAGTAGAGATAGAGAAGTAGAGATAGAGAGTAGAGACATAGATAGTTCTCAGCATAGATATAGCATATATAGATAAAAAATAGATAGTTCAACTACTCCTCACTGCCTGACTCCTCCTCGATGATGTCCTCCTCCAACGTCTCAATGTAGGCGTCAAGATACCGATTGTCGTCGGAGTCCCAGGGCGACGGTGCTCCTATCTTCATATTGAAATGAGAGGCCGCTTTCCGCGTACGCTTGTTCTCGTGATGGGTGGCTCGCTCCGCCCTCCTCTTCTCCCTCTCCGCCCTCCTTTGCACGTAGAACTCGCGCTCATTGATGATGTCCTACGGGAAGCGTTGGCGCCACAGCGCCATG
Source organism: Triticum monococcum (assembly GCA_034509565.1). Taxonomy (NCBI): domain Eukaryota; kingdom Viridiplantae; phylum Streptophyta; class Magnoliopsida; order Poales; family Poaceae; genus Triticum; species Triticum monococcum. The sequence goes on from CM067843.1 coordinate 249,505,356, forward strand.
GCTTCCTCGTCCATATCGGCGATGCCGAGACGATGGTCCCGCCTCCGGTTGTCGCGACGATCCTCGTCGGTGATAAGCCGTGGCGGAGGCGCGAGCTCCTGCGCCCGGTCCCGCGTCGGCACATTGGGGAAGTTCAATGTTCCATGAGGCCACCGGAAGCACCACGCCGTCGCGTTGTATGCGCGGCCGGCCTTGTGGGCGGTGTCGAAAGTGACGAGGCTGAGGCACATCCCGCAAAACTGGGTCTCGGAGGAGAAGCCGCCGGATGGGCACCCGCGGAAGCCGCGGTATCCCCAAGTTTCCCGGCGACGCAGCGGCATGGTGGCGCGACGGCAGCGGCGAGGTGAGAAAGAGAAGGGAGAGAGCGGTGGCGAGGGCACAGAGCGGTGGGAGGGCATTGGATTTTATAAAGCGCGCCGGACGCCGCGTGCCAAAACTAGCGTGCGCCAGGCTGTTTTTTCCCGCGCACGCGCGATCCTTTCCGGACGTCCCTGCTATCTCTACTCTCTTCTCTACTCTTATATTTATTTTATATTTATATTTGTCTCTACTTCTCTACTCTTATAAAAAATAGAGTTGGTGATGATTGTGTGCCTACCAACCTGCAATATGGCCGTCCTATTTATATCTGACTGACAGGAAGTAAACTATGGCAATTTTGCAAAAAGATACCCGCACCCCTCTTCATATTTGCAAATAAGGCCTCCCCTCGTTCATCCTTATCTCTCGCATGGCAAATGAGTGCTTTAATGTTGCCCACAAGAGGTGTGAGTATTACTATATTTTTCTTGCCATGTTGAGATTTTAAAACCACGAGTGCGAACAGGTAGAGGAACAATGAAGACCAAACACGGGATATTGGGGACATCTTCAAGAAGCGTGGCAAGTTAAATAGGAGCTGCACCGAACCTGTAAATAGAGCTCTGGTAAGTAACACCCTTTCAATTACTTTTGTTTAGCCTCGTTTTCGTTGATATGTATATGTTGTAGTTTCTGTTCTCTTAGCCTCTTGTTCATCGATGTGTAATAAGAAGAGTCTTAATCGTCCGTATGATTTCATTTTTAGCTTGATGTAGGAAGTGGTTGTTCTCACCTTGGAGTCTATTTTTATATTTTTCCTTTTAAATTCACTTCTTCGTGTCCTGTTTATCTGGCTTCTACTATATGGATCTGGTTGCTCTGAGTATTGATCTAAAAAAGAAGTAACTTCATGTCAGGATGCCGTTCCTGCGAGGAGGGAAGTATGGTCAACCTTGAGATCATGTTTCGAAAATGAGGCTGGATTAAACACAAGGTGCCCATTCCCTAATGATACTAGATTGGACACAAGGTGAAAATTCCCAGATGATGCTTGATTACACACAAGCTAGGTGGAGTCGTCAATTGGTCGTTTCCTCGTGGCTCTAGTAAAGGCTGAAAGAAAGCGTGTAGTAGCCCTTGAGAATGTAGCTGAATTCCTGAACAAGCGAAAAGATCAATTAGATTCTCTCTTCATCCAAGCCAAAGAAGAGATGGAAGAAGCCAGAAAGAAGCTAGCAGAGGCAGAGCAGCCTAAGCGCCTCCTACTATCTAAAACTGTTGTCAATACAAATTTTCCTTCATAATAGCTAGGTTCAAATGTTTATCTAGTCAGCATGCCTATTGTGATGTCCGTGCATCTACTGATGTGGCATAAAATAATTTTTTTTTCGGGTCATGTAATAACAACAATTACTTTCCAAACAATAACGACGAGGCATTGGACATGGTATAGTTCATGCGCAAGCCCAACATTCCAAGTTCAACTTCCACATCAAACTCATGTTCACAGATATCTGCATATTCATAGATAATGTCCACAACCATGATTCACTTCAAAGCCAAAAAATGTGAGGAGAGTTATAAATAAAGAAAAACCTCTAGTTCCTACTACGAGTGCGAGCACAACAAGTCAAGACCATGGTTGGGGTCCATGATGTTTTGGTCATTTTTTGACTATTCATGAATAACTTCCGTAAGCAGGTATAATTTCGAATGCCGTCCATGGCTGGGGTCCATGATGTTTAGAGCCAAACCGGGCAACACACTGGGTGTCTATGCCGGTGACGCGGTGGTCATAGCATTCGTGGGTTCACAGCGGCGACGACTCCCGTGGTCTACTATTCCTCAGTGTCGGCGGTGGCCGCAAACGTGTTGGCCACCTCCGCTAGCATGCCGCGGTTCCGTCAACATTTCCATCGGTTGGTGCGGCCAACGACAATGTACTGGACACCATGGTCCCCCGTGTGCTGGCGTGAAGCAACTGGCCAATCCTCTATGAGTTGGCTTGGAACGTCGAGCTGATGCACCAGGGGCCATCTTGGAGCGGCAGCTTGCTCATCTGCTTGCCCTCCTGCAGCCTCACCCATGGTACTGACGACCTGGGGCAGGGAGGGAGGTGGGGCAGCGAGTTGCCTAGCTTGTTGGGGCACCCAGCTGGCTTTTATGCCGGAGAACTCGTCTTCCTGCTCACCGGATGCTATGGAGAGTGTGGAGAAAATGGTGCAAGGAGGATATGGGGAGCAGCGGTATGGTGCAGTTCTTGTCAGGCGTCTGGCCTCGTTTAAATAGCGAGCGGACGAGAGGAGGCAGCCGACGTTGTGTTCTAAAATGTCGGTCGGCTCACGAAAGGACATGTTACCGGCACATGCGCGGATTCAATGGAGGCAGGCAGGGCAGTCTGAAGCCGATTGCATGCGGCGAGGAAGCGTGTTTAGCCTGGCCTACAGTGAGTGGTGCCCTCTTGACCGACGTGTCAGTTCAATGCCTGCACTATGAGAGGCCGCGTCCGTCTCAGAGCAATCAGTCCCTCCAGTCCTTTTTTGTTTGGGTATAACAAAATCTCGTTTTCCATTTACATTTTACAAGTAAAATTCATGGACAAACTTTGACCCAAAATATGATGGGGACTAGTAAACCAAGACAGAGGTAGTAGTTATGGGTTCAATTTTCGCTCCATACCAATCGTTAACGCGCCATTGAAAATCGGAACTCTTACCCCTCTAAAAAATGATATTTTAAACGTGGCTACTCGATCAGTGGCGACTGGCGAGGCAACGCCTCCAGGTCATTCATCTGTGGTCCTGACCATCAACTCCTATGGATCAAATTATCACGGGAGCTGACAATTCCTACAAAGGTGTGCTCCACAATGTAACCGGTACCCGGGCATGCGGCAATCGTGCACCTAGGGTTTTAGTGTTTATTTGTTTATGATGCCTTTACGTAACTCTCATGTGTGCGAGACAATGAGAGACCGACTGCGTGCATGGGCCACTTCTCTTCGTATTTGTACTCCACCATTTGTCTATTGTCTAAACAATTATACAATAGTAATAACTAGCAATGTGCAATGCATTGCCACAAGATCAAAGTAGATTAATACATATTCATCGATTTGATAGGAAAAAGTGTCTAGTTTTGAAATACGTATATCACTAAAAATATGTTATGTTTCTCTCAAATATATCCCTTTGGCGGTTTTGTTGAGATAAGGGAGGAATGTGGTTGGTTTCAAGATTCGAGAAGTGATATATCTCTAATTCCTACTCTTATAAAAATAGAGTTAGTGATGATGGTGTGCCTGCCATCCTGGAACATTGGACGTCCGATTTATATCTCACGGATAGGAAGGAAACTATGGCAATTTTGCAAAAATATACCCACACCCCTCTCCACATTTGCAAATAAGGCCTTCCCTCATTTATCCTTTTCTCCCACAAGATAAACTACTCATACAAATGCATCTTGATGTTTCGTGCAATGCATGGTCATCTTGCTAGTTGTTGCAAAAACCCATGTGTGTGTGCGCGCTGTGTGTGTGAGAGGGAGGGAGAGAGGAGGAGGACGGAGTGCGTGTGTGACAAAGACAAAAGGAGTGTGTGTGTGAGACGTATCAACTTAAAATGAGGCGATAGTGTGTGCACGCGATCAAGAGGGCGCGTCTCAAGAAGGGACAAAAAATCTACATAGATACAAGGAGCGCGAGAGAGACAAGTACGAGATAGTGGAAGCATGAGTGTGTGGGTGTATAAACCTATCTAGAGGCTAGTCGATCAATGTTTGTGAGGGAAATACAAGTCGGGGGTGCGCACCCTACTTTTGTGTGTGTGAGAGAGAGACCGTAGTTGGGAACGGGAGTGGAAGCAGGACTTGTGTGTGTGAGAGAGAGAAAGAGAGAGGGGGGCGTTTGTCTGATCAGTAAACAAATGAATAATGTCAGTTTTATAACTGGGATGGAGACGGAAAGGAGACCACAACAAATGTTGTGTCTGCGGGAGAGAGTAATTTTAGTGGTATGAGTCATATCTAGAGAGATATAGGGTGTGTGAGAGAACCCTATAGAGAGAAAGACAAAGTGAAAGACGAGTGAGAGTGTGTGTGGCGCTGAAAAAGAAAGCTTAGGTACCTAGTGATACCAGAGAACGGTAGAAACATGAGAGATAATGAAAACCGTGTATTGTATAATGATAGGGAGAGTGTGACACTTCTGAAGGCAGACATTGAGAGACCATGTTTGCAAAAATAGGAGAAACATGAAGTGAGCGTGCGGGTGAGCTGGACAAAAGAGAGTGATAGCTACATGATGGAGCATGCGAGAGAGATGGGCATGAAAGGAGATTCAAATATTTAGGTGCGTGTATAGAAAATGTCAACATAAAAGGGATTCAAATATTTGAATTCGAGATGATGATATATGTAATTCATACTCGAACCAAAATTGTTCTATCAAACATGCATACTCATATGAATTCACGCACATCTATGTTATTTAATATGTAGATATTACTGATCCATACATTTTAGTAGAACAAAATTTGGTTTAGAATTTTTGAATTCAACCTTATGCTTTTGAGATCATTGTATTTGTCAATTATATATATATATATATATAGGAGCAGAATTCTTTGTTGCGCTTTTGAAAGTATATATAAAAATGATGTATATAGAATTTTATTCCAATCGAAAATGGATCTTGCCGAACAAAAATAGAATACAAATTGGATTTGAATTGAGTTGGCTTGGTAAACATGCACTCTAGCTCTGCAAAAATTTGAATGAAACGGGGAAAGTCGCAGTAACCGCCCAAAACCAAAATCTGCGAGATGGAAATTACTGCCTATCCCTGACACGCAAAGCCTATCGGCTCGATTTCTATAGGTTTCGATAGAGGTAGGTTTGTAATTTCACTCAAACATGACATAACCGCCTCTCACCCAGATTCATACATGGTGGGCACCAAAACACAGTGTCTCCTCAGCCGAAATCGACTCCCTCCCCGATTCATACACGGTGGGCGCCAAAACAAACTCTCATCGGCTAAAATATCCGTCGGCAAAATTTGGTGTATGTGTGATTACCATCCTATCCTCAACCGACTAATATTGCTGTGATGTAGCAAATTTAAACGCGGCTACGTTTGTAAATTTCCTCGCATTTGTGACAAGCACGCCCTGAAGACATGGTCCCCCTTCCTCTCTCCCTCCATTTCCCCATTCGTACTCCGTGGGCGCCAAAACACCCTCTTCACCCCAGCCTCCTCCATCCGCCACCCCATCCACCGCCGTCCTCCTCCACCATGCCGTCCTCCGCCATCGTTTATTACAAGAGATCGACCTCTCTCATCCACGACTTTGGACCGGGATCCTTGCATCCCATCCTCTCGCTTCATCCCCGCCGTTGTCCACCTTGCCGGCGCCACTCCTACAACTGTCTCGTCCATCGCGCCAGGATATTTCCCCCGCCGCCACTGTCTACCCTCCTAGATCTTCATCCATGCCACCGACAACCATCGCTACCGCAACACCGTCGAATTCTCAGCAGATGCATACACGGCTCCGCACCAGAGGAGGTACTCTTTCGTATCTGCTCAACTTATTTATCGCAGCAAGAACCTAGATCGCCACTTCTTTACTCTGATTTCTTGTCCATAACTTAATTGTTAGTTGAAAGCAAACATTGGTTGCGAAGTTTCCTTTGTCTGGTTTGCACCTTCAGATCTACCATGGCACACTCAACACTATACTCGCAATGCTTATGGTTTTCCCCTTTTATATTCCACACTAGTTAAATGATAGTAGGCTAAATTTCAAAATTGGGTCAGTCAATTTTTGACAGCTTGCCAGAGTTCGCTGGTGCGAAGGAAGGGGCTCGGGTGGGGATGGTGGTTGTGGGGGCGGGGCGGTGGCCTGGCGGTGGTGGTGCCTCGCCGAACAAAGAAAAGTCGACGCGGGTTGGGGTGGGGGTGGGGGTGGGGTGGGTTGGCAGAGGAACACATGCGGTGGGGGCGGTTCAGGGGAGGGCAGGGGGGTCAGGGTCGGTGGTTCTGCCAGCGGCCCGTGCGGTGTTTTGTATGGGAAGAATCAGAGACGATGAAGAATAAGGGTTAGGAGATGTAGGATCTTCATCCAACCGCCTGAAATGACTGACCCAAATGACAAAAGTCACGTGGCTTGCATGTAGACATTCCTTTATTTTCAATACCATCATCGTAGCTGCTTAGCACTGCTCCTGAATCTATCAAGCTAACCAACGTGCCACTCATAATTCCAAACTTGTTCCTCAAATACGAATCTGATATGATGCTGATATAACTAAAACAGATAACGTTTAATTGGTCAGCTAATTTTCCTACTTTTACTTTCAAAAAGAACATGCACCACATATAGAGAGACAATAGGGAGTTGCATTCTTAATGCGCTCTAGTTCATCATGTGTGGGCACTGCGCAATGAACATTTTATTATCCAAAATCTGCTTGCTGTTCTTTAGCATGTTCCTCTTCCATTCTTCTTTTATAAGTACTCTCTCTATTCCTAAATACAAGTCTTCGTATAGACTCCACCCTGGACTACAAATGGAGCAAAGTGAGTGAATCTGCACTCTAAAATGTATCTGTATACATCTGTATGTAATCCATAGTGGAAATCTCTACAAAGATTTATATTTTGGAACGGAGGGAGTATGATAGTAGTACAATATGTTCCTTGTAGCGAAGAGGGGTGGGGACATTTGCAGTGTAGAGGTCTATTCGGTCGGTTGTGATGGAAACTTTCAACTCTTCGGGCCTCTTTCATTCGTAGGATTTTGTAAACATAGGAATAAGTATTGTAGTGACCTGCCCACTTGCATCCTATAAGGTTATCAAGGAAATGCGGGGAGCTATGTCGCCTTTGAGAGTTACACTGATATTAACAGTACCGCACCTTCAGTTGAACAGAGCTAGTATCTGAAGCCTTTCTAGCCGCACCGGCAATAGTAGCCTATATTTTTCCAACAAGTTCGACTTTGCTGATTTTTCATGTGATGCTTACGGTTTTCTCCTTATATCTACAATATGATCTGTGTAGTTGCTTTGTGTCGCACTAGCAGCAGTCCACTCTTGATGCTAAACAACATACCAATCATAAGTCCAAAGCTTACTTCTTCAAATATGAATTGTGATATGATACTGATATTAGTTAATGGACACACATTTAATTGGTTAGGTAATGCTCCCACTTGATTTTCCAAATGCATGTGGCCACATATAGAGAGACATCATGGAATTGCATTTCTTTGGGCGCTATGATTCATCATGAGTGGGCAACCAACATTGTATGCAAAGAAGCGGAACCTCAAGAATATGCTTCCTCTTCTATTCTTTAACATGTTCCTCTTTGGTTATTCTGTATTTAGTACGTATAGTATGTTCCTTGTCAGGAAGGGGAGCAGGGACATCTGCAATCAATAGCTGATAGAGCTGGCATGTACATGATCGATAGGCTTTCAATTAGTAGCGGCAATAGAACACCGTATTTTCTAGCCAGTTCCACTTTCCCGATTTATATATCCTGGTTATGGTGTACCCATTTTATGTACAATACGATCTTCCTAGTTGATGTGTGCTCTTGTTATCATGGTTTGGCAATAAACTCTCTATACAGTATATTATGAACCTATCATCTGCCAACTATCCTTACTTTTGGAGCTTATTTCTTTGTACTTGTGCCAAATTATATTAATGCACGCACCATAGTACAACACACATGGGCTCTCTCATCAGAATCCAGTGATAGCACACAAGGTTTTACACTACGCCCCTATATTAGAATATCCTCTGCCTTACAAAGATAATCTCACTACTATTTATGTTTTCATGCTTCTCAGATATTACATGTAATCACAGTGAATATCAAAATCCGCACATCAGAAGAATATTGTGGAACACTTCAACGACTTACAAAATTGGCACCAAGGCATTGAGTGCCATTCTGGATGCAATGAAACTCATACGCTCCCCACTTGGAGATTCTTGTCCAGAATATGATCCTAATGACTATTCTGACCTCGAGGACTCAAAGGTAGATTGCCTGTCCTCTTCACCCATCAAGGTGCCAGTTCTAATTTAGCAAGGTTTTATTGATTGCGTGTATCTTGCATAACGTGTCTTGCATTTCTTCTACTTTGTTGCACCGCCATCTGCTTAGTTTACTCATCATATATATCAATATGCCATGCCCATCAATTATCAATACATATTCCATCTATCATCATACCATGTTTTACACTCAAAAGTTGTTCTTGTGCATCAGACATCAAAAATGAAGAGAGTGATTGCCGAACCTAAAGGAGCACCCGCAAAGTCCTTGAAAAACATGGTGTTGCTGGAGAAATCAGAAAACACCCCACTTATATTGGCTCTACAACCAATGACACAAAAGGTAGGACTGACTCCAGCTGAGTGTACCCATACTTCACTGGCCACACCACTAGCCCCACCACATAGGACCTGCACACCAGCAAAAGTTATGCCGATTTCAGTTGCAATACCACCAGCTGTACCACAGAAAAATCCCACTCCAGCAAAAAATACAGCAAGTCCACTGGCCAAAGACCTATCCCAACTGTAGAGACGGCCAACTCCTACAGATTGGAACCCCATTCCAGTTATTACCAGTTTAAAAGACAATTCTTTCAATGTTGTTACGGACTAGGTGCATATATTCCCATCATGGGAAGATTATAGTGAAGACAAACTCCATTTTCACATCTTCCTATCCCACTTACGTGTAAGTGCTATTATTCATGGTGATTATTTTCCTGTTTTCTGCTGATTGAACACATCAATGATTTACATTACAATGTTGTAAGTAGGTGAGGGTCAGTCTGGATAGTCATGACGAGCAAAGCTTTCTTGCGCTTTTCAAGGAAGCATTGCAGCAGTATCGGTGTTACCTGAGGAAATCACACTTTGATGGCAAGTCTATAAACGAATTTCCGGTGGAGTCTCATGTGCTAAATTTAGAAGACATTGAATGGAAAAACCTTGTTATGCACTATTCTTGTTCCCAAGATGAGGTACTATCTATGATATCACATGACAATTTGAAATTCTACTTTTCTGCATGTGCCTTATGGATCTCTTTTGCAGGAAATATGCTCGAAGAAGAATTCTGGTTTGAAAAGGACGAGATGATATCGCAAATATGCTGCCCGCTGCTTTGCTCTTGTTAGTACCTGTTGTCCCGTATCACTGTACTTGCATTCATACCTAGTTCATTATGTGAAAGCAGTATGCATGATAGCTTGCTTATAAATTGTTCGCTCCAAATTATCTGATCTGTATGAATGGTTACATTAGTGTAGAATATATCCAATGCCAATGAAATTTTTAGCTCTGCATTGTTCTTGTAAGTACCTATTGTCCTTTATCATTGTACTTATATTGACAGCTAGTTGTTCATGTACCATCACTCTGCAGCTTATTTTCCTTTGCCCTCCATTTTCTACACATCATATCTATATTTACGCTTACCATAAGGTTGGATAACACCGATGGTACTGAAGAAGTTTGGCTCTGCATTGCTCTTGGTTGTACCTTTTGCCTGTATCGATGTACTTGCATTTATAGCTACTTGGTTATGTAGCATCACTCTTCATATTATCTTAAATATTCTCCATTGTTTCTTATATTATCACATATATATATTTACTCTTAACAAAATGTAGAATAAAGGCAATGGTTACGAAGAATATTTTGTGGTAAACTTCTTGAATCCCCCCCCCCATCAGCATGGACAAGGGATTTATAGAGCTTGTCTTCACCACTAATGTAAGTTTGTCCTTGTCAAGCCTTCAAAATTTATTTTGTATATTTGGTTAGGCATGACTGCAACAACTGTTTATTTTTGGTGTCTGCATCAAATGGCATGTTTAAAGTTTATTATGTAGTTCATAAACAAAAGTTTGTCCTTCTCAATTTAAGTTTTCAGTTGTACAGCCAAGTTCCTTCGTCATACCATGTAAATTAAACTATACAGAGCAAGTGATCTTATTTTGCACTGCATGTATGCTTCTGGTCTTGATCTGTAATCCTATGGTGTGGTGAACCTACCCACTACAACACAATGTCATATTCTGCAATGTCTTAACTACGAATAATGTCATATCATTCTACTACTCCCTCTGTTCCATATTATTTGTCGCTGATTTAGTACAAAGTTGTACTAAATCAGCGACGAGTAGTATGGAATGGAGGGAGTATTATTTAAACCGTCTCTTTATTTGCCAATCTGACATGGGATAAATTGACAGCACACTAACCATTAATACTTCTGAGTTCTTGATCTGTAATTCAATGGTGTCGTGAAGCTGTCAACTCCTTCACAATGTCATTTCCTGCCATATCTTAACCTGAACAATACCATATTGTGTTAATGCTATTTTAAACTATGTCACTTTATTCGTCAATAAGAAATGTGCTAAATTGTTAGCACTGATACTTATATGTGCAAACTCTGTCATCTGTGGGCTTGTTTCTCTTTCAGAGTGAGGAGGATATAAGCTTCAAACAAGCGTAGCCTCATCAGCTTGCTCAAATGCTTGCGCGGTAGTTCCCGAGCTGGGCTAACCTTTCTTGAACTCTATTGAAGTGATGTCGGTTTTGTATATTATTTTTTTAGCATGTTTATTTGCACTGGTGGCGATCCTGGGTGCCCAGTGTATGTAATCTGTTGTCTGCTTGTGCTTTATTATCATAGTGGCGAGCATTGATGCCTAGTGGATGTAATATGCCATAATTTTTCTATTGTATAGTCTAGGTTTTTTCTTATTCACGATGCCTACATTTTTACTATATCTTGTGTTCACGGTAAACTGGCCAAATCGTAAAATTATGGTACATAATTAGGCCATCATGCAAATCACTACGTATGATCTGCATCATGGGCCCAGTCATCTTGGTCCATTAACAGGCCTAAGTGTCAACTGACCCATTAGTTGTTTCGGGCCTTTAATAGGCCGAGTAAACTGCTGGCCCTATTTTCATAAGAAAATTCAATGGGCTTTTAGTAGGCTAAAAAGTAGGTTGGGCCTGAAACATGCCGAACAGCTCACGGGCCGACAGCAGGCCGAAATAGACCCCGGCCCATGATTGTGCCAATCACATCATGGGTCGTTAACATGCCAAAATTGTCTCGGTCCTTGTTTGGCCCAATCAGATTATCGGCTGTGAGTAGGCCGGATGCAAGGAGGCCATAGTTAGGCCCAACTATATGACGGTCTTTTAACAGGCCGAAAAAATATATGGCCGAAATGTTAAACGGGCCTTTAACAGGCCCAAACTAATATTAGGCCATATTACTAAATGGGCCTTTAGCGAACAAAAATCCTAACCAGGCCTCAAGTTGGCCCAAAAGCACATTGTCCAGTTGACGGGCCGAATCTGATATGGGCCATAATTTAGCCCAAAGGCTCTTAAAGTGTCTTATCTGATCTGGGCCGTAATATGGCTGATAACGTGGTAGGCTATTAATGGGATGGATCAATATGGGCCTTTATTAGGCCCAGAACGTGGCAGACTGTTAATGGACCGGATCAAATATGGGCTGACATTTGGCCCAAAATATGGCAGCCTGTTAACGGGCCGACCCACTAGTGTCCACAAAATCTTGTGGGCCTTTAGCTTGGCCGGACCATAATGGTCGGCAAAATCTTGTTTGCCTTTAGCTGGGCCGGCCCATTATGGTCGGCAAAATCTTGTGTGCCTTTAGCAGGCTCGGCAAAATCTTGTGGGCCTTTAGTTGGGCCGGCCATTTAATCTTTATGGGCCACTTTTGGGCCGGTCCACATGTCAACATATCATAGGTGCATCTCATCCATTGGATGAGTGACACCTATGCCAATGCGGAGCTGACACGTGGTTCCGCCGGCCAATGAGAATTTTACACATGGAAATCGGCATTGGTCGTGGCTGTTAGCGGGTTATTGGATCCAAAACCAGACCCGGTAGCTTAACGACGACCCGTTATGGTGGATGCCACGTGTTGGTTACCCTTAACAAAAGCACTTCTATGGCGTGCGATTTATCATCATGGAAGTGGACACTTCTGTGATGATAATTTTGCTAATGTCATGGAACACTTCTACGACAGCACAGGTATGACTATCTTTATTTTCTCATAAAATCGTCATGGATGTACATGCATGACAAAAAACATGATCTACTGTGACAAACACGTATCATCACAGAAGTGTATTTTTTGTAGTGAAACCTTCGGAGATACCTATAGAGCATCTTTATAACCACCCAGTTACGTTGTGGCATTTGATAGCACACAAGGCATTCCACCGATATTAGGGAGTTGCATAATCTCACAATCAAAGGAATTTGTATATGACATGAAGAAAGCAATCGCAATAAAACTGAACGATCAATATGCTAAGCTAACGGATGGGTCTTGTCCATCACATCATTCTCCTAATGATGTGATCTCGTTCATCAAATGACAACACATGCCTATGGTTAGGAAACTTAACCATCTTTGATTAATGAGCTAGTCTAGTACAGGCTTGCTAGCGACGCGGTGTTGTGTCTATGTATCCACACATGTATCAAGTTTCTGGTTAATACAATTCTAGCATGAATAATAAACATTTATCATGATATAAGGAAATATAAAATAACGACTTTATTATTGCCTCTAGGGCATATTTCCTTTAGTCTCCCACTTGCACTAGAGTCAATAATCTAGATTACATTGTAATGATTCTAACACCCATGGAGTCTTGGTGTTGATCACGTTTTTCTCGTGGAAGAGGCTTAGTCAATGGGTCTGCCACATTTGGATCCATATGTATTTTGCAAATCTCTTTGTCTCCCTCCTTGACTTGATCACAGATGTAGTTGAAGCATCTCTTGATGTGTTTGGTCCATTTGTGAAATCTGGATTCCTTCGCTAAGGCAATTACTCTAGTATTGTCACAAAAGATTTTCATTGGACCCGATGCACTAGGTATTACACCTAGATCGGATATGAGCTCCTTCATCTAGACTCCTTCATTCGCTGCTTCCGAAGCAGCTATGTACTCCGCTTCACACGTAGATCCCGCCACGACGCTTTGCTTGGAACTGTACCAACTGACAGCTCCACCATTCAATATAAATATGTATCCAGTTTGTGACTTAGATTCATCCGGATCAGTGTCAAAGCTAGCATCGACATAACCATTTATGATGAGCTCTTTGTCACCTCCATAAACGAGAAACATATCCTTAGTCCTTTTTAGGTACTTTAGGATGTTCTTGACTGCTATCGAGTGATCCACTCCTGGATTACTTTGGTACCTCCCTGCTAGACTTATAGCAAGGTACACATTAGGTTTGGTACACAACATTGCATACATGATAGAACCTATGGCTAAGTCATAGGGAATGACTTTCATTTTTCTCTCTATCTTCTAGAGTGGTCGGGCATTGAGTCTGACTCAACTTCTCACCTTGTAACACAGGCAAGAACCCTTTCTTTGACTGATCCATTTTGAACTTCTTCAAAACTTTATCAAGGTATGTGCTTTGTGAAAGTCCAATTAAGCATCTTGATCTATCTCTATAGATCCAGATGCCCAATATATAAGCAGCTTCACAGAGGTCTTTCATTGAAAAACTTTTATTCAAGAATCCTTCTATGCTATCCAGAAATTCTATATCATTTCCAATCAACAATATGTCATCCACATATAATATTAGAAATGCTACAGAGCTCCCACTCACTTTCTTGTAAATACATGCTTCTCCTAAAGTCTGTATAAAACCATATGTTTTGATGACCTCATCAAAGCGTATATTCCAACTTCAAGATGCTTGCACCAGTCCATAGATGGATCGCTGGAGCTTGCCCACTTTGTTAGCACCTTTAGGATCAACAAAACCTTCTGGTTGCATCATATACAACTCTTCTTCAAGAAATCCATTGAGGAATGCAGTTTTGACGTCCATTTTGCAGATTCCATAATCATAAAATGTGACAATTGCTAACATGATTCGGACAGACTTAAGAATCACTACGGGTGAGAAGGTCTCATCGTAGTCAACTCCTTGAACTTGTCGAAAATCTTTTGCGACATGTCGAGCTATGTAGACAGTAACATTACCATCAGCGTTAGTCTTCTTCTTGAAGATCCATTTATTCTCTATGGTTTGCTGATCATCGGGCAAGTCAACCAAAGTACACACTTTGTTCTCATACATGGATCCTATCTCAGATTTCATGGCCTCAAGCCATTTATCGGAATCTGGGCTCATCATCACTTCTTCATAGTTCGTAGGTTCATCATGATCTAGTAATATGACCTCCAGAAAGGATTGATGTACCACTCTAGTGCGGAACGTGCTCTGGTTGACCTACGAGGTTTGGTAGTAACTTGATCTGAAGTTTCATGATCATTATCATTAGCTTCCTCTCTAGTTGGTGTAGGTATCACTGGAACGGTTTTCTGTGTTGAGCTACTTTCCAATTCGAGAGAAGGTACAATTACCTCATCATGTTCTACTTTCCTCCCACTCACTTGTTTCGAGAGAAACTCCTTCTCTAGAAAGGATCCATTCTTAGCAACAAAGATCTTGCCTTTGTATCTGTGATAGAAGGTGTACCCAATAGTTTCTTTTGGGTATCCTATGAAGACGCACTTCTCTGATTTGGGTTCAAGCTTATCATGCTAAAGCTTTTTCACATAAGCATCGCAACCCCAAACTTTAAGAAATGATAGCTTAGGTTTGTTGCCAAACCACAGTTCATACGGTGTCGTCTCAATGGATTTAGACGGTGCCCTTTTTAAAGTGAATGCATTTCTCTCTAATGCATAACCCCAAAATGATAGTGGTAAATCGGTAAGAGACATCATAGATCGCACCATATCTAATAAAGTACGGTTACGACGTTTGGACACGCCATTATGCTGTGGTGTTCCAGGTGGCGTGAGTTATGAAACAGTTCCACATTGTTTTAAATGAAGGCCAAACTCATAACTCAAATATTCGCCTCCGTGATCAGATTGTAGAAAATTTATTTTCTTGTTAGGATGATTCTCCACTTCACTCTGACATTCTTTGAAATTTTGAAATGTTTCAGACATGTGTTTCATTAAGTAGATATACCCATATCTTCTCAAATCACCTATGAAGGTCAGAAAATAACGATACCCGCTGCAAGCCTCAACACTCATCGGACCGCATACATCGGTATGTATTATGTATTATTTCCAATAAGTCAGTTGCTCGCTCCATTGTTCCGAAGAATGGAGTTTTAGTCATCTTGCCCATGAGGCATGGTTCGCAAGCATCAAATGATTCGAATAGCCCATCCGCATGGAGTTTCTTCATGCACTTTACACCAATACGACCTAAGCGGCAGTGCCAAAAATATGTTGCACTATCATTATCAACTTTGCATCTTTTGGCATCAATATTATGAATATGTGTATCACCACAATCGAGATACAAGAAAAATAGACCACACTTCAAGGGTGCATGACCATAAAAGATATTACTCATGTAAATAGAACAACCACTATTCTCTGATTTAAATGAATAACCATCTCCCATCAAACAAGATCCAGATATAATGTTCATGCTCAACGCAACAATTGTTCAGGTCTAAAAGTAACGCCCGAAGGTAGATGTAGAGGTAGCGTGCCGATGGCGATCACATCCACGACAAAAAAGACACTTCCGTGATGATAGGTGTTTGTCATAGTAGGTCACGTTTTCTGTCATGCATGTACATCCATGACAATTTTATGACAGAATCAAGATAGTCATACCTGTGCTGTCGTAGAAGTGTTCCATTACATTACCAAAATTATCATCATAGAAGTGTCCACTTCCATGATGATAAATCATGCGTCATGGAAGTGCTTTCGTCAAGGGTGACCGACACGTGGCATCCACCGAAACGGGTCGCCGTTAAGCTATCGGGTCCGGTTTTGGATCCAATAACCCGCTAACAGCCCGGACCAATGAGGATTTTCCATGTGTGAAATTCTCATTGGCTGGAGGAAACATGTGTGAAATTTTCTGCCGATTCAGCTGGAAGCGGGTCAAATTTGAACCACGGCTGCCTCATAGTTTGCTATTTATTTTTCTCAAAAATCGTTTTTAGGTACAAAAGTATCTATTTAATCAGAGAAACAACAAAAGTTTTCCAAGATTAAACCACTAGCTAGGAACAGTCATGCCCGCCGTTTTGACCGCATTTTCAAATGGGAATAGAAAATTCAAAAAAATCAAATAATTGTAAAACCTTAGAATTGTGTCATTATATGTGGCAAAGTTACTAGGAAAAATAATAAAATTGTAATATGATAATTATTTTAAAAAAGTGTTCTCAGAAACGAGCTATCATGTGTGGAGATAAATGGCTTTCAAGCCAAATGATCAATCTTATGGCCACATTCATGGCATAGTTTGTTCAAATAATTTCATATTGTGCACAAGGGTGCATATTGGAATGGCAAACAATGTTGCCTAAGGAAGTTTTCATTTTCTTTCGACGAAAAAATCATTTTCCATTTTTTGAGTGCCCAAAACGAGTTTTTTTGTGAAGGACCTACCTTATTTTTGTTGCAAATTTGTTGCCTATGATTTTATGACAGAATCAAGATAGTCATACCTGTGCTGTCGTAGAAGTGTTCCATTACATTACCAAAATTATCTTCATAGAAGTGTCCACTTCCATGATGATAAATCATGCGTCATGGAAGTGCTTTCGTCAAGGGTGACCGACACGTGGCATCCACCGAAACGGGTCGCCGTTAAGCTATCGGGTCCGGTTTTGGATCCAATAACCCGCTAACAGCCCGGACCAATGAGGATTTTCCATGTGTGAAATTTTCATTGGATGGAGGAAACACGTGTTGGCTCACCGTCACTACAAGAAATATGTCAACTTGCAACCATCACTATTGGTCGCTGAAAGGTCATTATTTTTCATTTGCGACCTTTTTGTGACAAAAAATAGAAGGTCAAAAGCTGGCGATCGTAAACTGAAATTAACGACCTTCTTTGTGAGAAGGTCGTGGAAGGCAACGACCAAACCAAAAGGTCATTGGTTCAACGACCTTCTGTTTTGGTCGCTAGCTGTCTGCGCAGGCCACGGCGGATCCGACGTGGCAAGTTGACGTGGAAAAAGTTTTGATCCACCTCTCGTGAAAAAGACAAATTTTCTGCCGATTCAGCTGGAAGCGGGTCAAATTTGAACCACGGCTGCCTCATAGTTTGCTATTTATTTTTCTCAAAAATCGTTTTTAGGTACAAAAGTATCTATTTAATCAGAGAAACAACAAAAGTTTTCCAAGATTCAACCACTAGCTAGGAACAGTCATGCCCGCCATTTTGACCGCATTTTCAAATGGGAATAGAAAATTCAAAAAAATCAAATAATTGTAAAACCTTAGAATTGTGTCATTATATGTGGCAAAGTTACTAGGAAAAATAATAAACTTGTAATATGATAATTATTTTAAAAAAGTGTTCTCAGAAACGAGCTATCATGTGTGGAGATAAATGGCTTTCAAGCCAAATGATCAATCTTATGGCCACATTCATGGCATAGTTTGTTCAAATAATTTCATATTGTGCACAAGGGTGCATATTGGAATGGGAAACAATGTTGCCTAAGGAAGTTTTCATTTTCTTTCGACGAAAAAATCATTTTCCATTTTTCGAGTGCCCAAAATGAGTTTTTTTGTGAAGGACCTACCTTATTTTTGTTGCAAATTTGGACCAAATCAATTTTATAAAACACTAGGGCATATTTAATGCACAATTAACAAAATGGTTGGGTGTCCAAAGCTTTTGATACACCTCTGGTGAAAAAGACAAATTTCCGCCAATTCAGCTGGAAGCGGGTCAAATTTGAACTATGGTTGCCTCGTCGTTTGCTCTTTATTTTTTCCAAAAATCATTTTTAGGTACAAAAGTATCTATTTAATCAGAAATACATGGTTTGGTGGCGATACATCAAGGTTTGGATGGTGGCCGAGGGCCCCAACTCCAAAGCGCGTAAACTCGCATGGCCCCCGCGTGGCCACCGCGTGACCATGGCGTTGCCTTGCGTTTTGGGCGGCCTAGGCATGTTTAGTTGGTTGGGCACTCCCCAAGTAGGTGCTAGGAAGAAAATTATAACATAATATTCTCACGAGGAGACCGAACTATGCTCAAGCATGAATTAGCAGCCAAATGTTTTATTAGCGGTACGGGAAATGCGCATGGCCAATGGGCGTGAGTTTTGGCTGAGGACGATCAACTACTAAGAAGATTGTCTTCACAAATTTTCAGCTCAAAAGGAGGAGCCTAGGTGGTACTTGCTTTGCAAAGTACCACACTAGACAGAAATATGAATATTGAAGCTGGGCTCAAAATAATGAATGGATTGAGCTGAAATTTTTTGGAGGATAGTTATTTGGGCATAGGAAAGCACTGTACAAAATTGATACCATTTGGACATGCCAAAGTGGTACTTCCTTCACAATGCTCTTCTCCGGAGAGAAACTTGGCAAAATTAGTGAGAGAAGTTGGCTAACTAAAATGAGCTCAAATTTGGTGTAGGTATGTTAAATCGGTATGGTCATGCCCTAGTAAATTTTGAGATCATTTGGGTGAGCCTAGCTAGTACTTACTTCACTAAGCTTCTGTCTAGATAGAAACTTTGGAAATTTTCTGAGGAAGATTTGCCAGGAAAATGGAGCTGAATATTATCATGTGGTAATTATTTGGGTATGGAAGAGTGCCCAAAAAGTTTGAGGGTAATAGGAGGGGTCTAGATAACACTTGCTTTGCAATGTGCCAATCTGGCCATAAAATAGAAATTGAACCTGGGCTCACACAAATGATTTGAATGAGCTGAAATTTGGAGGTGGGTTATAATTTGGGCATATGAAGGATCTGTAAAAATTTCATGTCATTTGGATATATAAAAATGGTACTTCCTTCACAATGCTTCTAGGTGGACAAAAACTTTGGAAATTTGTCTAGAAAGATTTACTGTGCAAATGGAGCTGAATTTTTTCATGAGGGAATGATTTGGACAGGAAAGAGTGCCCAAAAATTTTGAGGGCAATCGAGAATATAAAAATAGCACTTACTTCTCAAAGTGTTGTTCTAAACAGAATAGGAAAATGAACATTGTTGAATTATATTTTAAATAGGCGAGGAAGGTTTTTTACATATTTGATGAGGATATGATCCAAAGAATTTATGAGAATTTTTTGCGAATTTTGGGAATGACATAAATATAGGTTGCTTCACAACCTAGGGAAAAAACTGACACATGGACATGACACATAGGCAAAACTGATGAGGTGGCACCTAGTCATAGCAATCCACCACAGCTTATAAGGTTATGACCATCTATATTGGTCGTGATCAGCTAGAAATAAGGCAGCGGATCAGTGTTGTCTGCTTTATGACCATTTCGTGTAAGGAAATTATGACCTTTATGGCCAAAATGGTTGATATAGTTGAGGGTTTGGAGCCCCCCGAGCAGCTTTTGACCAATTGGTCTCAAATGGTCGTAGATCTATGACCAATTCTTCTAGGGTCACTGACAAAAGGTCACTAGTTGACATATTTCTTATAGTGCATTGGGATAGATGTCATCCATTAATTGGATAGGAGGCGCCTATGATACTTCGACACGTGGCACGACCCAAGAGAGGCCCATTCTCGTGAAAAGGCCGGCCCATTTGACTTGGTCAAAAGGTAACGGGTCGGCCCACGGAAAGCCTCTTAACGGCCTATTTGTATATAGCCCATTTACAGCCCACTAACTCACAGCCCGTTATGGCCTACTGGAATTAAGCCCAGTAGCTTCATCTGGGCCGTCCAATATGATTCCAGCCCATTGTAACTTCCGGCCCATGTATGGCCCATGACGTCTTTCCGCCCATACGAGGCCATTCGTAATTCTTGGCCCATTAACGACCCATCATGAATCTGGCCCGCAATGAACAATGTACCGCTTTATACCCATCAACGGCCCATTATTCCATTGGGATGTTTCCAACCCGTGTTATCTTTTGGCCTTCTCAGGGCCCATTTATTCTTGGGCTCATTTCCAGCATCGGTTAGTTACGGCCGTTGCTGGCCTTTCCCACTTGTGGGCCAAATTTAGCCTGTGGTTTCAATCGGCCCGTTTGAGGCCCGTTAATCCATTGGGTCGTTTTCATAGCATCATCAAAAAATGGCTGATTAACGACAGCCCGTTATTGTCGACCCATGAACGGATGATTCCAAATCTAGCTCGTATACGGCCCATAATGCGGTCTGTTATCGGCCCATGTTTGGTCTATCGATCATACGGCCCGTAGAAGGCACATTGATGCTACGGCCCATGAAGGTCAATTATTTCTACGACCCTTAGAATTCCCATTGTTTCTACGGCCCGTAGGAGGCCCATGGTAACTACAGTAAATATGTAGCCCATGGTTATTGTGCCCTAGTTTTTTAAAAATAGGTTATTGCGGCCACTAGCAAACCGCGGGAAAAGAACTACATTGACTATAAGAAAACAAATAAACAAGACAACAAGGAAATAAATAAGCAAGCAACTTACACTAGGCTATCACGGCTATTACACATATTACATCCACTTGGCATAAAGTTCGCCACTAGTGCAAATATAGGGAACAAAGCAGCATATCATATACACTGGTTGTCAAAGTAGGTGACCAGTGCAAATAAACGCCGTAGCAAAACAAGTCTGGAACTGAAACCACTTCAGAAGAGCTCAAGAAACAATATCCTGGGTACCCATAATGCTGGCAAGATGCTTAGCAAGCTTATTAACTTTCTCTTGTTTGGCGCTTAAATCCTCCAGCGCTTGTTTTTGCACTAGAAAGTATGCATCTGATTTTTGCAGGGACTTCCTCAGTTGTTCAGCTTCCTGTCGCAGCACATCTGATCGATGTCTTTCAACTTGAAGTTGAGACTCAAGAAGATGAACTGATTCATGCAGCGAGTTTGAAGAGCTTGTGCCAGGAGTAGTGGTCAGTAACTCAAACACTACATCAAGACAAGACTTTTGGGTTCTCTCACTATCGTGAAGATAGTTTTTATCAGATTTCTTGGAGACCGACAGGGATGTCTCACTATCTTTAACCTTATTTGCATTACTTCCTTTACCATTGCATAACTGGGTACCATTCTCCAATATCTTATCCGCATTCTAAAAGAGAAACAAGTAGACACATCATAGGTTTAGCATGTTGTATATGAAACTCCTTTTGGTAAATCGGTTCAGTAGTAAAGTGGACAGGATAACAGCATGAAACAAACATATATCTATGTACCATGGTCACTTTATGGTCTATATCATTCTAGTCTTTGTTGCCAAATCAAGATAGAGACACAGTTCAGATAATATTTGTTCAAGACAAAGCAGAATAGACATAATATGAGTGTGTGAAACTATAGAGCAATAACAACACTTGTAATGTGCATGACATGAGAACATAACTGTTTATTCAATTGAAACTGAAATCAACATAGTGCATGTTACAATAGCAAACCAGTTAAAGAAACAGGTTTAAAACATACCTATTGTGCCATTGGAGTTTCAATTCCATCCTTCAAATATGAAAATAATTGGTATGAGTAAATACAGTGATGCAAGAGCAAAGGAGTGTGAACCATAGCTACAAAACCTGACCTGAGAACAATTCCTCTTCTCCCTTAAGCGTTGAGTTGGGATTCGGACCGGTGGTCCGCGTGCGTTGGGCACTGCAGTTCCCATACTAACTGCTCATGTTTGGGTGCTTTGTGGTGCAGACGGTGTTGTATCAACTGGAACTGGGTTACTATCTATTGGGGTTGGGGTTAGAAGGGGTGTAGCTTATTCTCTGTCCAATTAGGTAGGGGTACAATCTGTGAGAGTCTGGGTTTTGTGTGGTGGGGCTGGTTCTTGGGCAAGTACAACCGTGGTTCTATCTCCATCAACTGGTAGCACTATCTTTTCTGAAGACCGTGTTGTTACTCCCTTAGATACTGCCATCACCCTCTCCAATTCAAATGGCCGATAAACAAGAGAAGTAATTGAATGTACAGACATTGTATGATAGACAGGTGCAATGGATAGTGGGGAATAAAAGAGGGCATGAAATAATTCACATTTATGTTGTCTAACCAAACATGATAGCATGACATGATTTCACATATATGATGGCTAACTAAACAGGATAACATGACAAAATTTCACATTATGATGGCTAACTAAAAAAGATGGAAAGACAGTTCAAAATATGATGACTATATAAACATGATGACATGATATAACTATACAATGTGTTTATTAAATAGGTTGGAATGCCCTAATTCACATACATGCCGCCTATGGAAACAAGATAACATGATATAATTCACGGATAGAATGACATAATTAAAAATATGATGACTGTAAACACTAAACAGGATGAGATGATATAACTACATGATGTCTTTATTAAATGGGTTGCCATGCCAAAATTCAGATAGATGATGTGTATGTAAACATGATGGCATGATATAATTCAAATATATGATTTATATAGTAATCAAGCAAGCAGATGGCAATCCATATATGATGTTAAAACTAAGCAATGCAAGCTAACATGCATGACATGGGTAATATAACCCTGCCAAGTTTTACCATAGACCTCAGGGGGGAAATAGGACTAGTCATCAGTCTCTGAATCCTCCTTTGAGGACCTCTCTATAACCAGCAAGATGTTTGCTTCAGCAGGTAGCATTTTCTGCTCTGAATACCTTGTTTTCGCTCCAGATACTTCCATCATCGCTTCAAATGGCTGATGCATAGGAAGAGTAGTTGAATATACAAACGTTGTCGACAAATGGAACATGTAATACAAAAAAATGATAGCATGATATAATTCACATACATGATGATTGGCTAAACAACATGGCATTGCATAATTCACATATATAATGCCTTTGCAACAAGATATCATTGCATAATTCACATATATAATGTCTTGCAACAAGATGACAATGCATAATTCACATATATGGTAATTAGACACTAAACATGTGGCATTCACACAAAGCATGCCTAAACTAATCAAATAACATAGCAATGCAAGACACCATACGCACGATATGAGCAACATAACCCTGCCAAGTTAGAGCATACACCTCAGGGGGGAAATAGGACTGGTCATCTGTCTCTGAATCCTCCTCTGAAGTGCTATCCGTAACCAGTGAGATATGCGCTTCATCATATAGCATTGTCTGCTCTAAAGACCTTCTTTTCACTCCAGAATTTTCCATCACCGTGTCAAATGGATGATGCACACGAAGAGTATTTTAATGTACTAATGTTGTTGACAAATGTAATACATAACGAAAAAAAGGATGGCCTGATATAATTCATATATAAGAGGACTGGCTAAGCAGGATGGCATTGCAAAATTCACATATATGATGCCTGGCTAAACAAGATGACGTTGCATAATTCACATAAACGATGAATAAACTAAAAAGATGGCATTCACACAAAACATGTATAAACTAAGCACATGACATATTTGATGTATAAAGTAAGCAATGCAAGGCACCATATGAATGATATAACCAACATCAGCATGCCAAGTTAGAGTGAAGACCTCATGTGCTAAATAGGAGTGGTCTTCTCCTTCTGAATCCCCCTCAGAGCAGATATCTTCCTCTCGATTACAATCCAAAATGGTGGAGGGGGGCAGCGTTTGCACCTACCATGGAGCGACGTCTGCATGAAATTTTATTGCCACGCAAGGCTCGTCTCTTTTGCTCTACATGTTCAATTCCATTGTGTACAATAACTAACATACATAGGAATAAAACATAGTGAGATTATGTAAGGAGTGCATGCAGATATCCAGAGTGATGGAAGCAACATGTGGATAGACCCAAAACCAATGACTTCCCACCCAACATGAAACTCATACTAGATAATGGATTCTTTACTGTTTGTTTCCCACCCAACATGAAAGTCATAGTAGACACCAGAGATTAACCAGATAGTAGATATATACTATTGATTGCGGCCCTGATATGTACCCCACAACCATTTAAAAACTCAAGTTTGATCATTAGTTTGGAGCTGACTCAGAGTCTAATCGGTGAACAAGACGATAAAGTAGCATGTAATATTAAGCGATGCATAACGTAAGCAGACACGAAAGAGTGCGACCTCTCTTGCGGACCCGTGTAGTCCTCGAGGTCATCTACTCGGTTGATGATGGTAATGCAGTTTGTCATGGCTGCCCGCGGCGGGGAAGAAGATCTGAGGCGGTGAAAGACAGTCTGGAGGCCGGATCCCTACTGTGATGGACCCTTCTGTCATTGGAGCAGCTTAGCTGGGGTGGACGATGACGCAGCAGGAGCGGGACAAACCACACAAGGTTTTCTTTGACAACTATCTGTAAGAGAAGTAATTCTATAAGGGCTCATTTGATTTGGACGATTCTAACAACGCAGGGATAGGAAATACATAGTAATAGGATAACAATGCATGTGCAAAACAAAGAATTTAAAAACACATGATTTCTGCCAACCTGGGTGTTTGGTTCACAAGAATTGGAAGATCACACGATGCAAAGAAGCATGGTGAGATTAAGTCAAACCACAAGAAAATGTATGGTTATAATGCTATTATGCTACTATACCTTAGTCTTGTGCTTCATGAATTGGAATTTGAAAAGGAGGACAAGTGGATATTAAAATTCCTATGGTTTTTCTTTCAAAGAGACACTAAAGGAACAAATCCTATAGTTTTCCTTTGCTCCATTCCTTGAACCAAATGCATTAATAGTAGTACCATAGGAAACTTTCCAATTCCTATGTTTTTCCTTCACTCTTCCTTTCAAGCACTGGCGATTCTAGTAGGCAGGATTGAGCAAGGAAAAGCCTACACTCAAAAAATGTTTTTGTGCTACTTCTACTACTTTGGACCTAGGCCACTCCCCTACTAGCTCAACTCCCAGGCCCATCGGCAAATGCACAGCTCAAATGCACAAAGATAAATAATGATGGCATTCAAGAGAGTCCATCATGGATAGCTAAGTTGCCAGGTACCTCAGCACTTGTCATATAGTAGGGGAAAATAATCGTATTTCATGTTACTCTATGTGCTAAGTGGACAATATATATATAACATGTAGAGTAAACAAGAGATGCAACAAGTGTACAACCTCTTCGGCGAAGCCATGTCGATCTCAGCGTGATTGGGTTGGTCGGTGAGGATGCTCCGGCTGACTTAGCTGTCGGAGGAGGGGAAGAAGATCTTAGGCGTCTGGAGATGGAGCCCGGGGTACTGCTCCGCTGTGATGGAGGGTTTCGTCGTTGGAGCAGCTCCGGTGAGTTGTACGGCACCGAGGCTGAAGCAGGACAAGAGAGACAATGTTAACCTGAGTGGGATTCTAATAGCATCTCCAATAGATGACATAAAATGCATAACCACAAATTGCTAGATGTAAAATACATCAGCCGCTCATCTCTAAACTTAACTGTCGAAACTGAACTTAACTGTCGAAACTGAGTTTTACTGTCGAAACTAAAAGCACTAGTAGCAAAAAAGCAGTAGCAGCAGTGCGTGCGAGAGCCGGGGCAGTTGGTCGTGTAGCAGCATCAGTTGACTGACACCACCGGCCAAACCGCCGCCCCGCCGCTCGTGGCCGGTGGTGCGCCGCCCCGCCCGCCCCGAAATCAGTCCCCACCGCCGGTCCGCCGCCGCCCCGGCCATCCCTCTACCCCCCCCCCCCCCCCGGTGCCAAACTTTTTCTCCGTCAATCCCCACGCCACCGCCCCACCACCGCAGGCGACCAACCCCCACCCTGAACCCTAAGATAGATAGTGGGGTACCTCTCCGGCGAGCCCCCCTCCCCACTATGGCTGGTTTTTCCTTAACTCTGACAAGCCCGCCCCACCCCTTGAAAATCGACTGACCCAAAAGTCGGTTCAGTCGACTGAAGTGTAGCCAAATCGGAGCAACATCGCAAGCAAGGGAAAGAGCAGCAACGCGAGCAAGAGTAAGAGCAACAGCAAGAGCATACTAGGTAGGGGACTGAGAGCAAGAGTAGAGCAGCAGAGCGAGCGAGAGCTAAAGCAGCAGCAGCTCCTACTGATGTGGACGTCGCCGCCGAGGGAGCGACGCTGTGGAGGAAGTGGCCGGCGACGCCACCGTGGATGGAGCCGCACTATGTCGGCTCGGGACTGAGCGCCGGCAACACCGTGAGATCGAATCAAGAAGAAAATGCGGCGATTAGTGTACAACTTCTTTGCTGGCGCCGATTAGGCCTCAGCTTCATCCGAGGAAATGGTGATGATGCTGCTCTTCTGGTGGTGCAGGTGAAAACAACGGTGTGGGAATGGAGGTGGCATGAAACACGAGAGGAACGTTGGGGCAGCTCCTTGGAGGTGGAGGACGGGGTGGCTGAACCGGCGGGATGACGATATTGACGACGGATCCTCATCCGATACGGTGGATGAGGGACGCCGATGTGCTGCTGTGGATGACGTTATTGGGGACGAGGTTCCGGCTGAGTGGCGGACGGAGGAGGGTGTGGGGCTTCGCGGGTTTTTGGGGCCTTGGTGTACGAATCGGTGGGCTGATGGGATGGGAGTGGGGAACCATGGCTTAGGGACCCGCTTGTCCAAAATGTGGGGTAAGTTATGGAAGTACCCCCACCGATTTGTGCTAGGCGGTTCTTTCGGTTCAGGGGTATCACGGGCATTTTGCGTGTCAGGATTTCGCAGGAGGTGGGAGTTTTCGCGCGCGTTGTAATTTTGGGATAGCAAGGCGCGGGTTGAGATGGAGGGAGTTTTCAGAGAAAAACGAGACAAAGAAGTATCTTAAATATTTCGGGGTAACAAGGCGCGGGTTGAAATTTCCGGACAAGCCTAACGTGTATTGTACCAAATCAATTCGCACTTTCGTCGACGAAAAAACAAAAAGAAATCGATTCGCACCACACAAGAAAGTCTAGTCCCGTGTACTGTACCAAATCAATTCGCACTACAAATGCCATTCAAAACTTTGAATCATGTTATGTTCAATTAAAATATTTCGCTACGTGTATAATGCATGTAACCTTCTACTAATATGAACGTTTTAGTGCATTCCAAACGTATATACTACCGCTTCAACATGTACTAAATTTGAATTCGTTTCCCTATTTGAATAAGATCTGCAATAATGATTGTTGTGAAGTCAAACCATTTGAATTCATTTCTCTATTTTAATAAGATTTACAATCATCATTATTGTCAAGTTAAACCATCATTTGTGTATTATCTTCACAACACACCACATGATTACTGTCGAGTTAGATATGAACTATGTGTACTATATGAACTCGAACATGATTTTTTGAATCCACTTTATGTTGATTTCAAATCATAGTACATTTCAAGCTCTAGCTAGATCTACATAATCTAAACCATGTCTCATATGTATAATGTGTTTATCACATAATGTATGGTGCCCTGCCCCTTGCTCGTACAAGTATTTAGATGTGAGTTGCAAACGACACACATTACCAAAAATTCAAATAAAATGTGAGATTGTTTGATATATAGTATTGTTTATGTTGTTCGATATTTATTTGTAAGCTGCAAACGCCACACATTATCACAAATTCAAATAAAATGTGAGATTGTTCGATGTATAGTATGGTTTAGATTGTTTGATATTTAGCTGTGAGTTGCAAACGCCATGCATTATCACGTTATGGTATAACATGTGCAAAACCACAGCACGTGTATCACCACTATATTCATGCATGCATATGTTTATAACACTATGATCTCCTATTCAAATATATGAATCCGCTTTCATATCAAATTATGATCTTTGTTAGTCTCTTACACCCACACAATCCTCTAACCTTTGTAGCTAGCACTAACTTTCACTCGTGCATGCACACACCCTCCTCTCCCTCGCCCTTCCTCAGCATTCCATCCATCGCGCACATTCTTTTTTAGGTCGTTCTCCCACAGTCTCCACAACTCCTTTCCGACACACACAGATCGATAAACCTCTCCAACAATGTCTCCCTACAATATACACACGCACCTTCCATCTCCTCCATTCTGTGTCCATGCCTCATGTCTCTCATACGGTACCACACACGTGTAAACTCTCGCCCCTCTTTTCATCGATCTCACAATCGCACACTCCTCCCCCTATCTAGCTAGTAGCTCGGCATCTCGCACCACCTCCTAGGTCCATTCTCTCTGTCCATTCGTCTCGCTGGGCCTTATTTGCCTCTAACAAATAGATGCACACTGACCGATCTCCCGTTATACATATAGCTAGCTAGGTCCTTATAAATCATTTTTCCCACACGTCGATCGATCTACCTCATTAGTTATGTCTCTCCCTTCCTCTAACAAACAACAATTGATCTACCGATCTAGTTAGGTTTGCTTACCGAACACATGGTTCCCCTTCATCATCCATTCATGCGTCCCGACACATCTATCACACACAGGCACACACAGAAACACATCCCCACTCTTATTGATAATATTGTAGTTCTACCCTCAGTTTGTCTAGTAGGCCTCTCCCACCATCTGCGAGAAGCAACTCCATCACCCATCCAACACTCTACCCCTCTCCCCCCCTCTCTCTCCTCTCTCTCTCTCTGTGTGTGTCCAACCTATTTCCGGTCCATCAGTTATGTATGGATGTCGACTGATCTCCCTCAAGACATAGCTGGGTCTCTCCTTCTCAACACATATACGAGTCGTTCTACCTCTCTAGTTTAGGCCTATGCCTCCCCCTCCTCCCCCCCACACACCGATACATCAAGCGCTCTAGTAATGTCTCCCTGCCACACACAAACTTGCTATGTGCCCTCCGATGTTCTACTAGGTTAGTCACCCTATATCATTGACATGCACACACAATTTCGATGGCTCTGTTCAGCAATCTCGTACCCACCCACTTGATCCTCTCTTCGACTCTATCAATATCTATGACCCCTCCGTCTCTTCTCGTGGATCGCCCCCTCTATATATGATATCGATAGGCCTCTATTTCACACACATTGCATGTGTCAAATTTTTGTTTCAGATGTCATCTACACATATTCCCACAAATACATTCACGAAATCACCCCTCAAACAAAAACACTCACGAACGCACATGCCATCTGTCTAGGTTTGTATGTCTCTCACACACACCCACGTAGGTGGGGGATGTGCACAAAGAGAAGAGGTGCACGCACGACGCACGTACTCCCATCTCTTTCCCAACCACACCTGTGCGGGTACACGGTGGAGATCATTTCTGTATGAAAAGGTAGCCCACGTGGTAATTTGACACGTGTACTAGTTGTCCACTTGATGGAGGATCGTCTACCATGGGTGAACAAACAAATTGCGACTTCACAGGTTATGTTAAAAAAGAGGCAAACCATGTGGGGCCTACCTTAGAGGCAATGCTCTATACACCCGAGATGCTCTATGGGTATTACTTTTGATGTGGCCCGTCAACTCGCAGAACGAGGAGAAGCTTGCTTAGTACACCTTCTCCCCCACCCACGGGCGTGGTGGCTCGCAGGACGAGGTGAAGCTTGCTTACTATGCCTTACGCCCGCTCCCTCGCCCACGCGCGCGGTGGCTCGCAGGATGAGGAGAAATTTTTACTACTTCCTCCGTTTACTCCTCGTCCCTACCTTGTTTAGAGAGATTATCATATTCTTTGGAATATATGTCCTTTAATAGATTTCAATATGAACTACTAGTACATACTCCAAACACTAATGTATATCGACGTATTTTAGAGTGTAGATTCACTCATTTTGCTCCGTATGAAGTCAATATTGAAACAGACATAATATTACACTCTCCCTCGCCCATGTGGTGGATGTGCAGCAATTCTTTCGGTCTCATATAGCCAGAACGATATATACTGCAGTACCATTATTGCTCGACTTCCTGAAGAGGCGAATAGCCAATCGCAAGGTTAATATTTTGGAGATGCCAAGAGCAAGGTTTATAGGAGAACGAGTAGTAGTAGTACTAGTAGTACGTACTGTATGAGGAAGAAGGCAACAAGATGTATGTTTTGTGTGACAGTCTCTTCTTACAGGACGTGCTAGACCTAGTGGACTTCATTGTTGCAATGGGACTACACCCTATCATAGATGGCACGATTCAGAGTGGTGGGCAGTGATAACCCACATGTGTAGGGGATCGCAACAGTTTTCGAGGGTAGAGTATTCAACCCAAATTTATCGATTCGACACAAGGGGAGCCAAAGAATATTCTCAAGTATTAGCAGCTGAGTTGTCAATTCAACCACACCTGGAAACTTAATATCTACAGCAAAGTGTTTAGTAGCAAATTAATATGGTAGTAGTGGTAACGGTAGCAAAAGTAATATTTTTGGTTTTATAGTGATTGTAACAGTAGCAACGGAAAAGTAAATAAGCGAAGAACAATATATGAAACGCTCGTAGGCAATGGATCAGTGATGGATAATTATGTCGGATGCGATCAATCATGCAACAGTTATAACATAGGGTGACATAGGACTAGCTCCAGTTCATCAATGTAATGTAGGCATGTATTCCTAATATAGTCATACATGCTTATGGATAAGAACTTGCATGACATCTTTTGTCCTACCCTCCCGTGGCAGTGGGGTCCTATTGGAAACTAAGGGATATTAAGGCCTCCTTTTAATAGAGTACCAGACCAAAGCATTAACACATAGTGAATACATGAACTCCTCAAACTACAGTCATCACCGGTAAGTATCCCGATTATTGTCACTTCGGGGTTAATGGATCATAACACATAATAGGTGACTATAGACTTGCAACATAGGATCAAGAACTCACATATTTTCATGAAAACATAATAGGTTCAGATCTGAAATCATGGCACTCGGGCCCTAGTGACAAGCATTAAGCATAGCAAAGTCATAGCAACATCAATCTTAGAACATAGTGGATACTAGGGATAAAACCCTAACAAACCTAACTCGATTACATAATAAATCTCATCCAACCCATCACCGTCCACCAAGCCTACGATGGAATTACTCATGCATGGCCGTGAGCATCATGGAATTGGTGATGGAGGAAGGTTGATGATGACCATGGCGACGGATTCCCCTCTCCGAAGCACCGAACGGACTCCAGATCAGCCCTCCCGAGAGGGTTTAGGGCTTGGCGGCGGCTCCGTATCGTAAAACGCGATGAACCCTTCTCTCTCATTTTTTTTCTCCCTCAACATGAATATATAGAGTTGGAATTGAGGTCGGAGGAGCACCTGGGGGCCCACGAGGCAGGGGGGCATGCCTAGGGGGGTAGGCGCGCCCCCACCCTCGTGGACAGCATGTGGGACCCCTAGCCTTGATTCTTTCACCACTATTTTTTATATATTCCAAAAACAATCTTCGTTGATTTGCAGGCCATTCCAAGAACTTTTATTTCTGCACAAAAATAACACCATGGCAATTCTGTTGAAAACAACGTCAGTCCGGGTTAGTTCCATTCAAATCATGCAAGTTAGAGTCCAAAACAAGGGCAAAAAGTGTTTGGAAAAGTAGATACGATGGAGACGTATCAACTCCCCCAAGCTTAAACCTCTGCTTGTCCTCAAGTAATTCAGTTGATAAGCTGAAAGTGATAAAGAAAAACTTTTACAAACTCTGTTTGCTCTTGTTGTTGTAAATATGTAAAGCCAACATTCAAGTTTTCAGCAAAGGTTATGAACTAACCATATTCACAATACCATTTAGGTCTCATGTTTAATCATATCAATGGCATAATCGACTAGCGAGCAATAATAATAAATCTCCGATGACAACACTTTCTCAAAACAATCATGATATGAGATAACAAGATGGTATCTCGCTAGCCCTTTTTTAGACTGCAAAACAAAAATGCAGAGCACCCCTGAAGATCAAGGGCTGACTATAAATTGTAATTCATGGTAAAAGAGATCCAGTCAAGTCATACTTAATGTAAACTAACAATAATAGATGCAAATGACAGCGGTGCTCTCAAACTGGTGCTTTTTAATAAGAGGATGATGACTCAACATAAAAGTAAATAGATAGGCCCTTCGCAGAGGGAAGCAGGGATTTGTTGAGGTGCCAGAGCTCGATTTTGAAATAGAGATAAATAATATTTTGAGCGGTATACTTTGATTTTCAACATAACAACTGAGAGATCTCGATATGTTCCATGCTACACACATTATAGGCGGTTCCCAAGTAGAATGGTAAAGTTTATACTCCCCTGCCACCAACAAGCATCAATCCATGGCTTGCCTGAAACAACGGGTGCCTCCAACTAACAACGATATT
This sequence comes from Triticum monococcum, assembly GCA_034509565.1. Taxonomy (NCBI): domain Eukaryota; kingdom Viridiplantae; phylum Streptophyta; class Magnoliopsida; order Poales; family Poaceae; genus Triticum; species Triticum monococcum. The sequence continues at coordinate 249,537,985 of CM067843.1, forward strand.
TATGTTCCATGGCTTTATGATTTGAGCATGGGACTGGGCATCCCGGTGACTAGCCATTTTCTCATGAGTGAGGAGCGGAGTCCACTCCTCTTGAGAATAACCTGCCTAGCATGGAAGATACAGACAACCGTACTTGATACCTGAACTACTCGAGCATACAAAACAGAATGTTTATTTGAAGGTTTACAGTTTGGCACATACAAATTTACTTGGAATGACTGGTAGATACCATATATAGGAAGGTATGGTGGACTCATATGGAATAACTTTGGGGTTTATGGAGTTGGATGCACAAGCAGTATTCCCTCTTAGTACAAGTGAAGGCTAGAAAGAGACTGGGAAGCGACCAGCTAGAGAGCGACAATAGTCATGAACAAGCATTAAAATTAATCAACACTGAATGCAAGAATGAGTAGGATACAAATCACCATGAACATAAATATCGTGGAGGCTATGTTGATTTTGTTTCAACTACATGCGTGAACATGTGCCAAGTCAAGCCACTCGAATCGTTCAAAGGAGGATACCACCATATCATACCACATCACAACCATTTTAATAGCATGTTGGCACGCAAGGTAAACCATTATAAACTCCTAGGAAATTAAGCATGGCATAAGCAACTATAATCTCTAATTGTCATTGCAAACATGTTTCATTCATAATAGGCTGAATCAGGAACGATGGACTAATCATATTTACAAAAACAAGATAGGTCAAGATCATACTAGCTTTACTCATCTCAATCAGTTCATCATATATCGACATTATTGCCTTTCAGTTGCACGACCGAATGGTGTGGATAATAATAATAGTGCATGTGCATTGGACTAAGCTGGAATCTGCAAGCATTCAATTCAAGGGAGAAGACAAGGTAATATGGGCTCTTTGTTAGATCAACAATAATGCATATAAGAGCCACTCAACATTTTTATCGTGGTCTTCTCCTCTCGACCCCCCAAAGAAAAGAAAGGAACAAAACTGTTTACACGGGAAAGCTCCCAACAAGGAGAAGAAGAACGAGAAATCTTTTTGGGCTTTCTTTTTAATTACTACTACTACGGGCATGGAAAGTAAACTAGCTAAAAGCTACAACTAATTTTTTTGTTTTTATTAAGGTTTTTCAAACGCACAAGAAGAAAGCTTTAAAATAAAATAAACTAGCATGGATGATACAATGAAAAAGTATGAGCACCGACAATTGGCATGAGTGTGTGAACAAGAATGTAATGTCGGTGAGAGATACATACTCCCCCAAGCTTAGGCCTTTGGCCTAAGTTGGTCTAGGCCCATGGATCAAAGTGGCCCTCTCCGGTGTATGGGGGAGTGTCCTCTGGGTGCCACTGGTTGGCAATCTCCTCCGGATCCCACTGATAAACAGACTAACGGTAAGGATCAAGTGGTGGCTCTGGCTCAAGCTCTGCAACTAACATCTGGCCCTGGTACGCATGAATGGCCTCATGCAAAATGAGGTACGTGCCTGAAAATATGTTAAACAAAGAGGGCGCAGGCAAGGTAATAATCTCACAATAATTTTTACCAAATATTAATTTGTACTTACGTATCTTATTCTTATGCTTAACAATAAACTCATGTGCTACCATACTCTTATAATCTAGAACAATAGGAGGCAGCAACTTTTCCTCTTTCTCAAATGCCTGATAGGTATGTTAAAGTGTCCAGCAAGGCGCGAGGCAAAGATACCTCAGAGGACGGGGCCCTTTGTACGGTTCAAATTTAACCGTTTAGCAACAATAGCGCCTAAACTGAAAGTAGTATCACGAAACATGGCATGGCGCAAAATAACAATATCAGGCGTACTAAGGTTTCCGCAGTTCCCACAACCAATTAAACATCTACTAGCAAATATTGCAAAGTAACGCAGAACATGAAAATGCATGCTAGTGATTCTTGCATCGGAAACCTTTCTAGTTTCCCCTACAACAATCGTATGAATAAACCCTTCCACATCGTTACGATGTGGTTCCTCTATGCTGCCCGCAAAGGGTATCATACAGACCCGGCAAAAATCATAAAGTGAGATATCCTTATGCTCATCATATAAATAAAATTCCACCAAAGGTGGCGATCTCCTAGCATGGAAATGAAAATTTTGCACAAAAATATTGGTGAGTAAGAGATACTGTTCATGCTGGTCGTGGAGGAAGTCGGTGAGGCCTAAATTCTCAGCCAAATAATAAAAATCTTCATAAATCCCGGCTTCTCTCAAGAACTCATCACAAGGCCATTCACACGGCCGAACCTCTGCAGTACGAGGGAGATTATACTTGGGCTTCTTGTTCTCTTCACTGTGCTTATCCTTCGAGCTTAGGCTCGATGAGCCCCTCAAAAATCACTTCATCTTTTTCTGAAATTTTTAGTAACTTAAAATAAAAGTGAACCAAACTCAACAAGATTGATAGCAACTATTCCTACAAGTGTTTAGAGGCTATATCATGCATTAAAACTATGTTTGACCACATAAATTTGACATGCAAGCTCAAGAACAGGGTCACCTAAGCAGCAAAAATTTGCAATAAATAAAGCACCAGAACAAAAACTAATTGGACCATTGGAGGAGTCACATACCCAAGAACAATCCCCCAAACTAGTTTTGTGAATGGAGCTTTGAGCAAGGAGATCGAAAATGGCATCAAGATGAGCAAGAACTCGGGTTTGAGCTGGTGGATGATTTTTTCTAGAGCAAGTGTGTGGGTGAAGATTAAGTGGAGGGAACCCACGTGGGGTCCACGAGGCAGGGAGGCGCGCCCAGGGGGTGGGCGCGCCCTCCACCCTCGTGCGCATAAGGTGGGTCCCCCTGGTGTGTTCTTGGTGCCAATAATTCTTAAATAATCTGGAAAAAATCATATTAAATTTTCAGGACATTTGGAGAACTTTTATTTTCGGGGTATTTTTTATTGCAAGGATAATTCAGAAAACAGACATAAAATACTATTTTTACTTTATTTAATATAAATAACAGAAAGTAAAAGGAGGGTACAGGAAGTTGTGCTTTCTAACTTCATCCATCTCATGCTCATCAAAAGGAATCCACTAACAAGGTTGATCAGGTCTTGTTAACAAACTCATTTGGAATAACATGAAACCGAAGGAATTTCAAATAACACTAGGTTACCTCAACGGGGATATCCACATCCCCAACAATAAGAATATCACATTTCTTCCTGACAGTAGGAAGAGGAAATTCAAAACCTCCAATAATGATTGTTGAAAATTTTCTAATAGAATTGTTACTGTGGACTTGAGGTTGGTCCTCGGAAATTGTACCGTATGCTCATTACCATTAACATGAAAAGTGACATTGCCTTTGTTGCAATCAATAACAGCCCCTGCAGTATTCAAGAAGGGTCTTCCAAGGATAATCGACATACTATCATCCTCGGGAATATCAAGAATAACAAAGTCCGCCAAAATAGTAACATTTGCAACCACAACAGGCACATCCTCACAAATACCGACAGGTATAGCAGTTGATTTATCAGCCATTTGCAAAGATATTTCAGTAGGTGTCAACTTATTCAAATCAAGTCTACGATATAAAGAGAGAGACATAACACTAACACCGGCTCCAAGATCACATAAAGCAGTTTTAACATAGTTTCTTTCAATAGAGCATGGTATAGTTGGTACTCCGAGATCTCCTAGTTTCTTTGGTATTCCACCCTTAAAAGTGTAATTAGCAAGCATGGTGGAGATTTCAGCCTCCGGTATCTTTCTTTTATTTGTAACAATATCTTTCATGTATTTAGCATAAGGGTTCATTTTAAGCATATCAGTCAAACGCATACGCAAAAAGATAGGTCTAATCATTTCAGCAAAGCGCTCAAAATCCTCATCATCCTTTTTATTGGATGGTTTAGGATGAAAAGGGATGGGTTTATGAACCCATGGTTATCTTTTATTTAATTCATTGAGCAAATCATTCTCAGCCTTAAGTACTTTTTCTACTTGAGTGGTAACCATAGAAGCATGTTTACTAATAAGTTTAAGTTCACCTTTAACTCTAGACATATAATCACTCAAGTGTTCAAGCATATCAGCATTGCGTTTCAATTGTCTACCAACATAAGCACTGAAGTTTTCTTGTTTAACAATAAAATTATCAAACTCATCTAAGCATTGGCTAGCAGACTTATAACAAGGAATATCACCTTCATCAAACCTATAGAGAGAATTTACCTTTACTACCCGTGTTGGGTTATCAAGACCATGTATTTCTCCAATAGGTGGTAAATTCTTAACATCTTCAGCTTTAATACCTTTTTCTTTCATAGATTTCTTTGCCTCTTGCATATCTTCAGGACTGAGAAATAGAATACCCCTTTTCTTTGGAGTTGGCTTAGGAGTTGGTTCAGGAACTGTCCAATCATTTTCATTACTCAACATATTATTCAATAACAATTCAGCTTGATCAAAAGTTCTTTCCCTGAAAACACAACCAGCACAGCTATCCAGGTAATCTCTGGAAGCATCGGTTAGTACATTATAAAAGATATCAAGTATTTTGTTTTTCTTGGGAGGATGATCAGGCAAAGCATTAAGTAATTAGAGAAGCCTCCCCCAAGCTTATGCGAGACTCTTTTCTTCAATTTGCACAAACTTATATATTTCCCTTAAGGCGGCATGTTTCTTATGAGCAGGGAAATATTTAGCAAAGAAGTAACAAATCATATCCTGGGGACTACGCACACAACCAGGATCAAGAGAATTAAACCATGTTTTAGCATCACCCATTAATGAGAATGGAAACAACTTAAGGATAAAGTAATAGCGAGTTTTCTCATCATGAGTAAACAGGGTGGCTATGTCATTTAATTTAGTAAGATGTGCCACTACAGTTTCAGATACATAGCCATAAAAAGGATCATGTAGCGATCCGACCCGAATGGATCAAGTCTACTGTGCTCCGGTGTCATCCCTGGATCAGTAATGCTGACACCACACAGTACTTCGAAGGATTTATAGCAGAGTAGCAATCACACACTTATTACATCGGTGTCTCAAAAGAGAACTTATTACAATAAATATGGCTTAAGGCCATCTAATATCGATAACAGCGGAAGACTTGGAAGATAAATGGGTCCATCAACTCCAACGGCATCACTGAGTATAGAACCACGACCTAAAAGCACCTTAATCATTGTCTGAAAAGTCTGCAACATTAACGTTGCAGCCCGAAAATGGGTCAACACATGGAATATGCTGGCAAAGTAACACATAGAGAGTAAAGGAATGAAACAGCTATACTATATGCATATTTGGCTGGTGGAAAGCTCTATGGTTACTGTTTTGCGTAAAGCCATTTTTTCCCTACTGCAAAGGAATAAATTTATTTAACTATCATGGTGGTTGTTAAACATCGAGAATGGTTGACAGCATTCCGATCACAATTAAGTGAACAATTAAAACCCAACAATATTAATTAGAAGTAACATGATGAGATTCACATGATATTCAAGTACTAGATACTCAAGATGTCCATAACCGGGGACACGGCTAATCATGATTAGTTTATTACACTCTGTAGAGGTTTGCGCACTTTTCCCCACAAGACTCGATCGCCTTTGTTGGATTTCTTGCACTGCTGGTGTTTGAGAAATGCATGACCGAGACACAGTCTTTCAGAAGCGCTAGCACCTTACGATGGATAGACCGGTACACCTACTTTCCCCTACATCTGCTAGTCTACCCTGTAAGAGTTCGCACGACTTAGTCAACTATGCCAGAGCCCATATTGGCTTGTGGCTGCACACGTAAGTTTCTAGCATGAAAGATGTTATGATCCCTTTGAGCCTGGGTGGCGGTCAAAAAGAAAACAGGCAAGTCCTGATAGACATCAGGTGCCTCAATCCACCCAGATGTGTGTTTAAGTTGCCACTTTAGATAAACCCTTAAAATTATCAATCTCACATCTGTCATGGATATCACTCACCCAATCCACGTCTACAAGCATAGCATGGCATAATAAGCAAACGTAGAAGTAACTCCTAAAGGTTTCATAATAAACAGGTAATAGGTACTACCTCATCTACTTCCCATCCCACAATTTAATTAGATCCTAATCATGCAATGTGTGAGGATTGATCTAATGCAATAAAAATGGGTTGTAGAAAAGGTATGATCAAAGTGTTACTTGCCTTGCTGATGATCCGCGAGTCCTAGTGATTCGAAGTAATAGGCGGCGCAATCCGGGTAATCTATCGCAGACAAACAACAAGCATACAATAAGTACTCATCTAATGCACTGTTAAAACTCGAACAAGAGATCGAACCAGAAAGTTCAACTTAAGAACTTCGGTTGCAAAGAAAGAACGAACCGAACAAAGCAACGAAAACAAACGGCGGAAGAAAACAACTCGGTTCTAGCAAGTTGCAACTAGGTCAAGTTTTACAGTAGCAAAAACTTAGTTAAAGTTGATTAGTCAGAACGACGGTTTCGAAACGAAACTCCAGGCGCTTGAATCACCTGATTCCGATAAACGAGTGAGAAGATAGACTAGAACGAAGATTGGATCTGAGATCGCGATCGCGGAATAAATCCGACGAAAAGAAAAAGAAGAACGGTTAAATGAACGGACGTTCGTTAACCGGGAATAACCGGTGATCACGTTCGTTAGGACCGGAAAAGAAAACGAAACCGATCTAGGGTTTCGAAAAGAAAACCGAAACAAAGAATCCAAAAGAAAACGAATCGGAAGAAAAGAAAAGAACCGGGACGGTTAAGAAAAGAACCAGAACGGTTTATAAGAAAAACCGAACCGAGGGAAAAGAGAGGCGCGGCGCGGCTACCTCCGACGTGGGGCTCCGACGAACGGCAGCGACGTAGGGCGGCGGCGACGCAGGGCGGCCGCGGCGGCGCGCGCAAGGTGCGGGCGGCGCGGGGTGAGGGGCGCGGCTTGGGGCTTGGCTTGGTGTGGGTTTTAGAGGGGGGGTGTTGGTATTTATATAGGTGAGGGGAGAGGAGACTTGGGGGAGGGGGCAAGAAAAAGAGAAGGAGAGGAAAGAGGAGAGGAGAGTCCTACTAGGACTCTGCCTAGGGCGGCGGCGGCGGCCTTGGCGCGCGGGCAGGCGCACGGCGCGGCGCGCGGGAGCCTGGCCCGGCCGGCTGCTGGGCCTTGGCCTAGGGGCGCTGCGGAAATTTTTTATTTTTTTTAAAACGGTTACGCGCGCAGAAAAACACAGAAAATAAAATCTAAACAAACTCCAAAACTCCCAAAGTAAATTTTCCCCGACTCCTAAAAATGAGTCGAACAAAATGAACTTTTCTCGGGATCTAAAATGCAATTTTTGAAAACACGCATTTTTCCCTATCCAAATAAAAGGCAAATAAACTCCGACAAATCCAATGATCCTCTTTTCAAAATATCAGAAGAACTCAAATATGAAAATGACGAAATCTCCAACTCTCTCCGAGGGTCCTTGAGTTGCGTGAAATTTCTAGGATCGTCCAAAATGTAAGAAAATATGATATGCATGATGATCTAGTATATAACATTCCAAATTGAAAATTTGGGATGTTACAAACCTACCCCCCTTAAGATGAATCTCGCCCTCGAGATTCGGGTTGGCTAGAAAATAGGTGAGGGTGGTCTTCAAGCAAATCTTCTTCTCTCTCCCAGGTGGCTTCATCCTCTGAGTGGTGGTTCCACTGAACTTTGCAAAACTCGATAACCTTGTTGCGGGTAACTCTGCTGGCATAATCGAGAATCTTGACTGGTTTCTCTTCATACGTTAAGTCGTCCTTCAACTGAATCGCTTCAAGCGGCACTGTATCTCTTAACGGTACCTCCGCCATCTCGGCGTGACATCTCTTCAGCTGAGAAACATGGAATACATCATGAACTCCTAACAGTCCCTCTGGTAATTCCAACTTATAAGCGACTTCTCCCATACGTTGCAAGATCTTATACGATCCAACGAAACGCGGTGCTAATTTTCCCTTAACTCCAAAGCGCTTAATTCCTCGTAGTGGGGATACTCGGAGATACACTCTGTCTCCTGTTTCGTAAACTGTCTCCTTGCGTTTAGAATCTGCGTAGCTCTTCTGCCTGGACTGGGCTACCTTGAGCCTATCGCGAATCAACTTCACCTTCTGTTCAGACTCTTTAATCAAATCGGATCCAAACAACTGACGGTCTCCAACTTCGTCCCATGACAACGATGTCCTGCACCTCCTTCCGTATAAAGCTTCGAAAGGTGCCATCTTCAAACAGGTTTGGTAACTGTTGTTATAGGAAAACTCCGCATACGGCAAGTTATCGTCCAACTAGATCCATAATCTAGTGCACAAGCTCTCAGCATATCTTCCAAAATCTGATTGACTCTCTCGGTCTGTCCATCTGTCTGCGGATGAAAAGCGGTGCTGAACTCTAGCCTGGTTTCCAAAGTTTCATGCAACTGATTCCAAAACTTTGAGGTAAATTGGGTTCCTCTATCTGATACAATACTCCTCGGAACTCCATGCAAACAAATGATCCTAGTCATGTATATCTTTGCCAACTTAGCACTGGTGTAAGTGGTCTTAACTGGAATGAAATGTGCTACCTTCGTCAAACGATCAACTACTACCCATATCGAGTCATAACCTGCTTTTGTCCTGGGTAGTCCCGTGATAAAATCCATGCCTATCTTATCCCACTTCCATTCGGGTATCGGCAATGGTTGCAACAATCCGGCTGGCTTCTGATGCTCTGCCTTTACTCTATGACATACGTCACAAACTGCTACATATGCTGCAATATCTTTCTTCATTCCGGTCCACCAGAATGTCTCCTTCAAATCCAAATACATCTTGGTATTTCCTGGGTGAATCGAATAGGGTGAATCATGTGCCTCTTGTAAAATCAACTTCCTGATCTCCGGATCATTGGGCACATAAACACGGTCCTCAAACCATAGGGTATCGTGCTCATCCTCACGAAATCCCTTTGCTTTTCCTTTGCTCATTTTCTTCTTTATAGAAGCAATCTCCTTGTCAGATTTCTAAGCCTCTCTGATTTTATCCATCAATGTTGACTGAATCTCCAATGCTGCCACATAGCCTTTTGGAACTATCTCTAGAATTAGTTCATGAAGGTTTTCTGCTAACTCCTTGGGTATACCTCCCGTCATCAACGTATTAACATGGCTCTTACGGCTCAATGCGTCACCTACTACATTAGCTTTACCCGGATGGTAATGCAATCTCATGTCATAATCCTTGATGAGCTCTAACCATCTCCTTTGTCTGAGATTCAACTCCTTCTGCGTGAAAATGTACTTCAAACTCTTGTGATCCGTGTACACCTCGCAATGATTTCCAATGAGGAAATGTCTCCATGTCTTCAATGCATGCACTACGGCTGCTAACTCCAAATCATGGGTGGCGTAATTCAAATCATGAGGCTTTAGTTGTCGTGAAGCATACGAAACAACTCTACCTTCCTGCATAAACACTGCTCCAAGTCCTCGACGTGAAGCGTCACAATACACCTCATAATCCTTGGTCTGATCTGGCAAAATCAACACTGGTGAGGTAACCAATCATTTCTTCAACTCCTGGAAACTAGCCTCACACTCCTCAATCCATTTGAACTTGGTATGCTTCTTTAACAACTCCGTCATAGGCTTCGCAATCTTTCAAAAGTTCTCAATGAATCTCCGGTAGTATCCTGCGAGTCCAAGAAAACTCCGGATCTCTCCAACTGTCATTGGTGCTTCCCATTCAGTTACGGTCTCAACCTTTGTGGGGTCAACTGCTATCCCTTCTCCGGATATAACGTGTCCAAGGAATCCTACTTCCTTCAACCAAAACTCAGATTTGCTAAATTTGGCATATAACTGATGTTCCCTTAGTTTCTCCAAAACCAAACGCAAATGTTCCTTATGCTCTTCTTCATTCTTTGAATAAACCAGGATATCATCAATGAACACTACGACGAACTTATCCAAAAACTCCATAAACACTTTGTTCATCAGGTTCATAAAATAGGCAGGCGCGTTAGTCAATCCAAATGACATAACGGTATACTCATACAGTCCATATCTTGTGGTGAATGCTGTCTTCGGAATATCCTATTCTCGAATCTTCAACTGGTGGTATCCTGATCGCAAATCGATCTTGGAAAATACCTTAGCTCCTTGCAAACCATCAAACAGATCATTAATCATTGGCAGTGGGTACTTGTTCTTGATGGTTACTTCGTTCAATCCACGGTAATCAACAACCATCCGTAATGATCCATCCTTCTTCTCCACTAGAAGTACGGGTGATCCCCAAGGCGAAGAACTTGGGCGAATGTAACCTTTCTCAAGTAACTCCTCAATGTGATTCTTAATTTCTACCAAATCCTTTGCAGGCATCCTGTACGGTCTCTTTGATATTGGGCCTGTACCTGGCAATAACTCAATCAAAAACTCAATGTCTCTATCCGGTGGCATGCCTGGCAACTCTTCCGGAAATACATCAAGAAAATCCTTTACCACAGGTACTTCCTCCTGCACTACTCCTGTTAGGCAATTTACTTGTGTCCTATTTGGCACATGCCGGGATACATACTTGATCCTTCTTCCTTCAGGCGTTGTAAGCAAAATTGTCTTACTAGCGCAATCGATGTTTCCTCCATACATCGACAGCCAATCCATACCGAGAATTACATCCAGTCCCTGGGACTCTAGAATAATTAAAACTGTTGGGAAAACATGCCTTCCTATGCTTAATGGCACTTGAAAACATCCTTGACTGGCCATGTATTCTGCTCCTGGCGAACTTACTAGCATAGGTGTTTTAAGATTCCTAGTGGGCAGGCTATATTTTTCCACAAATCCCCTTGATATGTATGAATGCGATGCACCAGTATCGAAAAGAACGAGTGCGGTAAATGACTTAACCAAAAACTTACCAATTACTGCATCAGGCTGATCTTCAACCTCCTCCACGTTAACGTGGTTCACCTGTCCCCTATTGAAAGGGTTCGGCTTCTTCCCTGAGCTTCCATTGCCATTTCCATTCTGGCCTTCAGGACATTCATTGGCATAATGTCTGGTCTTGGAACACTTGAAACAGGTGACTTGACTCAGGTCTCTCTTGGATGGGGTTGATGGGGTGGTCCGGTTCTGGCCGTTGCTTCCTCCATTCCCATTACCATTCTTGTGGCCATTGTGGTTGTGCGAACTACCTCCTCCATGGGTATGCTGAAACTAAAATCCCGATTTAGGGGTAAATCGGGGCTTCTGCTGGGCTCCAGAGTTATACTTCCCCTGTCCATACTTCCTCTTGCGGTTCTCAATCTGCTGTTGCTTCCCTTCAATCATGATGGCACGATCTACCAACTCCTGGTAGTTGTTGAAACTTGCTACCATCAACTGCATGCTTAACTCATCATTCAATCCTTCCAGAAACTTCTCCTGCTTGGTTGCATCCGTAGCAACATCATCTTGGGCATAACGTGCTAACTTGCTGAAATCATCAACATACTGGCCAACTGTCCTTCCTCCTTGGCGTAAGTTGCGAAACTCACGCTTCTTCATGGCCATAGATCCTGCTGAAACATGTGTAGTGCGGAAAGCTTGCTGAAACTGATCCCATGTGACAGTGTCAACTGGGAAGGTGGCTGTGAAATTCTCCCACCATGCTGCCGCGGGTCCTTCAAGCTGATGTGCGGCAAACTTCACTTTCTCACCATCCGTGCATCCTGCAGTGGTCAACTCCCTTCCTATCTTGCGGAGCCAATCGTCTGCTACTATTGGCTCGGTGCTACTAGAAAACACCAGCGGATTTAGCCTAAGGAAACGGGCTAAGTGGTCAACAGGTGGCGGTGGTGGTGGTGGGTTGTTGTTGTTGTTGTTGTTCTGCTGATTCTGAACTAACATCTGCATCAATTGATTCTACTGCTGGATCAATTGAGTGAGCTCCGGTGGAAATCCATTGTCACGTCTCGGAGGCATCTGAGGGTTTAGAAAAGATGAGATATAAGAATAGAGTGAGGTCTAAAGAGAAAACACTACCCCAATGCACATGAGCAATTTCACACAAAATCACTTCATTCAATTCAAACAAGGGCTTACAATCGATCTAGCTATCGCGAAAGTGCTCAAACTATAGTGTATACATGGGGGAATATACTACTAATATTTGGTGGTCATCTAGAAATTTGAACTGGTGGAAGACTCCATGATGTCAGCTCCAGCTTCGTCTTCAAATTCGGGTTCACTTGGATCCGAATCGGTGTCGTCGATGATGATGTAGTTGTCTGGACATGCGACGTACATGTCTTCCTTCCTGGATGCTAACTCCATCTTGAGTTCTTCAATCTCCTGCTTAAGATCGCACATGACGATAAACGCCGAGATGTTGAGGAAAGAATTCGGGTATAGATCATGGAAATCTATCCCGTAGTAGTACATCAGCCCGTGGATGAAAGGTTGGAGTGGAAACCCTAGCCCGTTGAAGAAATGGGGGATGAATACTACCCTCTCTGTGGGCTTCGGCGTGGGGTAGGCTTGTCCCTCGGCTGGCAGACGATGGGCGATCTCTTTCGCCAAATATCCGGCCGCTCGGAGCTTAGTAATGTCCTCCTCCTTGACGCACGAGACCATCCACTTTCCCTGATAACCAGATCCGGACATGGTTGCTTGAGTGGAAAGGAGATAAGAACTCAGGCGGTGGAGCTTGATTTTGGAAAGACGGAGACAGAAAGAGAGCATGAGGAGAGGAGGGGTGAATCCTTATCCCCTTATTAAGGCAGCAAATATTAAAACGCCTCCTCACTTGCCTTAGGATTCGCCTGTTCCCTAGGGCTGTATAAACGGCGCGGTTAAGTTACCCATGCCCGCATTGATGAGAATCCCGCAGTAAGGGGAAACGATATCTATTTTGACAAGACGTGCCAATAGCAACCACGTCTCGAAGCGTGGAATGGCAGAAGAAAAATGGTTCGAAATTATAACCGGACATACGCTATGACGTGTTGGAAAAAGCTGTCAACAAATTAGATTCGTGCAAATATTATATTCTCTCTCTGGTTGTGTACGGTTGATACGTCCCCGTCATATCTACTTTTCCAAACACTTTTGCCCTTGTTTTGGACTCTAACTTGCATGATTTGAATGGAACTAACCCGGACTGACGCTGTTTTCAGCAGAATTGCCATGGTGTTATTTATGTGTAGAAACAAACGTTCTCGGAATGACCTAAAACTTCACGGAGCAACTTTTTGGAAAATATAAAAAATACCTGCAAAAGATGAAGGTCAGGGGTCCACCACCTGTACACGAGGGTGGGGGGGCGCCTGCCCCCCTAGGGTGCGCCCCCTAGAGCTCCTCCGACTCCAACTCCAACTCTATATATTGTGTTTCGGGGAGAAAAAATCAGAGAGAAGAATTCATCGCGTTTTACGATACGGAGCCGCCGCCAAGCCCTAAAACCTCCCGGGAGGGCTGATCTGGAGTCCGTTCGGGGCTCCGGAGAGGGGAATCCGTCGCCATCATCATCATCAACCATCCTCCATCACCAATTTCATGATGCTCACCGCCATGCGTCAGTAATTCCATCGTAGGCTTGCTGGACGGTGATGGATTGGATGGTATCTATCATGTAATCGAGTTAGTTTTGTTAGGGTTTGAACCCTAGTATCCACTATGTTCTGAGATTGATGTTGCTATGACTTTGCTATGCTTAATGCTTGTCACCAGGGCCCGAGTGCCATGATTTCAGATCTGAACCTATTATGTTTTCATCAATATATGAGAGTTCTTGATCCGATATCGCAAGTCCATAGTCACCTATTATGTGTTATGATCCGTTAACCCCGAAGTGACAATAATCGGGATAATTACCGGTGATGACCGTAGTTTGAGGAGTTCATGTATTCACTATGTGTTAATGCTTTGTTCCGGTACACTATTAAAAGGAGGCCTTAATATCCCTTAGTTTCCGTAAGGACCCCGCTGCCACAGGAGGGCAGGACAAAAGATGTCATGCAAATTCTTTTACATAAGCACGTATGACTATATTCGGAATACATGCCTACATTACATTGATGAACTGGAGCTAGTTCTGTGTCACCCTAGGTTATGACTGTTACATGATGAACCGCATCCGGCATAATTCTCCATCACCGATCCATTGCCTACGAGCTTTCCATATATCGGTCTTCGCTTATTTACTTTTTCGTTGCTATTGATATCATCACTACAAAATACCAAAAACATTACTTTTACTACTGTTATCTTTTGCCACCGTTACCACTACTATCATATTACTTTGCTACTAAACACTTTGCTGCAGATATTAAGTTTCCAGGTGTGGTTGCATTGACCACTCAGCTGCCAATACTTGAGAGTATTCTTTGGCTCCCCTTGTGTCAAATCAATAAATTTGGGTTGAATACTTTACCCTCGAAAACTGTTGCGATTCCCTATACTTGTGGGTTATCAAGACTATTTTCTGGCGCCGTTGCAGGGGAGCATAGCTCTATTCTTCGAGTCACATGGGATTTGTATCTGCTTATCATTATGAAGAACTTGAAAGATCCAAGAACCAAGATTTATCCCTGAACTATGAGGGGAGGTAAGGAACTGCCATCTAGCTCTGCACTTGATTCACCTTTTGTTTTGAGTAAGCTTGCGACACCTAAACCTGCTTCTGCTATTCGTTCTGATATGTCGGCTTTTATTGATGATGCTACTTCTGCTATACATGATACTTATGATGAAACTACTTCTATGCTTGATACTACTGTGCCACTTGGTGAATGTCTTGATGAACAACTTGCTAGGGCTAGAGAGATTGAAAATATTGAATCTGATAATACTGATGAAATTGATGATGAAGACTTGCCTGTTATTCCCGAGGGTTATGTTTTTGATAAAGAAACTTCTTTAGCTATTTTAGCTTGCAAAGATAGATACGAACTTAAGAGGTTATTAGCTAAATGGAATAAGCAATCTCTAAATGCTAGAATGAAACCCGACCCTGCTTTTGCTACTTCACTTATCTGTGTTACCGATAAGGATTATGAATTGTCTGTTGATCCTGATATAATTACTTTGGTTGAATCTGATCCTTTACATGGCTATGAATCTGAAGCTGTTGTGGCACATCTTACTAAATTAAATGATATAGCCACCCTGTTCACTATTGATGAGAGAACTCGTTACTTTTATATCCTTAAAATATTTCCGTTCTCATTAAAGGGTGATGCTATGATATGGTTTAATTCTCTTGATCCTGGTTGTGTGCGTAGTCCCTAGGATATGATTTATTACTTCTCTACTAAATATTTCCCTGCTCATAAGAAACAAGTTCCTTTAAGGGATATATATATATATATATATATATATGTAATTTTGTGCAAATTGAAGAAGAGAGTCTCCCACAAGCTTGGGGGAGGCTTCTCCAATTACTTAATGCTTTTCCTGATCATCCTCTTAAGAAAAATGAAATACTTGATATCTTTTATAATGGACTAACCGATGCTTCCAGAGATTACCTGGATAGTTGTGCTGGTTCTGTTTTCAGGGAAAGAACACTGGATGATGCCGAAATTCTATTGAATAATATGTTGACAAATGAAAATAATTGGACACCTCCGGAGCCAATTCCTAAGCCTATTCCTAAACCAACTCCGAAGAAGAGGGGTATTCTATTTCTTGCAAGATGCAAAGAAATCTATGAAAGAAAAAGGTATTAAAGCAGAAGGTGTTAAGAATTTACCTCCTATTGAAGAAATACATGGTCTTAACTTACCGCCTGTTGAAGAAACATATGATCTTAATCCCTTACCTATTGAAGAAACTCATGGTCTTGATAACCCAACATAGGTAGTAAAGGTAAATTCTCTCTATAGATATGATAAAGCTGAAATCCCATTTACTGAGTTTGCTAGCCCATGCTTCGATGAGTTTGATAAATTTATGGTTAAGCAAGAAGATTTTAATGCTTATTTTGGTAGAAAATTGAAATACAATTCAAATATGCTTGAACTTGGGTGATTATATGGCTAATGTCAAAGGTGAACTTAAACTTATTAGTAAACATGCTTCTATGGTTACCACTCAAGTAGAACAAGTACTTAAAGCTCAAAATGATTTGCTCAATGAATTGAATAGTAAGAATAATGATAATGTTGTTAAATTTCTGACTAGAGGTGGTAAAATGACTCAGGAACCTTTATATCCTGAAGGCCACCCTAAGAGAATTGAGCAAGATTCTCACAGAAATAATATAGATACACCTAGTCCTCCTGAAAGGAAGAAAATGAAAAATGATAGGACCTTGCATGCTTCTAGTGAACCTATTATTGAAACACCTGAGAATCCAAATGATATTTCTATTTCTAATGCTGAAACTCAATCTGGTAATGAACCTGAAACTAGTGATAAGGTTAATGACAATGTTCATGATGATGCTCAACCTAGTAATGATAATGATATATAAATTGAACCTGTTGTTGATCTTGATAACCCACAATCAAAGAATCAACGTTATGATAAGAAAGACTTTGTTGCTAGGAAACATGGTTAAGAAAGAGAACCATGGGTTCAGGAACCCATGCCTTTTCCTCCCAAACCATCCAAGAAAAAGGATGATGAGGATTTTGAGCGCTTTGCTGAAATGATTAGACCTATATTTTTGCGTATGCGATTAACTGATATGCTTAAAATGAATCCTTATGCTAAGTATATGAAAGATATAGTTACAAATAAAAGAAAGATACCGGAAGCTGAAATTTCCACCATGCTTGCTAATTATACTTTTAAGGGTGGAATACCAAAGAAACATGGAGATCCAGGAGTACCCACTATACCATGCTCCATTAAAACAAACTATGTTAAAACTGCTTTATGTGATCTTGGAGCCGGTGTTAGTGTTATGCCTCTCTCTTTATATCATAGACTTGATTTGAATAAGTTGACACCTACTGAAATATCTTTGCAAATGGCTAATAAATCAACTGCTATACCTGTCGGTATTTGTGAGGATGTGCCTGTTGTAGTTGCAAACGTTACTATTTTAATGAACTTTGTTATTCTTGATATTCCCGAGGATGATAGTATGTCTATTATTCTTGGAAGACCCGTTTTGAATACTGCAGGGGCTGTTATTGATTGCACTAAAGGCAATGTCACTTTTCATGTTAATGGTAATGAGCATACGGTACACTTTCCAAGGAAGCAACCCCAGGTTCATAGTATCAATTCCATTGGAAAAATTCCATCGATTATATTTGGAGGCTTTGAATTTACTCTTCCTACTATCAAGAAGAAATATGATATTCTTATTATTGGGGATGTTCATATCCCCGTTGAGGTAACATAGTCTTATTCAAAATTTCTCCAGTTCCATGTTATTTGGAATGAGTTCGTTAACAAGACTTGATCAACCTTGTTAGTGGTTTCCTTTTGATGATCATGAGATGGATGAAACTAGAAGGCACAACCTTCTGTACCCTCTTTCTACTTTCTGTTATTTATATTAAATAAAATAAAAATAGTATTTTTCTGTCTGTTATCTGGTTACCCGTGCAATATAAAAATACCTCGAAAATGAAAGTTCTCCAAATGCCCTGAAATTTAAATATGATTTTTTCTGGAATATTTGAGAATATTTGGCACTGAGAACACAGCAGGGGGGGTCAACCACCTGCCCACGAGGGTGGAGGGCGCGCCCTACCACCCTGGGCATGCCCCCTGCCTCATGGGCCCATGGTGGCCCTCCTCCACTTATCCTTTCGCCCACACACTCCTTCTTCCTCCCCCAAACACGAATATCCAGCTCAAACCCGAGTCCAAGCTCATTTTGCTGCCATTTTTGATCTCCTTGCTCAAAGCACCTCTCACAAAACTGCTTGGGGAGATTATTCCTTGGTATGTGACTCCCCCATTGGTCCAATTAGTTTTTGTTCTAGTGATTTATTAATTGCAAATTTTTGCTGCTTAGGTGACCCTGTTCTTGAGCTTGCATGTCAAATTTATATGGTCAAAAGTAGTTTTGATGCATGATATAGGCCCTAGGCACTTGTTGGAGTAGTTGCTATCAATATTATTGCGTTTGGTTACTTTTATTTTGAAGTTACTAAAAATTTCAGAATTTTCAGAAATTGGTGAAGAGACTTTTGAGGGGCTCATCGAGCCAAAGCTCGAAGGAAAAGGCACTGAAGCCTAAGTATAATCTTCCTCGCACCGCGAAGGTTCGGTCCTATGAATGGCCTTCCAGTGATTTCTTGAGAGTAGCCGGGATTTATGAAGATTTTTATGAATTGGCTAAGAATGCAGGCCTCACCGCTTTCCTCCACGAACAACGCGATCAGTATCTCTTACTCACAAATATCTTTGTGCAAAACTTTCATTTCCATTCTAGGAGCTCACCACCTAAGGTGGAGTTTCATTTATATGATGAGCATAAGGAGATGTCACTTTATGATTTTTGTCGGGTTTGTTTAGTCCCTTTCGAGGGCAAGACAGAGGAACCACATCGTGAGGATGTGGATGGGTTTATCGACACTATCACTGTAGGGGAAACAATGAATGTTTCCGATGCATGAATCACTAGCATACATTTTCCTGATTTACGCAATTTTGCATTATTTGCTAGTCGGTGTTTAATTGTTCACGGAAACTGTGGAAACCTTAGTGTCCCTGATATTATTATTTTGCTCCATGGTTTAGACGGTGATAACTCTGTTAGTATGGGCAGCATTATTGCTAAACGGTTAAGTCTGAACCGTACCAAGGGCCCCATCTTTGGAGGCATCTATGCTTCACGCCTAGCTACACATTTTAACATACCTATTAGTCATTATGAGAAGGAAGAAAAAGTGCTTCCTCATGTTTATTTAGATTAGAAAAGTATGGTGGCACATGATTTTATTGTTAAGAATAGGGAAGGAGAGCTTAAATACAAATTGTTCTTTGATAAACATCATCCTGAGACTATTACCCTGCCTTCTCCTTCTTTGTTTGATTTATCTGCAGGCCAGTACCTTGTTCCATTAAAGGCTATTCATGCCTACCGGAACCCTGCACCAGCTATGGAGCCAGAGCCAGAACCACCAGTTGATCCTTCATGACAGTCTAATTAAAAGTGGGATCCGGAGATGATTGCCAGCTAGTGGCAATCGGAATCTTCTTCTTCATCGCAGTACGACCCCAGCTATTAATATGGATATCTGCCAGGCCAGCCGTGTCCATAGACCAACTTAGGCCAAAAGCCTAAGCTTGGGGGAGTACGTATTTCCCACCGACATTACATTTATGTTCACACACTCATTGCTAGATGTCGGTGCTCATACTTTTTCATTGTATCATCCATGCTAGTTTAATTTCCTTTTTATGCTTTCTTCTTGTGTGTTTGATAAACCTTAAGAAAAACAAAAAAATAGTTGTAGCTTTTAATTAGTTTACTTTCCATGCTTGTAGTAGTAATTAAAAAGAAAACCCAAAAAGATTTCTTGTTCTTCTTTTACTTGTTGGGATCTCTCCCGTGTAAATAGTTTTATTTCTTTTCTTTTCCTTGGGGGTCGATAGGAGAAGACCTTAAGTAAATTTTTGTAGTGGCTCTTGTATGAATTATTGTTGATCTGACAAAAGAGCCCATATTGCCTTGTCTTCTCCTGTTTATTGAATGCTTACAGAGTCTAGCTTAGTCCAATGCACGTGCACTATTATTATTATTCACATCATTCGATCGTGCAAGTGAAAGGCAATAATGACAATTATATGATGAACTTATTGAGATGAGAAAAGCCGGTATGAACTCGACCTCTTTTGTTTTTGTAAATATGATTAGTTCATCGTTCCTGATTCAGCCTATTATGAATAAACATGTTTGCAATGACAACTAGAGATCATAGTTTCTTGTGCCATGCTTGATTAGCTATGAGTTATAATGGTTTACCTTGCGTGCCAACATGCTATTAAAATGGTTGTGATGTTGTATGATAGGGTGGTATCCTCCTCTGAATGATTTAAGTGACTTGACTTGGCGCATGTTCACGCATGTAGTTGAAACAAAATCAACATAGCCTTCATGATATTTATGTTCATGGTGGATTATATCCTACTCATGCTTGCATTCGGTGTTGATTAATTTTAATGCATGTTCATGCCTGTTGTCGCTCTCTAGCTGGTCGCTTCCTAGTCTTTTTCTATCCTTCACCTGTACTAAGCGGGAATACTTCTTGTGCATCCAATCCCTTAAACCCCAAAGTTATTCCATATGAGTCCACTATACCTACCTATATACGGTATCTACCAGCCGTTCCAAGTAAATCTGTATGTGCCAAACTCTAAACCTTCAAATAAATATCCTATTTTGTATGCTTAAATAGCTCATGTATCAACTAGGGATGTCAGTATCTTCCATGTTAGGCGGGTTATTCTCAAGAGGAGTGGACTCCGCTCCTCACTCACAAGATAAATGGCTGGTCACCGGGATGCCCAGTCCCATGCTTTATGCAAACTAAATCAAAATAATTGCAAACAAAACTCCCCCTGGAACTCTTGTTAGTTGGAGGCACTCGTTGTTTCGAGCAAGCCATGGATTGATGCTTGTTGGTGGAAGGGGGAGTATAAAATTTACCATTCTGTTTAGGAACCGGCTATAATGTGTGTAGCATGCAAGATATCACCATCTCTTGGTTGTTATGTTGATAATGAAAGTATACCGCTCAAAATATTATTCACCTCTATTTCAAAACCGAGCTCTAGCACCTCTACAAATCCCTGCTTCCCTCTGCGAAGGGCCTATCTATTTACTTTTATGTTGAGTCATCATCCTCTTATTAAAAAGCACCAGTTGGAGAGCACCGCTGTCATTTGCATTCAATATTGTTAGTTTACATTGAGTATGACTTGACTGGATCTCTTTAACTATGAATTACAATGTCTAGTCAGTCCTTGGTCTTTAAAGGTGCTCTGCATTTATGTTTTGCGGTCTCAGAAAGGGCTAGCGAGATACCATCTTATTATATCATATTATGATTGTTTTGAGAAAGTGTTGTCATCCAAGATTTATTATTATTGCTCGCTAGTTGATTATGCTATTGATATAAGTAAACTTGAGACCTAAGCGTTATTCCGAATGTGGTTAGTTATAATCTTTGTTGAAAACTTGAATGCTGGCTTTACATATTTAGTACAACAAGAGCAAACAGTGTTTGTAAAAGTTTTTATTTATCACTTTCAGTTTGTCAACTGAATTGCTTGAGGACAAGCAAAGGTTTAAGCTTGGGGGAGTTGATACGTCTCCGTCGTATCTACTTTTCCAAACACTTTTGCCCTTGTTTTGGACTCTAACTTGCATGATTTGAATGGAACTAACCCGGACTGACGTTGTTTTCAGCAGAATTACCATGGTGTTATTTATGTGCAGAAACAAACGTTCTCGGAATGACCTGAAACTTCACGGAGCAACTTTTTGGAAAATATAGAAAATACCTACAAAAGATGAAGGCCAGGGGGCCCACCACCTGTCCACGAGGGTGGGGGCGCACCCCCTACCTCGTGGGCCCCCTGGAGCTCCTCTGACTCCAACTCCAACTCAATATATTGTGTTTCGGGGAGAAAAAAACAGAGAGAAGAATTCATCGCGTTTTACGATACGGAGCCGCTGCCAAGCCCTAAAACCTCTCGGGAGGGCTGATCTGGAGTCCGTTCGGGGCTCTGGAGTGGGGAATCCGTCGCCATGGCCATCATCAACCATCCTCCATCACCAATTTCATGATGCTCACCGCCGTGCGTGAGTAATTCCATCATAGGCTAGTTGGACGTTGATGGGTTGGATGGGATCTATCATGTAATCAAGTTTGTTTTGTTAGGGTTTGATCCCTAGTATCCACTATGTTCTGAGATTGATGTTGCTATGACTTTGCTATGCTTAATGCTTGTCACTAGGGCCCGGGTGCCATGATTTCAGATCTGAACCTATTATGTTTTCATCAATATATGAGAGTTCTTGATCCTATCTTGCAAGTCTATAGTCACCTATTATGTGTTATGATCCGTTAACCCCGAAGTGACAATAATCGGGATACTTACCGGTGATGACCGTAGTTTGAGGAGTTCATGTATTCAGTATGTGTTAATGCTTTGTTCCGGTACTCTATTAAAAGGAGGCCTTAATATCCCTTAGTTTCCGTAAGGACCCCGCTGCCATGGGAGGGCGGGACAAAAGATGTCATGCAAGTTCTTTTCCATAAGCACGTATTACTATATTCGGAATACATGCCTACATTACATTGATGAACTGGAGCTAGTTCTGTGTCACCCTATGTTATGACTGTTACATGATGAACCGCATCCGGCATAATTCTCCATCACCGATCCATTGGCTACGAGCTTTCCATATATTGTTCTTTGCTTATTTAATTTTCCGTTGCTATTGCTATCATCACTAGAAAATACCAAAAACATTACTTCTACTACTGTTAACTTTTGCCACCGTTACCACTACTATCATATTACTTTGCTACTAAACACTTTGCTGCAGATATTAGGTTTCCAGGTGTGGTTGAATTGACAACTTAGTTGCCAACACTTGAGAGTATTCTTTGGCTCCCCTTGTGTCAAATCAATAAATTTGGGTTGAATACTTTACACTCAAAAACTGTTGCGATCCCCTATACTTGTGGTTTATCAACGGCGTGTGTAACAGGTCAGGATACGATCATTGCATCCGAAGACTATCTGGGAGTTCGGAGAAAAGGGAACCCACCTTACAATGACGAAGACAATCAGCGCGCCGGACTCCTCGTCATTAAAAGCCAGGTCTAGGGGCTACTGAGGGAGTCTTGGACTAAGGGGTCCTCGGGTGTCCGACGTGTTATCCATGGGCCGGACTGATGGGCTATGAAGACATGAAGGCCGAAGACTACACCGTGTCCGGATTGGACTCTACTTGGCGTGGAAGGCAATCCTGGGGACCGAAGATTCCTTCTTATGTAACTGACTCCATGTAAACCCTAGATCTCCTCGATGTCTATATAAACCAAAGGGGATAGTCCGGAAAGAACAACACATATACTCATTACCATATTCATAGGCTAGGCTTCTAGGGTTTAGCTATTACGATCTCGCGGTAGATCAACTCTTGTAACACCCATATTCATCAATATCAATCAAGAAGGACGTAGGGTATTACCTCCATATAGAGGGCCCGAACCTGGGTAAACATTGTGTCCCCTATCTCCTGTTACCATCGATCCTAGACGCACAGTTCAGGAACCCCTACCTGAGATCCGCTGGTTTTGACACCGACAGTGTCCCCTGCCCACGTATATAAAGGAGGGAGGAGGAGGAGGCCGGCCCTAGAGGGGGGGCGCCAAGTGTGGGGAGTCCTACTAGGACTCCCAAGTCCTAGTAGGATTCCCCTCTATTCCCGTATGGCCCAATAAGGCCCAATACTTCTCCCGACGAATTCCCGTAACTCTCCGGTACTCTGTAAAATACCCGAATCACTCGTAACCTTTCCGATGTGCGAATACAGCCTTTCAATATATCGATCTTTACCTCTCGACCATTTAGAGACTCCTCATCATGTATGTGATCTCATCCGGGACTCCGAACAACCTTCGGTACATCAAATCACATAACTCATAATACAAATCATCATCGAATGTTAAGCGTGCGGACCCTACGGGTTCGAGAACTATGTAGACCTGACCGAGAAACATCTTCGGTCAATAACCAATAGCGGAACCTGGATGCTCATATTGGCTCCTACGTATTATATGAAGATCTTTATCGGTCAAACCGCAAAACAACATACATTGTTCCCTTTGTCATCGGTATGTTACTTGCCTGAGATTCGATCGCTGGTATCAACATACCTAGTTCAATCTTGTCACCGGCAAGTTTCTTTACTCGTTCTGTAATGCATCATCCCACAACTAACTCATTAGTCACATTGCTTGCAAGGCTTATAGTGATGTGCATTACCGAGAGGGCCAAGAGTACCTCTCTAATACTCGGAGTGACAAATCCTAAATTCGATCTATGCCAACCCAACAAACACCCTTTAATGAGAACGAAAATAATTTAAGGATATAATACTAGCGAGTTTTCTCATCATTAGTGAACATGGTAGCTATATCATTTAATTTAGTAAGATGTGCCACAACAGTTTCAGATTCATAGCCATAGAAAGGATCAGATTCAACCAAAGTAATTAACTCAGGATCGATAGAGAAATCATAATCCTTATCAGTAATAAAGATAGGTGAAGTAGCATAAGTAGGATCATATTTGATTCTAGCATTCAGAGATTTTTCTTTCGGCTTAGCTAATAGTTTCTTAAGATCACTTCTATCATTGCAGGAAAGAAAGTCTCTAGCAGTTTCTTCATCCATAACATAACCCTCAGGAACAACATGCAATACATATCTAGGGGAGAATCTTCATCATCACTTTTATCAATATTATCAGTTTTAATAATTTCATTCTCTCTAGCCCTAGCAAGTTGTTCATCAATAAATTCACCAAGTGGCACAGTAGTATCAAGCATAGAAGTAGTTTCATCATAATTATCATGCATAGCAGAAATGGCGTCATCAATAACATGCGACACATCAGAATTAATAGCAGAAGCAGGTTTAGGTGTCACAAGCTTACTCAAGATAGAATGTGAATCAAGTGCAGAGCTAGATGGCAGTTCCTTACCTCCCCTCGTAGTTGAGGGATAAATCTTGGTTCTTGGATCTTTCAAGCTCTTCATAGTGATAAACATATATAAATCCCAAGTGACTCAAAGAATATAGCTATGCTACCTGGCAACGGCGCCAGAAAATAGCCTTGATAACCCTCAAGTATAGGGGATCGCAACAGTTTTCGAGGGTAGAGTATTCAACCCAAATTTATTGATTCGTCACAAGGGGAGCCAAAGAGTATTCTCAAGTATTAGCAGTTGAGTTGTCAATTCAACCACACCTGGAAACTTAATATCTGCAGCAAGGTATTTAGTAGCAAAGTAATATGGTAGTAGTGGTAACGATAGAAAAAGGTAACGATTGCAAAAGTAATATTTTTGGGTTTTGTAGTGATTGTAACAGCAGCAACGGAAAAGTAAATAGGCAAAGAACAATATAGGAAAAGCTCGTAGGCATTGGATCGGTGATAGAGAATTATGTCGGATGTGATCAATCATGTAACAGCCATAACCTAGGGTGACACAGAACTAGCTCCAGTTTATCAATGTAATGTAGGCATGTATTCCGGATATAGTCATACATGCTCATGGAAAAGAACTTGCATGACATCTTTTCTCCTACCCTCCCGTGGCAGCGGGGTCCTATTGGAAACTAAGGGATATTAAGGCCTCATTTTAATAGAGTACCGGACCAAAGCATTAACACATAGTGGATACATGAACTCCTCAAACTACGGTCATCACCGGTAGTGGTCCCGATTATTGTCACTTCGGGGTTAACGGATCTTAACACATAATAGGTGACTATAGACTTGCAAGATAGGATCAAGAACTCTCATATATTCATGAAAACATAATAGGTTCAGATTTGAAATCATGGCACTCGGGCCATAGTGACAAGCATTAAGCATAGCAAAGTCATAGCAACATCAATCTCAGAACATAGTGGATACTAGGGATCAAACCCTAACAAATCTAACCCAATTACATGATAAATCTCATCCAACCCGTCACCGTCCAACAAGCCTATGATGGAATTACTCATGTACGGCGGTGAGCATCATGAAATTGGTCACGGAGGAAGGTTGATGATGACGATAGCGACGGATTCCCTTCTCCGGAGCCCCGAACGGACTGTAGATCAGCCCTCCCGAGAGAGTTTAGGGCTTGGCGGCGGCTCCATATCGTAAAACGCGATGAATCCTTCTCTCTGATTTTTCCCCCGAACATGAATATATGGAGTTGGAGTTGAGGTTAGTGGAGCGTCAGGGGGCCCACGAGGCAGGGGGGCGCGCCCAGGGGGTAGGGCGCACCCCCACCCTCGTGGACAGGGTGTTGGCCCCCTGACGTGGATCTTTCTTCCATTATTTTTTATATATTCCAAAATAAGTCAGCGTTGATTTTCACGTCATTCCGAGAACTTTTATTTCTGGACAAAAATAACACCATGGCCATTTCTGCTGAAAACAGCTTCAATGCGGGTTAGTTCCATTCAAATCATGCAAGTTAGAGTCCAAAACAAGGGCAAAAGTGTTTGGAAAAGTAGATACGATGGACACGTATCAACTCCCCCAAGCTTAAACCTTTGCTTGTCCTCAAGCAATTCAGTTGATAAACTGAAAGTGATAAAGAAAAAAAATTACAAACTCTGTTTGCTCTTGTTGTAAATATGTAAAGCCAGCATTCAGGTTTTCAGCAAAGATTATGAACTAACCATATTCACAATAACACTTAGGTCTCATGTTTACTCATATCAATGACATAGTCAACTAGCGAGCAATAATAATCAATCTTGGATGACAACACTTTCTCAAAACAATCATGATATGATATAACAGGATGATATCTCGCTAGCCCTTTCTGAGACCGCAAAACATAAATGCAGAGCACCTTTAAAGATCAATGACTAACTAGACATTGCAATGCATGGTAAAAGAGATCCAGTCAAGTCATACTCAATGTAAAGTAATAGTAATGGATGCAAATGACAGCGGTGCTCTCCAACTGGTGCTTTTTAATAAGAGGGTGATGACTCAACATAAAAGTAAATAGATAGGCCCTTCGTAGAGGGAAGCGGGGGTTTGTAGAGGTGCCAGAGCTCGGTTTTGAAATAGTTATGAATAATATTTTGAGCGGTATACTTTCATTGTCAACATAACAACTGAGAGATCTTGATATCCTCCATGCTACACACATGATAGGCAGTTCCCAAACAGAATGGTAAAGTTTATACTCCCCCTCCACCAACAAGCATCAATTCATGGCTTGCTCGAAACAACGAGTGCCTCCAACTAACAAGAGTCCCTGGGGAGTTTTGTTTGCAGTTATTTTGATTCCATTTGCATTAAGCATGGGACTGGGCGTCCCGGTGACCAGCCATTTTCTCGTGAGTGAGGAGCGGAGTCCACTCCTCTTTAGAGTAACCCGCCTAGCATGGAAGATACAGACAGCCCTAGTTGGTACATGAGCTATTCGAGCATATAAAACAAAATGTTTATTTGAAGGTTTAGAGTTTGGCACATACAAATTTACTTGGAACGGCAGGTAGATACCGTATATATGTAGGTATGGTGGACTCATATGGAATAAATTTGGGGTTTATGGAATTGGATGCACAAGCAGTATTCCCTCTTAGTACAAGTGAAGGCTAGAAAAAGACTGGGAAGCGACCAGCTAGAGAGCGACAACAGTCATGAACATGCATTAAAATTAATCAACACCGAATAAAAGCTTGAGTAGGATATAATGCACCATGAAAATAAATATCGTAGAGGCTATGTTGATTTTGTTTCAACTACATGCGTGAACATGTGCCAAGTCAATCCACCCGAATCGTTCAAAAGAGGATACCACCCTATCATACCACATCACAACCATTTTAATACCATGTTGGCACGCAAGGTAAACCATTATAAGATCCTAGCTAATTAAGCATGGCATAAGCAACTACAATCTCTAATTAAGTTGGAATCTGCATGCATTCAATTCAAGAGAGTAGACAAGGTAATATGGGATCTTTGCTAGATCAACAATAATGCATATAAGAGCCACTTAACATTTTAATCATGGTCTTCTCCTCTCGACCCCCAAAAACAGAAAAGAAAAAAAACTATTTACATGGAAAGCTCCCAACAACCAAAAGAAGAACGAGAAATATTTTTGGGTTTTCTTTTAATTACTAATACTACATGCATGAAAAGTAAACTAGCTAAAAGCTACAACTAATTTTTTTTGGTTTTCTTAAGGTTTATCAAACACACAAGAAGAAAGCATAAAAAGGAAAATAAACTAGCATGGATATTACAATGAAAAAGTATGAGAACCAACAACTAGCATGAGTGTGTGAACATGAATGTAATGTCGGTGAGAAATACATACTCCCCCAAGCTTAGGCTTTTGGCCTAAGTTGGTCTATGGCCAAGGCTGGCCTAGCGGATATCCAAAGTTGTAGCTGGGGTCGTACTGAGATGCAACGACAATTTCCTGATGAGCTGCAGCTTGGAGGCGAGCTGTCTCCGCCCTCCTCTCGTACACGGTCGCCTCCTCCCTGGTTATAACCTATCTCCCCTTTGCCTGAAAGTCAAAGAAAGCGGGAGCAGGGAGAGCGACGTGATAGGTGCGTCGTCCGCCAAATGTTAGTCGGTACTGGAGGGACTGGTTGTTCCTCTCAACAAACTGATGATGAACCATAGCATCATAACCTAAATAAGCAGGAGGCAACTCAATATCGTATCCACGTATGGGTATCTCAAGAAAGTTAGATATACGAGTTGCATAAATTCCCCCAAAGAAATCTCCATGATTACGATTATTATGCAACCTACATGCAACAATGGCCCCCAAGTTGTATTGTCTATCTCCTAATACAGCACTCTTTAGAACACTAAGATCAGGGACACGCATGTGACATGCTTCATCCTTACCATTTATGCACCTACCTATGAAGAGAGCGAATAATGTATAGCAGGAAAATGAATGCTCCCTATGGTAGCTTGCGTGATTTCCCTAGATTCCCCAACAGTTATACTTGCAAGAAAGTCTCCATATTCAGATTTGCGAGGTTCACTAACTTTACCCCACTGTGGAAGTTTACAAGCAGTGTTAAAATCTTCTAAGTCCATGGTATAAGATTTATCATAAAGATCAAATAGGACAGTGTCAGAATTACGTGAAGATGAAAATTTGAACCTTCTCACAAAGGAATCAGTTAGGTGATGGTATTGAGGGCACTTATCTAGCATGAAGCCCTCGAGTTTAGCATTACGCACATATGCATCAAATTCCTCCTTAATTCCTGCTTGGACCATGAAATCGTCTGACGGCCATTCACAAGGCCGCACTTGAGATTCTCATGGTTGTTCCTCGTCAGCATCGCGTATTGCAGGCCTGGGTCCTTGCTTTATTGAAGAACCACCTTGGTACATTTTCCTAAACATATTTCTTCCTCTGAAAAAATTCTGAAATTTTTAGTAACTCAAAATAAAAGTGAACCAAACTCAACAAAATTGATACAACTACTCCCACAAGTGCCTCGAGACTATATCATACATTAAAACTAATTTTGACCTTATAAATTTGACATGCAAGCTCAAGAACAGGGTCACCTAAGCAGCAAAAATTTGGAATGAATAAAGCACTAGAACAAAAGCTAATTGGACCATTGGAGGAGTCACATACCAAAGAACAATCCCCCAAAGCAGTTTTGTGAATGGGGCTTTGAGCAAGGAGATCGAAAATGGCAGCAAGATGAGCTTGAACTCTGGTTTGAGCTAGTTGGTGATTTTTGTGGGAGGAAGGAGTGTGTGCTAGCTGGAATAACTGGAGGGGGCCCATGTGGGGTCCACGAGGCAGGGGGTGCACCCAGGGGGGGTAGGGCGCGCCCTCCACCCTTGTGGGCACGTGGCTGCTCCCCCCGCTGTGTTTTTAGTGCCAGATATTCTCAAATATTCTAGAAAAAAGCTTATTTAATTTTTAGGGCATTTGGAGAACTTTTATTTTCGGGGTATTTTTTTATTGCATGGATAGTTCAGAAAATAGACAGAAAAATACTATATTTGCATTATTTAATATAAATAATAGAAAGTAAAAAGAGGGTATAAAGAGTTGTGTTTTCTAAATTCATCCATCTCATGCTCATCAAAAGGAATCCACTAACAAGGTTGATCAAGTCTTGTTAACAAACTCATTCCGAATTACATGAAACCGGAGAATTTTCGAATAACACTATGTTACCTCAACGGGGATATGCATGTCCCCAACAATAAGAATATCATATTTCTTCTTGATAGTAGGAAGAGGAAATTCAAAACCTCCAATAGTAATTGTTGAAAATTTTCCAATAGAATTGATACTATGGACTTGAGGTTGTTTCCTCGGAAAGTGTACCATATGCTCATTACCATTAACATGAAAACTGACATTGCCTTTGGTGCAATCAATAACAGCCCATGCAGTATTCAAAAAGGGTCTACCAAGAAAAATAGACATACTATCGTCCTCAGGAATATCAAGAATAACAAAGTCCGTTAAAATAGTAACGTCTGCAACCACAACAGGCACATCCTAACAAATACCGACATGTATAGCAGTTGATTTAACAGCCCTTTGCAAAGATATTTCAGTAGGTGTCAACTTATTCAAATCAAGTCTACGATATAAAGAGAGAGGCATAACACTAACACCGACTCCAAGATCACATAAAGCAGTTTTAACATAGTTTATTTTAATGGAGCATGGTATAGTTGGTACGCCTAATTAGCAAGCATGGTGGAAATTTCAGCTTTCGGTATCTTTCTCTTATTAGTAACAATATCTTTCATATATTTAGCATAAGGATTCATTTTAAGCATATTAGTCAAACGCATACGCAAAAAGATAAGTCTAATCATTTCAGCAAAGCACTCAAAATCCTCATCATCCTTTTTCTTGGATGGTTTAGGAGGAAAAGGCATGGGTTTTTGAACCCATGGTTCTCTTTCTTTACCGTGCTTCCTAGCAACAAATTCTCTCTTATCATAACGTTGATTCTTTGATTGTGGGTTATGAAGATCAACGGTAGGTTCCATTTCTACATCATTATTATTGCTAGGTTGAGCATCAACATGAACATCACCATTAACATTATTGCTAGGTTCATGTTCATTACCAGATTGTGTTTCAGCATCAAAAAATAGAAATATCATTGGGATTCTCAGGTGTGTCAACAATAGGTTCACTAGAAGCATGCAAAGTCCTATCATTTTTCTTTTTCTTCCTCTTAGAAGGACTTGGTGCATCTACATTAGTTCTCTGAGAATCTTGCTCAATTCTCTTAGGATGGCCCTCAGGATACAAAGGTTCCTGAGTCACTTTACCTCCTCTAGTTGCAACTTTAACAACAAAGTCATTATTTTTACTATTCAATTCATTGAGCAAATCATTCTGAGCTTTAAGTACTTGTTCTACTTGAGTGGTAACCATAGAAGCATGTTTACTAATAAGTTTAAGTTTACCTTTAACACTAGCCATATAATCACTCAAGTGTTTAATCATGTAAGCATTATGTTTCAATTGTCTACCAACATAAGCATTAAAATCTTCTTGCTTAACCATAAAGTTATCAAATTCATCCAAACATTGGCTAACAAACTTAGCAGGAGGGATTTCAGCTTTATCATACCTATAGAGAGAGTTTACCTTCACTACCTGTGTCGGGTTATCAAGACCGTATGTTTCTTCAATAGGTGATGAATTAAGACCATGTATTTCTTCAACAGGAGGTAAATTCTTAACATCTTCAGCTTTTATACCTTTTTCTTTCATAGATTTATTTGCCTCTTGCATATCTTCAGGACTGAGAAATAGAATACCCCTTTTCTTCGGAGTTGGGTTAGGAGTTGGTTTAGGAAGTGTCCAATTATTTTCATTAATCAACATATTATTCGATAGAATTTCAGCTTGATCATAAGTTCTTTCCCTGAAAACACAACCAACACAACTATCCAGGTAATCTATGGGAGCATCGGTTAGTCCATTATAAAAGATATCAAGTATTTCATTTTTCTTGAGAGGATGATCGGGGAAAGCATTAAGTAATTGAAGAAGCCTCCCCCAAGCTTGTGGGAGACTCTCTTTTTCAATTTGGACAAAATTATATATTTCCCTTAAAGCAGCTTGTTTCTTGTGAGCGGGGAAATATTTAGCAGAGAAATAGTAAATCCTATCCTGGGGACTACGCACGTAACCAGGATCAAGAGAATTAAACCATATCTTAGCATCACCATTTAATGAGAATGGAAATAATTTAAGGATATAATAGTAGCGAGTTTTCTCATCATTAGTGAACAGGGTATCTATATCATTTAATTTAGTAAGATGTGCCACAACAGTTTCAGATTCATAGCCATAGAAAGGATCAAATTCAACCAAAGTAATTAACTCAGGATCGACAGAGAAATCATAATCCTTATCAGTAATAAAGATAGGTGAAGTAGCATAAGCGGGATCATATTTCATTCTAGCACTTAGAGATTTTTCTTTCAGCTTAGCTAATAGTTTCTTAAGATCACTTCTGTCATTGCAGGCAAGAAAGTCTCTAGCAGTTTCTTCATCCGTAACATAACCCTATGGAACAACAGGCAATGCATATATAGGGGGAGAATCTTCATCATCACTTTCATCAATATTACAAGTTTCAATAATTTCATTCTCTCTAGCCATAGCAAGTTCTTCATCAAGAAATTCACCAAGTGGCACAGTAGTATCAAGCATAGAAGTAGTTTCATCATAAGTATCATGCATAGTAGAAATGGCATCATCAATAACATGCGACATATCAGAATTAATAGTAGAAGCAGGTTTAGGTGTCACAAGCTTACTGAAAATAGAAGGTGAATCAAGTGCAGACCAAGATGGCAGTTCCTTACCACCCCTCGTAGTTGAGGGATAAATCTTGGTTCTCGGATCTTTCAAGCTCTCCATAGTGATAAACATATATAAATCCCAAGTGACTCAAAGAATGGAGCAATGCTACCCGGCAATGGCACCAGAAAATAGTCTTGATAACCCACCAGTATAAGGGATGACAACAGTTTTCGAGGGTAGACTATTCAACCCAAATTTATTGATTCGACACAAGGGGAGCCAAAGAATATTCTCAAGTATTAGCTGTTGAGTTGTCAATTCAACCACACCTGGAAACTTAATATCTGCAGCAAGGTATTTAGTAGCAATGTAATATGATAGTAGTGGTAACGATAGCAAAAGGTAACGATAGCAAAAGTATTATTTTTGGGTTTTGTAGTGATTGTAACAGCAGCAACGGAAAAGTAAATAAGCGAAGAACAATATATGAAAAGCTCGTAGGTAATGGATCAGTGATGGATAATTATGTCGGATGCGATCAATCATGCAACAGTTATAACATAGGGTGACACAGAACTAGCTCCAGTTCATCAATGTAATGTAGGCATGTATTCCGAATATAGTCATACGTTCTTATGGGAAAGAACTTGCATGACATCTTTTGTCCTACCCTCCCGTGGCAGCGGGGTCCTATTGGAAACTAAGGGATATTAAGGCCTCCTTTTAATAGAGTACCGGGCCAAAGCATTAACACATAGTGAATACATGAACTCCTCAAACTACGGTCATCACCGGTAGTGGTCTGTATTATTGTCACTTCAGGGTTAACGGATCATAACACATAATAGGTGACTATAGACTTTCAAGATAGGATCAAGAAATCTCATATATTCATGAAAACATAATAGGTTTAGATCTGAAATCATGGCACTCAGGCCCTAGTGACAAGCATTAAGCATAGCAAAGTCATTGCAACATTCTCTTAGAACATAGTGGATACTAGGATCAAACCCTAACAAATCTAACTCGATTACATGATCAATCTCATCCAACCCATTACCGTCCACCAAGCCTACAATGGAATTACTCATGCACGGCGGTGAGCATAATGAAATTGGCGATAGAGGAAGGTTGATGATGACGATAGCGACGGATTCCCCACTCCGGAGCCCCGAACGGACTCAGATCAGCCATCCCGAGAGAGTTTAGGGCTTGGTGGAGGTTCCGTATCGTAAAACGCAATGAATCCTTCCCTCTGAGTTTTTTCTCCCCGAACACGAATATATGGAGATGGAGTTGAGGTCGGTGGAGCGTCAGGGGGCCCACGAGGCACGGTGCGTGCCCAGGGGGTAGGGCGCGCCCCCACCCTCATGGACAGGGTGTGGGCCCCCTGACATGGATCTTTCTTCTAGTATTTTTTATATATTCCAAAATAATTCTTTGTTGATTTTTGAGTCATTCCGAGAACTTTTATTTCTACACAAAAATAACACCATGGCAATTCTGCTGAAAACATCGTCAGTCCGGGTTAGTTCCATTCAAATCATGTAATTTAGAGTCCAAAACAAGGGCAAAAGTGTTTGGAAAAGTAGATACGATGGAGACGTATCACTAGTAAACTTAACCATCTTTGATTCAATGAGCTAGTCAAATAGAAGCATACTAGTGACACTCTATTTGTCTATGTATTCACACATGTACTAAGTTTCTAGTTAATACAATTCTAGCATGAGTAATATACATTTAGCATGATATAAGGAAATATAAATAACAACTTTATTATTGCCTCTAGGCATATTTCCTTTAGAGCATACGTATGGCCAGGGCTCGTGTACATGGCTGGGTCGGAACGGAGAAGCTGCGCTATCGTCATGTTCATGGGGAGGCAACGGAATGCGTCGTGTTCATTAGGAGGCAACGGAACGCGTGATGTTCATCCGGAGCCAACTGGCTTAGACAGAACAACCGATGGAAACGAGGCCTGGCGTATCGCAGAATGGAGGAAACAGACCTCCTATGGTGGAAACGGGGTCCTATTGATCGGGAGGGGTGTGGCGTACCGCAAAATGGAGGAAACAGACTGTTGTTGGAGCTCTATGGTCGAAACAGGGGCCCTATTCATCGGGAGGGGTGTGGTGTACCGCAAAACAGGACTCCACGGGCTACTGTTCATCTCCACCGCGACTGCCTCCATGGGCTACTGTTCATCCACCATCGACCTCCTCCAGCCTCCACCTACGACTGTTCATCCACAGGCTCCTGTTCATCCAGCCTCCACTGCGCGCTCCTCCACCGGCTACTGTTCAAAAAGCTCTCTCCACGGGGTCCTATTCAACCACCCCTCCATGGGCTACTGTTCATCCAGCCCTCGCTGACTACTTTTCAACCAGCCCTCCACGGGGTCGTCCTGTTCATCTAGCCCTCCACGGGGTCCTGTCCATCCAGCCCTCCATGGGTCCTAGTCATCCACTGGCTCGATCGATCAGGGTACTGTTCATCCAGCGGCAATGGCCTCTACTACCATGGGGTCCTGTTCATCCAACCCCCCACCGGGAACTGTTCATCCAAACCCCCCAACAGCGCTCACTGTTCATCAAGGGAAGGAGGTAGCAGTGTTCGATTGGCTTCAGTTAGCAGCAGTAGTGAAGGAATCACTCGGCTTTAGTTAACAACAAGGGATCGATCGATCGCTCGGGTTCAGTAACGCGTAGCCTGCAGTGCAATCGCTCGGGTTCAGTTAGAGCCCAATGCCTCGCACCCACGCGCGTACGTGTACTAGAGAAACATGCATTGCTCGGCCCCCGACCACCCACCGTAGCCGGGAACTCCCCGATATTTTCCTCGCCCTCGCTTCTACCACGGTTTTTTCCATCATGGACGCCCCAAAGAATTTCATGCAGCTATGTCTCCCGCCCGCCCAGGACGAAAAGCCCATTTTCTGTCATGATTTTTTGTCATAGAAGTAGGAGCCCACCATATCTATGATGATAGCGGGTTTTGTCACAATTATCTTCATAGAAGTGTCATAAGCATGACAGAAAAAATTCGTTCGGCCCAAAATGTCACGGATGTGTCTCTTTTTCCAGTGATCGACCTTGGAACCATTCCCGACGCGCATCGTCACCTCGTCCTTCGCCAATCTTCATTTAATCCATAGCCCCTGTTTTGAGTTACAAATATGAGCAACCAAACCATTATCAAATTACAAGGCGCTACTAACATGTATATCATATATACCTTTGTTCACTTTGCCATCCTTCTTATACGCCAAATACTTGGGGCAGTTCCGCTTCCAATGACCAGTCCCTTTTGGAGTAGAAGCACTCAGTTTCAGGCTTAGGTCTAGACTTGGGCTTCTTCTTGGAGTGGAAACTTGCTACCCATTCTTCTAGAAGTTCCCCTTCTTTCCCTTGCCTTTTTTCTTGAAACTAGTGGTCTTGTTAACCATCAACACTTGATCCTCCTTCTTGATTTCTACCTTCACAGCTTTGAGCATAGCGAAGAGCTCGGGAATTGCCTTATCCATCCCTTGCATGTTATACTTCATCACGAAACCTTTGTAGCTTGGTGGCAGTGATTGAAGAATCATGTTAATAACACTACCATCTGTAAGATTAACTCCCAGCTGAGTCAAGTGGTTATGATACCCAGAAATTTTGAGTATGTGTTTTTTTGACTATACACAGTAGGGAAAAACCCCACTGCAATTTTTATATTATTTCAACAAAGAGATCTAGCAATACAAAAGGCTTGAGATAAGCCAAGAACAAAAAGAAGGAAGAAAGAAAGCAAGAAAGAAACAAGAAGCTAGCAGCTACTAAAAAACAAAAGATTACAGACAAGGTTGTCAAGCTAGAGACAGAAAGCTCTAGCATAGCTCTTCTTAATTCTAAACCTAAGCAAATTGAGTTCCTCCAAGAGGATGACTTTCCATCCCTGAATGCTTGGTTGGATGGCTTGAAAAATGAGGTTGTTCCTAGAGATACAGATGGCCCATGATGCTAGGACGATGATTTCCATGAGGAAAGGCACATGAAGTTTTAATTTTAGATCAGCAAAGGCCTCGAGAACTGAGACATTTGCCTGCCTAGTAGGGCAAATAATGTCCCAATACTGTGCAGCAAAAGGACATGTCCAAAAGCGGTGTTGAAGTGTTTCCTCCTGCTGGCAATTGTTTACAACACAATTGTAATTGTCCAAATGAAAAGATTTCCTTCTAAGAAGATTCCTGGTATTAAGTCTGTCATGTAGTACCCTCCAAAAGAACACCTTGTGCTTGGGTTGACAAGAGCTATTCCAAATCTAGTTAAATTGTTGTGGCACTATTTTAACTCCCATCATCAGTTTATATGCTTTTGCAACAGAGAATTGATAACTTCCCCAAATATAGCTCTAGGTGTTTGTACATTCCAGATATTCAGAACCCCTCAAAGTTATACAAATGTCTTCCATTGCTTCAAATTCTTGGAATGCTTGCACTGTAAATGGTAAGTGAAAGAGATCCTCCAGGAATTCAGTGTGAATAATGGTATGCACAGTGGAGTTTCTATTTTTCACAAAAGAAAAGAGATGAGGGAACATGTCCTAAAGGCAGGCTGAGTGCCAAAGATCAGACCAGAAAAAGGCACTTTTTCCATCTCCAATGTGGCATCTGGCCATGGATTTGAAATTGTCAATGAGCTTAAGATTAGCTTTCCACCAAAAGGATCCTATCCAACTGTTGCCAGGCAGTGAACCAGCACTGTAATGTGCTTCCCAGATCTAGTTAACCCATGGAATGTTGTGTCTATTGTTAAAGTTGTGCAGATTCTTGAGAAGCAAAGCTTTGTTTTGGACAAAGATGTCCATTACTCCCAATCCTCCTTGGTCCTTTGGCCTACAAACAGTACTCCAAGCCACCATGGCAGGCCTATGATCCTCAAAATCAGGGCCTCTCCAGAGGCAGTGCCTCAGTAATTTAATTGCTTGAGCTTTAATGGTGACAGGTACGTCAAGACACCCCATAAGGTAAATCAGCAGGGAGTTGAGCACAGATTTTACCAACAATAGTCTTCCAGCCATGGTCAAAAAAGAAGATAGGCCCATCAGTTTCTTCTGAAGTCTTGTGACCATAGGTAAACATTGCTCAACAGTGGGTTTATAAATACCCAGGGGTGCACCCAAATATTGGATGGGAAAGAATTCCCTTTTACATTGGAAAGTATTAGTCGGAATTTCAACTTTCTCCTCAGGTACATTGAGTGGGATGAGGCTAGATTTAGAGTAATTGACTTTCAGCCCAGTAGCATCTGCAAATGTATTGAGGAGGGCTTTGAGGCAGTGTAGTTGTTTGGCATCTGCTTGAAGGAGGACCAAAGTGTCATTTGCATATTGTACTATTGGGAAATCAGGGTAGGAGTTCACTTGCAGAGGTGAGGAGAGTAAACCCATTTGCATGGCCTTGTTGAGGATTGACTGAAGAAGATCTGCAGCAAGTACAAACAGCAGTGGTGATAGAGGGTCTCCTTGTCTCACACCTCTGAGGCAATAGAATTTTTTACCAGGCACACCATTAAGCAGAATGGCACATGAGGCAGAAGTGAACAACATTTTGATCCAGTTAATCCATCTATCTCCAAATCCTTTAGCTTTTAAAATATCCAGAATTGCCTGATGTTCAATGGTGTCAAAAGCTTTTTCAAAGTCCAATTTTAGTACAATAATCTCGTCCTTTGATTTATGGCACTGATGCAAATATTCATAAGCCCAACCCAAGCAGTCATGAATAGATCTCTCTTTGAGGAAGCCATATTGGTTAATGTGAACTAGCTTTAAGATGACTTTCTGTAACCTATTTGCCAATAGTTTAGTGACTAGCTTGAGACAACAATTGAGGAGGGAGATTGTCCTGTAATCATTTGCTGTGAGAGGGGAATTTCCTTTTGGAATTAGAGTAATGAATGAGGTGTTCAAACTTTCCAGAGAGATTTGTCCAGCATGGAAGTCAGAAATGAAGTTGAGCACATCTCCATTAATTATGTCCCAACACGATTTAAAAAACACATTATTGAAGCCATCAGGACCAGGTGATTTGTCTATAGGTAATTCTTTCACTACTTCATTGATTTCTTCTTCAGAAAAAGGTAATACCAATGACTCAAAAAGTGTGGGATCTTGTCTTTGGTGAAACAAGGACTGCAAGTCAAAATGCATAGAAGTTTTGAGAGAAGTCCCCATTCTTTTCTTATAGGTGTCCCATAATATATCAGCTTTCCCAGCATGATCAGTTATATCAACTTGATCATCATTTTGCAGGACAGCAATATGATTGTGCCTGTGATTGATAGAAGCCTTGGTATGAAAGAATTTGGTATTTTCATCCCCAAACTTTACCCCTCTAATTTTCCCCCTCTGTTTCCAATAGATCTTTTGGTTCCTCAAAAGAACTAGCAGATGTTCTTTAAGGAGAATCCTACAATTCCATTCATAAGTGTCCACGAGTCTAAACTCCTCAAAAAAATCCCAAAGAAAAATGAGTTCATTGATTTTAGCAATTTGAGTTTTCACACAAGAGAGAGATCTGGCCCACAACTTCAAAGCTCTCCTCAAATTTTTAAACTTTGCATTCGACCTTTTGACTTAATCCAGATTCCCTACTAGGATATTCCAAGCAGCATGAACTACCTGTTTGAAGTCTGTCACAGCCCTAGAATTGTTTGCAATAGTTGCGTAAGAGAGGATCCATGCATCATGTCTAAATTCTGAAAGTTGAATTGAGGTTAGTTCGAACCCTCAGAAATCACTTCAGAAATAATCAACATTAAAAATCTTTTCAAATGAGTCCAAGGAAATGTTCCTGTTATTCCATAAAAATATTGGCAAGAGGTAAAATTCAAAACAATATTTTTGGAGTTTCAGAAATATTATTTTGGGCATTTGAAATTAATTCAATAACTATTTGAATTGGATCTATATTTATTATATAATAAATAAATGTTCATTAATTCTAGAAATTGTTGTGCAGCTTTGGATAAGTCCATTTAGTTCACACAATTATTTTCATGAAGTTTGAAAATAGTTTGGTCTTTGAACTGAATCAAAACATATTAGCAAAAATAGAAAAACAGAACAATTAAAAAAAAGAGAGAGAGAAGGATTCACCTGGCCTCTCACCTGCAGCAGAGCCGGCCCAGCTCATGATCTGGCCCAGCCCACTAGGGGCTCCCCGGTCTTCTTCCTCCTTTGACAGAAGGACAGAGGCGCGTGGCCACCGCGCGCCGGCGCACGCCCGGCCACCTCCTGCTTCCACCGCGACGCCTCGGCCCTTCTAGCATCGCCACGCGACCCTCCTCGGTCCCCTGTCACTTTCCCCTCTCTCCCTGGAGCTCCTCCCCTCCTCTATCTCTCGGCCCCAAGCAAGACCGAGAACCGCCGTCCACCACTCGCATTGCCACCGGCCTCCCCTACGCCCCTAGATGTGCCCCTGAGATCCGCGACGACGTCCTTGTTCTCTCCACCGAGTCATGCAACGCCAGGTGCCCGGGAATGCCGCCACCACCGTCGTCTTCAACTCCGGCCTCCGAGATCGCCGGCAATGCCCCGACGTCGTCCGTGCTTCCCCGAGCCCATTTCGACGCCCCCTACAACCGCGGTGAGCTCTGCCACCGTTTCTCCCTTACCCCGTGGTCTATCCCTCGTCATAGACGTCGCCCCCATGAGCTCCGAAGCTCGCCGGCGCTGTGATTCATCGCCGTCGTGGCTAGGGACACCGTGGCTTGCACCTGAGCTCATCATCGTGCTCGGGTTGCTCCCAGGAGACGAACGCGGCCACTAGAACGCCTTGCCGTGCATCGTAGCGCCACAGCTGTCGTTGCACAAGCTCCGGCCGCCGCCGTTGAGGTCGCTGTCGCCGTTTCCGGCCACCCCAGCCGCTGACTTCAGCCCCGTTGGATGCGGAAGAACACCAGCTACGCGTAGAGCCTCTCCGCCGGTTGTTTGGTCACCAGACGACAAAATCCGACGCCCTCCGCCGCGTCTGCCATCGCCGGCGTCGAGCTGTGGACCAAGTCCGGCGGGTTTGAACCCGTTGACCAGGGGTTTGACCTCCCTTGGTTGACTGACGTGTGGGCCAGGCCTCTTTTTAATTAGTGTTAGATTTAGTTAG
Source organism: Triticum monococcum (assembly GCA_034509565.1). Classification (NCBI taxonomy): domain Eukaryota; kingdom Viridiplantae; phylum Streptophyta; class Magnoliopsida; order Poales; family Poaceae; genus Triticum; species Triticum monococcum. The sequence goes on from CM067843.1 coordinate 249,578,613, forward strand.
TACTAATTAACTCAGTTAAGTAAATTAGACACTGACATGCAGGCCCAGGCTCTAATTAACTTAAGTTAGTTAGTTAGTCACTGACCAGTGGGTCCCACTGGTCAGGTTTGACCTGGACCACGCCCTGTTGACGTGCTGACGTCACACCGACGTGATGCTGATGTAGTAAATGCTTTTCTGGTTTTTCTTATTCAGAAATGATTTAGAAATTCCAGAAAATAGTTAAAACTTCTAAAAATCACAGAAATTCAACCGTAACTCCAAATGAAATAATTTATATATGAAAAATTATCAGAAAAATTCAAGGAATCCATCTGTACCATTCTCATGCATGTTTGAACAACTTAACCTCACAGTTTAGTCCAAAACATGATAATGCACTATTTGAATTCATAGTTTGAATTTGAATTTGAACCTAGTGTTCAAACCAACTCCATTTAACTTGTTGCTAGTTACATTAGCTCAATCAACAGCATATTGCCATGTCATGATCATGCATCATATTGTTGCATTGCATTGATTGTATTCTTCCTTGTTTGCCGGTAATTGCCCCCTCTCAGTAGACGTTGTTTCCGACGACGAGTTCGATGACACCGATGAAGAACTATATTATCTTCAGAAGTGCCAGGCAAGCAAAACCCCCTTGTTCATTTCGATACAATCCCACTCTCTCGCTCCTGCTCTCTTTTACTGCATTAGGACAACAACGATTCAACTGTTACATGCTGCGGTAGCTGAACCCCTTTCCTCTGCATAACCTATCATTGCCACAGTAAATAGATGAAACCCACTAGCATGAGTAGGAATTGTTTAAGCCCTGATGTGCCTACTCATTCATGCTTGTTGTCATGCCTGCTACTGCTTAGAGTTGAGTCCGGTCTGATTCATCGGGAATGAATTGGAACGTGGTGAACATGTCCTACCGTTGAGAGCTAAGTGTGTGAACACGATTTGGTAAAGGTAGCGGTGAGAGGCCATGTAGGATTACATGGTGGGTTGTCTCATTGCAGCCGTCCTCAGGAACTGAGTCCAGTGTTTGTGATCCATGAACAGTTACTACCACACATTGGGTTCTGGTAACTCGGCCCCTCTCAGCTTATTAATCAACTCGATCTCTGTCCAGGGGTTGCAACTAGTTTCTTGTGTTTGTAGGTAGTGTTAGTAGTCTACCAAGTGGCACCCGGTATAGGTGGGCTTGGGACAGACTAGGCACAGTGGCACGGTGTGGCACCCGGATGGTGGGCTTGGGAACCCTGCACACATCGTTTGGGGCTGTGAGCGACACCCCGGCCGGATCTCCTTGCGGATGGAACCCGAATAGGCGATAAACCTGGACTAGAGACTTGTTGGTTAGTCAGGTCATGGCCGACTCCCTTGCCCGGCTTCCGCTTGAAGGTTGCCGAGGTACATGACGTGTACAGGGCGATAAGTGGCGAGAGCGTGTGTGAAGAAGTACACCCATGCAGGGTTATCATTATCTATTCGAATAGCCGGATTCCTCGGATATGGAAACTTGGACCCCTTGCATAGTTCATAGACAAGCGAAAGTGGATACTCTAAAATGCGCAAGATAATTGTGAGTTCTATGGATGGCGTTCTCGCAGGGAGACGGGAGCGGATCCATAGTGGTGTATTGATATGGTGGATATGTGGACTCGTGTGCGCCACCTCAAAAGAGTTACTTGCAGTCGTAGTTCAGGATAGCCACCGAGTCAAAGCTGGCTTGCTGCAGTTAAACTCCACCATCCTTCATTGATAATGATGCATATGTAGTTAGTTCTGATGTAAGTCTTGCTGAGTACATTTGTACTCATGTTTGCTTAATTTATGTTTTGCAGAGAGACTTCAGTCCCGCTAGTAGTTCCGCTTGGACTTCTTACCTCAGCTACGATCTTGTGCCCTCAGCAGGATCTGGTAGATAGTCAGGCTTCTCAGCCTTCTTCATTTGTAGTTGTTTGTACTCAGACAAGTTAAGCTTCCGCATGTGCTTGTTGCTTGTATGCTCTGTATGCTGGGTCATGAGACCCATGTTTGTAACATCTCGCTCCTCGGAGCCTAATGAGTAAATACTTGAGTGATAGAGTCTTGTTGTGATGCCATGTTGTATTTACACATATCGAGCATATTGTGTGTATGATTGAAATGCTTGGTATGTGTGGGATCCGACAATCTAGTTGTTTATCCTTGGCAGCCTCTCTTATGGGGAAATGTAGTCTAGTGCTTCCATGAGCCATAGTAGCCCGCTACAGCCCGGTTCACCGGAGTCGTGCTAGCCCAGCACTACTGCTCAGGACACTTGACTCGCCAGCATGTGTTTCACTTTGTTCCTATGTCTGTCCCTTCGGGGAAATGTCACGCGGTGACATCCGGAGTCTTGCCTAGCCTGCTACAGCCCGGGTTCCCGGAGTCCTGTTAGCCCAGTGCTACAGCCCGGATTCACACGCTGCTGACCGACATGCTCGAAGTTGATTCATGTATGCCTGTCTCCATGGGTTAGTGCCGCTTTGGGTTCACGACTAGCCATGTCGGCCCGGGTTCTCTATCATATGGATGCTAGCGGCACTATCATATACGTGAGCCAAAAGGCGCAAATGGTCCTGGGCCATGGTAAGTCGACAACCGTGGGAATACCGTGTGTGAGGCCATAAAGTGATATGAGGTGTTACCGGCTCGATCGATGTGACTTGGAATCGGGGTCCTGACAGCTTTGGTATCAGAGCCTGACTGCCTGTAGGATTACCAAGCCAAACTGGTCGAAGTTGAGTCTAGAAATGCTTTAGTTATATAAGGGAATCGATTGTGGAAGGGAACATAAGGCTCTTTTTACTCCTTTACCTTATGCCTTTCTGATCTGAGTCAACCTCTTCCTTTCTACGGGGATTAAGAACTAGGCCTTCTCATCTATCTATCAGGATGACGAGTACTATGATAGAGACTTATAGGATTGATGGATTTAAGCCCCAGTTCAGTTTCTACTACTTCCGTGTGTTCATAGTTGGTCTCGGAACCTTGATATGATGTTGTTAAGTGACTATGCAAATCCTTGTGAATGTCTCAAATCTTTTTCTGAGCATTTACAGCCGTTATGTTGTCCGAGTCATCCTAGGTTTCTAAACAATTTGATGCATTTGCAAATCCTTTTCTCCTGTGTTCGATGTCTTTTGGGCCAGTCTAACCACACTATCCGGTGCGTTGAGGTAATTTTTTAGCTCGACATTTAAGTTGGAGTTATTATTACGACCCTAAGTGTCTTAGAAGATTACCTAGTAATCTAGCCATGATTGTGTTCCGGTGTGATGATTCTGGCCACCATTCTCGAAAGCATCCCATGATGCCATTTAGTAGTAGGTATTCTACTCATGGGTTCTTGAACCCCAGATTCACCCTACTTACCTCATGTTGATAGTGTTGCTAGTTCCTTAGGACATTAGTAAACCTTGTGATAGACCTCGAGGTTCGTGGTGTATCATTCTTCCAGTACCATGAACCAATATGGCAGAAGTTCTCGATTCTATGTTGTGACTCTACCAGTTGTACCCTTCTGCATGGGTTATCCGGAAGAAATATGTTGAACTCGTTCGACATGCTAGTCCATGTATCCACAACTTAGTAAATTGTATGTTCTTTTAAGTTGTCCCATTTTAGTTGTCTTCCGACCCTCGTCTATGAATTGATAGTCAGGAGTAGTCGTGCACTCGTGTTATCGATGCCTATTACTCTTGTGGTTCGTCAAGCCATTCTATTCCAGAATGACTAGGAGAAACAAACTCCAGAACCTCATCCATATTTAGGATTGGGTCAAAACAGTTGTAATCCGCAAATCAAATGCCAATCTAGCTTTTGATTCTATTCTACATTGGAGTATTACCATCTTGATATCAAGAATGTCATGGAAATTGCACACCATCCTATGAACTCTTGATGCAGTGATACTTCTTGCCAACATTATTCATTCCTTGGTCCCCATGTTATTGTAACCGGAACACCGACAAGTGAATCGTGATGTGTGAAATCAATCCTCCTAGCAACCCCGTTGCTTGGTAGTTAATGGACAACAAACTCATTGTTAGCATGTTGGTTATTGAATCATCATTCTAAGATTGATCGTGCTACCTAGTCCTTATTTCCGGAGAACTATTCGATCAATGAGTTAGGATTGTGTCAAACCCTTGCTCTATTGGTCACATTGTCTTGCCTCGCAAAGCAAGATTGATCTCGAGCTTAGTAACATATTGGTGGTTCGTGAATTTCCGAATATCTCCTCGGAAGTGTTACCAGATTGTCACCTGACCGCTATGTTGAGCTCGTGATCAAGCTGGTTTCTTGTAAACCACCCCTTCTCCAGGAATCTGTGTTGGATACCCCTGAGCTAGTTGTTAAGCTAAAACAACAACTTGGAGAGTTGGAAGATAAAAGCTTCCCTAACATAGTTCGTTTTAAAGGGATATATTTTATGTGTGTGTGTGTTGAAGGAAGATGATATCTTCATCGATTGGTCCTCGTGATCAGTTGTGGGATCTATTGTCTTGTCCAAACTTTGTTTTGAGTGTGGGCTTTCCTGAAATCAAACCAGAACCATCGATGTTCGTAATGTTGTCTTACTCGTGGTTGACTCCTCGAGCATACACCATTACATCTTTGGCCTGACCAATACTATCACATTGTCCACATAGTGGTGGAAGTCCGGTGATATGGAAATTCCGATGAACTGTTGTTGAGCCCATCAGCGGCATTTTGTCTCCTCCATGATTTGTGTTGAACATCCAGCTAGTGTTGGAAACTTGTGGAATCATTTTCTTCACGCCCCGTTCATGAGGTATATGTTTGGTGAAAGAAGTGACTTTCTCCAAGTTCACGTGCATTAGGTGTAAGTTGCCGCCGTGAATTCAAGAAAGTTCATTTTTTGCTTCCTCTGGAATCATCCCAAGTCAGTCAAGCATGTGCGAAGTATTTTGTGGTCTGTTAGACTGATCATCTTCATTCCATATGTATTCCCTAACACACCAAGCCACTGATTGATCTATTCAAGGATAAGAAGTTCATCGATAAGTATACAAGGACTTCGATATCCTCAATGATGGTTCCCCATATGAACTCGGTAGTGTTTTATTATACGACTACTATGTGGTCATACTTGTCTGGGACAATGTGTTCACATGTTGTAGCAGAACCAGCTCATGTTTTGGAGCTTGCTATCGCAGTTCATTCCCCGAGAATCTCGCAACATTGTCTCATCGATTCGTGTTGCAAACTTTCATTTTCCTTTCTAGACTCGATGAGTCTGGAATATCCTGACACCAACCAGATCTGAATCTCAGACAGATATGATGGTTGGAGCATTTTCCAAGAACTATAATATTGGTTCCGCGATAACCGGTAAAGTGGATGTCGTGGCCAACACATCCAGCCGGAAGACCTATTATTGTAGTATCTCGATTGAAGAAAGTTGGCCACCTCCCCATGAGGATTTCGTAGGATTTACCTCCGTAGTTAATCCTTACGGATTCTTGTGCTCCCGAAGTCCGACCTTTTACTTGATGTCCTAGATACCAAACTGTATCAATAAATGGGTTATCCAAGCACATCAATGAGAACATTAGAAGCGGAGCGCTAAATGTCTCTTGGTCGATCATCCAGATTTTGATCCCTTGGCCTTGCTAAGGTGAAATCTGAGAAAGTGTTGTCTTTCTTTGCATCTGCATCTTCCACCATTATTCATCATGGTAGCATGTTGTGTTGCTAGGATCCTTGACACGGATACTGGTAAAACCTTGATTAATACGGAAATGCTAAAGTTCTTGAGAGCACGCGTAAGCACTAGGATTTATCGTCGGCATTAACTGGGATCCGTTCTCAGTTTCTTCGATTATGCCTTAACCTTTCAAACAGTGGAATCTCTCTCTACTGTTGACTTCTTCCCCAGTTACCAGAATCATTCCCAACATTTGCATTTTGTTCCTAGCTTGCACCTCAGTAGTTTTTGTTCAGGATCATCTTCAAAAGTGGACTTACCATGGGTCCCATCCATTTCCGATGATAAGCTAAAAATCGTCCATTGCGTTGTCTTCAACAAGGTAGTCCACATCATCCATCCTAGTCGGAGTATGCCATTCTTTCGAACCCCTTCCAATGATCGATTGTGATTACCTCAGGCTGGTATAAAGAGTTTCAATGATCTTTGTATCAAAAGTAATTCTTTTTGCCACTTAAGGGAAATGCTCTACGAGGCACTTTTCCCTAAGGTGCTCCGATATGGAATCATGGCAATTTTTCCCCGCTACTTTGAAACCCTCGTCAAATTGTTTCTTCCGTCCCTCCTGATGCATATCTTGCCTCTCAGCTCCAGAGATGTTTCTATGTCTCATTCCATGAGTTGATCTTGTGATCATTAAGATCATCCTAAGTTTCTCGAACCTAAGGAAGATCGATTCTTCTTAAGTTCTCCTTTTCTACTCTTTGTCATGTTGGATGTAGTTCTCAAAGCAAGACGTCGAGATCAAGGTGATGCAATGGGTCAACATCCTTGAGAAAGACATCTGGATCGTGAAGATTGTGTTAGCTTGTGTCGCTCTGTCTTCCTACCTCACGACTTGAATCTCGAGACGAGATTCTTGTTTAGTGGGGGTGAGTTGTCACAGCCCTAGAATTGTTTGCAATAGTTGCATAAGAGAGCATCCATGCATCATGTCTAAATTCTGAAAGTTGAATTGAGGTTAGTTGAAACCCTCAGAAATCACTTCAGAAATAATGAACATTAAAAATCTTTTCAAATGAGTCCAAGGAAATGTTCCTATTATTTCGTAAAAATATTGGCAAGAGGTAAAATTCAAACCAATATTTTTGGAGTTTCAGAAATATTATTTTGGGCATTTGAAATTAATTCAATAACTATTTGAATTGGATCTATATTTATTATATAATAAATATATGTTCAATAATTCTAGAAATTGTTGTGTAGCTTTGGATAAGTCCATTTAGTTCACACAATTATTTTCATGAAGTTTGAAAATGGTTTGGTCTTTGAACTGAATCAAAACATATTAGCAAAAATACAAAAACAGAACAATTAAAAAGAGAGAGAGAGAGAAGGACTCACCTGGCCTCTCACCTGCAGCAGAGCCAGCCCAGCTCATGATGTGGCCCAGCCCACCAGGGGCTCCCCAGTCTTCTTCCTCCTTTGACAGAAGGATAGAGGCGCGTGGCCACCGCGCGCCGGCGCACGCCCGGCCACCTCCTGCAACCACCGCGATGCCTCGGCCCTTCTAGCATCGCCACACGACCCTCGTCGGTCCCCTATCACTTTCCCCTCTCTCCCTGGAGCTCCTCCCCTCCTCTATCTCTCGGCCCCAAGCGAGACCAAGAACCACCGTCGCCGCCGTCCACCGCTCGCATAGCCACCGGCCTCCCCTACGCCCCTAGACGTGGCCCTGAGATCCGCGACGACGTCCTCGTTCTCTCCACCGAGTCACGCAATGCCAGGTGCCCGGGAATGCCGCCACCACCGTCGTCTTCAACTCCGTCCTCCGAGATCGCCGGCAATGCCCCGACGTCGTCCGTGCTTCCCTGAGCCCATTTCGACGCCCCCTACAACCGCGGTGAGCTCTGCCACCATTTCCCCCTGACCCCGTGGTCTATCCCTCATTGTAGACGTCGCCCACATGAGCTCCAAAGCTCGCTGGTGCTGTGATTCATCGCCGTCGTGGCTAGGGACACCGTGGCTTGCACCTGAGCTCATCGTCGTGCTCGGGTTGCTCCCAGGAGACGAACGCGGCCACTAGAACGCCATGCCATGCATCGTAGCGCCACAGCTGTCATTGCCCAAGCTCCGGCCGCCGCCATTCAGGTCGTTGTCGCCGTTTCCGGCCACCCTAGCTGCTGACTTCAGCCCCGTTGGATGCGGAAGAATGCCAGCTACGCGTAGAGCCTCTCCGCCGCTTGTTTGGTCCCCGGACGACAAAATCCGACGCTCTCCGCCGCGTCTGCCATCGCCGGCGTCGAGCCATGGACCAAGTCCGGCGGGTTTGAACCCGTTGACCAGGGGTTTGACCTCCCCTGGTTGACTGACGTGTGGGCCAGGCCCCTTTTTAATTAGTGTTAGATTTAGTTAGTACTAATTAACTCAGTTAAGTAAATAAGACACTCACATGCGGGCCCAGGCTCTAATTAACTGAAGTTAGTTAGTTAGTCACTCACCAGTGGGTTCCACTGGTCAGGTTGGACCTGGACCGCGCCCTGTTGACTTGCTGGCGTCACTCCGACGTCATGATGATGTAGTAAATGCTTTTCTGGTTTTTCTTATTCAGAAATGATTTAGAAATTCCAGAAAATAGTTAAAACTTCTAAAAATCACAGAAATTCAACCGTAACTCCAAATGAAATAATTTATATATGAAAAATTATCAGAAAAATTCAAGGAATCGATCTGTACCATTCTCATGCATGTTTGAACAACTTAACCTCACTTTTTAGTGCAAAACATGATAATGCCCTATTTGAATTCATAGTTTGAATTTGAATTTGAACCTAGTGTTCAAACCAACTCCATTTAACTTGTTGCTAGTTGCATTAGCTCAATCAACAGCATATTGCCATGTCATGATCATGCATCATATTGTTGCATTGCATTGATTGTATTCTTCCTTGTTTGCCGGTAATTGCCCCCTCTCAGTAGACGTTGTTTCCCACGACGAGTTCGATGACACCGATGAAGAAGTATATTATCTTCAGAAGTGCCAGTCAAGCAAAACCCCCTCGTTCATTTTGATACAATCCCACTCTCTCGCTCCTGCTCTCTTTTACTGCATTAGGACAACAGCGATTCAACTGTTACATGCTGCGGTAGTTGAACCCCTTTCCTCTGCATGACATGTCATTGCCACAGTAAATAGATGAAACCCACTAGCATGAGTAGGAATTGTTTGAGCCCTGATGTGCCTTCTCATTCATGCTTGTTGTCATGCCTGCTACTGCTTAGAGTTGAGTCCGGTCTGATTCATCGGGAATGAATGGGAACATGGTGAACATGTCCTACTGTTGAGAGCTAAGTGTGTGAACACAATTTGGTAAAGGTAGCGGTGAGAGGCCATGTAGGAGTACATGGTGGGTTGTCTCATTGTAGCCGTCCTCAGGAACTGAGTCCTGTGTTTGTGATCCATGAACAGTTACTACCACTCATTGGGTTCCGGTAACTCGGCCCCTCTCGGCTTATTAATCAACTCGATCTCTGTCCAGGAGTTGCAACTAGTTTCTTGTGTTTGTAGGTAGTGTTAGTAGTCTACAAAGTGGCACCCGGTACAGGTGGGCTTGGGACAGACTAGGCACAGTGTGCCAAGTGGCACCCGGATGGTGGGCTTGGGAACCCTACACACGTCGTTTGGGGCCATGAGCGACACCCCGGCCGGATCTCCTTGTGGATGGAACCCGAATAGGCGATAAACCTGGACTAGAGACTTGTTGGTTAGTCAGGTCGTGGCCGACTCCCTCGCCCGGCTTCCGCTTGAAGGTTGCCGAGGTACATGACGTGTACAGGGCGATAAGTGGCGAGAGCGTGTGTGAAGAAGTACACCCCTGCAGGGTTATCATTATCTATTCGAATAGCCGGATTCCTCGGATATGGAAACTTGGACCCCTTGCATAGTTCATAGACAAGTGAAAGTGGATACTCTAAAATGCACAAGATAAGTGTGAGTGCTATGGATGGCGTTCTCGCAGGGAGACGGGAGCGGATCCATAGTGGTGTATTGATATGGTGAATATGTGGACTCGTGTGCGCCACCTCAAAAGAGTTACTTGCAGTCGTAGTTCAGGATAGCCACCGAGTCAAAGCTGGCTTGCTGCAGTTAAACTCCACCATCCCTTCGTTGATAATGATGCATATGTAGTTAGTTCTGATGTAAGTCTTCCTGAGTACATTTGTACTCATGTTTGCTTAATGTATGTTTTGCAGAGAGACTTCAGTCCCGCTAGTAGTTCCGCTTGGACTTCGACGTTTAGCTTGTTACCTCAGCTACGATCTTGTGCCCTCAGCAGGATCTGGTAGATAGTCAGGCTTCTCAACCTTCTTCATTTGTAGTTGTTTGTACTCAGACAAGTTAAGCTTCCGCATGTGCTTGTTGCTTGTATGCTCTGTATGCTGGGTCATGAGACCCATGTTTGTAATATCTCGCTCCTCGGAGCCTAATGAGTAAATACTTGAGTCGTAGAGTCTTGTTGTGATGCCATGTTGTATTTACACATATCGAGCATATTGTGTGTATGATTGAAATGCTTGGTATGTGTGGGATCCGACAATCTAGTTGTTTATCCTTGGCAGCCTCTCTTATGGGGAAATGTAGTCTAGTGCTTCCATGAGCCATAGTAGTCCGCTACAGCCCGGTTCACCGGAGTCCTGCTAGCCCAGCACTACTGCTCAGGACACTTGACTGGCCGGCATGTGTTTCACTTCGTTCCTGTGTCTGTCCCTTCGGGGAAATGTCACGCGGTGACATCCGGAGTCCTTCCTAGCCTGCTACAGCCCGGGTTCCCGGAGTCCTGTTAGCCCAGTGCTACAGCTCGGATTCACACGCTGGTGACCGACATGCTCGAAGTTGATTCATGTATGCCTGTCTCCATGGGTTAGTGCCGCTTTGGGTTCATGACTAGCCATGTCGGCCCGGGTTCTCTGTCATATGGATGCTAGCGACACTATCATATACGTGAGCCAAAAGGCGCAAACGGTCCCGGGCCATGGTAAGGCGACAACCGTGGGAATACCGTGCGTGAGGCCGTAAAGTGATATGGGGTGTTACCGGCTAGATCGATGTGACATGGAATCGGGGTCCTGACAAAGTCTGAGTGATGTAACCAATAATTCTCAAATCTAAAAACTTTGGCTTTGGGAATTAAGGTACCAACTTTGATTACACATGGCAAGTGGTCTGAAATTGGTTTTGCAAGAGGTAGAACCATAGTATTTGGGAATGTGGTCATCCAAGAAGCTGAAGTGAAAAACTAGTCAAGCTTGACCAGCAGAGGATTTTGCTGCATGTTACTCCAACTGAATTTCCTTCCATGCAGAGGAAGCTCTAATAAACCTTGGTTACTAATTGCTTCATTGAACATGAGAATCTCATTAACATCTCCGCCAGGTTTATTTCTGTCTGATGAAATTGAAATCTCTCATAAGAATCCAGTCCACTTCATCAGGCATATGAATATTTAAAAACCACTCAATGAACCCAATTTTGTCCTGTGGGTCACAAGGACCATAGATATTGGTGAGAAGCCAGGACTGATTGGAGAGCAAACTTGTGAATTGGATTGAGAGTGAAAATCTGTTTTGAGAAATTACTTCTCCAGCAAAGAGAGAGCCATTCCAAGCCACTAGGAGACCCCCTAAGGCTCCAACAGAAGGAAGTAAAGCAAACCTATTGATTCTATTGGGACATAAATTTTTTATGTAAGTAGCATCAAAGTTTTCTCTCTTAGTTTCTTGTAAGCACAGAATGTTGCAGCCACTCTCATCAATTTTCTGCCTTAAAGCCAGCCATTTATCCTGTGAATTCATCCCTCTAATGTTCCAGTTCAGAATGTTCCAACTTCTATTAGTGTTATACATGGAGACAAAGATGTGAACTACAGCAGAGGTCAAGCACCAGCACTTGACTCGTTATTAAAGTGGAGAAAATATTATGTGAATTTCTGGACCACAGCATATGACAAAACCAGCAATACATCCAAGTAGCATACACCACAGAGGTTCCATTAAGATAGATCATCTCCAGAGCAAAGAGTTTCTTAAAGTACCAACACTCAAAGATTACAACATAAATAAGATTGACCAAAAGGGCACATGAGACTTCATCCAAACTACCCCCCCCCCAACCACTAGCCTAGTGATGTCTAGTAATCATCATGAAGATGTTGGTGTGTTATCCTCTCAAGTGGCCAAGGGCACCTTGACCAAGTCCTCATCAAGCTTTCTTCTTGGCTTCTTGGCCAGCTTGATATCCAGCTCCCCCTCAGCAACCTTATAGAAAGAGGCAGTGAGGTTTCTAACAACTGAGTTTTGAATGACAGGAGGAATAGCATGGCAAGGCAGACAACTAGTATTTGAGCTGTAACATCCCAAATTTTCAATTTGGAATGTTATACATTAGATCATCATGCATATCATATTTTATTTTGCTTTTGGTTTTGATCCTAGAAAATCCAAAGCAACTCAAGGACCCACGGAGAGAGTTGGGGATTTCGTTATTTACATATTTGAGTTTTTTCAAATTTTGTAAACAGGATCATTTGATTTTATTTATTTTATCGTCAATTATTTCTATTACCAAGATATGAGAGAGGGAATAAAATGCCTTTCCCAAAATATAGAAATATTGAGGATTTAATAAAAAAAATCAAATAAGTTTTATTTCGGGGTTTTTCGGTATTTTTAAATGAATTTAGGAAAAATACGTGTTTCTCAAAATTGTATTTTGGGCCCAAATAAATGTTCATTTTATCGGGCTTGATTTTAGAAACCTGGGAAAATTTATTTCATGATTTTTAGAGTCCATTTAGTATTACTTTTTATTTTTTTCCGAGCGTAATTATTAAAAAAACGAAACCGACTATGGGCCGTACCCGAGCGGGACTCCGCCCGGGGGCGCCTTTATATAGCGCCGCACCCGAGCCCCAGCCCACACCAGCCGCGCGCCCGAGGTTCGCCGCCGCCGCCGCCGGAGCAGCGCGCCGCCCGAGGTTCGCCGCCGCCTCGACTTCCGTGCCGAATTTTTTTAAATATTTTTTTCATCGGTTTTATTTTCGATTTTTTATTTTTATTATTATTTTAATATTATTGTATTATTTTAATTATTTTCGGATTAGGTTAATTAACGATTAATCTGTTCGTCGTTTTTCTTTTTCGTCGGATTTTCCGCGGTTATTTTCTGATCGCGATTTCTGATCCGATATTCGTTTTAGTATAACTTTTCGCTCATTTATCGGAATCGGGCGATTCAAGCACCTGGAGTTTCGTCTCGAAACCCTCTTTCCGAATAATCAACTGAAACAAGTTTTTGCTACTGTAAAATTTGACTTAGATCTAGATTACTAGAATGAAGTTGATTTTTTCGCCGTTTGATTTCTTTTGCTTCGTTCGAGTTGATTCTTTTTCCAAACCAGGGTTCTTAAGTTGAACTTTCTGGTTAGATCTTCTATTTGAGTTTTACCTGTGCATTAGATGAGTCCTTATTGTATACTTGTTTGTTTGTCTGCGATAGAATACCCGGAGCGCGCCGCCTGTTACTTCAAATCGTTAGGTTTCGCGGATCATCAGCAAGGCAAGTTCACACTTTGATCATACCTTTTCTATAACCCAGTTTTATTGCATTAGATCAATCCTCACACATTGCATGATTAGGATCTAATTAAATTGTGGGATGGGAAGTAGATGAGGTAGTACCTATTACCTGTTCATTATCAAACCCTTGGGAGTTACTATTACGTTAGGCTTATACTGCCATACTATACTCATAGACGTGGATTGGGTTTGAGAGTATTTCATGACAGATGTGAGATTGTTAATTAATGGATTACTTAAGGTGGCAACTTAGACACACATCTGGGTGGATTGAGGCACCTGGGTATTCCAGGACTTGCCTGTCTAGGCACCTGGGTATTCCAGGACTTGCCTGTTTTTCTTTTGGACTGCCACCCAGGCTCAAAGGGATCATAAGATTATTCATACTAGAAACTTCCGTGTGCAGCCACAAGCCATTATGGGCTCTGGCATAGTTGATTATATCGTGGGAATTCTTACAGGGTAGACTAGCAGATGTAGGGGAAAGTAGGTGTACCGGTCTATCCAACGTAAGGTGCTAGCGCTTCTGAAAGACTATGTCTCGGTCATCCGTTTCTCAAACATCCAGTAGTGCGAGAAATCCAACGGAGGCGATCGAGTCTTGTGGGGAAAAGTGCGCAAACCTCTGCAGAGTGTACAAACTAATCATGATTAGCCGTGTTCCCAGCTATGGACATCTTGAGTATCTAGTTCTTCGATTATCCTGTTGATCTCATCATGTTACTTCTAAATTAATATTGTTGGGTTAGTGATGACTATTTTTAATTGGGATCGAGAATGCTGTCAACCATTCTCAATGTTCAACAACCACCATGATAGTTAAATTAAAATGTATTCCTTTGCAATAGGGAAAAATTGGCTTTTCGCAAAAACCTTATAACCATAGAGCTTTTCCACCAGCCATAAATGCATGTAGTGATAGCCATTGTTCATCATTTTCTCTATGGTGTGAATTTGCCTGTACATTCAATGTACTGACCCTTTGTGGCTGCAACGTCTCATGTTGTAGGATTATCTTACGATGAGTAAGTGATACGTTAGGGTTACGATTTCTACACTCAACTTTGCCGTTGGTGTTTATGGGAATCCACAACCTTGTTGCTTCCGCTTTATGGATTGAGGTAATAGTATTTACGTTACTTTATACATGTGATTTACCTCTGTTATAAATCCTTCGAGTACTCTGTGTGTCAGCATACCGATCCAGGGATGACACTTAAGCACAGAGACTTGATCCATTCGGGTCGGGTCGCTACAAGATGGTATCAGAGCACATGTTGACTGTAGGACGTGACCCTAGAAACTGGCAAGCCCATAGCAATGATTTTTCTCTACAACTTTCCCTTTCAAAAAGATCTTTTACCTCTCTTCTCTTCTGAGCTTATTCAAAAATTCCCTTTAGTGAGACCATACCCCTTTCCCCTTTTGACCACACGAAGATTCGACTGATGAGACCACTCCAAGAAGGATAAGATATCGGACAACTAAGACCATTCGGAATGAAGAAGATTTTACCGTGCGTCTGAATAATGGAAACTATAGTGGTTGAAGACTCTGAAGACTAGGAGAATTTGAAGGCTCTGAAGAATCCCCAGATTTTTTTTACATAGGAAGGCTACCCTTATGGAACTTGGCAGATTATGGAAGTTGTCAATACCCGAGATCAAGGTAAATTGGAGAAAGACCGGAACATGGAGCATAGAACTCAAAGTCTAGTCAAGGAAGACCCTAAGGCAGGAGATATTAACTATGGAGAGATAGCTCATGGACATGATAAGAGCGGAAACACGGTTATCCATGATGTTATCGCTTGCTTATGCTATTATCACTGTGCTGAGTTAAGCATGCATATGCATGGAAGGATTGGATGGTAGAAGGCTGATGGAGCACCTATCAACAAGATGAAGTTTTAACCTTAGCTCGTGTATCTCCAGGATCTGGAGTGTTACATCAAGAAGTTAAGATGGACCTGCAGGAAGCAGTATTTGTTAAGGAAGCGTTTCGTGAAGAACTCAGGACCCAGAAGCTGAGAGTAGCCAAGCTGGAGGAGCAAAACCTCGAGATACAGGAGATTCGTCAGGAACTGAAAGATAGTAGGACCATGGTTCATACCAAGATTTTTAAACCCGGAAGTTTGGAACGGAACTCCAAAAATATTAAAGGATGTAACGAGGCAGAGATGATCTGGCAAAAGAATCTGAGAGGACAAGCACGATGAGAAGAAGCCGTTGGAGGCATGAACAAAACTGGAAGAGTTGATGACTTTGAAGATTTATTGACATTTAGAAGACCAAACCCCTGTTATACACCTACGTTAGATGCGACGTTTGTGAGCTGTCATTGTTTGATGTTTTTCCGACAGCCACAATAAAACCTGTCTTTTCAAAACCTTTGTTTGTATTGTGTGCATCTCTCTTGATCTCTCTTATCTCACCACAAAACCCATGGACCCAATAGAGGATGAATGAAGATGAGCTTATATTTTCTGAACCGATGAGTCAATTGGAGACAGACCGATGGATTCAGAACATGGAGGATCATATGGAGAACAACCCTATAGTCGGAAAGGATATGGCCCAGCATGCTCTTCAATGCTTTGAAAGAGGTGCTGCTACTTGGTGGAGGATGTACCAAACCATCAATGGATGGCAGGGAGTAACCACTTGGAAAGAATTTAAGTTGACTCTGCCAAAGTCTCGGTTTGTGTCCCAGAAGTTGAAGCCTTATGGAAAGGATATGAAGAAACCTTGTGCGTGCAAGATTTGTGGAGAAGCAGGACACACCCATAAACAAACACAAGGATGAATGCCCAAATTGTGAAGGAAGTCACCCAGCTGAAGCATGCCCAACTAGGAAGATCACTTGTTTCTTGTGTGAAGGGACTACCCACTACCCTGCACAGTGTCAGATTTACCCCATGGTACAAAGAACCATCCAGCAGAAAAAAGAAGCAATGAAAGGACCCCTAATAGGAATTTTAAAAGAACCTACGATGAAGGAAGAGGTGGAGGACACACCGAAAGAGGAACCAATTAAACCCTGCACCAAGTCTTGCTATTCATGTGGAGACGAAAGACACATCTCCCAGAATTGTATGAATGGGGATCTAGTAGAATTCCCGACGGAGGAAGTAGAATATGACCCACAAGAAATAGAAGCTCTGATTGGAATGGAAAAGTCCAGAAAGAGAAGAAGATTGGATTCCAGGAAGGATCTGAGTCATGTCACCTGTTATAGGTGCAAGGAGTCAGGGCACTACCTCAACAATTGCCCAAAAAGGAAGCCAAGGACCCAAGTAGGTTATATAATCACAAGGAAACCTCGAAACTTGCCAGAAGTAATATGTTTTCGTTGTAATGAAGCAGGGCACTTTGCTAGAGATTGTCCGAAGGAGAAGAAAACTTGTGCTAGATAGTTGAGTTTGCAACAAAAGTAATGGAGTAGTAGAAGTGAGAACATTTTCTTTTATATTGAGGTGTTGAGTTGAGACATGTAATGGAAAAGCGAGAGATTGTAATTAATTGAGAGTGAATAAAGTTAGCATCGTTGGTACTGATATGGATTTTATGAGTTGTTACTCTATGAAGAAGGATTTTGGCCATTCTGAGGATATGAGAAATATGGTCAATGGAAGATTTGTGCATTTTATGGGTGGTAGTACCCTGTAAGAACCGTTGACCCCCAGAAAAGATAAGGATACTCCACTAAGTGGATTTCGGACAAAATGCATACGAGTTTTGTCTCGATATGTGTGATGCCCCAAGAGTATGTGGGATGAAGTTGGAGACCGTCAGTTGTTTGGACCAAATGTGATCAAGGAGTCAGAAGAGAATGTTAAGTTGATTTGAGATAGACTGAAGGTAGCTCAGTCCAGGCAGAAGAGTTATGTAGACTAAAAAACTGAAGGAGGTACTCTATGAATTTGCAGACATAGCATGTCTTCGCGTGTCCCCTATACAAGGAGTTAAATGGATTGGAGTTAAGGGAAAATTAGCCCCGAGATTTGTAGGACAATGTCGAGTTTTGGAGCATATGGGAGAAGTGGCCAACAAGTTGGAGTCACCCGAAGGACTGTCAGGAGTTCATGGTGTGTTTCACGTTTCCCAGTTAAAGAAGTGCCATGCAGGGATGGCCAATATTCCCCTATAAGGACGGTTGACCCTGGAAAGGATAATGATGTTCCATGAACGGAATATGGACTTCATAAGTATAAGTTTTTATCTCGGTATGTGGGATATCCCACGAGGATGAAGAGATAAATTACTATGGGATATAAAGGAGGTATGATGTTGGAAATATGGATCAATGGAAATTGCATGATGAGTTTGAGTAATCATGTCCTAGTATGGTGCCAATAGAAGGAAGGGAGACATAACAATTGGATGGATTTTAGGTATGCTAGGAAGCTGGAAGTTGGATGTTGGATTAGAGATCCGTTGCCCCGCTGATGAGTTCAAGGTTTGCAAGTGATGAGATGGGCCATAACCCACAGGCCCCAGGACCTGCCAAGAAGCAAGCACATTCTTGCTGAAGGAAAAACCCTAGAGGAAGATATGACATCGGCAGACGATTTTATAGGAGTAATGCAAAACCTGAGAGTTGTGAAGAAACGTTAGATGTTTCTCTGGCTTGCAGAATCTATGGATATATCCGAACTTGGTTCGTCGACAAGAGAAATTCTGCAATGCTTGTGAGGATGACCGAGTGTTAGAATGCGAGATTCGCTAAACCATATACATGGTAATGATTTGGGTGCGGGATGGATTGATCACCATACCGACTTACTCTTCTTATTCGCTTTGCTATGTGGGATGGTAAATTTGAGTGACTTACCTATAGTAAAGAGACGACGATCCAAAACCCTGTTTAAACTTAGAATGGTATAAGTATTTTTCCCTTGTACACGGCAGTTGTTGCCAACCGTAGGTTATACGGTGAGGTTCAACCCAGACCCATTTCCTGCAGGAGAAACCATACATTGTTGACCACCATGAAATATCGATAGTTGTTTAGCATTGGTGCCAGACCCGTCAGCTAAGAAGACCCAATCTCGGAATAACCTCACCAAGAGAAAAGGACAGAGGAATGAGGAAAAAGGTTATGCCGTTACCGGAAGAGCCAGAGAACGAATTATACTAAAGATCTGAGAAGGCCGACACTGTCAAGGTTAAGGATGGAGTATATGAGTTTTGATGGAACCGTAACCATGCTTTTAAGGGTGGTAGCATCCTAGACCCCGGAGACGAACGTTGGATTTTGAGAAGACCCCAAGCCCAACCTATTTCTTTCTAGCCTCTCCGAATCTCGAGGACGAGATTCATTTTAAGGGTGGTAGGTTTGTAACATCCCAAATTTTCAATTTGGAATGTTGTACATTAGATCATCATGCATATCATATTTTATTTTGCTTTTGGTTTTGATCCTAGAAAATCCTAAGCAACTCAAGGACCCACGGAGAGAGTTGGGGATTTCGTTATTTACATATTTGAGTTTTCTCAAATTTTGTAAAGAGGATCATTTGATTTTATTTATTTTATCGTCAATTATTTCTATTACAAAGATATGAGAGAGGGAATAAAATGACTTTCCCAAAATATAGAAATATTGAGGATTTAATAAAAAAATCAAATAAGTTTTATTTCGGAGTTTTTCGGTATTTTTAATTGAATTTAGGAAAAATACGCGTTTTCAAAGTTGTATTTTGGGCCCAAATAAATGTTCACTTTATCGGTCATTATTTTAGAAACCCGGGAAAATTTATTTCATGATTGTTGGAGTCAGTTTAGTATTTATTTTTATTTTTTTCCGAACGTAATTATTTAAAAAAAACGAAACCGACTATGGGCCGTACCCGAGCGGGACTCCGCCCGGGGGCGCCTTTATATAGCGCCGCACCCGAGCCCCAGCCCACACCAGCCCCGCGCCCGAGGTTCGCCGCCGCCGCCGCCGGAGCAGCGCGCCGCCCGAGGTTCGTCGTCGCCTCGACTTCCGTGCCAATTTTTTATTAAAAAAATATTTTTTTTCGTCGGTTTTATTTTCGATTTTTTTATTTTTTTTTTTATTATTTTAATATTATTTTATTATTTTAATTATTTTCAGGTTAGGTTAATTAACGATTAATCTGTTCGTCGTTTTTCTTTTTCGTCGAATTTTCCGTCGGTTATTTTCTGATCGCGATTTTTGATCCGACTTTCGTTTTAGTATAACTTTTCGCTCGTTTATCGGAATCAGGCGATTCAAGTGCCTGGAGTTTCGTCTCGAAACCCTCTTTCCGAATAATCAACTTAAACAAGTTTTTGCTACTGTAAAATTTGACTTAGATCCAAATTACTAGAACAAAGTTGATTGTTTCGCCGTTTGATATCTTTTGCTTCGTTCGATTTGATATTTTTTGCAAACCAGGGTTCTTAAGTTGAACTTTCTGGTTAGATCTTCTATTTGAGTTTTACCTGTGCATTAGATAAGTACTTATTGTATGCTTGTTTTTTTGTCTGCGATAGAATACCCGGAGTGCGTCGCCTGTTACTTCGAATCGTTAGGTTTCGCGGATCATCAGCAAGGCAAGTTCACACTTTGATCATACCTTTTCTACAACCCAGTTTTATTGCATTAGATCAATCCTCACACATAGCATGATTAGAATCTAATTAAATTGTGGGATGGGAAGTAGATGAGGTAGTACCTATTACCTGTTCATTATCAAACCCTTGGGAGTTACTATTATGTTAGGCTTATACTGCCATGCTATGCTCGTAGACGTGGATTGGGTTTGCGAGTATTTCATGATAGATGTGAGATTGTTAATTAATGGTTTACTTAAGGTGGCAACTTAAACACACATCTGGGTGGATTGAGGCACCTGGGTATTCCAGGACTTGCCTGTCTAGGCACCTGGGTATTCTAGGACTTGCCTGTTTTTCTTTTGGACCGCCACCCAGGGTCAAAGGGATCATAAGATTATTCATACTAGAAACTTCCGTGTGCAGCCACAAGCCATTATGGGCTCTGGCATAGTTGATTATGTCGTGCGAACTCTTACAGGGTAGACTAGCAGATGTAGGGGAAAGTAGGTGTACCGTTCTATCCAACGTAAGGTGCTAGCGCTTCTGAAAGACTATGTCTCGGTCATCCGTTTCTCAAACATCCAGTAGTGCGAGAAATCCAACGGAGGCGATCGAGTCTTGTGGGGAAAAGTGCGCAAACCTCTGCAGAGTGTACAAACTAATCATGATTAGCCGTGTCCCCGGTTATGGACATCTTGAGTATCTAGTTCTTGGATTATCCTGTTGATCTCATCATGTTACTTCTAAATTAATATTGTTGGGTTATTGATGACTATTTTTAATTGGGATTGAGAATGATGTCAACCATTCTCAATGTTCAACAACCACCATGATAGTTAAATTAAAATGTATTCCTTTGCAGTAGGCAAAAATTGGCTTTTCACAAAAACCTTATAACCATAGAGCTTTTCCACCAGCCATAAATGCATGTAGTGATAGCCATTGTTCATCATTTTCTCTATGCTGTGAATTTGCCAGTACATTCAATGTACCGACCCTTTGTGGCTGCAACGTCTCATGTTGCAGGATTATCTTACGACGAGTAAGTGATACGTTAGGGTTACGATTTCTACACTCAACTTTGCCGTTGGTGTTTATGGGAATCCACAACCTTGTTGCTTCCGCTTTATGGATTGAGGTAATAGTATTTACGTTACTTTATACATGTGATTTACCTCTGTTATAAATCCTTCGAGTATTGTGTGTGTCAGCATACCGATCCAGGGATGACACTTAAGCATAGAGACTTGACCCATTCGGGTCGGGTCGCTACATGAGCAGGGGTTTCTTTTATATCCATCATTCACTTTTTTAATTTTGTCACTTCTCCTTCCCTCAGTTTCCACTAGGGGAGTTTTACCACTCCTTCTCTTCCTGAGGTTGTCAGTGCCAAAAGGCTGCAGAAGGGCCTGGGACTCCAAATCTTGCATGTTGGAAGCCACCTCAACATTCTCCTTTCCCTTATCCTTTGCAACCTGATTCTCCTGTGCAAGGGCCTGACAAATAGGAGCATATGAAGAAGGGCATTTAGCAGGTATCTGAAACAGAATAGCTTGTTCCATGTTCTCAACAGCAGAGAAAAGTTCTCACATCCTAGACTTAAGCATATTCACAGTCCAGTCAAACTTATCTCGAGTCAATAGAAGGTGGACAATGGAATTAAACCAACTTACATGAATGTTGGCAGAAAAAGAGCTTTGCTTATCCACAGACTGCTCCTGAAAGTGCTTCTTCCATAGCAAGAGACCTTCTTCAGATATCAGTTTGTCATTATCTGTAGTTACAGCCAGCTGAATACATTTCAAACCTAGGAGGGAAGGTGCCATGCTAAAATGCTCATTGATTTGATTCACCCATTTACCTTGCAGACCAGACTGAAGATTCTCAATACTGGTGACAGGATCCAGCCCTCCTCTGAAAGTATTGATGTGAGAAGGACTTGACTGAAAGACCTGGTCAGAAGCACCAACTGCAGTTGCCAATTCAGACTCAGAACCTGTCACAGGATCTCCTTGAGGAAAGACATGAGGCAAATTATTTTCCATAGCAGAACAAATTTGCAGAACATTGGAATTAGGGCCCAAGACTTGATCTTCAGAGCTAGCAACAGCCTCTGCATCCCCAGACAAAAGATGCAACTGGCTTGCAGGCACTTGAACAGGAAGGGCTACATCTTCAGTTGCTACAGCCTCACTTTGCACAGGCAACACGTTGGGCTCTTCTTCATCAGAAAGGTATGCTTGAATAATGTTCTGAAGCCCATTTGCAACCACATTGGCTGGAGGAGGCAGAGCAATAGGTTTAACATCTATGTGAAATACATTCCAAGCAATCATAGGTGGTAGAGGAATGTTGGAATTAACTCCTTCAGAAAATGACATATCTGAAGAAAGGCCGTTGTTACTGAAAGCAGGCACTAACTCCTCACCATCTGCCCAAGCCATCTCCTCTTGCTGCACAGCATCCAGAATGTTAGCAAGGGGTGCATGCATGTTGTCCTGTTGTGGAATATTCCAGTTGTCCTCTTGCTCCCAATTGTCTTCCTGCTGAGCATTTAAATTGTTGTTGTTGAGTGCAGCATTGTGAAAACCAGCACCAGCGTCAGCATTCTCTGGCAAAGGGTGTGGATCCACATTGTCTAGGGGAATCGGATCTTCATCTGCTGGGCCCCCACCAAGAATCTCACTAGCCAACACTTCAATGGAAGAGGACCAACCATCCTCTTCAAACTCATCTCCCTCTGACCATCTCATGCTCTTGGGGATTATATCCAAATTCATAACATGAGCCTTGACCACAATACGGCCCATGTGGTCGTCCTCCATGTCCCAGGAAATCATGCGACCGAACTTACTGACAGCACAGGCCAAATCTTTAGTATTTCGAAAATCAAATGGGACACTAGTCAGCAGCAACCAAACTGTTCTATTGAAATGCACATGGTGTCTCAGCATGACGAACTGTCGCAATGGTGCATACTCAGGGAGAACACTTATACCTTGAAATTTTAGTGAGGGGTCATCTTACAATGCTACCGCCGTACTAAGCAAATTAGATGCATAAAGATAAACATCACAAGCAATCAAAATATGTGACATGATATGGCCATCATCATCTTGTGACTTTGATCTCCATCTCCACAGCATCATCATGATCTCCATTCTCACTTGCTTGACACCTTGATATCCATCGTAGCATCATGGTCGTCTCGCCAACTATTGCTTCTACAACTATCGCTAACACATAGTGATAAAGTAAGCAATTAGATGGTGTTTGCATTTCATACAATAAAGAGACAACCATAAGGCTCCTGTCGGTTGCCAGTGACTTTTACAAAACATGATCATCTCATACAATAACATATATCACATCATGTCTTCACCATATCACATCACAACATGCGCTGCAAAAACAAGTTAGACGTCCTCTACTTTGTTGTTGAAAGTTTTACGTGGCTGCTACGGGCTTATAGCAAGAACCGTTCTTACCTACGCATCAAAACCACTATAGTGATTTATCAAGTTTGTTGTTTTAACCTTCAACAAGGACCGGCTGCAGTCAAATTCGATTCAACTAAAGTTGGAGAAACAGACACCCGCCGGCCACCTTTGTGCAAAACTAGTTGCATGTCTTTCAGTGGAACCGGTGTCATTAACGTGGTCGTGTAAGGTTGGTCTGGGTCGCTCCATCCAACAATACCGCCGAATCAAAATAAGACATTGGTGGTAAGCAGCATGATGATCACCGCCCACAACACTTTGTATTCTACTCGTGCATACCATCTACGCATAGACCTGGCTCGGATACCATTGTAGGGGAACATAGCATGCAATTTCAAAAAAAAAAATCCTACGCTCACGCAAGATCTATCTAGGAGATGCATAGAAACATGACTGGGAGAGTGTGTCTATGTACCCTCATATACCAAAAGCGGAAGCGTTTGACAACGTGGTTGATGTAGTCAAACTTCTTCTCGTTCCAACCGATCAAGCACCCAATGTACGGCACCTCTGAGTTCTGCACACGTTCAACTCAATGACGTCCCTTGAACTCTTGATCCAATAAAGTGTCGAGGGAGAGTTCCATTAGCACGATGGCGTGGTGACGGTGATGGTGAAGTGATCCACGTAGGGCTTCGCCTAACCACTTCTAAGATATGACCGGAGTTGTAATCCGTGGAGGAAGGCGCCGCACACGGCTAACAGATGTTGTTGTGTGTTCTTGGCGCCACCCCCTCACATATATAGGTGGGAGGGAGAGGGAGCATCCAAGGGGGGCGCCCCAAGTAGGTTGACCTACTTGGGGTTCCTCCCCAATTCGGCCCCCATTCCTTATTCATCAAAGGGGCAAGGAAAATAGAGGGGGGATGGAAGGAAGGGGGAGGACGAATCCTCCCCTTTCCTTCTCCCCTCCCCTCTTTCCTTCTCCTCCCATTTCGGCCTACATGGGGGCGCACCAGCTCCTTAGGGGCTGGTATGTCCCCCTCTTGGCCCCTTAGGCCCATATAGTTGCCGGGGGGGTGCCCGGAATCCCTTCCGGTGACCCGATATGTACCCGGTACCCCCAGAACACTTCTGGTGTCCGAATACCATTGTCCTATAAATTAGTCTTTACCTATCAACCATTTCGAGACTCTTCGTCATGTCCGTGATCTCATCCAGGACTCCGAACAACATTCAATCACCAAATCACATAACTCATATAACACAAAATTGTCATCGAACGTTAAGCGTGCGGACCCTACGGGTTCGAGAACTATGTTGACATGACCGAGACACCTCTCCGGTTAATAACCAGCAGCGGAACCTAGATGCTCATATTGGTTCCTACATATTCTATGAAGATCTTTAGCGGTCGTACCGTAATGACAACATACATTGTTCCCTTTGTCATCGGTATGTTACTTGCCTGTGATTCGATCGTCGGTATCTACATACCTAGTTCAATGTCGTTACCAGCAAGTCTCTTTACTTGTTCTATAATACATCATCCCACAACTAACTCATTAGTCACATTGCTTGCAAGGCTTATTACGATGTTCATTACCGAGAGGGCCTAGAGATACATCTCCGATATTCGGAGTGACAAATCCCAATCTCGATCTATGCCAACCCAACAAACACCTTCGGAGATACCTGTAGAGCATCATTATAATCACCTAGTTATGTTGTGACGTTTGATAGCACACAAGGCATTCCTCCGGTACCCGGGAGTTGCACAATCTCATAGTTAAAGGAATATGTATAGCACATGAAGAAATCAATAGCAATAAAACTGAACAATCAATATGCTTAGCTAATGGATGGATCTTGTCCATCACATCATTCTCCTAATGATGTGATCCCGTTCATCAAATTAAAACACATGTCTATGGTTAGGAAACTTAACCATCTTCGATTAACGAGCTAGTCTAGTAGAGGCTTACTAGGGACACTGTGTTTTATCTATGTATCCACACATGTATCAAGTTTCCTGTTAATACAATTCTACCATGAATAATAAACATTTATCATGATATAAGGAAATATAAAATAACAACTTTATTATTGCCTCCAGGGCATATTTCCTTCAAGCATATACTACTTAAAAAATTAAAATGAGCTCATAGACCTTACCACATTCTTGGTTCGGGACTAGTACAGAACAAGGCGTTCCTAGTCATCTCCAGTAAATGTGTCTTAGGAGAATGTAAGGGAATTTGATGAGTTTCTTTGACAGTGAAGTAAATTTTCTTCAGGTAATTCTGATACTGCCACCAAGCATTCTTGAAGATAGTAGAGGTATTAGCACAGGTTACCTCATCCTGAGTTTCCAAATCGGTCCTTATCTATAGAGAAAAATTGGAAAATTTGCTGTATTATAACCATCATGGAGGTAGAATGTATGGGACAAAGAAAAGTAATTTCCGTGAATAACATTACTTACACATAACTCCTAGACAAACACCTGCAACTGGCATTTTCCTTCATCTTCAGTATAATATTTCCATGATGGGAAGATACGCACATAGGATTTAACAACATCAAATGCGATAGATGCTAAACTACAAATGGCTAGTTGTGCTTCCTCCACAGGAATAGGTATACTAACTGGTGGAGTTGTGGTTCGCCATGGTAGTACTGGTGCTTTGGGCACTGAAGTTGCCTTACTAACTGCTATTGTTTGGGAGCTCTTTGGTGGAGATGGTGCTGTGTCAACAGGAACTGGGTTACTATCTCCTAGGGTTGGGGTTAGATTGGGTGAAGCTAGTTCTCTATCCATCGCAGTAGGGGTATAATCTGTGAGAGTCTGGGTTATGTGTCGTAGGGCTGGTTCTCTTGCATGTACAACCGGGGTGCTATCTCCACCAAGAGGTAGCATTGTTTTATTTGAAGACCGTGTTTTTACTACGCTAGATACTGCCATCACCCGCTCCAATTCAAATGGTTGAGAAACAGGAAACATAGTTGAATGTACATAAATTGTATGAGAGACAGATGCAATAGATAGTGTGGAAAAAGGAGGGCATGAAATAGTTGACATGTATATTGTTTAACTAAAAAGTATAGCATGGCATAATTTCACATATATGATCTCTATCTAAACTGGATAGCATAGGATGACATAATTCAAAGATATGATGACTAACTAAACAGGATGGCATGAGATAATGATATGATGTCTTTAGTAAATAGGTTCGCATGACATAATTCACATACATGTTATCTAAGTAATCAGGATCGCATGATTTAATTCACATATCTGATTTATATGCTAAGTAGATGGCATTCGCATATATGATGCCTGAACTAAGAATATGGTGTTGAATATTGTGTATATGATGTCTAACCTATGCAATGCAAGACACCATATGCATGATATGAGTAGTATAACCATGCCAAGTTAGAGTATACACCTCGGTGGGGGAATAGGACTGGTCATCTGTCTCTGAATCCATCTCAGAGGAGTATCGCGACCTAGCATGAGATCTGCTTCGACTGGTAGAACTGTCTGCTATGAAGACCTTGTTTTTACTCCAGATTTTTCCATCACCCACTCAAATGGCTAATTCACAGGAAGAGTAGTTTAATGTGCAAACATTGTCGACAAATGGAAATGTAATGAATAAAAGGATGGGAAAGATATCATTCAAATATATGATGCATGGTTAATCAGGATGGCATTGCATATTTCACATATATTATGGCATCCTAAAAGAGATGAGAATGAAAATTCCAATATATGATGTAGAAACTAAACGGGAGGCATTACAGAACATGTCTAAACTAAGAAAATGTCATATATGAGGTCGAAAGTAGGCACTACAAGGCCACAAATGCATGATATGACTAACATCATCATGCCAAGTTAGAGAAAACACCTTGGGGGGTAAATATGAGTGGTCAACTGCGTCTGAATCCGCCTTGGAATAGATATCTTCCGTTGGATTACTATATGGATAGGGGGGAGGTTTTTCCATTGAACCCACATGGAGCAATGTCTGCATGACATTGCATTGACGAGCAGAACTCTTCTCTTTCTCTCTACATGTTCAGCATGAGTGTGTACAATATCTGACATGCATACGAAAAGTGAGATTATGTAAGGAGAGCATGCAGAAATCTAGAGTGATGGTAACAACCAGTGGATCGATCCAAAAATAATGATAGCAGGCTGATGATAGCTTTAATTTAATAAAAAGACAGATGATGATTTCTTTACTATTTGTTTCCCACCCAAAATGAACAACATAGGCATACCCTAGGTGAACCAGATAATAGACAGAGATACTATTCAATGTTGCCTCGATATGTGCCCCACAACTAATTTTAAAACTCAAGTTTGAACATTAATTTGGACCTGACTTGGAGTCTAAGAGGTGAACATGACGATAAAGTAGCAGGTAATATTAAGCAATGCATAACATAAGCAGAAACAAAAAGAGTGCAACCTCTCTTGTGGACCCGTGTACTCCTCAGGTTCATCTGCTGAGTCGATGATGGTGATGCCATTGCGTTGGGTGCCAGCGGCAGGGAAGGAGATCTGAGGCGGCGAAACACGGTCAGGAGTCATGATGTCTGGTTTGGTGGATGCTTCTGTCGATGGAGCAGCTCAGGTGAGGTGGATGATGTCGCAGCAGGAGTAGGACAAACCACACAATGTTTTCTTCGACTCCTACCTACAACTAAAGTAAGTTTGTAAGGGCTCCTTGGGCTTGCAGGATTCTAAAAATAGAGGGATAGGAAAAACACCAAAATAGGATATGAATGCACGTGGTAAACAAAGCATTTGTAAACACGGGATTTCTACCAACTTGGGTGTTTGGTTCACGGGAATTGGAAGAGTAGATGAATGGAAAGAAACATGGCCAACTTAAAGTGAAACCATATGAAAGCTTCTTAATTAGAATGTTATTCTGCCTCTAATGCACTTGGTCTTGTTTTCATGCATAGGATTTTGGAAAGTAGGTACAGGTGGATGTTTTGCTCCATTTCTTTCAACAAAATGCATGAATAATTGAAGAGTAGAGTCCCATAGGAAAATTTCCTATTGCTATGTTCTTCCTCTAGTTTTTCCTTTGAACCAAGATACCCCTAATGGATCGATATGAATGTAGAGTAATAAGTGATGCGACAAGTGCATAACATCTTTGTCGTAGCTGTGTCGACCTCGGCATCATTTGGTTGGTCGCTGAAGAAGTTGGGAGAGAGGTGGCTGTTGGAAGTGTGGAGGAAGATCTGAGGAATCTATAGACGGTGTCCAGGGCACTGCTCTATTGTGATGGATAGTTGTTACTTCTTGAGCTTGCGTTGTTTTTCCCTTGAAGAGGAAAGGGTGATGTAGCAAAGTAGAGGTATGTATTTCGCTCAGTTTGAGAACTAAGGTATCAATCCAGTAGGAGACAACGCTCAAGTCACCGAATACCTACACAAACAATCAAACAACTTGCACCCAACGCGATAAAGGGGTTGTCAATCCCTTCATGGTTACTTGCAAAAGTGAGATCTGATACAGATAGATAAAAGTAAACAAACGATAAAGTAAATATTTTTGGTATTTTTGGTTTATAGATCGGAAAGTAAAATATTGCAAAATAGTAGATCGGAAACTTATATGATGGAAAATAAACCCAGGGGCCATAGGTTTCACTAGAGGCTTCACTCAACATAATAAATAATACGATGGGTGAACAAATTAACTGCCGATCAATTGTTAGAAAAGTGCAAAGTTATGATGATATCTAAGGCAATGATCATGAATATAGGCATCATGTCCGTGTCAAGTAGACTAAAATGATTCTACATCTACTACTATTAGTCCACACATCGACCAATATCCAGTAATGCATCTAGATTATTAAGTTCATAAAGAATGGAGTAGCGCATTAAGCAAGATGACATGATGTAGAGGAATTAACTCAAGCAATATGATGAAAACCCCATCTTTTTGTCCTCGATGGCAACAATACAATATGTGCCTCGAGTAGGTACATTGGAGACGTATCAAGCATCCCCAAGCTTAATTCATGCTTGTCCTCGAGTAGGTAAATGATAAAAACAGAATTTTTGATGTGGAATGTAACATATTTATTGATGTAATTTCTTTACTGTGGCATGAATGTTCAGATCTGTAAGATTCAAAACAAAAGTTCAATATTGACATAAAATCAATAATACTTCAAGCATACTAACAAGGAAATTGTGTCTTCTCAAAATAACATGGCCAAAAAAGCTTATCCCTACAAAATCATATAGTCTGGCTATGCTCCATCTTCATCACAGAAAATATTTAAATCATGCACAAGCCCAATGAAAAGCCAAGCAATTGTTTCATACTTTTGATGTTCCGAAACTTCTTCAACTTTCACGCAATACATGAGCGTGAGCTGGATATAGCACTATAGGTGGAATAGAAGGTGGTTGTGGAGAGGACAAAAAGAAGGAGATGGTCTCACATCAACTAGGCGTATCAATGGGCTATGGAGATGCCCATCAATAGATATCGATGTGAGTGAGTAGGGATTTCCATGCAATGGATGCACTAGAGCTATAAGTATATGAAAGCTCAAAAAGAACTAAGTGGGTGTGCATCCAACTCGCTTGCGCACGAAGAGCGAGGGCAATTTGAGGAAGCCCATCATTGGAATATACAAGCCAAGTTCTCATATGGAAAATTCCCACTAGTATATGAAAGTGACAATATAGGAGACTCTCTATCATGAAGATCATGGTGCTACTTTGAAGCACAAGTGTGGTAAAAGGATAGTAACATTGCCCCTTCTCTCTTTTCTCTCTCTTTTTTTTATTTGGGCCTTGTCTCATTTTTGGCCTCTTTTTTACGTTTGGAGTCTCATCCCGACTTGTGGGGGTAGTCCCCATCATCCTTTCCTCACATGGGATAATGTTCTAATATTGAAGATCATCACACTTTTATTTACTTACAACTCTACTTAGAACAAAATATGACTCTATATGAAAGCCTCCGACGATGTACCGGGATGTGAAATGAGTCAAGAGTGACATGTATGAAAGAATTATGAACGGTGGCTTTGCCACAAATATGATGTCAACTACATGGTCATGCAAAGCAATATGACAATGATGGAACGTGTCATAACAAATAGAACGGTGGAAAGTTGCATGGCAATATATCTCATAATGGCTATGGAAATGCCATAATAGGTAGGTATGGTGGCTGTTTTGAGGAAGGTATATGGTGGGTTTATGATACCGGTGAAAGTTGCATGGTACTAGAGGGGCTAGCAATGGGGGAAAGGTGAGAATGCGTATAATCCATGGACTCAACATTAGTCATAAAGAACTCACATACTTATTGCAAAAATCTATTAATTATCGAAACGAAGTACTACATGCATGCTCCTAGGGGGATAGATTGGTAGGAAAAGACCATCGCTCATCCCTGACCGCCACTCATAAGGAAGACAATCAATAAATAAATCATGCTCCGACTTCATCACATAACAGTTCACCATACGTGCATGCTACGGGAATCACAAACTTTAACACAAGTATTTCAAATCCACAATTACTTACTAGCATGACTCTAATATTACCATCTTCACATCTCAAAATAATCAAAAGGAATCAAACTTCTCATAGTACTCAATGCACTTTATATGAAAGTTTTTATTATATCCTTGTTGGATGCCAATCATATTAGGACTAAATTTATAACCAAATCAAATTACCATGTTGATTAGAGACTCTCAAAATAATATAAGTGAAGAATGAGAGTTCATCAATTTCTATAAAATAAAACCACCACCGTGCTCTAAAAAGATATAAGTGAAGCACTAGAGCAAAATTGCCTAGCTCAAAAGATATAAGTGAAGCACATAGAGTATTCTAATAAATCACGATTCATGCGTGTCTCTTGAGGGAGTCCTGGATTTTGGGGTCCTCGGGTGTCCGGGCTCTGCGATATGGGCCGGACTAATGGGCCATGAAGATATAAGGTCTAGGGCCTCCCCCGTGTCTGGATGGGACTCTCCTTTGCGTGGATGGCAAGCTTGGCGTTCGGATGTATAATTTCCTTTCTCTGTAAGCCGACTCTGTACAACCCTAGGCCCCTCCGGTGTCTATTTAAACCAGACAGTTTAGTCCGTAGAGGCAAGGAAAATTTCATATAGGCTTAGGGTTTAGCCATTACGACCTCGAGGTAGATCAACTCTGGTAACCACTATACTCATCAAAGTCAATCAAGCAGGAAGTAGGGTTTTACCTCCATTAAGAGGGCCCGAAACCTGGGTAAACATCATCTCCCCTTTGTCTCTTGTTACCCTCGATCCTCAAACGCACAGTTTGGGACCCCCTACCCGAGATCGGTCGGTTTTGACACCGACATTGGTGCTTTCATTGAGAGTTCCACTGTGTCGTCAGCAGTAGGTTCGATGGCTTGTTCAATCATCAACAATGATGCTGTTTTCGGGGAAATCTTCCTCCCGGGTCAACTTTTTGTGTTCGGCGGCATCGCTCTGCGTGCCAATTCAATTGGTCACCTCAAACAGATCGACAACTATGCCCCTGGTCATCAGATCAGATTCAGGAGCCTGAATTACGTTGCCGACATCCGAGGAGACTTGATCTTCGAAAGGGTTCACGGCCTCAACCATTGTTCCTCTGCCCCAAGAGGAAAACCCATCGGACCCGTCATGATGCACCACTCAAGGTCCAACTATCATCCCTGGACTGGCCTTAGATCAAGGGCAGACTACTTCATCCAAAGATGGGTATCTGAAACACACTGGACTCTCTCCTACCATGGAACTTTTCTCTGGAGACCCGAAGGCAACTATGTCTTCGGCGAGCCTGGAATCAAGCAGGACCCTACCTGTCATCGGAAAGCCAAACCTGCCTTAGGATACAAACTCTGAACTATCAAAGTCAGCGGCTAGTGAGCACAACCTGGCAGGATCGACCATGCCTAGCCCTGCAGGTCCTTGGTTCCCCATCCAGCCTTCGCTGTTAAATGAAGCCTTGGACCTAATGCGATCTCTCGCCATTACGAAATATTGCCTCCAAACTACTCCTAGCCCGGACTAGGGGCTGAGAGCGGGGAATTTTCCATCCCACCCACCACCCACTTAATAGCCACTGTCGAGGATTTGGCAAACATGCTAGATTACGCCTCCGAAGACATCGACAGTATGGACGACTGTCGGTGTCAAAACCGGCGGATCTCTGGTAGGGGTCCCGAACTGTGCGTCTAGGATCGATGGTAATAGGAGACGGGGGACACGATGTTTACCCAGGTTCGTGCCCTCTCTATGGAGGTAATACCCTACTTCCTGCTTGATTGATCTTGATGAATATGAGTGTTACAAGAGTTGATCTACCACGAGATCGTAATGGCTAAACCCTAGAAGCCTAGCCTATGAATATGGTCATGAGTACATGTGTTGTCCTTTCTGGACTATCCCCTTCAATTTATATAGACACCGAGCGGATCTAGGGTTTACATGGAGTCGGTGACATAAGAAGGAATCTTCGGTCGCCAAGCATGCCTTCCACGTCAAGTAGAGTCCAATCCGGACACAAGTATGATCTTCGATCTTCACAGCCCATCAGTCCGGCCCATGGATAATAGGCCGGATGCCCGAGGACCCCTTTGTCCAGGACTCCCTTAGTAGCCCCTGAACTCGGCTTCAATGACGAGGAGTCCGGCGCACAGATTTGTCTTCGGCATTCCAAGGCAGGTTCCCTCCTTCCGAATTCCAGAATGGTCTTTGGACGAAGTAAGTATATCCGGACCTGTGTACATAATTGCAGAGAATATAATATCCCATGAGCCCAACTTGTTGACAACTGTTCATGACGTCATATCAGGCCTGCCCGATTACTATTTCCAACCGTCGGCTAGCGAGCCGCCCCATGTCTCGTTGCGCGGTTTTACTGGCACGTCTCGTCAAGGCAGAGATCGTGTCCCTTTATTTACGGGATTTTCATTAATATAGGCGTGGGTAATCCAACCGTCCCCTGGGTACAACTCCTTGGTGATAGGTAAGTTCAGAGACCCCGGGGAGACGCCCAGTATTCGGGGCCTTTATATAGAGACCCAATCCCATCTTCTTCCCTTGCGCTTGCTCCTTCCTCAACCCCAGCCACCCCAAGTTCCAAGCCTCGGGTTCCAATCGCCACAAGCCCTAGTCATGTCAGGATCCAACCATCAGGGCCGGTGGGTGGCTTCTTCTGCCATAGAGGAGGATATTACGAAGCTCCGCATAGCGAGGTATCTAACCCCGGAAATCTTTCATCGGCTTCCAGCAAAAGGGCAAGTCATGCTGACCCCCAGATCTGGCGAGAGGGTAGTATTTTTATCCCACTTCCTTCATGGGCTAGGGTTCACGCTTAACCCCTTCGTCCGAGGGCTCATGTTCTACTATGGGCTAGATTTTCACGATCTAGCCCCGGACTCTGTTCTCCTCATCTCGACATTTATCGTCACATGTGAGGCCTTACTCCGGACTCCTCCGCACTTTGGTTTGTGGGTCAAGACCTTTGGTGTGAGGCGGCAGGAGGCAGAGGAGGAGCAGGCAGAGTGCGGCAGCGTCATAATAGGCAAGCTAGCTAGCGCGGTTTGGCCCGAAGGATCTTTCACCAAATCTCCCGACCTATGGCAGCAGGGGTGGTTTTATATCAACGAGCTGCAGGGCTCCAAGTGGGCGGCTACACCTGCGTTCCGACTAGGTCCTCCAATTCAGCTTGCTTCAGGGGTCAATAAGGGATTGGACTGGGGATCCATCGATGAATACTTACCGAGAAGGGCATCGATCTTGTGAACATCGTTCAAGTAATGCTAGTCCGCCGGATCCTGCCATGTCAGCGGCGGCCTCTTCGTATGTGGGAGTTTAACCCAGAAGGGCGGCAGACTCTACAACACTTCTTCGGCACTACGCATGAAGGAATGTGGAAATTATATTTCGGGGAACGAGAGCAATGGCTGGACACCACCGAAGATGTTGATCTTGACTGCAATGATCCGGACACTTCGGTAAGTACTCGATACCCGAGCACCTTCCATTCAGGCATCTCTTCACAAGATACTGAACTATCCGTCCCTCTACAGGACTACATAAAGAAAGCGGTGCTAATCTGGTGTCCGGCGCCTCTTCCTAAAGGCCCTGCGACTGCCCTGCTAACGAGAATGCTGATGCCGACACCGTACCAGGTGGCTGCATTCGGGGAAACCAATATTCTTTTGCCCAAGAGTAAGAGTGCAGAGGGAGCCCTCCAGGGCAAGAAGAGGGCCGCCTCCGAAGATCAGGAGGGGAAGCCTTCCAAGAGAGGAAAAACGCCGTCGTCGAGCGGCTTGGGCCAGACGAGTGAGGCTGCCGTAGAGCTTGATGACAAGGAGGAACCTCAAGGCAAACCATAAGCGAGGCTGGGGTACTTTAAACGCACCTCACTCTTTTCCTATTAGTGATGTAATCATCCGATATATGTTCTTCCACGCACGTTAACGCCTGGTGCTTCTCAATCGTCCTCCTCCTCGGGAGATCTTATTCCAGAGATGATGGAGAGTGACACGACTTATCCGGCCTCATCGCCCAATAAGGGGGATGATACTGAGGTATCGTCCCGAAGGGCTCCTCCCGAACACCAAGTAGTACAGGAAACGGAGAAGGCGTTACCCAAAGGTGGTGCCTCTATCACTCGGGGTTTCGAGATCAAGACTGGCGTCCCCGAACTGTCCGGTTTGCAGCCGGAGACGATTCTAGAGGCAAGTAAGCGGGTTCCTTCACAAAAATGCCATACTCCGGCGGCGGTTTCCAAAGACCGAGGAGCGCCGGAAATGCTGACAGGCCTGCTACAACGAGCATCCATTTCGGAAGAGCACCGTACCTTGATGGCTATGGTGGTCAAAAGGGTTCTATCCGCGAAGAGTGGATTGAACGAGGCCTTCACGAACCTTCTAAGAGGTTTTGAAGTTTGTGATGTAGCTTTTGTCAATTGAATTTTATTGACAGAATGCACCTGTTGTATATGTAGTAGCCCCTGAGACTCGGATTGTCTTCCGAAGGAAGCGATCGGAGGATCAAAGAGATATGCTCAGGTATTAACCTTGGGTTAATTTAAAATACAGGCTATTTCCCCTGATGTGGCTGTCCGAAATACGGAAGTGGCCGAACTGCAGCGAAAGCTGGATATTGCAGAGGATGACGTTGCATTGATCAACAGGCATCTTGACGACTGGCAATGTATGTATTTCGAGCATTCTTTACACTAGTGTGCATGACACGGGAAAGAGGTTTATATGAAATGTGCATGAAATGCAGATGGTGCTGCCGCCATGGAGGCTCTTTGGGCGGAGCTAATCCAGGCCAAGGAGCGGGCCTGGTTTAGTGATGCTGCTGCTGAAGGAGCATCGGTTGAACTGAAGGACGAACAAGCTGCGTGTCGGTGTTCTGGGAACGGGGGTCCCCAGACTTGCCTGCCTGCGGCCTGCAGCGTGGCTCAAGTGGGGGCCCAACGCGGCCCATCTTCATCAACACGAGGCTCAAGACCCTCGCGAGGGGCCAAGCCTTGCGAGGCGGACGACACGGCGCATCCTCAGGCACAGCCTCGTCAGGCTGGCTCACGAGGAGGCGGAGAGTTCAAGGTGGGGTACCTCACGAGGTGCCCATTACGCAAGCCATGACGACACGGGGCACCAGGCGGGTGCCAGCACGCGCAGCGTCCCTCTTTCCTCTTTGGTGCAAAGGGGTCAAGCGTATCCGCGGAGTACCAAGGCGTCAGGCAAAGGTTGCCACTTCGGTGCAACGAGACCAAGACCAGGAGGACTACGAGATGGAGGTCACCATGGAGCCCAGCGCGGCGTCATCACCAGAGCCTTTGGCAGGCGAAGACTGCTTTTGTCAGGATAGATGTACTCGCTGTCCCCCTTCAAATTAGCCCGCCATTGTTGGATCCCTCCCCGCTCAAGATTTGGGGAGAGGACCAGGGCCTTTATAAATAGGACTAGCCACCCACATAGCAAAGGGTTCGATTCCTGGTTGTTCGGCCCGGGATCTGAGAGAGAAAGAGAGAGAAAGGTGACTGAACTCTTCATAGCAGTTCATCGCCACAGCCAAGAACAGACCCTCGCGAGGCTGTTCTTCCTTGTATTGTTCATCCACACCAGCCCCAGGAGGCAATCCATCCACCACACACTGGAGTAGGGTATTACACCACATTGGTGGCCCGAACCAGTATAAATCTTGTGTCTTTCATGCAGCTCTTTTAGTAGTTTAGATCCCATCAAGACGGAGAGGTTGACGGCAAGATTTCCGCACGCACCCCAGTGTTCGAACCTTAAGGGTCTGCCGGAACCCGAAATCCGACATTTGGCGCGCCAGGTAGGGGTGCGCCGGATTTCGTCTTCCACCGCTCCGCTCTCCTCCGACCGTCGCATCCATGTCAGACGCTCGTCGGGCCCGCGCCAAGCGCCGGGCCGCCATCGCTTCTCGCGTCGCCCAGACGTCCCCCGTCGGTGGGCGTCCTCGTCGTTCCCCGTCGCCCACCGTCGACGCCACCAGCGGCCCGGTGGGGGGCGGGCAGCAGGCCTCGTCTCAGCACCCGCCCGCGCGACGGAGTGACTGCACCACGACACCGATGCCTCCGGTCGTCGCGGCCCTCCTGGGCGGCTCGCAGGCGCCGCCCACCTGTCGCCACGTCAAGCCCTTTGCCCGCTGGGTTAACACCATCTCTGCACAGCAGGGGGCTCCCCCGGACCGGGCGGCGCCCGAGGTCGGCCTGACCTTCAGCTCGGCGGACCACCCCACCAACCCGGTCGGCTCTGGCGCGCTCCCGCTGGTGTGCACGCCCACTATCTGCCGGGTGGTCGTCACCAGGACCATCGTTGACAGCAGCGCGGGTCTCAACGTGCTTTCGGTCGAGACTTTCAGCCTCCTCCGCATACCTCGGGAGCGGCTGCGACCCAGTCGATCCTTCTCAGGTGTCGGGGGCGGGTCGTCCAACTCCCTAGGACAGATCCGGCTCCCGGTAACCTTCGGCACCTACGACAACTTCCGCACGGAGGTGGTCGACTTCGACATCGCCCCCATCAGCCTCCCTTACAACGCCATCCTCGGCTACCCAGCTTTGGCTCAATTCATGGCCGCCACGCACCCGGCGTACAACCTTATGAAGATGCCTGGGAGCAGCGGTACCCTCACCATGCATGGGGACACCGGGGACGCCCTGCAAGTACTCAAACTCGCCTTCAAGACTGCGGCGCCGGCACGGCTCATTGATGCGGAGACCCCAGAGCCCAAGGGGGCTGCGCCCGCCAAGAAGAAGCAGTTGTTCACCCAGGACAAAGCAGAAACCAAGCAGATACCCGTCGACGAGGACGGGTCCTCCAGCGCCACTTTCACCATAGGCGCCAACCTAGAGCCCGAGCAGGAGGAGGCCTTGGTCAAGTTCCTGCGCTCGAATAAGAAGGTATTTGCTTGGGAGCCGGATCAGCTGGCGGGGATCCCCAGAAGTGTCATCAAGCACCACCTCAACGTATGCCCAAATGTGCGCCCCGTGAAGCAGAAGGCCAGGCGGCAGTCCACGGAGAAGCAGGCTTTCATCACCCAAGAGACCCGCAAGCTAGAGGCTGCAGGGGTCATTCACGAGGTCCGATACCCGGACTGGTTGGCCAACCCTGTCGTTGTGCCCAAGAAGGGGGGGGGGGAAAGAATGCATGTGTGTCGACTTCACCAACCTCAACAAGGCATGCCCGCAAGATCCGTTCCCGCTCCCCCGTATCGACCAGATTATCGATTCCACTACGGAGTGCGACCTGCTATGCTTCCTGGATGCCTTCTCCGGGTATCACCAGATCAAGATGGCCGTGGAAGACGTCGAGAAGACTACTTTCTTGACCCCGTGCGGGGTATACTGCTATACATGCATGCCATTCGGGCTACGTAATGCAGGGGCAACCTTTCAGCAACTGATGCACATCACCTTGGGTCAGCAGCTTGGAAGGAATGTCGAAGCCTACGTCGATGACATAGTGGTAAAGTCTCGGGAGGCCAAGACCCTGATACAAGACCTGGAGGAGACCTTCGCGAGCCTCGACGCAGTAAACCTGTGGCTCAACCCGGAGAAATGTGTGTTTGGCGTCCCCTCGGGCAAGCTCTTGGGATTCCTCGTGTCCCATCGTGGCATCGAGGCCAACCCCGAGAAGGTCAAAGCAGTCGAGGACATGAGCCCGCCAAAGACCCTCAGAGAAATGCAGAAGCTCACGGGGCGCGTGACCGCGCTAGGGCGCTTCATCTCCAAACTGGGGGAGCGAGCGCTGCCTTTCTTCCAGCTGATGAAGAAGAAAGGGACCTTTGAGTGGACGGAAGAAGCAGATAAGGCGTTTCAAGATCTCAAGAGGTACCTAACCAGTCCCCAGTCATGGTGGCTCCACGCCCTCAGGAGCCCCTGCTACTGTACCTCGCCGCCACACACTACTCCGCCAGTGCAGCCCTGGTGGCGGTTAGGGAGGAACGCAAAGTCAAGGCCGCAGCGGGAGCCCGGGGCAGGACAAAACATGAACAAGGAAAGCCTGCAGGAGCCACAACCACAGCTGAGGAGGGTCAGCAGCCGGGAAATGCACCGGGGGCAGGAGAGGCCACCCGACCGTGTAGTCCACCTCCTGAGGCCGCGACGCCTCGCGAGGCGCCCTCACCTCCCGAGGGCGCGGCAACCCCAGATGCTCCCAGTCTTGTCGAGCACCCAGTTTACTTTGTCAGCACGGTGCTACGGGACGCGAGGGCATGATACCCAATGCCTCAGAAGCTCCTCCTCGCGCTACTGATAGCATCGCGCAAGCTGCGTCACTACTTCCAGGCTCACCCCATCAAAGTCGTCTCGTCATACCCCCTGGAGAGTGTGCTCAGGAGCCCTAACTCATCCGGAAGGGTCGCTGAGTGGAACATAGAGCTGCAGGCATTTCAGCTCGAATTCAGCACAACCAGGGTCATCAAAGGAGCAGCATTGGCAGATTTTGTGGCAGAATGGACAGAGGCACCAGGCCTCAAGGCTGACGAGGATCGGTCCCTCTTCCCGGGGAGCGAGGCGCTAGAAGGCTGGGTCATGCACTTTGACGGGGTGTTTTCCAGACATGGTGCTGGGGCTGGAGCGGTGCATATATCGCCCACTCAGGACAAGCTCTACTACGCCGTACAGCTCTGCTTCCAACAAGGTGAAAAGGTCTCGAACAACATAGCAGAATACAAGGGTCTAATAGCGGGCCTGAAGGCCGCGGCAGCCCTGGGGTTGAAGCGCCTTACCATTAAGGGAGATTCACAGCTCCTCATGAACTTCTCCAACAAGGTGTACGAGCCAAAAGACGAGCACATGGAAGCTTACCTTGCGGAGATCCGCAGGATGGAGAAGCAGTTCTGGGGGTTGGAGTTGCAGCATGTGCCCCGTGGCACCAATCAGGAGGCCGACGACATCGCCAAGCGGGCATCCAGGCGGCTGCCTCAGGAGCCTGGCGTCTTCGAGGAGAGGCTCTTCAAGCCCTCAGCCTTGCCGTCACTATCAAACACGGCTCAGCCTCGGGAGGAGCTCCCCCAGCCACCTGCCTCAGGAGCCCCGGTCTGTGGCCCGGCCTTAGGAGCATGCCTGCTCCTGACGATGGAACCTCAGGAGGAGTGCTGGATCACGGAGCTCCGGAGTTACTTGACGCAAGGGACCATGCTGGAGAAGGAGGAGGAAGCGGAGCGGGTGGCGCGGCAGGCCACTGCGTACTGCATCAGAGACGGAGAACTCTACCGAAAGCAACCAAACGATGTACTCCTGCCTTGCATTTCCAGGGAGCAAGGAAAGGAACTACTGGAGGACATACACGGCGGAGACTGCGGGCACCACTCATCATCGCGGACCCTCGTCGGCAAGGTGTTCCGCAATGGGTTTTATTGGCCTACCACACTCAATGACGCTGTAGAGCTGGTGAAAGCTTGTGAGGCCTGCCAGTTCCACGCCAAGCAAATCCATCAGCCTGCCGGAGGCCTGTAGACTATACCCCTTTCATGGCCATTCGCAGTCTGGGGGCTGGACATCCTGGGCCCATTTCCTCGAGCGCCAGGGGGCTACCGCTACCTCTACGTCGCCGTGGACAAGTTCACCAAGTGGGCTGAAGTGGAGGCCGTCCGCACCATCCCCGCGGGCTCCGCGGTCAAGTTCATCAGGGGCATCGTGAGCCGGTTTGGGGTGCCGAACCGCATCATCACAGACAACGGTTCGCAGTTCACCAGTAACCTCTTCAAAACATACTATGCTATCCTTGGAACGCAGATATGCTACGCTTCAGTGGCGCACCCTCGAAGCAACGGCCAGGCCGAACGAGCCAACGCAGAGGTCCTGAGAGGCCTCAAGACCAGGACGTTCAAGAAGAATCTGGAGGCCTGCGGCCAAGGTTGGCACGACGAGCTTCAATCCGTGATGTGGTCCATCCGCACCACCGAGACCAAGCCGACTGGAGAGACCCCATTCTTCCTGGTCTATGGAGCGGAGGCAGTCCTCCCTCATGAGGTCAGACATCGCTCCGCACGGGTCCTGGCGTTCGACGAGGCGCAGCAGGACGCCATACGGGGGACGGACCTCGTGTTGGGGGAGGAACGACGACGGGAAGCCGCACTGCGGGCGGCGAGGTATCAGCAAGCGCTGCGGCGATACCAATGCCACAACGTCCGACCCAGGACCCTCGAGGTAGGAGACCTCGTGCTCAGGCGGGTCCTCTCCAGGGAGGGATTGCACAAGCTCTCTCCCATGTGGGAGGGCCCGTTCAAGCTTGTTCATGTTTCCAGGCCCGGCTCCGCGCGCTTGGAGACTCAGGAGGGAGTGCCGGTCCAGAACGCGTGGAACATCCAGCACCTCCGGAGGTTCTACCCATAAGAAAGGCCCGGAGCTTGTGAAGCAAGGCGAGTGCCTGTGAAGATCATCTCTTTTGGAAAGGCCCGGAGCCTGTGAAGCAAGGTGAGTGCCTGTGAAGATCATCTCTTTTGGAAAGGCCCGGAGCCTGTGAAGCAAGGCGAGTGCCTGTGAAGATCATCTCTTTTGGAAAGGCCCGGAGCCTGTGAAGTAAGGCGAGTGCCTGTGAAGCCCTCGCGCTCAAGGAAAAGGCTCAGAGCCTGTGAAGCAAGGCCAATGCTTGTGAAGCTCACCGCCCCCTGACACTCTCACGTAATAATGAGTGGGTCTATACATGCCCCGGAGTCCCAGGAGCGCCGGCCTCAGGCCCTGGGGCTCCCTCCCACGCCTAGTGGCAGCACTTAGCTCCGCGCTGGTGAGAAGACATCGAAGACTAGATTAGGTGCCGGACGCGGCTTTTCCATTTGCTTTCCGCAGTTGACGTGTTCGTTTGCATTTGGAGTCTTATTGGAGTTATCGCTGTTGCTGATTTATGGTTCGTTGATTTTCGCCCCTTGCTTTGGTTTCTCTCGTGAACAACCTCGCGAGGGATGGTGTTCAGACACCCTCGCAAGGGTTTCTGCCCTAGCCACAAGAGGGTTTCACGGCCCTGGTGCATTATAGGAGCACCCCTCCTAGTCCGTGCCCCTCGGGTACCACGACGCGCGCACAGGGCCTGGGTTGGTCGCCCCACTCCCCGGCAGGGGTCGAAAGCTATCTATGCACAGGCGAGAAATCAGGAAGTACAAAAATGAGATCAAGGTAATAGCTGAAGCGGCAACATTTCTCAACACGCCCAAAGGGGGCTCCATGCATCTGTTCTGTTTTACACAGGGAACAAAAGAGAAAGGAAAAAGACGAGCCTGGCGCCGCCCCTCCCGCATCGGCCCACGGCGGCGACACATGCTGCCTCAGGGCCTCAGGCGGACTCCCTCTCGCGCTTCACCGGGGCACGATGGCGGGCGGACGAACCACCACCTCCTAGGCAAACCCGACGGTGCGGGGGAGGACTGCTGCCACCAATGGAGGAGTCGCTTGAGGAAGAGCTGACGAAGCTGGGGGAGTCGCTGACGCTGCCGCCCGCTCGGGCGCCATCTCCCCCATCACCATCAGAGCGGGGCCCGTGGACGCGGTCATCGTCCTCAGGGCAGCACCCCGCGCGGCGACCATCTTCCCCAAACACCCTCACGTAGAGGGTGGTGTCGCCATCGAACCTGAAGTGCAGAGTGCACCGATGCTCCAGGCCGCGAGCGCGGGCGAACACCTGCCAGCCACGAGTGAAGGCCAAGCCCCCGGTGGCGGAGACCTCCAGCGTGACCCACGAGGACCTGCTGCAGGAGCCCTCCGCCTGGAGCCAGAGGCCGCCAGGAGCGCCGGCCGGGAGTTCGCCAAGGAGGAAGCAAGGGAGCGGGAGCCGGGCGCGAGCCGGCTCCGCCGACCAAACAACGAATTCCGGCGGCGCCTGCACGGCGCGAAAGCACGGCCTGGGGGAGCGCGCAACCCAGGCGCACCCTCCGGCTGCGGCGGCTTGCCCGCCGCCGCGCTGGGAGCCCCCCCCCCCCCATGGCCGCTGGAAGCTGCCGGGGCGGCCACCGGGTGCTTCCGAGGGCGCCGGCGACCACGCTTGGGTGGGGGAGAGGTAGGACCGACCTAGAGGGCCTTCCCTTTCTCTGCGGCCGAGTACCTCCTCGATGGGGCCATCACACCAAGACGGAGCAAGAACTGAGGCGAAGGAGAGAGCAAGAAGAGATGGACTGGATGAGCACGCGCGGTGCCGTACTTATAGCCGGCGAAGGCCAACCGTCGGCCCCCACGATCACAGGTAATCATAACACGATTTGCATGCAGGGACTTGCTCGACTCGCACGATCACCAAGGCATCATGGGGAAGCAGAGACGCCACGGCCAATCAACCGCCACGCAGCGCCCAAGGCCGCAGACTGATAGGGCC
Source organism: Triticum monococcum (assembly GCA_034509565.1). NCBI lineage: Eukaryota > Viridiplantae > Streptophyta > Magnoliopsida > Poales > Poaceae > Triticum > Triticum monococcum. Next base: position 249,621,828 of record CM067843.1, read on the forward strand.
CGCGGCGCTTCGCCCTTGCCCTTTCGCCTCTTGGCACGGCCCGGTCCATGCGCACCTTGGGCCCGGGGGCTACTGTCGGTGTTCTGGGAATGGGGGTCCCCAGACTTGCCTGCCTGCGGCCTGCAGCGTGGCTCAAGTGGGGGCCCAGCGCGGCCCATCTTCATCAACACGAGGCTCAAGACCCTCGCGAGGGGCCAAGCCTCGCGAGGCGGACGATGCGGCGCATCCTCAAGCACAGCCTCGTCAGGCTGGCTCGCGAGGAGGCGGAGAGTTCAAGGCGGGGTACCTCGCGAGGTGCCCATGACGCAAGCCATGATGACATGGGGCACCAGGCGGGTGCCAGCGTGCGCAGCGTCCCTCTTTCCTCTTTGGTGCAAAGGGGGCAAGCGTATCCGCGGAGTACCGAGGCATCAGGCAAAGGTTGCCACTTTGGTGCAATGAGACCAAGACCAGGAGGACTACGAGATGGAGGTCACCATGGAGCCCAGCGTGGCGTCATCACCAGAGCCTTTGGCAGGCGAAGACTGCTTTTGTCAGGATAGATGTACTCGCTGTCCCCTTCAAATTAGCCCGCCATTTTTGGATCCCTTCCCGCTCAATATTTGGGGAGAGGACCAGGGCCTTTATAAATAGGACTAGCCACCCACATGGCAAAGGGTTCGATTCCTGGTTGTTCGGCCCGGGATCTGAGAGAGAAAGAGAGAGAAAGGTGACTGAACTCTTCATAGCAGTTCATCACCACAGCCAAGAACAGACCCTCGCGGGGCTGTTCTTCCTTGTATTGTTCATCCACACCAGCCCCAGGAGGCAATCCATCCACCACACACTGGAGTAGGGTATTACACCACATCGGTGGCCCGAACTAGTATAAATCTTGTGTCTTTCGTGCAGCTCTTTTAGTAGTTTAGATCCCATCGAGACGGAGAGGTTGAAGGCGAGATTTCCGCACGCACCCCAGTGTTCGAACCTTAAGGCTCTGCCGGAACCCGAAATCCGACACTGCACGATGCCAGGGCGAGGAGAAGGTATCCACGATGACACTCTCTTTGGAGAATGCTACTGGCTGCTGCGAATTTCTTGAGAAGGAGAATAAAGCATTAACGGCTGAACTGGAGAAGGCCCGACAGGAGGCAAGAGAAGCGCGATCAGAGTCCAGAGCACCCCGTGAGGAGGTTCGGCAGGCGAAAGAGATAGTGGATGGAAAGCCTTTTCTGCTGCAGACTAAGTTCGGCGACCCGGACTATGTTCAGCTGAACCAAGTGTGGAGTTCTCCGGATGAGTATTTGGACTTGCCAAAGAGTTCTTCCGATGCAGCATGATATTACCAAGCGCGAGCTGGATATGCATTGGAGAAGCTTTTTTGGTCACAATTCGGTGCGTCGAGGCGCCCGCTGCTGCTCAATGAACAGATGTCCTAATGGGCCGAACTTCATAGGGTATCTGGCGCTGCCATGAAGAATGTTATAATCCGGTTGTGGCCAACCGAGCCTGTGCCGAGTAGCTATATTGGTTTGGTCCAGAAGCTTATCGATGTGGTGACGTGAATCGATGCTGCAAAGTGATCGGCGTGCATTGAAGGTGCACGGATGGCCCTTGCCCGAGTCAAGACATTCTGGGAAAAGATGAAGGCCATCGACATCGCAACGAAGGGTCCACCTGAAGGCAAGGACCGTCCAGAACCGAAGCATTATTTTAAAGACGTCCTGGAGGCCGCCCGCTTGATAGAGGGTCAATGCTCGAAAAACATAATGTTCGAGTGTGGTGTATGATGATTGTAAAAGACAATTTTATAGTTAATCTATTTATGTTTTTCTCGAAAAGCTTGAATTCCTCCTGTGCGGAAATTTTAATATAATCTGACAGTTTTCCAGTCGTCGGCTTCAGCCCCCTCGTAGGAAGTACGGGGTGTTCGGAAAAGCATTTAATCACTCTTTATTGAACGACTTGGTCCATGAAGGAGGTGATAATGCGGCGAGCCAGGCAATCGGACTATAAGGCGTTAACACTTTCACTTAACCACAGGAGTTTTATGGTGGGGCTACGACATAGCCCCTGGTGTTTATGCGGCGTGTGGTGCCTTGCATATATGATCTGAAAAAGATCCCTCGTGTTACACAGAGAATCTCTAAAGATTCCAATATGTCGTCAAGTGGTTGACCAGCTCTCGCCGCATCATGACAGTCATCTTTCGGCTTTCTCTACTGAGGTGCTTATCCGGTTTAGGCCAGGGTACAATCGCAGTAGTTCTCTCTTTACTACCCTAGCCGATACAGCGGAACGTAGGGTAGCAAACACAAGAGCCAGGCAACCCAACTATTGACCCAAGACAATGATTCGGAGCTGATGCATATAAGGCCAAACTTGCGACGCCGAAGTACGCTATAGAGCTGTTCGGACTTTTACTGGCTGCTAAGTCATTCCCATGCCGAGCCCCTGGAAGGATATGCCGAGGTGCATCTACACAGCAGCTGTTAAGGCTGTATTTATTGTGGAAAGAATATGAAGGATCGGTTCGGATTAGACTTACTGAGAATGGGGCGATGTGCCAATGATAAATTTATGTGTATATATATAATAAAAAGAGAGAAACCACAGACCCGGCTATTTGACATGCTCGGGGTCGGGATGAGAGGAAAGAGGGCATAGTACAGGCTCGGAATAAAGAGTGCGGGCCAAACAAAGTTATTTTGGACCTCACGTCGCACGTCCGCGTCGCCCGTCCTCGGGGAGGGGAATCCTTAACGGAAGTAGCCCCTTAGGTGAGCATATGGATCCGAACTCCGATAGAGTCCGTTGTAGATGCTGTCCAGCTGGTCACCTGTTCATTAGGGATGATACAGAAAAATAAGGTAAACAGATAAAAAACGTTACGGGAATGCTTGTAGGGTTGTCCGTATTTTTCTTCCGCCGGTGCCCATGGTATCTTGAGTGCGTAGTGATGTGCGCGTGGTGCAAATTTTGCCAGCACGGTACGTGGGTGGTGGAAGACAAACTGCTATTTGCGTTCCTAGAGTGGTCGAACATCGGAGGGAAACTGTTTCTGGCCCCTGGCGTTCTGCTGGCGAGCTGATCCGTCGTCTTTATCGCCTGGTGGCCTCCTCCCCTTGTGATTAGCGTTAAGCTTGCCTACCTGCTTGAAGACCCAACAATTTCGGTTGGTATGATTAGCTGGCCTATCGGGGTGACCGTGAATCTGACAAGGTCAGTCCAATATCCTGTCAAGGGTGGATGGTCCATCTCGGTGTGCCTTTAGTGGCTTCTTCCGTTGACCGGGCTTCGGATTGTGAAATCCGGCGTTCACCGATGTGTCACGTATATTACTGCGACTGTTGAGTTCGGTTCGTCGTGGCTTGCCATTTCCATCTCAGATTTCGGAAGTGCCCGGGCCACTGGCGTCGTTGCTTTTACGAGCAAGCCAGTTGTCTTCTCCCGCAAAGAAGTGGGTCATTAGAGCGGTAAGGGCTGCCATGGATTTGGGTCCTTCCTGGCCGAGGTGATGCGTTGGCCATTCATCCTGGACGCTATGTCTGAAGGCCGCAAGGGCTTCTGCGTCCGGACAATCGACAATTTGGTTCTTTTCGACTAAGAACCTGGTCCAGAGCTCCCTGGCTGACTCACCGAGCTCCTGGACAATGTGGATTAAGTCAACGGCATATAATGGCCGGACATATGTTCCCTGGAAGTTGTCTCGAAAGGCATCTTCCAAATCTTCTCAGTTGCCAATAGAATTTTCTGGCAAACTTTTTAGCCAGTACCGAGCCGGCCCTTTAAGCTTGAGAGGTAGGTATTTAATGGTGTGGAGGTCGTCTCCACGGGCCATGTGAATATGTAGGAGGTAATCCTGGATCCATACCGCGGGATCTGTTGTTCCATCGTATGATTCGATGTTAATGGGTTTGAACCCGTTTGGAAATTCGTGCTCCATTACTTCGTTAGTGAAGCAGAGAGGGTGTGGGGCTCCTCTATGTTGGGCCACACAATGAAGCACCTTCGACGGGCTCTGTTTACGATGTTCGGACTGGGCATGGTTGGCTTTATAACGTCCGAATAGGCGACCATCATCGTCGGTCGGTGTATATCTGTTGGGGAACGTAGTAATTTCAAAAAAATTCCTACGCACACGCAAGGTCATGGTGATGCATAGCAACGAGAGGGGAGAGTGTTGTCTACGTACCAACGCAGACCGACTGCGAAAGCGATCACACAACGTAGAGGAAGTAGTCGTACGTCTTCCCGATCCGACCGATCCAAGCACCGTTACTCCGGCACCTCCGAGTTCTTAGCACACGTTCAGCTCGATGACGATCCTCGGGCTCCGATCCAGCAAAGTGTCAAGGAAGAGTTCCGTCAGCACGACGGCGTGGTGACGATCTTGATGTACTACCGACGCAGGGCTTCGCCTAAGCACTACAACGGTATGATCGAGGTGGAATTTGGTGGCAGGGGGCACCGCACACGGCTAAGGGACGATCAACAATGATCAATTGTGTGTTAAGAGGTGCCCCCTGCCCCCGTATATAAAGGAGCAAGGGGGAGGGGTTCGGCCGGCCAAGGGAGAGGGGCGCAGGAGGAGTCCTACTCCCACCGGGAGTAGGACTCCCCCCCCCAATCCTATTCCTAATAGGAATCCTCAAGGGGGAAAGAGAGAAGGGGTGGCCGGCCACCTTCCCTAGTCCTAATAGGACTAGGGAAAGGGGGGAGGTGCGCAGCCCTCTATGGCAGCCCCTTTCACTTTTCCACTAAGGCCCAATAGGCCCATTTGCCTCCCGGGGGGTTCCCGTAACCCTCCCGGTATTCCGGTAAAATCCCGATTTCACCCGGAACACTTCCGATGTCCAAGCATAGGCTTCCAATATATCAATCTTTACGTCTCGACCATTTCGAGACTCCTCGTCATGTCCGTGATCACATCTGGGACTCTGAACAACCTTAGGTACATCAAAATGCATAAACTCATAATAACTGTCATCATAACGTTAAGCGTGCGGACCCTATGGTTCGAGAACAATGTAGACATGACCGAGACACATCTCCGGTCAATAACCAATAGCGGGACCTGGATGCCCATATTGGCTCCTACATATTCTACGAAGATCTTTATCGGTCAGACCGCATAACAACATACGTTGTTCCCTTTGTCATCGGTATGTTACTTGCCCGAGACTCGATCGTCGGTATCCAATACCTAGTTCAATCTCGTTACCGGCAAGTCTCTTTACTCGTTCCGTAATACATCATTCCACAACTAACTCATTAGTTGCAATGCTTGCAAGGCTTAAGTGATGTGTATTACCGAGAGGGCCCAGAGATACCTCTCCGACAATCGGAGTGACAAATCCTAATCTCGAAATACGCCAACCCAACATCTACCTTTGGAGCCACCTGTAGTACTCCTTTATAATCACCCAGTTACGTTGGGACGTTTGGTAGTACCCAAAGTGTTCCTCCGGCAAACGGGAGTTGCATAATCTCATAGTCAAAGGAACATGTATAAGTCATGAAGAAAAGCAATAGCAACATACTAAACGATCGGGTGCTAAGCTAATGGAATGGGTCATGTCAATCAGATCATTCAACTAATGATGTGACCTCGTTAATCAAATAACAACTCTTTGTTCATGGTTAGGAAACATAACCATCTTTGATTAACGAGCTAGTCAAGTAGAGGCATACTAGTGACACTGTGTTGGTCTATGTATTCACACATGTATTATGTTTCCGATTAATACAATTCTAGCATGAATAATAAACATTTATCATGATATAAGGAAATAAATAATAACTTTATTATTGCCTCTAGGGCATATTTCCTTCAATATCTTCGTGATCTGTACATCGATCTTGTGTGTCCTGCTCTACCCTCCGTGTCTTTGTTGATATCGCGGGTATTCCCCCGAGCTGTTTTGTTTTGACGGCCAAATGGGTTGGTATGGTGCTCTGCTTGGGCTGCTGCTTTGTCTGGACAGAACTGTGGTCGACCCGCCGCATTGTTTGATGGTGGTATGGGTTCCATCGCCCTGCGGTCGTATTGAGGGAGCCACCTATTATTGGGGTGGCTTTTGACTGGTCTGCTGAGGTCGTATTGTTCGGCGGACAAGACCTCGGTCCATCTATCATTGAGCAAATCTTGGTTTGCTTGAAGCTGTAGCTGCTTCTTTCTTAGGCTCCTTGCAGTGGCTATAAGCCGACGTTTAAAGCGCTCCTGCTCGAGAGGTTCCTTGGGCATGATAAAATCCTCGTTGCCGAGGATCTCCTCTTCCTCGGAGAGTGGGAGATAATTGCTGTCCTCCGAGTCCCCATATGTGGTCTGTTCATCAGAGCCGTCTTGCCCACCTTCCTGTTCCTCCTGCTCGGATTCTACCTCAACAGGGTTTTTGTTGTCCGGGGTATCGTCTTCTCTGGTGCTGGCAGTGTTTTCTCTTGGGCGATGTGACCTAGGGCGCCGGTGTCCGAGCTGTGTACGAGGCGGTTTATTCTCAACCAGATCCTCCTTGTCATCATCGAGAGTGCCGTAAGGTGTGTCTATCATACACACGTCATACCATGAAGTGGTCATCCCGTGTCGAGTGGGTAGTAAGCTCTGGCCTTGCCCCTCATCGTTGTCCACACTGTCAATGTCTTCGGAGCAGGGGTCGGCATGTTGGTTAGGTCTTCAACAGTGGCTATGAAGTGGGTGGCGGGTGGGAAACAAAATTCTCCATCGTCCGCCGAAAGTTCGAATAGAACATAGTTCGGCGACGGGTCGTCTGCCGGGGATAGGTTTTTTAGCGAGATTAGCATGTCACCCATGGGCGAGTGTTGGAAGACTTCTGCGGTGCTGAACTTGAAGATCGATAACCGATCGAGTTCGATATACGCGGGCTCACAGGGTTCGGAGTTTGACATCGGAGGCGAGTCCGAGGTTCCGTTGATGCAGATACCGTATGAAGTGGAATCTTCGTGCGGCTCCAGCACCACGGAATCGGTAGCCCCTGTGATGGGGTCAAGCTTCCCGTCTTCGGGCGACTTGATTTGCTCCGGATTTAAGGCCAGAGCTGCTACAGGAGCTATCTCCTAGATGCGGCCCGATGATAGGTTTAAGCCATGTTCAGCGAAGCGATGGGGAGGGATTGCCGCGGTCACGAATCCGTCGAAGATCAAATCTCCACGGATGTCCGCAACATAATTCAAGCTTCCGAATCTAACGTAATGGCCAGCGGTGTAGCTGTCGATCTGCTCCAGATGGCCAAGCGAGTTGGCCCGTAGTACGAAGCCGCCGAATATGAAGATCTGTCCGGGGAGGAAGGTTCCTCTTTGGATATCGTCATTATTGACGATTGAAGGGGCCATCGAACCTTTTGTCGACGGCATAGTCAAACTCTCAATGAAAGCACCAATGTCGGTGTCAAAACCGGCGGATCTCGGGTAGGGGGTCCTGAACTGTGCGTCTAGGAGACGGGGGACATGATGTTTACCCAGGTTCGTGCCCTCTCTATGGAGGTAATACCCTACTTTTTGCTTGTTTGATCTTGATGAATATGAGTGTTACAAGAGTTGATGTACCACGAGATCGTAATGGCTAAACCCTAGAAGCCTCGCCTATGAATATGGTAATGAGTACATGTGTTGTCCTTTTCGGACTCTCCCCTTCAGTTTATATAGACGCCGAGGGGATCTAGGGTTTACATGGAGTCAGTTAGATAAGAAGGAATCTTCGCTCGCCAAGCTTGCCATCCACGCCAAGTAGAGTCCAATCCGGACACGAGTATGGTCTTCGATCTTCACAGCCCATCAGTCCAGCCCATGGATAACAGGCCATACACTCGAGGACCCCTTTGTCCAGGACTCCCTCAGTGACGATGACGGAGAGAAACAAAGCCAAGACCCGACATTCACCGGGCACTGGACGGCTACCTCCACATATGACGTGTATATGGTGGATACATTCAAAGAGGACGATGACGAAGGCAGGAAAGATTCCATTGAGGACAAGCCCGCTGAGGCATTGACATCAGCGGCACCGCTCAAAATCGTGTCGCGAAAAGGAAAGCAACACTGCACTGGAGACAATAACACCCCAGACGATGCCGAAAATCCCGAAGATCCGGTCGAACTTGCGTCCGAGCAGGATAAATGGGAGGAGGAACAAGTCAACCCCGACAAGCCGATCGGGAATGAGGACTCGAAAGATAGTAACTATCTACCAAACTCTGAGGATGATGTCAGCCTCAGCAACGAAGATTTCATCGTGCCAGAGGAACACCTCGAGCAAGAGCGCTTTAAGCGTCAGGTAATCGCAAATGCCCGAAGTCTAAAGAAGAAGCAGCAACGGCTCCAAGACGAATAGGACACCCTCAAGGACAGATGGACCCAAGTCCGAGCTGCCGAAGGATACCGTCTCGAGCGCCCAACAAAGAGTTATCCGAAGCATCAGCGACTACCACAATTCGACGACGAGGCACTTGAGCCAATACCGTCGAGATATGACCGTGCTGATGAACCAGGCCGACCACCACGTGGGCGAGATAAAGCGGCTGCTTATGCCGAACACCAGCCCCTACCACCTCGCCATCGAGGCAAGGAGGTAGCAGCTCTGGGCTATACCTATGTCTTACGCTAGGACCTGGACAATAGAGCCGGTCAGGCCAGATTTTTCTATGGATCAAGGGTGCGTGCCCCAACGCGAGATGATGTCCATCAAGCCTGGCGTGATAGGCATAACCTCACCCAGTCCGAAAACTGAATACGGACGTCATCCGAACTATGTTGTGACATTGCCCAATACAGAGGCGCCGCACACCCCTTATGCTTTACCGATGAGGTAATCCAGCACCAGTTCCCAGAAGAGTTTAAACCCGTAGAGATTGAATTATATGATGGGACGACTGATCCTGCGGTATGGATTGACGACTGTCTTCTCCATATCCACATGGCTCGCGGCGATGATCTCCACATCATCAAATACCTCCCCTTAAAGCTGAAAGGACCAGCATGACACTGGGTAAACAACCTCCCAGAGAACTCCAATGGTAGCTGGGAAGACCTGGAGGATGCCTTTAGAGATAACTTTCAAGGTACCTATGTCCGGCCTCCAAACACCGATGAACTTAGTCATATAGTCCAGCAACCGAGACAGTCAGCCTGCAAACTCTGGACTTGGTTCTTAATTAAAAAGAACCAAATCGTCGAATGTCCAGATGCCGAAGCCCTCGCGGCCTTTCAACATAGCATCCATGACGAATGGCTCGCCCGACACCTCGGCCAAGAAAAGCCGAAGTCCATGGCAGCCCTTACCGCACTCATGAACCACTTTTGCGTGCGAGAAGACAGCTGGCTAGCTCGTAGAAGCACCAGTACCAGCGACCCTGGCACCTCTGAAGCCAGAGATGGCAACGGTAGGCCACGACGCAACAAACACAAGCGTGGAAGCAACAATGAAGATACCGAAGACACGGCGATCAATGCCGGATCTAGTGGCTCTAAACTCGGTCAGCGGAGCAAGCCATTCAAAGGAAACAGGGAGGGCCCACCCAATTTAGACAAGAGACTTGATCGGCCTTGCCAAATTCATGGTACCCCAGACAAGCCTGCAAACCACTCCAACGGAAATTGTTGGGTCTTCAAACAGGCCAGTAAGCTAAATACCGAACACAAGGGGAAAGGGCCGCGAAGCGAGGACGAGGATGAGCCCCGCCCACCGAACACAGGGGGGCAGAAGAAATTCCCCCCTGAGGTAAAAACATTGAATATGATATATGTCACTCATATCCCCAAGAGGGAACGAAAGTGCACACTAAGGGACATCTATGCCGTAGAGCCGGTCGCCACAAAATCCAACCCCTGGCCGGCTTGTCCGATCACCTTTGATCGAAAGGGCCACCTGACTAGTATCCGTCATGGAGGCTCGACATCCTTCGTCCTTGATCCAATCATCGACGGATTCCATCTCACCCGAGTCCTCATGGACTGAGACAACAGTCTTAACTTGATTTACCAAGACAGGGTCCGCAAAATGGGTATTGACCTGTCAAGAATCAAGCCTTCTAACACCACCTTCAAAGGAGTGATACATGGTGTAGAGGCCCGCTTCACGGGATCAATAACATTGGAAGTAGTCTTCGGTTCACCGGACAACTTGCAAAGTGAAGAGTTGATTTTCGACATCGTCCCCTTCCGCAGTGGCTATCACGCACTGCTCGGACGAACCGCCTTCGCTCGCTTCAATGCGGTCCCGCATTATGCTTACTTAAAGCTGAAAATGGAAACACAGAGCACTCCCTCTGTCGTGGTTTTGTCCCGGCAGATGTCCTAGAGAAAGGACTTAGTCGTGGAGCCGTCGTGACGGGTTAGCTTAAAGGGGTTAAAGTGGACACAGGGACGCAAGAGAGTTTATACTAGTTCGGCCCCTTCGATGAAGGCAAAAGCCTACGTCTAGTTGTGATGGAATTGATGGGGTTTCGATGACTAGGGAGCAAACAAGCTTCGCCTATATCTCGAGTTATTGTCTGTTGTCCTTGAACCGCCGCCAGGTCGTCCCCTTATATACACGGGTGACTCCCGTCTGTTTACAGAGTCCCAATACCAGCTCATAGATGTGTCCTGTTTGGTCTCTACTTGTTCCTAACTTACAATACAAGTTAACTACTAACGCCGGTTTACGGCTACAGGCCTTGAACCGACCATGGGCCTTGAGACCTCATCTGCCTTCTTTGGCTTTAACATACTTTAACTACTAATGAAGTTAACCCGGCCCAGATAGGCCGGTTTACGCCCAGTAGTAATATCCCCAACATTAGGCCCCGGATTGATTTGAATGGGTTCATGTCAATCCTTTAACAAAAGATTCATCTTCAATATCCTCTCATAAATTGGTAAATCGCCATGATGTCATCTTCTCTGATTGCTGTAAACCGGAGTGACGTCACCTGACATAACGAAGCTATCCATTATGCATCTTTTATTAATAGATCTACGGAAATCGAGGCAACAGCTCCGTTTCGTGGCCCCTTGATTGTCGCGCCTGACACATGTCTTTTTGCCTTATAAATAGGACTGAAGGGTCATTTCCTTTCTCTTTCCCTTCTTCCCCTTCTGCTTCGTCTTCCTCGCATCGCCCGGCTTCAGAGCTCTGCCGCCACCGTCAACCTCTGCCTCAACCTTGGCCGCTCCATCAACCTGGGCGCACCAGAGCATCGCGGCAACCTTCCGCGTCTTCCTCAGCTCCGGTAAACCTTATATCCTTTCCCCACAGATTTGTTTTAGGGTTTCACAGTTCTTCAGTATTCATCGTCTGCCTCTTGCTCATACGATAGATCTTTAGATGAATCCGCAAATCTTTATTCTGTGCAATGGTAGTTGTTTAACCTTCGCCTTCACTTACGCATCTCAAAACCATAGATCTGTATGAACGTTTTGGTCATTGATTCGGTACTGCTCCTTTTGAACCTCTAAGTATTTATCTCTTTTCTAAACTTGCTCCAGATCCAATGCTGTAGAGAAATCGTGTGAAACATGTTTCTGCATACTTATCCATCCGCAATCTCAGCTGTTTCAATGCTTAGATCAGCCAGTTTAACCTTGTAGAAATTTTTTCCAAACCGGTATATACCATTAGTCCCCTTCTTGAACCGCCAGATGTTGTTGCTTCATAAAACTCCGGTTTAGATAGATATGTCTCCGGTTTAACATTGTACATACCAATGTACCTTAATCAATGCATTTTTGAACCGGGATCTTCTACCTTGTAGATTTTATCATGGTCAAGCAAGTATATGAGTGCAATTGGGTTCCTTCTCGCGTCACAGAGTCTCAGCTGGCCGATTTAGTCCTGATTGGCGCTTTAGGCAGCAAAGATACCATCCATTGGAGGGCTCCCGACAAAGAATGTCCTCCCACACCTCAAGAAGGAGAGGTCGTTGTTTTCGAAGATCACTTAGCCCGGGGCTTTAAGCCGCCCGGTTCTAAATTTTACTGGGATGTTTTAGCCGATTTCCAACTTCATCCACAAGATACTGGCCCCAACTCTGTTACAAATATGTGTCACTTCCAAGTGATCTATGAGGCATTTTTTCAAGAGGAGCCCATAGTGGAATTGTTCAGAGACCTTTTCCATCTAAACCGCCGTACTGAGTTTACTGACGGCTCTAATACGGAGTTGGGTGGCGTGGCGATCCAGAAAAGGAAAGAGGTCACATACCCTAATGCCAAACTGCACAGCCACCCCAAAGAGTGGAATCAGACATGGTTTTAGTGCAAAGACACTTCCCCTGCTGGTGAGAATCCTTTGCCTGGCTTTCGTCCGGAGCGGCTCAACAATACACACCCTTTTCCGCAAAGATTGACTGCCCAGGAGAGAAGCAAATATGCTCCTCAATTGTCAAAGCTCAGAGCCTTTATGGCCAACGGTTTAACAGGGGTTGATCTCGCTCGCTGTTGGATATCATGGAGCATACTGCCCCTTAGTCAGCGCTCCGGTTTGATGTGTGAGTATACTTCCAGTGTTGATGACCCACTGCGACATTCCAAAATCCAGCTCACCGATGAAGAAATCACAGAGGCTGTGAATAAGATGCTGAATCAACCGGAACAAGTCTGTGCTAGAAATGGCCTGCTCCCCTTTTGTGCCACCAACAAACCGCCAGTTGTAAGACTTTGATTTTTCTTTTTGCTGAATTTGTTACTCATATGTCTGGTCATTGTTTAATATCTGTGTCTGTGTAATCAGGGCAATGATCTGTTTTGGAGCAAGAAACTGCCGCAGGAGAAACCAGAAAAACCAGACAAACCGGAAAGAGCAACTCAGCAAAAGACTAAAGCTGTGAAGAAGACTGCCCACAGGAAAAGAACCACTACATCCTCTAATCCGGCCCCTGATGATGATGTGGATAATCCGGACCTTGAGGTAGAGCTTGACTCACTTGGTTTATTTTTCATGCGTCTTATTAATGATGATATTTGTCAGGATGATGCTGAAGCCAGCCACGCGGATGCTGCAGAGGTAATTATTCTCTCTTCCGATTCAGAACCTTTGCCTTCACAAAAAATCCGTCAGGCAAACCGGAAAGTTAAATTTTCTCCTCCTCTTGCTTATTTGGATCCTAAATTTCTTATGAAGACCCAACAACACGAAGCTCGTCGCACAACCCGGCACAGCGGCCAGGTAGTTACCTTCGTCGGTTTCCCAAACAGTCCGGTTCGGAAACGCCATTCAGAGGTCTCTAATTTGCTTGTCAGTGCTTGTCCTAAAGCGGGCAGCTTTCGTCAACCTCTTAATCCATCTGACTCCGATTACCAGGTTACTTCACACTCATCTTCTGGCGAGTCATCAGCTACTCAGCTGCCACCGCTTAAAACGGTGCTTGGGTAAGCTATTCTTATCATAATATTTACAGCACATCGCCTTGGAACATATGCTGTATTTGATTTTGTTATTCCTTTTCAGGGCCAAACCTAGGCCAAGCAAGAAGGCTCGCCTGGACAAAGCGGCCGAAGAAGATGCCTTCCTTGAACCGGGCAAGACGCCAGATCTTGAAGCGACTATTCCTGATGATATACCCAATGATCCACCGCAACAAGACGACGATCTTATTCCAGAAGAAATACCTATTGATACCTCAAATCCTGTCAATCAGCCCACAAGCTCCATCCAGATTGAGAAATCCACCAGTCCAACAACGCCTACTGACAAGCCAATAGCCCTAGTGCAAACCAGTGGTACCAAGGATGATGAGGTTGTCATTACTGGAACTGGCCATACTGAGCCAAGCAATCCTGTCGCTTTTTCCAAACATTCTGCCAAGGAAGAATTTGCTACCTTTGGCAAAGGCAAGTAGAACGCTGATCTGATGACTTACGCTGCTCTAAACGCCCAAGATATCCATTCCGGCTACCTGAACCGGTTGTATACCAGTCGCGACTATGAAGCCGGTCTGGTTAATATGATGAAAGATAAATATGAGGTAACTTCCATATGCTCCTTCCTGCTTGTATGCTTCAATTCTTGCTGACTCTCCTAGACCCCAAGGGCCGGTTTGTAATCTTCTTTCAAACCGGGACTTACTAATATAAATCTTGATGCTTTGAAATTCGCTGATGTAGCCCCCAAGGGCCGGTTCAACATAGCATAGTTAAACCGGTACTTTAAGTAACTGAAATTGCCGCATCAGAATATATACGAGCAAAGAGCCATTAGCCCCCAAGTGCCAAGTTGAATACCTGTATTGATCTTGGGACTTTGTAAGCAATTGAAAGATGAAGATCGAATATGCATTAGCCCCAAGTGCCAAGTGCATAACTTGTTATGTGGTTGGTACTTCAATCCTTGTACCGTTTTGTTGAAGCATATAACTGTCTGTATGCTGGCTGAGCTGAAGAGGAAAGAAAACCAAATCGCCGACCTCCAAGAAAACCTGAAAACCCAACAAGCTGAAACCTCCAAAGGAAAAGAGGAACTAGCCAGCGCTTTAAGTGCCATGGAACAGCTTAAAGAGAGCTTCAAGAAGAAACAGGCGGATTGGGCCACTGAAAAATGCACTTTAGTCAAACGAGCAGAGGATGCCGAGGCTGCACTAAACCCGGTGGCGGATGAACTGACCAGTATAAAGCGGCACGTGCATGCTATGACCACTACTATCTTTGGTAAGTTAATTTGACTTCTGAATTGACTCGGCCTTCTTACAGAGCTGCCGGTTTAACCCTGATGATATTTCAAGGACACGCACTGGTCACTTGGGGTCAGATGTGCGGAAGAAATTGAAAGCCGTCTACACGTTGATCGAACAGCTGTACACTGGTGCACAGCGGATCATCTGTACCGCATCCCACAACAATCCGGTGCCCACTTTGATTCAAGATACTCTGATAAAACTGTCGGTGCTTCCTGCCCGGGTTGAAGAGCTGAAGAAATCTGCTGCTCGAACCGGTGCAATCAATGCCTTAATGCGGGCAAAAGCCTGGGTGCCGGATTTTGATCCTATTGAAGCGGCTCAGGGCTATCCCACCTTGAAGGAAGATGGGTCATAGTTTAGTGAAGCGGATCAGCGAGCCATAAACCGGGAGGTGCGTCCGCTAGCTTGTCAATTGGCTGAAGAAGCAGACTTGTCTCATTATCATGCCCAATATGACAATAAGAACAAGCGAATAGCTGCACCAATTCATGAGTCGGAAAATCTTATCCCTCCAATCCATAAGCACACTTACGCTCCCGATATTGACCCGTCATTGCTGATCCATGATGAAGCTGTTTTTCAAGCGTTAATGGGAATCGATTGGACAACTATTGATTTCCAGCCACGGGGTAGAGAAACGCAGGCTGAAGCGGTGCAGGATGACCCACAACCACCAGGCCAGGCTGGTGACCAAGCTTGAACCGGAAGTCGGTTTTAAAACTGCCTCTCCTTTGCGAAAACAATGATATTATTATGGGCACCGTGTTGCCTTGTAATAGGCTAGTTGATACTTTGGATGTTGATATGCCTTCGTGCATAATTTGTTCTTCCTGTGGTAATGAACTTTCCAAAGCGCTTTCTGCAATAAGAAAACTCTTCATGTGCCACCGCGGTTGTACCGTCAGGTGGAATATGATGTCTGCATATATGAAGTCAAAACATCCAAGAATTTTTAAGTATATGGCCAAAATTTTAAGATACATAATACCTGCCATCGTTGAACGTGAAGTTGGCTTGGCCAATCTTGAAGCGGAGTTTTATAAACCCACACTATTGGAGGAGATAGAAATTCCCATATATATATGACGCTGGTTTACCATGTAAATCGTGTCGGGTTATAATAAACACCCTGTTACTCCATAAGAGGATGTTAACAACAAGGATCAAACCGGGCAAATAGTCTCTGGATTGACGTGAACTGTGTTCCGTCAATTGATTGGTTGAAAAACTTTGTAGGTTTGAAAAAACGCAATAAAAAGGCAAGCAAAACCCTTCAAAGAAAAGTGTAAAGCAAATGCAATGACAAAACCGTTGCAAAAAAAAGGTTTATTTGAGCTGATCAGATGGCGTTACCATGGCCGAACACGACCAAGCTCCCGTTAGGTGTAACTATGGTTCTAGTCAGCCAGGTCCCCAAATGAAACCGTGGCATTTATGCCGACAAAGTGGCATGGTCAGCTTTCGGGTTCGACCAAGCCCCCAAGTGATTCTGTGGCCTAAGGCCGATCAAGAGGCATGACTGGTTCAGACATGACCAAGTCCCCAAGTGATCTGGTGGCTCTCGCCTATCAAGAGGTATGGTATTGGTTCGGACACGACCAAACCCCCAAGTGATATAACATGATGCTTTTTTTTGAAAAGCGAACTCAAGGGGTAAACTGGAGGCCGCTTTAGAGCAACTCCGTGTAACCTCACATGATGTAAAAGAACAGATACCCCGCTTTAGTCGAGGTTCCGGTTTACTATATTTAATCATAATATATACATTGTCGTAATATGTACATAAGTATAGCCAATGTCTCAAGTATAGTAAGGCCGAAGATGAGCTATGTTCCACGGCCTGTTGGTCTCCTCCTCTGATGTACGTGAGTCCTTATGATCTCGAATATCGATCAGATAGTACGACCCATTGTGCAGATTCTTGCTGACCACGAAAGGGCCCTCCCAAGGTGGGGATAGCTTATGCATATCAGTCTGATCTTGGATGAGCCGAAGCACCAAATCTCCTTCTTGAAAGGTTCTAGTTCTGACTCGGCGATTGTGATAACAACAAAGATCTTGTTGGTAAATCGCCGGTCGGGCGGCTGCGATGTCACGCTCTTCATCCAACCGGTCCAAAGCATCTTGCCGTGCTGTCTCGTTGTCCGCTTCAATATAAGCCGTCACACAAGGTGAATCATGACGGATATCACTAGGGAGAACTGCCTCCGCTCCATAAACCATGAAGAACGGTGTGTATCCTGTTGATCTGTTGGGTGTTGTATTGATGCTCCATAACACAGATGGTAATTCTTCTACCCAACAACCCGGCATTCTCTGCAAAGGAACCATGAGCCGGGGCTTGATGCCTCTCAAGATCTCTTGATTAGCTCTTTCTGTTTGACCATTAGACTATGGGTGTGCCACTGATGAAACATCCAGCCGGATGTGCTCCCGTTCACAGAACTCTTTCATGGCACCTTTGGACAAATTGGTACCATTATATGTGATGATATTGTGCGGAAAGCCAAACCGGAAAATCACCTTTTTGATGAACTGGACCGCCGTGGCCGCATCACACTTGCTAACAGGTTCTGCCTCCACCCACTTTGTAAACTTGTCAACCGCCACCAGGAGGTGGGTCTTCTTATCTTTGGCCCTTTTGAAAGGCCCAACCATATCCAGCCCCCAAGTCGCAAACGGCCAAGTAATTGGAATCATTCTCAATTCTTGAGCCGGTACATGAGCACGTCTTGAAAACCTTTGGCAACCATCACATCGTTTGACCAGATCCTCCGCATCAGCATGAGCAGTTAACCAATAGAAGCCATGGCGAAACGCTTTAGCCACCAGAGACTTTGAACCGGCTTGGTGGCCACAATCTCCTTCGTGGATCTCACGCAAAATTGCACGGCCTTCTTCAGGAGACATGCAGCGTTGAAAAGCTCCTGACACACTACAATGATGCAACTCACCATTGATAATAGTCATGGACTTGGATCGCCGGATTATCTGCCGGGCCAGAATCTCATCCTCTGGTAACTCGCCCCGGTTCTTATACGCCAGTTAAGGAAGCGTCCAATCCGGAATAACATGAAGAGCTGCCACCAATTGAGCCTCTGGATCAAGAATAGCCAAATCCGCTTCACCAGGGATCTTGACCGACGGGTTGTGCAGCACATCCAGAAAAACATTGGGCGGGACCGGTTTGCGCTGAGAGCCCAGCCGGCTTAAAGCGTCCGCCGCTTCATTTTTCCGCCGGTCCACGTGGTCCACCTGATAGCCTTTGAAATGACCTACAACAATATCCACCTCACGACGATATGCTACCATGAGTGGGTCCTTGGAGTCCCAAGGGCCAGACACTTGCTGAGCCACAAGGTCCGAGTCACCGAAGCACTTAACTCGACTTGGATTCATCTCCTTAGCCATCTGGAGATCATGGAGCAAGTCTTCATACTCAGCTGCATTATTAGTACAAGGGAACATTAAGAGGAGAACATAACAAAACTTATCACCTCGTGGGGAAGTTAATACGACTCCAGCCCCCGAGCCTTCCAATTGCCTGGATCCGTCAAAATGGATGGTCCAATACGTGTGATCCGGCTTTTCTTCAGGTGCTTGCATTTTCGTCCAATCATTGATGAAATCAACAAGTGCTTGAGACTTAACCGCCGTGCTAGGCACATACTTCAAACCGTGCGGCCCAAGCTCTATAGCCCACTTGGTAATCCGGCCAGTTGCTTCCCGGTTCTGGATGATATCTCCCAAAGGAGCAGAACTAACCACCGTAATTGGGTGCCCTTGGAAGTATTGTTTAAGCTTCCGGCTTGCCATAAAAACTCCATACACCAGCTTCTGCCAATGCGGATACCTTTGCTTGGACTCGATTAGTACCTCGCTGATATAATAGACCGGACGTTGAACCGGATGCTCCTTACCTGCCTCCTTTCGCTCCACCACAATAGCCAGGCTGACCGCCCGAGCATTGGCAGCAACGTATAGCAATAACGGCTCCTTGTCAATGGGAGCGGCGAGCACAGGCGGATTGGCCAATTGCCGCTTTAAGTCTTCAAATGCTTCATCAGCGGCGGAACTCCAGACAAACTGATTCGTCTTTTTCAACATCTGATACAAAGGGATTGCCTTCTCACCAAGACGACTGATAAATCGGCTTAATGCTGCAATCCGGCCGGCCAGTCGTTGAACATCATTGATACACTTCGGTTTGGCCCGGGAGGTGATGGTCGTGATCTTCTCTGGATTAGCCTCAGTTCCCCTGTTGGACACCAGAAAACCCAATAGCTTGTCCGCCGGTACACCAAAGACACACTTGTCCGGATTAAGCATCATCTTGTATGTCCTCAGGTTATCAAAGGTTTCCTTCAAATCATCAATGAAAGTCTCCTTCTCCCTGGACATAACCACGATATCATCCACGTAAGCATGTACATTACGGCCAATCTGCTCGTGAAGACAATTTTGTACACACCATTGATAAGTTGCCTGGGCACTCTTGAGCCCGAAGGGCATAGACACATAGCAGAAGGCTCCAAAGGGAGTTATAAATGTCGTCTTCTCTTGGTCCTTAACTGCCATTTTGATCTGATGATAGCCAGAATATGCATCCAAAAAGCTTAAACGCTCACACCCGCCGTAGCATCAATAATTTGACCAATACGGGGGAGGGCAAAAGGATCTGCTGGACAAGCCTTATTAAGGTCTGTGTAATCCACACACATGCGCCAGGTGCCATTTTTCTTGAGGACCAGCACCTGATTGGCAAGCCATTCAGGGTGAAAAACTTCAACAATAAAGCCAGCTGCTAAGAGCCTGGCTACCTCTGCTCCAATTGCCTTGCGTCTTTCTTCGTTAAAACGGCGAAGGAATTGTTTCACCGGTTTATATTTAGGATCCACATTAAGGGTGTGCTCAGCGAGTTTCCTCGGTACACCTGGCATGTCAGAGTGCTTCCATGCAAAAATGTCCCGATTCTCACGGATGAACTCGATGAGCGCGCTTTCCTATTTCGGATCCAAGTTGGCACTGATGCTGAACTGCTTGGATGAATCGCCAGGTACGAAGTCAACAAGCTTAGTTTCTGCTGCCGATTTGAACTTCAAGGCCGGATCATGCTCCGTAGTTGGCTTCTTCAACGGAGTCATGTCCGCCGGATCAACATTGTCTTTATAATACTTCAACTCCTCGGTGGCACAAACCGACTCTGCATAGGCCGCATCTCCTTCCTCACACTCCAAAGCGATTTTGCGGCTTCCGTGAACCGTAATTGTCCCCTTGTGACCCGGCATCTTGAGTTGTAAATAAACATAACAGGGCCGAGCCATAAACTTGGCGTAGGCCGGTCGCCCAAACAGGGCACGATATGGACCTTGGATTTTCACCACTTCAAACGTCAATGTCTCCAACCTGGAATCATGATCATCCCCAAAGGCCACTTCTAGAGCTATCTTACCAACGGGATATGCTGATCTGCCAGGCACTACACCATGGAACACTGTATTAGACGGTTTGAGATTTTTATCTGTTAGTCCCATACGACGGAAGGTCTCATAGTACAGGATGTTAATGCTGCTCCCTCCATCCATGAGCACCTTGGTGAACTTATAACCTCCCACCTGAGGCGCCACCACCAGAGCCAACTGACCCAGATTATCGACCTGGGGAGGGTGATCCTCTCTGCTCCATATGATTGGCTGTTCAGACCAACGTAGATAACGGGGTATGGCCGGTTCAGCACAATTGACCGCCCGCCTCTGAACCTTCCGATCTCGCTTGTCCAAGCTAGTGGTGAAGACATGGTACTGCCCACTACTCAACTACATTGGGTTGCTCTGGTAACATGATTGTTGCTGCTGTTGGTTGTAACCACCCTAGTTGTTCTGACTATTTTGACCGTTATGTCTGCCCGGATTACCATTAAATCCTGAACCGGAACTTCCTCCACCGTAACCCGGCCCGGATCCTGAGCCACCGCCAGATTCATGATCATACCGGAAATTATTAGAATTCTTGAACTCCTGCATAATAAAGCAATCCTTCCAAAGGTGGTTTGCTAGCGCCTCCTTCGTCCCATGTCTTGGACAGGGCTGGCTTAGTAGATAGTTTAGGCGGTCTGGGTTAGGGTTGGGTGCCCCATTACGATTTTTCGGTTTACCCTTGCATCGCTGTCCATTGTCCTGTGCATTGGTATTAGCCACAAAGTCCATGTTACCATCCGCTTTACGCTTGCCTCCACCACCATTGCCCGCCTAGTGATGTTGTTGACCTTTGGAGCCGCTGTTCCTCTTCCCCTTCCCTGTCTTGTCATCACCAGATTCGGTATCCTTGGTACTATCAAAATCAGCATATTTCACCAAAGCGGCCATGAGGGTTCCCATGTCGGTACAATGACGCTTCATCCGTCCCAACTTCAGCTTCAGGGGCCCAAACTGGCAGTTGCCTTCTAGGGTTAATACTGCGGTGTCAGAGTTGATGCGGTCTGAGGAGTGCAACACTTGTGAAACTCGGTGCACCCAATGAGTCGTTGACCCTCCTTCCTCCTGGACACAGGCAGCTAAGTCCACTATCTACATAGGCTGTTTACATGTATCCTTGAAATTGCTGATAAACCGGGCTCATAATTGGGCCCATGAACTGATAGAATTAGCCGGCAGACTCTTTAACCAAGTATGGGCCGTTCCCTCAAGCATCACAGTGAAGTATTTCGCACACGCCGCGTCATCCACATCAAGCATCTCCATGGCCATCTCATAGCTCTCCACCCATGTCTCTGGAGGTTGGTACGCCGTGTAATTTGGTACCTTGCGCGGACCTTTGAAATCCTTGGGCAGACGCACGTTGCGTAAAGCGGGGATAAGGCAAGGCACCCCAGAGAACTAGAGGTAACCCCAGGTTCGATCGAGATAGTTGGACGAACTGGCGTAAGTTGCTAAGCCTGATGCTGTGCGGCTAACTCGGCCTCCCTGTGCGCGCGGGCCCGGTCCACCACTCCCTGAGCGTTATCAGCACCACCCACCGGGTTGTTGCCACAGGGTGCTCCATGTTGTTCATTACTCGATACTGCTGCGGTCGAGTGGATCCGATCGCGGCTGTACGAGTATGCTTCCTGTTGGACCAAAGCTGTCCTCAGAAGTTCCTTGACCCGTCGCGTCTGTACTGCCTGCGGCGAGTCACCTTCAATTGGAATGGCCTCCAGCCATGCAGCAGCGGCAACAAGATTGTCCATTGGGTTGGAATAGTGACCTGGAGGTGTTAAAGCATCCTGAGGTATAACGGTGTTTTGACGAGGCGGGTCCATCTGACGAGGCTGAACCGGTGCACCGGTCTTGGGAGCTTCCGCCCGGTTTCCCTCCAGCGGATTGCCGGTTCCTACTCCTAGAGTGTTGAAAAGGTTTCTAGCCTCAAAACCGGAGGCAAACAGGATCGGTACTTCCTCCTGATGACTTCCTGCGATGCACTCTGGTCGAACATGAGCCTGTAGGCTTGTGCGTCTAAAGCGGCCCGCTCCATGGCCATCCTGGTGTCCTCAGCTGCCAAATCGGCCTTGGCCTGGGTGATCTGTTCCTTCACTTTTGCAATCTCGGCGTTGTGAACACCCTGATCCACCGGATTAGCCTCCGCCATAAGCATAGCCAATGCATCAAATAGCTCTGATAGAACTTGAGCCGGCGGGTGCACAGGGCCTCCTGCCCCAGCAGTCGCTGCTGCTGAACCGGAGGTTGTTGCCGCGGCGGTCGAAGAATGAAGCGCTGCTTGCGTGCCAGTCATGAATATTCCAGCTCGGTTGGGCAGATCAGAGGGGTCCGGAATACTGTCGCCATCAGAACAGCCCCCAATCCGGCTGTCTTGTAGCTGATAAAGAGATTCGGTTTCTCCGGTCGATGACTCATCATCAGAATAAACGACGGTATCACCGCGAGATTCCGATCCATCCTCATAACTTCCTCCATGGATGACTCCCACGAAGGCACGCTTCATGGCCGGTTTAACCCGGGCAGATCGTGCACGCTGAGCCGTCTCGATGAGGTCGGTGCAGATATCCGGCTCAAGGCCCGGTTCACTGATCTTGCCAATGAAAACGTGAATGCCACCAAAGGGGACCCGGCACCCGTACTCAATTGAGCCAGCGTCGGGGCCCCAGCCTGCGTCGTCGATGTAGAGCTTGCCGCGACGACTCTTAGTCATCCGGCCTACAGCATAGCCCTCGAGTCCTTCAAAACGGCCCTCCAAGAACCGGAAACCATCATGCGATAGCCCCACGGTAGGCGCCAACTGTCATGGTTTTGTCACGGCAGATGTCCTAGAGAAAGGACTTAGTCGTGGAGCCATCGCGACGGGTTAGCTTAAAGGGGTTAAAGCGGACAAGGGAGCAAACAAGAGTTTATACTAGTTCGGCCCCATCGATGAAGGTAAAATCCTATGTCTAGTTGTGATGGAATTGATGGGGTTTCGTTGACTAGGGAGCAAACAAGCTTCGCCTATGTCTCGAGTTGTTGTCTGTTGTCCTTGAACCGCCGCCAGGTCGTCCCCTTATACACACGGGTGACTCCCTTAGGTTTACAGAGTCCCAATACCGGCTCATAGATGTGTCCGGTTTGGTCTCTACTTGTTCCTAACTTACAATACAAGTTAACTACTAACGTCGGTTTACGGCTACAGGCCTTGAACCGACCATGGGCCTTGAGCCCTCATCCGCCTTCTTGGGCTTTAACATACTTTAACTACTGACGAAGTTAACCCGGCCCAGATAGGCCGGTTTACGCCCAGTAGTAATATCCCCAACACCCTCCGTACTGAGGAGCATACCGCGGCCCTTGCGGTTAAACTACAAAGCGGCCTTATCAAGCCGAACACTTCATCAGCTATCAAGCCTTCCGACACTGTTAAATGAGTCTGACCTACCCTACAGAACGACAGCTTGGTCAATCCAGAGCTAGACTAGCAATTTCACCTCTGTTAATCGCCCTATCCAACTGCGGCTTATGTACCGCGTGTGCACCACTATGCACTTAAAATACCTTGGGCAGCGACGGAGGCCCGTTGCAGACGAGGTTCAGAGTACAGTTCAACCATATTCGGACCTGAAACATTTTCCCCCTTTTCCGTCCTTTTCTTTCTCCTCTCATATCACAGGTTCGTCAAGACCTAATAACTTCACGATCATACAAGGGCACTTTTTCCAGGCCCTCTTCCTCTTACACGATCGTCGATTGCTCCTATCAAAGGATCTTGCACCAAGGCGAAAAGCGGCGCAGATGTGCGGCAGGGTGTCCAGGGGATCTTCATGACTACCTTTCTCATTTTTAGGCCCTATATATAGCTTTCCCTTGTTCCCAAATTCTCAGCATGTAAAATAGCCTTGAGGTTTCTGGCATTATCTATAATAGCATGTTTTGACATATCAATCAGTTTATAAGGGAAACAATTTTTTAGCAACCTTTGTTTGGTATTGGTTTCTTTCACAATCTATATTTCGCCTTGGCGTCAGATTGCCATATATACTCTGGTACGGCCCAAGTGCCATGGGCTCTATTCAGCCACATATATCTTCAAAAAGTCCGAACACTTTTATAGTAGACTTTGGCGTCCCGAACCATCTCATTATATGTATCAACTCCGAATCATGTCTTTGGTCAATAGTTGGGTTCCCCGGCTCCTGTGATTACTACCTTACGTTCCGCTTGTTTGGCTAGGGTAGTAAAGGGAGAACTACTATGATTGTGTTTCTGGTTCGTCCAGTCAAACACCTTAGTAGAGAAAGCCGAAGATTGACTATCATGATACGGCTAGAGCTGGTCAGCGATTTGGTGACTTTCTACAAATCCCTTACGATTTTTCCAAAGGACTAGCCTTTGCTCAGTCCCGCGTCTAAGGCACACCAGTTCGGATAGCCGCATATGCACGAGGGGCTAGTACTTAGCCCCCTATGGCTAAGTGAAAGTGCTAAAGCTGCATAGTCGGATTGCCTAGTTCGCTGCACAGACACCTCCTTCACGGACCAAGACGTTGGGTCAAGTGTGGTCATGCGCTATTCCAAACACCCCTGTAGCATCTACATGGGGGCTGAAGCCGACGACTGGTAAACTCTTAGAAATAAAAACGGTCGTACATGAGGAAAATAATTTTAGATAAAGGCATAAATATATTACAAAGCCTTGGTTCATAAAATAACACCTGGACAGCCCGGATACATTCATACAAACATGATATCCTTCCAGCATTGGCCCTCTACTATCCAGGCACCCTGCAGGATGTTGTCAAAATACCTCTCCGGCTTGCGGTGGTCCTTGCCTCCGGGCGGGCCCTCGGTCGCCATGACGCTGGCCTTCATCTTCGCCCATTGTATCTTGACGCGGGTGAAGGCCATCTGTGCACCCTCGATGCATGCTGAGCTCTTGACAGCTTCAATTCGAGGCAGCGCGTCAGCGAGTTGCTTCACCAGGCTGAAGTAACTGCTAGGAATGGGTTCAGTCGGCCAGAGCCGGACTATGACGTCCTTCATGGACAAACCAGACATTCTATGCAGCTCCGCCAGCTGCATCATCTGGTTGTTCAATGGCGTCGGACGCTCTGGCACCAGGTAGTATGACCAGAAGAGCTTCTCCGTTGTGTTCCCCTCCTGGGCCCGAAAGAATTGCGCGGCGTCGGTCGTACTCCTCAGACGATCCGCAAAGGTGTCTGGAGAACTCCATAGTTAATTAAGCAAGGCATATCTTTGACCGCCAAATATACTCTACCAAAGAATGGGCTTACTAGCCGCTATCTGTTCGGCCTGCTTGATCTCCTCGTGAGCCGTCCGGGACTCGGTCCGTGCCTCCTTGGCCTCCTTGAGAACCTTAGTGAGATCGACCGCTTGGGCCTTATTCTTCTCCTACAAGGCCTCGCACTTGCTGGCGGCATCCTTGAGCTCTTCCTCCACTTCGGTCACCCACTCCTCATACTGGCGGCGGGTGACCTACTCGGTCTTTAAATACATAGCCGCTTTGTCAGCAGCTTCTTTGCTCACCCGTGGCTGCTCCTTGGCTTGGGCGAGGACGCTCTTCAGGGTCTCGACCTCGGCCACACAACCTGGAATAATGATCAGGGCAACAAAAGAGCTGTAACACCCTGGATGTAACTTTCCATATTTGTAACTCCAACTCTTACCATTTTCGGCTATGTGATATTATATTCCCTGCATGGATGGGTTTTTGTCTTTCGTTTTGCATTTTGTTCATGTCATGCATTTCATATCATGTGATCATGTGCATCGTATTTGCATACATGTTCGTCTCATGCATCCGAGCATTTTCCCCGTTGTCTATTTCGTATTCCGACACTCCCACATGCACCCGGTGCACCCCTCTTGTCTCTTTTCTTGAGCGGGAGAAAAACGTTCTTGGAATGGGTCGAGATTTGTTATGTGGCCTTGGTACATCACCAGTAGATTGCCTGCCAAATTTCGTTCCATTTGGAGGTTGTTTGATGCCCCAACGGTCAATCGGGTAACCGCAAAAGCCTCTTTTGTGTTGCAGCCCCCTCCAAAATAGCCCAATAACCCATCCAAACCACCTCCCTGTTCTCCATCGTTGGATCACGATCGTGTGGGCGAAATCCGCATCTCATTTGGACTCTACTACTCCCTCTACCTATAAATATGTGATCCCCTTCAAAATTTTGGGTCAAAACCCTAGTCTCCTTCCACCTCGCGACGCCGAATACGTCTGCGTTCGCCAGATTCGCCCGCCACCACCGCCTGGCCACTCACAACGCGCCACATGTCCGCCCGGCCCATTGCCTCCTCGCCGACGCCTCGCGCAAAACCCTAGTGCCCGTGCTGCCCGGCTCCTTCACGCCGCCGCCCGAGACCCTCGCCGGCGTTGCACGCCTCCGCCGCCTTCCGCCGGGACCGTCGTCGCCGACCACCGCCGCCACCATCGCGGGGTCGCGCCGCCCGAGGCTGCGTGCCTCCTCCGCCGTCCTCCGCCTGCCGCCGACACCTCCATGCCGCCCTCCCTCGACCCAACTCCGACGAGCTCACACCGGCCATCCTTGATCTGCGTGCCCCAACCCTAGATCTAGGCTTTCGGAGGGTAAAAATCGCCTAAGTCCCGTAAATCCCTATTATTTGTATGCCATATTCATCATGTCATATCACGGTGACCGGGAATCCAAATCATGCATATGATATGGCGAAATGTTTGCCTCGTTAAGCTCTTCATGTTAGTGGCACTTGAATGCATGTTATTGTCCATATTTACGCCATTATCATCATTACAAGAGTGCTATAAAATGTTAACTGCTGGTTCTTAACAGAACATGGAGTTTTGTCATTTTTTTGCATTTTGTGTCTGCATCTTATGAGCATGATGTCTACATGTTTTATTATCTCCATCATGCCATCTTTACAGGGGTGCAAGGTTTGTATTTTTGTGATCTATGTGGTGACTAGCACAAGCATCCAAATAGGCTTCATAATGTTGCTGTTTTCAGGCACTTAGGATTTTGCCAAGACCTTTTCCTGATTTTATTTTGATGCCATGTAAACTTGTTGCTACCATGAGATCCAAGCAAATTTTGAGGTAGTTCGGTAAACATGTTTTGAAGACGTGGTATTTCTCTATCCATCCATGCCTCTGGTCGGAATTATGGAGTGCTCTAGATTGTGATTATCATGCTCTACTTTTGCTAAATATTGTTCCTGGCAGATTGTTAACATGTTAATCAATATTGCCATGTGTTTTGCTAGTGATCCGTGCATTCTATGAACTTGATCTTGTCATTTTTAGCTTCATGAATATGTATTCTTACTGTTGGTATGCTTGTGTTGTCATGTAATGCCTTGTGATGAGTGGCATGAGCTTGCAATGTTGTTATCATGAATCTGTTCCTGACATGCTCTGTTTTTCTTCTAAGTCTGAATCTGTTTATAAAACTTGCTATGTTTACATGGGTGCCATCATATCTCATTTGCCTTTTTGGTTCATGTTCAGTAAGGGAGTTTTGTTCTATGCATTTAGTAGAAGCATTCCATGTCTTCTTTTTCCATGATATGTTCCCGTAGCATGTTGTCTTCTTGCTCTAAATATTGCTTCCTGATGTTGTTTTTGACATGTTAGTATTTTCACCAAGTCTGTGAAGCTGATATCTTTTGCACTTTTGCCATGCTTGTTTGAACCTGTTCTATTGTGATTTAGCCGTAGCTCAGTGTACATGTTTTGTCAAGCATCTCTTGTACATCACTGCCATATGCTTTGTTGCTATGTTGGAGTGCAGTAGCTTAGTGTATTGTTGCATTCTAAGTACTATCATGCTGTTAAACGAAGATTTGCATCATCCTTGTATTGCTTGCCATTTGCAAACCGTGCATCCATTTCCAGTGATCCTTATATCGATTTCAACCAAAATCACCTCATCTTTCCAGCGGAATACTTGGTTTGGCAAGTTGATTTTTTTATCATTCTTTCCCTTCCGGAGCACGCATATGCATTGCATATCATGCCATGTATTG
Organism: Triticum monococcum; assembly: GCA_034509565.1. Classification (NCBI taxonomy): domain Eukaryota; kingdom Viridiplantae; phylum Streptophyta; class Magnoliopsida; order Poales; family Poaceae; genus Triticum; species Triticum monococcum. Next base: position 249,649,962 of record CM067843.1, read on the forward strand.
CATCATGTTGCTTGTGCATTGCACCGTGATTGATTGTTGTTCCATTGCTTGTGTTCTTGCTTTGCGTAGAGCCAGGAGACGAGTACGTGAATGAGGAACCTGTTGAGTACGCTAACGAGGATCAAGCTTTAGACAACTCTGAGAACATTGCAGGCAAGATGACCATACCCTCGATATCACTTCCATCTTTGCTTGCTAGTTGTTCGTTGTATCGCTATGTCGCGCTACCTACCACTTGTTATATCTTGCCTCCCATATTGCCATGTCAAGCCTCTAACTCACCTTCCCAGAAAACAAATGTTTGGCTATGTTACCGCTTTTTCTCAGCCCCTCTTATAGCATTGCTAGTTGCAGGTGAAGTTGAAGTTTGTTCCATGTTGGAACATGGATATGTTGGGATATCACAATATCTCTTATTTTAATTAATGCATCTATATACTTGGTAAAGGGTGGAAGGCTCAGCCTTTTGCCTGGTGTTTTATTCCACTCTTGTCACCCTTGTTTTCCGTCATACTGGTGTTATGTTCCTCGATTTTGCGCTCCTTACGCAGTTGGGGTTATGGGACTCCCTTGATAGTTTGCTTTGAATAAAACTCCTCCAGCAAGGCCCAACCTTAGTTTTAACATTTGCCACCAAAGCCTTTTTCCCTTGGGTTTTCGCGAGCCTGAGGGTCATCTTTATTTTAACCCCCACGGGCCAGTGCTCCTCTGAGTGTTGGTCCAAACTAGAGCCCTTTGCAACGCCACCTCGGGGAAACTTGAGGGATGGTTTTAGTTGTATAGATTGCTCATCCGGTGTGCCCTGAGAACGAGATATGTGCAGCTCCTATCGGGATTTGTCGGCACAATCGGGTGGTCTTGCTGGTCTTGTTTTACCATTGTCGAAATCTCTTGTAACCGGGATTCCGAGACTGATCGGGTCTTTCCGGGAGACGGAATATCCTTCGTTGACCGTGAGAGGTTGTGATGGGCTAAGTTGGGACACCCCTATAGGGTATAAACTTTCGAGAGCCATGCCCACGGTTATGTGGCAGATAGGAATTTGTTAATATCCGGTTGTAGAGAACTTGACACTTGACTTAATTAAAATGAATCAACTGCGCGTTTAGCAGTGATGGTCTCTTTTTGGCGGAGTCCGGGAAGTGAACACTCTCTTGGGTTATGTTTGAACGTAAGTAGCTTCAGGATCACTTCTTGATCACCTCTAGCTTCATTACTGTTGCATAGCTTCTCATCTTACCCTTATTTGCGTATGTTAGCCACCATATTTGCTTAGCGCTTTCTGCAGCTCCACCTCATTACCTTATCCTACCCATAAGCTTAAATAGTCTACATCTTGTGGGTGTGAGATTTTTGAGTCCTCGTGACTCACAATACTTCCAAACAGTTGCAGGTGCCAATGATACCAGTGCAGGTGATGCTACCGAACTCAAGTGGGAGTTCAACGAGGATTTGGGTCGTTACTATGTTTCGTTTCCAGATGATCAGTAGTGGAGCACAGTTGGGACAATCGGGGATCTGGCATTTGGTGTTGTCTTCTTTTATTTTGGTTCCGTAGTCGGACCTTGATTGTACTCTGGATGATGTATGTTTAACTTGCTATTTGTGTGATGTGGCGATTGTAAGACAACTCTTTATCCCTTTCTTATGCAGTACATGGGATCTGTGTGAAGATTAGCCCCTCTTGCGACACAACCACCATGCGGTTATGCCTCTAAGTCGTGCCCCGACATGTGGGAGATATAGCCGCATTGTGGGCGTTACAAGAGCTTAGACTTCGCATTGGCTTACCACTTCAGGTGTGTAAATAATTTTTCAAACATACATTGTGCCTCGTCGAACCGCTTGTTAATGCGGATGATATCATCAACGGCCAGCTGCAGCTTCCGCTTGAGTTCGTAAACTCAGCGGCCTGGGAGGTCACCACTAACAACGAAGCCTGTTTATCCATAGACCAGTATGTTACCTCCCGTGATTACTATTCGATCCTCTATTCGGCCATTTTTAACACCGAACAGAGTCTCAGGGGCTACTATCTATACATAGGCATATTTTTCATATGAAATGTGGCTAAGAATATTACATCGCATACCTCGAAGCCTATTAGCAGGCTGGTGAGGGCTTCGTTCAGCCCGCTCTTGGTGGACTGAACCTTCTCAACCACCACAACCATCAGGGTGCGGTGTTCCTCCATGATGGAATCATGTCGCAGTGCCTCCATCAAAGTGTTCGGTGCCTCCAGATCTGTGGAGGTTGCCGTTGGAGTTGGCGCTCCCCCCTCCTTTGAAGGGGGTTGCTCACTCGATTCCGGAGCCACTTGGGTCTTCGGAGTGGTGTTCGGCTGGGGGCGGACTAGTCAGGGCGCCCGTCGTCAGTCTCCATGGGGGTTGTGCCCCCATGTTCTCTGCAGCCAAGGCATTACCCTCTGGCGTCGTCTTGGCGGCCTCCAGCACCTCTCTGTGGCCCGGAGAGGTCCTTTGGGATATCACCTCGGTGTCATCTGTGTTGGGTGGCGGGGAGGCTCGTGGAGGCGTCTCGCTCTCCACCATCTCAGGCGCCAGAGAGTTCCCCGAAGATGACGATAGTTGGGGGAGGTCACGGGCCGTACTGAAACACATAATATAATATGTTATTCTACAATCATAAAAGACTGGATATATGTAAAGCATCTCGGATACTTATGATGCGGCTTGGGGCTTCACCCAGGGGCGCCGCTCGGGGATGGCTTCAGCTTCCGAATCCGAGCCGTCCGAGAGGGATATTTTCTCTCTCTTAGACGGCTCCGCCTCTGGGTCTACGGAGGCCGCCCTTTTCTTCTTCCTCCCCTTAAGGGGAGAATCTCTCTCTGCCTCCTCCTCTTCGTCTTCATCTCCCTCATGGGAGGAGGGAGCTTCGGTCTCTCCGGACATAGCATAGAGGAACCGGACACTTGATCTGCTCCGCCTTCTTTGTCTAGCCCTGATTGAAGGATGGAAGGCTTAGCATACCCTTTGATTTATGAACTAAAGTTATGTTCGGAAACTAAATGCTTACCAGGGTGGCCAGATGCATGCTGTCAAGGCCGATGTCATCGGTTGTCTCCGGCCACGTCTTCTGGGCCCTGAAGAGCAGCTTCCAGATCTCTTCGTGTGTTGTGCCGAAGAATCGCTGCAGGGTCCGCGTCCCTTCTGGATTCAACTCCCACATGTGGAGAGGCCAGCGCTGGCAGGGGAGGATCCGGCGGAAAAGCATCACCTGAATTACATCAGTGAGACTGGTGTTCTTCTCTGTCATATTTTTGATGCGCTTTGACAGCACCATCACTTCATCGGACGACCCCCAGTCCAGACTCTTGTTGGTCCATGACGCGAGCCGCATCGGGGGTCCGTATCTAAACTCAGGAGTGGTTGCCCATGTGGCGCAGCGAGGTTCGGTGATGTAGAACCACTCCTGCTGCCATATCTTGACAGTCTCCATGAAGGCCCCTTTGGGCCAGGGGACGTTGGCGAGCTTGCTCATCATGGCGCCGCTGCAGTCCGCGTGCTGGCCGTTGACCACCTTCGGCTTCACGTTGAAGACCTTGAGCCATAGGCCGAAGTGGGGGGTGCAGAGGAGCACCTCGCACACAATGATAAACGCCAAGATGTGGAGGAAGGAATTTGGGGCTAGATCATGGAAATCTAGCCCGTAATAGAATATGAGGCTGTGGGCAAAAGGTTGGAGAGGAAACCCTAGTCCGCGGAGGAAGTGGGGGATAAATACCACTCTCTTGCCGGGCTCCGGAGTGGGGATGATCTGCTTTTTGGCAGGGAGCCTATGCGCAACATCCCCAGCCAGGTACCCGCTTTCCAGAGTTCCTTGACGTCATTCTCCGTAATGGAGGAGGCCATCCACTTGCCCTATGAGCCGGATCCAGCCACGGCTGGAGAGGTTGGGGGCGGTGGGAAAGATCGAAGTTTGGGCGCTAGAGCTCAAGGATGGGAAGGCAGTGGGAGGAAGAAGGCATGAGATAAAAAGAAGGGATCTTTATACGTTTGTATAGGCAGTGAATATCAAAGGCCCCCTTGTCGGTGTCAAAACCGGCGGATCTCGGGTAGGGGGTCCCGAACTGTGCATCTAGGCGGATCGTAACAGGAGACAAGGGACACGATGTTTTTACCCAGGTTCGGGCCCTCTCGATGGAGGTAAAACCCTACGTCCTGCTTGATTAATATTGATGATATGGGTAGTACAAGAGTAGATCTACCACGAGATCAGAGAGCCTAAACCCTAGAAGCTAGCCTATGGTATGATTGTTGTTCGTCCTATGGACTAAAACCCTCCGGTTTATATAGACACCAGAGAGGGCTAGGGTTACACATAGTCGGTTAGAATGGTAGGAGATCTACATATCCGTATCGCCAAGCTTGCCTTCCAGGCCAAGGAAAGTCCCTTCCGGACACGGGATGAAGTCTTCAATCTTGTATCTTCATAGTCCAGGAGTCCGGCCGAAGGTATAGTCTCGCTATCCGGGCACCCCCTAATCCAGGACTCCCTCAGTAGCCCCTGAACCAGGTTTCAATGACGACGAGTCCGGCGCACAGATTGTCTTCGGCATTGCAAGGCGGGTTCCTCCTCCAAGTACTTCATAGAAGATTTTGAACACAAAGGTAGTGTCCGGCTCTGCAAAATAAGTTTCCACATATTGCCATAGAGAGAATAATATTTACACAAATCTAATCTGCTGATGTATTCCGTAGCATGACATCACACCACGGCCAAGTCTTTATTCGAATCGCTTTACTGTCCCACCTCAGCGTGTTTAGCGAGGCGGTTTCCTTGGCACGTCTTGTCAAAGCAGAGATCATGTCCCCTTATTCCGGGATTCTCATCAATACGGGCGTGTGTAACCCAACCGCGCCATTGATTACGGCGCTTGGGAGATAAGCGAGTTTTATCAGGCTGGTGGGGACGCATAGTCGCGTCCACCCATATAAGGGGATAAGGATCCACCTTTTCATCCACGCCTTCTTCCTCCTTTGCCTATCCATTTCCGCGCACTCGAGCTCCAGCGCCCAAGTCCGCACACCCCACCACAACCTTCTCCAGCCATGTCCGGAGCGGGAGGCAAGTGGATGGTCTCCTCCGTCATGGAGGGACACATCAAAAAACTAAGGAAGGCCGGATACTTGTCTAATGACATTGCGCACTGGCTTCCCGAAGAGGGGAAACTTATCCCCACCCCTAGGCCCCATGAGAGGGTGGTGTTCCTCCCCCATTTCCTCCGTGGACTGGGCTTCCCTCTCCACCCATTTGTCCGGGGGCTCATGTTCTACTATGGCCTGGATTTCCACGATCTGGCCCCGAACTTTGCCCTCAACATCTCGGCGTTTATCGTCGTGTGCGAGGCTTTCTTCTGCATCCGCCCCCATTTCGTCCTATGGCTCAAGACTTTCAATGTCAAGACGAAGGTGGTGCGTGGCACCCAGGCGGAGTGCGGAGGAGCCATGGTGGGCAAGATGCCCAACGTCCTATTCCTCGAGGGCTCCTTCGTGGAGACCCTAAAGGGGTGGCAATCGGGGTGGTTTTAAATCACCGAGCCGCGTGACCCTAAATGGGTCGCAGCCCCCGAGTTCCGATCTGGACCCCCTATGCGGCTCACCTCCTGGAAAGAGACGGGCCTGTCGTGGGGTAAAAAAGGAGAGCTAACCGGACTCCAAACATGCGTCCAAACCTTGGTGGACAAGAAGCTCAAACTTGCCAATGTAGTCCAGGTTATGCTCATCCGCCGGATCCTCCCGTGTAAACAACGGGCTTTCAACCTGTGGGAGTTCGACCCGGCGCGGCATCAAACTCTAAGTAGGCTCTTCGACACGATGTACGAAGATGCCTGGAAGGTGCTTTTCAAGGGCGCCGAGGCCCCCACATCCGCTACCGAGGATTGCGGATTTAGCACGCAGCGTCACGCTCATGCGGTAAGCTGTTTTTACCTTTTATAGGGTATTAGTTTTTCATAGTTTGACTCCATGCGGGATCTAAGCTCCCTTACCTTTGACAGGATTGGCAGGAGACGTCCGGATAGATCAACCGTCCGGCTCCTTTGCCCGAAGGCCCAGCGGACGCTCGCTTGGCGAAGCTGCTGGTTCTGGCACCCTATGTGGTGCCGGAGAAGAAGGCCAAGAAGAAGGCCACGGGGACTCAAAAGAGTGCCCGGCACCAGGAGGTGTCAGATTCATCATCCGACGACTCCAAGACGCACTCCTCCCATGAAGACGAGGAGGAGGAAGAAGAGACCTCTCCCCCTCCAGCGAGAGGAGGGAAGAAAAGGAAGGCCGCCCCAACTAGGGAGGCCGAAGGGTCCAAGAAGGGGAAGACCCTTCCTCCGGACTACTCCACCAACACCGACGACGACGAAGAGGAGTGGCCGCACAGGGCCAAGCCCCTAGAAAGATCGTAAGTATTCAGACACCAGAGCAATTCATAGTGTTCCTTTCTTGCACAGCTCCTCCTTACGCCGAATATGACTATGTAGTCCGCCCAAGGCCGGGCTCGACGAGTCGTCGAGCGGCTCCCTGGATTCGTCGGACCTGAATTCACTTCCGTCCGCTACCTCCCCCCACCCTACAGACGAAGCCGAGGTGCTGTCCCAACAGGTTCCAAACAAGGAGGAGGTGGTCCTGGAGGCGCCGCAAGGCGACCTCCCGGACTCCAGGCGCAAAGGGGATAAAACCCCCAAGGGCCCCGAGTCCGGCCTTGAGCCGGACACCGTGCCGGAACCTTCAACGGTTCCGGACTCCGTTAGGCAGCCTCCTTCCAAGAGGAGCAAGCCTACCGAGTTGGTGACCTTCGTCCAACCGGAGGCACCGGACAATTTGCTGGAGGTGCTTAAAGGAGCCTCCATCGACAAGGAGCACCGCACTATTATGAGTGCGGTGATCCAGAAGGTTCAGTCCGCCAAGAGCAGACTGACTGAAGCCTGTGCCAGCCTTCTAACAGGCTTTGAGGTAAGTAAAGAATATGTAAAAATATTACCGCATAGGCAGTAGCCCCTAATGCTCTGTTCGGCGTTCGGAAAGAAAAGCCGAATAGAGGATCTAATAACATTCACAGGAGTCTAACATAATCAAGTCAATATGCGTATGCAGGCTTCGCTGCTAGCCTCCGCCGCACTGACTGCGGAGGTGGATACGCTGAAGCAAAACCTCGCGTGGTCCGAGAACGAGCTCGGCCATGCCAAGAGGCAACTCGAGGAGAAGGAAGGTAAGTAATACCTTGCGCAAGTATATAGAGAAGATGTGGTTGCAAAAAAATGACAGGATCAACGTGCTATTATAGGGGCCATGACCGAGGTGGCAACCCTTAAGAAAAAGCTGTCCGAGGCCGAAAACAGAGCGGCCACGGAGCGCACAGAGAGAGGGAAGCAGGAGGCACGGGTGGAGGAGGTGCAGAAAGAGCTCCAGGCTCTCGTGAAAAAATACGAGAGTTTGGAGCTTGACTCAAAGACGCAAGCGTCCGAGCTTGCGGCAGCCCCCGAAAGCGCGAAGCCTGCCAAGGCCGAAGCCCAGAAAGCCCTCCAAGAAATTGAAGTGATGAAGAAGATAGCGGCGGGTAAGGCATTCATTGTGCAAAGCAAGCACGTGAAAGTGAATTACTTGTTACTTACCCGAGTCCCCAGCTCTCCAGGAGCATTCACAGATTTGACCCGTAGTGCGTCTGATGCCGCCGCCGACTACCGATTCGAGGAGGGGAGCTCGACGGAGAAGGTGTTCTGGTCTCAGTATGCTGAGGTCGGACACCTGGTGCCTTTGAGCGACCAACTGAAGCAAATGGTCGAGCTCCACAAGGTGGCCGAACAGTCCATAAAGGGCATCGTAGTTCGGCTTTGGCCTGGAGGCTCTGCCTGGGAGCTACTTCGGGCTGGTGAGGCGGCTGGTGGATGCATGTCCATGGCTTGAAGTAATCAAGCGCTCCGTCTGCATCGAAGGTGCCTGTAGGGCGCTTGCCCGTGCTAAAGTGCACTGGGGCAAGATGGATGCGGAGAAGCTGGTGAAGGACGGGCCACCGCCGGGCAAGGAGCATCGCGTCCCAGAAGCATATTATGAGGGCGTCCTGAAGGGTGCCCGCCTCATAGCGGATGAATGCTCCAAAGATGTAATTTTTGAGTAAACTCGCATTTGTCATCCTCTATGCTGAAAACTTGTTCATATGCGCTAAGCAACGGTTTTGAATTTAAAATATTACCTTTTGTGTGGCCGTTTATCAAATTTGAGAGATGGCGAGTCGTCGGCTTCTGCCCCCATGCCACGAGTGCTGGGGTGTTCGGGATAAACATGAGCGCTCTTTTTCCCATTCTTGGGTCCTTCGAGGGAGGCACTCAGCACAACGAACAAGGCAATCGGACTATAATGCTTGAACACTCTCACTTATTCATAGAATTCTATAATTTTAAATTTTGGCGAAGCCCCTAGTGTTCGGAAGACCAAGTTCGGGGCGCTATCCACGCCTAGGCCGGATAAAGCCGACTCCTCGCTCTAAGCGGCATAAGACATTAGGGACTCGAAAACCTCTCGAACAGCGACCAGCTCTCGCCTCATCATGACAGTCAGTTTTAGCTTTCTCCACTGAGGTGCTTAGCCCAGCTTAACTGGGGCAAAATCGCAGTAGTTCTCCTAGTGCTACCTTAGCCGATATAACGGAACATAAGGTACCAAAACATAGGAGCCGGGCAAACCAAACTATTGACCCAAGACATGATTCGGAGCAGATGCATATAATGATATAAGTTCGGGGTGTCGCACTTGTGAAAGTGTTCGGACTTCTCACACCGTATTCTGGGGTACTTAAGCCCCTGGCGTATTGGCCGTACCAAAGTGTACGGGTGCAACATGTCATTAATGAACATATATTCGTAAAAAAGAGTAATGCAATAATAGACGGAAGCTATGCATTGTTTATTTAAAAAAGCTACGATCAAAGAAGAACGATACAAATAGTGCAATAAGCAAAAGATGGGACTATTTACCATGTCCTTTCCAGGGGCGAGCTGCGGAATGTTATGTGAAACAGGTATACTGCTCGTTATAGAGACCACCTTCGAGTTCCATATTGCGGCGTAGCTTTCTGCTTCCCTGGTTGTATCGTTTGTGCGGCAATTGTACTGCCAGACAAGCCTTCCGAAGAATGGAGTCATGAAAACAAGAGCAAATTAAGAAATCGGCAGCCCCTAGTGCGGTTTAAGCCGCGTTTCGGGCGTGCCGTGATGGTGCCCCTCCCCCTGTGCCCATGGTATTTCCAGAGCGTAGTTATGTACGCGCAACACTGGTTTCGCAAGTTCGCGAGGGCTGGGTTTGGGGCCGCATTGCTACGCTTGCTCGGAACGTGCCAGGCGGTCTTGTTGTAGGTTACTCCGGGCGCGGTTGACGGTGTCCAGACGTTTAATGGCCGGACTGGAGAATTGGCTTGAGAGGCTGCTTTGTACTTCCGCTGTGATAGACGTCGTATGTTCCTCCATTTGGAGAGAGCGTTCGGTGTTTCCATTGACCGTGATGACTCCTCGAGGGCCTGGCATCTTGAGCTTGAGGTATGCATAGTGCGGCACCGCATTGAACTTGGCAAATGCGGTTCGCCCGAGCAGTGCGTGATAGCCACTGCGGAACGGGACTATGTCAAAGATTAACTCCTAACTTTGGAAATTATCCAGAGATCCGAAGACCACTTCAAGTGTAACTGATCCTCGAGGGATCGATGCCCATTTTCCACACTGTATCCTGGTAAAGCAAGTTCAGGCCGCTGCCGCCGTCATAAGGACTCTACTGAGGTGAAATCCGTCAATAATTGGGTCTAGAACCAATGCGGCGAATCCGCGATGACGGATGCTAGTGGTGTGGTCCCTTCGATCAAAAGTGATCGGGCAGGAAGACCATGGGTTGAACTTTGGGCCGACTGGCTCCATCGCGTATACATCCCTTAGCGCACGCTTTCGCTCCCTCTTGGGGACGTGGGTTGCGTATATCATGTTCGCCGTCCGCACTTGTGGGGGAAAACCTTTCATTCCACTGTTGTTCAGCGGCCGGGGCTCCTCCTCGTCATCGCTATGCAGCCCCTTGTCTCTGCTTTCGCCATTTAACTTGCCTGCCTGCTTGAACACCCAACAATCCCTGTTGGTGTGATTGGCTGGTTTTTCGGGGGTGCCATGTATCTGGCATGAGCGGTCGAGTATTCGGTCCAAACTGGATGGGCCCGGAGTATTTCTTTTGAATGGCTTTTTCCGCTGACCGTGTTTAGAGCCTCTGAATCCGGCATTAACTGTCGTATCCTCAGCATTGTCACCGTTAATGCGGCGCTTTTGCTTGTTGCGACGCGACCTGCCAACGCTGTCCTTGGTATCCGAATTACCAGGGCTCTTGGTCATGGTATTGCTGCGAGCTAGCCAGCTGTCTTCTCCCGCGCAAAAGCGGGTCATAAGTGTCGTGAGGGCTGCCATAGATTTCGGCTTTTCCTGTCCTAGGTGCCGTGCAAGCCACTCGTCGCGGATGTTATGCTTGAAGGCTGCTAGGGCCTCTACGTCCGGACAGTCGACGATTTGATTTTTCTTGGTTAGGAACCGTGGCCACAATTGTCTGGCCGATTCCTCTGGCTGCTGAATTATGTGGCTAAGGTCATCGGCGTTTGGTGGTCGCACATAAGTGCCTTGGAAATTGTCGAGGAATGCGGTTTCCAGGTCCTCCCAACAACCAATTGATTCTACTGGCAAGTTGTTAAGCCAATGCCGAGCTGGTCCTTTAAGCTTGAGTGGGAGGTATTTGATAGCGTGTAGGTCATCACCGCGGGCCATGTGGATATGTGACACTCCAAAAATTATTGATTTGGTTTTCATCAAAAACTTTATTGGATTCTAAAGGAGGGCCTTTAAATATTTCTCTTTCACAAAAACCTTCCTCTTCAAAAAAAAACTTCCTTTCACCTTTGGCAAGGATTTCCTTTCCTTTTCAATTTTGGTGTTAAAATTTTGGAAGCTTTTCTTCTGGTTATTTCCCTCTCAAACTTATTTATTTTCAAAAAAAAAGAAACCCTAGGAGTTTTGGGACTTCTTTCTTTTTGAAAACACCCATGGTTTTACCATGTCTCCTATAGTAAATCTTCTCAAAATCCATCCCTCCACCTTTGAACAATCTAAATTCTCTGTCTCAACAAGTCCAAACAAGTTTTGGATTTTATTTCAATTATTTTATCCCCCAAAACATTTCTGCCATCTATTTTGAGCCTAAGTGATTTTCAAAACAAGTATCACTTTGCCTTTGAGTTTTTACCCCAAACCAACTTCCCTGGATTGTCTTTAGTACCCACAACCTAGAACCATCTTGATCCACTCCTCTTCTTTCCAAATATTTCAAATTTCACTAACTGCAAGTTTGGACCAGATTTTCCAAATTTGGTGAAATTCATATCTACACTTCTCCAAAAATTCCACCAAAATTCAGGCAGCCTACTGGAGCAATGAGAGGCCAGTCCACCAAGTTTTAGCTCAAGGAAAAATCCCTAGATGCCAAAAACATTCTGTCGAACACCTGAGCTGCACTGTTCTTTGCATTTTTCAGAAAAGTTCAGTAAATTTTAGTTTTACAGTGTCGTTTTCTTCAGAGTTTCAGGCACATGCTCACAGTGCCTTTGGCTCGATGCTCGCAGCCCCTCCCTCTTGTACGGAGCTTCACACGCGTGCTTGGAGCTTTCCTGGCATCGGTGGCGCGCTGGCCCGCCCTCGCCGGCGTCTTCTGCGGCGTCGGGACCTCCCGTGGCGGCCGACAGAAGGCAAACCACGGCAGAACGCCGTTTCGGCGCCGCCCAAAGCTCCCTGGCTCTCCGCGTGGCCTCATGCATGCCGGCGCATGCCCGTGGCACCATCACCGTGGCCCGGCAAGCACGGAACATGCTCCCTGCCGCCGACGGGCCCGTGCCGCCCCGTTCCGTCGAGCTCGCCCTTAGCACCCCAATCCAAGCTCGCTTAGCACCTAAATGGAACCGGTGGAACTCCGCGATGACGCCCAACTCCCTAAACCTACCCGACCAAGCTCTGCGCCGCCGTAACCTTCACCGGAGATCCCCGTTCTCGGCCACCGCCTCGGATCGCCTATAAAAAGGACCCCGAGCTCGCTCACGAGACCCACACCTTCACTGCACCTCTCCAGGACCCTGCCAAACCACCGGGAGGACCTTGAGGAGGTCTCCCCCCCAACTCCGGCCGCCTCGCCCCACCTCGGCCCCCACCTCGATTCACTCCGGTGAGGCCATCTCCGGCGCCCAAACCTCGTCCGTAGCCTTCTCTTACACCTAGTGCTCTAACCCCCACCTCAATTTGATCCTTGCAGCCCTCCTCAGCGAGATCCATCAACGCCCGAACCACCGTCAGCCGGAGTCAAGGCCGCCGTCGACGTGGTACTCACCGGCGACCCACACCACCACCCACCGTTGCGGAAGGACACAGTGAGCACGTTGGTAATCTCCGATCACCCTGCCTCGCCGTGGATCGCCGCCGGCGACCACCGCGGCTCTCGGGCACCGGCGAAATCTGCCGCCCCCGTTTGAAAGTTTAAACCTGACGGGCGGGACCCGCTGTCAGCCTCTCTATCCTATCTAAGCGAATCGTTTTCTGAAAATGCCTTCTGCCAAATGCGCCTTCCCTTTGGGCTGGCGTAGTTTCTGCCGAAGCGTTTTCTGTTTTTATAAACTAGCCCCTGGAAACTTTCTGTTTCATTACAGATAAGTCCGTGGATTAAAACCCTTATAATTTTTTAACAGAGAGGATTAAAGCTAGTCATCCGGTCAGGGGGCATGGGTGTTTCCGGTTGGGACCGAGAGGGGGGCACCCCTTAGAGCGCGCGTATATAAATTTGATCCCATGCTATTCGAGATTGTGATCTCCCCGTCTCAAAAGTTTTTCTTGGACGATGTCTAGGGTGAGTCCTGGCATTGAGAGGTAGGATGGGTGTGTACTGGTTAGCTGTGTTTTCTTCCGAAAAACCGTAAACGGAACTAGTCCCTCGTGACTACGGAAATCCGTTGGCTGTGGGAAAATTTTTTGTACAAACTCTTCAGAGTCATACATTCCTTGAATCATCTATTCCATGTCCAATTTCGTATCATCTTGGCCTAACAGTATCAGTTTGATGACAGAGACTCCGGTGAATCCCATGAGTACTAAGCCCGGCTAAATGTTATTCATGTGGATGGACTAACCTGTTTATTATCATGAACTGAATATTTATTATGAGTATTGTTTACTTGTGAACTAAAGCCCTTTCTGAGATGTCACTCAGACGTCCGACTGTGGCATTTCTTTTAAAGCCCTTTCTGTGATGTCTCTCAGACGTCCGACTGTGGCATTTCTTTTAAAGCCCTTTCTGTGATGTCGCTTAGACGTCCGACTGTGGCATTTCTTTTAAAGCCCTTTCTGTGATGTCGCTCAGACGTCCGACTGTGGCATTTCTTTTAAAGCCCTTTCTGTGATGTCGCTCAGACGTCCGACTATGGCATTTCTTTTAAAGCACTTTTTGTGATGTCACTTAGACGTCCGACTGTGGCATTTCTTTTAAAGCCCTTTCTGTGATGTCGCTTAGACGTCCGACTGTGGCATTTCTTTTAAAGCCCTTTTTGTGATGTCGCTTAGACGTCCGACTGTGGCATTTCTTTTATAGCCCTTTCTGTGATGTCGCTTAGACGTCCGACTGTGGCATTTCTTTTAAAGCCCTTTCTATGATGTCGCTCAGACGTCCGACTGTGGCATTTCTTTTAAAGCCCTTTCTGTGATGTCGCTCAGACGTCCGACTGTGGCATTTCTTTTAAAGCCCTTTCTGTGATGTCGCTCAGACGTCCGACTGTGGCATTTCTTTTAAAGCCCTTTCTGTGATGTCGCTCAGACGTCCGACTATGGCATTTCTTTTAAAGCCCTTTCTGTGATGTCGCTCAGATGTCCAACTGTGGCATGATTTTTCTGTTATTATTTGTTCACCCTTCGAGGCGTCGCTTCAGACACCCGATCGGTTCTCATTTATATTCTGTGGGGATTTCAGGCGGACTACCGCCGTTTCCCTCGTACTTACTTCGTTGTGCAAATATTATCAGTGTGCATTGGGAAGATTATTCATGATGCATCCATGCATGCATTTGTTATATCTTACGTCCGAACTATCTTGCGAGTACTTTCAAAGTACTCACTGGCTTGTTGATTTTGGCCAGATGCTGACGAAGGCGATCTCATGGATGAAGAGTTCGATAGTGAGTCCGACGCCTAGAGGAATTCCAGTCAGTCTCGTGCGACCCTGGTCTTGGTCACAGTTTTATACCCGCTTCCGCAACCCGAATAAATTTATCGAGCCTCACCTCGACGCTCGATGAGATGCCAGTTTGAGAGTCGTGATACCACACTCCCCATTGTGTTATTCCACCACCACTATATCCTCGAGTCAGTAGTATGCCACCACACCATTGTGTTATATCCGCCTTTATGTATAATTATTGGCGCCCTTGTAATAATTCGTTGAGCAGCCCTAGCTCAACCCTGTAATATATTTTATGCTACTGGCTTATTGTATCAAGTATTTGTCTACCAGTGAGGAGGATTTTCTCTCATACTAGACTCAAAGATTGGTTTCTCAATAAATATTTTTATTGGAAAACCGATCGTGACAAGCTTGGTACCAGAGCCAGGCTGACTGTAGCAAGCCACTAGGTGCGATCGCTAATCGGTTATTAGCATAATAGAGCTAATTTATATTTTTGCAATAGTAGTCATTTTCTGACTGTCAGCATAAATTTATGATCTAACCATGCAGGAATTTTGCCTACTTTTGTAGATGGCCGACAACAACTGCGAGTCTCAGACCTTCGCCAACGTACCCGATGGGTTCGTCAAGCTTCTCTCCTTCATCGTTTAGGTCGCGATGGGACCATCCGTGCGCCCAGTCTTCACACTCCGCCAGCACAGAGTCAACGACGGTCTGACCATGCACCAGGCCACGGTGCAGTTCAAGGGAGGGCGTGGTGAGCTACGCCGCTACATGTTTGTGGGAAGAGCCATGCCTACGGAGAGGCATGCTATGCAGATGGCAGCCCGTGAGGCGATAGCCCACCTCAGGGATGTCCTTCCCGCGATGAAGACTCATCGCTACCGTTATCTTCCATGCCATGTGCCCTACACCTGCCACTACGCATTCTCCTGCCCCAGAGGAGAACGAGACGAGGCTTTTGAGATGCTTATTGAGTATCTTCGGGCTCTGGAGGCAGCCTACGACAACCTGGTGGACGACTTCGTGGCTGCCCGCATGGACTTAGTCCATGGCTGTGCCGCCAACAGAAGGGAGCTCCTGCTCACTACACCGCCACTGACTTTTGTCTCGTCTTCAGCATCGCATGCACCTATTCGTCACCTGCCTACCACCGGAAGGGTCAACCAGGCCTTTGCGCCCACTCTAGTGCGCACTGCACCACCCGCTGTGCCCACTCCCATTCGTGTTGCTCCACCCCTGGCACCAGTTCCATCTACCCGACGTGGCTCTTCTCGTCTGGAGCCTATTAGTGAGGAGGAGGTCGAATCCCCAGTGTCACTACGCCTCACCCTCGGCAGGGCCAAGGAGATCATCGACATTTCTGGCTGAGTGCGTTTGCCCGTCATGCGATGTACCGCTTTGTAAGATGTGTTGTGAGAAGTAGCTTGTTTGCGCATCATGTAGAACAGGAGGAGTGAACTAGCCTAAATAACATGTCGGGATTATGTACGCATATCCTGAGTGATGTACTGTATAATTATCGCCCGTGTGTAAGATATGTAATGAGCAGTCCTTCTCCGTGCGCAATTCGATTTGTTTTCTTAAGTGATCTTGGTCATTTAAATTATTTGCCATCCTTGTGCAATTTTGGATTTGTTTTTGCAACCATTTTCGCTTTTCTTATGAGTTTTATAAAATATATCCCCAGAGTGAAAAATGTCTCGTCCTTGGACACGCTCCATGCCTACACCGCCAGAGGAAAATTTGGACACTCAACCAGGCAACAATTTCACGCAAGGGTAGTCGAGCCAACAGGGCAGTGAAACGGCACTTTCTCAAATGTGCCGCCTTTATGAACAGAGTCAGCAACAACATCGTGAAATGATGAACCAAGTCATCAACATGGGAAATTACCATGGATAGTATCCGCAGCATTCCAAGTTATCCGAGCTACAGAAGACGCGTCCCCAAACATTTTCACATACTGACAAGCCTCTTGAAGCCGAGGACTGGCTTCGGGACATGGAGAGGAAATTAATTATTGCAAAATGTTCAGATCCCGAGAAGGTATTGTATGCTTCGCACTATCTTACAGGAGCAGCCGCATCTTGGTGGGAGAATTTTCTGCATATGCATCCAAACGAAGGTGACATAACCTGGGATGATTTCAAGGAAGGTTTCCGTGGTGCACACATTCCTAAGAGTATTATGAAAATCAAGAAGAGAGAGTTTGATGACCTCAAACAAAGGAACTTGACAGTGGCAGATTACAACAGTCAATTTACATTGTTATCCCGCTACGCCAATGAAGAGAGTATGACTGAAAGCAAGAAGATGGAGAAATTCCTTGACGGTCTGGCGCCCGCGCTTAAATGCCAACTGGTCGTGCACACTTTTCCTGATTTTAAAACACTGGTGGACAAAGCCATTACTCTGGAGAATGAGAGACGCAGTCTGGAAGATATCCGCAAGCGAAAAAGGGACCAGACTAACCTTGCTCGCAATTACCGAAGCAAGACAGACTTCAAAAAGGGTGGGACGCACAAATACTCATCCAACGTCTCACGCCCAATCAAGAATTTTCATGCAAGGGACATGGAGTTCACATATCGCCCCGGCGTTACTTGTTACACTTGTGGAGAAGAAGGGCACTATGCAAAACAGTGCCCCAAGCCAAGGAACTCAACCACAAAGCCGAACAACGGCGGCAATAATTCAGCGCCCAAGCGAAACAACTTCAATCCCAACAACAACCACAGGAAGGGTCATCTGAACCACGTAAACAAAGAGGAGGCACAAAATGCTTCGGATATCGTACTCGGTACGTTTCCTGTCAACACAATACCTGCAACGGTTTTGTTTGATTCTGGAGCTTCTCACTCTTTCATTTCGAAAAGTTTTGCTTTGCAAAATAATTTTTCGATGCTTCCTTTGGAGAAATCCATGATCATCAAGTCCCCTGGGATACAGCAAGTTACTCAGAATTACTGTCAGAATGTGGTCATTGAGTTCGAAGGATTGGAGTTTCACACAAATCTTATTGTGTTGGAAAATAAAGGACTGGATGTCATCCTAGGGATGGATTGGCTGACCACCAACAAGGGGTTTATCGACTGTTTCAACAGGACCGTAATTCTCACACACCACCAAGGGAAGACAATAAAAGTATCAGCCAAGGGAGGAAAAATACCCCGGCAACCGAGATTGAATAAGGTGGACATCTCTGAGCTAAACAAGGTTCCAGTAGTGTGTGAATTTCCCGACGTATTCCCTGAAGAGCTACCAGGCATGCCACCAGACCGAGAGATAGAATTCTGCATTGAGCTCGCACCGGGAACCACCCCCATATACAAGAAACCATACAGAATGGCACCATCCGAGTTGGTTGAATTGAAGAAGCAAATAAAAGAATTACTGGACAAAGGATATATTCGAGCCAGCTCCTCACCTTGGGGATTACCAATTCTATTTGCCAAAAAGAAGGATGGAACACTGAGATTGTGTATTGACTATCGAGCACTTAATATGGTCACAATTAAGAACAAATACCCGATGCCAAGGATAAACGATTTGTTTGATCAACTCGCTCAGGCCAAGGTATTTTCAAAAATTGACTTAAGATCTGGATACCATCAATTAAAGGTGCGAATGGAAGATATCCCCAAAACAGCCTTCACTTCCAGATATGGACTGTATGAGTTCACAGTAATGCCATTTGGGTTGACGAATGCCCCTGCATATTTTGTTCACCTCATGAACAAAGTATTTATGAAATATATGGACAAGTTCGTCGTGGTATTCATCGACGATATTCTGGTATACTCCAAAACACCAGAAGAGCACGCAAATCATCTCAGGATTGTGCTAGGAGAACTCAGGAAACACCAATTGTATGCCAAGTTCAGCAAGTGCAAATTTTGGCTAAGACAAGTAGGCTTTCTAGGCCACGTGCTAACCCAAGACAGTATCGCAGTGGACCCAGAGAAAGTCAAGGCCATACTTGGCTGGAAGTCGCCAGCCAGCGTAACAGATATACGTAGTTTCTTGGGAATGGCAGGATATTACCGCAGATTTATTGAAGGATTTTCCACCATAGCCAAGCCTATAACGCAGTTACTCAAGAAAGACAAGAAGTTTGAATGGACATAAGCCTACGAAAAGAGTTTCCAAGAGCTAAAGCGAAAATTAGCAACAGCACCAGTATTAATTGTGCCAGACATACACAAGAATTTTGAAGTATATTGTGACGCGTCCAAAAAGGGTCTTGGATGCGTGTTGATGCAAGAAGGCAAGGTTGTCGCCTATGCTTCAAGGCAACTTCGCAAGCATGAGGAAAATTATCCCACTCATGACTTAGAAATGGCAGCGGTCATTCATGCACTCAAAGAATGGAGGCATTTCTTACTTGGGAACCGATGTGAAATATATACAGATCACAAAAGTCTCAAATATATTTTCACACAGCCAGAACTAAATTTACGACAGAGACGCTGGTTGGAATTAGTAAAGGATTATGATGTTGGTATCCATTACCATCCAGGAAAGGCAAATGTAGTGGCCGATGCTCTTAGTCGGAACCCCAACTCCGACGAAAGCAATCTGCAAAGCTTGAGGCCCGAATTCCAACAAGAATTTGCCAAGCTCAATTTGTTAATGGTCGCTGAAGGCACCATATCAAACTTGGAAATACGACCCGACCTTGTGGAGGAAATTAAAAGAGCTCAGCCTGGTCACCCCATCATTGAAGGCATCAAAAGAAAGGTGAGTATGGGCAAGGCCTCGGAGTTTGTCATAGACAATGGAGGAATATTGTGGTACGGAGAAAGACTCTGCGTGCCAGACATAGAAGACCTTAAACAGCAAATCCTAGCTGAAGCCCATACCGCCCCGTACTCGATCCACCCTGGCGGGACCAAGATGTATAAAGATATTCAGGAAAGATTTTGGTGGCACGGTATGAAGAGGGACATAGCCACCTTCATTACACATTGCGACTCGTGTCAACGCATAAAAGCTGAGCATCAGAGACCGGCCGGACTACTGCAACCAAACAAAATACCTGAGTGGAAATGGGATGAAATAGGGATGGATTTTATTGTTGGGCTACCTCAGTCACAGCATGGGAATGATGCCATCTGGGTCGTCACTGACAGGTTAACCAAGGTGGCACATTTCATTCCAGTAAAGACAACCTACAACACTCAGCGGCTTGCCAGGATTTATCTCACCCACATAGTTTGTCTGCATGGAGTCCCGAAGACTATAATATCCGACAGAGGCACTCAGTTCGTCTCAAGATTTTGGGAGCATTTACAACAGGCTCTGGGAACTCAACTAGCCTTCAGTACCGCATATCACCCACAGACCGATGGACAAACGGAACGAGTAAACCAGATTTTAGAAGACATGCTGAGAGCATGTGTCCTCACATATGGAACCAGTTGGGAAGAAAGCCTGCCATACGCCGAATTCGCATACAGCAATAACTACCAGGCCAGCCTGCAAATGGCACCATTTGAGGCTTTATACGGACGGAGATGTCGTACCCCGTTGAATTGGTCAGAGACCGGAGACAGCCGCATATTCGGACCGGACATGCTCAGAGAAGCCGAGGAAAAAGTCAAGCTAATCAGAGACCGACTTAAGACCGCTCAAAGTCGACAGAAGAGTTATTATGATCAGAAACATCATAGGGTCAGCTTCGAGCCCGGTGAGTTCGTATACTTGAAAGTATCTCCTATGAGAGGATTGCAACGATTCAAGATTAAAGGGAAGCTAGCACCAAGATTCATTGGACCATTCTGTATAATGGCGCAAAGAGGCAAGGTAGCCTACCAGCTAGACTTACCCAAGGAATTATCCGATGTCCACGACATGTTCCACGTCTCGCAATTGAGGAAGTGCGTGAGCAACCCAGAGAAACAAGTATCCCATGAGAGCATTGACGTACAGCCAGACCTCACTTATCGGGAACGTCCCGTAAGAATAATAGAGGAGTCTGAAAGGAGAACCCGACATAAGACCACCAAATTCTTCAGAGTACAGTGGAGCAATCACACCGACAGTGAAGGTACTTGGGAAAGAGAGGATTTTCTTCGGACAGAGCATCCACACTTATTTAAGGATCAGCTGAAATCTCGGGGACGAGATTTTTCCTAAGGGGGTAGGTGTTGTGACACTCCAAAAATTTTTGATTTGGTTTTCATCAAAAACTTTATTGGATTCTAAAGGAGGGCCTTTAAAAATTTCTCTTTCAGAAAAACCTTCCTCTTCAAAAAAAAAACTTCCTTTCACCTTTGGCAAGGATTTCCTTTCCTTTTCAATTTTGGTGTTAAAATTTTGGAAGCTTTTCTTCTGGTTATTTCCCTCTCAAACTTATTTATTTTCAAAAAAAAGAAACCCTAGGAGTTTTGGGACTTCTTTCTTTTTGAAAACACCCATGGTTTTACCATGTCTCCTATAGTAAATCTTCTCAAAATCCATCCCTCCACCTTTGAGCAATCTAAATTCTCTGTCTCAACAAGTCCAAACAAGTTTTGGATTTTATTTCAATTATTTTATCCCCCAAAACATTTCTGCCATCTATTTTGAGCCTAAGTGATTTTCAAAACAAGTATCACTTTGCCTTTGAGTTTTTACCCCAAACCAACTTCCCTGGATTGTCTTTAGTACCCACAACCTAGAACCATCTTGATCCACTCCTCTTCTTTCCAAATATTTCAAATTTCACTCACTGCAAGTTTGGACCAGATTTGCCAAATTTGGTGAAATTCATATCTACACTTCTCCAAAATTTCCACCAAAATTCAGGCAGCCTACTGGAGCAATGAGAGGCCACTCCACCAAGTTTTAGCTCAAGGAAAAATCCCTAGATGCCAAAAACATTCTGTCAAACACTTGAGCTGCACTGTCCTTTGCATTTTCAGAAAAGTTCAGTAAATTTTAGTTTTACAGTGTCGTTTTCTTCAGAGTTTCAGGCACATGCTCACAGTGCCTTTGGCTCGATGCTCGCAGCCCCTCCCTCTTGTCCGGAGCTTCCACGCGTGCTTGGAGCTTTCCTGGCGTCGGTGGCGCACTGGCGCGCCCTCGCTGGCGTCTTCTGCGGCGTCGGGACCTCCCGTGGCGGCCGACAGAAGGCACACCATGGCAGAACGCCGTTTCGGCGCCGCCCAAAGCTCCCTGGCTCTCCGCGTGGCCTCATGCATGCCAGCGCACGCCCGTGGCACCATCACCACGGCCCGGCAAGCACGGAACGTGCTCCCTGCCGCCGACGGGCCCGCGCCGCCCCGTTCCATCGAGCTCGCCCTTAGCACCCCAATCCAAGCTCGCTTAGCACCTAAATGGAACGGGTGGAACTCCGCGATGACGCCCAACTCCCTAAACCTACCCGACCAAGCTCTGCGCCGCCGTAACCTTCACCGGAGATCCCCGTTCACGGCCACCGCCTCGGATCGCCTATAAAAAGGACCCCGAGCTCGCTCACGAGACCCACACCTTCACTACACCTCTCCAGGACCCTGCCAAACCACCAGGAGGACCTCGAGGAGGTCTCCTCCCCCAACTCCGGCGGCCTCGCCCCGCCTCAGCCCCCACCTCGATTCACTCCGGTGAGGCCATCTCCGGCGCCCAAACCTCGTCCGTAGCCTTCTCTTACACCTAGTGCTCTAACCCCCACCTCAATTTGATCCTTGCAGCCCTCCTCGGCGAGATCCATCAACGCCCGAACCACCGTCCGCCGGAGTCAAGGCCGCCATCGACGTGGTACTCACCGGCGACCCACACCACCACCCACCGTTGCGGAAGGACACTGTGAGCACGTTGGTAATCTCCGATCACGCTGCCTCGCTGTGGATCGCCGCCGGCGACCACCGCGGCTCTCGGGCACCGGCGAAATCTGCCGCCCCCGTTTGAAAGTTTAAACCTGACGGGCGGGACCCGCTGTCAGCCTCTCTATCCTGTCTAAGCGAATCGTTTTCTCAAAACGCCTTCTGCCAAATGCGCCTTCCCTCTGGGCTGGCGTAGTTTCTGCCGAAGCGTTTTCTGTTTTTATAAACTAGCCCCTGGAAACTTTCTGTTTCATTACAGATAAGTCCTTGGGTTAAAACCCTTATAATTTTTTAACAGAGAGGAATTTTTGAGTGATTCTTTTCCTGTCCTCTTCAGATTTTTGTCTAGTTTTTTATCATATTTATTTGAAAAATATTTGGCATACTTTCTGTGCTCCTCTTGGTATTTACGATAGCGCATACATTTTCTTTATACCGTAGATACCGAAGGAGGTGACGGAGCCGCGAACTTCACCGAGCTAGGCTTCGACTACTCTGAACCAGGCAAGCATGTTTGAACTTTTGATATGATGAATATCTTGGCATGTTTTGCATTTAGTTAGTTTCATGGCATGTTGATGAGCATACCGATGAACGTTATTTGTATGAAATGTTGAGATAAGTGAGTTCGATGATCCATAAGTGGATGGATGTGAGTATGAAAGGCCATGTGTTGGCATGAGGATGGGTAAGATGGCAGTGTTGTAGCATGTCAGTCTTATGCCAGACTATATGACTTCAGGGACGAACCGTACCGGTCTAGTTCCTCCCATTTCCTTCCCTGTACTACCACATGTTTTCCACAAGGAATATGGCTTAGTAAGTTGCAAACCGCTTTCCTGGTACACACCAAAAGGAGAGGCCGGGATGATGGTTCCATGGGCCTGGATTAAAGCCAGTCATCCGGTCAGGGGGCATGGGTGTTTCCGGTTGGGACCGAGAGGGGGGCACCCCTTAGAGCGCGCGTATATAAATTTGATCCCATGCTATTCGAGATTGTGATCTCCCCGTCTCAAAAGTTTTTCTTGGACGATGTCTAGGGTGAGTCCTGGCATCGAGAGGTAGGATGGGTGTGTACTGGTTAGCTGTGTTTTCTTCCGAAAAACCGTAAACGGAACTAGTCCCTCGTGACTACGGAAATCCGTTGGCTGTGGGAAATTTTTTTGTACAAACTCTGCAGAGTCATACATTCCTTGAATCATCTATTCCATGTCCAATTTCGTATCATCTTGGCCTAACAGTATCAGTTTGATGACAGATACTCCGGTGAATCCCATGAGTACTAAGCCCGGCTAAATGTTAATCCTGTGGATGGACTAACCTGTTTATTATCATGAACTGAATATTTATTATGAGTATTGTTTACTTGTGAACTAAAGCCCTTTCTGAGATGTCGCTCAGACGTCCGACTGTGGCATTTCTTTTAAAGCCCTTTCTGTGATGTCGCTCAGACGTCCGACTGTGGCATTTCTTTTAGAGCCCTTTCTGTGATGTCGCTTAGACGTCCGACTGTGGCATTTCTTTTAAAGCCCTTTCTGTGATGTCGCTCAGATGTCCGACTGTGGCATTTCTTTTAAAGCCCTTTCTATGATGTCGCTCAGACGTCCGACTGTGGCATTTCTTTTAAAGCCCTTTTTGTGATGTCGCTTAGACGTCCGACTGTGGCATTTCTTTTAAAGCCCTTTCTGTGATGTCGCTTAGACGTCCGACTGTGGCATTTCTTTTAAAGCCCTTTCTGTGATGTCGCTTAGACGTCCGACTATGGCATTTCTTTTAAAGCCCTTTCAGTGATGTCGCTTAGACGTCCGACTGTGGCATTTCTTTTAAAGCCCTTTCTGTGATGTCGCTCAGACGTCCGACTGTGGCATTTCTTTTAAAGCCCTTTCTGTGATGTCGCTCAGACGTCCGACTATGGCATTTCTTTTAAAGCCCTTTCTGTGATGTCGCTCAGACGTCTGACTGTGGAATTTCTTTTAAAGCCCTTTCTGTGATGTCGCTCAGACGTCCGACTGTGGCATTTCTTTTAAAGCCCTTTCTGTGATGTCACTCAGACGTCCGACTGTGGCATGATTTTTCTATTATTATTTGTTCACCCTTCAAGGCGTCGCTTCAGACACCCGATCGGTTCTCATTTATATTCTGTGGGGATTTCAGGCGGACTACCGCCGTTTCCCTCGTACTTACTTCGTTGTGCAAATATTATCAGTGTGCATTGGGAAGATTATTCATGATGCATCCATGCATGTATTTGTTATATCTTACGTCCGAACTGTCTGGCGAGTACTTTCAAAGTACTCACTGGCTTGTTGATTTTGGCTAGATGCTGACGAAGGCGATCTCATGGATGAAGAGTTCGATAGCGAGTACGATGCCTAGAGGAATCCCAGTCAGTCTCGTGCGACCCTGGTCTTGGTCACAGTTTTATACCCGCTTCCGCAACCCGAATAAATTTATCGAGCCTCACCTCGACGCTCGATGAGATCCCAGTTTGAGAGTCGTGATACCACACTCCCCATTGTGTTATTCCACCACCACTATATCCTCGAGTCAGTAGTATGCCAGCACACCATTGTGTTATATCTGCCTTTATGTATAATTATTGGCGCGCTTGTAATAATTCGTTGAGCAGCCCTAGCTCAACCCTGTAATATATTCTATGCTACTGGCTTATTGTATCAAGTATTTGTCTACCAGTGAGGAGGATTTTCTCTCATACTGGACTCAAAGATTGGTTTCTCAATAAATATTTTTATTGGAAATCCGGTCGTGACAGGATATGAAGGAGATAGTCCTCGATCCATACCGCAGGATCTGTTGTGCCATCGTATGATTCGATGTTCACGGGTTTGAAACCCTCGGGGATTTGATGATCCATTACTTCATCTGTGAAGCATTGTGGGTGTGCGGCGCCTCTGTATTGGGCTATATCACGACGCAGCTCAAACGAGCTTTGTCTACTGTGTTCGGCCCGGCCGGATTTACTGCATCCGGAGTGACGATTACCATCTCGTGCCGTGAGGAGCCCACGCGATCCGTAGATCGATCTTGTTTGCCTTGCCTTGTCCTCCAATATATCTCGCAGGTCTGGCGCATTTTCCCGTGCGTTGGTATTTTTTGAGCGGCGCCGGGGTGCGGCTTGAGTGGAGGGCCAAGAGGCCTCTCTGTTGCGGCCACGGGGTGGACGGTCGGCCGCATCATGCGCTGGTGATGTAGGTCTAGGTGCTTCCTCCTCTAATCGGGGTAGCAACCTGTGCTTTGGGTAGCTCTTGGAGGGGCGTTCGAGTTCATACTCTTCGGCCGCAAGGACTTCAGTCCATCTGTCGGCTAGCAAATCTTGATCAGCTCTAAGTTGTTGCTGTCTTTTCTTGAGGCTGCTCGCCGTAGCCATAAGCCTGCGTTTGAAACGCTCTTGTTTGACGGGATCCTCCGGCATGACAAATTCGTCGTCGTCGAGGCTTGCCTCGTCTTCGGAGGGAGGCATATAATTATCGTCCTCGACCTCTTTGTCTGCCGCTCTCTCATGAGGGCTGGCATCTCCATCCTCCTGTGCTGAATCTTGCTTGAGGTGGTTGTCTTCGGCACTGTCCGGGGTGTTATTATCTCCCGTGCCGGAATCACCGTTTTTGCTTTGGTGGGATTTGGAGCGGCGCCGCTGACGCCGGCGCTTAGGCTGCTTCTTGGAGGGGTCATCCTCTGCTGTTCCATCGCCATTGCCTTCTTTTGGGGTGTCCACCATGTATATATCATACGACGAGGTGGCTTTCCAGTGCCCTATAGGCGCTGGTTCTTGATCGTCTCCTGCATCGGCATCCATACCGTCGATGTCTTCGGAGTCAAAATTGAGCATGTCGGTTAAATCATCGACAGTGGCTACGAAGTGGGTGGTGGGTGGGCTTTGAATTTCTTCATCATCCGCATCCCAACCTTGCTGACCATAGTTCGGCCAGGGCTCTCCTGATAAAGAGAGAGACTTTAGTGAATTCAGAATATCGCCGAAGGGCGAGTGCTGAAAGATGTCCGCGGTGGTGAACTCCATGATCGGCGCCCAATCGGGTTCGATCGGTAGGGGCGCGGAGGGCTCGGAGTCTGGAGAGGAGTCCGGCTCCTTGGAGTCACGGGCTTCGCAGAGAATATTGGCTAGTGTTCGGCTCGATCGCCGTAGAGATTACAGCCCCCAAGGCGGTGTCCAACCACCCATCCTCGATTGGCACAGTTGGCTCCGAATTAAGGGTCGGGGCTGATGCGGGTGCGGCCTCCAGGGCACTATTCCGCGGCAGAGCTAGATCATGCCCATCGTGACAGTGCGTCGCGCTCGGCTGCGGCATGAATCCATCGAAGATCAAGTCTCCGCGGAGGTCGGCCGTGTAGCTCAAACTTCCAAATCTGACCTGATGGCCAGGGGCGTAGCTTTTGATCTGCTCCAGATGGCCAAGCGAATTGGCCCATAGTGTAAAGCCGCCAAATACGAGATCTATCCGGGGAGAAAGGTCTCACCCTGGATCGCATCGCTGTTCATGATCGGAGAAGCCATCGGGCCTAAAAGTGACGACACAGAGGAACTCTTAAATAAAGCACTAATGTCGGTGTCAAAACCGGCGGATCTCGGGTAGGGGGTCCCGAACTGTGCGTCTAGGCGGATGGTAACAGGAGACAAGGGACAAGATGTTTTTACCCAGGTTCGGGCCCTCTCGATGGAGGTAAAAGCCTACGTCCTGCTTGATTAATATTGATGATATGGGTAGTACAAGAGTAGATCTACCACGAGATCCGAGAGGCTAAACCCTAGAAGCTAGCCTATGGTATGATTGTTGTTCATTCTACGGACTAAAACCCTCCGGTTTATATAGACACCGGCGAGGGCTAGGGTTACACAGAGTCGGTTACAATGGTAGGAGATCTACATATCCATATCGCCAAGCTTGCCTTCCACGCCAAGGAAAGTCCCTTCCGGACACGGGACGAAGTCTTCAATCTTGTATCTTCATAGTCCAGGAGTCCGGCCGAAGGTATAGTCTGGCTATCCGGCACCCCCTAATCCAGGACTCCCTCACCCCCTCAAGCCTTAAAATCCGCCCGTTCCCAAGGGGTCGTGCGAATGGCATGGTTGGATTACCCAAAACCGTATTGATGAGAATCCCGCAATAAGGGGACACGATCTCTGCTTTGACAAGACGTGTCAAAAGAGGTTGCGCCCCGAAACGCGAAGCGGGGGGCTAAAAAATGGTTCGAAATGATAAAGAGGCCGGACATAACGTTTCGTCAAAAAAGTTTTCAGTAGATAGATAGTATTTTGATTAAGTATCTTGCCCTTGTGGTTGACGGTTGTGGCTATTATACGGAGCTGAATACGGTTCTTTTATTCAGAAGACTTTTTGAAGTGTTCGGAGGAGGAACCCACCTTGCGATGCCGAAGACAATCTGCATACCAAACACATCGTCATCGAAAGACTGGTTCAGGGGCTACTGAGGGAGTCCTGGATTATGGGGTCCTCCGGTGTCCGGGCTCTGCGATATGTGCCGGACTGATGGGCCATGAAGATATAAGGTATAGGGCCTTCCCCCATGTCCAGATGGGACTCTCCTTTGCGTGGATGGCAAGCTTGGCATTGATAACCCACAAGTATAGGGGATCGCAACAGCTTTCGAGGGTAGAGTATTCAACCCAAATTTATTGATTCGACACAAGGGGAGTCAAATAATATTCTCAAGTATTAGCAGCTGAGTTGTCAATTCAACCACACTTAGAAACTTAGTATCTGCAGCAAAGTGTTTAGAAGTAAAGTAATATGATAGTGGTGGTAACGGTAACAAAAGAGTAATGAAAGCAAAGTAATATTTTTGGTATTATGTAGTGATTGTAAAAATAGCAACAGGAAAGTAAATAAGCATAAACCAGTATATGGAAAGCTCGTAGGCATCGGATTAGTGATGGATAATGATGTCGGATGTGGTTCATCATGTAACAGTCATAACATAGGGTGACACAGAACTAGCTCCAATTCATCAATGTAATGTAGGCATGTATTCCGAATATAGTCATACGTGCCTATGGAAAAGAACTTGCATGCCATCTTTTGTCCTACCCTCCCGTGGCAGCGGGGTCCTAATGGTAACTAAGGGATATTAAGGCCTCCTTTTAATAGATAACCGGAACAAAGCATTAGCACATAGTGAATACATGAACTCCTCAAACTACGGTCATCATTGGTAAGTATCCCGATTATTGTCACTTGGGGTTAACGGATCATAACACATAATAGGTGACTATAGACTTGCAAGATAGGATCAAGAACTCTCATATATTGATGAAAACATAATAGGTTCAGATCTGAAATCATGGCACTCGGTCCCTAGTGACAAGCATTAAGCATAGCAAAGTCATACCAACATCAATCTCAGAACATAGTGGATACTAGGGATCAAACCCTAACAAAACTAACTCGATTACATGGTAAATCTCATCCAACCCATCACCGTCCAGCAAGCCTACAATGGAATTACTCACGCACGGCGGTGAGCATCATGAAATTGGTGATGGAGGATGGTTGATGATGACGACAGCGACGAATCCCCCTCTCCAGAGCCCCGAACGGACTCCAGATCAGCCCTCCTGAGAGGTTTTAGGGCTTGGCGGCGGCTCCGTATCGTAAAATGCGATGAAATCTTCTCTTCTATTTTTTTCTCCCCGAAAGCAAATATATAGAGTTGGAGTTGGAGTCGGGAGGTCTCCAGGGGCCCACGAGGTAGGGGGCGCGCTCTAGGTGGGGGGGGGGGGCGCCCCCCCAACCTCGTGGACAGGGTGTGGGCCCCCTGGTCTTCATCTATGGTGAGGATTTTTTTATTATTTATTGTAAGATATTCCATGGAGTTTCAGGTCATTCCGAGAACTTTTGTTTTTTGCACATAAAACAACATCATGGCAGTTCTGCTGAAAACAGTGTCAGTCCTGGTTAGTTCCATTCAAATCATACAAGTTAGAGTCCAAAACAAGGGCAAAAGTGTATGGAAAAGTAGATATGATGGAGACGTATCAACTCCCCCAAGCTTAAACCCTTGCTTGTCCTCAAGCAATTCAGTTGACAAACTAAAAGAAATAAAGAAAACTTTTACAAACTCTGTTTGCTCTTGTTGTTACAAATATGTCAAGCTAACATTCAATTTTTCAGCAATTATTATAACTAACCACATTTGCAATAATTCTCAGGTCTCGTGATTACCCATATCAATAGCATAATCAACTAGCAAGCCATAATAATAAATCTCGGATGACAACACTTTCTCAAAACAATCATAATATGATATAACAAGATGGTATCTCACTAGCCCTTTCTGAGACAGCAAAACATAAATGCAGAGCACCTTTAAAGATCAAGGACTGACTAGACATTGGAATTCATGGTAAAATAGATCCAATCATAGTCACACCCAATATAAATTAACAGTGATGAATGCCAAGGACAGCTGCACTCTCCAACTAGTGCTTTTAATAAGAGGGCGATGACTCAACATAAAAGTAAATAGATAGGCCCTTCGTAGAGGGAAGCAGGGATTTGTAGAGGTGCCAGAGCTCGGTTTTGAAATAGAGGTGAATAATATTTTGAGCGGTATACTTTCATTGTCAACATAACAACCAAGAGATGGCGATATCTTCCATGCTACACACATTATAGGCGGTTCCCAAACAGAATGGTAAAGTTTATACTCCCCCTCCACCAACAAACATCAATCCATGGCTTGCTCGAAACAACGAGTGCCTCCAACTAACAACAGTCCCAGGGGGAGTTTTGGTTTGCAATTATTTTGATTTAGTTTGCATAAAGGATGGGACTGGGCATCCTGGTGACCAGCCATTTTTCGTGAGTGAGGAGCGGAGTCCACTCTTGAGAATAACCCGCCTAGCGTGGAAGATACAGACAACCCTAGTTGATACATGAGCTATTCGAGCATACAAAACAGGATGATTATTAGAAGGTTTAGAGTTTGGCACATACAAATTTACTTGGAACGGCAGGTAGATACCGCATATAGGAAGGTATAGTGGACTCATCTGCAATAACTTTGGGGTTTAAGGGATTGGATGCACAAGCAGTATTCCCGCTTAGTACAGGTGAAGGCTAGCAAAAGACTGGGAAGCGACCAACTAGAGAGCGACAACAGCCATGTATATGTATTAAAATTAATAAACATTGGATGCAAGCATGAGTTGGATATAATCCACCATGAACATAAATATCGTGAAGGCTATGTTGATTCGTTTCAACTACATGCGTGAACATGTGCCTAGTCAAGTCACTTAAATCATTCCAAGGAGGATACCACCCCATCATACCACATCATAACCATCTCAATAGCATGTTGGCACGCAAGGTAAACCATTATAACTCATAGCTAATCAAGCGTGTCACAAGCAACTATGATCTCTAATAGTCATCGCAAACATGTTTATTCATAACAATCTGAATCAAGAACGATGAACTCATCATATTTACAAAAACAAAAGAGGTCGAGTTCATATGAGCTTTTCTCATCTCAGTCAGTCCATCATATATCATCATAATTGCCTTTCACTTGCACGACCGAACGATGTGAATAATAATAAGTGTGCACGTGCATTGGACTAAGCTGGAATCTGCAAGCTTTCAATAAACAGGAGAAGACAAAGCAATATGGGCTCTTGGTTAAATCAACAATAAAGCATATAAGAGCCACTTCAACAATTTAATCATGGTCTTCTCCTACTGACCCCCAAAGAAAATAAAAGAAATAAAACTATTTACACGGGAAAGCTCCCAACAAGCAAAAGAAGAACGGGAAATATTTTTGGGTTTTCTTTTTAATTATTACTACAACAAGAAAAGTAAACTACTAATATATTTTTTTGGTTTTTCTTAAGGCTTACCAAGCACACAAGGAGAAATCATAAAAGGAAATAAACTATCATGGATGATACAATGAAAAAGTATGAACACCGACATCTAGCAATGAGTGTGTGAACATAAATGTATTGTATGAGAAATACGTACTCCCCCAAGCTTAGGCTTTTGGTCGAAGTTGGTTTATAGCCAGGGATACCCTGGCGGATACCCGTAGGTGTAGCTGGGGTCGTACTGCGATGAAGAAGACTCTGACTGCCATTGGCTGACAGTCATCTCCGGATCCCAAGAATAAACAGACTGTTGTGGAGGCTCCTCTTGTGGTTCCGGTTCTGGGGCTGGTGCAGGGTTCCGGTAGGCGTGAATATCCGCCAATGGAACAAGGTACGTGCCTAGAGTCAAATCAAACAAAGAAGGAGCAGGCAAGGTAATAGTCTCAGGATGATGTTTATTAAAGAACAATTGATATTTAAGCTCTCCTTCCCTATTCTTAACAATAAAATCATGTGTTACCATACTTTTGTAATCTAAATAAACATGAGGCAGCACCTTTTCTTCCTTCTCATAATGCCTTATAGGTATGTTAAAATGTGCAGCGAGGCGTGAAGCATAAATGCCTCCAAAGATGGGACCCTTAGTACGGTTCATACTTAACCGTCTAGCAATAATGCCGCCCATACTAAAAGAGTTATCACCATATAAGCCCTGGTGCAAAATGATAATATCAGGGATACTCAGGTTTCCTCAGTTTCCGTGACCAATTAAGCAACGACTAGCAAATAATGCAAAGTAGCGTAAAACAGGAAAATGTATGCTAGTGATTCGTGCATCAGAAACCTTCCTTGTTTCCCCTATAGTGATAGTGTCAATAAATCCCTCCACATCATCACGATGTGGTTCTTCTGCCTTGCCCCCAAAGGGGACTAAACAAATCCGATAGAAATCATAAAGTTACATCTCCTTATGCTCATCATATAAATGAAATTCCACCGTAGGTGGTGAGTTCCTAGAATGAAAATGAAAGTTTTGCACAAAGTTATTTGTGAGCAAGAGATACTGATCGCATTGGTCATGGAGGAAAGCGATAAGGCCTGCAGTCTAAGCCAACTCATGAAAATCTTCATAAATCTTGGCTCCTCTTAAGAAATCCTCGGAAAGCCATTCACACGCCCGAACCTCCGTGGTGCGAGGCAAATTATACTTAGGCTTCGGTGCCTTCTCCTTCGAGCTTTGGATCGATCAGCCCCTCAAAAGTCTCCTCATCATTTTCTGAAAAATTCTGAAATTTTTAGTAACTTCAAAATAAAAGTAAACCAAACTAGATAATATTGATAGCAACTACTCCTACAAATGCCTAGGGCCTGTAACATGCATCAAAATTACTTTTGACCATATAAGTTTGACATGCAAGCTTAAGAATAGGGTCACCTAAGCAGAAAAAAATTGCAATGAATGAAACACTAGAACAAAAACTAATTGGACCAATGGAGGAGTCACATACCAAGGAACAATCTCCCCAAGCAGTTTCGTGAGAGGTGCTTTGAGCAAGGAGATCGAAAATGGCAGCAAAGAGGGCTGGAACTCGTGCTTGAGTTGGTTTTTCGTATCTGTGGGAGGAAGAAGAAGAGGATGGGTGCAGGAATAAGTGGAGGAGGGCCACCGTGGGCCCACGAGGCAGGGGGGCATGCCCAGGGGGGGTAGGTCGTGCCCTCCACCCTTGTGACCAGGTGGCAGCTCCCCCGCGGTAATTTTTGCACCATAAATCCTCAAATATTCCCGAAAAAATCATATTAAATTGGCATGTCATTCTGAGGACTTTTATTTTCGGGACATTTTTATATTGCACGGATAAATCAGGAAACAAACAGAAAAATACTATTTTTACTTTATTTCAACTAAATAACAGAAAGTATAGAGAGGGTACAGAAGGTTGTGCTTCTAGTTTCATCCATCTCATGCTCATCAAAAGGAATCCACTAACAAGGTTGATCAAGTCTTGTTAACAAACTCATTCGATTAACATGAAACCGGAGAAATTTCGAATAACACTAGGTTACCTCAACGGGGATATGCACAACCCCAATAATAAGTATATCATATCTCTTCTTGACAGTAGGAAGAGGAAATTCAAAACCTCCAAATATAATCGATGGAATTTTTCCGATAGAATTGATACTATGAACTTGAGGTTGTTTCCTCGGAAAGTGTACCATATGCTCATTACCATTAACATGAAAAGTGACATTGCCTTTGTTGCAATCAATAACAGCCCCTGCAGTATTAAGAAAAGGTCTTCCAAGAATAATAGACGTACTATCGTCCTCGGGAATATCAAGAATAACAAAGTCCGTTAAAATAGTAACATTTGCAACTACAACACGCACATCCTCACAAATACCGACAGGTATAGCAGTTGATTTATCAGCCATTTGCAAAGATATTTCAGTAGGTGTCAACTTATTCAAGTCAAGTCTACGATATAAAGAGAGAGGCATAACACTAACACCGGCTCCAAGATCACATAAAGTAGTTTTAACATAGTTTCTTTTAATGGATCATGGTATAGTAGGTACTCCTGGATCTCCAAGTTTCTTTGGTATTCCACCCTTAAAAGTATAATTAGCTAGCATGGTGGAAATTTTTAGCTTCTGGTATCGTTCTTTTATTTGTAACAATATCTTTCATGTACTTAGCATAAGGATTCATTTTGAGCATATCAGTCAATCGCATACGCAAAAAGATAGGTTTAATCATTTCAGCAAAGCGCTCAAAATCCTCATCATCCTTTTTCTTGGATGGTTTGGGATGAATAGGCATGGGTTTCGGAACCCAATGCTCTCTTTCTTTACCATGTTTCCTAGCAACAAAGTCTTTCTTATCATAACGTTGATTCTTTGATTGTGGGTTATCAAGATCAACAACAGGTTCAATTTCTACATCATTATCATTATTAGGTTGAGCATCATTATGAACATCATCATTAACATTTTCATTAGGTTCATGTTCATTGCCAGATTGTGTTTCAGCATCAGACATAGAGATACCATTTGGATTATCAGGTGGTTCAGCAATAGGTTCACTAGAAGTTTGCACAGTTCTATCATTTTTCTTTTTCTTCTTTTTAGAAGAACTAGGTGCATCAATATTATTTCTCTGAGAATCTTGCTCAATTCTCTTAGGGTGGGCTTCAGGATACAAAGGTTCCTGAGTCATTCTACCAGTTCTAGTAGCCACTTTAACAGCATAATCATTTTTCTTACTATTCATCTCATTGAGCAATTCCTTTTGAGCTTTAAGTACTTGTTCTACTTGAGTGGTAACCATAGAAGCATGTTTGCTAACAAGTTTAAGTTCACCTCTAATATTATCCATATAATCACCCAAGTATTTAATCATATCAGCATCTTGTTTTAATTGTCTACCAAAATAAGAACTGAAGTCTTCTTGCTTAAACAAAAAATTATTAAACTCATCTAAGCATTAACTAGCAATTTTAGTACGAGGGATTTCAGCTCTATCATATCTATAGAGAGAATTTACCTTTACTACCTGTGTCGGGTTATTGAGGTCTGGAGGTTCTTCAATAAGAAAAGGATCAAGACCATATGTTTCTTTGGTAGGCGGTAAATTAAGACCATGTATTTCTTCAATAGGAGGTAAATTATTAACATCTTCAGCTTTAATACCTTTTTATTTCATAGATTTCTTTGCCTCTTGCATATCTTCGGGACTGAGAAATAGAACACCTCTCTTCTTCGGAGTTGGTTTAGGAATAGGATCACTAATTGCAGCAGGAGCTGGCTCAGGAGGTGCCCAATTATTTTCATTTGTCAACATATTATTCGATAATATTTCAGCTTCATTCGGTGTTCTTTCCCTGAAAAGAGAACCAGCACAACTATCCAGGTAATCTCTGGAAGCATTGGTTAGTCCATTATAAAAGATATCAAGTATTTCATATTTCTTAAGAGGATGATCAGGCAAAGCAGGATGATCAGGCAAAGCATTAAGTAACTTGAGAAGCCTCCCACAAGCTTGTGGCAGACTCTCTTCTTTAATTTGCACAAAATTGTATATTTCCTTCAAAGCAGCTTGTTTCTTATGAGTAGGGAAATATTTAGCAGAGAAGTAGTAAATCATATCCTGGGGGCTACGCACACAACCAGGATCAAGAGAATTAAACCATATCTTAACATCACCCTTTAATGAGAACGGAAATATTTTAAGGATATAAAAGTAGCGAGATCTCTCATCATTAGTGAATAGGGTGGCTATATCATTTAATTTAGTAAGATGTGCCACAACAGTTTCAGATTCATCGCCATGAAAAGCATCAGATTCAACTAAAGTAATTATATCAGGATCAACGGAGAATTCATAATCCTTATCAGCAACACAGATAGGTGAAGTAGCAAAAGCAGGGTCAGGTTTCATCCTAGCATTTAGAGATTGCTTATTCCATTTAGCTAATAACCTTTTGAGTTCATATCTATCTTTGCAAGATAAAATAGCTAAAGAAGCTTCTTGATCAAATAAATAACCCTCAGGAATAACAAGTAATTCTTCATCATCATAATCAGATTCAATATTTTCAATCTCTCTATCCCTAGCAAGTCGTTCCTCGAGAAAATCACCAAGTGGCACAGTAGTATCAGGCATAGAAGTAGTTTCATCATAAGTATCATGTATAGCAGATGTAGCATCATCAATAACATGCGACATATCAGAACGAATAGCAGAAGCAGGTTTAGGTGTCGCGAGCTTACTAATAACAGAAGGTGAATCAAGTGCAGTTCCTTACCTCCCCTCGTAGTTGAGGGATAAAATGTTGTCTTAGCGTCTTTCAAATTCCTCATAGTGTCCAGCAGATATAAATCCCAAGTGACTCAAAGAATAGAGCTATGCTCCCCGGCAACGGCGCCAGAAATTAGTCTTGATAACCCACAAGTATAGGGGATCGCAATAGCTTTCGAGGGTAGAGTATTCAACCCAAATTTATTGATTGGACACAAGGAGAGCCAAAGAATATTCTCAAGTATTAGCAGCTGAGTTTTCAATTCAACCACACCTTGAAACTTAGTATCTGTAGCAAAGTGTTTAGCAGGAAAGGAATATGATAGTGGTGGTAACGGTAACGAAAGATTAATGAAAGCAAAGTAATATTTTTGGTATCATGTAGTGATTGTAATAATAGCAACGGGAAAGTAAATAAGCGTAAACCAGTATATGGAAAGCTCGTAGGCATCGCATCAGTGATGGATAATTATGCCGGATGTGGTTCATCATGTAACAGTCATAACATAGGGTGACACAGCACTAGCTCCAATTCATCAATGTAATGTAGGCATGTATTCCGAATATACTCAAACGTGCTTATGGAGAAGAACTTGCATGACATCTTTTGTCCTACCCTCCCGTGGCAGCGGGGTCCTAATTGAAACTAAGGGATATTAAGGCCTCCTTTTAATAGAGAACCGGAACGAAGCATTAGCACATAGTGAATACATTAACTCCTCAAACTACGGTCATCACCGGTAAGTATCCCGATTAGTGTCACTTCGGGGTTAACGGATCATAACACAAAATAGGTGACTATAGACTTGCAAGATAGGATCAAGAACGCTCATATATTGATGAAAACATAATAGATTCAGATCTGAAATCATGGCACTCGGGCCCTAGTGACAAGCATTAAGCATAGCAAAGTCATAGCAACATCAATCTCAGAACATAGTGGGTACTAGGGATCAAACCCTAACAAAACTAACTCGATTACATGGTAAATCTCATCCAACCCATCACCGTCTAGCAAGCCTACGATGGAATTACTCACGCACGGCGGTGAGCATCATGAAATTGGTGCTGGAGGATGGTTGATGATGACGACGGCGACGACGAATTCCCCTCTCCGGAGTCCCGAACGGACTCCAGATCAGCCCTCCCGAGGGGTTTTAGGGCTTGGCGGCGGCTCCGTATCGTAAAACGTGATGAAATCTTCACTTCTATTTTTTCTCCCCGAAAGCAAATATATAGAGTTGGAGTTGGAGTCGGGAGGTCTCTAGGGGGCCCACGAGGTGGGGGGCACGCCCTAGGGGGGCTGCGCCCCCACCCTCGTGGACAGGGTGTGGGCCCCCTGGTCTTCATCTTTGGCGAGGATATTTTATTATTTATTGTAAGATATTCCGTGGAGTTTCAGCTCATTCCGAGAACTTTTGTTTTCTGCACATAAAACAACATCATGGCAGTTCTGCTGAAAACAACGTCAGTCCTGGTTAGTTCCATTCATATCATACAAGTTAGAGTCCAAAACAAGGGAAAATGTGTTTGGAAAAGTAGATACAACGGAGACGTATCAGGCGTCTGGATGTATAATTTCTTTTCTCTATAAGCCGGCTCTGTACAACCCTAGGCCCCTCTGTTGTGTATATAAACCGGAGGGTTTAGTCCGTAGAGGCAAGGAAAAATTCATGTAGGATCAACTTCTAGGGCTTAGCCATTACGATCTCGAGGTAGATCAACTCTTGTAACCCCTATACTTATCAAAGTCAATCAAGCAGGAAGTAGGGTTTTACCTCCATTAAGAGGGCCCGAACCTAGGTAAACATCGTGTCCCCTTTGTCTCCCATTACCTTTGATCCTCAAACTCACTGTTCGGGACCCCCCTACCCAAGATTGGTCGGTTTTGACACCAACATCTCTCTCAAGAGGTGTGTACATCAAGGATGAGTGTGGAAAACTAAAAAGCAAGGACTCAAATCATACAAGACGCTCCAAGCAAAACACATATCATGTGGTGAATAAAAATATAGCCTCAAGTAAAGTTACTGATAGACGAAGACGAAATAGGGGATGCCTTTGGGGCATCCCCAAGCTTAGGATCTTCGTTGTCCTTGAATATTACCTTGGGGTGCCTTGGGCATCCCCAAACTTAGGTTCTTGCCAATCCTGATTCCATAGCCCATCAAATCTTTACCCAAAACTTGAAAACCTCACAACATAAAACTCAACAGAAAATCTCATAAGCTCCGTTAGTATAAGAAAATAAATCACTGCTTTTGGTAATGGGAGACAACTTTTCCATGCTTCATACCCCCAGATACTAGCCATAGAATCATCAAAATAAGCAAACAACACATAGAAAACATAATATGTCAAAAACAGAACAGTCTGTAGAAATCTAGATATTATGAATACTTCTTTAACTCCCAAAATTCTTAAAATTTAGGAAAACCTAAGAAATTTGTTTTTTAATCTTCTCCAAAAAGAATCAGTATTTTATCGCGCTTCTGTTAGAAATGAAAATTATTTTCCTGGGTGTAAAAGTTTCTGTTTTTCAGCAAGATCAATTCAACTATCAAGTTTCTGTTAGAAATGAAAATTACTTGGCACAAACACTAATTAAAACACAAAACCACATCTAACCAGAGGCTAGATGAATTATTTATTGGAAAACAGGACCTAAAAAGCAAAAACAAAAACAACATTGGGTTGTGTATGTGTCAAAACCGGCGGATCTCAGGTAGGGGGTCCCGAACTGTGCGTCTAAGGCGGATGGTAACAGGAGGCAGGTGACACGATGTTTACCCAGGTTCGGGTCCTCTTGATGGAGGTAATACCCTACGTCCTGCTTGATTGATCTTGATGATATGAGTATTACACGAGTTGATCTACCATGAGATTGTAGAGGCTAAACCCTAGAAGCTAGCCTATGGTATGATTGTATGTTGTCCTACGGACTAAACCCTCCGGTTTATATAGACACTGGAGGGGGATAGGGTTACACAAAGTCGGTTACAAGGGAGGAGATCTACATATCCGTATTGCCAAGCTTGCCTTCCACGCTAAGGAGAGTCCCACCCAAACACGGGATGAAGTCTTCAATCTTGTATCTTCATAGTTCAACAGTCCGGCCAAAGGATATAGTCCGGCTGTCCGCAGACCCCCTAATCTAGGACTCCCTCAGTAGTCCCCGAACCAGGCTTCAATGATGATGAGTCCTGCGCGCAGATTGTCTTCGGTATTGCACGACGGGTTCTTCTCCAAATTCTGAATATCTGCTGAGTCGTGTCCGACTCCTCATAAATGTTGCACTTCTTGGCTTGTGCGCCCAATAAGGGCTATCTTCCACGTGTCAAGCGAATGCGAGGAGCCAGGCATTTTTACATTCGCCCCCCTAGTCATGTAAATAAATTGTCTATTAAAGGGACGGGGATTCTTCGATCCAAACCACACCATCCTCCCATGGTGAGTATCCATCAGAGCGCGCTCGGAAAAATCCATTCCAACATGGCCGGCCATCGCAGCTCCTCCTCCCGCTCCCGTAGCCCTAAGCTTGATGACTGGGAGAAGTGTTCCATCCCGCACAACCAATTAGTAGAGTTACAAACACAGAGATTTCTCCCTCCAGCATATATGGTCCCCGTTCGAGCCAGGCTCGCACTACAAAAAAGACACATCCGTGACATTTTGGGCCAAACGAATTTTTTTTCTATCATACATATGGCACTTCTATGATGATAACTGTGACATAACCTAGTATCATCATAGATGTGGTGGGCTCCTACTTCTATGTCAAAAAATCATGACAGAAAATGGGCTTTTCGTCCTGGGCGGGCCGGAGACGCAACTGCATGACATTCTTTGGGCCGTCCATGATAGAAAAAACCATGGTAGAAGCAAGGGCGAGGAAAATTTCGGGGAGTTCCCGGCTACGGTGGGAGGTCGGCGGCCGAGCGATACGCGTTTCTCTCGTACACGTATGCGTGTGTGTGCGAGGCGTTGGCTCTAACTAAACCCGAGCGAGGCGTTGGGCTCTAACTGAACCTGAGCGATTGCACTGCAGGCTACGCATTACTGAACCTGAGGGATCGATCGATGGCTGTTAACTGAACCTGATCGAGCGATTCCTTCGCTACTGCTGCTAACTGAACCCGATTGATGCTGCCTCTGGATGAACAGTGAGCGTTGCGGGGGGTTTGGATGAATAGTTCCCGGTGGGGGTGGATGAACAGGACCCCATGGTGTTGCCTCTGGATGAACAGGACCCCGATCGATCGAGTCGGTTGGGGCTGGATGAACAGGACCCCGTGGAGGGCTGGATGAATAGGACCACCCCATGGAGGGCAGGACGAAGAGTAGACGGTGGAGGGCAGGATGAATAGTAGCCCGTGGAGGGCTGGTTGAATAGGAGCCCGTGGAGAGGGCTGGTTGAACAGTAGCCGGTGGAGTAGCGCACGGTGGAGGCTGGATAAACAAGAGCCCGTGGATGAACAATCGCAGGTGGAGGCTGGAGGAGGTCGACGGTGGATGAACAGTAGCTCGTGGAGGCCGGAGGGGGTCGACGGTGGAGATGAACAGTATCCCATGGAGTCCCGTTTTGCGGTACGCCACACCCCTTCCGATGAACAGGACCCCCGTTTCGACCGTAGCGCTCCAACACAAGTCCGTTTCGTCCATTTTGCGGTACGCCGCACCCCTCCCGATCAACAGGACCCCCGTTTCGACCG
The DNA here is from genome assembly GCA_034509565.1 of Triticum monococcum. Lineage (NCBI taxonomy): Eukaryota > Viridiplantae > Streptophyta > Magnoliopsida > Poales > Poaceae > Triticum > Triticum monococcum. The sequence goes on from CM067843.1 coordinate 249,690,386, forward strand.
TAGGAGGTCCGTTTCCTTCGTTTTATGATACGCTAGACCCCTCCCGATGAACAGGATCCCGTTTCGAACGTGGCCAGTCGAACACAAGGCCATTAACTCCGTTTTGCGGTACGCCAGGCCTCGTTTCCATCGCCTGTTCCGTCCAAGAACTCCCGATGAACACGACCATGCATTCTATTCTGACCCATCAGGTTGGCTCCCATCTGTTCCGTTGCCTCCCGATGAATACAACGCATTCCGTTGCCTCCCCATGAACACGACGCATTCCGTTGCCTCCCCATGAACACGACGCATTCCGTTGCCTCCCCGCCCGTATGTACACATACGTCACCGTATTTTCTTTCTTGCACCCTGGCCGCCTCTACACGTGCGCGCCTCTACACATGCACGCCTGTACGTACACGTTCGCGACCAGAATGACAACGCTACGTACGCTTCGACCAGGTGGGTCCCGAGTGTCAGGCACTTCCTTGTGTGCGAAGATGTAGCTAGTGGGTCCCAGCAGTCAGGGGGTGAAATACGGTGGCCCGTCCGGTGGGTCCTTGCTGTCAGGTGGAGGAATAATTATTTTGCACGTAATAAGGAGGCACTTCCTTGCTGCGGCCATGGACCCAGCTGTCAGCCTCTCCACGTACAGTCCACGTCCGATGGAAGCCGTTCCTTGACCATGCCGCACCAAGAGCACCAGGGCGGTGGACGACAGCGAGGCCTAGGAAGGGGACGACATAGAGCCGGGGATGACGTGGCAGTGGATGCCCACGCGTAGAGGAGTACGAGGGCACTGGATCGCTGTGGTGTGAGGATGCCGTCGCCACAGAGTAACAGAGGGTGTGGGTGAGTAGAGGGATGGCCTGGCCAGCGGTGGGAGTAGTAGGGGGCGGTGAGGCCTCCGCCGCATTGCAGCCGGCCACGGGAGCTAGGAGCACGAGGCATGACCGGTGCTGGCTTGGGCGGCTAGAGCAAGAAGACCAGAGGTTGAAGAAGCACTATGGCCGTTGGATAGAAATCGTATAGTCACTGGAGCTAGAATCGTGCATATTGACTAAGTTGACAAAGCCCTCCGTCCCTGTCAACTTAGTAGGCCCACAAGTCAGCCTGCCACTATATTGGGTCCCAGCTAACAGGGGGAGTATTCATTTTTTTGTGCGTAATAAGGAGGCACTTCCTTGCGTGCGAAGATTTAGCTGGTGGGTCCCAGTTGTCAGCGGCGATAATGTTCTTTTCGCGAAATACAGAGGCCCTTTCGGTGGGTCCCTGATGTCAGGTGGAGGAATCATTATTTTGCGCATAATAAGGAGGCATTTCCTTGCGTGCGCCCGTGGACCCAACTGTCGGCCTCTCCACGTACAGTCCACTTCAGATGCAAGTCGGTCGTTGACCACGTTGACCAGGCCGCGCCGAGAGCACCAGGGCGGTGGATGATGACGAGGCCTAGGAAGGGAACGACACGGAGGCAAGGAAGACTCGACAGTTGTTTCCCACGTGGAGGGGAGTATGACTGTACGAGGGTTTACTGGTTCGTCTGCCGTCGACAGAGAATAACAGCAGGTGTGGGTGAGTAGAGGGATGGCTAGGCCAGCGATGGGAGTACGGTGGGGCGGTGAGCCCTGCGCGGCAGCACAGTCGGCCGCGGGGAGGAGGGAGCAGGCAGCCCCGCCGGCGCTTGTTTGAGCGGCTGGAGCAGGAAGAGCAGAGATTGAAGAAGCATGACGGCCGTTGGATGGACATCCAACAGTCACTGATTGTGCGTCAACCTTTTTTTTAGGAAAGCCTCAAATCCGTGGAAAACAGCATACAACCCATCTGCCGTTATTTCTAATAATTTTCAGCCCATTTGCTAATTCTTAAGGGTTTTTTGGAGCCCATTATCTTTTTGTTAGCATTACAGCCCAAATTGCGGGCACGGTTAAAAAATTATACGAAAATTTGCATATTTCGATGCGGTCCGAACTGTTTTTAATCCCGAAATTTCGACTCACATTCAAACTGATTTTAAAAATAAATGTATATCAATATAAAATCCAACAAATTCTCCACGCATAAAAATTAATGTAATTTAAAATCTTGAAATGAAAAAAAAGATATTTGAAACTAATTGCCGGTTTGATGTGTTTTAAAAATGTACAGCCCATTTCTCATTACCGATGGGCCATTTTCTAGGCCAGCCGAATAAAAGCTCTCCTCGTCTTGAAAGATTTACAGCCCAACAGCCCTGACAAAGCGACTTACTTGGCAAATCACAAAAAAAAACTAGGCTGTGGTCGTGGACCTAGCTGTCAGCCTCTCCACGTACAGTACTCTTCCGATGGAAGTTGTTCCCTGACCACGTTGACCACGCCACGCAAAGAGCACCACGGCGGTGGATGACGGCGAGGCCAAGGAAGGGGACGATGCGGAGCCGGGGAAGACGCGGCAGTGGAAGCCCACGCAGAGAGGAGTACGAGGGTTCACTAGTTTGGCTGCGGTGTGAGGCTGCCGTCGCCGCAGGGCCTGGCCAGCTGTGGGAATAGTAGGGGCGGTGAGGCCTCCGCGGCAGCACAGCCAGCCACGGGAGGCAGGAGCATGCGGCACAACCGGCGCTGCTTTGGGCGGCTAGAGCAAGAAGACCAGAGGTTGAAGAAGCACTACAGCCATTGGATGGACATCGTACGGTCACTGGAGCTAGAATCGTTCATATTGACTAAGTTGACAAAGCCCTCTATCCCTGTTAACTTTGTTGGCCCACAAGTCATCCTCCCACTATGGTGGGTCCCAGCTAGCAGGGGGTATTCAATTTTTTGTGCGTAATAAGGAGGCACTTCCTTGCGTGCGAAGATATAGCTGGTAGGTCCGACATGTCAGTGGGGGGAACGTTTTTTTCGTGAAATACAGAGGCCCTTCCGGTGGGTCCCAGCTGTCAGGTGGAGGAATCATTTGTTTGCGCGTACAGTCCACGGCCGATGGATGTCGTTCGTTGACCAAGTTGACCAGGCCGCGCCGAGAGCACCATGGCGGTGGACGACGGCGAGGCCTAGGAAGGGAACGACACGGAGTCGGGGAAGACTCGGCAATTGTTGCCCATGCGGTGGGGAGTATGAGGGTTTACTGGTCCGGCTGTCGTCGCCGGAAAATAACAGGAGGTGTGAGTGAGTAGAGGAATGGCCTGGCCAGCAATGAAGTAGGGTGGGACGGTGCGGCCTGTGCTACAGCACAGGTTGCCACGGGAGGTGGGAGCAGGCAGTCCCACCGGAGCTGGTTTGGGCGGCTGGAGTAAGAAGATCAGATATTGAAGAAGCAGCACGGCCATTGGATTAACATCCAACGGTCACTGCTGCTAGAATCGTTTGTGGACTAAGTTGACAAAGCCAAAGTACACGTCAACCTACTAGACCCACAAGTCAGCCTCCAAATCTGTCCCAAGCAGCATACAGCCCGAAATTTCTATCCAGATTCAAATTAATTTTAAATCTAAATGTACCTTAATTTAAATTCAATGAAATTTTACCCGTACAAAAACAATGAAATTTAAAATATCAAAATCCGAAAGAAAACATTATTTTGGAACTAATCCCATTTATTATTACTTATAGCCCATTTTGTGGGCAAAATGCATCCCTCCTCGTCTTGAAAGATTTCCGGCCCAACAGGGCGTAGAAAAGCAAGTAGGCCTACGTTGGTTATTCTGCAAAAAAACAAAATAGCTGCCTAGCAATTTTCAGAAAGGAAAAAAACAAACTGGGCTGGTCATGTGCTAAACATATGAAATAAAAGCCTGAGCTAGACGGGCCACGGGTCCTGCACAACCCAGTTGATACCCTTCTCCGTCCCGAAAAAACAAAATTACTGCGCGCGCTGCTGGGTCCATACTGTCATCCTCACCATGTACAGTCATCTCCTTATTCCTCTCGGTTGTTGACCTTGTTGACAACACCGGAGGGCGGCGCCGCGGCGAGCGAACCAAGGCGGAGGACGATGGTGAGGCCTCGGACGGGAACAAACAGGAGCCGGGGTAGATCACAGCGAGCCGTGGGAGGTGGGAGCAGGCGGTCCCGCCGACGCTGGTTTGGCTTTGGCGGCTCAAGGAAGAAGAGATTGAAGAAACGCGACAAAAGTTGAATGTCAATCCAACAGTCAAGGTTGGCACAATCGTTTTTTGACTAAGCGGACACCAAGTAACATACTTTTTTATATATAGGAAGAAAACAAGGAGGAAAATGCATTCGTCTGCCGTCCTCCTCATAGGGAACGTTCGCCACATAAGTGACTAGCACCCTTGGTTTTCAACCGAGAGGTCTTGGGTTTGAGTCCCAGGAACTGTCAATTTTTTCCTGCTTCCTTCCTCGCAAAAAAAGGGAAAGAAAATCAAAGACTTGGGAAGGCGTACAGAACAAGCTAGTGTACCAGTAATGAGACGTTGCTGAGTTTTAGAAAAAAAGAAAGACGTGCTCCTGTAGCTGGTTCGAATCCAAACCAAGACTATGACTATAGATGGTGCTATGCTACTCTGCAAGAAATGAAACTGACATATCCAACGTTCGCTTCTCCTCTTCTCTACTTACTCTGCCTAGCATCAGAAGCTCTAGCCGCAGCAACCATGTCTGCTGGCTGCTCGTCCACCTGCTCTTCAGCAGGCAACAACCAGATATGCATCAAGTCGCAACCCGTACCATCGCCTGTGGGTCTCATCACACCCTCGCCGGCACGCGCACCGCAGCTGATTGCTCATCACAACCCACTGCCGTTGGTGTGGTGCCACTACTGCAAATCACGCAGAGTCATCCGTCGCATCTCAACCACAATCCACAACCCTGGCCGAGTCTTCTACAAATGCCCGAATCATGGGGTAATAATGAGTTTAAGTGTTGTTCTGCTGCTTTCAGTTGCTGATTTTTTTTTAATAGTTTGGTTGATGATCTAACAATTTGATTCATGCAGAAAAGGGAAGATTCGTGTGATTTGTATTTCTAGGAAGTTGCTGATGTGGGGGAATGCAACTATGCTGATTATTTGGTTAGCCGAGGAATCCCAATACCAGCAGGTCGGGGTGTTGGACAAGTAACTGAAGGAACGACAGAAGAGGAAGATGCGGAGCAGAAGGTTAAAGATGCAGTTCCTCTGATCATGGCCAAGCAATGGCTGCTGAACGGCCTTGACAACAATGAGGAGATGAAGGAGCTTGTGAAGATAATCGGCAAAATCGATGTGCTCTGTAGGATGATTGTCTCTTTATTTGAAGTGTATGTAGCACTCGTGATGTCTTCAGTGGCAACGACATGAGCACTTTGCTGAAACTAGTAATGAATGAAATCTGTGTAGCAGGCTGGGCGTAGTGTTGTGAACATCTAATGATTTATATTAACGGAAATTAGGGGGTATCCCCTTTTGCTCATATAAATAAATAAATAGCAGAGGCCCTGTCGGGTCAGCTTTGTTCTCATTCGAAGATGTCGAGCAAATTGCAGTCCAACAGCAAACTATGTCATCAAATTCAAGTTTCACAGCCAAATATGAGTACAACTAAACAACAATGTCATCATGTTTTATTTGTCATACAATCACCAAACACAAATCAGCATACATAATAAGTGATGTTCGCACAACAAAATACTAAACAACATGTTCATCAGGTTTCAGTTGTCATAGCAAACACAATTTCACATAGTAGATAAAAAACGTCTTCTGATAGGCAAATACGGCAAAAGCAATGTAATCATCATCCGCAGCAGCAGCGTCAACATCTTCGCCATGTGTATCAGTCTGAATCATAATTCCCCACGGTGTCATCTTCTTCTTCGTCCTCAACGTCCTCGAACGTTGGCTTCTTCTTGATCAACTCTTGTATGTCCACAGCACGACAAGCAATCTTTTTGCCGGCGTCATTGACATGATGGTTCTCAAAGATATTAGGAACATATGTGTTATCTTGTACATCAGGAGCAGTGTAAGCATCATCTTGTTGTGCAACTTCATTAAACGAATTTCTCTGCTCAAACCTTTGCAATACTCTCCAGCCATCGCTACGTGCAAATGTGTCTTCCATGAAAAATATCTGTGTTGCTTGATTTGCCAAAATAAAAGGCTCGTTGGTTTGGTACGCCGCCTCGACATTGATGGATTTGAAATAATCATCAACTCTGGGTTTTGCGATCCTGGAAAACAGGTTATACCAAAAATAGCACAACAGAACCACACACCGATGATCCTCGAAACTGGAGATATACTGCAACTGAATAATGTCTGCTATGTTAGCATACATTTCAGTTGTCTCTTTGTCATACATATCCGTGCTCATGATGGCACTGTTTTGTGTCTTCTTGCCTTCGTCTCGTGCAAGGGTGTTTTAGCGCACATCTCCAACAACGCAAGATTCATAATGTCTTACCTGAGTATCAGGACCCATTGCAAGTGAGTAAAGGGCATCATCAACTACCTGCCCATCCTCCCGCATCTTCTTATACTACGGTTAGAAAATAGACAAGCTGATCATCTTATGTACTCAATACATTAAAAAAACTGATAGTGCACTTCAAAAGCTTACATGGTTCTTGAACCACTTCGCAAATCCTGTCATAACCAGTTTGTCAATGTTTCTTGGATTTTGCGGCAGTAACTCCTCTTTGTAGATGCTGCACAACATAGTGATCGCATCAAACATCTAAATATATAAGAATGTGCTGCAAGTTTAGTAGATTACGATGTATAAGCTGCAGTACTGCACTTACTTGATATAAGGTAGTATCTCATGACAGTTATTCAACACATACCAAACCATTTTGTCCAAATCTTTAGGTTTGTCCTCTTGTTGACTCTTCCCTGTAACTCGAACAGAATAATCGAAAACATTGAGCCCGAGATTGTCTTCACCCACCTCTTTGCTAAGCTGATCAACTGTTTCAATGTATTTTGAGCAGAATGTCAATGCTTCTGTAGCAATGTAGGCCTCTGCAATGGAACCCTCGGGTCTAGCTCTGTTCCTAACATAGCCCCTGAATGTGCCTAGCCGCCTTTCAATAGGGTACATCCAGCCATTTTGTACTGGACCTCTAAGTAGTGCCTCATCAGGTAGATGAACAGCCAAATGCACCATCACATCAAAGAAGGTTGGAGGATATATCTTCTCAAGGTCGCATAGGATAGTTGGTATCTTGTCTCTAAGACGCTCCAAAGCATCTATCCTGATATTCCTACTGCAGAGTTCCCTGAAGAATTGTCCCAACTCTGCAACTTCTCTGTATAAGTCAGGGCGACCCAATCCTCTAAGGATAACAGGTAAAACCCTTTGAAGTGGGACGTGGCAGTCATGAGTTTTCAACCCTTGTACCTTGTTTCCATCTGCACTGACTCTCCTTTCAAGGTTGGAAGCAAATCCATGTGTGAATCTCACACATGACAGGACCTCGCAAAATTCTTTTCTTTTTACCTTGTCCAGGACGTGCATAGCTGGTGCCATATCTCGTGGTTTACCTTCATCTTGCACCTGCAAATCCTTTCTGATACCCAAATTTTAAGGTATCTTTCGTCTTGCCTTCAATATTAAGAAGTGTTCCGATAATGCTGTCACATATATTTTTCTCGATGTGCATCACATCAAGATTATGCCGCAGATCCAAATCTTTCCAATACTCCAAGTCCCACAAAGTGGACCTGCGGGTAAACAATAATCTCTCTTCTACCCTGCCACGCTTCCTTTTCCCGCTACCATTACCAGGATCGTTTCCTGGTGTAATATGCCTGACCTTCTCTAATTCCACTTGCAACTCGTTGGCAGTGAGCCTCTTTGGCGCATCATAGTTTTCATGCTTTGCATTGAACACATGTCTTCGGTATTTTCTAGGTTGCGGCCTATCCTTGGCAAGGAAACAACGGTGTCCAATGTAACAGATCTTGCTAAGTATTGCGTATGATAGCGGATTCCTGTCACAGCGAACACATGCATTGTAACCATGTGTCGTTCACCCAGACGTAGTGCCCAAAGCCGGATAATCATGGATGCACCAAATTATAATAGCACGCAGAAAGAAATCAGCTGGTGGGCTGCTATATAGGTCTCGAGTGAGAACACCCTTCCATAGCTGTTGAAGTTCCTCCACAAGAGGCTCCATGAACAAATCAAAATCCTTTCCAGGACTTTTTGGACCTGGGATGAGCAAGGCCATCATGTAGTTTGATTCTTTGGTGCAGACATTTGGAGGCATGTTGTAAGGGATAACAAGCACTGGCCACATGCTATATGTGGCGATCGATCTGGTGGCCAAATGGGTGAAATCCATCTGAAGCTAAGCCAAGTCTAATGTTTCTCGGGTCAGCAGCAAACTCTTTGTGTTTATCATTGAAGCTTTTCCACTCACTACCATGAGATGGATGGCTCATTACATTCTGATCTCTGTACTCCTGGTTCCTAGAATGCCATAGTACATCCTCTCTTGATTCAGCATCATGAAACAAACTCTGCAATCTTGGTGTAATTGGAAAATGTCTCAGAACATTATGAGGAATCCTCTTCACAGCATCGCCATCTTTCCATCTTGATGATTTGCATTTCGGGCATTCACTTAAGTTGGCATAATCCTTCTAGAATAGAACACAATTATTCTTACAAACATGGGTCATATCATATCCAATTCCAACTGCACAAAGGAAATTCTTCATTTTACTGTAGGTGTGTGGCAGCTCAGACGCATCTGGGAAAGATTCACGGAAATCAGTCAACATCACATCGAATGATTTGTTGGTCATCTGCTCAGATGTCTTCACCTCAAGAAAGGTGACCATAGCTGAGAATACTGACAGCTTATTTCCTAAGGTGACAGCAACGTTGCATTCTTCCAACATGCAGGCCCACCATTTTTCTTCTGCAGGTGAAAGTTCACGGAATGCACGAGCATTTCGTAGCATTGTTTCAATGTTGGTCAAACTCAGTGGCTCCGCCACCACCACTTCCTCCTGTTCCACCTGAGCATCAGGCCGATCAAGATGGTGATCTGCTGCTTCCACGTAGTCAATAACATTGATGTTCACAGCTTCACCATGATGAACCCACCTAGTATATGTGACCGACATCCCATACAAGTGTAGATGATTTTGCACAGTTGACTAGGGTCTTGGAACTGAACTCATACAACTGCTACACAGCAAGAGCACATCTAATTTCGGACCACCGTACTCAGCTCTGATAAAGTTCATGAAATTTTCAGCCCCCTTGACATATGCAGTGGAGAATCTTCGAGCAGAAGTTATCCAAGTCTTGTCCATCTGTTAGACATACAAATTCAGCAAACAGATTTGAGTGCCAAATTATGGCAGGCTATTTCAGCAGTCAATGAGGCCGAGCACACAGCCATCGAACAATCGAAGGCCATCGCAGCAACAAAGATCGAGTATAAAACGGTGTAGAGCTATTTCAGCTAACAGATTGGCTACCAGACCACGGCAATCTACATCACAATAAATATATGGCAGAATATTTTAGCCACTAATCGGCCTTGGCATGCCATCTCAGCTAAGCAGATTGAGTGCAGAACAGGGCAAGGAAGCTTCTTAATCAGAGCATATTGACAGTAAACTACTTCGGCAAACAGTGAGATTAACAGCGTCTATCAGCTAACATTCAGCGCTACACCAACATGAACGGGTCCTCAGTCTAGAATGCGCGTACCGTGGGAGAAGCTGACAGCCGTGTGTCTCCACACGAACATCGCCAGTGGTGGCGGCGCTGACCGCCGTGCGCCTCCACAAGAACGTAGCCAGAGGTGGCGGCGCGGCTAGAGGACGGCAGTCTACAAGAGCGTACTGTGGGAGCGAGAGGATCGCCGAGCCGCGTCACCGACGTATCGGCGCGGCGGGGAGGGCGGCTTTGGCGGAGCGAATGGAGTGGAGGGGGACAGGGGGGGAGAGGGGTTTGGGGAATATTATTGGCTAGTTGGCCGAAGGGCGGTTGAATCGGATTTGGGGGGAATTTTTTGGTGTGGGTGGGGGGGAGTATTTTCGCATGGTGGGCGGGGGGGAGTTTGGTGCATGGTCAGTTTCTCCAAGTGCAGTCCCACGTGTCAGTGAAGAGGCAAGCCGAAGCGCGTTCCGGTTGCGTGAGCCGTGTGTAGGACCGAACATGGGTGGGGTGCAATGCGACCGCGACAGGAGTATTGTGAGTGTACCGCATTTTTCCTTTTAAACTAGGTGCTACGCCCCCTCAAAAAAAATATGTTGCTTCGCGCGATCCATCGATGCTACTACTAGTAATCCGGTAATCCTGACTAAAACGGCACGGCCGGGTCTTTTCCCACGCGATATGCTTGGAGGTTGGCTTAGTTGGGTTTTTTAGGATGAGTAATGCTACACCTACGTAATCCCAGTTACGTAATTAACGTAATGTGAAACGTGTGAGCTGTTGATTGTAGATTGGGGGGAGGGAGGGGCCCACCACCATGAAAATCAGGGGAGGAGAGAGAGAGGCAATTTACGTTAACCCTTTCGTAGGTTCCCGTAGATGTAGAAAGATGTGTCCGATCCTGCAATATGGGCCGTCCGATCTATATCTAACGGATAGGAAGGAAACTATGACAATTTACCCACACTCCTCTCCACATTTGTAGGTAAGGCTTTCCCTCGTTCATCCTTTTCTCCCACAAGATCTTGATCTTCCATGCAACGCACGGGCATCTTGCTAGTACTCCTACAATATGTATATTATTGTGAAAGTTCATATACACCGGCCGAGATTAATGCAAACACTGCAGATTTTCATTACATTTCGAACTTCTATAGGACAAAAAAATAAAAGAAACCCGACCCTAAACCTATTCTACGGCGGCGACCGACATCCTCCATCTGTGGTCTCCATGTACGGGGGCGGGGTTCAAGACCCGTGAAGTGAAGGTGCGGTCTCCGGCAAGGAAAAGTAGAACACGGGAGACGGACTGGCCAGTTGGCACACCATGCCCTGCCGCCTCCCATGCACTACTCATCCTCGGAGGAGTCCCCGACCTCGGCGGTGCCGGACGTTGGACGGTGGCAAGTAGGACGCATGGCTGACGGTGCTCCCGTCGTCGGCTGCCAGTGTGGCCATCGCTTGTTTGGCGACTTAAGCGAGGGAGGCAACCTCGAGCTCCATCCCCGAAGACAAGCTCTCCCGCAGAGCGTTCGCGCTTGCGGTCATGGTGGATGTGGTTCCAGGTAGGAGGACGATGCGCTATGGTGTGGAGGTTAGCTAGGCGTTTCCGCTTTAAGTAGCGCATTCCGGTGAGGCCAAGCGTCCGGGTGCGTCATTAGGTCACCGGAATTGGTTCCGCGGGCACTGAGCCTCTTAATGACAACATATGAACGGACGACATGAATGCGGGCAGCTGGCGCCGGCTGTGAACGCACCGCGCGATGGCGCGAGGGACGAGGGTTTTGGTGTGCCAGGCTAGTCAGCTGCGGTCATGGCAACGTTGGAGATGCCCTTTGCTCACATGCGATCCCCGCATGTCATTGAAAAAGCAAGACGACCCGGCATGGTCTCAGGTCTATAGGATGCAGTTGGCCGCGCTACACCACTCTGCGGGCGCGTCGCGGCGCCCCGTGCATCCTCGACGAGCCGGGTGTTGAGGTGTGTTTGGATTGTGGCCAAAGTGCAACTTGCCAAAATTTTGGTCATGACCAAAAGATTGGTCTTTGTTTGGATGGTTGCCATTTTTTTGGCATGCCAATGAACTCTAGCCAACTCTAGTTCATTTTTCTTGCCAATGTCGGCCAAATCATGGGCAACCAATAGCTCAACCAAAATTTTGGTCATGACCCAAAGATTGGTCTTCGTTTGGATGGTTGCCATTTCTTTGGCATGCCAATGAACTCTAGCCAACTCAAGTTCATTTTTCTTGCCAATGTCGGCGAAATCATGGGCAACCGATACCTCAACCAAAATTTTGGCTACCCAATGCTTTGATGGGGCAACCTTGGGCACAAACCAAACATACCATTGGTCGTGCCACAACACTAACGCCACCCTCGGCAAACTGAAACCGATCGTGTCTAGCGACGATATGAGCGTGTCGCTCACCGCGGTCGTCGTGTCCAGAGGTGGTGCTGGAGCTACGCCCCGTTGTTGGCCCCAACGATCCACATGAATGGTTGTCGGTGGCGAGGAGGTCGTGGCTAGCTCCTACATTGGACTAGTCTGCGCTACATCGTCCCGACGGGTGTGCCCCACATGTCTATTTCCCTGTTTTCCTGGCCATATTCGAGCGTCAGTGCTCCATGTTGCGCATTAGGCCTTTCACTATGTAGGCCATGTGAGAGAACTTATTGTTTGTTTGAGCCGTTCAAGTATAATCATGTGGCGTTTGCTTATTTCTCATTCCTCTGCAACCCTCTTCTCCATCGATCATGTCGCCCTCCAGTCGAGTCCATCCTCCCGCATGCCTCATTTGAACATTCCACCGAGTATCATTCACATGTACCCACCCTAGTCCTCTTTCAATAGATCTTCGGAGCCCGAGATGTAATCGAGAGGGAACAAGTGGGGGCACATGATACCTAAGGCGGATTCAAAATTTTGAACCGGTGATCATAGCATCCGCAAATCATATATAAAGGGTATTCAATGTTCGTTTCGTTTTTGAACGTACAATATACTCCCTCCTATCCTTTCTAGTTTACATATAAGTTTTATGTGTAGTCAAAGTATATCTATTTTGATAAAAAAGGTATCAACATTCAAGAACGCCCAATCAATATTGTTAGATTCGTACGTACTCCTAGATTTGTACTCGAGATGGTTTCCAATTTGACTATTGACAAGATTAATAGTACATGAGATGTATAATGTGAAAATTATATCATTGGAAACTCCTTTCACATACGAATTTGACCGTATGCTTTGTGTAAGTTGCATGTCATATATTATTACTCTAACATTTGGTCAAAGTTAGCCTCGAAAAACGCATTAGACCCTGTATGCTTTGTGTAAGTTGCATGTCATATATTATTACTCTAACATTTGTGTAAGTTGCATGTCATATATTATTACTCTAACATTTGGTCAAAGTAGTATAGTGGAAGTGGATCCCCTGACATAGGTATCCCTGCCTTACCCTCCCTTTCGGTCACTTACTGGCGGACCCCATGCTTGCTAGGCCCCGCATGTCAGTTACTCAATGGGTTCGGCCACGTCAGTGGATCCTCATCTATAGTATACCCCCTCTGTTTTTATTTACTCCACTTAAAACAGAGAGAGTGGTGGTATAATAAATGACGCGGGCGGGGGAGGGGAGGGACGTCGGTTTGCTTTCAACTGCGGTCCCACAAGTGAGCGAAAACGCAGGACGAAGCGCATTCCATTCGGTGAGCGACGTGGAGGGTCCAGCGTGTCGGGCTGCAACGCGAAGGCGACAAGAGCGATGTACAGTCAAAATTGATTGACCAGTCATCACCGGAACCACTACTCACAGCAGAACCTTCGCTGTTCGGCCTACACAAGCCACTGCCCTAAAACCACACCAAATCTCCAGCCCATTCCCCCACCTTTCGATCCCCTAGCCCGCATCAAGCGTCCCCTAGTTCGCTGGAAAGCCATGGTGCGCCGCAAGATCACTTACTACAAGATGCTGATGCCGGAGCGCCGCGCAGAAATCGCGGCGGCGGTCAGCGCCACAGACCTCCGTTCCCAAGCTCGCTTTGCGGCGGGCCAATCCCCTAGTTCTCTAGAGCCAAGCTATGAGGAGGAGGAAGCTGATCCAATGTTCATGGCGGAGGTCGCGGTACAAAAGGACCCCGTTGGGTATGAGACGATGGACGTCGACTTCGTGCCGGCGTCCGAGTCACCCATGGTGCAGGCGGACCAACGGTTCAACATGATGATACTACAGGAGGACCGGGAGGCAGAGGCTCAACTCGACGCGGAGCGTGCGCATGCCGCTGCCATCGAGGCTCTCCTGCAGGCGGAACCGGATGTCATCGATGTGAACCCGGCGGCGGAGGCTCAACTTGAGGCGGAGCGCGCGGATGCCGCTGCCATCGAGGCCCTCCTCTAGGCAGAACCGGACGTCCTGGACTTGAACCAGGCGGCAGAGGCTCGACTTGACGCTGAGCGTGCGGATGCCGCTCTCATCGACGCCCTCCTGCAGGCGGAACCGGACGTCCTGGACTTGAACCGGGCGGCGGAGGCTCGATTCGACGCGGAGCGCGCGGATGCCACTGCCATCAAGGCCCTCCTGCAGGCGGAACCAGACGTCCTCGACTTGAACCGGGCTGTGCTCTCGTTCGTGCAGAGCGCCCGCATGCTCCACTTGAACGAGTAGCTGGAGGCCGAGGACAACCACGGTGCGGAGACACACGTCGGCAGCGACGGCTGGTTCTCGCCGGCAGCCAAAGACGACGAGGTCGTCTCTTTCCGCAAGTAGTGATAGTTTTTCTTTATGTTGTTGTTTTTATGGATCTTTTGGTGTGTAAAAACATATATTTGTTATGCAAGTCGCTTGACTTGGGTCAGTTTACCATTTCAGGTGGTTGGATGAATATCTTACATCTCCTAACCCTTCTTTCATTCTTCCTTACCTCTTCTTCTTCCTCAACAGACCACCGCATGGGCTGTATGGATGGCCCCCAACATGCGGTTGGATAAACATACTCTATGAAACGAAAATTATGTGTCAGCGATAGGACGGTTGAGTTTGGTGTGTTCACATGCGACAGCGCGTGTGAGTGAGGGTGCGTTCCTTTGGTTGGGTTTGTGGCATGCAGGAGCGACTGTGTGAGGGTGCGGTGCGACCGCGGCGTGCAGGAGCGACCGTGTGAGGGTGCGGTGCGACCGTGATAGCCGTGCGCAAGTGGACCTCCTTCTCCTTTTGAAAACTTTAGGCAAGCTTGGCAAAAATGTGTGGCGAAGTTTGGCAATGCAAGGCCTAGACCCAAACAGGATAAGTACGTACGTACTAGGAGTACTAGTGTTAAAAAAGAAAGACTAGGTTTTCCTTCGCGGGATTTAATCGATACAAATCCTTATTTCATGTGTCAATTAATGCATATTTTTTTCTCCAAAGACCAAAGAGCTAACCATCTGACTCCTCATCGCTTGATTAATGCAGCGCCATGCGAACCAACCTTCTCACTTCCACATGCATGTAGGGGATATTAATGTCCTTGGTTCCTAACCCCATCAATTTTGCCTCGATTAGTGTTAGTGGCCCTTTGCAAATTGTAATTTTGATATACTGGCCTTGTGTACAAAAAAATGGAGGTAGTAACTATATTTTGACTTCCTTCCCCATTGCGGTGACGTCGACGATAAATTTTTTGGTGGTTTGGCGAAGTGCATTCGACGGAGAACACCATTGAGGGAGACCACGGTAAGTCGTTCGCAAGGGCCGCCTGCAAGCCAAGACAACTGCCTTATTTGCATCCAGGAAGTCCTTTACTAGTAATACTAGGAGTAACTAATGTGGTGAGATGGCTTCTCAAAGAAGACGATGGAGAAGCGGAGTCACCGAAGAGTGAAATGATGGTTGCTTCGACCGTGCTTTTGTGATTTGACGCCTCACTGCTTTGTGATTTGTGATAGAAGGGACAGGGGAGTAGACTCTGTGCTCTATACTGTACTACATGCGTCCAAGCATGGGAGAAAGAGGAGAGACGTTGCATTTTTCTATTCCTTCAATCAATCAATCAAGGAGCTTCGGTTCCATCTTTTTGGCTTTGGCAACACCGTCCACAATGGTTCCCACGATGCCAAAAGCTATTTTCACATTTGGCTACACATTGGGGATGCCCTTAACCGTACCACTTGGTTTTGCTCCTGTGTGCTATCTATACAAATCTCAATTGTATTGATCTAAAAAATTATAGAATAGAGATTAGTAAAAAGGAGGTGATTTTGCCGCGCGGATGGCGGGGGAGGTTTCTTCTTTCAGCAATGCTACATCCACGTAATGGTTTACATAAAGTTCCGAACTGATGTGATGTGGGACTATTTGATTGGATTAAAGGAGAGGATTATGCCCACCCCACCTGAAAATCAGGGGGGCATATATAGATTAGATGGAAAGTATACGTAGCAGCTAACATGCGGTCCCACGTGTCAGTGCTTTACCAAGCCAATCCGCGTCCCACATGAGGCAGAACAATGGCAGAAGCAACACGTGGTTAAGTCGAAGAAGATGAGGGAGAAGCAGATTCAACATCGACTGAAATGATGGTTGCTTCGTCCCTCAAGCTTAACTGCGGGAAAGGTGCAGCTTTGTGATTTGACGCCTCATTGCTCATTACTACGCCGACGCCATGACTGGGGTGCTTCACCCGGCTGCTCTGCACTGTATTCTGGTATGGCACGTGGACCCGGTAGCTTGATGTCCCACATGTCGGCGAAAGGGACAAGAAGATTTATGAAAGAGAGCGCTCCACTCTTATGATGGAGGAGTAGACGACACGACGGCCCAGTGAACTGTCACTTGTACTGTATAGTACTATAGTTTTGCTGTTTTGCACGATCCATTGATACAAACCCGATTAAACAGGAAAGGGCGGGATTTTTCCCGCACGGTAGATGATACTGGCCATACATTTCAAAGGCATATTTAATGTATGCAAACTGAATAATTATAAGTAACAATATGATATCTAGTAAAACTAAAAACACATATGATTTATTGTGTTAGAGTGTAGTAGTACTGCTGTATTGCATAGTTGTTAGATGTAACATGCGAGAACGTGTAGAGATATAGTTTTGGAGGGCCTACAGAGAGAAAAGCGTAGTACGGTCACCGAACTTCAGAATAAGCTGATTACGGTCACTATATAAGTTTTGCGGTGATTATACGGTCACTTGCTCACAGCTCAGCATCGGATTGCACTTTGTTGACTGGCCAAATAGTCTGCGTGGCGCCACGTTGACTAGTTAAATTGGCCACGTTCGTCGTGGGTCCCACCTATCAGTTCGCATAGGCAAAAGGTCAGATAAACACAAATTTACGCAGGCACGACGAGGCTCCAACCCGTGTGCAGGAATCACCTGGTTGTGTATGTGTATGTCAGGGCCTGATGTGTGCGCATGCACGTGTAGGTTGAGCACTTGAGCGTGAGAGTGTGTGTTGGTCGTGTGGTGTACTGGTGTGTGCATGCATGCATGTGTGTGTGCGTGTGAGTGTTGCATGCGTGCGTGCGAGTGTTGCGTGTGTGCGTGGCTGCGTGTGTACGTGTGAGTGTTGCGTGCGTGCGTGGGTGCATGTGTTTGTGTGAGTGTTGCGTGGATGCAGTTCGTGTGCATGTGTGCGTGTGTGTGTATAATCACCACACCAGCTCCTGTGTGTTAAAACAGACGGCTCAGCATACCAATAGAAGGCCACCTTGTCCGCTGTGCCCGTGGTCATGACTTCGAACCACCGTCCAAATATTTTTTTGTCGTTTGTTTTCATTCTTACTAGCAAGATGCCCGTGCATTGCATGTAACATCAAGATGCATTTGTATGACTTGTTTATCTTGTGAGAGAAAAGGATGAATGAGGGACGACCTTATTTGCAAATGTGGAGAGGTGTGTGGGTACCTTTTTGCAAAATTGCCATAGTTTCTTTCCTATTCGTCAGATATAAATCGGACGGCCTATATTGCAGGATGGCAGACACACCATCATCACCAACTCTATTTTTTTATAAGAGTGTATTTTATGTATTTTATAAGAGTGTAGATGTAGAGTAGATACAAGTCTACAGGTGGGCATGATGGTAGTGAGATAATGTGATGCAACACTAGAGGTGCCATGTGGAGCGTTTAACTGGTCAACTAGTCATGTCATGAGCAAATACAGAGTTGTACGGTGAGCCCGTGACTGCATAATAACCACTAAACATAAATGGTGACTGTAATGAGTGGATTCTGAAGTACAATGTACGTATCGTGCTTTCGCTGCAAATACAGTGATCGTCATTGCATATATCATGAGAGAAAGATGAAACATGCGTGAATTTTTCTGGGGGCTTACTTTTAGAGGACCTGGAGATAGTTTTGTGTGCATACGTGAAAGGGACGTACAGGGGGGTATGCGATGGAGAGAGAGATGCTCTTCGTTTCTCTTTATTATGACTAACTTTGTATATAGTATAAAAATATACAAATTCATAGTGCGGAATAAATATCATTGTGGGCACCATGCAATGCAAATTAGCGTTCATACTCCTCCATATAACTTTGTAATGTTGTATATATGTAGAAACTCTAAAATAATTTTTTGGCCGCACTTTATTCAAAAGGAATGTTGTATGCGAAATAAACGTGAAGAGAGGGCTTTTTAGATCAATGGGGTACGTGATGTAACATGTGTGAATGTGTAGTTGACGCATTTGGCGGGGCCTAGAGAGGTATGTGTGTGTATTACGTATTCGAGAGAGGCATGGATAGAGGGGCCGATGGGGGGCGTGGGAGAGATAGCACGAGAAATGAGAGTGGTATAGAGAGAGAGACAGAGACAAATATGATGTCACGACAAGAGATTCCATTCCCTTGAGTGTGTATATGCAAGGGGGGAGGGAATAGAGGCACCAGGAGAAATTTTCTGTGTGTGTGGTGTTTGTGTTGGTACGTGTTGGTGTGAGAAGATAATGAGATGTGGGGGTAGAGGGTGTGTCACCGCGTGAGGTCCGGTGTGTCGAGGTGAGGCCCTTCGTTCTGTTCCGTCCTGCGCCACATTGGTAAACACGTGACGCATTTAGGAAGACCCATGGATGACTAGTCGTACAAGACAAAGATAGCAGAATTGTGAAGGACTCTGTGTCCAATGCCAAAGCCGGGTAGGATTTGTAACCCTAGGTTCATGGACTAAGGTAACCCCTTATCTCTGATATTACTATTCATCCAACCTAACTTTAAGGGGCATCCTACAGAATGCTTTGCCAGAATCATACTCGTCGATTAGGAAGAGAGGTGTGAGACAATGCGTGAGAGACAGGCGTAAAGATAATGTGCGTACATGAGACACGTAGGCAGGTCCATGTATCTAGAAAGGGTCAATGAGGATTGTGCGTGTGTATGTTTGCGAGAGGAAGAGTGCTTGTGATAAAGGTTAGTGAAAACAGTTGTAAATGGTTACGTGAGGGAGGGAGGGTTATATCTAGAGCATGTGTGCGAGAAAGACACCTCGGGAGAGAGTGTGTGAGCATGTGTGAGAGAACACCGATGGAGAGTGAAACTACACATGAAAGACTGCTCTACACATTGATTAAAGATATAAATTTTATCCAAATATTAGGATGGGATCATGATATTTGCAATTCGCGTAATGAGCGGTCATTGATCCATCAGACATCTAGATTCTATCGAATTTGAGCATGTCTATGTTATTATTCGACACAATTGATCCACATAGTTAGTATTTTGAACTCCAGACAATGCATCGCTTTAGCAATCGAATATAAACGTGAGTATAGTTCATGTTGTGTGTGTAAAGCACATTATACATAGGAAAGTTACACAATGGACATTATAAATAGCTACTACCTATGACCTAGCATACTTTTGAATTCAAATTAAGGTGGTTTAAAAAAATCAAATTCAACATGAAGTCCATTCAATTCAAACATGTGTCGGTGTACTAAAGTAGGGGTACCTTAGTATCCCGAACTTGTGCACGGGCAGTCGCAGCGTCCCGCGCCAAGGCTTGCCGGGCGACCGCCAAGATCCTCCGTGGTTCCCTTGGAGCCATTCAAGAACAAAGTATCCAAGACCCCGGCAAGAGGAGCTTGCCGGGAAGGCCACGCGAAGCACAAAGACCCCGGCAAGAGGAGCTTGCCGGGAAGGAGACAAGACCCCGGCAAGAGGAGCTTGCCGGGGAGGCCCACCAAGGCATATCAAGGAACTTGCCGCAGCACACCACGTGTCACGGCAAGACCCGGTGAGCGACAAGCTCCCGGACGCGGCAAGACAACATCCGCGGCAAGGCGCTTGCCGCGGCAAGTTACTACTCCGCAGCCCGCGCTCCAGCTCACCCGCCAACATGTCGCTCTGGGACCGTTCCTGGCGTACGTGGCGGGAGGCTGTGCAGCCAGGGGCATGCGGTGGCAAGAAGGCGCTGACAAGATAGCCATCGTGGCAAACGGTGGCGCCCCTGACGGTCCCTTTCCGCACCGTCTGGGCGACACAGACATGCATTTAATGCCTTTGTCCCCTGCCGTCAAGGTTAGGTATGATACAACTGTAGCAAGCGGTGGCGCCAACCACCACCTCTTTTACCTTTTTACCCCCGTCTCTGTTGCCACCTGTCGGTGACCCCTTTGACATATAAAAGGAGGCCCATGCGCAACAGGGGGGAGGAGGACGATCATTCTCATGCTCGGTCTCACTAGCCACCCAAGTGTACTGTAGCACTCATCGCTCCCGAGCAAGAACACAATACAAATCAAAGCAGGAGTAGGGTTTTACGCATCCGTGCAGCCCGAACCTGGGTAAACCGATCGCGTCGCTCGTGTGTTCGCCTCGATCTGCTCTTCGTGCACTCTCCGCCCCCCTGCCGAACCGAAAGGGGCCCCGGTCCGCCGCGGTTCCATAGGTGTCCGTGGGATCAGCACCCCCAACATCTTTGGCGCGCCAGGTAGGGGGCGCGTCGAGGCTGTGTGAATCTGATCCGGCATTCGGACAAGCCGAATCTTCGTCATCTTCATCAACATGCCGCCGAAGAAGAAGGCTTCGGAGGCAGCTGCTCCGTCTGCGCCGAGCCCGCCGTCGCCGGAGCGAACGGCTGGTGGGGTAGGCGCTGGCGGAAGAACGGGCGCCGACGAGGGGGCTCATGGTGCCGCCCAGTCCAAGGACAAGACTGCGCTGCAAATCGGCGGCGTGGTCGGCACCCACAACGACCGGGCGCACTCCAAGACCTCGGCGTCCGTACACGCACCGCGCCCGTCCCAGGAGGCGTGGGACCAGCAGCGTCATGGTACCCACGGTACCATACGTCTGCTGGGCCAAGATCGAGCTGGCGGATCCCGGAGTGCTCAAGACCAGCATGCACGCCAGCATGCTGGCGCGAGCATGGCACGGTCGCCCGGACGAGATATCGCTATTTTTAACGTAGTTAGAAGTCCGAGCATGTCCCGTTCCTCGCACCGTTCGCCGCCACCGCCCGCCACTCCGGCAGAAGCGTTGGCACGGGCCCAACTGCTACTAGATTACCCTCTAGCGCCAGAGAAGATCGATGACTGGAGGGCCACTATCCAGAGCCTCATCGGCTTCGCCAATGGTGACAACCCACGGCAGCCGAGCGCATCGCTGCCGCGGCAAGTCAGCCAGGCGCGAGCCGGTGGCGACAAGACCGGCGAGGGTGCAACCACTGTGCACTCTCCGCCTCGAAGGCCAAGATCGCCGGCTCGCCGGATCCACCACGACAGTGACTCCACCGCGTCGTCAGATCCACGAGCTCGCCGCGATCAGCGCCAAGTTCTTCACAAGCGACAACGAGAAGACGCTCGAACACGCATCGAGCGCCGAAGAGAAGCGCGGCGTCAATCAGACCTGCGCGCTGGGCCTTCTGTTGACATGCATGCGCCCGGAGAACTAGGCGACTTGCCGTACACGGTAGGTTGCCCTGCGTTTACCCATGAGCTGCGGCAAGTCCAATGGCCCAGTCAGAAGCATTTCAAGCTAGATGTACCGGAGAAGTACGACGGCAAGTCGCACCCGTCGGAGTTCCTCAGCATCTACACCATTGCGGTGCAAGCTGCTGGGGGCGAGACGACAAGGTCCTTGCCAACTACTTCCCACTGGTACTCAAGCCCGAAGTCAGATCCTGGCTCATGCACTTGCCGGACAACTCCATATCCTCTTGGGCGGACTTGTGCCATCAGTTTGTCGGCGCATTTACGGGCGGCCACAAACCACATGGCCAAGAGAGTGACCTCCACCTGCTTGCCCAGAAGGAAGGAGAGCCCCTGCGCAAGTATATCCAGAGATTCAGCCGTGTGCAGCGCAACATCCCAGACATTCACCCTGCCGCGGTTATCAGCGCGTTCCATCAGAACGTGCGTAACCACAGGATGCGGGAGGAGATGGCGATGAGCAGGATCAGAGACGTCAGCGAGCTGCACGCCCTGGCCGACAAGTGTGCACGCGCCGAAGAAGGAAGGAAACTCCCCGGAGAGAATACTGTAGCAGGAGGATCTGACAGTGAAGATGATGCCCCGGCAAAGAAAAACCGGAGGCGCAACAGGAAGAAGAAAGGCGGAGAGGTACTAGTCGTTGAGCAGTCCGGCAACGACGGTGGCGCCAAGCAAGCCAAAGTTGGTAGCTCCGGCAAGGAGGTTGCCGCATGCACCAACTGCCAAGCTGTGGCGGCCGCCGACAAGCAAGACGGCTCCGACAAGCAGTACTGCAAGATCCACCGCACCAAGGGCCACGATCTCCAGAGCTGCAAGAAGGCCGAGCAGCTTGCCCAGCAACAAAAAGCTGAGTACGAGCGGCGCGACAACGAGAGAGCCCAAGGAGGTGGTGGGGAAGCCGGCAAGAAGCGCGCTGGCCAGGGAGGACGCCGCGGCAAGGCCAAGCAGCGGTAAGGAGACAGACCTCCCCGCGGCCGCGACAAGGATGAAGACGAAGACGACGACGAAGATATGGATGATGTTGAGAACAATGAGCAGGAGTTTCAGAAAGCTACGGAAGTCTTGTGTGTTGACGGCGGTGCTTCTCTGCATACTTCCCACCGCCAACTCAAACAGTGGCTGCGGGAAGTTAATGCGGCAGAGCCACCTGTCGAATCACGCAACCTTCTGAAATGGTCCAGCACGCCTATCATCTTTGACATTGAGGACCACCCTGATCGCCCAACTGCGGTCGGGTGTTTGCCGTTGTTGGTTTCGCCAACAATCCGCGACCTCAAAGTCACTAAGATGCTAGTTGATGGCGGGGCCGGCTTAAATCTGATCTCCTCCGCTGTGCTCCAGAAACTCCAGATCCCGGACAGCGAGCTCGAAGAGACCGACACATTCCAAGGAATTAACCCGGGAAGGAGCAAGCCAAAGGGGAAGGTCATGTTGCCGGTGATGTTTGGTAGCGAGCTGAATTTTAGAACGGAGAGGGTCACTTTTGACGTTGCCGATCTCCCATTGCCTTACAATGGGATACTTGGCCGTCCTGCACTCGCCAAGTTCATGGCAGCCTCTCACTATGCATACAACATGCTCAAGATGCCAGGCCCGATAAGCGCCATCTCTGTCCCTGGCGACAAGAAGTATGCCCTTATCTGCACCGACAAGATCTACCGGGAAGCAGTAGCTACGGCAGATAGCAAGACACTTGCCGCTGAAGCTCCCGGGGGGAAGAAGAAGACCAAGTCCGGCAAGAGCTCTGATGCCCACTCCGGCAAGCGCACCTCTTCGGAGTGCTGCGCTGCCGTCGAGGACGCACCATCGAGCTCCACCGGCAAGTGTAAGAAGGCTATGGCAGCTCCGTCACTTACCAAGAAGGTGTCCGCCAAGGAGGACGGCACTGGTGGTACCTTCACCATCAGTGCCACGCTTGACCCTAAATAGGAAAGCGCGCTCATTACTTTCTTGCGGGCGAATGACGACGTGTTTGCATGGCAACCATCTGATACCCCCGATGTTCCCAGGAAAGTAATTGAGCACCATATTGCCGTTTGTCCTCATGCGCGGCCCGTCAAGCAGAAGGTCAGAAAACAGGCAGTGGAGCGCCAAGAGTTCATAGCAGAAGAGATCAAGAAGTTGGAAGCAGCAGGCCTTGTCAGAGGAGTGCTCCATCCCACGTGGCTAGCCAATCCTGTAGTCGTGCGCAAGGCGAATGAAAATGGAGGCTTTGTATTGACTTTACTGATGTTAATAAAGCCTGTGCCAAAGACCCATTTCCCTTGCCACGCATTGACCAGATTGTTGACTCCACAGCCGGATGTGATTTGCTTTCATTTCTTGACGCATATTCAGGATACCATCAGATCTTCATGGCAGAAGAGGATGAGGAGAAAACCGCTTTCATTACTCCATGTGGCACGTACTGTTTTGTACGGATGCCATTCGGATTAAAGAATGCAGGTTCAACATTTGCCAGAGTAGTCCATGTCGCTTTGAATCCACAGATACACAGAAATGTAGAGGCCTACATGGATGATATAGTGGTCAAGAGCAAGGACGGGGCAACTCTGATCCAAGATTTAGAAGAAACTTTTGCAAATCTGCGCAAGGTCCACCTCAAGCTCAACCCCGAGAAGTGTGTGTTTGGAGTCCCTTTTGGCAAGCTTCTCGGGTTCTTTGTGTCTCAGCGGGGAATCAAAGCCAATCCCGACAAGATCAAGGCCATTGAGAAAATCGAAGCACCAAAGCGCGTCAAGGATGTACGGAAGCTTGCCGGTTGCATGGCTGCTCTCAGCAGGTTTATTTCTTGTTCTGCTGAGCGCGCCCTGCCGTTTTTCAAAATCTTGAAAAAGGCGGGTCCAATGAAATGGACTCCGGAAGCGGAGGCTGCGCTGCAGGACCTGAAGAAATACCTGTCCTCCACTCCAACACTTGCCGCACCTAAGCCACAAGAGAAGTTGCTGCTGTACATAGCGGCAACCAATCAAGTGGTTAGTGCTGCGTTAGTAGCGGAGAGGGAGGCGGATGACGAGCCAGCAACCGCGGCAAGCACATCCAGTGACAAGCAGGGGGCTTCCCCGACAAGCTCTGGTCCCGACAAGCATGGATCTGCGCAGATGCAAGAGGAGATACAGAAGAAGATGGTGCAGCGCCCAGTTTACTTTGTCAGTTCCCTTTTGCAGGGGGCTAGGTCAAGGTACTCTAGTGTGTAGAAGTTGCTTTTCGGCCTTCTTATGGCCTCGAGAAAGCTGCGCCATTACTTCCAAGCACATGAGATCACAGTTGTCACTCGCTTTCCGCTGAAGAGGATATTGCAAAATCCAGAAGCAACAGGCAAGATCGTAGAGTGGGCACTGGAACTGTCAAGCTTTGGCCTCAAATTTGAGAGTACATCGACAGTCCAAAGCAGAGCATTGGCAGAATTCATAGCAGAGTGGACGCCAACTCCAGATGAAGAAATTCCGGAGACAAGCATCCCCGCCAAGGAAACAAGCAAAGAGTGGCTCATGTACTTTGACGGTGCCTTCTCGCTGCAAGGCGCCGGTGCTGGCGTGCTGCTTATCGCACCCACCGAAGAGCACCTCAAGTACATAGTCCAGATGCACTTTCCCAAGGAGCAAGCGACAAACAACACTGCAGAGTATGAAGGCTTGCTTGCCGGTCTCAGGATCGCGGCAGAACTTGGGGTTAAGAAGCTCATAGTCAGGGGTGACTCGCAGCTTGTCGTCCGCCAAGTAAACAAGAATTATCAGAGTCCATTAATGGAAGCTTACGTCGACGAAGTCAGAAAGCTAGAAGAGCACTTTGACGGCCTGCAGATGGAGCACGTCCCAAGAGCTCAGAATGACATTGCCGATGGCCTATCAAAGTGCGCTGCACTTAAATTACCTATGGAACCAGGGATTTTTGTGCTCAAGCTGACTCAGCCGTCCGTAACACCACCAATTGGACAGAGCAAGAAAAGGAAGTTGGTTTCTGGCGGCTATTTTCCGGCAGAGCTTCCCGAAGCCGCCGCCAAGAAAGTCCCCAAGGTCAACACCAACAGTGCTGAGGAGCAGTCTGCTCCGGCAAGCCCTAGGGTTTGTCCCGTTGAAGCAGACACTCCCGACAAGTTTTGCTCCGGCAAGCTTGCCGGGGAACGTCAAGCTCCGGCAGAGCCGCAGGCTCTTGCCATGGAAGAAGATGTTCCCGCAGCGGCAGAATTGCCTTTAGTCCTTGTTGTCGAGCCACAGGCTCCAACATGGGCGCAGAAGATTGTCTGTTTCCTTCAGACATGAGAACTTCCCAAAGAGCAAGAAGAAGCAGAAAGAGTAGCCCGGCAGTCTAGTATGTACCAGTTTGTCGATGACACACTGTGCAGAAGAAGACTCAACGGTGTGAAATTAAAGTGCATTCCCCGGGAAGATGGATAGAAGCTGTTGGCAGAGATACATGGAGGCATATGTGGTCACCACATTGGCGCAAGAGCCCTTCTCGGAAAAGCATTCCGGCAAGGTTTCTTCTGGCCGACAGCCCTCTAGGATGCAACTGCACAAGTAACCAAGTGTGAAGCGTGCCAGTTCCATTCCAAGCAGATACACCAGCCAGCTCAAGCTCTCTAGACGATCCCTTTATCCTAGCCATTTTCGGTCTGGGGGCTCGATATCCTCGGCCCCTTCTCCCGAGCTGTCGGGGGCTTTGAGTACTTGTATGTTGCAATCGACAAGTTCACAAAGTAGCTGGAAGTGGAACCAGTGAGGAAGGTGACAGCACAGTTAGCCGTCAAGTTCTTCAGGTCGATTGTTTGCCGTTTCGAAATCCCTAACAGGATAATCACCGACAACGGTACGCAATTTACGAGCCGCACCTTCATGCAGTACGTCCAAGATCTTGGCGCCAAGGTCTGCTTCGCTTCTGTTGCTCACCCGAGAAGCAACGGTCAAGCGGAGAGGGCAAATGCTGAAGTGCTGCGCGGGCTTAAGACCAGAACTTTCGACAGGCTGCACAAGTGCGGAAGAAACTGGATCGAGGAGCTGCCGGTGGTTCTTTGGTCGATCAGGACGACGCCAAATCGAGCCACTGGCCAGACACCCTTCGCTCTAGTCTATGGAGCGGAGGCAGTTCTCCCCATGGAACTCGTATATGGGTCACCTCGAGTGCTCGCTTACGATGAGCTTGAGCAAGAGCAGCTGCGGCAAGATGACGCACTGCTCCTTGAGGAAGATCGTCTTCACGCTGATGTGCGAGCTGCTCGCTACCAGCAAGCTTTGCGCCGCTATCATAGCCGCAAAGTTAAAGCCAGAAGCTTCGAGGAAGGCGACCTTGTTCTTCGGTGCGCTCAGTCCGCCAAGAATTCCAACAACTTGACGCTGAAGTGGGAAGGCCCTTACCGGGTGAAACGAGTCACTAGGCCTGGCGCTGTCCGCCTTGAGACCGAACATGGCATTCCGGTGAGCAACTCCTGGAATATTGAGCATCTTTGTAAGTTTTACCCATAAGGCGTGGTTGTCGGACCCTGTCCGGCAACCACCCTTTTGTACAAGTCTTGCCACTGTTGCATGTAATCCTTTGTACAAAGCTAGGCATAGACCCTGAGCACAAGTAAATGAAGCGCCGGCGCCCTGAGTTATAGCATGCATGCTAGATCGTGTCTCGTCCTTGATTAGGGTTGATACTTCTTAACAGCGGCTAACCCCTAGCTTAGAGGTCAAGTGTGCGTCCCTTTGCCTTTCTTTCGTTTCCCTTGGTTCGCAGGGCTCGCATATCCTTGCCGGACCGCCTGAGGACGAAAAGGAGAAGAAGGATGTACCGGCATCTGGACCCCGGCAAGCCAGTATTGCCGGGGGCTGGAAGTACCAAGATTCACCCACGGCAAGCCAGAGTTGCCGGGGGCTGCAATCTCAGATAAGTCTTTTGCCCCTCATCATGCATTCTCTTATGGACTGGGGAATACGAAACCTCGTTTCTTCCCGAAAACTACCGTGCTCCCTTAACTCTAGGCCCTGGGGCTCGTTCCTGGGGCCAAGTTTGGTCGTAGTCGCGGCAGCAAAGGGATGAAACAAGGGGCCGCACCCGCCTCGTCCCTGCCTCCATCAAAAGCGTGAGAAAGGTCGAGCGACGTGGGAAGACGGCAAGGCCTGTTGCTGGGAGAAAAAGTGTCTATCTGAAAGATACCAAGGATTTGCTCCTTGACGTGGGTTCTACCCGCGAGACAAAATGACCCGGCAAGCATCCCCTTTTCATTAAAAAACATTCCACACAGGTACAGTCCATAGAGGATGAAAAACATGAAAGAGAGGATTACGAGTTTTAAATGCAACTAGGGCCCGAAGGCTTACAAATTAAAAAGATAAGATGCCCGTAATCCCTTTCTTGTCCCCCTCTTCAGGAGGTAGATCAAGGAGGCGAAAAGGGCAAAAGGAGCGCCTAGGTGAGCTACGGGTGCCAGAAGGCACCAAGAGAACATCCCGGGGGCCGTCCGAAGGCTGGACGGTGATGGCGGCGCCGGAAGCGGGGCTCGAAGACGAGGCGGCAGGACGTCAGCACGCTGTCGAGGGCACCACACCCTCGTACTCCGACTTGACGGCCTTGCCGCCAGCCCTCTTCCTCTTCCGCAGCCTCCCTACGCCAGCCGCCCAAGGAGACGACCCCGGGGAGTTCAAGGAGCCGGCGACACGGATGATGGGGTCGCCGGTGCCGCAAGGAGCGGCGCCCGACACCTAGTCGGACCCGTCATCCTGCCGCCCGCTACCCTCGTCATCGCTGTCACTCTCCTCCTTGTCGCTCTCGCTCGAGGAGGAGCTTCCGCTATCGGAGGAGCTGTCCACGCAGCACCGTGCCCGAATGCCGAAGCACCCGAAGACCTTGACGGAGAGGAGATCGCCATCCATCAACTTAAAATGGAAGGTGAGCCCCGCCGTCAAGCTGTGGATACAGGTGAACATCTTCCACCCTCGACCAAGATACATCACATTGGGTGCTGGGAATTCAACACAGAATCGCGTGCCGCTGATCCCACAGCCCCTCATGTGTAGTCTCAGTGTCTCGGGCGGGTCCAACTCCACCGTGCTTGCGAATGGAGCTGGGAGTTAGAGGCGACGACGAGGCGCCCGACGCAGCCTTACAAAGAACTCGCAAGGGTCGTCCCCAGTATGGACCGCCGCGGGAAGAGGAACCGCCGGCAGAGGCGAAGCCGGCGCGCCGCCCCGTCCACCTCTTCCCCGAGCGCCTCGACCCCGTCCTCGACCTCGTCCAAGACCTCGCCCCCTCCCTCTTCCCCTTACGGCTGGCTCGGCCACCACGGGTACGGGAGAGGGAGGGATGCGCTGTCTGGTAGCGACCCTCGCCGCCACTGATGAAGGACCAGGGTTCCCTTTCTCCATGGCGGATGAGAGAAAGGGGAGCAGAAGCTGAAGGAAGGAGGAGATGAGAGAATGCGGGCTTCCGTCCTCCCCTCCCGCTCTTTATAAAGGAGCGAGGTGGGGGCTCAGCCGCCCCGCTCAGCGAATCATGGCACGGGGAGAGCAGGGAGCTGGGGGCCGACCCGCTGCCTCGAACCGCGATGGCCCAGTTTCCCGCTTCCACCATTCGCAACCCCAAACGCATGGGAGCCGCGTGGCAGGCATGCAGAACCGAGGCGACGGATGAGGCGACCTCTCCCCATCCCGTGATCGTGGGGAGTGGACGCCTCGAAAACCGCCCGCGATCTCTCCCATGATGCCGCGTTCGACGCGTGCCGTGCGAGGAGGGTGCGGTGGATGCGGAGTCAGATACGGCGTGACCCAGGCCGCGCGTGCCCGTGCACTGTTTTGGGCCTGGCCCAACAGCACTCGGCACCATGTACGGCCCAGGCCCGAGGGCTCCTGTCGGTGTACTAAAGTAGGGGTACCTTATTATCCTGAACTTGTGCACGGGCAGTCGCAGCGTCCCGCGGCAAGGCTTGCCGGGCAACCGCCATGATCCTCCGTGGTTCCCTTGGAGCCATTCAAGAACAAAGTATCCAAGACCCCGGCAAGAGGAGCTTGCCGGGAAGGCCACGCGAAGCACAAAGACCCCGGCAAGAGGAGCTTGCCGGGAAGGAGACAAAACCCCGGCAAGAGGAGCTTGCCGGGGAGGCCCACCAAGGCATATCAAGGAACTTGCCGTAGCACACCACGTGTCACGGCAAGACCCGGTGAGCGACGAGCTCCCGGACGCGACAAGACCCGGTGAGCGACAAGCTCCCAGACGCGGCAAGACAACATCTGCCGCAAGGCGCTAGCCGCGGCATGTTACTACTCCGCAGCCCGCGCTCCAGCTCACCCGCCAACGTGTCGCTCTGGGACCGTTCCTGGCGTACGTGGCGGGAGGCTGTGCAGCTAGGGGCATGCGGTGGCAAGCAGGCGCTGACAAGATAGCCATCATGGCAAACGGTGGCGCCCCTGACGGTCCCTTTCCGCACCGTGTGGGCGACACAGACAGGCATTTAATGCCTTTGTCCCCTGCCGTCAGGGTTAGGTATGATACAACTGTAGCAAGCGGTGGCGCCAACCACCACCTCTTTTACCTTTTTACCCCCGTCTCTGTTGCCACCTGTCGGTGACCCCTTTGACATATAAAAGGAGGCCCATGCGCAACAGGGGGGAGGAGGACGATCATTCTCATGCTCGGTCTCACTAGCCACCCAAGTGTACTGTAGCACTCATCGCTCCCGAGCAAGAACACAATACAAATCAAAGCAGGAGTAGGGTTTTACGCATCCGTGCAGCCCGAACCTGGGTAAACCGATCGCGTCGCTCGTGTGTTCGCCTCGATCTGCTCTTCGTGCACTCTCCGCCCCCCTGCCGAACCGAAAGGGGCCCCGGTCCGCCGCGGTTCCATAGGTGTCCGTGGGATCAGCACCCCCGACATCATGGCATTTGTAAACCATACCTAAATTATGGGGGCACCAATCTTTGCTCTGATTTTGTACATAATAGCATATGTAGTCGTGTACAAAATAGATTCAAATTTAGCTCCTCCATTCCAAAATAATCGTAGTTATAATATTTTTAAGTGTCAAAATTTCAAAAAGAAGAGGATAATTTAATGAGGTTTTCAAACATACACGGTCAAATATAACGTTGTATATTTAGGTCAATCCTCATAGTTCAAGAGTACTCTAAACGTGAATGCTTGTGTTTCAAAATTTCGAACGAAGCGCCAAAAGAGCCTCTACTCGCCCGAAATTGTGTGAGACTAATGTTTGCTAGTACAAGGAAATTACTTTTCTAATAACTCCGACCCGTGAAACCTACCGGCCCGACGTCCAAAGGTCTAAACCGAGGTAGGTTTGTAGCTTCATCTAGACGCCACGCAACCGCATCCGAAAAACATTCATACACAATGGCCGCCTAAGCACACATGCACGCGGCCGAAATCGCTCCCGCCCACTATTTGCGACACCTGGGATTACCATCCTACCCCCGACCCGTAGTAGGTCCAAAATTTAAGAGGGGGGCAAAGTTTTTACTTTCCCCAAATTTCAAACAAGCGCGTCCCATCTTCTGTTCAAAAAATCCAAAAACAAGCGCGTCCTAGACCGAAACATGGTTCCCCCCACCTGTCCGATTCCACATTCATACTCCATGGGCGCCAAAACTACCTCTCCACCAGCCGCAAAACCCCGGCGTCCTCCGTCCGCCACCCCATACTACCCATCAACCGCCGCCCTCCTCCATCACGCCGGAGCCGATACCCCGATGTCATCGTCCAACCTCAACCGCAACGCCCTCCACGGCTAGTAGTTGAAGCCGAGGCCGAGCCGTCCGTACCTGAGCCAGTTCAACCACGTCGTCCTACGCCTCACCGCTGCCGCTCCAACTTCGCCACCCTCCACCGCACCGGAGTTGGTCCTGCTACGCCATCCTTCGCCGCCTCGGATCTGCTTCCCCTCCGCCAACATACAGCCACGGCAACACAGTCAACAATTTGGCCATGGGTTCGTCCAAGCCTGCACCCTCCAGAACATCGGTTTCCCCGGTAAAAAGAAGAAAATAGGCGCGACTTGTGGAGGTGACCACACTGGCAACCGAAAAGGTACTCCTCTTCCCTTATTCATGCAAATCTTACGTCTCTGCTTGCACGGTATTCATCCCACACAAGACACTAGTTGACCGCTTCTTCTTGATACTAGATGTTCCTAGTAACTCACGATGCACAAGGTTTCTCCTCATATACTATTTCACCTTAGCTAGAGGTCCGTCGCCCCCCTGAATTACAATTTTTGGCCACTTGATTCCCAATTAACGGAAGCATTCCCCAGCGTAACAAGCGCTAGTACGCCTATTACGCCGGGGAGGCAGCGCCTTGGTGTTTATCTTAGGGGCGTGTGCGGCCTATAGCTACTGGCGCCCGATCTGGAGGTCGGCCGGGATTAAAGGGATGGCCTGGGGGCGCTGCCAAGCCCGGTGGTGGTGTGAGGTCGATGGGAGGGCGGGGCGGCAGAGGCAGAGGTCTGGGCCGGTGGTCGCTGGCGGTTCGAGAAAGATCGTCAACTGTGACTGGCGGGAGGTAGACGAAGGCCATCTGCCCGTTCCTTATAGATCAGATGGTTCATTAATAAAATCGACTGGCCTATTTATTTTCAGTCGACTGTAATCTTAGATATGACCACATGTGGTGGCGTGCTGGAGGAGTACCTGCATTTCCTGTGCTCATATATTACAAAATCATACAGAGTAGAATCTAATTTTGTTTTCCATGCAATGTTGTAGATCTATCATATGTCTCCTGTCATTTATTTTTCAGCCACCTGCTATCTGCTACTTTTACAGTGCACTAGTTCTGCACACACTTCACCCTTACTCTCACTGTTGTGTTTTTTATGCAAGGGTATTTCAAACTCTGCTGCCATGAGAGAAGCCAAAAAGAAAAGAGAGAAGTCGCTCTAGTTTGGTGTGCGGCTAGGCAAGACATGTTTCAACGCTTTAAAGGGTGTAGTGTTAGCAGATGGAGATGGGGAATGTAGCTCTGGAGTTGATGACCTCGCTCGCAATGAACCACCATCCCAGGTGCTTGCTTTAACTTCGCGGTGTCATATGTGGTTGCATGTTCCATATGGTGTCTAGCTTGTATTCGAAAGGCCGAAGTCGGTAAGATAAGGAAAGATATTTTTTTTATATGAACCACCATACCGTGAGCACCAGAAGACAAATAGCTAGTCAGGGCACTGGCCGAGCCAGTGACAAGCCCAGCAAAGATAGGCATCACCTGGAAGCCAACTAAAAAGCTGCGATGGTGGCGAAGCAGCCCGCCTCCCACCAGGCTCTTAGGTACTAGATGATCATGCTCACCACTCCAGCCAGATGTCTAGCTTGTATTCCTTCCAATTTGGTTAAATTTCATCTGCTTAATGAAGGAAATATGCCCTAGAGGCAATAATAAAGTTATTATTTATTTCCTTATATCATGATAAAAGTTTATTATTCATGCTAGAATTGTATTAACCAGAAACATAATACATGTGTGAATACATAGACAAACAGAGTGTCACTAGTATGCCTCTACTTGACTAGCTCATTAATCAAAGATGGTTATGTTTCCTAACCATGGACAAAAGAGTTGTTATTTGATTAACGAGGTCACATCATTAGTTGAATGATCTGATTGACATGACCCATTCCATTAGCTTAGCACCCGATCGTTTAGTATGTTGCTATTGCTATTCTTCATGACTTATACATGTTCCTATGACTATGAGATTATGCAACTCCCGTTTACCGGAGGAACACTTTGGGTGCTACCAAACGTCACAACGTAACTGGGTGATTATAAAGGAGTACTACAGGTGTCTCCAAAGGTAGATGTTGGGTTGGCGTATTTCGAGATTAGGATTTGTCACTCCGAATGTCGGAGAGGTATCTCTGGGCCCTCTCGGTAATGCACATCACATAAGCCTTGCAAGCACTTCAACTAATATGTTAGTTGTGAAATGATGTATTACGGAACGAGTAAAGAGACTTGCCGGTAACGAGATTGAACTAGGTATTGGATACCGACGATCGAGTCTCGGGCAAGTAACATACCGATGACAAAGGGAACAACGTATGTTGTTATGCGGTCTGACCGATAAAGATCTTCGTAGAATATGTAGGAGCCAATATGGGCATTCAGGTCCCGCTATTGGTTATTGACCGGAGATATGTCTCGGTCATGTCTACATTGTTCTCGAACCGTAGGGTCCGCACGCTTAACGTTACGATGACAGTTATTATGAGTTTATGCATTTTGATGTACCGAAGGTTGTTCGGAGTCCCGGATGTGATCACGGACATGACGAGGAGTCTCGAAATGGTCGAGACGTAAAGATTGATATATTGGAAGCCTATGTTTGGACATCGGAAGTGTTCCGGGTGAAATCGGGATTTTACCGGAATACCGGGAGGGTTACCAGAACCCCCCGGGAGGCACATGGGCCTATTGGGCCTTAGTGGAAAAGTGAAAGGGGCTGCCATAGAGGGCTGCGCACCTCCCCCCTTTCCCTAGTCCTATTAGGACTAGGGAAGGTGGCCGGCCACCCCTTCTCTCTTTCCCCCTTGAGGATTCCTATTAGGAATAGGATTGGGGGGGGGGGGGGAGTCCTACTCCTGGTGGGAGTAGGACTCCTCCTGCGCCCCTCTCCCTTGGCCGGCCGAACCCCTCCCCCTTGCTCCTTTATATACGGGGGCTGGGGGCACCTCTTGACACACAATTGATCATTGTTGATCGTCCCTTAGCCGTGTGCGGTGCCCCCTGCCACCAAATTCCACCTCGATCATACCGTTGTAGTGCTTAGGCGAAGCCCTGCGTCGGTAGTACATCAAGATCGTCACCACGCCGTCGTGCTGATGGAACTCTTCCTCGACGCTTTGCTGGATCGGAGCCCGAGGATCGTCATCGAGCTGAACGTGTGCTAAGAACTCGGAGGTGCCGGAGTAACGGTGCTTGGATCGGTCGGATCGGGAAGACGTACGACTACTTCCTCTACGTTGTGTGATCGCTTCCACAGTCGGTCTGCGTTGGTACGTAGACAACACTCTCCCCTCTCGTTGCTATGCATCACCATGATCTTGCGTGTGCGTAGGAATTTTTTTTGAAATTACTACATTCCTCAACAGTGGCATCCGAGCCTAGGTTTTATGGTTTGATGTTATTTGCACGAGTAGAACACAAGTGAGTTGTGGGCGATACAAGTCATATTGCCTACCAGCATGTCATACTTTGGTTCGGCGGTATTGTTGGACGAGATGACCCGGACCAACCTTACGCGTACGCTTACGCGAGACCGGTTCCCTCGACGTGCTTTGCACATAGATGGCTTGCGGGCGACTGTCTCTCCCACTTTAGTTGAACCGAGTGTGGCTACGCCCGGTCCTTGAGAAGGTTAAAACGGAGTCTATTTGACAAACTATCGTTGTGGTTTTGATGCATAGGTGAGATGAGTTCTTGCTTAAGCCCGTAGCAGCCACGTAAAACTTGCAACAAAAAAGTAGAGGACGTCTAACTTGTTTTTGCAGGGCATGTTGTGATGTGATATGGTCAAGGCATGATGCTGATTTTATTGTACCAAGTTATCGGCAACTGGCAGGAGCCATATGGTTGTCGCTTTATTGTA
Organism: Triticum monococcum; assembly: GCA_034509565.1. Classification (NCBI taxonomy): domain Eukaryota; kingdom Viridiplantae; phylum Streptophyta; class Magnoliopsida; order Poales; family Poaceae; genus Triticum; species Triticum monococcum. The sequence continues at coordinate 249,725,484 of CM067843.1, forward strand.
TGCAATGCAATCGTGATGTAATGCTTTACTTTATTACTAAGCGGTAGTGATAGTCGTGGAAGCATAAGATTGGCGAGACAACAACGATGCTATGATGGAGATCAAGGTGTCGCGCCGGTGACGATGGTGATCATGACGGTGCTTCGGAGATGGAGATCCCAAGCACAAGATGATGATGGCCATATCATATCACTTATATTGATTGCATGTGATGTTTATCTTTTATGCATCTTATCTTGCTTTGATTGACGGTAGCATTATAAGATGATCTCTCACTAAATTATCAAGAAGTGTTCTCCCTGAGTATGCACCGTTGCGAAAGTTCTTCGTGCTGAGACACCACGTGATGATCGGGTGTGATAGGCTCTACGTTCAAATACAACGGGTGCAAAACAGTTGCACACGCGGAATACTCAGGTTATACTTGACGAGCCAAGCATATACAGATATGGCCTCGAAACACGGAGACCAAAAGGTCGAGCGTGAATCATATAGTAGATATGATCAACATAGTGATGTTCACCAATGAAACTACTCCATCTCACGTGATGATCGGACATGGTTTAGTTGATTTGGATCACGTGATCACTTAGAGGATTAGAGGGATGTCTATCTAAGTGGGAGTTCTTAAGTAATATGATTAAATTGAACTTAAATTTATCATGAACTTAGTCCTGGTAGTATTTTGCAGATCAATAGCTCACGTTGTTGCTTCCCTGTGTTTATTTTGATATGTTCCTAGAGAAAATTGTATTGAAAGATGTTAGTAGCAATGATGCGGATTGGATCCGTGATCTAAGAATTATCCTCATTGCTGCACAGAAGAATTATGTCCTTGATGCACCGCTAGGTGACAGACCTATTGCAGGAGCAGATGCAGACGTTATGAACGTTTGGCTAGCTCAATATGATGACTACTTGATAGTTTAGTGCACCATACTTAACAGCTTAGAATCGGGACTTCAAAGACGTTTTGAACGTCATGGACCATATGAGATGTTCCAAGAGTTGAAGTTAATATTTCAAGCAAATACCTGAGTTGAGAGATATGAAGTCTCCAACAAGTTCTATAGCTAAAAGATGGAGGAGAATCGCTCAACTAGTGAGCATGTGCTCAGATTGTCTGGGTACTACAATCGCTTGAATCAAGTGGGAGTTAATCTTCCAGATAATATAGTGATTGACAGAATTCTCTAGTCACCATCACTAAGTTAGTAGAACTTCGTGATGAACTATAATATGCAAGGGATAACGGAGACAACTCCCAAGCTCTTCGTGATGCTGAAATCAACGAAGGTAGAAATCAAAGAAAAACATCAAGTGTTGATGGTTGACAAGACCACTAGTTTCAAGAAAAAGGGCAAAGGAAAGAAGGGGAACCTCAAGAAGAACGGCAAGCAAGTTGCTGCTCAAGTGAAAAAGCCCAAGTCTGATCCTAAGCCTGAGACTAAGTGCTTCTACTACAAAGGGACTGGTCACTGGAAGCAGAACTACCCCAAGTGATTGGCGGATAAGAAGGATGGCAAAGTGAACATAAGTATATTTGATATACATGTTATTGATGTGTACTTTACTAGTGTTTATAGCAAACCCTCAGTATTTGATACTAGTTCAGTTGCTAAGATTAGTAACTCGAAACGGGAGTTGCAGAATAAACAGAGACTAGTTAAGGGTGAAGTGACGATGTGTGTTGGAAGTAGTTCCAAGATTGATATGATCATCATCGCACACTCCCCTATACTTTCGGGATTAGTGTTGAAACTAAATAAGTGTTATTTGGTGTTTGTGTTGAGCATGAATATGATTTGATCATGTTTATTGTAATACGGTTATTCATTTAAGTAAAAGAATAAATTGTTGTTCTGTTTACATGAATAAAACCTTACATGGTTACACACCCAATGAAAATAGTTCATTGGATCTCGATCTTAATAATACACATATTCATAATATTGAAACCAAAAGATGCAAAGTTAATAATGATAGTGCAACTTATTTGTGGCACTGCTGTTTAGGTCATATTGGTATAAAGCGCATGAAGAAACTCCATGCTGATGGGCTTTCGGAATCACTTGACTATGAATCACTTGATGCTTGCGAACCATGCCTTTTGGGCAAGATGACTAAAACGCCGTTCTCCGGAACAATGGTGCGAGAAAAGATTTGTTGGAAATCATACATACTGATGTATGTGGTCCGATGAATATTGAGGTTCGCGACAGGTATCATTATTTGCTGATCTTCACAGATGATTTGAGCAGATATGAGTATATCTACTTGATGAAACATAAGTCTGAAACATTTGAAAAGTTCAAAGAATTTCAGAGTGAAGTGAAAAATCATCGTAACAAGAAAATAAATTTTCTATGATCTGATCATAGAGAAGAGTATTTCAGTTACGAGTTTGGCCTTCAGTTAAAAACAATGTGAAATAGTTTCACTACTCACGCCACAAGGAACACCATAGTGTAATGGTGTGTCCGAACGTCATAACTGTACTTTATTAGATATAGTGTGATCTATGATGTCTCTTACCGATCTACCACTATCGTTTTGGGGTTATGCATTAGAGACAGCTGCATTCACGTTAAAAAGGGGCACCATCTAAGTCCGTTGAGACGACACAATCTGAACTGTGGTTTAGCAAGAAACCAAAGTAGTCGTTTCTTAAAGTTTGGGGTTGTGATGCTTATGTGAAAAAGTTTCATCCTGATAAGCTCAAAACCAAATCGGAGAAATATGTCTTCATAGGATACCCAAAAGGAGACTGTTGGGTACACCTTCTATCATAGATCCTAAGGCAAGACATTCATTGCTTATAATGGATACTTTCTAGAGAAGGAGTTTCTCTCGAAAGAAGTGAGTAGGAGGAAAGTAGAACTTGATAAGGTAATTGTACCTTCTCCTTTATTGGAAAGTATTTCATCACAGAAATCTGTTCTTGTGACTCCTACACCAATTAGTGAGGAAGCTAATGATAATGATCATGAAACTTCAGATCAAGTTACTACCGAATCTCGTAGGTAAACCAGAGTGAGATCCGCACCAGAGTGGTACGGTAATCCTGTTCTGGAGGTCATGTTACTTGACCATGACGAACCTACAAACTATGAGGAAGCGATGATGAGCCCAGATTCCGCGAAATGGTTTGAGGCCATGAAATCTGAGATATGATCCATGTATGAGAACAAAGTTTGGACTTTGGTTGACTTTCCCGATGATCGGCAAGCAATTGAGAATAAATGGATCTTCAAGAGGAAGACGGACGCTGATAGTAATGCTATTATATACAAAGCTAGAATTGTCGCAAAAGGTTTTCGACAAGTTCAAGGTGTTGACTACGATGAGATTCTCTCACTCGTATCTATGCTTAAGTCTGTCCGAATCATGTTAGTAATTGCCGCATTTTATGAAATCTGGCAAATGGATAAACAAAACTGCATTCCTTAATAGATTTATTAAAGAAGAGTTGTATATGATGCAACCGGAAGGTTTTGTCGATCCAAAGGGAGCTAACAAAGTGTGCGAGCTCCAGCGATCCATTTATGGACTGGTGCAAGCATCTCGGAGTTGGAATATACGCTTTGATGAGTTGATCAAAGCATATAGTTTTATACAGACTTGCGGTGAAGCCTGTATTTACAAGAAAGTGAGTGGGAGCACTACAACATTTCTGATAAGTATATGTGAATGACATATTGTTGATCGGAAATAATGTAGAATTATTCTATAAAGCATAAAGGAGTGTTTGAAAGGAGTTTTTCAAAGAAAGATTTCGGTGAAGCTGCTTACATATTGAGCTTCAAGATCTATAGAGATAGATCAAGACGTTTGATAAGTTTTTTCAATGAGTACATACCTTGACAAGATTTTGAAGTAGTTCAAAATGGAGCAGTCAAAGAAAGAGTTCTTGCCTGTATTACAAGGTGTGAAGTTGAGTAAGACTCAAAGCCCGACCACGGCAGAAGAGAGAAAGAGAATGAAAGTCATTCCCTATGCCTTGGCCATAGGTTCTATAAAGTATGTCATGCTGTATACCAGATCTATTGTACACCCTGCATTGATTTGGCAAGGGAGTACAATAGTGATCTAGGAGTAGATCACTGGACAGCGGTCAGAATTATCCTTAGTGAAATAATGATATGTTTCTCGATTATGGACGTGAAAAAAAGGTTCGTCGTAAAGGGTTACGTCGATGCAAGTTTTTGACACTGATCCAGATGAATCTAAAGTCTCAATCTGGATACATATTGAAAGTGGGAGCAATTAGCTAGAGTAGCTCCATGTAGAGCATTGTAGACATAGAACTTGCAAAATACTTACGGATCTGAATGTGACAGACCCGTTGACTAAAATTATCTCACAAGCAAAACATGATCACACCTTAGTACTCTTTGGGTGTTAATCACATAGATATGTGAACTAGATTACTGACTCTAGTAAACCCTTTGAGTGTTGGTCACATGACGATGTGAACTATGGGTGTTAATAACATGGTGATGTGAACTATTGCTGTTAAATCACATGGCGATGTGAACTAGATTATTGACTCTAGTGCAAGTGGGAGACTGAAGGAAATATGCCCTAGAGGCAATAATAAAGTTATTATTTATTTCCTTATATCATGATAAAAGTTTATTATTCATGCTAGAATTGTATTAACCGGAAACATAATACATGTGTGAATACCTAGACAAACAGAGTGTCACTAGTATGCCTCTACTTGACTAGCTCGTTAATCAAAGATGGTTATGTTTCCTAACCATGGACAAAAGAGTTGTTATTTGATTAACGAGGTCACATCATTAGTTGAATGATCTGATTGACATGACCCATTCCATTAGCTTAGCACCCGATTGTTTAGTATGTTGCTATTGCTATTCTTCATGACTTATACATGTTCCTATGACTATGAGATTATGCAACTCCCGTTTACCGGAGGAACACTTTGGGTGCTACCAAACGTCACAACGTAACTGGGTGATTATAAAGGAGTACTACAGGTGTCTCCAAAGGTAGATGTTGGGTTGGCGTATTTCGAGATTAGGATTTGTCACTCCGAATGTCGGAGAGCTATCTCTGGGCCCTCTCGGTAATGCACATCACATAAGCCTTGCAAGCACTGCAACTAATATGTTAGTTGTGAAATGATGTATTACGGAACGAGTAAAGAGACTTGCCGGTAACGAGATTGAACTAGGTATTGGATACCGACGATCGAGTCTCGGGCAAGTAACATACCAATGACAAAGGGAACAACGTATGTTGTTATGCGGTCTGACCGATAAAGATCTTCGTAGAATATGTAGGAGCCAATATGGGCATCCAGGTCCCGCTATTGGTTATTGACCGGAGATATGTCTCGGTCATGTCTACATTGTTCTCGAACCGTAGGGTCCGCACGCTTAACGTTACGATGACAGTTATTATGAGTTTATGCATTTTGATGTACCGAAGGTTGTTCGGAGTCCCGGATGTGATCACGGACATGACGAGGAGTCTCGATGGTCGAGACGTAAAGATTGATATATTGGAAGCCTATGTTTGGACATCGGAAGTGTTCCGGGTGAAATCGGGATTTTACCGGAATACCGGGAGGGTTACCGGAACCCCCCGGGAGGCAAATGGGCCTATTGGGCCTTAGTGGAAAAGTGAAAGGGCTGCCATAGAGGGCTGCCCACCTCCCCCCTTTCCCTAGTCCTATTAGGACTAGGGAAGGTGGCCGGCCACCCCTTCTCTCTTTCCCCCTTGAGGATTCCTATTAGGAATAGGATTGGGGGGGGGAGTCCTACTCCCGGTGGGAGTAGGACTCCTCCTGCGCCCCTCTCCCTTGGCCGGCCGAACCCCTCCCCCTTGCTCTTTTATATACGGGGGCAGGGGGCACCTCTTGACACACAATTGATCATTGTTGATCGTCCCTTAGCCGTGTGCGGTGCCCCCTGCCACCAAATTCCACCTCGATCATACCGTTGTAGTGCTTAGGCGAAGCCCTGCGTCGGTAGTACATCAAGATCGTCACCATGCCGTCGTGCTGACGGAACTCTTCCTCGACGCTTTACTGGATCGGAGCCCGAGGATCGTCATCGAGCTGAACGTGTGCTAAGAACTCGGAGGTGCCGGAGTAACGGTGCTTGGATCGGTCGGATCGGGAAGACGTACGACTACTTCCTCTACGTTGTGTGATCGCTTCCGCAGTCGGTCTGCGTTGGTACGTAGACAACACTCTCCCCTCTCGTTGCTATGCATCACCACGATCTTGCGTGTGTGTAGGAATTTTTTTTGAAATTACTACGTTCCCCAACACTTAGCTTACACATTATACCTTTGAATATGACATGCCTTTCTATTTTTGGTACATAATAGTACATCTGTCTATTAACCATGTTCTTATATCAAACTAATGTTCTTGTGTATCCCTCATCAATCACTTATGACGAGGCAGGCAAGCAAGGGGACTTCTCCTCATTTAAAGAATGCAGCGTCAGCCTCCCGACATGATTCTCATGAAACAGAAATGCTAGATGAAGATAGTGAACGTAGCTGTGTAGTTTATTATAGCATTTCCCCTACACTAGCATCGCAGGTGCTTTCTCTAACTTGGCAGCGTGATATGTGGTTGCATGTTGCATATGGTGTCTAGATTGCAATTATTCCAATCTGGTTAAACTGCATGTGCTAGTCTGCTTAGCTTATACATTATACCTGTTAATGTGACATGCCTTCCTGTATTTAGTACATAGTACATCTGTCTATTAAGCATGTCCTTACATAAAACTATTGTTTTTTTGTATCCCGCATTAATCAACATGATGAGACACCTTTAGTATATGCAGTGCGATATTAGTTGCATCTTTCATAGGATTTATAGCATGCGCTGCTTCTAATTTGTTGAAATTTTATTTATGATGGGACGCTTTTAACTGGGCAGAGTCATATTGCTTGCATCTTTCATGTGGTGTCTAGCTTGCATTGCTTCTTATTTGTTGGAATGGTTTCTGCTTAGTTTACACAAACAGTTTTGAACATGCCATGCCGTCATGTTTTTCGTACATATTCCATCCTGGTATCATGTGTTTGCCTTACATCAAAGTAGTGATTGTCAGTATCATGCACGAATGAGTTCTGAAGAGAGAATTTTATTGCTTTTTCTTGTCGGTTTTACTTGACAATTCAAAATCAATAAAGCGGAAGGAAGTTAGCAAGGCAGCGGATAAAGGTGCTCCTTCCGAACGGAGGGCCTCTACAGTTTCTACTCCTACACACCCCCAAGATGATTTCCAAGACAACACATGCATAGACACTCAACAAAGTTGTGTTTATGATGAGCACGTCTCCCCTAGTGCAGCATCACCGGTGCTCCCTCTAACTTGGCACTGTTATATGTGGTTGCATGTTATGTGTGATGTCTAGCTTGTATTGCTTCTAATTTTGTTGAATTTCATCTGCTTACTTTACACATTATACTTGAATAAGACACGTGTTCATGTTTCTAGAACATACAATATCTGTCTATCACAGCATGTTCTTACATCAAATTACTACTGTTGTGTAACCTGTAACAATCACTTATCATAAGACACGTTTCACTTTGGAGTGTGATATAGGTTACATCTCACATTCTTTTCTAGCTTGTATTACTAATTTGTTGAAATGACACTTATGATGAGACAGTTTTAACTTGGTAGAGTGGTATTCTTTGCATCTTTCATATGGTGTCTAGCTTTCATTGCTTCTAATTTATTGAAATGCCTTCTCCTTAGTTTACACATCATAAGCTGTGAATATGCAATGGCACTAATGACGAGAGACCTCTAACATGGTAGTATGATGTTGTTTGCATCTTGCATATGATTTATTTCTTGTACTGCTTCACATTTGTTTAACTTGGCAAAGCGATATTTGTAGCATCCTTCATATGGTGTCTACCTTCCATTGCATTGCTTCTAATTTGGTGAAATGTCTTCTTCTTAGTTTACACATCATAGTTTTGGTTATCTCTTCCGTCCTGTTTTTCATACATATTAAATCCTCCTATCATGTGGTTGTCTAACATCAAAGTTCAGTTCCTCTGCATCACGCATCAACTTGTTCTGAAGAACTAAATTGTTATTCATTTTTCTTGTTGGCCTGACTTAACATGGCACAGAGAAAGAGGAAGAAACACAGAATGGCAGGGAATGAGAAGCGGATGAATCATACAGATTCTGCTGGTACTGATGGTGCAATAGAAGGTCAAAGTCCAGCAGAAAATTCTACAAACACGGCATCCCATGCTACACGAGTTGCAAAAAAAGACAAATAGAAACAAATAGCTGCCACCAAACAAGCAGAGACAACCCTAGTTCTTGCAACACCTACCACAGTACTACCAGCTGCATGACGTACTCATGCGTCAAATGAGCTAGCAGCACGTTCCCAAGCTCCCTTGCCACCAGACACTACTTCCCAAGCACTCCTCACACAAAACGAGTTGGCAATATCAGATGAACCTTGTGAGCTTCAACACCAAGAAGGTAGTTGCTGGAGTCAAGTTACAGTTGCATGCTTCTTTATATGTAGTCTCACAGTTTGATGTACACTAACACTTCCTATGTTTGTTGTTGGACTAGCACCTAGGCGCTAGAGGAAACAAACATCAGGGATAATGCTTGATAGGTTAACTAAATCTAGAGGAGGAAGAATGGAGATCCGTTTTGAGGTAGGTTTAAAAAGGCCACGTGATGCTACAGAGTCTGCCAAGTTAGTATCAGAGGCAGTGGTTGCTGTTAGGTGTAATGTACATATCCTCCCAGCATGGATTCAGTACATGAATGACAAAGACGAAACCCAGTTCAACATCTTCCTCGACCATTTATCTGTAAGTATGGTTATGTATGGAAACTAGTAATATTGTCTTGCTCTGTCCAATACTTTCTAGGTTGCTGATAATGATACTCCCATAATTTTCAACAGATGACGTTCAAGTTGGATAGCCAAGATGATGCAACCAGACAAGCTTGCACCCATGTTTTCAAGTCTGCTCTGCGAAAGTATCGGTATAACATGAGGAAAACTCACTTTGAAGGCAAGGCTAACAGTGAACTTGCCCAAACATCTCCAGTGGAGAATATATCTGATGAAGACTGGAGAGGCCTCGTTAAACACTGGTCTGATCCGAAGTATCAGGTACATTATATATATGTCATCAGATCACATGTTGAAGTCCTATTTATGCATGTGCCACACAAATCTATCTTCTTGTAGGTGAACTGTTCAAAGAACAAGGCCAACCGTACGATAGTGAAATTCCAACAGATGGCAGGATCTCGTAATTATATTGCACACTGCGAGGCTCTTGTAATTAGCCGCTGTTTCACTCTTTTCATTGTACCATATTATCAGATCTATATTTACTTGTTCCAAATGTAGAGGAAAGCCCGCAAGGACCAAAAAGTACCTGAACCAAATGATGTGGAAATCTTCTAGGACTGTCACACCTGCAAGAAGAAGGGCATGACTACACCAGTCAAAGCCGCTGTTGTAAGTCCTTAATCCTCATGCCTTTTAACTACTACTTACTCTGACTTGTGCCTTGAACCGCATGGTTTGCAGCCAATGTCTATTACTCTTTTCAATTTTATACACAATTTTCTTAGCGTATCATTGCACCTTACAAGGTTTAAAAGAGAGGAGTGATGTTCCTTTGATCTTGACCCGTAATCTAGTTCCATACTGGACTTGCCCACACAACGTTACAATTGCCTGTTTGTCTGTTCTCAGTTGTTTTGTGATATGAATGACGTCATACTATGCTTACCGTATTATAAACTTCGTCTCTTTATCCTTAGCCCTCAATATAATGTGAAGAAATAGACAATACATTAGCGATGGTACATGGTCATATGTTTGGAACCTAGTTTTATTATGTACTTTGCAATAAAATACAACTAATATTTTACAAGGGTTCACCAGAATAAGTTCTGTATATAGACCAAAGCTATTTTGTTTGGTTTTGCTGCCTCCTTAATATCTTCTGTTCTGGTACTACTAATGTAAAACCTCAACTTTTCAGCGAGCTATGGAAAAAATGGTGGAACCGCCACCTTCTGAAGGTGGCGAGGCAACTATAACCGCAATGTCAGCTCTTGCTGCAGTGGGTCAGTACCTGTCCACTAACAGTGCCAAAAGCACGTTCCTGCGTAATATTGGGTTGGTTGTTAAGGCAATATCGTCCAAACTACCTCATGATCAAGATATGCAAGCTCAAAGCAATGTTGTATCTGCGCTCCAGACACAAGTCCATTCCCTAACAGAGACCCTTTGTGAAAGAAGGAGAAACATTGCTCAATGTCGTCTAGATATGCATGGTTTTGAAACCAGGCTATCAGACATTTGCTATGTTGTTCAGGAGCCTAGGGAAAATGGAGGTGAGGGTTATGGTGCTCCATCGGACAATACAGCATGAAAACATAACAGTCAAGTCAAATGAACTGAGCTTCTGAACTTCTGGTGGTGCATTTATCTACTAGACTGTTAAGTTTTATGCGAGCCTTCCTTTTGTTATATAGTTGTAATTTTTTTGGTGCGATACAAAATTTATTCTTAATGTGCAGCCACTACCTGAAGAAAACAGCAAGCCATTTTTGTATAGTGTAGGGTGTTCCCTATATTTGCACTGATGGCGATCTTCGATGCCGAGTGGATGTAATCTGTGTAATCGCCTTAATAGCCTAGTGTTAGTTTCGGCCTTATTTATTTCCTAGTCTTCTTTTTCCCTGGTTTGCTAGTGGCCACAACTACCATGGGCCATATACAGGACGTAGGATCCATGGGTCTCCTACGGGCCGTCGATAAATGGGCCTGTAATCGGCGGGCCTCGGGCCTTCGGATAAATGGGTCTACATGGGCCATAATCGGGCGTAATTGGTATCGGCCCAACACGGTAACAGGTCGTTAACAGGCCATAGGAAAGCAAAGGCTTAAATCTGTCACAGGCATAACGGGTCGTTAATGGGCCAGAATATAGGACGGGCCAGAAATAGCGCAACGGGTTAACAGGCCAAAAACGGGCCGACTCTTGCCATGGGCCGAATTTGGCCCATTATGGTAACAGGCCAGTAACGGGCCGGCTCTTGCCATGGGCCAAATTTGGCCCATTAGTGGAACAGGCCAGTAACGGACCGACTCTTGCCATGGGCCGAATTTGTCCCATTAGGGGAATAGGCCAGTAACGGGCCAAAAGTAATCGAGGGCCGAAAAGGAGCCCAAGAACGTATGGGCCGTCAATAGGCCGAATGCTAACACGGGCTGGAAACGGCCCATGTAAATGACGGGCCGTTAACGGGTATAAATAAAATTACCGTTCATTATGGGCTAGAGTCACTGTGGGCCTGTAATGGGCCGAAAGATACGAAGGCCTCATATGGGCCGAAAGACGTCTTGGGCCATACATGGGCCGAAAGTGAAATGGGATGGTATTATATTCGACGGCCCACATGATGTTGTTGGGCCGATTTCCTTTAGGGCCTAACGGGCCATGAGTTAACGGGGCGTAAAATGGGCTATTTGCAAAGAGACCATTAACAGGCTTCTCATGGGCCAGCCCATTAACTTTTGACCAAGTCAAATGGGTCGGCTTTGTATGCTAAATGGGCCACTGTTGGGCCATGCCACGTGTCGACGTATCATAGGCGCCTATCTGACCCACTGAAGAGCTTACACGTGTTTCCTCTAGCCAATGATGATTTTACACGTGGAAAATCCCCATTGGTCGGGGCTGTTAACTGGTTATCGGATCCAAAACCCGACCCGATAGCTTAACGGCGTTCCGTTATGCTGGATACCACGTGTCGGTCACCCTTGACGAAAGCACTTTTTTGACGCGCGATTTATTGTCCTTATTGTCATGGAAGTGGACACTTCTGTGATGATAATTTTGGTAATGTCATGGAACACTTCTACGACAGCACAAGTAAGACTATCTTGATTCTGTCATAAATTTGTCATGGATGTACATGCATGACAAAAAAAGCGACCTACTGTGAGAAACACGTATCATCACGGAAGTGTATTTTTTTGTAGTGTCGCCACCAATAATGGCAGGGAGCAAGCGGAGAGCTTCCCCAATCCCTCCAAGGGGGAGAGGGTATGCCTCGTCCCTTATTTACTAAGGGGACTTGGATTTCCAATCCATCCATTCCTCTGCGGACTCCTAGAGTTTGACGGCCTCCAGTTGCATAATTATACCCCCGCTTCCATATTACACATCGTTGGTTATGTTGCCCTTTGTGAGTTGTTTCTGGGCTGCGAGGGTCATTTCGAGCTGTGGAAGAGGCTATTTTGCCTTGTGCCCCGTACACAGGAGGGGTCACTATATCAAGTGGGCGGAGCCGAAATATGGCGCATCACCGGGACCGGATACCTGTCCGGTACCACGAATAAGACGTCTGAAGACTGGCCTTCGGAGTGGTTTTACATGGAGGGCGTACACCTTCTAGATCCTATTCGGAGGGGTATTCCCGAGTTCAACAATGCTCCTCTAAAGAAACGCCGAAGCTGGGGCCCACGGAGCCCCTAGGAGGAAGACAACGGAGAAGTCCTTTACCTGATGGACCAGATTAATGTGTTGGCTCAATCATGATTGACAATAATCGAGGTTATGTCAATATGCATAATGCGGGGGGTGCAGCCACTTCAATATCGAGGGCACCCCTTGTGGTGCTTTAAAGGGGAAGATGATGCCACCCACTGTGGGCGTAAGGGACCGGACTCCGCTGCTGCTCTTGCAAAAATCATGTCCGAGTTGTTCAAGGGAGAGGAAGAGGAGTTCACCCTTATTAAGCCACGGGATGGATTCTCCATGTATAACCCTCCAAGCTGGGTGAGCTGTCACTCTTTATTCCCAACCTTACCGCATTCTTCATCGTAAATACTCACCTTGCCGTTTCACGGCAGGAACTGCGAAAAGATGTAAGGGAGGTCAACATCCCACCTCCACAATCGGAGGACCCTGACCGGGCCCTCGATCCCGGACTCAAAGAGGATCCGGACATATTTGTGGAGCTGATAGATAGGACGTTCTATCAATTGAGCTGTGATGAAGCCATGGTGGCCATCATGGCCGACTATCCTAGGCTACTCCATGCATCGCATGTAAGAAAAAACCGGAGTCCCAACTTCCGAGAAGGATCCCCTTTTATGCACTTCACCTACCGTACACATATGGTGTTTTACAGGGAAGGCCTTCGGGACGCCATGCCGAACCCGCAGTGACTCGCCAACAAGGTGCCCCGAAGCCGGGTAGGCCAAAAAGGAAGGCGGTCAGGACTAAGATGCCGGCGCAGAGGTATAATACAAAACCTTGCTCCGTGGTTGTCGTCTTTCATAAAATATAATGACATCCATGTTTCCTAGTAGAAAAAACGCTCGCCGGACTATATCCGGAGAGGTTACCGATCACGCCTCCACCAGTTGGGCTCCAGGGCCGAACATAGAGGTGGAAGCTAACACGGGGCAAACACTGGATTCTCATCCTACAGAGGATGCGGACAGACTATCCGTTACAAATTCCGAAGTGGAGAGCGCCATGAATCACAGGCGTCGCCAGGCTGTACTCCGTGACGCTTGTTTTTCCCAAGAGGCGTTCGATGCCTTCAACTCAGGAGACACGTATATCCGTGCTGCTCAAAATGGTCTAGCCAGAGCCACAAACTAGTATGTAAGGGATATACGGGTAAGAAGATCTGACGATTATATATATCAGTAGCCCCTGAGACTTGAAACAGTTGACACAACTAATTTAAGGATCATTATTTGTGCAGGTTCTTATAGAGAAGAATTACCAATTGTCTCAAGAGCTCGAAGAGTGCAAAACCCAGCTAAGGGCCGCTGTTGCCGCATTGATGGAGTCTGAGAAGGGCCCCTCTGGTAATACTTGTTTCCATTGCAAAGAATGACAGGTACCAGATAGTATGCGGCATGCATGCAAATCTAACAATAGATGCCGCAGATGACCCCGGAGTGAATCCGAAGGCCGTGCCAGTGAATGCGGAACATCCTGATCGACAGCTAAATGTTGGCGAGCGCGTGCTTACGCGATTCAGGCAGGAGAAAAATAATCTCTAGGATGCCAATATCTAGCTGGGCATGGAATTGAAAGATGTCCGAGCCCAGCGTGCAGACTCCGTGAAGGAGAATACGCGGCTTCGACACGGCATTTTCAGTAAGTGCTTGAACGAACTTTGGAAGGAGTTTGGCAAAGAAACTGGCTAACAGAGTTATGTCTGCAGGTATGCTGACGGGTCGTCCCGCGGAGGAGATGCCCGGGTCTGCAGGTGATCTTCTACCAGAGCTCTCACAACTACATGAACAAGTTCGGCAGGTGATGCAGGGTATTGCCCAAGCCTTGTGCCCTCCGCGTCCCCTCCAGGAGGCATGGGGGAGCTTATAGAGAAGCTCAAGGGAGCGCGGCGGCGCTTCTGATTATGGAAGATATCGGCATGCCGACAAGGTGCATGGGAAGCCTGGGCTATGGTGAAGACGCGATATACCAAAGCTGACCCAAACCACATGGCCGAGGTCGGACCTATGGGGCCTGATGGGAAAGAGATCCCCGTCAGTTAGGTGTATGACCAACTAGAATTAGCCGCAAAGTATTCCCAACTAGGTTGTAGGCTAGACAGCCTGTTGGATGGTATAGAAGAAGAATTTAATCAGTCTTAGTGACTGTGTACTTCAAGTGACATGTATAATGTCCCTAGCCGGATTGTAAATCATTTGTCATGGCGGACCTTTTCGCTTCGACCTCTGGACCCGATAGTCTGGAGTGTATCCGAATACCCACTCGGTTATGTAAAAATCGGGGTATGCATGGAAACTAGGCGTAGGGCTCATAAGTGCTTGAACAGACAAGTACCCAACTAGCTATGTTATATTACATGGATAGTAAGAAACATCTTCCAGGGAGAATAGTTCCGTTAAGTGTTCCTTTCCCTGGGTACGCATGCCCTAATGTGCATGTACGAACTGCGAAAAAAGACGCAAGCTATAAACGTCTGGGGGCATGTATCAAAATAACTAAAAGTCATCTTTTGTTCACCGACCGAATATTTCCTTAAGAACGCTAGCTTTCGTCTTCACCCAGTCCGAGGTACACATCCGGCTGACCCGGCAGTAATAATCGCAGAGGTGCTCCCCTTATGCCCTAGCCGAATTAACAGGAATGTAGGATATAAATACAAGAGCCAGGCAACCCAGCTTGGCCAAAATTTAAGTCATATCGATGCATATAATGGTGAAAAAAGTTACATGCGGAAGAATAACACATGTGTGGGGCATAAAAGCCTAGAAAAATAGTTATATTTAGCTTCTGTATAATGAGCGCGGTTTAGCGCGTCAAGATTGTGTAGTCAAGACACAAGTTAGCCTTTTAAGGCATTGAGGAGAAGAAAAAGGAAGAGAGAAAGAGAGAAAAGACAGATAACGGGTATGAAAAAAAATTGACGGAGGAAGGAGATGAACATAGAGTCCGGCACTAGGCGTAGAATCGTCGGAGTCTGACTGCGTTCCATGGGTTTGGCTCGAGTCGATTGTCCGATGCATCCCGCAGACGGTACACTCCACCAGTCAGAACCTGTTCAATAATGAAGGGACCTTCCCATTTGGGCTTGAGCTAGTTCTTTTTCTTCTCCGGCAGGCGTAGAACTAGTTCGCCAACGTTATAGGTTTTGGCCCGTACTTCTCTACTTTGATACCTTCAAGCCTGTTGCTGACAAAATGCAGAACAGGCTTTTGCAATGTCGCGCTCCTCCTCCAGGGCGTCCAAACTATCCTGCCGATCAAGCTCGGCCTCTTTTTCTTCATACATGCACACTCGAGGTGAGTCATGAATTGTGTCGCAAGGCAGAACCGCCTCTACGCCATACACCATAAAAACGGTGTGTATCCGATAGTGCGATTCGGTGTGGTCCGCAGCCCCCATAGTACGTAGTCGAGCTCCTCTACCCAGTGCGTGTTTGATTCCTTTAAGGACTGCACTAATATGGGTTTGATGCCGCTCATGATAAGACCATTTGCTCGCTCGACTTGACGGTTAGTTTGCGGGTGATAGACAAAAGCATAATCAAGCTTGATGCCCATGTTGCGGCACCAGAGTTTCACCTCATCGGCTATAAAGTTTGTGCCGTTGTCAGTGATGATGTTGTGGGGGATGCCATAACGGTGTACAACCCCAGATGTGAAGTCTATCACCGATCCGGATTCAGCCGTTTTGATAGGTTTGGCTTCTATCCATTTGGTGAATTTATCCACCATGACCAGTAAGTATTTTTTCTTATGGGTTCCCCCTTTAAGGGGTCCGACCATATCAAGCCCCCAGACAGCAAAGGGCCAAGAAATGGGGATTGTTTGGAGAGCGGTAGGCGGCATATGGATTTGGTTTGCAAAAAGATGGCAACCGACGCAATGTTGGACCAGATTTTGTGCATCTGCTCGGGTCGTCGGCCTATAGAAACCTGTACAGAAGGCCTTGCTTACAAGGGCCCGGGCTGCGGCGTGATGGCCGCCGAGTCCAGCATGGATTTCTGCCAAAAGCTTCCGCCCTTCCTCTTAGGTGATGCACCTCTGAATGACTCCAGTAGTGCTTTTCTTATAAAGTTCTCCCTCGTGGACCTTGTAGGCTTTAGATCGCCGCACTATGCAGCGTGCCTCATTTTGGTCCTCGGGTAGTTCCTACCTGGTTAGGTAGGCCAGGAATGGTTCTGTCCACGGGGCGATGACAGCCATTATCATGTCGGCTGAAGGTGTTATTTTGATGGCAGAGCCTCCGATTGTGCCAGAGTGTTCGGTATCTGGTGTTGTGGCCAGGTCCGGACTATTGTTACCGGTGTCCCCTTCCCATACCACGGATGGCTTAAACAGGTTTTCCAGGAAGATGTTAGGTGGGACAGGGTCGTGATTAGCTCCGACACGGGAAAGGATATCCGCCGCCTGGTTGTTTTCCCGAGCCACATGGTGGAATTCAAGCCCCTCGAACCGAGCTGACATTTTTAGGATGGCATTGCGATATGCCGCCATTTTCGGATCCTTGGCATCGAAGTATCCATTTATTTGAGATATTGTGAGGTTCGAGTCCCCACGCAGCTCCAGGCATTGAATGCCCATGTAAACTGCGATCCGGAGACCGTGTAATGGGGCCTCATATTTGGCTGCATTATTGGAGTCTGTGTATAGTATTTGGAGTACGTATTGCACTATATCTCCATGGGGGACGCCGGGACAACACCAGCCCCCAGACCAGCCAGCATTTTAGAGCCGTCAAAGTGCATGATCCAATTGGAGTATGCGCCGTACTCTTTAGGGTGTTCGACTTCTGTCCATTCGGCGACGAAATCGGCCGATACTTGCGACTTAATGGCTCTCCATGGTCTATATGTTATGTAGAACGAGAGGATCTTGATAGCCCATTTGGCAATCCGGCCCGTGGCATCGCGGTTGTTTATTATGTCGTTGAGTGGTACTTCTGAGGCCATCGTAATTGAACACTCTAGAAAGTAGTGTCGTAATTTCCGGGATGCCATGAATACCGCGTATGCTATCTTTTCATAATGTGGGTACCGTGATTTGCATGGAGTGAGGACAGTGGATACATAATATACCGGCTTTTGAAGTGGGAATTTATGTCCGTCCGTTTCTCATTCGACAACGAGCACTGCGCTTACAACTTGGTGAGTTGCCGCTATATATAACAGCATTGGTTCGCCGACATTTGGCGCGCCAAGATTGGGTTGGTGGCCAAGATGGCTTTTATTTCTTCCAATCCGGTCGTGGCTGCATCCATCCACTTGAAGTGTTCGGTGCGCCGAAGAAGACGATAGAGGGGGGGTGCCTTTTCTCCTAATCGGGAGATAAAGCGGCTTAAGGCCGCCACACATCCAATTAACTTCTGGATTTGCTTGAGGTCAGTTGGGATAGCCAACTGCGACAGAGCTCAGATCTTAGCCGGATTTGCTTCAATTCCTCTGGTGGAGACGATAAAGCCCAGGAGCTTTCTGGCGGGTACGCCGAAAACGCATTTTGCCGGATTGAGCTTAATGTCGTATGTACGGAGATTGTTGAACGTGAGCCTCAAGTCATCTATTAAGGAGTCGACATGTCTGGTTTTAATGACCACATCACCGACGTATGCCTCCACTGTTTTGCCGATATGCTTTTCCAGACATGTTTGAATCATGCGCTGATACGTTGCACCGGCTTTTTTGAGCCCGAAGGGAATTGTGTTAAAATAGAAGGGGCCGTATGGAGTGATAAATGCCATTGCGGCTTGATCGGACTCCGCCATCTTAATTTGGTGGTAACCGGAGTATGCGCCGAGGAAGCACAATGAGTCGTGTCCTGCGGTAGCATTGATAATTTGATCGATGCGAGGGAGTGGGAAGGGAACCTTTGGGCAAGCCTTATTAAGGTCCTTGAAGTCGACGCATAGGCGTCAGGATTTGTCCTTCTTTGGTACCATCACCAAGTTTGCTAGCCAGTCCGGATACTTTATTTCTCTAATGAGTCCAGCCTCCAGTAACTTGGCTAGCTCCTCTCCCATGGCTTGTCTCTTAGATTCGGAGAAACGCCGAAGAGTATTCTTGACCGGCTTGAATCCCTTTAGAATGTTAAGGCTATGCTCGGCTAGCCTGCGTGGGATTCCTGGCATGTCTGAAGGATGCCAGGCGAATATGTCCCAATTCTTGCGCATGAACTCCCGTAGTGCGGCGTCTACAGCAGGGTTTAACTGTGCCCTGATGGATGCTGTTTTTGCGGGGTCCATTGGATGGACTTGGAATTTGACTATTTCATCTGCTGGTTTAAAAGAAGTGGACTTGGATCTTTTGTCTAGTATCACGTCGTCCCTGTCCACTATGGAGCGCAGCGTGGTTAATTTGTCACACCCTAGCTAGGTTATGCATTAGAGTGTGCATCATGTTTACCTTCATCAGAAATTGAAATGGGGAAAGCAGAACCCCTCGCACCCCCCCTGAAATCAACTAGGGTTTACTAAAAATAAATTCAATGAACCTGAAATGCCCTTGAAAAATGTTCACCCTCTTTGCCTTGGGTTAGAACCCTTGGGAAAAATGGTGCATATAATTTTAGGTCAACAAAAGGGGCATTGACTTAATTCATAAATATTTGAATTTGGGCATTTAAATACTATTAAATAATTCAAATGCTCAAATAATGTTGGAACTATTTTTGGGCCACTGAAATATTTCAGAAAGTGTCCATAAATATTTTCAGGATTTTATAAAATGATTTAGTATTTAAACTAAATCAAAACAGAATAACAGAAATAGAAAAACAGAATAAATTAGAAAAGAGAGAGAGAGAGTAGGCCAGTGGGCCACTTACCTGGCCCAGCACCAGGCCACCAGCGGCCCAGCCCACCAGGCCATTGCCAGTCGTCCCCTAGCTCCTGCCAGGAGGACGAAGGGCGTGTGCCCGCGGTGCGCCGGCACGCGCGCGGCCACCGACGGCCACCTCCTGCTTCGGCCGCCTCCTCGACGTCGCTATGGACGCCACGCACCCCCCTGGCCCTCTCATTCCCCCTCCCTCGCCCTTATCCCCTCCCCTGTCTCGATCTCTCACACACACCCGAACGCGCCGTCGCCGCCGTTCGCTGCCACCGCGTCCACAGCCACCCCCTCGCTCCCTCTCCACATCCCTGGGCTCCGCCCTGACCCCGTGGAGCTACACACCCGAAGCACGCGACCAGAGGAGGCCCCAGTCGACCCGAGCGTCGTCGTCTTCATCTCCGGTGCCCGGAGATCGCCGTCGTCAATTCACCGTTGCAGAAGCTTCCCCGAGCCCGCTGAGCTACTCATCGACCTCCCTGTGAGCTCCGCCACCGTTTCCCCCTCTTCCCCGCTTCAATTGATCGTCGTAGCCGTCGCCCCCTTGATGACCGAACTGCGGCGCCGCCCGAGCTCGCCGGCGACGAGGCTCCGGTGGCCAATCGGCCCCGTTCATATGGCCGTTGGCTTTGTGAGAGCCTGCAGAACACGTAGGTGCCACCCGTTGATCCTCCCATGCACGGCGTCGTCGTTTTCATCGGCGCCCGAACTCCGGCGGCCGCAACCGAGCTCGCCGCCATTGACTCCGTCCACCCCCACTCGAACCACGGCCACCCACAGATGCGCCTCGCTCCCCTCTTTCAAACGCGCCCTTCCGCGCGTCAAATGGTGGCATATAGGCGAAACCCGAGCAACTCCGGTGAAACCCCGCCGCGTATTTGGTCGCCGCCGGCCAAGCTCCGGCGAGCTGACGTGGCGCTGGCTTAATTAGTGCTAATGACCCTGCTAAAACTCCCTAGAGCCACTGCCATGTGGGCCCAGTGCATGTTTAGTTTAACTTAATGTTCTATTTAGATTAGTTATTAACCCAGCTGGCCCCACACGTCAGTTTGACTTTCTGACGTGGCCTTTGACTGGCCCCACCTGTCTGTGACTCGAGCCAGAACTGTGAGACTGACCAGTGGGACCCACTAGTCAGGTTTGACCCGGACGCACCCTATTGACTTGCTGACATCATCATGACGTCAAGCTGACGCAGTAAATCATTTTCCAGTTTAAAAACAATTCAGGAAATTCCAGAAAATACCCCAAACTTCAAAAATTCATAGAAATTCAACCATAACTCCAAATGAGACAAATTATATATGAAAAATTATCAAAAAAATTCAAGGAATCCATCTGTACCATTTTCATGCATGTTTGAACAATGTTTGTCCTCTGTTTTGGACAAAACAAATAAAGGGCATTTAAATAATCATATATGGGGTTGGAATTTGAATCTTGTACTCAAACCAACTTCATTTAAATCATAGCTAGTTGCATTAGCTCAAGACACATCCATATTGCCATGTCATAGCATGCATCATATTGTTGCATATCGTCATGTGTTGATTGTGCTCGGTTGTGTTCTTCGTGGTAGGTTCTGCCTCCGACGATATTCACGAGTATCCAACTGAAGGGCAGTATCCCGTTACCACTCCATCAGGCAAGCAACCATTGATCATTCCGATACAACCCATGTTCTCGCTCCTGCTCTTGTTTACTGCATTAAGACAACACGATTCAAACTGCTGTGTGCTACGGTAGTTGAACCCTTATCCTCTGCATGACCTGTCATTGCCACAGTAACTAGATGAAACCCACTAGCATGTGTAGGAGTTGATTGAGCCATGTTTTGTGATTCCTACCTTGCTATGCCTGCTATGCTTAGAGTTGTGTCAGGTCTGGTTCATCTGGGTGATGGGCTAGACTGAAATGCTTGTGCCAGTAATATGAGGGATGTGTTGAACATGTTTTGGTAAAGGTATCGATGAGAGTCCATGTAGGAGTACATGGTGGGTTGTTTCATTGAGGCCGTCCATAAGAACTGAGATCTGTATGTGTGATTTAAGATGCAGTTACTACCGTACATTGGGCCCGAAACAAATGGACCCTCTCGGCTTCTTAGCCACCCTAGTACTCTGTCCAGGAGTTGCAAATAGTTTCTGGTGTTTGTAGGATATGTGTTGGCGGCCGTGCGTAGCGCTGACCCTAGGGGTGGGCTATGTTGCGGTAGATACACCGTGGCATGGTGTACCGAGTCACCCGTTTGGTGTCTCGGGAACCCTGTTCACATCGTTCGGGGCCGTATGTGGAAACCTCAGCGGGACTCCCTGCGGATGGAACCTGGATAGGCGATAACCTGGACTAGGGGCTTAGGTGTTTAGGTAGGCCGTGGCCGACACCCTCGCTGGGCTTCCGCTTGAAGGTTGCCGAGTACATGTCGTGTAGACGGCGGTAAGCAGTGAAAGCGTGTATGACGAAGTACACCCCTGCAGGGTATAAAACTATTCGAATAGCCGCGTCCGCGGTAAAGGACTACTTGGTTGCCTATACAGTTCATAGACAAGTTAATGGATACTACTAAAAGACTCAAGATAGGTGTGAGTACCGAGGATGGCCCCCTCGCAGGATACGAGGGAGGATCCACGGTGGAGTATTGTGATGGTGAGTAGTGGACTCGTGTGCGAAAACTATTTTGCTAAAAGATTCTGTAGGATAGCTTAGCCAAGAGTCAAAGCTGGCTTGCTGCATAAACCCCACCACCTTCTTGAGAATGAGCATGTACAGTAGGTTCTGATGTAAGACTTGCTGAGTACCTTTGTACTCATGTTTGCTTATTTATTGTTTTCAGACGACAACACTGCCCCCTCCGATGGGTTTTACGTAGACCTTGACGTCGACGAGTGACTAGCCACCCAGGTGGTGATCCAGGCCATGGAGGGCCCTATGTAGATAGCCAGGCTTCGAGAAGCCTTCTTTCTTTCTAGAGTCTGTACTCAGACTAGTTGCTTCCGCATGTGCTTGTATGACTGTATGACTTGAGTGTCGGGTCATGTGACCCCTACCTGTATGGATATGTTATGTATGGCTCCCTGGAGCCTTTAAATAAAGTACTTGAGTTGTAGAGTTTTGTTGTGATGCCATGTTGTATGTACTCATATCGAGCATATTGTATGTATGATTGAAATGCTTGGTATGAGTGGGATCCGACAATCTAGTTGTTTATCCTTCGCAGCCTTTCTTATGGGGAAATGTAGTCTAGTGCTCCTCGAGCCATAGTAGTCCGCTACAGCCCGGTTCACCGGAGTCCTGCTAGCCCAGCACTACTGTTCAGGACGCTTGACTGGCCGGCATGTGTTTCATTTCGTCCCTATGTCTGTCCCTTCGGGGAAATGTCACGCGGTGATCTCCGGAGTCCTGTCTAGCCTGCTACAGCCCGGGATTTCCCGGAGTCCTGTTAGCCCAGTGCTACAGCCCGGAATCATTCGTTGATGACCGACATGTTCGTTATGATTCATGTATGCCTGTCTCCATAGGTCTGTGCCGCTTTGGGTTCACGACTAGCCATGTCGGCCCGGGTTCTCGGTCATATGGATGCTAGCGACATTGTCATATACGCGAGCCAAAAGGCGCAACCGGTCCCGGGCCATGGTAAGGCGACACCCGTGGGATACCGTGCGTGAGGCCGCAAAGTGATATGAGGTGTTACCGGCTAGATCGATGTGGCTTAGAATCGGGGTCCTGACAGCGTTGGCATCAGAGCCGGACTGCCTGTAGGTTCGTTCAGCCAAACTGGTCGATGTCGAGTCTAGAAATGCTTTAGTTATATGTAAGGGAATTGATTGTGGGAGGGAACGTAAGGTTCTTTTGCTCCTTTACCCTATGCTTCTGATCTGAGTCATTCTCTTCTCATTCAACGTGGGTTAAGGACTAGGCTCTCTTCTTCTATCAGGTTCACGTGTTACTAATCCGTAGTAGTTCATAGGATTATTGCTACGAGTTCCAGTCCAGTTTCTACTATTTTAGTACGTTGCTATTTGAATCAGAACCTTGATATGATGCTGTTGAGCGGTATTGTGAACTATTGTGGATGTCTCAAATCTTTTTCTGAGCATTTACAGCCGTTATGCTGCCCAATTTTCCCTAGGAATTCTGATGTCTTTGTCTTGTGGTTGTGCTTTCAGATGGCCAATCAGTCTCAAAATCAAGTGGTTCGCCTGACCAGGTGCCTCGACGTGCCCGTTGGTATCCCGAATACACTGTTGAAGAGCAGTTCCGCGACTTTAATCAAAGCCAGTATTTATGCACCGTCAGGATATTTCCTTCCTATCCTGGATCTACCGAGCCCCTTCACTGTTCCTATGGACTCGGAGTTACCATTGAGATGGCTGTGCAGGATGCTGCCTATTCCATGATGACCATCTTGCGAGTCCGGACTGGCCTGCTTCGGAACACTGACTTCCGTTACATGCCAGCTTCACTTCCGGGAGCGCAGGGGTATCTTCAGGCTATCTATGCTGACTCCACTCAGGAGGACTTATTAACTCGTACAACCGCTGAGATGCTCGAAGATAAGGACCGAGAGAATCGGGCCTTGAGGCTGGAGCTCTTTAATACCCGTGCTGATCATTGGGCCACTTTGACTCAGTTTGCACCCGCGGTGCAAGCGGGATGTATGGATACCAGGGATCTGTATCCTGTGAGAGCAGCTCTGCCAGACATGGTGGATTGGCGTGATGTGGGAGGCATCACCCCACCCCTTGGTCCCCGCAGGCCACCGTTTGTTGGTCCAAGACCTTATCCTAGCCCCTATGGTCCACAGGCTCCTCAGGACCGTCTGTTTCCGGATGATCACGTTGAACTTCCAAGCTATGGAGGTGACTTCTATGAGGACTACTACGGAGCTATCTGAGTAAGTAGTAGTACCACTAGTATTGTAGTAGTTGTATCTCCACTGTCCTGTGTGACTTGTGGAATACGACTTGGTGTGTAATCGATTCCGGAGGTGTAGGCAAATAATGTATGGGGACTCGGAATGCCTCCGATGAGATGTAACGTCTACCTTCATAGTTGTACTGTAGCATGGGCTTGTACTAAACTACGTATGACGAGTATGACCGTTGGTGTATATATGGCAGTTTTATATTACCATGGCATACGAATGAGCATCTCTGCATTCCGCGTTATCCTTTACATTCTTCACTTCCCTGTTAAGTTTGAGCCATCCTTGTCTAAACCGTTGTCTTGTTTCCTCCTAGGATGGTCAACACCCGCGGAAACCCTGCTGTCCCGGAGCAGGGGGAAGCCAATGCAGCTAGAGGTGAAAATTTGCCTCATCCGCCTTCCCTGGCCGAAGTGATGCTGGAGGCGGAAAGGAAAAAGCGTGAGACCAACCGCCTGTTGGAGCGGATTGAGCAGAACACTGCACGCCACCCACGAAATGACTTGGTGTCAATCAACGACTTTATCAAGCTGTACCCACCAAAGTTTAACCATTCCGTCGAGCCCCTCGATGCGGATGATTGGCTTCGCAGCATCACCCACAAGCTACGTTCTGCCAACGTAGCTAAAGCCGACAAGGTTACCTATGCTGCTTATCATCTCGAGGGCCCCGCTAGCCATTGGTGGGAAAACTATGAAGCTATGCGCCCGGTCGGCCAAATCACTACCTGGGCTGAGTTCAACGAGGCTTTCCGTGAGCATCACATTCCGGAAGGACTTATGGATCGCAAGAGGGAGGAGTTCTGTAACTTCACCCAAGGAAGGCTGACTGTGGATGCATATAGCAGAGAATTTGGGAACCTGGCACGCTATGCTCCTGAAGAGGTTTCTACTGACGCCAAGAAGCAGGCAAGGTTCCTTAAGGGACTTAGCCCTGAGCTTCGCCGTTATCTCCGTCTGCACGAGTGCACATCCTTCCAGAAGCTTTTCAATAAAGCTATCAGTGCTGAGACAGGCCAGACTGATTATGACGCTTCACGCAAGCACTCTCGTGATTTTGGGTCTTCATCCGGCTCCGGAGCTCAGAAGCGCCGGGTGTGGATTCCAAGCACCGCACTGCCACCCAGATTCACCCCGAGGCCATCCTTTGAGGCGCCTCGTCCCAACCAGCAATTTGCACCGTCCAAGCCCTATGGTGGCCCCGCTGCTAATGTTGCTCCACGCCCCACTGTGGTAACATGCTTCAAGTGTGGAGAACCGGGTCACTATAGTCGAGAGTGTCCCCAGAACAACCCCATTCAAGCTAGAAAGTCCGTTGGCCGTGGTAAGCCCACGGGAAAGACTTTCTATGCCAAGCCGGCCACTACTGCACGTGGCCATGTCAACTATGTTTCAGCCGAAGAGGCTCATGAGGATCCCAACGTCGTCCTTGGTACGCTCCTTGTTAACTGCCATCCGGCATCTGTTCTTTTCTGTGACATGCCCACTTCCATGGTAATTCAAACTCCGGGTTCCAAATGGCAAACTTCTAAGGTAAGCCATGGGAACGAAATTCTTGTCGATAGGCTTGTTTTCCTCGCATCTTTAATAGCTCTCAAGTCCTCCGACATAAACATCATCTTGGGTATGGACTGGATGTCGGCTCATTATGCCAAGATCGATTGTGCCACTAGAACCGTTCAACTTATTCATCCCTCGGGCAAGACAGTTAATGTCTTAACTCGAGTGGCCAAGCGCCAACTTTACTCTCTCAATGCCAACCCTCTTCCAGACCTTGAGGATGTTCCGGTAGTCCGAGACTTCCCGGATGTGTTTTCGGAAGAACTGCCAGGTGTTCCACCTGACCGGGATGTCGAGTTTGTGATAGACCTTGTTCCAGGAACCGTTCCAATTGCTAGAAGACCCTACAAGATGGCACCCTTAGAACTAGCCGAGCTTAAGAACCAACTCGATGAGTCCTTGAACAAAGGGTTCATCCGTCCTAGCTCCTCCCCTTGGGCTTGCCCCGTCCTCTTCGTCAAGAAGAAGGATGGAACGGATCGAATGGTTGTGGATTACCGACCTGTCAATCTGGTCACCATCAAGAACAAATACCCGCTTCCCAGGATCAACGACCTGTATGATCAGCCCACTGGATCCTCAGTCTTCTCCAAGATGGATTTGAGGCTGGGCTACCATCAAATCAAAATCAGAAACGGGGACATTCCCAAAACGGCCTTTGTTACTCGTTATGGCCAATACGAGTACACCGTCATGTCCTTCGGTTTAACCAATGCCCCGGCCACTTTCTCCCGGTTAATGAACTCGGTTTTCAGGGAGTACTTGGACAAATTCGTCGTAGTATACCTCGATGACATACTCATCTACTCCAAGAATAAAGAGGAACATGCCGAACATCTAAGGCTGGTATTGATGAAACTTCGAGAGCATCGCCTTTATGCCAAATTCTCCAAGTGTGAATTTTGGTTGTCAGAAGTGACCTATCTAGGCCATGTAATCTCTGGTAAGGGTATTGCTATCAATCCCGAGCGAGTTCAAGCCGTCCTTGATTGGACTCCACCTGAAATAGTCAAGCAAGTTTGGAGTTTCCTTGGCCTAGCGAGCTATTGCTGCCGCTTCGTCGAGAATTTCTCCAAGGTTGCTAAACCTCTAACTGAACTCCTCAAGAAAGATAAAAAGTTCGAGTGGACTCCACAGTGCGAGTTCAGTTTTCAGGAACTGAAAAGACACCTGACATCTGCTCCCGTATTGGTACCACCAGATTTCTCCAAGGACTTTATTATCTATTGCGACGCCTCGCGACAAGGACTAGGTTGCATACTCATGCAAGATCGTCAGGTAATTGCCTATGCTTCATGGCAATTACACCCACATGAGGAAAATTATCCCACACATGATCTAGAGCTTGCAACTGTAGTCCATGCACTCAAAACCTGGCGACATTACCTCCTCGGTAATCGTTGCGAGATCTTCACCGATCACCAAAGCTTGAAATATATCTTCACCCAACCAGATTTGAATCTCAGGCAAAGACGTTGGGTCGAGTTGATCTCGGATTACGACTTAGGAATAACTTACACCCCTGGCAAGGCCAATGTCATGGCCGATGCACTAAGTCGTAAGTCCTACTGTAACAACCTGATGTTACAACAAAGTCAACCACTTCTCCATGAGGAATTTCGCAAGCTTAATCTTCACATTGTTCCTCAAGGATTCCTATCCACCCTGGTAGCGGAACCTACCCTTACGGATCAGGTCATCAAGGCACAGAAGATAGATCCGGGAATTTCCCGTATCAAGAGAAACGTTAAAAAAGGAGTCGTGGATTGTTTCTCCATTGATGATCAAGGTGTTGTATACTTTGGGAATCGCCTAGTGGTTCCGAAGGCGCGAAACCTGAGGCGACTGATCCTTAAGGAAGCTCATGAATCCCCTCTCACCATTCATCCTGGTAGTACCAAAATGTATCAAGACCTACGCCAGAGGTTTTGGTGGACTAGGATGAAGAGAGAAATCGCTCAATACATTGCTAATTGCGACGTTTGTCGTCGTGTTAAAGCAGAGCATCAACGGCCTGCTGGCACCCTTCAACCTTTGGCTATTCCTGAATGGAAATGGGACAAAATCAGTATGGATTTCATCACTGGGTTTCCCAGGACCAAGAGGGGGAATAATGCCATCTTCGTCGTGATCGACCGTCTTTCCAAAGTAGCCCATTTTCTACCTGTTTGTGAGAGTATCACCGCTAGCCAGCTAGCTGACTTATACATCTCCCGAATAGTGTCTCTTCATGGTGTCCCATTGGAAATTAACTCAGACCGTGGAAGTCTCTTCACCTCTCGATTTTGGGAAAGTTTCCAAAATGCTATGGGAACTCATCTCTCCTTTAGCACCGCCTTCCATCCTCAATCAAGTGGTCAAGTAGAGCGAGTAAATCAAATTCTGGAAGATATGCTTCGAGCTTCTGTTATCTCATTCGGAATGAGTTGGGAAAAATGCCTTCCATTCGCGGAGTTTGCTTATAACAATAGCTATCAAGCTAGTTCGGGCAAGGCTCCCTTCGAAGTTCTCTATGGACGAAAATGTCGAACGCCTCTTAACTGGTCAGAAACCGGGGAAAGACAACTCTTTGGCCCGGATATGATTCAGGAAGCAGAAGAGCAGGTTCGCGTTATTCGTGAGAAATTGAAAACAGCCCAATCTCGCCAAAAGAGTCAATATGATCGTAAGCATAAGCCTATGACATTTGAAATTGACGAGAAAGCTTACCTTCGGGTTACCCCGTTAAAGGGAACCCATCGCTTCGGTATCAAAGGCAAATTGGCTCCTCGTTACATTGGACCCTTTCGCATTCTTGCCAAACGAGGAGAAGTTGCCTACCAATTGGAACTACCTCCGCATCTTTCCAGAGTTCACGACGTCTTCCACGTTTCGCAACTCAGGCGTTGCTTCGCGGATCCTATCCGTGGAGTGGACCATGAAACGCTTGATTTACAAGATAACCTCTCTTATCGGGAATACCCCGTTCGTATCCTTGATCAAGCCGAGCGTACCACTCGACGTCATAATATCAAGTTTCTCAAGGTTCAATGGTCACACCATTCCGAGGAAGAAGCCACTTGGGAAAGGGAGGATCGTCTTCGACTCGAGTACCCCGCCTTCTTCCCAGATGATCCTAAATCTCGGGACGAGATTCTATTGAGTGGGGGTGAGTTGTCACACCCTAGCTAGGTTATGCATTAGAGTGTGCATCATGTTTACCTTCATCAGAAATTGAAATGGGGAAAGCAGAACCCCCAGCACCCCCCTGAAATCAACTAGGGTTTACTAAAAATAAATTCAATGAACCTGAAATGCCCTTCAAAAATGTTCACCCTCTTTGCCTTGGGTTAGAACCCTTGGGAAAAATGGTGCATATAATTTTAGGTCAACAAAAGGGGCATTGACTTAATTCATAAATATTTGAATTTGGGCATTTAAATACTATTAAATAATTCAAATGCTCAAATAATGTTGGAACTATTTTTGGGCCACTGAAATATTTCAGAAAGTGTCCATAAATATTTTCAGGATTTTATAAAATGATTTAGTATTTAAACTAAATCAAAACAGAATAACAGAAATAGAAAAACAGAATAAATTAGAAAAGAGAGAGAGAGTAGGTCAGTGGGCCACTTACCTGGCCCAGCACCAGGCCACCAGCGGCCCAGCCCACCAGGCCGTTGCGAGTCGTCCCCTAGCTCCTGCCAGGAGGACGAAGGGCGTGTGCCCGCGGTGCGCCGGCACGCGCGCGGCCACCGACGGCCACCTCCTGCTTCGGCCGCCTCCCCGACGTCGCTATGGACGCCACGCACCCCCCTGGCCCTCTCATTCCCCCTTCCTCGCCCTTATCCCCTCCCCTGTCTCGATCTCTCACACACACCCGAACGCGCCGTCGCCGCCGTTCGCTGCCACCGCGTCCACAGCCACCCCCTCGCTCCCTCTCCGCATCCCTGGGCTCCGCCTTGACCCCGTGGAGCTACACACCCGAAGCACGCGTCCAGAGGAGGCCCCAGTCGACCCGAGCGTCGTCGTCTTCATCTCCGGTGCCCGGAGATCGCCGTCGTCAATTCACCGTTGCAGAAGCTTCCCCGAGCCCGCTGAGCTACTCATCGACCTCCCTGTGAGCTCCGCCACCGTTTCCCCCTCTTCCCCGCTTCAATTGTTCGCCGTAGCCGTCGCCCCCTTGATGACCGAACTGCGGCGCCGCCCGAGCTCGCCGGCGACGAGGCTCTGGTGGCCAATCGGCCCCGTTCATACGGCCGTTGGCTTTGTGACAGCCTGCAGAACACGTAGGTGCCACCCGTTGATCCTCCCATGCAAGGCGTCGTCGTTTTCATCGGCGCCCGAACTCCGGCGGCTGCAATCAAGCTCGCCGCCGTTGACTCCGTCCACCCCCACTCGAACCACGGCCACCCGCAGATGCGCCTCGCTCCCCTCTTTCAAACGCGCCCTTCCGCGTGTCAAATGGTGGCCTGTAGGCGAAACCCGAGCAACTCCGGTGAAACCCCGCCGCGTATTTGGTCGCCGCCGGCCAAGCTCCGGCGAGCTGATGTGGCGCTGGCTTAATTAGTGCTAATGACCCTGCTAAAACTCCCTAGAGCCACTGCCATGTGGGCCCAGTGCATGTTTAGTTTAACTTAATGTTCTGTTTAGATTAGTTATTAACCCAGCTGGCCCCACACGTCAGTTTGACTTTCTGACGTGGCCTTTGACTGGCCCCACCTGTCTGTGACTCGAGCCAGCACTGTGAGACTGACCAGTGGGACCCACTGGTCAGGTTTGACCCGGACGCACCCTGTTGACTTGCTGACATCATCATGACGTCAAGCTGACGCAGTAAATCATTTTCCAGTTTAAAAACAATTCAGGAAATTCCAGAAAATACGCCAAACTTCAAAAATTCATAGAAATTTAACCATAACTCCAAATGAGACAAATTATATATGAAAAATTATCAGAAAAATTCAAGGAATCCATCTGTACCATTTTCATGCATGTTTGAACAATGTTTGTCCTCTGTTTTGGACAAAACAAATAAAGGGCATTTAAATAATCATATATGGGGTTGGAATTTGAATCTTGTACTCAAACCAACTTCATTTAAATCATAGCTAGTTGCATTAGATCAAGACACATCCATATTGCCATGTCATAGCATGCATCATATTGTTGCATATCGTCATGTGTTGATTGTGCTCGGTTGTGTTCTTCGTGGTAGGTTCTGCCTCCGAGGATATTCACGAGTATCCAACTGAAGGGCAGTATCCCGTT
Organism: Triticum monococcum; assembly: GCA_034509565.1. Classification (NCBI taxonomy): domain Eukaryota; kingdom Viridiplantae; phylum Streptophyta; class Magnoliopsida; order Poales; family Poaceae; genus Triticum; species Triticum monococcum. Next base: position 249,756,596 of record CM067843.1, read on the forward strand.
ACCACTCCATCAGGCAAGCAACCATTGATCATTCCGATACAACCCATGTTCTCGCTCCTGCTCTTGTTTACTGCATTAAGACAACACGATTCAAACTGTTGTGTGCTACAGTAGTTGAACCCTTATCCTCTGCATGACCTGTCATTGCCACAGTAACTAGATGAAACCCACTAGCATGTGTAGGAGTTGATTGAGCCATGTTTTGTGATTCCTACCTTGCTATGCCTGCTATGCTTAGAGTTGTGTCAGGTCTGGTTCATCTGGGTGATGGGCTAGAGTGAAATGCTTGTGCCAGTAATATGAGGGATGTGTTGAACATGTTTTGGTAAAGGTATCGATGACAGGCCATGTAGGAGTACATGGTGGGTTGTTTCATTGAGGCCGTCCATAAGAACTGAGATTTGTATGTGTGATTTAAGATGCAGTTACTACCGTACATTGGGCCCGAAACAAATGGACCCTCTCGGCTTCTTAGCCACCCTAGTACTCTGTCCAGGAGTTGCAAATAGTTTCTGGTGTTTGTAGGATATGTGTTGGCGGCCGTGCGTAGCGCTGACCCTAGGGGTGGACTATGTTGCGGTAGATACACCATGGCACGGTGTATCGAGTCACCCGTTTGGTGTCTCGGGAACCCTGTTCACATCGTTCGGGGCCGTATGTGGAAACCTCGGCTGGACTCCCTGCGGATGGAACCTGGATAGGCGATAACCTGGACTAGGGGCTTAGGTGTTTAGGTAGGACGTGGCCGACACCCTCGCTGGGCTTCCGCTTGAAGGTTGCCGAGTACATGTCGTGTAGACGGCGGTAAGCGGTGAAAGCGTGTATGACGAAGTACACCCCTGCAGGGTATACAACTATTCGAATAGCCGCGTCCGCGGTAAAGGACTACTTGGTTGCCTATTCAGTTCATAGACAAGTTAATGGATACTACTAAAAGACTCAAGATAGGTGTGAGTACCGAGGATGGCCCCCTCGCAGGATACGAGGGAGGATCCACGGTGGAGTATTGTGATGGTGAGTAGTGGACTCGTGTGCGAAAACTATTTTGCTAAAAGATTCCGTAGGATAGCTTAGCCAAGAGTCAAAGCTGGCTTGCTGCATAAACCCCACCACCTTCTTGAGAATGAGCATGTACAGTAGGTTCTGATGTAAGACTTGCTGAGTACCTTTGTACTCATGTTTGCTTATTTATTGTTTTCAGACGACAACACTGCCCCCTCCGATGGGTTTTACGTAGACCTTGACGTCGACGAGTGACTAGCCACCCAGGTGGTGATCCAGGCCATGGAGGGCCCTATGTAGATAGCCAGGCTTCGAGAAGCCTTCTTTCTTTCTAGAGTCTGTACTCAGACTAGTTGCTTCCGCATGTGCTTGTATGACTGTATGACTTGAGTGTCAGGTCATGTGACACCTACCTGTATGGATATGTTATGTATGGCTCCCTGGAGCCTTTAAATAAAGTACTTGAGTTGTAGAGTTTTGTTGTGATGCCATGTTGTATGTACTCATATCGAGCATATTGTATGTATGATTGAAATGCTTGGTATGAGTGGGATCAGACAATCTAGTTGTTTATCCTTCGCAGCCTTTCTTATGGGGAAATGTAGTTTAGTGCTCCTCGAGCCATAGTAGTCCGCTACAGCCCGGTTCACCGGAGTCCTGCTAGCCCAGCACTACTGTTTAGGACGCTTGACTGGCCGGCATGTGTTTCATTTCGTCCCTATGTCTGTCCCTTCGGGGAAATGTCACGCGGTGATCTCCGGAGTCCTGTCTAGCCTGCTACAGCCCGGGATTTCCCGGAGTCCTGTTAGCCCAGTGCTACAGCCCAGAATCATTCGTTGATGACCGACATGTTCGTTATGATTCATGTATGCCTGTCTCCATAGGTCTGTGCCGCTTTGGGTTCACGACTAGCCATGTCGGCCCGGGTTCTCGGTCATATGGATGCTAGCGACATTGTCATATACGCGAGCCAAAAGGCGCAAACGGTCCCGGGCCATGGTAAGGCGACACCCGTGGGATATCGTGCGTGAGGCCGCAAAGTGATATGAGGTGTTACCGGCTAGATCGATGTGGCTTAGAATCGGGGTCCTGACATAATTCCTCCGCCACAAGGGCTTCGGATAATGCCTCGAGGGCCAGTGCGGCTATTTTGTTCTCGGTGCAGAGTGCTATGTCCAGATCACTAGCTAGAGTGATGATTCCATTGGGTCCGGGCATTTTGAGCTTCATGTACCCATTGGGTCCACTTGGAATTTCATTTCTTCGGACCTGTAATTCTCCGGAGTGTCGAATACCACATTATCGGTGTCAAAACCGGCGGATCTCGGGTAGGGGGTCCCGAACTGTGCGTCTAGGCGGATGGTAACAGGAGACAAGGGGCACGATGTTTTTACCCAGGTTCGGGCCCTCTCGATGGAGGTAAAACCCTACGTCCTGCTTGATTAATATTGATGATATGGGTAGTACAAGAGTAGATCTACCACGAGATCAGAGAGGCTAAACCCTAGAAGCTAGCCTACGGTATGATTGTTCTTCATCCTACGGACTAAAACCCTCCGGTTTATATAGACACCGGAGAGGGCTAGGGTTACACAGAGTCGGCTACAATGGTAGGAGATCTACATATCCGTATCGCCAAGATTGCCTTCCATGCCAAGGAAAGTCCCTTCCGGACACGGGACAAAGTCTTCAATCTTGTATCTTCATAGTCCAGGAGTCCGGCCGAAGGTATAGTCCGGCTATCCAGACACCCCCTAATCCAGGACTCCCTCAGTAGCCCACGAACCAGGCTTCAATGACGACATGTCCGGCGCGTAAATTGTCTAAGGCGTTGCAAGGTGGGTTCTCCTCCAAATTCCGTGTACCTGTTGAATAATGTCCGGTTTATTGTAAATGTAGCGCTCCTTGGCTTCAACGCCCAATAATGGCCGTCTTCCATGTGTCAAACGAATACGGAAAGTCAGGATGTTTTTATATTTACATCCCTAGCCACGTGAATGAGCCGCCTATTTAAGGGGACGAGGATTTAGATCCAAACCACACCTTCTCCCCTCCGCGACTATTCATCAGAGCGTATCCGACAGAGGTCCATTCTATCATGGCCGGCCGCCGCAGCTCCTCCTCTTGCCCTTCCAGCCTTCCACCTAGAGATTGGGAGAGATGCTCCATGCCGCACAGCGAGCTAGTGATGCTCCAGACCAAGGGATTTCTCCCCCCGGCCTATACGGTCCCGGTTCGAGCCGGACTTGGCACCTATAATGGCGGAGAGCAAGCGGAGAACGCCCCCAATCCCTCCAAAGGAGAGCCGGTATGCCTTGTCCCTTACTTAATAAGAGGGCTCAGATTTCCAATTCATCCGTTTCTCCGAGGGCTCCTAGAGTTCTATGGCCTCCAGCTGCACAACCTCGCGCCTCCCTCCATATTGCATATCACGGGCTTCGTAGCCCTTTGCGAGCTGTTTTTGGGCTACGAGACTCATTTCGCGCTATGGAAAAGGCTATTCTGCCTTGTGCCCCGTTCTCAGAAGGGGTCAATATATCAAGTGGGCGGAGCCGAAGTGTGGCCCATCGCCGGGACCGAATATCTATCCGGAACCCCAAAGAAGGCGTCTGAGGACTGGCCTTCGGAATGGTTTTGTATAGAGGATGTCCCGCTACCGGATCTTGTCCGGGTCGGCCTCCCTGAGTTTGACAGTGCTCCCCTAAAGAAGCGCCTAAGCTAGCGTCCGCGGAGCCCTCAGAGGGAAAGCGACAAGGACGTTCTTTACCTGATGGGCCGGATAAGATTGTTAGCTCATTCCGGACTGACCATGATCGGGGTCATGGCCGCATGCATCATGCGAGGGGTGCAGCCGCTCCAGTATAGAGGCCACCCCATGTGGGACTTCAACGGGGAGGACGACGCCACCCGCCACGGCCGTAAGGGGCCGGATTCGGCTGCCGCTCTAATAAAGATCTTGTCCACTTTGTACAAGGGAGAAGAGGAGGAATTTCTCCGCGTCAACCCACAGGGTGGATTTTCTATGTACAATCCCCCAAGTTGGGTAAGTGGACACTTTTACTTGCCCATCCATTTTATATTCCCATCATTAAATATTCAGTCTAATTACTTCAACACAGGAACTGCGCCAGGCTGTTAAAGAAATAAACAACCCTCCTCCACAACCCGAGGATCCGGGACGGTCCCACGACCCATCCTCTCAAGAGGATCCGGACTTATCTGTGGAGCTGATTGATGGGGTGTTTCATCAATTGAGTAAGGACAACGCCTTGGTGGCCATTACGGCCGATTACCCAGGGCTACTCCCAGCCTCACAGGTAACTGAGACCGAAGTCCCAACACTTTGAAAAGGGATCTATCCTCGCGTTTTTTCGATTGCCGTATGACAACGGTGTTTGGCAGGGGAGGTCCTTGAGATGGGAGGCCGAGCCTGCGGCGACTAGCCAACGAGGGGCGGCAAGGCCCTGCGGGCTGAAAAGAAGTGTGGTCTAGACAGGGATGCCGGCGCAAAGGTATAGCGCGCCATCTTATTCCCATGTGTTATTCCTACAAGGAATATTAACGCTCGTGCTCTCGTCAGGACGAAGAGGCCTCGCAGGACTATATCCGGAGAGGTTACCAATCGCGCCTCCACCAGCTAGGCTCCAAAGAATGGTCCGGAAGCGGAGGCGAACACAAGGCATGCACTGGACGCTCCTCTGACAGAGGATGCGGATGGGCTGTCTGCCATCAATTCCTAGGTGGAGAGTGCCATGAACCACAGGCGTCGCCGGACAGTTCTTCGCGACGCTTGTTTCTCCCAAGAGGCATTGGATGCCTTCAATTCAGGAGATGCGTACCTTCGTGCCGCTCAAAATGGTCTAGCCAGAGCCACGGAGCAATATGTAAAAGACATATGGGTAAGAAAATTTTGGTAATTATATATATACCAATAGGCCCCGAGACTTGAAACAGTTAGAATAACTGATTTAAGGATCATTTGTTATGTAGGTTCTTACATAAAAGAATACCCTACTGTCCCAGGAGCTGGAAGAGTGCAAAGGCCAACTTGAGGCCGCACTAGCTGCGGCAGGGGAGCCCAAGGAGACCCCCTCTAGTAATATACGCTTCGAAAGATAAGTATTTTGCGAAGTGCAGCGTGGGTGCAAATCTGACAAATGAAATTGCAGATGGCGCCGGATTAAATCCGGAAAAGCAACAACTCCTATGCCAGCTGAAGGCTGGTGAGAGTGTGCTGACAAAGGTGAGGCAGGAGAAGAACGATCTCCAAGGTGCCAACACCAAGCTGGGCATTGAACTGAACGATGTTCGTGCCCAGCTGTTGGACTCCGTTAAGGAGAATCATCGGCTTCGACGTGGCATATTTAGTAAGTGCTTAAACGAACTTTGAAAGAAGAGTTCGGTGAGGAAGTCGACTAGCAGAGTAATGTCTGTAGGTATGCTAACATGTCGTCCTGCAGAGGAAATGCCCGGTTCTACGGGTGACCTTCTTCCCGAACTCTCACAACTGCACGAGCGAGTTCGGCAGGTGATGCAAGGCGTCGCCCAGGCCTTGTGGCCATCCGTCTCCATGCCCGAAGGCCTTGGAGAGCTTGTAGAGAAGCTGAAGGGAGCGCGATGGCGCTTCCGATTGTGGAAGATGTCGGCCTGCCGTTAAGGCGCCAGGGAGGCCTGGGCCATGGTAAAGACGCGGTACACGAAGGCTGACCCAAACCATATGGCCGAGGTTGGACCCGTGGGGACCGATGGGAAGGAGATCCCTGTGAGCTTAGTATACGACCAAGTAGAATTGTCCGCAAAGTACTCCCAACAAGATTGTAAGCTAGACAGCCTGTTAGAAGGTATTGAAGAGGAATACAATCAGTCAGATTGACTGTGTAATTTCAATTGACATGTGTAATGCCTTCTAGCCGAATTGTAGATCGTTTGTCATGGCCGACCTTTTTGCTTCAACCTCGGGACCTGACGGTCCGGAGTGTGTCTGAATACCCTTGCGGTTATATAAGAACCGGGGTATGCATGGAGACCAGGCGTAGGGGTCATTAGTGCTTGAACAGACAAGTGCCCAACTAGTTATGTTATATCACATGGTTAGTAAGAAACATCTTCCAGGGAGAATAGTTCCGTTAGGGGTTCCTTTCGCTGGGAGGCATGCCCTAAAGTGCATGTCCATTCTGCAAAAAGAGAGACAGGAAAACATCTGGGCGTATAGGTAAATAAGTGAAAAATATCATCTTTAGTTCACTGACCAAATATTCCCTTAAGAACGCTAGCTTTCGGCTTCACCCTGTCTGAGGTACACATCTGGCTGACCCGGCAGTAACACTCGGAAATGTAGGGGTAAGCACAGGAGCCAGGCAACCTAGCTTGGCCAAAACTTAAGTCATATCGATGCATATAATGGTCAATAAAAGGTACATGTGGAAGTGTGACACATGTGTTGGGCATGAAGCCCGTATAAATAAGCTTGTTCAAAGAAGCACCCAGGTTTAATGAGCGCGGATAGCGCATCACTTTATGAGCCTTTGAAGGCTATAAGAGAGAGAGGGGGGGGGAGAAGGAAAGAAATGTAAGATAGAAAGTATATAAAAAATGGACAGAGGAAGGAGACGAACACAGAGTCCGGCGCTAGGCATAGAATCTTCGGAGACGGGCTGCGTTCCATGGGTTCGGCTCGAGTCAGTTATCCGACGCATATCGCAGGCGGTACGCTCCACCAGTTAGGACTTGGTCAATTATGAAGCGACCTTCCCACTTGGGCTTTAGTTTTTCCTTTTTCTTGTCTGGCAGGCGTAGAACTAATTCGTCAATGTTGTAATTTTTGGCCCGTACTTCTCTACTTTGGTATCTTCAAGCCTGCTGTTGATAGAATGCGGAACGGGCTTTTGCCACATCACGCTCTTCCTCCAAACGTCCAAACTGTCCTGTCGATCGAGCTCGGCTTCTCTTTCTTCGTACATGCGCACTGGAGGTGATTCATGAATTATGTCGTAGGGGAAAACTTCCTCTGCGCCCTACACCATGAAGAATGGTGTGTATCCGGTGGTGCGATTCGGCATGGTCTGCAGCCCCCAGAGTACGGAGTCGAGCTCCTCTACCTAGTGCGAATTAGATTCCTTAAGGGGCCGCACTAATCTGGGTTTGATGCCGCTCATGATAAGACCATTTGCACGTTTGACCTGGCCGTTAATTTGTGGGTGATAGACGGAAGCATAATCAAGCTTGATGCCCATGTTTTTGCACCATAGTTTTACCTCATCGGCCGTAAAGTTCCTGCCGTTATCAGTGATGATGCTGTGGGGGATGCCGTAACGGTGTACAACCCAAGATATAAAGTCTATCACCGGTCCGGATTCGGCCGTCTTAACAGGCTTGGCTTCTATCCATTTGGTGAACTTATACACCATGACCAGTAAGTATTTTTTCTTGTGGGTTTCGCCTTTAAGGGGTCCGACCATGTCAAGCCCCCAGACCGCAAAGGGCCAAGTGATTGGGATAGTTTGGAGGGCGGTGGGTGGCATATGGCTTTCGTGTGCAAAAAGCTGGCAATCAACGCATCGTTGGACTAAGTCCTGGGCGTCTGCCAGGGCCGTCAGCCAATAAAAGCCTGTATGGAAGGCCTTGCTTACAAGGGACCAAGCTACAGCGTGATGACCGCCGACTCCGCCATGAATTTCAGCTAGGAGGTGCCGCCCTTCCTCTTCGGAGATGCACCTTTGAAGGACTCCGGTAGTGTTTTTCTTATAAAGCTCTCCCTCATGGACTTTATAGGATTTAGATCGCCGCACTATGCAGCTTGCCTCATTTTGGTCCTTGGGGAGTTCCTGCGTAGTAAGGTAGGCGAGGAATGGTTCTGTCCACGGGGCGATGACGGCCATTATTACGTGGGCTGAAGGTGTTATTTCATTGCTAGAGCCTCCAATTATGTCAGAGTGTTCAGTGTCGGGCAGTGCGGTTGGGTCCGAGCTGTTATTGCCGGGTTCCCCTTCCCATACTACGGATGGCTTGAACAGCCTTTCCAAGAAGATGTTGTGGGGTACTACATCGCGTTTTGCGCCGATGCGTGCCAGGACATCTGCCGCCTGATTATTTTCCCGGGCTATATGGTGAAATTCGAGCCCTTCGAACCGAGCTGACATTTTTAGGATGGCGTTGTGATAAGCTGCCATTTTTGGATCCTTGGCATCAAAGTCTCCATTTATTTGGGATATTGCGAGGTTCGAGTCCCCGCGCACCTCTAGGCGTTGAATGCCCATGGATACTGCCATCCGGAGACCATGTAAAAGGGCCTCATATCGGCTGCATTGTTGGAGTCTGTGTACATTATCGGGAGTACGTATTGAACTGTGTCTCCTATGGGGGACGTCAAAACGACGCCCGCCCCTAGACCGGCCAACATTTTGGAGCTGTCGAGGTGCATGACCCAGTTTGAATATGTGGCGTACTCTTTAGGGAGTTCGGCCTCCGTCCATTCTGCGACGAAGTCGGCCAAAACTTGCGACTTGATCTCGCCGTGGCTTGTAAGTTATGTTGAACGGGAGGAGCTCAACGGCCCATTTTGCAATCCGGCCCGTCGCCTCATGGTTGTTTCTAATATCGTTAAGTGGCACTTCCGAGGCTATTGTTATTGAACACTCTTGAAATTAGTGTCGCAGCTTCTGGGATGCCATAAATACCGCGTACACAATCTTTTGATAATGCGGGTACCGTGACTTGCACAGAGTAAGGACATTGGACACATAGTAGACCGGCTTTTGAAGAGGGAATTTGTGTCCGTCCGTTTCTCGTTCGACGACGAGCACTGCGCTTACGACCTGATGGGTTGTTGCAATGTATAATAGCATTGGTTCGCCAATGTTTGGCGCGGCCAAGACTGGGTTTGTTGCCAAGATGGCTTTTATTTCATCGAGTCCGGCCGTGGCTGCATCCGTCCACTCGAAGTGTTCGGTGCGTCGAAGGAGGCGGTAAAGGGGTAGGGCCTTTTCTCCCAAGCAGGAGATAAAGCGGCTTAGAGCCGCCACGCATCCAGTTAATTTTTGTATTTGTTTGAGATCCTTCGGGATATCCAATTGTGACAGAGCTCGGATCTTGGCTGTATTTTCTTCAATTCCTCTACCGGATACAATGAATCCCAAGAGCTTTCCGGCTGGAATGCCGAAAACGCATTTTTCTGGGTTGAGCTTGATGTCGTATGTTCGGAGGTTATCGAATGTTAGGCTCAAGTCGTATACTAGAGATTCGACATGTCTTGTTTTAACGACCACATCATCTACGTATGCCTCCACTGTTTTGCCGATCTGGTTTGCCAGACATGTCTGAATCATGCGCTGATATGATGCGCCGGCGTTTTTGAGCCCGAAGGGCATTGTGTTGAAGTAGAATGGGCCGTATGGTGTGATGAATGTTGTTGCGGCTTCGTCTGACTCTGCCATCTTTATTTGATGGCAGCCGGAGTATGCATCGAGGAAACACAACAAATCGTGTCTTGCGGTAGCGTCGATAATTTGATCGATGCGGGGGAGAGGGAAGGGATCCTTTGGGCAAGCCTTGTTAAGGTCTTTAAAATCAACGCACAGGCGCCAGGATTTGTCCTTCTTTGGTACCATCACCAGGTTTGCTAGCCAGTCCGGGTGTTTTATATCTTTGATGAATCCGGCCTCCAATAGCTTGGCTAGTTCCTCTCCATGGCCTGTCTCTTAGGTTCGGAAAAACACCGAAGAGCCTGTTTGACTGGCTTGAATCCTTTTAGGATATTTAAGCTGTGTTCGGCCAGCCTGCGTGGGATTCCTGGCATGTCTGAAGGGTGCCAGGCGAAAATGTCCCAGTTCTCTTGTAGGAACTCTCGCAGTGCCACGTCTACATCAGGGTTTAACTGTGCCCCGACGGAAGCTATTTTATTGGGGTCCGTTGGATGGACCTGGAATTTGACTATTTCGTCCGCCGGTTTAAAGGAGGTGGAGTTGGATCTTTTGTCGAGTATCACATCGTCCCTATTCACCATGGAGCGCAGCGCAGTCAGTTCCTCAGCCGCTAGGGCTTCGGATAGCGCTTCGAGGGCCAGTGCGGCTGTCTTGTTTTCGGCGCGAAGTGCTATGTCCGGATCACTAGCGAGAGTGATGATTCCGTTAGGCCCGGGCATCTTGAGCTTCATGTACCCGTAATGCGGTATTGCTTGGAAGATTGTAAATGCTTCCCACCCTAGCAGAGCGTGATATCCGCTACTGAACGGGGCCACTTGGAACGTGACCTCTTCAGACCTGTAATGATCCGGCGTGCTGAACACCACATCTAGTGTGATTTTTCCTGTACTACGCGCTTCCATGATTGGCGATTATTCCTCTAAAGGTTGTGCTACTTCGCTCAATGCGGTTCCAGTCTATTTCCATTTTTTGAAGGGTTTCCTCATAAATGAGGTTCAATCCGCTGCCGCCATCCATGAGTACCTTGGTAAGACGAAAGCCGTCCACTATTGGACTGAGGACCAATGCGGCTGGTGCTCGGGCTGTTCGGAATTTAGGTTCATCACTGGCGTTAAAAGTAATAGCCGTGTCACTCCATGGGGTTATTGTTGCTACTTGGTAGACTTCGGCAAGGCTGCGGAGTGTTCTTTTTCGCATATTATTTGATGCGAAAGTCTCGAAGACTGTTAATACCGTACTGGTGTCTCTGGGATGGCTTTCTATTGCTTCTGGAATTAGAAGATCTTCGCCAATTTTTGCCATCTGTCAGAGTATCCAACATGCTCTAAGGCTGTGAGTTGGTGTGGCTCCCTCTGCACTGTGAATTTTACAGGGTCCATTAAGCCATCCTTCTAGTACGGTTCCGTGCCCTGTAGAGGGCTTTTGCTTTTTGGTATTGAACCCGGGTGTATGGCGATGATGCACCCTTTTATTTTGGACTGGGTTTGTATTCAGGGCCAGATTGTCCCAAAATTTTATTTCGGTTTTCCAGGCGCTTTCCATCGCACAGTACTTTTGTACTATGGATGCCAAGTCAGCGAAGCGTGTAATATCACAGCGACTTATGGCGTTGAGGATTCCCTTGTCCATGCAATTATTGCGGAACAATGAAATTGTGTCTTCCTCGCGGCAGTCCTTTATCCTGTTCATAACCAGGAGGAATCTGGCCCAGTAATGATGTACTGTTTCTTCGGGCTCTTGCCTAATTTGGGATATATCGCTTATATACGGGTGGGTGGGTGGAATCAAATCCGAAACCTCACCCAATCTGATACCCAGGGGCCAAGGAGTTTCTGAACTCGGAAGTTTGGATTCTTGGATGCTGTCCAATGAATCTAGCCCGTTGCCTGACTTTAAGTTCAGGTCTTGAGTGATGTCCTGTAACGCCCAGAGACCGATGTGCCAGGTGTCCTCCAGTTATTCGTTGTTGTTGCGTTGTCATTGCTTGTGTGTCATGCATTGCATATCATGTCATCATGTGCATTTCATTTGCATACATGTTCGTCTCATGCATCCGAGCATTTTCCCCGTTGTCCGTTTTGCAATCCGGCGCTCCTATGTCACCCGGTGTCCCTTTCTGCCTCTTTTCGTGTGCGGGTGTTAAACGTTTTCGGATTGGACCGAGACTTCTCATGCGGCCTTGGTTTAGTACCGGTAGACCACTTGTCAAGTTTCGTACCATTTGGACTTCGTTTGATACTCCAACGGTTAACCGAGGGACCGAGAAGGCCTCGTGTGTGTTACAGCCCAACACCCCTCCAAAGTGGCCCAAAACCCACCCAAACCTCCTCCATCATCTCGGTCATTCAATCACGATCTCGTGGCTGCAAACCGCACCTCATTTGGAGTCTCCTAGCTCCCTCTACCTATAAATATGTGTCTCCCTCCGAAATTTCCGCGCAGATGAAACCCTAGCTTCTTCCCCTCGCGCCGCCGGACGAAAACCCCCACCGCGCCGGACATGTCCGCCGCCCCGCCGCCACGTCGCTCCATCCAATCAAGACACGACACGTAACCCCGCCGCCGATCTCCACCAACCAGGCACCGCCACCTCATCCTCGCCGACCCTCCTCTCTCTCCTCCCCGCCGCCGGGGCCCGAGGCCGGCCCGCCCCGGGCCGAACGCCGCCGCCGCCTGGACCGCATGGTGCCTCGCGCACCACTGCGCCGCCCCGTTCCCCATCGTCGTCCGCCTCGACATTGTGCGCCGCCCCGCCGCCCGTCGAGCTCTACTTTTGCTATATCGTGATCCTGGCAGATTGTTGACATGTTTAGCGATTTTGCCGAGGATGTTGCTATTGATCCGTGCATGCTATGTTGTTGTTCTTGCCATGTCTAGCTTCTATGCCATGTATTATTTATGGGTGTATGCTTAGTTTGTCATGCCATGCTCTATACTGAGTGCATCGAGCTCGTAAACATGCATACTCGTTAACTAATTTGCATGCTCCAGTTTTTCACTAAGTCTGAATCTGTTTATGTTTTGCCATGTTCAAATGCTTGCAATTGTATTTTCTGATCCCTTTTGGCTCATGGTCACTAAGGGACTTTTGTTAAGTGCTTTGAGTAGCTTCATGCCATGCCTTGCTTTGCCATGTTCAGTTCCTATAGCATGTACTTTTCATGCTCTAAAGTGTGCTTCCTGATGAAAAATTCCAGGCTTGTGTTAATTTCACAAAGTCTGAAACCTGTTATCATTTGCACTTTTGCCATGCTTGTTTGAGCCTGTTAATGGATGATTTAGCCATAGCTAAGTGTTCATCTTTTGTCAAGCATCATGAGTGGATCCCTGCCATGTATTTTCTTGTCATGTTTGGGTGCTGTAGCATATTTATCTTGATGCATTTAGTTGGTTACTTGCTGTTTATCGCAGACCGGTGCCATATTAGTTTTGCTTGCCATTTCCGAACCGTGCATCCGATTCCGGTGATCTTTATATTGATTTCAACCGAAATTACCTCACCTTTCTTGTGGCACTCTTGGATTTCCAAGTTGAGGCCAGGTTCAATCATTCTTTTCCAAATCATGCATATGCATCACATACCGCATCCCGCATATCATACCATGTTCATGTGTGGTTTGTTTACTATGTTGCGTGCTTCTTTCCGGTGTTGCTTCTTCGGGTTGGTTCCGTTAACGTCGCGTTTGTGAGAACCCGTTCGTCTACGTCCGTTTGTCTTCTTCATGGACTCGTTCTTCTTCCTTGCGGGATCTCAGGCAAGATGACCATACCCTCGAAATCACTTCTATCTTTGCTTGCTAGATGCTCACTCTTTTGCTATGCCTATGCTGCTTTACCTACCACTTGCTTAACAAGCCTCCTATATTGCTAAGCCAAGCCTCTAATCCACCTTGTCCTAGCAAACCGTTGTTTGGCTATGTTACCGTTTTGCTCAGCCCATCTTATAGCGTTGTTAGTTGCAGGTGAAGATTGGAGTTTTGTTCCATGTTGGAACATGGATATTTTGTTGGGATATCACAATATCTCTTATTTAATTAATGCATCTATATACTTGGTAAATGGTGGAAGGCTCGGCCTTAGGCCTGGTGTTTTCTTCCACTCTCGCCGCCCTAGTTTCTGTCAAATTGGTGTTATGTTCCCGGATTTTGCATTCCTTACGCGGTTGGGTGATAATGGGAACACCTTGACAGTTCGTCTTGAATAAAACTCCTCCAGCAAGGCCCAACATTGGTTTTACCATTCGCCACCTAGCCTTTTCCTTCCCTTGTGTAGGCCTGCCCAAGGGTCATCTTTATTTTAACCCCCCCCCCCGGGCCAGTGCTCCTCTTAGTGTTGGTCCAAACTGAGCTGCCTGCGAGGCCACCTTGGGGAAACTTGAGGGTTGGTTTTACTCGTAGCTAGTCTCATCTGAGTGTGCCCTGTGAACGAGATATGTGCAACTCCTATCGGGATTTGTCGTCACATTCGGGTGGCTTTGCTGGTCTTGTTTTACCTTTTCAAAATGTCTTGTAACCGGGATTCCGAGTCTGACCGGGTCTTCCCGCTAGAAGGAATATCCTTCGTTGACCGTGAGAGCTTGTGATGGGCTAAGCTGGGACACCCCTGCAGGGATTTGAACTTTCGAAAGCCGTGCCCGCGGTTATGGGCAGATGGGAATTTGTTAATGTCCGGTTGTAGAAAACCTGAAGTTGACCTTAATTAAAATGCACCAACCGCGTGTGTTACCGTGATGGTCTCTTCTCGGCCGAGTCTGGGAAGTGAACACGGTGTTGGAGTAATGCTTGACTTAGGTTGTTCTAGGATCACTTCTTGATCATAGTTGTTCGACCGTGCTTTGCCTTCTCTTGTCGCTCTCTTTTGCGTATGTTAGCCACCATAAATGCTAGTCGCTTGCTGCAGCTCCACCTCATACCTTTTACCCTACCTATAGGCTTAAATAGTCTTGATCGCGAGGGTGCGAGATTGCTGAGTCCCCGTGGCTCACAGATACTTCAAAAAACAGCTTGCAGGTGCCGTTGAACCGTGCAGTTGACGCAACCAAGCTCATGGAGGAGCTCAATGAAGATCTTGTCCTTTATGTTTTTCCATTTTCCAGTTGGTCAGTAGTGGAGCCCAGTCGGTACGATGGGGGATCTGTGTAGCATTTGGGGTAGTCTTCTTTTATTTTGGCTCCGTAGTCGGGCCTTGTTGTATTTGGATGATGTAATGCTTTGTTTCATGTATTTGTGTGAAGTGGCGATTGTAAGCCAACTATGTATCCTTTCCCTTATGTATTACATGGGTTGTGTGAAGATTACCTCACTTGCGACATTGCTTTCAATGCGGTTATGCCTCTAAGTCATGCTTCGACACGTGGGAGATATAGCCGCATCAAGGGCGTTACATGTCCTCCCCTCCGCGGGTATCCGGCTTGGAGGGATCGGGAATCCGGACATAGCTAGTCCTCAAGATAGATGAAGGGTCGCCCCACTGTCCCTCTACCACGGCAATGTGATGGGTGACCTGGGGAGAGTTAATCTCTCTCAGATCAGGTTTAGGCCCAATCTGGTCGTAATCCGTAGCGACTCCCGGGGTGGCGATCCGATCCAAGAGCTTGTATAGGGAAGAGTGATCCATTGGATCTAGCTGCTCTACGAATTCCGAGCTGACGTGAAGATTGCTTTCGATGACTCGACGGGTCATCATCGACGCAGTAGCCGAACAGGCGGTCATAAGGAAACCACCTAGCCGGAGAGTTTGGCCGACAGCCAAAGCTCCCTTAGCAACGGTGCCGTCTTTAAAGACGGGATGAGGCATCCTTCCTGATGGCGATGACACAGAGGAACTCTCAATGAAAGCACCAATGTCAGTGTCAGAACCGGCGGATCTCGGGTAGGGGGTCCTGAACTATGCGTCTAGGCGGATGGTAACAGGAGACAAGGGGCACGATGTTTTTACCCAGGTTCGGGCCCTCTCGATGGAGGTAAAACCCTACGTCCTGCTTGATTAATATTGATGATATGGGTAGTACAAGAGTAGATCTACCACGAGATCAGAGAGGCTAAACCCTAGAAGCTAGCCTATGGTATGATTGTTCTTCGTCCTACGGACTAAAACACTCTGGTTTATATAGACACCGGAGAGGGCTAGGGTTACACAGAGTCGGTTACAATGGTAGGAGATCTACATATCCATATCGCCAAGCTTGCCTTCCACGCCAAGGAAAGTCCCCTCCGAACATGGGAGGAAGTCTTCAATCTTGTATCTTCATAGTCCAGGAGTCCGGCCAAAGGTATAGTCCGGTTATCCGGACACCCCCTAATCCAGGACTCCCTCACACATCTAGTGTGATTTTCCCAGCGCAACGTGCCTCCCTACTAGGGATGATTCCTTGGAAGGTCGTGCTGCTTTGCTCAATACGGTTTCTGCCTATTTCCATTTTTTGAAGAGTCTCCTCATAAATGAGGTTTAGTCGCTGCCGCCGTCCATGAGCACTTTGGTGAGCCGAAACTCGTCCACAATTGGACTGCGGACCAAGGTGGCTGGTGCTCGGGCTATTCAGAATTTAGGTTCGTCACTGGCATTGAAGGTGATAGCCACGTCGCTCCATGGATTTATTGCTGCCGCGTGGCAGACTTCAGCAAGGCTGCGGAGTACTCTCTTACGCCTATTATTTGAGGCGAAGGTCTCGAAGACTGTCAATACTATATTTTTATCCATGGGATGGTGTTCTGAGGTGTTTTGGATGAGGAGATCCTCACCGCTCTTGGCCACCTCCCGGAGCACCCAACATGCTCTAAGGTTGTGTGTTGGTATGGTATCCGCCATACTATGAATTTTGCAGGGCCCGTTAAGCCATCCCTCCAATACAATTCCATGCCCTGTAGTGGGCTTTTGCTTCTTTGTAATTGAGTCGGGCGACTTATGAGAGTGCACTCTTTTAGTTCGAACTGGGGGTTTTGTCAGAGCCGGATTTTCCCAAAAAAAATTTTGGGTTTTCCAGGCACTTTCCATCGCACAGTACTTCCGTACTATGGCCGCCAAGTCAGCAAAGTGTGCTATGTCACGGCGACTTATGGCGTTGAGGATTCCCTTGTCCATGCAATTGTTGCAAAAGAATTAAATTGCATCTTCCTCGTGACAGTCCTTGACCTTGTTCATTACAAAGAGGAATCTGGCCCAATAGTGATGTACTGTCTCTTGGGGCTCCTGCCTAATGTGGGAAAGATCATTTGTATCTGGGTGGGTGGGTGGATTTAAGTCCAGACCTTGACCCCGGGGCGGGGGAGTTTCTGATCTTGGAAGTTCGGGTTTCGGGATGTTGCCCCGCAGGTTCGGTATGCAGCCTGATTCTAGGTTCAGGGTTAGGGCGATGTCCTCCCGTGGGCGGGTATCCAGCTCGGAGAGCTCAAGAATCCGGACATAGTTCGTCCTCAGGATAGAGGGATAATCGCTGCGTTGCTCCTCTACCACCGCTATCTGATGGGTGACCAGCAGAGAGTTAATCTCCCTTTGGTTGGGTTTAAGCCCAATCCGATCGTAGTCCGTAGCGACTCCCAGAGCGGCGATGCGATCCAAGAGCTCGTTCAAAGAGGAGAGCTCCATTGGATCTATCTGCTCGATGAATTTGGAGCCAATGTGGAGGCTATTTTTGATGACCTGAGAAGTCATCATCGGCGTAGCGGCCGAGCGGGCGGTCATGACGAAGCCACCTAGTAGGAGAGTTTGGCCTATAGCCAGGGCTCCCCCAAAGGTGATGTTGTCCTTGACAACGAGACAAGCCATCCGTCCCTATGATGACGACACAGTGGAACTCTCAATGAAAGCACCAATGTCGGTGTCAAAACCGGCGGATCTCGGGTAGGGGGTCCCAAACTGTGCGTCTAAGGCGGATGGTTACAGGAGGTAGGGGACAGGATGTTTACCCAGGTTCGTGCCCTCTTGATGGAGGTAATACCCTACGTCCTGCTTGATTGATCTTGATCATATGAGTATTACAAGAGTTGATCTACCACGAGATAGTAGAGGCTAAACCCTAGATGCTAGTCTATGGTATGATTGTATGTTGTCCTACGGACTAAACCCTCCGGTTTATATAGACACCAGAGGGGGCTAGGGTTACACAAAGTCGGTTAGAACGGAGGAGATCTACATATCCATATTGCCAAGCTTGCCTTCCACGCCAAGGAGAGTCCCATCCGGACACGGGAGGAAGTCTTCAATCTTGTATCTTCATAGTCCAACAGTCCGGCCAAAGGATATAGTCCGGCTGTCCGGAGACCCCCTAATCTAGGACTCCCTCAGGTTGCCTCCCAACAAGCGCTATTGTTTAACGAATAGATCTAGGTGTTGTCATCTTTAGTATGAAGTTCCTCGATCACGCACATATAATCCTTAGGAGGTTCTTTGGTTTTGTCAATGATCAAACCCCTAGGCAAGAAAACAAGAAATTCACTTGTAGGAATTGGTTCCTTAATAATATCGAAAAAATTGGGGTGGACACTTATTGATTTAGGATCTTCATTTTCTTTACTAGAAGATTCACCCTTATTAATAGGAACATAAATAAACTTGGCAATCTTATTAGGAGGAAGATTTTGAGTAGTTTTTGCAGAGGAAAAAGCGGAACCCAAGTTGGTAATAATATCTTCTAGTTTGCCAATTCTAGTAGAATCTTGATCTATATTTTCATTAACTATGGGTTACATTTCCCTAAGATTATTTCAAGTAACTCCTACTTTAGATCCATATTGAGTAATCTGATTATGAATCTTTTTATCCAAATTTTCAATCAACTCTACAGTAGCAATTTTATTCTCAATAATATCAAGTCTTTGCATCACATGTTCCAAGGTTAAAATAGTTTCATTGATCAAAAGAGGCGGGGGCCTAGCAAATCTATCATGGCATTGTGAGAATCAAAAGTATGATTACCCCAGAAATTTCCCCAAGTAATGGTATCTAGAACATATCTATTCCAATGAGTAATTCCCACCTAAAAATTGCAAAGAAGAACGGCAGTAGATTGCTTTCGAGTAGATCTATTTTGAGCATTACAAATTCTATACCAAGCATCTTTTAGATTTTCTCCGTCCCTTTGTTTAAAATTGAGAACTTCATTATCGGGAGTGCTAACAATGATGGGAGGACTAGCCATGGGAGCGAGACAAGCTATCGAACACATGAGCACACAAAAAGCAAATCAAGAAGACGAACTGAAGAGGGGCGAAGAAAAGGCAAATGTTTTAGAAAATCATATTAGAAGTAGGGGAGAGGAAATTGAGAGGCGAATGGCGAATAATGCAATGCAAGATATGAGAGTTTATGATGGGTACTTCGTAAGCCTTGACTTGGCATAGATCTCCCCGGCAACGGCGCCAGAAATTCTTCCTACTACTTCTTGAGCTTGCGTTGGTTTTTCCCTTGAAGAGGAAAGGGTGATGCGGCAAAGTAGAGATAAGTATTTCCCTCAGTTTGAGAACCTAGGTGTTAATCCAGTAGGAGACAACGCTCAAGTCACTGAATACCTGCACAAACAATCAAACAACTTGCACCCAACGTGATAAAGGTGTTGTCAATCCCTTCACAGTTACTTGCAAAAGTGAGATGTGATAGAGATTGATAAAAGTAAACAAACGGTAAAGTAAATATTTTTGGCATTTTTGGTTTATAGATTGGAAAGTAAAACATTGCAAAATAGTAGATCGGAAACTTATATGATGGAAAATAGATCCAGGGGCAACAGTTTCACTAGAGGCTTCTCTCAAGATAGTAAATAATATGGTGGGTGAACAAATTACTGCCGAGCAATTGGTAGAAAAGTGCAAAATTATGACGATATCTAAGGCAATGATCATGAATATAGGCATCGCGCCCGTGTCAAGTAGACCAAAACGGTTCTGCATCTACTACTTTTACTGCACACATCGACCACTATCCAGCAATGCACCTAAAGTATTAAGTTCATAAAGAATGGAGTAACGCATTAAGCAAGATGACATGATGTATAGGAATTAACTCAAGCAATATGATGAAAACCCCATCTTTTTATCCTCTATGGCAACAATACAATACATGCCTTGCTGCCCCTACTGTCACTGGGAAAGGACACCGCAAGATTGAACCCAAATCTAAGCGCTTCTCCCATTGCAAGAAAAACCAATGTAGGTCACCAAGACAAACTGATAGTTCGAAGAGAATTACCAAGATATCAAATCATGCATAAAATAATTCAGAGAAGATTCAAATAATATTCATAGATAAGCTGGTCATAAATCCACAATTCATCGGATCTCGGCAAACACACCGCAAAAAAGTATTACATCGAATAGATCTCCAAGAACATCGTGGAGAACATGGTATGGCGAATCAAAGAGAGAGAAGAAGCCATCTAGCTACTAGCTATGGACCCGTATGTTTGAGGTAAACTACTCACGCTTCCTCGAAAGGGCAATAGAGTTGATGTAGAAGCCCTCCGTGATAAAATCCCCCTCCGGCAGGATGCCGGAAAAGGCCCCTAGATGGGATCTCACGGGTACAGAAGGTCGTGCCGGTGGAAAAGTGTTCTCATGGATGCCCCTGTTGGTTTGGGGATATATGGGAATATATAGGCGAAAAAATTAGGTCAGGAGGTGCATGAGGGGCCGACAAGAGTGGGGGGCGCGCCCTACCCCATGGGCGCGCCCTCCGTCCTTGTGGCCGCCTCGTGGCTTCTCCGAATTCATGTCCAAGTCTCCTGGTTGTCTTCTGGTCCAAGAAAAATCATCGCGAAGGTTTTATTCCGTTTGAACTCCGTTTGGTATTCCTTTTCTACGAAACTCAAAAACAGGGAAACACAGGAACTGGCACTGGGCTCTAGGTTAATAGGTTAGTCCCAAAAATAATATAAAATATCGTACTAATGCATATAAAACATCCAAAACACATAATATAATAGCATGGAACAATCAAAAATTATAGATACGTTAGAGACGTATCAATGATTCCATCATTGGAGCAGCTCCGGTGAGCCGTAAGACATTGAGGCTGAAGCAGTACAAGACAGACATCGTTAATATCAAGTGGGATTTGATACGTCTCCGTCGTATCTATAATTTTTTATTGTTCCATGCCAATATTATTCAACTTTCATATACTTTTTGGCAACTTTTTATATTATTTTTGGGACTAACATATTGATCAAGTGCCCAGTGCCAGTTCCTGTCTGTTGCATGTTTTTGGTTTCACAGAATATCCATATCAAACGGAGTCCAAACGGGATAAAAATGGACGGAGCTTATTTTTGGAAAATATGGAAAATTCGGAAGGAAAATCAACACGAACTACTGCCCGAGGTGGTCACAAGGTAGGGGGGCGCCCCCCCTAGGGCGCGCCCCCTACACTCGTGAGCCCACCGTAAGGAGGTTGACTCTCTTCTTTTGCCGCAAGAAAGCTAATATTCGGAAGAAAATAACGGCGAAGGTTTCAGGCCAATCGGAGTTACGGGTCTCCATATATATACGAAATGGTGAAATAGAGCCAGAATAGAACGCAGAACCAGAGAGAAACAGAGAGATAGATCCAATCTCGGAGGGGCTCTCGCCCCTCCCATGCCATGGAGGCCAAGGACCAGAGGGGAAACCCTTCTCCCATCTAGGGAGGAGGTCAAGGAAGAAGAGGAAGAAGGGGCCCCTCTCCCCCTCTCCTCCGGTGGCGCCGG
Source organism: Triticum monococcum (assembly GCA_034509565.1). Classification (NCBI taxonomy): domain Eukaryota; kingdom Viridiplantae; phylum Streptophyta; class Magnoliopsida; order Poales; family Poaceae; genus Triticum; species Triticum monococcum. Next base: position 249,777,695 of record CM067843.1, read on the forward strand.
AACGCCGCCGTGGCCACCATCATCATCACCGCGATCTTCACCAACACCTCCGCCATCTTCACCAACATCTCCATCACCTTCCCCCCTCTATCTACAGCGGTCCACTCTCCCGCAATCCGCTATACCCTCTACTTGAACATGGTGCTTTATGCTTCATATTATTATCCAATGATGTGTTGCCATCCTATGATGTCTGAGTAGATTTTCGTTGTCCTATCGGTGGTGGATGAATTGCTATGATTGATTTAATTTGCTTGTGGTTATGTTGCTGCCCTATGGTGCCCATCATATGATTGCGCGCGTGGATCACACCATAGGGTTAGTTGTATGTTGATAGGACTATGTATTGGAGGGCAAGAGTGACAGAAGCTTCAACCTAGCATAGAAATTGATGCATACGGGATTGAAGGGGGACCAATATACCTTAATGCTATGGTTGGGTTTTACCTTAATGAACATTAGTAGTTGCGGATGCTTACTAATAGTTCCAATCATAAGTACCTAGAATTCCAAGTCAGGGATGACATGCTAGCACTGGCCTCTCCCACATAATACTTGATATCGGTCTAGTAAAGTAGTCAATTGCCTAGGGACAATTTCGCAACTCCTACCACCACTTTTCCACACTCACTATATTTACTTTATCGTTTCTTTATTTAAACAGACCCTACTTTTTATTTACGTACTCTTTATTATCTTGCAAACCTATCCAACAACACCTACAAAGTACTTCTAGTTTCATACTTGTTCTAGGTAAAGCGAATGTCAAGCGTGCGTAAAGTTGTATCGGTGGTCGATAGAACTTGAGGGAATATTTGTTCTACCCTCCTCGTTGGGTTCGACACTCTTACTTATCGAAAACTGTTGCGATCCCCTATACTTGTGGGTTATCAGGATTCTAATAGCATCTCCAATAGAAGATGTAAAAAAACATTACCAAAAAGTGATAGATATAGAATTTAAATCACCAAAAAACACCTGACTACAACAGATGAGATAAAAACTGTTGACGCTAGACTTAACTGCTGAAACTAAAATTTACTGTGGAATTTGAATGTTACTGTCGAAACTGAATGCACTGGTAGCACAGAGGCACTTCACATGTAGTTTAGGCCGCTCGAGCACTAGTAGTAGAGAAACAGTGATCTAAATCAGCAGGCGATCGACAGGGAACACAGTAGCAGATAGCAACCGGAGCAGCAGCGCGAACTAGAGCCAGAGCAGCAACTCGTGTAGCTGCAGCAGCCCGTGTACCAGCATCAGTAGCGCGAGCGAGAGAAAGAGCAGAGCAGCAGCATGAGCAAGGGGGAGAGCAGAGCAGCAGCATGAGCGAGCGAGAGCTGGAGCAGCAGCAGCAGCAGCGCGAGCGAGCGAGCGAGACCCGGAGCAGCAGCAGCAGATCCGGTTGGTATGGACATAGCCGCTGAAGGGGCCTTGCACTGGGGAGAGCCACCATGGAGATGTCGCCCACGGCGCCGGCTTCGAGGAAGCCGCGCCATGGGGGTGCGAGATGGAGCATCGTCGGTGCTGGGAGGTCGAGTTAAGGAGAAGGTGTGATGCGATGAGTGTACAACCTCTTTGGTGGCGCCGAGTAGGCCTCGGCTTCGTCCAAAGAGTCGGTGAGGATGATGCGGTTCTAGTGGAGCAGGTTAAGGCGACAGTGTGGGGATGGATCAGCCGCGATAGACGAGGCGATCGTCGGAGCAGCTCCTTCGAGGTGGAGGACAGGGCGGCTGAACCAGCGAGATGACGAGATGGATGACGGATCCTCATTTGGGGAGGTGGATGAGGGACGTCGAGCTGTTGCGGTGGACGACGTCATCAGGGAAGAGGCTCTGGCTGGGCATCGGTGAGGTGGCGGATGGAGGAGGGTGGGGTGTCAAGGATGGAGCAGAGAAGTTATGGCAGCCTGGTACTTTGAATGGCGAAAAGGAGGCTATGGGAGGGGGAACCATGACTTAGGGACGCACTTGTCCAAAATGTAGGTTGTGTTACAAAAGTACCCCCACCGATTTGAACTAGCGGCCCTTTCGGCTCAGGGTTAGAAGGGGGATTTCACGTGTCAGGATTCGGCAGCTGGAGGGAGTTTTCATGCGCGTTATAATTTCGGATAGCAAGGTGCGAGTTTTGGGAGCACGATATTTGAATTTTCAGGATATAACAAGGCGCGAGTAGAATTTTAAGGACAAGCCTAACATGTTATATTCTACATACCAAATCAATTCGCACTTCCCTCAATGAAAAAACAAAAATAAAACTATTCACACGACACAAAGAGAGAGTCTTGTCCCGTTTTACTGTACAAATGCTATTCAAAGCTATGAATCCATGTTATGTCCAATTAAATTTTTTGCTGGCTATACAATGCATGGAACCTACTCATACCAACATTTTAGTGCGTTCCAAATGTTTATACTACTGCTGTAATTCGAACTAAATTTGAATTTGTTTCTCTATTTGAATAAAAATCTACAATCATGATTGTTGCCAACTTAAACCATCATTCGTGTATTATCTTAACAACACACCACATGATTACTATAGAGATAGATATGAACTATGTGTACTATATGAACTCGAATTCAAATTTTTGAATACACTAGATGTTGATTCCAAATAATAGTACATTTGATGTACTAACTAAATCTTCAGAATCTAAACCATGTTCCATACGTACACCGTGTTTATCACACAAAGTATAGTGCCCTGCCCCCTACATCATGACAAGTATTTAGCCTTGAGCTGCAAAAGCCACACATTATCACAAATTATAATCAATGTTCTATATAATATATGTACTACTAGCAAGATGCCCATGCGTTGCACGAAACATCAAGATGAATTTGTATGAGTAGTTTATCTTATGGGAGAAAGGGATAAACGAGGGAAGGCCTTATTTGCATATCTTTTTTCAAAATTGCCATAGTTTCCTTCCGATCCATCAGATATAAATCAGACAGCCTATATTGCAGGATGGCAGGCACACCATCATCACCAACTTCCTTTTTTAATATAAAATATATTATATATAGTATAACATGTTCATAACCACACCACGCGTATCACCATTATATATATTCACGCATGCGTCGTCTTAAAACACTATGATAAATTCTTAAAATATCTGAATTTAGTTTTTATAATGAATTATTTTCTCTATTCGTCTTTTACATCCACACAATCCTCTTATCTTTGTAGCTAGCGCTAACATCTCTCGTGCATGCACACGCCTGCCTCCCTCTCACCCTCCCTCAGCATTCTCTAGCTCCATCATGCAAACTTGTCTTTTCTCTTTAGGTTGTTCACCCATGGTGTGTTTAGGCCCCCAGCTCCTTCTTTCTGGCACACACCGATCGATATGCCTCTCTAGCCAGGTGTGCCTACTACAAACACAAGCTTGCCGTCTTCTCTTCTCACCATCTATTCCTTACTCCAGCCCCTCTTTTCATCGATCTCGTACTCGGACACTCCTTCACAATCGATATAGTATGCCTCTCGCACCACCTCCTAGTTGCATCCCTCTCTCTCTATACTTCTCTCTGGGCCTTATTTTCTTCTAACACATACTTGCATGTATGCCGATCGATCTCCCTACATATACCTAGGTCAACTCTAACTATTTTCCCCCACGCATCGATCGACCTACCTCACAAGTTATGTCTCTCCTTGCTCTGACAAAGGACGATTGATCTTCCTATGTAGTTACGTCTACTTACCATAGCCATATCACCCCCCGTCATTCATGCATGTCTCCTGAGCCGTCTCACACACACACATGCACAGATAGGCAGGCATCCCCTCTCTTATTGATATTGCAGGCGTGCCCTCCATTTGTTTAGCAAGCCTCTCCCACCATTTGTGAGAAGCAACTCCACCACCAACCCCTCCGACACTCTAGCTCTGTCTCTCTCCCAACCTTATTCCTCACCTACACATATGCATAGATGTCGATCGATCCCCCTCAATACATAAGGTAGGTCTCTCGCCTCCTCCACACATATACCAGCCATTGTACCTACATAGTTAGGTCTCTCCCCCACCCCTCCCCGCCCCCACACCAATAGTCGAGCGCTGGAGGTAGGTATCCATGCCACAGAGACAAACTGCACATGTCCCCTCTCACGTTCTATTAGGCCAGCCACCCTATATATTTGACGTGGGTGCACACAAATTCAATGGCACTCTTCATCGATTGCGCGCGCGCACACACATCATCCCTCTTCGATTCTATGGATACCTCACGCCGATGATGCCTCCACTCTCTTCTCGTGGATCGCCCCCTCTATATATGATATATCCATGCCTCTATTTCACACACATTGTGTATGTTACATTTTCTGATTGAAATATCATCGACACATATTCCCTGTCTATCTCTCATGCCCCCCAAAAAAATACTCACAAACCCACACACACTATATCTCTCTACGTTTGTATCTCTCTCACACAAACCCGCGTAGGTGGTGTACGTACACGAAGAGAATAGGTGCACGTACTCACGCTTTGCGCCCAACCACACCCGCGTGGGTACACAGTGGAGCTCATTTCTGTACGAAATAGCACCCACGTGCTAATTTGAGTGCGTGTAGCGGTTGTTTACCTATGGAGGTCGTGTATCACACATGCGCAAAACAAAGTTCTGCTTGATGCGTTGGCGCGTTATTTTTAAATAAAGTTATATCGCTCAATGACATGTACACAGAATATAAAACGATTTCATGGAGAAAAAGGTAGTCCGCTCCACTATATACAATGGAGACTGCTTGCCGGGGTTTGTCCCTCTTCAGAGTATCTCACACAAGGCGGCGGTGGCCTCTCTCTCACCGTTGGTCACTGATCCGGCCACATCTCATCCGCCAGCGAAAAGGGAGGATGTGCATCGTTTCTCCGTTCGACGGCGCTGAGGCGTCATGTCCCAATCCGCCATACTCGCTGTTCTCTTTGACCAAGCTCCGGCATAGTCGGGCCTACGCCACTTGCTCGTTGCCGCGGTATGGGCAAATCCCGCCCGCTACCGCTCTCCTAGTTACACCCCGATGACCCCCATGTATCCCCTTCGGCCTTGCTCCACTGCCCATCTTCCCACGTTGCTGCATGTGGAAAATCTTGCATGTGGATCTTCCCTAGTTCTTTGCCCAAAACGTAGCTCGCCCAGCGTACTTTCCCTATTGCAATCTCGTCCTCACACCGTTTTAGATAAACACAACCGTGATGTTATCTTCCCTTAGGACAAGCTATATGCTTATTTTTTGTCGTCCTATGTGTCATCAAATGTTATCGGCCAGTAATTGTTTCCTTTCTACCTATTTTTTGGAAACAGGGCTATCCATTTCACCTAGTTGCTATTGCGAACTTTCGGTGAACTGCAGAGATCACTTTTTTCTTAAGAGTGTTTTGTGCAGTTGTACTAAAATGTCACACGGGCAACTCCTCTACATTTCAGTGCGACTGCACAAAGGGAGATTGGTTTTTCTCTATCCACCTCATCCAACTCCGAGCCTAATCTTCTCCAACTATTTGCTTAATCTTCTCCAACTAGTTAGCCTTAAGAGAGACTGCAAAGGTGACCGGCTTCTATTTGTGTGTTTATTGTTTCATCAACAGTCCTCTATTATTGTAACCACACTTAGGCCTATTCGGCTACGGACCACTCAAGTGAAATCACTCACTCCGCTCCGCTCAACGCTGGGAGCGCTCCAGCGAGCGAGACGAGCGGTAGTGGCGCGTTCGGCTGGCTCCGCTCCAGGTAAGTGTGGGATGCCAGCCCATTGCAGGCAAATACAGCCCGTTCAAGTGCAAGAGAGAGAGAGAGAGAGGGGATAATTGGGAGCGTACCGGTTCAGGTCTCTCACTTGGCGGTGGCATTTTCTGTAATTTCGAGCTGATCCAGATTCTGCTGAAATGTGGAGCGACAGAAGTGCTGCTCCGTAAAAATGAACCGTGCGCAGCTCCACTCTGCGACTTCAGCTCCGCGGATTCAGAGAGTTCGGGTCCGCTCCGCCTACTCCAGCAGCGGAGTTGGGAGCCGGAGTGTTTCCGAACAGGACCTTAATATCTTTAGAACAGGGATGCTAAGCTCTATTTTAGTGGAACTGCACAAAATGATCGGAATGTTGCATGCTCCAGGGAGCTACTTTTTTCCCAACATGCCTTGTTCATTTAGACAGAGCTAGAGGGAAGTTGTTGCAAATGAAAGAATGGATCAATTTTAATTTAACACCTTCTCACAACTTTGTCTTCATTTGTAATGTAAGTATTAGCTCTGATCTGCTAATCATTGAGATGCATTAGCAAGGAGGTTAGCTTTTTTCCAAAAGAGCATGGATGGCTAGACACACAAAACAAAAGCCGAAATCTCAAAGCATTGTACAATTTCATGTCGTTGGAAAATTATTTGTATATTACATCAATTATGTAAACAAATGCTGGAAGCTTGATAGCATTGCCAGAAGCCTCTTCAGCATCCAGGTCCATGTGCCATGCACAAAATTGTTCCTAAATATTGGTCTTTTTAGAAATTTCAAATGGACATATTTTAAAGTGTAGATTCACTCATTTTGCTTCGTATGTAGTCACTCGTTGAAGTCTCTAGAAAGACAAATATTTAAGAACGGAGGGAGTAGTGCACAACCGCATGGGAGACTCGTCCTGGTCGTTGTGCCACACTAATAGTGAGTAATGAGCAGTCAAATCATAAGCCCCACCTTTCCCATTGTAAGTTCCTCGGAAGAAGCAACCATCAATACGCTCTTCTTTCAATCCGCTCATACTACTCCCTTAGTCACTGTTTATAGAGCATGCTTCAACACTCTTGGGACCAAGGCGACTAACGATCGGCCTGAAAAATAGCATTGGTAGTCATAGCACAGCATCTATTAGTAGAGGAAATAATGCGTACACACATGCATGCAGTGCTTCCACCCCGGGTACACACATGCATGCACTTACTCCACTCCGCGTACACACCTACATCGAGAGAAAATTGTGGACTAGATTGCGGTTACCACGCCTAATTAAATGAGCATTAAACCAAACGCATCTAAAATCTCTCTGGTGGTGGAAATGCATGGAGAGAAATGCATGAGAATGAAGCGCGTTGTGTAAACTGTGACGGGGGGAGGAGTTGTTTGAAAGAGCAAAACCAAGTACGTGTATGGCCAGTCAGTCAACGCATTTCCTATTCGCGTATCACTGACATGTGGGACTGGAGTGTGAGAAAACTGATCTCAATTGATGGCAAAATGGCCAACCCGCCGTTCCTTGAGAGAGACGAGGAGCGAGAGCACATAGACGGGCTCGCACAGAGACTAAGATATATTCGAACATGGTTGATCAATATCATCATTACATGTTTGATGTTTTTTAATAGTACTATTGGGCTTCCTTTTTCCGCACTTCTCCCGAATAAATGTGTACTTTATCAGTGATTAAAATAAAATAAGAGTACAGACACTCCACCATGAGGTTACTAGTAGTTGTGTACTAGTAGTAGTAGTACTACTTGTACTACTAAACCTTTCGCTTGGCTCTTCGCCTCTTCGTGAAGTCGAACAATGATGGTACTATAGTGTATGCCTCTAGCAATCTGACACTGAATGAACTGTTGCATGTCCACTGCCTGGGCAAGGGTAGGTTGTATTATTCAAAAGCTTCTCAACGTCCTACGAACCACCAGGCTTGAGGTAGATGGAGAGGGCATAAGCGAGCTTCACCTTATCCTGCAAGTTTCTCCTCATTCTGCGAGTTGATAAGACACACCAGAAAGTAGTGCTAGTACATACTCACTCCTTTCGGTTAGTATGGCTTAATCTTTTTTGCGGGCAAATTTGAGAGCTTTATTCATATATAAGCATTCTTAGGATGATCAGCCAAGACACTGGTCACTAGGAAGTGATGTACCCCACAAAAAAAGAAGGAAGCGAGGTGTTTCATCAAGCCAGCTCTCGGTCACATCAAAGTGCAGGAAGCATGGTTCCCACAAATATGCGCTACAAGGTCCGCTGACCTGTTTACATGCTGAATAACAAAAAAAGAAAATAGTACCGAGCGCTCCTATTTCTAACAGGACAGGAGCCAGAATTAAGCGAGAATTGTGGCGAATGTTCCATGCAATCAACTTCCATTATCACATGCGAGACCCCTCGAAGAGAACCAAATGTGTTGAAGATTGCTTTATCACAGATTAAAATAAAATAAGAGTGCAGACGCTCCACCATCTGGTTCCTAGGAGTACGTACCTGTATAGTAGTACTAGTAGTAAACTTTACACTTGGTTGTTCGCCTCTTCGGGAAGTCGAACAATAATGGTACTAGTACAGTGTATGCTTCTGGCAATCTGGCATTGAATTAACTGTTGCACGTCCACCGCCTGAGCGAGGGAGAGCTTGCATTAGTCAAAAGTTTCTCCTTATCCCGCGAGCCACCGCGTGCAAGCTTCTCCCGTCCTGCAAGCTTCTCCTTATTCGGCAAGTTGACGGGACACAGCAAAGTAATGCTAGTCCATACTACCTCCTTTCCGGCTAATATGGCTTAATTTGAAACGAGATAAATACACTATCTGTCTTTGTATATTTGTAAAAATATGGTCAGTGGACTTCATAATACGCTCATTGCGCTCAATATATACATTTTCCAGTGTTTATACAGTCACTAGCTCACCCTGGCTGAGTATGTGTGTGCATGCACGTGTAGGTTGAGCACTTGACACTGGTGCGCGTCGGTCCTAAACAAACGGTTTAAAACCCCTTTCCACGACGGCATTTGGAACCGTCGCCAAGTGAGTGTGGGCGATAGGGGGTTCCTTCCCACACGACCCAGAAATTGTCGGGGATAGGGCTCCTACAGTACTCCTACTCATTAATGCTCGCATTGTTATCGCAGTCAGTATTATGTGGTGCTACGTTTATGATGCGCGGCCCATCACAAACGGTTCACTATTATAGAACGTGTATGATGCATGGTCCATCATAAACGGTTCACCATTAAGAAGATTAGCTAATCGTCGTACGAGTGTCGGACAGGATTACAAAACGTTGGACCGTCGTAACATTGTTGTACACGACAACTATCGCACACGCTATTCTATGGTGCAACATTTACGATGCATACTTCATCAGAAACAGTTCATGGTTGCGAATCGTGTACGATAAGGCAACTAACACAAACGTTTAGTTTGCCCGCACCGTTCGTGATATTGTCTGACATCGCACACGCTTTGCGAATGACAACTATGTGCATGCTTGCACATGTTTCCTCTCTGTGAACCGTCCCGGATTATGGTGCATATCGCAAACATTTACGTTTTACCAACCGTGTGTGTTGTAACAACCTGGAGAGCGTAATTTCACCATAATTTAATTGCTACTTTTCCAAATTGTCCCGGATTTGGATTTGAATTTGAATGTATGCTACAGCTTTATTCATATCCATCAGTTTCAAACAACCAATGCATTATTCGATTCATAGGTACATATGTTTAAGAATTACATAAGAACCAAATAAAGAATGATGAACCACAGTTGTATACTTGTACTATTAAAGACGGTAAAGAAAGAGGCGAAATATATTCTGGTTGCTGAACAAGGTGAAGCGGAATGCCCATATTGTGCCCTCCTCCATGCAGAAGGCACGCACAACTCTAGTCCAACCCCTTGTGATGGTCGACCGCCCATCCTTCACGGTCTTCATGGAAACATCTAGATAATCATCGTGTTCTGGTAGAAATACTTTAACCTTTGCATGCCCACCAATAATGTAGTTTGAGAGGTAATCTTGAGTAAACTGCTTTGGCAACCACTACAAAGGAATTAGATTTCAGACATTGTCATCTAACACAACTCATTATGGGCAGCAAAAAGAAGGCTGCAGAGTTCTTACTTACCATCCCGCAGTTCACTGTTGTCTTGGATAAAGTGTGAACAAATAGGTTAATTGCCATCTTTGGACCCATTTTACTAACAATCTTTATCAGCTTTCTCACTTGATGCTGGTTCATCGATATCTCATTGCCACATACGCAGAAAGGGTTGAAATGCAGATCTTTACCAATGACATATATACCTAAAAGCAACAAGTTAATATTAGAAGCTAAATAGCAATGGCACAATCATGTAGTACAACACTCTTTTATAATATGTCTATATACATCCGTTTGTGGTAGTCCATTTGAAATCTCTAAAACGAACAAATATTTAGGAACGTGGGGAGTATCTTATAACATCCAATATACTCACATATTAGATGAATTAACATCTTATATTATGGGTTGGAAGGAGTTTAGTTCGTTCTTAAAAATTATCTGCTGATGTATCCACGGGTTACAGTTAGTTTGAGCTAGTTCGTGCTCAAATTGCCCTAAAGTATATCTAAACATGAGTGCTAGTTTGAGCTAGTTGCATCTATAACCCACCCAAAAAGCTAGTATCCAACCCAAGAGGTGCTAATTGGAGCTAGTTCTCCTAGTGCATTTATTGTCAATCTAACCCTGCCATCAAAACAACTCTTTGGATGGAGTTAGTTCAGGGTTAGTACTGAGCTAGAACCTAACTCTAACCTCTAGCTAAGTTGAGTATCCAAATAGGGCTGTGTTGCTGTTGTTGCTGCTGCTACTCTTCTACGTATATCTAGAAATCATTAGAACATTAATGTAACACTCTTCCTTGTTGCTCTGTAGCCTAGGATTGCATATTTAGACATTAGGTCAGTGCATGTTGCTATGTAGCCTCAGATATATTCCATACGGCCCTAGTTAACCGAAGAAAAATGGGTTGCAGCTATATTCAGTTAAAAGTCCGATTCACCGATTAGTCCCTTATCAGCCGCCGGCCTATATGGTACCAGCTACGGATATCCTAAACAATGAGCAGATATAAGCCATGGGATGAAACTAACCTCGATGGAAAACAAATGTTGTTCCCAAAATTGTCCTGTGTAGGTACATCAAGAAGCATGTTAAGCACAACAGGCTAAACATCAACCAAAATTACACATGGCACACAAAATAATCTCCAAAAGATAGCTTCAGTGTGCAGGTTTAAGCACGCTAGTAAAGCAAAACAAGTAGAAAGGTGTGCTAACTATAAGAGGCCTAACATTTAACAACAAGAAAACATGGTCATTCAAACCGGTATTGTGCCGGTCTAAGTACACTGGTTATGGTTAAATAAAAATGGAAAGGCGTTTTAACTACAAGATGCAGCAACCAAATGTAGTCATTCATAGTGGTATTGTTGAAACTAGTACTGATGAAATTGAACTGCACAGTTCATACATGCACATATAGAACATCACGTTGTGAATAACTAGAATAAACAAGGCATACTACGACCAACCAAAGATAGCATTTGAAACTGAACATATGCTAACTACAAACAACTGAACAATCAAAAAACTTTAAAAGAGGCATATGCTAGCTATAACAGGCTTAACAGCAAGCAAATATATGCATTCCTATCAGTATGTTTAAAACTGCATTGATGAAATGTACTGCACAATAAATAATTGCACATATAGAGCATCACACTGTGAACAACTGAAATAAACAAATCATGGGTTTCTCACTTGTCACAGATGGGCTCGTTCCCGTGGGAAGAGCATGGACCCTGGATCCGTTCCATGTTGTCGCAGATGGGCTCCTTCCCCTTGGAAGAGCACCGCTGTAGGGTACCCTCCCTGACATCACAGGCGGGTGCTTTCCCCTTGGAAGAGCATATGGGATCTTTCCCCTTGGAAGAGCCGGAGAGGGTGCCCTCCTCGTGGTCGCCGTCAATGAGGTATAACTTGGAAGCTGTGGATCCCAAGCCAGCATCGCAGAACGTGTCCTTCAGAAATGACAAAAGGGGCTCGATGGCGATGTAGAATGGCAAATTGTTGAGAGCGAGCCAGAGGAGATCAGCGGCGGGGCCATGGATGAGATTGACGGCGGTTGAACCCGAGGGGTTGGGGGTGGGCCACTTAACCTGTGACACAGACCGCCTCAGGGCATCGCTGTCGATGACCTTGATGTCATAGCCGGTGGACGAGACATGCCCGCATACTCTAGCCCGCTGCTTGACTGCCTGCCGCCTGTAATGGTTGTCAGCTTCCTCGGCAACGTCGGGTGAAGAGACCGCTATACACCTCTTTTGGGCCAGTCACTCCTCGAGCTCCACGGGAAGCGTAGCCGGGCTTAGGCTACGACGCTCTGGAGTGGGGGATGGGGATATGGATGGGGATGGTGATCTGTGGGACAGGGGCGTTTGGCAGGCGTCATCTAAGAAACTCAGGGCGGCTTAGGTATGGAGATCGGTGGGTAAGCTGCACGGGCGATCCGGTAGATGTTGACAATGGAGGCCTTGCAGTGGCGGTGGCGGGAACTTTGCTAGGGTTTCGAGTGACGGAGGGTGTGTGTGTCTGTGCACGCGCATGGATGCCCGAGGAGGTTTTGGTGTGTGTGTGTGTGTGTGTGGAGGGGGGCGGGTGTTTGAGGAAATGACGCGGGTATTGAAAATTTTACTACGCGGGAGTCAAATGCCGGGCTATTGAAAATATTGATGATAGTTCATTGCACACGGTCCGGAGATAACAACAGTGTGTTATGAAAAATAAAAACCCTCGAGGCGGGCAGATATTTTCGATGCAGGCGGGATTGGGAACAAGAAACATCGCACACGGTCCGGAGATAACAACCGTGTGTTATGAAACAGAAAAACCCTCGAAGCGGGCAGATATTTTTGAGAGGGGGAGCCCCGTGGAGCCCAATGTACTATGCGGATGTGTGCGTGACAGGTGCTCCAGCGTCGTACATGGTTAGTTTGAGTGAACCGTGTCTGTTGCGTGATCCGACTTGTCTAATGTTCATAAATTTGGCAAAAAATGACGAGGGAGAGGGTCAGAACACAAACACACTTGCATGTGTACCAAATTTATGTATCAAAAGGGTGGTTTCATTTTCAAATACCAAATGCAACTTCAACGTGGCACCTCTCTCACAAAGCGCACGGTATTGCTTGCTCCCACCCTCTCGTGTCGGCACGAAAGGAATCCTATGCTATGAATGCATGCCCCCTCCCCCACAACCGAGGTTCACCTATCAAAGTCCGAAGTAGCTAGCAGACCCCCTCCTCCCTCGTGTCGGGATGAAGGGAATCCTAAGTTATATATGAATGCATGCCCCCTCCCCCTCAACCAAGGTTCACCTAGCAAAGTGTGAACTAGAGCTAGCAGCCCCCCTCCCTTGTGTCGGCACGAAGGGATTCCTAAGCTATGAATGCATGCCCCCCAAATCGAGGTTCACCTAGAAAAGTGCGAAGTAGCTAGCAGCTCCCCTCCCTCGTGTCGACACAAAGGGAATCCTAGCTAAGCTATGAATGCATGCCCTCCCCCCCCCCCAACCGAGGTTCACCCTAGCAATGTGCGAAGTAGCTAGCAGCCACCCCTACCCTGTGTCGGCACGAAGGGAATCCTAAGCTATGAATACACATGCCCCCCCAACCGAGGTTCACCTAGCAAAGTGCAAAGTAGCTAGCAGCCCCCTCGTGTCGGCACGAAGGGAATCCTAAGCTATGAGCATGCCCCCTGCCCCCCCCCCAGCCGAGGTTCACCTAGCAAAGTGTGAAGTAGCTAGCAGCCCCCACCCGCTCGTGTCGCCACGAAGGGAATCCTAATTAATCTATGAATGCATGCCCCCCAACCGAGGTTCACCTAGCAAAGTGTGATGTACCAACCCCCCCCCCCCCACACACACACACACTTTCAGTCGGCGGGCCAGAGAGTCATATATCTCACCAAGATGGATCGTAAAACGGACCAAGAATAATCCACCTTGGTCGTAAAACCTCTCTCTTATTGTTGGTAAAAGTGGTGGCCATCCATGCGACCCCGGAGATGGGCTAGCTCGCAATAATCACGCAAGTAGCTAGTCCCTAGAGACAACCAATGCATGCGTGTGGCCCAAACATATGTATGGAGAGGTGTGTTTTTGAGTAACAATGAACAACTTTGATGTGGCACCATGATTTCGAACTAGAAATCCCCACACTGAGTGAGGGTTAGGTTGACGATATATATGTATGTTACACCACACTTCAAGCCAACGGCGGGGATTCATATATGCATCCATGCGTGCATAGTATATGTGCTAAAACTTAGTTAGGTCTGAATCTCACCATGATCTATACTACGATAACACTAACCAAATGAAGAATCTGCCATGGTAACCTATCTTGTTGTTGGTCAAGGTGATCATGGATGTCCACGCAGGCCCACGAATATATAGGCTTGTCACCGATAACCATGCGAGGGAGTGTATCGTTCGAAGGAAACCACTACATGCATATGTATGGAGGTGATGCGTGCATGCATGTTTGAATACACAACATTTATCTAGCACGTGTGTCAAAAATCGTACACTAGTTCCCCACACAGAGCGAGATCGGTTCATGATGGTGTCGTTGTACTAGCCACTTCGACTCGATGGGAGGGATTCATGCGTACACATGCATATGTGTGTGCTCAAAGTGTATCATGCATGTCATCCCAGAGCAAAAATAATAATCCCCTCCTAAGTCGAATTAACCTCAATTATTGTCAGGCAAAAAGAAGTGATGGACCAAGCGGGCCCACAGATGGAAAGCATCGATATTGCTCATAACCTCTTAAGTGGGTGCGAGAGTACAACCACCACCGCTTTGCATGTGGGCCAAACATATTTATGTTGAATACCCAAAATGCACAACTTTGATGTGCCACATGCCTCAAAAACCGTAAACCATGCACCCACACAGAGCGAGGTTCATATCAAGTGTACTACATATGATGGTCCCCTTCCCCCCTCTTCACCGCATACTATATGCTCCTGCCATAATATATGTACAACCCAAAAGAATCCTCATCGATGGTGAAATTAATTAACCTCTCCCGATGTTGGTCAAAGTGATGCATGCATGCATGCATCGATGATGGCCTCATGGGCCCACAGATGGAAGCATCACACGTGAGTTTCCTAGCTAGGATATATATGCATGTGGCCCAAAAAGGTGTTGTGTTATGTTTGAATAACCAATTTCACAATTTTGATTCGGCACATGCCTCGGTAACCAAAAAGTCCCGACACTGAGTGAGGTGTACTTGTTCACGGATGCATAGTCCCCTCCCACCTCTTCGACGCGTACTATATACCACCATAACACAAACAAAAAAGATTATACCTTGCTGGTCAAATTAACCTCACTGCCAGCTATTCCTCAAAGTGATGGACGACGACCTTGCGGGCCCATAGAAAGCATCACACGCGAGTATCGAGTGTCGTGTAGGACAACCATCGACTGCATGTGGCCAAAACATTTCTGTATGAAAGCTCGTGTAATGTTTTAAATAACGATTTCATGACTCTGATGTGGCACCAGCCTGCCTAACAAAATGGCCAACCCACACGGTGGCTCACAACTCGTAGTGTACTGCGAGCCACCCGCCACCCCTAGACGCGCGCGCGCGCGCGCGCACACACACACACACACCGCGAATCCACCACAACTATGATGCATGATAAATAAATTATCCCATAGTGAACATACATGTTACCAAAGGAGGGACGTTTTAATTTCGAAAAATTCACAGAAATCGTTAAGACATTTGAGTACATTGATTGATTGATTTTCTATGGGTATAATGTGTGTAAGTGCATCTAGTGCCACCCCTAGTTGGTTTTGGAGTATTGACGACAAACCTAGTTGAGGGACTAATGTGTTTTCACTTCATTGAATACTTGACTATGGTTTGCCTAGTGTAGTCAACCTTTCGCTGCATGGTAATAGGTTTATTTCTATCGTTTGTCTTCGAAACTTCCATGTTTTGAAGACTTTCATAAAAATCGCCTATTCAAACCCCCTCTAGTCGATATAACGCACTTTCAATGTGCAAAAATCAGATTTGAGCTACATGCACACGTGAGAGTGCACCTAAATTGATTGCAAAAACACATGTGTCTCACTGGGTGCATGTTTACTCCCCGTGCAACAAATTTCAAACATTGAGAATCTTGATTTTTAAATTCTAGTACATCCAAAACTTATTTGAAGTTCGTGAAACTTATCGTGTTGTCATATGAACAATAATACAAAGTGGCATTGTATTTTTTTGTCAAATTTGAGACCAGTTTTGATGTAATATTTATCTAATTACAGACGGGAGATTATTAATAATTGGGAACCAATATCCCAAACGGATTAATTATTCGAACCGTGAGCGTTAGACCAACAATGGATACGTGCCATGCTTCGGTTAAGCAATAAAGCGGCAGCATTAATCATCCAAATAGAAAAACAATATACGTGTTGCCGCGCGACCCGTGTGGCGTGCGACGAGGCGTGAGTTGACAGGAGGCATGCGAGCAGTCCGCCGCGCAGGCAGATGGGGAGGCATGTGTGCAGGTGTGTGAATTGGCGGAGGCCTGCTCGCTGCACAGAGTCATCGGGAGGCATGCGAGTAGCTATGTGAAATTTTGGTAGGCATGCCAGCAGTCCGGTGCGCAGGCTCACTGGGAGGCGAGCCATCGGTTTGACCGCTGCCCGCCTCTCTCCCACAACTCCCACTACTCCATATTAATGGTGCGCCCGAGCGCCCGCACCACCCATCCTTGCTACACACACACGATCCTCTCTCTCCGCTTGCAACCACGGCGCCGCTCTCAGTCCTCAAAGCAGTATATGTATGAGAATGCTTTCGAAGCGCCCCATTGGAGGGAGTGGCGATGCCGGGGCTGCTAAAGCACCGGAGCACGGCGTGGAGATGGAAACAGAGGTTGCAGCTACCGCCGGCGAGTTATCGCTCTACCCTGACATTGTCGACGGTGTCGAGCTTCCACAGTCGGAGGTGGGGTTCCATACCGACTCCGATGACCACTCCGGCGACGACTCCGACGATTACTTCGGCGATGACTCTGACGACGACGACGGGAAGCTAGTTAGCCATCTATACCCATTAATGTGTCAAATCGATCATAGGGTTTCTCTAGTTACTCCTGCCCCCCTCCCCTTTTGGAATAGAAATCTTGTGTTTATGATCTAGCAATCAATGAAATCTGAGTAAGTTTCATTAGATCCGTGTAGTGTATTGATTGTTTGAATGGTATAGGTGATAAGTGATTAGTTGTTTCATCTGTGCAAATGATTTGTGCTAGTAATCCGACTTGGGTTAGTGTTCGTGCTAATAATTTCTAGCCAGGACTTGGCAATTGATTTTGAATGACCTACCTATGTTTGTGCCATATTATTTTCTTCAAGATTGGTTTGTACATAGACGACTGTGCTTAAAAATCGAACCATAATCTCTGGATATGTATAAATAAATAGCCATAAATTCCTAATCCTACTTCATGGCATGTAATCAATGATTTGTTGCCAAATTTGTTTTACTATTTGTATAGGTGCTGTCTGACGATGTGGACAACGAGGATGAAGATGTCCAGAGGAGGTACAACAGGCAAGTCCGAAGGGAGCTTTATGCGGGAATGCATAACAGGCATATTAGGACCTGGAACGGCGGCTATGGATGCCCATTTTGCAACCAGAAGCTTCATGACGTGTATCTAAGTGTTCTGGCGCATGCAAGAGGATGGGTCGTTGGCTCCTTCAAGCAGAAGTATTCTCGCAGGGTGGCGCACGACGCGTACGCCGAGTACCTAGAGGAGCTTCAGAATCATGCCGGCCTATGAGATGAGACGTGGGATGGATGGAACTATATATGTATGCTTGAGTATGCTTAATACTGTTGAACTATGTACTACTTATGGTTGAAATATGCTTATCTACGTGTACGCTTATTATCTATGTCTGAGTATGTTAATTATTTCGCCAAATTTTGGTAAAAATTACAACGGGGGACCAATAAATCAGGATG
The DNA here is from genome assembly GCA_034509565.1 of Triticum monococcum. NCBI lineage: Eukaryota > Viridiplantae > Streptophyta > Magnoliopsida > Poales > Poaceae > Triticum > Triticum monococcum. The sequence goes on from CM067843.1 coordinate 249,795,569, forward strand.
GAGGTAGTACATCAATCACACACGGTTATCAAAATTGGAACCGTGTGCAATGACTTTCATTTTGCCTACTACGTCAATCACACACGGTTCGCTCTAGCAAACCATCGCCCCCAAAATTCTTTGTGGGACAGAAAACCCTCACCACCCAATTCAAAAAAAGAAAAAGGAAAACCCTCACCTTCCCCATGTCACAAAGACCCTCACCTTGCCCGCCACCCACCTCGGCCCCTCTAGTACGTTCCGCATTCACACATGCACAAGCTCCTTCGTGTCTATGCCATGGCACCGCCTATCATGGTGGTAAACACTTAGCTGGACGCCTGCCACCGCCGCCAGGCTGCCGGCAAAGCCCACCGTATTTCGCCACTTGCGCTTGCCGCCGCCTATCGCCTCGAGTTTCTCGATGCTGCTCACGATCGACCCAGCTCTGCACAGTTGGGGAATCTGCCGTGCTGAGGGTTCTTTCTCATGGATGACAAGGTAACTAATTTAACGAGATATTATCTCATCTCTTATCCCAGTTCATCTGCCTCCTTTAATCGCCCGGTGGAAATCGCCGTGAATTCATTTTTATTCTTGCTGATTTGAGGGTTTTCTTTCATTCATAGAACGTACAGTGCACTAATACTTTAGGACTTGGTGACTGCCGCTAGAGATTCCATCTCATCGTACCAGATAACTTGAGGACGCACACGGTATGTTCAATATCACCCTAAATCCGTTGGCATAGCCTACTTTCCTGAACATATTTTAATATTGCTACATTTGGATAAAAGGTGCGACATGCACCATATACGTCAAAGGGGATCCCCCCGCCCTCTTCTTTCCATATTAGGCAAATTAATGATGTATTGTTCTTTCGATTACTCTCATATTTCCATGACATCATGTTTACCCTATCTGTTTAATTATAGACTTTTCTCCTTTGATTTCAACTGATGTACAGTTCTTTCAGTTTGGGCCCATATTTGCATGTTACCATATTTTCTTTAACAACCCTACCATTTTCTGCAGTACATCCCTCGCTATGCAACAGATTATGTAGTGCACAATTTTTCCCTTTACATACATCAAGGCTCCGCGAATGTCATACTCCGCACAAACCATGGATTTACAATCGTTGCTACTGTAAAACTTGATGAATGTGGTGACTCCTATTTTGGCACTAGCTTTTGGAATGAAATTGCAAAGTTTTATGTACTGAGAGCTAGCACTAAAATTGCACTGCACATAGAAGGGCCTGGTCATGAGATATATGCTAACTTCCCCGACAAAATCATCTGTCCAGACTTTGTTCGAAGTAAGTTTTATTTTCAACTATCTGCATATGTTGACTTACCCAGCAATGTCAAATGAATTGTGTAGTATTTAAGCAACCAATTGCTATTCCCTTATCTTACTATATTCCTACCTAATAACTTCTAGTTACCAATACACTTTTCTATTGCCCTATTTTAACTAAATATTCCCTGTACTCCCATTTCTATCAGAAAGCGCCGCTGACAAGGAGACTCCGGAGGTGGAGAACGGGGCTGCCAACAAGCGCAGGCAGGGCCAGCTAGAACTGCAAGGGACTCCAGCAGGCCTAGACTTAATCAGTAGCCTCCCCGATGATATGTTGGGAGTCATCATCTCCCTCCTCCCAATCAAATATGGGGCGCGGACAACCCTCTTTTCCCGGCGATGGCGCCCCCTATGGAACTACAAACCTCTTGACCTCATCGACACCCACATGCTCTGTCATGGCTATCGCAAACGTTTGGATGCGTTCTCCAAGATCCTCGGCAGTCACCTTGGCCAAACCAAAGGCCTCGGAATGGGCAATTTCTGTTCCAACGGCAAGGACCGAGCCAAGTTTGACGACTGGTTCCGATCCCCCACCCTAGATCAGCTCGAGGAGCTCACTTTTGATGATGGGCATATGCGGTCGTTGCCAACGCCCGCACTCCGCCTCGCGCCCATGCCGCGCGTCGCCAAACTTAGGAATTGCCATTTCCCGCCCCTTAATGATGCGCCCGCTCTTATTCTAACATGACTGAAGCACCTCGAGCTCATCGCCATCTTCCTCTCAAAGGGTGACATGGAGCGCCTGCTCCATGGCTGTACTGCACTCGAGTATCTTCGTCTTCAGGCGATCAATGGGTTGAGTACCTTCCACATCACCTCCATGACTCTCTGGACTATTTATGTGTGTTGCTGGTTCGGTAGGAAGACATCACAAAAGGTGGACCACAGTATGGTCATCCAGGACACACCTGCAGTTGAGAGGTTACTTGTAGTTGATCAACAATGTCCAACAAGAATCAATGTCATTTCTGCACCGAAATTGACAATGGTGGGCTACTCGTCTGACAAATACTCCGAACTTGTTATTGGATCCACACCCTTTCAGGTACAACAGCCGCCTTCTACCTCTCCTTCTATGAATTAACATTATTTCTAATTTTGTAGATGTTTGTTCATCTGTCATTCAGAAAATGATTCTGATAAGCTTGACCCTGAAACTGCACACAGTGAATTTCCTGGCACTAGAATCTATCGGGCCCGGCCTGGAGCAAGTTGTCAGTTTCTTGAGATGCTTTCCTTGCCTGGAGACGCTATATATCGAGCTGATGTTCCTTTCCTATTAAATGTTAACCATAAGGGAGTTCAATTTGTGACACCTTTTTCCCAGTTTACAATGACAATGTACTATGATTTCTGAAGGTTCTTTTGGAGGATTTCAGTGCATACATGCCCCCCCCATATTGGTTGCTTGATCCATATAGTTACCATCAATAAGCATTTCTCCTTTGGATTCATCTGTACTAGTTTTCTTAGGGAACTTTTCATCCACTCCAACCTCTTGTGAAGAAGGCTATATTTTTCTAGAATGTATTCAAATGCCCATGTTATCATGTCAGATCAAAGATGGCATGTTAGTGCATTTTACAAATCCTGCAAACCAAATAGCTAGGCCTCTAGTAATATTCAAAACTGCATGTAGGCACTAACACATTTTCTTATTTTGGAGATGAGATTAGGCACAGTGGTGGATAATGTGATACAATATAACAATCACATCGAATGCCTAGATCTGCATCTCTCAGAAATTACTTTGAACTCCTACCGAGGGACCTTGCCAGAGATTATATTCGCCAGGTTCTTTATTCTAAGAGCAAGGGGGCTGAAGGAAATGAGGTTTGCCCTACATTTATTTCGCAAAAATGAATGGTTTGTTCATCAGCACCGGCGCCTGTGGCAGAATAGAGTAGGCTCCAAAAATGCTGAATTTCATTTTGGAACTTCAGATGACAGAGTAATCGGAAGTCGTTGGGTCAACCCCATACATGACTTCTCAGTGGCTGACCCCTTTGCAAAAATTGTGAGGTTTCGAAGCCAGACTTAGAAGCGGTGATATTAGTTTCAACCTCTCTGATATCCATGTTCAGCACATCAGCGCGAGCGTTTGCAGCTGATGAGCTGAATTTCATTTCTAATATCAATTTGAACCTTGTAATCCTCGAAATTGAGCCATATAACTCTGGAATTTGAACCTTGTAACATTTCGAGATTTTGTGGTACAATCATTGAAATGGCATCTTATGAGACTCTTATATTGCTAGCACTATTTTGACCTTAATATGCAATGGTCTTAGATTTTATTAAGCATACTCGAATCAGTTTACCTTGTCGATCTCACAACACACGATTTGTATAGCTAACTCGACTATTATCTTTGACATTATTGCACATAGTTGGTTTCTTCCACCGTGTGCACTGTAGAGCGCAAAATTAATTATCGCACTCGAGTGTCCATCATCACCCTTCTGTGTAACTTTGACCTCATCACCCAAGGGTAAACTTATGACCGAAGTCATTCCAAACACTTCGTTTTTACAAAGCTTTTTGCCAATAAATGCCCACAATTTGTCCCTCTTCTAGCCGACGCGTGGCCAAACTAGCCAGCGGGAAGCTTGCGCAGTAAACAGCGTGGTAGCGCGGGAACAGGCTCTTCCAGCCCACGCCTAGGGTGTAGTTTTGTCAAGCATGCACTGAATTCTGGAATCCTCCGCTACTAATGCCGTGACAAGACGTGATAATTACAGGCCGGCCGGCCCCCATTTATTAGAGCGGCCATTTAACCTACCCTTGTGTCTCTTCAACTTTTCGATTGCGCCCAACCATTGCAAGAAGCACACCCACCACGAGAAATTCTTAAGGGTATCCTACGCGGCTCCAATGGCGCTCAGAGCGGCTGCTGATGATGAGCAGCAGTTCACCATGCATGTCCTAGTGGACACCCACAGAAGGTTCATGGTCCTCTCGATGGTGTACACCAACGACCTGGTCTGGGTGGAGCACTCCATCCACATCATGGAGTTGTTGCTTGCAGAGGAGAAGTACAAGGTGGTCGGGTTCGACCTCGAGTACACCCGCGCTCGTGCCGGGTCTCGTCCCAAGGTCGCTGTCGCCTAGATGTGCGTGCGCCACCATGTCCTCGTCTACCACTACTGCCTGGGAACAAGGCCTTGCAAGCATTTCGCCAGGTTTGTCAATAGCCCCCACTACACGTTCTCTACGGTGGACATCACCAATGATGTAAAGGCGCTCAAGAATTCAAGCATCGCCTGCGAGAATATTGTCGACATCCAGGGCCAATACAAGATCAGGGGCAGCAAGGAGCATGAGTAGGACTCACTGGTTCACCTCGCCGAGGCCATCATCAACCCCTACTATAAAGACATGAAGGATTCGTACAACAAGGACAAGCATGCCTGGCACTCAGCCTGGATGGAGAAGCTCGACAAAGCTCAGGTCGTGTACGTGGCCAAGGAGGCGTACATGAGCTATGACATGTAAAGGAGGATCTTTGACATGAGGAAGTCCCTCCTTCCCCAAAACGGCCAGGGATCTAGCCAGAAGTAGAGCAATGGCAAGCGTCGTCGCAACAATAAGTAGATGATTAGATCCTCGTTTCTCCTACTTTAGTATGCATGTAATTGCTTTCTTTGGTGTGTGGAAATGTTATGTGTGTAGTCACTTGTGTAATTGTATGCTTAATTTGGTTATGCAATGCTGTCTTTTTAAGTATATATGTTGATGTTGTAGATAGAGCGTAGATGTTGTGCAGACAAAGAAAATCACATCGCACACGGACTAAACAATGGAACCCGTTGGTGATGTTTTCATCAATCACTCACAATTGTTAGCAGAAATCGTTTGTTCACAACACATACGGCTTGTTAGCAGCAATTGTCTATGTTGTTATCGGTCTTCGCACACGTCTCCGATTACAGGCCTGTTTGCCTTGTATCACACACATCTTGTTCATTTGAACCGTTTTTGTTCTCATGTCTCAACGCAAATAGTTCATCTGACTGAACCGCATGCCGTATATCGCACACACCTTTGATCTGGCTAGCCGTTTCTTTTGTGTTGCCTAATCACAAATATTTCATCTGAGTGAACCGTATGCTGTGTATCGCACACGCCTCCATCTGGCTGCCTGTTTCTTTTGTTCGTCCTCATCGCAAACAGTTCATTGAATTGAACTGTATGCCCTTCATCGCACATGCAACTAAAACCTGAACCGTGTTTCATGCATCCGTCATCGCAAACGTTTTACACACATTTCTGACGGTTTTCATACAACACCATTTGTGATTATGGCATCGCACACAATTTCTCGAATGGTCTCTGATCGTAGTGTCACATCAGGAGCATCCTGCAGTAGTGTGAGCGTGACCCTATGTGTTCCTTCATGTGCTCAGACATGCATGCACTAAGGCGCTGCGCGTGTTTTTGCGTCCATGTGTATGTGTGATTGTTGCATGCATGCACGAGGTTGTAGTCCCTCACATTCACATGTTCATAAGTCAATGCTTTGTCAAAACATTGCATGCAAGGTTTAATCATTCGTTGTTCACACATGCATTCCCGATATTAATACATTGGTAAAGACAATTTCTTGAGGAAAATGATCCCATGAATTGAGTACAAAGGGTAGCAATAAGCCAGGACGGAGGGAGTACTAGTAGTGAACCGGAAGGAGGGAGTAGGAACTAGTGGTACTACGTAACAGCGTGCAGTAACAAAATTCCTCTATGCGCATCCTGTCTACGTGTCATGCAAGAAAATAGAGAAGAGTACAAGTGAGACTCAGACTCAAGAACGGGCATACACATAGGGGGAGTACATGTAGGGGCCATTCAGGAGCAGTCAAATCACACAGTAAGTTAGTCGGAAGAAGCAACCATCATTTCACTCTTCAATGATAGGTACGCAATATAAAATGGTTGATATGCAGAGAAAAAGAAAACCGCTCCACTATATATACACTAGCAGGAGCCTAAGCTACAAGCCTACTTGCTTAGGTTGCTATCTTCACAAGCATAGAATGACAGTGGCCACACCGCTGGTCACAAATACGGCATGATCCCACTGCTGGGGGAAGGGGACGATGTTCTTCGTAGACATAGTTGACAACCGCAAGGGAGAAAACCCATTGTTGGTGTGTCCCGATCTGGGGTCCCCACGGTATGGGCTGATGCCACCTCCCAACCACCCTTCTAGATACAACCCGACATCCCAGGTACAACATCCTTTTGGAGCCGGCTTGCTCCACTGCCGCAGCTCCCCACATAGCTCCATCTCCATGTGGGTCTTTCTCTACTTCTGCCAGCTTCTATTTGTTATGAGTTTATGGCTCATGAAGTAGTGCCAGTACTATTATTCTAATCACACTTCTTCAATATCTTTGCCAGCAGGGACGCTCAACTTGATTTTAGTGGAACTGCACAAAAGCATCGCATGGTCCGAGGGTGCCAGCCATCTTTCCTTCGACAGGTTCTACCTAGCCAGGAAATTAAATCTTGTTTAGGGTTTATGTCATAGTGACCCAATTAGTAGTTTTTTTGTACACACTCTCACAACTTTTGTCTTTAGTTGTGAACTAAATATTGGCTATGATCTATGAATCATTGAGATGCATTAGCATGCGTGTTAGTTTTCCTTTCTATTTGATGGCATGTTGTAATGGGGCAACCTTGGAGTAGGAATGAAAATGGAGTGGAAAGTTTCTGTTTTTCCGGAGAGAAAATGGAAATGGAGAGAAACCAACGTTTCATTTCGTTGGATCGCGCCATCGAGCAAAACCAACGTTTAAATCACGCCTGTCGCGTTCGTGTTTCACCCACCTCCACTGCTCCACCCACACGGTCGCTCGGCATGCCACTCACCGCAAACCGAGTATACGGTAACTTTCTCGCCTGCTTGTCGATGGATCACACCATGGAGTACTAGCACTACTGGAAGAGATTGACGAGGAGGGGGAGGACAGCTAGCTATAGCACGTACTCCCAAGAACTTTTTACATGCATGTTGTGGCCGGCCGTGGCAACCTTTGAATGTGGAGCAGTCGCGTGCACCGGGAAGCAGCGCGAGCGGCGCTCTCTCGGCCGGCGCACCGCTTCAATGTCGGCGCCAGTTAGAGGTCATGTTCGCTCTGGTCGGGCATGAATGGGGAACTGACTGTTTCTGGCGGGAAGCACGTGCGGGTGATGAAGAGGGTTCTGGTTAGTGAGGAGTGGGCGTGGAAGCGGTCCAGACGCCCGCCAACAAGAGATGTACGTAAATATTGCTGCGTATATAATTAATAACGTAAATAGTGTGCCAGTTGGGACAAATATGATAGGAGATGGAGATGGAGATGGAGATGGAGATGGAATTTTACGTAAACACGGATATGCATGTCTATGTCTATGTGTGTGTGCGCGATGACTCTCGTGACTACTCGTACATACCATCGATGTCTCGTTCTCCCTACACACACAAAAACTTAGTACATCCTCATTTTGTTCATAGGATAAATGGAGTACGGCATACAAGAAGAAATGTACACACACTCACTCTGCCTCCGAGATACCAACTGCGACCTAGAAGTGGGGGCATGTTTTTCATCGAGTTTTCTTTCTTGGTATGTAAAAAAGGATTTGTCCGCTAGTTTTTGGTTCTTTTTTTCCAGGAACGTGTGTATTCTATTTAAAACCACTGCTATGGAGAGATTATTTTACTCCATTGTATATATAGCCTCTTGTTTGATAGGGTTTCTCGCGTCTCTCTCTCTCTCTCATCCTCTCCACATCTAAACAAGATGACAGTGTGCACTCTATTCTCTCCTCACCGGTTGTCATAGATTCCGCTGAATCCCGTCCGCTGCGGGAGGTGAGGATGTGCAGCGTTGACTATGTCACCGTCGGCGATGGAGGAAGCCGATGCGCACCATCCTCTCTAAACCGGCACTGGCATGGACGAAGGTCCTCCACGCCCTTATTCGCTGCCGTCGTCGGGGCAGATCCCGCACACCATCATAAGCGACATCTCGCCCACCTGAGGTATAACTTCTTTTGGATTTCATGCTTCATTGTATTGGTCCAACTCCCTAGGTCGCTGCATGTGGGTTTTCTTCTGTGCCACTACTCCCCAGCTCCCCATGTACAATAGCTAGGGTTCGTCATCTGGTCCAACATCAACTATTTTTTACTATTATAGAGGAAAGGCCACTCGAAAAGTTGTCGTGGTTTATGCCTCGGTGGAGGTATACATGTTTTTTCGACAAGAAGTACATGGTGGTTGTGCCGTCATTGTCAATGCTCCTATTGTTGCTGCTAATCTAATACTATCACTGGTTAAATGAAGCAATGCACATGGTAAAGTGACGTCCCTTTTAAGTAATGCTGATGTCAATCCAAAGGCGTCGATAAATGCTTCTGTCCTGCTTTTTTTCTCAGGTATCCTAGTTTAGTTCCCATCAAGATAATCATGATGAGTCTATTTGTTGGTGTACTTTTCATTAATTCTTATTGACAATTGGGATGTCGCTGTTAATCTTGTACCACTTCCAAAATAAAGTAACAACAATATATCCCTTTTTTATATTTTATATTTTTGATGAAAAACAAGTTGTCTTCCATCAGTGCTCTTTGCTTGTTACACACAAGGATGATATCCTTCATCAGTTCACCTTGATTGCGTTGGGGACACAGTTGTCTTTCACGTTGGTGCAATTTTATCACACAATTGGCTATGAACCAAATGTTTCCTCGAAGAAGCGTCGACATTGGTACTAAGAGCATAAGTTTTGTATTGATTTCTAAGCCTTCTCACAACTTTGCTCCCCTATAATTTTATTTGTCCAGCTATTAACTAAATCTGTGGTCAGACTTTGATTACAAATATGGTGTGGACTAAAAACCCGGATGGACATAGTAGCCCTTCGTTTTTATTTACTCTTCATATTAGATTTGACTGAAGTCAGACTTTGTAAAGTTTGACCAAGTGTATTCCAAACAAAAAAACCATAATTATTGAGAGAGGGCAAACTATACATACTGTCAAAGCTTTCCGATAATTGAAATTAAAATTCTTTATTTGTACACACTCTCACACCTTTCTGATAATTTGGCGCGTGTGCGGTTGTTCACTTACCGAAGGGTAGTGTACCGCACGTGAAGGATAGGAAGTGTGACCAGGACGCGTGGATCGTTAGTTTATCATAAGTAGTTTTCTTCACTGGTATGTTAAATAAAGAGTTTTCTTCACGAGTACTATATAAGCTGGAGCCTCAACGCTTGTTCGCTAGGATTTACACTCTCCACACTCTCGCCGCACTATATATATATATACACGCAGGAGGCTCAGCGTTCCTTTGCTAGGGTTTTTTATATTCATGGTCTCTCACCCTCTTCACTAGATCTAAACAAGACTGTGTTGGCCTCTATCTCTTTCTCCCCCCTTACAGCTGGTGAAGGAGCCGTCCGGATCCTATCACACCGGGAAGGGGAGGAGGTGCATCGTTCACTCTGTCGCCTTTGGCGAGGGAGGCAATCCACTGCCGGCTGCAGTGTTCTCTTTCACCCAACGCCTGTGCGGGAGGGCCATCGACCCTTCTTCCTTGCTGTCGTACATAGTGTGGGCAGATCCGGCCTCCCGCCGCATGCCTAGCCACATCCCGACGACCCTAAGGTATAACTTTCTTCGAAACCATCATTGCTCTAGCTGCATGCAGATCTTTTTCGATTCCGTAGTCGAATCTAGGTCTTGGTTCAAAGAGGAAAGAAGGATGGGGTGGGGTGGGGTGGGGTGGAGCATGAATCTAGGATGTGGTTCAATGAGGAAAGGAGGTAGGGAAAGTAGTACAGACTAGCTATCCAGCCGCTTTGTTGGTCAAAAACGGAAAAGGGGGTAAACCAGTACACACATATGTAAGGAACCGATCTCTTTGTTGAAAAAGGAAAGAAACTAGGGGGTCGGGTAGTTTGTGTAGGACTAGATTTGCTACCCTCACATAGGAAAAGTAGTTTGTGCAGGACTAGATTTGTTGCCCTCACATAGGAAAAAGGTTCAAAGAGAACAAATATGGGACCAACGCAGATATGCTGCTTGGCAACATACTTTGCATCACCCATTTATATGTGTGGACGCACATGGTGCTGGCATGTCCCATGTCCCATACAACTATTTTGCTGTTGTTAATCTAAGAATGTCGCTGGAAAATTGAAGCAATGCCACTGTTAAAAGTAAATTCCATTTTTAACGAATGTTGTTTTAAGAGAATGTCTGTTAATATGAATCAATGCAACCGTTTTAGAAATGCCACTGTCCTACTTCGTTTTCCATCAAGATAAATTAGATGCTTCTTTTTGTCGCCGTTTGTTTCATCCTCCTTTATTGCCAGTAATTGTTTCCTTTTTTGCCTTTGTTAAAACAGGGATATCTATTCGACTTGTTGCTATAGCGAACTTAAATGTAACACCGGCGACTTTGCTTGATTTAGTTAAACTACACAGAACGAGATTGGATTTCCTATTCGTGTTGGAAGATACGTAGGTGATCTTGACTGCATCATGAAAGGTCAGTACCTGCCTTCATCCACACGTTCGTGTAGTGTGCATTGAGATGTTGTGCTACTTGTATTGGTACTATTTTAAATAATTGTTGAATTGAAGCTATTGAATTGCTGTCTTTTCCCATTAAGTGAACAAAATGGGACCAACCCAGACATGATGCTTGTTGCTTTGTTACAACAAACTCTGCATCACCCCCTTCATAAGTAGATGGAAGCACATAGTGTTGTTGCGCCCACTCTCCCCTGGAACTGTTTATGCTTTTTGTTAATCTAATGTCATTGGTAAAATTAAACAATGCCACTCTCAAAATTAACTACCGAATCTTTGTTCAAAACTACAACACTTGTTAGGGATCGACGGGAGTACCATTTCTGTTAGGGATCGGCCGGAGTACATGTTTAAGAAATGTATTGTTGAGATAATGTCTCTATTATTATATATCTATTGTAGTGTTTTACAAATGGTACTATCCCGCTTTGTACTTCTTTCTACATGTTTAACCAAGGTATTGTTAAGATAATTCTCTGTTAATATGAATCAGTTGCATTGTTTTAGGAATGGTACTTTTCTGCTTTGTCGTTTTTGTTCATGTAGAAACAAGGCAATGTTAAGATAATGTCTCGGTTAATATGAATGAATCACACTGTTTGAGAATTGCTACTCTCCTGCCTTGTTTCACATTAAGATAAGGTAGATGTTTTTTCTTATGGGAGTATAAGTCATCAACTGTTATTTCCCAGTAATTGTTTCCCTTAATTCTATTGTTGCATAAAGGGATATCAAAACTTCTGCTCGGTTCTATTTCGACTTTGATTTTAGTTGAACTGCACAAAAGGAGCCAATGTGTTTAAGGCAAATTGTTGCATTATTGGGCCCAGTTGGTGTTTCCACTTTGCAGAAAGAAGCAGTCACTATTTGTGTTACATTACACACGCAATGATCGAGAAGCTTTACAAAGTATTATAGTAGACGTTGGTGACATGACTAGTCTGTAGAGAGCATAGGCAACTCAAGAACACGTGGAGTGCAAAATTCACTACAAGGAAAGGTATGACCAAGTCAGTTGCCGACGCGGCTATAACAAACAAGGTCAGTATTGGCCTTCAACGACATGATTGTGCTTTGTTATGTTGTGCTACTTATATTGTTGTATTCTTTTGATTAAATGTTTAATTCAAGCTATTGTATTGCTATCTTTTCCTGTTAAGATGCTGAAGATGATTACAGTTGTAAGCGTATGTTTAATCAACTAGTACCACTATTATATTCATCACACTTTTTCTGTATTTATGCAGATAGGGATGCTCAACTTGATTTTAATGGAACTGCACAAAATGTTCAGATTGTTCGTGTCCTCCCATAACACTTCATCATGCACAATACATCGAATGGTTCTCTAATCATTCATTGTCACCTTGAGCCACTGTACTACCTACTTGAATGGAGCTGCCAATGTCTTCAATGCATTGCAACATATAAATACGAAATCCACCATGCTACGCAAGACATTGTTTGATTTCAGTGGAACTACGTAAAAAGATACGCTGGTTAATTCGGCTCCATGTGCCATTTCAATGTGCAAACTGATGAAAAACCATGCCCGTCTGAATGGAGCTACCAATGTCTTCAAGGCAGAAGAATTCCCACAAGTTCAAGGGAAAGAACTCTATCCAGCAGAATACTACCATTAAGAAGGGTAAGAAGAAAGACAAAAGGAGACATGGCTGCTTTATTTATGGTTTAGAGGAACACTGGGCAAACAAGTGCCCAAACAAGTACAAGAAACCAGGATAGGACTCCAAGTCTGTCAATGTCACTCTAAGAAACAACGATGGGGCATCTAGGTATGGTAATCTGTTTAACGTACTTTCAGTTTGTCAGTTCACCGATTGGTGGGTTGACACTGGGGCCAATATTCATGTGTGTGGTGATGTGTCTTTCTTTTCTTGCAGCATATAAATACGAAATCCAGCGTGCTACACAAGACATTGTTTGATTTCAGATGAACTGCACAAAAATATACACTGGTTAATCCGGCTCCATGTGCCATTTCAATGTGCAAACTGATGACAAACCCTGCCCATTCCATAATCATAGGCATTAAATATTTTGAATGGGAAAATCTTGTCAAAGTTTAATCATTGATGTTAGCAAGAAGACATTAGTTTAATATATTGGAATTGGAAAACCTTGTCAAATTTTGCTCATTGATGTTAGCGAGAAGACATGCATTCGATATTTTTTAGTGGGACGCCCTTTGCTGTGAGCGGTGTCGATTGTTTTTTCTTATTCCTGTGTTTAGTTCAGAAGCAAATATTTACTCTGCTGAGATGCATAGTCACATGAATGTTGACTTATTTAAGGTATTTTCAGAGTTTGTTCTGAATGTTGTCTATGTAATGCCAGGCCTTGTGAGTATGATTGCAAAGTTGATCTTGGAATGTTGTGGCATGCGGCATCACGAGGTGTTCATCGTGCCTCCTGAGAATAATGCTTCGTATTGTTTGCATATTGATCAAATGCCAGTGATCATGTCAAGAAGATCATCCTCTTCTGTTGTTTATGTGCTTAAGAAGTTCATCGTCTTATGTTTCATTCATAGCATATACGACAACTCGGGTTGGTTAGAGGTGAAACCATATGATCTTCCGACCAACTCATCATCTTGGGCTGTGACTGGATCATCGTTTTCCTACCAAAACCGCTTGTAAAACTGACGCTTGTAAATAAAAGCAGATGGTCTTGGGCGAAGCGCTTGGTTGGTCGATTTCGACTAGTAAAATATACACTGATATCTATCTCAAATTACATGAATAACTCACCAGTTTTTGTTATAGACCTCGGGCCGTCGGTTTCATTACGCCTATATTTTACGCGTTGTTTCCGGTGATGAGTAAATTACACTTGTATCTTAATACAGGTGTGAAACAATGTAGAGCTCCCAAGCACGGCCTTACCGTTTCATGCAGGCTCAGTCTCTCGAAGGTTCTCATAGGTGTCCGATGATCCTGGCTTCCTGAATGAGCAACAGGCGATATATCAGACCATCCGTAGGGCCCATGAGGCCCTTTCCATCGTCCTTCGCGTTGTTGCGCTCGCCGTGGCACCGAGTATTGTCAACATGGTCAACGAACATGAGGAATCAGGAGATGACTTTACTTGGAGAGGATGATAGTCGGGACCCACCAGGGCCATAGCCGTACGTACGCATGTTCCTCCTTATTATACACAACTATACTTTTTTTCCTTCCTCCTGGTATCTTGACATCACGGTCCCACAACATTGTCAACCTATATAGTCAATAAACGAGAGAATTGCACAAGGAGCGGTCGACAGCTGGGACCCCGTAGCTCGAGCAGTATTTGTGTTTTTGAGGTGTGAGCAGAATTTTTCTTGAGCGATGTTTTTGTTGTTGTTCAGACGAGCCGGGGATCAACTGGGCGGGCTGTGGCCTGTCTGGCCCAGGCTATTATTTTTTGTCGACCAAATATCCAACCCAGTTATTAATATTTAAATGTGAAAATGGCTAGCCCGGCTATTCTTTTTTTGCGGAATACCCAACCCAGGTCAACTTGTTATTCTCTGGGCTGCATTAGACTTGCAAAGAAAATGGGATTTAAGAAATAATAAATGGGATGTAAATATGAAAAAACGCACCGAACAGGTACCGTTTTTTATTCTTCTAAAGAAGGTACATTTTTTAATTTCATTACTTGTTGCACTCGCAAATTTTCCTTCGGTTTTTACCTAATACAAATTTATTCCGAAATTATATTTAATCTGACTCTAAATTTCGGGTAAAAAAATATTTTGGATCCCATCAAAATGTTGGAATTTTTGTTGATTTTTTTAGCGATTGGCTGAAATTATTAACAAAGTCCTGGCTAGAAAATGGGTTGTAATATTAACAAATAGTAAATGGGCTAAGTAAATTCCATAAGAATTAAAAAATGGGTTGTACATTATAACAAATCACAAATGGGCTATATGTTCTCTACCATAGATGTGATGGTCACTTGTGGGCCTAGTAAGTTGACGCGTACGCAAGGCTTTGTCAACTTATAGTCAACACACGATTCTATTAGCAGTGGTCGTTGGATGTCCATCGAACAATTGTGGAGCTTCTTCAATCTTGGATATTCATGCTTCAGTCACCCAAACCAACGCCGGCGGTACCGCTTGCTACCGCCTCCCGTGGCCGGCTGTGCTGCCGCATAGGCCTCACCGGCCCACCCTACTCCCATCGCCGTCCAGTCCATTCATCTACTCACCAACACCTCATGTTATTCTCTGGCGACGACAGCCTCACATCGTAGTTGAACCAGTGAACCCTCATACTCCCCTCCGCGTGGACATCCACTGCCGTGTCTTCGTCGGCTTCGGGTCGTTCCCTTCCTTGGCCTCGCCATCATCCACCGCGTTGGTTCTCTCGGCGCGGCATGGTCAACTTATTCAACAAATGACAGCCATTGGAAGAGGCATGAACGTGGAGTAGCTGACAGTAGGGACCCGCATGGCCCATGGCCACACATGAGCAAGTCCCTCCTTATTATGCGAAAACAAATGATTTCTCCCCCTGACAGGTTTGAGCCACTAGGTACATCTTTCGCACGCAGGAAAGTGTTTCCTTTATTACGTGGAAAAAAGTTCCCTCTGCCTGACAGCTGGGACCCACCAGCTTTATTATGATCCATTTCGCGAAAATATAGATTGTATCAAAGATGCTAAATTGTTTTCTTTTTATTCTAACTTGAAAAAGAAGAAATTAAAAGACCCAGAAAACGTCTTCACACGCAAGGAAGTGCCACCTTATTATGAGCAAAGAAATGTTTCCCCCTGCTAGCTAGGACCCACCAGATTTGGAGGCTGACTTGTGGGCCAACTGAGTTGATGCGTATGAGCTTTATCAACTTAGTCAAAATGAGTCTAGCTGCACTAACTGCGGGATGTTAAATCAACGGTCGTGCTGCGTCTTCAACCTCTGGTCTTCTTGCTCCAGCCGCCCAAACCAGGCCCGCCATACTGCCCGCTCCAGCCTCCCGGGGCCGGCTGTGCTGCCACGCAGGCCTCACGGATCGACTATACTATGACTGGCCAGACTTTTCCTCTACTCGCCCACACCCCCTGTTACTCTTCGGCGACATCGGACTTACGCCGCTGCCAAACCAGTGAACCCTCGTACTCCCCTCTGCGTGGGCATCCACCCGCCTTGTATTTTCTGGCTCCTTGTTGTTCCCTTACTAGGCCTCGCCGTAGTCCACCGCCTTGATACTCTTAGCGCCTCGTGGTCAACAATGTCAACAACGACAGCCATCGGAAGTGGTCTTTAGGCTCTGAGGCTAACAGCTGGACCCACCAGCTACATCTTCGAAACCAAGGAAGTGCCTCCTTATTACTCGCAAAATAGAAATGATCCCCCCCCCCGACAGTCGGGACCCACCAGCTATATCTTTGCACACAAGGAAGTGCATCCTTATTCTCCCTGATAGATGGGACCCACCCGGTCGAAGCGTACGTGGTGTTGTCATGAACGTAACTGATGACGAGAATTATGATGGTATGAAAACTTTTACCGATCATATCTCCAAATGACTCTTGTTCATCTTTTGATGCTTCATGCTCCAATCTCAGAACGATTCTGCTACAACTTCAAGAAAACCAAGTTCTATCTGCATCCATGGTCTGACCATCCACCCATCTTACACCACAGAATACATTGGTACAAATGTGGACATGACACACTCCGAATGGCTACGTGTTATAAATAGTTGCAACACTGGAAAGAGCACCTTTTAACTTGATATTTACTGTGAGAGAGCACCCTAATAATTGACTACAACGCAATCAAAGGGTGCAAACAACAAAGGGATAAACATCTTAGGCAATTCATAATAGCATGATATGGTATAGCCCTTTGCACCCGGAACGTCTCCATGGTCCTCCGAGCACTTCATGAAGTTTTCTTCGAAAACGCTCCCATGGCGACAATTTTGAAAACTGTCGATGTGGCAAGGATTTTGTTCTCCTGCGCCTGGTGAAGCTCTGGGTCCTCATGTAACCTATAGGCTATCTCTACATCTATTACATTAAGTTAGAAATCCCGTGGCTCCAGCCATCATGCCACGACATGTAGGCCACTTAACATTACAACATGAACCCATTCTCATGATGAAGGCTATACAACATCATATGCAAACCTGCAAAAACAAGTTAGATGTTCTCTAATCGGTTTGTCAAATTTTAATTATGTGGCTTCTACGGTTTTCGGATAGTGCTAGCTATCACTAGTAGAAAAAGCCTAGCTATGGTGTGGCAAAAAGTGCCTTGCTGGCATACACACCCAACGCCACCAATATGGCACCAGTGAAAACAATTTAGTGGTGTTGTTGGTAGACACGTCGGCAGTATTTTAGTACTGATGGCGTGCCACCTGGCTAACGCCAGCAATATATTGTGTTAGCTATAGTGTTTATTGTGAGACAACACCAAAAGTTTGTATTTTTCAGTAATAAAAAATATCCCAACTATTAGTATATGTGCAGCCATTTAAACTTCTAGTGGTAACTTCAAATCGACAAACAGTAGTGATCAACTAGCTTGCTGACGACGACATGGACCTAGGGTAGGGTCATAGGCCTGACCTAGATACCCTCCCCAAGGACATTGACCTAAAGTCAGAAGCATTCGAGGGATATCATCATTCACTTGACCTGGGAGTACTCACTCGACCGTAACATGAATCACTCGATGGATAGAAGATCCAAAGTAACTCTGTATAACGACGGTCAGGCGTGACCCTGTAGACTTAATAGTCATTCATGTATCTTTATTGCTTGCCTTATCTATAATGCCCCATCTTTATGTACCCTAAACCCTATGTAACTGAGGGCTAGAGGGGTCCGGCGCACTCTATATAAGCCACCCCCCTCCTCTGGCACAAGGGTTCGCACCCCCTATAAATTCACGCATATTTCAATCGATCAAGCCTCCGAGCACTGCGACGTAGGGTTATTACTTCCTCCGCGAAGGGCCTAAACTCGTACATCTTGCGTGCACAATCTCACCGTAGCTAGGATCTTGCCTCTACATTCTTACCCCCTATTCTATTGTCAGACTTAAAACCACGACAGTTGGCGCTCACCTTGGGGCCGGTGTCTTAGCGACTTTCCGATGAGGTTGCAATTTTCTCCGACTCTTTTCATCATGGTTTCCAACGGAGGTTTGGCTGAGGGACATGAGATCCATCTCGGCGCGCTCGTCTTCATCGCCGACGACTCCACCTGGATTCAGGAAGCTCCTCTCGATGTTGAGGCGCTCCCCATCCGCGGAGCGACGCACTTTCGTGTGTGCATTCGCGGTGTCCTACTGTGGCAGTTGTCGACCCAGTATCGGTTGGCTCCCGCAGTACCTTCGCGCCCACTGCTCGCCGTTGCAAGTGATCTGGTTGGTCGCGGCTTCAGCGGTGGGTGAAGCACGCGGTGGCACATCAGTCGGCCACCCCTCAAGTCGCAGCAATTGAGCCCGACGAATCTCTCTACGACCTATTCGACTGGCTTCATCAAGACCTTGTCCGAATGCGACAGCAAGGACCCCGCGACAGAAGTCCTGATGGTTGACACACCCCACAGCCCGCCTGGCATGCGTCGCAACGGCGACGGTGAGCCGTCGTGTATTCATGAAGAGTATCATCCCGAAACTCTCTCTTCTCAGCAGAGGGACAAACTTCACCGCTGCAATATGGAGGCCCTACACACGCCCATTGTTGGAGAGACCTCTGAGGCTCGGGCCTTGGAGGCAGTGCGTTTAGCCACTTTGGGTGAGCGCACTCGATTGGAGAATCTTCAGCGTTCACTTGACAAACGTGCTTGGCGGCAGATCCCCGAGTCCAGTCGATGGTAGCGGCAGTTATTTCCACCGAAACCACAGGTATACCGCACTCCAATTCAGAATCTTGCTGTTGCGGCCCGTATAGCAGAATCCATTCAGCCATCCTAGTCGGAAGCTGGTAGAGGTTTAATGCAGATCAGTGTGCTGCTCCGAGCAGCAAGAGAGCAGAACACGCCAGTTTCTCAGTCACGCAACAGGATCCATATCAGATCTGTGGTGGCTGATACCGTCCAGTCGGCTCACAGCCCAAGATCGCGTCCGCGGCGTCAGGGATGTGGGCATCGTCAAGGGCAGTATTTGGGTCAGAACCATGAGCAACAAGATCATCGGCTCGATCGCGATGACCGCCGTCAAGGGCCTACACCAACTCCAAGGGGTGAATCGTACATTCCCTGGCATTATGATGATAGGCGCTCGTACAGCAAAGAGCGGAGAAGGCCGGTCGACCCAAGAGAGCCAGGGTTTGATGCAAGGTCAATTTTGGTGAAAGGTCTAGTGGACAGGAATCGAGCACAAAGGGAAGGGCAAGACATAGATCGCCCGACTGGAAACAGGGTTCATGTTTCTGGCCCTGAGTGTTTTAGCAGAGATCCCTCCCAACTTTAGGTTGGCAACTAGGGTCAGTAAGTTTAGTTTTGAATCAAAGCCTAACACTTGGCTTGAAGATTACCGAGTGGCTGTGCAGATCGGTGGAGGAAATGATGAAGTTGTCATGAAGCATCTTCCCCTGATGCTTGAAGGGTCAGCTAGAGCTTGGTTGAATAAGTTGGCTCCAGGTAGTATTTTCAGCTGGGAAGAGTTGGCATGAGTGTTGGTCAGAACCTTTGAGGGCACGTGCAAACGGCCAGCGGGATTGATAGAATTGCAGCACTACATGCAAAAGCCGAATGAAACTTTGAGGGATTACATCCAGAGATGGACCACTTTACACCATATTGTAGACAATGTGTCTCATCATCAGGCAGTTTGTGCATTCAAGGAGGGCGTTCGGTACCTGGAGCTCAACCAATTCGGTCGGACAGGAGACATGTCTTTGACTCGAATGATGGAGATAGCCACTCGGTACGCCAATGGCGAAGAAGAAGACCGACTCCGCAGTGGCAAGAGTAAACCGGTTGGCCAGGACACTGGACCAGGAAATTCCAATCGGAAGCAGAAGCGCAATGCAGAACCTGCGACTCCTGGGGAAGTTGCGGTCGCAACTCAAGGAAAATTCAAAGGAAAACCTAAAGGGCCCTGGACCCCCTAGAAGGTGAAAGATGCATCCGGAAATGACGTAATGGAGTTGCCATGTCACATTCACATCAAGAAGGATGAAGAGGGCAATTTGATTTATCCCAAGCATACCACTCGAGAGTGCCGAGTCCTTATACAACAGTTTCGAGAGAAACAACCCAGTGAGAAAGAGAAGGAATCTGATAAGGATGAGGATAAAGAACAGGATGATGATGGATTTCCCAATATCAATTCCACCCTGGTAATTTTTGCTAACATCGAAAGCAAAAGTCGACTGAACGTGATCAACAGGGAAGTGAATATGGTTGCTCCGGCAACGACAAAGTATCTGAAATGGTCAAAGACTCCAATCACATTTGACCAGTCAGATCACCCGCCGCACGTTGCCACTAGGGATGGCAATTTTATCCATGGATCTGGATACCCATGGATACCCGACCCAGTTGGGCAAGGGTATGCAGTACATTTTCGCCCATGGGTCAGTGGATATGGATACCCATGAACAGCCGGGTTGGGCATGGTTATAGTTTGTGCTCCATGGATATCCAATGGATACCCGTATGACATGTTGGGCCATATGCCAGTGATAGTAGAAAGAGCAAATCAATGGGAAATGGCAGGAAATATGCAACTTGTGCCATGAGCTATATGCCGCAGAATCAACCTCTGGTATGTCACACTTAAGGACTCATCGTATTACTTGTTGCCTACTTATGCATGGCTTATGTTGTCATTTGTTAGTGAATGATGATGAGTTAATTTTATCATTGGGAAGGCGTCATGCTGAATTTTCTATGCCCATGGAGCTCCATGGGTATGTGGGTATCCAGTGGGTTTGGGCATGGGCACAACTTGTGACCCTGGATAATTTGGTGGATTGGCAGAGGGTAGGAAGATGAGTCATGGGTTGGATTTGGACCAGCTCCGCCCGCCCCAAACCCGACCCATTGCCATTCCTAGTTGCCACCCCAGGGAGGCAAGCGTTGGTGGTCGACCTGGTCATTGGGGGCACCCTATTGACCAAAGTCTTGATGGATGGTGGTAGCGACTTAAACATCTTGTATGCTGAGACCCTTAAAGGGATGGGCATTCCAATGTCCAAGCTCGGCGAGAGCAACATGTGGTTCCATGGAGTTATTCCTGGAAAGAAAGCTGATTCACTCGGCCAGATCACTCTCGACGTGGCCTTCGAAGATTCAAAGAATTGCCGTAAGGAAAAGTTGACATTTGAAGTCGTGGATTTTCACAGTGCCTATCACGCTATCCTGGAAGGACTACATATGCCCATTTCATGGCCCGACCATGCTATGTCTATCTCAAGATCAAAATTCCTAGCCCTAGGGGCGTGATTACAGTCACTGGTAATCGGCAACAAGGAGAAGAGTGCTTTCAAAAGTGCTCAAAGATTGCCGATGAACAGATGGCAGCAATTGAAATGGAAGAATACAAGAACACAACATATCCGAGTGAGTTGTTGAGAGCTAAGAAGCTTGCTTCAGAGTCTACTTTTAAGTCGACCGGTGAAACAAAGTCAGTTCATATTCACCCGACTGTTCACAATGCTGCTCCGACTCATATATCAACAACACTCGATAGCAAATAGGAAGAAGCACTCATCCAGTTCCTCCGTGAGAACTGGGACATCTTTGCATGGAAACCTTGTGACAAGCAAGGTGTACCCAGAGAGCTGGCTGAGCACCGTTTGCGAGTCGACCCAAAAGTTAAACCTGTGAAAGAGTATCTCCGACGGTCCGTCGTGGAGAAGCGAAAGGCGATTGGTGAGGAAGTTGCTCGGCTTCTGAAAGCCGAGTTCATCCGAGAGATTTACCACTCCGAGTGGCTCGCCAATGTCGTCATGGTTCCCAAGAAGGATGATTCACTCTGTATGTGTATAGACTTCAAGCATATCAATCGAGCCTGCCCGAAGGATCATTTTCCTCTACCCCGCATCGATCAAATAGTCGACTCGACTGCAGGATGTGAGCGACTGTCCTTTCTGGACGCATATTCCGGGTATCATCAGATCCGATTGTATGGGCCTGATGAAATAAAGACAACCTTTATCACCCCATTCGGGTCTTTTGCTATGTTACCATGCCCTTTGGTCTCAAGAACGCTTGCGCCACATTCATCCGCACGATACAGAAGTGCCTGCTCACTCAAATCAATCGAAATGTGGAGGCATACATGGATGACATCGTGGTTAGGTCACGGAAAGGTTCCGACCTACTGACTGACCTCGCTGAAACCTTTCCCAATCTGAGAAGATATGACATCAAGCTTAACCCGTCAAAGTGTACATTTGGAGTTCCAGGTGGGAAGTAACTCGGTTTCCTTGTTTCCGAACAAGGTATCAACGCGAACCCAGAGAAAGTCGGTGCAATACTCCGAATGAAGCGCCTTCTATGCATACACGACGTTCAGAAGCTTACTGGTTGTTTTGCTGCCTTGAGTCAGTTCATCTCTCGTCTCGGTGAAAAGGCATTACCTCTTTACCGATTGATGAAGAAATCTGATAAGTTCGAGTGGACTCCTAAAGCTGACGCAGCGTTTGCAGAGCTCAAAACACTGCTTTCCACCCAGCCGGTGCTTGCTGCTCCAGTTAGCAAGGAGCCTTTGCTGCTTTACATTGCGGCCACTTGACAAGTTACCAGTACAGTACTCATGGTCGAGTGGGAATCAGAAGGTAAAACCTATAAACTTCAACGCCAAGTGTACTATATTTCGGAAGTCTTAACTCCGTCCAAGCAAAGGTATCCGCATTACCAGAAGTTGGTCTATGGAATTTACTTGACTACAAAGAAGGTGGTACATTATTTCTCAGATCACTCCATCACAGTCGTCAGTGACGCTCTATTGTCAGAAATTCTGAACAACAGAGATGCAACTGGTCGTCACAATTTTATCGTTGCAATTCTGGAATACCTGAGTTTAGTACGCGGACATCGAGAATCTCTTTTATGCAGTTCGTTGGTGAGATAACCTCGACGCCACCCAGTACTGGGGCAGGAGTTCAGGAGTATTGCCATAACTCGTATAACAGATGCTTTTCGAAGGTTGAGGTAGATGATTTCCGAAGGTTTCTTGGTTATGTGTTGAAGGATGGATACAGCTGGATGTAGGATTTGCTAGTTTTGGGTGAGATATTATGCTTCCCCTATATCCCTAAAACCTGATTGCATAACTGGGAAAATTTCGGGAGTTTATAAGTGGGAATTCAAGTAGCTCTTAGGATATCTTTTCGACAGATGTATGATATGAAATTGGGGTTCGACGTCTAGTGGTCCGCCTATTCACGGTTGGTTTTACAGTGGTCTCGTTGTGTCTTAAAGAGTCCTTGGCTATGCCGACTCGGGGACGCTTCGTATGTCATGTGCACTGCCTTGTACATGATGGTGCTGTACGATCGAGCCCGTGTAGGCCCCACCACGAAAATTTCGGACAAAATCTCTATCATATGTTTGTTCCGGCTTATTCTGCAAGCCAATCCTTGTTTTGTTTTGAGTTGTGGTATTCAAGTTGCTTCAAAGTCAAGTGTTGATTCCATGCTTTTTCTCTAAGCGGTGTTCTCATATTCCTATGAGAATACTAATCCTTCTTGATCATGAAGATTGTCTTGTCAATCCTTTTCACCGGCGTGTTTTCTCTTCAAGTGGATCCGATCATTTCAACATCAGCAAGATCAATTATCATTTCTTCTCGACGGTGTTCGTTTCATTCTCAACAGTGTTTTCCCACCCACCCACCCTTGTTTTTCTTGAAGGATTAAGATTTTTTGATCAAGTATCCATCTTATTGATGGGAAGTCTCTCCATCATTTTTTTTCCTTTAATGTTCTTACCCGGTGATGCTCATGAAGATTTTAACGGAGCTTCTAGTTCATCATTCTTCGTTTCTTTTATCTTCTCCGGTGGTTTCATGTGAAGCTTTGTTGATCTTACCCTTTCCTCATTTCAATGCCTTCTCATACCGGTGCACCTCATAATCATCCATTCTTCGCTATTCATTTGTTCCGGAGTGCTCAAGATATCTCAGAAGATGCTAGTGTTTATTCTCATGCATTCAAGATCTCTCGAGATTGTTATCTCATTCATGCCATTTAATTCAACCGGTGCATTCTCCTTTTCAAGTATTCATTTCAACGGTGTTTCTTTTGAGTGGGCCCTAACCCACAGGTCTTTTCCCAGGATCTTACATGACTCTTCTTATTTTCTCGGAGCTATCCTCAAATTTCTTTTCGAAGTTTGACGTAAGAATGATTTATCATCAGTCAAATGTCTTTCTCCAAGATCTTCCAAATTGTTTTCATCATTGGTTCAACTTTTCTATTCTTCTTTATTCCGGAGTGTCTCAACAATTCATGGTGGTGTTTCTCATCATCATTCTCTGCTTTTGAAGACCGAAGAAGAGTTTTCCCTTGAATCTTGTTTCGTTCTATCAAAGATTCATGATTCTAGCTTGTTGCCATCCTCTCATAATTGTTTTCGATTGTGAGAATTCCTTTCACCTATCTGTAGTCCATCAATTCAGGTTTATTCATTCTCAGCTTCCAGCTATCATTCTCCAAATCTTACTGGTGCATCATTCAATATTCTCTAATCAGTTCGTGATCCCTTCGTTCACTTGTATCTAGATTCTCTCAAGCTTCTTCGTTCATTTTAAAATTCTTCCCGGTGTTTCTTTACCTTTTCTTCAAACGTTTTTCAATTCTTACCGGTGGCTCGTTCAAGATTTCTCTTCCTTTGTTATTGTATTAATTGATTCGTTCTGTCCAATCCCGACCGGTGATTTCTTGAAGACCTTCTCAAGTTTTGATATATCTCTTCTAATCCTTTTCTACGAGAATAAGTAGTATGCCAATTCCATTGCTTGTCATCAATTTTAAATTGGTGAAGGATACGCATAATGTAATTCTTATTCTTGTTTCATCGAGTTTATTCAATTCCTGTTTTCTGGAGTGGTTCATCATACTTATTTTTGGTTTCAAGTGCTCATCTTTCTTTTCCCGGAGATCCATCTAAATCATTGCAAGGCTTCAACCTTATTCTTTTCATCCTCCATTTCGATTGACCAATTCTTTTATTTCCGGAGTTCTCATGAAAGTTCTACGTGATGGTTTATCAAGGATTTATATTCCTTCTCGAAGTGTTCATCGAGATTCTTTTCTAAGAAACTCAAGCTTTCTTCATATTGTAATCCGGAGTGCATTTCTGTCTATCGTATCATTGGAGGTGGTATTATGTCATTCTTGATAATTTGAGTTCATGTTTTCATGATTCACATGCGGTCAAGATTGGGATATTTTAAATCCATCAACCTATTCGTTGAAATTGTCTTGGGTTATATTTCACCTAAAGCCATCCCTAAGGACTGTTGCTATCTATGGTGCTCATAAATGATCCAAGCTCTTCTTTATCCTCCCGGTGAAATACTTTCTCGTCTCCTTGTTCAAATAAATACAATTCTTTCCCGTGAGTGGCAGATTGTCACCTCATAATTTTGAGATGTATTTCATAAGACCATATCAAGATTATTCTTTTCGTTGTTGGTTTTCCAACAGCTCCGTTCTAGCCTTTGTTGTAAGCGTGCTCTGCCAAGATATTGTTTTCCACTTCGTTCACTCCTTTTCATTCTTTCTTTTCTTCCGGAGGCATTTTGATGTGGCTGTCTTCTATATTTTTCTTTTTCGTTCTTGTCAAGATCAAGTTCTTTTCATGTTATCAAGTCTTACATCTCTTTCCAACCGGAGCGCTATACAAATTTGTTCTTCTTTGTTCCTCCTTTCTATCGGTGTGTTTTCAATTTTGTTCATCTCCGTTGTATTCTTTTCTCATTTTTGCTTAACCTCTTCTAGGGTCGTGGTTTCACTCGTTTGTCAATGAAGCAACTTAGTTTACCTCTTCTCTTTCTCTTCCGTTGTCCCTCCGGTGCCATTCTAGATATCGGGACGAGATCCTCTCATAGTGGTGGAGTGTTGTGACGCCCCAAGACCGGAGCTTCAGATGCCTTCCAGGGTTTCCGGGTTTCGCCGTGTGTTTCATTTGGGCTTGCCTTTTATTTTATTTTTTGCACTGCATCATGACATCATGCCATCATCTCATAAATCTTTTGCAACTCAACTAAATAAATTGCATGGATCTTTGATCCATTTAAATCGAGGGAATTCACATTGTGATTCTCTTTATAACATATCCTCCCGATATTAGGGAGCTATATTAAATATTTCATTTGTTGGAATTGACCGAAACACACTTGCAAAATAAATATCAATGCCTTTGTTATCACAAACTCTTGGCCTCTAACTTTGCCATATATCCTTTCGTCATTTTCCGGAGCTCCACCTACTTCTCAACATTTTTGGACATTTCTAATTCCTAGCCCTTGTTCAAACCTTTTCAATTAAATTCAAATGACTTTGAATTTAATTCTTGCAATCATGTCCACTCCTACTTTTCTTTGACCGTGCTCATTTTTGTGAGTCCGGGAAATTTATCCGCGAGTCCAACTTCATTCCCTAACCCCCCACTTTCTTTTTTTCTTCTCTTGTTTTCTGATAAAGAAAATATTAAGAGAAGGAAGGGAGAGAGAGCCCACACCCACAGGCCTTCTTGGGCCTAGGCCTGTCAGACCGGCCCAACCTCCGTGAGGCCTCACAGCCCGCACCTAAACCTAACCATATCCCCGACCGTAACCTCCCCTCTCCCCCTGTTCGATCCTTCCTCCAGCGCCGCCACCACGATCCCCATCTCCCTCGCGCTGCACCCTTCGCCCCGATTCCCTCGATCCCATCTCTCCCTCGCGCTGCACCCTTTGCCCCGTTTCCCTCGGCCTCATCTCCTCGGCGCTGCCACCAGGACCCGCAGCTCCGCCGTCCTGCATTAGGTTAGGCCAGCCCAAGGGTCATCTTTATTTTAACCCCCCCGGGCCAGTGCTTGTCTAAGTGTTGGTCCGAAATGGGCAGCCTACGGGGCCACCTCGAGGAAACTTGAGGGCTGGTTTTACTCGTAGCTTGACCTATCCGGTGTTGCCCTGAGAACGAGATATGTGCAGCTCCCATCAGGATGTCGGCACATCGGGTGGCTTTGCTGGACTTGTTTTACCATTGTCGAGGATGTCTTGTAGAACCGGAATACCGAGTCTGATCGAAATGTCTCGGGAGGACGTCTATTCCTTTGTTGACCGTGAGAGCTTGTCATGGGCTAAGTTGGGACTCCCCTGCAGGGATTTGAACTTTCAAAAGTCGTGCCCGCGGTTATGGGCAGATGGGAATTTGTTAATGTCCGGTTGTAGAAAAGCTGAAGTTGACCTTGATTAAAATGCGTCAACCGCGTGCGTAACCGTGATGGTCTCTTTCCGGCGGAGTCCGGGAAGTGAACACGGTGTTGGAGTTATGTTTGACGTAAGTAGTCCAGGATCACTTATTGATCATAGTTTTCTCGATCATGCTTTGCCTTCTCTTCTCACTCTCATTTGCGTATGTTAGCCACCATATATGCTAGTCGCTTGCTGCAGCTCCACCTCATACCTTTACCATACCCATAAGCTTAAATAGTCTTGATCGCGAGGGTGCGAGATTGCTGAGTCCCCGTGACTCGCAGACACTTCCAAAACCAGCTTGCAGGTGCCGATGAGTCCGTGCAGATGATGCAACCTAGCTCAGGAGGAGCTCGATGAAGATCTTGTCCTTTATGTTGTTTCGTTCTAATTAACCAGTAGTGGAGCCCAGTTGGGGTCGATCGGGACCTTTGTCGCATTTGGGGTTCTTCTTTTATTTTCGTTCTGTAGTCGGACCTTGTTTGTATCTGGATGATGTAATGCTTTATTCATGTAATTGTGTGAAGTGGCGATTGTAAGCCAACTATGTATCTCTTTCCCTTATGTATTACATGGGTTGTGTCAAGATTACCTCACTTGCGACATTGCTTTCAATGCGGTTATGCCTCTAAGTCGTGCTTCGACACGTGGGAGATATAACCGCATCGAGGGCGTTACAAGAGGCCAAGGCAGGACGCAGTAGGCTGAGGCCCACCCGGATGTATGCAGGCCGAGCGACCTGGCACGGGAGGCCGAACGAGGCCGGGTCAACGTAGGGGCGCTCGTCCCCTTCCCTGGTTCAAACGAAGCAGAGGACGTGGGGGAACACCGGCAAGGCAGCAGCGGAGGGCGGCTCCGACAGCAGGGAATGGGAGCAGGGGCGCGCCGCGGGCGGCCGGGCGAAGCGCGCGAGGAGGCAGGCGCCCGTGCCCGACCTAGCGAAGCAGGACGGCGGTGGACTTGGCGCGGGCGAAGGCACGGCTCCGGGCGGTGCAGGTAGCAGACAAGGCGGATCCGACTGCTCGGCGCCAGATCCGGGCAATGGAGGCGCGGTGGAGCTCAGGGGCTGCGTTGGGGACGAGATCGAGGCCGGCCATGGCGTCGGACGCCGGATCCTCGTTCCTTGCAGGCAGACGACGACGGGAGAGCGAGGTGAGCACGGGATGAAGAAGAAAGGAAGACAGGGAAGGAGAAGGCGGCCCTGCTGGTGCTCGTCTTGGCCGGTTCGGGCAGCGGGCGGAGCACCTCCGGCGGTGGCGAGGTTCGGTAGCGACGGGGATGACCGGCTGGGCTGCTACTCCGGTTGGCGTGGCAGCGAGGCAAAGGAGCTCGTGCTCCTTGGCGACGGGAAGCTCGGGGCATGAGCAGGGGATGCTGGGCTTGGAGGCGAAGCGCTCGATCCACTCGGGATCGAGATGCTCGGGCGGCTGCACGGAAAACCAGGGATCTGGTCAGAGGCTATGATAGGTGGGGATGGATCCCGAGAAAGAGAGCAGCGGCGGCGCGGATGGGACTGGGTAGAATAGGGTTAGGATAGGATGTTTATATAGCAGGTGGACTAGGCTTAGGGGCTAATCTGAATCCTCCGGTCGAAATCGGGCGGTTGTGAAAAATAGACTAGGGAGTCCAAATGAGAAAACGGAGATGTTTTGTAGATGTTTGGGGATGATCCGGACACAACGGTAACGACTATCCGGGTCGGGTCCGGGACAGATTTCCGACGCGCGCGGGAGGAGGTCCGTGGGCTGACGAGAGAGGTTTGGTAGGGCCTGGCGGTGAGAGGTAGTGCAGAAGGCAAAGGTCTGAGAAGGGAGAAGAGGAGAGAGGTGCAGCCTGGCACAGTTTCCGGAGACCGAAAACGTCCGACGAAAACACCGGCTATACTGCCGCTATAGTTATCCGTTGGGGCGTCAAACGGACTCCGAATGCGATGAAACTTGGCAGGCGGTCTACTGACAATAAAACAACACCGCATGCCAACTTTCAACCCATTCCGAGAACATTTTCCGGCCACTTATAAAATAATATTTCGGACATGCCGCGGGCGTGTGCAAGTGCGTCTGGGCTCAGAACGGACAACAGAGAGAACGAGGAGGCCGGGACAGATGCAAGTTTTGAAAACATGATGATGCAATGCATATGATGACATGACAAGATGCAACACGGAAGCGAATGACAAGGCAACAACAACGAATAACTGGGGAACACCTGGCACATCGGTCTCGGGGCGTTACAACACTCCACCACTACGAGAGGATCTCGTCCCGAGATCTAGAATGGCACCGGAGGGAAAACGGAAGGGAAAGAGAAGAGGTAAAATTAAGTTGCTTCTTTGACAAATGAGTGAAAGCAAAGAACCTTGAGAGGTTGAAAAATTCGAGAAAAGAATACAACGAAGGTGAACAAAGTGGAAAACACCCGTTTAGAAAAGAGGAACAAAGAACATTGCGAAAACCTTGAGGTTGGAGGGAAAGATATATATTGAAACCACTCCGGTTAAGTCAAGATAGAGAAGGATTAAGAATGATATAATTTGTACAGCACTCCGTCTGAGAAGGGACGCAAAACTTGATAAGATGAGAGAACTTGAAAAGAGGGCACGACACTCCGGTTAAATGGATAGGCATGAAAGGAACATGATCTTGACAAAACGAGATGATGGGTTGAAAAGAGCAATATCATAATGCCTCCAGAACAAAAGAATAGAGGATAGATAATTGAAATAGGAGAATGGAGAAGAAAATGCCAACTTCTGCCACAAAAGAGCTTGACAAGGCATCTTTAGGAGAAGGGTCAAACAGAATTGTTGTAAAAAAAACAACAACGAAAAGAGTAATCATGATATGGTCTTATGGAATACAACTCAAACATTATGAGGTGACCACTTGCCACTCACGGGAAGAAGAATTGGATTGGCATGAACAAGGAGACGAGAAGCTTATCACCGGAAGGATATATGAAGAACTTGGATCATATATGAGCACAATTATAGCAACAATCCTTAGGGAAGGCTTTAGGTGAAGTATAACCCAATATAACTCCAACGAAGAGATTGATGGATTTAAAATACCTCCTTCTTAATAACATGTGAATCATGAAACATGAACTCACATTATCAAGAATGACATAACACCACCTCAAAAGATATGCGTGAACGAATTGCACTCCAGGTTGAAAGATCAAGAATGCTTGAGCTTCTTAGAAAAGAATCTCGATGAATACTTTGAGGAGAAATTAAATCCTTGATGAATCCATCATGTAGAACCTCCATAAAGAACTCTGGTAAACAAAAGGATGAACAAACAGAAGGAAAAGAAGTTGAAAACACAAGGCGAATCCTTGTAAGGATTTTTTGATGGACCTCCGTGATAATTAGATCTTGGAACTCCAGGAAAGAAAAATGAATCAAGTGAAACCGATAATTTGATGAGCCTCCGGAATAAAGAATTAATCACTTGGATGACACAAGAATAAGAATTACATTATGCTTATCCTTCACCAATTTAATTGATGACGAGCAAACGGATTGCATACAACTTATTCTCGTAGAAAAGATTAAGAGAGATATAGCATAAACTTGAGAACGTCTTCAACGAACCATCGTAAGAATTGAAACAATGAATAAATTGATAAGATAAATGAAGGAAGAAGAATCTTGAGCGAACCACCGTGAGAATTGAAAAAGAACGAAGAGAATAGAAAGAAACACCGGGAAGAATTATAAAATGAATGAAGATGCTTGAGATAATTTAGATACATGAGAACGAAGGGATCACGAACTGATTAGAGATCACTTGAATGAAGCACCGGTAAGATTTGGAGAAGCATAGCTGAAGGCTGAGAATGAATAAATCTTAGATGATGGGCTCTGGATAATCGAACTAAGAAGGCTCTTGAATTTCTCCGGATAGGTGAAAAGAACTCTCACGATCAAAACAATTTCGAGAGGATGGCAACAAGCTAGAATCATGAATCTCTAAGAGAGCGGATAGATATGGAGGAAAAGTCTTCATCGGTCTTCAATATCTGAGAATGACGATGAGAAACACCACCAAATTGCTGAGATCTCCGGGATTACAATTGGAAAGGTTGAACCAACATTAAAAAGAATTATAAGATCTTGGAGAAAGGCATTTGACTCATGATAAATCATTCTTACGTCAAACTTCAAAAGAATTTGATGGTAGCTTCGAGAAAAATAAGAAGAGTCAGGTAAGATCCTTGGAAAAGACCTATGGGTTAGGGCCCACTCAAAAGAAACATCGATAGAATGATTGCTTGAAAATAGAGATTCCACCGGTTGAATTAAAAGACTTGAATGAGATAACATCCTCGAAAGTATTTGAATGAATGTAGAGTGGAAACACAAATCTTCGAAATATCTTGAGCACTCCAGAACAATTGAATAGCAAGCAGGGAATGTTTAAGAATTGCACCGGCATGAGAAAGCATTGAAATACGGAAAAGAATATGATCAACACCGAAAGCTTGACTTGGTTCCACCGGAGAAGAAAAGAGAGAAGAATGATGAACTAGAAGCTCCATTAGAATCTTCATGAGAAACACCGGATACGAACATTGAAGGAAAATAATGGAGAGGCTTCACATCAATAAGATGGATACTCGATTAAGAAATCTGAGTCCTTCACGAAAAAGGGTGGGTGGGCGGGAAAACAAATGCAACTTGGGATGGATGAAACGAACACCGTAGAGAAGAATTGATAATTGATCTTGCTGATGTTGAAATGATCGGATCCACTTGAAGAGAGACACGCCGGTTGAAAAGGATTGACATGACAATCTCGATTATCCTAAGGATTGGTATTCACATCGGAGTATGAGAACACCATTTGGGGAAGGTATGGAATCAACTCTTGGCTTCGAAGCAACTCGAATACCCCAACTCAAAACAAAACAAAGGATTGGCTTGCAAAATAAGTCGGAACAAACATATGATCGAAATTTCGTCCGAAGTTTTCGTGGTCGGGCCTACACGGGCTCAATCGTACAGCACCATCACGTACAAGGCAGTGCACATGACATACGAAGCGTCCCCGAGTCGGCATAGCCAAGGACTCTTTAAGACACAACGAGACCACTGTAAAACCGACCGTGAATAGGCGGACCACTAGACGTCGAACCCCAATTTCATATCATACATCTGACGGAAAGATATCCTAAGAGCTACTTGAATTCCCACTTATAAACTCCCGAAATTTTCCGGTTATGCGATCAGGTATTGGGGATACAGGGGAAGCATAATATCTCACCCAAATCTAGCAAATCCTACATCCAGCTGTATCCATCCTTCAACACATAACCAAGAAAAACTTCGGAAACCAACTACCTCAACCTTCGAAAAGCATCCGTTATACAAGTTATGGCGATACTCCCGAACTCCTGCCCAGTACTGGGTGGCGTCGAGGTTATCTCACCAACGAACTGCATAAAAGAGATTTTCGATGTCGGCGTACTAAACTCAGGTATTCCAGAATTGCAACGATAAAATTATGATGACAACACCTCAGAGTTCAACTCCCAGGGACACTTCCACTAAACCCTTGGCAGGAGGCACCAAGACAATGTTCTCATCATAAAACCATCGGAACGATTCCAAGATACCCGCATGATCCTAAAAAAAATTTAGTGAAATTTTAGAAGAGAAGAGTCAAAACTCTACGTCAGGATGCCTTACTAGAGCGATGAGGAGACTGGGAAGTAAAAAGAATTCCTAAACTCTCTGATATATAATTCCTAAATGACTCAAAACATTTTTCTAGACACAACTCGGCCGCTAAAAATGATCAATTAGTGGGGGCTCCTAAGGTCGGGGAAGGCTCTGATTACCAACTTGTAACGCCCTCGATGCGGCTATATCTCCCACATGTCGAAGCACGACTTAGAGGCATAAGCGCATTGAAAGCATTGTCGCAAGTGAGGTAATCTTCACACAACCCATGTAATACATAAGGGAAAGAGATACATAGTTGGCTTACAATCGCCACTTCACACAAATACATGAATAAAGCATTACATCATCCAAATACAATCAAGGTCCGACTACGGAACCAAAATAAAAGAAGAACCCCAAATGCGACAAAGGTCCCCGATCGAACCCAACTGGGCTCCACTACGGATCAACTAGAGCGAAACAACACAAAGGACAAGGTCTTCATTGAGCTCCTCCTGAGCTTGGTTGCGTCATCTGCAAGGTATCATCGGCACCTGCAAGCTGGTTTTGGAAGTATCTGTGAGCCACAGGGACTCAGCAATCTCGCACCCTCGCGATCAAGACTATTTAAGCTTATGGGTAAGGTAAAAGTATGAGGTGGAGCTGCAGCAAGCGCCTAGCATATATGGTGGCTAACATACTCAAATGAGAGCGAGAAGAGAAGGCAAAGCACAGTCGAGAAACTATGATCAAGAAGTGATCCTATAGCAACCTACGTCAAGCATAACTCCAACAACCGTGTTCACTTCCCGGACTCCGCCGGAAAGAGACCATCACGGTTACACACGCGGTTGATGCATTTTAATTTAGGTCAACTTCAGGTTTTCTACAACCGGACGTTAACAAATTCCCATCTACCCATAACCGCGGGCACGGCTTTCGAAAGTTCAAATCCCTGCAGGGGTGTCCCAACTTAGCCCATGACAAGCTCTCACGGTCAACAAAGGAATAGACCTCCACTCGAGACATTCCCATCAGACTCGGTATCCTGGTACAACAAGACATTTCGACAGGGTAAAACTAAACCAGCAACACCGCCCGAATGTGCCGACAAATCCTGATAGGAGCTGCACATATCTCTTTCTCAGGGCACACTCAGATGAGACATCCTACGAGTAAAACCAACCCTCAAGTTGCCCCGAGGTGGCCCCGCAGTCTACTCGGTCAGACCAACACTCAAAGGAGCACTGGCCCAGGGGGTTAAAATAAAGATGACCCTTGAGTCTGCAGAACCCCAGGGAAAGAAAAGGCTAGGTGGCGAATGGTAAAACCAATGTTGGGCATTGCTGGAAGAGATTTACTTAAGGCGAACTGTCAAGGGGTTCCCATTATAGCCCAACCGCGTAAGGGACGCAAAATACGGGAACATAACACCGATATGAAATAAACTAGGGCGGCAAGAGTGGAACAAAACACCAGGCATAAGGCCGAGCCTTCCACCCTTTACCAAGTATATAAATGCATTAATTAAATAAGATATATTGTGATATCCCAACAAGTAAACATGTTCCAACAAGGAACAACATCTCCATGTTCCAACAAGGAACAAACTTCAATCTTCACCTGCAACTAACAACGCTATAAGAGGGGCTGAGCAAAGCGGTAACATAGCCAAACAACGGTTTGCTAGGACAAGGTGGGTTAGAGGCTTGGTTCAACAATATGGGAGGCATGATAAGCAAGTGGTAGGTGTCGCAGCATAGGCATAGCAAAAGAGCGAGCAACTAGCATAGCAAATATAGTAGTGATTTCAAGGGTATGATCATCTTGCCTGAAATCCTGCAAGGAAGAAGAACGAGTCCATGAAGAAGACAAACAGACGTAGTCGAACGGGTCCTCACAACACGACATTACCGGATCCAACCCGAAGAAGCAAACACCGGAAAGGAGCAAACAACATAATAAACAACCATCACATAATCATGGCATGATGCACAATCGAGTATGATGCATGTCCGGTTTAATGAAGCATGGCATGACAAAGTGCACAAACAATCCTACAAATTAAGTGGAGCTCAATATGCAACGAGTTGCATATTGACGGAGCACCACATCAATTATTTAGTTCGATCTCGTTTATGTACCCAACAATATTAAATGTTGTTAAACATGGCAAGAGGGTGAAGCAAATGAAAAACTACCGATCTAATCAAGTATAAATGAGGCCAGGAACAACAAACAACAAATCAGGAACTCCTCATGTCCATATTTTAGATTTGGTACTGTTCTGTCCTAAATAATATTTTAGAGTTGTTAAACATGCAAAGTAAAACCACCATGTTAAACTAGGCATTTTCTACCCCGTTTACATATAAAGTTTATTAAAATTCGAGCTACGGTTAATTAGTTATGAATTAAAGCATTTTAACATGGCATAGGAGCAAATTAAAGGAAACATCATTTTAAATATTTTAAACATAGATGAAAGTTGCATATTATTAAACTAGACAAAATTCTGAGCAAGTTTCATATATAAATCATTTTAATCCGATGCACGAACTGTGAGTTATTATATGCATGAACATGAGGGTCTTTTCTTAAAACTGCAGTTCCCTCAGAATTAGCTAAAATCGCAATAGGGAAATAAAAACACAATGGGCCGAATCTAGTCGCGGGCCTAACAGGAACAGGCGCTAGAAGGGGGATTCCTCACCATGGGCTATGGCCCAGGTCGGTGGAAGAGGCCAAGGCAGGACGCAGCAGGCTGAGGCCCACCCGAATGTATGCAGGCCGAGCGACCTGACACGGGAGGCCGAATGAGGCCGGGTCAACAGAGGGGCACTCGTCCCCTTCCCTGGTTCGAACGAAGCAGAGGACGTGGGGGAACGGCAGCAAGGCAGTAGCGGAGGGCGGCTCCGACGGCAGGGAATGGGAGCAGGGGCGCGCCGCGGGCGGCCGGGCGAAGCGCGCGAGGAGGCAGGCGCCCGTGCCCGACCTAGCGAAGCAGGACGGCGGCGGACTTGGCACGGACGAAGGCACGGCTCCGGGCGGTGCAGGTAGCAGACGAGGCGGATCTGACTGGTCGGCGCCGGATCCGGGCAACGACGGCGCGGTGGAGCTCAGGGGCGGCGTTGGGGACGAGATCGAGACCGGCCATGGCGTCGGACGCCGGATCCTCGTTCCCTGCAGGCAGACGATGACGGGAGAGCGAGGTGAGCACGAGAAGAAGAAGAAAGGAAGACAGGGAAGGAGAAGGCAGTCCTGCTGGTGCTCGTCTTGGCCGGTTCGGGCGGCGGGCGGAGCAGCTCCGGCGGTGGCGAGCTTCGGCAGCGACGGGGATGACAGGCTGGGCTGCTACTCCGGTTGGCGTGGCAGCGAGGCA
This sequence comes from Triticum monococcum, assembly GCA_034509565.1. Classification (NCBI taxonomy): domain Eukaryota; kingdom Viridiplantae; phylum Streptophyta; class Magnoliopsida; order Poales; family Poaceae; genus Triticum; species Triticum monococcum. The sequence goes on from CM067843.1 coordinate 249,831,949, forward strand.
AAGGAGCTCGTGCTCCTTGGCGACGGGAGGCTCGGGGCATGAGCAGGGGAGGCTGGGCTTGGAGGCGAAGCGCTCGATCCACTCGGGATCGAGATGCTCGGGCAGCTGCACGGAAAACTAGGGCTCTGGTCGGAGGCTGTGATAGGTGGGGATGGATCCCGAGAAAGAGAGCGGCGGCCGCGCGGATGGGACTGGGTAGACTAGGGTTAGGATAGGTTGTTTATATAGCAGGTGGACTAGGCTTAGGGGCTAATCTGAATCCTCCGATCGAAATCGGGCGGTTGTGAAAAATAGGCTAGGGAGTCCAAATGAGAAAACGGAGACGTTTTGTAGATGTTTGGGGATGATCCGGACACAACGGTAACGACTGTCCGGGTCGGGTCCGGGACAGATTTCAGACGCGCGCGGGAGGAGGTCCGCGGGCTGACGAGAGAGGTTAGGTAGGGCCTGGCGGTGAGAGGTAGTGCAGAAGGCAAAGGTCTGAGAAGGGAGAAGAGGAGAGAGATGCAGCCCGGCATGGTTTCCGGAGACCGAAAACGTCCGACGAAAAGACCGGCTATACTGCCTCTATAGTTATCCGTTGGGGTGTCAAACGGACTCCGAATGCGATGAAACTTGGCAGGCGGTCTACTGACAACAAAACAACACCGCATGCCAAATTTCAACCCATTCCGAGAACATTTTCCGGCCACTTATAAAATAATATTTCGGACATGCCGCGGGCGTGTGCAAGTGTGTCTGGGCGGCGTAGAGAAGTATGAGGGTTCACTGATTCGCTATGGTTTGAGGCTGCCGTCATCGCAGAATAACAGGGGGTGTGGGTGAGTAGAGGGATGGCCTGGCCAGCGGTGGGAGTAGTAGGGGCGGTGAGGCCTCTGCGGCATCGCAGCCGGCCACGGGAGGCAAGAGCACGAGGCATGACCGACGCTAGTTTGGGCGGTTGGAGCAAGAAGACCAGAGGTTGAAGAAGCAGTACGGCCGTTGGATGGACATCGTATGGTCACTGGAGCTAGAATAGTTCATATTGACTAACTTGACAAAGCCCTCCGTCCTCGTCAACTTAGTTGGCGCACAGGTTAGCCTCCCACTATTGTGGATCCAAGCTAGCAGGGGGTATTCATTTTTTTGTGCATAATAAGGAGGCACTTCCTTGCATGCGAAGATATAGCTGGTGGTTCCGACCTGTCAGCGGTGGGAATGTTTTTTGCAAAATACAGAGGCCCTTCCGGTAGGTCCCAGCTGTCAGGTGGAGGAATCATTATTTTGCATGTATTAAGGAGGCATTTCCTTGCATGCGGCCATGGACCCAGCTGTCAGCATCTCCACGCACAGTCTACTTCCGATGGTGTCATTCGTTGACCACGTTGACCACTCCGCGCCGAGCGCATACAAGGTGGTGGACGACGGCGAGGCCCCGGACAGCAACGAGCCGGAGATGGGAAGATGCGGGAGTAGAGTCACAGACGGAGAGGTGTGCGAGGGTTAACTCGTTCTGGTGCAGTGTGGTTCGGCAGTCGGTGGAGAAGAACATGAGGTGTGGAGGGGTGGAGGGATGGCCTGGCCAACGGTGGAGTAGCGCTTCACAGCGAAGCATGCTAGGCAGAGCTGCTAGCAGCAGGAGGCGGGAGCAGGTGGCCCCGACGGCGCTGGAGGAAGAAGATGAGAGATTGAAGATAGATGTCGGTCGTCGAATGTAAATCCAATGGCTAACAATGTCAGAATCATTTTTGACTAAGTTGACAACGACTTGCATTGGCTTCGACCTATTGGCCCACATTTCAACCACCAAAAATGTGGCACGTATTCAACCCATTTTTCAGAATTTACAGTCTTTTTTTGCGGGGTAGAATTTACAGTGAATTTGATCTTTTTTTTGAATTACAGTCCATTAGCTGGGATGGGTGAACAAATAATGTAGCGTCCATGTGGCCCATTTATGCTTTTCCTAAAAAATTACAGGCCATTTGCACTTTCTTGAAATACACGATTTTGCTGGGCTGATTCTAATTATAATGTTGGGGTGGGCGCAGCAATGTTATCAAAAAATAAACATGGGCTGAGCATTTTGTTATATATATATATATATATATATATATTTAAATAATAAGTGATTTATTACTACATTTGTCATTAAATCTTACCAAGCTTTTGTGCAAAATCACCAGGATTTTTGTTGCCAAAAAAATCGAGGATTTTATTGTTAAGAAATTATTTTTATAAGTTAATAAGATGTGGGATATTGTTTTCTTACATATGTAAGTATCTATCAAATATATGATGATAATAACAATAATATATAATAACATATAAAATAATTTAAATATATATAATATAGTTAGAAGGGAAACATAAGTTGGACCAGGCATTCCTATTCTTATATTGAAAAATAGAACAGACCTCAACGTTTTATTCAAAAAAATACATAAATTGGGCTGCCGATGTTTCAGGAAAAATAAAACCTCGGATGGGAGATCCATAGGCCGGTCAATACATGACGGCCCTCAACAAAATACAAACAGGCCTCTGGACCTCCCATCCGAGTTCGTGGGTTGCGCATGTTAAAAAAGAAAGCCTAGACAGGACATCCCAAAACCCAGCTGATACTTGATGCCCCAGTGATAATAAATGATACCTGTTAGCTCCTCGGCTTCGTTGTGAATTTATCTCCTATTAGCAAGATGCCCATGCGTTGCATGTATCAAGATGCATTTGTATGAGTAGTTTATCTTGTGGGATAAAAGGATGAATGAGGGAAGGCCATATTTGCAAATCTGGAGAGGGGTGGGGGTATCTTTTTGCAAAATTGCCATTTTTTCCTTCCTATCTGTCAGATATAAATCAGACGGCCTATATTGCAGGATGGCAGGCACACCATCATCACCAACTTCGTTTTTTATAAGAGGTAGAGATAGTAACTACGTTGAAGCACCTCAAAAATGTAACTATGTTGACAAACTCATGGGCCCCAACGTCGGTATAGCATTAGGAGGAAGTATTTTTCGATGAGGTACTTGCTTGCGTACAGCCATAGACCTGGTGGGTCTCGACTGTCCGCCTCTCCACGTACAGTCCTCTCCAGATTCCTCTCGTTTGTTCAGCATGTTCGCAACGGCAGACAACGGCGTCGCGGCGAGCGCACAAAGGCGCAGGAGGAGATCACCACTAGAGGAAGTGCCTTATTAGTAACGACACAACTGAACTAGCCTAGTGGCCGAGTGACACTACCTGACAGCTATTCTGCTCGGGTTCGATTCCACTTGTGCAGAGAAAATATCTCCAAAATTTTTGCCTCTGCCTTTATTGACATGTGGGTCCCAATTGTCATCTACGCACACCACGTCCAACACTTGCCAAAACTTCGTCCCTCGTTTTCTCTGTTTTTCACACACTCGACATTGTGTGGGCATTTTGAAAATAGCATATCTTTTTGACTATGCATCATATGAAGATGTGCTATGCATGAATGTTGATCGGCATGATGTTAACTGGCTGGTAGTTCCAGTTTCGACCATGAATAAAACTTCCAACATGATGTTAACACTATTTGAAAAGGCTGTGTTAATATAAATGCTCTGCCTCTAAAAGTTGAAGTTTCTTATCTGAAACTAAACTTGGAGTTTCTTATCTGAAACTGAAACTTGAAGTTTCTTCTCTAAGAATCACATTGTCTGCACTTTTTTACTCATATGAAACTACATTTTTTAAGTGCTACAAATAGATCTCTATAATTCATAAAATACTTCATATGCTCAATACTGCAAATATGAAATTCAAAAGACATTCATATCTGAAAGAACTCTCAAAATACACAACACAAAACACAATTCACAACCTGCAAATACTAACAACGCTAAGCTCCTCCTAACAATTCACAACCTATCTGACTATTGCGCTGGGGAGGGGGGGGGCAGTCCCTCCTATTCTTCGGCGGCAGACAGTCGCCCCGTGAAATGATGTGTACGGTGAGGGAGAGGATGGCGGGGAAGCATCGTCGGGCCAACTATTTTTCTCCTCTTGAAGTTGGGTTCTGTCGATGAAGACTCCACTGGCTCGCTCCGGCACGACACCTTCACAAACGGCACCCTGTAGATGCTCGATCCTTCAATCTCTGGTGGATGCTCCATCTGGGATCGATACTCCCGCCACCGCTCCCTCACGATCGGAGTCGGTGAATCTGTTTGCTCGATGGCCCAATGGAGCAGCTCTATGTACTCCCGCGTGACTCCCTCCGGGAGTATCGCCGCCTTTTCGCTTTGTTGCAGATATTTGGCCATGGATGTCACCGTCGCCGCTAGTTGGTCCTTGTTGTCAAACCAAGACTATATCTCCAACATCCTAGCTAACTTCACAGGGTCGCCGTCTGCGATCCTCACGTATCGGTTGTACTCCTCCATCGATATACTTCTCCACAGCACCTTCACTCGCCGGCGGTGGTTTTTGAATGGAAGAGGAGAGGAGCAACACTGGTTTTGGATTAGAACGGGAGAGGAGCGATGCTGGTTTTGGATTGGAACAGCAGAGGAGGGGCTTGTGGTTTTGAAATGGAAGAGGAGAGGAGCGGCGCTGGATTTAGATTGGAACAGGAGAGGACTAGCGGTGGTTTAAGAGGAGAACAGCGGAACAGCGGCGCTGGTCTTGGAAGTATTTTTTTTGTTTTGTGTATTTTGGGTCAAAGTTTGACCACGTACTGTAATTGACAAGCAAAATGTGAATGCATGTCACCAAAAATTGCATCGTTTGATTCGTATTTGAATGTACTTTCAAATTATATTATTTTTGCAACGTATAACATAAATTTTATTTGCGAAAATCATGGTCAATTATGACCCAGAATAAAAGGGATACTAGTTAATGTGGGGTCGCTTTCTTAATTGAAGGAAATTGATTTTGATTTTGATCCAGTCACAGCGCGTCGGCCCTCTCGTCCAATCCTAAATTGCTGCCGCACGCTCCTCTCCCTCTTATCCATTGCAAAACCACCTCCTCTCCTCTCCATAATTTCCATTCCAAAACCACCGTCTCACCTCTCCCTCTTCTCTATTGCAAGACCACCATCTCTCCTCCCATCTTCCAAAGCTAGCACCGGACCACTCAGAAGGACATTTATGGAGAGGATGTAGCAGCGAATCAGGTAGATCGCCGGCGGTGACCAGGCAAAGTTAGCCAGGTTGAAGGAGATCCTTACTTGGTTTGACAATGAGTGGGAGTTCGAGGATGCTGAGGGCCATGTGGCAATGTATGTGAAAGAGCGAGACGACGGGGATGAGGGCGGCGATGTACATGTACTCCTCAGCGGCAGTCACGCTACAGTCCTTCGAGTTCATCGAGTATCTCCTCTGTGCGATGGAGCAGACAGATTCGCCCGAGGAAAAAGTCAGGCGGAGGTGGTGGGCGTACAGGTCAAAGGTCGAGCACCCAGAGGATAACGAATCGATCGAGTACGGTGTGTCGTTCATGAGGGTGCAAAGCCAGCCGGAGCCACAGGAGTATCCGTTCTCCCACTGCAAGAGGAGGCTGGATGGCACGACGTCACTTCCCCGCTGTTCTCCATGGTTCCCTCGACACTCGCCTCGTTTCAATGGTGGTGGTAGGGTTTAAGTTAAGCTTCACACTAAGCTAATCTTCCACCTGCTCATGCTTACAATCAGTGTGGCAGCTAATGAAAATCATTCTTACAATCAGTCTTCGAGTACTATGCCAATCACCCTTAAATAGCTCTAGACCTTTGGGCTAAAGTTGTGACACTGTGTACAAATAAAGAAAAATAGATTGGTGCTTCTTTCAGAAAAGAGTACTCCCTAGAAAACTGCCAATATAAGCTACTGGTATTTTGTTAGAGGATTTGCTGCTAAGAAATATCCGTCCACAGAGAGCGCCACACATCCCACTGGTGGTGGTGGATGCCAATGCGTGCATGGAGCATGGTTGGTGTCGGTAATTTTTACTTGGCACACCTCGCACTTTGCATATATGCCGGTTCCATCCGTACATTTGTGCAGTTCCACCAAAATGCAGTTGAATAACCCTGTTTGCATAGATAATGAAAAAGCATGATTGCATTATAGTGGCACTAGTTGATGAAACACGCAAAATAAATAGAAGAAAATATTGCGAAAGTATCATTGTATGCCATGCTGCGAGGGCGAGATGGGCCCTACAACGCCTCATACGGTACGCCACGCCTCATACTGGAAATCGTCCCAAGTCTCCCAGATACACCTTCTGCCAGTGATGAATATAGTGTACAGCGGTAGTACAAGGAGGGTTCTTGAGACATTCAAATCTCTATTTGGGTTCAGATCAACTAAAATTAAGCACCCCAGTTTGTAGAAACGCTTAAACATTATCAATGGGACTAGTTGATGAAACACACATTAACAAAGAGAAGCACTTTCTTTATCTACATTATAAATCAAATGATAGAGAGGACACTCGCTCTATTTTAACTGTATTATTACTTCATTTTATTAGTGACACTAGGGTCGAGCAGGTGGCAAACAAGGTGTCCCGTGTGTCGCAAGGATGAAGGCCGGGGTTGCTTAGACTAGGATGCTGAAGCTGGCTCTTTCAGTCCCTATCTTCCCCCTGATGTTTCTGTGGTAGCATTTGGGTTGTAATCCAAACTTGGTCAAGCTGGTGCTGCGTCCCCCTACTTGCCTAGCTTATGTGCCAAACATGTCTCCTACTAGTACTCAGTCCGTTCTAGTAGTACTTGCATAACTGTCTGTTTACACAGAGATGTTGTCGGATAATGGTACTCTATGGTTGGGTTTCTTTAATGAAATTGGAGGGAACCCCCTCTTTCGATATATAAAAAAATAGTGGCACTAGCGGTGCCAAAACATTGCCTTAAATTAATAGTGGCACTAGATTAAGGTGCAAAATAATAACATTACTGCTTTATCATGGTAGTGCCAAAACAGTAGCACAAGAGCAGGATCAACATGCAGGAGCTTTGGCAAACGGTCAGACTAAAAAGGAACATACCTCGTTATGGGAACCATATCTGCAGTCAACACCATCGTAGCAGGGATGACACCAGTCACTAACATGGATGATTCAATTCATGGGACCTTTTGGTGCAGTTCACCTAAAATGAAGCAATGTCCCATGAGCTAGCAGCTTCTTCTTCTTCTTTTTCAAGAAAAGGGCTCCAGCCCCTGTTCCATTTCCATCAGGAAATGAAACCCACAGAGCTTCTTCTTCATTACTTGCAATAAAATTGAGCAACATCAAGGTTGGTTGTGAAGCTCCTGGAATGTTCATGTATAATTTGGATATCATTTGTGCAGTTCAACTAAGATCAAGCGTGAAATGTATATCTGTGTTTGCACAAAAAAGGTGGAAAGGAGGCTGACTAACAAGTGATGAAACATGCGTCAAATGAAAAAAAGCATGTTCCTTATCTGAATGGCAATCGTACAAGGACAGTAGCAATTTCTCTCAGCATTGCTAGATATTAGTGTGGGCATTAGGATTAACTATGACAACCGCTAAATACGACATTACTTTAATGGTGCAATTGCTTCATTTTACCAGCAACATTACATTAATAGCTGCTACAGAGTCGGTATTTGGGCACGGGAGAGTAGGCGGACTAGGACAGTTGCATCTCTAATGAATAGAAGCAACTTATCTTAATGGGAAATTTAGCAGGACATGAAACAAAAGTGCCATTGATTCATATTACTGGAGGCATTACATTGAAAACAACATTGGTTTAACATGTCCTTACTTTTAACAGTGCGACTGCTACATTTTACAAGTGGCATTACATAAGAGCGGCTCGGGGCAACAAATATCAGAAGAGGATATCTGGGTTGGTCCCATTTTTGTTTGGTATATAGCCACCTTATACTGTGTGAGGCTAGCAAATCTAGTGCTGGACTTACTCTGTTGAGTTGTCCCCCAGTCCCCACTTTGTTTCCTTTTTGAACCAATAGATCGGGTTTATATCGAGTTTGTACTACATTCCCTTTATTTCCCTATTAGCCTAGAGACCAGTTGGATAGCCAGTCTCCTCTACTTTTCGCCCCCATTATTTCCTTTTTCGACCAAGTTCTAGATTCAGGTAACAAATCTTCCCCCACCTCCACCCCCTTTCTTCCTCGTTTGAACCAAGTACTACTGGATTGGAGTGTATGAACTAGTTTTACCTCTTTAACAGTAAAAAAATATGTGGTTTTCGACAGCCGATCGATCCTACCTACGAGGGGGCCTGAGAAATAGTAAAAGATACAAATGCAGCGACGTCAGGAGCTCAGGAAGTAGAGCAAGGCCGGTTTCGAAGGGAGTTATACCCGAGGGTCGCCGGGATGTCGCTAGGTGGGCGGCGGGAGGCCGGATCTACCCACACTACGGCAGCGATGAAGAAGGGGTGGGAGGCCCTGCCTCGCCAGCGATGCTTGGGAGAGAACGGCAAGGCACGCTGATCGGGACGCGCCGATAGTGGGTAAGAGCCATCACCGAGCACGACCGCGTGAATGTTGCACCTTCTCACCTTCCCCAGCGGAGAGGATCTGGCTGGATCTGTGACCAGCGGTGAGTAGAGAGAGAGTGTGGCCATCGCTGTCGTGTTTAGATCTGGAGAGGACAAGACAGTGTGAAGAGAGCAACACTAGCAAGCAAGCATGGAGGCTCCTGCCTATATAGTGGAGTAATAGTTTTCTTTTGTCTACCGGCCGGAGCTGGCTTCACCTCGGCAATGACTGTCGAGAAGTCTTCATGCACGTGCCCCGGAGGCGTAGTTGTCATCATTTTGATGTCAAGCACCGGATTATTACATATAACACGAAAAAATGCCACATGACAAGAAATCATAACCTCACTACCCAAAGGAGACAAGATGAATCCCGACGGACAAACTAGACCAGGATCAAAGCTCAAATTAAAGATAAACACGTAGAAAAGGGGTCCATCGATAGATGTCCTAATTAACATAGCCGGCATGGCCTAGATGGTAGCCGAGTAGTCTTCGTGCACGTGCCCCCAATGACTAGCCCAACTCAGTTGTCGCTGTTTAACCCTCGCAGTGATCCGAAGCACATGACACCTAATTTTGTGAGATGACACGAACCTTTTTTTAGATTTCTCACAAGAACTATAGCCATGTACAACATAGCCTGCATGATATGTAGACGATAGCTAATCCGGGTGTGTCTGCTGGAGTCTGGTCACATGCATGGACGAACTGATCTTCCATGTCTTGCAGGGATCATCTAGGTACCAACATATGTACTCCTACAACACTTCTCTAGTAGTACTATCGCTCGTCTCTCTCTTCTATTAACTCACCCGACTTGCGGGGCCGGGGAGTGTGCCTATGGTCGGTTCTCAATTGCGGTCCCACATGTGTGTGCAAACACGATATGACGCGTGTTCCATTCGGAGAGCCATGTGCCAGACTAACCGACTGTCTGGGGTGCTACGCGAATGCGACGGGCGTGCTGTATACTCCGTACATGTGTACCATCGTTTTCTTGAGGCTTTGCTCCATGGCGCAATCCATGGATAGAAAATTAGTATACTATACTATTAAAAAGTCAAGGGCAGGGCTTTGCCCACGCAGTAGGCGGGGCAGTTCCGCCTAGTCGGTTTGACAGAGACGTGAGAAGATGAGGGAGTAGGCTACTGCAAACGTAGGGTTGTGTGATTTGACAGTGAGTTACTGCTGGACAGGTGCGGTCCGGTGATTTGACTTGCCATTATCATTTTAACTGCGGCACTACGACCGGCGTGAGTCTCCTGATTCATGACCACCTCCATACAGGTGCCTCTCCCAATGTTCCACCATGTAGAGGTTGGCTCTTGCTTGAGAGCCCACTCCTCCACTTTTTCCTTGCCTCTTTCCCCCACATATGCAAAAATGCCATGTAAAGCAGGCTTATAGCCCACTATTGTACTTGATCATACAGGTGCTAAGCCTGCCACATAGGCATAAAGTCTGATGTGGCAAGTTAATTAAGAAGAGAGAGACTAGTTTGGTGACCCCAGGAAGAAACGGTGATAAGCGCGTGTAGCTAGATGAAGCAAACTGAGCAACAAAAAACTAAGCACCTATGCATTGGGGACTTGAGTTGCTAAGCCATTTAATGCCCATAGCACCTCATCTAAGAACCATTTCATTGGAATAGGTCACTCCTTGGCAAATGCAATAAATACTACGAAGAAAGAGATAGAGAGAAGTAAACAAAAAAATACTCTTATAGCCAACCTTATAGCTAACCTTGTTGTATGAGTGACTAAGTGATGACTATATATGACATGCCAACATCAGATAGCCTAACGCACCGTGTTAAATCTCCAAGGGCGCGACCGCGCGAGCGAGGCGACGGTCATGGTAGGCGCGACCATGATACGGGCTGCTGGCAGCCCTTGGATCTGAGATCGAACAGTCGCATGCTAAGTTGCTGAAAATTTGCAGAATAACCCTCCAAGATAGGATATTCACCCATAGGTCTAGAATCACGCCATGCAACCATTCGATCTCATATCCAAGGGCTCTCGGAAGCCCGTACCATGGGAGAATGGAAAGCTTCGTATCACCTGTAATTTTCCCAACGCTTCACATGACATCGAAATCCATTTAATTGGGTGTCGAGTAGACATGACATATAATTGGGCCCCATAGTACTGTGCATGAATCCATTTATCCACCAGGCAAGCCACTACCCTGCCATTCACACGCCCCCCCCACTCGACATTTTTACAATCGATAAACCGCTCCTAGTCGTCCCGTCCTTTCACATTACGGCAGTTCCACTAATCCTAACCCTCCTCCCAAATCCATGGCATCCCAAATCTCCATGATCGGCGGTGAGCACAAGGTTAGAAACATCACCGGCGATGAGTTCTACATCATCTATAGCCGTTCTTCCACAAAGGTCAAAGAATGCCTTGCTCGCTTCAAATGCATGTTCGAAAACTCAAATGATGAGTGGGTCGTTGGGCTACATGTTGAGTACACCACAGTCCTGGGAAGCGAGAAGAATCTAAAGGAGGCAGAGAAGAAGAAGCCCGTCGTGATCTAGGTTTGTGTGCATGACTTATGCTTGGTCTACCACATATGCCATGCCGACATTCAGTGCCAGGATTTTAAGAATTTCCTCAAGGACGGCCGAGTCAAATTCGTTACTTTAGACTTTAGGAATGACATGGATGTCTTGGATCGGATAGGCCTCGTTGTTGGCAACCCCTTCGACCTCCAGAAGAAAGGGCTGATGCCCTCCCATGATCAGCCTTCACTGCTGACCCTGGTAGGAGCCATGGTTCATCCTTCGTATGGTACACATAAGAAACCTTCGTTCAAGTTTCATCATGCATGGGAGTGGAATGTACTACATATAGACCACATCCAGTACGCTGCAATGGATGGCTACCTTTGTTTCAATATCTACAGGGGTTGGAGGAAGGGCAAGAGCCAAGTGTGCGGTTCAAGCAAAGAAGTATCGGCCAAGAGGAAGAGGGACAAGGACAAAGTCGAGGACGTGGATGAGGAGTCCGAGTAAGGTGGCAGTGTCGTTGCTCATGGTGGTTCTAATGCAGTGTCTACCGGATTAGTTGCTTAGTTTAATTTCAGGTGTGCTTAGTTTTATTTGAGGAGTATGTTGTGCTGAGCCCCTAGCAGAACTATGTTATGTTTCTTCTTGTTATATTTCATACATTTCATCTTTTAGTTGGTATAGTACTACCACTCCTTTCTTCACATTATATACGTACAATATATATGGCCAACATCATATAGGCAGCAGTTTAGTTGTCAAAGAATTCAAGGGTGCTTAGTTTTATCAAAGAATTCCAGGGTGATTAGTTTTATTTGAGGGGTGTGTTGTGCTGGACACCATTAACTTATCATTGTGAGAATTGGCTTATTTTTGTCATGTAACATGGTCAACGGGTTTGACGTGAAAATAAGAATGTCTAATGGCATTTCTGAGCAAACATCTAACTTAATGATGGCATTTTCTAGACATCTAATTGCATTTTTGAGCAGGCATCTCATGGATCGATGGCATTTTTTGAGTAGTTGTAACTTCTAATGGAAAAACTGAGTAGTGATACACAACTAGTGGCATAAATAATAAGAACCCAAGAATTAAATAGGTATGCTAATTTCTTTATTTCTTTATACCTTTGTGTGTGAAACAATATATGCTGCCTCCCCAAGATTTTCTTTACAGAGGCAACATAGAACTATATGAGTGCCCTGTTAAATTTTGGAATTATTCTGGGTTCATTTGGCCTTTTCTATACATTAGTTGAGCTTCTGGTCAATTAATGTGCATAATTTGAATTTGAACTACAAGCATGAAAGTGCGTTATATCGACTAGAGGGGGGTGAATGGGCGATTTTTATGAAAGTGTTCAAAACATGGAAGTTTCGAAGACAAACGATAGAAATAATCCTATTACCATGCAGCGGAAGGTAGACTACACTAGGTAAACCATAGTCATGTATTCAATGAAGTGAAAGCACAATGACTAATAGCAGCTAGGTAGTAAGGATCAGGTAGGAAGATATTAAGAAGCCAAACAGAACACACGTTCACTCAGTGAAAACAAAAGATAGTGCAATCATACAATGACTTCACAAGGACCAATAGTAAGTAAAGGGAAGGGAAGGATGAAACCAGTGACTAGTTGAAGACAATGATTTGTTGGACCAGTTCCAGTTGCTGTGACAACTGTACGTCTGGTTAGGGCGGCTAGGTATTTAAACCTAAGGACACATAGTCCCGGACACCCAGTCCTGAACACGCAGCTTAGGACACCAAGTCCTCACTGTATTCCCCTTGAGCTAAGGTCACACAGACCTCGCCCAATCACTCTGGTAAGTCTTCAAGGTAGACTCCCAAACCTTCACAGACTTTGTTCACCGGCGATCCACAATGTCTCTTGGACGCTCAGAACGCGACACCTAACCGGCTGGAGGATTCACAGTCCTCAAGTGTAATAAGTCTTCAGATCACACAGACAAGAAGACTTAAGTGATGCCTAATTCTCTTTGGCTCTGGGTGGTTAGGGCTTTATCCTCGCAAGGAGTTCTCTCTGAAAGGCTTCGAGGTGGGTTGCTCTCACACGACAAAAGCTGTACTCTAACTCTGAGCAGCCAACCGTTTATGGTTGTAGGGGTGGGCTATTTATAGCCACTAGGCAACCCGACCTGATTTGTTTGAAATGACCCTGGGTCAGTAAGGAACTGACACGTGTTCCAACGGTCAGATTTCAAACTCACACGGCAACTTTACTTGGGCTACAAGCAAGGCTGACTTGTCCGACTCTGGACAAGATTCGCTCTCATAGTCTTCACTAGAAGACATAGGTTTTGGTTAAGCATCACTTCAGTCATTCTGACTGGTTCTCTTGGACCCCACTTAACAGTACGGTGGTTCCTATGACTCAACAAAGAAGAAAAAGAACTACGAAAGATCTAAGTATTCGAGCTCCATAGGCTTCATGCGATGTCTTCTCTTGTCATAGTATTCAATGTGAATATCTTCATATACCACCTTTGACATCAATGTCTTCATACATTTTTAGGGGTCATCTCTGGTAGGAAAACCGAATCAATGAGGGACTTCTACCCGTGTTATCCTGCAATTCTCATAAACACATTAGTCCCTCAACTAGGTTTGTCATCAATACTCGAAAAACAACTAGGGGTGGCACTAGATGCACTTACAATCTCCCCCTTTTTGGTGATTAATGACAAAATTGTTGAAGTTTTCAACGGGGAATATAATATGTGAAACTGTAAAGGATAAGGAATTGTCTTCATAAGTTGCAAGGTCAAATAAGTAGTAGACGACCATCGTGTTTAAGTGTTACAACTCAAAGAACCAAATGTCTCAAAACGAGAGTTGTAAACACGAAGAAAAATATAAAGCACCCGCCCATATGGGCCAACTTGAAGACTATCAAACTCATATGCTTCTCCCCCTTTTGTCAGTAAGGACCAAGAAGGTTCGAAGACATAGAGCATCTACTCATTCACATGAAGAGTAGGTGAAGCAGCAGGGTCGTCGGTGGTGTTCGGCGGTGCAGAAGAGCTTGGAGCAGTGTCGAAGCAGGCTAAAGGAGGTGGCGGTGAAGTAGCATCGTCTTCATCCTTGATCACTCTGGCATTCACAGTTGCAGCAGAGGAAGAGAACTCAGAGTCTTCAAGAGATGGAGTTCGTCGCAGCACTGCCCTTCGAGGAGGTGTGGAGTCAAACTTGAAGCATTCACAGAAGCCATCCTCTTGAATATCATCTTCAAAGCACATCAGCGTCAGCCCTTTCCATGTGCGGCGACAGGTTTCATGGGCAACAAAGGCATTCTTGGTGGCAAGATTGCAAATGCGATTAACATCCACCAATAGGCTTTGCATTTGACGCTTCAGCCAGTCATGATGCCTATCTTGTTTCTGATGAAGACCCACAAGAAGCTCTCGGTCATTGAGAACATGAGTGCGCTTCTTGGGTCGTTGGGCAATTGTGCTATCAGTGGCTTCAGTGCGAGCAGGATGCGGTGCACGTGTAGTTCCAGCCAAAGGATACACACGAGTGACTGCTTCAAATCCTTCAATGTTCTGAGAAAAACTTTGATGCTCCGCATTCTAAAGACTTAGAGGTTCCTTGGCAGGCTCAGGATAAATTTCTTCAACAGACATATCCACATCAGGTAGAAAGATCCGATGATTGCGAGCAGATGGCTGATATGAGATGGCGGAGTTGAGTTTGATCAGCCGCATTATCCATGGAACATAGAACTTCAAGCCAAAAAGATCAGAGCCTGATGCAGCAAGTTGGCGGATGAAGAAGTCTTGTGCATTGAAACATTTGCCATGAAGAATATAGAAGACCAAAGTCTTCATTGCACCTTCCAGCTTGGCATGTGGAGAATGTCCTTTGATTGGCCAGAGAGTTCGCCTTATGATGTGATAAATAGTCCTTGGCAGATACTCAAGGTCTTCAACAAAGAACTCCATGGGATATGCAGCATCTTGGGGCAATGGCTTCATCATACTGAGCATCTGACTCATTTTAGGTTCAGGCTTCTGAAAGATGCTCTCCACAGCTTCACTGTGAAGCTGACAGCCATGTTCGTAGAGATCGCCAGGAGTGGGCAGACTAGTGAGCTCAATGATGTCAAAGGCTTTGGCTTCGTGATGAACATTTCCTGTCATCCACTTCAACACCCAAGTCTTCAGATCTCTGTTGTACCCACGGAGGTGAAGTGTGGCATAGAATTGGAGCAGCAACTCTTCATTCCAATGCTCTTGGTCAGTGACGTACGGCAGCAATCCAACCTCCTTGAAGCAATCCAGAGCTTCTTCCAGACAGGGCAGACCAGCTATTTCTTCAATGTCAAGACGCTTATGTGGGAAGATGCGACCTTGATTGTATAGAATGCAGGAGTAATAGCTTCGCTGCGGATAGCTCCAGAACAGATCAGATGATATTCTTTCCTTCAGTAGGGGTTCCTGGAGCTATTGAAGAAAGTGTTGTCTGCTTTGAAGCCATTGATATTGAAGGATCCAGGTGCTGATGCAGGACCTGGAAACCTGGGCAGGAAATGAGGACCAGCAGCAGGTGCAGGAACAGAAGCAGTGGGATCAGTGGCTTCGCTGACTTCTGGTGCTTGGGTTGGTGAAGGCTCCACACTAGCTTCAGCCATGACAGCGTCAGTGGCTTCATTGGTGTTGGTGGTGGCAGCCTCAGGATTCTCAACCTCCACTTGATGAGCTGGAGGGTCGGTCACAGTCATGTTCTCCTCGTGAACAGCTTCTTGGTGAGACGGGGGTTTAGCAGCACTTGGTATTTCTTCTTCATCGGCTGATGCAGCTAGAATGTCTTCAGCAGCTTTAGCTTCAGACTCAGAGACTGGAGGCCTTGGTCCTTTGCGAAGCCTGCGTAACGCTGGCGACGCCTGTGGAGTTGGAGTTGGCTGGGCCTCAAAGTCTTCTTCCTCTTGTGTTTGTGGGCGATCAGCCCATGATGCATCCTGAGCAATTGGTGTCAGAGGACGACCAATGCTGATGAGTTTGTTGTGCGTTAGCACAGGCGATGATACCTGTTGGAGCTCGAGCTGAGGAAGAACTACATCATCTTCAACATGGTCATGATGACCATTGTCTTCAGCAGCGATGGGATCAGCTGCTGGAATGTCTTCAGCTTCATGAGCCCCTGTGAAAGCAGGCTCATGGACAGTCAATTGGTTCTCTTGAGGTTCAGCGTCAGGGTGAACCATGGAGATGGGTTCAACAATCAAGGGCTCTGTGGGAGCAGCCCGTTCCTTCTTGGTCTTTCTCTTCTTCGTGGAGGGGACAGTAGCAGAGGCTTCAGGATGTTTCCTCTTCCTTGCTTCAGCCTCAGCAGTCCTCGTCTTCTTCAGTTCTGAAGCAGTAGACTTGGCTTTTGGCTTCGAGCCAGTCATGCTAGTTGGGAAGAGAATGGGAGCTACATCCTGCCTTGGTGCGTCGGGGTCAGACATAGTGGGCTTCTTCTTCTTCTTTGCAGCCATCCTGGGGTCGATGCCAGGACGCCCACAGCATAAAACCCTCATGTTCTTTTGGTGCAAATTTTGAAGTGTGATGTGGATCCTTGATCCAGCACCTGGCACCAAATACTCTGAAGTAACTGACATTTGGCTTCTTGCCAGTAAGGAGCTCATAAGATGTCTTGTTAGAAGCTTGTGAAGATAAACACGATTGATTGTATGGCATGCCGTATCAATGGCTTCAGGCCAGTATTTTCTTGGAGTCTTGTATTCATCAAGCATCATTCGGGCCATCTCAATGAGTGTTCTGTTCTTGCGTTCGACGACGCCATTCTGCTGTGGCGTGTATGGGGCTGAGAATTCATGTGTGATGCCCAAGGTATCAAGATATGTATCAAGGCCAGTGTTCTTGAATTCAGTGCCATTGTCACTTCTGATGTGCTTTATCTTGGCGCCATAGTTGTTCATTGCTCGATTGGCGAAGCGTCTGAAGACATCCTGCACTTCAGTCTTGTAGAGGATTATGTGCACCCAAGTATATCTAGAATAATCATCAACAATGAAAAAGTCATAGAGACAAGCGGTAGTAGTAAGAGTTGAGTAATGAGTGGGACCGAAAAGATCCATGTGGAGCAGTGCGAAGGGTTGAGTAGTAGTCATGATGGTCTTCGAGGGATGTTTGGCCCTCGTCATCTTTCCTGCTTCACAGGCACCGCATAAGTGATCTTTCTTGAACTTGACGCCCTCGATGCCTATGACATGCTTCTTCTTTGCAAGGGTGTGGAGGTTCCTCATGCCAGCATGCCCTATCCTCCGATGCCAGAGCCAGCATTCTGAAGCTTTTGCTAGAAGACATACGGCAAGCTGTGGTCCTGCTGAGAAATCTACCACGTACAAATCATCTTTCTGATACCCTTCAAACACTAGAGACTTGTCAGATTCCATTAGAACAAGGCAATGATATTTTCCAAATATTACGATCATGTTCAAATCGCAAAGCATTGAGACAGACATTAAGTTGAAGCCAAGGGATTCAAGAAGCATGACTTTATCCATGTGTTGGTCCTTTGAGATTGCAACTCTACCTAGACCCAATACCTTACTTTTACCAGTGTCAGCAAATGTGATGTGACTCTTGTCGGATGGACGTAAGGTTGAGTCCATAAGAAGGCTTCTTTTGCCAGTCATGTGGTTGGTACACCCACTATTAATAATCCATTCTAAAGACGCTGGTGTCGTACCCTACAGTGCAGTTAGGGGGATAGGCTTCACGAAGAGAATTGTGAAGCAAAAATATTTGACAAACCAGTGGGTTATGAAAGCTTAGATCCAGATTAGGACTGATAGGGAGAGTAGCAAGCGATTCAGGAACGAAGTACAAAGTAAGACCATTCGGGCATTTGATCTTGCGCCCTACAAGATGTTTAAGGTCCCCAGCAATAGCGTTAGACGATTTTGGTTTTTTGCTGGAGACCTTTCCCTGCAAAAGAGAGTTAAGCTTTCTTAGCCACCCACATCTTCAAGCGTGGCTTAGAAGCGATAAGTCTAAGTGCAGCGTCTGAGAACTTTGGCTTTGGAGCCCTAGCAAAAAGTCTTGCAGGCGGACAATAGTACTCATAAGAATAAGTAGAATAGTTCTTGGTCTTATGAACATGGCGGTTCGATGAACTGCGCTCATATTCAAAGGCCTGAGTATGGTTTCCCTGCAAATCATTTGCATTAGTGCGACTCAGGTGAGTCCTCTGTCTGTATGAAGCCTTTGGATCGTATGAAGCCTGTGGTCTGGGGTTTGCCTTCTTCACCTGTGGTGTCATGATGACATTCACAGGAAGATTTTCCAAACACTTTTTCGGCACCCAGATCTTCTTCATAGGCGGCCCATTCCTGCAGTTAGTACCAATATACCTGGCAAACACTTCACCATTCTGATTCTTAAACAGTTTATAGTTTGCATCAAAGGATTCATCAATGACAATGGGGTTAGCACAAGTGAAGCCAGATAGATTGGATGGATCTGCTGAAGGTTCCTTTTGCAGGAACCCATGTGGTTTTGGGGTACTGCTCAGGTTTCCAGTAAGAGCCATCAGCATTCATTTTCCTTACGAACCCAACACCCTCTTTCCTTGGGTTTCGGTTCAGAATCTGCCTTTTGAGGACATCACATAGTGTCTGATGCCCTTTAAGACTTTTGTACATTCATGTTTCAAGCAATGTCTTCAACCTAGCATTCTCATCAGCAATAGTAGTGGTATCCTCAGCAGAGGGGTTAGTTACCACATCAAAAGTTGAAGATATTGCAACAGTAGCAGCAGTAGAACATTCAGCAACAGAAGTAGCAGTATCACTCTCAATGCATTTAAGACATGGTGGTCTAAATTCTTCCTGAGTGGGACTGATCTGTTCGGCGCGAAGTGACTCGTTTTCCTTTTGAAGATCTTCATGAGCCGCTCTCAATTTCTCAAGATCTTGCTTCCTTTGAAGATAATCATAGGAAAGCTTTTCATGAGTTGTTGAGAGCGTTTCATGACGACTTTCAAGTTCCTCATACTTAAGGTGAAGATTTTTTATGTCTTCAATTAAGGACTCAGATCGAGTCATTTCAGCGCCTAACAGATCATCGCTGTTGTCTAACAGTTTTTGAATATGTTCCATAGCTTTCTATTGTTTAGTTGCAATTTTAGCAAGTGTTTTGTAGCTGGGTCTTGAACCACAATCAGAGTCATCTTCACTAGATGTTTGATAGTGAGTAGTGCGCGTGTTTACCATGGTAACCGTGTGACATGAAGTAGTAGGTAGGAGCGGAGTAGTCCTTGTCATTTGCATTGGTGTCGGTGATGAAGTCATTGTATTCGGTGTTGAATATGGACTTGGCAACGTATGCTGTAGCCAGACTTGCAACGCCAGAATCGGACTCCTCCTCAGACTCCACCTCCGCCTCCTCAGAAGCGAACTCCTCCTCTGAATCCATTTCCTTGCCAACAAACGCACGTGCCTTGCCAGATGAGCTCTTCTTGTGTGATGAAGACTTTGAGGAAGACTTGGAAGAAGACTTTGAGTATTTCTTCTTCTTCTTGTCATCAGAGTCATATTCCTTGCTCTTCTTCTTCTTTTTGTTCTCATTGTCCCACTTCGGACACTCAGAGATGAAGTGGCCAGTTTTCTTGCACTTGTGGCATGTTTTCTTCTTGTAGTCATGAGAAGAAGCTTCATCATTCCTTGAGCTTGATCGTGAAGACTTCCTGAAGCCTTTCTTCTTGGTGAATTTTTGGAACTTCTTCACAAGCATTGCACGGATCTTCATGTAAGATCCGACAGACCTATATAGCATCTACTGCGACTTATAGCAAGACTGATGAATATATATAAGGACGACGAGAGTGGATAATAATTGTCTTACATAATTAGGAAGATAATTTAAAAAGCCACATGCGGCTAAGCCCGAAATACACAAGGGCAAAAGAAGAAGGAAGGCGCATACAACAATCTGGCTCGCTGATCTCTACTTTCTTTATGCGCTGCAGGTCGCAGAGACTAGTTCTCGCGGCGGGCAATGATCTCTTTCATCAGTTTCATGTCCTTAATACGCTGCTTGGCAGCATCCATGGATTCCTGCACCAGCCTATTGTGCTCGATGCATAGCATGGCATTCTAGTCCATAAGTTTCTTGATGATGACGCTAGTCCTCTGCAACAAGGCAGGGCTCTCCTCCTCCTGCTTCGCCCTTCCGGCAATCTTCGCCCTCAGTAGGTCACACTCGCCTCGGAGCTTCGCATTGCCCTCCCCTAGTTGTCGGATGACGCCGGTAGCCTCGTCCTACAACCTCTCCGAGCCAGAGATCTGATCCATCTAGCTATGGACCATCGCATGCATGTGCCTATAAGAGTCCTCCCTGCCTACGAGAAATTTTCCCAGGCCGGTGCGGCGCGGCGAGACCTCCCTGCTGCTTCGGCGGCGCGGCAGGACATCTCGGCTGCTTCCGCGGCGTGGCCGTACCAGTCTGCTACATCGACGGCGCGGCGGGACCTCTGTGCTGCTTCGGCGGCGCGGCGGGACCTTTGTGCTGCTACTGATGCGCAGCTGGACATGTCGGCTAGTTTCGCGGCGAGGCGGGACATGTCGGCTGGTTTCGCGGCAAGGCGGGACATGTCGGCTGGTTTCGCGGCGAGGCGGGACATCTCTCATGCTTCCTCTTCCATGCTCACCTCTCCCTGGTGGAAATCTCTCGACCCATAACTCACACTGGCTATGGCTTGATTGACTTGATTGTTTTTTGTGGATGAGGAGTTGAGGAGGAATGTGCAATCATCTTACCATAGTAGTACTTATAATCGAGTACTACTAATACACTCCTAAGTGGGAAACCGTTTAGGTTGTGATCGGTGTGAACAGGTTTCCAATTAAATATAGTGTGGTAGTAGTAGTAATTTGGAATGTGACGAGACGCGCTCAAAATTTATTGACGGTTCTAGTTTCGAAGTGCTGCACTATTCCCGGATGGCGTAACGTCGGCACATTTTCTCGGCCGTGGTGTAGCATATGCCATGGTACTAGTTCTTTTTCTACTGCTATGTACGTGCAAAAACTGGCACCATCGGATACATATGCTTGGCGTTCGACAGGAATAGCTTCGTGGCGAGCTATAGACTAGTCTTTTTTCAGAAGCATTACACCTATCTCTCGGGACTTCTCGCATGCACCATCACTGCTCCCTAGGTCGATGCCACCCACATACACTTGTACTCTGAGAAGAGGTGCACGCACGCACTCATCCTCTGTCACACACGCATCTGTAGCTACGAATTGTAGTGTTCTCAACCATCCGATTGGCTCTATCATAGTTTCACGTCGCTCCTTGGCCTTGAGATTGAAAAGTTTAAAACGCGGAGGCTAAGATGGAGGCGCGAGGTTTTGGTTAATGTGCGGGCCTCACACGACACCAACACGACACGAGCTTCGTCTGCCTGGTGCACATGCAGTCGGGTGAGTTGTCCAAGTATAGACACAACCAGGCCCTCGTTG
Organism: Triticum monococcum; assembly: GCA_034509565.1. Classification (NCBI taxonomy): domain Eukaryota; kingdom Viridiplantae; phylum Streptophyta; class Magnoliopsida; order Poales; family Poaceae; genus Triticum; species Triticum monococcum. The sequence continues at coordinate 249,853,447 of CM067843.1, forward strand.
GTATCCGCGCCTCGACTTTGGCTGGTCATAGTGGAGAGTAACATAGAATAGTTACTAGTCTATGTTACTAGTACCTTCATAATTGGTAGTGTCATATAGTATATGCATAATTTGGTGACGAGCGATCTCTATATGTACCACCTTTTTTCTTTAATTTCATCTTGTTAGTTTTGCTCCATGGCGCAATCCATCGATACTACTACTATACAAATGTATATTTTTTTTTAAAGGCTAGATGGCGGGGCAGTCTAGCTTGGTCCTTTTCATGAGAGGCGAGGGCCTTTGTGATTTGACGGCTCATTACTGCTAGAAGGCGGGGCCTTGTGATTTGGCTGCTCGTATAAATGTGCCGACGACCTGAGGAGGAGAAAAGAACCGTGCGGTATACTCAAGTTTTCCACTGGAGTAGTACTAGTATGATGGAGGAGCATGAAACATAGCAGCCCAGTGCCATATGGCGATAAAAATGATCTAATTTGCTAGTCATCTCATTGTTAGCATTGTTCTATTCATGCCTCGCAGAGAACGTGACACGTGCGGTGAAATACCTGAAGCAAAAGAAGAAACACAGGAGCAAAAGAAGAAGGAAGATTATCACCCAAATGATCTAATTTGCCGCGGAGTCGTAACTTCTTCTTCATCGCCTCCACGACCTACATCTCTTTGCGCGTCTCCTCCGCCATCTTCTTCATTCTGTCCATGACACGGGATTTCTCGATGCGAGCCTTCATCATCTGTTCCACGGCCGCATTACGTACCTTGACAGCAGCCGGGTGCTTGATGCGGAGCTTCGCCAACTCCTCCTTATGTTCCTTGACGAGGGCCTGCAACATCTTCATCGAGGAACTACTACTCTCATGCAGCTTCTTCCAGCCGGCGTTCTTCTCCTTCAGCAGGTCGAGCTCATGGCATAGCTTCGCCTTGTCCTCCTGAAGTTGCAAGATTTCGCCGGTCGCCTTCTTCTCCGAGGCAATGCTCTTCTTCAGCAGCATCACCAAGTCGGCGGTCAACTCCCCCTTCTTATTGAGCTCAGCGGGCATGTTGTCGAGGCTCTCCTTCGGCAGCTCCACCAAGTCGTGGATGAATTCCTTCTGCTTATTGAGGTGCTTATTGAGCTGATCTGGCATGCCGTCGAGGGATAACGACTCCAGCACCGCCAGCTCGGCATGTTCGCCTCCGCGGCTAGGGCGCTCCTGCGAGCCATCACCAGCCCGTGAGAGATCTTTCGAGGTCTCTGCGTGGCGGCGGGCCCTCTCTTTTTTTCCGCAGCCTTGGTTGCCGCTCCCTTGTTACGAGTAGTTCTCGACCTAGAGCTCTATGCAACGGACATGGCAAGGACAGATGAAGAAGAAGCACTTATGAGGAGGAAAGGTAGAGTAATTTTCGGTTAGGTAGTTCCCCTTTTAATAACCTAAGTACTAGCACTGGTACTAATACCTGCATAGTGGGAACACGTTCAGGTTTGGTACATACTAGTAGGTGTGAGCAGGCTTGCACTTAATTGTAGCACTACTACTTTCGAATGTGATGGGAACAAGGTAAAGATAAATTGATGGGTTTTGGTTTCGAGGCCCGAAACGGCTCCGGATGAGTTTAGTGGAACATAAATTTCAAGTAGACTACGCTGCTCAGATGCGTATATATTATGTTACTATCAAAAATTGGCACAAAATATGAAGGAGACCAATGGAAGTACTACTAGCAACCCATGAATTAACTACTCGCATGCGCGCAGTGGAGTAGTAATGTCTTTCTTCCGCCCTCACGTCCACTCAATTTGCTTGAGCTGTATTAATTGACCATCAATGAAGTCAAGGACTTTACACGCGTCAAATTATCACATGGGGTGGATCTTGGTACAAAATTGTGTCCGCCGTGTACCCGTGTGTGTGTGCGAGGGAATGAGTGTGTGCGTGGCGTGCGTGCACATCTTTGCTTCGTGCATGTACCGCTATTGTGGCTCAGGGAGGACGAGTACATTCTTATGGAACCAGCAGCATGTCACTGTGATCAATCCACACAAGGATGTCGAGACAACGCCTCCACATGTGCCACGTGGCTTCATGAACTATAAGAGAGACACTGTGTAGCGTGCCATTGTGTTTTGCACATACTCGAAGTACTAGTAAGGTACACGTGCATTACATGCGTCAGATTTTGCAATGAGTAAATACCACACTATAGCATGTAAGCTCTGAGTCATATATCCCTGATATAGACCTTCATTTAATTCTTATAGTTCATCTCATTCAAAATCAATTACTTTTTATAAAAAACATAGGGCCTCTTTGATTCGTAGGATTTCCAAAACGCAGGAATAGGAAGAACATGGGATTAGAGTGGAATGTCGTCTTGAATCCTACAGGATTGTCCGCGTGTTTGATTGTGCATAGAAAAAACGCAAAATTCTTTCAAAGAGGTTTGAGTGGATGGGATGTTTCCTATGAAATCTAGTGCAAATGAACCATATGGAAAACTTCCTATGGTTTACAATCCTACGAATCAAACAACCAAGATAGGAAAAATTCCTAAGGATTAGAATCCTCCAAAATTCCTTTGAGAATCCTTTGAATCAAAGAAGCCCTTAATCTATTTTATGATTCATGGAATTGTGCGTTGTAAAGCATAAAGTAAAAACAAATAATGGCAATTCAACTAGAAAAAAGTTTGGGCAGTTATGATACAAAAGATTCTAGAACAAAGGAGAACCACTGTTGTTTTGAGATTTGTGCATTATGCTTAAGTTCAACCATGGAGTCTGCTAGATTGTACATGTGGCAAAATCTGGTGGGGTCTAGAAGATGGTGCGAGGGGCGGAGTGGAGGGAGACTATGAAGGAGTGCACAACTGTGAGATCGATATTTAGAGAGAGGGGGCGAGAACGTGTGCTATTGCGCAGTGGCGGAGCCATGAAAAATGGCCTATGAGCTAAGGGCCAAGCATTGCTAATCCTTTACGAGGAGGGCCAATTCATCAACTTAAACCATTTTTACCAGCAATTGTCTAATGATCACATTCATATTAGCCTCGATATATAGTGATGTTAGGGGGGGCTTGCTACCCCCTGTCTTCGCCATTGTGCGCGCGTTTGAGAGATGAAGCGGAAGGCATGGATGATGAGAGGGGGGTGTTGGATATATAATTAATGTGGGTGTATTAGCTATATATGTAATCCTATATAGAGAGGTATAGATTGATCTATGTGGACGTGGGAAAGAGGGTGAGACCTCCCTAGATATATAGATTGATCGGCTTATGTGGAAAACTATGAAAGACCTAGCTATATAGACACACACATAGAGGAACATCGATCATTGTGCATTCATGTGAGAGATAAAGAATGCCCGATATGATGGAGAGGGGGATGTGTGTGTGTGTGTGTGCATTCATGGGAGACCGGCCTGAAGAAAAAGATTGCATGTGTGCGATGGATAATGCCGACTAGTAGTGTGTGTGCATGCATGCACAAGAGAAAGTTAGTGGTACAATTATAAAGAGAAGACCAATGTGTGTGTGTAAAAGACTAGGTGAGGTCATAATCAATGTAAAGTTGAATTCAAATATTTGAATAAGAGATCATGATGTATAAAACCCCTACACAGTGTGCGGATATAGATATAGATATGTGATGCGAAAGTCACCCATCATCTGCATGGTGTGTTTTGTAAACGAGCATGCTGTAATGTATACACATTGAACAAGGTCAGACTGGTTTGAATTTGAGATACTGATGGCAGACATAGTTTGGCCACATTGCATCCGTGCATGGACACACTATTCTAATTGGAGATGATGGGTGACTTTCGCATCACATATCTATATCTATACCCCTATATATATTATATTTTTTATTTTTTATATAGTGTGCGGATAACTTTAAATTTGAAAGATGGTTGTTGGAGGAGGCCAATCCGATGGTGTAGAGCTGGCAAATTTGAGCACTACTGGCCGTTGGATATCATCTACATTCCACCAGATTTTTCCACATGTACAATCTAGAAGACTCTATGGTTGAACTTAAGCATAATGCACAAACCTCAAAACACAAGCACTTCTTCTTTGTTCTAGAATCTTCCATATCAGAATTGGCCAAATGTTTTTCTACATGTTTTTACTTTATGCCTTGCAACGCACAATTCCATGAATCTTAAAATAGATTAGCTTTCTTATAAAAACTAGATGATTTTGAATGAAATGAACTATAAGAATTAAATGAACATCTACATCATGCATATATGACTCAAAGCTTAAATGCTATAATGTGGTATTTATTCATAATTTGGTTGCCAAATCTCATGCGTGTAATGCATGTGTACCTTACTAGTTTAAATGGTGTTTGTGTGTGTGTTGTGCGTGTCAAACACATTGTACGTAGTATATCATACTAGTCTAAATTGTCTTTTTTTCGGGTACACGTTAAGCTTGTTCTCCCGAAATTTCAAGCCGCGCCTTGTTATGCCGAAATTTCAAGCTAGCGTCTCTGTCTATCGTGTTGCGAAACTCCCGCCTCTTCAACCCGCGCCTTGTTACCCCGAAATATTTAAGATAAATCTATGTCTCGTTGTGCTCCGACAACTCCCTCCATCTCAACCCGCGCCTTGCTATTCCAAAACTACAACGCGCGCGAAAACTCCCACCTCCTATGAAATCCCGCCACGCGAAATGCCCGTGATACCCCTGAACCGAAAGAACTGCCTCAAATCAGTGGGGGTACTTTCATAACTTACCCCACATTTCGGACAAGCGTGTCCCTAAGCCATGGTCCCCACTCCCATCCCATCTGCCCACCCATTCGTACACCGAGGCCAGGAAAACCAGCGAAGCCCCAAACCCTCCTCTGTCCGCCACCCAGCCGGAGCCTCTTCCCTGATGATGTCGTCCACAGCAACACCTTGACGTCCCTCATCCACCGTACCGGATGAGGATCCGTCTTCGATCTGGTCGTCCTATCGGTTCAGCCACCCTGTCCTCCACCTCCAAGGAGCTGCCCCGACGTTCCCCTCGTCTTTCGTGCCACCTCCATTCCCACACCATCGTCTTCACCTGCATGACCGGAAGAGCATCATCACTGTTTCCTCGGATGAAGTTATGGCCTAATCGGCACCACCAAAGAGGTTGTACACTAATCGCCGCATTTTCTTCTTGATTCGATCTCACGGTGCTGCCGGCGCTCGGTCCCGAGCCGTCACAGCGCGGCTCCATCCACGACATCATCGTCGGCCACTTCCTCCACAGCATCGCTCCCTTGGCGACGACGCCCACATCACTAGGAGCTGTTGCTGGTTTAGCTCTCGCTCGCGCTATTGCTCTACTCTTCCTCTCAGTCCCCTACCTTGTCTGCTCTTGCTCTTCCTCTTGCTCTTGCTCTTGCTTGCGATGCTGCTCCGATTTAGCTACACTTCAGTCGACTGAATCAACTTTTGGGTCAGTCAATTTTTAGGGGGTGGGGGGGCTCGCCAGAGTTGAGGAAGAACCAGCCGCAGCGGGGAGGGGGGCTCGCCGGAGAGGTACCCCACTATCTATCTTAGGGTTCAGGGTTGTCACAGCCCTAGCTCAACCCTTGTTGTCTTTACCTGATCATCCTGTCATCATGTTTGGATTTCAAATGAAATTGAAATGGGGACTGTTAAACCCCAGCAGCAAATGAATTCAACTAGGGTCAAAATTAAATCTTTTCAATAATCCTGAAATGCCCTTCTAGAATGTTCATCATCTTTGCCTTGGTCGATAACCTCTGCCAAAAATTGTGCTCATTTTTCTAGGACACTTTGGACTTTTGAATTAAATCATTACCTATTTGCATTTGGGCATTTAAATGCTATAAAATAATTCAAATGCCCAAATAATTATGAAGTTAATTGTGGGCTGTTGGAAATAATCTAAACAGGGCCCCCAATTAATTTTAGGATTTATGAAAACGTTTTAGTATTTAAATAAAGCCTGGAAGCTACACAAAAATAGAAAAACAAAAAACAGAATAAAAGACAGAGAGAGAGAGAGAGAGAGAGAGAGAGAGAGAGATAACTTACCTGGCGCTCACCTGACAGCCCATCTGGCTGGCCCAGCCCACCAGGGGTAGGGAGGTCTTCTTCCTCCCACCAGTCGGATGCATAGCGCGTGCCCGACGCATGCACAGCCACCGCACACCACCTCCTGATTGCCGCTGACCTCCTGGATGCGTGGTTGAATGCCCCGCTGTTGTCCCATTGGAGGTGACACCTCACTTTCCCCCTGGCTTTCTCCCTCGCCCTCTCCCCACCTCACCGAGCGCAGCCAACGCCGTCGTTTGTCGTAGCCGCAGCCACCGTGCTCCCCTCATCGTGCTGATGTGTCCTAGTGCTCCGTCTCGTCCCCTGCTTTGTCATCGTCAATCCACGCAACCGGGGACGCCCTACTTCAACTTTGTCGTCGCTGTTTTGAACTGTGGACGACCGAGATCGTCGGCGACCTCCCGTCGTCACCAGCTCCTCCTCGAGCTCGCCGTTCGCTCCCCTGTACTCGCAGTGCGCCACTGAGCCTTCTTCCTCTCCTCGTTCTCACTCTCGTGCACCGTACGTGCCGCCTCGAGCTCGCCCACTCGCACCGTCGCCTGTGCTCGCCGCCGACGTGTCTCCGGCCATCGTGCCCAACTTCCTCCTCGCGCTGCGTAGTGCATGTAGGTGCCCCGCACGAGCCACCACGGTCGTCAAAGCGATGACCCCGAGCTCACCCGAGCTTCGGCAGCTGCCAAGGTCGTCGCCGGCGTCTTTTCCGGCCTCCCCGCGACCAGCCACTAGCACCATTGGATGCGGCGCATGCCTAGCTGCACATAGCGCATCTCCGCCATTGATTTGGTCGACGGAGGACCAATTCTGAAGCCTGCCGCTGCATCTGGCCTCGCCGGCGACGAGCCGTGGGCCAGGTCTGGCGGGTTTGACCCCGCTGATCAGGGTTTGACCTTCCCCTTGTGTCACTGACGCGCGGGCCACCCCCTGACACTTTTAGTTAGTATTAGTTTAACACTAATTAACCTAAGTTAGTTAGCTAGTTAGTCGCTGACTAGTGGGCCCCGGCCCCACAAACAATTTAGTTAGAATTAACTTAAGGCTAATTAACTTGGTTAATTAGTTGTGTCACTAACCAGTGGGACCCATAGGTCAGATTTGACCTAGACGACCCCACTAACCTGCTGACATCACAATGGCATAGTGCTGACGCAATAACTCTTTTTTGGAATTTAAATAAGTCTTAAAATGATTTATTTATTTCAGAAAATATCCAAAACTTTGAAAAATCATAGAAATTCAACCATAGCTCAGAATGAAATAATTTATATATGAAAAATTATCAGAAAAATTCAATCTATCCCTCTGTACTTGTTTCATGCATGACAAACCAACCTAAACCAGATGAAAACACATAAAGGGCATTTAAAATGCTTAAGTTTGGAGTTGCATTTGAATCCTTGATTCAAATGAGCTCCATTGAACATGTTGATGTTTGCATTAGCACAAACAACATCACATATACTGTCACACCCTAGCTAGGTTATGCATTAGAGTGTGCATCATGTTTACTTTCATCAGAAATGGAAATGGGGAAAGCAGAACCCCCAGCACCCCCCCCTGAAATCAACTAGGGTTTACTAAAAATAAATTCAATGAACCTGAAATGCCCTTCAAATATGTTCACCCTCTTTGCCTTGGGTTAGAACCCTTGGGAAAAATGGTGCATATAATTTTAGGTCAACAAAAGGGGCATTGATTTAATTCATAAATATTTGAATTTGGGCATTTAAATACTATTAAATAATTCAAATGCTCAAATAATGTTGGAATTATTTTTGGGCCACTGAAATATTTCAGAAAGTGTCCATAAATATTTTCAGGATTTTATAAAATGATTTAGTCTTTAAACTAAATCAAAACAGAATAACAGAAATAGAAAATAAAATGAATTAGATAGAGAGACAGAGGCTCACCTGGACTCAGCCGGCGGCCCAGCTGTGGCCCAGCACTGTTGGCCCAGCCCACCAGGCCGTGCCAGTCGTCCCCTAGCTGCTGCCAGGAGGACGCCGGGCGTGTGCCCGAGGCGCGCCGGCACGCGCGCGGCCACCGACGGCCACCTCCTGCTTGCCGCGCCTCCCCTCGACGCCTGGAGGTCGCTATGGACGCCACGCACCCCCTGGCCCCCTCATATCCCTCTCCCTCGCTCTCCCTCCTCCCCTGTTTCTCTCCCGCGCGACCACCCGAACGCGCCGTCGCCGCCGTTCGCTGCCACCGCGCTCCCCGACCCCGTCTCGCCTTCCCGTGTTGCGTGGAAGCTCCGCCACTTTCGCCTACGCCTTCTGCACCGAGCCAAGCGAGCCGAGAAGCCTTGCTTCGTCCTCGGCGTCGTCTTCTTCAACCTCGGGACCGCCGGCCATCTCCGTCAAATTCGCCGTTGCAGAAGCGTCCCCGAGCCCGCTGAGTCCTCCCTCGAGATCGCTGTGAGCTTCCGAGCATTTCCCCCTTCTCCCCGTAGTGATTCTCTTCCCCTAACTAGCCTAGCCACTGGAGCCGTGAGCTCCTCGCCGCCGGCCATGGCGCCGTCGTGGCTACGGCCGTGCAAGCACGCGTCCGAGCGCACCACCGCCTTCAACGCGTCCCCAGGAGCCCGTAGCCATCACCAGCTCCTCCTCCCATGCACCGCAGCATCGGTTCCGCGAACACCCGAACTCCGGCCGCCGCCCAAGTGGTCGCCGCCGTCGACTTAGGCCGTCTCCGGTGAAACGGAGGGCACTAGTGGATGCGCGCGAGCACCAGCTCCTCGGAGATGGTCTCCGCGGCCCATTTGGTCACCGGAGACGCATTTCCGACGCCCTCCGCCGCGTCTGGCTCGCCGGCGACAAGCCGCCGGTGGCTTTGACCCTGCTGACCAGGGTTGACCCTCCCCCTTGTGTCACTGACGTGTGGGCCAGGCCCCTTTTTAATTAGTGTTAGATTTAGTTAATCCTAATTAACTTAATTACGTTAAATAGACACTGACATGTGGGCCCAGGCTCTAATTAACTTTAGTTAGTTCATCAGTCACTGACCAGTGGGTCCCACTGGTCAGGTTTGACCTGGAGGCAGCTCAGTTGACTTGCTGATGTCATGCTGATGTAGTGCTGACGTAGTAAATCATTTTCTAGTTTAAAAGTAATTCAGGAAATTCCAGAAAATACCCAAAACTTTGAAAAATCATAGAAATTCAACCATAACTCCAAATGAGACAAATTATATATGTAAAATTATCAGAAAAATTCAAGGAATCCATCTATACCATTTTCATGCATGTTTGAACAATGCTTGTCCTCTGTTTTGGACAAAACAAATAAAGGGCATTTAAATAATCATATATGGGGTTGGAATTTGAATCTTGTACTCAAACCAACTTCATTTAAATCATAGTTAGTTGCATTAGCTCCAGACACATCCATATTGCCATGTCATAGCATGCATCATAATGTTGCATATCGTCATGTGTTGATTGTGTTCGGCTGTGTTCTTCGTGGTAGGTTCTGCCTCCGAGGATATTCCTGAGTATCCAACTGAAGGGCAGTATCCCGTTACCACTCCATCAGGCAAGCAACCATTGATCATTCCGATACAACCCATGTTCTCGCTCCTGCTCTTGTTTACTGCATTAAGACAACACGATTCAAACTGCTGTGTGCTACGGTAGTTGAACCCTTATCCTCTGCATGACCTGTCATTGCCACAGTAACTAGATGAAACCCACTAGCATGTGTAGGAGTTGATTGAGCCATGTTTTGTGATTCCTACCTTGCTATGCCTGCTATGCTTAGAGTTGTGTCAGGTCTGGTTCATCTGGGTGATGGGCTAGAGTGAAATGCTTGTGCCAGTAATATGTGGGATGTGTTGAACATGTTTTGGTAAAGGTATCGATGAGAGGCCATGTAGGAGTACATGGTGGGTTGTTTCATTGAAGCCGTCCCTAAGAACTAAGTTCTGTATGCGTGAATTAAGATTCAGCTACTACCACACATTGGGCCCTGAAATATGACCCCGCTCGACTTACTGACCCCTCTCACCTCAGTCCAGGAGTTGCAACTAGTTTCTGGTGTTTGTAGGATATGTGTTGGCGGCCGTGCGTAGCGCTGACCCTAGGGGTGGGCTATGTTGCGGTAGATACACCGTGGCACGGTGTACCGAGTCACCCGTTTGGTGTCTCGGGAACCCTGTTCACATCGTTCGGGGCCGTTGAGGACACCCCGGCCGGATTTCCTTGCGGATGGAACCTGAATAGGCGATGACCCTGGACTAGAGACTTGTGAGGTTAGTCAGGTCGTGGTCTACACCCACGTCGGTTTTCGCTTGAAGTCTGCCGAGCACATTTCGTGTGCAGACGCTAAGTGGTGAAAACATGTGTGACGAAGTACACCCCTGCAGGGTATGAAACTATTCGAATAGCCGCGTCCGCGGTAAAGGACTACTTGATTGCATATACAGTTCATAGACAAGTTAATGGATACTACTAAAAGACTCAAGATAAGTGTGAGTACCGAGGATGGCCCCCTCGCAGGATACGAGGGAGGATCCACGGTGGAGTATTGTGATGGCTTAGCCAAGAGTCAAAGCTGGCTTGCTGCATAAACCCCACCACCTTCTTGAGAATGAGCATGTATAGTAGGTTCTGATGTAAGACTTGCTGAGTACCTTTGTACTCATGTTTGCTTATTTATTGTTTTCAGACGACAACACTGCCCCCTCCGATGGGTTTTACGTAGACCTTGATGTCGACGAGTGACTAGCCACCCAGGTGGTGATCCAGGCCATGGAGGGCCCTATGTAGATAGACACGCTTCGAGAAGCCTTCTTTCTTTCTAGAGTCTGTACTCAGACTAGTTGCTTCCGCTTGTACTTGTATGACTGTATGACTTGAGTGTAGGGTCATGTGACCCCTACCTGTATGGATATGTTATGTATGGCTCTCTGGAGCCTTTAAATAAAGTACTTGAGTTGTAGAGTTTTGTTGTGATGCCATGTTGTATGTACTCATATCGAGCATATTGTATGTATGATTGAAATGCTTGGTATGAGTGGGATCCGACAATCTAGTTGTTTGTCCTTCGCAGCCTTTCTTATGGGGAAATGTAGTCTAGTGCTCCTCGAGCCATAGTAGTCCGCTACAGCCTGGTTCACCGGAGTCCTGCTAGCCCAGCACTACTGTTCAGGACACTTGACTGGCCGGCATGTGTTTCACTTCGCCCCTATGTCTGTCCCTTCGGCGAAATGTCACGCGGTGTTCTCCGGAGTCCTGTCTAGCCTACTACAGCCCGGGATCCCCGGAGTCCTGTTAGCCCAGTGCTACAGCCCGGAATCATTCGTTGATGACCGACATGTTCGTTGTGAATCATGTATGCTTGTCTCCATAGGTCTGTGCCGCTTTGGGTTCATGACTAGCCATGTCGGCCCGGGTTCTCGGTCATATGGATGCTAGCGACATTGTCATATACGCGAGCCAAAAGGCGCAAACGGTCCCGGGCCATGGTAAGGCGACACCCGTGGGATACCGTGCGTGAGGCCGCAAAGTGATATGAGGTGTTACCGGCTAGATCGATGTGGCTTAGAATCGGGGTCCTGACATATACATGCCATGATCATGCATCATATTGTCGCATTTGCATTGATTGTGTTCTTCTCTATTGCCGGTGCTTGTCCCCTCTCGGTAGGCGTATCCCGGCGATGAGTTCGATGACACCGATGAAGAGCTATAATATCTTCAGAAGTGCCAGGCAAGCAAAACCCCCTTGTTCATTCTGATACAATCCCACTCTCTCGCTCCTGCTCTCTTTTACTGCATTAGGACAACAACGTTTCAACTGTTACATGATGCGGTAGCTGAACCCCTTTCCTCTGCATGACCTGTCATTGCCACAGTAAATAGATGAAACCCACTAGCATGAGTAGGAGTTGTTTGAGACTTGATGTGCCTACTCGTTCATGCTTGTTTGTCATGCCTGCTACTGCTTAGAGTTGAGACGGGTCTGATTCATCGGGGATGAATTGGAATGGTGATGAACATGTCCTACCATTGAGAGCTAAGTGTGTGAACATGATTTGGTAAAGGTAGCGGTGGGAGGCCATGTAGGAGTACATGGTGGGTTGTCTCATTGCAGCCGTTCTCAGGAACTGAGTTCCGTGTTTGTGATCCATGAACAGTTACTACCACACATTGGGTTCCGGTAACTCAACCCCTCTCGTCTTATTAATCAACTCAATCTATGTCCAAGAGTTGCAACTAGTTTCTGGTGTTTGTAGGTAGTGTTAGTAGTCTACCAAGTGGCACCCAGTATAGGTGGGCTTGGGACAGACTAGGCACAGTGGCACGGTGTACCAAGTGGCACCCGGATGGTGGGCTTGGGAACCCTGCACACACTGTTTGGGGCCGTGAGCGACACCCCGGCTGGATCTCCTTGCGGATGGAACCCGAATAGGTGATAAACCTGGACGAGAGACTTGTGTGGTTAGAACGTTGCCAAGGTACACGACGTGTACATGGTGGTGAGTGGCGAGAGCGTGTGTGAAGAAGTACACCCCTGTAGGGTTATCATTATATATTCGAATAGCCGGATTCCTCGGATATGGAAACTTGGACCCCTTGCACAGTTCATAGACAGGTGAAAGTGGATACTCTAAAATGTGCAAGATAAGCGTGAGTGCTATGGATGGCCTTCTCGTAGGAAGATGGGAGTGGATCCATAGTGGTGTATTGATATGGTGAATATGTGGACTCGTGTGCGCCACCTCAAAAGAGTTACTTGCATTCATAGTTTAGGATAACCACTGAGTTAAAGATGGCTTGCTGCAGTCAAACTCCACCACCCCGTTTGTTGATACTCATGCATATGTAGCTAGTTCTGATGTAAGTCTTGATGGGTACATTTGTACTCACGTTTGCCTATTTTATGTTTTGCAGAGAGACGTCAGTCTCTCTAGTAGTTTCGTGTGGACTTAGATGTTTAGCTTGATACCTTAGCTACGATCTTGTGCCCTCGGCAGGATCTGGTAGATAGTCAGGCTTCTCAGCCTTTTTCATTTGTAGATGTCTGTACTTAGACATGTTAAGCTTCCGCATGTGCTTTGACTGGTATGCTCTGAATGTTGGGTCATGAGACCCATGTTTATAATATCTCGCTCCTCGGAGCCTAATGAATAAATACTTGAGTCGTAGAGTTATGCTGTGATGCCATGTTGTATTTACACATATAGAGCATATTGTGTGTATGATTAAAATGCTTGGTATGTGTAGGATCCGACAACCTAGTTGTGTATCCTTGGTAGCCTCTCTTATGGGGAAATGTAGTCTTGTGCTTCCAGGAGCCATAGTAGTCCGCTACAGCCCGGTTTACCGGAGTCCTGCTAGCCCAGCACTACTGCTCCGGAACACTTGACTGGCCGGCATGTGATTCACTTCGTTCATGTGTCTGTCCCTTCGGGGAAATGTCACGCGGTGATATCCGGAGTCCTGCCTAGCCTGCTACAGCCCGGTTCACCGGAGTCTTGTTAGCCCAGTGCTACAGCCTGGATTCGCACGCTGCTGACCGACATGCTCGTTGTTGATTCATGTATGCATGTCCCTGTAAGTTAGTGCCACTTTGGGTTCACAACTAGTCATGTCGGCCTGGGTTCTTTGTCATATGGATGCTAGCAACACTATCATATACGTGAGCCAAACGGCGCAAACGGTCCCGGGCCATGGTAAGGCGACACCCATGGGGATACCGTGCGTGAGGCCGCAAAGTGATATGAGGTGTTGCCGACTAGATAGATGTGACTTGGAATCGGGGTCCTAACAAGGGTGGGGGCAGCGGTCGCCAGCGGTGGTGGGGCAGTGGCGTGGGGATCGCTGGAGAAAAAACTCGGAATGGGGGGGCCTAGCGGGATGGCCCGGGTGGCGGCGGACCGGCGGTCGGGAGTGTTTTCGTGGCGGGCGAGGCGGCGCACCGCCGGTCATGGGCGGCTGTTTGGCCGGTTGTCGCTGGCGGCTCAGGGGGTGGAGGTTGAAGATGAACTGTAGGCCCTTGATTTCTTATCCAACGGCTGCAAAATCGACTGACCAGAGATGAAAAAGTCAGTCGACTGACATGTAGCCTCACCTCTAGTGCGTTCAGTTTCGATAGTAAAATTCAGTTTCGACAGCAAAATTCAATATCGACAGTCAAGTTCAGTTTCGATAGTTAAATTGAGTTTTGACAGTTAAGTTCAGAGATGATCGGCTGATGTATTTTACATCTAGCACTTTGTGGTTATGTATTTTACATCATCTATTGGAGATCCTATTAGAATTCCACTCAGGTTAATGTTGTCTCTCTTGTCCTGCTTCAGCCTCAGTGTCATACAACTCACCGGAGCTGCTCCAACGACGAAACCCACCATCACAGCGGCGCAGTACCTCGGGCTCCATCCCCAGACGCCTAAGATCTTCTTCCCCTCCTCCGACAGCCAAGTCAGCCGGAGCATCCTCACCGGCCAACCCAATCACGCTGAGATCGACATGGCTTCGCCAAAAAGGTTGTACACTTGTTGCATATCTTTTTTACTCTACATGTCATATATATCGTCGACTTAGCACACGGAGTAACGGGAAATACGATTATTTTATCCTACTATATGACAAGCAGTGAGGTACCAGGCAACTTAGCTATCCGTGATGGACTCTCTTGAATGCCATCATTATTTATCTCTGCGTGTTTGAGCTGTGCATTTGTCGATGGCCCTGGGAGTCGAGCTAGTAGGGTAGTGGCCTGGGTCTAAAGTAATAGAAATAGCACAAAAACATTTTTTAGTGTAGGCTTTTCCTTGCTCAAGCCTGCCTACTAGAATTGCCAGTGCTTGAAAGGAAAAGCGAATGAAAAACATAGGAATTGGAAAGTTTCCTATGGTACTACTTTTCATGAATTTGGTGCAAAGGAATGGAGCAAAGGAAAACTGTAGGATTTGTTCCTTTAGTGTCTCCTTGAAAGAAAAACCGTAGGAATTTTAATTTCCACTTGTCCTCCTTTTGAAATTCCTATTCATGTGATAGTAGCATAATAGCATTATAACCGTACATTCTCTTGTGGTTTGACTTAGTCTCACCATGCTTCTTTGCATCATGTGATCTTCCAATTCTTGTGAACCAAACAGCTAGATTGGCAGAAATCCTGTGTTTTTAAATTCTCTGTTTTGCACGTGCATTCCTATCCTATTCCTGTTTATTTCCTATCCCTGCATTGTTAGAATCCTAAAATTCAAACATGCCCTTACACAATTACTTCTGTTACAGATATGTGTCAAAGAAAACCTTGTGTGATTTTTCCTGCTCCTCCGGTGCTGTGTTCCACCCTAGCTCAGCTGCTCCAACGACGGAAGGATTCACCACAGCAGGGATCCGCTCTCCAGACTGTCTTTCGCCGCCTCAGATCTTCTTCACCGTCGCCGGCAGCCACGACAACTGCATTACCATCATCAAGAGAGGTCGCACTCTTCCGTGTCTGCTTACGTTATGCATCGCTTAATATGATGACATGCTACTTTATCGTCGTGTTCACCTATTAGACTCTGAGTCAGGTCCAAACTTATGCTGAAACTTGAGTTTTTAAATGGTTGTGGGGTACATATTGGGGCAGGAATCAGTAATTTCTGTCTACTATCTGGTTAATCTCGAGTGTCTAGTATGAGTTTCATGTTGGGTGCAAACAATCATTAAAGTAGCCATTATTTGTATTTTTAACTAAAGCTATTATTTGCCTGCTATCATCGAGACATAGGGTTGTTACTTCCTCCTCGAAGGGCCTGAACCCATACATCTTGCATGCACAATCTCACCATAGCTAGGATCTTGCCTCTACATTCTTACCCCCCTATTCTACTATCATACTTAAAACCACGACACTTGCTACCTAAAAGCAAACGTTATCCGCTAGCTAGCTACAAGCAAAATTTATCCGCTAGCTAAACTACTACCTGCATATATGTACACATTACATGTCGACGGTGAATAATGATCCTCATCTCACGCAACTTGTTCATGTTGCTATGTCCCTCCTTTCTGTAATGGACTTTGCGTGTCTTAAGTTCCACCCTCTTGGCCGTCAAGAGCCATATCTCCTTCTTCATAGACTTGATCTCCGTGACAATTTGTCCTTCTTGTCAATGAGCTTCAATGTCTTACTGTTGGGATCAGAGTTCTTATCGATCATCTCCTCCTTCTCATTCTTCAGGGAGTCATTCAACTCCTTAAGTGCCTTCATTGTACTCTACTTTGATGCGACAAGCTCATGACTGAGCATGTCCACGTCACGAACCGGTAGCTGCTGCTGGACCGGTTCTAGAGATGGGTCTCGTACAAATGTCTGGCAAGTCAAATATTTGAAATCATCAATAATGAATTCTTAGATGATATATGTATATATGCATGTGTTTGCCATTTAAAGTGCGTTATATTGACAGGAGGGGGGTGAATAGGCGATTTTTAAAAATTTGTCACTGAGGAAATTCAACTTGAGGAATTTCCTAAGCAACGAACTACAAGCAGCGGAATAAGTACTCAAGTGCATGCATAATAAAGCAGTAGAATAATCATCATGATGAAATGAAACATACAAAGAGCACAGGTAGCGTGTAAATAGGATAAGCAGGCTGAAGATAAAGTGACTAAAAAAATTAGGATTGAGGAAATTGAGAAAGTCTTCAGTCAAAGTCTTCAAATAGTAACAATCAATTTCATCAACACATGAATCAGGAAATGGAAAGTTGAGGAAATAGAACTAGTAGCTTGGTGAAGACGATGATTTGGTAGACTATTCCCAACTACTGTGATAGTCGTATGTCTGGTTGGAGCGGCTAGGTATTTAAACCTGAGGACACACAATCACAAACACACAGTCCTCACCATATTCTCCTTGAGCTAAGATCACACAGGCCTCGCACAATCACTCGTGGTAAGTCTTTAGGTGACTTCCAAACCTTTCCATAGACTCAGTCACTCGGCGATCCATAATTCCTCTTGGATGCTCTAGACCATGATGCCTAACCGTCCGGAGGATGCACAGACGTCGAAGGTAACAAGCATCGCTTCCACATAGGAACAATCTCTTAAGTGATGCTCAATCACTTCAGGTTGTAGGTATTTGGGTTTTTCCTCACAGATGATTTTCGCTCAAAGTCCTCGGAGGATGGGATGCTCACAATGACAAGTGTCAGTTTCTCTCGGAGCAGCCAACCAACTAGTGGTTGTAGGGGGGCTATTTATAGCCTAGGGAGCAGCCCGACATGATAAGACATAAATGCCATTCAATGATATGATCGTTAGGTGCGTAGGATATTTTGGGACAGCTGGTGCGTAGCACAGCAACGGTCGGAAATTTGTGCTCTCTAATTCCTCAGGGCTATCATGTTCCTCACTTGTAGGCAATCTGCATTGGCGAATTCCTAACTCCTCAGGCAGAACAAATTTAGCAGCGAACAGAAGATCTTCGTCTCTGTCACTGAAGAAATTGACTAAACTATATGAGATTTCCAATGGCTTCACTCGAAAGGATTGGGTAGGTGTAGGATTTGAGATGAGCATCACCTGGAAAGTGTTTTCTTAGTTTTAACTCGACCCCCTTTAATAGTATAGTGTTTCCTATGACTCAATAAATAGAAAATGAAACTACGCAAACAAAAGTCTTCATGCTTCATAATCCTCGCATCAATATTGAAGTCTTCAAGGCAGCACCAATTTCCGTAGTTTAAAAGTCTTCAAGAAAACCGAAGTCTTCAACTGAAGACATTCATTTTTAGGGGTCGACTTTCATCGCAAATATCAAACTCCTCATAGACTTATAGAACCTGTATACACTTACAAACACATTAGCCCCTTAACCTATAAGTCTTCGATACACCAAAATCACTAAGGGGCACTAGATGCACTTGCAATCTCCCCCTTTTTGGTGATTGATGAAAAATAGGTGAAGTTTTCAACGGGGATAAACATATGAAGTGTAAATACCGATTTTGAGGAATTTGATTGCAAGATATAGAAGAACTCCCCCTGAAGATGTGCATATTTGAGGAATTTGCTTTGGATTGTAAATGCACATTGTAGAATAATACCATGGAGATCTCCCCCTATATCTTGTAATTCATACACGCATTTAACATATGATATGAAGAATTTGAAATGCATGATGAACTATGGTGTCTGACGAAATTCAGCATGCATGCATTAAGGTACTTGAGGAAATAAGCATGTAGAAGGCAGTTCAGAAGTATCAGACCACCATAGGACTTAAGTTTACAACTCATCATAGCAAACACCTCGAAAGAGCAAGAGTTGTAACTTAACGAAAAAAACGCCCATATATTAGACCCCTTGAACACTAATTCAAATCCCCCCTTTGTCATCGAATGACCAATAGGGATGAAAATGAGGACTAACGCTCTTGAAGAATAACATCATGATGTCGATGGAGTAGCGCTAGCGTTGTTGGGGTCGTCCATTGAAGTAGGGCCTGCCGCAGTGTCATTCAAATCTTCAGCTTCATTTGTCTCATGCGATGAAGAATATGAACTAGTGACCAGCTGACAAACTTTGACCTTCTTGAATTTCTTTGAATGAGGCTGAGACCAGTCAAAGTCCTGTTGGAAGCCCATCTACTTGAGATCTTCATCATTGTAGAGGTGTGACAATATCGCCGAAGTGCGATCGAAGACTTCATGCAAGTAGTAATTGTTTTTCTTCACAGTGTTTTGAGTGATAGTCATATTCTAAAGAATTCGGCCAAATTGACGCTTGACCCACTTATGATTGCGATCGACCTTCTGATGAAGACTTAGGAGAAGCTCACGACCAGTCATCACTCGTGGAGCAATGGCTTGAGGAACTGGCTTTGAAGCTGTTGCGGCAGAATCTTGAGTTGCAGAGTCATCATTGGAGGAATAAGATGCAGCTTTATGAAACTCACCATCCAATGGACTAGTGCCTCATCAATAACAATAGCTTTGCCTTTCTCATCAGCTGAGGAAATAGTCCTTTTGAGGACTTCAATAGGAGGCAAATAGCTGAGATGATTCTAACAATCTGCCTTGTAATGAATTCAAGACCTTGATCTGATGAATTTCATGATCCAGGGAGCATAAGGCTTCAACTCAAAAGGTGATAGAGCAGCATTAGCCAAAGTCCTCATGAAGAAATCATGGTAGTTGATGGGAATGCCATGTATGATGTTGAACAACAGATTCTTCATGATGCCAACAACCTCTTCTTCCTCAGAGTTGTGGCCTTTGATTGGACTGAGGGTTTTGGTTAGAATGCGGTAGATTGTTCTTGGCACATATAGAAATTCCTTCACGGGGAATGTGGTTCTTGGAGCTTGGCCTGGCTTCAAAGGCTTCATGAGAACTTGCATCAGATGGTGAGACAATTCAGGTTCTTCATACAGAAGCCTTGCGCCTTCAGCTGGAGGACTGGCTGGTATGGCATGAAGTAATTCAGAGGCCCGGGCTTTGTAATGCGTGTTCTCAGTCATCCAATCAAGCACCCATGAATTCACATCATCCACATTTCCAATGAGGTGTAGTGTAGCATAGAATTGAAGAATTAGCTGGTCATTCCAGTCGCAGATATCAGCATAGAAGTTCAAAAGCCCAGCATCATGCAGGACATTCAGGGCAGGCTGGAGTCACGGGAGGGACTCCATATCCACATGAGGAATTTGACGGTGCTCAAATACCTTGTTCTTATCGAATAAGAGTGATGAATAGAAGTTCATCTGACTGGAAGTCCAGAACTGCTTGCGTCCAAGTCTTGCTGAGTCATAAGGATTGAAATCCATTAAGAATGGTGCTCAATGAAGAAATCATCAACTTTGAACTTTGGCCTCTTGGCGTGAGGGTTTTACTGCTTAGGCTGAGGATTAGCATTTGAAAGCTTCACAACCTCTTGGAGCCACAGACTGAGAAATTTCAGCGCCAATTTCAGTAGCAGCAGTCTGGGTCTCCATTCCTTCAGTTGTTGCAGCTGGAGTTTCTTCAGGAATGGAGAGAAGAGATGTTTGACATACTTCAGATCCCATTTGAATTTCTTCAGTTTGCACAACGGACTGAGGAATTTTATGTAGATGAGTGGTCAATGGAGAATTGGGATGAAGTATTTCCCAATAGTCATCATTTAGAACTGGAGTTGTAGAACCAATGTCCACATCCTCATCTTCTTCCATTTATTCAACGCCGGCCTCTTCAGCTGTGAACTGAGGCATGGGCGATGATACCAGTGGGGTTGAAGGGATACCATCCACCTCAATTTCTTCATCCAGCGGCTCTGAAGAAGCAGCAGAAGGATTCTCTTCATCAATGTCATTTGGAATGACATATTCTTCACTAAAAGGAACAATTTCCTAAGATGACACAATCCAAATGGGAATATCATCAATAGGGTTGGTGAAGGAGCTCGTCAAAGTCCTCACTTTCTTAGGAGCCGAGGACTCTGTAGTCATTGATGCTTTCCTTTTCTTCACAGCTACCTTCTCAGTAGCCTTGGTTTTCTTCGCTTCTAATGTAGAAGGAAGGGTGATATTCTTCATCTTTGATGACTTGGCATGAGGAGCAGATGAAGTGGGTTAATTTTCTTCAGGCACAACTGACGCAGTTTCCCTGGCTTGTTTAGTTTCTTCAGGCGCAGCAGTAGATTCTTCAGCTGGCATGGGTTGTTCATCAGGCGCAACATTTGAAGTTTCCCTGGCAGCTTCTTCAGGAGCTGGAATTTCTTCAACAGCCCTAGTATTCTTAGTGTCAACAATAGCCTGATTTTCATTAGCTGTGCTAGCATTTTCTTCACTAGGCTGAGCAGATGCTTTAGCCTGAGGAATTTCATGTTGTGATGGAGCTGCAACATTTGGCTTGAGGGTCTTGTCTAGCTTGATAAATCTGACTTTGGCACCTAACCAATCAACATAATATTTGTCAAATTCATCACTGAGGCCTTTGATTTGCATTTGCAGAGCTACAAGTTCTTCAGGAGACATGTTCATAACAATGTTCTTTAGAAAACGCTCCTTCTTGTACTGAGCTTTCATGACTTGCCTCCCCTTTTCAAATTTCCATTTCTCTTCATTGATGAATGTCGTCAACATATGACTTTGACCAGGAATGAGGTTCAATTTAGGTAGAGGAGTGTTAGGGTCCTTATGCCAGAGATCAATGAAATCAAGGGTCTTCCTCGGATCCAGCATGAGGGGCATGGCACTGCCTTTGGCTCTAGCAGCCCTTTCATGTCTGTCTCTGATGATTTCAGTGAGTTCTTCATCATCAGCTTCATCATCATCAGATGGAACTTGAAAAGCAACTTGCTTCTTATGAGGACTTGGCCTCGAGCCATGTCCAGTAGTGGCTTTTTCAACAAAGATGGACCAGTTGAGGATTGTGGTGGAGCTGAGGAATTTGCAGATGCTCCTGCAGCAATAGAAAATGTTCCGGTCCTTTGACACGTTGCCAGATGCACAGGTGTTGAGGACTTTGCAGCAGTAGTTGAGGAGTTCATGGCAACAGAGGGAATCGGATCTTCCCTTGAAGAGGTTGCCTGAGGAATTTGCTGTGAGTGATTTGTACTTGGCCATGAGGGCATTGATGTTGAGGAGCTCGGCTTCATAGCTGATTTCTTCGGCAAACCCTTCTTAGGCTTGCTAGTAGAGGCCTCGGCAACATCAGAATCTTCATTGAATTTCCTCAGTGCTTCCTTTGCTACTTTAGCCAACTTGGCTTGGCGCTTGGCCCATTCTTTGGGAAATTCCTCACTGTGCCTGATGCTTAAGGGATCAGATTCTTGGCCTGGAGCCAATGGAGGTCTTGGACATGGAGGGTAAAAGTGAATTTCTTCATGTACTTTGGAGTAACATAATGATATTCCCTCCATTCCCTTGCCCATCTCCTCTCAATCCTCTGTATGGGTACTTTACGCTGATTCTTGTTCTCCTTGCCATGTGTAGCCTAATCAGGCGTGCAATACTTAGCATAAATGTCTTCAAGGATTTCAAATGCAGTGTTCGTCTCTGGCCTCTTTCCTCCCTTCTAAGGTCTTTTACCATAATCCATATTCTTCACTTGAGGATTTTGAACAATTGATGTTTATGAGGAAGTATGCAATTTATCTTCGAGGAACGCTGCAAATCAGTTAAGTTGATGAGAAACTAGCGATTCAGCAACAGATATTTTGTACCTATGAACAGAGTATAGGTGCGAAGAAATTGGCTAGCTCATATGCGTTCTCAGAAATTTTTCAAAAGTATCAAGTTTGAGGAATTTTACCATGGGTCTCTTGAGGAATTTCACTAAGCATTCTTGACTTAGGTTCCAGAGTTGTGTAGATTTTACAATCCACACAATTGAGGAATCTTGAAGAAAAACGTAGCCTAGAGAAATAAATCAAGGTACAGATGCAACTGGGTGTTGAAGGATAGGGAAGTTGAAGAATAAACACCTTTTGAAGATTTTGTGGAAATCATGAGAATCATAGTAGGGCAGTAAAATCAGATTTTAATTACCATGGACGAAGAACACGACGAACTAGGAGTGGAATTGGAGAAGTTCATCCGTTCAAATCTCGCACGCCCTAACATGGTGGCGGGAGACAGCTACGACAGTGGCGGAGTGAAGATTTCTGCGGCCGGCATGAGTACGACGGCGACAAGGTCGAGGCAGTGTAGCTCTTCCTCGCCGACGATGAGGAGAGTAGCAGCGGTGCTAGGTCTGAGAGGTCGAGCCAAGTAAATGAAGTATGAGGAAGGGAGGGGGTATTTATAGCCACGGTGAAAAACTGCCCGTCCAAAGAAATTGGATGAACGTGCCCCTGACCTCCTTGCCATCCTAGCGACATGTGTCACCCATGTACAGAGAGGTGGAGATCATGGGTGAGTAGTTTAATCCGTAGTGCGATGCGGAACGGTTTGAGCGGCAAAAGCCGAAAATTTAGATATGAAAATTTTAACGTTCCGTTCGCAAATTCTTTAGCTGACAAGGACATAGTGAAGATTTTGAACGGGTTTCAATCAGAATGCACCTGAAGAATTTGTGAACAGGCTGGGTTGAGTTTAGCATAGAGGGGGAATGGGTCTGATCACATTCACTTAGAAGAAAAGTCAACTTGAAGAATTAGCTATAAGTGAATGTTGTTGAGGACTTGAAAACTCAAATAAATATATATAGGCAATGACAAGAAGTCAAAAAAATTGAAGAATTTGCAAAATAAAGAAAAACTCAATTTTGAAGATTTTCAACTTTGGTTGGTGGGGTGACCCACCGTATAAGAATGATTATTTCAGACGCCGCGTACAATTGCCGTAGGGCTCTGAGAATCAAATTATTCATTTATTTCTTCACACTTAGGGAGTTAGTCTTCATTGATTGAAGAAAAATGTTACTTCGTGTGTTGCACATCTAAGTCATCAATTTTGCATAAGTGTTATGATGTGTGTCCTTTCAAAGAACATTTGAAGATTCTAAGATATTTAGATCACACCGCAACTTGCTAGATCTCTTCTCATCCTAGGGCTTTGTGAAGATATCCGCTAGTTGTTCTTCAGTCTGCACATGTTTGATGGAGATGTCGCCCTTCAACACATGATCTCGAAGAAAATGATGATGAAACTAGATGTGCTTAGTCTTCAAGTGCTGAACTGGGTTATGACCAATCTTGATGGCACTCTCATTGTCATAGTAGAGTGGCACATTCTTCATGTTGATGCCATAGTCCTTGAGGGTTTGCTTCATCCACGGCAATTGAGCACATCAAGAACCAGCAGCAATGTACTCAGCTTCAGCAGTAGAGAGCGATACGCAGTTCTGCTTCTTCGAGGACCAACATACCAAGAATCGTCTGAGGAAATGGCATGTGCCTGATGTTGACTTGTGATCCACTCAATCACCAGCGTAGTCAGAGTCAGAATATCAAAAGCCGAGCCCTTGGGATACCATAATACAAGTGTTGGAGTGTGAGCTAGATATCGAAGAATATGTTTCACAGACTTATGGTGTGATTTCTTTGGTGTAGCTTGAAAACGGGCACACATGCAAACACTAAGCATAATATCTGGCCTAGATGCACATAGATACAATAAAGTTCCAATCATGGAGCGGTATACCTTTTGATCGAAGTCTTTGCCATTTTCATTGGTGCATAGATGGCCATTTGTGGGCATTGGGATTTTGACGCCTTTGCAATCTTGCATGCCGAATTTCCTCAGCACATCTTTGAGGTATTTCTCTTGAGATATGAAGATGACATTGCGTTGTTGACAAATTTGAAGACCTAAGAAGAATTTCAATTCTCCCATCATAGACATTTGATATTCCTCACTCATCATATAGGAAAATTCGTCACTGTAATGTTGGTTAGTGGAGCCAAAGATAATATCATCAACATATATTTGGCACATGAATAATTCATCATCATAGGTTTTGGTGAAAAGAGTTGTGTCAAGTGAACCAGGTTTGAAGCCTTAATTCATGAGGAATTCCTTCAAAGTATCATACCACACATGAGGGGCCTGCTTGAGGCTATAGAGGGTCTTATTGAGTCTGAAGACTTTGTCAGGATGCTTGGGATCTTCAAAACCTGGTGGTTGAGCAACATATACTTCTTCCTCAAGCTTACCATTGATGAATGCACTTTTCGCATCCATTTGATAAAAGATGATATTATGATGGTTAGCATTAGCAAGCAATATGCGAATAGCCTCAAGTCTAGCAATAGGTGCAAAACTTTCATCGAAATCAATTCCTTCAACCTGTGTGTACCCTTGAGCTACAAGTCGAGTCTTATTCCTCACCACAAGGCCATTTTCATCTTGCTTGTTGCGGTAGATCCATTTGGTATGGATGATATTGTGCTTGCGTGGGTCTGGTCGCTTGACAAGTTCCCAGACATTGTTGAGCTCGAATTGATGTAATTCCTCTTACATCGCTTGAATCCACTTAGGCTCTAGAACTGCCTCATCAACTTTGGTGGGCTCTGTGATAGAGACAAAAGCAAAGTGCCCACAAAATTTAGACAAATGTGAAGCCCTTGAGCATGTGAGAGGACCTGTTGCGTTGATGTCATTGATGATTTTCTCAATCTGCACTTCATTTGCAACGCGAGGATGAGTAGGTTGACGATGTTGATTGGGCTCAACTTTTTCTTCAGAGCACAAATATGATTTTCTTCATGTTTTGGAATGACTTCTTCAGTAGATTCTTCAGTGGGTATGACATCCTCAGTAGCCTTGAACTTGATGGATTCCTCAGGTGACATTTCATCTAGCACAGGAGGTACGTTCTCTCTTTGCGAGCCGTTAGTTTCATCAAACCGCAGATCTAAAGTTTCAACAACCTTGTGGTGAAAGGTGTTGAAGACTCTGTAGGTGTGCGAGTCCTTTCCATAACTAAGCATAAAACCTTCATGTGCTTTCGGTGCAAATTTAGAATTGTGATGAGGATCTCTAATCCAACATTTAGCACAAAAGACTTTGAAATAACTCAGATTGAGTTTCTTGTCAGTGAGGAGTTCATATGAGGTCTTTTTGAAGAATTTGTGAAGATATACCCTGTTGATGATGTGGCATGCAGTATCAATAGCCTCAGGCCAGAAGTGACGATGCATCTTGTATTCATCAAGCATAGTGCGAGCTATCTCAACGAGAGTCCTATTCTTGCGCTCCACGACGCCATTCCGCTGAGGAGTGTATGGGGCAGATAACTCGTGAGTAATACCAAGTTCATCAAGATAGTCATCAAGACAAGTAATCTTGAACTCGGTCCTATTGTCACTCCGGATATGCTTGATCTTCACACCGAAATTCATCGAGGCCCATGAGGAAAATCGTTTGAAGACTTCCTGCACTTCATTTTTGTGAGTGATGATATGCACCTAGGTTTAACAAGAATAGTCATCAACAATAACAAAGCCATATAGAGATGATGCATTTGTTAGTGTGGCATAATGAGTAGGGCCAAAGAGATCCATGTGAAGCAATTCAAAAGGACGAGTGGTAGTTATGATAGTCTTCGAGGGATGCTTGGATTTGGTCATCTTCCTAGCCTCACAAGCCCTGCAAAGATTGTCTTTGAAGAATTTGACACCCTCGATGCTAATGATGTGCTTCTTCTTCGTGAGTGTATGTAAGTTCCTCATGCCAGCATGACCTAGTCGTCGATGCCATAACCAGCCTTCTGAAGCTTTTGCAAGTAGACATGTGGAAAGTTGTGGTCCTGTAGAGAAATCAACAATATATAAGTCTCCTCTCCTAAAGCCTTTGAAGAGTTTGAAATTGTCAGATACCATGAGCACAATGCAACAATATTTGCCAAAGACGACAACCATATCAAGATCATAAAGCATTCCCAGTCAAAAAAAAAAGATCATAAAGCATTGAGACAGACATGAGGTTGAATCCTAAGGACTCGACAAGCATGACTTTGTCCATGTGTTGATCCTTTGAGATCACAACCCTACATAGACCCAATACCTTGCTTTTGCCTTCGTCAGCGTAGGTGATATGCTTCAGATGCGATGGAGATAAAGTAGTGTCAATCAATAAGTTCTTGTCACCGCTCATGTGATTTGTACATCCACCGTCGAGGACCCACTCAGTAGCTTTGGGTTGATCATCCTGCAGATGAATTAGTTCATCTTACGGACTCATATAATTCATGAGTGAATAATATGACATCAAATTCATCAGATAGAATTTCGTCAAGCAGTACAACAGATATAGTAGTATAAGGACGAGAGAAATGAGTAATCATTTCTTCATGATTAGCTCGCGTCCGTTCAAGCATATTCAGGTCTCCAGCAAATTCTTTAGATGTTCAAGTTCGTCTGGAGACCTGACCCTGCATAAGAGATTAGTTATTTTTCTTCACCACCCACATCTGGAGGGGTGGCAAAGAGTTCATCATTCTACGAGCTCCGTAAGTAAATGGTGGCATTGAACCCAGTGCACTTCGTTTCACGGAAGAGGGGTTAGAGTATGCATATGAATAAGAAGAGAAATTATTTGAGAACTTATGAACATAATGATTTGAAGAATAATGCACATATTCATAGCCCTTAGATTTTCCCTGCAAAACAGAAGCGTTAGCACGATGATGATCATATGAGGATTCGGATCCATGTGAGGAATTTGATCCACGTGAGGAAATTGGTCCATATGAGGACTTGGATCCATATGAAGACTTTGGTCCATATGAAGAATTTGATCTGGGGTTCCTATGCTTCACAGGTGGTGTCATGAGGACATTCACCTGAAGACTTTCAAGGCACCTTTTGGGAACCTAGATTTTCTTCATAGAGGGGTCGTTCCTGCAGTTAGTACCAATATATCTAGCAAATACTTCACCATTCTGATTTTTGAACAGTTTATAGTTGGAGTCAAATGACTCTTCAGATGAAGATGAAGATGAAGATTCACATGTAAAGCCAAATAAGGTGGATGGATCTACGGGGGGTCCTTTCGCAGCAACCCATGAGGTTTTGGGATACTGCTCAGGTTTCAAGTAGGTCCCATCAGCATTGATTTTTCTCTCAAAGGCAATGCCCTCTTTCCTAGGGTTTCCGTTGAGGATCTGCTTTTTAAGCACATCACAAAGAGTTGGATGCCCTTTGAGGCTTTTGTACATGCATGTCACATACAATTCCTTCAACCCTGCATTCTCAGTGATACTTGTGGTACCCTTAGATGAGGAATTTGTGACCACAAAGACAGTTGAACCTTTATCTGTCAGAGTTTGAGTTCGATCCATTTCCGCACCCAACAGGTCATCACTTTTGTCTAGCATATTTTGAACCTTTACAAAAGTATTTTGTTGTTTGACAACAATATTAGCATGTCTGGAATAGCTAGGTTTGAGATTTTCATCAGATTCATCCTCACTTGATTCAGAGGAGGGATATTTGAGTATCTTAGCACCTTTTGCCATGAAGCAATAGGTGGGAGTGTAGTCATCGTCGCTGTCGTCAGCAGTGTTGGGGAAGTCATTTTCCTCAGTGTTGAAGATCGACTTGCTGATGAAACCAGTAGCGATGGCTAGGATCGCCACACCAAAGTCCGACTCCTCAGATTCCTCCTCTTCCTCATTTTCCTCAGATTCAGCTTCAGAGTCCATTTCCTTGCCAATGAATGCCCGAGCCTTTTTGGAACTGCTCTTCGTGTGACATGAAGACTTTAACAATTTTGACAATGATGACTTTGAAGATTTCTTCTTCTTCTTTGAGTCATCGGAACTATCATCCTTGTACTTCTTCTTCTTATTTGATTACTTCGCCCACTGAGGACAATCAGTAATGTAGTGGCCAGGTTTCTTGCATTTTTGGCAGGTCCTCTTCTTGTAATCGCGGGATGAGGAATCTGATCTCATGTCACAACATTTTGAAGATTTTCCAAAGCGACCACGTCTTAAGAACTTCTCGAATTTCCTCATGAGCATTGCTAGATCCTGGCTTAGTTCTTCAGGATCACCAAGGCTGCTATTAGAATCTTTTCCTTCAGATTCGGAAACTGCCTTGGCCTTCAGAGCGCGTGATCTTCCATAGCTTGTCCCGTAGAGGTCTCTCTTCTCAGCTAGTTGGACCTCATGAGTATTTAGCCTCTTGAGGATATCAGCAGGATCTAGTGGCTTGTAGTCTCCACATTCTTGAATCATCAATGTAAGTGTATCAAATGAGGAATCAAGTGATCTCAGCAATTTCTTCACCACCTCATGGTCGGTGATGTCAGTGGCACCAAGTGCTTGAAGCTCATTTGAGATGCCAGTGAGGAGATCGAAGGTTTGCTGAACATTTTCATTGTCGAGTCTTTTGAAGTGGGTCAAGATATTGCGAAGAACGTCAACTTGAGAGTCACGTTGAGTTTAGACTCCTTCGTTGACCTTGGACAACCTATCCGAGATAAGATTTGCCGTCTCCAAATCACTCACTCCGATGTACTGTCCTTTGCTTAGATGGCCACATATGATATTCTTTGATTGAGAGTCGAGTTGCTTGAATCTCTTCATATCAACAGCGTTCATGGAAGGAGTGACGGAGGGAACGCCATTTTCCACAACGTACCAGAGATCATTGTCAATTACCTCAAGATGCATGCGCATCTTATTCTTCCAGTAGGGGTAGTCCATTGAGGGAGTCCTGGACTAAGGGGTCCTCAGGCGTCCGGCCTGTTATCTATGGGCCGGACTGATGGGCTGTGAAGATACGAAGACCGAAGACTACACCCGTGTCCGGATACGACTCTCCTTGGCATGGAAGGAAAGCTTGGCGAACAACTATGAATATTCCATCTCATGTAACCGACTCTATGTAACCCTAGATTCCCCCGGTGCCTATATAAACTGGAGGGTGTAGTCCGGAAAGGATATACTCCATACCTTAGTCATACAGGCTAGACTTCTAGGGTTTAACCATTATGATCTCGTGGTAGATCAACTCTTGTAATACTCGTATGCATCAATATCAATCAAGCAGGACGTAGGGTATTACCTCCATCAAGAGGGCCCGAACCTGGGTAAAACTTCGTGTCCCCTGTCTCCTGTTACCATCAACCTTAGACACACAGTTCGGGGCCTCCTGCCCGAGATCCGCCGGTTTTGACACCGACATTGGTGCTTTAATTGAGAGTTCCACTTTGCCGTCGTTGCAGAGGTTGATGGCTCGACTTATCATCAAGGAAAATACCACCTCAGGAGGAGCTCTGGCCTCGAGCCACACCCTCCGGCTGGGCGGTTTTACCATGATCGCCCGCTCGGCCTCTAAGCCGATGAGGATGACCTCCTGAGTCATCGAAAAACGTATCTGCATTGATCCTGGATACGCCAAACGGATGGATCCGGCGGAGTTATCGTCTTTCAACGAACTCTTAGATTGCATCGCTGCCTTGGGAGTCGCTATAGACTACGATCGGATTGTGCTTAAACCTGACCAGAGCGAGATTAATTCTCCACTGATCACCCACCAGATAGCGGTAGTCGAGGAACAAGATAACCCTTCCTCTATACTGAGGACGAATTATGTTCAAATCTCAGACCTCGAGAAGCAGGACACCTACCAGCAGAAAGTAACGCCTCATCCTCCGAACTTAGAGTCGGACGGTGGGCTTCAAAAATCAGAAGATGCTCCGGAGCCTGGACTGTTCATTCTGGGAAAAGCTCAGACTCCGGATCATCGATCGAGTCAGGGTTCAGATCCAACTCCAACAACCCACCTAGACATAAGCGCTCTCGCGAGCATCCAACAGCAGCCCCAGGAAACGGTCCACCACTTTTGGGCCAGGTTCCTCCTTGTCAAGGACAAGGTCAAAGATTGCCATGACGAGGACGCAATATCAGCATTCCGCAACAATTGCACGAACGAAGGACTCCTCAACGCCATTAATTGCCGCCGCATACTACACTTTGCGGACTTGGCAACTATTGTACAGAAGTACAGCGCAGCGCCTGGAGAGATCAGACAGTTTGGGAGCTATCGGTCCCAACTCAACCACTGGTCCAGGCAAAAAGGGCGCACCCCTGTAACGCGCCTAGACCAATAGCCAAAACATTCAAACCCATTACGCGGCGCGGAACCGTTCTGGAGGGATGGCTTGATGGCCCATGCAAAATACACACCACACCGGATACCATACCAACCCACAGCCTTAGAGCATGTTGGATACTCCAGCAGATAGCCAAAAATGGCGAGGACATCCTCACCAAAGACACCCCGGAGCAACACCCTCCAGAAGACGACAAACCCAGAGTCCTGACAGTCTTCGAGACATTCACTTCAAACAATAGGCGCAAAAGAGCACTCCGCGAACTCGCCGAAGTCTGCCAGATTGCAATGATAAACCCTTGGAACGACACAGCGATAACCTTTAAAGATTGCGATGAACCAAAACACAGGACAGTCCGAACACCAGCCGCCTTGGTCCTCAGCCCAATCGTGGATGGCTTTCGGCTCACTAAGGTTCTCATGGATGGTGGCAGCAGACTGAACCTCATCTATGAGGATACAATCCGAAAAATGGAAATATACAGGAGCCGCATCAAGCAAAGCAGCACGACCTTCCAGGGAATCATTCCCAATCAGGAGCCACGGTGTGTGGGAAAAATCACGCTCGGCGTGGTATTAGGCACACCGGAGAACTATCGGTCCGAAGAGATAACCTTCCAGGTGGCCCCCTTCAACAGCGGATATCATGCCCTCTTAGGGCGAGATGCATTTCGCCCTTTCAAGCAATACCCCATTATGGGTACATGAAGCTTAAGATGCCCGGGCCCCACGGTATAATCACTCTAGTTAGTGATCCGGACATAGCACTCCGCACCGAGAATAAAACTACGTCCCTGGCCCTTGAGGCATTATCTGAAGCCCTCGCGGCCGAAGAGTTAACCATGTTGCACTCCACAGTGGACAAAGATGATGTGGTCCTAGATAAACGACCCAAATCCACCTCATTCAAACCGGCAGAAGAAATAGTCAAATTCCAAGTCCATCCAACGGACCCCAAGAAGAGAGCGTCCATCAGAGCACAACTAGACCCGACGGTTGACGCTGCTCTGCGAGAGTTCCTGCGCGAGAATTGGGATATATTCACCTGGAACCCTTCCGATATGCTAGGAATCCCACACGAGTTGGCCGAACATAGCCTCCATATACTGAAGGGACACAGGCCGGTCAAGCAAACACTGCGGTGCTTTTCCGAACCCAAAGGCCAAGCTATGGGGGAAGAGCTAGCCAAGTTAATCGAGACCGGATTCATTTGACAAATAAAACATCCGGACTGGCTAGCAAATTTGGTGATGGTACCAAAGAAGGACAAATCCTGGTGCCTGTGCCTTGATTTCAAAGACCTCAAGAAGGCATGCCCCAAGGCTCCCTTCTCCTCCCCCGTGACGATTAAATCATTGACGCCACCACAGGACACGACTCACTATGTTTTCTTGACGCATATTCTGGATACCATCAAATCAAAATGAAGGAATCCGACCAAGATGCAACAGCATTCATCACCCCATATGGGCCATTCCGCTTCAACACCATGCCCTTCAGGCTCAAGAATGCTGGCGCCACATACCAACGCATGATTCAAACATGCATGGAGAAACAGATCGGCAAACGGTTGAAGCTTATGTGGACAACATCGTCATCAAAACTAGGCACGTCGAAACACTAATAGACGATTTATGTCTCAAATTCGATAACCTCCGCGTGTATGACATTAAGATCAATCTGAAAAAATGTGTTTTCGGCGTCCCTGCTGGAAAGCTGCTGGGCTTCATCATTTCCAATAGAGTAATTGAAGCAAACCCAGCCAAAATTTGAGCTTTGTCATAATTGACTAAGCCAACAGACCTTAAACAAGTTCAAAAGCTCACGGGTTGCGTAGCAGCTCTAAACCGCTTTATCTCCAGATTGGGAGAAAAGGCACGACCACTCTATCGCCCTCTACGGCGAACCGACCACTTCGAGTGGACGGACGCGGCAACAGCCGGACTGGAGGAAATAAAAGCCCTCCTTGAGAGCAATCCAATCCTGGCCGCACCAAACACCGACGAACCGATGTTATTATACATATCGGCAACACATCAGGTGGTGAGCGTCGTACTCGTCATTGAACGAGAACAGGACGGGCATAAATTCCCGCTTCAGAACCCAGTATACTATGTATCTACTGTCCTTACACCATGCAAATCCCAGTACCCTCATTATCAAAAGATAGCATACACGGTCTTTGTGGCATCCCAAAAGCTCCTTCACTACTTTCAGGAGTGTTCGATCATGGTGGCCTCCGAAGTACCACTCAATGACATTATAAACAACCATGATGCTACGGGCCAGATTGCCAAATGGGCCATCGAGCTCCTCCCATTCGACATTACAGATAAACCATGTCGAGCTATCAAATCCCAGGTACTGGCCGACTTTGTCGCCGAATGGACAGAGGCCAAACTCCCTAAAGAGTATGGCACATACTCCAATTGGGTCATGTATTTCGATGGCTCAAAATGCTGGCAGGGTTAGGAGCGGGCGTCGTTTTAACGTCCCCTACTAGAGATGTCATTCAGTACGTCCTTCAAATACTATACACAGACTCCAACAACATAGCCGAATAAGAGGCCTTATTACATGGTCTCCGGATGACTATCTCCATGGGCATACAACGCCTAGAGGTGTGTGGGGACTCAAACCTGGCAATATCTCAAATAAATGGAGACTTCAATGCCAAAGATCCGAAGATGGCAGCGTTTCATAACGCGGTCATAAAAATGCTGGCCCGGTTCGAGGGGCTCGAGTTCCATCATGTGGCTTGAGAAAGTAATCAAGCGGCGGATGCTCTTGCTCGTATCAGTGCTAAGCGCGACCCCGTCCCACCAAATATCTTCCTGGAAAGGCTTTTTAAGCCATTCGTGGTGTGGTAGGGGGGAAAACGGAATACTAGTCCGGATCCAAACATAACCCCAGATCCCGAAAACACCAACGTCGTTGGGGGCTCAGCCACCGACATAACACCGCCGGCACATCTCATCATGGTAGTGATTGCCCCATGGACCGAACCCTTCCTGGCCTACCTTAATAGGAAGGAACTTCCTGAGGACCAGAATGAGGCCCGCTGCATTGTCCGGCGTTCAAAAGCCTACAAGGATCATGATGGAGAGCTCTATAAGAAAAGCGCTACCGGAGTTCTTCGATGATGTATATCCGCTCATGCCAAACTTGGCGGTCACCATGCCGCAGCTCGGGCCCTTGTTAGCAAGGCCTTCCATACAGGGTTTTATTGGCCGACGGCCCGAGCAGATGCACAGGACCTTGTCCAACATTGCGTTGGATGCCAACTCTTTGCCAACCAAAGCCATATGCCCCCACTGCCTTACAAACAATCCCCATCACTTGGCCTTTTGCGGTCTGGGGGCTCGATATGGTCGGACCCCTTAAAGGAGGAAGTCATAAGAGAAAGTATCTGCTGGTCATGGTGGATAAATTCACTAAGTGGATAGAGGCCAAACCAGTCAAAACGGCCGAAGCGGGGCCAATAATAGATTTCATATCCGGCGTGGTACACTGTTACGGTGTCCCGCACAGTATAATCACCGATAATGGCTCCAACTTTACAACCGATGAGGTGAAAACCTGGTGCGCTAATCTAGGCATTAAGCTCGATTACGCCTCTGTCTATCACCCGCAGACAAACGATCAAGTCGAATGGGCTAATGGTATTATTATGAGCGGCATCAAACCTAGACTAGTGCGGTCTTTGAAGGAATCGGACAGGCACTAGGTGGAGGAACTTGACTCCGTACTCTGGGGGCTGCGGACCACGCCCAACCGCACAACCGGATATACACCCTTCTACTTGGTGTACTGTGTGGAAGCAGTGTTACCCTGTGACATTATTCTTGACTCACCTCAAGTGCGTATGTACGAAGAGAGAGAAGCAGAGCTAGATCGGCAGGACAACTTAGATACCTTGGAGGAGGAGCGCGACATCGCAAAAGCCTGTTCCGCATATTATCAACAGCAGGATTGCAGGTACCAAAGCAGAGAAGTGCGGGCCAAGATTTATAACGTTGGCGAACTCGTTCTATGCTTGCCGGAGAAGAAAAAGGACAAACTCAAGCCCAAGTGGGATGGTCCCTTCATCATTGACGAAGTTCTCACCGGAGGAGCGTACCGCCTACGTGATGCGTCAGACAATCACCTGGAGCCGAACCCCTGGAATGCAGCCAGACTACGACGATTTTATGCCTCTGTGTTCGTTTCCTCCCTCCTGTTACTACAGTTATTTTTCTTCCCTCTCTTTTCGTTTTTTTACCTTTTTCATTTTTCCTTTAGCCTTATGGCTTTAGTACGGCTAGACATCCCTACCTGATGCGTACATCTCTAAATATGTACATTCATTATACTTGGGGGCTTCTCATATAGAAGCTTGTGATTATTCTTAGAGCACCAAGCTCAGCTCATATGCGTTTTTTCCATATGTACCTTTTCTTCGCCATTATATGCATCGATATGACTTAAGTTTTGCCCAAGCTGGGTTGCCTCGCTCCTGTTCTTATGCCCTACGTTCCCGTTAGTTTGGCTAGGGCATAAAGGGAGCACCTCTGCGATTGTTACTGCTAGGTCATCTGGATGTGTACCTCAGACTGGGTGAAGCCGAAAGCTAGCGTTCTTAAGGGAATATTCGGTTGGCGAATTAAAGGTGTTTCCGCATTCACTCCATTGTGAACCCCAGATGTTACTTACTCTAAGAGTTTTTTAATCACAGTTCAGACATGCACATTAAATGCATGCATACCCAGGGAAAGGAACCCTTATGGAACTATTCTCTCTAGAAGATGTTTCTTACATAATGTAATATAACATAACTAGCCGGATACACATTGTCTGTTCGAGCAATTATGACCCCTACGCCTGGTTTCCACGCATACCCCAGTATATTCTGCCGCTAGGGTATTCGGAAACACTCCGCACCTTCGGGTCCATAGGTTGAAGTGAAAAGGTCGGCGATGACAATTGTCTTTATTATCCAGCTAGAAGGTAAGTACATAGTCACTCACGACTCGAACACTTCCTCCCCTATACCATCTAAAAGGCAGTCTAATTTACAATCCTATTGGGAATATTTGGCGGCCACCTCTACTTGGTCATATACTAAACTAACGGGAATTTTTTCCCGATTCGGCCCTAGCGGTCCGACACGAGCCATGTGATTAGGATCCAGTTTTGTATATCGCGTCTTCACCATGGCCCAGGCCTCTCGCGCACCCTCTCGGCAGGCCGATATCTTCCATAGTCGGATACGCCGCCGCTCTCCCTTGAACAGCTCTACCAGCTTCTCCATACTTTCTGGAGGGGAGTCGGATGGCCATAAGGCCTTGGCTACACTCCGCATCACCTGCCGAGCTTGCTCGTGCAACTACGACAGCCCTTGCAAAAGATCACTTGATGATCCGGACACCTCCTCTTCGGGGCGGTTCGTCAATATACCTACAATTACAGCTGTATCAGCTACTGTTACATGCAAACTGTTATAAGGCCACATACTGAATATGCCACCTTGCAGCTTCTTGTTCTCCTTCACAGAGTACGCTAGCTGAGCTCGCACATCTTTCAGTTCTTCGCCTAGTTTGGTGTTCGAATCTTGGAGTTTCTTTTTCTCTTGAATGACTTTTGTCAATACATGCTTGCCCGCTGCTAGTAGCTTTTTGGCTCCGTGTTCTTCGCGTCGAGCGGCGTCCAGCTGCTCTTGTAATTGGTCTAACAACCCAACACAAAGATAAGCACCCAGATTCATACTATCAGCGTATCATTATGAATTGTCGATAGAGGGAAATATTACCGGGAGATGCCTTGTATTTCTCCAGTTCGGCATTGGCAGCAACCAGCCGGCGCTGACAGTTCTCTAGTTCTTGAGCTAACAAGGTGGTCTTCTCCATAAGCACCTGGTTGTACATTGATCCTTAAATCAGTTGTTTCAACTCCTTTAAGTCTCGGGGGCTACTGGCATATGGTTATCATAGTTAGACAAAACAAATTTACCTGCACATCTTTCAAATGTTGCCTTGTGGCCCTATTAAGCCCATCTCGAGCAGCTCGGATGTACGCATCGGCCGAGCTGAAGGCGTTAAACAACTCTTCTGAAAAACCAGGGTCTTGTAAAATGGCCTGGCGGCACCGATGATTCAAGGCACTCTCCACTTCGGAGTTGGTGACGGATACATCATCCGAGTCCTCGGCTGGAGGACAGTCGAGCGTCGCCCCCGCATCAGCCCCCGTCTTCATGGCGGGATTTCAATCCTAGCTGTGGGAAGTACGGCCGCTCGAACCTCCGGATATAGTCTGGCACACCTTTTTCCTGACACATTGTTGACACACGAACACGTCACGTGTACCCTCAACGCCGGGGGTGATGCACCGCAGCTCACGTCGAAGGAGAGCCGACCGACAGCGTGATACCCAAGACAGTCGACGGGCGCTTTTGCAGACCCGAAAACCCCACACCCCCGGGAGGGACCCCGTCAGGGAGTGCAGCGGCTATGGGCTGCCCTAGGTCGATTCGCTCGCCCCTAGAGCCTCGCGATTCGCAGCTCTCAAACACGAAGAACAGCGAATAACGAGATAGAAAAACGGTGGAGAGATAAAACATAGATGAAAAAGTAGTATATTGATTTGTTCGATTGTGTGTTCAATTGGCCGTCACCCCAACATATATAAGAGGCGGCTGGACTTCCCGTACAAGTAAAGGATTCATCTAGGCTTTCCTTACAAGAAAATTTACATCAATTCACGTCCTAGAGTCCTAATTCTATTCCAACTCGAATTCAGTCTGAATCTGGCCCAAACTTTGTATTCCTTCTTGCGTGGGCTGCCGGGCTTGCATATGATCTCTGATCCAGACGGCCCAAATATCAAACTTGTGCCCCTCGACGATACGAACAATTCTCATGTTGATCACTTTTTCAAATAAGGCCATCTTGAATACTTTTTGAGCTCATCTTTATCTTCCAGTCGGACTCGGTCTTGCAGTAGACTGGATTATTCGAGTCTCATAGTGAATTTGTAGGCTATATATTATCTCTGATGATGATGACTGCAAAATCAAAGTTTACCGTCTTGATGATATGCACAACTTCTGTATTGAACACTTCTTCATCCAAGGTCATTTTGATAAACTTTCGAGCACATGTTCAATTTCACTCGGACTTGAGCCCATCCACTCGGATATTAGATACTTTCACTCGGATCGTCCGATTGGACTTTTTCACTCGGATGACTATATTTCCACTCGGATGACTATATTTCCACTCGGAAGGGACTATCTTATTCAATCGACAAGTTTTCGTCCCGATGGTAATCTTTTCACTCGGAATATTTTCACCCGGACGACAATTTCACTCGGATGATCATATTTTCACTCGGGTAACTATATTTCCACTTGGATAATAATAAGTTCATCCGGTCAGCAAACTTTCCCTCGGATGGTAAACTTTTCACTCGGATTTCCGACTGAAAACATAGCCCGATCTTGATTTGTCTCTCCAGGCCTCATACGATCTCGGATTGAGACGAATTATATATGAAAATTGATCGGCTCGACGATACGAAACTTTTCCATGTTGAAGGTTTTTCGATTCAAGGCCGTCTTGATGGCCGAATTACTTGCGCAACCTATCAGACAAGTGTCTGGCACCTCGCGCCATATTTCCGTTGAGGTTCGGTCTGCAGTATATTGCCTCTAACTTTTGCATATGAACTCGGATTGAGATGATTTATATATCAAAATCGATTGCCTCGACGAGACGAAGACAATTTCTTAAGAGTGCTCCTTCATCCGAGGTCATCTTGAAGACGTGATTGGCCAAAAAACCACTCGGAACATTGAATTATGCCACTCGGAGTATAGTTTCGGTCCGTAAGATAAAGTCGAATGAATATAACCGAAACATCAAAGTGGTTCCACATGGTGACGTGAATATTTTTATGCTGAAAACTCGTTCACTCGAGACCATCTTCATTGCAATCTGTGTCTTGCCAAAATCAGGTGTCAACACATGCCCCCTGTTTTTCGGCAAAGCTTGCACGCCGAAAAATAATATGCATAGTGTTTGTTCTAAGGACCATATCAACACTCCATCGGCCATTTATTTTTCTCAGGGCGATAATTATGTATCGGCCATGTTTGTGCTAAGGGCGATAATCGTATATCGGCCATTGCCTTAGGCTTCCTGCCACACACTCGGGTGGTACTTCTTCAAATATTTGCCATTGAGAGCTCGAGGTAACAATGCCCCTTGTATTGATTCCACCAAATATGAATTTCCAGGAACAACTCTTGTAATTCTAAAAGGACCTTCCCAACTTGGAGACCACTTCCCGAATTTTCTATCTTTTGAACCAATCGGCAGAATCACTTTCCAAACGAGATCACCAACTTGAAAAGTCTTCAACTTGACTTTCTTATTGTAAGCCCTTGCCACCCTCAACTTATCTCTCTCTATGGCATTCAAAGCAGCCAAACGTTTATCAGCAACCTCATCAATGTTGTCCATCATCAAGTTATAGAAGTCTATTGCCGATAAATCATTTTGTTTGGCTATTCTCAAAGCATTCAAATTTACTTCCACCGGTAAAACAGCCTCCTGACCATATACTAGCTCATATGGAGTCACTTTCATAGCACCATGCCTTGAGATTCTATGTGCCCATAATGCCTCAGACAACAAGTCATGCCATCTCCTTGGATTATCCTCAATCTTCTTCTTGATGAGCTTGATTAAAATTTTATTGCTAGACTCAGCTTGTCCATTAGCTTGGGCATAATATGGAGAGGAATTGAGCAACTTTATGTTATAAGATTCGGCAAACTCTCTGACTTGGTGTGAGATGAAAGATGAACCTTGATCTGTAGTTAACGTTTGAGGAATACCGAATCTATGAATAATGTGCTTGGTTATGAATTGAATTACCTTCGTATGCGTCATGTTCTTGAGAGGTACTGCTTCAGACCATTTAGTGAAATAATCAGTCGCCACCAATACGAACCGATGCCCTTTCGAGGAAGACGGATGGATTTGTCCAATGAAATCTAAACCCCAACCTCTGAAAGGCCACAGTTTGATAATAGGATGTAACATAGCAGCAGGAGCCAATTGAATATCACCAAACTTTTGACAAGCTTCATACCCCTTATAATATCCGAAGCAATCATTAATCATAGTTAGCCAATAAAACCCAGCACGTCGCAATAACCATTTCATGTTGGGGGCCGACTGGTGAGTGCCACAAATACCTTCATGTACTTCTCCCATAGCAACTCTTGTTTGGTCCTCATCCAAACACTTTAGAAGAACAGCATCGACTGTTCAGCGTTAAAGACCAACATCTCTCATTGTATACTTGAAAGCCATACGCCGAACAGCCATGTCCACCCTTTCACTCGGATTGCACAAGTAATCAACAATGGGCTTCCTCCAGTCGGGATTGTCACCTGCACTAGATTTTTTGTTAATGACCGAATCAGTGGGTTCTGGTTCGGCCTCTTCTATACTGGTAAGACAAGACATCGAACTTTGAGAAATATGAAACATGCCATGATCAACATGGTATCCGGATGCTTGCTGTGCCAACTCATTTTCTCTCCAGTTGTCATGTCTAGATATATGTGCAATGCTAAAACAATCCAAACTAGAGATTATATCTAGACATTTATCAAGATAAACATTAAGTGATTCATCCAAACACTGAAAGACTTTGGATATTTGCTGCACCACTAGTAACGAATCGCCATAAGCCTCAATATGTGTAACACCTATAGCAAGTAACATCTCTAGGCCAAATAACAATGCTTCATATTCAGCTTGATTATTTGTGCAAAAATATTCTAAGCGGCATGAGGCTTCAAAAACAGCACCATGAGGAGATATATAAACAATACCAACACCTTGGCCGTTGCTACAAACTGAACCATCAAAGTATAATCTCCATGGTATTAATGAAACAATGTTCATATCAACATCATGCTTGTTATTAATCCGATGTTCAACAATGAAATTAGCAACAATTTGGCCTTTCATGGATTTTAGAGATTCATAAGCCAAATCATATTCAATCAAAGCATAAGCCCACTTGCCAATTCTACCACTAAGAATTGGCCTATGCAACATGTATTTAATGACATCGGTTTGACAAGCTACTACACAAACACTCGGCACTAAATAATGTCTCAGTTTTGTGCAAGCATAATATAAGCATACACATAATTTCTCAATAAATGCATACCTTGTCTCTGTGTCCAATAAGCACAATAAGTGATGGCATGCTCTTTTCCTTCGGTCTCTTGAGTTAGAACAGCACCAATAACTCCTTCCTCTGCTGCAATGTAAAGTCTGAAGGGTTCCCTATGCTTGGGTGCTTTCATCACCGGAGGAGTGCACAAATAATTCTTAATCATATCAAATGCTTCTTGCTGTTTTGCCCCCCAAGTGAAATCAGCATCATTCTTTAACCAAAGGATAGGAGTAAATGCATCAACTTTCCTTGATAGATTAGCTATGAACCTTCTCAAATAATTGACCTCGCCAAGGAACTTTTGCATATCTCTCTTGCATGTTGGAGCCTCCACTTTCTGTATAGCCTCTATCTTTTTGGGATCAATCTCTATACCATCTTCATGAATAATGAAACCGAAAAACTTGCCAGCTGACACGCCGAAAGCACACTTGAAAGGATTCATTTTCAATCCATACTTTTTCATTCTTTCAAAAGCTAAACGCAAATCGGCCAAGTGAGATTCAAAAGCATCCGATTTGACAACAATATCATCAATATAAACTTCAAGTATGACACCGAGTAAATCATGAAAAATCAAATTCATAGCCCTTTGATATGTGGCGCCAGCATTTTTTAATCCGAATGTCATCACTGTCCACTCGAATAAACCAAGGAAACCAGGGCATCGAAAAGTTGTCTTGTACATGTCCTCTTCGGCCATAAAATTTTGATTGTATCCGGCATTACCATCTAGAAAGCTAATAACCTTATGTCCAGAAGCATCATTAATAAGCATATCGGCTATTGGCATAGGATACTCATCTTTGGGTGTAGCCATATTCAAATCTCTGAAATCAATGCACACCCTCAACTTGCAAGATCCTTTCTTCTCTACTGGGACAATGTTAGAAATCCACTCGGCATACCTGCAAGGTCGAATGAAATTAGCTTCAAGCAGTCGACCGATCTCTTCCTTGATCCGTTCATATGTTTTCGGATTAAATTTTCTGGCCGACTGTTTATAAGGTCTAAAACTGGCCTTTATAGGCAACCGATGCTCCACTAGCTCTCGGCTTAACTTTGGCATCTCATGATATTCCCATGCAAAGCAACAAACATATTCTTTCAGTAGCTCGCTTAATTTAGCCTTACAATCGGCTTTTAAATTTTTGTTTATAAATGTCGGTCGAGTGACTGAACCATCTCCAATATCTACCTCTTCGAACGGATCGGCTGGTGTAAAACCTTGTCCAAGTTTCTCCATGTCATCCAACTCCTCTATAGACTCATACATATCGTTCTCATTGGATCGATACTTTACAAGACGTTTTTGTGACCACTCGGAATTAGGATCCATTTCAACATATCATACCTTGGAGCCGATTGCATCCACTCGGCTTTAAAGAAACGGGCACAAAACCATTCTTGGTCGCGCAGAGAAAATCAAATTCCGATATGTCACGTCCCGTCAAGCAAGTAGCGTTGGGATGTTGCCAATCCACCGATGCATCGGCCAAAGCAACACAGGCCGAGTTATCCGCATGAATAACTTCCACTTCATCATCAACCCACTGAATCAAAAACTAGTGCATAGTGGATGGCACGCACTGGTTTGCATGAACCCAATCGCGGCCTAGTATGACGTTGTAGTTACCTTGCACCTCAGCCACAAAGAATGCAGTAGCCAAAGTTGTGCTTCCGACTGTAAGCTCCACATACATTACACCTTTGGCTTCAATTTTTTCTTTGCCTTCAAACCCGTTGAGCACCATATTGGTCTTGATCAATTCTTCATCAGGAAAACCCAATTTCTTAAAGACCGAATAGGGCACAAGATTTACCACAGCACCACCATCAACAAGCATCCGAGTGAGCGGCGACCCTTTGATATGACCTCTGAGATATAATGGTTTCAGATGCGTTACTGGTTCTTTTGGTTTCTCGAATACCGTGTTTTTAGGGCCAAAATCCAGCTGAGCCACCTCCCCTTCTTCATCTACAGCATGAAACTCGGCAGGTAAGTAATACACCATATTGATATCCGTACCTTTATGAACCGGCGTAGACTCATAGTCCAACATATCAGCCTCCTCCTCGAGTGCATCCACAGATTCTGAAATTTGTCCGAGTGAAGGAGAAGTAAGAAGTGTCGCAGACGATGTCATGTCCGTTGCATCGTCCTCCTTTGGTGATGTAGGTATTGTTGTGGTAGATGTAGAAGTTGTTGTATCTTGTATTTGTTTAGGCCTCCACACTTGTTTTGGTGGAACCATGGGTCGAGTGTCATTGAACAACTTATCCCTTTGTTTCTCGGCCTCCTGTTCTGCCATCTCTTGACTCCTTAACCTCTGTAGTTTCCGCTTTTGTGTCTTTGTTAGCCCTGGAGGACACCACTTTGGCTGAGTGTATTTAGGATCTCTCGTCTTTACCTGGTTGGTTCTTGCCTCATGGTCATTAGCCGAGTGCTTTGGCGCGATAGCAAGTATCGGCTCAGTCGGATTGCTATGCACAATCGGCTGTTGTATGGCGAATGTTTTGGTGCCCAAGGTAATTGAGTCGACATCCATTTTCTCCTTGCATTTTCCCGACTCAACTGCTACACCACTTGGTGATTTAACACGCCATTCTTTTCGACTTTCCAGATGCATGAAATTTCCACTCGGGCGCACCTTTTTACTCTGATGGAATCCACTTGGATGGATATCACTCAGATGGAATTCAGTCGGATGGAATCAACTCGGCCACATTTTTTCACTCGGATAGCTTCCACCTGCGTGCATTCTTACACTCGGATAATTTCCATCCGGTCGCATGTTTTGACCAGCCGACCGATAGTTACTGATGTTCAGTCGGCCATTATATGAATATTCAAGTCGGCCCCAAACAGTTTGCCTTTGCTCTTCTGGAAACAACGCCTTTGGTCCACTCGGTTTCATATACTGACTGAACATATCAGCTGATGGTGACCTTGGTCGCTTCAGATGAGTCGGCCGATTAAAGCTAGAACCGGTCGACTGGTTGGTGTACTTGGACAGCAACATATCAAAAGTTGGCTTGATCCGCTTGCGTTGTACTTTAACTTCATTCCTTTTCCACTTGCCAATTTCTGGACTCTTGGGCTTGACAAATCTCACACGAGAATTTTCTTGCACTTGCAGTTGCCCCCCGATGTAGGATTCTTGATGGTGATTTTGATCACTTCCTTGCCATCGGGTTGCTTACCAAGCACAACCTGTCTCCCCAAGACCTTGTTGTCCTCCTTGTCTTTCCTGGGCTTACCAACAATGACATTAGCTTTATTAGCAGATTCGGCTACCTCCGGCCGAATGAGTAGCTTCTTCCCCTCCAAATCCATGGTATTCATTGGAAAAGGTTATTTATCAACTTGCATCTCAGAAAAGTTCAATCGTCCGTCATTAATCGCCGATTGTATCTGTCATCGAAAAACATTGCAATCGTTAGTAGCATGAGAAAAAGAATTATGATATTTGCAATAAGCACGCCGTTTTAGCTCTTCAAACGGCGGTAAAGTATGAGATATTCTAAGAATCTTAGCCTGCAGCAAAGCATCAAATATTCTATCACACTTAGCAATGTTAAAAGTAAACTTCATCTCTTCATCACGATTCTTATGAATCGGTTTCAGATCATGGCAAGTAAAGGGTTTGCCTTAGATGGCCAAACAAATTCAGTAGAAAAAACATCACCCTCATCGTCCGAGTGATCACTATCATATTCCACCATATTCATCTTTGGACGATCGGCTTTGTATCTATGCACTTCTTTGAGATCTTTGCTTCGGCTTTCCTGAGCCAAAGCCCTTTGTAAGGCTTGGTTGATATTTAAGAACTCATAACCTTCTAGCTTTTATCTAATGGGAGTTCTCAAACCACTCAACACTAGGTCTGCCAAGTCTCTCTCAGTTATCACCAAACTAAAACACTGGTTTTTTGTTTCTCTGAATCTCTTGACGTAATCGGAGACCGATTCATCATGCTTCTGTTTAACCGATGTTAGATGTGATAACTTGAGTTCATTGTCGCTGCTATAAAAGTG
Organism: Triticum monococcum; assembly: GCA_034509565.1. Taxonomy (NCBI): domain Eukaryota; kingdom Viridiplantae; phylum Streptophyta; class Magnoliopsida; order Poales; family Poaceae; genus Triticum; species Triticum monococcum. Next base: position 249,898,267 of record CM067843.1, read on the forward strand.
ATCATGAAATTTCTGCTCTAGCTGCGACCAAACCCGAATGGAACCATCTGGTAAAGAAGAAAACCATGAAAATGCAGTACCAGTTAAAGATAAAGGAAACAAACGCACTTTCAACTCATTTAGTGAGCCTGCTTCACCTAGTTGTGCTAAGTATTGACTAACATGCTCCCATGTGGTTTTTGTGCCCTCTCCATTGAACTTAACAAAATCTGGAATCTTATATCCCGGAGGGCACTGGATGGCATCAAAGTACTCGGGGTACGGCTTTTGGTAAATCCGATTCCGAGGTAACTCAACTCAAAAATTCTCTCTAAGCATCTTAGCCATCTCCTCTCTAAGATTAGCTAGACCATCATCCGTAGTGGACGATGATGCTTGTGGCAGTGACATAGGAAGAGTACGGTTACTAGCTGTAGGTAGGAATTGTGGCATGTATGTCGACCCATAATTTGGTAGTGGTCGAGTGGTTGTAGCTGTAGGTAGAGTTTGGTTCGGCGTTGCCACCGAACCTGTCATGCTCATAATAGGATTAATGGGTGTAGCCACAATCTGATTTGTTTGGGTAGGATAATAATTCATCGGCATGGGAGGCGCCGATGCAATAGGTAAAGCCAGATTAGGGTTTTGCACACTAGAAGCTACACCATTATTACTACTAGCCGATTGAGATATATTCTTCTGAGCATTAGTATTTTCTATGAAAGTTTGATAGACTAGATTGTTACCATCAGCAATACGACTCTCAATCTCAGCCCACTGCTCAGGAGAAAAAGTAGTACTCACAGAGGGTTTAACCTGCTCGGCTTGAAGAGGAGGGAACTTGATTTCTACAATCGGAGTGATGTTGCCTTGGCGATCTTTCTTGAATTTTGCAAGGAACTCCTGCAGGTCCTTCTCCTCGTGCACCTTCTTGTACTCCTCATAGACTTGGCGATGATCGGCCGATATCTCATCAAGACTAGGCTTAATGATGTTATCGGCGTCTACCTCAGATGGCTTCTGAAGATCGGACATGGTGGATGATGACTATTGATCTTCGGTCCCCAGCGGAGTCGCCAAAAAGTGTGTCGACACACGAGCACGTCACGTGTACCCTCAACGCCGGGGGTGATGCACCGCAGCTCACGTCGAAGGAGACCCGACCGACAGCGCTATACGCAAGACAGTCGACGGGCGCTTTTGCAGACCCGAAAACCCCACACCCCCGGGAGGGACCCCGTCAGGGAGTGTGGCGGCTATGGGCTGCCCTAGGTCGATTCGCTCGCCCCTAGAGCCTCGGGATTCGCAGCTCTCAAACACGAAGAACAGCGAAGAACGAGATATCAAAACGGTGGAGAGATAAAACATAGATGAAAAAGTAGTATATTGATTTGTTCGATTGTGTGTTCAATCGGCCGTCACCCCAACATATATAAGAGGCGGCTGGACTTCCCGTACAAGTAAAGGATTCATCTAGGCTTTCCTTACAAGAAAATTTACATCAATTCACGTCCTAGAGTCCTAATTCTATTCCAACTTGGATTCAGTCTGAATCTGGCCCAAACTCTGTCTTCCTTCTTGCGCGGGCCGTCGGGCTTGCATATGATCTCCGATCGAGACGTCCCAAATATCAAACTTATGCGCCTCGATGATACGAACAATTCTCATGTTGATCACTTTTTCAAATAAGGCCATCTTGATTACGTTTCGAGGTCATCTTTATCTTCCAGTCGGACTCGCTCTTGCAGTAGACTGGATTATTCGAGTCTCGTAGTGAATTTGTAGGCTATATATTATCTCTGATGATGATGACTCCAAAATCAAAGTTTACCGTCTTGATGATATGCACAACTTCTGTATTGAACACTTCTTCATCCAAGGTCATTTTGATAAACTTTCGAGCACATGTTCAATTTCACTCGGACTTGAGCCCATCCACTCGGATATTAGATACTTTCACTCGGATCATCCGATTGGACTTTTTCACTCGGAAGACAATCTTTCACTCGGATGACTATATTTCCACTCGGATGACTATATTTCCACTCGGAAGGGACTATCTTATTCAATCGGCAAGTTTTCGTCCCGATGGTAATCTTTTCACTCGGAATATTTTCACCTGGACGAAAATTTCACTCGGATGATCATATTTTCACTCGGGTAACTATATTTCCACTTGGATAATAATAAGTTCATCCGGTTAGCAAACTTTCACTCGGATGGTAAACTTTTCACTCGGATTTCCGACTGAAAACATAGCCCGATCTTGATTTGTCTCTCCAGGACTCATACGATCTCGGATTGAGACGAATTATATATGAAAATTGATCGGCTCGACGATACGAAACTTTTCCATGTTGAAGGTTTTTCGATTTGAGGCCGTCTTGATGGCCGAATTACTCGCACAACCTATCAGACAAGTGTCTGGCACCTCGCGCCATATTTCCGTTGAGGTTCGGTCTGCAGTATATTGCCTCTAACTTTTGCATATGAACTCGGATTGAGATGATTTATATATAAAAATCGATTGCCTCGACGAGACGAAGACAATTCCTTAAGAGTGGTCCTTCATCCGAGGTCATCTTGAAGACGTGATTGGCCAAAAAACCACTCGGAACATTGAATTATGCCACTTGGAGTATAGTTTCGGTCCGTAAGATAAAGTCGAATGAATATAACCGAAACATCAAAGTGTTTCCACTCGGTGACGTGAATATTTTTATGCTGAAAACTCGTTCACTCGAGACCATCTTCATTGCAATCTATATCTTGCCAAAATCAGGTGTCAACACATGCCCCCCTGTTTTTCGGCAAAGCTTGCACGCCGAAAAATAATATGCATAGTGTTTGTTCTAAGGACGATATCAACACTCCATCGGCCATTTATTTTTCTCAGGGCGATAATTATGTATCGGCCATGTTTGTGCTAAGGGCGACAATCGTATATCGGCCATTGCTTACTTAGGCTTCCTGCCACACACTCGGGTGGTACTTCCGGGAACAACTCTTGTAATTCTAAAAGGACCTTCCCAACAATGCCCCTTGTATTGATTCCACCAAATATGAATTTCCGGGAACAACTCTTGTAATTGAGAGCTCGAGGTAACAATGCCCCTTGTATTGATTCCACCAAATATGAATTTCCGGGAACAACTCTTGTAATTCTAAAAGGACCTTCCCAACTTGGAGACCACTTCCTGAATTTTCTATCTTTCGAACCAATCGGCAGAATCACTTTCCAAACGAGATCACCAACTTGAAAATTCTTCAACTTGACTTTCTTATTTTAATCCCTTGCCACCCTCAACTTATCTCTCTCTATGGCATTCAAAGCAGCCAAACGTTTATCAGCAACCTCATCAATGTTGTCCATCATCAAGTTATAGAAGTCTATTGCCGATAAATCATTTTGTTTGGCTATTCTCAAAGCATTCAAATTTACTTCCACCGGTAAAACAGCCTCCTGACCATATACTAGCTCATATGGAGTCAATTTCGTAGCACCATGCCTTGAGATTCTATGTGCCCATAATGCCTCAGACAACAAGTCATGCCATCTCCTTGGATTATCCTCAATCTTCTTCTTGATGAGCTTGATTAAAATTTTATTGCTAGACTCAGCTTGTCCATTAGCTTGGGCATAATATGGAGAGGAATTGAGCAACTTTATGTTATAAGATTCGGCAAACTCTCTGTCTTGGTGTGACATGAAAGATGAACCTTGATATGTAGTTAACGTTTGAGGAATACCGAATCTATGAATAATGTGCTTGGTTATGAATTGAATTACCTCCGTATGCGTCATGTTCTTGAGAGGTACTGCTTCAGACTATTTAGTGAAATAATCAGTCGCCACCAATACGAACCGATGCCCATTTGAGAAAGACGGATGGATTTGTCCAATGAAATCTAAACACCAACCTCTGAAAGGCCACGGTTTCATAATAGGATGTAACATAGCAGCAGGAGCCAATTGAATATCACCAAACTTTTGACAAGCTTCACACCCCTTATAATATCCGAAGCAATCATTAATCATAGTCGGCCAATAAAACCCAGCACGTCGCAATAACCATTTCATCTTGGGGGCCGACTGGTGAGTGCCACAAATACCTTCATGTACTTCTCCCATAGCAACTCTTGCCTGGTCCTCATCCAAACACTTTAGAAGAATATCATCGACTATTCGGCGATAAAGACCACCATCTCTCATTGTATACTTGAAAGCCATACGCCGAACAACCATGTCCACCCTTTCACTCGGATTGCACAAGTAATCAACAATGGGCTTCCTCTAGTCGGGATTGTCACCTGCACTAGATTTTTTGTTAATGACCGAATCAGTGGGTTCTGGTTCGGCCTCTTCTATACTGGTAAGACAAGACATCGGACTTTGAGAAATATGAAACATGCCATGATCAACATGGTATCCGGATGCTTGACGTGCCAACTCATTTGCTCTCCAGTTGTCATGTCTAGATATATGTGCAAAGCTAAAACAATCCAAAGTAGAGATTATATCTAGACATTTATCAAGATAAACATTAAGTGATTCATCCAAACACTGAAAGACGTGATTGGCCAAAAAACCACTCGGAACATTGAATTATGCCACTCGGAGTATAGTTTCGGTCCGTAAGATAAAGTCGAATGAATATAACCGAAACATCAAAGTGGTTCCACTCGGTGACGTGAATATTTTTATGCTAAAAACTCGTTCACTCAAGACCATCTTCATTGCAATCTGTATCTTGCCAAAATCGGGTGTTAACACACATGGAAAACGGGAAGGTCACGGTTCGACGTGACTGCCCAGGTGCACATTGGAAAATTCATACCTCTTTGATGAAGGCACGACCGTGTCTTCGTTGGCTTTCCCCTTGGGTGGCTCGCCTAGTGTGGGGGACACTCACTTCGGAGATACCCCTAGAGCGGTGCGGCGTGCCGAACCCTTCCCCTTTTGAGCACAGGATAGTGCAGTGGGTAAGAAGGAAAGGAGAGGTCTCTTTTGGATAAGGTGTCTTTGGATTACTTACATGTGAAGCTGGAAGGAGGCCGGGGTAATCGGTGATGATGGGTACATATGTGCCATCGTAGCTCATATGATAGAATGTCCCCTCCTCAAGCTCCATGAATATGTCCGGGTCTTCTTCATATCCGGGGTCAAGATCCCGATTGCGATTCTTCGGCTGAGGGGCAAGGTCATAGATCCCCTCGAGAGCCTTTCGCCATTCCTGTTAGGAGCAGATAAGATGCTCCCTGTCAATGAATGATCCAGGGACAGGATAAAATAAGCGAGGCCGAACCTTACCCAGCTGGGAGGATTGTACATGGAAAGCCTGTCTTGATGTTGGAGACGGCTGAACTCGTCCTTCTCCCCTTTATACAGCTCGGCCAAAATCTTGGCTAGAGCGGCGGGGGTCTTCGGGCCCTTTCGGCCATAATGTGAGGCGTCGTCTTCTCCGTTATAATGCCACATGGGCAGTCCTCGGTATTGGAGTGGCTGGACCCCCCGCGTTATAGAAATCGCCATCACCTCGACTATTGACAATCCGGACTGGGCAAGAGTTTTAATCTTGCCCAGTAGCAAGCTGATCTCCATGCTATCCTCTTCCTCGAGGCTCCGACGACACCAGCTATGGCGCTTCTTCAGCGGAGCATTTGAAAACTCGGGGAGGCCTATGCGGAGGGGGTCGGGTAGAGCGATGTCGTCCATGTAGAACCATTCGGAAGGCCACTCTTCGAGAGCTTTCTTCGGCGTGCCAAACAGGTATCCGGTCCCGGCGATGCGCCACACTTAGGCTCCACCCACTTCAAAAATTGATCCACCTTGATTGTGTGGGATGAGGCAGAATAGTCTTATCCATAAATCAAAATGGGCCTCGCAACCCAGGAATAGTTCACATAGGGCAACATAACCCGCAATGTGGAGGATGGAGCCAGGGGTAAAATTGTGCAGCTGGAGGCCATAGTACTCTAGCAGCCCTCGGAGGAATGGGTGGATTGGAAACCACATTCCCCTCAGCAGATAGGGGACGAAGCACACCCGTTCTCCCGCAAACGGATTGGGAAAATCATCTGCCTGGGTTTTTCCATTGAAGGATGCCAACCCTGCTCGAACAGGGACCAGATCTGCTGGGGGGAGAAATCCAGCTTTGCCAATCGGCTATGGGACACAGAGCACCTCTCCCACTCACCTCTCTCTAGGTTGGAACGGGAAGAGGAGCTAGGATTGTTGGCCATGTTGGAATGGTCTTGGCTGGCAATATCTGAGGATTTTCTCCGCTTGGTGCCTGTGGGGACCCCGACTCTTAAGTCATGATCACCGAATGCACGTGTACAGTGATCCCAGAGATCAATGCTCACTGAACACACAGAAGCTGAATAACAAGAGTCTTACATCCATACATACCATCTTACACAAATTACGACCATTATGGTCAAGTCTTACATGGATAAAGCCCTAAGGGCTGAACATCAAATGAAACATAAGCAGCGGAAATCCTTGTCGATAAGTAGAACCCATGCCATCTGCCTTAACCCTACAGGCATTCTGACTGGGAAACGTCCTAGTTCGCATGTTCGTCTTCAAAGAATTCTTCTTCGAACTCCTGTCCTTCCATGCCTGGCCAATTAAATAACCAGTGGCAAGCCAATGAGTACTTTGAATGTACTCGCAAGCAACCCATGTTTTGGTTAAAGGTACAACAATGCATCATATAGGTAAATTTTTGCGGAAAGCTAGTTTTTTAGTGCAATGACATGTTCAACAGCTTGTAAGACATGCATCAGGAGAATTCAAGTAACCATGAGGGAAGGTTACAGACATCAACATAAATAGAGTGGGCACCAACCCAACTCAATCATGTAAAGTCCTTTGACTTGACCCAAGTAGTGGTATCATCATAAAAGGAGTGGGCACCAACCCATCTCAATCGTGTCAAGTCCTTTGTCTTGACCCGAGTAGTTTTCCCACTTATCCAAACACTCATGCTGGTTCGAAAACATGTGGACGTAGTTTAAGCAGCACCGCCCAACTGTCCTTGACCGTGGAGACGGCTATTCGAATAGTTTTACACTCTGCAGAGGTTGCACACTTTACCCACAAGATCTGGGGAACTTCCGTGTCATCCACGTCCCGCGGTACCTCAAGTACCCGGGGTAAGCACCCGATCACTATCTTTCCCTAGACGACACTAACAAGGAGTCCACTCGTTGTTCCGTATCCACACTCGAGATCGTGACATCCGAGAGGGGACACAACGGTGTATCCGGTGCCCTGTGAAAACAGTCATGGCCGCCCTACCTGGCACAACCCCGTCCCGAGAGAGCGCACCAACAACTCTCCCGTCACTAGTAATGCGGCCTCCAAGCTAGTATCGGCCTAGGTAATCAATAATGCCCTTTCCCATATAAGGGTAGAGTGGTTGCGCATGTGAGGTTGGGACAGTCGACAAATCTTAAATCTAATCCGTTTTCGAAAACAACACACACACTTGCCTCGGTACACCACTTCGTCATCAAGTGGTTACCCATTTCATGGTACACCACTTCGTCATCAAGTTGTTACCCATTTCATTATCTCCCTCTGGCATAAGTGGCAACCGACGGGGTTTCCGAAAAGTCCTTCGAAAATACTTTGCCTCATCACTATGCATATTCCCGCCCATTTTTGCGTAGCAACCTATCTACTCCACCGGCATAACCCTCATAAGGAGGTAGGGTGATGTATAATGCAAGTATCAATAAGGAGGAGATGAGGGCAACCCACCATAGTGGCTACCCTCCCATCATGATTCCGATGCAACAATAATAAAGTGCTATATGAAATGCATAAAAAGGGTTTCATAGACATGGTGAAAGGGCTGCTTGCCTGGCTCAACAAGGTCTTCTGGGTCTTCAAAGTCTTCTGGTCCAACTCCTTCATCAGCAACGCAATCTATCGTCGCAAAACAACAACGAAAGAAATAAGGCAATAACAAAACAGAAAAATCAAAGTGCTCAGAAAAATGTCAACTTATTTTTGTAAAGTACTAGGTTGAAAACTAAGAAGGGGAATATTCCTAGTTTTGGATTTGGAGTTATACATGAGGGGATATGGATTTCCAAACAGAGATAAAACTGCCCAAATTTGAATTTAAATTTGAACAGTGCATGAAAGTTGGTTCGATTTGAATGAAAGTGACACCATTAAATAGGTGGGATTTTTAGAAAAATATGGGAGTTGGAATTATTGCATTTGGATTATTATTTAATCCTGTGGAATTTTTGCAAAAGCCACAGAAAAGGAAAAAGAAAAAGGCCCTATGCCAGCTGGGCCAGAATAGCCGCAGGGCAGCACGCCCAGCCAGCGAGGCGGCCCAGCGCGCTGGTGCACGCGCGCGCGCCAGGTTCAAACCTAACGGGCTGGGCCCAGGCGTCAGGGCGAGAGACTGACGGACGGGCCCCACGGCCGTCGTCGTCAACCCTAGGCCAGAGGGGACGACGAGCTCACCGGCGACGGCGTAGGCCACGGCAAGATCGGGCGAGGGCACGGCTGGACTCAGCGCTGCGTCGCCGATCGGGTGGAGGTGGCGGGCGTCACCGGAGCTGCCTGGTTCGCCGGCGACGAGGTCTCGCGGTGGAGGAGCTTCGGGAGGTGGTGACTCTGGCCGTTTCCGGTGGCTACAGAGAGGGGTAACGAGGGAGGAATGATCAGTGGGCTCTCATGGTTCAAGATCAAGTGAGAGCGGGGGCGGGGAGAGCCCGTACCTCTGGATCGACGGCGACCCGAGGCGGCGGAGCTCGAGCTCGATCTCGAGCTCGGGCGGCTCTGGAGAAGAACTGGGGGTGCAGGGGGAGGCGTTGGTGGTGCAGGGAGCGAGTGGCGAGGAGAGAGGGGCTCGGGGTGGCCCTTAAGTAGGCGAGCCACGGCTCACCGTAGACCCGTGCGCCGATGAGGTTGTTGCCGTGGCTGTGGGTCACGGGGGCGCGCGTCGGCATGTCTGGGGTGTTGGTAGGGGCGGTCTACGCCTAGAGGGAGGGAGAGAAGGAGCGGGGGAAGCGTCAGGGAAGCGCGCGTGCAAGCGTGCCCATTGGAGCTCTCGGGCGGCCTCTGTTTGCTAGCACGGAGGCGCGGGGAGGAGGAGAGAGGAGGGGGGCGACAGCGTGGCATGCTGCGGACGTCGAGGCGACCTCGGGGGACATGAGGGGGAGGGCCTAGGTGGCCGGACGTGACTGGAAGGGGGCGGCTACAGTGCGGGAGCGCACTGTAGCACGCTCCAGAGCGCCCAAATGGCCGGCATGGCCATTCTTTATGCATGGTGAGCGTGTCCATTGATGTCTAGCAGGTCTAGGGAGGAGTAAAGAAGAGGGGAGGGGCATTGGACGCCATGGATGGCCACTGGGGTGAGGAGGGAGGTGAGGAAGATGGGTACAGGGGCTGTCCAGAGAGAGAAAAAGAGGTTTTCATCCCCCCCATCAATTGAGTTTAGGCTAGGAAAGCTTACTGGTGTTAGAATATGACTATAAGGGGCTGTTGTAAAATTTTGAGCTCTCCAAGAATAATGGAAGGGGTCAAAACAGAAGTTCTTGCAAAATGTCACAAGGTGTTTGATAAAGTTTTGGGCAAGCAAATGAATTCCAACTGCCATGATACTTAACAGGATGGAAAGACACTTAAAAATAGAGTGTGCCACCAATTTTGAGCTCATTTGGGAAAAGTTGCCAATGTAACTTTGGCAAACCCTAGAAATTAGCAGAAATGGACTTGTGAAGATCTAGTTGAGCAAATCACTGCTCCATGATGCACCACTTGGTGTAGTGGCCTCATTTGGGGATTTGCACATGCTCACAAAAGATGGGGTCAAGGAGAGAAAGTTGGTAGTACAAACCTGTTCAAATTTGGTTCTAGTCAGAGAGGGTTTTGGGGCATTTTGGTGAACCAAAATGACTTTAATTGACATGAGGCTTTGCAAAGTGATCACAATATGCATTTGTGACTTGCTGGATTTTTCCTGGATTTTTATGAAAATATTTCCTGTAGAAATATTTCAAATCCTTGAAATGGGCAGAAATGGTTTTGGGAGGTTTTGTCCAATATTCTGAACATGACCATGTGTTGAAACTCCTATATATGGAAAATATATGTCCACTGAGTTTCCCTAAATTTTCTCAAATATTTTTGAAACATTAAAATAATTTTAACCTATTAACGACCATTTCTGGCCTTAAGAAAAAGCCTTTAAATAAAATAGGAAATTAGGTTTTAAAATTATATTTTTTGGGTTTATGGGACTCCTATATCTGATAGGTTCCAAATACACTTTTTGAAATATTTTTCATACCCCAAATTAGGTACTTGCAGTGCAAACCTCAATCCAGGGGTTTTTGGAAAACTAATTTTTGAAAATACCTTTTCGCCAAATTATTTTTGTAAGAAAATACTATGTTGTATTATACACATGGCATGATCATTGGGCAGAAGTTTGGGGCAAGGAGATGAAGTATAGAAGGTGGAGTTGTGTTGACTTTAAAGAGCACTTGAAAAGCACAGAGAGAAAAACCAACTCCAAATAAAAACCAAATAATGCAAAAGTTTTTTGTTGGTCCAAATTTTTCATGCTTAATAATGCAAATGAAGAGTTACAAAATGCAGGGTGTGACAGACCTACCCCCCTTACAAGAATCTCGTCCCCGAGATTCCTAAACTAGGCTTTAAAGAGATACGGAAACTCGGATCTAAGGTTGTCTTCATGTTCCTAGGTTGCTTCTGCTTCGGAGTGGTTGCTCCACTGGACCTTGAAGTACTTGATCACACGGCTTCGAGTGCGTCGCTCAGCCTCATCCAAAATGCAGATGGGCCTCTCGCGGTAAGTCAAATCAGGCTGAAGGTCAATGGCTTGGTGCTTGACGTCCTTGTAAAGATCAGGCTTGCCTGGAGCTTGGAGACACTTCCAAAGTTGTGACACGTGGAATACGTTGTGTACATCGGATAGTTCAGGTGGTAGTTCCAACTGGTAAGCCACTTCTCCACGTCGTGCAGTGATCTCGAAGGGGCCGATAAATCTTGGTGCGAGTTTTCCCTTAACGTGGAAACGCTTGGTTCCCTTAAGAGGAGTCACTCGTAGGTATACATGGTCTCCGACTTGGAAGTCTACTTGTTGGCGACGAGTGTCAACATAGCTCTCCTGTCTGGACTTAGCGGTCTTCAGTTGTTCTCTGACTAGCTAAACTTGCTCTTCTGCTTCACGGAGGATATCGGGCCCAAAGACTAATCCTTCTCCGGTTTCTGACCAATTGAGGGGTGTGTGGCACTTGCGCGCATACAATACCTCAAATGGTGCCATCTGAAGGCTTGACTGATAACCGTTGTTGTAGGAGAACTCGGCGAAAGGGAGGCAATCTTCCCACTTAGCTCCATATGCTAAGACACAGGCTCGGAGCATGTCTTCGAGTATCTGATTCACTCGTTCTGTCTGGCCTCCGGTCTGTGGGTGGAAAGCAGTGCTAAAGGATAACTTGGTTCCCATGGCCTCTTGGAACTTCTTCCAAACCTTGAGGTAAACTGGGTTCCTCGGTCTGACACAATCTCCTTGGGAACACCATGAAGGCTTATGATTCTGTTGATGTATAGAGTTGCTAGCTGGTTGCCATCATAAGTGGTCTTCACAGGAATGAAATGGGCTACTTTAGTCAAGTGATCGACTATGACCCAGATGGAGTCATGTCCCTTGTTTGACCTACGTAGTCCAGTGATAAAATCCATTCCGACTTTATCCCACTTCCACTCGGGAACCTTGAGTGGTTGGAGCAATCCAGCAGGTCGCTGATATTCAGCTTTGACCCTTTGGCATACATCACACTTTGCAACATAGGTGGCAATCTCCCTCTTCATGCCATGCCACCAGAATCTTTCCTTCAGGTCTTGATACATCTTGGTTCCTCCGGGGTGAATGGAATACGGGGTGTCATGAGCTTCTTGCAAGATCAAATTCTTGAGCTCAATCTTGTTGGGTACGCAAATGCGATTCCCAAACCACACAATTCCTTGCTCATCCTCTGAGAATCCTGGGGCCTTGCCTGCCTCGATCTTCCTCTTGATGCCTTCAATACTCTCGTGTCCCTTCTAGGCTTCCTTAACATCATCCATCAGGGTAGGCTTGACTTCAAGGTTGGCTAAGAATCCTGGTGCAACCAGTTCCAACCCGAAGCTTTCAAGTTCTTCATACAAGGAGGGTAGCCTTTCCTTAAGCATAGCACTCAAGGAACAAGCCTTCCTGCTTAATGCATCTGCCACCACATTAGCCTTTCCAGGGTGGTATTGAACACTGAGGTCATAATCCTTGATCAACTCTAGCCACCTTCTTTGCCTCATGTTCAATTCTTTCTGAGTGAAAATATACTTCAGACTTTTGTGATCCGTGTATATCTCACACCGCTTCCCTAGGAGGTAATGTCGCCATGTTTTTAGGGCATGAACTACAACTGCCAACTCAAGGTCATGAGTAGCATAGTTCTCTTCATGAGGCCGTGGCTGCCTTGAAAGGTAAGCTACGACTCTGCCTTCTTGCATGAGAACACCTCCCAGTCCGGTTCTTGACGCATCACAATATATCACAAACTCCTTGTGTATATCTGGTGTGGCCAGAACTGGGGCGGTGGTCAATCTCTTCTTCAGCTCCTGGAAGCTCTCTTCACACTTCGGCGTCCATTCAAACTTCTTGTCCTTCTTCAAGAGCTGAGTCATAGGTCGAGCAATGCTTGAGAATCCTTCAACAAACTTGCGGTAATACCCCGCGAGTCCGAGGAAGCTTCTGACTTCCTTCACCTTGCTTGGGGATTGCCATTTAGTCACGGCTTCAATCTTAGTGGGATCGACCGACAGTCCTTCTTTAGTCAAAACATGACCCAAGAATCCAACTTCGCGCAGCCAAAATTCGCACTTGCTGAACTTGGCATACAGTTGGTGCTCTCGAAGCTTGTCTAGGACCATCCTCAAGTGTTGCTCGTTCTCTTCTTCCGTCTTCGAGAAGACAAGTATGTCATCAATGAAGACAACGACAAACTTGTTCAAATATTCCATGAAGACCTTATTCATGAGATACATGAAGTAAGCTGGGGCATTGGTCAATCCAAAGGACATGACCGTGCACTCATACAGGCCATATCTGGTTACAAATGCCGTCTTCGGAATATCTTGAGGTCTGATTTTCAGCTGGTAGTACCCAGATCTGAGATCAATCTTGGAGAACACCTTGGCTCCATTGAGTTGATCAAACAGATCTTCAATCTTGGGAAGTGGGTACTTGTTTTTGATTGTATCTTCATTGAGGGAGTGGTAGTCAATGCATAAGCGGATGGTACCGTCCTTCTTTGTCACAAATAGAACAGGTGATCCCCAAAGGGAGGCACTAGGGCGGATAAATCCCTTCCTCAACTGCTCTTCCAGTTGCTTCTTCAATTCTGCTAACTCTTCCGATCCCATTCTATGAGGCTTCTTATAGATGGGTCCTGCTCCGGGTATGAGCTCGATGATGAACTCAATGTCTCGGTCAGGAGGCATTCCTGGTAGCTCATCAGGGAAGACATCGGGGTATTCACATACTACCGGCACTTGCTCCAATCCAACTTCTGACAGAGAGTTGACTTGGGTGGCTTGAGCAGAGGAGGGGTTGGAGGCATATCTAACTTTGACTCCTTGGTCATTGGTCACAGTGACAGTCCGGTTGGCACAATCTAACAAGCCTTGGCGCTTGATGAGCCAATCCATTCCTAAGATCACATCCAAGCCTTGCGATCTTAAGATGATAAGGTCTGCTAGGAAGTCTACCCCATTAATGACAATCCCGACTCCTTTACATCCTATCTTGGCTCTCATCTCTGCTCTGGGGGTTTGTACCACCATGGGGTTATTCAGGGGTGTAGGGGTCATGCCACTTTTTAATGCAAACCTTTGGGTGACAAATGAATGTGTGGCTCCAGAATCAAACAAGACAGTTGCAGGTGCTGAATTGACAAGGAACGTACCCAGTATGACGTCCGGGTCTTCCTGGGCTTCTTCTGCAGTGACATGATTCACACGACCCTTGCCGTTCTTGGGCAGGTTGCGGGGAGCTTGATTCCTCAGTGGCATTCCACGGCCGTGTCCTGGGTTCTGCGCATTGGGGCGCGGTGCGTCGGGCTTCTTGTTGAGACAATACTTGGAGTAGTGTCCTGCCTGACCACATTCGAAGCAAGTGACTTGATTGGGGTTGCTGCTCTTGCCAGCATTGTTATTGGGGTTGTTGTAAGCTGGCCTGGGGTTGGCATACTGCTGAGGTGGATAGCTGGAGCGGGTTGCAGGAGCTCTTGGCTGCTGATAGGTTGGCTTGACCGGGGCTGGCTGCCACGGGCGAGGCTTCTGGTTGCTGGAGCTACCCTTGCTGATCATCTTGCGCTTACGTGTGTCATCCATAGCGCGTCGCTTGTCTTCAAGCATGAGTGCCTTGTTCACCAGATCAGGAAAGGTCGGGCAGTCACACACAACAAGCGAGTACTGCAAAGTCTGGTTAAGGCCTTCCATGAAGCGCTCCCTTTTGGCAGCATCAGTGCTGACATCTTCAGGGGCATACCTTGAGAGAACACCGAACTTCTGCATGTACTCCTTGACAGTGTTGCTTCCTTGCTTCAGGGCTTGGAACTCACGCTTTTTGATGGCCATGATTCCGGAAGGAATGTGGGCCTTGCGGAATTCTGCCTTGAAGTTGCTCCAAGGGATGTTTTGCTCGGCATGCATGGCCTTGAATCCATCCCACCAAGCTCTAGCAGTTCCCCGGAGACAGTGAGCAGCATATGCCACCTTCTCACGGTCTTCGGTGCATCCGACTAGTTCCAGCAGATCCTCGATGGTGCGGACCCAGTCGTCTGCATCCAGGGGTTCAGCAGTCTCGATGAAGGTGGGTGGTGCATGCTTCTTGAACTCCACCAATGTGGATCGTGCATTGCCGTTTCCCGCCGGCTGGCGGTTGACAGCTTGAGCGATCATCTGGAGGGCTGCGGTGTTGGCTTGGCGTTCCTCTCGGAAGGCTTGGAGAAGCTGAGCCATGTCCATGCTTGGAGGTGGTGGCGGTGGTGGAGCTTGTCCTTGGGTTTGGTCCTGACTGGCTCCTTCTCCGGCTTCTGGCTGCTGGGTAGAGGTACCAGTACGAGTTACAACAGGCATCCTGTTGGAGCGGTCAAGGTCTCATGATTGGGAAAGATGGGGAAGTAATATAGATGGGATGCCTAGTAAGGGGGTTGGTATGACACCAATTGTTTTCATGCAAGGGCCAAAAAGGGCCAAACACATTCATTAAAATCAAAATGGGTGATGTAGTCGCTTACAAGTTCCCGAAGGAAAGTACGACGTCCATCAAACACATCGAAAGCAAACACAATACTACATGGTTTCATATGAACCATTACAAGGACTCGACTTCGCATAGGGGGTACACGACCTATCCTACCGCAAGGGTTCCTAACGGGCATATCCGGGCTGCGAATGATGCCTAAGTGGTGGAATGCTCGGTCGCGTAGTCTGGCTGTTCTGGGTCTTCCTCCTCATCATCGGCGGCCTGACTTCCTTCTTCACATGAAGTGGTGGGGAGTGGAGGAGCTCAACACGGCGTTGCTTTGTCGGAGGTGCGAAGAGCTTGCGGTATTCCTTTGTGCTCATGCGGTGTTGCTGTGGTGGTTCTCCATCTTTTGGGGGTCTTCCGCCTCTGTATGCGATTGCAGGTTGTCCAGGGGGAGCACCTTCCTTCTTGATCCTATCTTTCTTCCCTTGTGCTTGAAGAAGAAGTGCCTTGGTCTCATGAAGTTCCTTTCGGAGTTCCATCGATTCCGAGGCCAAGCGTTGTGCCAAACTATCGGCACAAAGGCTGAAGTAGGTCTGGAATCGAAGTGGAAGTCCTTCTTCTAATGGTGGAGCTGGTGCGTTGCTCTCATCCTCACCTTCCTTCCGATAAGGCAAGAAACGGGTTGCCAACTCGTCTGCCATCTCTGGAAGAAGATCTCGGAGGCGGGTGAGTGCCTTGAGGGTTGCCGTCTCGACGGCAAGGACTAGTGTTGCCATTTGGGGTCCCTCAAAGAACCAGCTTGTTGGGGGGTTATTGGCCTTCGCGATCACTTCCACTTGATACTCCGTCTTGGTGTCATTGGTCCAATGCTCGTGGTAGATGTAAATGGGGGCTCGGTGGTAATGGCACTTCTTGAGGCTATCCTCGAGAAGCACGGGAAATCCTGTGGTCAGGAAGTCTTCAGGTACGGCAGCCATCAACAAAGGTTGAATGGGAGAGGTCAATAAGGGAAATATATCTTGGGTTTGGGGTAAGCTTAGAAAAGACGAGGAGTTTAGATGGTCTCAAGCTAACTAACGCCCATGCTAAATAAGGCTTCCTACAGTCAAGATAGCTCTGATACCAGCTCTGTGGGGACCCCAACTCTTAAGTCGTGATCACTGAATGCACGTGTACAGTGATCCCAGAGATCAATGCTCACTTAACACACAGAAGCTGAATAACAAGAGTCTTACATCCATACATACCGTCTTACACAAATTACGACCATTATGGTCAAGTCTTACATGGATAAAGCCCTAAGGGCTGAACATCAAATGAAACATAAGTAGCGGAAATCCTTGTCGATAAGTAGAACCCATGCCATCTGCCTTAACCCTACAGGCATTCTGACTGGGAAACATCCTAGTTCGCATGTTCGTCTTCAAAGAATTCTTCTTCGAACTCCTGTCCTTCCATGCCTGGCCAATTAAATAACCAGTGGCAAGCCAATGAGTACTTTGAATGTACTCGCAAGCAACCCATGTTTTGGTTCAAGGTACAACAATGCATGATATAGGTAAATTTTTGCGGAAAGCTAGTTTTTGAGTGCAATGACATGTTCAACAGCTTGTAAGACATGCATCAGGAGAATTCAAGTAACCATGAGGGCAGGTTACAGACATCAACGTAAATAGAGTGGGCACCAACCCAACTCAATCATGTCAAGTCCTTTGACTTGACCCAAGTAGTGGTATCATCATAAAAGGAGTGGGCACCAACCCATCTCAGTCGTGTCAAGTCCTTTGTCTTGACCCGAGTAGTTTTCCCAGTTATCCAAACACTCATGTTGGTTCGAAAACATGTGGACGTAGTTTAAGCAGCACCGCCGAACTGTCCTTGACCGTGGACATGGCTATTCGAATAGTTTTACACTCTACAGAGGTTGCACACTTTACCCACAAGATCCGGGGAACTTCCGTGTCATCCACGTCCTGCAGTACCTCAAGTACCCGGGGTAAGCACCCGATCACTATCTTTCCCTAGACAACACTAACAAGGAGTCCACTCGTTGTTCCGTATCCTCACGATGTACATCATACGAGACTCACTTGAGATCGTGACATCCGAGAGGGGACACAACGGTGTATCCGGTGCCCTGTGAAAACAGCCATGGCCGCCCTACCTGGCACGACCCCGTCCCGAGAGAGCGCACTAACAACTCTCCCGTCACTAGTAATGCAGGCTCCAAGCTAGTATCGGCCTAGGTAATCAATAATGCCCTTTCCCATATAAGGGTAGAGTGGTTGCGCATGTGAGGTTGGGACAGTCGAAAAATCTTAAATCTAATCCATTTTCGAAAACAACACACACACTTGCCTCGGTACACCACTTCGTCATCAAGTGGTTACCCATTTCACGGTACACCACTTCGTCATCAAGTGGTTACCCATTTCATTATCTCCCTTGGGCATAAGTGGCACCCGACGGGGTTTCCGAAAAGTCCTTCGAAAATACCTTGCCTCATCACTATGCATATTCCCGCCCATTTTTGCGTAGCAACTACTTAGCAACCTATCTACTCCACCGGCATTACCCTCATAAGGAGGTAGGGTCATGTATAATGCAAGTATCAATAAGGAGGAGATGAGGGCAACCCACCATAGTGGCTACCCTCCCATCATGATTCCGATGCAACAATAATAAAGTGCTATATGAAATGCATAAAAAGGGTTTCATAGACATGGTCAAAGGGCTGCTTGCCTGGCTCAACAAGGTCTTCTAGGTCTTCAAAGTCTTCTGGTCCAACTCCTTCGTCAGCAACGCAATCTATCGTTGCAAAACTACAACGAAAGAAATAAGGCAATAACAAAACAGAAAAATCAAAGTGCTCAGAAAAATGTCAACTTATTTTTGTACAATACTAGGTTGAAAACTAAGAAGGGGAAAATTCCTAGTTTTGGATTTGGAGTTATACATGAGGAGATATGGATTTCCAAACAGAGATAAAACTACCCAAATTTGAATTTAAATTTGAACAGTGCATGAAAGTTGGTTGGATTTGAATGAAAGTGGCACCGTTAAATAGGTGGGATTTTTAGAAAAATATGGGAGTTGGAATTATTGCATTTGGATTATTATTTAATCCTGTGGAATTTTTGCAAAAGCCACAGAAAAGGAAAAAGAAAAAGGCCCTGTGCCAGCTGGGCCAGAATAGCCGCAGGGCAGCAGGCCCAGCCAGCGAGGCGGCCCAGCGCGCTGGTGCACGCGCGCGTGCCAGGTTCAAACCTGACGGGCGGGGCCCAGGCGTCAGGGCGAGAGGCTGACGGACGGGCCCCACGGCCGTCGTCGTCAACCCTAGGCCAGAGGGGACGACGAGCTCACCGGCGACGGCGTAGGCCACGGCGAGGTCGGGCGAGGGCACGGCTAGACTCAGCGCTGCGTCGCGGATCGGGTGGAGGTGGCGGGCGTCATCGGAGCTGCCTGGTTCGCCGGCGACGAGGTCTCGTGGCGGAGGAGCTTCGGGAGGTGGTGACTCCGACCGTTTCTGGTGGCTACAGAGAGGGGAAACGATGGAGGGATGATCAGTGGGCTCTCGTGGTTCAAGATCGAGTGGGAGCGGGGGCGGGGAGAGCCCGTACCTCTGGATCGACGGTGACCCAAGGCGGCGGAGCTCGAGCTCGATCTCGAGCTCGGGCGGCTCTGGAGAAGAACTGGGGGTGCAGGGGGAGGCGTTGGTGGTGCAGGGAGCGAGTGGTGAGGAGAGAGGGGCTCGGGGTGGCCCTTAAGTAGGCGAGCCACGGCTCACCGTAGACCCGTGCGCCGGCGAGGTTGTTGCCGTGGCTGTGGGTCGCGGGGGCGCGCGTGGGCATGTCCGGGGTGTTGGTAGGGGCGGTCTACGCCTAGAGGGAGGGAGAGAAGGAGCGGGGGAAGCGTCAGGGCAGCGCGCGTGCGAGCGTGCTCATTGGAGCTCTCGGGCGGCCTCTGTTTGCTAGCGCGGAGGCGCGGGGAGGAGGAGAGAGGAGCGGGGCGACAGCGTGGCGTGCTGCGGACGTCGAGGCGACCTCGGGGGACATGAGGGGGAGGGCCCAGGTGGCCGGACGTGACTGGAAGGGGCGGCTACAGTGCGGGAGCGCACTGTAGCGCGCTCCAGAGCGCCCAAATGGCCGGCATGGCCATTCTTTATGCATGGTGAGCGTGTCCATTGATGACTAGCAGGTCTAGGGAGGAGTAAAGAAGAGGGGAGGGGCATTGGATGCCATGGATGGCCACTGGGGTGAGGAGGGAGGTGAGGAAGATGGGTACAGGGGCTGTCCAGAGAGAGAAAAAGAGGTTTTCATCCCCCCATCAATTTAGTTTAGGCTTGGAAAGCTTACTGGAGTTAGAATATGACTATAAGGGGCTGTGGTAAAATTTTGAGCTCTCCAAGAATAATGGAAGGGGTCAAAACAGAAGTTCTTGCAAAATGTTAGAAGGTGTTTGATAATGTTTTGGGCAAGCAAATGAATTCCAACTGCCATGATACTTAACAGGATGGAAAGACACTTAAAAATAGAGTGTGCCACCAATTTTGAGCTCATTTGGGAAAAGTTGCCAATGTAACTTTGGCAAACCCTAGAAATTAGCAGAAATGGACTTGTGAAGATCTAGTTGAGCAATTCACTTCTCCATGATGCACAACTTGGTGTAGTGGCCTCATTTGGGGATTTGCACATGCTCACAAAAGATGGGGTCAAGGAGAGAAAGTTGGTAGTACAAACTTGTTCAAATTTGGTTCTGGTCAGAGAGAGTTTTAGGGCATTTTGGTGAACCAAAATGACTTTAATTGACATGAGGCTTTGCAAGGTGATCCCAATATGCATTTGTGACTTTCTGGATTTTTCCTGGATTTTTATGAAAATATTTCCTGTAGAAATATTTCAAATCCTTGAAATGGGCAGAAATGGTTTTGGGAGGTTTTTTCCAATATTTTGAACATGACCATGTGTTGAAACTCCTATATATGGAAAATATATGTCCACTGAGTTTACCTAAATTTTCTCAAATATTTTTGAAACATTAAAATAATTTTAACCTATTAAAGACCATTTCTGGCCTTAGGAAAAAGCCTTTAAATAAAATAGGAAATTAGCTTTTAAAATTATATTTTTGGGGTTTATGGGACTCCTATATCTGATAGGTTCCAAATACACTTTTTGAAATATTTTTCATACCCCAAATTAGGTACTTGCAGTGCAAACCTCAATCCAGGGGTTTTTGGAAAAGTAATTTTTGAAAATACCTTTTGGCCAAATTATTTTTGTAAGAAAATACTATGTTGTGTTATACACATGGCATGATCATTGGGCAGAAGTTTGGGGCAAGGAGATGAAGTATAGAAGGTGGAGTTGTGTTGACTTTAAAGAGCACTTGAAAAGCACAGAGAGAAAAACCAACTCCAAATAAAAACCAAATAATGCAAAAGTTTTTTGTTGGTCCAAATTTTTCATGCTTAATAATGCAAATGAAGAGTTCCAAAATGCAGGGTGTGACAGTGCCGAAAGGATTTGAGATCCATTCTCTTTAAATAGATGCTCTTCCTTGCAGGATTGGGGTGTTATTTGCAAAAAATACCCTGACTGTCCGCATTCGCTCGACACGTGGAAAACGAGGACATTAAGCGCGCAGAAGCCAAGGGGATACATCGAATCTACAGTCGAATACACTACATGGAAATCACTAAAGGTGGAACCCGCCTTGCAATACCGAAGACAATCTGTGTGCCGAACACCTTGCTATTGAAGACTGGTTCGGGAGCTACTGAGGGAGTCCTGGACTAAGGGGTCCTCGGCCATCCAGCCTATTATCTATGGGCCGGACTGATGGGCTGTGAAGATACAAAGACCGAAGAATACACCCGTGTCTGGATAAGACTCTCCTTGGCGTGGAAGGCAAGCTTGGCGAACAACTATGAAAATTCCATCTTATGTAACCGACTCTATGTAACCCTAGATTCCCCCGGTGCCTATATAAACCGGAGGGTGTAGTCCGGAAAGGATATACTCAATACCTTAGTCATACAGGCTAGACTTCTAGGGTTTAGCCATTACGATCTCGTGGTAGATCAACCCTTGTAATACTCTTATTCATCAATATCAATCAAGCAGGACGTAGGGTATATTACCTCCATCAAGAGGGCCCGAACCTGGATAAAACTTCATGTCCCCTGTCTCATGTTACCATCAACTTTAGATGCACAGTTCAGGACCCCCTACCCGAGATCCGCCGGTTTTGACACCGACATCCGTCGCGTCGAAGGTACGACACCTAGCCGAGACCTTGATCATGCCTGCAGTCGACATAACTAAAACTCTGTGTGGTTAAACCAAAAATCATACAGAACAAGGGAGTACCTTGCTTTGATACCAATTGAAAGTGCGTTATATCGACTAGAGGGGGTGAATAGGCAATTTATAAAAATCCGTCACTGAGGAAATTCAACTTGAGGAATTTACTAAGCAACAAACTACAAGCAGCGGAATAAGTACTCAGGTGCATGCATAACAAAGCAGTAGCATAGTCATCATGATGAAATGAAACGGTTGGATTCAGGGCTCCGCAGACCCTTGAGAGGTTCGAACACTCTCTCCCTAGCTCGCTCGCTAACGATCCCATGGCCTAGCTCGACAAAACTAAATAACGGGAGACACAGATATTTATCCTGGTTCGGGCCACCTTGCGGTGTAATACCCTACTCTAGCTTTGTGGTGGATTGCCTTGAGGGATGGGGATTAGCTAGTACAGTGGACGAACAGCCTCAGGAGGTGAGGTGTTCTTGAGCTCGATGAGCTGGTGGGTGTGGGGATGGTCCGAATGATCCTCCTCTCTATGGTGGTGGCTAAGTCCTATTTATAGTGGCCTAGGTCCTCTTACCAAATGTAGGCGGGAAGGGATCCCACAACGGCCAAATTCGAAGGGAGACAACTAGTACAAGTTATCCTGACAAAAGTAGTCTTCGCCTACAAAGGCTCTAGGGTGACGCTGTTGTGGGCTCCGCGATGACCTCCATCTTGTCGTCCCGGCGGTCTTGGTCTTGTTGCACCGATATGGAAACCTTTGCCTGATTTCTCGGGACTCCGCGCCTGCGCTTGCCTCCTTAGCACCAAAGAGGAAACCGGTACACTGTGCTGCTGGCGCCCGCCTGGCCTTGGTCATCATGGCTCACATCACGTGAACCTCGCGAGGTGCACCATGCCTTGATATCTCCGCTCCTCAGGAGCCAGCCTAGCGTGGCTGCCCCCGGGGAGGTCTTGGTGTCGTCCGCCTCGCGAGGGTCTTGTGTTGTGGCGGCCAAACTAGGTCATGCCAGGTCGCTGCTGGAGCCACGCCGCGGGCCACAGGTAGGCAAGTCTGGGCACCCCCGGTCCCAGAACGCCGACAGTAGCCCCCGGGCTCAAGGCGCGCTCGAACTTGGCTTCGAGTGAAGCCAAAGGGCAAGTGCGGAGCGACGCGGGCCCCAACCACCTACAGCCTCGGTCGACGTGTGGCGATTGACTGAACGTGGGAACCTCTGCTTCCCATGCTACCTCGGCAACCGTCCTTGCTTGAAAAAGGGCTAGCGCCCACCACAGGGCTTTCATTGCTCTCCCTTCGTCTTGCTCCAGATCCCCTTCTCCTTCCTGCCCAAAGAGACTCCAGATCCGCTGAAACTTTCCTCCGAGGTTGCGGCCGATGACCACCGACAAGGCTAAGGCCATGCGCTCCCGGTTCGAGCCCACCCTAAGCGCGCCCGTAGTCTCGGAGAAGAACCTCGCCGCCGTGCTCCTGATGGCAGCGGGAGACAGGAATGAGGGGGGAGAGACCGCGCATCGGGCTAGCTCCGCCGAACCAAAGGCCTCGGGTAGTACCTTCTACCCTTCTTCATGCACAGTGTCTTCGCGGGGCTGGTCCCCCCTTTCTCTGAATTTTTCTATGCCGTCCTCCACCACTACAAGCTCCACGCCCTCCATCTTCATCCCAACTCCATCCTCCTCCTATCGATCTTCGCCTTTTACTGCGAAGCATTCGTGGGGGGCGATGCCATCTATGGCGCTGCTTCGCCATTTCTTCTTCCTCCGGAACAAGAAGGGCCAATGCTTGTGGTGCGCCAACTTCGTTGCGGCCAATGGAAGAAACACTTTCAAGAGCCGGGAAGAAGGTGGACGGCTTCCAAAACAAGTGGGTCCTCTTGGATGACAAGAGCCCCTACCCTTGGCTGGTGCTATCGACGGGGATGCCAGTGCCTCAAGAGGGGTGGAATAGCGCGAAGCTGACCGGCCCGCAGGCGGAGCAGATGTTGGGGAAGATGGTGGCTGACCTGAAGCCCGACGACCCGAAGGCGGAGAAGCTGACGGGGGCCATGATCGTGAAGGAGTTCCTGGCGCAGCGCCTGGCTCTACTCCAGGCACGCTCGCGCCCCTTATGGAAGATCACGGACGAGGGAGGCAACCTCTGCCTTGACCGGATGCCTTGTCTGACAAGGAGCTGGACAAGGGACTCTGCCTCCTAGTCGGGGAGGACCAGGGGTACCCGCCTGATTCCCATCTTCTGTTGTACCGCCGCCCGGATGGGGCAAAGATTGTTGCTGCCATGCTCGTCTTCGACGAGCGCGGGCTCGTACCGCCGGCGCCCGCTGGAGCCCCAGTGGTGGTGTCCTCTGGTGAGTCTGGCCAGGAGGAGAGGCCGGACTCGAAGGCGACCCGGGAGGGGGAGTGGGAGACTTGTCCGTGCCTGGCAGATCTCCTCCACAACCTCCCTGACGACGATGACGTTGGACAGCATCCGGTGAGGGGGTCGCCGCACCCCGCCGGGGTCACCACGAGGTCCAGGGGCACGCCCCCGAAGATGCTGCAAGCCAGGGTCCTAAAGAAGAGCAGATTGGTGCTGATCTCCCGAGGCGATGCTTCTGCTCCATCGCCAACAGGCGCTGCTGCGGGTCCGGCCGTCGTGCCCTTGTCTGTCCCTGGGGCTCGCATGCCGGTGTCCCAGCCCGCGAAGCCTTCAGGCTTGGTGCTCCAGAAGAGGGTGAGGGTGTACGCCGTTGTGGACCAGTAAGCGCTCCGTCCTGATCCTTCATTCATGTCCTCGCTGTAGTTTCTTGATTTCTCCCCCTTGTGCTGGTAGGCCAGCACCAGTGGTGAAGAAGAAGAAGGGGGCGACCGCATCCCCTGAGGCCCAGTGGCCTGCCGTGGTCGCGCCACCTCCAGCGCGGAAGGACGGTGATGGCTCCCATGCCTCAATGGCCGGACCAGTAAGCGCTCCGTCCTGATCCTTCCAATCAAGAAGGACATCTCCATAGCCAAGCCAACTCCTGAGGCTCCCGCCACGAGCTCGCATGCGAGGTCGCGAAGTCTCAGGAGCCCCCGACCCCTTCGGTTGCCGCTGACCTGCAGGCCTTATTGTCGATGCCATCTCTTCCCCCTTCCGTCATACCACTGGGCCGTGATCCCCTACTTCGCCTGATGACCTGGAGGACGATGTCGGTGTCAAAACCGGCGGATCTCGGGTAGGGGGTCCCGAACTATGCGTCTAGGCCGGATGATAACAGGAGGCAGGGAACACGATGTTTTACCCAGGTTCGGGCCCTCTCGATGGAGGTAAAACCCTACGTCCTGCTTGATTAATATTGATGATATGGGTAGTACAAGAGTAGATCTACCACGAGATCAAGGAGGCTAAACCCTAGAAGCTAGCCTATGGTATGATTGTTTTCTATGGAGTTCATAATGTTGTCCTATGGACTAAAACCCTCTGGTTTATATAGACACCGGATAGGGTTAGGGTTACATAGAGTCGGTTACAATGGTAGGAGATCTTGAATATCCGCATCACCAAGCTTGCCTTCCACGCCAAGGAAAGTCCCATCCGGACACAGGACGAAGTCTTCAATCTTGTATCTTCATAGTCCTGGAGTCCGGCTAAAGGTATAGTCTGGCTACCCGAACACCCCCTAATCCAGGACTCCCTCAGTATCCCCCGAACCAGGCTTCAATGAAGATAAGTCCGGCGCGCAGATTGTTCGGCATTGCAAGGCGGGTTCCTCTCCCAATCCTGTGTGCCTGTAGGAATAATGTCCGATTTTTGTAATGTAATGCTCCTTGGCTTCCACGCCCAATAATGGTCGTCTTCCACGTGTCAAACGAATGCGAAAAGTCAGGGCGTTTTTACATTCACACCCCTAACCATATAAACGAGCCGCCTATTTAACTGGATGGGGATTCAGGTTCAAACCACATCTTCTCCTCTCCACGAGTTATCATCAGAGCGCTTCCAGCAAAGGTCCATTCCAACATGTCCAGCCGTCGCAGCTCCTCCCCTCGCCCCTCCGGTCCCAAACCCGGGGACTGGGAGAGTTGCACCATCCCGCACAGCGAGTTAGTGTCGCTTCAGGCCAAGGGATTTCTTCCCCCGGCATACATGGTCCCGGTCCGAGCCGGACTCGCCACCTACAATGGCGGAAAACAAGTGGAAAGCACCCCCAATCCTTCTAAAGGAGAGTGGGTGTGTCTCGTCCCCTATCTAATAAGGGGACTGGGATTTCCAATTCATCCATTTCTCCGTGGGCTTCTGAAGTTTTACGGTCTCCAGCTGCACAATCTCACGCACGCCTCCATATTACATATCGCGGGTTTCGTCGCCCTTTGCGAGCTATTTTTAGGCGTTGAGGCTCATTTCGCGCTGTGGAAGAGGTTATTCTGCCTGGTGCCCCGTTCTCAAGAGGCGTCTATCTACCAAGTGGGCGGAGCCGAAGTATGGCGCATCGCCGGGACCGGATACCTATCCGGAACCCCGAAGAAGGCGTCCGAGGACTAGCCTTCAGAATGGTTTTACATAGATGACGTCCCGCTACCGGACCCTATCCGGGTCGGTCTCCCTGAGTTCAACAATGCCCCATTGAAGAAACGCTTGAGCTGGCATCCACGGAGCTCTCAGAGAGAAAGCGACAGAGAAGTCCTTTACCTAATGGGCTGGATAAGACTGTTGGCTCATTCCGGACTAACCATGATTGGAGTCATGGCCACATGCATTATGCGGGGGGTGCAGCCGCTTCAATATAGAGGCCACCCCATGTGGGATTTCAACGGGGAGGATGACGCCACCCGTCACGGTCATAAGGGGCCGGCCTCAGCCGTCGCCTTAGTAAAGATCTTATCCTCTTTGTACAAGGGAGAAAAGGAGGAATTCCTCCGCGTCAATCCGCAGGACGGATTCAGTATGTACGATCCTCCAAGTTGGGTAAGTGAACAATTGTGCTTGCCCGTTTATTTTATACTCCCACGGTTAGATAGGTAGTCTAATGATTTCAATGCAGGAACTGCGACAGGAGGTAAAGGATATAAACAGCCGTCCTCCACAGCCCGAGGACCCAGAACGGTCCCTCAATCCGGACTCCGAACAGGATCTGGACATATCGGTGGAGCTTATTGACGGGGTGTTCTATCAGCTAAGTAAGGACGATACCTTGGTGGCCATTACGGTGGATTACCCAGGGTTAATCCCGTCCTCCCAGGTGACGGAAACCGGAGTCCCATTCCCTTTAAAGAGATTCCACTCCCACGTATTCCGGTGTTTCTGACGACAACCGTGTTTTGCAGGGGAGATTTCTGAGGCAGGAGGCCGAACCTGCGGCGGCTAGCCGAGGGGCCGCAGGGCCCCGTGGGGCAAAAAGGAATGTAGTCCGGACTGAGATGCCGGCACAAAGGTATAGCGCACCCTCTGTTTCCCTGGAGTTATTCTGTCAGGGCATATTAACATTCGTGCTATCTTCAGAACGAAGAGACCTCGCGAGACTACATCCGGAGAGATTGCCAATCGCGCCTCCACCAGCCAGGCTCCAACGTCTGGCCAGGAAGCGGAGGCGAGCACAAGGCGCGCACCGGACACTCCTCCGATAGACGATGAGGACAGGCTGTCTACCAAAAATTCTGAAGTGGAGAGTGCCATGAACCACAGGCGTCGCCGGACAGTTCTACGCGATGCTTGTTTCTCCCAAGAGGCTTTAGATGCCTTTAATTTGGGAGATGCGTATCTCCCGGGTCTATTCTCATCATATCAATCTCCATCACGTTTATATTGTTTTGCTATTTACTTTGCTTTTACTTTTTACTTTGCATCTTTATATCAAAAATACCAAAAATATTCTATCTATCAGATCTCACTCTCGTAAGTGACCGTGAAGGGCTTGACAACCCCTAATCGCGTTGGTTGCGAGTGGCTATCGCTTTGTGCAGGTACGAGGGACTTGAGCGTGGGCTCCTACTCGATTAATACCTTGGTTCTCAAAAACTGAGGGAAATACTTACGCTACTTTGATGCATCATCCCTTCCACTTTGGGGAAAACCAACGCAAGCTCAAGACATAGCAGCGTACGCTAGGTGTGGCCTAAGCGTAGCCCCCGTGCCCAACCCCCTCACGCGACTCTCCCGAAGGGGGGCATTGCGACGAGGCCAGACACTGAGCATGGCGGTTCCCTAAGGTTGTTGCGGCCATGGGGCCGCCCTCAGTTGTTTATCACCAACACGGAGCATGGCGCTTCCGCACTTGCACGGGCATAGTCACGCCTCAACCATGTCGACTGCCAGCGCGGATCATAGTGCTTCCACTGGTGCGTGGGTGAGGGCTCCCTCTGAGTGGAGCCCCCGGGCCTGTACAGCCCCGCCCTGACACTTGCACGGCAGGGCTAGACGAGGTGTGTCTGGGCACTCGTGAGCCAGCACAAGACTCACGAGGCCCTACCTCAAGGCGGTTTGTGCCTGAATTTGATTCTTGATAGTTGTGATGGCCCTGTGAGATGGTTAGGCAACCTGCACCGAGTGAATCTCCTGAGGTGATCACATGAGAAGGCTAGACACCAACGACCACAGGAGGTGACGTGAACGGGGCCAGCCCGCCAGACGGAGCTCAGTCGTTGGGTTTATCGACACTGCAGGGACAGACCCAAGCACAGACGCCGTGCCTAGTCTTCTCATGCAAAAATCCTGAAGAAAGATAACTGACCCGCGGCTCCCGTGGTGGCGAGGCACCGGGTCACACGCCCTAGCTCGTCCGCCCGCGATTAGCTCATGCGAGAACAAGGCACCAAGGGCCATGGGAAGTGACGTACACGGGAGCTGGCCCGCGAGCCAGAGCTCAACCCCAAGCACAGACGCCGTGCCAGTCCTTAATCATGAGGCGGTTGTGGGTGGGTTTGGAAGGGCGTATGACATTCATGGTATCGAAGTACCGGACATGCATATAATAATCTTAAAGTACTCATGGGAGGAGATAAAGCTTGTCCAGATAAATGCGAGAATGATACATGCCGCGGGGACAGACCCTACGTGGCCTGGGGATGATGCAGCCCAAGGGGCGCCCCCAACAAGGTAAACTAAAGATGCGAAAGGATACGCGCCACAGGGATAGGCCCATGCGACATGGGGATGATGCAGCCCGAGGGGTGCCCCGAACTAAATAAACTGGAAAATGTCACCTAGTGTCGTTGCTGGAGAGATGTTGAAGTAGTTGAGGATGCGCCCTAGAGGGGTCGCCCCTCACAAGTCGCCTTGGTCTTGCATGTCGGGAGGCTCTGAAGGCTCGGGGGGTTCGCAAAAAACCGCCGCTACCTCCGCCAGGACCACGTGGTACCTGGCCTCCTAAACAGCCACGATGCTTCGCAGGCGACGCTGGTAGGCGGCAACCACGCTCGGTAGGCGGAAAGGCATGCGAACATAGCTGTGAGGTGGGCCCTCACACCGGCCAGCGCGCGAAGGCTAGAAGCGCTCCTGAGCTGCAGCTCTGTTGAGCCCGGGTACATTGACGCAAACGCGCAGCTCGTTGTCCTCGCCAGGACAAGGGGCTGCGCCAGGTGGTAGGCGTTGGTCGCCGCGCATGGCTCCTGCCTCTTGAAGCTTCTCGGTCATCTTGGTGATGAACTCCTGAGCACCTGGCACTTTGTTCCTAGTGCCCTCGTGAGGGAAGCATGCAGTGAAGCATGCCTCCACGTGGCCCCCAAGCGCCTCCCTCGTGACGTTAGCTAGGTTAGTGGCCCTCCAAAAAAGAGCCCCTGAGCTCAGCCTGAGGAGGGCGTTGGGTGGCCCTTCCTATGCGAGAGAGGGAGGTGCCCCATCCATGGGCGCTGGTCTTGAGGTGGTGCCGCTGGAGACACCGCTCTCTTGAAGCCCTTGGCGAAGGAGATGCTTCTTCTTCTTGGGGACTGCCTTAGGAGGGTAGATGGCGCCTTCGTTTTCTGGGTCTTCAACTGCCGCAGCCTGGTAGGCGCGTTCAAAGGAGCACACCATGTCCATCTCCTCGCAGGCGACCGTGATGATGCCACAACTTCCTAGCATCTTGAGGACACTGTAGCCGTGGTGGGTCACCGCCATGAACTTGGCCAGGGCCGGATGTCCAAGGATGGCATTGTACGGCAGACTGATGTGGGCGACGTCGAAGTAGATGAGTTCGGTGCGGTAGTTGTCGCGCTTGCCGAAGGTGATTGGGAGGCGGATCTGCCCTTTCGGGGTGGTGGAGCCATCGGTCACTCCTGAGAAGGGCTTGGTGGGCTGCAGTTGAGCGTACGGCACTTGGAGGCGGTTGAATGTCTTGATGGAAAGAACATTGAGCCCCGCACCACCATCAATGAGGGTCTTGGTGACAAGTACATTACTGATGACGAGCGAGTAGAGCATCGTGAGAGTGCCGGCAATTGCCACGCACTTGAGCTGGTCGGACGAGCTGAAGGTGATGGTGCACTTGGACCACCAGAGCAGTGATACATCTCCAATGTATCTATAATTTTTTATTGTTCCATGCTGTTATATTATCAATCTTGGATGTTTTATAATCATTTTATATTCATTTTATATCATTTTTTGGTACTAACATATTGACATAGTGACAAGTGCCAGTTGCTGCTTTTTCCATGGTTTTTACATCGCAGAAAATCAATATCAAACGGAGTCCAAATGCCACGAAACTTTATGAAGAATTTTTATGGGCCAGAAGGAACACAATGGGCCCTAGCTGCACCTGGGGGGTGCTCCGAGGGAGGCACAACCTACCAGGGCGCGCCACGAGGCCCATGCGTGTCCTGGTGGGTTGTGCCCACCTCGGGTGCCCCCGGACCGCCTCTTTGCTCTATAAATACCCCAATATTCCCAAAACCATAGGGGAGTCGACGAAATATTGATCCAGCCGCCGTAGAGTCCAGAACCACCAGATCCAATCTAGACACCATCTCGGATGGGGTTCACCACCTCCATTGGTGCCTCTCCGATGATGCGTGAGTAGTTCTTTGTAGACCATCGGGTCTGTAGTTAGTACCTAGATGGCTTCCTCTCTCTCTTGATTCTCAATACAATGGTCTCTTGGAGATCCATATGATGTAACTCTTTTTGCGGTGTGTTTGTTGGGATCAATGAACATTGAGTTTATGATCAGATCTATGTTTTATATCCATGAAAGTATTTGAGTTTCTTTGATCTCTTTTATGCATGATCTCTTATAGCCTCATATTTCTTCTCCGATATTTGGGTTTTTTTGGCCAACTTGATCTATTTATCTTGCAATGGGAAGAGGTGCTTTGTAGTGGGTTCGATCTTATGGTGCTTGATCCCAGTAATAGAAAGGCAACCGACATGTATGTATCGTTGCTACTAAGGATAAAACAATGGGGTCTATCTCTGCATAGATAGATCTTGTCTACATCATGTCATCGTTCTTATTGCATTACTCCCTTTCTCCATGAACTTAATAAACTAGATGCATGCTGGATAGCGGTCGATGTGTGGAGTAATAGTAGTAGATGTAGGCTGGAGCCGGTCTACTAATCCTGGACGTGAGGCCTATGTAATGATCATTGCCTCGATATTATCACGAGTATTTGAAGTTCTATCAATTGCGCTACAATAATTTGTTCACCCACCGCTTTGCTACTTTTCTCGAGAGAAGCCGCTAGTGAAACCTATGGCCCCCGAGTATCTTTCTCATATTATTTGCGTTTGCGATCTACTTTTATTTGCTTTTATTTTCAGATCTATTAATCTAAAAATACAAAAATTACTTTGCTGCACTTTATTTTATTTGCAATCTATTTATCCAATCTATTACAACCTTTTTCCCGTCAAGCATCAATTTCGGGCACCGTTACCCGAAAGGGATTGACAACCCCTTTAACGCGTCGGTTTGCGTGGATTTGTTATCTGTATGCAGGGGCTGTTTACGTTGTGTTGCTTGGTTCTCTTACTAGTTCGATAACCTTGGTTTCATATCTGAGGGAAATACCTACCGCCGTTGTGGTGCATCATCCCTTCCTATTTGGGGAAATACTGACGTAGCTTCAAGCGACATCAAAAGTAAAATCTAGTGCCGTTACCGGGGAGGATCTTCAACATATACCAGGTTCCTAATCACAAATGTCTTCTCCTTGCAATTTACATTATTTGCCATTTGCCTCTTGTTTTCCTCTCCCCCACTTCACAAAAAATTTCTGTTTTATTCGCCCCTCTTTTTCTGTTCGCCGTTTTCCTGCCAGATCTATTCGTGTTCTTGCTTTCTAGTCATAATGGCTAGCATGCCTACTCCTCCTTTTTCACCAGATTCTGAAGTGCTTTACTTCAAGCAAAGACAAGGAGAAAATTTGAAAGATGCTTCGTATAGGCTTATGGAATCGTATTGTATTTCCAATTTAAAGGGGGCCACGGTTTTGCTTCGTAATTTTTACATAGGATTGGCTTTGCATCATAGAAAACTCCTAGACTTTGCCGCTAAAGGGAATTTTATTGACCTTGATGCCAATGCTGCCTATGACATTTTAGAAGGAATTTTGGGGATTCCACCTCAAAAGAAGGGGTTTACTTTCACCCCAGAGGGAGTTCAAATGCTGGACAAACTTGGTGATTTGCATAAACACATGGTTGAATTACAAAAATATAACGAACCCCTCAAACATCTTAATGGTAGTATCAATCGCATGAATACCTTGATTACTCAAGGTCAAAAAAATACCTTGATTACTTTTTGCAATAAGCGATTGGATATTTTGGATCCAAAGATGGTTTCTTTTCCAGAATATTTAGGGAAGTGCAAAGAGCCTCCAGATTTTGAGAAATCTCTTACAAAAGTTGCCAAAACTTCGGAAGACAAAACATAGATCCTTGATTTATGCCTAGCTAAGGGCGTAAAACTGTAGCGCTTGATGGGAGGCAACCCAATGAATATAATTTATTTTTGATTTTTGTTTCCTGTTTTTTAGTGTTAGAAAAATTATGCTACTGTTATGATTGTGTTCTTTATGTTTTAATTAGTGTTTGTGCCAAGTAAAGCCTTTAGAATCTTCTTGGGTGATAGTTGTTTGATCTTGCTGAAAAAATAGACACTTTTATGCTCACGAAAATAATTTTCAATTTTTATCAGAGAGGGATAAAATACCTATTCCACTTGCAGTAGATCAATATACAAATTTCTCAGGCCGTCCGAATTTTTCAGAATTTTTGGCGTAACAGAAGTATTCGAAATAGCCAGATTGCTATAGACTGTTCTGTTTTGACAGATTCTGTTTTCATAGTGTTGTGTGCTTATTTTCATGGTTGTATGGTTTTCTTTGATGAGTTTTTGCCATATAAAAGTTGGAATACATTAGATATAATACAAGAATAAAATATGAATTGGTTTGATACAGCACTTATACTAGTGATTTATTATTCTTATACTAACGGATCTCACGAAGGTTTTGTTGAGTTTTGTGTGATTGAAGTTTTCAAGTTTTGGGTTATCTTACGATGGATGAAGGAATAAGGAGTATAAGAGCCTAAGCTTGGGGATGCCCCGGCATCCCAAGCTATTATCCAAAAATGAGAAACCAACTAAGCTTGGGGATGCCCCCGAGTGGCATCCCCTCTTTCTTCTAACGACCATCGGTATTTTACTCGAAACTATATTTTTATTTGTCACATACTATGTGTTTTGCTTGGAGCATCTTGTATGATATGAGTCTTTGCTTGTTTTATTTTGTGTTTTAAGTCTTCATCCCTTTCTAGCCGCACCTATTTTAGAGATCCAAAATTATGTCATGACTTGTTAGAATTGCTCTCTATGCTTCACTTAAATTTTTATGAGCTATGGACTTGCTCTAGTGCTTCACTTGTATCTTTTTGAGCATGGTGTGCTTTAGTATTTTTGAAGAAATGCTCTCTTGCTTCACTTAGATTTATTTGGGAGTTAGTAAAATTTTTAAGAAATTCTCTCTTGCTTCACTTAAATTAATTTGAGAGAAAGAAATATTATGCTCATGATCTTAACTTATATTTGTTTGAGCTTGTCAAAGGCAACACATGAAAATTAGTCCCAAATTGATAGATATCCAAGAAGGATATAATAAAAACTTTCATGAAGATCATTGGACAAAATAAACTTGATTCTTAGTAATAGTTTTGAGATATGATGATGTGGTATGTGAGTCAACTTGATGAGTAATTATGCTTTAGTAAGAATATTGGTGTTAAGGTTTGTGATTCCCTATGCAAGCACGAAAGTCAATAGTTATGCAATGAAATTCTATCCTACTTATGGTGCATTATTCGGTGTTAGTTATGCTTAATGCTTGCTTATGAGATTATTCGTTTATTGGTTGGTCGCTTCTCAATCTTTTGCTAGCCTTCATTTTGCACTAAGTATGATGACTACTTGTGCATCCAAAAACCTTTAAACCAGGTTTTCCACACGAGTACACTATATCTACCTATATGCAGTATTCTTTTGCCCCTCTAAGCAAATTTGCATGTTCCATCTCTAATTTTCAAAATTAAACTTCTCATTTGTGTGTTCGTTTTGCTCGCGGAGCGGTGAGGGGTGGCTAATATTTTCCATGCTAGATGTGTTATTCTCACGATGAGTGTTTATTCACTTGTCATTGCACGAGAGTAAGGCAAAGGTATTAGGGATGCCTAATCCCAAAATGAAAAAAAATGAATTTACTTTATGTTGTCAAATAATAAATTCCTTGGAAAGTGTTGGTATGGAGGGCACCGTGGATACGGTTAGCCATGGAAAGTGAAAGTATGGTGGAAAAGGAATAAACTTTATTTTCTGTTTGGGAACCGCCTATGATATATCTAAGCATGGAAAGTATTGGGAACTCTAAGTCATTTTCATTGGTGGGATGGATACACCTCCCAAAATGTTTTTATCTCTAAGTTTTTCGCTTTGAGATCTGGCACCTCTACAAATCCCTACATCCCTCTGCGAAGGGCCTATCTTTTACTTTATGCAATTTTTATTTTGAATTTGGGTCTCCATATTCTCTTACAAAAGCACCAACTAGGAGGCAATATGATCATACTTGAGTATTGGACATAGCTAATATGCAAGTGTGTTTCATGAATGGATCAATGCTTGAGCATGATGGGCTAGGGATAGCTTATTTTAGCATTGATATTTTGAAAGACATGGTTGCTTATTGATATGCTTGAGTATTTGAATTATCATGTCAAAACTGGGCTATTGCTTTGAACAATATAAAAGTCCAAATGTCCATGCTATAAAGAAAGAAATATGATATGACATGTTAGGCAACATTCCACATCCAAAATTCTGTTTTTATCACTTCCCTACTCGAGAACGATAGGAGTTAGGCTTGGGTATGCTGATACGTCTCCAACGTATCTATAATTTTTTATTTTTCCATGCTATTACATTATCAATCTTGGATGTTTTATAATCATTTTATAGTCATTTTATATCATTTTTTGTACTAACCTATTGACATAGTGCCAAGTGCCAGTTGCTGTTTTTTCCATGTTTCTTACATCGCAGAAAATCAATATCAAACGGAGTCCAAATGCCATGAAACTTTATGGAGAATTTTTATGGGCCAGAAGGAACACAACGGGCCCTGGCTCCACCTGGGGGGTGCCCTGAGGGAGGCACAACTCACCAGGGCACGCCAGGAGGCCCATGCACACCCTGGTGGGTTGTGCCCACCTCGGGTGCCCCCCGGACCGTCTCTTTGCTCTATAAATACCCCAATATTCCCAAAACCCTAGGGCAGTCCACGAAATATTGATCCAGCCGCCGCAGAGTCCTGAACCAACAGTTCCAATCTAGACACCATCTCGGATGGGGTTCACCACCTCCATTGGTGCCTCTCCGATGATGCATGAGTAGTTCTTTGTAGACCTTCGTGTCCGTAGTTAGTAGCTAGATGGCTTCCCCTCTCTCTTGCTTCTCAATACAATGGTCTTTTGGAGATCCATATGATGTAACTCTTTTTGAGGTGTGTTTGTTGGGATCCATGAACTTTGAGTTTATGATCAAATCTATGTTTTTATATCCATGAAACTATTTGAGTTTCTTTGATCCCTTTTATGCATGATCTCTTATAGCCTCATATTTATACTCCGATATTTGGGTTTTGTTTGGCCAACTTGATCTATTTATCTTGCAATGGGAAGAGGTGCTTTGTAGTGGGTTCGATCTTACGGAGCTTGGTCCCAGTGACAGAAAGGGAACCGACACGTATGTATCGTTGCTACTAAGGATAAAATGATGGGGTATATCTCTACATAGATAGATCTGGTCTACATCATGTCATCGTTATTATTGCATTACTTCGTTTCTCCATGAACTTAATACACTAGATGCATGCTGGATAGCGGTCAATGTGTAGAGTAATAGTAGTAGATGCAGGCAGGAGTCAGTCTACCAATCTTGGACGTGATGCCTATGTAATGATCATTGTCTGGATATCGTCATGAGTATTTGAAGTTCTATCAATTGCCCAACAGTAATTTGTTTACCCACCGCTTTGTTATTTTTCTCGAGAGAAACCACTAGTGAAACCTACGGCCCCCGAGTCTCTTTCTCATATTATTGGCCTTTGCGATCTACTTTTATTTGCTTTTATTTTTAGATCTATTAATCTAAAAATAGAAAAATACTTTGCTGCACTTTATTTTATTTGCGATCTATTTATCCAATCTATTACAACCTTTTTCCAGTGACGCAGCAATTTCTGGCACCGTTATCGGAAACGGATTGACAACCCCTTTAACACGTCGGGTTGCGAGGATTTGTTATCTGTGTGCAGGGGTTGTTTACGCTGTGTTGCTTGGTTCTCGTACTGGTTCGATAACCTTGGTTTCATATCTGAGGGAAATACCTGCTGCTGATGTGCTGCATCATCCCTTCCTCTTTGCAGAAATACCAACGTAGCTTCAAGCGACATCAAGCGGACGCATGGCCTCGAGTCTGGGGGGGCTACATTCACCGCGCGCGCAAACTGCTTGAAGATGCGATGGGAGGCTGGGGCCTGAGCACCACCCAAGATGCAAGCGATGGCGCGAGGCTCCTGGAAGCCCCCAGCCGCCTCGTCTTGCTGGTGGTTGTCGTTCCTTCTTGGTGGTGGTGGAAGCGGAGGGAGGCCGGCATTGCCCTGAGGATGGTCCTCACGAGGCTGGTCTCTCGAGGCGCCCTCGCGAGGCTGGCCTTGCCAACAGTCCTCGCGAGGCTGGTCACATCACTCCTGGCAGGGGCCGCGGTCGTCCCAACGTCCTCCACTTATGCCTCCTCCGCAGCCATAGCCTTGGTCGTTGCGCTCGGGGCGTCAATCGAAGCACCCGTCGCGGATGGCCCTGAGCTCCTGACAGTCATTGGTGTTGTGGCTGTGTACGTTGTGGAAGGCGTAGAACAGGCATCTGGCCTTGGATGACTCGGGGTGGTCGCGGCCGCGCTTCATCTCTGCTTCAGCTGCGAGAACGGTCGCCCCTTGCGCTTCACGTCCTTGGTCCTGGCCTTCTTGTCTTCTGGGTCGGCAGCTGGGATCTCGAGGAGGGAGAGGCACCCCTCCTCAGCCATCGCGCACTTGGTAGACATGTTGAACATCTCCAGGGCCGTGCACAAGTCCTCATGGATGGCGAGATCCTCCTTCATCTTGATATCGCGGACGCCATTGGAGAACGCCTGGATGATGGCTTCGTCAGAAACCTTGGGGATCTTGAGGCGAACGTTGTTGAAGCGTTGGATGTACTTCTGCAGGGTCTGCCTAGGATGTTGCTTGATGCACCGCAGGTCGCCCGCGGCAGGTGGGCGGTCGCGAGTTCCTTGGAAGTTGGCGACGAAACACTCACACATCTCGCCCCAGGAGGAGATTGATCCCGCGGGCAGGTTCGGGAGCCACGAGCACGCACCGTCCTTGAGGGCCATGGGAACCCAGTTCGCCATGACCTTCTCGTCGCCGCTAGCCGCCTCAATGCTCAGCTTGTAGAGCTGCAGGAACTCCGCAAGGTCGTGGGTGCCGTCATAACGCGGAGGCAAGTCAGGCTTGGACTTTCCTGGCCAGACGATGCTACGGAGCTCGGGGTGAAGGCGCGGCAGCCCGCGGTGGTCACCGGGCTCGACGTTGAGGTGGAGCCTGATCTTGGCGATCGTGCACCGCCGCTACAGGCGGCACGCGGTCTTGACGTGGTGGTGGAGGGAGTGCTCGGGCACCTTCTTGCGGCCGCTGGACCTCCCGGCAGCTTTCTTCTTCATGTGCGGGCGCCTGGCACGGTGGGTCTCACCCAGGGGCCACGCATCTTGGGCCGAGGGTGACATCCTGACAAGGAGGTGGCAGAGGCGCTCCATGGGCTACGTCGCCCGTAGCTGGCGGTGGACGGGGCAGCGAGAGAGAAGGTGCAGGCGAGCCCCCAGCCACACTGACTAGCTCGGCGATGCGATCCAGCCAGTATTCATAGAGGTCGTCGACTGGGCGGTAGCGCAAGAGCTCACGCGCCATGAGCAGCACGGCCTGTGCGTCCGCAGGCCCGCGACGAGCGTGGGACGATGAGCTGGCCGGAGTCAGCGATGGGGTGGCGGTGCGTCTGTCCCGCCACACAGAGGGGTGCAGCGATGAAGCTTGCTGCTTGTTCCCCGCCGGGCCACTAGCGGCGTTGGCAGCGGGTGATGGAGAGCGGCGGGGAGGCCCGCCGACAGGCGCTGCCTGGGTGACGCGGGCAGCGAGAGCGGCTCGGCGCTCAGCACGGGCTCGACGAGCATCTGCCATGGAAGTTGTGGAGCGGTGGTGCGTTGATCGACAGAAGTGAGGTTTTAGCACACCCCTACCTGGCGGGCCAAATGTCGGATTCAGGGCTCCGCGGACCCTTGAGAGGTTCGAACACTGGGGTGCGCATGAAGAACACTCTCTGCCCTAGCTCGCTCGCTAACGATCCCACGGCCTAGCTCGACGAACCCAAAGAACGAGAGACACAGAGATTTATCCTGGTTCGGGCCACCTTGCGGTGTAATACCCTACTCCGGCTTTGTGGTGGATTTCCTTGAGGGCTGAGGATTAGCTTGTAAAGTGGACGAACATCCTCGGGAGGTGAGGTGTTTGTCGGCGTGGTTCAAAGGAGACCCAACACGGCCCATCTTCATCAGCACAAGACTCAAGACCCTCGTGAGGGGCCAAGCCTCGCGAGGCGGACGACACGGAGCTTCCTCAGGCATGGCCTCATCAGGCTGGCTCGCGAGGAGGCGGAGAGACCAAGGCAGGGTACCTCGCGAGGTGCCCGTGATGCAAGCCATGACGACTCGGGGCGCCAGGCGGGTGCCAGCGCACGCGGCGTCCTTCTTTCCTCTTTGGTGCAAAGGGGGCAAGCGCAGCCGCGGAGTACCGAGGCATCAGGCAAATGTTGCTGTTTCCGTGCAACGAGACCAAGACCAGGAGGACTACGAGACGGAGGTCACCGTGGAGCCCAAGACGGCATCATCACCAGAGCTTTGCGCAGGCGAAGACTGCTTTTGTCAGGGTAGTTGATACTTGCTGTCCCCCTTCAAATTAGCCCGCCATTGTTGGCTCCCTTCCCGCTCAATATTTGGGAAGAGGACCAGGGCCTCTATAAATAGGGCCAGCTGCCCACGTAGCAGGGGGTTCGAGCTTTTGGTTCGGTTGGCTAGTAAGAGTAAGAGAGGGAGAGAGAGAGAAGGGTGGCCGAACTCCTCCTAGCAGTTCATCACCCCAGCCAAGAACAGACCTCGCGAGGCTGTTCTTCCTTGTATTGTTCATCATCATCAGCCCAGGAGGCAATCCACCAACCACACACTAGAGTAGGGTATTACACCACAATGGTGGCCCAAACCAGTATAAATTTTGTGTCCCTCGTGCAGTTCTTTGAGTAGTTTAGATCTTTGTGAGGCGGGGAGGTAGAAGGCGTAATCTCCGCACGCACCCCAGTGTTCGAACCTTAAGGGTCTGCCGGAACCCGAAATCGGACATTTGGCGCGCCAGGTAGGGGTGCGGCGGAATTCGTCCTCCACCACTCCATGCCTCGTCGTGTCATCATCACCATGCCCGGCGACCAGGAGGGCAACCCCGACCCATGGGCTGCATGGCCCGCTCGTGTAGAGCCGCACGCCTCGGGCGACCCCGCGCCCCAGGCAGCCCGCGGTCCGCGGGGCGCTGTGGGCCGTGGGCGACGTGGACAGACTTCGGCAACTCTCACACCACGGCAGGCATGGTCGGCAGCAAGGGCCTCCAATTACGCCGCAACCACGACACCGTACACCCGCCGGGAGCAGGCGAACTCGAGGGCCGCGCTCACGGTGGCCCGAGAACTGTTGCGGTGCAGGCTGCTGGAGGGCGGCCGCGACGTGC
Organism: Triticum monococcum; assembly: GCA_034509565.1. Taxonomy (NCBI): domain Eukaryota; kingdom Viridiplantae; phylum Streptophyta; class Magnoliopsida; order Poales; family Poaceae; genus Triticum; species Triticum monococcum. Next base: position 249,938,141 of record CM067843.1, read on the forward strand.
TGCTGGAGCAAGTGGCGGAGCTCCAGGGCTTCGCCGCCTCGGGGGCTCACCCCTTCTCCACCCAGCTCCCATCTCAAGCCCAGGGTGACCCGCGTGGGGGCTTCGCGCGCGCCCGCGGGCTCCAAGGCTACTCCGACGCCAGCGAAGCTGTCAGAACCGGACCGGCGGCGGCGCTGCCCCCGCCCCCGGCCCTCGAAGAAGAATGACTCGACGCGACTCGCGGCCCCAGCGAGCGGCCGCGTTGCCACCCCGCGGTTGGCGTGACAGGCGGGACCGCGTGGCGTGCGGGGCATCACGGCATGGCATTCGGAATGATGGCGATGGAGGAATACGTGCCCCTCATGATGGACCAAGGACACCCTCACAAGAACGGACGAGGCTCGCTCCTCGGCCCAAGCTGGGGGGACGAGGCACTGGAAGCTGAGCCTCTCCAGGAGCCCTAGAACGGTCCCGCTGGCCACGCTGGAGGCAACGATTATCGGGCACTGCTAATTCTTCAGGAGTAGGTATACGCTAACCATGGATCGCAGGAGGTGCAGGTCGTCGCGGCAAGCAGCTGCCCTGCTCCCATAGTCTCCTACCCCTCGGGAGGAGGGCGTAGGGGGCTGCAGGAGAGGGGCCGAGATCCGACATCACCACCGCGGCGTTCGGAGCAAGGTGTTCTCAGGAGGTAGGCCCTCTGCTGGGGAGGTGCCTCAGGGCCTGCCCCTGGCGGAGGACCCGTGGTCGTCGGGGGAACCGCTGGCGACCGCTCTACCCCATCGGGCGGCGTCCTGGGTTCCGGTCGTTGCTGATGGCACTAGAGTGTGGCGCAAGGCGGGGCCCTCGTCTGGCGATATCAAGCAAGGCTAGTACCTGTGAAGAAGGCCCGGTGCCTGTGAAGCTCGCCGCCCCGTGACACTCTCACGTAATAATGAGTGGGGCTGTACACGCCCCGGAGTCTCAAGGGTGCCGGCCTCAGGCCCTGGGGCTCCCTCCCACGCCTAGTGGACAGCACTTAGCTCCGCGCTGGTGAGAAGATGTCCAAGACTAGATTAGCCCGGACGCGGCCTTTTGTCTGCTTTCATTGCCTTTCCCTTTGGCTGTAGCTTTTCCCCCCGCTGGATTTAAGTTTGATTCGAATTTGAGATTTGCGTGTGTTCGGGGAAGGGGTGCTTATTCTCGCTTGAGCTATTTCTCGCGTTCTGGTTGCCGCTTCGCCACAGCTGCCTCCCCTCGCGGGCCCCTCGCGAGTCCGGTCAGGCCTGGCTCGTGCGCAACCCAAACTGCTGCTGCTGCTCCCTCTCGGGAGGATCTTCGGGTGCCTGCGGAGGTTGCCCTGTTTGGAAAAGGCCCAGAGCCTGTGAAGCAAGGCGAGTGCGTGTGAAGCCATCGCATTTTGGAAAAGGCCCAGAGCCTGTGAAGCAAGGCGAGTGCCTGTGAAGCCATCGCATTTTGGAAAAGGCCCAGAGCCTGTGAAGCAAGGCGAGTGCCTGAGAAGCCATCGCGTTGTGGAAAAGGCCCAGAGCCTGTGAAGCAAGGCGAGTGCCTGTGAAGCTCTCGCTCGAGGAAAGGCCCAGAGCCTGTGAAGCAAGGCGAGTGCCTGTGAAGCTCTCACGCTCGAGGAAAAGGCCCAGAGCCTGTGAAGAAGCCCAACGCCTGCGAGGCTCCCCGCCAGCGACACTCCCGTATCCTATGGATCCAACTAAAGAACACCCCAGATGTCACACCCACTCACAGGCTGCTTCGGGGCTAGTGCGAAACCAAAGTAAACCAGCCAGCCACCAGGCGCGGGCGCTCGTGCAATATGACAACTACTAAGATGATGAACACAGGTTTTACATGAGGGGCTCCCCCTCCCAAAATGCTCTCACGGCCATCAGGTCAAAAGCCTGAGTTCTATTCATGCAGGGCAAAAAAGACAGGAGCAGCATATGCTCAGTCAGACCAATCCCCCAATGCGTCCTCGGCAGCACCTCCCGAGCCGCCGCTGGCATCGCCAGACTCGCCATCGTCATCTGCGTCGCCACGAGCAGCGTCGGGGCTGCTCACCGCACCGCCCGCGTCAGCAGCCACGATCACGTCATCATCATCCAAAGCGAAGGCCCTGACAAGGGCGTCCACGTTGTCGTCCACCCAGTGCGCCAGGTCGCCTCGGACGGCCTGTGGGACTGGGGCAATGACGGCGTCGAAATCAAAGCGGGAGTCCATGTTCCGGAGATGACTGAAGACACGAGAAAAGGCGCGCCCGAGCAGGGCGCGGCTCCTCTCCTCCACCAACCTGTCGGCCCTGGCCGACCGCGCCTCCAACTGTGTCAGCATGGCAGTGAAAAACTGAAGATGGCCAGCATAGTTGGCTGTATGCGGCTCGTCAACGGCCGCCTCACAGATATTGCCCAAGGCTGCGCTAGCCCTCTCCCGGAGCGCAGCGAGCATGGGGCCGTGCATGTGCTCCAGGACCTGCCGATGACGTATCTCGTCCGCATTCTGGCGCGCGACGCCCTCAGCTTCCTCCACCCGCTGGCGAAGACGGAGCACCTCAGCCTGGGAGGCGGTTAACTCCCCTCGCGGTACCTCGAGGGCGGCCCGGGAGGCATCGGCCAGCCGCGTCGCCTCCTCAGTATGGCAAGTGATCTAATGCGAATCACTACAAAAATGTAGATAGCATCACAATGGCCTTGCAAACTAGATAGCCTGTGGGCCTTAGTGCTAACAATAAATTTCCTTAGTTCTGACAAGAACCAAACACACATGTCAAAGTATGTTGATCTAATGCCAATCATAACAAGAATTGATAAAAGATTATCTAGAGTGGTTGCATCCATACCCATATTGGCTATGTGCGCCTTCAAGGATCACTACACCATTCTATATTATGTCAATGAAGCCAGCAGAAATTTCCTTTGGTATGGTAATGACATAAACAAGAAAGGAAACTACTTTACAAGTTGGAAAATGATTTGTAGACCAAACAAGCAAGGATGACTTGGTGTTCTTAATCTTAGAGTCTAGAATATTGCCATGCTGATCAAACACTTACACAAATTCTACAACCTAACTGATCTATACAAAGGCATGGCAACTTGTCAAGTAAACAAAGGAAATTATGTTCTTTTATGGGAGTAAACAATGGAACCCTGATCTAAACATCCACATGATGATCATTGATGCAAAATGCAGATACAAAATGCCACTTCCATTGTCATATGTTCATTCATGTTACCATACAACTAAAAGGCCTCGATAATGATACCACCTGCTATCTTCATTTATCCTTAGTTCTGCTTTATTTTAGTTATGCTATAGAAACCTAAGAAAGTGATAGACAAGGAAAGAAATTGTATATACTACAAATACTGGCAGTGATAACTAGTAAGTTCTTTTAGCACTAGGAACACTACATTTGAGTTTGTTTTATGCTCTTCCTTTACCAAAGACCAAATGGTAAAAATGCAACAAACTATTTGTAATTAATCTCAAACTTCAAGTAAGATTAGTGAGATTGTTACTTTGCAGCACAAAAGGAAAAAAGCATTTCACAATAGTTTATGAAAAGTATTTGTGTAATGCCATTTAATTGCTTTGCGGCACACAAACTTCATGGTATTAAGATTGTCCCTGAGAACATGTTTTTTATTTGTTTTGTCTTTCCATTATGATTCTATACAGTGCCCTTATATGGATGAAAGTGTTTAATCCCTCATGTTCTAATATAACAATTTAAGAAGAATATTATACAAGCACTAGCCACGATGAACCCTGGTGATAAAAAACTAAAGGGGATGAACTCATCGAGGGAGGAACATGGAAGCAATGAACCCTAGCAGTTTGTCGCTTCCACTGTCGCCGTCGCTTCCACTGCCGCCGCCGTCGTCGTCGCTTCCACCACCGCCATTGAAGAAACCCTCGCTCAAAACAAAATGAACTTCAATCAAATTGCAGGGCAACGAGCGGCAAGAGAGGGAGAGGGGGGAGAGAGAGGGGAAGATTTGAAAGTGCTAGTAATCAACTAGAGGGGGTGAATAGGCGATTTTTTATGGAAGTCTTCAAAACATGAGGTCTTTGAAGACAAACAGTTGGAATGAGCCTATATGATATGCAGCGGAAGACGAACTACCCAAGACAAGCCATATTCAAGTAACAGTATAGTGAAAGTACGAAGACTAACAGCAGCTAGGTAGTATGGATCAGAATGGAAGACAGTATGAAGCCAAACAAGTAATAGTCTTCACACAGTGAAGTCAAACAGTTCAGGCAAGCAAGCAATGACTTCACGAAGACAAACTGAAATGTAAAGAAAGTAAGGGATAGAACCAGTAGCTTGGTGAAGACAAGGATTTCGTTGACCAGTTCTAGTTGATGTGTCAACTGTAGGTCTGGTTAGGGAGGCTGAGATTGAACTCAGAAGACCGTGTCTTCACCTTATTCCCCTTGAGCTAAAGACACCTAGTCCTCGCCCAATCACTCTAGTAAGTCTTCAAGGTAGACTTCCAAACCTTCACAGACTTCGTTCACCGGCGATCCACAATGACTCTTGGATGCTCAGAATGCGATGCCTAACCGGCTAGAGGATGATTCACAGTCCTCAAGTGTAACAAGTCTTCAGGTCACGCAGACAGAAAGACTTCAGTGATGCCTAACACTCTTTGGCTTTGGGTGTTTTGGGCTTTATCCTCGCAAGGATCTCTCTCTCAAAGGCTTCGGAGGTGGGTTGCTCTCAAATGACAAAAGCCGTGCACTAACACTGAGCAGGCACCCAATTTATGGTGTAGGGGGTGGGCTATTTATGGCTAGGAGGCAACCCGACAAGATATGTCCAAAATGACCTTGGGTCACTCAGGAACCAACACATGTCCAACAGTTGGATTTCAAACACACGCGGCAGCTTGGCTTAGGCTACAAGCAAAGCTGACTCATCCAACACTGGATAAGATTTCTCTCATTTTCTTCGCTCGAAGACATAGGATTTATGTTGAGCATCACATCAGTCATCTAACTTTGTTCACTTGGACCCCACTTAACAGTAAGATGGTTCCTATGACTTAAGAAAGAAGAAAAGGAACTACGAAAGAAACTACTTCTTCGCACTCCATTGTTGTCGGCGTCCTGGGAACGGGGGTCTCCAGACTTGCCTGCCTGCGGCCCGCGGCGTGGCTGAGCCAACAGGTTGTACGTCCCATCATCACCAACAAAGCACCCAAGACCTTCGCGAGGGTCCAAGCCTCGCGAGGTGGATGACGCAAGACCTCCTCGGGAGTAGCCTAGCTAGGCAGGCTCACGAGGAGCGGAGATATCAAGGCGGGGCAAACCTCACGAGACCCTCGTGATGTGAGCCATGACGCACGACACCAGGCAGGCGCCAGAGCGCGCAGCGTCCTTGCTTCCTCTTTGGTGCTAAGGAGGCTAGCGCGAGCGAAGAGTACCGAGGCATCAGGCAAAGGTTGCTATAATGGTGCAATGAGACCAAGACCAAGAGGACGGCAAGACGGATGTCATTGTGGAGCCCAAGACGGCGTCACCACCAGAGCCTTTGGCAGGCGAAGACCACTTTTGTCAAGATAGCTTGTACTAGCTGTCCCCCTTCGAATTAGCCCGCCATTGTTGGCTCCCTTCCCGCTCGATATTTGGGAAGAGGACCAGGGCCAATATAAATAGGACTGTGTCGGATCACGGGTTCCGGCAGACCCTTAAGGTTCGAACACTCGGGTGCACGCGGAGATCACGCCTTCTACCTCCCTGTCTCACAAAGATCTAAACTACGGAAAGAACTACACAAGAGACACAAGATTTATACTGGTTCGGGCCACTGTTGTGGTGTAATACCCTACTCCAGTGTGTGGTTGGTGGATTTCCTTTTGGGGCTGGCGATGATGAACAATACAAGGAAGAACAGCCTCGCGAGGGCCTGTTCTTGGCTGGGGCGATGAACTGCTAGGAGGAGTTCAGTCACCCTTCTATCTCTCTCACTCACTCGCTCTGCTTGTGAGCCGAGCGAACCAACCCCCTTGCTATGCGGGAGGCTGGTCCTATATATAGGCAAAGGCCCTGGGCCTCTTCCCAAATATTGAGCTGGAAGGGCGCCAACAATTGGCCAATTCGAAGGGGAACATCTAGTACACTTATCCTGACTAAAGTTGGTCTTCGCCTGCCAAAGGCTCTGCGGTGACGCCGTGCTGGGCTCCATGGTGACCTCCGTCTCGTAGTCCGCCTGGTCTTGGTCTCGTTGCACTGAAATGGCAACCTTTGCCTGATGCCTCGGTACTCCGCAGCTGCGCTTGCCCCCTTTGCACCAAAGAGGAAAGAAGGACGCTGCGCGCGCTGGCGCCCGCCTGGCACGCTCGGTTGTCATGGCTTGCGTCATGGGCACCTCGCGAGGTACCCCGCCTTGATTTCTCCGCCTCCTCGCGAGCCAGCCTGAGGAGGCTGCGCCTGAGGATGCGCCATGTCGTCCGCCCCGCGAGGCTTGGCCCCTCGCGAGGGTCTTGAGTCTTGTGTTGATGAAGATGGGCCATGCTGGGCCTCCTTTGAGACACGCCACAGGCCGCAGGCAGGCAAGTCTGGGGACCCCCGTTCCTAGAACGCCGATAGTAGCCCCCGGGCCCAAGGCGCGCATGGACTTGGCCGTGCCGAGAGGTGAAAGGGCAAGGGCGAAGCGCCGCCGGCCCTAACAGCCTGCGGCCTTGGGCGCCGCGTGGCGGTTGATGGGACGTGGGCGTCTCTACTTCCCCTTGATGCCTCGGTGGTCGCGCGAGTTGGACAAGTCCCTGCATGCAAATCGTGTCATGATTACCTGTGATCGTGGAGGCCGGCGGTTGGTCTTCGCCGGCTATAAGTACGAAGCTGTGCGTGCCCTTCCAAACCATTCCTCCTGGATTCTCCTTCTTCCCGATCCTTGCTCTGTCTTGCTGCGATGGCTCCGATCCGCCGGTTCTCTACAGCGGAGAAGGGAAAGGCTCCTCGAGAGGGGCCAGACCCGCTCCCGCCAAAGAAACGGCTCGCCCTTTGCAGCCATGGCGAGGAAGACCGTCAGGTGGTGCCGAGGCCCTGGTGCGAGTGGGCTCCGCCGGGGTTCCCACTTCCCTTGTATGCCCACGCCGAGGGCCCCGAAGGTGTCGATGCCGATCTCCGCGGTCGGCACCGTCGGGTCGTGAAGGTGTGGGTTGTTCCTCCTGGAGTCCATGCCGAGGGCTCCTCCCAAGAGTTCATGATCCACGTCGCCATTCCTCTCCAGTCCTGGATCCGTCTGCCTCCCTTCTTCGCCTCCATCATCCCTCTAGGAGGGCCCCTGGAACTCTGGCTGCAGCACGCCGGCTGCAGCACCCTCGCGACCGAGGCAGAGGTCGTGGTCGCTGCCCCGGGCGAGGTCTACATGTCCCGCGGCTGGAGAGAGATCGTCCGGGTTTGCAGGGAAAGGGGCGTCTTCGCGGTCCACCTGGAGTACGATGGCGCTACGGTGATGTTCTTCAAGGTCTTCGACACGAACGGGCGCCGGCTGGAGTGTTGCTCCGGGAGAGGTGACCAGGACCTTGCCCTGGTGAGGGCTAGGCCCGTCGAACGCTCCCTTGGCGGATGCGCCAGAGGGTCCAGTGACTCCGGCGAAATCTTCGCGACTCCGGAGACAAGCGACGACAGCTATGAGCCCCCGAGTCGGTGCCGCTCCCGGAGCAGGGCGGACTCGTCGAGCCGTCACCGACCCTGATCTGGATGGGGTTGGCGCCGACGCCTGATGGCCCACTGTTGATGATGGCATCTTTTGCAGGAGCTCGTGTAGTTAGCACCCCTTAGGATCCGTTCCTTGCGAGGAATCAAAATGCGCCCCACGGGGGCCTGTAAGGTGCGTGTAGTCCCGTTTGTTAATACATAACCTTTGCCGCAGAGCTGTGTGAGTTGTTGATTTCGTCTTAGCTTAGTTCTCCCTTTCGAACCTCGCGAGGGCTTGGTGCTCTGCGTCGACAGGTCCCAGTCCCAAGGCGGCATCAGCCGTCGCTGGTATGCCAGGTCGTGATGCCGTGGTCAAGGCCAGGAGGTAAGCGACCCGGGGTCCGGTAAGAGCCCCTGAGTCGCGATGCTCAAGAGGTCCCCTTTGGCGCCCAAGCAGCCGTCGCTTGGTGAGAAAGGGAAGCAACGTTGCTAGTACAGAATTGCTTTAGGTGCGGGGGGTAGTGCCACGGTAGCCAGTGCTTTGCATGGTGACTTATCTTGAGGATCGGGGATCGCCCCCAGCGCATCGTCGGGTCCATGGGGTAGTTGGGACGGAGTTTCTCGGCGAGGTCCTCACGCGCCCCTTCTCCCTCGCCTCTGCTCCCCTTTCTGCTCTACGTCCTCGGGTCCCGGCCCTCGAGCTGGTCTCAGCCGTCGCTGGTATGCCAGGTCGCGATGCCGTGGTCAAGGCCAGAGGGTGAGGGCTGGAGAGCCAGTAGGAGCCCTGAGTCGCGATGCTCAGGCACCACCCTTTAACGTGCAAGCGGTTCGCGCAGGCGAGGGTGAAGGGAACTCCGTGAGGGCCTTGGCTAGCGCAGTTCCCTCCAAGGATCCTGCAGGTTCATCACAGAAAGAAGATGGGGTTGCCATGGCAGTCATTAGTCGATCGTTAGTCGCTCAAGAGCTCGCTGGTTGGAGTAGGTGAGGTGTATCAGGGCACCCGTGAGCCAGCGCGGGACTCACGAGGCCCTACCTCTAGGCGGGTTGCGCCTGGCACTGGGCCGTATCCTGAGATGTGTCCCTGCAAAATTTGGTTAGATGCCGGTACTCTACGTCCTTGGGTCCCGGCCCTCGAGCTTGTCTCAGCCGTCGCTGGTATGCCAGGTCGCGATGCCGTGGACAAGGCCAGAGGATGAGGGCTGGAGAGCCAGTAAGAGCCCTGAGTCGCGATGCTCAGGCACCCCCCCTTTAACGTGCAAGTGGCCGACATGGAGAAGAAAGGATGCCACGGACAGGCATCAAGCAATCAAGCGTGATAGGCGAATGCATAATTGGAAATAAACGCGAGGGAGATACACGCCGCTGGGCCTAGCTCGAGCGGCTTGGGGATGATGCAGCCCGAGGGGCGCCCCCATCAAGGCACACTAACGACCGAAAAATAAAAGGGGATACATGCCGCAGGGACGGACCCACGCGGCCTGGGAGTGATGCGACCCTGGGAGGGTGCTCCCAGCTGGGAATGAAGCTTGAAAGATGTCACCTGACGATGTCGTCGGCGAAGCGGCGTTGGTGCAGCAGACTCGGGGGGCTGCGGAATCTGATCCTCACGAGCCCCCAGGCCCCGGGGCCCCGGGAGGCTCCGGAGGCACTGGTGACTCCTCGTGAGCTGTCTTCATCTCCGCCAAGGCCGCGGAACGCCTGTCTTCCTGAGCCTCCATGATGCTCCTCATGAGGCGCTGGTACGCCGCAGCCATGCTCGGCAGGCCATAAGGCATGCGAACATGGCTGTGGGGTGGACCCCCGTAGCGCCCCACTTGCGAGGGCCAGAGACGCTCTGTCGTGCCGATCTGATTGAGCCCTAGTACGTCGACGCAGACGCGCAGCCCACCATCCTCGCCTGGATGTGGGGCCACAGCTGGTAGACGGTGGCAACCTCTCATGATCCTTGACTCCTGTAGTTCTTGAATGGCTTTGTTAACGAACTCCTGCTGTTCTGACCCTCCTTGCCTGGCTCCTTCTCGAGGGAAACGTGCTTCGAAGCACGCCTCCACATGGTGCCCAAGCGCCTCCCTCGTGACCCTGGCTAGGTCGGTGGCCCTCCAGGTGAGAGCCCCCGAGCCCTGCCTGAGGAGGGCGCCGGGCGCGCTTTCCTATGCGATGGAAGGGGGGTCCCCCTGGGCAGACACGGGCCCTGAGGGGCCTGCCTCCTGAGGGGCTGAGCCTGACGACGTCTTCTTCTTGGGGGTGGTCTCAGGAAGCCTCCTGCTTCCGCGATCTGGGTCTTCTAGCGACGCGGCCTGATAGGCTCACTCCAGGGAACACACTGCATCCTTCTCTTCACAGGGCACCATGATGACGCCGCCACTTCCTGGCATCTTGAGGACGTTGTAGCCGTGGTGAGTCACGGCCATGAACATGGCCAGCGCTGGGTACCCGAGGATGGCGTTGTACGGCAGGCGGATGTGGGCGACATCGAAGTCGATGAGCTCAGTGCGGTAGTTGCTGCGAGCCACGAAGGTGACAGGGAGGCGGACCTGCCTGATCGGGACTGTGGAACCGTCGGTGATTCCGGAGAAAGGCTTGGTTGGCTGAAGCTGGTCATAGGGCACCTGGAGGTTGTTGGATGTTTCCGCGGACAGGACGTTGAGCCCTGCCCCACCATCGATGAGGGTCTTGGTGACCAGCACGTTGCTGATGACTGGGAGCAAAGCATCGGGAGGACTCCTGCCGTGGCTGCGCACTTGAGCTGGTCTGCTGAGCTGAATGTGATGGCGCACGCCGACCACCTGAGGGGGCGCGTTGCTTCGAGCTTGGGGAGAACTGCATTCACTTCACAGGCAAACTGCTTGAAGATACGTTGAGAGGCTGGGGCTTGAGCTCCGCCCAGGATGCAGGCGATTGCGCGCGGTTCTTGGAAGCCCCCAGCCCCCTCGTCTTGATGGCGGTCTTCATTCCTCCTTGGCTGAGGTGGCAGCGGAGGTAGGCCTGCGTTGCCATGAGGACAATCCTCACGAGGCTGATCCCTCCAGTCTCCCTCACGAGGCAGGTCCCCCAGCGGTCCTCGCGAGGCTGGTCGCGCCACCCCTGGCACGGGCCGCGATCTTCCCAACATCCTGGGTTTCTTCCTCCTCCTCGGCCGTAGCCCCGGTCGGCACGGTCAGGGCGGCGGCCGATCCTTCCTTCTCGCACGGCGCGGAGTTCTTGACATTCGTTGGTGTTGTGGGTGTGGAGGTCGTGGTACACACAGTACCGGCTGCCCCTGGAGGGTTCGGGCAGATCTTTGCCCCGCTTGGTGTCTGGTTCTGCGGTGAGTATGGCAGCCCCCTTGCGCTTCACGTCCTTGGCCTTGGGCTTCTTCTCTTCTGGGTCCGCGGCAGGCAGCTCGAGGAGGGAGAGACGTCCATCCTCCGCCCTGGCGCACTTGGTCGCCAAGTTGAACAGCTCCAGGGAGGTGCAGAGGTCTTCATGCATCGCCAGCTCCTCCTTCATCTTAACGTCGCGCACGCCATCGGAGAAGGCCGAGATGATGGCTTCCTCGGACACCTTGGGGATCTTGAGGCGCGCACTGTTGAAGCGCTGGATGTACTTTTGCAGGGTCTCTCCGGGTTGTTGCATCTGGTCCCAGGAGGAGATCATGCCCGGAGCCAGATTCAGTTGCCAGGTTCGAGCTCCTTCCTTGAGCGCCATGGGGAACCAGTTCGCCATGACCTTTTCATCCCCGCTGGCAGCCTCGACGCCCAGCTCATAGAGCTGGAGGAACTCTGCGGGGTTAGTTGTGCCGTCGTAACGAGGATGCAGGTCTGGCTTGAACTTGCCGAGCCACGCGACGCTGCGCAGCTCGGTGGTGTAGCGGCAGCCGGCGCTGGCCACGAAAGGCTTCGGCTGGTGGAGAGCTTGGTCTTGAGGGTCCCCACGCGCTGCAGCTAGGAGCAGAGCAGGGTCTTGGCATGCCGGAGCTGGAGCAGGGTCGCGGCGTGCCGGAGCAGGGAGCGCCTGGGCAGCTCCTTGCGGGCGAGGGACTTCTTGGTAGCTCCGTTCTTGTTGCGCTGGCACCTGAAGGAGCGGGTTCCGCCCTGGGGCCACGCGCCTTGGAGCCATGGCATCTTCTTGGAGAGAAGGCGGCTGGTGCGCCTCTGGAGCTTTGTTGCCCACGCGGGGCGGGGTGTGGCACAGAGGAACGGACGGCGCGGAAGAGCCCCTTGCGGCGCGGACAAGCTCGGCGATGTGGTCGAGCCACTCTTCGTAGACGTCGTCGACGGGGCGGTAGCGCAGGAGCTCATTTGCCGCGAGGAGCGCAGCTCGAGCCTCCAAGGGTGCGTGGAGCGCGCGGGACGAAGAGCCAGCTGGTGCGAGCGATGGAGTAGCGGTGCGGCCGTCTTGGCGCATGGATGGATGCTGAGACGACGCTTGCTGCTCGCCCCCCGCCGGGCCGGTGGCGGCGTTGACGGCCGGCGACGGGGAAGGACGAGGACGCCCACCGACGGGGGCCGTCTGGGCGACGCGAGAAGCGATGGCGGCCCGGCGCTCGGCACGGGCCCGACGAGCGTTGGACATGGACGCGGCGGTCGGAGGAGAACGGAGGGGTGGAGGACAGATTCTGGCGCACCCCTACCTGGAGCGCCAAAATGTCGGATCACGGGTTCCGGCAGACCCTTAAGGTTCAAACACTGGGGTGCGCGCGGAGATCACGCCTTCTACCTCCCCGTCTCACAAAGATCTAAACTACAGAAAGAACTGCACAAGAGACACAAGATTTATACTGGTTCGGGCCACCATTGTGGTGTAATACCCTACTCCAGTGTGTGGTTGGTGGATTGCCTTCTGGGGCTGGTGATGATGAACAATACAAGGAAGAACGGCCTCGCGAGGGCCTGTTCTTGGCTGGGGCGATGAACTGCTAGGAGGAGTTCAATCACCCTTCTCTCTCTCACTCACTCTCTCTGCTTGCGACCCGAGCGAACCAACCCCCTTGCTATGCGGGAGGCTGGTCCTATATATAGGCAAAGGCCCTAGGCCCCTTCCCAAATATTGAGCGGGAAGGGCGCCAACAATTGGCCAATTCGAAGGGGAACATCTAGTACACTTATCCTGACTAAAGTTGGTCTTCGCGTGCCACAGGGTCTGCGGTGACGCCGTGCTGGGCTACATGGTGACCTCCGTCTCGTAGTCCGCCTGGTCTTGGTCTCGTTGCACCGAAATGGCAACCTTTGCCTGATGCCTCGGTACTCCGTGGCTGCGCTTGCCCCCTTTGCACAAAAGACGAAAGAAGGACGATGCGCGCGCTGGCGCCCGCCTGGCACCCTCGGTCGTCATGGCTTGCGTCATGGGCACCTCGCGAGGTACCCCGCCTTGATTTCTCCGCCTCCTCGCGAGCCAGCCTGAGGAGGCTGCGCCTGAGGATGCGCCGTGTCGTCCGCCCCGTGAGGCTTGGCCCCTCGCGAGGGTCTTGAGTCTTGTGTTGATCAAGATGGGCCATGCTGGGCATCCTTTGAGCCACGCCGCAGGCCGCAGGCAGGGAAGTCTAGGGACCCCCGTTCCCAGAACGCCGACAGACTAGCCACCACCTTAGAGAGGGGACGGATCATTCAGACCACCCACACACACACACACAAGCTCACCGAGCTCAAGAACACATCAACCTCAGGAGGCTATTCTTCCCTTGTACGGTTCATCATCAGCCCTAGAGGCAATCCACCACCACCACACTGGAGTAGGGTATTACACCACAATGGTGGCCCGAAACAGTATAAATCTTGTGTCTTTCTGTGTTACGAGTTCGTCGAGTTTGTCCACAAGATCTTAGTGAGCTAGGGCATCGATTGGTGGGAAGGAAAGACATCACGCGCACCCTAGTGTTCGAACCTTAAGGGTTTGCCGGAACCCCACATCCGACATTTGGCGCGCCAGGTAGGGGTGCGACGGAGCTCCTCCTCCACCAGCCAGCTCGTCGACGCTCCTCAGCCACGATGTCCGGCGACTCAAGGGCCGGCTCCGACCGCTGGGCAGCCTGGCCAGCCTGAGCAGCGCCACCCGGCCACAAAAGTCATGGCCACGCACTCCAGGCGGCATGGGCGCCGCCAAACTCCGCCGGACACGGGCAGCACGGCCAGGCGTCATCCACCCTCACCCCACGGCAGGTACGGGTCGCCGCAAGAGCGGCGAGCCATGCCGCAGCAACGGCACCGTAATCACGGCGGGAGCAAGCAAACATGTGGGCAGCGCTCACCGTGGCAAGGGAGCTGCTGCGGTGCAGACTGATGGAAAGTGGTCGGGGCACACTGCTGGAGCATGTTGTGAGTTGCTGGATGCAGCGGCGTTGGGAGCACTGCCCTTCTGCTATCAACTTCCTTCCTAGGACACTGTCGGGCCACGCGGCGAACCTCATCACGTCCGCGCGCCATCAACTACGCCCGGGGGCTTCATCAACATCAGCACAGCCGGCGGCGTTGGGGGCTTCGACTCCCCCATGCTGCCAGCAGCGGGTACGGGCGCAAGCGTCACCCCCCACGGTCCCAGCAGGATGCCATACAGTCATCCCCACGGCGCCACCATGGGTCGAGCAACATGGAGCGTGGGGCACCACAGTGAGGTATTTGGGGTGACGGCCCCAGAAGCCTACGTGCCCCGCATGATGGACCAAGGGTACGCACCAGAGGACGACCCTGGCTCGTTCATTGGAGAAGGTTGGGGAGAGGGGGCGCTAGGACTCGAGGCCTTCCAAGAACCAACGGTGAACCACAACGATCACACCGACAACGGCAACTATAGGGTACCGCTAATCTCTCAAAAGCTGGCTTATGCTAACCATGGGCTGCAGATGAATCAGGTGGTAGCGTCGATCGACGACCCTCGCGTGGCGGCACCCGTTCCAACAATTGAGACACGTTCGGGGCCGCCGGGAGGGAGCCAGGAGCAAGGCCCCTCCCCAAGGCACATGAAACCAGGGGACACTCGGAGGTAGGCCCTCTACCGGGGTGGCCTCCACAACCCTTCCCCTAGCAGGGACCCGTGGTCGCCGAGGGAACCGCTGGTGTCCCTTTTCCCTCTTTTGTATCGTCCTGGTGACCGGTCGGCTCAAAAGAGGTCAAGGGTGGCGCAAGGCGGGGCCCTCGACTGGCGATATGAAGCAAGGCCAGTACCTTTGAAGAAGGCCCGGTGCCTATGAAGCTCGCCGCCCGTGACACTCTCACGTAATAATGATTTGGGGATGTACACGCCCCAGAGTCTCAAGAGCACCGGCCTGAGGCCCTAGGGCTCCCTCCGACGCCTAGTGGCAGCACTTAGCTCCGCGCTGGTGAGAAGACTTGAAGACCCAAAGACTAGACTAGGTGTCGGACGCGGCCTTTTGCTTTGGATCTCTCCTTCTGTGGCTTTGCTTTCTGGATCTGGACTTAAGTTGAGGCTAATTTTTTACCGATGCGCGCGGGGGTGCCTTTTCTCGTTCAAGCCGTTTCTTGCCTTCTGGATCTCGTTTGGTTTGGGACTCTTGTCCATCGCTTTTTCCTCGCAAAGCTCCTCATGAGCCGAGCCGCGCAAAGCACACGCTCTTCAGGCACGTGCTAGCACTACGCCTGGTGCTCACCTCTTACGGGGCCCCCTCAAGCAGGGTGATAAGCTACGTAGGATTCTCAGGAACTCGTCGCCTCGCGACCCAGCCCTAAGTTGGCGCTGACTAAGGTAAACCACGACAGGGAGCTCACCCCTAGCTTCACGAGCTCACGAGGACATATACCCACATCACATAGGAAAGTAAAAAAACTGCAATTTGCTTACACGAGGGGCTCCCCCTCTCAAAATGCTCTTACAAGTCTTCCAAGGGCCACGCCCCAGTTTTGCGTGTAGGATGAAACAACAAGAGAACATGTGATTAGCCGGAGATATCACTCGCTACATCACCCACGGACGCGTCACTCGCGTCATCATCATTTTCGTCGGTATCGTCGCCGTCGTCGGCGACGCCCCCATCACCATCATCGACCACGTCACCTTCATCTGCGACGACCACCATCGTGTCATCCTCCGAGGTGAAGGCCCTGACCAACGCATCGGCATGGTCCTCTACCTAACGCGCTAGGCCGCCCCGGACGGCCGTGGGTATGGGGGCGACGGCGGCGTCGAAGTCAAAGTTAGGGTCGGCATTCAGAAGATGGCTGAAGACGCGAGAGAAGGCGCGCTGAAGCAGGCCACGGCCCCTCTCCTCCACAAGCCGTCGAGCTCTGGCAGATTGGGCCTCCAGGTGCGTCACCACCTCGGTGAAGAAGATCAGGTGGCCGGTGTAGTCATTCGAGTGAGAGGTCGGGGCGTCTTCGTCGCAGATGTAACCCAGGGCGGTGTTGGGCTTGTTTCGAAGGTCTTGAAGCATAGGGGCATGCTCATGCTCCAGCGTTCAGCGCTGGAGCACTTCCTCCCTATTTTGCCGAGCGACGGCCTCGGCGTCGTCAACTCGTCTCCGGAGGGAAAGCAGCTCGGCGCAGGCGGAGGCCAAAGTCCATCTGTGCTGTAACCAGGGCGGTGGATGTGGCCTCCGCACGCCTCTCGGCCTCGTCTAACTTGGTCTGAGGGCGGCGGCCCTGCCCACACCCTCCAGCCTGGCGAGCTGCAGCCTCAAGTCGTACCTGCCTTCCAGATCTGCATGAACCTCAGCCACCCGGCGATTGATCTCCTCCTCGACTCTGGCCTCGCGGGCCCCGACGGCATCTTCTGCTTGAGCGACTCGGCGCTCCCTCATCTCCAGTCGCTCGAGCTCGAGGCTGCGCTCCATGGCTTCCAGGGCCAGCGCCTCCTCGCGCTGCCGGACCTCCTCTTCCTCTGCAGGCGTCCCCCTCAGTGATGCAAGAGCGGCCTCGCGTGCCTCCACCTGCTGCTCAAGGGACGCGCTCCAGGCCTGAAGCTCCCACGTGTGCTCCTCCGTAGCCTCGCGGCGGCAATCGGCCTCGCGAGCTTCTTCCAAAGCTCGCGAGCGGGCCTCATTAGAAATCTTGAGAGACGCATCGGCCTACGTGTTCTCGAGATCGCGCTGATGGCGACCAAGGTTGATGGCCACACGCAGCTTGCGCCGCTCCTCCACCAACCGAGGACCTTCAGCCTCAAGACTCGAGTCGACACCAGCAAGCTCTTCACCAAGGCGATTCATCGCGCCCATCGCCTCCTGGAAGAGCTCGTGGCGGACTACACTGCACCCGCGCTCGAGCTCGAACGCTCGACCCACCTCGCCCCCCACCTCGGGGGCTGTGGGTGAAGCATCAAGTGGAGCGCCACCTCCCGGTTGGGGGCTGGGGGCTGTCACGGTCCCAGGCACCAGCCGACTCTCGTGAGGGGCCCGAATCGAACAAGGCCCACTGCTTGAAGAAGACCCCAGGATCGAGGCCAGCCAGCCGCTAACCTTGACCAGGGGAGGAGCCCTTGGCACACCTGCTGCACTCCGAGCAAGGCCACGAAGCAAGGACGGCGAAGGCGCAAGCTTGGGGCGCCTTGCTGATGGACCAACTCCCATGGCTGGCCCCATGCCGTGGGCAGCGCATGAGCCTGTAGCACTGGAGCTTGGCGGGTGCGACTGGACGAGAGGGGTCCTGAGGGGACAGTCGTCAGGGAAAGAAGGCGGCACATAGAAGATCACCAAGATAAGGTACTTACTCGTCGACAGCGATGTACTTTCGTCGCTTCAATGCCCCGAAGATACCGCTGTTGCTCAGGGATCCCTTCCTCTTGCAGAGCTCCTCAAAGTCCACACAAAGGCGACCGAAGCGCTGGACGTGACGGCCAGTGCGCGGCGGAGCCGGAGAAGACCCAAGAGGGATGGCCTCAGGGGAGCCCGGCTGATCCAAACAGCCCAGCTCCTTCCCACTGCGACCTTCCAAGGCTTCGGGAGCCTCAGCCTCGGGAGCCGCATGCCGCATCTCCTCGTCAACCGACGCCTTAGGAGGGGGGTCGCAGGCTCCTGAGGATGACGCCCCCGGGTCACCAAACAACATGTGCTCCTCAGCACCCGAGCCGCTAGCACCCATCGCGGCTCGCTCACCTGCCTTGTCACCTGGGGCGAGCCTGGCACCGGCGGCGAAGAAGGGGACCACGATGACGGGGTTCTCGCGAGGCCCCACCAAGCTGACTGGGCGCAGCCCCCACTCATCAAAGGAAGGCATGTTTGTGACAAATGTGGCCTTGTTCTCGCGGCAGTGGAACATGCAGCTATTCCTGGGCATCTCGTCTGGCAGAGGGACACCTGATAGGACCTTGAGCATAGTCTGCCGCGCAGCATGAGGAAGCCCCTCCTCCTGAAACCTCATGATGTCCTGGCTGCTGAGCAAGTCCCACATCGGGCGAGAGTGGCGCTGGAGAGGAGCAACTCGACACCTGATAAACTCCCTCACAACCATGGGCGCAGTCACGCCAAGGTCCTTCAACCGCCTCAGCCTGGCGCAGACGGGGGCAAGGCAGGGGCTCGTGAGCTTCTGATGACCCCAGCCGGAGTATGGAATAGCAGGCACCACCGGAGCTTGGAGCAGAGGGTTGATCACGCCAGCGTCAACAAACACGCAACGCGTCCGGAACTCACTCGTGGATGAAGGGAGCTCGAAGTCGATCCCCATGCCTGCTGTCGCAGCCACGGCCTGGAAACCCACGCACCATGAGTTCTGCCGGGGACCGGTGAGATGCAATGAGAAGAAGTGGCGGAAGAGTGCCACGGAGGGGGCGATGCCCACCATGGCCTCGCACACGAAGGCGAAGATGGCGAGAAGGGTCACAGCCTGAGGATCGAGATGGAGCATGTGGATCTGATAGTGCTCGAGCACCGCGTTGAAGAAGGCGGGGAAGGGAGGAAGCAGGCCAGCCCAGAGGGCATCAATGAAGATCGGGACCTTGGTAACTGCCCGAGCCATGCTGCTGCAGGACGTGGGCCAAGCCGGTGTCTCTCCCCACTCATAAACTAGAGGCGAGCATGGGGCACACCTTGTCCATGGCCTCGTCGTTGAGCACCAGAGGTCGGCTGAGCGCCAGCTCAAAGGATGGAAGCACATCTGGCGAGGACAGAGGTTTCTTCCCCTTCTTTGTTTGTTTCGGTGCCATGGCGGTGAAGCAGGCGGAGCATAGGTTGGACTGAGAAGGTGGAGCAGGGCGTCGAGGAGATTGGAAGAGCCGAACGTGGTGGAAGAAGAATAACTGTGTAAGAGGCGGGGCCGCATAGCCAGGCGGATTCAAGGGAAGCATGGGGAAGCGGAGACGCCCACGTCCAATCAACCGCCATGCGTCAATCGAGGCCGCAGGCTTTTAGGGCCCGCGGTGCTCCGAACTTGGCCCTTGGCTTCGCCACAAAGCCAAGCCCGAGCGCACCTTGGGACCGGGGGCTACTGTCGGCGTCCTGGGAACGGGGGTCCCCAGAATTGCCTACCTGCGGCCCATGGCGTGGTTGAGCCAACAGGCCGTACGTCCCATCATCACCAACAAAGCACCCAAGACCCTCGCGAGGGTCCAAGCCTCGCGAGGCGGACGACGTAAGACCTCCTCGGGAGTAGTCTAGCTAGGCAGGCTCACGACGAGAGGAGATATCAAGGTGGGGCAAACCTCACGAGACCCTCGTGACGTGAGCCATGACGCACGACACCAGGTGGGCGCCAGGCAGGCGCCAGAGCGCGCAGCGTCCTTGCTTCCTCTTTCGTGCTAAGGAGGCCAGTGCACGCGAAGAGTAACAAGGCATCAGGCAAAGGTTGCTATAATGGTGCAACAAGACCAAGACCATGAGGACGGCAAGACGGAGGTCATCGTGGAGCCCAAGACGGCGTCACCACCAGAGCCTTTGGCAGGCGAAGACCACTTTCGTCAAGATAGCTTGTACTAGTTGTCCCCCTTTGAATTAGCCCGCCATTGTTGGCTCCCTTCCCGCTCGATATTTGGGAAGAGGACCAAGGCCAATATAAATAGGACTAGCCACCACATTAGAGAGGGGACAGATCATTCAGACCACCCACACACACACAAGCTCACCGAGCTCAAGAACACATCAACCTCAGGAGGCTGTTCTTCCCTTGTATTGTTCATCATCAGCCCTAGAGGCAATCCACCACCACCACACTGGAGCAGGGTATTACACCACAACGGTGGCCTGAACCAGTATAAATTTCGTGTCTTTCTGTGTTGCGAGTTCGTCGAGTTCGTCCACGAGATCTTAGTGAGCTAGGCATTGATTGGTGGGAAGGAAAGACATCGCGCGCATCCCTGTGTTCGAACCTTAAGGGTTTGCCAGAACCCCACACCTGACAATTCTCTTGAAGTGAATGTCTTGACAGGTCATTATCTTCAACATGAATGTCTTCACGAACCAGCATTGTCTTCAATGTCTTCATACAGTTTTAGGGGCCATCTCTAGTAGGTAAACCGAATCAATGAGGGACTACTACATGTGTTATCCCGCAATTCTCACAAACACATTAGTCCCTCAACCACGTTTGTCGTCAATACTCCAAAACCAACTAGGGGTGGCACTAGATGCACTAACAATCTCCCCCTTTTTGTTGATTGATGACAAACTGGTTGAAATTTTCAACGGGGATAAAAGTATGTGAAAGTTAAAGATCATAGGTATTGTCTTCATAGGTTGGAAAAGGCTCCCCGTGATGATGTGTGATACATCTCGAACATACCTATAATTTTTTATTGTTCCATGCTGTTATATTATCAATCTTGGATGTCTTATAATCATTTTATAGTCATTTTATATCATTTTTTGGTACTAACCTATTGAGATAGTGCCAAGTGTCAGTTCCTGTTCTTTTCGTGTTTTTTACATCACGGAAAATCAATATCAGATGGAGTCCAAATGCCATGAAACTTTAAGGAGATGTTTTATGGACCAGAAGGAACATGTTGGGCCCTGGTAGCACCTGGGGGAGTCCCGAGGAGGGGGCAACCCACCAGGGCGCGCTATGAGGCCCAAGCGCGCCCTGGTGGGTTGTTCCCACCTCGGGTGCCCCCGGACAGCCTCTTTGCTCTATAAGTGCCCACATATTCACAAAACCCTAGGGGAGTTGATGAAATATTCATCCAACCGCCGCAGAGTCCAGAATCACCAGATCTAATCTAGACACCATCTCGGATGGGGTTCACCACCTCCATTGGTGCCTCTCTGGTGATGCGTGATTAGTTCTTTGTAGACCTTCGGGTCCGTAGTTAGCAGCTAGATGGATTCATCTCCCTCTCTCTTGATTCTCAATACAATGGCCTCTTGGAGATCCATATGATATAACTCTTTTGCGGTGTGTTTGTTGGGATCTGATGAACTTTGAGTTTATGATCAGTCATATCGTTTTATATCCATGAAAGTTATTTGAGTTTCTTTGATCTCTTATATGCATCATCTCTTATAGCCTCGTATTTCTTCTCCGATATTTGGTTTTTGTCTGGCCAACTTGATCTATTTATCTTGCAATGGGAAGAGGTGCCCCGTAGTGGGGTCGATCTTATGGTGCTTGATCCCAGTGACGGAAAGGGAACCGACTTGTATGTATCGTTGCTACTAAGGATAAAAAGATGGGATCTATATCTATGCAATAGATAAACGGATCTTGTCTACATCATGTCATCATTCTTATTGCATTACTCCGTTTTTCCATGAACTTAATACACTAGATGCATGTTGGATAGCGGTTGATGTGTTGAGTAATAGTAGTAGATGCCAGCAGGAGTCTGTCTACTAATCTTGGACGTCATGCCTATGTAATGATCATTGCCTAGATATCGTCATAATTATTTGAGGTTCTATCAAATGCCCAACAGTAATTTGTTTACCCACCGTTTGCTATCTTTCTCGAGAGAAGCCACTCGTGAAACCTACGGCCCCCGGGTCTTCTTCCTCATATATTTTCTTGTGATCTACTTTTCCTTTGCATTTTTATTCAAATCTATTAAACCAAAAATTCAAAAATACTTTGATGCACTTTATTTTATTTGCGATCTATTATTTCAATCTACTACAATTTTATGGCATCATTACCCGAAAGGGGTTGACAACCCCTTTAACACGTCAGGTTGTGAGGTGTTGTTATTTGTGTGCAGGTGTTGTTTACATTATGTTGCTTGGTTCTCCTACTGGTTCGATAACCTTGGTTTCTTCACTGAGGGAAATTCCTACCGTCGTTGTGCTGCATCATCCCTTCCTCTTTGGGGAAATACCGACGTAGTCCTAGCAGACAGGAGCTTTTCTGGCTCTATAGTCAGAGAGCAATCAAAAGGAATTTCTGGCGCCGTTTCCGGGGAGGATCTTCTTCATAACCAGGTTCCTAATCACAAATCTCATATCCTCGCAATTTACAATCTTTTGCCATTTGCCTCTCATTTTCCTCTCCCCCACTTCACAAAAATTTGCCGTTTTATCCGCCTCTCTTTTTCGTTCACCGTTTTCTTGCCAGATCTGTTTTTGAGTGCAATCTTGTTGTGTGGTCATCATGACTAAAGAGAGCACCAAGTTATGTGATTTCTCAAATACCAAAAACAATTATTTTATTGGCACTCCGCTTGCTCCTCCCGCCACTAGTGCGGAGACTTGTGATATTAATACTGCTTTGCTGAATCTTGTTATGAAAGACCAATTTTCCGATACTCCTAATGAGGATGTCGCGTCCCATCTTAATACCTTCATGGAATTATGTGATATGCAAAATAAATAAGATGTGGACAATGATGTGGTCAAGATGAAATTATTTCCGTTTTCTTTGCGTGATTCTACAAAAATTTGGTTCTCTTCTTTGCCTCGCAATAGTATCGATTCTTGGAATAAGTGCAAAGATTATTTTATCACTAAGTATTTTCCTCCCACACAAATTATTTCCCTTAGAAACTAGATCATGAATTTCAAGCAACTTGAACATGAGCATGTTGCACAATCTTGGGAAAGGATGAAAATGATGCTAAGGAATTTCCCAACTCATGGGTTAAATCTTTGGATGATCATACAAAATTTTTATGCGGGGTTGAATTTCGTTTCTCGTAATCTTTTAGAGTCCACCGCGGGTGGTACTTTTATGGAAATTACTTTGGGTGAGAGCACCAAATTGCTTGACAATATCATGGAAAATTATTCGCAATGGCATACCGAAAGGGTTCCTACTAGTAAAAAAGTTAATTCGGTTGAAGAAATTTCTTCTTTGAGTGAAAAAGTTAATGCTCTTGAGAAATTGGTTGCTAGTAGAAGTGCTCCTATTGATCTTAATGATATGCCTTTTTCTAATTTGATTGAGCAAAATAGTGATGCCATAGATGTGAATTTTATCTCTTGAAATAATTTCAACGACAATGCTTATAGAGGTAATTTTAATCATAGGCCTTTTTCTAGTAATTCCTCTAATAATTATGGTAATTCTTATGGAAATAAATCTTATAATAATAGGAACACCTATGATCTTGAGAATAATACTAAAGAATTTATCAACACGCAAAAAAATTTCAACACTTCCATAGAAGAAAAGTTGAGTAAGATTGATGATTTGTCTAGAAGTGTTGATAGAATTGCTCATGATGTGGAAAATCTCAAGCTGAAAATTTATGTGCCTAAGGTTGATGAATCAATTAAAGCTATTTATGTTTCTATGGATGAAAGTAAGGAAAGAGCCGCTATGCTTAGAGCTAAAAGAGAATTTTTAGAAAAATCATTTTCTAGTGATTTATTTTGCAAAAGTGATGAAGATCTTAAAATGATTGGTGTTTCTTATATTGGTCCCTTGTTTAGTAAAGTTAATATTGATGAAAAGGGGACTGGAGAAGAGTCAACTTTAGGTAGAAGGCGTCCCAATATTTTAGAGGGTGAAAATCTTGTTGAAAAAATTGATGAAAGTGAGTTTGAAGAGGTCAAGACTTTATCTAGTGATGTACCCACTCTTTTGGATTACAAAGACTTTAATTATGATAGTTATGATACGTCTCCAACATATCTATAATTTTTGATTGCTCCATGCTATATTATCTACTGTTTTGGGAAATATTTGGCTTTATTTTCCACTTTTATATCATTTTTGGGACTAACCTATTAACCGGAGGCCCAGCCCAGATTTGTTGTTTTATGCCTATTTCAGTGTTTCGAGGAAAAGGTATATCAAACGGAGTCAAAACGGAACGAAATCAACTGGAGAAGTTATTTTTGGAAGGAAACCTACCGGATAGACTTGGGCCCTACGTCAGAAGATGAAGGAGGTGCTCACGAGGGTAGGGGGCAGTCCCACCCCCCAGGGACGCGCCCCCTGCCTCGTGGCCACCCCTTCGGTCCACCGACGTACTCCTTTCACCCATATATACCCACATATCCTAAAACTTCCGAAACGGACAATAGATCGGGAGTTCTACAGCCAGAAGCCTCCATAGCCACCGAAAGCCAATCTAGACCCGTTCCGGCACCCTACCGGAGGGGGAATCCTTCTCCGGTGGCCATGTTCATCATCCCGGCGCTCTCCATGATGAGGAGGGAGTAGTTCTCCCTCGGGGCTGAGGGTATGTACCAGTAGCTATGTGTTTGATCTCTCTCTCTCTCTCATGTTCTTGAGATGATACAATCTTGATGTATCGTGAGCTTTGCTATTATAGTTGGATCTTATGTTTCTCCTCCCCCTCTACTCTCTTGTAGTGAACTGAGTTTCCCCTTTGAAGTAATCTTATCGGATTGAGTCTGTAAAGATTTGAGAACACTTGATGTATGTCTTGCCGTGCGTATCTGTGGTGACAATGGGATACCACGTGATTCACTTGATGTATGTTTTGGTGATCAACTTGCGGCTTCCGCCCATGAACCTATGCATAGGGGTTGGCACACGCTTTCCTCGTGATTCTCCGGTAGGAACTTTGGGGCACTCTTTGAGGTTCTATGTGTTGGTTGAATAGATGAATCTGAGATTGTGTGATGCATATCGTATAATCATACCCACGCACACTTGAGGTGGTATTGGAGTATCTAGGTGACATTAGGGTTTTGATTGATTTGTGTCTTAAGGTGTTATTCTAGTATGAACTCTAGGGAAGTTTGTGACACTTATAGGAATAGCCCAACGGATTGATTGGAAAGAATAACTTTGAGGTGGTTTCATACCCTACCATAATCTCTTCGTTCGTTCTCCGCTATTAGTGACTTTGGAGTGACTCTTTGTTGCATGTTGAGGGATAGTTATGTGATCCAATTATGTTAGTATTGTTGAGGGAACTTACACTAGCGAAAGTATGAACCCTAGGCCTTGTTTACCATCATTGCAATACCGTTTACGCTCACTTTTACCATTAGTTACCTTGCTGTTTTTTATAATTTCAGATTACAAATACCTTTATCTACCATCCATATTGCACTTGTATCACCATGTCTTTGCCGAACTAGTGCACCTATACAATTTACCATTGTATTGGGTGTGTTGGGGGACACAAGAGACTCTTTGTTATTTGGTTGCAGGGTTGCTTGAGAGAGACCATCTTCATCCTACGCCTCCTACGGATTGATAAACCTTAGGTCATCCACTTGAGGGAAATTTGCTACTGTCCTACAAACCTCTGCACTTGGAGGCCCAACAACGTCTACAAGAAGAAGGTCGTGTAGTAGACATCAAGTTACTCCTTGATTGATTGTATTTCTTTGTTGCAATCCATGATAAATTCACCCCATGCTTATGAAAAAAATAAAGCTTTTACTAAACATATTGTTGCTGATGCTATGATGAAAGCTCTTGAAGAAAAATTGGAATTAGAAGTTTGAATTACTAGAAAATTGCATGATGAATGGGAACCTACTATCAAAGTCAAGATTAAAAATTATGAGTGTTTTGCTTTGTGTGACTTGGGTGCTAGTGTTTCTACAATTCCGAAATCTTTATGTGATGTGCTTGGTCTTACCGATCCCGAATCATGCTCTTTAAATTTGCACTTGGCGGATTCTACTATTAAAAAGCCTATGGGAAGATTAATGATGTTCTTATTCTTGCAAATAGGAATTATGTGCCCATAGATTTTATTGTTCTTGATATTGATTGCAATCCTTCTTGTCCAATTATTCTTGGTAGACCGTTTTTACGCACTATCAGTGCCGTGATTGATATGAAAGAAGGCAATATTAAGTTCCAATTTCCTTTGAGGAAGGGTATGGAACACTTTCCTAGAACTAGAATTAAGCCACCCTATGAATCAATCATGAGGGCATCTTATGGATCTCAAACCAAAGATGACAAAACTTAGATCCTTGCTTTATGCCTAGCTAAGGGCATAAAACTATAGCGCTTGTTGGGAGGCAACCCAATGAATAAAATTTATTTTTACTTTTTGCTTTCTATTCTTGTGTGTTAGCACAATTATGCTACTGTTATTATTGTGTTTTTTATGTTTTAATTAGTGTTTGTGCCAAGTAAAGCCTTTAGGATCTTCTTGGGTGATGGTTGTTTGATCTTGCTGAAAAAACAGAAAATTTTACGCTCACGAAATTAATTTTCATTTGTTAGCAGAGAGTGATAAAATGCCTATTCCACTTGCAGTAGATCAATATACAAATTTCTCAGGTCTTCCTCATTTTTCAGAATTTTTGGAGGTAGAGAAGTATTCGAAATAGTCATATTGCTACAGACTATTCTGTTATGACAGATTCTGTTTTCCTTGTGTTGTGTGCTTATTTTGATGGCTCTATAGTTTTCTTTGATGAGTTTTTGCCATAGAAAAGTTGGAATACAGTAGATATAATACAAAAAAAATATGAATTGCTTTGATACAACACTTGTAGTAGTGGTTTATTATTCTTAAACTAACGGATCTCACGAACGTTTGTTGAGTTTTGTGTCATTGAAGTTTTCAAGTTTTGGGTTATCTTACGATGGATGAAGGAAGGATGGAAGATCCCAAGCTTGGGGATTCCCCGGCATCCCAAGCTATTATCCAAAAATGTGCAACCAACTAAGCTTGGGGATGCCGCCGAGTGGCATCCCCGCTTTCTTCCAACAACTATCGGTATTTTACTCGAGACTATATTTTTATTCGTCACATGATATGTATTTTGCTTGGAGCATCTTATATGATATGAGTCTTTGCTTGTTTTATTTTGTGTTTTAAGTCATCAATCCTTTCTGGACATACCTATTTTAGAGAGCCAAAATTATGTCATGACTTGTTAGAATTGCTCTCTATGCTTCACTAAAATCTTTTATGAGCTAGGACTTGCTCTAGTGCTACACTTATATCTTTTTTAGCACGGTGTGCTTATTATTTTTGAATAAATTCTCTCTTGCTTCACTTAAATTATTTTTAGAGAAAGAAAATTTGTTATGCTCATGATCTTCACTTATATTTGTTTGAGCTTATGAAAAGCGACACATGAAAATTAGTCCCAAAGTGATAGATATCCAAGAAGGATAAAGAAAAGAAAAATGTCATGAAGATCATGGGACAAAATAAACTTGATTCTTAGTAATAGTTTTGAGATATGATGATGTGATATGTGAGTTATGTTGATGAGTAATTATGCTCTAGTAGGAATATTGGTGTTAAGGTTTGTGATTCCCGAAGCATGCATGTATAGTCTCTCGTTATGCTATGATGTTGGAGCATGATTTATTTTCGATTGTCTTCCTTATGAGTGGCGGTCGGGGACGAGCGATGGTCTTTTCCTTCCAATCTATCCCCCTAGGTGCATGCATAGTAGTACTTTGCTTCGAGGGCTAATAAACTTTTGCAATAAGTATATGAGTTCTTTATGACTAATGTGAGTCCATGGATTATACGCACTCTTATCTTTTCGCAATTTGCTAGCCTCTACGGTACCGTGCAATGCCCTTTCTCACATTGATACGTGGTGCAAACTTCGCAGGTGTATCCAAACCCCGTGATATGATACACTCTATCACACATAAGCCTCATTATATCTTCCTCAAAACAGCTACCATACCTACCTATTATGGCTTTTCCATGGCCATTCCAAGATATATTGCCATGCAACTTCCACCGCTTCTGTTTGATGACTTGAGCATTGATTGTCATATTGCTTTGCATGATCATATAGCTGACATAGTGTTTGTGGCTCAGCCACCGTTCATCATTTTTCATACATGTTACGCTACATCATTGCACACCCTGGTACATGCTAGAGGCATTTATATAGAGTCATATTTTGTCATAGGTATCGAGTTGTAATTTTTATTTCTTTTGAGTTATAAGTAAATAGAAGTGTGATGATCATCGTTATTCATTTTTAGAGTAGTGCCCCAGTGAGGAAAGGATGATGGAGACTATGATTCCCCCACACGTCAGGATGAGACTCCGGACAATGAGAGAAAAAAGAAAAAAGAAAAAGAAAAAAGAAAAGAAAAAAAACAAAGAGAGAAGGGCATTGCTAGTATCCTTTACCACACTTGTGCTTCAAAGTAGCACCATGTTATTCATATGGAGAGTCTCATATGTTGTCACTTTCATATACTAGTGGGAATTTTTCATTATAGGATTAGATGCACACCCACTTAGTTTTCATATTGAGCTTTCATACAATTATAGCTCTTAGTG
This sequence comes from Triticum monococcum, assembly GCA_034509565.1. Taxonomy (NCBI): domain Eukaryota; kingdom Viridiplantae; phylum Streptophyta; class Magnoliopsida; order Poales; family Poaceae; genus Triticum; species Triticum monococcum. Next base: position 249,966,254 of record CM067843.1, read on the forward strand.
CATTCGTTGCATGGCAATCCTTACTCCTCACGTTGATATCGATTGATGGGCATCTCCATAGCCCGTTGGTTATCCTCATCGATGTGAGACTTCCTTACTTTTTTGTCTTCTCTATATTTACCCCTATCATCATACACTATTCCACCCGTAGTGCTAAAACCATGGTTTGCGCTCATGTATTGCGTAAGAGTTGAAAAAGCTGAAGCGCGTAAAAAAGTATGAACCAATTGCTCGGCTTGTCATCGGGGTTGTGCATGATAAATACTTTGTGTTAAGAAGACAGAGCATGACAAGACTATATGATTTTGTAGGGATAACTTATTTTAGCATTGATATTTTGAAAGACATGGTTGCTTGTTGAGATGCTTGAGTATCTAAATCATCATGTCAAAACTAGACTATTGCTTTGAATCACATAAAAAGTCCAATTGTCCATGCTATAAAGAAAAGAATATGATATTACATGTTAAACAACACTCCACATCAAAAATTCTATTTTTATCACTTACCTACTCGAGGACGAGTAGGAGTTAAGCTTGGGGATGCCGATACATCTCCAACGTATCTATAATTTTTTTATTGTTCCATACTATTATATTATCAACCTTGGATGTTTTATAATCATTTCATAGTCATTTTATATCATTTTTTGGTACTAACCTATTGACATAGTGCCAAGTGCCAATTCATGTTTTTTCCGTCTTTTTTACATCGCGGAAAATCAATATCAGATGGAGTCCAAATGCTACGAAACTTTATGGAGATTTTTTAAGAACCAGAAGGAACATGTTGAGCCCTGGTAGCACATGGGGGGAGTCCCGAGGCGGGGACAACCCACCAAGGCGCGCTAGGAAGCCCAGGCGTGCCCTGGTGGGTTGTGCCCATCTTAGGTGCCCCCCGGACCGCCTCTTTGCTCTATAAATACCCAAATATTCCCAAAACCCTAGGGGAGTCAACGAAATATTCATCCAGCTGCCACAGAGTCCAGAACCACCAGATCCAATCCAGACACCATCTCGGATGGGGTTCACCACTTCCATTGGTGCCTCTCCGATGATGCGTGAGTAGTTCTTTGTAGACCTTTGGGTCCATAGTTAGTAGCTAGATGGCTTCATCTCTATCTCTTGATTCTCAATACAATGGTCTCTTGGAGATCCATATGATGTAACTCTTTTTGCGGTGTGTTTGTTGGGATCTGATGAACTTTGAGTTTATGATCAATCATATCTTTTTATATCCATGAAAGTTATCTGAGTATCTTCGATCTCTTATATGCATGATCTCTTATAGCCTCGTATTTATTCTCCGATATTTGGGTTTTGTTTGGCCAGCTTGATCTATTTATCTTGCAATGGGAAGATGTGACGAGTAGTGGGTTCGATCTTACGGTGCTTGATCCCAGTGACAGAAAGGGAACTGACACGCATGTATCGTTGCTATTAACGATAAAAAGATGGGATCTATATCTACGCAATAGATAAACGTATCTTGTCTACACATGTCATCGTTCTTATTGCATTACTCCATTTTTCCACGAACTTAATACACTAGATGCATGCTGGATAGCGGTCGATGTGTGGAGTAATAGTAGTAGATGCAGGCAGGAGCCGTTCTTCTAATGTTGGACGTGATGCCTATGTAATGATCATTGCCTGGATATCGTCATAATTATTTGAGGTTATATCAATTGCCCAACAGTAATTTGTTTACCCACCGTTCGCTATCTTTCTCGAGAGAAACCACTGGTGAAACCTACGGCCCCGGGTCTTCTTCCTCATATATTTGCTTGCGATCTACTTTTCCTTTGCGTTTTTATTCAGATCAATTAAACCAAAAATACAAAAATACTTTGCTGCACTTTATTTTATTTGCAATCAATTATTTCAATCAACTACAATTTTCTAGCATCGTTACCCGAAAGGGATTGACAACCCCTTTAACACGTCGGGGTGCGAGGTGTTGTTATTTGTGTGCAGGTGCTATTTACGTTGTGTTGCTTGGTTCTCCTACTGGTTCGATAACCTTGGTTTCTTCACTAAGGGAAATACCTACCGTCGATGTGCAGCATCATCCCTTCCTCTTTGGGGAAATACTGACGTAGTCCTAGCAGACAGGAGCTTTTCTGGCGCTATAGTTAGAGAGCAATCAATGTGCATATAAGTAGTTTTCTTCTGAATGCAAATGCACATGGCAGGTTTTACTTTGTGGAGATCCTCTTCGACACATGAATACAATTCATCATGCATACATAAGAATAATAAAGATAATGAAATGCATAATGAGAAATGGGCGTCTGTAGAATGACTTCATGCGGAATTTATCATCGCATTATAGAGTAGCAGAGAAAAGTGGCAGACGACCATCAAGTTTAAGTGTTACAACTCAAAAGCCAAAAGTTTCAAGAACAAGAGTTGTAAGACTTAGAAAAAATAGGCAACCTACCCATATGGACCTGCTTGAAGACTATCAACTCATATGCTTCTCCCCCTTTTTTCAGTAAGGACCAAAAAGGCTTGAAGACATAGAGTGTCTACTCACTCTCAGGTGGCAAAGATGTTGGATCAGCAGGGTCGACGTTGGTGTTGCATGGTGCAGACGAGCCTGGTGCAGCATCGTGATGCAGTGAAGCCATCATGATGCAAATATAAAGAAAAATCCTTGAATGCCAGAATGCAATATGATCCTAAGTTTGCTACTTCACCTATCTTTATGGATGACAAGGATTATGAATTCTCTGTCGACCCAGAGTTAATTACTTTGGTTGAATCTGATCCTTTCCATGGTTTTGAAACTGAAACTGTTGTGGCACATCTTACTAAATTAAATGACATAGCCACCCTTTTTACTAATGATGAGAAAACTCGCTATTACTATATTCTCAAGTTATTTTCGTTCTCATTAAAGTGTGATGCTAAAGCTTGGTAAAATACTCTTGCTCCTGGTTGTGTGCGTAGTCCCCAGGATATGATTTATTACTTCTCTGAAAAATATTTCCCTGCTCATAAGAAACAAGCTGCCCTGCAGGAAATATTTAACTTTGTGGAAATCAAAGAAGAGAGTCTCCCACAAGCTTGGGGAGACTTCTCCAATTGCTTAATGCTTTGCCTGATCATCCTCTTAAGAAAAATGAAATACTTGATATCTTCTATGATGGACTAACCGATGCTTCTAGGGATTTCCTAGATAGTTGTGTTGGTTGTATTTTCAGTGAACGAACTATTGGGAAAGCTGAAGAATTATTGAATAACATATTGAAAAATTATGATGATTGGACTCTTCCTGAACCACTACCTGAACCCACTCCGAAGAAGAGGGGTATATTATATCTCAGTCCTGAAGATATGCAAAAGGCAAAGAAATCTATGAAGGAAAAAGGTATTAAAGTTGAGGATGTCAAAAATTTACCTCCTATTGAAGAAATACATGGGCTTGATAGACCTCCACCTCCTAAGGTGGTAGAGGTAAATTATCTAATGAAATTCAATGATAATGATAATCCTCACAATATGCACCCTAGCCAATCCCTTTATGAGTTTGAAAACTATATTAGAAAACAAGATCACTTCAATGCAAATTTTATGAAATTATTGAAATACAATTCTGGTATGATTTCTCGCTTGAGTGACTTGTTATTTAGAATCTCAAATGATGTTAGAGGTGTGGGAAAACATGCTTCTATGGTTCAAACCCAGTTAGAACAAGTTGCTAAATCTCAAAGAGAGTTGCTAGATGAAATGAACAATAACATACATGACTTTGCTGTTAGAGTAGCCACTAGAGGAGGTAAAATGACTCGGGAACCACTTTATCCTAAGGGACACCCAAAAAGAATTGAACAAGACTCTCAAAGAGCTAACACTAATGCATGTAGTCCTCCTAAAGAGAAAAACAAGAAGAAAAATGATAGGACTTTGCATGCCTTTAGTGAACCTGAAGTAGAAAAACCTCCTGATAATGAAGTCTCTATCTCTGATGCTAAAACTCAACCTGGTAGTGAACACTCACCTTCTGATAATGAAAAAGTTAATGATGAGGTTCATGAAGACACTCAACCAAATAATGAAGAACGAGACAATGATGTTGAGATAGAACCTGCAGTTGAACTTGATAACCCACAACCTAAAAATAAAAGATATGATAAACGAGACTTTGTTGCTAGAAAATACGGTAAGGAAAGAGAACTGTGGGTTCAAAGACCTATGCCCTTTCCACCTAAGTCAACTAAAAAGAAATATGATGAAGAATTTGAACACTTTGCTGAAATGCCGAGGCCAGTCTTTCTGCGTACTCGCTTGACTGATATCCTTAAAATGCCTCCTTATGCAAAGTATATGAAAGACATCATCACCAATAAGGGAAGAATACCGGAAGTTGAAATCTCCACTATGCTTGATAATTATACTTTTAAAGATGGAGTGCCTAAAAAACTCGGAGATCCAGGAATACCAACTATACCTTGCTCCATCAAATGTAATTATGTGAAAACTTCTTTATGTGACTTGGGAGCTGGTGTTAGTGTTATGCCTTTCTCTTTATATAAAAGACTTGATTTGAATAAACTCACACCTACTGAAATATCTTTGCAAATAGCTGACAAATCTACTACCATACCTATTGGTATTTGTGAGGATGTGCCCGTTTTTGTTGCTAATGTTACTATTTTGACTGACTTTGTTATACTTGAGATGCCTGAGGACGAGAACATGTCGATTATCATTGGTAGACCCTTCTTGAATACTGTGGGGGTTGTTATTGATTGCAACAAAAGCAAGGTCACTTTTCATATCAATGGTAATGAACATACGGTGCACTTTCTGAAGAAATAATTCCAAGTGAATGGTATTAATGTTATTAAAAAATCTCTGACAATCACTATTGGAAGTTTTCAACTACCTCTACCTACTGTCAAAAAGAAATATGAAATACTTATAGTTGGGGATATTCATATCCCCGTTGAGGTAACTTAGTGATTTACGAAAGTTCTTCGGTTTTATGCTAATCGAAAGTGGTTGTTAATAAGACCTGATCAACCTTATTAAGGGATCATTTTTGAGAGGTATGAAGTTGATGAATTTAGTGAGCACTACCTTCTGCCCCTACGTTTTTATTAGTTAAATAAAATAAAATGCCATGTTTTGTTTGTTTTTTGAATTTACCATGAAATAAAAAATGACCCAAAAATAGAAGTTCTCAGAATGCCCTAAAAATCTAATACGATTTTATTCTGAATATTTAAGAATTTTTGGTGCAAATAACATCAGAGGGAGGTGCACCAGGTGGGCACAACCCACCTGGGCGCGCTAGGACCCCCCGGGCGCGCCCTGGTGGGTTGTGGTCCCCATGTTGGCCCCCTCACTTATCTCTTCATACCACACCATCACCTACCTACAGAAAAAAAATCTCCATTGCTCTCTCTCTCTCTCGTGTTCTTGCTCTCAAACCCGCGGATTTCGATATCTTTGCTCGAAGCTCTGCTTCCGAAACTGTTTTGGGAGATTGTTGCTTGGTATGTGAATCCTCCGTTTGTCAAATTAGTTTTTGTTTTAGAGGTTTATATTTTGAATAATTAGCTACTCTTCGTGCTGCTGTAGATGAGCTTGCATGTTGAATTCTTCGATTTCTAAGTAGTTTGAATGCTTGCTATGGCCTCTATGTATCCCTATGAGTAGTTGCTATCAATCTTGTGAAGTTTTGGTGAGAAAATTTTGTGGACTAAAAATTGCAGAATTTTGTTCATAGGAAAAAGATGAATATCTTTAGGAAGTTTGCTTCCAAGAAGAGTTCCAAGGGAGTTGTTGGGGAGTCGTCTAATAGTGATCTTCATACCCGGAGATTGGCGGAAGTACGGCCGTGCAAATGGCCGCATACCCCATTCATGGAAGGGGCTGGAATCCTTCAAGAGTTTGCACAATATGCTGCTAATGCCAGCCTCACCGACTTCATCACAGCTGAATGTGAACATCATCATCTCCTCACAAACACCTTTGTGCAAAGTTTTAATTTCCTTCCTAGGAATGATCCTCCTGAGGTGCAGTTTAATTTATACGATGAACCCCATGAGATACCTCTTACTGAGTTCTGTGAAATATGCTTTCTTCCTTCTGATGGTAGTTTAGTAGAGCCTAGGCCTACGGAGTTTGAGGGTTTTTATCGTACTCTGACAGTGGGTGATGAGAGAGGAGTGTCGAGTATCACCGCCGCTGGCTTGCATTTTCCTATTGTTCATATTCACTCTTTTCATTGCAAAATGTTTGCTTGCTAGAGAAAAGGTGGGTGCACTCAGTGCCCTAGACCTTGCTGTTTTACGTCATGCACTGGAGGGCGACAACACTTATAGCTTGGGAGTTATTGTGGCACGTCTCCTTCACCATAATAAGTCCAAGGGTAAAATACATGGTGGCATTTATGCTACTTGTTTAGCGGCTCACTTTAATGTTGAGATACGCCTGCATGATTATCCTTTGCCCAAGGTTTACCTAGATCGCGTGGCCACGGAACACCACCAGTTTATTGCTACCGATTATCCTAACATCCTTATTCTGTATAACCTGGTTTTTAGTGTGAGAACTCGTGATATTAATCCATTATCTGCACCTGCTTTGTTTGATCCTATTGCCTGGGGCGGATACAGGATTATGCATGCAGATATCATTGCCTACTGGAACAACCAGGCTACAGCAGAGGAGGTACCTCAGCAGTGGGATCCATGGGTGCCCACTCCTCAGCAGTTCGGCTATTGACTAATTACCAAGTTAGGCCAAAAGCCTAAGCTTGGGGGAGTACGTATTTCCACCGACATTATATTCATGTTCACTTATTTTATTTGTCGGTGCCCACACATTTTCATTGCATTATCCATGTTAGATTTATTTTCTCGCTTTCTTCTTGTGTGTTTGAAAAACTTTGAGAAAATCCAAAAATATTTCCTGTTTCTTTTTTATTTTTCTTTCTAGAGTACTTAGCTGTAGCGCTAAAAACAAAACCCAAAAAGATTTCCTTGTTCTTCTTTTGCTTGTTGGGAGCTTTCCCGTGTAAATAGTTTTTCTCGTTTTTGCTTTTCCCTTTTATTTGCTTGTTCAAGAAAACCCAAAACTCCAAAAATATTTTAGTGTGTTTCTCTGAGTTTCTTTTCTTTTTATTGAGTCCTACCAAGGAGAAGACCATGATGAAAATGTTGAGTGGCTCTCATCTGCATTATTGTTGATCTAACAAAGAGCCGATTTTACCTAGTCTTCTCCTGTTGAATAAAATGTTTGCAGATTCCAGCTCAGTCCATGGCACTCTTGCACTATTATTATTTTCATATCGTTCGGTCATGCAAGTAAAAGGCAATAATGACGATATTCGATGAACTGGCTGTGGCAGAGAGAAACGGGTATGAACTCGATTTGTTCTGTTTTTGTAAATATGTTTAACCTAGTATCAATGATTCAGCCTGTTATGATTAAACATGTTTTCAATGACAATTAGAGATTATAGTTTCTCATGCCATGCATAAGTAGCTAGGAGTGGATAATGATTTATCTTGGATGTCAATATTTGTGTTAAAATGATTGTGATGTAGTATGATGATATGGTATCCTCCTCTGAATGTTCGAGTGGCTTGACTTGGCACATGTTCATGCATGTAGTTGAATCAAAACCAACATATCCTATATGATATTTATGTTCATGGTGCTCATATCCAACTCATGCTAGTGTCCAATGTTACTTATGCATAGTGCATGCTCATGAACGTTGATGCCCTCTAGCTAGCCACTTCTCAACCTATTTCCTAGCCTTCGTCTGTACTAAGTGGGAATTCTGCTTGTATATCAAAAACCTTGAACCCAAGTTATTCCAGATGAGTCCACCATACCTACCTATATGCGCTATTACCCCGCCGTCCTAAGTAAATCTGCACGTGAAACCTCTAAAAACTTCAAATAAATATCATTTTTGTCTGCATGGATCGTTCATGGAACGATAGGAGGTAGTCGGTATCTTCCATGCTAAGCGGGTTATTTTCAAGTTGAGTGTTTATTCACTTGCCACTACACAAGAAAAGGGCGGTAATAGGGATGCCCAGTCCCAAATTGCAAACAGAAAAAAAGCTTACAAATAATCAAACAAAAACTCTAAACGGAGTCATAACCTTTACTTTATCGCGTGGGAACCGCCACTGGCATGCTTAGCATGGAAGATGTTGATAACTGATGGTCGTGAAGTAAACAAGAAGGATTCATGTCTCAAAATTTCATTTACCTCTATTTTAAAAACTTGAGCTCTGGCACCTCTGCAAATCACGGCTTCCCTCTACGAAGGGACTATCTATTTACTTTTATGTTGCGTCATCACCTTCTAAAATAAGCGCCAGAACATGAGAGCACTGTTGTCATGCTGATGCATTCTGTTTAGCTAATGTTGGGTGCATCATGACTCGATCTTTTCTACCCTGAATTACAATGTTTAGTCGCTGCTTGAACTTTGGAGGTGCTCTGCATTTATGTTTTGCGGTCTCAGAAAGGGTTAGCGAGATACCACTGTTGTCATATTATATCATGGTTGTTTTGACAACGTGTTGCTGCTTGAGATATCTTATTATTGCTCGCTAGGTGATTATGTCATTGATATGAGTTAATAAATTTTTTAAGAGTTATTGTCATTATGGTTAGTTATAATGTTTGCTGAAAACCTGGGTGATGTTTAAGCTTAATTATGCAAACAAGAGCAAAAGAGTTCGTAAAAGTTTTCCTTTTTCACTTTCAGTTTATAAACTGAATTGCTTGAGGACAAGCGAAGGCTTAAGCTTGGGGGAGTTGATATGTCTCCAATGTATCTACTTTTCCTAATGCTTTTCCTCTTGCTTTGGACTCTAATTTGCATGATTTGAATGATACTAACCCCGCACTAACGTTGTTTTCAGCACAACTAGCATGGTGTTGTTTTTGTGCAGAAATAAAAGTTCTCCGAATGGAACGAAACTTTGCGAGGGTTTTTTATACAATAAAAGAGAATTTCTGGAGCCAACAGCCACCGGAGGGGGCACCTGGGTGGGCACAACCCACCAGGGCACGCCTGCCCCCCCCCCCCCCCCCCCCCCGCGCAGGTGCGCCCAGGTGGGTTGTCCCTACCTAGTGGCCCCGCAGACCCTGAAACCGATGCTATAAAATCCCATATTTCCAAAAAAATCAGGGAGAAAGAATTATCGCATTCCACGAGACGGAGCCGCCGTCACCTCCTGTTCTTCATCGGGAGGTCAGATCTGGAGTCCGTTTGGGGCTCTGGAGAGGGGGATCTTCGATCTTCATCATCACCAACCCTTCTCCATCGCCAATTTCCATGATGCTCCCCACCGGGAGTGAGTAATTCCTTCATAGGCTCACTGGTCGATGAGGAGTTGGATGAGATTCATCATGTAATCTAGTTAGTTTTGTTAGGGCTTGATCCCTAGTATCCACTATGTTCTGAGATTGAAGTTGTTATGACTTTGCCATGCTTAATGCTTGTCACTTTGGGCCCGGGTGCCATGATTTCAGATCTGGACCATTTATGTTATCACCATTATATCCATGTTCTAGATGTGATCTTGCTAGTTATAGTCACCTCCTACGTGTTATGATCCGGCAACCCTGGAGTGACAATAGTCGGGACCGCTCCCGGTGATGACCGTAGTTTGAGAAGTTCATGTATTCACCGTGTGTTAATGCTTTGTTCCGGTTCTCTATTAAAAGGAGGCCTTAATATCCCTTAGTTTCCAATAGGACCCCGCTACCATGGGAGGGTAGGACAAAAGATGCCATGCAAGTTCTTTCCATCAGCACGTATGACTATTTATGGAATACATGCCTATATTGTATTTATGAACTGGAGCTAGTGCTGTATGGCCCTAGGTTATGACTGTCACATGATGAATATCATCCAACAAATCGTCGATCCAATGCCTACGAATTTCTATCATATTGTTCTTGCTAAGTTACCACTACTATCTCTACTGTACACTTGCTAAAAAATTATTGCTATCACTGTTACCATTGCTATTGCTATTGCTACTACTACCAAAACTATCATATTACTATGCTACTGTTCACTTTGTTGCAGATAATTAATCTCCAGGCGTGACTGAATTGACAACTCAGTTGCTAATACTTACAAATATTCTTTGGCTCCCCTTGTGTCGAATCTATAAATTTGGGTTGACTACTCTACCCTCGAAAACTATTGTGATCCCCTATACTTGTGGGTTATCATCGGTTTATGATCAGATTATTCATTGAAAGTAATAGTATTTTCTGAGATTTATTATGTGTGATTTTCTAGACTTGTATTTCTCACCGATATATCCATCTTCTTTGGACAATTAGATTGATTTATCTTTAGTGGGAGAAGTGCTTGGTAGTAGGTTCAATCTTGCGGTGTCCTTACTCTGTGACAGGAGGAGTTGCAAGGCACGTACTTGTATTTTTGATACTAAGGGTAAAACAATGGGGCTCGAACATATTATTTGGTCTTGCTTTGTCTACATTATGTCATCATGCTTCAAGCATTACTCTGTTTGTTATGAACTTAATGCCTTGGGATGCATGCTGGATAGCAGCCTAGGGGTGGAGTAATAATAGAAGATTTAGTAAGATTAATGGTTTCATAGACAAAGTGCCTATATATTGATCATGCCATAAAGAATAATCATAATTATGCGCTATTCTATCAATTTTCCAACAGTAATTTGTTTACCTAATGTACTATACTCATGAGAGAGATGCCTCTAGTGAACGCTGTGCTCCCCGGTCCATCCACTTTATATTTACTAAAACCTAAAATAGTTTCTGCAATTTATTTACTTTTATTTATCTATCTACCACTATTAGATTTAATCCTTGCAATTAACGAGCACAAGGGGATTGACAACCCTCTTGCCCCCGTTGGGTGCAAGTACTTGCTTTGTCTGTAGGTACTATTTACAGTGTTTGTGTGGCGTCTCCTACTGTTTTGATAAACCTTGTTTCCTAATTGAGGGAAATATTTTCTGCTACAATACTACATCATCGTTCCTCTTCGAGGAAATCCCAACGCCTATCACAAGTAGCGAAAGAATTTCTGGCACCGTTGCCAGGGAGGCTTCACCAAACACCTACAGGTTCCTTCACACACATTTATCATTTACTTGTTATACTTTCTCCCCTTTTGTCTTTTATTTGCTTCTCGTTTTCATCCCCCTCTACTTCTAAAAATAAACCAAAATTACCTTGTGTGTTATCCTTGCTTGAGTCGCCATTATGTCTACTCAAGAAAATACTAAGTTGTGTGATTTCTCAAATACTAATAATAATGATTTTAATAGTACACCAATTGCACCTCTCACCACTAGGGCGGAGTCTTATGATATAAAAGTTTCATTGTTAAATCTCATTATGAAAGATCAATTTGCTGGAAATCCTAATGAAGATGTTACATCCCATCTTAATACTTTCATTGAATTATCTATATGCAAAAAATGAAAGATTTGGATAATGATATTGTGAAACTAAAATTATTTCCTTTCTCTCTTAGAGATTGAGCTAAACCATGGTTTTCATCTTTACCTAAAAATAATATTGATTCATGGAACACGTGTAAAGATGCCTATATTGCTAAATATTTTCCTCTTAGAAATCAAATTATGAATTTTAAACATGAGCAAGAACATGTTACATAATCTTGGGTGAGAATGAAATTAATGATTAAAAATTGTCCCATGGATGGATTAAGTTTATGGATGATAGTGCAAACTTTTTATGCGGGACTAAACTTACTATTGAGAAATCTTCTAGACTCAACTGCAGGTGGAACATTTATGTGAATAACACTTGGAGAGGCCACGAAGCTTCTCAACAACATGATGGTAAATTACTCCCAATGGCACACCTAACAAAGCTTCAACTGCTAACAAGGTAAATTCTGTTGAGGAATTCTATCTCCAACTGGTAAGACCGTAAAAAGGTAAATTCTGTTGCGGAAGTATCTACTTTGAGTGTGAAAATTGATGCTATCATGACTATGCTTGCTTGTAAAAATGCTCAAAATTGGTCCAACTGATATTCCATTGTCTAGTTTGATTGAGCAAAATAGTGATGCTATTGATGTGAATTTTATTTGAAGAATAATTTCAATAATAATGCTTATAGAGGGAATTTCAACAATCCTATACCGTATCCCGGTAACCCCTCTAATAATTATGCTAATAGCTATGGTAATTCATATAATAATAGTATACCTACTCAACTAGAGAACGATATTAAAGAAATTATTAGTTCTCAAAATACTTTCAATAGTATGGTTGAAGAAAAATTAAGGAAAGTTGATGATATGTCTAAAAACATGGATAGGCTTGTGCATGTTGTGGATACTCTTAAAATTAAAAAAATCCACATAATAAAGATGAAATATTTGAATCCTTAAAAGCTATCTGAGTCACCATTGATGAAAGTAGGAAAAGAACAGAAAAGTTGAGACCTAGACATGAATTTGTAGAAAAGGCTTTCACATCCGGTTTTCTTGATAGTAATGATGAAGAATTTAAAATGATTGGTGTGACACCTATTGAATCTTTATTTAGTAATATAACACTTGATGATAAAGGGAGTGGAGATGAGTGAACTTTAATTAGGAGGCGTCCCGATAATTTGGAGGGTGATGATGGTAATGCTAAAAATATTAAAAGTGGGTTTGAAGAGGTTAAAACTTTAGATAGTGATGTGCCCACTACTTTGGATTACAAGGACTTTAATTTTGATAGTTGTTCTTTAATAGCATGTATCTCCTCGTTGCAATCCATGATAAATTCACCTAATTCTTATTGGCAAAACAAAGCTTTTACTAAACACATTGTGGAAGCTCTTGTTAAATCTCATGAAGAGAAACTTGAACTAGGAGTCTCTATACCAGGAAAATTACATGATCAATGGGAACCAACAATTAAAGTGAAAATTAAAGATTATGAATTTAATGCTTCGTGTAATCTAGGACCTAGTGTTTCTACTATAGCAAAATCTTTATGTGATGTACTAGGTCTCACTAATATGGATGAATGTTCCCTCAACTTGCATTTGGCTGATTCTATGATTAAAAAACCATTGGGTAGAATTAATGATGTGCTCATATTTTCTAACAGGAATTATGTACTGATACATCTCTATCTTATCTACTTTTCCAAACACTTTTGCTCTTGTTTTGGACTCTAGTTTGCTTGATTTGAATGATACTAACCCGGACTAACGTTGTTTTCAGTAGAACTACCATGGTGTTGTTTTTGTGCAAAAATAAAAGTTCTCAAAATTGTACAAAACTTTTTACAGATTTTTTATGGAATAAATAAAAAATATTGGAGCAATTACCCACTGGACGGGGGCCACCTGCAGCCCACGAGGCTCCGCTGACTATAATCTCAAGCCTATAAATTCCCTTTTTCCAGAGAAAAAATAAGAGAGGAAATTTCATCGCTTTTTACGATACGGAGCCACCGCCACCTCATGTTCTTCATCGGGAGGCCAGATCTGGAGTTCATTCGGGGCTCCGGAGCGGGGGATTCGTCGCCATCGTCATCATCAACCATTCTCCATCACCAATTTCATGATGCTCACCATCGGGATTGAGTAATTCCTTCATAGGATTGCTAGATGGTGATGGGTTGGATGAGATTTATCATGTAATCGAGTTAGTTTTGTTAGGATTTGATCCCTAATATCCACTATGTTCTGAGATTGATGTTGCTATGACTTTGCTATGCTTAATGCTTGTCACTAGGGCCCGAGTACCATGATTTCAGATCTGAAACCTTTATGTTTTCATGAATATATTTGTGTTCTTGATCCTATCTTGCAAGTTATACACACCTATTACGTGTTATGACCCGCATACCCCAATGTGACAATAATTGGGATTCTTTCCGGTGATTACCGTAGTTTGATGAGTTCATGTATTCACTATGTGTTAATGCTTTGTTCCGGTTCTCTATTAAAAGAAGGCCTTAATATCCCTTAGTTTCCTTATGGACCCTACTGCCATGGGAGGGTAGGACAAAAGATGACATGCAAGTTCTTATCGCAAGCACATATGACTCTATACAAAATACATGACATTACATTGATGAATTGGAGCTAGTTCTGTGTCGCTCTAGGTTATAATTGCTACATGATGAATGTCATCCAACATAATTATCCATGACCGATACAATGCCTATGACTTTTTCCTATATTGGTCTTTGCTAAGCTACTACTATTGTTGTTGTTGTTGTTGTTACACTTGCTACAAAATATTACTGTTATTGTTACCGTTATTGTTGCTATCGCTACCAAATTATCATACTACTGTGCTAATCATCACTTTGTTGGGGATATTTAGTTCTCTAGGTGTGGTTGAATTTGCAACTCAACTGCTAATACTTGCAAATATTCTTTGGCTCCCCTTGTGGATGAATTGACAACTCAACTGCTAATACTTGCAAATATTCTTTGGCTGCCCTTGTGTCGTATCAATAAATTTGGGTTGAATACTCTACCCTCAAAAACTGTTGCGATCCCCTATACTTGTGGGTTATCATGTACCCCCGGATTTCATTGTGCTTGATATTGAATGTAATCCATCTTGTCCCATAATACTTGGTAGACCATTTTAAAAAACACATGTGCAATAATTGATATGAAAGAAGGGAATATACGGTTCCAATTTCCATTAAAGAAAGGGATGGAACACTTCCCAAGAAAGAGAATTAAACTTCCATATGAATATATTATGAGAGCCACCTACGGTATTACTTTGAAATATGATAATACTTCAAATTATGCATTATGCCTAGCTAGGGGCATTAAACAATAGCGCTTGTTGGCAGGCAACCCGATAGTTATCTTTTTGCTTTCGTTTTATTGTTTTGAGTCAACATGGTTATTGCTACTGTAATGGTTATGTTTGTATCTTTTATTATGAGTTTTTTTGCCAAGTAAAGCCTTCGGGATGATTTAGATGATAGTTAATTTGATCTTGTGCAGAAATAGAAACTTTTGCGCCCAATATTTGAATTGTCATTTATTATCGAAGCATCATAAAATCCTGAAATTTTTGCATAGTATTGGATTACAAATTGGTTAGGATTTCCTAATTTTGCAAAAAAATGGAGTTACAGAAGTATGGGAAAAAATCCATTCATTACGTACTATTCTGTTTAGACAGATTATGTTTTTATTGCATAATGTGCTTTGTTTTGATGATTCTATGGATTGTATCGGGGGACATAAGTCATGGAAATGTTAGAGTATAGTAGGTATTATGCAAGAACAATTATCAATCTATTTATAGCAGTTGTGCAGTACCCAAGTGAATGATTGTTTTATTATACTAATGGATCTCATGACGTTTTGTTGAGTTTTGTGTGATTGAAGTTTTCAAGTTTTGGGTGAGATGACGATGGATGAAAGAATAAGGGGCGGTAAGACCCTAAGCTTGGGGATGCCCAAGGCACCCCAAGGTAATATTCAAGAAAGATCCAAGCATCTAAGCTTGGGGATGCCCTAGAAGGCGTCCCATCTTTCGTCTCCAATCTATCGGTAATATTACTCGGAGCTATATTTTTATTCATCCAATGATATGGGTTTTGCTTAGAGCGTCGTGTGTTATAGTTTTATTTTGTTTGCTTTTTTGCACAATCACTGTTTACTGATCACACCAATTATGAGAGACACACATTCATCACAATTTATTAGGGTGCTCATTATGCTTCACTTATATCTTTTGAGTTAAGGCAATTTGCTCATGTCCTTCACTTATATCCTTCGAGCATGACCATACTTATATTTTACAGAAATCATTTGCACTCTCATTCTTCTCATATATCTTGTTGAGAGTTGAATAGGTAGTGGTAATTTGCATAAGTTATATGTTTAGTCCGAAAATGATAGGTATACAAGAGTGGTATAATAAAAACTTTCATGTAGATCATTAAATATGATTGGTATTATCAACGATATTGAAGTTACATAATGAAGGTTTAGTAGTTGATATGAATTAGTTAGTAAAAATATCAGTGTTAAGGTTTGTGATTTACTATTTCAATAAAGTGTCAGCATTGACATAGCGAGGAAGTTGGAGCGTAAATTATCCTTGATTGATATGCTTTGTGTTGTCCAGATCGGGGGCACGCGATGGTTAACTCCTACCAACCTCCTCCCTAGGGGCATGCAAGTAGTACTTTTCTTTGAGAGCTAATAAACTTTGACAATAAGTATTTTAGTTCTCTGTGACAAATGTGAGTTTGTGGACTGTAAGCACCTCTGCCTATCCATATTTTGCCAGCCTCTTCGTTATTGTGCATTGCCCGTTCTCACCTCAAGACTTGGTGCAAACTTCGCCGGTGCATCAAAATCCAGTGATATGATATGCTCTATCACACACAAGCCTTTTTTTAACCTACACACACAAGCCTTATTATATCCTTCCTCCAAACAGCCACCATACCTACCTATCATGGCATTTCCATAGCCATTCCGAGATATATTACCATGCAACTCCCACCATTACCATTCACATGACTTGAGCATTCATTGTCATTCGTCTTTGCATGATCATATAGAGCTAGCATGATATTTGTGGCACAGCCACCATTCATCATTGTTATACATGTTATGCTAGATCATTGCACATCCTGAAAAAATTTGAGAGGAATTAATATGTAGCCATATCATTCAGTTTATTGAGTTGTAAGTAAATAGAAGCATGATAAACATCATTATTAGAGCATTGTCCCACTAAGGAAAAGAATGATGGAGACTGATGAGTCGTCGAAAAAGTGGGGATGAGGTTCCTGATATTGTTCTAAAAAATGAGAGAGAAAAGAAAAAGAGAGAAGGGGCCATGTTACTATCCTTTACCACACTCGTGCTTGAGAGTAGCACCATGTTCTTCATATAAAGAGTCTCCATGGTTTGTCACTTTCATATACGAGTGGGAATTGTTACATTATATAACTTGACTTGCATACCCCTGTGACGAGCTTCCTCAAATGCTCGAGGTTTCCATGAGCAAGCAAGTTGGATGCACGGCCACTTAGTTTCTATAGCGATCTTTCATACACTTATAGCTCTAGTGCATCTGTTGCATGGCAATCCCTACTTCTCGCTTAATATCAATTGGAAGGCCTCTTCATCGCCTTACAATCTGCCAAGTTGATGCAAGACTTTCTCAACATTTTGTCTTCCCTTATAAACCCCTAACATCGTTCTCTTTGCCATCCAAAGTGCTAGGTCCATGTCTCACGCTCATGTATTGAGCGGAGGTGAAAATGCTGAATAATGAAAAAGTATGATACAATTGCTTGGTTTGACACCGGGGTGTTCAAGACCGAGTTATGCCATGATTACAAGATTAAATGAGTAGGAATAGCATTCTTTAGCATTGTTTATTTTCAAAAGTAATGATTATTTTCTAGCATTCTTTTACATTGCCGTTTTGATATCTATTAAGTCATCTCTTCTCAACATTCATACCCAAAACAATTACATGGTTAAGACATGTTAGGTAGCATTTCACATCAACAATTTTGTTTTTATCATTTACCTACTCGAGGACAAGCAGGAATTAAGCTTGGGGATGTTGATACGTCTCCAACATATATACAATTTTTTTATTGTTTCATGCTATTATATTACCAATCTTATATGCTTATATGCCATTTTATATCATTTTTGGGAAGTAACCTATTAACTTAGTGCCCAGCGTCATTTCCTGTTTTTTGCCTATTTGTTTGTTTCACAGAAAAACCATACCAAACAAAGTCCAAACACGATAAAACTTTATGATGATTTTTTTGGACCAGAAGAGACCCTAGAAGTTGCCTGGGAAGGCTAGAAGACCTACTAGTGATGACAAGCTCAAGGGTAGCGCCCTGGGGGCGCACCACCTGAGCTTGTGGGACCCACATGCCTCCGTTTGGCCTAACTCCGGCGCTATAAATTCCATAAATCCCCAAAGCAAGACCCGAAATAATTTTATCGCCGCCGTATGCCTCTGTTCTTCAACAATCTCATGTGGAGGCCTTCGCCGGTACTATGTGGGAGCGGAAATCGATCGCGGATGCCATCTTTATTAACCTTGCTGCCTCTACGATGATGTGTGAGTAGTTCCCACAGGACCAACGACTCCATAAAAGTAGCTAGATGGCTCTCTCTCTCTCTCTCTAATGTTCAATACAATAATATTTTCAGAGCTCTACTCAATGTAATTTTTGCGGTCTGTTTGTTGGAATCCGAGGTCACGATATCATAGGATGTATCTGACTGTAGGACAACCCACTATTCCTATCTTACTAATGACCGACTCTTGAAGTAGGTTGGCCACGGGGTGTAAATTCCGACTATAGGCACTTGCTCACTTACTGAAGATCCCCCATACCTTTGATGTATTGGGTGGTAACTCTGATCGGCTGAACTTGTTACCCCTTGCCCAATGTCTTCTCGATCGTACTCCTGATCGACATGGACCGTAGGTTCTTCAACCAGTTTTCTTTTTTTTCCGTTGGTTTTTTACTTGTCATCGGTTTCTTCTATTTTTTTCTTCTTTTTGTAAATTCATAGTTTCCAAAAAAGTTCAAACATTCAAAAAAAACTTCAGATTGTTTGAATTTTGCTTGCTTTTTTAGAAATGTTAAAAAGATTCAATTTTTATTCAAGTTTGAAGGAAATTTTCACTTTTTTACAAAATTGTTCAAGATCTTCACATTTTCTTTAGAAGTTGAAATACCGGTAAGAACCACAAAAAATGTTTGCCGGTTTTTTAAAGTTAGAAATTCCTAAATTTGTTCACACTGTTCAAAAAAGGCTTGAATTTCAAACTTCTTCACAATTTTCAAAAAATATTCACATTTTCCAAAAAATGATATTTCAAAAAAAATTCTACTTGTTTAGAAAATGGACAGATTTTCAAACATTACTTATCTTTTGAATAAATATTTAAATTTTCCAAGAAATGTCCAATTTTTTTAAGTGTTCGAATCTACCGCTATCGTTATTTCTTAAAATTGGGCACTCCTCAATGTTCTTATATAATTGTTGGCTCCACTGGCTGGCAACTCATATGCAACAGCGAGATGTCTTGGATTCTTTTGAGACAACAACGAGATGTCTTGATTTTTATTCCATCTAGGCGAAATCATTAATTAAAGAGTACTCGTTACAAAAAACACTCCATTTTCCCACGTCGTGACAAATGGCGCCCATGCAGCGCGCCACTTGTCGCAATCTAGGAGTTTTTCCTTTTTTCGTAGATCTGTTTATTCAAAACGTTTTATCTCTTAAACCGTGCGTCCAAATCTCGAACCGTTTCCATCATTGGATTCCTCGCGTCAAGATCTTCAAAACTAGATCCCATGTTGATAGGTTTTGACGGACTTTTTTTCACAAAAAAAACCGAACAAAAAAACCGGATGAAAAAACTGAATCCGGAGCACGGTTTTTTTCCTTTTCTGAAAGAGGCACGCCCGTGACTCTCGTGGAAGCAAAACCATGACTCTCGTGAAAGGAAAAAAACAAAAAATGCGTTTTTTTCGTTTCCGAGAGGCACGGCCGTGACTCTCGCGACAGCACAACCGTGCCTCTCGCGAAAGCAAAACCGTGACTCTCGCGAAAGAAAAAAACAGAAACGTGTATTTTTTTCCCTTTCCGAGAGGCACGGCCGTGACTTTCGCGTAAGCACAACCGTGCCTCTCGCGGAAACAAAAGCGTGACTCTCATGAAAGAAAAAAATAGAAAACATGTTTTGTTTTTCCCTTTTCGAGACGCACGGCCGTGACTCTCGCGAAAGCACAACCGTGCCTCTCGCGGAAGCAAAACCGTGATTCTCACGAAAGAAAAAAAAACAGAAAACGCGTTTTTCATTTCCGAAAGGCACGGCCGTGACTCTCGATAAAGCACAATCGTGCCTCTCGTGAAAGAAAAACTGTGACTTTCGCGAAAGGAAAAAAAACGCGTTTTTTCGCGCAAATTTTTTTTGATCGAAAAGCTAAGAAAGACCGGGGGAAAACCAAAACATCGAAAAAAACTGGAAAAACTGTTTAAAAAGCCGAAAACGCGTGCGAAAAATTAAAAAAATAAAATCCGAAGGGAGCGTCCAAAACGCAACATGTGGCGAATGGCTAAGATCGCGCCAAGTGGCGCTGATCGTTGCGAGACTCCCGAAGGAGCGCTCGTTAACTAGTTGCTCTCCCATCTAGGGCACTCTTTTTTTATTTTATTACATCGGCCCGCCAATGGGTCGGCCCTGTAGTAGCTCCTTGTGTTCGTAGCGAGCCTATTTGACTCAAAACGCATCAAATAAAATGGAATCACTAATTAATGGGCACTCTTTGAAAAGGTCACTTCCACCACCTTAGATTACGACAAGTGGCACACTGCATGTGCGCCACCAGTCGTAACTTGGGAGTTTTTTTTCCATATATTTGTTTATTCAAAACATTTTATCTCTTAAATCGTGCGTTCAAATCTTGAACCGTTTTCGCCGTTGAGTTCCTCACTGAAAGATTATAATACTTGATGATTTTTGTTCATGAAAAAAAGTGGATGAAAAAACCGAATCGACAACATTTTTTTCCTTTCTGAAAGAGGCATGACTGTTCCACTCGCGGAGGGAAAAAAAGGAAATGCGTTTTTTTCGTTTCCGAGAGGCATGACCATGCCTCTCATGGAAGCAAATCCGTGCCTCTCGTGAAAATTCTTTTTCCGTCCACGAGAGGCACGGCCACCACATTCTACGTCAAAGTGTTGGGCGTTCCTAGAAGGAACGACTCATATGGGTCGACCCAACCATCCAGAAGGTTCTTGAACAAGTATATTTTTATGATTTTTTTTGGTTTTCTTTTTTTTTTCTTTTTTCTTCAAATTTAGTGTTTCTTTTCTCACCCTAAATTCAGATTTTTCCAAAAATCTTTCTAATTAAAATACTTGTTCATAATTTCAAAAGTTGTTCGCCTTTAAAAAAAATAGATTAAAAAAATTTCTTCATGCTTTTTCTGATTTTGTTCCCAGTTTTAAAAACAATTCTTAGAATTTTAATGTTTTGTTCTTGTTAGTCCATTTTTGTTCATATTTTCAATAAAAATTCAAAATGTCTTTTTTTCCCAAATTTCAGTAAGTGTTTGGAATTTCAAAATTTGCCCCACTTTTAAGAAAATTATTCATGCTTTCAAATTTTGTTCCCTTTTTGCAAAAAAAAACTTTGAAATTTTTAACAAGTTTAATAAAAATTTATTTCCTTTTTAATAAAAGGTTTGAAATTTAAAAAAATGTTCAAATGTTTCTAAAAGGTATGTCCATACTTTCTAAAAAAATCGATTGCACATTTTTTAACCACGAGCTACAGTATCGCGAATTACAGTAATATCGTCATATAGTAATGGCGAACTAGAGCAATCACGATCTATAGTAACTCATACAATGTTATGAAACCATTAAACACTATAGCCTGTGTGCGAATGGGCCGATACAGTTGTATAACGCAAAATGCGTCATATAGAATGTCCTAACAAAATAGGACACTTGGGGAGACACAACACGCACGGGACCTCCTATAGCATGCCTTTAGCGCTGCGCAAGGAAATTGACGCCCGCAGCAGCGGCTGGATGGGCCAGCCCATGTTCACGCAACAAGCAACACAAAAAATGGCCGCCAAAAATAACTCAAGGCTAGGTTTCAATCTCGCGGCCTCACGATTCCAGACGGAGAGGCTAGCCACTACACCAGCTAACTGCTAATAACTGTTGGAGGATATCCACAGCACGAAAGGTTTCAAGAATAGAATAAACCCGAATCCTAGCCTGTGCGCTTTTTTGGCAGTTTATCTAGAGTTTAGAAAACAGGAAAAAAGGTAATATGGGCTGACCCGACTAAGACGCGGGAGTAGTTGTTGCATGCACTGGTTAGCGAAAAATAATACAAACCGGGGCAAACCCTATTTGGCGATGCAGGCGCCCGTTATAGGGCATTTTTGCTAACGGGCGCCTGCAGCGGACGCCCCCTGCCGCAATTTGGGCCGGCCGAATTTCCTTCATCTTTTTTTGTAAAAACTGGGGAAAAAAGGATGGCAGCAATGGAATCAAACCCATAACCCCTCGGCTGCGAGCGCTATGCTCTAACAATATGGCCATCCACCCTCTTATGCAAGTTTCCTTTGCTTTTCTCATTTATTCCATTCTTTCATTCGGTTTTATTTCCTTTTTCTTGTTTTTTTCTTTTTTCTCATCCTTTTTTGTTTTCTTTAATGCGCAGTTTTAAAAAATTCGACAAACCTTTTTTCTAAATTGATGAACTTTGTTTCTTATCCGATGAACTTTTTCAAAAGCGTTTAATTTTTAAAAAATCGAAGAAATATTTTTCAAATTTGATGAAAAAGTTCCAAATTCAATGAACTTTTTCAAATACGATGAACTTTCTTTCAAATCCGATGAACAATTTTTTCAAATTCATAATTTGTTTCAATTTTGATGAACTCTTTTTCAATTCCGACGAACTTTTTTCCAAATCGATGATTTTTTTTTCAGATTCGATGAACTTTTCTCAGATTCGATGAACCTTTTCCAATTTTATTTAATTTACTCAAATTCGATGAACTTTTTTTCATATTCGATGAACTTTCTTCAAATTTGATGAACTGGATTTTATCAAATTTTTAAAAAGCCCGTGCATTTTGGAAAAAGTTTCTTTGATTTTTTTTAAAGTGCACCTGTTTAGCAAAAAAGGCAAATAAAACTGTTACAGAGAAAGAGAAAAAAACGTTTTGCGTCGGCTTTGCGAGCTGCAGAAAGCATAAAAACCTGCAAACGAAGTATCTAACCTAGGTCTTTCCATGGCGTAGTGGTTTGTTCACCTGTATCTGGTTCGTGAGATCCGTTGTTCGAAACCTACTACCGGTGTACATTTTTTTGCAGTTTCGAATAGAAAGGGAAAAACAAATGGGCCGGCCCATTACGTACTTAGCGAGCGCCAGCTTCTCTAATCGACGTTGTTAGCGCCGACAAGGAGCTCCCACAAACCGGCACCTGCAGCGCCAAATAGGAATTGCCACGCGCACCACTCTCTCCCGCAGCGCGCCCTGTCCGGCCAGCCCATGCGCGGGCCGGACGCCTCATTTTTTTTACCTTTTTTATTTCCTTTTTTTCTTTTTTTCACTTGAGGTTTTAGAAAAGTTTCAATATCTAATCAAATATGAATTATGGAAAAAAGATCAAGAAATCATAAAAGTGACCGTAAATTATAAAAAGTTTAGAAATTTCAAAAAACTTCCAGGAAATAGTAAATTGTTTGTGGATTAAAAATTGTTCATCATGCTGAAAAATTGTTTGGTCATTCAAAAAAAATTACGCTTATTAAAAACATTTCGTCTATAATTGTTTTCCAGAATTTGAAGGGAATTTTGCGAATTCAAAGAATGTTCATGATTTATTTAAACTATTCAGAAAAAAATTGTTCATGAACTGCAAAAAAAATCCCAAATTTCATAGAAAAATAATTGGCTTAAAAATTGTTTGTTTATTCAAAAAAATGTTCGTAAATTAGAAAAAATTCATGTATTTAAAAGAAAATTCGTCAAAATAAAATAGTATGTGAATATTGAAAACTATTCCCAAATTTCAAAAAATGTTCGTCGATTCACAAAATGTTCATGAGTTTCAAACATGTTCACCATTTCAAAAAATATCCAAGAATTTGTAAAAAGGATTCCGAATTCCAAAAATGTTCATGATTTAAAAAATGTCCTTGAATTTTTTTAAATTCTCACCAGCTTGAAAATGTTCAAGATTTCAAAATAGTCCAGGAATTCAAAAAATGTTCATCTTTTAAAAAAAATCAAAATTTGAAAGATGCTTGTTAAAATTAAGAAGAAAAAAGAGGGAAAGGGTAAGAAAAGAAAGAAGAAGGAAAAAGTAAATAGAAAAAATAGATAAGAAAATAAAAACGAAAAAGAAAAAGAAATATGAAAGAAAATGAAAAATGGTAGAGAAACAAAAAAAACTGATGGGGAATGAACCCCAAATGGGTCGGTGAGGGAGTCCTGGATTAGGGGGTCTCTGGACAGCCGGACTATATCCTTTGGTCGGACTGTTGGAGTATGAAGATACAAGATTGAAGACTTCGTCTCGTGTCCGGATGGGACTCTCCTTGGCGTGGAAGGCAAGCTATGCAATACGGATATGTAGATCTCCTCCCTTGTAACCGACTCTGTGTAACCCTAGCCCCCTCCGATGTCTATATAAACCGGAGGGTTTAGTCCGTAGGACAACATACAATCATACCATAGGCTAGCTTCTAGGGTTTAGCCTCTACGATCTTGTGGTAGATCAACTCTTGTAATACTCATATCATCAAGAACAATCGAGCAGGACGTAGGGTATTACCTCCATCGAGAGGGCCCAAACCTGGGTAAACATCGTGTCCCCTGCCTCCTGTTACTATCCGCCTTAGACGCACAGTTAGGGACCCCCTACCCGAGATCCGCCGGTTTTGACACCGACATTGGTGCTTTCATTGAGAGTTCCACTGTGTCGTCATCATAAGGGGGGATGGCTCGTCTCGTTGCCAAGGACAACATCACTTCTGGGGGAGCCCTGGCTGTAGGCCAAACTCTCTGACTAGGCGGGTTCGTCATGACCGCCCGCTCGGCCCTTGCGCCGAGGATGACTTCTTGGGTCATCGAAAATAGCCTCCACATCGGCTCAAAATTCGCCGAGCAGATGGATCCAATGGAGGTCTCCTCTTTGAACGAGCTCTTGGATTGCATCGCCGCTCTGTGAGTCGCTACGAACTACGGTCGGATCGGGCTTAAACCCGACCAAAGGGAGATTAACTCTCCGCCGGTCACCCATCAAATAGCGGTGGTGGAGGAGCAATGCGGCGGTTCTCCCTCTATCCTGAGGACGAACTATGTCCGGATTCCCGAGCTCTCTGAGCCGGATACCTGCTCACGGGAGGACATCGCCCTAACCCTGAACCTAGAATCAGGTCGCATACCAAACCCGCGGAGCAACATCCCGGAGCCCGAACTTCTAAGATCGGAAACTCCCTTGCCCCGGGATCTCAGATTGGGTCAAGGTCTGGACTTAAATCCACCCACCCACCCAGATACAAGCGATCTTTCCCACATTAGGCAAGCGCCCCAAGAGACAGTACATCACTATTGGGCCAGATTCCTCCTTGTAATGAACAAGGTCAAGGACTGTGTAGGATCGAAAGTATGTCTAGAGGGGGGTGATTAGACTACTTGACCAATTAAAAACTTAGCCTTTTCCCAATTTTAGTTCTTGGCAGATTTTAGCTATCTTAGAGCAAGTCAAGCAATCATCACACAATTCAAGCAAGCATGCAAAGAGTTTATTGGCAGCGGAAAGTAAAGCATGCAACTTGCAAGAATGTAAAGGTAAGGGTTTGGAGGATTCAAACGCAATTGGAGACATGGATGTTTTCCCGTGGTTCGGATAGGTGGTGCTATCCTACATCCACGTTGATGGAGACTTCAACCCACGGAGGGTAACGGTTGCGCGAGTCCATGGAGGGCTCCACCCACGAAGGGTCCACGAAGAAGCAACCTTGTCTATTCCACCATGGCCATCGCCCACGAAGGACTTGCCTCACTAGCGTTAGATCTTCACGAAGTAGGCGATCTCCTTGCCCTTACAAACTCCTTGGTTCAACTCCACAATCTTGTCAGAGGCTCCCAAGTGACACCTAGCCAATCTAGGAGACACCACTCTCCAAGAAGTAACAAATGGTGTGTTGATGATGAACTCCTTGCTCTTGTGCTTCAAATGATAGTCTCCCCAACACTCAACTCTCTCTCATAGGATTTGGATCTGGTGGAAAGAAGATTTGAGTGGAAAGCAACTTGGGGAAGGCTAGAGATCAAGATTCATATGGTAGGAATGGAATATCTTGGTCTCAACACATGAGTAGGTGGTTCTTTCTCAGAACATATGAGTAGGAATGATGTATGTGTTCTGATGGCTCTCTCTTCGAATAAAGAGGTGGTGGAGGGGTATATATAGCCTCCACACAAAATCCAACCGTTACACACAATCTACCAATCTCGGTGGGACCGAATCAGAAAACTCGGTCTGACCGAAATGGTAAACCTAGTGACCGTTAGGAATTTCGGTGGGACTGAGATGCAACTCGGTAGGACCGATTCGGTTAGGGTTTGGGCATAACGTAATCTCGGTGAGACCGATCGCACAAACTCGGTGAGACCGAGTTCGGCAATTAGCTAACCAGAGAGTTGGCCAGGCAAACTCGGTGGGACCGACTTGCTCTTTCGGTGAGACCGAAAAGTTACAAGAAGGAAACATAGAGTTTACCTTGCATTCTCGGTGGGGCCGATTCGCTCTTTCGGTGAGACCGAAAAGTTATGAAAGGGAAACAGAGAGTTTGCAAGCCCATCTCGGTGAGACCGAGAACCTTATCAGTAGGACCGAATTGCTAGGGTTTGGCAGTGGCAAATGACAAGTGAAACTCGATGGCGCCGGATTGACAGAATCGGTATGACCGAGTTTGGCTTAGGGTTTAGGTCATTTTTGGATATGGGAAAGAAGCTGAGGATTTTGGAGCATATCATTAAGCACATAAAGCAAGAGGCTCATTAAGCAACACCTCATTCCTCCTTGATAGTATTGGCTTTTCCTAAAGACTCAATGTGATCTTGGATCACTAAAATATAAAATAAAGAGTCTTGAACTTTTGAGCGTGAGCCAATTCTTGTCCTTAGAATTTTGAGGGTTCCACTTTCACATCCATGCCATGCCAATCATTGAGCTTTCCTGAAATAATCATCTTGGAATAGCATTAGCTCAATGAGCTATATGTTGTTATGAATTACCAAAACCACCTAGGGATAGTTGCACTTTCAATCTCCCCCTTTTTGGTAATTGATGACAACATATAGATCAAAGCTTCGACAAATGATAATAAGCATGAAATATATCGTCGCTTTGAGAAGTATGTGACAAATAAGAGCTCCCCCTAAATTTGTGCATATTTAAAAATTTGCTTTGGACTGCAAATGCACATGGAGTTAGAATCATGGGTTACTCTTCCATGTCACATACATCTTGGTGGAGCGCTAAAAAATGATAAGATTGAAATACATGCACTCATCACCAAGAATAGTGAATGATCACAAATGATAGATAGAATGATAATATTTAAGCAAGCATTAAGCCACCATTAAGTGTAGCTTATGATCAAACACATGATCATCGATGTCTCACGAACATAAGAACGTAGTATCTCACACACAAGCAAACAAAGTTCGAAAAACCACCAAATAAAACAAGAGAAAAAAGCAACTCTCTCTCTCTCTCGAAGCCTATGATCTATACATCTTCTCCCCTTTGGCAACAAGTTACCAAAAAGTTCCTAGAAAATGCATAGTGCTAAGTCGACGCTCAGGCTTGATCTTCAGGTGGTGGTGGAGTCCGGAGCACGCCAAGGACGAAGCCTTCAGTAGAAGTGGTCGGAGTCGAGGCTGTGGTGGATGCTGAAGCTGGTGGAACGGAGGCTGTAGCTGGTGCAGACGTTGTGGCTCTGGTGTCAGCAACTGGCAGTGCAGACGACCTCGGACCTCATGGCACCCTGGCAAAAGCATCAGTTGTGGTCCCGCCTCTCCTCTCATTCATGTCCTCCTGAAGCTGCTCCACGGCGGTCTGTATTTCTGTCACCTTGATGTCCATGTCATAGAATCTCTGTTCCATGATCCTCTCTAGGCTCGCCTGGTTCTGAGTCAGGGTGGAAGTCCTTGCTCAATACGCAGGGTGGACGCTATCAGGTAACCGAGCTGCTCTTGTTTGGTCTTCAAGAAGTAATCAGATGCCTCTGCTTGAGTAGGCATCCTGGCAGCTTTTTCCTTCCTCTCCTTCTCCTTCTGAGCTTGTGCATGTGCAGATGAGGGTTCATTTTCAGTCATAACCACTTGGTTATCCTCAAAATCTAGACGGATGGGCAGGTGTTCCTTATCCAATAAATACACGCCCGTGCCCATCTTGGAGTTGATGAGCTCCTGAATCTGTGGGGCATACCCACAACTCCTCTTCTGGTCTGCAGCTGTCCTCTTAATTGTTTCCACAATGAGACTCATGACCTTGAATTTCTGAGGCACGTCAAAAACATGAAGCAAGTTGATCGCGTGAACTCTGATCATCTTGTGATCTCCTGATTTGGGCAGAAGGGTGTGCCTAAGGATCCAGTTGATCGTAGGCAATCCTGAGAGCAGATAGTGCACGGAGCCAAACTTGAACGTGTCAAGCGCTTCATTCGGGATATCCTTGTACATGTTGGACATGGAGTTGTGATCCATCTTTTTCTTGGCATAAATGTCCAAGTCATCAGCTTGCTCCTCTGGGGCATTGATCAACTTCGCCCATTCTTCCACAGTAGATTGGTACCTCGTACCCTCAGACATCCATGTGATGCTGCCATCCGGATAAAAGTGTGCTATGGAGTAGAATTGCATGATCAGCTCCTCGTTCCACTTTGTGAGCTTCTGCCCAACAAAGTCTGCAACTCCACAAGCACTAAAGCTGTCAAATACACTGGGGTAGTGCTCTTCATTATCATTGATGTAGGTCTAGTCGACCCATCTCATGTCACAAACGATTGGCTTCTTGTCAAGAAAAACAGTCTCATAGAAATCTTGTTGCTCCTTGGTATGAAATCTGTAATCCACGACAGTCCTTCTCCTAGAAGCATACGGATCTGCTTCTCTCCATTTCCTCAGCCCTGAATCTCTCCTGAGCTTCATATCCTCAGCCATAGGATGAGCATCGTTGTGGTCTGGGATCTTGGGCTTGAGCTTCCTAAGGACACTCTCTTCCTCTTCTTCGATAGCTTCAGGCATTGGGGCCTTGTTCTTTTCTGCAGCTGGGATGCTTCGTGTGTTTCTCTTGGGTGCACTCTTAGGCTTAGATGCAGCCTTAGGTGCTTCCTTGGGCTTGGATGCAGCTGTTCCTGACCTTATAGCATCTCCCATGAGTTTGGCTGCCTTGGGTGCTGGTGCAGCAACCTCTTCTTCTTCTTCCTCCTCATCGACCATGATGGAGGCCTTCCCAAGCACTCTGGCTACAGTCTTTTTCACCCTCTCTTTTCTCTTCTTGCCCTCAGCAGCAATGGGCTCAGTGGGAGCAGGTTTCATAGTTGAAGCCCTAGCCTTTGACATGGGCTGCCTGCCTGCTGGCCTTTTGATCTTCAGCCCTGGCTTGGTTCCTTGAGCTGGTTCAGCTCTCTTTGATGTGGCCTCTTCCTCTGCCACATAGTCTTCATCCTCAGAATCAGACGTTCTCTTCTTCCTTTGATGTGTGGCAGCCTTGGGCAGATTGCTGGGGGTGCTCCTGCTGCCATCATCAGAAGAGCTTGAGGGGCTAGTGCCCTCACTCATCACAATTTGCTGCTCAGACACATCCTGGCTGTCACTTTGATCAGACATGTTGCACATTGACTGCTGACCCTGTGAATAGATTATGGATAAGATAGAGTGGATGAGCATCACAAAAAGCAGAGATTTTTGCAAAAGATTAATTCAAAAACTTAGTTTTAGTTTTCCACAAAAAGCATCTCGGATCTACCGATTTTCAAACTCGGTGACACCGAAGCAGTTTTGGCACCAGAACTGGTGAACTCGGTCAGACCGAGTCACAGTTCGGTGGCACCGAGACTGCTAGGTTTCACGGAATTCCAAAATCGGTTGCACCGATAAGTTATTCTCGGTCAGACCGAGTTTCACTTGTGCAATGGCAAAAGCCAGATCGGTGGGACCGAGTTTTTCAACTCGGTGGGTCCGAGATGGTTTCGGCGGAAACCTAACCCTAAAATTTTCGAATTAAACCTATTCTACGAGATCATTGACTAGATAGGAGTGTTTCAATCATGGCAAGAATCATAATGATCACAATGTGCTAGGAATCGGAGTGGAGAATAGCACAAAGATCGAGTCCATACCCTAGTTCGGCGGAGACTCGCTACGGCGGCAACAGCGGGGCAGAAATCCGTTGACGGCGGCGAAGACCAGCGACTGGAGGCTGCTGGCGGCGAGAAGACGATCCGGAAACCACGAAGGCAGAGCAGGCTATCGCGCGGGCGAAGAGGTTTCGGAGAAATTTCCAAAATTTTGCCCGTCACTATATATAGCCCGACCCTGTCGGTGTGACCGAGTGGAACAACTCGGTGGCACCGAGATGCAAAACTGTGTGCAGTTATTGCAACTCGGTGTGACCGAAAAGTTCAAATCGGTTGCACCGAGATCGAAAACCTAGATCAACTTAAGGAACTCGGTAGGACCGAAAATGGAGTATCAGTCAGACCGAGATTCATAAAGAGGTTTTGGATGTTTAAGTCTATGACGAATCGGGGACTCCGAGCGCTCCTCACACAGAGTGGTTCGAATCTGACTTGATCAAGTTTTGTGATGCAGCATGAATAGAGTTTGAGACGAGAAAAGCATAGATAGCTAGAGGAGGTTCTTAGGCATTCTTGTCCATCCACTTGGCAAAAGAAGAAAGCCAAACAATCAAAACAACAAGTGGATGTCCTCGAATGAGTAAAATATGCAACCAACATGCTCACACAATAAGATGGCAAATGAAATATGTGGCAAAGCATGCACAACCAATTCTAGCATCTATCAAGCAATTGCGATGACTAGGTCATCTATATATGAGTATATTGACTTAGGAGTCAAGTGAGAACACTTGATCGTAGGTCATACTCATCGTTTAAGCTCAAGTGGGGTTACCACTTTTACATAAAGCATTGTTGTATTCACATCTTTAGAGTTGCTTTAGCTCAAGTCTTAGAGTAAAGCTCCCCCTAGATGTGATATCCCCCCTAAGAGGGATGAACTAACCTTGGGTTTTGTCGATGATGACTTCATGTAGATGTTGAAGATGTGGATGCTCAATGTTGATGTAGATCACTTGGAGCTATCCATTTGAGTGAATTGCACTTTCAATACCAACAAGAGGGTTTGTGACTCCTTCAACTAGTGCAAGATGTGGAAGTTGATTGCACTCGTTCTTGCCAAAATGATAAGAGTGAAGTATGTTGGCGGAGTCACCCACACTCTAGTTCTTCTTCTTTTGGATCCACACCATCTTGATGGGAATCCTTGGAGTTGTAGTCGTACTTGATGTAGTGGAACTTGAAGTAGTCTTGGGAATCCACTTGACTAAGGTCTTAGGAGCTTCTTCAAATGCATCAATCTCCTCTTGAAGCTTGTCCTTGCCTTTTTTGCTTGTAGTCTTGTGGTGGAAGATCATCTTGAGCTTGTGTCCCCTTGAAAGAAGTGTCATACTTCTCTTGTTGAGGAACAAACTTTGTCTTGGGGTATTGATCTTCTTCCCATTCAACTCCATTGGCATTGAACTTTCGTTCAAAACCAACACCTTGATTCTTCTGGTGCATTCCTTGCTTGCGCACAATTTCCTCGAATTGCTTACTTCCGGCAAGGCTCTTGTAAACACCTTTCTCTATAATTCCCTTCAATAAGCTATTTTCTTGCTCAAGTGTAACTTGGCTAAGAGAATCATTAGTGGAATCAAGAGAACTACTAGAAGCAACAATATTGGATTTAGCATGATCATTGTTACTACTAGAGGTAGAATCTTTCTTATTCTTGTTACTAGTCTTGACTTGAGGCATGTAAGTGGATAATAGTAAACGCTTGGCAATGTAAGAAGAACTATTCTTGCGAAGATCATCATTGATTGCTTTTAAGAACTCATGCTCTTGCTCAAGATTGAGCTTTTCAAAGCGTAATTTCTCATGAGCTCTTAAAAGTTCTCGATGATCTTCGAAGATAGTTTCATGAGCTAACTTAAGAGTGTTTAGTTCTTTAGTTAGAGCCTCAATCTTCTCCTTATCATTGTCATTCGTTTTAGCATGATTAATTGATGTTTCACCATAATATTCTTCACTAGAGTTGTCAACAAGCAAATCATCATCACCTAACAAGTCATCTTCATCACTACTAAAATCAACGTACTCGAGGTGTGTTACCTTAGGACCTTTGGCCATGAAGCATCTTCCAATTCCTTCATTTGGGGAGTCAAATATGTCGTAGGAGTTGGTTGACACAAGTGCTAGACCGGCAACACCTTCATCTTGAGTATCTTCGGAGTCGGAGTGATAACTTCTCTCGGAGTGGCTGTCGGAGTCGGAGCCGGATACCCATTCACCAACATGAGCTTGATGTCTTCGTTTTGTATAGATCCTTGATGATTTTTCCTTCCTTTCCGAATCCTTGCTTCTCCGTGAGTATCTTCGTTCATAACGATCATCTCTACTCCTTCTCTCTCTTGGTGGAGATTCTTTGCTTCTTCTTTTTGGAGAATCTCCTCTTCTCTTGTAGGGAGCCGTACACTAATTGGAATAGTGTCCGGGTCTTCCACAATTATAGCAGTTTCGCTCTCGACTAGAAGATCTTTTGTCATTGTAGGACCTTGACTTGAAGCTTCTATCTTTGCTTCTACTCTTGTAGAACTTGTTGAAGTTCTTCACCATTAATCTCAATTCTTCATTGAAGTTTTGTTTCTCACTTGATGATGTGGGGACTTCACATGATGCTTTGTAGGCACCACTTGATTTATTGTGAAGTTCCTCTTTATCCTTGAGTGACATCTCATGAGTAACAATCCTTCCAATCACTTCCGTTGGCTTGAGATCTTTGTAGTTGGGCATCATTTGGATTAATGTGCACACGGTATCATATTTCCCATCCAAGGCTCTTAGGATCTTCTTGATGATGAATCTATCGGTCATCTCTTCACTTCCTAAGCCGGCAATCTCATTTGTGATGAGAGCAAGCCTAGAGTACATTTCAGCGACACCTTCACCATCCTTCATCTTGAACTTATCAAGTTGACTTTGGAGCACATCCAACTTGGATTCCTTGACGGAGTCGGTACCTTCGTGCATATCAATCAAAGTATCTCAAATCTCCTTTGCATTCTCAAGGCGGCTGATTTTGTTGAATTCTTCGGGGCACAATCCGTTGAAGAGAATATCACAAGCTTGAGCATTGTATTGCAACATCTTCAACTCATCCGCGGTAGCTTCACGGTTTGGTTCCCTCCCATCAAAGAACTCACCTTGCAAACCAAAACAAACAATAGCCCATACGGCGGGGTTATGTCCAAGAATATGCATTTTCATTTTATGCTTCCAACTAGCAAAATTAGTGCCATCAAAATAAGGACCTCTACGGTGATAATTTCCCTCGCTAGACGCCATACTCTCCTAGGTTGTGAAACCAGGGCTATGACCACCAAAAGCTATGGAGATCAAGGCAAATGGAGACCAAAGCTCTGATACCACTTGTAGGATCGAAAGAATGTCTAGAGGGGGGGGGTGATTAGACTACTTGACCAATTAAAAACTTAGCCTTTTCCCAATTTTAGTTCTTGGCAGATTTTAGCTATCTTAGAGCAAGTCAAGCAATCATCACACAATTCAAGCAAGCATGCAAAGAGTTTATTGGCAGCGGAAAGTAAAGCATGCAACTTGCAAGAATGTAAAGGTAAGGGTTTGGAGGATTCAAACGCAATTGGAGACACAGATGTTTTCCCGTGGTTCGGATAGGTGGTGCTATCCTACATCCACGTTGATGGAGACTGCAACCCACGGAGGGTAACGGTTGCGCGAGTCCACGGAGGGCTCCACCCATGAAGGGTCCACGAAGAAGCAACCTTGTCTATTCCACCATGGCCATCGCCCACGAAGGACTTGCCTCACTAGCGGTAGATCTTCACGAAGTAGGCGATCTCCTTGCCCATACAAACTCCTTGGTTCAACTCCACAATCTTTTCGGAGGCTCCCAAGTGACACCTAGCCAATCTAGGAGACACCACTCTCCAAGAAGTAACAAATGGTGTGTTGATGATGAACTCCTTGCTCTTGTGCTTCAAATGATAGTCTCCCCAACACTCAACTCTCTCTCATAGGATTTGGATCTGGTGGAAAGAAGATTTGAGTGGAAAGCAACTTGGGGAAGGCTAGAGATCAAGATTGATATGGTAGGAATGGAATATCTTGGTCTCAACACATGAGTAGGTGGTTCTTTCTCAGAACATATGAGTAGGAATGATGTATGTGTTCTGATGGCTCTCTCTTCGAATAAAGAGGTGGTGGAGGGGTATATATAGCCTCCACACAAAATCCAACCGTTACACACAATCTACCAATCTCGGTGGGACCGAATCAGAAAACTCGGTCTGACCGAAATGGTAAACCTAGTGACCGTTAGGAATTTCGGTGGGACTGAGATGCAACTCGGTAGGACCGATTCGGTTAGGGTTTGGGCATAACGTAATCTCGGTGAGACCGATCGCACAAACTCGGTGAGACCGAGTTCGGCAATTAGCTAACCAGAGAGTTGGCCAGGCAAACTCGGTGGGACCGACTTGCTCTTTCGGTGAGACCGAAAAGTTACAAGAAGGAAACATAGAGTTTACCTTGCATTCTCGGTGGGGCCGATTCGCTCTTTCGGTGAGACCAAAAAGTTACGAAAGGGAAACAGAGAGTTTGCAAGCCCATCTCGGTGAGACCGAGAACCTTATCGGTAGGACCGAATTGCTAGGGTTTGGCAGTGGCAAATGACAAGTGAAACTCGGTGGCGCCGGATTGACAGAATCGGTATGACCGAGTTTGGCTTAGGGTTTAGGTCATTTGTGGATATGGGAAAGTAGCTGAGGATTTTGGAGCATATCATTAAGCACATAAAGCAAGAGGCTCATTAAGCAACACCTCATTCCTCCTTGATAGTATTGGCTTTTCCTAAAGACTCAATGTGATCTTGGATCACTAAAATATAAAATGAAGAGTCTTGAACTTTTGAGCGTGAGCCAATTCTTGTCCTTAGCATTTTGAGGGTTCCACTTTCACATCCATGCCATGCCAATCATTGAGCTTTCCTGAAATAATCATCTTGGAATAGCATTAGCTCAATGAGCTATATGTTGTTATGAATTACCAAAACCACCTAGGGATAGTTGCACTTTCAGACTGTCGCGAGGAAAACACAATTTCGTTCTTTTGCAACAATTGCACGGACAAGGGAATCCTTAACGCCATAAGTCGCCGTGACATAGCACACTTTGCTGACTTGGCGGCCATAGTACGGAAATACTGTGCGATGGAAAGCGCCTGGAAAACCCAAACACAATTTTGGGACAATCCGGCTCTGACAAAACCCCCAGTCTGAACTAAAAGGGTGCACTCTCATAAGTCGCCCGACTGAATTACAAAGAAGCAAAAGCCCACTATAGGGCATGGAACCGTATTGGAGGGATGGCTTAACGGGCCCTGCAAAATTCATAGTACAGCGGATACCATACCAACACATAGCCTTAGAGCATGTTGGGTACTCCGGCAGGTGCCCAAGAGCGGTGAGGATCTCCTCATCCAAAACACCCCAGAACACCCTCCCGCAGATAACAATAAAGTATTAACAGTCTTTGAGACCTTTGCCTCAAATAATGGGCGTAAGTGAGCACTCCGCAGCCTTGCCGAAGTCTTCCACATAGCAGCAATAAATCCATGGAGCGACACGGCTATCACTTTCAATGCCAGTGACGAACCTAAATTCTGAACAGCCCGAGCACCAGCCGCTTTGGTCCTCAGTCCAATTGTGGATGGCTTTCGGCTCACTAAAGTACTCATGGACGGCGGTAGCGGATTAAACCTCATTTATGAGGAGACTCTTCAAATAATGGAAATAGACAGCAATCGTATTGAGCAAAGAAGCACAACTTCCGAGGAATCATCCCCAGTCGGGAGGCATGTTGCGCTGGGAAAATCACACTAGATGTGGTATTCGGCACTCCGGAGAATTACAGGTCCGAAGAAATCACATTCCAATTGGCCCCGTTTAGTAGCGGATACCACGCCCTTCTCGGGCGGGAGGCATTCACGATTTTTCAAGCCATACCGCATTACGGGTACATGAAGCTCAAAATGCCCAGACCCAATGGAGTCATCACTGTAGCTAGTGATCCGGACATAGCACTCCGCGCCGAGAACAAAACAGCTGCACTGGCCCTTGATGCATTATCCGAAGCCCTTGTGGCAGAGGAATTAACCACGCTGCGCTCCACAGTGGATAGGGACGATGTGATACTAGACAAAAGATCCAAGTCCACCTCCTTTAAACCAGCAGATGAAATAGCCAAATTCCAAGTCCATCCAACGGACCCCATAAAAACAACATCCATTGGGGCACAGCTAAACCCCGCCGTAGACGCCGCACTACGGGAGTTCCTGCGCAAGAATTGGGACATATTCGCCTGGCATCCTTCAGACATGCCAGGAATCCCACGCAGGCTGGCCGAGCACAGCCTTAACATTCTAAAAGGATTCAAGCCGGTCAAGCAGACTCTTAGGCGTTTCTCCGAACTTAAGAGACAAGCCATGGGAGAGGAGCTAGCCAAATTACTGGAGGTCAGATTCATTAGAGAGATAAAGCATCCGGACTGGCTAGCAAACCTGGTGATGGTGCCAAAGAAGGACAAATCCTCGCACCTATGCGTCGACTTCGAGGACCTTAATAAGGCTTGCCCAAAGGATCCCTTCCCCCTCCCTCGCATCGATCAAATTATCGACGCTACTGCAGTACACGACTCATTGTGCTTCCTCGACGCATACTCCAGTTAACACCAAATTAAGATGTCGGAGTCCGACCAAGCCGCAACGGCATTTATCACTCCATACGGCCCCTTCTGTTTCAACACAATGCCCTTCGGGCTCAAAAACGCTGGCGCAACGTATCAACGCATGATTCAGACATGTCTGGAAAAGCAGATCGGCAAAATAGTGGAGGCATACATCGACGATGTGGTCGTTAAAACCAGACATGTCGACTCCTAAATAGACGACTTGAGGCTCACGTTCGACAATCTCCGAACATACGACATTAAGCTCAATCCGGAAAAATGTGTTTTCGGCGTACCCGCCGGAAAGCTCCTGGGCTTTATCGTCTCCAGCAGAGGAATTGAAGCAAATCCAGCCAAAATCCGGGCTCTGTCGTAGTTGGCCATCCCAACTGACCTCAAGCAAATCCAGAAGTTAACTGGATGTGTGGCGGATTTAAGCCGCTTTATCTCCCGACTAGGAGAAAAGGCACTCCCCCTTTATTGCCTTCTTCGGCACACCGAACACCTCGAGTGGACGGACGCAGCCACGGCCGGACTGGAAGAAATAAAAGCCATCCTGGCTACCAACCCAATCTTGGCGGCGCCAACTGTTGGCGAACCAATGCTATTGTATATAGCGGCAACTCACCAAGTTGTAAGCGCAGTGCTCGTCGTCGAACGAGAGATGGACGGACATAAATTCCCACTTCAAAAGCTAGTATATTATGTGTCCACCGTCCTCACTCCATGCAAATCACGGTACCCACATTATCAAAAGATAGCATACGCGGTATTCATGGCATCCCGGAAATTATGACACTACTTTCAAGAGTCTTCAATTACGGTGGCCTCCGAAGTACCACTCAACGACATAATAAACAACCGTGATGCCACGGGCTGGATTGCCAAATGGGCTATCGAGCTCCTCCCATTTGACATAACATATAAACCACGTCGAGCCATTAAGTCGCTAGTACTGGCCGATTTCGTAGCCGAATGGACAGAAGCCGAAGTCCCTAAAGAGTACGATGTTGTGGTTCTAAGTCTGACAGTAATCTAGGGGTGTAGGTATGGACAGGCAAGATCTTAGCTATGGAGTAGTTGTAAGCACACGAGGTTTACGAGTTCAGGCCCTTCTCGGAGGAAGTAATAGCCCTACGTCTCGGAGCCCGGAGGCGGTCGACTGGATTATGCATGTACGAATTACAGGGGTGCGAACCCTCTACACTGAGGAGGGGGGTGGCTTATATAGAGTTCGTTGGACCCCTCCAGCCCCCAGTTATGCAGGGTTTCAAATACATTAAGGTCGGGCGTTACTGGTAATGCCCCTAATAAAGTGCTATGCTGACCATAAAAGCTACTTAATGACCGACCATTAGCGTGCGGAGTGACTTTAGGTCTCCTGGCTGTCGAGTGGTTGGATCTTGGTCGAGTGATTGCTTCTTGGTCGAGTGTCTTCGAGTCTGTCGAGTGGAACACCTCCAAGTCGATTGAAAGGTGATTTCTTCTAGAGATGTCCTTTGGTAGGGCAGTTGGGACAGGTCCATGACCCTACCCTAGGTACATAGCTTCATCATTAGCCCCCGAATGGATCGAGGTTTGAGTGGGGAAGGAGTTAAGAACTTCTCCGAGTCATTTTTCATGCCATGAGCATATCTTGTTTTGGATCAATGAACCTGAGTGATGACAGCAACTTCCTTTTTCAGTCGCCTTGATCCATTCTTAGTTTTTTGTCGAGTGAGTTTCTTTACTCGAAAAGCTCCGAGTGACGGTGTGGAGGAGATCTTCCGTCTGACAAGTTGTTCTGCTGCCCGCAGATTTCGCGGGATTCGAATTTTGGGAAGCGCACGGGACGGGGGAGGCCGCAGTAATCGGATGGGATAGGGCGGAGCCGCCTCGATCTCCGTGTCGCCTTTTTCGCCACGTATCGCGCGCGTGATTGTTACAGGATTTGACAGGACCGTCCGGGCCTACCAGTCAGCCACTCGGAAGCGACCTCATATATGGCGTCGGACCGGGGTTTCTTGAACAGTGCGTTCTCATTTCCTCTTCTCCTCTTTAGGCTTCTTCGTCACGCTCGCTCTCGCCCCAGCGCCGCCGCTCCGTACGCGTCTTGCCGGCAACGATGGGGAAGGAGAATACGGTGGCTCTAGAGCGGGCGAAGGGGAAGGTGACCAGTCGGGGTGGATCTTCCTCGTGAGCTGGCCTGCTGAAGGGCTGGATCCAGGGCTACTGGATCTGCTCGGCGATCCACCAAGAAGACCTCGACGACCTAGACGACGAAGGGCTGATCCCCCATGGATCGGCGCGGCTTCCGGGGAAGGAATCCGAGATGCAACCTCAGGAGGGTGAGCGCGTTCTCCTTGCCACCCACTTCGATCGTGGATTTTCCTTGCCTCCTCACCCTTTCTTTCGGGGATTTCTGAATTTCTTTGGGGCATAACTCCACCACTTCACTCCCAACACAATCGTGTATCTCACTGCTTTCGTGTCTTTGTGCAAGAATTTCTTGGGTTGTCAGCCTCACTGGGGTCTTTTCAAGCACATTTTCACCTGTCGTTCTCAGACGGTGAAAAAGGCCAATCCGAGTGACGAGAGAACACAAGTGATTCAGATGTGCGGGGCTCTTGGTGTTCAGATGAGAGGGAAAAGTTCCTTTCCAACCATGATTCTTCCCGACTCGGTTCGCGGATGGCAGTCGACCTGGTTTTACTACAAAGACCAGCCGACTCCAGGGCAGTCGACTGGCCTCCCTCCTTTTACCATGGACCGAGTGAGGAAACCCTCCTCTTTGAAGGTGCTCCTGGAGGAGAAGGCGCAGGTTAGGGTGTTGGTCGAACGAGTGGTCCAGCTTATCCGTGACGAGGTCACCGGTATGGATCTCTTGGAGGTTTTCCTTCGGTGCGCATCCAGCCTCTTCAAGCCCAAGACCATCCGATGTGGATGTATTCGGGTCTTGATGACACCACTCGGATTCACCCGGAGGAGGTCGATGACGACACACTGGAGAAGTGGCTGTCGGGCATCACTGGAAACAAGGACAACCCCAGGGGAGCCAGGAGAGTTCCTCCATTCGACCAGTCCCATGAACCAGAAAAGGTCCGATTCTGAGCTTTTGATTGTAATCTGAATTCACTCGTGCAGCTGTCTATACTGCGTCGACTGACTTTATTCTTCCTGCTTTCTTTGAGGCCCTTATCGAAATGTATTCAAT
This sequence comes from Triticum monococcum, assembly GCA_034509565.1. NCBI lineage: Eukaryota > Viridiplantae > Streptophyta > Magnoliopsida > Poales > Poaceae > Triticum > Triticum monococcum. Next base: position 250,006,124 of record CM067843.1, read on the forward strand.
GCCCAACGGAGAGCAAGAGCAAGACCTGGAAGGAGAGGCGAGCGGCGGCGATAGTGGCGAATGGTATTCTGACGGTGAAGGGGACGAAGAAAGTGACGACCCAAGTGATGAAGAAGAAGTCGAGTCGCCTCCTCGCAGGGAGAGGCGATCCAAGCTTGACCAAGAACGACCGAGCGCCTGTGAAAAGGCGATTGCTTAGGCTGGTCAGTCTTCAAAGCGTCCTCGGACCTCTTCACCAACCCCAACTGAAAAAGCGTCAATGCATCCCAAAGTTGCAGAGCAGAAGCCTCGGAAGGCGTTGCCGAAGATTAAGATTGACATCCCCGTCCCTTCTGCGTGAGTGTCTCCCTTTGTATTCACACGACGCCCCGTGTTGTTTGTTTTTTCTTGATTTAACTAGACGAACTTTGGAACTGGCAGCGCTGCTACTTCTGGGACCTCAGCTTACAGGGACGAGGATGAGGTAATGGAGGATGCGGTCACTTCCAATCTGGGTATGATATCTGACATTCTATCTTTATTTGGTCGACTCAACTGCAATGTGTACCATTGGGTGATGTGATTTTGGCGATTGATCTTTGAACAGCTCCTAACATTATTGACCTCCGCGATGATGATGATGAAGAGCCTGAGAGGCCTTTGACGAGGAAAAATAGGCAAGCTCCTGCAAGCAAGGTGCCACAATCGACGCCGAGGGCGGAACCAATCGTTCAGGACGCTGGTGATGCCAATCGGGGTTCTGTTACCTTCGCCGTACCATTGTCGAGTGCCTTGCCTTCTTCGTCGACTGCTCAGGCCCCTACCGACCCACCTTTAGTTTTTGCGACCCATCATGTCCCAGAGGACGAAGTGAAGTGCTGCCAAGGAAGCCATACGCCAGACGGGTATTATGATGGAGAAGATGAAGACGGTGCGGGACGCTAGTCAGGCAGCCTATGACGCCAGCTCGGCTCTCCAAAGCAACGTTCAGGTTAGTTGGTCACCGCTTGTTCTATTAGGATATGCTATCTGAAGACTCTCTTTCCGAAAATCTTTGCATCTGTACACCCACTGGGTGCGTCGATTGAATTTTTGAACTAGTGGGGGCACGCTGAGTGCACCCACTGGGTGTAGTCCCCGAGACTACGGTGGACTGCTGGCAGTCGACTGTAGTCTTTGTATTTTGATTCTTTCGCTCGATCTGGTCTGGCCGCGTCGAGTGTAAACCGAACCAGTAGTTTGTCTCTTCTACTCGGTCTGGGCGAGTGGGATCAGAACCGGTGGGGGCACGCCAAGTGCACCCACTGGGTGTAGTCCCCGAGACCGCGGTCGACTGCTGGCAGTCGACTGTGGTCTGAGTTCTATGGTCTGAGTTCTTCTTTCTCTCTTTTTTTACTCCCTGCACTCGACTCCGGCGGGCCGGTCGAGTAGGATCAGAACCGGTGGGGGCACACAAAGTGCACCCACTGGGTGTAGTCCCCGAGACTATGGTGGACTGCGGGCAGTCGACCGTAGTCTTAATATTTATTGTCTTTGTCGTTTTTCGCTGTAAAATAACTTCTCCTCCCTGATTGCAGAAATCTTGTGATCTTGGAGCTCGCTTTGCTGACTTGGAGAAACAGCAGATCCAACTAAACCTTGACTTGGAATTGGCCAAGACAGAGCTACAAAAGGCCAAGGACGACGCCAATGGTAAGACGAGCTTGTCGACTGGTTTTTCTTAGGCTTGAGTACCCTTCTGCTCTTTCTGAATCAAGCACCATTTCTTTGCAGAAAAACTGAGAGAAGCTCTGGCGAAGAAGGATCAGGATTTGGCTGCTGCTTAAAAGGAAGCTGACGACAGAACCGCTCTGGCTAAACAGAAACTGGCTTCGGTCGGCCAATTGGAAGAAGAGAACACCAAGATGAAATCTTCTCTGAACAAAGCCAACAAGGAGTGCACACACTTGAAGAAGGACAATCTCAACATGTACGAGAAGATGTAAGGCATCGCTCGCAGGAGGGACGATCTAGAGAGCTATCTGAGGAGCCTTGCCAAGAAGTTATTCATCAAGCTTGAAGGTATACATTTTGTTCCGACGGATGTTTTTTTGTCGACTCAGCATACAAAAATCGACTTATCCTTGGATCATGAATGCAGAGTTTTGCCAGAACTTCGAGGAGGAGACTGGGCAGATTGAGCCAGGTTTGGACCCAATCAATTCTCCCGTGAAAGATGAAACTGCCATGGATCTGCTCCGACTGGAATCCCGCATCGACGGTGTTGTGGACTACTTGGCTCGGCTGAAGGTCGCCACGTCACGGATCGACACGGCACTTTGGCTAGAGGCCACGCTCTAGAATGATCTTGAGTCCCTGATGACTCGACTTAACGAGATCCCTGATCGAGTGCAGGAGTGGAAGAAATCTTCTGCCCGGTGTGGTGCTGATGTGGCTCTGTCTTTGGTTCAGTCCACTGCAAGGAGGTGTGACAAGATAAGCTGGCAGCAATCAAGGTCGCCAACACCCAGAGGCATGACTTCCGATCTTTTATGGAGACTTTTATTGCTGTAGCCACTCGAATCACCGACGGCGTCGACCTGGACGAGTTCGTCGAGCCTGCCAGTCCTCCTCCTGCGGAGTGAACAAACTTTTATGCCCCACCTTAAATTTGCCTCGGAATGCCGAGTGGTTTTTGTAACCGTTAAACTCTTTCAGGCTGAATGCCCGAGCACTTCGATCTGTGGTCTGGAACCTTTAGGATTTATCTGAACTTGGTTTATCATTGAATATCTTCATGAATCCTCCGTCGAGTGGAACTCGTTCTTCACTCGAGACAACTTTTGTGTTTGTGGCGCAGCTCCGAAGGAGAAGGTAGCAGTCGACCTGCACCTCGTCGTCCTTGCGGGTGGGCGATGGAGCGCATGTTGTATTTGTGGCGAAGCTCCCAAGGAGAAGGTGGCAGTCGACCTGCACCTCGTCGTCCTTGCGGAGTGGGATGGAGCGCACGTTGTATTTGTGGCGAAGCTCCCAAGGAGAAGGTGGCAGTCGACCTGCACCTCGGTGTCCTTGTGGATTGAGATGGAGCGCACGTTGTATTTGTGGTGAAGCTCCCAAGGAGAAGGTGGCAGTCGACCTGCACCTCGTCGTCCTTGCGGATTGAGATGGAGCGCATGTTGTATTTGTGGCGAAGCTCCCAAGGAGAAGGTGGCAGTCGACCTGCACCTCGTTGTCTTTGCGGATTGGGATGTGTTTCGTACTTAGGCGAGTACTGGACTGCAGCTAAGCCCCCGAGTGGGAGGTTCGCTCTCCACTCGGTAGGATTTTTCAAACTTAGGCGAGTACTGGACCGCAGCTAAGCCCCCGAGTGGGAGGCTGGCTCACCACTCGGTAGGATTTTCAAATACTTAGGCGAGTACTGGACTGCAGCTAAGCCCCCGAGTGGGAGGGTCGCTCTCCACTCGGTAGGATTTTTCAAACTTAGGCGAGTACTGGACTGCAGCTAAGCCCCCGAGTGGGAGGCTGGCTCACCACTCGGTAGGATTTTCAAATACTTAGGCGAGTACTGGACTATAACTAAGCCCCCGAGTGGGAGGGTCGCTCTCCACTCGGTAGGATTTTTCAAACTTAGGCGAGTACCGGACTGCAGCTAAGCCCCCGAGTGGGAGGGTCGCTCACCACTCAGTAGGATATTCAAATACTTAGGCGAGTACTGGACTGCAGCTAAGCCCCCGAGTGGGAGGGTCGCTCTCCACTCGGTAGGATTTTTCAAACTTAGGCGAGTACTGGACTGCAGCTAAGCCCCCGAGTGGGAGGGTCGCTCACCAATTGGTAGGATTTTCAAATACTTAGGCAAGTACTGGACTGCATCTAAGCCCCCGAGTGGGAGGGTCGCTCTCCACTAGGTAGGATTTTTCAAACTTAGGCGAGTACTGGACTGCAGCTAAGCCCCCGAGTGGGAGGGTCGCTCACCACTCGGTAGGATTTCAAATACTTAGGCGAGTACTGGACTGCAGCTAAGCCCCCGAGTGGGAGGGTCGCTCACCACTCGGTAGGATTTTCAAATACTTAGGCGAGTAGTGGACTGCAGCTAAGCCCCCGAGTGGGAGGGTCGCTCACCACTCGGTAGGATTTTCAAATACTTAGGCGAAACGGGTTTGTAGCTAAGCCCCCGAGTGGGAGGCTGGCTCAACACTCGGTAGGAAATTATTTTTACAAACTTAGGCGAAACGGATTCGCAGCTAAGCCACCCGCTGGGGAATTTCTCACGCAAACAAAAACAATAACAATCACTGGGAAAATTATAACGCTCTTGTCTTTGATAAATAAACTACAGAAGTTTTTCTTATTACATCTTATCCGAGTGAGAATTCAAGTATAAAAGGGGCGGAGTAGCTTCGCATTCCAGGCTCGTGGCTCATCAATCTGGCGATCGACATTATAAAGGTGGTATGCTCCATTGTGGAGGACTCTGGTGACTATGAAGGGACCTTCCCAAGTAGGAGCGAGTTTGTGTGGTTTCTGTTGATCCACTCGGAGGACCAAGTCTCCTTCTTGGAAGGCTCGACTCTTCACATTTCTGGCATGGAATCGACGCAAGTCTTGCTGATAGATGGTCGATCGGATCATGGCCATTTCTCTTTCTTCTTCCAGGAGGTCGACTACGTCCTGCCTGGCTTGTTCTGCTTCATCTTCAGAGTAGAGCTCGACTCAGGGTGCGTTGTGAAGCAGGTCACTCGGCAAAACTGCTTCGGCTCTGTAGACCAGAAAGAATGGGGTTCTTCCGGTCGATCGGTTCGGGGTTGTCCTCAATCCCCAAAGAACTGATGGAAGCTCGTCGACCCATGCACCTGCTATGTGCTTGAGATCGCGCATCAGTCGGGGTTTCAGTCCTTTGAGAATTAAGCCGTTCGCTCTTTCTGCTTGTCCATTCGACTGGGGGTGAGCGACCGAAGCATAGTCAACTCGTGTGCCCTGAGAGGCGCAAAAGGCTCTGAATTTGTCGGAATCGAAGTTTGACCCATTGTCAGTGATGATGTTGTGCGGAACTCCATATCTGAATATCAACTCTCTGATGAAACTGATAGCAGTGCAAGCATCAGGATTCTTGATAGGCTTAGCTTCAATCCATTTGGTGAACTTGTCGACTTCTACTAGCACATGAGTGAAGCCGCTCCTGCCCGTTCTCAGTGGTCCAACCATGTCCAGTCCCCAAATCTGCTATTGCCTGGGACTTGATAGCTTTCTTTGCCTCAAACTTGATATCTAGAAGAAGGAGTTCAATCACCCATTTTGCCACTCGACTAGTTGCATCTCTGTTATGCAGGATCTCTGACAATGGAGCGTCGCTGACGACTGTAATGGAATGACCAGAGAAGTAGTGAGCAACCTTCTTTGTGGTCATATAAATCCCATATACAAGCTTCTGATAATGAGGATACCTTTGCTTCGACGGGGTCAAAACTTCAGAAATATAATATACTGGGCACTGAACTTTGAAGGCTTTTCCTTCTTCTTCCCGCTCGAACGTAAGTACCGTACTGACAACTTGTCCCGTGGCTGCGATGTAAAGCAGCAAAGGCTCTTTGCTGATTGGGGCAGCAAGCACCGGCTGGGTGGAGATCAGAGCTTTGAGCTCTGCAAACGCTGCATCAGCTTCAGGAGTCCACTCGAACTTGTCTGACTTCTTCATCAATCGGTAAAGAGGCAATGCCTTTTCACCGAGACAAGAGATGAATCGACTTAAAGCGGCCAAGCAACCAGTAAGCTTCTGGACGTCGTGCACTCGCATAGGACTTTTCATTCGGAGTATAGTACCGACTTTTTCTGGATTGGCGTCGATTCCCCGTTCGGAAACGAGAAAACCGAGTAACTTTCCGCCAGGAACTCCGAATGTGCACTTTGATGGATTAAGCTTGATATCATACCTCCTGAGGTTGGCAAAGGTTTCAGCAAGGTCAGTCAGCAGGTCGGAACCCTTCCGTGACTTGACCACAATATCATCCATGTATGCTTCCACATTCCGACTGGTTTGAGTGAGCAAACACTTCTGAATCATCCTCATGAATGTGGCTCCGGCATTCTTGAGGCCGAATGGCATGGTAACATAACAGAAGCACCCATGTGATGAAAGCTGTTTTGATCTCGTCAGGTCCATACAGACGGATCTGATGGTACCCGAAATAGGCGTCTAAAAAAGACAGTCGCTCAAATCCCGCAGTCGAGTCGAGTATCTGGTCGATGCGGGGGAGAGGAAAATGATCTTTCAGGCAGGCCTGATTTATATGTTTAAAGTCAATGCACATGCGAAGTGACTTGTCCTTCTTGGGGACCATGACAACGTTGGCGAGCCACTCGGAGTGATAAATCTCTCGGATGAACTCCGCTGCTAAGAGCCGAGCCACCTCCTCACCAATAGCCTTTCTCTTCTGGACGGCGGACCATCGGAGATGTTCTTTGACATGTTTCACTTTTGAGTCGACTCGTAGGCGGTGCTCAGCAGCCCCCTGGGAACACCCGGCATGTCAGAAGGCTTCCATGCAAAGATGTCCCAGTTCTCACGGAGGAACTGGATGAGCGCTTCTTCCTATTTGGAGTCGAGTGTTGTTGAGATATGAGTCGGAGCAGCACTGGGATCGGTCGGGTGAATGTGAACCAGCTTCATTTCACCAGATGACTGAAAAGATGATTCTGTAGCGGGCTTCTTGGCTCGCAACAAGTCACTAGGGTCTGCAGTCTTATGGTACTCCTGCAACTCCACCACTACCATCTGAGCATCAGCGATCTTTAAGCCTTTCTGAAAACACTCTTCTGCTTTCTTCCGATTGACCGTAACAGTAATCACACCTTTGGGACCAGGCATCTTCAATTTGAGATACACATAACATGGTCGAGCCATGAAGCGTGCATAAGCTGGCCTGCCCAAAATAGCGTGGTAAGCACTCTGGAAATCCACAACTTCGAACGTCAACTTTTCTTTGCGGTAATTCTTGGAATCACCGAAAACCACATCAAGAGCAATCTGGCCGAGTGACTCAACCTTCTCCCCAGGAATGACTCCATGGAAACTCATGTTGTTGGTACTTTAGTCTGGACATCGGAATGCCCATCCCTTTCAATGTCTCAGCATACAGTATGTTCATACCACTGCCACCATCCATCAAGACTTTGGTCAGTCGAGTGCCTTCAACAACTGGGTCGACCACCAAAGCTTGCCTCCCAGGGGTGGCAATGTGCGTTGGGTGATCGGACTGGTCGAATGTGATGGCAGTCTGAGACCACTTTAGATAACTGGGTGTCGCTGGAGCAACCATATTCACCTCACAGTTGATAATTTTCAGTCGACTTTTGCTTTCAACATCAGCAAAAATCATCAGGGTGGAATTGACTTGGGGGTATCCATCATCACTATCTTCCTTGTCCTCAACTTTGTCCGACTCGTTTTCCTTATCTTTGGGCTGTTTGCCCTGGAACTGCTGGATCAAGAGCCGACACTGTCGAGTGGTATGTTTCGGGTAAATGAACTTACCCTCTTCATCTTTCTTGGTGTGGATGTGACATGGCAAATCCAACACATCATTTCCGTCTTGGTCCTTAACTTTCTTGGGGTTCCAAGGCCCTTTGGGTTTCCCCTTAAACTTTCCTTGAGTTACGGCCAAGGCTTCCCCAGGAGCAGCTGGCTCAGCTTTCCGCTTCTGTTTCCGATTGGAATTTCCTCCTCCGGTTTCTTGGGCGACTGACTTGTGCTTGCCACTCCGGAGTTGATCCTCATCTTCACCATTAGCGTACTTGGTGGCAATCTCCATCATCCAATTCAGAGACATGTCTCCGGTTCGACCGAATTTCAGATTCAGTTATCTATACTTGACGCCTTCTTTGAAGGCACAGACTGCTTGGTGGTCAGGCACATTCTCTACCGTCTGATGTAACGTGATCCATCTCTGGATGTAATCCCTCAAAGTTTCATTCGGCTTCTGCACGCAAGACCGCAGTTCCGTTAGCCCTGCCAGTCGCTTGCATGTTCCTTCAAATGTGGTGACAAACACTCGGGCGAGATCTTCCCAAGTGGAAATGCTGCTGGGTGGTAACTGATTCAGCCACGCTCTGGCCGAACCCTCCAACATGAGAGGCAGGTGCTTCATGGCCACTTCATCATTGCCACTGCCAATATGGACAGCCACTCGGTAGTCTTCAAGCCAAGTTTCGGGCTTGGACTCACCAGTGAACTTACTGACTCCAGTCGCCAACCTGAAGTTGGGTGGAATCACAGCGGCCCTGATGGCTCTACTAAAGCACTCTGGCCCCGAAACGTGTACTCTGCTGCTGGTAGGTGCATCTCTGTCGTGACCTTCTCGGTGAGCTCTGTTCCTGTCGATCAAACCTTGAACGAGAATGGATCTCGCATCAAAGCCTGGTTCCCTAGGATCGACTGGAATCCTTCGCCCAACACTACAAGGGCGCCTGTCATCCTGCTGTCGAGGCACATACGATCCACTCCTCGGGGGGCGGTGGGCACTCGACGTTGATCGTCACGATCGAATCGGTGATCATACTGCTCACGGTTCCCGTATTGATCACACCGGTCCCCATGTCCCTCACGCCTCGGGGGCGATCTTGGGCTATGAGCCGACTAGACTGTATCTGCAGCAATGGATCTGCTATGAATCCTGTTCCGCGACTGAGAAACAACAGAATTCTGGTCTCCTGCTGCCCGAAGTAACGCTCTGATCTGCAGCAAGCCTCTGCCGGCCTCTGACTGGGAAGGCTGAATCGACTCTGCTATATGGGCTGCAGCTGCTAAATTCCGAATCGGAGTTCGATATACCTGCGGGGGCGGAAAGAGTTGACGTCGACTGGATTCTGGAACCCGTTGTCGCGCACGCTCGTCGAGTGCTCGCTGGAGGTTTTTCCGGTCGAGTGCGCTCAGCCAAGTTTGCCAGGCGCGCGTCCTCCAAGGCACGAGCCTCGGGGGTTTCTCCAACGATAGGAGTGTGCAGTGCATCCATATTCCGGCGATGAAGTTCTCTTCTCTGCAGCAACGTGAGAGGCTCGGGGAGATATTCCTCATGGGGACGCGATGGGTCGCCTCCACCTGTGCCTCCGTCAGTGCGGGGAAAACCGGGAGGACTGGGCGGTCCATCGACCATCAGAACCTCCGCCGCTGGATCACTGCTGTTGCACTCGGATGCGGTCTCTGCGAAGCCAGTCGACAGGTCGAACAGGCCGTAGAGGGATTTGTCGGGCTCGATCGCCACGACTTGAGGGATGGCCGACTGGCGTGCCACTGCGTGTCTCACCCATCGCTGAAGTCTCGACCGACCGGAGCGCTTGCGTCGGCGGGAAACAGGGAGGGAGGACAACACAGGGGCCGATCGATAATGGGTCGACGGTTACCGCAAGAGGACGCCGCGGACGCATGCGCGAAAGTGCGTTGCCCCGCGGACAGGGAGTGCGTCCATGTCGAGCGGAGGCTCCTGAAGCCAAGTGGAGTCGCCGGCGATGAACGTGAGCGCGCCGAGACGGATCTCGCGGCCCTCCACTAAAACTTCGTCAGAAACCATGATGATTTGGATCGGAAAAGGTCGCAACTCCTCCAACAAATCGCTAAAACACCCGCCCCATGGTGGGCGCCAACTATCGTGGTTCTAAGTCTGACAGTAATGTAGGGGGGTAGGTATGGAGAGGCAAGATCTTAGCTATGGAGTAGTTGTAAGCACACGAGGTTTACGAGTTCAGGCCCTTCTCGGAGGAAGTAATAGCCCTATGTCTCGGAGCCCGGAGGCGGTCGACTGGATTATGCGTGTATGAATTACAGGGGTGCGAACCCTCTACACTGAGGAGGGGGGTGGCTTATATAGAGTTCGCCGGACCCCTCCGGCCCCCAGTTATGCAGGGTTTCAAATACATTAAGGTCGGGTGTTACTGGAAACGCCCCTAATAAAGTGCTATGATGACCATAAAAGCTACTTAATGACCGACCGTTAGCGTGCGGAGTGACTTTAGGTCTCATGGCCGTCGAGTGGTTGGATCTTGGTCGAGTGATTGCTTCTTGGTCGAGTGTCTTTGAGTCTGTCGAGTGGAAGACCTCCAAGTCGATTGAAAGGTGATTTCTTCTAGAGATGTCCTTGGGTAGGGCAGTTTGGACAGGTCCATGACCATACCCTAGGTACATAGCTTCATCATACGACGCATACTCCAATTGGATCATGCACTTCGACGGCTCTAAAATGCTGGCTGGTCTGGGGGCTGGCGTCATCCTGACGTCCCCCACCGGAGAAATAGTGCAATACGTACTCCAAATACTATATACGGACTCCAACAACGCAGCCGAATACGAGGCCCTGTTACACGGTCTCCGGATGGCAGTTTCCATGGGCATTCAACGCCTGGAGGTGCGTGGGGACTCGAACCTCATAATATCCCAAATAAATAGAGACTTCGATGCCAAGGATCCGAAAATGGCGGCATATCGCAACGCCATCCTCAAAATGTCAGCTCGGTTCGAGGGCTTCGAATTCCATCATGTGGCTCGGGAAAACAACCAGGCGGCGGACATCCACACCCGTATAGGCGCTAAACGCGACCCTGTCCCACCTAACATCTTCCTGGAAAAACTGTTTAAACCATCCATGGTATGGGAAGGGGACACCGGCAACTGTCGGATTTCGGGTTCCGGCAGACCCTTAAGGTTCGAACACTGGGGTGCGCGCGGAAATCACGTCCTCTACCTCCCCGTCTCGCAAAGATCTAAACTACTAAAAGAATCACACAAGAGACACGAGATTTATACTGGTTCGGGCCACCATTGTCGTGTAATACCCTACTCCAGTGTGTGGTGGATGGATTGCTTCTTGGGGCTGATGATGATGAACAATACAAGGAAGAACAGCCTCATGAGGGTCTGTTCTTGGCTGGGGCGACGAACTACTGGGAGGAGTTCCGTCGCCTTCTCTCTCTCTTTCTCTCTCTCTGCTTGCTAGCCGGGTCCACACGACGAACCGAACCCTCTACTCTGTGTGCCTCCTCACGAAAACCGAACCCCTTGCTACGTGGGTGGCCGTCCCTATTTATAGGGGCCCTGGTCCTCTTCCCAAATATCGAGCGGGAAGGGAGCCAACAATGGCGGGCTAATTTGAAGGGGGACAGCAAGTACTCTTATCCTGACTAAAGGTGGTCTTCGCCTGCGAAAGACTCTACGGTGACGCCGTGCTGGGCTCCATGGTGACCTCTGTCTCGTAGTCCGCTTGGTCCTGGTCTCGTTGCACCGAAATGGCAACCTTTGCCTGATGCCTCGGTACTCCGCGGCTGCGCTTGCCCCCTTTGCACCAAAGAGGAAAGAAGGACGCTGCGCGCGCTGGCGCCCGCCTGGCACCCTCGATCATCATGGCTTGCGTCACGGGCACCTCGCGGGGTACCCCGCCTTGATATCTCCGTCTCCTCGCGAGCCAGCCTGAGGAGGATGCGCCTAAGGATGCACCGTGTCGTCCGCCTCGCGAGGCTTGGCCCCTCGCGAGGGTCTTGAGTCTTGTGCTGATGAAGATGGGCCATGTTGGGCCCCCATTTGAGCCACGCCACAGGCCGCAGGCAGGCAAGTCTAGGGACCCCCGTTCCCAGAATGCCGACAGTAGCCCCCGGGCCCGAGGCGTGCATGGGCTTGGCCATGCCGAGAGGCGAAAGGGCAAGGGCGAAGCACCGCGGGCCCTAACAGCCTGCGGCCTTGGGCGCCGCGTGCCGGTTGATTGGACGTGGGCGACTCCACTTCCCCACGACGCCTTGGTGATCGCGCGAGCTAGACAAGTCCCCGCATGCAAATCGTGTCATGATTACCTATGATCGTGGAGGCCGACGGTTGGTCTTCGCCGGCTATAAGTACTGTGCAGCGCGTGCCCTTCCAGTCCATCTCTCCTTGCTTTCTCCTCTGCCCCCAGTTCTTGCTTCGTCTTGGTGTGATGGCTCCATCGAGGAGGTACTCAGCTGCAGAGAAGGGGAAGGCCCTTCAGGGTGGTCCTGCCTCTCCCCCGCCCAAGCGCGGTCGTGGGCGCCCTCGAAAGCACCCGGTGCCCGCCCCGGTAGCGTTTGGCGGTCATCGGGACGGCTACCAGCGCGGCGGCGGGCGAGCCGCTGCGGCCGAGGGACGTGCCTGGGTTGCGCGCTCCCCCAGGCCGCGCTTCCGCGCTGTGCAGGCACTGCCGGAGTTCGTCGTCTGGTCGGCGGAGCCGACCAGCGCCCGGCTCCCACTCCCTCGCTTCCTCCTTGGTGAACTCCCGGCCGGCGCTCCTGGTGGCCTCTGGCTCCAGGCAGAGGGCTGCTGCAGCAAGTCCTCATGGGTCGCGCTGGAGGTCTCCGCCAGCGGGGGCTTGGCCTTAACTCGTGGCTGGCAGGCGTTCGCCCGCGCTCGTGGCCTGGAGCGCCGGTGTACTCTGCACTTCAGGTTCGATGGCGACGCCACCCTCTATGTGAGGGTGTTTGGGAAAAATGGTCGCCGCGCGGGATGTTGCGCTGAGGATGATGGAGGAGATAGCGCCCGCGCGGATGGCGGCGTCCGCGACTCCCCAAGTTTCGTCAGCTCTTCCTCAAGCGACTCCTCCAGCGGTGGCAGCAGCCCACCCCCGCGCCGTCGAGCGTGCTTGGGAGGTGGTGGTTCGTCCGCCCGTCGCCGTGTCCTGGTGAAGCGCGAGAGGGAGTCCGCCTGAGGCCTGGAGGTAACCCGTGTCACCTCCGCGGGCCGGTGTAAGGAGGGCCACGCCGGGCTCGTCCTTTCCTTTTCCTTTTGTTTCCTGTGTAAGACAAAACAGCTGCATGGAGCCCCGCTGGGGCGTGTTGGGAATTATCGCCGTTTTAGCCATTACCTTGACCTTATTTTTTGCGCCTCTTAACCACACGCCTGTGCGTAGATAGTTTTTGGCCCCTACCGGGGGGGGGGGGGGGGCGACTGACCCAGGCCCTGTGTGCGCGTCGCGGTGCCCGAGGGGCACGGACTAGAGGGGTGCTCCTGTAACATGCCCGGGTCATGAAACCTTCCAGCGGCCAGAGCAGAAACGCTCGCGAGGGCGTTTGACTACCACCCCTCGTGAGGTCGTTTGCGAGAGAAACCAAAGCAAGGAGCGAAAATCGACGAACCACAAATCAGCAACAGCGATAACTTCAATAAGACTTCAAATGCAAGTAAACACGTCAACTGCGGAAAGAAAATGAAAAAGCCGCGTCCGGCACCTAATCTAGTCTTCGACGTCTTCTCACCAGCGCGGAGCTAAGTGCTGCCACTGGGCGTGGGAGGGAGCCCCAGGGCCTGAGGCCGGCGCTCCTGAGACTCCGGGGCGTGTACAGCCCCACTCATTATTACGTGAGAGTGTCACGGGGCGGCGAGCTTCACAGGCATTGGCCTTGCTTCACAGGCTCCGGGCCTTTCCAAAACGCGATAGCTTCACAGGCACTCGCCTTGCTTCACAGGCTCTGGGCCTTTCCAAAACGCGATAGCTTCACAGGCACTCGCCTTGCTTCACAGGCTCTGGGCCTTTCCAAAACGCGATAGCTTCACAGGCACTCGCCTTGCTTCACAGGCTCTGGGCCTTTCCAAAACGCGATAGCTTCACAGGCACTCGCCTTGCTTCACAGGCTCTGGGCCTTTCCAAAACGCGATAGCTTCACAGGCACTCGCCTTGCTTCACAGGCTCTGGGCCTTTCCAAATCGCGATAGCTTCACAGGCACTCGCCTTGCTTCATAGGCTCTGGGCCTTTCCAAAACGCGATAGCTTCACAAGCACTCGCCTTGCTTCACAGGCTCTGGGCCTTTCCAAAAACGCGATAGCTTCACAGGCACTTGCCTTGCTTCACAGGCTCTGGGCCTTTCCAAAACGCGATAGCTTCACAGGCACTCGCCTTGCTTCACAGGCTCTGGGCCTTTTCATGGGTAGAACCTCCGGAGGTGCTGGATGTTCCATGCGTTCTGGACCGGCACTCCCTCCTGAGTCTCCAAGCGCGCGGAGCCGGGCTTGGAAACATGAACAACCTTGAATGGGCCCTCCCACATGGGAGAGAGCTTGTGCAACCCCTCCCTGGAGAGAACCTGCCTAAGCACGAGGTCTCCTACCTCGAGAGTCCTGGGGCGGATGTTGCGGCAGTGATATCGCCGCAACGCCTGCTGATACCTTGCCGCTCGCAGCGCAGCCTCCCGGCGACGTTCCTCCCCCAGCACGAGGTCCATCCCCCGCATGGCATCCTGCTGCGCCTCGTCGAGTGCCAGGACCCGCGCGGAGTGACGCCTGACCTCGCGAGGGAGGACTACTTCCGCTCCGTAGACTAGGAAGAATGGGGTCTCCCTAGTTGGTTTGGTCACGGTGGTGCGGATGGACCACAGCACGGACTGCATCTCGTTGTACCATCCTTTGCCATAGGCCTCCAGCTTCTTCTTGAACGTCCTGGTCTTGAGGCCCCTCAGGACCTCCGCGTTGGCTCGCTCGGCCTGGCCGTTGCTTTGGGGGTGCGCCACTGAGGCGTAGCATACCTGCGTTCCAAGGTTAGCACAGTATGTTTTGAAGAGATTACTGGTGAACTGCGAACCGTTGTCCGTGATGATGCGATTCGGCACCCCGAACCGGCTCACGATGCCCTTGATGAACTTGACCGCAGAGCCCGCAGGGATGGCGCAGACAGCCTCCACTTCAGCCCACTTGGTGAATTTGTCCACGGCAATGTAGAGGTAGCGATAGCCCCCTGGCGCCCGAGGAAACGGGCCCAAAATGTCCAGCCCCCACACCGCAAACGACCACGAAAGGGGGATAGTCTGCAAGCCCCTTGCTGGCTGATGGATCTGCTTGGCGTGGAACTGGCAGGCTTCGCAAGCCTTTACCAATTCGATTGCGTCGTTGAGCGCGGTGGGCCAATAGAAACCGCTACGGAATGCCTTGCCGACGAGGGTCCGTGATGATGAGTGGTGCCCGCAGTCTCCGCCGTGTATGTCCTTCAGTAGTTCCTTTCCTTGTCCCTGGAGATGCAACCTAGAAGTACATCGTTTGGTCGCTTTCGGTAGATTTCTCCATCTCTGATGCAGTATGCCATCGCCTGCCGCGCCACTCGCTCTGCTTCCTCCTCGCTCTCCGGCAAGGTCCCTTGCGTTAGGTAGCTCCGGAGCTCTGTGATCCAACAACCCTCATGAGGTTCCATCGCCAGGAGCAGGTGCGCTCCTGAGGCCGGGCCACAGGTCGGAGCTCCCGAGGCAGGTGGCTGGGGGAGCTCCTCCAAGGGCTGAGCCGTGTTTGACAGTGACGGCAAAGCTGAGGGTTTGAAGAGCCGCTCCTCGAAAACACCAAGCTCCTGGGGTAAGCGCCTGGACGCGCGCTTGGCGATATCGTTGGCCTCCTGATTGGTGCCACGAGGCACATGCTGCAGTTCCAGCCCCCAGAACTGCTTTTCCATCCTGCGGACCTCCTCTAGGTAGGCCTCCATATGCTCGTCCTTCGGCTCGTACACCTTGTTGGAGAAGTTGACTAGGAGCTGCGAGTCTCCCTTGACGGTGAGGCGTTTCACTCCCAAGGCTACTGCGGCCTTCAACCCGGCTATCAGTCCCTCATATTCTGCAATATTGTTGGAGACCTTTTCACCTTGTTAGAAACAGAGCTGCACGGCTTAGTAGAGCTTATCCTGAGTGGGTGATACCAGCACCGCACCAGCCCCTGCGCCGTGTCTGGAGAACGCCCCATCGAAGTACATGACGCAGCCTTCCGGCGCCTCACTCCCCGGAGAGAGGGACCGATCCTCATTGTCCCTGAGGCCTGGTGCCTCAACCCACTCCGCTATGAAATCCGCCAACGCTGCCCCTTTGATAACCCTGGTTGTGCTGAACTCGAGCTGAAACGCCTGCAGCTCCATGTTCCACTCGGTGACCCTTCCTGCTGAGTTAGGGCTCCTGAGCACCCTCTCCAGGGGGTACGATGAGACGACCTTGATGGGATGAGCCTGGAAGTAGTAACGCAGCTTGCGCGAGGCTACCAGGAGCGCGAGGAGGAGCTTCTGAGGCATTGGGTACCGTGCCCTCGCGTCCCGTAACACCGTGCTAACAAAGTAGATGGGATGCTCTACAAGGCTGAGAGTATCTGGGGTTGCGGCGCCCTCGGGAGGTAAGGGCGCCTCACGAGACGACGTGGCTTCGGGAGGTGGACCATCCGGGCGTGCAGCCTCGCCCGCCTCCGGTGTGTTCTTCGGCAGCTGACCCTTCTCAACTGCGGTTGCGGCTTCCGAAGGCTTTCCTTGTTCCCGTTTTGTCTTGCCTCGGGCTGCCGCTGCAGTCTTGACTTGGCGTTCCTCCCTAACCGCCACCAGTGCTGCGCTGGCGAAGTAAGGAGTGGCAGCAAGGTAAAGCAGTAGGGGCTCCTGAGGGCGCGGAGCCACCATGACTGGGGGACTGGTCAGGTACCTCTTGAGATCATGAAACGCCTTATCCGCCTCTTCAGTCCACTCAAAGGGCCCCTTTTTCTTCATCAGCTGGAAGAAAGGCAGCGCTCGCTCCCCTAATTTGGAGATGAAGCGCCCTAGCGCGGTCACGCGCCTAGTGAGCTTCTGCATTTCTCTGAGGGTCTTTGGTGGGCTCATGCCCTCGACCGCCTTGACCTTCTCGTGGTTGGCCTCAATGCCACGATGGGACACGAGGAATCCCAAAAGTTTGCCCGAGGGGACGTCGAACACACATTTCTCTAGGTTGAGCCGCAGGTTTACTGCGTCGAGGCTCGCGAAGGTCTCCTCCAGGTCTTGTATCAGGGTCTTGGCCTCCCGAGATTTTACTACAATGTCATCAACGTAAGCTTCGACATTCTTCCCGAGTTGCGGGCCCAAGGTGATGTGCATCAGCCGCTGAAAGGTTTCCCCTGCATTACGCAGTCCGAACGGCATGCATGTATAGCAGTACACCCCGCACGGGGTCAAGAAGGAGGTCTTCTCAACGTCTTCTACCGCCATCTTGATCTGGTGATACCCGGAGAAGGCGTCCAGGAAACATAGCAGGTCACACTCCGCAGTGGAATCGACGATCTGGTCGATGCGGGGGAGCGGAAACGGATCTTGCGGGCATGCCTTGTTAAGGTTGGCGAAGTCAACACACATGCGCTCCTTCCCCCCTTTCTTGGGCACAACAACATGGTTGGCCAACCAATCTAGGTATCGGACCTCGCGAATGACCCCAGCGGCTTCTAGCTTGCGGGTCTCTTGAACAATGAAGGCATGCTTTTCCACGGACTACCGCCTGGCCTTCTGCTTCACGGGGCGCACATTTGGGCACACGTTGAGGTGATGCTCGATGACACTTCGGGGGATCCCCGCCAGCTGGTCGGGCTCCCAAGCAAACACCTTCTTGTTTGCGTGCAAGAACTTGACCAAGGCCCCCTCCTGCTCAGGCTCAAGGTTGGCGCCTATGGTGAAAGTGGCGCTGGAGGACCCGTCCTCGTCGACGGGTATTTGCTTGGTCTCTGCCTTGTCCTGGGTGAACAACTGCTTCTTCTTGGCGGGCGCAGCCCCCTTGGGCTCAGGGGTCTCCGCGTTGGCAGGCCGTGCCGACGCCGCTGTCTTGAAGGCGAGATCGAGTACTCGCAGGGCGTCCCCAGTGTCCCCGCGCACGGTGAGGGTACCGTTGCTCCCGGGCATCTTCATGAGGTTGTACGCCGGGTGCGTGGCGGCCATGAACTGGGCCAGTGCCGGGTAGCCGAGGATGGCGTTGAAAGGGAGGCCGACGGGGGCGATGTAGAAGTCGACCGTCTCCGTGCGGAAGTTGTCGTAGGTGCCGAAGGTCACCGGGAGCCGGATCTGTCCCAGGGAGTCGGATGATCCGCCTCCGACGCCCGAGAAAGATCGGCTGGGCTGCAGCCGCTCCCGGCGTATGCAGAAGAGATTGAAAGTCTCGACCAAAAGCACGCTGAGGCCCGCGCCGCCGTTGATGAGGGTTCTGGTGACGGCCACCTGGCAGATGGTGGGGGTGCACAACAAGGGGAGCGCGCCTGAGCCGACCGGGTTGGTGGGGTGGTCCTCCAAGCTGAAGGTCAGATCGACCTCGCTCGCCGCCCGGTCCGGGGGAGCCCCCTACCGTGCGGCAGCGGTGCTAACCCGGTGGGCGAAAGGCTTGACGTGGCGACTTGTGGGCGGCGCCTGCGAGCCGCCCAGGAGGGCCGCAACGACCGGAGGCGTCGGTGTCGCGGCGCAGTTCCTCTGTCGCGTAGGCGGATGCTGGGGTGGTGCTTTCAGCTCGTTTCCCGCCGAGCCGGTGGCGGTGTTTACGGCGGGCGGCGGGGGACGACGAGAACGCCCACCGGCGAGGGCCGCCGGGGCGGCGCGAGCCCGGCTGGCGCCGCACATGGTTGCGGTGGCCGGAGGAGGGCGGAGCGGTGGAAGACGGATCCCGGCGCACCCCTACCTGGCGCGCCAAATGTCGGATTTCAGGTTCCGGCAGACCCTTAAGGTTCGAACACTGGGGTGTGCGCGGAAATCACGTCCTCTACCTCCCCGTCTCGCAAAGATCTAAACTACGAAAAAGAATCACACAAGAGACACGAGATTTATACTGGTTCGGGCCACCATTGTGGTGTAATACCCTACTCCAGTGTGTGGTGGATGGATTGCCTCTTGGGGCTGATGATGATGGACAATACAAGGACGAACAGCCTCACGAGGGTCTGTTCTTGGCTGGGGCGACGAACTACTAGGAGGAGTTCCGTCGCCTTCTCTCTCTTTTTCTCTCTCTCTCTGCTTGTTAGCCGGGTCCACACGACGAACCGAACCCTCTACTCTGTGTGCCTCCTCACAAAAACCGAACCCCTTGCTACGTGGGTGGCCGTCCCTATTTATAGGGGCCCTGGTCCTCTTTCCAAATATTGAGCGGGAAGGGAGCCAACAATGGCGGGCTAATTTGAAGGGGGACGGCAAGTACTCTTATCCTGACTAAAGGTGGTCTTCGCCTGCGAAAGACTCTACGGTGACGCCGTGCTGGGCTCCATGGTGACCTCCGTCTTGTAGTCCTCTTGGTCCTGGTCTCGTTGCACCGAAATGGCAACCTTTGCCTGATGCCTCGGTACTCCGCGGCTGCACTTGCCCCCTTTGCACCAAAGAGGAAAGAAGTACGCTGCGCGCGCTGGCGCCCGCCTGGCACCCTCGATCGTCATGGCTTGCGTCACGGGCACCTCGCAAGGTACCCCACCTTGATATCTCCGTCTCCTCGCGAGCCAGCCTGAGGAGGCTACGCCTAAGGATGCGCCGTGTCGTCCGCCTCGCGAGGCTTGGCCCCTCGCGAGGGTCTTGAGTCTTGTGCTGATGAAGATGGGCCATGTTGGGCCCCCATTTGAGCCACGCCGCAGGCCGCAGGCAGGCAAGTCTGGGGACCCCTGTTCCCAGAACGCTCACAGCAAGAATAGTCCGGACCCGGCCACAACCCTAGATACCAAACACTCTGACACAATCGGAGGATCTGCCATCGAAATAACACCTTCAGCCCATGTAATAATGGCCGTCATCGCCCCGTGGACAGAACCATTCCTGGCCTACCTAACTAGGCAGGAACTACCCGAGGACCAAAATGAGGCGCGCTGCATAGTGCGGCGATCTAAAGCCTACAAGGTCCACGGAGGAGAGCTTTATAAGAAAAGCACTACCGGAGTCCTTCAAAGGTGCATCTCCGAAGAGGAAGGGCGGAGGCTTTTGGCAGAGATCCATGCCGGACTCGGCGGCCATCACGCCGCAGCCCGGGCCCTTGTAAGCAAAGCCTTCCATACAGGTTTCTATTGGCCGACGGCCCGGGCTGATGCGCAGCATCTGGTCCAACATTTTGTCGGTTGCCAGCTCTTTGCGAACCAAAGCCATATACCGCCTACCGCTCTCCAAACAACCCCCATTACTTGGCCCTTTGCGGTCTGGGGGCTTGATATGGTCGGACCCCTTAAAGGGGGAGCCCATAAGAAAAAAATACTTAGTGGTCATGGTGGATAAATTAACCAAATGGATAGAAGCCAAACATGTCAAAACGGCTAAATCCGGACCAGTGATAGACTTCATATCCGGGGTCATACACCGTTATGGCGTCCCCCACAGCATCATCACTGACAACGGCATGGACTTTACAGCCGACGAAGTAAAACTTTGGAGCAACAACATGGGGATCAAGCTTGATTATGCTTCTGTCTATCACCCGCAAACTAACGGTCAAGTCGAGCGAGCGAACGGTCTTATCATGAGTGGCATTAAACCCAGATTAGTGCGATTCATAAAGGAATCAAAGACACACTGGGTAGAGGAGCTCGACTCTGTACTATGGGGGCTGCGGACCACGCCGAATCGCACCACCGGATACACACCATTTTTATGGTGTACGGCGCTGAGGCGGTTCTGCCCTGCGACATAATTCATGACTCACCTCGAGTGCGCATGTACGAAGAAAAAGAGGCCGAGCTCGATCGGCAGGACAGTTTGGACACCCTGGAGGAGGAGCGCGACGTGGAAAAAGCCTGTTCCGCATTCTATCAACAACAGGCTCGAAGGTATCAAACGAGAGAAGTACAGACCAGAACCTATAACGTTGGCGAACTAGTTCTATGCCTGCCGGAGAAGAAAAAGAACAAGCTCAAGCCCAAATGGGAAGGTCCCTTCATTATTGACCAGGTTCTGACCAGCGGAGCGTACCGTCTGCGGGATGCATCGGACAATCGACTCAAGCCAAACCCATGGAACGCAGCTAGACTCCGAAGATTCTACGCCTAGCGCCGGATTCTATGTTCGTCTCCTCACCTCCGTCCATTTTTAGCATATCTGTTTCTCTCTCTCTCTCTCTCTCTCTCTTTTCCTTCTCTTCAAGGCCCTAAGGGGCTAAACTTGTGTCTTGGTTACACAATCTTGACACGCTAGCCGCGCTCATTATACCTGGGGGCTTTTTATACAGAAGTTTAATCTAATTACCTTTTCGGGCGTTATGCCCCGCACATGTGTTATTCTTCCGCATGTACCTTTTTTCGCCATTATATGCATCGATATGACTTAAGTTTTGGCCAAGCTAGGTTGCCTGGCTCTTGTATTTATGCCCTACGTTCTCGTTAATTCGGCTAGGGCATAAGGGGAGCACCTCTGCGATTGTTACTGCCGGGTCAGCCGGATGTGTACATCATACTGGGTGAAGCCGGAAGCTAGCGTTCTTAAGAGAATATTCGGTCAGTGAATAAAAGATGACTTTTATTTAAATTTGACACATGCCCCCAGAGGTTTATAGCCTGCGTCTCTTCTCGCAGTCTGGACATGCACATTAGGGCATGCATACCCAGGGAAAGGAACCCTTAAAAGAACTATTCTAAATGGAAGATGTTTCTTACTACCCATGTAATATAACATAGCTAGTTGGGTACTTGTCTATTCAAGCACTTATGACCCCTATGCCCGGTTTCCATGCATACTACGGTTTTTACATAACGGAGCGGGTATTCGGATAAACTCCGGACTATCGGGTGCAGAGGTCGAAGCGAAAAGGTCCGCCATGACAAATGATCTACAATCCGGCTAGGGACATTACATATGTCACTTGAAGTACACAGTCACTAAGACTGATTAAATTCTTCTTCTATGCCATCCAACAGGCTATCTAGCCTACAATCCTGTTGGGAATACTTTGCGGCTAATTCTACTTGATCATACACTAAACTGACGGGGATCTCTTTCCCATCAGACCCACAGGTCTGACCTTGCCCATGTGGTTTGGGTCCGCTTTGGTATATCGTGTCTTCACCATGGCCCAGGCTTCCCTCACACCTTGTCGGCAGGCTGATATCTTCCATAATCGGAAGCGCCGCCGCGCTCCCTTGAGCTTCTCTATAAGCTCCCCCATGCCTCCTGGCGGGGACGCGGATTTCCACAAGGCTTGGGCAATGCCCTGCATCACCTGCCGAACTTACTCGTGCAGTTGTGAGAGCTCTGGTAGAAGATCACCCGAAGACCCGGGCATCTCTTTCATGGGACGACCCGTCAGCATACCTGCAGATATAACTCTGTTACCCAGCTTCTTCGCCGAACTCCTTTAAAAGTTCGTTCAAGCACTTACTAAAAATGCCGCGCCGAAGCCGCTTATTCTCCTTCACGGAGTTCGCAAGCTGGGCTCGAAGATCTTTCAGTTCCACGCCCAGCCGGATATTGGCGTCTTGGAGATCATTTTTCTCCTGCCTGACTCGTGTAAGCACGCGCTCGCCAGCATTTAGCTGTCGATCATCATGTGCCGCATTCACCGCCACGGCCTCTGGATTCACTCCCGGGTCACCTGCAACATCTATTGTTAGATTTGCATACATGCCGCATACTACCTGGTACCCGTATTCTTTGCAACGGAAACAATGTTACCAGAGGGACCCTTCTCGGACCCCTTCAACGCGGCAACAGCGGCCCCTACTTGGGCCTTGCACTCGTCCAGCTCTTGAGACAATTGGGAATTCTTCTCTGTAAGAACCTACACAAATAATGATCCTTAAATCAGTTGCGTCAACTGTTTCAAATCTCAGGGGCTACTGATACATATAATCGTCAGATTTGCTTACACGTATATCCCTTACATACTGGTCCGTGGCTCTGGCTAGACCACTTTGAGCGGCACGGATGTACGCGTCTCCGGAATTAAAGGCATCAAATGCCTTTGGCGAGAAACAAGCGTCACGGAGTAGGGCCCGGCGACGCCTGTGATTCATGGCGCTCTCCACTTCGGAATTCGTAGCGGATAGTCTGTCCGCATCCTCTGTAGGAGGAACATTCGGCGTCTGCCCCACGTTAGCTTCCGCCTCTATGTCCGCCTCTGGAGCCCGACTGGTCGAGGCGTGATCGACAACCTCTCCGGATATAGTTCGGCGAGCATTTTTTCTGCTGGGAAACACGGACGTCATTATATTTTTAGAAAGACGACAACCATGGAGTGAGGTTTTGCGTCATACCTCTGTGCCGGCGTCTCTGTCCTGACCGCCTTCCTTTTTGGCCTACCTGGCTTCGGTGCCTCTTGTTGGCGAGTTGCTGCGGGTTCGGCATGGCGTCCCGAAGGCCTTCCCTTGTAAAACATCATATGTGTACGGTAGGTGAAGTGCATAAAAGGGGATCCTTTTTGGGAGTTGGGACTTTGGTTTTTCTTACGTGCGACGCAGGGAGTAGTCCAGGATAGTCGGCCATTATGGCCACCATGGCGTCATCATAGCTCAATTGATAGAATTGCCTGTCTATCAGCTCCACGAATATGTCCGGATCCTCCTCGAGTCCGGGATCGAGGGCCCGGTCAGGGTCCTCCGGTTGTGGAGGTGGGCTGTTGACCTCCCTTACAACTTTTCGCAGTTCCTGCCGTGAAATGGCAAGGTGAGTACCTACGACGAAGAATGTGGGAAGGTTGGGAGTAAAGAGGTACAACTCACCCAGCTTGGAGGGTTGTACATGGAGAATCCATCCCGTGGCTTAATACAGATGAACTCCTCTTCCTCTCACTTGAACAACTCAGGCAAATTTTTTGCTAAAGCAGCAGCGGAGTCTGATCCCTTGCGCCCGCAACGGGTGGCATCATCTTCCCCGTTAAAACACCACAGGGGGTGCCCTCGATATTGAAGCGGACGCACCCCCCACATTATGCATATTGACATAACCTCAATTATTGTCAATCCTGATTGAGCCAGCGCTTTAATCCGGTTCATTAGGTAAAGGACATCTTCGTTGTCTTCCTACTGGGGGCTCCGTGGGCGCCAGCTTCGGCGTTTCTTCAGAGGAGCATTGTTGAACTCAGGAAGCCAGTACGAAGGCCAGTCTTTGGACGTCTTCTTCGGAGTACCGGACATGTATCCGGTCTCGGCGATGCGCCATATTTTGCTTCCACCCACCTGATAAAGTGACCCCTTCTGTGTGCGGGGCACAAGGCAAAATAGCCTTTTCCACAGCTCGAAATGAGCCTTGCAGCCTAGAAACAGCTCACAAAGGGCAACATAACCGGCGATGTGTAATATGGAAGCAGGGGTGAAATTATGCTGCTGGAGGCCGTAAAACTCCAGGAGCCCACGGAGGACCGGATGAATTTGAAATCCGAGTCCCCTTAGTGAGTAAGGGACAAGGCATACCTGCTCCCCCTTAGAGGGACTGGGGAAGCTCTCCGCTTGCTCCCCGCCATTATAGGCGGCGAGCCTGGCTCGGACAAGGACCATACACGCTGGAGGGAGAAATTCCTAGGTCTACAACTCTACCAATCGAGTGTGTGGGATGGAACACTTCTCCCAATCACAGGGCTTAGGGCTACGGGAGCGGGAGGAGGAGCTGCGGTGGCCGACCATGATGGAATGGATTTTTCTGACGGTGCTCCGATGGATTCTCGCCGTGGGAGGATGGTGTGGATTGGATCTAAGAATCCCCATCCCTTTAATAGACGATTTATTTACCTGTCTAGGGGGATGAATGTAAAAACGCCCTGGCTCCTTTCATCCATGGTGGTCATCAAAATTGTTCGGACGTCCGAAATGCCATAAACCAGAATCGAACTAATGGGCAATCTGGAGGAGTCTAAACATCTACTGCCTACACATATGACAAAAGCAGACCCACACAAAACCGAGGCGGAGCCTGCGAATTTGGTGTCCGCCAAGTTTTTCATGCCAATGCTCGCCCCTTCCCACTGCCCCCACCATAACCATCTCCACCCTACCATACCGTTTTGCAGCCCGTCGCCTTGATGAAGCCAATGGTGAAGGAGTAGATAGAGATATTCGTCTTCCTAGTGAAACCAGAGGACTAGGGGTGTTGGCCACCCACAAGGCCTGGACTGCGGAGCGCTATGCCCGACGAGTGAAGGCGGCGAAAGAAGGTGGAGGAAGCGGCAGCTGGACCTCGTCCGACAAAGCACCCCAACAAAGTGGTGTCGCACAGGCGATCACCACCATGGTTGCCCCAGTTCAAGGTGCCCTACTACTTCGCCTCCGAGCACCTCGGTCCGACGAGCACGCAACAATTGCTGGAGCAGTCTGAGTCGTCCTTCATCAGCGGCCATCATGTCCCCTTCACTGTCGGTCTCAAGATTGACTTCCTCTTTGTGAAGTTGCAGTCACCTACGCTGGTTCGCTCGAGGATGCCTACCGTGGAGCCTTCATTTGTCGGTATCACTCACTGTTTGCCGGAATGCCTCATGCAAGAGGGGTGACATAAGCTGATGAGGCAATGATGAATGTTATCCAAGACATATGTGGCCACAAAGATGGACAAGTGGAGGACTCCCAGACGGAGGAACAACCGCAGGCGGACGCCCAACGGATGTGCACCCAGAAGGCAC
Source organism: Triticum monococcum (assembly GCA_034509565.1). Classification (NCBI taxonomy): domain Eukaryota; kingdom Viridiplantae; phylum Streptophyta; class Magnoliopsida; order Poales; family Poaceae; genus Triticum; species Triticum monococcum. The sequence continues at coordinate 250,031,361 of CM067843.1, forward strand.
AGTTGGAGTTGTAGGAACGAAAAAAGAAGAGGGTATAATATTTCACCTCAAAGGAGGATGAATTATTGTGTGAGGCATTATTGTCATGTAGTATCAATGCGTTCCAAGGCAGGGAGCAAAGGGGCACGGTGTGTTTGGAAAAGTGCGCATGATTCATTTCACACATGAAAAATGAACCGTAATTGCGTGATCGCAATTCAAAGTTGCTAAGCCACTGATAGTACACCATTCAAGGGCACGTCAACAAGTATTGTGGGGCATACAAACAAATACAATACTTGTAGCCAGGTGGCAAGTTAATCAACGACCTCGCATGTTTTTTGGCTTGTTGCTCTATGTGCTAGTCATTTCATTGATTTGCTAAATGTTGCAACTTATCGACCATCCATTGTTTTGCTTTGATGGTCACGTGTACGTGCACATTATACTACAAGACAGAGAAGAAGCACTCCATCTTTATACATTGTTGATTGAAGTGGAATAGGCAAAGCAAGTGGCTCGAGGCTATTGTCATTTGTCAATACCGTCAAGACTGCCACATCCAATGAAGATGAAGGCGGTGATCCAACTGTTGCAACACAAGAAAGGCTTGCTTTGGCCAAGAAGGTGATTAGGAACCAGGGAGAAAGTGGGATGAGAAGGAGAAGTGAGAAGGGGCGGCGGTCAAGATGACCAAGGAGTTCGAGGATGTTATGTCAAAGAAGGAGGCATGTGTCAAACGGCATGAGATGAATGAGTTGAAGACTGATAAGAGGTTTAGCAAAATTAATGAAGATGCAAGACTAGAAGCCCAAGCTCGAAAACGATATTATGAATAAACTATTATGCCCAGGGATATATATATGCCTATCGGATTTCGGGTTCCGGCAGACCCTTGAGGTTCGAACACTGGGGTGCGCGCGGAGATTTTGCCTCCTACCTACCTGCACCCCTCCGCCACGCTAAGATCTAATCTATCGAATGATCAACACAAGAGACACAGGGTTTATACTGGTTCGGGCCACCGTTGTGGTGTAATACCCTACTCCAGTTTGTGGGTGTGGATTGCCTCTTGGGTTGATGATGATGAACAATACAAGGAAGAAGAGCCTCGCGAGGGTCTGTTCTTGGCTGAGGCGATGAACTGCTGGGAGGAGTTCAGTCAACTTTCTCTCTCTCTCTCTCTCTCTCTGCTTCCAACCAGCCGACCCATTGCTATGTGGGTGGCCGGTCCTATTTATAGAGGCCCTGGTCCTCTTCCCAAATATCGAGCGGGAAGGGAGCCAAGAATGGTGGGCTAATTTGAAGGGGGACAGCAAGTATCAGCTATCATGACAAAAGTAGTCTTCGCCTGCGAAAAGCTCTGGTGATGACGCCGTCTTGGGCTCCACGGTGACCTTCGTCTCGTAGTCCTCCTGGTCTTGGTCTCGTTGCACCGAATTGGCAACCTTTGCCTAGTGCCTCGGTACTCCGCGGCTACGCTTGCCCCCTTTGCCCCAAAGAGGAAAGGAGGACGCTACGCGGGCTGGCACCCGCCTGGCGCCCTGAGCCGTCATGGCTTGCGTCACGGGCACGTCGCGAGGTACCCCGCCTTGATCTCTCCGCCTCCTCGCGAGCCAGCCTGACGAGGCCGTGCCTGAGGAGGCTCCGTGCCGTCCGCCCTACGAGGCTTGGCCCCTCGCGAGGGTCTTGGTTTGTGTTGATGAAGATGGGCCGTGCTGGGCCCCCCTTTGAGCCACGCCGCGGGCCGCAGGCAGGCAAGTCCGAGGACCCCCGTTCCCAGAACACCGACAGTAGCCCCCGGGCCCAAGGCGCGCTCGGACTTGGCCGTGCAGGGAGGCGAAAGGGCAAGAGCGAAGCGCCGCGGGCCCTAACAGCCTGCGGCCTTGGGCGCCGCGTGGCGGTTGATTGGACGTGGGCGTCTCCACTTCCCCATGACGCCTCTGCAACTGCGCGGATTGGACAAGTCCCTGCATGCAAAGCGGGTCATAATTACCTGCGATCGTGGGGGCCGTTGGTTGGCCATCGCCAGCCATAAGTATGGACCGACACGCGCCCTTCCAGTTAATCCCCCCTTGCTTCTCCTCTTTCTTCATGGCCCCGTCGAAGAGGTTCTCGGCCACCGAGAAGGGGAAGGCTTGCCGGGTTGACCCGCCTCTAGCCCACCCAAGCGTGGCCGTGGGCACCCTCGCAAGCATCCTGTGGCCACCACGGTGGCTCCCCGCGGCCGTGGAGGCGATCTCCAGCTCAGCGACGGGCGGATTGCCGCAGCCGGGGGCGCGCTCCGGCTGCGCGTCCCCCCAGGCCACGCGTTCGTGCTGCTGAAGTGCTGCCGGAGTTCGTCGTGTGGTCGGCGGAGCCGGCTAGCACCCGGCTTCCGCTTCCTCGCTTCCTCCTCGGCGAGCTCCCGGCCGGCACCCCGTGCGGCCTCTGGCTCCAGGCCGACGGCTGCTGCAGCCGGGCCTCATGGGTCTCGTTGGAGGTCTTTGCGCCCGGGAGCCTGTCCCTGGCCCGCAGACATTTGCCTGCGCGCGTGGCCTGAGCCGGTGGTGCACCCTACACTTCAAGTTCGATGGCGACGCCACCCTCTACATGAAGGTGTTTGGGGAAGATGGTCGCCGCGCGGGGTGTTACCCCTAGGGTGACGACCGCGGCTGGGAACCCAGCTCCGGCGATGATGGAGAGAGCAGCGCTCACGCGGCTGGCGGCGTTTGGGGTTCCTCAAGCTTCTCCGGTTCTTCTTCAGGCGGCGACTCCTCTAGCGGTGGCCGCGGCCAGCCTCCACGCCGTCGTATCTGCTTGGGGGTGGCTATGTGTCCGCCCGCCGTCACGCCCTAGTGAAGCGCGAGAGGGAGTCCGCCTGAGCTCCGGAGGCAGCTCGGGCCTTCCCTCCGGGCCGTTGTGAGGAGAGCCGCGCCAGATTTGTTCTTCCTTTTCCCTTTTTCCTGCGTAACAAAGACAATAGTGTGGAGCCCCGTGGGGCGTGTTTGGGTTATTGCTGTTAATCATCGTTTTGCTTTCGTTACCGTACCTTCCGGCTATGTGTCTGAGCATGGATAGCTCCTGGCCCCGGCTGTGAGGGGGTGACCGACCCAGGCCCTGTGTTTGTGTCGCGGTGCCCGAGGGACATGGACTGGAGGGGTGCTCCTACAAGGGGCCCAAGTCGTGGACCCTTTGAATGACTAGGATAGGAACACTCGCGAGGGTGCTCGGCTCCCCCCTCGCGAGGCCTTGCACAAGAGAAATCGAGGCAGGAGAGCGAAAAGCCAAAGAACCACAAGCCAAAGACGGCAATAACTTCGATAAAACTTCAGATGAGAAGAAACAAGCCAACTGCGGAAAGCAAATGAAAAGCCGCGTCCGGCACCTAATGTAGTCTTCGACATCTTCTCACCAGCACGGAGCTAAGTGCTGCCACTGGGCATGGGAGGGAGCCCTAGGGCCTGAGGCCGGCGCTCTTGAGACTCCGGGGCGTGTACAACCCCAACTCATTATTACATGAGAGTGTCACGGGCGGCGAGCTTCACAGGCATTGGCCTTCTTCACAGGCTCCGGGCCTTTTCCAAAACGCGATAGCTTCACAGGCCCTGGGCCTTTTCCAAAATGCGATAGCTTCACAGGCACTCGCCTTGCTTCACAGGCTCTGGGCCTTTTCCAAAACGCGATAGCTTCACAGGCACTCGCCTTGCTTCACAGGCTCTGGGCCTTTTCCAAAACGCGATAGCTTCACATGCACTCGCCTTGCTTCACAGGCTCTGGGCCTTTTCCAAAACAGGATAGCTTCACAGGCACTCGCCTTGCTTCACAGGCTCTGGGCCTTTTCGAAAACGCGATAGCTTCACAGGCACTCGCCTTGCTTCACAGGCTCTGGGCCTTTTCAAGGGTAGAACCTCCGGAGGTGCTGGATGTTCCATGCATTCTGGACTGGCACTCCCTCCTGAGTCTCCAAGCGCGCGGAGCCGGGCCTGGAAACATGAACAACCTTGAATGGGCCCTCCCACATGGGAGAGAGCTTGTGCAATCCCTCCTTGGATAGAACCCGCCTGAGCACGAGGTCCCCTACCTCAAGAGTCCTGGGGCGGATGCTACGGCAATGATATCGCCGCAGTGCTTGTTGGTACCTCACCGCTCGCAGCGCGGCTTCCCTGCGATGCTCCTCCCCCAGCACGAGGTCCGTCCCCCGCATGGCATCCTGCTGCCCCTCGTCGAACGCCAGGACCCGCGCGAAGCAACGTCTGACCTCGTGAGGGAGGACTGCTTCTGCTCCATAGACCAGGAAGAACGGGGTCTCTCCAGTTGGCTTGGTCGCGGTGGTGCGGATGGACCACAGCACGGACTGCAGCTCGTCGTACCAACCTCTGCCGCAAGCCTCCAGCTTCTTCTTGAACGTCCTAGTCTGGAGGCCCCTCAGGACCTCCGCGTTGGCTCGCTCGGCCTGGCCGTTGCTTCGGGGGTGCGCCACTGAAGCGTAGCATATCTGCGTTCCAAGGTTACCACAGTATGTTTTGAAGAGGTTACTGGTGAACTGCGAACCATTGTCCGTGATGATGCAATTCGGCGCCCCGAACTGGCTCACGATGCCCTTGATGAACTTGACTGCGGAGCCTGCAGGTATGGTGCGGACTGCCTCCACTTCAGCCCACTTGGTGAACTTGTCCACGGCAATGTAAAGGTAGCGGTAGCCCCCTGGCGCTCGAGGAAACGGACCCAAGATGTCGAGCCCCCAGACTGTGAATGGCCACGAAAGGGGGATAGTCTGCAAGCCCCCTGCCGGCTCATGGATCTGCTTGGCGTGGAACTGGCAGGCCTCACAAGCTTTCACTAGTTCAACGGCGTCATTGAGCGCGGTGGGCCAATAAAACCCACTGCGGAACGCCTTGCCAACGAGGGTCCGTGATGACGAATGATGTCCGCAGTCTCCACCGTGTATATCTTCCAGTAGTTCCTTCCCTTGCTCCCTGGAGATGCAACGTAGGGATACATCGTTTGGTCGCTTCCGGTAGAGCTCTCCATCTTTGATGCAGTATGCCATGGCCTGGCGCGCCACTTGCTCTGCTTCCTCCTCCTTCTCCGGCAGGGTCCCTTGTGTTAAGTAGCTCCGGAGCTCCGTGATCCAACATCCCTCCTGAGGTTCCATCGTCAGGAGCAGGCATGCTCTCAAGGCCGGGCCACAAGCCGGAGCTCCTGAGGCAGGTGGCTGAGGGAGCTCCTCCCTGGGCTGAGCCGTGTTTGATAATGACGGTAAGGCTGAAGGCTTGAAGAGCCGCTCCTCGAAAATGCCAGGCTCCTGAGGTAACCGCCTGGACGCGCGTTTGGCGAGGTCATCGGCTTCCTGATTGGTGCCACGGGGCACATGCTGCAACTCCAACCTCCAGAACTGCTTCTCCATCCTGCGGACCTCTGCAAGGTAGGCCTCCATGTGCTCATCCTTCGGCTCGTACACCTTGTTGAAGAAATTGACAAGGAGCTGCGAATCACCCTTGATGGTGAGGCGTTTCACCCCCAGGGCAGCTGCGGCCTTCAGGCCCGCTATTAAACCTTCATACTCCGCTATGTTGTTGAAGACCTTTTCACCTTGCTGGAAACAGAGCTGCACGGCGTAATAGAGCTTGTCCTGGGTGGGCGATATAAGCACCGCCCCAGCCCCAGCGCCGTGTCTAGAGAACGCCCCATCGAAGTACATGACCCAGCCTTCTGGCGCCTCGCTTCCCGGGGATAGGGAGCGATCCTCATCGGCCTTGAGGCCTGGTGCCTCCGTCCATTCTGCCACAAAATCCGCCAACGCTGCTCCCTTGATGACCCTGGTCGTGCTGAATTCGAGCTGAAATGCTTGCAGTTCTATGTTCCACTCAACGACCCTTCCAACCGAATTGGGGCTCCTGAGCACTCTCTCCAGGGGGTATGACGAGACGACCTTGATGGGGTGACCCTGAAAATAGTGCCTGAGCTTGCGCGACGCCACCAGTAGCGCGAGGAGGAGTTTCTGAGGCATGGGGTACCGCGCTCTTGCATCCCGCAGCACTGTGCTGACGAAGTACACTAGGTGCTCAATGAGGTGGAGTGCGTCAGTGCTGGTGGCCTCTTTCGGAGACCGTGGCGCCTCTTGAGGCGGTGAGGCCTCCTGAGTCTGGCCATCTGGAAGAGGGGCCTCTTCCGCCTCTGGTGCGCCCCTCTGCGGCGGCTGATCCTCCTCAGCTGCGGTGGCAACTTCTGTAGGCCTTCCTTGTCCCTGTTCTACCTTGTCCCAGGCTGCTGCCGTGGCTTTGATTCGGCGCTCCTCTCTGACTGCCACCAAGGCTGCGCTGGCGGAGTAGGGAGTGGTGGCGAGGTAAAGCACCAGGGGCTCCTGAGGGCGCGGAGCCACCATGACCGGTGGGCTGGTCAGGTATCTCTTGAGATCCTGGAACGCCTTGTCGGCCTCTTCAATCCACTCGAAGGGCCCCTTTTTCTTCATTAGCTAGAAGAAGGGCAGGGCTCGTTCCCCCAACTTGGAGATGAAGCGCCCTAGCGCGGTCACGCGCCCCGTGAGCTTCTGCATTTCTCTGAGGGTCTTTGGCGGGCTCATGTCTTCCACCGCCTTGACCTTCTCTGGGTTAGCCTCGATGCCTCGGTGGGACACGAGGAAACCCAAGAGCTTGCCCGAGGGGACTCAGAACACACACTTCTCTGGGTTGAGCCGTAGGTTCATTGCGTTGAGGCTCGCGAAGGTTTCCTCCAGGTCTTGTATCAAGGTCCTGGCCTCCCGAGATTTCACCACGACGTCATCGACGTAAGCTTCAACATTCTTCCCGAGCTGCGGGCCCAAGGTGATATGCATCAGCCGCTGAAAGGTCGCCCCTGCGTTACGCAGCCCGAATGGCATGCAGGTGTAGCAGTACACCCCACACGGGGTTAGGAAGGCTGTCTTCTCGACGTCTTCTACCGCCATCTTGATCTGGTGATACCCAGAGAAAGCATCCAGGAAGCATAACAGGTCGCATTCCGCAGTGGAATCGACGATCTGGTCGATGCGGGGGAGCGGGAATGGATCTTGCGGGCACGCTTTATTGAGGTTGGTGAAGTCGACACACACGCGTTCCTTCCATCCCTTCTTCGGCACAACGACAGGGTTGGCCAACCAATCTGGGTATCGGACCTCGCGAATGACCCTAGCGGCCTCTAATTTGCGGGTCTCTTGGATGATGAAGGCCTGCTTTTCTGTGGACTGCCGCCTGGCCTTCTGCTTCACAGGGCGCACGTTGGGGCACACGTTGAGGTGATGCTCGATTACACTCCTGGGGATCCATGCCAACTAGTCTGGCTCCGAAGCGAATACCTTCTTGTTTGCGCGCAGGAAACCGACCAGGGCCTCCTCCTGCTCGGGTTTGAGGTGGGCGCCTATGGTGAAAGTGGCGTTGGTGGACCCGTCCTCATCGACGGGTATCTGCTTGGTTTCTGCCTTGTCTTGGGCGAACAACTGTTTCTTCTTGGCGGGTGCAGCCCCCTTGGGCCCGGGGGTCTCCAAGTCGGCGGGCTGTGCCAACGCCGCCGTCTTGAAGGTGAGCTTGAGCGCCCGCAGTGCGTCCCCGGTGTCCCTGCGCACAGTGAGGACACCGCTGCTCCCGGGCATCTTCATGAGGTTGTACGCCGGGTGCGTCGCGGCCATGAATTGGGCCAGCGCTGGGTAGCCGAGGATGGCATTGTAGGGGAGGCCGATGGGGGCGATGTCGAAGTCAACCAGCTCCGTGCAGAAGTTGTCGTAGGTACCGAAGGTCACTGGGAGCCGGATCTGTCCCAAGGAGCTGGATGGCTTGCCCCCAACGCCTGAGAAGGGCCGGCTGGGTTGCAGCCGTTCCAGGGGTATGCGGAGGAGGTTGAAGGCCTCGACCGAGAGCACGCTGAGGCCCGCGCTGCCATCAATGAGGGTTCTGGTGACGGCCACCTGGCAGATGGTGGGGGTGCACAACATGGGGAGCGCGCCCGAGCAGGCCGAGTTGGAGGGGTGGTCCTCCGAGCTGAAGGTCGGGACGGTCTCGGGCGCCGCCCGATCCAGGGGAGCCCCCTACTGCGTGGAAACGGCGCTGACCCGGCGGATGAACGGCTTGACGTGGTGACTCGTGGGCGGCGCCTGCGAGCCGCCCAGGAGGGCCGCGACGACCGGGGGTGGTGGTGCAGCGCGATAGGCGGGGGAGAGGTTGCGGGGCACCATGGGCGTGCGGAGCACGCGGGACGAAGAACCAGCTGGGGTGAGCGAGGGAGTTGCGGTGCGGCGTCTTGCCGCACGGACAGATGCTGGGACGATGCTTGTTGTTCGTCCCCCGCCGGGCCGGTGGCGGCGTTGACGGCAGGTGACGGGGAACGGCGGGGACGCCCGCCGACAGGGGCTGTCTGGGCGAAGCGGGAAGCGAGGGCGGCCCGGCGCTCCGCGCGGGCCCGACGAGCGTCAGACATGATCGTGATGGTCGGAGGAGAACGGAGTGGTGGAAGACGATTTCCGGCGCACCCCTACCTGGCGCGCCAAATGTCGGATTTCGGGTTCCGACAGACCCTTGAGGTTCGAACACTGGGGTGCGCACGGAGATTTTGCCTCCTACCTACCTACACCCCACTGCCACGCTAAGATCTAAACTATCGAATGATCAACACAAGAGACACAGGGTTTATACTGGTTCGGGCCACCATTGTGGTGTAATACCCTACTCCAGTTTGTGGGTGTGGATTGCCTCTTGGGCTGATGATGATGAACAATACAAGGAAGAACAGCCTCGCGAGGGTCTGTTCTTGGCTGAGGCGATGAACTGCTGGGAGGAGTTCAGTCACCTTTCTCTCTCTCTCTCTCTCTCTCTCTCTCTCTCTGTGTGTGTGTGTGTGTGTGTGTGTGTGCTTCCAACCAGCCGACCCCTTGCTATGTGGGTGGTCGGTCCTATTTATAGAGGCCCTGGTCCTCTTCCCAAATATCGAGCGGGAAGGGAGCCAACAATGGCGGGCTAATTTGAAGGGGGACAACAAGTATCAGCTATCCTGACAAAAGTAGTCTTCGCCTGCGAAAAGCTCTGGTGATGACGCCGTCTTGGGCTCCACGGTGACCTCCGTCTCGTTGTCCTCCTGGTCTTGGTCTCGTTGCACCGAAATGGCAACCTTTGCCTGGTGCCTCGATACTCCGCGGCTGCGCTTGCCCCCTTTGCACCAAACAGGAAAGGAGGACGCTGCGCGGGCTGGCACCTGCCTGGCGCCCTGAGCCATCATGGCTTGCGTCACGGGCACCTCGCGAGGTACCCCGCCTTGATCTCTCCGCCTCCTCGCGAGCCAGGCTGACGAGGCCGTGCCTGAGGAGGCTCCGCGCCGTCCGCCCTGCGAGGCTTGGCCCCTCGCGAGGGTCTTGGTTTGTGTTGATGAAGATGGGCTGTGCTCGGCCCCCCTTTGAGCCACGCCGCGGGCCGCAGGCAGGCAAGTCTGGGGACCCCCGTTCCCGGAACGCCGACAATGCCCTAGCTGCCCGACCGCTTATGGAAAAGAAGCGCTTCACAGTTCATCCATACTTACATTTGTATAGCCATGCTGTGATCAATAGCTCCATCTGAAACAATAGTTTGAGGAGCTCATCAGTTAAAACTCGTTGATAATTTACTAGCAAAAGGGCCCGTGCGTTGCGACGGGACAAAAATAATCGTAATCTCCAATGGCCATGATTACATTTTGCTGCATCACCAAGATACACTATCACTCTCAATTTTGCGAAGTCATGAACATTTTTTTGAACTCGTGAACATTTTTCAAATTCATGAACACCTTTACAAATTTTTCTAACATTTTCTAAGATCAAGAATATTTTTTGTATTCATGAACATATTATACTATTTGCAAACTTTTTTTAACAATTTTCTTGAATTGGTGAACATTTCTAGAATGGACGAACATTGTTTCAGAAAATAGTGGAAGAATTTTCGAAATCCATGAACATATTTTTTATTTAACAAACATTTTTTGAAATGCATGGTCTTTTTTTGAATCAGCGAACATTCTATGAATGAATAAACTATTGTGTAAGCCACGAATTGTTTTTGAATTTTTAAGATATTCTTCCATTCATGCACATTTTTTGAATTGGCGAAATTTTGTTAAATTTCATTAACATTTTTTAGTAGACAAACTTTTGAAAAATCATGAACAGTTTTATTTCCCGAAATTTGTTTTCAAAATTTCGAACATTTTTTGAATAAGCACATATTTTTATAAAATTGCGAACGTTTTTTGAGTCCACAAATATTTTATGATTATGTAACCATTTTACTTCAAAATTCTTATTTATTAAAATTTTGAAAAAAATTTAAGTCCCAAATAAAATAAAAAATGAAATTAAAAAAATAACCCGCCCCGACATGGGTCAGCCCAAACAGGCGTGCTGCGTCTTCTCATAGCTCGCTGAGCGTGGCATAGAAGGTTCCTACTGTATGGCCGGCCCGAGGGAGGGATTTCTCTATGTGAAATGTTTTTTATTAGGTGGCATTGGTGGGTAACATTTCATAACTTTGGGAGCAATTTCCGCGACTGCCGCAGGAAGTAATACTCCTTTATTATTAGGTATAGATATAGCCTGACGGTGTCTGCTAAGAGACTCCCATCACATATCCAAATATTGGAATACCGGTGATAAAAGAGGCGAGATTGCCACATATACCATATCTGGGTTCAGACCAAAACAGTGGATCAGCCCACCATCGCCCACTGCGCGGGCGACACGGGCGGCGGCGGCGCCGCCCCCTCGGCCCCTTCTCTCCCACATGCCACCATACTGAACCGCATGGGAAAAGCCCTTGCGGTGGTTGGTGGCGGCGGGCCCTCGCGCAGTCGGGTCGACTCCGGTGCTCTTCGACGGGATGGCGCGAAACAAGCGACGCGGCGTGGAGGCGGATCAACGCGGCTCTACAGCACGGATTGACACCAGGCTGATTAGCGCAGCTTCGGCGACGCGGATTAGTGCAAGGCGGATCAACGCTTCCTGCGGCGTGGGTCAACCTTCGTGTGTTACGATGGTGCGGCGGTGGGGACATCTGCGCTCTTGCTAGCCCTATCCAGACAATGGTCCCCCCCCCTTTGGTGGTGCCGACTGTCGCGGGCGCCAAGGCCGCATGCTCCATTGATCCGATTTAGGTTAGCGTTGTGTGATGGGTTTGGCTCGCTTTGGCCGTAGTCGAGATCTCTAAAGATGGTGATTCGATGCACACGATGCTGGATGGAGGTTCGTCGAGCAAATTCTTTTGCGTCGTCCCCTTTTTGAATGCGTCGCTGTGGAGAAGCTCTAGACCTCTATCCGCTATCTCTGGGGATACCCTAGATCCACCGATTAGATGGCGACGTCGCTTGTGTGTCGCTCCCCCTTGGAAACGTCATTCTTGGAGGTGTGCATTGGCTCGAGGGACTAGTGGACGGTTTGTGCGGCGGAGGTACATTTCATGTGATGCATCGATGATGTGGAGTCTCAGTGGCGTGGCGCAGCGGGGTCTCGGTGACGGATGTATGATGATGGACGCTAGGGAGGTGGCGTTGCATGGCGCCGTGGTGGCCTCCACGGCAGGCCTGGCAAGGACGATGCGCCAGTACCTACTCTAAAGATGAATCGGTGGAAGATGGTGGCGGTGGCCTCTGCAGCATGCGCATGCGGTGACCACTGCGAGTGTGCCGGACCGGTGTGCGCACCAGACCCGACAATGCGGCTTGGTTGGGCCTCCGACTTTAGATGTTGGTCTTTGGTGTGAGGTCTGGGTATGCGGCTCAGACAATCTACACCTCTTCATCAAGTTGATAGGAGTAGCCATAGATGTTACCGAGATGGTGGCTTCAAACTTATTGATGTATTACTTTATAAGTCTTAATGAATAATAATTTATAAAAATGATTGCATGCATCGCCTTGAAGCAAAGGCTGGGGTCATCGTCCTTAAAAAAACATTTCTCATTTTCGAAGAAAACATATTGAAATATCTCATATGTGGCACAGCACGGTAGCCAAAGTAGTAATACTACATTACCTTTCTGGCTGCAACTACCACCAATTGGCTAGGGTACTACTGTCCGGAGCCGATGGACTTACTTTATTGGCGCCATCACAATATAACTAACCCCTAATTAACTTTGCACAAATTAGCACATAATCCCTTTAAATGGAGCAACAAAAGGCTCAGCAATATTCCCATTTGATACTGTCCTCTTAATATAATATAATCAAATATTTCCTATGTAAACTAATACTATAAAACATTTTAGATCAGTAGGTACGTGTAGATTAATGATCTTGCAATGCAGCAGTTCCACGGTCACGGGTTATAACGGAATAAAAGCGACATGCATACTCGCAGCCGGACATTTTAGTGTGAGACATGCCACACTTTCTATTGACACATGGATGGCCAGAGTTCCAACCCTTTATCTTTAGTTTAATTATTAGTACTTGCTTTAACTAAGTACTATCATCATATGTCTAAAGTAACAAAAGTATGTACACATGCTAGAGCTAACACATTAACCTACGGAAGAATGGGGGCCAACCAGCATGGCCACATGGCACATATGCTGGTTGGCCGTGGCAAGAAACTTTTTGATTTTTTTTTGGAAGATGAAATTGAGAATTTTTTTGATTTTTTCGAAAGATGAAATTGAGATCTTCTTTTCTTTTGAGAAAAGTTTTTTTTGGAGAATACTTTTGAAAAATGAAAGTGAGACTTTTATTTCTTTTTCATTTTAAGAAAGATTTTTTTAGGGTTTTCCTTTTTTAGATGGATGTGATGTTCACATATTGTGAGAAAGTTTTCTTTTCAATTTTAAAATGAAGTTGAGGTTTTTTCTTTAAGAGGGAGAAATACACGCATAATTTTCTCTCAAGAGGCGCGTAATGGCAGGCCCCAACCACTAGTAAATAATTAGGAGGCAGCGTGTAGTTGTTCTCAGGTCAAGAATTGTTGCGTTTAATTTAACAGTTCTTAATTTTTTTTCTGCCGTTGGCTAGTGCCTACTTGTATCTTACTCTTGTGTATCACCCAACAATCCATCACACTAACTATTTCAAGTAAGTTGCCTAATAGGTGCCGAGGGCATCTACAACTGGATACACCAAATCAGGCTCTATACTTCATCATCGTACTAGTTCATGCATTAGCTGGCATTCGAGGCAGTGAATTGGCAGCCCTTAAATTTCATTCTCTGCATCCGAACAAATATGTCTTTTTTGACTGGCTCCTCCACTAGGTCAAATGTGAAATACCTCATAGTTCAACCCTTAAAACCATACAAACCACACAAAGGAACCATCCACATACTACATGGATCAACTAAATCTACACTACACTACTCATTGTATGTCCACTATCTTCGTTCTGACCTCTTTGTACATGAGCGGCAGACGCAACTCCGGCTTCATGTCAGTCTCCGCCTCCTCTTACACATCCAGCTCGTCGAAAAGCGCATCGGTCTCCGCCTGTTCTTGCCGGATGAAGTGCCGGTTGGACTCCACGTACGCCTCATCTTGGATGAACTCCACGATGGCGGTCTGCTCCGCCATCTCTCCTGCTTGGGTGAGCTCAGACCCCATCAGGGCGTCCTCCATGGTGAAGCCCGCAACTGGCGCCAGATCCTCCTTTGGCTCTGCTGCCTCCTCCTCCTCTGGATCCACCCCCTCTATGGGCTCTGGCGCGTTCCGCCTCTTCCTCCTCCGGCCCCGGCAAGTCCAAATGCAGGCCAGCTGCGATTCAGGCGGCGCACCTTGCTCGGATGTCCTCCTGCATCTGGAAGTGGCACTCCTGCATTAGCATAGCGTAAGTGGTCTTCGTCTGTCGGGCCATGGCGAATGCGGACAACAAGGGAAGAGGGAGGCGAAGACAGAGAGAAATGGATGGGCTCCGGCTGGCAGCATGGAGACGAAAGAAGAGGCTTGGGGACGCCATCTAACTTAAATAGGCAGACTTTAACCTCAGGTGGCGAGCTAGAGCGGCGTCACGTGGTGTTCACACCCCCACCGGAGGAGACACCCGTTGGCCCATTCAGTTTCCAGGCGAATTCATGTGGGACCCGCCCATCAGCCCGACGTGGTGGACACGCCTGGTCATCCACGGGCCTCCAATATCCGCCGCATATTTGGTTTGGATATGACGGATGCGGGTCAGCCCGAGCGATGTCGGTTTGAGGCGCCCGGGTTGGTTGGTTTTGACTGGTCAGTGCCAGACAACTCGCCCGCGCGTTTAAGATCGGTTTGAGGTGCCCGATTATAGATGCTCTAAGATTGTATACATAGGTTTTTTTCTTCTTAAAGAAGGTTGTGATGCAGACAACCATTTTTATTAATTATTAAGCAAAGTACAAAACAAAGACAATTACAGCTGATCCATTACCAAGAGATGAATAAAACATGTATGACTAAGTAATCTTCTCCCATAACAACATATTCAGGAAGGGTTACACGATCTCGTGTTGCCGATGGCATGTCCAGATTATGGCCATGACAAGGATTTCCATTCTGATTGCTGAGACCAACCAGTGAAGATTAGTATGTCAACCATAGTTTTAAAAAGTGGGCTGGAAGCCAGTCGAACCAAAAAAACGGGAACCGGCGATCCCACCGGTTTTTAAAGCACAACAGACCATCCTCCAACTAGACCGATGGGAACCGGTCAGACAGGGTGGTTTTATGTGAAATCAGCTAATAAACCAGGCAATCATATCGGTGTGGAGTGAAAATCAGAAAAATATTGTTAGGAGCAGCGGGATTTGATCCCAGGTCATTGTCCTCGGCCTACTTACCACCTCAGCTAGGCTTCTTTGTTGTAACGTATCACGAAGCAAAAGGAATAACATATGACCAGACGTCCACTCGAATATCATTCGTGTGAGTATAGGGGCCAATATGGATGTCTACAATTCTGCTATTGACCATTGAGCGAAAGGTGCTTTCGTACATGTCTATATTTCATCGAATCTATAGGATCACATGCTTAAGGGTTTACTATCTGTTCAGTTCTATTGGACTTAGGCATATGAGAAATTATTACTGAAAAAGTTTTGTGAGTAAAAGAAATAGTTTCGAGAGAAACCAAAAGCTTTTTGGGGTTAACGTGAGGGTTTCGGGGAATATTGGGTAATACCGGATAGGTGGAAAATATGTCCAAGGACCTAATATAAATATACGAGGGCTCCGATAATTATAGGGAGATGACACGTCTCCAATATATCTATAATTTTTATTATTTCATGCTATTATATTATCAATTTTAGATGGTTTATATGCAATCTGATATCATTTTTGGGAACTAACCTATTAACCCAGTGCCTAGTGCCAGTTGTTTTCTTCTGCATGCTTTTGGTTTTTCAAGAAATCAATACCAAATGAAGTCCAAACACAATAAAACTTTACGATGATTTTTTCTGGACCAGAAGGGACCCTAGGAGCCTCGGGACGAGACCAGGGGAGCTACGAGAGAGCCACAAGCTCACCACGCGTGCCCAGGTGGGGTGCCCCCCTGTGCTTGTGGGACCCACGATCTATCTTTGACCTAATTCCAACTCCATAAATTCACATAAATCATGAAACCAACAGAGAGCCACTCAAAACACTTTTTCCTCCTCCGCAGGCTTCTGTACTTCCGTGATCCCATCTGGAGGCCTTTTCCGGTACTCTGCTGGAGGGGGAATCAATCACAGAGGGCTTCCACATCAACCTTGCCGCCCTCCAATGTTGGGTGAGTAGTTTACCATAGACCTACGGGTCCATATCTAGTAACTAGATGGCTTATTCTCTCTCTCTTTGATCTTCAATACAAAGTTCTCCACGACCTCCATGGAGTTCTATCTAATGTAATCTTCTTTCGTGATGTGTTTGTTGGGATCCGATGAATTGTTGGTTTATGATCAGATTATTCATTGAAAGTAATTGAGTCTTTGTTGTTGTTGCCATTAAGGATAAAACCATGAGGTTTATTCATATTACTTGAGTTTACTCTGTCTACATCATGTCATCTTGCTTAAGGCGTTACTCCAGTCTTTATGAAATTAATACTCTAGATGCATGCTGGATAGTAGTCGATGTGTGAAGTAATAGTAGTAGATGTAGGCAGGAGTCGGTCTACTTGTCTCGGATATGATGCATATATACATGATCATTGCCTTGGATATAATCATGATTATTCACTTTCCTATCAATTGCCCAACAATAATTTGCTTACCCACTGTATGATATGTTCAAGAGAGAAGTCTCTAGTGAAAAGTATGCTCCTCGGGTCTATCCTTATCATATATTAAAATCCAAAACTACCTTGCTATAATTTTATTTACTTCATTTTTTGTATTTTTATTTATCTATCTATCACTACGAGATTTGATCCTTGCAATTAACCGCCAAGGGATTGACAACCCCTTGTTTGTGTTGGATGCAAGTATTTGCTATTTTGTGTGTTGGTACTGCTAACGAGGTGTTGTTTGGTTCTCCTACTGGATTGATACCCTTAGTTCTTAATTGAGGGGAATACTTATCTCTACTGTACTGCATCATCCTCTCCTCTTTGAGGAAATCCCAACGCATCTCACAAGTAGCAACACTTTTCCATTGCTTTGCTTCTGGCTGGATCCCTAACCGTTTTGGGGAAGGAGGCACTTCCTCATGTCAACGATCCACCTGAATATCTAGTAGCTCGTGTATGTCTCCTTGGCTACGTACGTACATGACATGAGTTTTGTCTAGTTTCTCCATCCAGGCCGAGTGCCAGACACGCTTGCCCTTGTTGTAGGAATCCTTCATGTCTCTGTAGTAGGGGTCGATGATGGCCTCGACAAGGTGAACCATCTCACGCGTCTTGCTGCCCCAGATCTTGTATTGGCCCTGGATGTCGACAAGGTTCTAGTAGGTGATGTCCGAATTCTTGAGCACCTTTACATCGTTGGTGATCTCCACCGCACCGAACATGTAGTGGGGGCTATTGACAAACCTAGCGAAACGCTCACAACACCTTGTGGCCAGGCAGTAGAGGTAGAGGAGGACACGATTGTGCATGCAAATCTAGGCGACGACGACCTTGTGACGAGACCCAGGACAAGCGCGGGTGTACTCGAGGTAGAACCCGACCACCTTGTACTTCTTCGCAGAAAGAAACAACTCCATGGTGTGGATAGAGTTCTCCACCTAGATCGGTTGTTGGTGTACACCACCGAGAGCTCCATGAACCTTCTGTGGGTGTCCAGTACGACATGCATGGTGAACTCTCGCTCGGAGCGCCGTTGGAGCCGGGAAGGATACCCTCTAAGAATTTGTCGTCGTGGGTGTGCTTCTTGCAATACCGGGACACGATCAAAAGGTTGAGGAGACACAAGGGTTAAATGGACGCTGTAATAAATGGGGGGGGGGGGCTGGCCTGTAATCTATAACATCCCAAAATTTCAATTTGGAATGGTATACATTAGATCATCATTGCATATCATATTTTATTGCATTTTGGTTGATCCTAGAAATTCTACACAACTCAAGGACCCTCGGGGAGAGTTGGGAATTTCGTTATTTTCATATTTGAGTTTTCTCAAATTTTGAAAATAGGATCATTTGATTTTATTTATTTTATCTTCAATTATTTTTATCACAAAAATATGAGAGAGGGAATAAAATGACTTTCCCAAAACAAAGAAATATTGAGGATTTAATAATAAAATCAAATAAGATTTTATTTTGGTTTTATTTGCTATTTTATTTGAATTTAGGAAAAATGCGCGTTTTTCAAAATTGCATTTAGGCCCCAAATAAATGTTCATCCTGTGCGGCTTGATTTTAGAAGCTGGGGAAAATTTATTTTGGGATTTTTGGAGTCCGTTTAGTATTTATTTTGTTTGTTTTTCTGCGCATAATTATTTTAAAAAAACGAACCGACTTCGGGCCGGGATCGGCTGGGACTCCTCCGCCCGGGCCCTCTATATAGCGCCGCCCCGGGCCGCTTTTAGCCCAAGCCGCCGCGCCCCAAACCCTAGCCCGCGCCACGCCAAGCCGCCGCCGCCGCCGGACCCGCCCGCCGAGGTTGACCGCCGCCGCCGTTTTTTTAGAAAATCGTTGGTTTTCGCCGGTTTTCGTTTGTTTTTTTAGTTTCCGTTTTTTATTAGATCGGGTTTTTTCCGGTTTAGGTTAATTAGCGAGTGTTCGCTCGTTCGTTCGTTTTAACGAACGCGTTCATCGTTTAGATCCAGATAACGAACGTTCGTTCGTTAATCTGTTCGTCGTTTTCCTTTTTTCGGATTATTCCGCGATTATTTCTGATCGCGATTTCTGATCCGATTTTTGATCTAGTATAACTTTTCGCTCGTTTATCGGAATCAGGTGATTCAAGCGCCTGGAGTTTGTCTCGAAACCCTCTTTGTGTTTAACCAACTCAAACAAGTTTTTGCCTGTGTAAAATTTGACTTAGATCCAGATTAGTAAACGAAGCTTGTTTCTTTCGCCGTTTGACTTTTGTTGCTTCGTTCGATTTGATTCTTTTTGCCAACCGGAGTTCTTAAGTTGAACTTTCTGGTTAGATCCCTTATTTGAGTTTTACTTGTGCATCAGTTGAGTACTTATTGTATGCTTGTTTGTTTATGATAGAGTACCCGGAGTGCGTCGCTTGCTACTTCGAATCGCTAGGTTTCGCGGATCATCAGCAAGGCAAGTAACACATTGATCATACCTCCTACTACCCAGTTTTATTGCATTAGATCAATCCTCACAGATTGCATGATTAGGATCCAATTAAATTGTGGGTTTTGGGAAGTAGATGAGGTAGTACCTATTACCTGTTTCGTTATCAAACCTTTGGGAGTTACTTCTACGTTTGCTTATATTGCTATGCTATGCTGGTAGACGTGGATTGGGTGAGTGTTTCCATGAAAGATGTGAGATTGTTAAATTAATGGTTTATCTAAGGTGGCAACTTAAACACACATCTAGGTGGATTGAGGCACCTGGGTATTCCAACGATTGCCTGTTTTTTTTGGACCGCCACCCAGGCTCAAAGGGATCATGAGATTATTCATACTAGAAACTTCCGTGTGCAGCCACAAGCTACTATGGGCTCTAGCATAGAAGCTACTATGGGCTCTAGCATAGTTGAATAAGTCATGTGAACTCTTACAGTGGTAGACTAGCAGATGTAGGGGAAAGTAGGTGTAATGGTCTACCCGTTCGTAAGGTGCTAGCACTTCTGAAAGACTATGTCTCGGTCATCCGTTTCTCAAACACCATGTAGTGCGAGAATCGCAATGGAGGAGATCGAGTCTTATGGGGAAAAGTGCGCAAACCTCTGCAGAGTGTATAAACTAATCATGGTTAGCCGTGTCCCCGGTTATGGACAACTTGAGTATCTAGTACTTGGATTATCATGTGAATCTCATCATGTTACTCTAATTAATATTGTTGGGATTTTTATGATGATGTTTAATTGGGATTGAGAGGGTGTGTACACTCAATTTTTAACAACTACCATGATAGTTAAATAAAATTTATTCCTTTGTAGTAGGGAAAAATTGGCTTTATGCAAAACTGTAACCATAGAGCTTTCCACCAGCCAAATATGCATGTAGTATAACATTACTCTTTCATTGGTCTCTATGTGTTACTTTGCCAGCATATTCCATGTGCTGACCCGTTTCAGGCTGCAACGTTCATGTTGCAGACTTTTCAGACGACGAGTAAGGTGCCTTAGGTCGTGGTTCTATACTCAGTGATGCCGTTGGAGTTGATGGACTCACTTATCTTCCAAGCCTTTCGTTGTTATCGTTATTAGATAGCCTTAAGCCATATTTTTGTAATAAGTTCTCTTTTGAGACACTCATTGTAATAAGTGTGTGATTGCTACTCTGTTATAAATCCTTCAAGTACTGTGCGGTTTCAGCATTACTGAACCAGGAATGACACTGGAGCACAGAGATTGGACCGTTTGAGGTCTGGTCGCTACAAGATGGTATCAGAGCACACGCTGATTGTAGGATACAACCACTAAGCTAAAGCCCTAGATCACTACTCACTCTTCCCATTCTGACTCCTCATCTTTTCTACTCTTTTAGGATGGCGGATGTAAGGAACAAGTTCACGCAACCGGATGAAGATACACCCTTTGGACGTCACTTGAAAGATGTCACTATATATCTAAACATCGGAGTACCAAGCTTCACCGGAACCTACAACGCGACCTTACCTCAAGAGGAGCGCTGGATAATTGAAGTTCAAGTTCCAGGAAGGACGTTCATGTCAGTCACTGAACCCATAGAGTTTTCTTTTGATGCACCAACCTAGAGTCTAGGAAAGAGCATGGCAGCTGACATCGCCATGGGACGTATTGGAGAAGTTTACCGCAATGATCTCAAGGATACGATCTACTAGATTTGTGGGCGCTGAGATGAGCACTGGGAGATGATCAGTAACAAGAAGGATAGATCAATCGCAGCTTTCATCCAGGAGTTAAACCAGCACATCCGACGTTAGGAGAACCAGATGTGCACAGATATGATATATCTGAAGAAGGCAAGGACAAGAATCAAGGAACTGGAGGAAGTACTCAAGGCTACACGTGAAGATTATGAAGAGGAAATCGAAGTACTAGTGGAGAAGAATGCGGACCTAACAATGAAGATCGGAATATTTATGGGAGGCCCTACACCAGTAGAAGAAGACGAAGAACCCAAGGAGATTCGCCCGGAAGACTACATCATCATCGACGACACCGACTCAGACCCAGACGATAGCGATGATGACTATGTTGATGAAGCTGGAGCAGATATCATGGAGTCTGCAACCGAAGAATATTTCTAGTAGACCACCCCATTAGTAGTAGTAGTCCACCATGTAAATATAGTAGTCCGAGCACTTTTGTGATAGTTAGACCGATATTATGCCCTTGTTTGATTGAATGAAGTGAATTGTTTGCTTTTGCCTCATGTACATATGGGTAGTGTTTTCTCTTTAGACCTCTCTCTATTCTTAAATCTCATCTTTTCTAAACCCATCAGATGCCTCCGAGACGTGACCCCGGATTTACCTTCCCACCGGAGCTCACTCAGTTGATCCAGCAGCAGAATACGTTGATGCAGTTGCTAGTCCAGAATCAGAATCAGGGGAACAACAACAACCCACCACCACCACCACCTGTTGACCACTTAGCCCGTTTTCTTAGGCTGAATCCGCCGGTGTTTTCCAGTAGCACCGAGCCTATAGTAGCAGATGATTGGCTCCGCAAGACAGCTAGGGAGTTGACCACTGCAGGGTGCACAGATGCGGAAAAGGTGAAATTTTCCGCACATCAGCTTGACGGACCCACAGCATCATGGTGGGAGAATTTCACAGCCACTTTCCCTATCGACACTGTCACATGGGACCAGTTTCAGCAGGCTTTTCGTAGTGCCCATGTTTCAGCAGGAGCTATGGCCATAAAGAAGCGTGAGTTTCGCAACTTGCGCCAAGGAGGACGGACAGTTGGCTAGTATGTGGAGGACTTTAGTAAGCTAGCACGTTATACCCCAGATAACGTGGCTACGGATGCAGCTAAGCAGGAGAAGTTTCTGGAAGGACTGAATGATGAGTTGAGCATGTAGTTGATGGTAGCAAGCTTCAACAACTACCAGGAGTTGGTAGATCATGCTCTTATGATTGAAGGGAAGCATCAGCAAATTGAGAACCGCAAGAGGAAGTATGGACAAGGGAAGTACAATTCTGGAGCTCAGCAGAAGCCCCGTTTTACCCCTAGACCAGGAGGACATTTTCAGCATACCCATGGAGGAGGTAGCTCACACAATCATAATGGCCCCAAGAATGGTAATGGGAATGGAGGAAGCAACGGCCAGAACCATACCAACCCATCAACCCCAGCCAAGAGAGACCTAAGCCAAGTCACTTGCTTTAAGTGCCAGAAGACCGGACATTATGCCAATGAATGTCCTAAAGCCCAGAATGGAAATGGCAATGGAAGCTATGGGAAGAAGCCGAACCCTTTCAATAGGGGACAGGTGAACCACGTAAACGTGGAGGAGGTTGAAGAGCAGCCGGATGCAGTAATCGGTAAGTTTTTGGTTAAGTCTTTTACTACAATCGTTCTTTTTGATACTGGTGCATCGCATTCATACATATCAAGGGAATTTGCGGATAAGTATAACCTGCCCACCAAAGTTATTAGAACACCTATGTTAGTAAGCTCACCAGGAGCGGAGTACATGGCCAGCAAAGGATGTTTTCAAGTGCCATTGAGTATAGGTAGGCATGTGTTTCCCTCAGATTTGATCATTTTGGAATCACAAGGTTTGGATGTAATTCTGGGTATGGATTGGCTGTCGATGTATGGAGGAAACATCGATTGCGCCAGTAAGTCGATTTTGCTCACCACCCCAGAAGGAAGAAGGATCAAGTATGTATCCCGGCATGTGCCGAAGAGGATTCAAGTAAATTCCCTAATAGGAGTTGTGCAAGAGGAAGTACCAGTGGTAAAGGATTTCCCTGATGTGTTTCCAGAGGAATTGCCAGGCATGCCACCGGATAGAGACATTGAGTTTTTAATTGAGCTTTTGCCAGGCACAGGACCAATATCTAAGATACCATACAGGATGCTCGCAAAAGATTTGGAGGAGATTAAGAAGCAGATTAAGGAGTTACTGGATAAAGGATATAATCACCCAAGTTCTTCGCCTTGGGGATCGCCAGTACTTCTAGTGGAGAAAAAGGATGGATCGTTAAGGATGGTTGTTGATTATCGAGGATTGAACGAAGTAACAATCAAGAACAAGTACCCACTACTGATGATCAATGATCTGTTTGACCGATTGCAAGGAGCTAAGGTATTTTCCAAGATCGATCTGCGATCAGGATACCATCAATTGAAGATTTGAGAACAGGATATACCTACGACGACTTTTACCACCAGGTATGGGCTGTACGAGTACACCATTATGTCATTTGGACTGACTAGCGCACCTGCATATTTTATGAACATGATGAACAAAGTATTTATGGAGTTTTTGGATAAGTTCGTCGTAGTGTTCATTGATGATATTCTGGTTTACTCGAAGAATGAAGAGGAGCATAAGGAGCATTTGCGTTTGGTACTTGAGAAGCTCAGAGAACATCAGTTATATGCCAAGTTTAGAAAATGTGAATTTTGGTTGAAGGAAGTTGGATTCCTCGGACACGTTATATCCGGAGAAGGTATAGAAGTAGATCCCACCAAGGTTGACACTGTGACAAATTGGAAAGCACCAACAATAGTAGGAGAGATCCGGAGTTTTCTGGGACTTGCAGGATACTATCGGAGATTCATTGAAAATTTCTCGAAGATTGCGAAGCCTATGATGGAGTTGTTGAAGAAGGATACCAAGTTCAAATGAACTGAGGAATGTGAGGCCAGTTTCTAGGATTTGAAGAACGTTTGGTTACATCACCGGTGTTGATTCTGCCGGATCAGAACAAGGATTATGAGGTGTATTGCGACGCTTCACGTCGAGGACTTGGAGCCGTGCTTATGCAGGAAGGAAGAGTTGTTTCGTATGCTTCACGACAACTTAAGCCGCATGAGTTAAATTATGCCACGCATGATTTGGAGTTAGCAGCCGTAGTGCCTGCATTAAAGACTTGGAGACATTTTCTCATTGGAAACCATTGCGAGGTGTACACGGATCACAAGAGTTTGAAGTATATTTTCACACAGAAGGAGTTGAATCTCAGGCAAAGGAGATGGTTGGAGCTCATCAAGGATTATGATATGAGATTGCATTACCATCCCGGAAAGGCTAACGTAGTAGCTGACACGTTGAGCCGTAAAAGCCATGTCAACACTCTAATGATGGGAGATGGACCAAGGGAGTTAGCCGAGGATCTTCGTGAGCTATGTTTGGAGATAGTTCCGAGAGGCTATGTAGCAGCATTGGAGATTCAGTCTACTTTCATGGATAAGATTAGAGAAGCTCAAAAGACTGACAAGGAGGTTGCCTCTATAAAGGAGAAAATGAGCAAAGGAAAAGTTAAAGGATTTCGTGAGGATGAGCACGATACCGTATGGTTTGAAGACCGTGTTTATGTGCCCAATGACTCGGAGATCAGGAAGTTAATTCTGCAGGAAGCCCATGATTCACCATATTCGATTCACCCAGGAAATACCAAGATGTATCTGGATTTGAACGATACCTTCTGGTGGACCGGAATGAAGAAGGATATTGCGGAGTATGTAGCAGTTTGTGATGTATGTCAGAGAGTAAAAGCAGAGCATCAGAAGCCAGCAGGATTGTTACAGCCATTGCCAATACCCGAATGGAAGTGGGATAAGCTAGGCATGGATTTTATTAAGAGATTACCCAGAACTCGTTCAGGCTATGACTCGATTTTGGTTGTAGTCGATCGTTTGACAAAGGTTTCATCCCAGTGAAGACTACCTACACCAGTGCTAAGTTGGCAAAGATATACATGACCAGGATCGTATGTCTGCATGGAGTTCCAAGGAGTATTGTATCAGATAGAGTAACCTAGTTTACCTCAAAGTTCTGGAATCAGTTGCACGAAACTTTGGGTACCTGGCTAGAGTTCAGTACAGCTTTCCATCCGCAGACAGATGGCCAGACTGAGAGAGTCAATCAGATTTTGGAGGATATGCTGAGAGCTTGTGCACTAGATTACGGATCTAGTTGGGACGACAATTTGCCATATGCGGAGTTCTCTTACAACAATAGTTACCAATCCAGTTTGAAGATGGCTCCTTTCGAAGCCTTCTATGGAAGGAGGTGCAGGACGCCATTGTCGTGGGATGAAGTTGGAGACCGACAGTTGTTTGGACCGGATCTGATTAAGGAGTCTGAACAGAAGGTGAAATTGATTCGCGATAGGCTCAAGGTAGCCCAGTCCAGGCAGAAGAGCTACGCAGATTCGAAACGCAAGGAGACAGTTTACGAAGTCGGAGACCAAGTTTATCTTCGAGTATCTCCACTTCAAGGAGTTAAGCGCTTTGGAGTTAAGGGAAAGTTAGGGCCACGTTTTGTAGGACCATACAAGGTTTTGGAGCGTACGGGAGAAGTAGCCTACAAGTTGGAATTGCCCGAAGGATTTTCAGGAGTTCACGATGTATTCCACGTTTCCCAGTTGAAGAAGTGCCACGCAAAGATGGCTGAAATACCGCTGAGAGATATAGTGCCGCTGGAAGTGATTCAGTTGGACAGTGATTTGACTTATGAGGAGAAACCAGTCAAGATTCTTGAGTATGCCAGCCGAGTCACCCGCAGCAAGGTTATCAAGTTTTGTAAAGTTCAGTGGAGCCACCACACGGAGGATAAAGCCACCTGGGAGCGAGAGGAAGATTTGCTGAAGGACCACCCTCACCTATTTTCTAGCCAACCCGAATCTCGAGGGCGAGATTCATCTTAAGGGGGTAGGTTTGTAACATCCCAAATTTTCAATTTGGAATGTTATACATTAGATCATCATTGCATATCATATTTTATTGCATTCTGGTTGATCCTAGAAATTCTATACAACTCAAGGACCCTCGGGGAGAGTTGGGGATTTCATTATTTTCATATTTGAGTTTTCTCAAATTTTGAAAATAGGATCATTTGATGTTATTTATTTTATCTTCAATTATTTCTATCACAAAAATATGAGAGAGGGAATAAAATGACTTTCCCAAAACAAAGAAATATTGAGGATTTAATAATAAAATCAAATAAGATTTTATTTTGGTTTTATTTGCTATTTTATTTGAATTTAGGAAAAATGCGCGTTTTTCAAAATTGCATTTAGGCCCCAAATAAATGTTCATCCTGTGCAGCTTGATTTTAGAAGCCGGGGAAAATTTATTTCGGGATTTTTGGAGTTCGTTTAGTATTTCTTTTGTTTGTTTTTCTGCACGTAATTATTAAAAAAAAACAAACCGACTTCGGGCCGGGATCGGCCGGGACTCCTCCGGCCGGGCCCTTTATATAGTGCCGCCCCGGGCTGCTTTTAGCCCAAGCCGCCGCGCCCCAAACCCTAGCCCGCGCCGCGCCAAGCCGCCGCCGCCGTTTTTTAGAAAACCGTTGGTTTTCGCCGGTTTTCGTTCGGTTTTTTCTAGATTCCGTTTTTTATTAGATCGGTTTATTTTCGGGTTTAGGTTAATTAGCAAGCGTTCGCTCGTTTGTTCGTTTTAACGAACATGCTCATCGTTTAGATCCGGATAACAAACATTCGTTCGTTAATCTGTTCGTCTTTTTTCTTTTTTTGGATTATTCCGTGATTATTTCTGATCGCGATCTCTGATCCGATTTTTGATCTAGTATAACTTTTCGCTCGTTTATCGGAATCAGGCGATTCAAGCGCCTGGAGTTTCATCTCGAAACCCTCTTTCCGTTTAACCAACTCAAACAAGTTTTTGCCTCTGTAAAATTTGACTTAGATCTAGATTAGTAAACGAAGCTTGTTTCTTTCGCCGTTTGACTTTTGTTGCTTCGTTCGATTTGATTCTTTTTGCCAACATGAGTTCTTAAGTTGAACTTTCTGGTTAGATCTCTTATTTGAGTTTTACTTGTGCATTAGTTGAGTACTTATTATATGCTTGTTTGTTTGCGATAGAGTACCCGGAGTGCGCCGCTTGCTACTTCGAATCGCTAGGTTTCGCGGATCATCAGCATGGCAAGTAACACTTTGATCATACCTCCTACTACCCAGTTTTATTGCATTAGATCAATCCTCACACATTGCATTATTTGGATGCAATTAAATTGTGGGTTTTGGGAAGTAGATGAGGTAGAACCTATTACCTGTTTCATTATCAAACCTTTGGGAGTTACTTCTACATTTGCTTATATTGCTATGCTATGCTAGTAGACGTGGATTGGTGAGTGTTTCCATGACAGATGTGAGATTGTTAAATTAATTGTTTATCTAAGGTGGCAACTTAAACACACATCTGGGTGGATTGAGGCACCTGGGTATTCCAGTGATTGCCAGTTTTTCTTTTGGACCGCCACCCAGGCTCAAAGGGATCATGGGATTATTCATACTAGAAACTTCCGTGTGCAACCACAAGCTACTATGGCCTCTAGCATAGTTGAATAAGTCGTGCGAACTCTTACAATGGTAGACTAGCAGATGTAGGGGAAAGTAGGTGTAACGGTCTACCCGTTCGTAAGGTGCTAGCACTTCTGAAAGACTATGTCTCGGTCATCCGTTTCTCAAACACCATGTAGTGCGAGAATCCCAACGGAGGAGATCGAGTCTTGTGGGGAAAAGTGCGCAAACCTCTGTAGAGTGTATAAACTAATCATGGTTAGCCGTGTCCCCGGTTATGGACAACTTGTGTATCTTGTACTTGGATTATTATGTGAATCTCATGATGTTACTCTAATTAATATTGTTGGGATCTTAATGATGATGTTTAATTGGGATTGAGAGGGTGTCTACACTCTCAATGTTTAACAACTACCATGATAGTTAAATAAAATTTATTCCTTTGCAGTAGGGAAAAATTGGTTTTACGCAAAACTGTAACCATAGAGCTTTCCACCAGCCAAATATGCATGTAGTATAGCATTACTCTTTCATTGTTCTCTATGTGTTACTTTGCCAGCATATTCCATGTGCTGACCCGTTTTGGGCTGCAACGTTCATGTTGTAGACTTTTCAGACGAGGAGTAAGGTGCCTTAGGTCGTGGTTCTATACTCAGTGATGCTGTTGGAGTTGATGGACTCACTTATCTTCCAAGCCTTCCGCTGTTATCGTTATTAGATGGCCTTAAGCCATATTTATTGTAATAATTTCTCTTTTGAGACACTCGTTGTAATAAGTGTGTGATTACTACTCTGTTATAAATCCTTCAAGTACTGTGCGGTGTCAGCATTACTGATCTATGGATGACATTGGAGCACAGAGATTGGACCTTCTGAGGTCTGGTCGCTACATAATCGTCACGTCTTGTCACCGCGTTCCAAGCGGAGGATTCCAGTGCACGCTTGAGCACCCCACATGCGTTTCATTTGACCATGAGTGGCCTCGAAGAATCGCCAAATATATCGTTGGTGAGCATGTTCCCATGCAACCGCGCAGTTTACCGCACGCAACCACGCAAGCTTCCCGTACGGCTAGTTTGGCCATGCGTCAGCTAGAATAGGGGAAAATCATGGGCGTTTTGCAAAAAGGAAGTGTGTGGACTGAATTACTCCCTCCGTCCGGTGAAAAGTGTACATTTGGCTTTAGAATTTGTCCACAAAAGAGTGTACTTCTATCTTTTTAATGCGCTTTCAAGTAGAAAAAAATGATTTTCTCTAATCACACGGTAATCAAGACCAATAGCATTCTACACATGGTCTCCTTAATTTCTGCGTGCACACATTCATTGGGGGTTGGGTAATTAAAAAGAGAGAGATGGTGGATTGCATCTTTCCAATGCATTTTTTACTCCACTCCATAATTTGTCCTAAAATTTCTATGTGTACACCTTTCACCGGACGGAGGGAGTAGAGCAGCGCACACATTCAACAATAAGTTTACCTGTGAGTGATGAGGTCAAAGGAACAGAGAAGGGTAATTATGGACACTCGAGTGCGATAATTAATTCTGCACTCTACAGGGCACATAGTTGAAGAAACCAACTATGTGCAATAACGTCGAATCGCTGTCATGTCCGCTATATAGATCATTTGGTATGAGGCCGACAGGGGAAACACATTCTAGAATGGTAAATAAAATCTATGTCCATTGCATACTAAGGTCAAAATAGTACTACCAATAAATGAGTCTCATACGATGCCATTTCAATGATTGTACCACAAAAGCACGAAATATATCAAGGTTCAAATTCCAGAGTTATATGGCTCAAATTCGAAGATTACAAGGTTCAAACTGATATTAGAAATGAAGTTCAGCTCATGCAGCTTCAGACGCCCACGCTTATCAGTTGAACATGGACATAAGAGAGGTTCAAACTGGTATTACAACTTGTAATGCTTGTTTCGAAACGTCATCATCTCTGCAAAGGGATCAGCCACTGACAAGTCATGTATGGGCTTGACATAATGACTTCCGGTTACTCTATCAACTGAAGTTCCAAAATGAAATTCAACTTCTTTAGAGCCTTTTCCATTCTGCCGTAGCCGCCGGTGCTAATCAAAAAACATTCATCTTTGTGAAATAACTGTAGGGCAGACCTCACAACCTTTAGCACCCTTGCTCTGACAACAAAGAATCGGGTGAATATAATCTCTAGTAAGGTCCCTCGGTAGGAGTTCAAAGTAATTTATGAGAGATGCAGATCAAGGCATTCGATATGATTGTTATATTGTTGTCAATTCAACCACACCTGAAGAACTAAATATCTACTGCCTCCGATCCAAAATAGATGATTCAACTTTGTACTAACTTTATACCAAAGTTAGTACAAAGTCGTGTCATATATTTTGGAATAGAGGGAGTACAACAAAGTTTTTAGTATCACAATAAAGTTAGTAAAAAGTTGAGTCATATATTTTGGAACGGAGGGAGTACAACAAAGTGCTTAGTAGCACAACAATATGATAGTTTGATAGCAGCGGTAACAATAACAATAGTAACAGTGACAGTAACAGTAGTAGTTTTGTAGTGATTGTAACAACAGCAACAACAGTAGTAACTTAGCAAGGATCAATATGAGCAAAGCGTAGGCACTGGATCAACAATGATTTGTGTTGGATGGCATTCATCATATAACATTCACAACCTAGAGCGATACATAATAGCTACAATTCATCAATATAATGTAGGCATGTATTCCGTATATAGTCGTGCATGCTTATAATAAGAACTTGCATGACATATTGTGTCCTACCCTTCTGTGGCCGTGGAGTCCATAAGGAAACTAAGGGATATTAAGGCCTCTTTTTAATAGAGAACCAGAACAAAGCATTAACACATAGTGGATACATGAACTCCTCGAACTACAGTCATCCCTAGAGAGTATCCCAACTATTATCACTTTGGGGTCTAGAGATCAGAACAATAACAAGTGGATACAACTAGTAGATAGGATCAAGAACTCAAATATATTCATGAAAACATAGAGGGTTCAGATATGAAATAATGGCACTTATGCCCTAGTGACAAGCATTAAGCATAGCAAAGTCATAGCAACATCAATCTCAGAAAATAGTGGATACTAGGGATCAATCCCTGACAAATTTACTCGATTATATGACAAATCTCATCTAAGTCCATCGGCGTCTAGCAAGCCTACAAAGGGATTACTCACTCCCGGCGGTGAGCATCATGAAGTTATTGGCGAAGAAGGTTTGATGATGATGATGATGTCGAGGAATCACCCTCTCTGGAGCCCCGAACGAACTCCAGAACAGCCCTACTAATTAAGAACAGGAGGTGGAGGCGGATCCGTATCATAAAACACAATGAAATTTCATCTCCTGTTTTTTATTGGGGAAACATAATTTATAGGCATGGAATTAGGTCAGACGGCCGCTTTTGCGACCCACAAAGCATCAGGGCATGCCCTAGGGGGGTAGGCAAGCCCTATTGCGTTGTGAGCAATTGGCACCCCCCATTGGTAGATCTTCATTCCAGTATGTTTTGTTTATTCAATAAAAATTCTCTTCAAAGTTCCATCTGATTCCGAGAACTTCTATTAATAACACCATGGTAGTTCTGCTGAAAATAGCGTTAGTCCGGGTTAGTTTCATTCAAATATTGCAAATTAGAGTCCCAAACAAGACCAAAATTGTTCGGAAAAGTAGACACAATGGAGATGCATCAACCAGCTGCTGCAGGATTGCCTATTGGAAAGTCGGCTGCTACTGTGGTGGCTGAATTTGCCGCGGTGGCTGGTACTCCCGTGGAGCTGGTTGCGGCTGCTACTGGAGTTGGTTTGTGTTTAGAGGTACGACACCTTGAGCCGATTGGAGCATGCCAGTCGCCGCACCTAGTGCACCCATGCCGGCTCCTGGTACAGTCTGTTAAGAAGGGTCTTGTGGCGTCTAGAAAAGCATCGGTGGCTCTAATCCTGCTGGAAACCGGCTTTGGTACCTTCTCTGTTGTACCATGGCCAACTCCGCCTCGTGAAAACCAAGATGAAATCCATTGTTCTCCAAACATTGGGCCTCCTAAAGGACATTGTTTTGGACTATAGCGAGGTGTGCCTTTTCTGCGCTAAAATCCTCTTAAACTTTGGCTAGGTGTTCATGACACTTCTCGATCTCTGCCTTTCGGGCATCCGAGTTCTCTGAACTAACTCGGTTTGCAAGGAGCGCGTCGAGTGCCACTGATGTTGCTGCCAGCGCCTATGTGTTGGGGAACATAGTAATTTCAAAAAAATTCCAACGCACACGCAAGATCATGGTGATGCATAGCAACAAGAGGGGAGAGTGTTGTCCACGTACCCTCGTAGACTGAAAGCGGAAGCGTTAGCACAACGTGGTTGATGTAGTCGCACGTCTTCACGATCCGACCGATCAAGTACCGAACGTACGACACCTCCGAGTTTAGCACACATTCAGCCTAATGACGTCCCTCGAACTCCGATCCAGCCGAGTGTTGAGGGAGAGTTTCATCAGCACGACGGCGTGGTGACGATGATGATGTTCTACCGACGCAGGGCTTCGCCTAAGCACCGCTACAGTATTATCGAGGTGCACTATGGTGGAGGGGGGCACCGCACACGGCTAAAAGATCAAACGATCAATTGTTGTGTCTCTAGGGTGCCCCCTTGCCCCCGTATATAAAGGAGCAAGGGGGAGGTGTGGCCGGCCAGGAGGGGCGCGCCAGGAGGAGTCCTACTCCCACCGGGAGTAGGACTCCCTCCCTTTTCCTTGTTGGATTAGGAGTGGAGGGGGAAAGAGGAGGGAGAGAGGAAGGAAAGGGGGGGGGGGCGCTACCCCCCTCTCCTTGTCCTATTCGGACTAGGGGGGAGGGGCATGCGGCCCTACCCTGGCCGCCTCTCCTCTTCTCCACAAAGGCCCACTATGGCCCATTAGTCCCCCGGGGGGTTCCGGTAACCCCTTTGTACTCCGGTAAAAATCCCGATTTCACCCGGAACACTTCCTTATCCAAAATATAGGCTTCCAATATATCAATCTTCATGTCTCGACCATTTCGAGACTCCTCGTCATGTCCGTGATCACATCCGGGACTCCAAACAACCTTCGGTACATCAAAACTCATAAACTCATAATATATTCGTCATCGAAACTTTAAGCATGCGGACCCTACGGGTTCGAGAACTATGTAGACATGACCGAGACACGTCTCCGGTCAATAACCAATAACGGAATCTGGATGCTCATATTGGCTCCCACATATTCTATGAAGATCTTTATCAGTCAGACCGCATAACAACATACGTTGTTCCCTTTATCATCGGTATGTTACTTGCCTGAGATTCGATCGTCGATATCTCAATACCTAGTTCAATCTCGTTACCGGCAAGTCTCTTTACTCGTTCCGTAATACATCATCCCGCAACTAACTCATTAGCTGTAATGTATGCAAGGCTTAAGTGATGTGCATTACCGAGTGGGCCCAGAGATACCTATCCGACAATCGGAGTGACAAATCCTAATCTTGAAATACGCCAACCCAACAAGTACCTTTGGAGACACCTGTAGAGCACCTTTATAATCACCCAGTTACGTTGTGAAGTTTGGTAGCACACAAAGTGTTCCTCCGGTAAACGGGAGTTGCATAATCTCATAGTCATAGGAACATGTATAAGTCATGAAGAAAGCAATAGCAACAAACTAAACGATCAAGTGCTAAGCTAACGGAATGGGTCATGTCAATCACATCATTCTCCTAATGATGTGATCCCATTAATCAAATGACAACTCATGTCAATGGTTAGGCAACATAACCATCTTTGATCAACGAGCTAGTCAAGTAGAGGCATACTAGTGATACTCTGTTTGTCTATGTATTCACACATGTATTATGTTTCCGGTTAATACAATTCTAGCATGAATAATAAACATTTATCATGATATAGGGAAATAAATAATAACTTTATTATTGCCTCTAGGGCATATTTCCTTCAGTCTCCCACTTGCACTAGAGTCAATAATCTAGTTCACATCGCCATGTGATTTAATACCAATAGTTCACGTCACCATGTGATTAACACCCATAGTTCACATCGACATGTGACCAACACCCAAAGGGTTTACTAGAGTCAATAATATAGTTCACATCGCTATGTGATTAACACCCAAAGAGTACTAAGGTGTGATCATGTTTTGCTTGTGAGAGAAGTTTAGTCAACGGGTCTGCCACATTCAGATCCATAAGTATTTTGCAAATTTCTATGTCAACAATGCTCTACACGGAGCTACTCTAGCTAATTGCTCCCACTTTCAATATGTATCCAGATTGAGATTTAGAGTCATCTGGATCAGTGTCAAAATTTGCATCGACGTAACCCTTTACGACGAACCTTTTTTTGTCACCTTCATAATCGAGAAACATATCCTTATTCCACTAAGGATAATTGTGACAGCTGTCCAGTGATCTACTCCTAGATCACTATTGTACTCCCTTGCCAAAATCAGTGTAGGGTATACAATAGATCTGGTACACAGCATGGCATATTTTATAGGACCTATGGAAAAGGCATAAGGAATGACTTTCATTCTCTTTCTATCTTCTGCCGTGCTCGGGCTTTGAGTCTTACTCAGTTTCACACCTTGTAACACAGGCAAGAACTCTATCTTTGACTGTTCCATTTTGAACTACTTCAAAATCTTGTCAAGGTATGCACTCATTGAAAAAATTATCAAGCGTCTTGATCTATCTCTATAGATCTTGATGCTCAATATGTAAGCAGCTTCACCGAGGTCTTTCTTTGAAAAACTCCTTTCAAACACTCCTTTATGCTTTGCAGAATAATTCTACATTATCTCCGATCAACAATATGTCCTTCACATATACTTATCAGAAATGTTGTAGTGCTCCCACTCGCTTTCTTGTAAATACAGGCTTCATCGCAAGTCTGTATAAAACTATATGCTTTGATCAACTTATCGAAGCGTATATTCCAACTCCGAGATGCTTGCACCAGTCCATAGATGGATCGCTAGAGCTTGCATATTTTGTTAGCACCTTTAGGATTGACAAAACTTTCTTGTTGCATCATATACAACTCTTCTTTAATAAATCCATTAAGGAATGTAGTTTTGTTTATCCATTTGCCAGATTTCATAAAATGTGGCAATTGCTAACATGATTCAGACAGACTTAAGCATAGATACGAGTGAGAAACTCTCATCGTAGTCAACACCTTGAACTTGTCGAAAACCTTTTGTGACAATTCTAGCTTTGTAGATAGTAACACTACTATCAGCGTCCGTCTTCCTCTTGAAGATCCATTTAATCTCAATGGCTCGCCGATCTTTGGGCAAGTCAATCAAAGTCCATACTTTGTTCTTATACATGGATCTCATCTTAGATTTCATGGCCTCAAGCCATTTCGCAGAATCTGGGCTCATCATCGCTTCCTCATAGTTCGTAGGTTCCTCATGGTCAAGTAACATGACCTCCAGAACAGGATTACCGTACCACTCTGGTGCGGATCTCACTCTGGTTTACCTACGAGGTTCGGTAGTAACTTGATCTGAAGTTACATGATCATCATCATTAGCTTCCTCACTAATTGGTGTAGTAGCCACAGGAACAGATTTCTATGATGAACTACTTTCCAATAAGGGAGCATGTACAGTTACCTCATAAAGTTCTACTTTTCTCCCACTCACTTCTTTCAAGACAAACTCCTTCTCTAGAAAGGATCCATTCTCA
The DNA here is from genome assembly GCA_034509565.1 of Triticum monococcum. Taxonomy (NCBI): domain Eukaryota; kingdom Viridiplantae; phylum Streptophyta; class Magnoliopsida; order Poales; family Poaceae; genus Triticum; species Triticum monococcum. Next base: position 250,066,075 of record CM067843.1, read on the forward strand.
GTAATGAATATCTTGCCTTCGGATCTGTGATAGAAGGTGTACCCAACATTTTCTTTTGGGTATCCTATGAAGACGCACTTCTCCGATTTGGGTTTGAGCTTATCAGGTTGAAACTTTTTTACATAAGCATTGCAACCTCAAACTTTAAGAAACGACAGCTTAAGTTTCTTGCCAAACCATAGTTCATACGGTGTCGTCTCAACGGATTTAGATGGTGCCCTATTTAACGTGAATGTCGCTGTCTCTAATGCATAACCCCAAAACAATAGTGGTAAATCGGTAAGAGACATCATAGATCGCACCATATCTAATAAAGTACGGTTACGATGCTCGGACACACCATTACACTGTAGTGTTCCAGGTGGCGTGAGTAGTGAAACTATTTCACATTGTTTTAACTGAAGGCCAAACCCGTAACTCAAATATTTTACTTCTGCGATCATATCGTAGAAACTTTTATTTTTGTGATGATGATTCTCCACTTCACTCTGAAATTCTTTGAACTTTTCAAATGTTTCAGACTTGTGTTTCATCAAGTAGATATACTCATATCTGCTCAAATCATGTGTGAAGATCAGAAAATAATGATACCTGCCATGAGCCTCAATATTCATTGTACCACATACATCAGTATGTATGATTTCCAAGAAAATCTGTTGCTCGCTCCATTGTTCCGGAGAACGGAGTCTTAGTCATCTTGCCCATGAGGCATGGTTCGCAAGTATCAACTGATTCATAATCAAGTGATTCCAAAAGCCCATCAGCATCGATTTTCTTCATGCGCTTTACACCAATATGACCTAAACGGCAGTGCCACAAATAAGTTGCACTGTCATTATTAACTTTGCATCTTTTGGCTTCAATATTATGAAAATGTGTATCACCACGGTCGAGATCCAACAAACCATTTTCATTGGGTGTATGACCATAGAAGGTTTTATTCATGTAAACAGAACAAACAATTATTCTCTAACTTACGTGAATAACTGTATTGCAATAAACATGATCCAATCATATTCAGGCTCAACGCAAACACTAAATAACATTTATTTTAGGTTTAACACTTAATCCCGAAAGTATAGGGAGTGTGTGATGATGATCATATCAATCTTGGAACCATTTCCAATACACATCGTCACTTCACCCTTAACTACTCTCTGTTCATTCTGCAACTCCCGTTTCGAGTTACTATTCTTAGCAACTGAACTAGTATCAAATACTGAGGGGTTGCTATAAACACTAGTAAAGTACACATCAATAACATGTATATCAAATATACATATGTTCACTTTGCCATCCTTCTTATCCGCCAATTACTTGGGGTAGTTCCGTTTCCAGTGACCAGTCCCTTTGAAGTAGAAGCACTCAGTTTCAGGCTTAGGTCCAGACTTGGGTTTTTTCACTTGAGCAGCAACTTGCTTGCCGTTCTTCTTGAAGTTCCCCTTCTTCCCTTTGTCCCTTTACTTGAAACTAGTGGTTTTGTTTACCATCAACACTTGATGCTTTTCTTGATTTCTACCTTCGTCGATTTCAGCATCACGAAGAGCTTGGGAATCATTTCTGTTATCCCTTGCATATTATAGTTCATCACGAAGTTCTACTAACTTGGTGATGGTGACTAGAGAATTCTGTCAATCACTATTTTATCTGGAAGATTAACTCCCACTTGATTCAAGCGATTGTAGTACCCAGACAATCTGAGCACATGCTCACTGCTTGAGCTATTCTCCTCCATCTTTTAGCTATAAAACTTGTTGAAGACTTCAAAACATCTCATATGGTCCATGACATCTGGAACATCTCATATGGTCCATGACATTCAAAACATTTTTGAAGTCCAGATTCTAAGCCGTTTAAGCATGATGCACTGAACTATCAAGTAGTCATCATATTGAGCTAGCCAAACGTTCATAATATCTGCATCTGCTCCTGCAATAGGTTTGTCACCTAGCGGTGCATAAAGGACATAATTCTTCTATGCAGCATGAGGATAAACCTCAGATCATGGATCCAATCCGCATCATTGCTACTAACATCTTTCAACTTAGTTTTCTCTAGGAACATATCAAAAATAAAACAGGGGAGCTAAACGCGAGCTATTGATCTACACCATAGATATGCTAATACTACCAGGACTAAGTTCATGATAAATTTAAGTTCAATTAATCATATTACTTAAGAACTCCCACTTAGATAGACATCCCTCTAATCCTCTAAGTGATCACGTGATCCATATCAACTAAACCATGTCCGATCATCACGTGAGATGGAGTAGTTTCAATGGTGAACATCACTATGTTGATCATATCTACTATATGATTCACGCTTGACCTTTCGGTCTCAGTGTTCTGAGGCCATATCTGTTATATGCTAGGCTTGTCAAGTTTAACTTGAGAATTCTGTGTGTGCAAAACTGGCTTGCACCCGTTGTAGATGGACGTAGAGCTTATCACACCCGATCATCACGTGGTGTCTGGGCACGACGAACTTTGGCAACGGTGCATACTCAGGGAGAACACTTTTATCTTGAAATTTAGTGAGAGATCATCTTATAATGCTACCGTCAATCAAAGCAAGATAAGATGCATAAAAGATAAACATCACATGCAATCAATATAAGTGATATGATATGGCCATCATCATCTTGTGCTTGTGATCTCCATCTCCGAAGCACCGTCATGATCACCATCGTCACCGGCGCGACACCTTGATCCCCATCGTAGCATCATTGTCGTCTCGCCAATCTTATGCTTCTACGACTATCGCTACCGCTTAGTGATAAAGTAAAGCATTATAGGGCGATTGCATTGCATACAATAAAGCAACAACCATATGGCTCCTGCCAGTTGCCGATAACTCGGTTACAAAACATGATCATCTCATACAATAAAATTTAGCATCATGTCTTGACCATATCACATCACAACATGCCCTGCAAAAACAAGTTAGACGTCCTCTACTTTGTTATTGTAAGTTTTACGTGGCTGCTACTGGGCTTAGCAAGAACCGTTCTTACCTACCCATCAAAGCCACAATGATAGTTTGTCAAGTTGGTGCAGTTTTAACCTTCACAAGGACCGGGTGTAGCCACACTCGGTTCAACTAAATTTGGAGAAACTGACACCCGCCAGCCACCTGTGTGCAAAGCACGTTGGTAGAACCAGTCTCGCGTAAGCGTACGCATAATGTTGGTCCGGGCCGCTTCATCCAACAATACCGCCGAACCAAAGTATGACATGCTGGTAAGCAGTACGACTTATATCGCCCACAACTCACTTGTTTTCTACTCATGCATATGACATCTACGCATAAAACCTGGCTCTGATACCACTGTTGGAGAACGTAGTAATTTCAAAAAAATTCCTACGCACACGCAAGATCATGGTGATGCATAGCAATGAGAGGGGAGAGTGTTGTCCACGTACCCTCATAGACCGAAAGCGGAAGTGTTAGCACAACGCGGTTGATGTAGTCGTATGTCTTCATGATCTGACCGATCAAGAACTGAACGTACGACACCTACGAGTTTAGCACATGTTCAGCCCGATGACGTCCCTCGAACTCCGATCCAGCTGAGTGTTGAGGGAGAGTTTCGTCAGCATGACGGCATGGTGACGATGATGATGTTCTACTGATGCAGGGCTTCGCCTAAGCACAGCTACAATATTATCGAGGTGGACTATGGTGGAGTGGGCATCAAACAATCAATTGTTGTGTCTCTAGGGTGCCCCCTTGCCCCCGTATATAAAGGAGCAAGGGGGGAGGTGTGGCCGGCCAGGAGGGGCGCGCCAGGAGGAGTCCTACTCCCACCGGGAGTAGGACTCCCTCCCTTGTCCTTGTTGGATTAGGAGTGGAGGGGGAAAGAGGAGGGAGAGAGGAAGGAAGGGGGGGGGCACTGCCCCCTCTCCTTGTCCTATTCAGACTAGGGGGAGGGGCATGCGGCCCTGCCCTGGCCGCCTCTACCCTTCTCCACAAAGGCCCACTATGGCCCATTAATCCCCCGGGGGGTTCCGGTAACCCCTCGGTACTCCGGTAAAATCCCGATTTCACCCGGAACACTTACGATATCCAAGTATAGGCTTCCAATATATCAATCTTCATGTCTCGACCATTTTGAGACTCCTCATTATGTCCGTGATCACATCTGCGACTCCAAACAACCTTCGGCGCATCAAAACTCATAAATTCATAATATTACCATCATCGAAACATTAAGTGTGCGGACCCTACGGGTTCGAGAACTATGTAGACATGAGCGAGACATGTCTCCGGTTAATAACCAATAATGGAACCTGGATGCTCATATTGGCTCCCACATATTCTACGAAGATCTTTACCAGTCAGACCGCATAACAACATACGTTGTTCCCTTTGACATCAGTATGTTACTTGCCCGAGATTCGATCGTCGGTATCTCAATACCTAGTTCAATCTCATTACCGGCAAGTCTCTTTACTCGTTCCATAATACATCATCCCGCAACTAACTCATTAGTTGTAATGCTGGCAAGGCTTAAGTGATGTGCATTACCGAGTGGGCCCAGATATACCTCTCCGACAATTGGAGTGACAAATCCTAATCTCGAAATACGCCAACCCAACAAGTACCTTTGGAGACACCTATAGAGCACCTTTATAATCAACGAGTTACGTTGTGACGTTTGGTAGCACACAAAGTGTTCCTCCGGTAAACGAGAGTTGCATAATCTCATAGTCATAGGAACATGTATAAGTCATGAAGAAAGCAATAGCAACAAACTAAACGATCAAGTGCTAAGCTAACGGAATGGGTCATGTCAATCACATCATTCTCCTAATGATGTGATCCCATTAATCAAAAGACAACTCATGTCTATGGTTAGGAAACATAACCAACTTTGATCAACGAGCTAGTCAAGTAGAGGCATACTAGTGATACTTTGTTTGTCTATGTATTCACACATGTATTATGTTTCCGGTTAATACAATTCTAGCATGAATAATAAACATTTACCTTGATATAAGGAAATAAATAATAACTTTATTATTGCCTCTTGGGCATATTTCCTTCACTATGCACCTGAGATCTTTGTGCCAGCTCCTACAACCGTGGTTGTCGCAGTTGCCATGACGTTGGTTAAGGTTGTGCCAGCTCGGGGATGCATTTGGCGGGGCTGTGACCAGGTTTCCTTGAGCATCGTAGCTAGGCTAAGTTTGTGACTGATTCCCTGCCATGTAGACATTTGCACAACGACATGACGCGTAAGATGCCGGATACTCTTCCTCATCCGTGTACCCACCCCACTTCTCATAAAAAAGTTGGAGGATAGACCTAGTCTCATCGCTGTCGTTCTCACCGACCAATGACTCGCCATCTGAATAGACACGCGTAGGTCCTCTTGACACAAAGTCAGTAGCGATCGCCGACTCTAGTGTGATTCTGCTGATGAAGCCGACGGAAGTGTTGGTCTTGCTGAAGGAGACCTGAGTTTCTCACTCGATTGAGTCAGCGGCGGTCTCCGGCTCTTACACAGACCCGCCGATGAAGACGTGGATCTTGCCAAAAGGGGACCTGGAATTCTGACTCGACGGAGTCGGCCTCGGGACCCTAGCCGGCATCATCGATGTAGAGCTTGTCGCGATGGCTCTTCATCATCCGGCTGATCGTGAGCTTCTCGATACCTGGGAGAGCTCCCTCCAAGAAGACAACACCCTTGCTTGTGGACCCCATGGTGGGCCCCAACTGTCATGGTTTTGTCATGACAAGTGTCCTCAGAGGAGAACTAATTTCGAAGGCCATAACTGCAAGGTGAAGCCTTGGTTGGGGTTGATCGGAAATGAGAGGCATGATTTTACCCAGGTTTGGCCCCTCTTGATAGAGATAATAGCCTAGTCCTTCTAGATTGCTATTGATGATGATGATCTCGATTACAAGCATGCTATTTCTTTACCAAAGACTCAAGAGCTTCTAACTTGTCCCCTATGATGACCTAGGGACTGCCTTTATATACTAGACGGGTCCCTAGTGTAACAAGATAGTACGGATTGTACCCAAAGTAGGAGTCCTACACCACGTCATTCGTGCCTTCCAAGTATGGACGGCTCCGCCTTGAACGTGGATTCAGGTGAGCCGGCTTTCATATTCTTGGGTCGGGTTTCCTTCCAGCCCACTTAGATCTGGCTCGGGTAACTCTCTCAATGACCTGGCCCGAGGCCTTCTGGACCTGGCAGGTTACGCTTTGCGCTTTCTTAGTCGTGTCTCCTCCATGGGTAATATCCCTGACAGACACGCCACCGGTACCAGCACATTTTCTTGAAATTCAAAATTATTGCCAATCAATGATTAGTTACAGAATAAGCTAATTGAAGTAATCACATTAACAACAAAAACATTATTTCACATTTTTACAAAAAAATAGCAAGATCAGCAAAGCATATATGCATTTTAAGAACATGAGCTTGATTGTGAGGTATTTCAAATATAATGAAGATTAAATGGTGGCTCATGTGCAAATCACTACAAAAAGGTATGTAGTATTGAAGACATGACACTGCTTATGCAAATTAAGCTCTCGTAAATAATTTGGGTTATAGATAAGCAACATAAACACATGAATATTGACTCGAGATTTTATTTTGAAGATACTATGTGCAATATAATCTTTAAGCCCTCTAATATAATCTTATAGAAAAACCTATCTATACACAACAGATGAATCAATCATCTAAGCAAGGACATGATCATTATCACTAAAAACTACATAGTGAGCACTGATACGTCTCCAACGTATCTATAAATTTTGATTGTTCCATGCTATTATATTATCTGTATTGGATGTTAATGGGATTTTATTTACACTTATATATTATTTTTGGGACTAACCTATTAACCCAAGGCCCAGTGGAAATTGCTACTTTTTTTGCCCATTTTAGTGTTTCGCAGAAAAGGAATATCAAATGGAATCCAAACAGAATGAAACCTTCAGGAACGTGATTTTTGGAAAAAAACATGATCCAGAGAACTTGGAGTGGACATCAAGAAACGAACGAGGAGTCCACGAGGCAGGGGGCGCGCCTACCCCCTGGGTGCGCCCTCCCCCTCGTGGGCCCCTCGTGGCTCAACCGACCTACTTCTTCCTCCTATATATACTCATATACCCTGAAAACATCGAGGAGCACCACGAAACCCTATTTCCACCGCCGCAACATTCTGTACCAAGATATCCCATCTTGGGGCCTTTTCCGAAGCTCCGCCGGAGGGGGCAACGATCACAGAGGGCCTCGACATCAACTCCATGGCCCCTCCAATGATGTGTGAGTAGTTTACTCAGACCTTCGGGTCCATAGTTATTAGCTAGATGGCTTATTCTCTCTCTTTGAAAATCAATACAAAGTTCTCCTCGATCTTCTTGGAGATCTATTCGATGTAACTCTTTTTGCGGTGTGTTTGTCGAGATCCAATGAATTGTGGGTTTATGATCAAGTCTATATATGAACAATATTTGATTCTTCTCTGAAATCATTTATGCATGATTGGTTATCTTTGCAAGTCTCTTCAAATTATCAGTTTGGTTTGGCCTACTAGATTGAACTTTCTTGCAATGGGAAAATGTAACATCCCAAATTTTCAATTTGGAATGTTATACATTAGATCATCATGCATATCATATTTTCTTGCATTTTGCCGATCCTAGAAATTTCACGCAACTCAAGGACCCTCGGAGAGAGTTGGAGATTTCATCATTTTCATATTTGAGTTTTCTCAAATCTCGAAAAGAGGATCATTGGTTTTGTCGGAGTTTCATTTGCCTTTTATTTGGATAGGGAAAAATGAGCGTTTTCAAAATTTGCATTTTAAGCCCGGAGAAAAGTTCATTTTGTTCGACTCATTTTTAGGAGTCGGGGAAAATTTACTTTAGCAATTTTGGAGTTCGTTTACATCTCTTTTCTGTTTTTTTTCTTCTGCACGCGAAACCAATTTTAAGAAAAATTCCAGCGCCTTGGGCCAAGCCCAGCCGGCCGGCCAGGAGGCCAGGCCATCGCCGCGAGCCGCGCCAGGCGCCAGAGGCCGCCGCCGCCGCCTCTTTTGGAAGTCCTAGTAGGACTTTTGTCCTACTTCCGTTTATTCCGTTTTTGTTTCTAGATCTTTCCTACTCCTATTCCTATTCCTTGATCCCTCCTCCAAGTAAACTCTCCCCCTCCCCAATATAAATACCCAAGCACCCCCCCTCTAAATCATCATCAAACCCAAATTCTAGAGCTCCACCCCACCCCGCGCCGCGCCACCCCTCACCCCCGCGCCGCCCTGCGTCACGGGCCGTCGCCGCCTACACCACCGCCGCCGCCGCCGCCCTTGCTCGCCCCCACCGGAGTCCCTCGCCGGAGACCTCGCCGGAGGTACCGCGTCGCGTCTTTTCTTTTCCTCGGATCGGTTTTCTTCTAAATCGTTCCGGTTCTAATCTTTTCGATTATTTTCTTCTCTAAACCGTTCCGGTTTTCTAGATCGGTTTTTCGCTCGGTTTTCTTTTCTCGAAACCCTAGATCGGATCCGTTTTCTTTTCCGATTTAGTTGCCCGCGACCGTTCGCCGGACCGTTCGTCCTAACGAACGTGATCACCGGATTTCTTCTAGGTTAACGAACGTTCGTTCGTTCAACCATTCTTCTTTTTCTTCTCGCCGGATTTATTCCGCAATCGCGATCTCAGATCCGATCTTCTTTCTAGTCTATCTTCTCGCTCGTTTATCGGAATCAGGTGATTCAAGGGCCTGGAGTTTCGTTTCGAAACCCCCGTTCCGACTAATCAACTTTAACTAAGTTTTGCTACGGTAAAATTTGACCTAGTTTCAACTTGCTAGAACCGAGTTGTTTTCCGCCGTTTGTTTTCGGTTTCTTTGTTCGGTTCTTTTCTCTCTTTGCAACCGGAGTTCTTAAGTTGAACTATCTGGTTCGATCCTTTGTTCGAGATTTACCTGTGCATTAGATGAGTACTTATTGTATGCTTGTTGTTTGTCTGCGATAGATTACCCGGATTGCGCCGCTTGTTATTTAGAATCTCTAGGACTCGCGGATCATCAGCAAGGCAAGTAACACTTTGATCATACCTTTTCTAAAACCCAGTTTTATTGCATTAGATCCATCCTCACACATTGCATGATTAGGATCTAATTAAATTGTGGGATGGGAAGTAGATGAGGTAGTACCTATTACCTGTTTATTATGAAACCTTTGGGAGTTACTTCTACGTTTGCTTATTATGCCATGCTATGCTAGTAGACGTGGATTGGGTGAGTGATATCCATGACAGATGTGATATTTATAATTTTAATGGTTTATCTAAGGTGGCAACTTAAACACACATCTGGGTGGATTGAGGCACCTGATGTCTATCAGGACTTGCCTGTTTTATTTTGGACCGCCACCCAGGCTCAAAGGTATCATAAGATCTTTCATGCTAAATACTTACGTGTGCAGCCACAAGACATTATGGGCTCTGGCATAGTTGACTAAGTCGTGCGAACTCTTATAGGGGTAGACTAGCAGATGTAGGGGATGTAGGTGGTACGGTCTACTCCATCGTAAGGTGCTAGCGCTTCTGAAAGACTATGTCTCGGTCATCCGTTTCTCAAACACCAGTAGTGCGAGAAATCCAACGGAGGCGATCGAGTCTTGTGGGGAAAAGTGCGCAAACCTCTGCAGAATGTAACAAACTAATCATGATTAGTCGTGTCCCCGGTTATGGACATCTTGAGTATCTAGTACTTGAATATCATGTGAATCTCATCATGTTACTTCTAATTAATATTGTTGGGTTTTAATGATTACTTTTTAATTGGGATTGAGGATGCTGTCAACCATTCTCAATGTTTAACAACCACCATGATAGTTAAATAAATTTATTCCTTTGCAGTAGGATAAAATTGGCTTTACGCAAAACTGTAACCATAGAGCTTTCCACCAGCCAAATATGCATATAGTATAGCTGTTTCATTCCATTACTCTCTATGTGTTACCTTGCCAGCATATTCCATGTGCTGACCCGTTTCGGGCGGCAACGTTAATGTTGCAGACTTTTCAGACGATGATTAAGGTGCTTTTAGGTCGTGGTTCTATACTCAGTGATGCCGTTGGAGTTGATGGACCCATTTATCTTCCAAGTCTTCCGCTGTTATCGATATTAGATGGCCTTAGGCCATATTTATTTAATAAGTTCTCTTTTGAGACATCCGATGTAATAAGTGTGTGATTGCTACTCTGTTATAAATCCTCCGAGTACTGTGTGGTGTCAGCATTACTGATCCAGGGATGACACCGGAGCACAGAGATCAGACTGTTTGAGGTCTGGTCGCTACAGAGATGGTATCAGAGCACACGTTGACCGTAGGACACGACCACTAAGTTAAAGGCATAGATCACTATTCTCTCCTCATTTTCTAACTCCTCATCTTTTCTACTCTTTAGGATGAAGGACACGAAGATTAAGTACGCTCAACCGGATAACGGCACACCTTTTGGATTTCACTTGAAGGAAGTCACCAAGTACCTAAACATTGGATTACCAAGCTTCACGGGAACCTTCAACGCCACTTTACCTGAAGAGGAGCGCTGGAAGATTCAAGCTCACATTCCGCATTCGCGCCAACCACGAAGCCTATAGATAGCGTTTTCAATGCACCAACTTGGAGTCTAGGAAGGAGCATGGCAGCCCACATCACCATAGGACGCATTGGAGAAGTTTATCAAGAAGACCTCAAGGACACTATCTACCAGATTTGCGGACGCCGAGATGAACAATGGGAGTTAGTCACCACCAAGAAGGATAGATCCATTGCAGCATTCATCCAGGAGTTAAACTAGCACATTTGACGCCACGAGAACCAGATGTGCAACGATATGATGGAGTTGAAGAATGCCAAGACAAGGATCATCGAGCTAGAAGGAGAACTGAAGGCTACACGCAAGGACTACATGGACGAGATCGTAGCTCTAGCAAGACACAACTGCGATCTTAAGCAAGAGATTGAAGAACTCAAGAGGAAGTTAGCATCCAGGAAGGAAGACATGTACGTCGCATGTCCAGACAACTACATCATCATCGACGACACCGATTTGGATCCAAGTGGACCCGACTTTGACGACGAAGCTGGAGCAGACATCATGGAGTCTTCCACCGGTTCAAATTTCTAGATGACCACCAAATATTAGTAGTATTTCCCCCATGTAAACACTATAGTTCGAGCACTTTTGCGATAGCTAGATCAATTGTATGCCCTTGTTTGATTGAATGAAGTGATTTTGTGTGAATTTGCTCATGTGCATTGGGGTAGTGTTTTCTCTTTAGACCTCATTCTATTCTTATTTCTCATCTTTTCTAAACCCTTAAATGCCTCCGAGACGTGACCCCAGGTTACCATTAAGGATTGGTAACTATGTTTTTCCCTCAGACCTAATAGTACTGGAATCTCAAGGATTGGATGTAATCCTCAGTATGGATTGGTTGTCGATGTATGGAGGGAATATTGAGTGTGCTAGTAAGTCAATTTTGCTTACAATGCCAGAAGGAAGAAGGATCAAGTATGTATCCCGACATGTGCCCAATAGGACACAAGTGAATTGCCTGACAGGAGTCGTGCAGGAGGAAGTACCAGTGGTAAAGGATTTTCCTGATGTATTTCCGGAAGAGTTGCCAGGCATGCCACCGGATAGAGATATTGAGTTTTTGATTGAGTTGCTGCCAGGTACAGGCCCAATATCAAAGAGACCATACCGGATGCCAGCAAAGGATTTGGTAGAAATTAAGAATCAGATTAAAGAGTTATTGGAGAAAGGTTACATTTGCCCAAGTTCTTCGCCTTGGGGATCACCCGTACTTCTAGTGGAGAAGAAGGATGGATCATTAAGGATGGTTGTTGATTACCGTGGATTGAACAAAGTAACCATCAAGAACAAGTACCCACTGCCAATGATAAATGATCTGTTTGATCGTTTGCAAGGAGCTAAAGTGTTTTCCAAGATCGATTTGCGATCAGGGTACCACCAGTTGAAGATTCGGGAACAGGACATTCCTAAGACAGCTTTCACCACAAGATATGGACTGTATGAGTATACCGTTATGTCATTTGGACTGACTAACGCGCCTGCCTATTTTATGAACATGATGAACAAGGTGTTTATGGAGTTTTTGGATAAGTTCGTCGTAGTGTTCATTGATGATATCCTGGTTTATTCAAAGAATGAAGAAGAGCATAAGGAACATTTGCGTTTGGCTTTGGAGAAACTAAGGGAACATCAGTTATATGCCAAATTTAGCAAATGTGAGTTTTGGTTGAAGGAAGTAGGATTCCTCGGACATGTTATATCCGGAGAAGAGATAGCAGTTGACCCCACAAAGGTTTAGACCGTAACCAAATGGGAAGCACCAACGACAGTTGGAGAGATCCGGAGTTTTCTTGGACTCGCAGGATACTACCGGAGATTCATTGAGAACTTTTCAAAGATTGCGAAGCCTATGACGGAGTTGTTGAAAAAGGATACTAAGTTCAATTGGACTGAGGAGTGTGAGGCTAGTTTTCAGGAGTTGAAGAAACGTTTGGTTACCTCACCAGTGTTAATTTTGCCAGATCAGACCAAAGATTATGAGGTGTATTGCGACGCTTCATGTCGAGGACTTGGAGCAGTGCTTATGCAGGAAGGAAGAGTTGTTTCGTATGCTTCGCGACAACTGAAGCCTCATGAGTTAAATTATGCCACGCATGATTTGGAGTTAGCAGCCGTAGTGCATGCATTGAAGACATGGAGACATTTCCTCATTGGAAATCATTGTGAGGTGTACACGGATCACAAGAGTTTGAAGTACATTTTCACGCAGAAGGAGTTGAATCTCAGACAAAGGAGATGGTTGGAGCTCATCAAGGATTACGATATGAGATTGCATTACCATCCCGGTAAAGCTAATGTAGTAGCTGACGCATTGAGCCGCAAGAGCCATGTCAATACGTTAATGACGGGAGAAATACCAAAGGAGTTAGCAGAAAACCTTCGTGAACTAAGTTTAGAGATAGTTCCGAAAGGCTATGTAGCAGCATTGGAGATTCAGTCAACATTGATGGATAAAATCAGAGAGGCTCAGAAATTTGACAAGGAGATTGCTGCTATAAAGGAGAAACTAAGCAAAGGAAAAGCAAAGGGATTTCGTGAGGATGAGCACGATACCCTATGGTTTGAGGACCGTGTTTATGTGCCAAATGACCCAGAGATCAGGAAGTTGATTCTACAAGAGGCACATGATTCACCATATTCGATTCACCCAGGAAATACCAAGATGTATTTGGATTTGAAGGAGACATTCTGGTGGATCGGAGTGAAGAAGGATATTGAAGCATATGTACCAGTTTGTGACGTATGTCATAGAGTAAAGGCAGAGCATCAGAAGCCAGCCGGATTGTTGCAACCATTGCCGATACCCGAATGGAAGTGGGATAAGATAGGCATGGATTTTATCACAGGACTACCCAGGACGAAAGCAGGATATGACTCGATATGGGTAGTAGTTGATCGTTTGACGAAGGTAGCACATTTCATCCCAGTCAAGACCACTTACACCAGTGTTAAGTTGGCAAAGATATACATGACTAGGATCATTTGTTTGCATGGAGTTCCAAGGAGTATTGTATCAGACAGAGGAACCCAATTTACCTCAAAGTTTTGGAATCAGTTGCATGAAACTTTGGGAACCAGGCTAGAGTTCAGCACCACTTTTCATCCGCAAATAGATGGATAGACTGAGAGAGTCAATCAGATTTTGGAGGATATGCTAAGAGCTTGTGCACTAGATTATGGATCTAGTTGGGACGATAACTTGCCGTATGCGGAGTTTTCGTATAACAACAGTTACCAAACCAGTTTGAAGATAGCACCTTTCGAAGCTTTATACGGAAGGAGGTGCAGGACACCGTTGTCATGGGATGAAGTTGGAGATCGTCAGTTCTTTGGACCAGATTTGATTAAGGAGTCTGAACAGAAGGTGAAGTTGATACGCGATAGGCTCAAGGTAGCCCAGTCCAGGCAGAAGAGCTACGCAGATGCTAAATGCAAGGAGACAGTTTACGAAGCCGGAGACAGTGTATCTCCGAGTATCCCCACTTCGAGGAGTTAAGCGCTTTGGAGTTAAGGGAAAGTTAGCACCGCATTTCGTTGGACCGTATAAGATTTTGCAACGCATGGGACAAGTCGCGTATAAGTTGGAATTACCAGAGGGACTGTCAGGAGTTCATGATGTATTCCATGTTTCTCAGCTGAAGAAATGTCACGCCGAGATGGCGGAGGTACCGTTAAGAGATACAGTGCCATTGGAAGCGATTCAGTTAAAGGACGACTTAACGTATGAAGAGAAACCAGTCAAGATTCTCGAGTATGCCAGCAGAGTTACCCGCAGCAAGGTTATCAAGTTTTGAAAAGTTCAGTGGAACCACCACTCAGAGGGTGAAGCCACCTCGGAGAGAGAAGAAGATTTGCTCAAGGACCACCCTCACCTATTTTCTAGCCAACCCGAATCTCGAGGGCGAGATTCATCTTAAGGGGGGTAGGTTTGTAACATCCCAAATTTTCAATTTGGAATGTTATACATTAGATCAACATGCATATCATATTTTCTTGCATTTTGCCGATCCTAGAAATTTCACGCAACTCAAGGACCCTCGGAGAGAGTTGGAGATTTCATCATTTTCATATTTGAGTTTTCTCAAATCTCGAAAAGAGGATCATTGGTTTTGACGGAGTTTCATTTGCCTTTTATTTGGATAGGGAAAAATGAGCGTTTTCAAAATTTGCATTTTAGGCCCGTAGAAAAGTTCATTTTGTTCGACTCATTTTTAGGAGTCGGGGAAAATTTACTTTAGCAATTTTGGAGTTCGTTTAGATCTCTTTTCTGTTTTTTTTCTTCTGCGCGCGAAACCAATTTAAAAAAAAATTCCAGCACCTTGGGCCAAGCCCAGCCGGCCGGCCAGGAGGCCAGGCCATCGCCGCGAGCCGCGCCAGGCGCCAGGCGCCAGAGGCCGCCGCCGCCGCCTCTTTTGGAAGTCCTAGTAGGACTTTTGTCCTACTTCCGTTTATTCCGTTTTTGTTTCTAGATCTTTCCTACTCCTATTCCTATTCCTTGATCCCTCCTCCAAGTAAACTCTCCCCCTCCCCAATATAAATACCCAAGCACCCCCCCTCTAAATCATCATCAAACCCAAAGCCTAGAGCTCCACCCCACCCCGCGCCGCGCCACCCCTCACCCCCGCGCCGCCCTGCGTCACGTGCCGCCGCCACCTACACAACCGCCGCCGCCGCCCTTGCTCGCCCCCGCCGGAGTCCCTCGCCGGAGACCTCGCCGGAGGTACCGCGCCACGTCTTTTCTTTTCCTCGGATCGGTTTTCTTCTAAATCATTCCGGTTCTAATCTTTCCAATTCTTTTCTTCTCTAAACCGTTCCGGTTTTCTAGATCGGTTTTTCGTTCGGTTTTCTTTTCTCGAAACCCTAGATCGGATCCGTTTTCTTTTCCGATTTAGTTGCGTGAGACCGTTCGCCGGACCGTTCGTCCTAACGAACGTGATCACCGGATTTCTTCTAGGTTAACGAACGTCCGTTCGTTCAACCGTTCTTCTTTTTCTTCTCGCCGGATTTATTCCGCAATCGCGATCTCAGATCCGATCTTCTTTCTAGTCTATCTTCTCGCTCGTTTATCGGAATCAGGTGATTCAAGCGCCTGGAGTTTCGTTTCGAAACCACCATTCTGACTAATCAACTTTAACTAAGTTTTTCTACGGTAAAATTTGACCTAGTTTCAACTTGCTAGAACCGAGTTGTTTTCCGCCGTTTGTTTTTGGTTTCTTTGTTCGGTTCTTTTCTCTCTTTGCAACCGGAGTTCTTAAGTTGAACTATTTGGTTCGATCCTTTGTTCGAGTTTTACCTGTGCATTAGATGAGTACTTATTGTATGCTTTTTGTTTGTCTGCGATAGATTACCCGAATTGCGCCGCTTGTTATTTCGAATCTCTAGGACCCGCGGATCATCAGCAAGGCAAGTAACACTTTGATCATACCTTTTCTACAACCCAGTTTTATTGCATTAGATCCACCCTCACACATTGCATGATTAGGATCTAATTAAATTGTGGGATGGGAAGTAGATGAGGTAGTACCTATTACCTGTTTATTATGAAACCTTTGGGAGTTACTTCTACATTTGCTTATTATGCCATGCTATGCTAGTAGACGTGGATTGGGTGAGTGATATCCATGACAGATGTGGCAACTTGAACACACATCTGGGTGGATTGAGGCACCTGATGTCTATCAGGACTTGCCTATTTTATTTTGGACCACCACCCAGGCTCAAAGGGATCATAAGATCTTTCATGCTAAATACTTACGTGTGCAGCCACAAGCCATTATGGGCTCTGGCATAGTTGACTAAGTAGAGCTTTCCACCAGCCAAATATGCATATAGTATAGCTGTTTGATTCAATTACTCTCTATGTGTTACCTTGCCAGCATATTCCATGTGCTGGCCCGTTTCGGGCTGCAACGTTAATGTTGCAGATTTTCAGACGACGATTAAGGTGCTTTTAGGTCGTGGTTCTATACTCAGTGATGTCGTTGGAGTTGATGGACCCATTTATCTTCCAAGTCTTCTGCTGTTATCGATATTAGATGGCCTTAGGCCATATTTATGTAATAAGTTCTCTTTTGAGACATCCGATGTAATAAGTGTGTGATTGCTACTCTGTTATAAATCCTCCGAGTACTGTGTGGTGTCAGCATTACTAATCCAGGGATGACACCGGAGCACAGAGATCAGACTGTTTGAGGTCTGGTCGCTACAGAGAAGTGCTTAGCTTTGGGTCCAATCTTGAAGTGCTCGATCCCAGTGATAGAAAGGGAAACGACACGTATTATATTGTTGCCATCGAGGATAAAAAGATGGGGTTTATATCATATTGCTTGAGTTTATCCCTCTACATCATGTCTTCTTACCTAATGCGTTACTCTGTTCTTATGAACTTAATACTCTAGATGCATGCTGGATAGCGATCGATGTGTGGAGTAATAGTAGTAGATGCAGGCAAGAGTTGGTCTACTTTGTCACAGATGTGATGCCTATATACATGATCGTGCCTAGATATTCTCATAATTATTTTCTTTTCTATCAATTGCTCGACAGTAATTTGTTCACCCAGCGTAATACTTATGCTATCTCGAGAGAAGCCACTAGTGAAACCTATGGCCCCCAGGTTTATTTTCCATCATATAAGTTTCCAATCTATTTTATTTTGCAATCTTTACTTTAAATCCATACCATAAAAATACCAAATATATTTATCTTATTATTATTATCTCTATCAGATCTCACTCTCGTAAGTGACCATGAAGGGCTTGACAACCCCTTTATCGCGTTGGTTGCGAGGTTCTTATTTGTTTGTGTAGGTACGAGCGACTTGCATGTGGCTGATACGTCTCCAACGTATCTATAATTTTTGATTGCTCCATGCTATATTATCTAATGTTTTGGACTATATTGGGATTTATTTTCCACTTTTATATTATTTTTGGGACTAACCTATTAACCGGAGGCCTAGCCCAGAATTGCTATTTTTTGCCTATTTCAGTGTTTTGGAGAAACAGAATATCAAACGGAGTCCAAACGGAATAAAACCTTCGGGAACGTGATTTTCTCACCGAACGTGATCCAGGAGACTTGGACCCTACTCCAAGGAGTCAAAGAGGAGGTCATGAGGGTGGGGGCGCCCCCCTTCCTCATGGGCCCCTCGGTGCTCCACCAACGTACTCCTTCCTCCCATATATACCTACATACCCCCAAATGACCAGAACCGGAGCCAAAAACCTAATTCCACCGCTGCAACTTTCTGTATCCACGAGATCCCATCTTGGGGCCTGTTCCGGAGCTCCACCGGAAGAGGGCCGTCATCACGGAGGGCTTCTACATCATCCTAGCCCCTCCGATGAAGTGTGAGTAGTTTACCTCAGACCTTCGGGTCCATAGTTAGTAGCGACATGGCTTCTTCTCTCTTTTTGGATCTCAATACAAAGTTCTCCCCCTCTATTGTGGAGATCTATTCGATGTAATCTTCTTTTTGCGGTGTGTTTGTTGAGACCAATGAATTGTGGGTTTATGATCAAGTCTATCTATGAATAATATTTGAATCTTCTCTGAATTATTTTATGTATGATTGGTTATCTTTGCAAGTCTCTTCGAATTATCCGTTTGGTTTGGCCAACTAGATTGGTAGTTCTTGCCATGGGAGAAGTGCTTAGCTTTGGGTTCGATCTTGCTGTGTCCTTTCCCAGTGACAAAAGGGGCAGCAAGGCATGTATTGTATCGTTGCCATCGAGGATAACAAGATGGAGTTTATTTCATATTGCGTGAATTTATCTCTCTACATCATGTCATCTTGCTTAAGGCGTTACTCTGTTTTTAACTTAATACTCTAGATGCATGCTGGATAGCGGTCGACGAGTGGAGTAATAGTAGTAGTTGCAGAATCGTTTCGGTCTACTTGTCACGGACGTGATGCCTATATACATGATCATGCCTAGATATTCTCATAACTATGCTCAATTCTGTTAATTGCTCAACAGTAATTTGTTCACCCACCATAGAATACTTATGCTCTTGAGAGAAGCCACTAGTGAAACCTATGGCCCCCGGGTCTATTCTCGTCATATCAATCTCCATTACTTTAATCTTGCTTTGCTTTTTTACTTTGCCTTTAATCTTTACTTTGCATCTTTATACCAAAAATACCAAAAATATCATATCTATCAGATCTCGCTCTCGTAAGTGACTGTGAAGGGATTGACAACCCCTAATCGCGTTGGTTGCGAGTAGCTATCGTTTTGTGCAGGTACGAGGGACTTGAGCGCGGCCTCCTATTGGATTGATACCTTGGTTCTCAAAAACTGAGGGAAATACTTACGCTACTCTGCTGCATCATCCCTTGCTCTTCAGGGAAAACCAACGCAAGCTCAAGACGTAGCAAGAAGGATTTCTGGCGCCGTTGCCGGGGAGTCTACGCGAAAATTCAACATACCAAGTACCCATCACAATCCCTATCTCTCGCATTACATTATTAGCCATTTGCCTCTCATTTTCCTCTCCCCCACTACACCCTTGCCATTTTATTCGCCCTCTCTCTCTCTATCCTCCCTCTCTTTCTCTATTTGCCTCTTTTTGCCCGTTTCTTGTTTGCTCGTATGGTTGGAATAGTTGTTTATTTATTACTAAACAGAGAACTTAAGATCTATGGATCCTCATCCGCTTGCCAATCTTTTTAAGGGCTCCAATTACGATGAACCAATTCCTAGTGATTTGGATGCACTAGATTATCTTTATAAGCTTTTGCCTGAAATCCGTAAATCTGAAAATTGTGATGAAGTGCTTTATGAAGTGACTCATGATAGATCTTTGAATAAAAAGCATGATTGCAATGATTTTATTATAAATTCTCTTGATGTCAATTGTGCCAATAAGATGCAAAAGCCTAAGCTTGGGGATGCTAGTTTTGCTATGTCTACTACTTGTTGCAATGATTATGATTGGGGTGATTCTTCTTATGATCTTGAAAATTTATTTAAACCCCATGATGAATATGAGATTGATAATAGTGTTTTCAATATTATTAAAAGTGGGTTTGGAGAAGTCATGACTTTAGTTAATGTTAATCCCACTATTTTGGAAGAGTGTCAACTTTGCATGCATGTGGATCATGTTGAAAATATTTTATGTGATAGCTATTTTGTTGAATTTGCTTATGATCCTACATGTAATTACTATGAGGGAGGAAAATATGGTTGTAGAAATCTTCATGTTACTAAATTACCTCTCGTTATGTTGAGATTGCTATTGTTTCTTTCCGCTTCCTTGCATATGCTAGTTTTTGCTTGCCTTGACAATTTGTTTGCCTATAAGATGCCTATGCATAGGACGTATGTTAGACTCAGATGTGTTTCTCACATGTTTTATGATGCCCTCTTTGTGCTTCAATTCTTGTCTTTCATGTGAGCATCATTAAAATTATCAATGCCTAACTAAGAAGGCTTTAAAGAAAAGCGCTTTTTGGGAGACAACCCAATATTTTTCCTTGCTGTTATTTAATAAATAAATTATTTAGCCTCTGTTTTGTTTGTGTTTTTGTGTTTAATTAGTATTTGTGCCAAGTAGAACCGTTGGGAAGACTTGGGGAAAGTCTTGTTGAACTTGCTGTAAAAAACAGAAACTTTGATGCTCACGAGAACTGGTGTCGTTTTTATTTGGGGAGTGATATTTAGTTAATCCTTTTTGCAGATGAATAACATATAAATTTCTCACATCCAGAAATTTATTTTAGTATTTTTGGGGTTCCAGATCTTGCGCTAGCTACAGAGTACTACAGACTGCTCTGTTTTTGACAGATTCTGTTTTTCGTGTGTTGTTTGCTTATTTTGATGAATCTATGGTTAGTAAAATAGTTTATAATCCATAGAGAAGTTGGAATACAGTAGGTTTAACACCAATATAAATAAAGAATGAGTTCATTACAGTACCTTGAACTGGTCTTTTGTTTTCTTTCGCTAACGGAGCTCACGAGTTTTCTATTTTGAGTTTTGTGTTGTGAAGTTTTCAAGTTTTGGGTGAATTCTTTTGATGGATTATGGAACAAAGAGTGGCAAGAGCCTAAGCTTGGGGATGCCCATGGCACCCCCAAGATAATCCAAGGACACCAAAAATTCAAAGCTTGGGGATGCCCCGGAAGGCATCCCCTCTTTCGTCCACTTCCATCGGTAATTTACTTGGACCTATATTTTTATTCACCAACATGATATGTGTTTTGCTTGGAGCGTCTTGTATTATTTGTGTATTTGTGTCTTAGTATGCCACAATAATCCTTGCTGTACACACCTTTTGAGAGAGCCATACATGAATTAAAATTTGATAGAATACTCTATGTGCTTCACTTATATCTTTTGATCTATGTAATTTTGCTCTATGTGCTTCACTTATATCTTTTGAGCGTTATAATTTTGCTCTATGTGCTTCACTTAGATATTTTAGAGCATGGTGGTGGATTTGTTTTAAAGAAACTATTGATCTCTCATGCTTCACTTAAATTATTTTGAGAGTCTTAATAGCATGGTAAGTTGCTTAATAATAATATGCTTGGTATTCAAGATTTGTGAAACTTTATTTTGAGTGTGTTGAATACTAAGAAAAGATTGAAGAATGATAATTGTTTTGAGATATGGAGGTAATAATATTAAAGTCATGCTAGTTGAGTAGTTGTGAATTTAAAGAATACTTGTGTTAAAGTTTGTGATTCCCGTAGCATGCACGTATGGTGAACCGTTATGTGATGAAGTCGGAGCATGATTTATTTATTAATTGTCTTCCTTATGAGTGGCGGTCGGGGACGAGCGATGGTCTTTTCCTACCAATCTATCCCCCTAGGAGCATGCGTGTAATACTTTGCTTTGATAACTTCTAGATTTTTGCAATAAGTATATGAGTTCTTTATGACTAATGTTGAGTCCATGGATCATACGCACTCTCACCCTTCGACCTTTGCTAGCCTCTCTAATACCGCGCACCTTTCGCCGGTATCATACACCTACCATATACCTTCCTCAAAACAGCCACCATACCTACCTATTATGGCATTTCCATAGCCATTGCGAGATATATTGCCATGCAACTTTCCACCATCTAGTTCATCATGACACATTCATCATTGTCATATTGCTTAGCATGATCATTTAGTTGACATAGTATTTGTGGCAAAGCCACCGTTCATAATTTTTTCATACTTGTCACTCTTGATTCATTGCATATCCCGATACACCGCCGGAGGCATCCATATAGAGTCATACTTTGTTTTAGAATCGAGTTGTAATCATTGAGTTGTAAATAAATAAAAGTGTGATGATCATCATTTAATAGAGCATTGTCCCAATAATAAAAAGAAAAAAAGAAAAAAGAGAGAGAAAGGCCAAAGAAAAAAAGAAGGCCCACAAAAAAGGGGCAATGCTACTATCCTTTTACCACACTTGTGCTTCAAAGTAGCACCATGATCTTTCATATACTAGTGGGAATTTTACATTATAGAACTTGGCTTGTATATTCCAATGATGGGCCTCCTCAAATTGCCCTAGGTCTTCATGAGCAAGCAAGTTGGATGCACACCCACTTAGTTTCATTTTGAGCTTTCATACATTTATAGCTCTAGTGTATCCGTTGCAAGGCAATCCCTACTCACTCACATTGATATCTATTGATGGGCATCTCCATAGCCCGTTGATACGCCTAGTTGATGTCAGACTATCTTCCCCTCCTATTTGTCTTCTCCACAACCACCATTCTATTCCACCTATAGTGCTATATCCATGGCTCACGCTCATGTATTGCGTGAAGATTGAAAAAGTTTTGAAAAAGTTAGAGTATGAACCAATTGCTTGGCTTGTCATCGGGGTTGTGCATGATTTAAATACTTTGTGTGGTGAAGATGGAGCATAGCCAGACTATATGATTTTGTAGGGATAACTTTCTTTGGCCATGTTATTTTGAGAAGACATAATTGCTTTGTTAGTATGCTTGAAGTATTATTATTTTTATGTCAATATAAACTTTTGTCTTGAATCTTTCTAATCTGAATATTCATATCACAATTAAGAATATTTGCTTTGAAATTATGCCAACTAGCATTCTTATCTTTTTATCATTTACCTACTTGAGGACGAGCAGGAATTAAGCTTGGGGATGTCTAATACGTCTCCAATGTATCTATAATTTTTTATTGCTCCATGCTATATTATCTACTGTTTTGGACTATATTGGGCTTTATTTTCCACTTTTATATTATTTTTGGGACTAACCTATTAACTGGAGGCCCAGCCCAGAATTGCTGTTTTTTTTGCCTATTTTAGTGTTTTGGAGAAACAGAATATCAAACGGAGTCCAAACGGAATAAAACCTTCGGTAACATGATTTTCTCACCGAACGTGATCCAGGAGACTTGGACCCTACTCCAAGGAGTCAAAGAGGAGGTCACGAGGGTGGGGGGCGCGCCCCCTGCCTCGTGGGCCCCTCGGTGCTCCACCGACGTACTCCTTCCGCCTATATGTACCTACGTACCCCCAAACGATCAGAACAGGAGCCAAAAACCTAATTCCACCGACGCAACTTTCTGTATCCACGAGATCCCATCTTGGGGCCTGTTCCGGAGCTCCATCGGAAGAGGGCCGTCATCACGGAGGGCTTCTACATCATCCTAGCCCCTCCGATGAAGGGTGAGTAGTTTACCTTAGACCTTCGGGTCCATAGTTAGTAGCTAGATTGCTTCTTCTCTCTTTTTGGATCTCAATACAAGTTCTCCCCCTCTCTTGTGGAGATCTATTCGATGTAATCTTATTTTTGCGGTGTGATTGTTGAGACCGATGAATTGTGGGTTTATGATCAAGTCTATCTATGAATAATATTTGAATCTTCTCTGAATTCTTTTATGTATGATTGGTTATCTTTGCAAGTCTTCGAATTATCCGTTTGGTTTGGCCAACTAGATTGGTAGTTCTTGCCATGGGAGAAGTGCTTAGCTTTGGGTTCGATCTTGCGGTGTCCTTTCCCAGTGATAGAAGGGGCAGCAAGGCACGTATTGTATCGTTGCCATCGAGGATAACAAGATTGGGTTTATTTCATATTGCATGAATTTATCTCTCTACATCATGTCATCTTGCTTAATGCATTACTCTGTTTTTAACTTAATACTCTAGATGCATGCTGGATAGCGGTCGACGAGTGGAGTAATAGTAGTAGATGCAGAATAGTTTCGGTCTACTTGTCACGGACGTGATGCCTATATACATGATCATGCCTAGATATTCTCATAACTATGCTCAATTCTGTCAATTGCTCAACAGTAATTTGCTCACCCACCGTAGAATACTTAATGTCCTGAGAGAAGTCACTAGTGAAACCTATGGCCCCCGGGTCTATTCTAATCATGTCATTCACCATTACTTTAATCTTGCATTGCTTTTTGACTTTGCCTTTACTCTTTACTTTGCATCTTTATACCAAATATACCAAAAATATTATATCGATCAGATCTCACTCTCGTAAGTGACCGTGAAGGGATTGACAACCCCTAATCGTGTTGGTTGCGAGTAGCTATCGTTTTGTGCAGGTACGAGGGACTTGAGCATGGCCTCCTACTGGATTGATACCTTGGTTCTCAAAAACTAAGGGAAATACTTACGCTACTCTGCTGCATCATCCCTTCCTCTTCGGGGAAAACCAACGCAAGCTCAAGACGTAGCAGTGGCCTCCTACTGGATTGATAGCTTGGTTCTCAAAAACTGAGGGAAATACTTACGCTACTTTGTTGCATCACCCTTTCTTCTTCAAGGGAAAACCAACGCAGTGCTCAAGAGGTAGCAAGAAGGATTTCTGGCGCCATTGCCGGGGAGTCTACGCACAAGTCAAGACATACCAAGTACCCATCACAAACTCTTATCCCTGGCATTACATTAATTGCCATTTGCCTCTCGTTTTCCTCTCCCCCACTTCACCCTTGCCGTTTTATTCGTCCTCTTTTTCCGTTCCCCTTCTCTTCTCCAGTTCGCCTCTTTTTGCTTGTTTCTTGTTTTCTTGTGTGTTGGATTGCTTGCTTGTCACGATGGCTCAAGATAATACTAAATTGTGTGATTTTTCCTATAACAACAATAATGATTTTATTAGCACTCCAATTGCTCCTCTTACCGATGCTGAATCTTGTGAAATTAATGCTGCTTTGTTGAATCTTGTAATGAAAGATCCGTTTTCTGGCCTTCCTAGTGAAGGCGCTGCTACCCATCTAAACAACTTTGTTGATTTGTGTGATATGCAAAAGAATAAAGATGTGGATAATGATATTGTTAAGCTGAAGCTATTCCCGTTTTCTCTTAGAGATCGTGCTAAAACTTGGTTTTCGTCTTTTGCCTAAAAATAGTATCGATTCATGGAATAAGTGCAAAGATGCTTTTATCTCTAAGTATTTTCCTCCCGCTAAGATCATCACTCTTAGAAACGATATTATGAATTTTAAACAACTTGATCATGAACATGTTTCACAAGCTTGGGAGAGGATGAAATTAATGATATGTAATTGCCCTACACAAGGTTTGAATATTTGGATGATTATACAAATTTTTTATGCCAGATTGAACTTTGCTTCTAGGAATCTTTTAGATTCGGCCGCAGGAGGCACTTTTATGGAAATCACTTTAGGAGAAGCTACTAAACTCCTAGATAATATTATGGTTAATTATTTTCAATGGCATACTGAAAGATCTACTAATAAAAAGGTGCATGCTATAGAAGAAATCAATGTTTTGAGTGGAAAGATGGATGAGCTTATGAAATTGTTTGCTAATAATAGTGTTTCTTCTGATCCTAATGATATGCCTTTGTCTACTTTGATTGAGAATAATAATGAATCTATGGATGTGAATTTTGTTGGTAGGAACAATTTTGGTAATAACGCGTATAGAGGTAATTTTAATCCTAGGTTGTTTCCTAGTAATTCCTCTAATAATTATGGTAATTCCTACAACAATTCTTATGGAAATTATAATAAGATGCCCTCTGATTTTGAATCTAATATTAAAGAATTTATTAGTTCGCAAAAGAGTTTCAATGCTTTGATTGAAGAAAAATTGTCTAAGATTGATGAGTTGGCTAGGAACGTGGATAGAATTTCTCTTGATGTTGATTCTTTGAAACATAGATCTATTCCACCTAAGCATGATATCAAAGAGTCTATCAAATCTATGATAATTTCCATTGATGAGTGCAAAGAAAGAACCGCTAGGATGCATGCTAAAAAAGATTGCTTTGTGAAAGCGTGTTCTTCTAGTTTCCATGATAATAATGATGAAGATCTAAAAGTTATTGATGTGTCCCCTATTAAATCTTTGTTTTGTAATATGAATCTTTATAATGATGGGACTGGAGGTGAGTCAACTTTAGCTAGAAGGCGTCCCAATGATTCAGAGTTTTTAGATCTTGATGCAAAAATTGATAAAAGTGGGATTGAAGAGGTCAAAACTTTACATAGCAATCAACCCACTATCTTGGATTTCAAGGAATTTAATTATGATAATTGCTCTTTGATAGATTTTATTTCCTTGTTGCAATCCGTGCTAAATTCTCCGCATGCTTATAGTAAAAAATAAAGCCTTTACTAAACATATCGTTGATGCTTTAATGCAATCATATGAAGAAAAGCTTGAATTGGAAGTTTATATCCCAAGAAAACTTTATGATGAGTTGGAACCTACTATTAAAATTAAAATTAAAGATCATTAATGCTATGCTTTATGTGATTTGGGTGCTAGTGTTTCCATGATCCCTAAAACTTTGTGTGATTTGCTAGGTTTCCGTGAATTTGATGATTGTTCTTTAAACTTGCATCTTGCGGATTCCACCAGTAAGAAACATATGTGAAGAATTAATGATGTTATTCTTATTGAAAATAGGAATTATTTTCCCATAGATTTCATTGTTCTTGATATTGATTGCAATCCTTCATGTCCTATTATTCTTGGTAGACCTTTCCTTAGAACGATTGGTGCAATTATTGATATGAAAGAAGGGAATATTATATTCCAATTTCCGTTAAGGAAGGGCATGGAACACTTTCCAAGAAAGAAAATTAAATTACCTTATGAATCTATTATGAGGGCCACGTATGGATAGCATACCAAAGATGAAAATACCTAGATCTATCCTTGCTTTTATGCCTAGCTAGGAGGTTAAACGATAGCGCTTGGTGGGAGGCAACGCAATTTTATTTTTATTTCTTACTTTTCGGTTCTGTTTAGTAATAAATAATACATCTAGCCTCTGTTTAGATGTGGTTTTATGCTTTTAATTAGTGTTTGTGCCAAGTAGAACCTTTGGGAAGACTTGGGAAAAGTCTTTGTGATCTTGCTGTAAAAAACAGAAACTTTAGCGCTCACGAGATTTGCTGCCATTTTTTTTTACTGGAGAGTGATATTTAGTTAATTATTTTTGCAGATGATTAATAGATAAATTACTCACGTCCAGCAATTTATTTTAGAATTTTTGGGGTTCCGTAAGTATTTGAAACCTACAGATTACTACAGACTGTTCTGTTTTTGACAGATTCTGTTTTCTATGTGTTGTTTGCTTATTTTGATGAATCTATGGCTAGTAATAAAGTTTATGAACCATATAAAAGTTGGAATACATTAGGTTTAACACAAATATAAATAAAGAATGAGTTCATTACAGTACCTTGAAGTGGTGGTTTGTTTTCTTTTAGTAACGGAGCTCACGAGATTTTCTTTTAAGTTTTGTGTGTGAAGTTTTCAAGTTTGGGTAAAGATTTGATGGATTATGGAACAAGGAGAGGAAAAATCCTAAGCACCCCAAGGTAAAATCCAATGACAACCAAAAGCCTAAGCCGGGGCATCCCCTCTTCCGTCTTCGTCCATCGGTAACTTTACTGGACCTATATATTTATTCACCACATGATATGTGTTTTGCTTGGAGCGTCTTGTATGATTTGAGTCTTTGCTTTTTAGTTTACCACAATCATCCTTGCTTTACACACCTTTTGGTAGAGACACACATGAATCGGAATTTATTAGAATACTCTATGTGCTTCACTTATACCTTTTGAGCTAGATAATTTTATTCTAGTGCCTCGCTTATATCTTTTAGAGAACGGTGGTGGTTTTATTTTATAGAAATTATTGATATCTCATGCTTCACTTATATTATTTTGAGAGTCCCTTAGGACAGCATGGTAATTTTCTTTGCTTGTGAATTTAGTCCTAATATGATAGGCAACCAAGATTGGTATAATAAAAACTTTCATAAACAGTGCATTGAGTACTAGGAGAAGCTTGATACTTGATAATTGTTTTGAGATATAAAGGTGGTAATATTAGAGTGTGCTAGTTGAGTAGTTGTGAATTTGAGAAATACTTGTGTTGAAGTTTGCAAGTCCCGTAGCATCCACGTATGGTGACCGTGGTGTAACAAATTTGAAACATGAGGTGTTATTTGACTGTCTTCCTTATAAGTGGTTGTCGGGGATGAGCGATGGTCTTTTCCTACCAATCTATCCCCTTAGGAGCATGCACGTAATGCTTGGTTTTTGATGAGTTGTAGATTTTTGCAATAAGTATGTGAGTTCTTTATGACTAATGTTGAGTCCATGGATTATACGCACTCTCACCCTTCCATCATTGCTAGCCTCTTCGGTACCGTGCATTGCCCTTTCTCACCTTGAGAGTTGGTGCAAACTTCGCCGGTGCATCCAAACCCCATGATATGATACACTATGTCACACATAAACTTCCTTATATCTTCCTCAAAACAGCCACCATATGTACCTATTATCGCATTTCCATAGCCATTCCGAGATATATTGCCATGCAACTTTCCACCGTTCCATTTATCATGACACACATCATCATTGTACTATTGCCTTGCATGATCATGTAGTTGAAATCGTATTTGTGGCAAAGCTACCGTTCATAATTTTTCATACATGTCACTCTTGATTCATTGCCCTTCCCGGTACACCGCCGGAGGCCTTCATATAGAGTCATACTTTGTTCTAGTATCGAGTTGTAATCATTGAGTTGTAAATAAATAGAAGTGTGATGATCATCATTAATAGAGCATTGTCCCCAAAAAAAGAGAAAGGCCAAAAAAAGGAAGGCCCCAAAAAATATAAAAAGGGGCAATGCTACTATCCTTTTTTCCACACTTGTTCTTCAAATTAGCACCATGATCTTTATGGTAGAGAGTCTCTTGTTTTTTCACTTTCATATACTAGTTGGAATTTTTCATGATAGAACTTGGCCTGTATATTCGAACAATGGGCTTCCTCAAATGCCCTTGGTCTTTGTGAGCAAGCAAGTTGGATGCACACCCACTTAGTTTCTTTTGTTGAGCTTTCATACATTTATAGCTCTAGTGCATCCGTTGCATGGCAATCCCTACTCCTTGCATTGACATCAATTGATGGGCATCTTCCTAGCCCATTGATTAGCCGCGTCAATGTGAGACTTTCTCCTTTTTTGTCTTCTCCACATAACCCCCATCATCATATTCTATTCCACCCATAGTGCTATATCCATGGCTCACGCTCATGTATTGCGTGAAAGTTGAAAAAGTTTGAGATTACTAAAGTGTGAAACAATTGCTTGGCTTGTCATCGGGGTTGTGCATGATGATATCATTCTTGTGTGACGAAAATGGAGCATGACCAAACTATATGATTTTGTAGGGATGAACATTCTTTTGCCATGTTATTTTGAGAAGACATAATTGCTTAGTTAGTATGCTTGAAGTATTATTATTTTTATGTCAATATTAGACTTTTGTCTTGAATCTTTCGGATCTGAATATTCATGCCACAATAAAGAGAATTACATTGAGAATTATGTTAGGTAGCATTCTACATCAAAAATTCTGTTTTTATCATTTACCTACTCGAGGACGAGCAGGAATTAAGCTTCGGGATGCTTGATACGTCTCCAATGTATCTATAATTTTTTATTGTTCCATGCTATTATATTATCTGTTTTGGATGTTAATGGGCTTTCTTTTACACTTTTATATTATTTTTGGGACTAACCTATTAACCCAAGGCCCAATGCAAATTGTTGTTTTTTTGCCTATTTCAGTGTTTCGCAGAAAAGGAATATCAAACGGAATGAAACCTTCCGGAACGTGATTTTTGGAACAAACATGCTCCAGAGGACTTGGAGTGGACGTTAAGAAACGAACGAGGAGTCCACGAGGCAGGGGGCGCGCCCTCCCCCTTGTGGCTCAACCGACCTACTTCTTCCTGCTATATATACTCATATGCCCTGAAAACATCGAGGAGCACCACGAAACCCTATTTCCACTGCCGCAACCTTCTGTACCCAAGAGATCCCATCTTGGGGCCTTTTTCGGAGCTCCACCGGAGGGGGCAACGATCACGGAGGGCCTCTACATCAACTCCATGGCCCCTCCGATGATGTGTGAGTGGTTTACTTCAGACCTTCGGGTCCATAGTTATTAGCTAGATGGCTTCTTCTCTCTCTCTCTCTTTGAATCTCAATACAAAGTTCTCCTCGATCTTCTTGGAGATCTATTCAATTTAACTCTTTTTGTAGTGTGTTTTTCGATATCCAATGAATTGTAGGTTTATGATCAAGTCTATCTATGAACAATATTTGGTTCTTCTATGAAATATTTTATGCATGATTGGTTATCTTTGCAAGTCTCTTCGTAATATCAGTTTGGTTTGGCCTACTAGATTGATCTTTCTTGCAATGGGAGAAGTGCTTAACTGTGGGTTCAATCTTGCGGTGCTCGATCCCAGTGATAGAAAGGGAAACAACACGTATTGTATTGTTGCCATCGAGGATAAAAAGATGGGGTTTATGTCATATTGCTTGAGTTTATCCCTCTACATCATGTCATCTTACATAATGTGTTACTCTGTTCTTATGAACTTAATACTCTAGATGCATGCTGGATAGCAGTCGATGTGTGGAGTAATAGTAGTAGATGCAGGAAGGAGTCGGTCTTCTTGTCACGGACATGATGCCTATATATATGATCATGCCTAGATATTCTCATAATTATTCACTTTTCTATCAATTGCTCGATATTAATTTGTTCACCCACCGTAATACTTATGATATCTTGAGAGAAGCCACTAGTGAAACCTATGGCCCCTGGGTCTATTTTCCATCATATAAGTTTCCAATCTATTTTATTTTGCAATCTTTACTTTCAATCTATATCATAAAAATACGAAAAGTATTAATCTTATTATCATTATCTCTATCAGATCTCACTATCGTAAGTGACCTTGAAGGGCTTGAAAACCCTTTGTCATGTTGGTTGCGAGGTTCTTATTTGTTTGTGTACGTAGGAGCGACTTGCGTGTGGCCTCCTACTGGATTGATACCTTGGTTCTCAAAAACTGAGGGAAATACTTACGCTACTTTGCTGCATCACCCTTTCCTATTAAAGGGAAAACCGATACAGTGCTCAAGAGGTAGCAAGCACGGTTAGTGTACTCAAGACAAGTAGCAAACAACTTGATAAATTAGTTTCCAATTCAACTGATCCAACACTTCACTAGCAGTAGTCTTCTATTTCTCATAGATAACAAAATATCCCTAAACTTGTTACAAAAGTAGTCCAATCTTAGATCTGATGTGATGCCATGAGATATATATGTTCATATCTAGTTCTTTTTACCTTCCTTTACTAATTTAAACAAGAATTAGATACATGTATATTTAAAAAAAACTTTTCAATTTACTGAAATAAAAATTCATAAGTACAATTATATGATAATCATAAGTTCTATATCTATATCTCTAAAATTAACACACTCTA
This sequence comes from Triticum monococcum, assembly GCA_034509565.1. Classification (NCBI taxonomy): domain Eukaryota; kingdom Viridiplantae; phylum Streptophyta; class Magnoliopsida; order Poales; family Poaceae; genus Triticum; species Triticum monococcum. Next base: position 250,097,503 of record CM067843.1, read on the forward strand.
CGATTCAAACTAGTATCACTCATTGTCATACAAAGAACTTGCAAAAGAAAACAAAAGTACTCAACACCACAATGTTTCATTATAGGAAGATATTCAGAAACTTATACACAACAGATGAATCGATCATCCAAACAGGGATATCTTCATTATCAGTCATAGGTACACACCATTAGCGTGTTTGATACAAGTACCAAACAACTTGTAAAACTAGATTCCTATTCAACTAATCCAACACTGCACTAGCAGTACCCTTAACCTTATGTTTCTCATAGATCACACAATATCGCAAAACTAGTTACAAAAGTACTGGAATCTTTAGATCTAATATGATGCCAAGAGATATGTATGTTCATATATGTCTTTTATCTTTCTTTACTAATTTAAACACGAATTAGATCCCGTATACCTTAAAAACCTCTTGAACTAACTGATATAAAATTTCATATCTACAATTACATGATAGTCATAAGTTATATATCTATATCCAACAAGTTAAATTACTCTATGGCGTTCAATCTTGTATCGCTCGTTGTCACACAACGAACTTGCAAAACAAAACAAAAATACTCAACTACACAACATTTCATTAGAGGAACACATTCAGAAGCTTCATGCAAAATACAAAATAGTCGCATGTGTACCCTAACATCAATAGCTAATTTCCTCCACATACACGCCCATTGCCAGAACTACGGCCACTAGACTGACAATGGGCATAGCCAAGCGCATGCCCATGGCCATGCCCACGTCCACCGACTCCTTCAGCACCCAAGCCAACACCATGGAAAATGACACCTCCAACAGCAATGTTGCGGGTGTTGGCCTGGCCACGTCCCCTTGCATGCCCATTGGCATGGCCACGACCATCGGCACCAGCACCACCAAACCCACGACCTTGGGAAAGGTCATCGCTAGGACCAAGGACAACCCCACCACGAGCCCCATGACCCCGTCCATGGCCAACGCCACGACCACACACTTGACCTGTGCCATGATCGTAGCCATGACCAATGGGGAATGCCACCATCGTGTTCTCAGATAACTCATAAGTATAGGGGATTGCAACAGTTTTCGAGGGCAGAGTATTCAACACAAGGGGAGCCAAAGAATATTCTCAAGTATTAATAGTTGAGTTGTCAATTAAACCGCACCCGAAAGACTTAATATCTGCAACATAGTATTTAGTAGAAAAGTAATATGGAAGTAATGATAACGGTGGAAAAAGCAATAGTAGTGGTTTTTGTAGCAATCGTAACAGTGGCAACGGAAAAGTAATTAAGCAAAGATCAATATGTGAAAAGCTCGTAGGCAATGGATCAGTGATGGGTAATTATGTCGGATGCGATTCCTCATGCAATAGTTATAACATAGGGTGACACAGAACTAGCTCTAGTTCAACAATGTAATGTAGGCATGTATTCCAAATATAGTCATAGATGCTTATGTAAAAGAACTTGCATGACATCTTTTGTCCTACCCTCCCATGGCAGCGGGGTCCTACTGGAAACTAAGGGATATTATGGTCTCCTTTTAATAGAGTACCGGACCAAAGCATTAACACTTAGTGAATACATGAACTCCTCAAACTACGGTCATCACCGGGAGTGGTCCCGATTATTGTCACTTCGGGGTTACCGGGTCATAACACATAGTAGGTGACTATTGGATTGCAAAATAGGATCAAGAACTCACATATATTAACTGAAACATAATAGGTTCAGATCTGAAATCATGGCACTTGGGCCCTAGTGACAAGCATTAAGCATAGCAAAGTCATAGCAACATCAATCTTAGAACATAATGGATACTAGGGATCAAACCCTAACAAAACTAACTCGATTACATGGTAAATCTCATCCAACCCATCAACGTACAGAAAGCCTATGATGGAATTACTCACGCACGGCGGTGAGCATCATGAAATTGGTGATGGAGGAAGGTTGATGATGACGATGGCGACAGATTCCCCTCTCCGGAGCCCTGAACGGACTCCAGATCAGCCCTCCCGAGAGAGATTAGGCCTTGGCGGCGGCTCCACATTGTAAAATGCGATGAATCCTTCTCCCCTATTTTTTTCTCCCCGACGTGAATATATAGAGTTGGAGTTGACGTCGGTGGAGCCTCAGGGGGCCCACGAGGCTGGGGCGTGCCCCAGGGGGGGGGGCTGCACCCTCGTGGACAGAGTGTGAGCCCCCTGGTGTTGATTCTTTCGCCAACATTTTATATAAATTCCAAAACGTGTCTCCGTAAATTTCCCGGTCATTCTGAGAACTTTTATTTCTGCACAAAAATAACACCATGGCAATTCTGCTGAAAGCAACATCAGTCCGGGTTAGTTCCATTCAAATCATGCAAGTTAGAGTCCAAAACATGGTCAAAAGTGTTTGGAAAAGTAGATACGTTGGAGACGTATCACCTCCCCCAAGCTTAAACCTTTGCTTGTTCTCAAGCAATTCAGTTGACAAACAGAAAGTGATAAAGAAAAACTTTTACAAACTCTATTTGATCTTGTTGTTGCAAATATGTAAAGCCAGCATTCAAGTTTTCATCAAATATTATGAACTAACCATATTCACAGTAACATTTAGCCCTCATATTTACTCATATCAATGGCATAATCAACTAGCAAGCAATAATAATAAATCTCGGATGACAACACTTTCTCAAAACAATCATAATATGACATAACAAGATAGTATCTTGCTAGCCCTTTTTGAGACCGCAAAACATAAATGCAGAGCACCCCTGAAGATCAAGGACTGACTAGACATTGTAATTCATGGTAAAAGAGATCCAGTCACAGTCATACTCAACGTAAATTAATAGTAATGCATGAGAATGACAGCGGTGCTCTCCAACTGGTGCTTTTTAATAAGAGGATGATGACTCAACATAAAAGTAACTATATAGGCCCTTCGCAGAGGGAAGGAGGGATTTGCAGAGGTGCCAGAGCTCGAGTTTTGAAATAGAGATAAATAATATTTTGAGTGGTATACATTCATTGTCAACATAACAACCAAGAGATCTTGATATCTTCCTTGCTACACACATTATAGGCGGTTCCCAAATAGAATGGTAAAGTTTATACTCCCCCACCACCAACAAACATCAATCCATGGCTTGTCCGAAACAATGGGTGCCTCCAACTAACAACAATCCTGGGGGAGTTTTGTTTGCAATTATTTTGATTTGAGCATGGGACTGGGCATCCTGGTTACCAACCATTTTCTCATGAATGATGAGCAGAGTCCACTCATTTTGAGAATAACCCACCTAGCATGGAAGATATAGAAAACCCTAGTTGATACATGAGCTATTCGAGCATACAAAACGGAATTTCATTTGAAGGTTTAGAGTTTGGCACATACAAATTTACTTGGAACGGCAGGTAGATACCGCTTATAGGAAGGTATGGTGGACTCAAATGGAATAACTTTGGGGTTTATGGAAGTGGATGCACAAGAAGTATTCCCTCTTAGTACAAGTGAAGGCTAGAAAGAGACTCGGAAGCGACCAACTAGAGAGCGAGAATAGTCATGAAAATGCATTAAAATTAATCAACACTGAGTGCAAGCATGAGTAGGATATAATTCACCATGAACATAAATATTGTGGAGGCTATGTTGATTTTGTTTCAACTACATGCGTGAACATGTGCCAAGTCAAGCCACTCGAATCGTTCAAAGGAGGATACCACCATATCATACCACATCACAACTATTTTAATAGCATGTTGGCACGCAAGGTAAACCATTATAAACTCCTAGCTAATTAAGCATGGCATGAGCAACTATAATCTCTAATTGTCATTGCAAACATGTTTATTCATAATAGGTTGAATCAGGAATGATGAACTAATCATATTTACAAAAACAAGATAGGTCGAATTCATGCCAGCTTCTCTCATCTCAATCGGTCCATCATATATTGTCATTATTGCCTTTCACTTGCCTGACCGAACGGTGTGGATAATAATAATAGTGCATGTGCATTGGACTAAGCTAGAATCTGCAAGCATTTAATACAAGGGACAAGACAAGGTAACATGGGCTCTTGGTTAAATCAACAATAATGCATACGAGGGCCACTCAACATTTTCATCATGGTCTTCTCCTCTCGACCCCCAAAGAAAAGAAATAAAACTATATACATGAGAAAGCTCCCAACAAGCAAAAGAAGAACGAGAAATCTTTTTGGTTTTATTTTAATTACTACTACTACAAGCATGGAAAGTAAACTAGCTAAAAGTTGCAACTATTTTTTTTGGTTTTTCTTAAGGTTTTTCAAACACACAAGAAGAAGGCTTAGAAAAGAAAATAAACTAGCATGGATAGTATAATGAAAAAGTATGAGCACCGACAACTAGAATGAGTGTGTGAACATGAATGTAATGTCGGTGAGAAATACATACTCCCCCAAGCTTAGGCCTTTGGCTTAAGTTGGTCTATGGCCACTGTTGGCCCGGTGCATATCCAAAGCTGTAGCTGGGGTCGTACTGAGATGCAGAAGCTACTGCCTGATGAGCTGCAGCTTGGAGGCGAGCTACCTCTGTCCTCCTATCATATTCGTTCGCTTCCTCCCTGGTTATAACATATCTCCTTTTTTCCTGAAAGTCAAAGAAAGTAGGAGCAGGGAAAACAACATGGATGGTGCGCCGTCTGTCAAAGATTAGTCGATACTGGAGGAACTGATCATTCTTCTCAAGAAACTGGTGGCGAACCATAGCATCATAATCTAGATAAGCAGGAGGCAACTCAATATCATTTCCATGTATGGGTATATCAAGATAGTTAGCTACACGAGTTGCATAAATTCCACCAAACAAATCTCCACTTATACTGTTGTGATGCAACACTACAAAAAAATACACTTCCGTGATGGTACGTGTTTGTCACAGTACGTCGCTTTTTTTGTCATGCATGTACATCCATGACAAATTTATGACAGAATCAAGATAGTCATACATGTGTTGTCGTAGAAGTGTTCCATGACATTACCAAAATTATCATCACGGAAGTGTCCACTTCCACGACGATAAATCGCGCATCACAGAAGTGCTTTCGTCAAGGGTGACCGACACGTGGCATCCACCGTAACGGAACACCGTTAAGCTATCGGGTCGGGGTTTGGATCCGATAACCCGTTAACAGCCCCGACCAATGGGGATTTTCCATGTGTAAAATCATCATTGGCTGGAGGAAACACGTGTCGGCTCACCATTGGGACAGATGTCAACCACTCATTGGACGAAAGGCTCCTATGATACGTCGACACGTGGCACGGCGAAACAGAGGCCCATTCCTGTGAAAAGGCTGGCCCGTTTGACTTGGTCAAAAGCTGGTGGGCCGGCCCATGGAAAGCCTGTTAACGGCCTGTTCGAATATAGCCCATTTACAGCCCGCTAACCCAAGGCCCGTTACACCCTATCCGAATTAGGCCCAATAGCGTCATCTGGGCCATCCAATATGATTCCAGCCCGTTTTCACTTCTGGCCCATGTATGGCCCATGACGTCTTTCGGCCCATATGAGGCCATATGTAACTCTTGGCCTACTAACGGCCCGTGGTGAAACTGGGCCGTATTGAACAATGTATCACTTTACACCCATTAACGACCCGTGGTGAAACTGGCTCGCAATGAATAGTGTATCACATTATACCCATTAACAGCCCGTTATTCCGTTGGGCTGTTTCCAGCCCATGTTATCTTTCGGCCTTCTCAGAGCCCATTTATTCTTGGGCTCATTTCCAGCATTCGTTTACTTACGACCCGTTACTGTCATTTTCTGCTTGTGGGCCAAATTCAGCCCATGGTTACAGTCGGCCCGTTTGTGGTCCGTTAATACGTTGGGCCGATTTCATAGCGTCATCAAATATGGCCTATTAATGATGGCCCATTATGGTCGGCCCATGAACGGACGATTCCAACTCTAGCCTGTTTACGGCCATAATGCGGTCTGTTTGGCCCATGTTTGGCCAATTGATTATATGGCTCGTATAAGGCCCATTGATAATACGGCCCGCAGAAGGCCCATTGTTTCTACGGCCCGTAGAAGGCCCATTGTTTCTACGGCCCGTAGATGGCCCACTGTTTCTACGGCCAGTAGGAGGCCCAGTGTCACTACAGTAAATATTAGCCCATGGTTATTGTGGCCTAGTTTTAAAAAATAGGTTATTGCAGCCACTAGCTAACCGCGGAAAAAGAACTGCAATGACTACAAGCAAACAAATAAACAAGACAACAAGGAAATAAATAAGCAAGCAACTAACGCTAGGATATCATGGCTATTACACATATTACATCCACTTGGCATCGAAGTTCGCCACCAGTGCAAATATAGGGAACAAAGCAGCATATCATATACACTGGTTGTCAAAGTTGGCGACCAGCACAAATAAACGCCGCAGCAAAACAAATCCAGAACTGAAACCACTTCAGAAGATCTCAAGAAACAATATCCTGGGTACCCATAATGTTGGAAAGATGCTTAGCAAGCTTATTGACTTTCTCTTGTTTGGCGCTTAAATCCTCCAGCGCTTGTTGTTACACCAGAAAATATGCATCTGAATTCTGCAGGGACTTCCTCAGTCCTTCAGCTTCCTGTCACAGCACATTTGATCGATGTCTACCAACTTGAAGTTGAGACTCAAGAAGACGAACTGATTCAGGCAGCGAGTTCGAAGAGCATGTGCTAGTAGTAGTGGCCAGTAACTCGAACACTACATCAAGACATGACATTTGGGTTCCCTCACTGTCGTCAGGATAGTTTTTATGAGCTTTCTTGGAGACCAACAGGGATGTCTCACTATCTTGAACCTTATCTGCATTACTTCCTTTACCATTGGATAACGTGGTACTGTTCTCCAATATTTTGTCCGCATTCTAAAAGAGAAACAAGCAGACACATCACATGTTTACCATGTTGTATATGAAGCTCACTTGGTAAATGAGTTCAGTAGTAAAGTGGACATGATAACAGCATGAAACAAACATATATCTATGTACCATGGTCACTTTATGGTCTATACCATTCTAGTTTTTGTTGCCAAATCAAGATAGAGACACAGTTCAAATAATATTTGTTCAAGACAAAGCAGAATAGACAGAATATAAGTGTGGGTAACTATAGAGCAATAACAACACTTGTAATGTGCATGACATGAGAACATAACTGTTTATTCAATTGAAACTGAAATCAACATAGAGCAGGTTACAACAGCAAACCAGTTAAAGAAACATGTTTAAAACATACCTATTGTGCCATTGGAGCTTCAATTCCATCCTTCAAATTTGAAAATAGTTGGTATGAGTAAATACAGTCATCCAAGAGCAAAGGAGTATGAACCATAGCTACAGAACCTGACATGAGAACAAATCGTCTTCTCCTTTAAGCATTGAGTTGGGATTCAGAGTGGTGGTCCTCGTGCTTTGGGCACTGCAGTTCCCTTACTAACTGCTCGTGTTTGGGTGCTCTATGGTGGAGATGGTGCTGTGTCAACTGGAACTGGGTTACTATTTGCCGGGATTGGGGTTAGAAGGGGTGTAGCTGGTTCTCTGTCCAACTGGGTAGGGGTACAATCTGCGAGAGTCCGGGTTATGTGTGGTGGATCTGGTCCTTGGGCAAGTACAACCGTGGTTCTATCTACATCAACTGGTAGCACTCTCTTTTTTGAAGACCATGTTGTTACTCCCTTAGATACTGCCATCATGCTCTCCAATTCAAATGGCTGATAAACAAAAAAAGTAATTGAAAGTATATACATTGTATGATAGATAGGTGCAATGGATAGTGGGGAATAAAAGAGGGCATGAAATAATTCATATATATGTTGTCTAACCAAACAAGATAGCATGACACAATTTCACATATATGATGGCTAACTAAACATGATAGCATGACACAATTTCACATTATGATGGCTAACTAAAAAAGATGGAAAGACATAGTTCAAATATGAGACTATGTAAACAGGATGACATGACATAACTATATAATGTGTTTATTAAATAGGTTGGCATGCCATAATTCACATACATTCACGGATAGAATGCCATAATTCAAAATATGATGACTATAAACACTAAACAGGATGAGATGATATAACTATATGATGTCTTTATTAAATTGGTTGCCATGCCATAATTCAGATAGATGATGTGTATGTACTATGTAAACATGATGGCATGATATAATTCAAATATATGATTTATATAGTAAGCAAGTAAACAGATGGCAATGCATATATGATGTAAAAACTAAGCAATGCAAGACAACATGCATGACCGGGGTAATATAACCCTGACAAGTTTGAGCATAGACCTCGGGGGGGAAATAGGACTGGTCATCAGTCTCTGAATCCTCCTCTGAGGAGCTCTCTGTAACCAGCAAGATGTTTGCTTCAGCAAGTAGCATTGTCTGCTCTGAATACCTTGTTTTCATTCCAGATACTTCCATCACCGCTTCAAGTGGCTGATGCACAGGAAGAGTAGTTGAATATACAAACGTTGTCGCCAAATGGAACACGTAATACAAAAAATGATAGCATGATATAATTCACATACATGATGATTGGCTAAACATCATGGCATTGCATAATTCACATATATAATGCCTTTGCAACAAGATAGCATTATATAATTCACATATATAATATCTTGCAACAAGATGGCAATGCATAATTCACATATATGGTAATTAGACACCGAACAAGTGGCATTCACACAAAGCATGTCTAAACTAATCAAATGACATAGCAATGCGAGACACCATACGCACGATATGAGCAACATAACCCTGCCAACTTAGAGCATACACCTCGGGGGGGGGGGGATAGGACTGGTCATCTGTTTGTTTCCCACCCAACATGAAACTCATAGTAGACACCGGAGATTAACCAGATAGTAGATAGATACTATTGATAGCGGCCCCGATATGTACCCCACAACCATTTAAAAACTCAAGTTTGATCATTAGTTTGGAGCTGACTCAGAGTCTAATCGGTGAACAGGACAATAAAGTAGCATGTAATATTAAGTGATGCATAACGTAAGCAGACACGAAAGAGTGCGACCTCTCTTGCGGACCCGTGTAGTCCTCGAGGTCATCTGCTCGGTTGATGATGGTAGTGCAGTTTTCATGGCTGCCAGCGGCGGGGAAGAAGATCTAAGGCGGCAAAAGACAGTCTGGAGGCCGAATCCCTGCTGTGCTGGACCCTTCTGTCGTTGGAGCAGCTGAGCTGGGGTGGACGATGGCGCAGCAGGAGCGGGACAAACCACGCAAGGTTTTCTTTGACACCTATCTATAAGAGAAGTAGTTCTGTAAGGGCTCGTTTGAATTGGAGGATTACAACAATGCAGGGATAGGAAATAGACAGGAATAGGATAGGAATGCACGTGCAAAACAGAGAATTTAAAAACACATGATTTCTGCCAATCTAGGTGTTTGATTCACAACAACTGGAAGATCACATGATGCAAAGAAGCATGGTGAGATTAAGTCAAACCACAAGAAATTGTACGGTTATAATGCTATTATGCTACTATCTCTTAGTCTTGTGCTTCATGAATAGGAATTTGAAAAGGAGGACAAGTGAAAATCAAAATTCCTACGTTTTTTCTTTCAAGGAGACACTAAAGGAACAAATCCGTGTGCTCAGTGGACAATATATATAACATGTAGAGCAAAAAAGAGATGCAACAAGTGTACAACCTCTTTGGCGAAGCCATGTCGATCTCAGCGTGATTGGGTTGGCCGGTGAGGATGCTCCGGCTGACTTGGCTGTCGGAGGCGGGGAAGAAGATCTTAGGCGTCTGGAGATGGAGCCCGAGGTACTGCTCCGCTGTGATGGAGGGGTTCGTTGTTGGAGCAACTCCGGTGAGTTGTACGACGCCGAGGCTGAAGCAGGACAAGAGAGACAATGAACAACGTTAACCTGAGTGGAATTCTAATAGCATCTCCAATACATGACGTAAAATACATAACCACAAAGTGCTAGATGTAAAATACATCAGCCGCTCATCTCTGAACTTAACTGTCGAAACTGAATTTAACTGTCGAAACTGAACTTAACTGTCGAAACTGAATTTTGCTGTCGAAACTGAATTTTGCTGTCAAAACTGAATTTTGCGGTCGAAACTGTACGCACTAGCAAGGTGAGGCTACACGTCGGTCGACTGACTTTTTCATCTCTGGTCAGTCGATTTTGCAGCTGTTGGATACGAAATCAAGGGCCTGTGGTTCATCTTCAACCTCCACCCCCTTGAGCTGGCCAAACGGCAGCCCCCGCCGCCCACGGTGCGCCGCCCCGCTCGCCCCGAAAACACTCCCCACCGCCGGTCCGCCGCCGCCCCGGCCATCCCTCTAGCCCCCCCCATGCCGAGCTTTTTTCTCCGGCGATCCCCACGCCACCACCCCGCCAACGCCCCGCCACCACCGGCGACCACCGCCCCCCATCCTGAACCCTAAGATAGATAGTGGGGTACCTCTCCAACGAGCCCCCCTCCCCGCTGCGGATGGTTCTTCCTTCACCCCGGTGGGATCGGAGTGAAGTCTAGCTAAATCGGAGCAGCATCGCAAGCAAGAGCAAGAGTGAGAGCAGCAACGCGAGCAAGAGCAATAGCAAGAGTAGACCAGGCAGGGGACCGAGAGCAAGAGCAGAGCACCAACGCGAGCGAGAGCTAAAGCAGCAGCAGGTCCTACTGATGTGGACGTCGCCGCCGAGGGAGCGACATCGTGGAGGAAGTGGCCGGCGACGCCGCTGTGGATGGAGCCGCGCCGTGTCGGCTCGGGACCGAGCGCCGGCAGCACCGTGAGATCGAATCAAGAAGAAAATGCGGCGATTAGTGTACAACCTATTTGGTGGCGCCGATTAGGCCGCAACTTCACCCGAGGAAACGGTGATGATGATGCTCTTCCGGTGGTGCAGGTGAAGACGGCGGTGTGGGAATGGAGGTGGCGCAAAAGACAAGGGGAATGTCGGGGCAGCTCCTTGGAGGTGGAGGACGGTGTGGCTGAACCGGCGGGACGATGAGATCGACGACGGATCCTCATCCGGTACGGTGGATGAGGGACGTCGAGGTGTTGCTGTGGAAGATGTTGTCGGGGAAGAGGCTCCGGCTAGGTGGCGGACGGAGCAGGGTGTGGGGTTTCGTCGCAGGTTTTCACAGCCTTGGTGTATGAATGGGTGGGCGGATGGGATGGCAGTGGGGAACCATGGCTTAGAGACGCGCTTGTCTGAAATGTGGGGTAAGTTATGAAAGTACCCCCACCGATTTGAGGCAGTTCTTTCGGTTCAGGGGTACCACGGGCATTTCGCGTGTTGGGATTTCACAGGAGGTGGGAGTTTTCGCGCGCGTTGTAATTTCGGGCATTGTCGGATCACAACGAGACAAAGATATATCTTAAATATTTCGGGCTAACAAGGCGCGGGTTGAAATTTCCGGACAAGCCTAATGTGTACTGTACGAAATCAATGCGCCCTACAAATATCATTCAAAACTTTGAATTCATGTTATGTTCAATTAAAATATTTCGCTACGTGTATAATGCATGCAACCTACTACTCAAATGAACGTTTTAGTGCATTCCAAACGTATATACTACCGCTTCAATATGAACTAAATTTGAATTCGTTTCTCTATTGAATAAGATCTACAGTAATGATTGTTGTGAAGTCAAAGCATTTGAATTTGTTTCTCTGTTTTAATAAGATCTACAATCATAATTATGGTCAAGTTAAACCATCGTTTGTGTATTATCTTCACAGCACACCACATGATTAGTCTCGAGTTACATATGAACTATGTGTACTATATGAACTCGAACTAGATTTTTTGAATCCACTTTATTTTGATTTCAAATCACATTACATTTCTAGCTCTAGCTAGATCTTCATAATCTAAACCATGTCTCATATGTATAATGTGTTTACCACATTATGTATGGTGCCCCGCCCCATACGCAAGTATTTAGATGTGAGTTGCAAACACCACACATTACCACAAATTCAAATAAAATGTGAGAATGTTCAATATATAGTATTGTTTAGATTGTTCGATATTTAGTTGTAAGCTGCAAACGCCACACATTATCACAAATTCAAATAAAATGTGAGATTGTTTGATGTATAGTATGGTTTAGATTGTTCGGCATTTATCTGTGAGTTGCAAACACCATGCATTATCACATTATGGTATAATATGTGCATAGCACATGTATCACCACTATATTCATGCATGCAATGTTTAAAACACTATGTTCTCCTATTCAAATATATGAATCCGCTTTCATATCAAATTATGATCTTTGTTAGTCTCTTACACCCACACAATCCTCTAACCTTTGTAGCTACCACTAACTTTCTCTCGTGCATGCACACCCCCTCCTCGCCCTCCCCCTCCCTCGGCATTCTATCCACCGGGCACATTCATTTTTTTCTTTAGGTCATTCTCCTAGAGTCTCCACAACTCCTTTCCGACACACACCGATCGATAAACCTCTCCAGCGATGCCTGCCTACAACATACAAACACACCTTCAATCTCCTCCTTTATGTGTCCTTGCCTCGTGTCTCTCATACGGTCAGAGACACGTGTAAACTCTCGCCCCTCTTTTCATCGCTCTCTCACAACCGCACACTCCTCCCCTGTAGGATCGAAAGTATGTCTAGAGGGGGGGGGGTGATTAGACTACTTGACAAAATAAAAACTTGACCTTTTCCCAATTTTAGTTCTTGGCAGATTTTAGCTATTTTAGGACAAGTCAAGCAATCATCACATAATTCAAGCAAGCATGCAAAGAGTATATTGGCAGCGGAAAGTAAAGCATGCAACTTGCAAGAATGTAAAGGGAAGGGTTTGGAGAGTTCAAACGCAATTGGAGACACGGATGTTTTTCCCGTGGTTCGGATAGGTGGTGCTATCCTACAGCCACGTTGATGGAGACTTCAACCCACGAAGGGTAACGGTTGCGCGAGTCCTCGGAGGGCTCCACCCACGAAGGGTCCACGAAGTAGCAACCTTGTCTATCCCACCATGGCCATCGCCCATGAAGGACTTGCCTCAATAGCGGTAGATCTTCACGAAGTAGGCGATCTCCTTGCCCTTACAAACTCCTTGGTTCAACTCCACAATCTTGTCGGAGGCTCCCAAGTGACACCTAGCCAATCTAGGAGACACCACTCTCCAAGAAGTAACAAATGGTGTGTTGATGATGAACTCCTTGCTCTTGTGCTTCAAATGATAGTCTCCCCAACACTCAACTCCTCTCATAGGATTTGGATCTGATGGAAAGAAGATTTGAGTGGAAAGCAACTTGGGGAAGGCTAGAGATCAAGATTCATATGGTAGGAATGGAATGTCTTGGTCTCAACACATGAGTAGGTGGTTCTCTCTCAGAACATATGAGTTGGAATGGTGTATGTGTTCTGATGGCTCTCTCCACGAGTGAAGAGGAGGTGGAGGGGTATATATAGCCTCCACACAAAATCCAACCGTTACACACAATCTACCAATCTCGGTGGGACCGAATCAATAAACTCGGTCAGACCAAAAAGGTAAACCTAGTGACCGTTAGAGATTTTCGGTGGGACTGACATGCAACTCGGTAGGACCGATATGGTTAGGGTTTGGGCATAACGTAATCTCGGTGAGACCGATTACACAAACTCGGTGAGACCGATTTTGGTAATTAGCTAACCAGAGAGTTGGTCAGGCAAACTCGGTGGGACCGATTTGCTCTTTCGGTGAGACCGAAAAGTTACAAAAGGGAAACACAGAGTTTACATTGCAATCTCGGTGGGACCGATTCTCTCTTTCGGTGAGACCGAAAAGTTACGAAAGGGAAACAGAGAGTTTGCAACCCCATCTCGGTGAGACCGAGATCCCTATCGGTAGGACCAAATTGCTAGGGTTTGACAGTGGCTTATGACATATGAAACTCGGTGGCGCCGGATAGATAGAATCGGTCTGACCGAGTTTGGCTTAGGGTTTAGGTCATTTGTGGATATGGGAAAGTAGCTGAGGATTTTGGAGCATATCATTAAGCACATTAAGCAAGAGGCTCATTAAGCAACACCTCATCCCTCCTTGATAGTATTGGCTTTTCCTAAAGACTCAATGTGATCTTGGATCACTAGAATATAAAATGAAGAGTCTGAGCTTTTGAGCTTGAGCCAATCCTTTGTCCTTAGCATTTTGAGGGTTCCACTTTCACATCCATGCCATGCCAATCATTGAGCTTTCCTGAAATAATCATCTTGGAATAGCATTAGCTCAATGAGCTATATGCTGTTATGAATTACCAAAACCACCTAGGGATAGTTGCACTTTCAATCTCCCCTTTTTTGGTAATTGATGACAACATATAGATCAAAGCTTCGACAAATGATAATAAGCATGAAATATAACGTCGCTTTGAGAAGTATGTGAAAAGTAAGAGCTCCCCCTAAATTTGTGCATATTTAAAATTTGCTTTGGACTGCAAATGCACAAAGAGTTAGAGTCATGGGTTACTCTTCCATGTCACATACATCTTGGTGGAGCGCTTAAAATGATAAGAATGAAATACATGCACTCATCACCAAGAATAGTGAGTGATCACATAAGATGGATAGGATAGAAATGTTAAGCAAACATTAAGTGTAGCTTATGATCAAACACATGATCATCGATGTCTCACACAGATAATGACGTAGTATCTCACACAAAAGCAAACGAAGTTCGAAAAACCACCAAATAAAACAAGAGAGAATAAAAGCAACACTCTCTCTCGAAGCCTATGATCTATACATTTTGTCCCCCTTTGGCAACAAGTTACCAAAAAGTCCCTAGAAAATGCATAGTGCTAAGTCGACACTCAGGCTTGATCTTCAGGTGGTGGTGGAGTCCAGATCACTCCAAGGACGAAGGCTTCCGTAGATGCTGAAGTGGACGCTGGAGCTGAAGTAGATGCTGGAGTTGGAGCTGATGCTGCGGCTGGAGTTGAGGCGGTTGCCCTTGTGTCAGGAACTGGCACTTCAGACGACCTCGGAGCTCGGGGCACTCTGGCAAATGCATCAGTTGTAGTGAAAGCACAAGTGCTCCCGAGGTGGTTTTGATAATTGATGACAACATATCTCTTGTTGGACTAACATTTTCATCTAGTATGTTTCAGATAAGTTCAACAATGGAGTGGCATGGACTAAAGGTTGTGGGAAGGTCTCCAAGATACTAAGGACAAAGGATTGGCTAAAGCTTGAAGTTCAAGACTCTTCATTTTACATTTTAGTGATACAAGATCACATTGAGTCCATAGGAAAAGCCAATACTATCAAGGAGGGATGAGGTGTTGCTTAATGAGCCTCTTGCTCAAGTGCTTAATGATATGCTCCAAAATCCTCAGCTACTTTCCCATATCCACAAATGACCTAAACCCTAAGCCAAACTCGCTCATACCGATTCTATCTATCCGGCGCCACCGAGTTTCACTTCTCATTTGCCACTGCCAAACCCTAGCAATTCGTTCTCACCGATGGGATCTCGGTCTCACCGAGATGGGCTTGCAAACTCTCTGTTACCTGTTGCAATATCTTCGGTCCAACTGAGATATGCAATCGGTCCCACCGAGTTTGCTTGGCCAACTCTCTATTTCGCTTATTACCCAAATCGGTCCCACCGAGTTTGAGTAATCGGTCAAACCGAGTTTTGGATTTTCCCTAACCCTAGCACATCGGTCCCACCGAGTTGTTCCAATCGGTCCCACCGAAATTCCTAACGGTCACTAGGTTTACTATTTCGTTCCGACCGAGTTTTCTGATTCGGTCCCACCGAGATTGGTAAATTGTGTGTAACGGTTGGATTTTGTGTGGAGGCTATAAATACCCCTCCACCTCCTCTTCACTCGTGGAGAGAGCTATCAGACTAAGCCTACACTTCCAGAATCCTATTTCTGAGAGAGAACTACCTACTCATGCATTGAGGCCAAGATATTCCATTCCTACCATATGAATCTTGATCTCTAGCCTTCCCCAAGTTGCTTTCCACTCAAATCTTCTTTCCACCAGATCCAAATCCTATGAGAGAGAGTTGAGTGTTGGGGAGACTATCATTTGAAGCACAAGAGCAAGGAGTTCATCATCAACACACCATTTGTTACTTCTTGGAGAGTGGTGTCTCCTAGATTGGCTAGGTGTCACTTGGGAGCCTCCACAAGATTGTGGAGTTGAACCAAGGAGTTTGTAAGGGCAAGGAGATCGCCTACTTCGTGAAGATCTACCGCTAGTGAGGCAAGTCCTTCGTGGGCGATGGCCATGGTGGGATAGACAAGGTTGCTTCTTCGTGGACCCTTCGTGGGTGGAGCCTTCCATGGACTCGCGCAACTGTTACCCTTCGTGGGTTGAAGTCTCCATCAACGTGGATGTAGGATATCACCACCTATCCGAACCACGGGAAAACATCCGTGTCTCAAATTGCGTTTGAATTCTCCAAACCCTTCCCTTTACATTCTTGCAAGTTGCATGCTTTACATTCCGCTGCTCATATACTCTTTGCATGCTTGCTTGATATGTATTGTGTATGTTGAAATTGTGCCTAAAACTCCACTCAAACCGATTTTTTTTAAAAACTGCAACTTTAGCACTGAGTGTCTAATCACCCCCCTCTAGACACATCTACTTCTAGATCCTACAAGTGGTATCAGAGCTTTGGTCTCCATTGCCTTGGTTTAATCACCATTGGAGGAAGATGGATGTGTCTACTTTAGGGAGTCTTAGAAATAGAGTGCCTATTCTTGATGGAGAGTATTTTCATGAGTGGAAAAATGAGATGCTTGCAATCTTCAACCAATATCATTTGAACAAGTATATTGCTAGCCCTTGTGCACCTCACATTGATCCCTTGCATCCTACCCTAGATGAAGATATTGACATGATTCGCAATCTTAGAACTATTGAGCTCATCATTAGAGGATTGCCCAAAAACTTGATTGCTAGTTTGCCTCCTCTTAATTGTGCTTATACTATATGGAAATTTCTTGAGGAATGATTTCCTGACCATTCCTTCAAAAATTTGGATAAAATTCTCCATAAATCTATTGCCTTGAGTAAGATGAACTCTAGTGATCCTAACTTTGGTGATTGTCTACTTGAGCTTACCAATCTCAAGCGAGCTAAGGGAGATGTTGGAATCATTAGTGATATTATATTCGAAGCTATAAGAATTCATAAAAGTGACCATTTTGATGATCATTTATCTAACAAATTACCCTCTCTAGGAAATGATGAGTCACAAGATCATGGTGAACATGGATACTATGATGATGATGATGATGATGATGATGATGATGATGATGATAGTGACTTCAATCTTGATGATGCAATGAGACACTTTGGTCTTACGGCAAATCTTCGGGGATATGAATCAGGAGGAAAGGAATGGGTTCTTGATAGTGGATGTACTGATCATATGACCGGAGATGAAGAGATGTTCCGTGAGCTTGCTGAAAATGACGGCCCTCGAAAATATGTCACCTTTGGTGATAATTCAAAGGGTAAAGTAGTTGGCCTTGGTAAGGTGGCCATCTCACATGATAGTTCCATTCAAAATGTCATGCTTGTTGAATCTCTCAGCTACAACTTACTTTCAGTATCTAGACTTGCTGATTTCGGTCTAAACGTCCTATTTACTGAGGTAGATTGCCAAGTGTTTCGTCGAGACAATCATAAAATGGTCTTTACCGGTATGCGTAGAGGTGACCTTTACATTGTCGACTTCTCTAAAAAGGCACAACCTAAAACTTGCTTTATTGCTAAATCCTCAAAAGGTTGGTTGTGGCATAGATGACTAGGTCACGTTGGCATGAGAAATCTTGACAAGCTTATTAAAGGAAATCATATCCTTGGAGTTAATGATGTCATATTTGATAAGGATAGACTTTGCAGTGCTTGTCAAGCAGGTAAACAGGTTGGAGGAAGACATCCCGTGAAGAACATCATGACCACAAGGAGGCCACTCGAGCTACTTCATATGGATCTTTTTGGTCCCAACGCCTACAAGAGTCTCGGTGGAAATTCTTTTGGTCTAGTTATAGTTGATGATTTTTCAAGATTTATGTGGGTGTTCTTTCTTAATGACAAGTCGCAGGTCCAGAAGATCTTCAAAAACTTCGCTAGGAAGGCCCAAAATCAGTTTGACGTGAAGATCAAGAAGGTTCGGAGTGACAACGGAACGGAGTTCAAGAACGCAAATATGGACACCTTTCTCGACGAAGAAGGGATTTCACACGAGTTCTCGGCTACGTACACACCTCAACAAAATGGAGTTGTTGAGAGGAAGAACCGGACGTTAATCGAAATGGCAAGAACGATGCTTGATGAATACAAGACGCCGAAGCACTTTTGGGCAGAAGCGGTTGAGACAGCTTGTCACGCAACAAATCGCTTGTATCTTCACAAGCTACTCGGCAAGACAGCATACGAGCTCCTCACTGGTAACAAACCCCAAGTTGGATACTTTCGAGTATTCGGCTCAAAGTGCTACATTCTTGATAAGCATCATCGTTCAAAGTTTGCTCCTAAATCTCATGAAGGTTTCCTACTTGGTTATGGCTCAAACTCTCACACTTACCGTGTCTACAACAATTTCACCCGAAAGGTTGAAGAGACGGTAGATGTGAAGTTTGATGAATCTAATGGCTCGCAAGTAGAGCAATTGCCAATTGATGTAGGAGACAAAGACCCTTCAGAAGCAATCCAAGACTTGTCCATAGGCAAAGTTCGTCCAACGGAGGTGAAGGAGAGTACTTCATCCGTCCAAGTGGAGGCTTCTACTTCACAACAAGGTGAACCAAGAATTGATACGGAAGCATCCACAAGTGGGACACACCAAGATGAAGAAGACAAGGAAATGCATCAAGACGAACATCAACAACCTCCTTCTCCACCACGACAAGAGAATGACAACGTCAACAATGAAGAAGGCCAAGAAGAAGAACAAGATGAAGAAAATGTTCAACGAAGACCCAAGCAAAAGTTCTCACCAGTTCGAGCAAGAATCGCCAAAGATCATCCCGTCGAGAAAATCTTCAATGATATACAAACCAGGAGAATCACTCGCTCAAAAACTCGTTTAGCTAACTTTTGTGAAAACTATTCATTCATCTCAAGCAGTAAACCTATGAAGGTTGAAGAAGCATTGGAAGACCCGGATTGGATAAACGCTATGCATGAAGAGCTACACAATTTTGAGAGAAACCAAGTTTGGACATTGGTTGAGAAGCCCGACAACAACCACAACATCATTGGTACCAAATGGGTGTTTCGCAACAAGCAGGATGAAGATGGACAAGTGCTTCGCAACAAAGCACATCTCGTCGCCCAAGGATACACACAAGTCGAAGGTATGGACTATGGTGAGACATATGCTCCCGTTGCTAGACTTGAGTCCATTCGCATCTTACTTGCCTATGCCAATCACCATAACATCACCTTGTACCAAATGGACATTAAAAGTGCTTTTCTAAATGGTGAAATAGAGGAGGAAGTTTATGTCAAACAACCTCCTGGCTTTGTCAATCCTAAGAAACCTAATCATGTTTACAAACTTCACAAAGCTCTTTATGGTCTTAAACAAGTTCCTAGAGCATGGCATAAATGCTTGACCAAGTTCCTTATTGCAAGTGGTTTCAAAATTGGTAAAATTGATTCTACTCTTTTTACTAAAAGGGTTAATGGAGAACTATTTGTATGCCAAATTTATGTTGATGATATCATATTTGGTTCAACTAACCCTCTCTTTAGTGAAAAGTTTGGAAAGCTAATGTCAGAGAAGTTTGAGATGTCTATGATGAGTGAACTCAAATTCTTTCTCGGTTTGCAAATCAAGCAAACTAAGGAAGGTACATTTGTCTCTCAAACGAAGTACACCAAGGACCTATTCAAGAAGTTCAATATACAAGAATGCAAAGGTATGTCTACACCCATGCCTACTAGTGGACATAATGATTTGACCAAAGATGGTGAACCGGTTGATCAAAAGGTTTATCGCTCTATGATTAGTTCATTGTTATACCTATGTGCTTCACGTCCCGATATTATGCTAAGTGTGTGCATGTGTGCAAGATATCAAGCTGCCCCTAAAGAATGTCATCTTAAGGCCGTGAAAAGGATAGTTAGATACTTAATTCATACACCAAATTTTGGCATTTGGTACCCTAAGAGGTCTTCTTTTGATCTTGTTGGCTATTCCGACTTGAATTATGCCGGAGACAAGGTTGATAGAAAGTCAACTTCGGGTACTTGTCAATTTCTTGGTAGATCTCTTGTGTCTTGGTCTTCCAAGAAACAAAACTCCGTATCCTTATCCACCGCCGAAGCTGAATACATTGCTGCTGGTTCATGTTGTGCTCAATTACTTTGGATGACCCAAACTCTTAAAGATTATGGGATCTATGTGAAACATGTTCCACTGCTTTGTGACAATGAAAGTGCTATCAAAATTGGTCATAATCCTGTACAACATTCTCGAACTAAGCATATTGAAGTTTGTCATCATTTCATTCGAGATCATGTTGCTAAGGGTGACATAAATCTTAAGCATGTTCGCACTGATAAGCAATTAGCGGATATATTCATTAAACCACTTGATGAGAAAGTACTTTGCAGGTTCAGAGGAGAATTGAACATCATTGATGCTTCGAACTTGGAGTAGGAACTCCATTGGATGCATGCAAGACATGAGCTTATGACTAATCCATGGTATATCTCTTATGATGACTATCTTATGTCTTGGATACATTTGTACCTTGCATATTGTCTAACCCATGTAGGTGCTTTGTTGAATCTAATTCCATGAGATTGCGACTCACTCACATCTTGAGCAATCTCTACATCACCAAGTCTTTACACGACGGTGGTTGAAGACAAGGACGCACAAAATCATTCAAACATATCCTTTGACAAATCCTATGTTGAGCTTCATGAATGTCATTTTTGGATACACAAGTGCTTTTCCTTGCAAGAACTAATCCATGTAGGTAGATGAACTCAAACTCCAAGTGGTGCTCCAAACTCTTGATGGGCTACATCAACCATGAGCACCCACACAAGTTCAACTACATGAGAAAGAACCACACCACCACCCAAGGTATGTTATTCCATCTTAGAGAAGCTTTACTCCAAGACATGAGTCAAAGCAACTCAACAAGATGTGAATACATCAAGATGCTTAAACAAAAATGGTAACCCCATTTTGAGCTTAAACGATGAGTATGACCTATGATCAAGTGTTCTCACTTGACTCCCAAGTCAATATACTCTAACATAGGTGACTATGTCACCGCCCAACTCTAGATGAAGTTCTCTTGTGTTCTTTCTTTGTGTTATTGCATTTGTCTCATGCTTGTTTATTTGTTCCCTTCTCTTTTTCAAAAAAAAACTTCATCTAGATCTTTCAGTCTCTTCTCTTTTCCTTTTGTTTTTGTTCTGCATTTTCTGCATTTAATTCATTGCAAATCTTTGTGAGATCTTATTTGACTAGTGAGCTGAGCTGACAAGTGTTCTCTCTGTCATGAACTCGGTTTCACCAATTTGTAATTTTCGTCCAACCGAATCCCTTCGGTACCACCGAAACATACCACTCGGTGCCACCGATTTCGCAACAGGAAAAACAGTTTGTCACATAATCTATATTTCTTCTGATCCAGCTTCACTCAATGAATCTTGTCTCAATTTTATTCTTTGCTTTATGCTGAGTCTCAAGGACCAACCCTATTCGACGGATTCCAGAAAAATCTTCTTGGAAATTGATGTTAAAGGGGGAGAGAGAGATCACATCAAAGCCTATCTTCGGGGAGAGAGAGATCACATCAAAGCACTAAAGGGGGAGAGAAAGTCTCAAGGATCCCAGACGTCCCAGATAATGTATTAAGGGGGAGAAAGAGATCTCTAGGGGAGAGACAATACTCAAGGATCCCAGATGCTTGATGTTTAAGAGGAGAGATGTCACATGTCCTTTTAGGGGGAAAGGCATATTCATTTGTATCTTTCAGCTCTGATTTTCTGTTCCCTATCTTCTCCCAATATCCCATGTAAGATTCAGGGGGAGCAAGACACCTAAGGGAAAGAAATCAGTCAAATTCATTGCATATCTTTACTCTTGGGGACATGTTGAATTCAATGTAATACCTAGTACTCACTCTCTACATGTCATCCCAGTCTTGGTATTCTTGTGGTTTCTTTTGTTTGCTCTGGCTAGTGGATGTACCTGTGTTATCTAAACTTGTTTGTGCAGGTTCATTCCATCCTAAGCCAACTTAAGACCACAAGGTAAGTGTATGCATCAAAATCATGAGTATGAGGAATTCTTGCCTATGTACATACTGTTTGCAAGAAGGACTCATGAGCATGAAGGTATTTTCCTTAACAATCTTTTGCTCTGATGCATATGGCCAAGATACATGTAACACATTGCCTACTCTGTCATGATTATGCTCTCACATGCTTCTATATTTTATATTCACATGATTGCATACATGTAGGGGGAGCCTATGTTTGTTATATGTCCTTCCAAAGCTTTACTTACTATTCTTTGTATCTTTATCTAAAGCTTTGATGTATGTTGCCATCAATTACCAAAAAGGGGGAGATTGAAAGCACAAGTGCTCCCTAGGTGGTTTTGATAATTGGTGACAACATATCTCTTGTTGGACTAACGTTTTCATCTAGTATGTTTCAGATAAGCTCAACAATGGAGTGGCATGGACTAAAGGTTGTGGGAAGGTCTCCAAGATACTAAGGACAAAGGATTGGCTAAAGCTTGAAGTTCAAGACTCTTCATTTTACATTTTAGTGATCCAAGATCACATTGAGTCCATAGGAAAAGCCAATACTATCAAGGAGGGATGAGGTGTTGCTTAATGAGCCTCTCGCTCAAGTGCTTAATGATATGCTCCAAAATCCTCAGCTACTTTCCCATATCCACAAATGACCTAAACCCTAAGCCAAACTCGGTCATACCGATTCTATCTATCCGGCGCCACCGATTTTCACTTGTCATTTGCCACTGCCAAACCCTAGCAATTCGGTCTCACCGATGGGATCTCAGTCTCACCGAGATGGGCATGCAAACTCTCTGTTACCTGTTGCAATATCTTCGGTCCAACCGAGATATGCAATCGGTCCCACCGAGTTTGCTTGGCCAACTCTCTGTTTCGCTTATTACCCAAATCGGTCCCACCGAGTTTGAGTAATCGGTCAAACCGAGTTTTGGATTTTCCCTAACCCTAGCACATCGGTCCCACCGAGTTGTTCCAATCGGTCCCACCGAAATTCCTAACGGTCACTAGGTTTACTATTTCGGTCCGACTGAGTTTTCTGATTCGGTCCCACCGAGATTGGTAAATTGTGTGTAACGGTTGGATTTTGTGTGGAGGCTATAAATACCCCTCCACCTCCTCTTCACTCGTGGAGAGAGCTATCAGACTAAGCCTACACTTCCAGAATCCTATTTCTGAGAGAGAACTACCTACTCATGCGTTGAGGCCAAGATATTCCATTCCTACCATATGAATCTTGATCCCTAGCCTTCCCCAAGTTGCTTTCCACTCAAATCTTCTTTCCACCAGATCCAAATCCTATGAGAGAGAGTTGAGTGTTGGGGAGACTATCATTTGAAGCACAAGAGCAAGGAGTTCATCATCAACACACCATTTGTTACTTCTTGGAGAGTGGTGTCTCCTAGATTGGCTAGGTGTCACTTGGGAGCCTCCGACAAGATTGTGGAGTTGAACCAAGGAGTTTGTAAGGTCAAGGAGATCGCCTACTTCGTGAAGATCTACCGCTAGTGAGGCAAGGCCTTCGTGGGCGATGGCCATGGTGGGATAGACAAGGTTGCTTCTTCGTGGACCCTTCGTGGGTGGAGCCCTCCGTGGACTCGCGTAACCGTTACCCTTCGTGGGTTGAAGTCTCCATCAACCTGGATGTAGGATAGCACCACCTATCCGAACCATGGGAAAACATCCGTGTATCAAATTGCATTTGAATTCTCCAAACCCTTCCCTTTACATTCTTGCAAGTTGCATGCTTTACATTCCGCTGCTCATATACTCTTTGCATGCTTGCTTGATATGTATTGTGTATGTTGAAATTGTGCCTAAAACTCCACTCAAACCGAAAAAGTTTAAAAACTGCAACTTTAGCACTGAGTGTCTAATCACCCCCCCTCTAGACACATCTACTTCTAGATCCTACATGTAGTCTTGCCTCTCCTCTCCTGCATGTCATCCTGGAGCTGCTCTACTGCAGACTGAATCTCTGTCACTTTGACATCCAAGTCATAGAACTTTTGTTCCATGATCCTCTCTAAGCTTGCCTGGTTTTGAGTTAGGGTGGCTGGTCCTTGCTCAATCCGCAGGGTGGATGCAATCAAGTAACCAAGCTACTCTTGTTTGGTTTTCAGGAAATACTCAGATGCCTCTGCTTGAGTAGGCATCTTGGCAGCTTTCTCCTTCCTAGCCTTCTCCTTCTTGGCTTGTGCTTGGGCAGATGATGGCTCATTCTCAGTCATGACCACTTGGTATCGTCAATGTCCGGACGGATAGGCAGGTGTTCCTTGTCCAAGAGGTATATGCCCGTGCCCATCTTGGAGTTGATGAGCTCCTGAATCTGTGGGGCATATCCACAGCTCCTCTTCTGGTCTGCTTCTGTCCTCTTAATGGTCTCTACCATTAGGCTCATCACCTTGAATTTCTGAGGCACGTCAAAGATATGAAGCAAGTTGATCGCGTGGCCTTTGATCATCTTGTGATCTCCAGACTTGGGCAATAAGGTGTGCCTTAGTATCCAGTTGATAGTGGGCAGCCCTGATAGAAGATAATGTACTGAGCCAAACTTGAAAGTGTCAAGTGCTTCATTTGGAATCTCCTTGTACATGTTGGACATAGAGTTGTGGTCCATCTTCTTCTTAGCATAAACGTCCAAGTCACCTGCTTGCTCCTCTGGGGCATTTATCAGCTGAGCCCATTCAGCAACTGTGGACTGGTACCTCGTACCCTCTGACATCCAAATTATCCTACCATCTGGATAAAAATGGGCTGTGGAGTAGAACTGCATGATGAGTTCCTCGTTCCACTTTGTGAGCTTCTGCCCAACAAAGTCCTCTACTCCACACGCCTTGAAGCTGTCCTGCACTCTAGGGAAGTACTCTTCGTTATCCTTGATGTATTGCCAATCGACCCATCTCATGTCACAGACAATGGGCTTCTTGTCTAACAGCACTGTCTCATAGAAGTCTTGCTGCTCCTTGGTATGAAACCTGTAGTCCACTGCAGTCCTTCTCCTTGAAGCATACGGGTCTGCTTCTCTCCACTTCCGGAGCCCTGAATCTCTCCTGAGTTTCATGTCCTCTGCCACAGGATGAGCATCGTTGTGGTCTGGGATCTTGGGCTTGAGCTTTCTAAGAACATTTTCTTCCTCTTCTTCTGCAGCTTCAGGCACTGGGGCCTTGTTCTTCTCAGCAGCTGGGATGCTTCTTGTATTCCTCTTTGGCTTGGGCTTTGGAGCAGGCTTGGCCTTGGAAGCAGCTGCCCCTGACCTTATGGCATCACCCATCAGCTTGGGTGCTTTTGGTGCTGGTGCAGCCACCTCTTCTTCTTCCTCCTCATCTTCCATGATGGAAGCTTTGCCAAGCACTCTGGCTACAGTTTTCTTCATCCTTTCTTTCCTCTTCTTGCCCTCAGCAGGAACTGGCTCAATGGGAGTGGGCTGCTCAGTTGAAGCTCTAGCCTTAGACATAGGCTGCCTGCCTGCTGGCCTTTTGAACTTCAACCCTGGCTTTGTACCCTGTGCTGGCTCAACTCTCTTGGAGGTTGCTTCCTCTTCTGCCACACAATCCTCATCTTCTGAGTTTGAGGTTCTCGTCTTTCTCTGTCGTGTGGCAGCCTTAGGCAGATTGCTAGGGGTGCTCCTGCTGCCATCATCTGAGGAACTTGAGGGACTAGTGCCCTCACTCAGCTGCACTTGTTGTTCTGACAGGTTCTAGCTATCACTTTGGTCTGACATGATGCAAACTCTGACTGCTGACCCTGTGAATAGGTTATAGGTGAGATAGAGTGGATGAGCATCACAAAATGCAGAGATTTTTGCAAAAGAATAATCCAAAAACTTGGTTTTAGTTTCCCACTAAAAGCATCTCGGATCTACCGATTTCTAAACTCGGTGATACCGAAGCAGTTTTGGAACCTAAACTAGTGAACTCGGTCAGACCGAGTCACAATTCGGTGGCACCGAGACTGCTAGGGTTTCACAGAATTCCAAAATCGGTCACACCGATAAGTAATTCTCGGTCGGACCGAGTCTCACTTATGCAATGGCATGAGCCAAATCGGTGGGACCGAGTTTTTCAACTCGGTGGGTCCAAGATGGTTTCGGCGGAAACCTAACCCTAAAATTTTCGAATTAAACCTAATCTACGAGTTCATTGACTGGATAGGAGTTTATCAAACGTGGCAAGAATCATGATGATCACAATGTGCTAGGAATCGGATTGGAGAATAGCACAAAGATCGAGTCCATACCCTAGTGCGGCGGAGACTCGCTACGGTGACAACGGCGGGGTAGAATTCCCGTTGACGGCGACGGAGACCAGCGACAGGAGGCTGCTGGCGGCGAGGAGACGATCCGAAGACCAAGTTGGCAGAGCAGGTTATCGCGCGGGTGAAGGGGTTCGGAGAAATTTCCAAATTTTTGCCCGTGACTATATATAGCCCGACCCTGTCGGTGTGACCGAGTGGAAGAACTCGGTGGGACCGAGATGCACAACTACGAGTAGTTACTGCAACTCGGTGTGACCGAAAAGTTCAAATCGGTTGCACCGAGATCGAAAACCTAGATCAACTTAATGATCTCGGTAGGACCGAAAGTGGGGAATCGGTCAGACCGAGAATCACAAAGAGGTTTTGGAAGTTTAAGTCTATGACGAATCGGGGACTCTGAGCACTCCTCACACAGAGTGGTTCGAATCTGACTTGATCAAATTTTGTGATGTAGCATGAATAGAGTTTGAGACGAGAAAAGCATAGATAGCTAGAGGAGGTTCTTAGGCATTCTTGTCCATCCACTTGGCAAAAAGAAATAAAGCCAAACAATCAAAACAACAAGTGGATGTCCTCGAATGAGTAAAATATGTGAAAGTGCGTTATATCGACTAGAGGGGGGGGTGAATAGGCGATTTTTATGAAAGTCTTCAAAACATGAAGGTTTGAAGACGAATAGTAGAGATATGCCTATCACTATGCAGCGGAAGTTAGATTACACTAGGCAAGCCATGGTCAATTATTCAATAGAGTGAAAGCACAATCACAAGTAGCTGCAGTGTAATAAGGATCAGGTAGGAAGAAGTTGTGAAGCCAATCAAATCATACAGTTACGTTGTGAAGACAAAAGATAGAGCAAGCATGCAATGGCTTCACAAAGAGTAACAGTAAGTAAAGGGAAGTGAAGATGAAACTAGTGACTCGTTGAAGACAATGATTTGTTGGACCAGTTCCAGTTGCTGTGACAACTGTATATCTGGTTAGGTCGGCTAGGTATTTAAACCAAGGGACACCCAGTCCCGGACACCCAGTCCTGAACACGCAGCTTAGGACACCCAGTCCTCATCGTATTCCCCTTGAGCTAAGGTCACACAGACCTCGCCCACTCTGGTAAGTCTTCAAGGTAGACTCCCAAACCTTCACAGACTTCGTTCACCGGCAATCCACAATGTCTCTTGGATGCTCAGAACGCGACGCCTAACTGTCTGGAGGATGCACAGTCCTCAAGTGTAATAAGTCTTCAGATCACTCAGAGAAGAAGACTTAAGTGATGCCCAATTCTCTTTGGCTCTGGGTGGTTAGGGCTTTTCTCCTTGCTAGGAAATTTTCTCTCAAAGGCTTCGAGGTGGGTTGCTCTCAAACGACAAAAGCCGTGCACTGAAATCTGAGTAGCCAACCATTTATGGTTGTAGGGGGTGGACTATTTATAGCCACTGGGCAACCCGACCTGATTTGTCCAAAATGACCCTGGGTCACTAAGGAACTGACACGTCTACCAACGGTCAGATTTCAAACTCACACGGCAACTTTACTTGGGTTACAAGTAAAGCTGACTTGTCCGACTCTGGACAAGATTTGCTCTCATAGTCTTCGCCCGAAGATATAGGTTTTGAATTAGGCATCACTTCAGTCGTTCTGAATGGTTCTCTTGGACCCCACTTAACAGTACGGTGGTTCCTATGACTCAACACAAATGAAAGAGAACTACGAAAGATCTAAGTCTTCGAGTTCCATAGGCTTCACGTGGTGTCTTCTCCTATCATAGTCTTCAATGTGAATATCTTCATATACCACCATTGACTTCAATGTCTTCGTACATTTTTAGGGGTCATCTCTGGTAGTAAAACCGAATCAATGAGGGACTTCTACCTGTGTTATCCTGCAATTCTCACAAACACATTAGTCCCTCAACTAGGTTTGTCGTCAATACTCCAAAACCAACTAGGGGTGGCACTAGATGCACTTACAATCTCCCCCTTTTTGGTGATTGATGACAAACTAGTTGAAGTTTTCAACGGGGAATATAATTTGTGAAATTGTAAAGGAATTGTCTTCATAAGCTGCAAGGGCTCCCCCTGAAGATGTGCATATAAGTAATTTGCTTCTGGAACGCAAATGCACATGGCTGGTTGTACTTGTGGAGATCCACTTCAACTTATGATGACAATCCACTATGCATGTAAAAGTATATGAAGAGAATGACATGCATAATGAAAAATGGACGTCTGTAGAATGATCTAAGTGCGGAATTTATCGTCGCACATGCGGAATTTATCTTCGCAAAACATAGTGGCAAACAAGTAGCAGACGACCATCGAGTTTAAGTGTTACAACTCAAAGAACCAAATGTAGCAAAACGAGAGTTGTAAGCACGAAGCAAAATGTAGCAAAATATAAGGCACCCGCCCACATTAACCCGCTTGAAGACTATCAACATGATATGCTTCTCCCCCTTTTGTCAGTGAGGACCAAAAAGGTTTAAAGACATAGAGTTTTCTACGCGTTCCCATGCGCAGCAGGGTCGTTGGAGTTGTTTGGTGGTGCTGAAGAGCTTGGTGCAGTGTCGACGCGTGCGGAAGGAGGTGGCGATGATGTAGCATCATCTTCTTCCTCGATAATCCTTGCAGTCACTATGGCGGCAGATGAAGAGAACTCTGAGTCTTCAAGTGATTGAGTGCCACGCAGCACAACCCATCTGGGAGGTGTGGAGTCAAACTTGAATCGCTCTTTGAAGCCATCCTCTTGAAGATCAGCTTCAGAACACATCATGGTGAGTCCTTTCCAGGTGCGGCGGCAGGTTTCATGTGCAACGAATGCATTCTTGGTGGCAAGATTTCTGATGCGATTTACATCCACCAAGAGGCTTTTCATCTATCTCTTCGACCAGTCGTGATGCCTATCCTGCTTTTGATGAAGGGCCACAAGAAGCTCTCGGTCATTGAGAGCACGAGCCCGCTTCTTGGGTCTTTGAGCAGGTGTGCTGTCAGTGGCTTTAGTTGATGCAGGGCGTGGTGCACGTGTAGTGCCAGCCAACGGATACACCCTGGAGATGGCTTCAACACCGTCAACGTTCTGAGTGAAGCTCTGGTGTTCTGCATTCTGAAGACTCAAAGGTTGCTTGGCAGGCTCCGGATATATGGCTTCATCAGAGGTATCCACATCTGGCAAGAAGATCCTATGGTTGCGGGCAGAGGGCTGATATGAGATCACAGAGTGAAGTTTGATCAGCCTCATTACCCAAGGAGCATAGAACTTCAAACCGAATAAATCTGAGCCTGATGCCGCAAGTTGGCGTATGAAGAAATCCTGTGCGTTGAAGCATTTGCCATGAAGGATATAAAATATCAGAGTCTTCATTGCACCCTCGATCTTGGCATTTGGAGAGTGCCCTTTGATAGGCCAGAGAGTCCGCCTGATGATGTGATAGATGGTTCTGGGCAGGTACTCAAGGTCTTCAACGAAGAACTCTGAGGGATGAGGAGCATCTTGAGGCAATGGCTTCATCATGGAGAGCATTTGACTCATATCAGGTTCTGGTCGCTGAAAGATGCTCTTAGTAGCTTCAGCATGCAGTTGACAGCCTTCTTCGAAGAATGCGCCAGGAGTGGGCAGGCCTGTGAGCTCAATGATATCAAATGCATTGGCTTCGTGATGAACATTACCGGTCATCCACTCTAGGACCCAAGTCTTTGGATCTCTATTGTATCCTTTGATGTGGAGGGTGCCATAGAATTGTAACAAAAGCTCTTCATTCCAGTGCTCTTCATCAGTTACAAACTGCAGCAGACCCACTTGCTTGAAGCAATCCAAAGCTTCCTCTAAACAGGGCAGACCAGCAACAGCTTCAACATCAAGGCGCTTGTGCGGGAAGATGCGACCTTGGTTGTATAGGATGCATGAATAGTAGCTGCACTGAGGATAGCTCCAGAACCTGTCTGATGCAATCCGTTCCCTTGAATAGGGGTTCTTGGAGCTGTTGAAGAACGTATTATCTGCCTTGAAGCTAGTGATGTTAAAGGAGCGAGGTGCTGATGCAGGACCTGGGAACCTTGGAAGTCTTAGGATTGACGTCTGTACATGAGGCCTGTGCTCAATATGGTAATCAAATTAAGGACCTGCAACAGACTCAGGAACAGACGTGTCAGGATTAGTAGCTTCGCTGTCTGCTGAAGCTTTTGGTGGGGAGGGCTCCACATTGGCTTCAGTGTTGGTTGTGGCAGCCTCAACATTTTCCGCCTCCACCTGACTAGCTGGAGGGTCAGACTCAGGCACGTTCTCCTGGAGAACTGCGTCTTGGTGGTGCGGGGAAGTGGGATCTTGTGGTGCTTCTTCATCTTCTTCGGCTGATGCAGCCGGAATGTCGTCAGCAGAGTCCTGAGGCCTTGGACCTTTGCGAAGCCTGCGAAATGCAGACGACGCCTGTGGAGTTGGAGTGGGCTGGACCTCAGATTCTTCTTCCACTTGTGGGCGATCCGCCCATGACGCATCTTGAGCAATTGGCATCAAAGGACGACCAATGCTGATGAGTTCACTTGTTTCAAGCTGAGGAAGAGCTGCATCACCTTGTACATTGTCCTGATGACCAATGTCTTCAGCAGCGATGGGGTCGGCTGCTGGAATGTCTTCAGCTTCAGGAGCCTCTGTGGAAGCAGGCTCATGAACTGTGAGTTGGCGTTCTGCGTCAGGATAGACCACAGAGATGGGTTCAACTATCAAGGGCTCTGTGGGAGCAGCCCGATCTTTCTTGGTCTTCCTCTTCTTCTTGGAGGGGGCAGTAGGAGAGGCATCAGAGTGTTTCCTCTTCCTGGCTTCAGCCTCTGTAGCTCTTGTCTTCTTGAGCTATGAAGCGGTTGACCGACTCTTTGGCTTCGAGCCAGTCAGTGCAGTTGGGAAGACAATTGGAACTGCTTCTTGCCTTGGTGCATCTAGTTCAGCTGTAGCAGGCTTCTTCTTCTTCTTCACAGCCATCCTGGGGTCGATGCCAGGACGCCCAAGTGCCTTGTGCTTCTCAGCCTCGTTATAGGCTTGCACACATCTGTCGGCCAGAGTCTTCATCCGCTCACGTGAACCTTGAGCTTCGGCGCGTTTCTTCAGGAAGTTTTCCTTTAGCTCGTGCAGCATGATTTTGAAGTTCTTCACTTCCTGCACGCTGAGCTTGGCCATATGCTTCTTGAACTGAGCCTTTTCATAGTCAATTTTCTGCTTCAGCTCAACAACGCGCTGGGCGATGGCCAGTTCTGAAGCAATGGCTCCTTGGAAGGCAACACTGGGGCTAATGGGCAGCTGCAGATCGTCAAAGCTGACGTTTGGTGTAGCAAACCACTCGTCAATGAAGTCGTGGATGATGGCGACATCAAAGAGAGGCAGATTATTGAAGATTTCTGCCTCCTCTTTGCTCTTGATGAGTTGCTCAAGAGCGTCATCTGCAAGGTCTTCATCGCTTGACAGATCAATGGCGTCGTTGCCCAGAATGGCAGCAGCTATGAGCTCTTGGCCACTGTGTGGCTGAGGCATCTTGGCCTTCTGGGGCTTGGAGACTCGTGATAAGTCTTCAGACTGCACACTGGCTTCAGGAGGTGCAGTTGCCAATGGCTTCGCCCTTGAGATTTTTATTGGAGAGGCCAGCTTTGAAGCTTTTGGATTCTTCGATTGCTTTGGCTTCGGTGCAGCAGGTGCTTCTTCTGAGTCAGAGTCAGCTGGTGGCTCATTCACTGCAGTCCTTTGGACTAAGATGCGGGTGATGAGGCCCTCAAGGTTGGCGTATGGTCTGATGATATTCTGGTCTGCCTCGCATGCGCCATCTGCCCTTGGTGCAGAGGGACCAGGGTTGAAGTCTAAGCCCAATTTATTCTTCTTTTGCTTCGCTGAGTTCTGGGCAAACTGGAAGTTGCGCTTGAACAGATTGTCGTCATGACGCCAGAGTAGTGACGACGGATGTGCTTCAGCTGGCTGTGGTCCACGAACCATACACGGGTAGAAGCCTTGAGCAATGGCTTCATCTCTGGACCTGGGCACGAGATTTTTGTATAGTACGTCTCCCCATGGTCTCTTGATGGCGTTTTTCTCAGTGTACTCCTGGGTGACGAAGCGGTATTACAACCATTGCTCCGCCCAATAGCATCGAATCCATTGGATTTGGGTCTTGCGCTGACCATAATTCTCTTCAGGATCTGATTTGTACATTTCTGCCAGTTCATCAGGCAGATCTTTGGACGTTCTGCCACGTCGCTGTCTGCCTCCCTTTCTTGCTGCTGTTTCTGAAGCCATAAACCTTAACTTGGAAGGCTTCAAGATGGTCAAAGACTTCAGAGGCTTTCTTTTGCTGGACCAACAGGAACTGGCTTCAGGAGAATTGATGTGATGTTGTAAGAACTCTGCAAATGAATGCAGACTATGAGAACCAAAAGATTCTCCCACGGACATGTACCTGTGACAACATTAAGGTGCGAGGGAGGGGAAGAGGTCATATGCATTCTCAGAAGATTTTGAGGATAAATCAGTTTAGAAGACATTGACCTCATCGTGCGAAGACATTCACTCATAGATAAGAAGTTGGTTCTAGATTTGTAAAAACCCACAGATCAGTACAAGTGAGGAATCTAACTACTTTATGAAGCATAAGTGAATATTCTAGGCATGTTATGAGATGCAGATTGAGAGAGATCTAACTTGTGTGAATAGAAACTTCTTATGGCAGAAAGTGACAGAACCATAGGATCAAAAGAGGCTGTAAAAAGAGGTTTTATTTACCACACTTGGAACTGCTAGACGGAGTGGGAGATGAGGCCGAGTAGTTCGATCCTTCGTGCCCTAACTTGGCGACGGAAGACACCTACGGCGACGGTGGAGAGGACGATGTCCGCGATCAGTGTGAAGACGGCGTCGGAGAGGTTGTGGCAGTGAAGCGCTTCGTCGCCGACGTCGTCGAGAGCTAGCGGTGACACTGGGGTTCATGCGAGGGAGGAAGAAGGAGATAATGACCGCGGTGAGGGTGTATTTATAGTTACAGGGGCGGCACTGTGCTATTACACAGGTGCCCCAGGCGATTCGCCTCTGAACAACACGTGGCCATCATGCGGAATCTCGGGGGCAGTTCCACATCCCACGCACACCTGGATTGTCGGGTGGTCGTTCCTACTTCTCCGGATTTCTTGTGGATGAATGAGCATTGAAAACGGTTTTAAAGTTTGTCTCTGTGTCTTCTTCTGACAAGGACGCAGAGAAGACATTCGGCAGTTTCAATAGAATGCATATGACTTGGAGAGATAGAATTTAAGATAGAAAGCATAGAGAGATTAGGGTCCGATCACATTCACTTAGTTCAAAAGATTCAAACAAGAAGACATAGCTATAAGTGAATGCTGTAGAGGACAGAACACTAGTGTATATATATATATATATATATATATATATATAATCCACGTACTGAGGATAATCATGAAAACATGTTGAGATGTAAGCCAAACCAAATGTGAAGACATTGCAAGGTAACGCCATGAGTGAAACACTTCAAGATAGAACGTTTGGTGGTGGCGTTACCCACCGTATGGGAAGTATTAGAACCAGACACGGCGCACAATTATCGTGGCGCTCCGAAGTCAAATTCCACATGGATGTATTCACACTTAGAATGTATGGCTTCATTGATTGAAGATATACGTTACTTCGTGTGTTGCACATCTAAGTCATCAATATGCATAAATGTTAGGATGTGTGCCTGATCATAGGACATTTGAGGATTCCAAGATATTTAGCTCACACCGTAACTTGCAAAATCTCTTCTCATCCAAGGGCTTGGTGAAGATATCTGCCAATTGCTCTTCAGTGTTGACGTGTATGATATCAATATCTTCCTTCACAACATGATCTCTGAGAAAGTGATGACGAATTTCAATGTGCTTTGTCTTCGAGTGCTGAAGTGGGTTGTTAGCAATCTTGATGGCGCTTTCGTTGTCGCAGTAGAGTGGCACTTGCTTCAGATGAATGCCATAGTCCTTGAGAGTTTGCTTCATCCACAAAAGCTGAGCGCAGCAAGATCCAGCAGCAATGTATTCAGATTCAGCAGTGGAGAGAGATACACAGTTCTGCTTCTTAGAAGACCAACATACAAGTGATCGTCCCAGAAAATGACATGTGCCTGATGTAGACTTGCGATCCACCTTGTCACCAGCATAATCAGCATCCGAGAATCCAACTAGATCAAACTCTGAGCCCTTTGGATACCATAACCCTAGAGTGGGGTGTGAGCCAAATATAGAAGAATTCGCCTCACTGCTAAGTGATGCGACCAATTTGGTGCCGCTTGAAATCGAGCACACATGCAAACACTAAGCATAATATCTGGCCTAGATGCACATAAATAAAGCAAAGAACCAATCATGGAGCGGTATACCTTTTGAGCGAACTCTTTACCATTGTCGTTTGGACCCAGATGATGTTTGGCTGGCATTGGTGTTGTGAAGCCTTTGCAGTCTTGCATACCGAACTTCTTCAGGCAATCTTTGAGATACTTCTCTTGAGATATGAAGATGCCATTGCGTTGTTACCGTATCTAAAGACCGAGGAAGAACTTCAGCTCCCCCATCATAGACATCTGATATTGCTCTTGCATCATATATCCAAACTCCTCACTGTACTTTTGATTGGTGCACCCGAAGATAATGTCATCCACATATATTTGGCACACAAACAGTTCACCATCATATGTCTTCATGAAGAGAGTGGGATCTAGGGAGCCAGGTATGAAGCCTTTGCTCTTCAGGAAGTATTTGAGTGTGTCATACCAGGCCCGAGGGGCTTATTTGAGGCCATACAGTGCCTTATTGAGCTTGTAAACTATGTCAGGATGTTTTGGATCTTCAAACCCAGGTGGTTGTGCAACATACACTTCTTCTTTGCAAGGGTGTGGAGGTTCCTCATGCCAGCATGCCCAAGCCTCCGATGCTAAAGCCAGCATTCTGAAGCCTTTGCCAGAAGGCATACTGCAAGCTGTGGCCCTGCTGAGAAATCTACCACATACAGATCATCTTTCCGATACCCTTCAAACACTAGAGACTTGTCAGATTCCATTAGTACCAGGCAACGATATTTTCCAAATATTACGACCATGTTCAAATCGCAAAGCATTGAGACAGACATTAAGTTGAAGCCAAGGGATTCAACAAGCATGACTTTGTCCATGTGTTGATCCTTTGAGATTGCAACACTATCTAGACCCAATACCTTACTTTTACCAGTGTCAGCAAATGTGATGTGGCTCTTGTCGGATGGACGTAAGGTTGAGTCCATAAGAAGGCTTATTTTTCCAGTCATGTGATTTGTACACCCACTGTCAATAATCCATTCTGAAGACGCTGGTGTCGTACCCTACAGTTCAGTTAGGGGGATAGGCTTCACGAAGAGAATTGTGCAGCAAAAACATTTGACGAACCAGTGGGTTATGAAAACTTAGATCCAGGTTAGGACTAATAGGGAGAGTAGCATGCGATGCAGGAACGAAATACATAGTGATGCCATTCGGGCATTTGATCTTGCGCCCCACAAGATTTTTAAGGTCCCGAGCAATAGCGTCAGAAGATTTTGGTTTTCTGCTGGAGACGTTTCCCTGCAAAAGAGAGTTAAGCTTTATTAACCACCCACATCTTCAAGGGTGGCTTAGAAGCAATAAGTCTAAGTGCAGCATCTGAGAATTTTGGCTTTGGAGCCCTTGTCGGCGTTCTGGGAACGGGGGTCCCCAGACTTGCCTGCCTGCGGCCTGCGGCATGGCTCAAGTGGGGGCCCAGCGCGGCCCATCTTCATCAACACGAGGCTCAAGACCCTCGCGAGGCAGACGACACGGCGCGTCCTCAGGCACAGCCTCGTCAGGATGGCTCGCGAGGAGGCGGAGAGTTCAAGGAGGGGTACCTCGCGAGGTGCCTATGACGCAAGCCATGACAACACGGGGCACCAGGCGGGTGCCAGCGCGTGCAGCGTCCCTGTTTCCTCTTTGGTGCAAAGGGGGCAAGCGTATCAGCGGAGTACCGAGGCATCAGGCAAAGGTTGCCACTTTGGTGCAACGAGACCAAGGCCAGGAGGACCACGAGACGGAGGTCACCATGGAGCCCAGCGCGGCGTCATCACCAGAGCCTTTGGCAGGCGAAGACTGCTTTTGTCAGGATAGATGTACTCGCTGTCCCCCTTCAAATTAGCCCGCCATTGTTGGATCCCTTCCCGCTCAATATTTGGGGAGAGGACCAGGGCCTCTATAAATAGGACTAGCCACCCACATAGCAAGGGGGTTGGTCGGATCGATTCCTGTTCATTCGGTCCACAAGTAGAGAGAGAGAGAGAGGGTGACTGAGCTCTTCACAACAGTTCATCACCACCGCCAAGAACAGACCCTCGCGAGGCTGTTCTTCCTTGTACTGTTCATCCACACCAGCCCCAGGAGGCAATCCATCCACCACACACTGGAGTAGGGTATTACACCACATCAGTGGCCCGAACCAGTATAAATCTTGTGTCTTTCGTGCAGTCCTTTTAGTAGTTTAGATCCCCTCGAGACGGAGAGGTTGAAGCTGAGATTTCCGCGTGCACCCCAGTGTTCGAACCTTAAGGGTCTGCCGGAACCCGAAATCCGACATTTGGCGTGCCAGGTAGGGGTGTGCCAGAATTCGTCTTCCACCGCTCCGCCCTCCTTCGGCCGCTGCAACCATGCGCGGCGCCAGCCGGGCTCGCGTTGCCCCGGCGTCCCTCGCCGGTGGGCACTCTCGTCGTCCCCCGCCGCCCGCCATCAACACCGCCACCGGCTCGGCAGGTAACGAGCTACAAGCACCACCCCAGCATCCGCCTACGCGATAGAGCAACTGCACCGAGGCACCGACGCCTCCGGTCATTGCGGCCCTCCTGGGCGGCTCGCAGGCGCCGCCCACAAGTTGCCACATCAAGCCTTTTGCCCGCCGGGTTAGCACCGCTGCCGCGCGGCTGGGGGCTCCCCCGGACCGGGCGGCGAGTGAGGTCGATCTGACCTTCAGCTCGGAGGACCACCCCACCAACCCGGTCAGCTCAGGCGCGCTCCCCTTGTTGTGCACCCCCACCATCTGCCAGGTGGCCGTCACCTGGACCCTCGTCGACGGCGGCGCGGGCCTCAGCTTGCTTTTGGTCGAGACTTTCGACCTCTTCCGCATACCCCGGGAGCGGCTGCGACCCAGCCGATCCTTCTCGGGTGTCGGGGGCGGATCATCCGACTCCCTGGGGCAGATCCGGCTCCCGGTGACCTTCGGCACCTACGACAACTTCCGCACGGAGACGGTCGACTTCGACATCGCCCCCATCGGCCTTCCTTACAACGCCATCCTCGGCTACCCGGCACTGGCCCAGTTCATGGTCGCCACGCATCCGGCGTACAACCTCATGAAGATGCCCGGGAGCAATGGTACCCTCACTGTGCGCGGTGACACCGGGGACGCCCTGCGAGTACTCGATCTCGCCTTCAAGACAGCGGCGTCGGCACGGCCCGCCAACGCGGAGGCCCCTCAGCCCAAGGGGGCTGCGCCCGCCAAGAAGAAGCAGTTGTTCACCCAGGACAAGGCAGAGACCAAGCAGATACCCGTCGACGAGGACGGGTCCTCCAGTGCCACTTTCACCATAGGCGCCAACCTTGAGCCTGAGCAGGAGGAGGCCTTGGTCAAGTTCTTGCGCGCGAATAAGAAGGTATTTGCTTGGGAGCCCGATCAGCTGGCGGGGATCCCCAGGAGCGTCATCGAGCATCACCTCAACGTGTGCCCAAATGTGCGCCCCGTGAAGCAGAAGGCCAGGCGGCAGTCCACGGAGAAGCAGGCTTTCATCGCCCAAGAGACTCGCAAACTAGAGGCCGCCGGGGTCATTCGCGAGGTCCAATACCCGGATTGGTTGGCCAACCCCGTCGTTGTGCCCAAGAAGGGGGGGGGGGAGAACGCATGTGTGTCGACTTCACCAACCTCAACAAGGCATGCCCGCAAGATCCGTTCCCGCTCCCCCGCATCGACCAGATTGCCGATTCCACTGCGGAGTGCGACCTGCTATGCTTCCTGGACGCCTTCTCCAGGTATCACCAGATCAAGATGGCAGTGGAAGACATTTAGAAGACTGCCTTCTTGACCCCATGCGGGGTATACTGCTATACATGCATGCCATTCGGGCTGCGTAACGCAGGGGCAACCTTTCAGCGACTGATGCACATCACCTTGGGCCAGCAGCTCGGAAAGAATGTCGAAGCCTACGTTGATGACATTGTAGTAAAATCTCGGGCAAGCTCTTGACATTGTAGTAAAAATGTGTGTTTGGCGTCCCCTCGAGCAAGCTCTTGGGATTCCTCATGTCCCATCGTGGCATCGAGGCCAACCCCGAGAAGGTCAAGGCGGTCGAAGACATGAGTCCACCAAAGACCCT
This sequence comes from Triticum monococcum, assembly GCA_034509565.1. Lineage (NCBI taxonomy): Eukaryota > Viridiplantae > Streptophyta > Magnoliopsida > Poales > Poaceae > Triticum > Triticum monococcum. The sequence goes on from CM067843.1 coordinate 250,136,473, forward strand.
CAAAGAAATGCAGAAGCTCACTGGGCGCGTGACCGCGCAAGGGCGCTTCATCTCCAAATTGGGGGAGCGAGCGCTGACTTTCTTCCAGCTGATGAAGAGAAAGGGGCCCTTTGCATGGACTGAAGAGGCAGATAACGCGTTTCAAGATCTCAAGAGATACCTGACCAGTCCCCCAGTCATGGTGGCTCCGCGCCCTAACAAGCCCCTGCTGCTGTACCTCGCCGCCACACCCTACTCCGCCAGCGCAGCCCTGGTGGCGGTTAGGGAGGAGCGCCAAGTCAAGGCCGCAGCGGTAGCCTGAGGCAGGACAAAACGGGAACAAGGAAAGCCTGCAGAAGCCGCAACCGCAGCTGAGGAGGGTCAGCAGCTGAGGAATGCACCGGGGGCAGGAGAGGCCGCCCGACCAGATGGTCCACCTCCCAAGGCCACGACGCCCCGTGAGGCACCCTTACCTCTCGAGGGCGCAGCAACCCCAGATGGTCCCAGCCTTGTCAAGCACCCAATTTACTTTGTTAGCACGATGCTACGGGACGCGAGGGCCCGGTACCCAATGCCTCAGAAGCTCCTTCTCGCGTTACTGGTAGCCTCGCGCAAGCTGCGTCACTACTTCTAGGCTCACCCCATCAAGGTCTTCTCATCATACCCCCTGGAGAGGGTGCTGAGGAGCCCTAACTCAGCCGGAAGGGTCGCTGAGTGGAACATAGAGCTGCAGGCGTTTCAGCTCGAATTCAGCACAACCAGGGTCATCAAAGGAGCAGCATTGGCGAATTTTGTGGCAGAATGGACAAAGGCACCAGGCCTCAAGGCCGAGGAGGATCGGCCCTCTTCCCGGGGAGCGAGGCGCCAGAAGGCTGGGTCATGCACTTTGACAGGGCGTTCTCCAGACATGGTGCCGGGGCTGGAGCGGTGCTTATATCGCCCACTCAGGACAAGCTCTACTACGCCGTACAGCTCTGCTTCCAACAAGGTGAAAAGGTCTCCAACAACATAGCAGAATACGAGGGTCTAATAGCGGGCCTGAAGGCCGCGGCAGCCCTGGGGGTGAAGCGCCTTACCATTAAGGGCGATTCACAGCTCCTCGTGAACTTCTCCAACAAGGTGTACGAGCCGAAAGACGAGCACATGGAAGCTTACCTTGCGGAGGTCCGCAGGATGGAGAAGCAGTTCTGGGGGTTGGAGTTGCACCATGTGCCCCGTGGCACCAATCAGGAGGCCGGCGACATCGCCAAGCGGGCATCCAGGTGGCTGCCTCAGGAGCCTGGTGTCTTCGAGGAGCGGCTCTTCAAGCCCTCAGCCTTGCCATCGTTGTCAAACATGGCTCAACCACGGGAGGAGCTCCCCCAGCCACCTGCCTCAGGAGCCCCGGTCTGTGGCCCGGCCTCGGGAGCACGCCTACTCCTGACGATGGAACCTCAGGAGGGGTGCTGGATCACGGAGCTCCGGAGCTACTTAACACAAGGGACCTTGCCGGAGAAGGAGGAGGAAGCGGAGCGTGTGGCACGGCAGGCCACGGCGTAGTGCATCAAGGATGGAGAGCTCTACCGGAGGCGACCAAACGATGTATCCCTACGCTGCATCTACAGGGAGCAAGGAAAGGAACTACTAGAGGACATACACGGCGGAGACTGCGGGCACCACTCATCATCGCGGACCCTCGTTGGCAAGGCATTCCGCAGCGGGTTTTATTGGCCTACCGCACTCAATGACGCCGTAGAGCTGGTGAAAGCTTGTGAGGCCTGCCAGTTCCACGCCAAGCAAATCCATCAGCCGACCGGAGGCCTGCAGACTATACCCCTTTCATGGCCGTCCGCAGTCTGGGGGCTGGACATCCTGGGCCCGTTCCCTCGGGCGCCAGGGGGCTACCGCTACCTCTACGTCGCCGTGGACAAGTTCACCAAGTGGGCTGAAGTGGAGGCCGTCCGCACCATCCCCGCGGGCTCCGCGGTCAAGTTCATCAGGGGCATCGTGAGCCGGTTCGGGGTGCCGAACCGCATCATCACAGACAACGGTTCGCAGTTCACCAATAACCTCTTCAAAACATACTGTGCTAACCTTGGAACGCAGATATGCTACGCTTCAGTGGCGCACCCTCGAAGCAACGGCCAGGCCGAGCGGGCCAACGCAGAGGTCCTGAGGGGCCTCAAGACCAGGACGTTCAAGAAGAAGCTAGAGGCCTGCGGCAGAGGATGGTACGACGAGCTGCAGTCCGGGCTGTGGTCCATCCGCACCACCGCGACCAAACCGACTGGGGAGACCCCATTCTTCCTGGTCTACGGAGCGGAAGCAATCCTCCCTCATGAGGTCAGACGTCACTCCACGCGGGTCCTGGCATTCGACGAGGCGCAGCAGGATGCCATGTGTGGGATGGACCTCGTGCTGGGGGAGGAACGTCGCCGGGAGGCCGCGCTGCGAGCGGTGAGGTATCAGCAGGCGCTGCGGCGATATCACTGCCGCAACATTCGCCCCAGGACTCTCGAGGTAGGAGACCTCGTGCTCAGGCGGGTTCTCTCCAGGGAGGGGTTGCACAAGCTCTCTCCCATGTGGGAGGGCCAGTTCAAGGTTGTTCATGTTTCCAGGCCCGGCTCCGCGCACTTGGAGACTCAGGAGGGAGTGCCGATCCAGAATGCGTGGAACATCCAGCACCTCTGGAGGTTCTACCCCTAAAAAGGCCCGGAGCGTGTGAAGCAAGGTGAGTGCCTGTGAAGATCATCGCTTTGGAAAAAGGCCCGGAGCCTGTGAAGCAAGGCGAGTGCCTGTGAAGATCATCGCTTCGAAAAAAGGCCCGGGGCCTGTGAAGCAAGGTGAGTGCCTGTGAAGATCATCGCTTTGGAAAAAGGCCCGGAGCCTGTGAAGCAAGGCGAGTGCCTGTGAAGATTATCTCTTTTTGGAAAGGCCCAGAGCCTGTGAAGCAAGGGGAGTGCCTGTGAAGATCATCGCCTTGGAAAAAGGCCCAGAGCCTGTGAAGCAAGGCCAATGCCTGTTAAGCTCGCCGCCCCGTGACACTCTCACATAATAATGAGTGGGGCTGTACACGCCCCGGAGTCTCAGGAGCGCCGGCCTCAGGCCCTGGGGCTCCCTCCCACACCCAGTGGCAGCACTTAGCTCCGCGCTGGTGAGAAGACGTCGAAGACTAGATTAGGTGCCGGACGTGGCTTTTCCATTTGCTTTCCGCAGTTGACGTGTTCGTTTGCATTTGGAGTCTTATTGGAGTTATCGCTGTTGCTGATTTATGGTTCGTCGATTTCCGCCCCTCGCTTTGGTTTCTCTCGTGAACAACCTCGCGAGGGATGGTGCTCAGGCGCCCTCGCGAGGGTTTCTGCCCTAGCCTCAGGAGGGTTTCACGGCCCTGGCGCATTACAGGAGCACCCCTCCTAGTCCGTGCCCCTCGGGTACCACGATGCGCACACAGGGCCTGGGTCGGCTGCCCCACTCCCCGGCAGGGGTCGAAAGCTATCTACACACAGGCGGGAAATCAGGAAGTACAAAAATGAGATCAAGGTAATAGCTGGAGCGGCAACATTTCCCAACACGCCCCAAGGGGGCTCCATGCATCTGTTCTGTTTTACACAGGGAACAAGAGAGAAAGGAAAAAGACGAGCCTGGCGCCGCCCCTCCCGCATCGGCCCACGGCGGCGACACAGGCTGCCTCAGGGCCTCAGGCGGACCCCCTCTCACGCTGCGCCGGGGCACGACGGCGGGTGGACGAACCACCACCTCCTAGGAAAACCCGACGGCGCGGGGGAGGACTGCTGCCACCACTGGAGGAGTCGCTTGAGGAAGAGCTGACGAGGCTGGAGGAGTCGTTGGCGCCGCCGCCCGCTCGGGCGCTATCTCCCCCATCACCATCGGAGCGGGGCCCGCGGACGCGGTCATCGACCTCAGGGCAGCACCCCGCGCGGTGACCATCTTCCCCAAACACCCTCACGTAGAGGGTGGCGTCGCCATCGAAGCTGAAGTGCAGAGTGCACCGACGCTCCAGGCCGCGAGCGCGGGCGAATGCCTGCCAGCCGCGAGTGAAGACCAAGCCCCCGCTGGCGGAGACCTCTAGCGCGACCCACGAGGACCTGCTGCAGCAGCCCTCTGCCTGGAGCCAGAGGCCGCCAGGAGCGCCGGCCGGGAGTTCGCCAAGGAGGAAGCGAGGGAGCGGGAGCCGGGCGCGAGCCGGCTCCGCCAACCAAATGACGAATTCCGGCGGCGCCTGCCCGGCGCGAAAGTGCGGCCTGGGGAAGAGCGCAACCCAGGCGCACCCTCCGGTTGCGGCGGCTTGCACGCCGCCGCGCTGGGAGCCCCCCCCCCCCCATGGCCGCTGGGAGCTGCTGGGGCGGCCACCGGGTGCTTCCGGGGGCGCCCGCGACCACGCTTGGATGGGGGAGAGGCAGGACCGACCTGGAGGGCCTTCCCCTTCTCTGCGGCCGAGTACCTCCTCGATGGAGCCATCACACCAAGACGGAGCAAGAACTGAGGCGCAGGAGAGAGCAAGAGGAGATGGACTTGACGGGCACGAGTGGTGCCGTACTTATAGCCGGCGAAGGCCAACCGCTGGTCTCCACGATCACAGGTAATCATAACACGTTCTGCATGCAGGGACTTGTCCAACTCGCACGATCACCAAGGCGTCGTGGGGAAGCGGAGGCGCCACGTCCAATCAACCGCCACGCGGCGTCCAAGGCCGCAGGCTATTAGGGCCCGCGGCGCTTCGCCCTTGCCCTTTCGCCTCTCGGCACGGGCAAGTCCATGCGCACCTTGGGCCCGAGGGCTACTGTCGGCGTTCTGGGAACGGGGGTCCCCAGACTTGCCTGCCTGCGGCGTGGCTCAAGTGGGGGCCCAGCGCGGCCCATCTTCATCAACACGAGGCTCAAGACCCTCGCGAGGGGCCAAGCCTCGCGAGGCAGACGACACAGCGCGTCCTCAGGCACAGCCTCGTCTGGCTGGCTCGCGAGGAGGCGGAGAGTTCAAGGCGGGGTACCTCGCGAGGTGCCTATGACGCAAGCCATGACGACACGGGGCACCAGGCGGGTGCCAGCGCGCGCAGCGTCCCTCTTTCCTCTTTGGTGCAAAGGGGGCAAGCGTATCAGCAGAGTACCGAGGCATCAGGCAAAGGTTGCCACTTCGGTGCAACGAGACCAAGGCCAGGAGGACCACGAGACGGAGGTCACCATGGAGCCCAGCGCGGCGTCATCACTAGAGCCTTTGGCAGGCGAAGACTGCTTTTGTCAGGATAGATGTACTCGCTGTCCCCCTTCAAATTAGCCCGCCATTGTTGGATCCCTTCCCGCTCAATATTTGGGGAGAGGACCAGGGCCTCTATAAATAGGACTAGCCACCCACATAGCAAGGGGGTTGGTCGGATCGATTCATGTTCGTTCGGTCCGCAAGTAGAGAGAGAGAGAGAGAGGGTGACTGAGCTCTTCACAACAGTTCATCACCACCGCCAAGAACAGACCCTCGCGAGGCTGTTCTTCCTTGTACTGTTCATCCACACCAGCCCCAGGAGGCAATCCATCCACCACACACTGGAGTAGGGTATTACACCACATCGGTGGCCCGAACCAGTATAAATATTGTGTCTTTCGTGCAGTCCTTTTAGTACTTTAGATCCCCTCGAGACGGAGAGGTTGAAGGTGAGATTTCCGCGCGCACCCTAGTGTTTGAACCTTAAGGGTCTGCCGGAACCCGAAATCCGATAGCCCTAGCAAACAGTGTAGCAGGCGGGCAATAGTACTCATAAGAATAGGCAGAATAGTTCTTGGTCATATGAACATGACGGTTTGAAGAACCGCTCTCATATTCATATGCCTGAGTATGGTTTCCCTGCAAAACATTTGCGTTAGTGCGACTCAGGTGAGTCCTCTATCAGTATGAAGCCTTTGGACCATATGAAGCCTTTGGTCTGAGGTTTGTCTTCTTCATGTGAGGTGTCATGAGGACATTCACAGGAAGATTCTCCAGACACGTTTTTGGAACCCAGATCTTCTTCATAGGCGGTCCATTCCTGGAGTTAGTACCAATGTACCTGGCAAACACTTCACCATTCTGATTTCTAAACAGCTTATAGTTTGCATCAAAGGATTCATCAATGATAATTGGGTTAGCACAGGTGAAGCCAGACAGATTGGATGGATCTGCTGAGCATTCCTTTGCAGCAACCCATGTGGTTTTGGGGTACTGCTCAGGTTTCCAGTAAGAGCCATCTGCATTTATTTTCCTCATGAACCCAACACCCTCTTTCCTAGGGTTTCGGTTCATAATCTGCTTCTTGAGGACATCACCTAATGCCTGATGTCCTTTGAGACTTTTGTACATCCCTGTTTCAAGCAATGTCTTCAACCTAGCATTCTCATCAGCAATAGCAGTGGTATCCTCAGCAGAGGGGTTAGTTACCACTTCAACAGTTGAAGATATTGCAACAGCAGTAGCAGTGGAACATTCAGCAACAGAAGTAGCATTATCACGCTCAATGCATTTAAGGCATGGTGGTTCAAATTCTTCCTGAGCGGAACTGATCTATTCGGCACGAAGTGACTCGTTTTCCTTTTGAAGATCTTCATGAGCCGCTCTCAATTTCTCAAGATCTTGCTTCCTTTGAAGATAATCATAGGAGAGCTTTTCATGAGTTGTTGAGAGAGTATCATGACGATCTTCAAGTTCCTGATACTTAACATGAAGATTTTTTATGTCTTTAATTAAGGATTCAGATAGAGTCATTTCAGCACCCAACAGATCATCGCTTCTGTCTAACCGTTTTTGAATATGTTCCATGGCTTTCTGTTGTTCAGTTGCAATTTTAGCAAGTGTTTTGTAGCTGGGTTTTGAATCACAATCAGAATCATCGTCACTGGATGTTTGATAGTGAGTAGTGTGTGTGTTTACCTTGGCACCGCGTGCCATGAAGCAGTAGGTAGGAGTGGAGTCATCCTTGTCATTTTCATCGGTGTTGGTGATGAAGTCATTGTCTTCAGTGTTGAAGATGGACTTGGCGACGTAAGCTATAGCCAGACTCGCAATGCCAGAATCAGATTCCTCCTCAGACTCCACCTCTGCCTCCTCAGAAGCGGACTCCTCCTCTGAATCCATTTCCTTGCCAACAAACGCACGAGCCTTGCCAGTTGAGCTCTTCTTGTGTGATGAAGACTTTGAGCAAGACTTGGAAGAAGACTTTGAGTATTTCTTCTTCTTCTTGTCGTCAGAGTCATATTCCTTGCTCTTCTTCTTCTTTCTGTTCTCATTGTCCCACTGTGGACACTCAGAGATGAAGTGTCCAGTTTTCTTGCACTTGTGACATGTTTTCTTCTTGTAGTCATGAGCAGAAGCTTCATCATTCCTTGATCTTGATCATGAAGACTTTCTGAAGCATTTCTTCTTGGTGAATTTCTGGAACTTCTTCACTAGCATTGCAAGTTCCCTTCCAATGTCTTCAGGATCATCAGAACTGCTGTCGGATTCTTCTTCAGATGAGGACACAGCTTTTGCCTTCAAGGCACGAGTTCGCCCATAGTTTGGACCGTAGATATCTCTTTTCTCAGAAAGCTGAAACTCATGTGTGTTGAGCCTCTCAAGTATGTCAGACGGATCGAGTGTCTTGAAGTCTGGACGTTCTTGAATCATCAGGGCTAGGATGTCAAACGAACTATCAAGTGATCTCAACAGCGTCTTGACGATTTCATGTTTGGTGATCTCAGTGGCGCTGAGGGCTTGAAGCTCATTTGTGATGTTAGTGAGCCGGTCAAATGTGTGCTGGACATTCTCATTGTCATTTCGCTTGAAGCGGTTGAAGAGGTTGCGAAGAACACTGATTCTTTGATCTCTCTGAGTTGAGATGCCTTCATTGACCTTGGAGAGCCAGTCCAAGACCAGCTTGGATGTCTTCAAGGCACACACACGGCCATACTGTCCTTTGGTCAGATGACCACAGATGATATTCTTGGCAGTAGAGTCCAGTTGAGTGAACTTCTTGACATCAACAGCAGTGACACCTTCTCCAGCCTTGGGAACGCCGTTCTCGATGACATACCATAGGTCGACGTCAATGGCTTCAAGATGCATGCGCATCTTATTCTTCCAGTAGGGATATTCAGTTCCATCGAAGACGGGGCACGCAACGGAGACTTTGATTATCCCTGCAGTCGACATAGCTAAAACTCAAGGTGGTTAAACCGAATCACATAGAACAAGGGAGCACCTTGCTCTGATACCAATTGAAAGTGCGTTATATCGACTAGAGGGGGGTGAATAGGCGATTTTTATGAGAGTCTTCAAAACGTGAAGGTTATGAAGACGAACAGTAGAGATATGCCTATCACTATGCAGCGGAAGTTAGATTACACTAGGCAAGCCATGGTCAATTATTCAATAGAGTGAAAGCACAATGATAAGTAGCTGCAGTGTAATAAGGATCAGGTAGGAAGAAGTTGTGAAGCCAATCAAATCATACAGTTATGTTGTGAAGACAAAAGATAGAGCAAGCATGCAATGGCTTCACAAAGAGTAACAGTAAGTAAAGGGAAGTGAAGATGAAACCAGTGACTCGTTAAGACAATGATTTGTTGGACCAGTTCCAGTTGCTGTGACAACTGTACGTCTGGTTAGGGCGGCTAGGTATTTAAACCAAAGGACACACAGTCCCGGACACCCAGTCCTGAACACGCAGCTCAGGACACCCAGTCCTCACCGTATTCCCCTTGAGGTAAGGTCACACAGACCTCGCCCAATCACTCTGGTAAGTCTTCAAGGTAGACTCCCAAACCTTCACAGACTTCGTTCACCGGCAATCCACAATGTCTCTTGGATGCTCAGAACGCGACGCCTAACCATCTGGAGGATGCACAGTCCTCAAGTGTAATAAGTCTTCAGATCACTCAGACAAGAAGACTTAAGTGATGCCCAATTCTCTCTGGCTCTGGGTGGTTATGGCTTTTCTCCTCGCTAGGAAATTTTCTCTCAAAGGCTTCGAGGTGGGTTGCTCTGAAATGACAAAATCCGTGCACTGAAATCTGAGCAGCCAACCGTTTATGGTTGTAGGGGGTGGACTATTTATAGCCACTGGGCAACCCGACCTGATTTGTCCGAAATGACCCTGGGTCACTAAGGAACTGACACGTGTACCAACGGTCAGATTTCAAACTCACACGGCAACTTTACTTGGGCTACAAGTCAAGCTGACTTGTCCGACTCTGGACAAGATTTGCTCTCATAGTCTTCGCTCGAAGATATAGGTTTTGAATTAGGCATCACTTCAGTCGTTCTAAATGGTTCTCTTGGACCCCACTTAACAGTACGGTGGTTCCTATGACTCAACACAAATGAAAGAGAACTACGAAAGATCTAAGTCTTCGAGTTCCATAGGCTTCACGTGGTGTCTTCTCCTGTCATAGTCTTCAATGTGAATATCTTCATATACCACCATTGACTTCAATGTCTTCGTACATTTTTTGGGGTCATCTCTGGTAGTAAAACCAAATCAATGAGGGACTTCTACCTATGTTATCCTGCAATTCTCACAAACACATTAGTCCCTCAACTAGGTTTGTCGTCAATACTCCAAAACCAACTAGGGGTGGCACTAGATGCACTTACAATATGCAACCAACATGCTCACACAATAAGATGGCAAATGAAATATGTGACAAAGCATGCACAACCAATTCTAGCATCTATCAAGCAATTTGCGATGACTAGGTCATCTATATATGAGTATATTGACTTAGGAGTCAAGTGAGAACACTTGATCATAGGTCATACTCATCGTTTAAGCTCAAGTCGGGTTACCACTTTTACATAAAGCATTGTTGTGTTCACATCTTTAGAGTTGCTCTAGCTCAAGTCTTAGAGTAAAGCTCCCCCTAGATGTGGTATCCCCCCTAAGAGGGATGAACTAACCTTGGGTTTTGTCGATGATGACTTCATGTAGATGTTGAAGATGTGGATGCTCAATGTTGATGTAGATCACTTGGAGCTATCCATTTGAGTGAATTGCACTTTCAATACCTACATGGGTTAGTCCCACAAGGAACAAACAAGGATATCCATAGACATAGAGTGATGTACACACAAGATGATGTCCATGAAAACTTTTAGGTTACCTTGTCCCTTGTCTTACCAACAAGAGGGTTTGTGACTCCTTGAGCTAGTGCAAGATGTGGAAGTTGATTGCACTTGTTCTTGCCAAAATGATAAGAGTGAAGTATGTTGGCGGAGTCACTCTCAAGAACTCTCTAGTTCTTCTTCTTTTGGATCCACATCATCTTGATGGGAATCCTTGGAGTTGTAGTCGTACTTGACGAAGTGGAACTTGAAGTAGTCTTGGGAATCCACTTGACTAAGGTCTTAGGAGCTTCTTCAAATGCATCAATTTCCTCTTGAAGCTTGTCCTTGCCTTTTTGTTTGTAGTCTTGTGGTGGAAGATCATCTTGAGCTTGTGTCCCCTTGAAGGAAGTATCATACTTCTCTTGTTGAGGAACAGACTTTGTCTTGGGGTATTGATCTTCTTCCCACTCAACTCCATTGGCATTGAACTTTCGTTCAAAACCAACACCTTGATTCTTCCGGTGCATTCCTTGCTTGCGCACAATTTCCTCGAATTGCTTACTCCCGGCAAGGCTTTTGTACACTCCTTTCTCCATAATTCCCTTCAATAAGCTATTTTCTTGCTCAAGTGTAACTTGGGCAAGAGAATCATTAGTGGAATCAAGAGAACTACTAGAAGCAACAATATTGGATTTAGCATGATCATTGTTACTACTAGAGGAAGGATCTTTCTTGTTCTTGTTACTAGATTTGACTTGAGGCATGTAAGTGGATAAGAGTAAACGCTTGGCAATGTAAGAAGAACTTTTCTTGCGGAGATCATCATTAATTGCTTTTAAAAACTCATGCTCTTGCTCAAGATTGAGCTTTTCAAAGTGTAATTTCTCATGAGCTCTTAAAAGTTCTCGATGATCTTCGAAGATAGTTTCATGAGCTAACTTAAGAGTGTTTAGTTCTTTAGTTAGAGCCTCAATATTCTCCTTATCATTGTCATTCGTTTTATCTTGATTAGCATGATTAATTGACGTTTCATCATAGTATTCATCACTAGAGTTGTCAACAAGCAAATCATCATCACCTAACAAGTCATCTTCATCGCTATTAAAATCAACATACTCGGGGTGTGTTACCTTAGGACCTTTGGCCATGAAGCATCTTCCAATTCCTTCATTTGGTGAATCAAATATGTCGTAGGAGGTGGATGACACAAGTGCTAGACCGGCAACACCTTCATCTTGAGTATCTTCGGAGTCGGAGTGATAACTTCTCTCGGAGTGGCTGTCGGAGTCGGAGCCGGATACCCATTCACCAACATGAGCTTGATGTCTTCGTTTTATGTAGCTCCTTGACGATTTTCCTTCCTTTCCGAATCTTTGCTTCTCCGTGAGTACCTTCATTCATAACGATCATCTCTACTCCTTCTCTCTCTTGGTGGTGAATCTTTGCTTCTTCTTTTTGGAGAATCTTCTCTTCTCAGGGAGCCGTACACTCATTGGAATCATGTCCGGGTCTTCCACAATTGTAGCAGTTTCGCTCTCGACTAGAAGATCTTTTGTCATTGTAGGACCTTGACTTGAAGCTTCTATCTTTGTTTCTACTCTTGTAGAACTTGTTGAAGTTCTTCACCATTAAGCTCAATTCTTCGTTGAAGTTTTGTCTCTCACTTGATGATGTAGGGGCTTCACATGAGGCTTTGTAGGCACCACTTGATTTGTTGTGAAGTTCCTCTTTATCCTTAAGTGACATCTCATGAGCAACAATTCTTCCAATCACTTCCATTGGCTTGAGATCTTTGTAGTTGGGCATCATTTGGATCAACGTGCACATGGTATCATATTTTCCATCCAAGGCTCTTAGGATCTTCTTGATGATGAATCTATTGGTCATCTCTTCACTTCCTAAGCCGGCAATCTCATTTGTGATGAGAGCAAGCCTAGAGTACATTTCAGCGACACCTTCACCATCCTTCATTTTGAACTTGTCAAGTTGACTTTAAAGCACATCCAACTTGGATTCCTTGACGGAGTCGGTACCTTCGTGCATATCAATCAAAGTGTCCCAAATTTCCTTTGCATTCTCAAGATGGCTGATTTTGTTGAATTCTTTGGGGCATAATCCGTTGAAGAGAATATCACAAGCTTGAGCATTGTATTGCAACATCTTCAATTCATCCACGGTAGCTTCACGGTTTGGTTCTCTCCCATCAAAGAAGTCACCTTGCAAACCAACACACACAATAGCCCAAACGGCGGGGTTATGTCCAAGAATATGCATTTTCATTTTATGCTTCCAACTAGCAAAATTAGTACCATCAAAGTAAGGACCTCTACGGTGATAATTTCCCTTGCCAGACGCCATACTCTCCTAGGTTGTGAAACCAAGGCTATGACCACCAAAAGCTATGGAGATCAAAGCAAATGGAGACCAAAGCTCTGCTACCATTTGTAGGATCGAAAGTATGTCTAGAGGGGGGTGATTAGACTACTTGACAAAATAAAAACTTGACCTTTTCCCAATTTTAGTTCTTGGCAGATTTTAGCTATTTTAGGACAAGTCAAGCAATCATCACATAATTCAAGCAAGCATGCAAAGAGTATATTGGCAGCGGAAAGTAAAGCATGCAACTTGCAATAATGTAAAGGGAAGGGTTTGGAGAGTTCAAACGCAATTGGAGACACGGATGTTTTTCCCGTGGTTCGGATAGGTGGTGCTATCCTACATCCACGTTGATGGAGACTTCAACCCACGAAGGGTAACGGTTGCGCGAGTCCACGGAGGGCTCCACCCACGAAGGGTCCACGAAGTAGCAACCTTGTCTATCCCACCATGGCCATCGCCCACGAAGGACTTGCCTCACTAGTGGTAGATCTTCACGAAGTAGCCGATCTTCTTGCCCTTACAAACTCCTTGGTTCAACTCCACAATCTTGTCGGAGGCTCCCAAGTGACACCTAGCCAATCTAGGAGACACCACTCTCCAAGAAGTAACAAATGGTTTGTTGATGATGAACTCCTTGCTCTTGTGCTTCAAATGATAGTCTCCCCAACACTCAACTCTCTCTCATAGGATTTGGATCTGATGGAAAGAAGATTTGAGTGGAAAGCAACGTGGGGAAGGCTAGAGATCAAGATTCATATGGTAGGAATGGAATGTCTTGGTCTCAACACATGAGTAGGTGGTTCTCTCTCAGAACATATGAGTTGGAATGGTGTATGTGTTCTGATGGCTCTCTCCACGAGTGAAGAGGAGGTGGAGGGGTATATATAGCCTCCACACAAAATCCAACCGTTACACACAATCTACCAATCTTGGTGGGACCGAATCAATAAACTCGGTCAGACCGAAAAGGTAAACCTAGTGACGGTTAGAGATTTTCGGTGGGACTCACATGCAACTTGGTAGGACCGATATGGTTAGGGTTTGGGCATAACGTAATCTCGGTGAGACCGATTACACAAACTCGGTGAGACCGATTTTGGTAATTAGCTAACCAGAGAGTTGGTCATGCAAACTTGGTGGGACCGATTTGCTCTTTCGGTGAGACCGAAAAGTTACAAAAGGGAAACACAAAGTTTACATTGCAATCTTGGTGGGACCGATTCGCTCTTTCGGTGAGACCGAAAAGTTACGAAAGGGAAACAGAGAGTTTGCAACCCCATCTCGGTGAGACCGAGATCCCTATCGGTAGGACCGAATTGCTAGGGTTTGGAAGTGGCTTATGACATATGAAACTCGGTGGTGCCGGATAGATAGAATCGGTATGACCGAGTTTGGCTTAGGGTTTAGGTCATTTGTGGATATGGGAAAGTAGCTGAGGATTTTGGAGCATATCATTAAGCACATGAAGCAAGAGGCTCATTAAGCAACACCTCATCCCTCCTTGATAGTATTGGCTTTTCCTAAAGACTCAATGTGATCTTGGATCACTAAAATATAAAATGAAGAGTCTCGAGCTTTTGAGCTTGAGCCAATCCTTTGTCCTTAGCATTTTGAGGGTTCCACTTTCACATCCATGCCATGCCAATCATTGAGCTTTCCTGAAATAATCATCTTGGAATAGCATTAGCTCAATGAGCTATATGTTGTTATGAATTACCAAAACCACCTAGGGATAGTTGCACTTTCATCCCCCTATCTAGCTAGTAGTTGGGCCTCTCGCACCACCTCCTAGCTCCATTCTCTCTGTCTATCCATCTCGCTGGGCCTTATTAGCCTCTAACAAATGGACGTACACCGACCGATCTCTCGCTATACATATAGCTAGCTAGGTCCTTATAAGTTTTTTTACCCACACGTCAATCTATCTACCTCATTAGTTGTGTCTCTCCCTTCCTCCAACAAACAACAATTGATCTACCGATCTAGTTAGGTTTGCTTACCAAACACATGGTTCCCCTTCATCATCCATGGATGCGTCCCGACAGATCTATCGCGCACAGGCATAGACAGAAACACATCCCCACTCTTATTGATAACATTGCAATTCCACCCTCAGTTTGTCTAGTAGGCCTCTCCCACCATCTTCGAGAAGCAACTCCATCACCCATCCAGCACTCTACCCCTCTCCCTCCCTCTTCCTCCCTTTCTCTCTCTCCTCTATCTCTCTCCCATCATATTTCCCGTCCTTCAGTTATGTATGGATGTCGACCGATCTCCCTCAAGACATAGCTGGGTCTCTCCTTCTCAACACATATACAAGTCGTTCTACCTCTATAGTTAGGCCTCTGCCTACCCCTCCCACAAACGCCCCCCCCCACACACACACACACCGATACATCGAGCGCTCTAGTCATGTCTCCCTGCCACACACAAACTTGATGTGTGCCCTCTAACGTTCCGGTAGGCCAGTCGCCCTATATCTTTGACTTGTACACACACACAATTTTGATGGCTCTCTTCATCGATCTCGCACCCACCCACTTGATCCTCTCTTTGACTCTATCGATAGCTATGACCCCTCCCTCTCTTCTCGTGGATTGCCCGACCCTCTATGTATGATATGGATAGGCCTCCATTTCACACACATTGCATGCAAAATTTTGTTTGAGATGTAATTGACACATATTCCCACAAATAATTCACGAAATCAACCCCCACCCCACCCCCACCCCAAAACAAAAAACACTCACGAATGCGGTTTGTATCTCTCACACACACCCACGTAGGTGGGGAAAGTGCACGAAGAGAAGAGGTGCATGCACGGCGCACGTACTCCCGTCTCTTTCCCAACCACACCCGCATGGGTACACGGTGGAGCTCATTTCTGTACGAAAAAGGCAGCCCACGTGGTACATTGGCACGTGTACTGGTTGTCCACTTGGTGGAGGGAGGATCGTCTACCACGGGTGAACAAACAAATTGCGACTTGACGTGTTTTGTTAAAAAAGAGGCAAACCATGTGGGGCCTACCTTTGAGGCAAGGCTCTATACACTGGAGTACTTTTGATGTGTCCCGTCAACTCGCAGAACGAGGAGAAGCTTGCTTAGTATGCTGTCTCCCCCGCCCACGGGCGCGGTGGCTCGCAGGATGAGGTGAAGCTTGCTTACTACGCCTTACGCCCGCTCCCTCGCCAATGCGCGCGGTGGCTCGCAGGACGAGGAGAAAAATTTACTACTCCCTCCGTTTACTCATTGTCCCTACTACCTTGGTTATAGAGATTATATCATATTGTTTGGAATATATATGTCCTTTAGTAGATTTCAATATGAACTACTAGTACATACTCCAAACACTGATGTATATAGACGTATTTTAGAGTGTAGATTCACTCATTTTTCTCCGTATGTAGCACTCTCCCTCGCCCCTCGACCCTCATCCACGTGGTGGACGTGCAGCAATTCATTCGGTCTCATATATCGAGAACGATATATACTGCACTACCATTATTGCTCGACTTCCCGAAGAGGCAAAGAGCCAATCGCAAGGTCAATATTTTGGAGATGCCAAGCGCAAGGTTATAGGAGAACGATTAGTAGGTGCCGTGTCATTTATAAGTAAAGTTTTTTTTCTTCAGTGGCACGTACGCAATGTGATAGGTTCATATGGAGAGAAAAGAAGTACATAGTCAGGACGGGCCAGCCTACACGGTTGCTTGCTGGGGTTGCTCTCTTCACACTCTCTCGCACAAAACGACTGTGGCCACATCTCTAACATCCCGGCGGATCACGTCCGCTTGGGGAAGGGGTGGATGCTTAGTGTAGATGCGGTGGCCGTCGCCGACGGCAAAAACCCACTGTCGGCACGTCCCGATCAGGGGTCCCCACCGTTCTCTCTCACAAAGCTGGTGAGGTTGCCTTTGTCCCTTGCTCACTATCGCGACATTGGCAGTTGCCGCCTCCCGCAGCCCTCCTCAAGGTTGAGCTACATCCCTCATGTACAACTCCCTTTTAAAGCCGGCTTGCACCACTGCTCCAGTGATACGTCTCCAACGTATCTATAATTTTTGATTGCTCCATGCTATATTATCTACTGTTTTGGGCAATATTGGGCTTTATTATCCACTTTTATATTACTTTTGGAACCAACCTATTAACCGGAGGCCCAGCCCAGATTTGCTGTTTTATGTCTATTTCAGTGTTTCAAAGAAAAGGAATATCAAACGGAGTCGAAACAGAACGAAATCAACTGGAGAAGTTATTTTTGGAAGGAAACACACCTGATGGACTTGGACCCCATGTCAGGGGAGACACGAGGTGCTCACGACGATGGGGGTGCCCCCCCCTAGGGCGCGCCCCCTGTCTCGTGGGACCCTCGTTGCTCGCTCCCCTGACGTACCTCCTGCACCCATATATACCCACATGACCTAAAACTTCCAGAACGCACAATAGATCGGGAGTTCCGTCGCCAGAAGCCTCCGTAGCCACCGAAAACCAATCTAGACCCGTTCCGGCACCCTGCCGGAGGGGGCAATCCTCCTCCGGTGGCCATCTTCATCATGCCGGCGCTCTCCATGACGAGGAGGGAGTAGTTCTCCCTCGGGGCTGAGGGTATGTACCAGTAGCTATGTGTTTGATCTCTCTCTCTCTCTCTCTCTCTCTCTCTCTCTCTCGTGTTCTTGAGATGATACGATCTTGATGTATCGTGAGCTTCGCTATTATAGTTGGATCTTATGTTTCTCCTCCCCCTCTTCTCTCTTGTAATGAATTGATTTTCCCCTTTGAAGTAATCTTATCAGATTGAGTCTTTAAAGATTTGAGAACACTTGATGTATGTCTTGCCGTGGATATCTGTGGTGACAATGGGATACCACGTGCCACTTGATGTTTGTTTTGGTGACCAACTTGTGGGTTTCGTGATATTGGGAACCTATGCATAGGGGTTGGCACACGTTTTCGTCGTGATTCTCCGGTAGAAACTTTGGGGCAGTCTTTGAGGTCCTTTGTGTTGGTTGAATAGATCAATCTGAGATTGTGTGATGCATATCGTATAATCATACCCACGGATACTTGAGGTGACATTGGAGTATCTAGGTGACATTAGGGTTTTGGTTGATTTGTATCTTAAGGTGTTATTCTAGTACGAACTCTAGGGCTGTTTGTGACACTTATAGGAATAGCCCAACGGATTGATTGGAAAGAATAACTTTGAGGTGGTTTCGTACCCTACCATAATCTCTTCGTTCGTTCTCCGCTATTAGTGACTTTGGAGTGACTCTTTGTTGCATGTTGAGGGATAGTTATGTGATCCAATTATGTTAGTATTGTTGAGGGAAATTACACTAGCGAAAGTATGAACCCTAGGCCTTGTTTCCACACATTGTAATACCGTTTACGCTCACTTTTATCACTTTCTACCTTGCTGTTTTTATTATTTCAGATTACAAAAACTATTATCTACTATCCATATACCACTTGTATCACCATCTCTTCGCCGAACTAGTGCATCTATAGAATTTACCATTGTATTGGGTGTGTTGGGGATACAAGAGACTCTTTGTTATTTGGTTGCAGGGTTGCTTGAGATAGACCATCTTCATCCTATGCCTCCTACGGATTGATAAACCTTAGGTCATCAACTTGAGGGAAATTTTCTACTGTCCTACAAACCTGTTCACTTGCAGGCCCAACAACGTCTACAAGAAGAAGGTTGTGTAGTAGACATTAAGCTCTTTTCTGGCATCGTTGCCGGGGAGTTGAGTGTTGAAGGTATATCTTTAGATCTTGCAATCGAGTCTTTTAGTTTCTTGTTTTATCACTAGTTTAGTTTATAAAAGAAAACTAAAAAAAGAAAATGGAATTGAGTTTGTCTCATACGCTTCACCTTTTTAATATCTTTCGTGAGTATGATGGAAAGGATAATTGTGCTCAAGTGCTAGAAGAAGAAATCTATAAAATGTTTTGCACTAAATATTTGAATGATGAGCATGATTGCAATGTTGTTAGTATGAATTCCTTGAATATCCATGATGCTACTGATATGCAAAGCCATAAGCTTGGGGAAGCTATGTTTGATGAAGATGATATTTTTTGTCCCCCAAGTTTTGATGAGCAAATTTATTATGGTGAAAGCATGCCTCCTATTTATGATCATTATTTTGATGACACATATGCTTTACAGAATAATAATAACAATGAAACTTGTCATCTTGATCTTAATTTTCAATCACATGATAGTTATTTTGTTGAGTTTGCTCCCACTATTCCGAATGAGAAGAATTTTGCTTATGTGGAGAGTAATAAAATTTCTATGCTTGTAGATCATGAAAAGAATGCTTTAGGTGCTGGTTATATTGTTGAATTCATTCATGATGCTACTGAAAATAATTATGAGGGAGGCACATATGCTTGTAGGAATTGCAATAATATCAAGTTTCCTCTCTATGTGCTTAAAATTTTGAGTTATGCTTGTTTTACCTTCCTATGCAAGTTGATTCTTGTTCCCACAAGTTGTTTTATCACAAAATCCCTATGCATAGGAAGCATGTTAGACTTAAATGTGCTAGTTATATTCTTCATGATGCTCTCTTTATGTTTCAATTCTTATCTTTTATGAGAGCATCATTGACATCATCATGCCTAGCTAGGGCGTTAAACGATAGCGCTTGTTGGGAGGCAACCCAATTTTATTTTAGTTCCTTGATTTTTGTTCCTGTTTAGTAATAAATAATTCATCTAGACTCTGTTTAGATGTAGTTTTATGCTTTTAATTAGTGTTCGTGCCAAGTAGAACCTTTGGGAAGACTTGGGGAAAGTCTTGTTGATCATGCTGTCAAAAACAGAAACTTTAGTGCTCACGAGAATTGCTGCCATTTTTATTTGGAGAGTGCTATTTAGTTAATTCTTTTTGCATATGATTAATAGATAAATTCCTCAGGTCCGGAAATTTATTTGGAAATTTTATGAGTTCCATAAGTATACGTTTGATCCAGATTACTACAGACTGTTCTGTTTTGACAGATTCTGTTTTTCATGTGTTGTTTACTTATTTTGATGAATCTATGGCTAGTAAAATAGTTTATAAACCATAGAGAAGTTGGAATACAGTAGGTTTAACACCAATATAAATAAAGAATGACTTCATTACAGTACCTTTGAAGTGGTGATTTATTTTCTTATACTAACGGAGCTCACGAGTTTTCTACTTTAAGTTTTGTGTTGTGAAGTTTTCAAGTTTTGGGTAAGGATTCGATGGACTATGGAATAAGGAGTGGAAAGAGCCTAAGCTTGTGGATTCCCAAGGCACCCCAAGGTAATATTCAAGGATAACCAAGCGTCTAAGCTTGGGGATGCCCCGGAAGGCATCCCCTCTTTCGTCTTCGTTCATCGATAACTTTACTTGGAGCTATATTTTTATTCGCCACATGATATGTGTTTTGCTTGGAGCGTCATGTCATTTTCTTTTGCTTTGCTTGCTGTTTGAATAAAATACCAAGATCTGATATTATTAAATGTTAGAGAGTCTTCACATAGTTGCATAATTATTCAACTACTCATTGATCTTCACTTATATCTTTCAGAGTAGTTTGTCGTTTGCTCTAGTGCTTCACTTATATCTTTTAGAGCATGGTGGTATTTTTATTTTGAAGAAATAGATGAACTCTCATGCTTCACTTATATTAATTTGAGAGTCTTAAATAGCATGGTAATTTGCTTAAAATCCTAATATGCTAGGTATTCAAGAATAATAAAATTCTCTTATGAGTGTGTTGAATAATATGAGAAGTTTGATGCTTGATGATTGTTTCGAGATATGGAGATGGTGATACTAGAGTCATGCTAGTTGAGTGGTTATGAATTTGAGAAATACTTGTGTTGAAGTTTGTGATTCCCGTAGCATGCACGTATGGTGAACCGTTATGTGATGAAGTCGGAGCATGATTTATTTATTGATTGTCTTCCTTATGAGTGGCGGTCGGGGACGAGCGATGGTCTTTTCCTACCAATCTATCCCCCTAGGAGCATGCGCGTAATACTTTGCTTTGATAACTTGTAGATTTTTGCAACAAGTATGTGAGTTCTTTATGACTAATGTTGAGTCCATGGATTATACGCACTCTCACCCTTCCACCTTTGCTAGCTTCTCTAGTACCGCGCAACTTTCGCCGGTACCATAAACCCACCATATACCTTCCTCAAAATAGCCACCATACCTACCTATTATGGCATTTCCATAGCCATTCCGAGATATATTGCCATGCAACTTTCCACCATTCCGTTTATTATGACATGCTTCATCATTGTCATATTGCTTTGCATGATCATGTAGTTGACATTGTATTTGTGGCAAAGCCACCGTTCATAATTCTTTCATACATGTCACTCATGCATCATTGCACATCCTGGTACACCACCGGAGGCATTCATATAGAGTCATATCTTGTTCTAAGTATCGAGTTGTAAGTAAATAAAAGTGTGATGATCATCATTATTAGAGCATTGTCCCAGTGAGGAAAGGATGATGGAGACCATGATTCCCCCACAAGTCGGGATGAGACTCCGGATGAAAAGAAATAAATAAAAGAGGCCAAAGAAGCCCAAATAAAAAAACAGAAAAGAGGCCATAAAAAGGAGAAAAGGCCCAAATAAATAAATAAAATTAAAAAATGAACCAAATGAGAGAAAAATAAAGAAGGGGCAATGCTACTATCCTTTTACCACACTTGTGCTTCAAAGTAGCACCATGATCTTCATGATACAGAGTCTCCTATGTTGTCACTTTCACATACTAGTGGAAATCTTTCATTATAGAACTTGGCTTGTATATTCCAATGATGGGCTTCCTCAAAATGCCCTAGGTCTTCGTGAGCAAGCAAGTTGGATGCGCACCCACTTAGTTTCTTTTTGAGCTTTCATAAACTTATAGCTCTAGTGCATCCGTTGCATGGCAATCCCTACTCACTCACATTGATATCTATTGATGGGCATCTCCATAGCACGTTGATATGCCTAGTTGATGTGAGACTATCTTCTCCTTTTTGTCTTCTCCACAACCACCATTCTATTCCACCTATAGTGCTATATCCATGGCTCACGCTCATGTATTGCGTGAAGATTGAAAAAGTTTTGAAAAAGTTAGAGTATGAAACAATTGCTTGGCTTGTCATCGGGGTTGTGCATGATTTAAATACTTTGTGTGGGGAAGGTGGAGCATAGCCAGACTATATGATTTTGTAGGGATAACTTTCTTTGGTCATGTTATTTTGAGAAGACATAATTACTTTGTTAGTATGCTTGAAGTATTATTATTTCTATGTCAATATGAACTTTTGTCTTGAATCTTATGGATCTGAATATTCATGCCACAATTAAGAAGAATTGCATTAAAATTATGCCAACTAGCATTCCACATCAAAAATTATCTTTTTATCATTTACCTACTCGAGGACGAGCAGGAATTAAGCTTGGGGATGCTTGATACGTCTCCAACGTATCTATAATTTTTGATTACTCCATGATATATTATCTACTGTTTTGGGAAATATTGGGCTTTATTATCCACTTTTATATTACTTTCGGGACTAACCTATTAACCGGAGGCCCAGCCCAGATTTGTTGTTTTATGCCTATTTCGGTGTTTCGAAGAAAAGGAACATCAGATGGATTCGAAACGAAACGAAATCAACTAGAGAAGTTATTTTTGGAAGGAAACACACCTGATGGACTTGGACCCCACGTCAGGGGAGACACGAGGTGCTCACGAGGGTGGGGGGGGGCCTGCCACTATCTCGTGGGACCCTCGTGGCTCCCCTGATGTACCTCCTGCACCCGTATATACCCACGTGACCTAAAACTTCCAGAACGCACAATAGATTGGGAGTTCCGCCGCCAGAAGCCTCCGTAGCCACTGAAAACCAATCTAGACTCATTCCGGCACCCTGCCAGAGGGGGTAATCCTTCTCCGGAGGCCATCTTCATCATCCCGGTGCTCTCCATGACGAGGAGGGAGTAGTTCTCCCTCGGGGCTGAGGGTATGTACCAGTAGCTATGTGTTTGATCTCTCTCTCTCTCTCTCTCTCTCTCTCTCTCTCGTGTTCTTGAGATGATACGATCTTGATGTATCGCGAGCTTCGCGATTATAGTTGGATCCTATGTTTCTCCTCCCCCTCTTCTCTCTTATAATGAATTGAGTTTCCCCTTTGAAGTAATCTTATCGGATTGAGTTTTAAAGATTTGAGAACACTTGATGTATGTCTTGCCGTGGATATCTGTGGTGACAATGGGATACCACGTGCCACTTGATGTATGTTTTGGTGACCAACTTGCGGGTTTTGTGACATTGGGAACCTATGCATAGGGGTTGGCACACGTTTTCGTCGTGATTCTCCGGTAGAAACTTTGGGGCACTCTTTGAGGTCCTTTGTGTTGGTTGAATAGATGAATCTGAGATTGTGTGATGCATATCGTATAATCATACCCACGGATACTTGAGGTGACATTGGAGTATCTAGGTTACATTAGGGTTTTGGTTGATTTGTATCTTATGGTATTATTCTAGTACGAACTCTAGGGTTGTTTGTGACACTTATAGGAATAGCCCAACAGATTGATTGGAAAGAATAACTTTGAGGTAGTTTCGTACCCTACCATAATCTCTTCGTTCATTCTCCGCTATTAGTGACTTTGGAGTGACTCTTTGTTGCATGTTGAGGGATAGTTATGTGATCCAATTATGTTAGTATTGTTGAGGGAACTTACACTAGCGAAAGTATGAACCCTAGGCCTTGTTTCCACACATTGCAATACCGTTTACGCTCACTTTTATCACTTGCTACCTTGCTGTTTTTATTATTTCAGATTACAAAAACTATTATCTACTATCCATATACCACTTGTATCACCATCTCTTCGCCAAACTAGTGCACCTATACAATTTACCATTGTATTGGGTGTGTTGGGGACACAAGAGACTCTTTGTTATTTGGTTGCAGGGTTGCTTGAAAGAGACCATCTTCATCCTACGCCTCCTACGGTTAATAAACCTTAGGTCATCCACTTGAGGGAAATTTGCTACTGTCCTACAAACTCGTGCACTTGTAGGCCCAACAACGTCTATAAGAAGGTTGTGTAGTAGACATCATCCAGCTGCCCACATCACTCCTTGTGGATATTTCTCTACTTCTTTGCCCCGCACATACCTCTACTAGCTTCTACGTACTGTATTTGTGATGAGTTTATGTCTCATCAACTAGTCTCAGTAATCTTATTCTAATCACGCTTGTTCAATTTCTTTGCCACAGGGATGCTCATCTCGATTTTGGTGAAACTGCACAAAATGATCCGATGGTCAAAAGGTTGCAAACTTCATTTATTAGGAAGCTCAAACATTGCCAGCAAATTCAAGCCTGGTCAAGGTTCACGGTTCAAGGGCTAGGGACTGCATGGATCGTTTTTTCTTTAGCTGCCTCTGTTCCAAAATAAGTGGCAACTTTAGTAGTAGTACAACTTTGTACTAAAGTTTGCACAAAGTTGAGAAACTTACTTTCGAACGGAGGGAGTACATATTTGCTATGATCTATCAATCATTGAGATGCAATAGCATGCATGTTAGTCTCCTTTGTATTTGATGAAATGTTGCAACGGGCAACCTTGGACGCAAGATACATGTAACAGAATCTGGAAGCTTCATAGCATTGTACAAATTTATCTCGCTGATAAATTACAGTACGTACTATACTAGTACTTCCTCCGTTCCTAAATATAATTCTTTGTAGAGATTTCACCATGAACCACATGCGGATGTATATAGATGCATTTTAAGTGTAGATTCATTCATTTTGTTCCGTATGTAGTGGAATCTCTACAAAGACTTATATCTACTAGTAATAGCTATCCCCCACTACTAGGAATTCTCTATCCTCTCCTTGAGCCACGTCATCAAAATTGATGTAGTCGTTAGATGAAGTAAATCAGTCCATAATAGCCGTCTGATCTTGACATTGAGAGGCTCCGCACTAAGCCACATGCAAGCATGCAGAAATACCGTGCCACATGCATGTGAGTGGGTTTTAAATCACATCAACATGTCTGCATGCAAGCATGCACCGGTAGCATGCATGTAAGTGTAGCGACCAGACCTCAAACGGTCCAATCTCTGTGCTCAGGTGTCATCCCTGGATCAGTAATGCTGACACCACACAGTACTTGAAGGATTTATAACAGAGTAGCAATCAGACACTTATTACATCGAGTGTCTCAAAAGAGAACTTATTACAATAAATATGGCTTAAGGCCATTTAATAACGATAACAATGGAAGGCTTGGAAGATAAGTGAGTCCATCAACTCCAACGGCATCACTGAGTATAGAACCACGACCTAAAGCACCTTAATCGTCGTCTGAAAAGTCTGCAACATTAACGTTGCAGCCCGAAACGGGTCAGCACATGGAATATGCTGGCAATGTAACACATAGAGAGTAATAAAAGAATATGGCTATTCTATATGCATATATGGCTGGTGGAAAGCTCTATGGTTACAGTTTTGCGTAAAGCCAATTTTTCCCTACTGCAAAGGAATAAATTTTATTTAACTATCATGGTAGTTGTTAAACATTGAGAATGGTTGACAGCATTCTCAATCCCAACTAAGCAACATCATTAACAACCCAACAAGATTAATTAGAGTAACATGATGAGATTCACATGATAATTCAAGTACTAGATACTCAATATGTCCATAACCGAGGACACGGCTAATCATGATTAGCTTATACACTCTGCATAGCTTTGCGCACTTTTCCCCATAAGACCCGATCTCCTCCATTGGATTTCTCGCACTACAAGGTATTTGAGAAACGGATGACCGAGACATAGTCTTTCAGAAGCGCTAGCACCTTACGAACGGGTAGACCGTACCAACCTACATCCCCTACATCTGCTAGTCTACCACTGTAAGAGTTCGCACGACTTAGTAAACTATGCTAGAGCCCATAGTAGCTTGTGGCTGGACACGGAAGTTTCTAGCATGAATAATCTCATGATCCCTTTGAGCCTGGGTGGCGGTCCAAAAGAAAAACAGGCAATCACTGGAATACCCAGGTGCCTCAATCCACCCAGATGTGTGTTTAGGTTGCCACCTTAAATAAACCATTAATTAACAATCTCACATCTGTCATGGATACACTCACCCAATCCATGTCTACTAGCATAGCATAGCAATAATAAGCAAACATAGAGTAACTCCCAAAGGTTTGATAATAAACAGGTAATAGGTTCTACCTCGACTACTCCCCATACCCACAATTTAATTAGATCCTAATCATGCAATGTGTGAGGATTGGTCTAATGCAATAAAACTGGGTAGTAGGAGATACGATCAGAGTGTTACTTGCCTTGCTGATGATCCGGGAAACCTAGCGATTCGAAGTAGCAAGTGGCGCACTCCGAGTACTCTATCGCAAAAAAACAAGCATACAATAAGTACTCAACTAATGCACAGGTAAAACACGAACAAGAGATATAACCAGAAAGTTCAACTTAAGAACTCCGGTTGGCAAAAAGAATCAAAACGAACGAAGCAACGAAAGACAAACGGCAAAAGAAACAAGCTTCGTTTACTATTCGGGACCTAGGGCAATTTTTTACAGTGGCAAAAACTTGTTTGAGTTGGTTAAACGGAAAGATGGTTTCGAGAAGAAACTCCAGGCGCTTGAATCGCCTGATTCCGATAAACGAGCGAAAAGTTAAACTAGGACGAACATCGGATCAGAGACCGCGATCAGAAAAACCACGGATTTAATCCGAGAAAAAGAAAAACGATGAACAAGTTAACGAACGAACTTTCGTTAACAGAAACTAAACGAAAAACGCATTCGTTAAAATGAACGGACGAGCGGGCGCTAGCTAAATAAATAAACCGGAAAAAAACCGATCTAAAAAAATCGGATCGGTTTTTCTCAAAAAACCGGGCGGCGGGGCGGCTACCTCGGCTCGGTCCGGCGGGGCTCCGGCGGGTCGGCGGCTATGCGGGGCGGCGGGGCGGCAGCGGTGTGCGGCGCGAGACGGTGGCAGGCGGTGTGCGGCGTGCGGCGGCGGTGACTCGGGGCTCCAGGGGGGGCCCCGGGGTGGCTATTTAAAGGAGGGGGGTTGACTTGGGGAGGCGGTCGGCGGCACGAGGCGGCTCCGACTCGGACTCCTCCTGAGTCCGGTAGGGAAGGCGGCGGCAGGCCGGCCTGGCTCGGCTGGGCCCTTGGCCCAGTCGGGCGCTGCGTTTTTTTAAACAATGTCGTTGCGCCTAAAAAAATCTAGAAAAATAAATAAAAACCTAAAAATGCCAAAACAAAATTTCTCCGTCTAAATAAAATATTTAGAACAGGATGAACATTTGTTTGGCTCTAAATGCAATTTTTGAAAACGTGCAATTTTTCCTAAATTCAAATAAAATAGAAAATAAAACCTTATTTGATTTTTTATTAAATCCTCAATATTACTTTATTTTTGGGAAAGTCATTTTATTCCCTCTCTCATATTTTGATAATAGAAATAATTGAAGATTAAATAAAAGAAATCAAATGATCCTATTTTCAAAATTTGAGAAAAACTCAAATATGAAAATAACGAAATCCCCAACTCTCTCCGAGGGTCCTTGAGTTGCGTAGAATTTCTAGGATCAACCAGAAAGCAATAAAATATGATATGCAATGATGATCTATCGTATAACATTCCAAATTGAAAATTTGGGATGTTACAGTAAGTGAGCTTTTAAGTCCCATTAACATGTCAAAAAGAAAAATATAATCCCATTATGCAGTAGGAGTTCAGGAGTTGGCTGATCTTTTTTCCTTACGTGGGATGATCTAAATGATGATGGGAGTTTATTTAGTTTGGCTACCACATTTGTCATGCAGTTATAGAGTTTTTTTTGTTCTATGAAATCGATAATTTTGCGGAGAGAGATATACCGTTGTTCCGCGCCAACGCACGGGGACTCATCTAGTAATATTTAGGAACAGAGGGAGTACTATGTAAAGAGTTAGGTGTCGCACGGTGATAGTAGTGTGAGGTGGGCCATGTAATCACTAAGCCTGCGTGTTTTCACTGCTCTTGCACGCCTCCACTGTAAGAATGGAGAAAATTGTAATCTAGTAGTAGTATACCTCCTTTCGCCGAAAGCGTGGGACATCCAGCAGTCCTACCACCATAGTAATAAAGACCAATGAGCCGTCAAATCACATAGACCCAGCAGTAAGTTGGACGGACGAAGCAACCATCACTCTTGCGCCAGAGAGAGGCCGCGTCCGCTCTGCCCCGGCATGAATGCGGCACCGATTCTTTGGAGCGGTGCTGACCGTTTCGGGCGGGAAGCGCGCGGGGGCGATGGAGGGGCTTTGGGTGGGCCAGGCTGGTTAGGAGCGGGTGTGGCAGCTGTCCGCATGTCCCTACCGAACACGCCTAGAAACGAGAGGATGCACCGACTGTCGCGGACAAAATCGTACACTACACAACATCTCTCTGTAGGAGTAGGTCGATCTGTCACTCTCTCTAACACACACATGGTGTTAGACACACACACACACATGCACACGCACGCACCTTGGTCCCATTGCACCTTCTAACGTGACTTATTACACCTAGACGGAGGGAGTAGTAAGTATACGAGATACGGTGGCACATTGACTTAAGTCGAATACAAGTGGCCAAAATTTGTGTGCATGTTATAATAAGGATTCACTTAAAATAGTACGTGAGCGAACAGAGGGATCAATTGGACAGTGTTCCCGAGCAGTAGCGAGATGTGTGAGGTAAGATACACCGCTGGCGCTTTTAATTTTTCTTATTAATTTGTTTGTTTCACCCTCTGACTGGTGGGACCCAACGTACTACGTGGAGAGAGGTAAGGTGACTAAGGCTGCATTATTTCTGCACCACTGTGGATAGTCTTACCACCAAAGCCACATGACACTATTATGATTGAAATCCCAATGACTCCCACACACACAAAAAACACACACGGCATGCTTGTCACACGAATGCATGAATGTATAAAAGGTTGTTTCCCTCTCGTTGAACATAACGGGAGGGTTGTGTAGCTGGTTAGCCTATTCGCTCACTCTCTCGCCCTCTCCCGCTATAGCCTCAACGCTTGTAGTTGCTCTCTTCACACTATCTCGCCCTCTCTAGATCTAAACAAGACTTCGTTGGCCTCTCTCTCCCCTCACTGCTGCTCAAAGAGCCGGCAGGATCCGTCCGCCGGGAAGGGAAGGAGGCTTAACACTGTCGCCGTCGGCGAGGGACTACCAGCGCAGCTGTTCACTTTCCACCCAGCGGCGGCGCGGGAGGGCCTCCGACCCCTTCTTCGCCGCCATCCCGTCGCCCACCGAACCACGCCCCAAGAACCTTAAGGTATAATTTACTTACTCCACATGCATTGCTCTAGCTGCATGTATACCATGAATCTAGGACGTGGTTCAAAGAGGAAAGGAGTGGGGGAAAGTAGTGGGAAAAGTTGTATATAGCATGAATCTAGGACATGGTTCAAAGAGGAAATGAAGGGGGAAAGTTGTATAGCATTAATCTAGGACGTGTTTCAAAGAGGAAAGGAATGGGGGAAAGTAGTGGGGAAAGTTGTATCGCATAAATTTAGGACGTGGTTCAAAGAGGAAAGGAAGGGGCGAAAGTACTAGTTCAAAAAGGAAAGGAAGGGACAAGGCTGTAGAGTTTGAGCAGGACTAGATTTGCTGCGCCCACATAGGGAAAGGCGTCTAAAGATAAAAAAACTAGGACCAACACAAATATGCTCCTTGGTTGCTTGTTCTTTGTTGCAACAAACTGTACATGACCACAGTACATCGGTAGATGCACATGGTGCTGGTGCGTCCACTGTCCCGTGAAACTCATTAGCTGTTGTTAATCTAAGGCCATGTCTGGTTAAAAACTCCCTAGTCCCTACCTGCTGGGTTCCAGGGACTAAACATGGACTAGAGGTTATTAAATGACATGCTAAAAGACCATGTTACCCCTAGTAATGAACTAATAGAGACAAGGTGCGATGCGTGGCAGGGGAAACTGTTGGAAAAAGTCCCAAAAAGACTCCCTCGGGGTCTTCTTTCTTTAGTCCCAAATGCCCATTTTAGTCCCTAAAAGTCCCTCCTCTTTTGTTTAGATGGGACTGACACGGAGTTTTTTTAGTCCCTACACCAAAATGTCCCTGTAAACAAACACCCTCTAATAATGCCGCTAGAAAATTGATGCAATGCCACAGTTAAAAGCAAATTACATGTTTAACAAATTTTATTGTTAATATAATCTCTATGTTAATATTAATCAATGCCACCGTTTGAGAAATGCTACTGTCTTGCTTTCATTCCCATTTAGATAAGGTAGATGCTTCTTTTTTTTGGCTTCTGTGTCATCCACCATTATTGACCACTAATTGTTTCCTTTGCACCTCTGTGTAAACAGGGTTATCTGATTCACCTTGTTGCCATTGTGACCTTTTGTTGCACTGCACAAAACACTTTTGTTTTAAGAGTGTTTTGTGCAGTTCAACCAAAATGTCACACCGACAATGTTGCTTGGTTGCTTGAACTTAGTGGAACTGCACAAGAGGAGATCTTACTTCCTATCCGTTAAGGCGAATTTGGTTCAAATCTTCTTCTTGTGAGTTGTTTGAATTCCGCATCATGAGAGGTCAGTACTAGCCTTCTTTCACATGATTCTGCAGTGTGCATTCATATGTTGTGCTAGTTGTATGATAATGTTGCTAGATTTTAGTGAACTGCACAAATAGAGACAAGACTTCCAATCTGTATGTGCACCATAATATCCCATTGAGGTAAGATAAGGATATTTCACAACTACTGGCCTGTATTTTGCCACTTTCATCAGAAAATTAAGTTTAGTACTATACTTGTGCTCCCTAATTGACATGCCAAATCTTACATTCAAGGCGAAGCTTTTTTGTTATTGAACCAAGTGATGAAGGGGAAGAACAAGGGGAAGAAAAACAAAAATCAACTCCCGGTGCTGTCATGAAAAAGTGGTATTGTCCTTGAGAAGTGCTTCATCTGTGTTGTTTTAAATATTTCCTTTCCTTTTTTTCAAGCAAATAGTGATGCTAGCATTCAGTAGTCCTCTTGTCTTTGCACAACAAGATCATCTTCCTCTGAAGAAGAATATGGAGTACGTGAAGTGACTAGTTCCGATTATGCCAGGATGAAGAAGCCCTGTCTATATTATCATCAGAAGGAGCAGTTCAAGGATGGTTATATTACTCCCCACAAGACCAAACTAACTTCAGCTCAGAAGGACTGACAAAATCTCCATTTTTTTGCTGTGATGCGCGAGTACAATGTTGTTCTACGATTCTTTCTGGTGAGTTCCATTTTTCTAAAAGTGTGCTCTACATGGACCATGTATGTGCCTGTTGAAACTATCAATTCATAGTACAGTTTGCTCTATACTAATCACTTTTTTGTATTTGTGCAAACAGGGGTGCTCAGCTTGATTTCAATGGGAACTGCACAAAATGTTCATGAATACATCGAATCATTCATTTCCACCACAAGAAAGGAGGTGCTGATAAGTTCAGGGCGTTGCAACATATAAGGGCGAAATCATACAAGCTACGTGCAAATTTGGTTGATTTTGGTGGAACTGCACAAAAAGAACAGCTGGTTTATTTAGCACAAGGTGCCATGTCAATGTCCGAACTGATGGCAAACCCTGCCCATTCCACAATCGTAGGCATTTGATATTTTGGAATGGGACAACCTTGTCAAATTTTGCTCATTGATTTTAGCAAGACATGCGTTTGATATTTTCGAATGGGACGCCCTTGCTGTCAGCAGCGTCGATCAATTTTTTTCTTTATTCTTTAGTTGTGAAGTAAATATTGCCTCTGACACGTGAGTCGCTGAGATGCATAATCATCAATTGTTTTGAATGTTCTCTATGAACTGCCAGGCCTGTGTGTTTGATTGCAATGTACAGAAACGCTAAAAACCTGCTCAAACTCTTTGTACTCCTTCTGTTCCTTTTTATTTCGCACATTGTGAAAGTGCATACTTTTTGTATAAGATTGGTCAAAGTAGAGATACTTTGACTGCAGGCAAAACTTGTATGTAGACTAGAAAGGACCGGAGGGAGTACATGTGAACATGCCAGATTTCATTACATTTCATACATTCTTCAACTAAAAAGGGGTGCGCTGGAGGTATAATTAATTAACCGAAGCTACCCACCTGTGTCCCGCTGAGCTGAACAGAAGCTTCAGTGACTTAACTGCAGGTGCAGTTATGTAACTGACATGTGGCCTGTTGGGCCCATGTGTCAGTTAGCCAACGACACCAGCAGTTAAGTAGAAGCAGCGTTATTCTCCAGTAGAACTCCCCGACTCCACGTCGCCGCCAAGAAGCTAACCGGCCGTCAATGGTCAACCCGCCTAGCTTGGCTTCAATAGGAGGGCAGCAACGGTGGCCTTACTTGGACCCGAGCGGCGGCGACCTACCGTGTTCTACTCTTCCTCCTTTTCTGTGTGGCGCGACCTCGTTGGTAGCGGGGCGGGGCCTCGGCGGAGCCGGCGATGTCCTCTGTCTCGTTGCCGGCGGGCGGCGCCTCAGTGGAGCGGTGGAAATCCTCCCCCGCGTTGCCGGCAGGGTGGGGCCTCGGCTGAGCCGGCGATGTCCTCTGCCTCGTTGTTGGCGGGGCGAGGCCTCGGCGGAGCCGGTGGTGTCCTCTGCCTCGTTGTTGGCGCCGCAGGGCCTTGGCGGAGCAGGGCCTCGTCGACGCCAGCGGAGCGGGGACTCATCGGAGCCGGCATTGTCCTCTGCCTTGTCCTCGGTCTCGCCAAACAGTGCCTCACCCACTTCATCGCCCTCTTTGCTAGCCTCTTTGTAGGCGGCCGCAGCCTCCGCCGCCCGCATGCGCTCCCGCCAGCGCTCGAGGCGGCCCTTGCGGGTGGAGCGGTACGAGTCGAGCAGCGCCTCCTGCTCCACCCGCTCCGCGGTGATCTGCTCCTCCGCCTGCAGATGCTCCTCGAGGATATGGTGGTTGTAGGCGGCGTCGGCCTGCGCCTCCCGGAACTTCTCCTGACGCATCTGCCTCACACTATCCATATATTGGGCACGGGCCTCACCGATGGTCATGGTGCAATGCACCGGCGAGGATGGCACGGAGGAGGGGGTTGGCACCGGATCGTCGACTACCATGTTCTCCATTGGGACGTTGTCGTCCTCCGGCTGCCTGCCGGCTAGCCGGTCGGCAGCAATGGCTGCCATCTCCTTGTGGTCCGTCGTCCGCACGTCCCGAAGAGCGCTGGAGCGCGAGGAAGCCATGGTGGGCAGTAGTGGTGTGGACAGGAGAAAGGGAACTGATGCGGATGACTGCGGCTATGGCCGGCGCAGCAGTTTATATAGCAATGGTGGGCGGGCGGAGGGACGGACGTGTGGCACCGGATTAGCCACCTCAGCAACCGGTATCATTAATGTGGGCGGCAGATGGACGGACGGACGGCACTTGTGTCATTTGAAGGCGGAGCAATCGCCTGCATCGTGAAGCGGGGCGGGCGGCGCTGACTATTTCGGGCGGAAAGCGCGCGCGGGCGAGGAGGTGACTTTACTTGGAGAGGATGACAATGGGGACCCACCAGGTCCATAGCCTACGTACGCAAGTGCCTCCTTATATATATGTATAAAATTATACTCCCTCCGTCTAGGTGAATAAGTCGTATTAGAAGGTGCATCACGACCTAGGTGCAAGCAGATTAGTGGAAAAGAAGAATATTTCTCTCTTCTAAACACAACATTTAATCACAGCAGTTAAGAGAATGCCTTATTAGCTACCCATGCAGGCCATCGTAATTCATAGCATGCAAAGTGCTTTTATTTCTTGCCTAATAACCAGATGGACGTGCTGCATGCATTGGTCCTTGCCCGAGCAAAAAAGGGAGGAAAGGGGTTTCCACGGGAGACAACGAGGTAGAGGTGGAAGCGCTCGCTGGAGTTATTTATTTTGCTTCCCCCTGGTTTCCAGACATCATGGTCCCACACCATTGTCAACCTATGTAGTACTAGTCAATAAACGAGAGAATTGCACAAGAAGCGGCCGACAGCTGGGACCAAGCAGCTCGAGCAGCATTTGTGTTTTTGAGGTGTGAGCACTGCAGAGTTTTTCGATGTTTAGCCTAGATATTAATTTTTCTCCTCTGAACAACAACGAAAACATCGCTGCAGGTACTAACTGGGCGGGCTATGGCCTGTCTAGCCCAGGCCAGATATCCAGCCCAGATATTAATTTTTTTCAAGCTAAAAATGGCTAGCCCAGCTATACTTTTTTTAGGAATACCCAGGCAAGGTCAAGTTGTTATTCTCTGCCCCGCTGGGCTGCAAATATTTCCTAGGAGGGATGCATTAGGCTTAACAAGAAAATGGGCTTTAAGAAATAATAAATGGGATGTAATTATAAAAATTGAGCAGTAACTATAAAAAAATGCACCAAACACGTGATTACTTTATAAAATATTATTTTTGGATATTGAAAATTTTAATTTCATTAATTGTTGCAAGCGCAATGTTTCGTTTGATTTTTACGTAATATAAATTTATATTGAAATTATATTAAATCTCACTCGAAATTTAGGGATAAAAATATTTCGGATCCCATCAAAATGTGGGAAATTTTATTGAATTCTGTTTTGAACGGTTGGTTGAAATGGGTTGTACTTTTAACAAACTGTAAATGGGTTGTAGTAAATTCCATTAGAATTCAAAAATGGGCTACACATTCTTACAAATCTCAAATGGGCTATAAGTTCTCTGCCACACACTTCTGGCCTTACTAAGTTGACGCGTCCCCTAAAAAATAGAGTTGACGCGTATGCAAGGCTTTGTCAACTTATAGTCAACCCACGGTTCTAGCAGCAGTGGCCGTTGGATGTCCATCCAACGGATGCCGTGCTTCTTCTTCAATCTCGGATATTCTAGCTTCACCTGCCCAAAAAATGATTCCTCCCCCTGACATCTGGGGCGCACTATTTCGGAAGCTGACATGTGGGCCTACTAAGTTGACGTACCAAGGGCTTTGTCAACTTAGTCAATATAAACGATTCTAGCTGCAGTGACCGTACGATGTCCATCCAACGGCCGTAGTGCTTCTTCAACCTCTGGTCTTCTTGCTCCAGCCTCCCAAAGCAGCGCCGGTAGTGCCACCTGCTCCTGCCTCCCGTGGCCGGCTGTGCTACCATGGAGGCCTCACGGCCCCCTACTATTCCTACCGCTGGCCAGGCCCTGCAGCAACGGCAGCCTCACACCGCAGCCGAACGAGTGAACCCTCATACTCCTCTCCACATGGGCATCCACCGTGGCGTCTTCACCGGCTCCGCGTCGTCCCCTTCCTAGGCCTCGCCATCGTCCACCGCCCTGGTGCTCTCGGCGCAGCGTGGTCAACGTGGAAGGAACGACTTCCATCGGACGTGGACTGTACGTGGAGAGGCTGACAGCTGGGTCCACGGCGGCAGCAAGGAAGTGCCTCCTTATTACGCGGAAAATAATGATTCCTCCACCTGATAGCAGGGACCCACCGAACGGGCCACCAGTATTTTGCGAAAAAATCGTTTCCCCCTGACTGCTGGGACCCACCGGACGGGCCACCGTATTTCGCGAAAAAAATGTTCCCCCCGCTGTCAGCTCGGACCCACCGGAAGTGCCTCCTTATTATGCACAAAAAAATGAATACTCCCGCGGCTAGCTGGGACCCACCTTGCTGGGAGGCTGACTTGTGGGCCTACTAAGTTGACGGGGACGAAGGGCTTTGTCAACTTAGTCAATATGAACGATTCTAGCTCCAGTGACCATTCGATGTCCATCCAACGGCCGTAGTGCTTCTTCAACCTCTAGTCTTCTTGCTCCAGCCGCCCAAAGCAGCGCCGGTCGTGCCGCATGCTCCTGCCTCCCGTGGCCGGCTGTGCTGCCGCAGAGGCCTCACCGCCCCCTACTATTCCCACCGCTGGCCAGGCCTTGCGACGATGGCAGTCTCATACCGCAGCCGAACCAGTGAACCCTCGTAGTCCTCTCCGCGCGGGCTTCCACTGCCGCGTCGTCCCCTTCCTAGGCCTCGCCGTCGTCCACCGCCGTGGTGCTCTCCACGCGGCGTGGTCAAAATGACTTCCATCAGAAGAGTACTGTACGTGGAGAGGCTGACAGCTGGGTCCACGGCCACAGCATAGTTTTTTTTGTGATTTGCCAAGTAAGTCGCTTTGTCAGGCCTGTTGAGCTACAAATCTTTCAAGACGAGGAGAGCTTTCATTCGGCTGGCTGAGAAAATGGCCCATCAGTAATGAGAAATGGGCTGTACATTTTTAAAACACATCAAACCAGCAAATAGTTTCAAATATCTTTTTTTTTCATTTCAAGATTTTAAATTACATTAATTTTTATGCGTGGAGAATTTGTTGGATTTTGTATTGTTATACATTTATTTTTAAAATCAGTTTGAATGTGAGTCGAAATTTCGGGATTAAAAACAGTTCAGACCGCACCGAAATATGCAAAATTTCGTATAATTTTTTTAACCGTTGCCATAATATGGGCTGTAATGCTAACAAAAAGAATATGGGCTCCAAAAAAACCTTAAGAATTAGCAAATGGGCTGTAAATAATTAGAAATAATGGCAGATGGGTTGTATGATGTTTTCCACAGATTTGAGGCTTTCCTAAAAAAAAGGTTGACGCACAAGCATTGACTGTTGGATGTCCATCCAACGGCCGTCGTGCTTCTTCAATCTCTGCTCTTCCTGCTCCAGCCCCTCAAACAAGGGCCGGCGGGACTGCCTGCTCCCTCCTCCTCGCGGCCAGCTGTGCTGCCGCGCAGGCCTCACCGCCCGATCGTACTCCCATCACTGGCCTAGCCATCCCTCTACTCACCCACACCTGCTATTATTCTCCGGCGACGGCAGATGAACCAGTAAACCCTCGTACAATCGTACTCCCCTCCGCGTGGGAAACAACTACCGGGTCTTCCATGCCTCCGTGTCATCCCCTTCCTAAGCCTCGCCGTCGTCCACCGCCCTGGTGCTCTTGGTGCGGCGTGGTCAACGTGGTCAAGGAACGACTTCCATCGGACGTGGACTGTACGTGGAGAGGCTGACAACTGGGTCCATGGCCGCAGCAAGAAAGTGCCTCCTTATTACGCGGAAAATAATGATTCCTCCACCTGATAGCTGGGACCCACCGGACAGGCCACTGTATTTCGCAAAAAAATCGTTTCCCCCTAACTGCTGGGACCCACTAGCTACATCTTTGCACGCAAGGAAGTGCATCCGAAAAAAAACGATTCGCCCCCTGACTGCTGGGACCCACCAGCTACATCTTCGCAGGCAAGGAAGTGCCTGACAGTCGGGACCCACCTGGTCGAAGCGTACGTAGCGTTGTCATTCTGGTCACGAACGTGTACGTACATACTGGTCGATGTAGAGGCGCGCACGTAGCATGTACACGTACGTACAGCGGCCAGGGTGCAAGAAAGAAAATACGGCCACGTATGTGTACATACGGGCGGGGTCTCAAACACCTACTCGCGCATACGTATGGCCAGGGCTCGTGTACATTGCTGGGTCAGAATGGAGAAACAGCATCGTCGTCGTGTTCATGGGGAGGCAACGGAATGCGTCGTGTTCATCGGGAGGGCTTGGACGGAACAGGCGATGGAAACAAGGCCTGGCGTACCGCAGAACGGAGGAAACGGCCTTGTGTTTGACCGGCCACGTTCGAAATGGGATCCTGTTCATCGGGAGGGGTCTTGCGTACCGCAAAACGGAGGAAACGGACCTCCTACGGTTGAAACGGGGGTCCTGTTGATCGGGAGGGGTGTGACGTACCACAAAACGGATGAACCGGACTTGTGTTGGAGAGCTACTGTCGAAACGGGGGTCCTGTTCAACGGGAGGGGTGTGGCGTACCGCAAAACGGGACTCCACGGGAAACTGTTCATCTCCACCGTCGACCCCCTCCAGCCTCCACGAGCTACTGTTCATCCACCGTCGACCTCCTCCAACCTCCACCTGCGACTGTTCATCCATGGGCTCCTGTTCATCCAGCCACCACCGCGCGCTACTCCATCGGCTACTGTTCAACCAGCCCTCTCCACGGGCTCCTGTTCAACCACCCCTCCACGGGCTACTGTTCATCCAGCCCTGCACCGTCTACTGTTCATCCTGCCCTCCACGGGGTGGTCCTGTTCATCCTGCCCTCCACGGGGTCCTGTTCATCCAGCCCCAACCGGCTCGATCGATCGGGGTCCTGTTCATCCAGAGGCAACACCACGGGGTCTTGTTCATCCACCCCCACCGGGAACTGTTCATCCACCCCCCCCCCCCCCCCCCTGCAACACTCACTGTTCATCCATTGGCAGCATCGATTGGCTTCAGTTAGCAGCAGTAGCGAAGGAATCGCTCGATCGGGTTCAGTTAACAGCCATCGATCGATCGCTCGGGTTTAGTAACGCGTAGCCTGCAGTGCAATTGCTCGGGTTCAGTTAGAGCCAACGCCTCGCAAACACGCGCGTACATGTACGAGAGAAACGCACATCACTCGGCCCCCGACCTCCCACCGTAACCGGGAACTCCCCGAAATTTTCCTCCCCCTCGCTTCTACCACGGTTTTTTCCATCATGGATGGCCCAAAGAATGTCATGCAGATGCGTCTCCAGCCCGCCCAGGACGAAAAGCCCATTTTCTGTCATGATTTTTTGTCATAGAAGTAGGAGCCCACCACATCTATGATGATACCGGGTTTTGTCACAATTATCGTCATAAAAGTGTCATATGTATGACAGAAAAAAAATTCGTTCGGCCCAAAATGTCACGTATGTGTCTTTTTTTTGTTGTGCAACCTATGTGCAACAATAGCCCCCAAGTTATATTGTTTATAACCTAATACCGTACTCTTACGGACATTAAGATCTAGAACGCACATGTGACAAGCCTCATCTTTACCGTTAATGCATCTACCAATGAAGAGAGCAAAATAATGTAAGGAAGGTAAATGAATGCTCCCTATGGTAGCTTGTGTGATTTCCCTAGATTCCCCCACAGTGATACTGGCAAGAAAGTCTTTATATTCAGATTTGTGAGGTTCACTAACATTGCCCCAGTGCGGGAGTTTACAACCAGTGTTAAAATCATCTAGGTCCATGGTATATGATTTATCATAAAGATCAAATAAAACAGTGTGAGAATTGCGTGGGGATGTAAGTTTAAACCTCCTCACAAAGGAATCAGTTAGGTAGTGATATTGCCAGCACTTATCGGACACCAAGTCCTCAAGATTAGCATTACGCATATACGCGTCAAATTCATCCTTGATGCCCGCCTGGACCATAAACTCCTCTTACGGCCATTCACAAGGCCGCACTTCAGCTTCCCTTGGTGGTTCATCGTCCGACTCACGTATTGCGAGCCTTGGTCCTTGCTTCCTTGAGGAACCACCTTGGTACATTTTCCTAAACATTTTTATTCCTCTGAAAAATTTCAGAATTTTTTAGTGATTCAAAATAAAAGTGAATCAAACTCAACAAGATTGATAGCAACTACTCCTCCAAGTGCCTAGAGACTATATCATGCATTAAAACTACTTTTGACCACATAAATTTGGCATGCATGCTCAAGAACAGGGTCACCTAAGTAGCAAAACTTTGCAATAAATAAAGAACTACAACAAAAACTAATTGGATCATTGGAGGAGTCACATACCGAAGAACAATCCCCCAAAGCAGTTTTGTGAATGAAGCTTTGAGCAAGGAGATCCAAATTGGCCGCAAGACGAGCTAGAACTCGAGTTTGAGCTATGGGAGGATTTTTTTTCTCGAGGAAGACGAAGTGTGTGGGTGTCGGAATAAGTGGAGGGGGTCCACGTGGGGTCCACGAGGAAGGGGGCGCGCCCTGGACCCTCGTGGCCAGATGGTATGTCCCCCTGGTGTGTTCTCAGTGCCAATAATTCTAAAATATTCTACAAAAATTCATATATCATTTTCAGGACATTTGGAGAACTTTTATTTTCGGGGGATTTTTATTGCGAGGATAATTCAGTAAAAAGACAGAAAATACTATTTTTGCTTTATTTAATCTAAATAACATAAAGTAAAAGGAGGGTACAGAGAGTTGTGCTTTCTAACTTCATCCATCTCATGCTTATCAAAAAGGAATCCACTAACAAGGTTGATCAAGTCTTGTTAACAAACTCTTTCTGAATAACATAAAACCGGAGAATTTTCGAATAACACTAAGTTACCTCAACGGGGATATGCATGTCCCTAACAATAAGAATATCATGTTTCTTCTTGATAGTAGGGAGAGGAAATTCAAAACCTCCAATAGTTATAGTTATCGTTGAAATTTTTCCAATAGAATTGATACTGTTGACTTGAGGTTGTTTCCTCGGGAAGTGTACCGTATGCTCATTACCATTAACATGGAAAGTGACATTGCCTTTTTTGCAATCAATAAACAGCCCCTGCAGTATTCAAAAAGGGTCTACCAAGGATAATCGACATACTATCGTCCTCGGGAATATCAAGAATAACAAACTCCGTTAAAATAGTAACATTTGCAACCACCATAGGCACATCCTCACAAATACCGACAGGTATAGAAGTTGATTTATTGGTCATTTGCAAAGATATTTCAGTAGGTGTCAACTTATTCAAATCAAGTCTATGATATAAAGATAGAGGCATAACACTAACACCGGCAC
Source organism: Triticum monococcum (assembly GCA_034509565.1). Taxonomy (NCBI): domain Eukaryota; kingdom Viridiplantae; phylum Streptophyta; class Magnoliopsida; order Poales; family Poaceae; genus Triticum; species Triticum monococcum. The sequence continues at coordinate 250,176,616 of CM067843.1, forward strand.
CAAGATCACACAAAGCAGTTTTAACATAGTTCCTTTTAATGGAGCATGGTATAGTTGGTAGTCATGGATCTCCTAATTTCTTTGGTATTCCACCTTTAAAAGTATAATTGGCAAGCATGGTGGAAATTTCAGCTTCCGATATCTTTCTTTTATTTGTAACAATATCTTTCATATACTTAGCATAAGGATTCATTTTAAGCATATCAGTCAAATGCATACGCAAAAAGATAGGTCTAATCATTTCAGCAAAGTGCTCAAAATCCTCATCATCCTTTTTCATGGATGGTTTAGGAGGAAAAGGCGTGAGTTTCTGAACCCATGGTTCTCTTTCTCTACCGTGCTTCCTAGCAGCGAAGTCTCTCTTATCATACTGTTGATTCTTTGATTGTGGGTTATCAAGATCAACAACGGGTTCAATCTCTACATCATTGTTATTGCTAGGTTGAGCATCAACATGAACATCATCATTAAGATTATCACTAGGTTCATGTTCATTACCAGATTGTGTTTTAGCATCAGAAATAGAAATATCATTGGGATTCTTAGGTGTGTCAACAACAGGTTCACTCGAAGCATGCAAAGTACTCATTTTTATTTTTCTTCTTATTAGAAGGACTAGGTGCATCAACATTAGTTCTCTGAGAATGTTGCTCAACTCTCTTAAGGTGGCCCTGAGGATACAGAGGTTCTTAAGTCATTTTACCCCTCTAGTCACAACTCTAACAACATTAACATTTTTCTTATTATTTAATTGATTGAGCAAATCATCTTGTGCTTTAAGCACTTGTTCTACTTGAGTGGTAACATAGAAGCATGTTTACTAATAAGTTTAAGTTGACCTTTAACTCTATACATATAATCACTCAAGTGTTCAATTATATAAGCATTATGTTTCAATTATCTACCAACATAAGCATTAAAGTTATCTTGTTTAGCAATAAAATTATCAAACTCATCCAAGCATTGGCTAGCAAACTTATTATGAGGAATATCACCTTCATCAAATCTATAGATAGAATTTACCTTTACTACCTGTGTCGGGTTATCAAGACCATGTATTTCTTCAATAGGTGGTAAATTCTTAACATCTTTAGCTTTAATACCCTTTTCTTTCATAGATTTCTTTGTCTCTTGCATATCTTCTGGACTAAGAAATAGAATACCCCTTTTCTTTGGAGTTGGCTTAGGAGTTGGTTTAGGAAGTGTCCAATCATTATCATTACTCAACATATTATTCAATAGCAATTCAGCTTGATCAATAGTTCTTTCCCTGAAAACACAACCAACACAACTATCCAGGTGGTCTCTCGAAGCATCGGTTAGTCCATTATAAAAGATATCAAGTATTTCATTTTTTTCTTGAGAGGATGATCAGGCAAAGCATTAAGTAATCGGAGAAGCCCCCCCCCCCCAAGCTTGTGGGAGACTCTCTTCTTTAATTTGCACAAAATTATATATTTCCCTCAACGCAGCTTGTTTCTCATGAGCGGGAAAATATTAAGCAGAGAAGTAATAAATCATACCCTGGGATCTACGCACACAACCAGGATTAAGAGAATTAAACCATGTTTTAGCATCACCCTTTAGTGAGAACGAAAATAACTTAAGGATGTAGTAGTAACGAATTTTTTTCCTCATGAGTGAATAGGGTGGCTATATCATTCAATTTAGTAAGATGTGCCACAACAGTTTCAGATCCATAGCCATAAAAAGGATCAGATTCAACCAAAGTAATTAACTTAGGATCGACAGAGAAATCATAATCCTTATCAGAAATACAAATAGGTGAAATAGCAAAAGCAGGGTCATATTTCATTCTAGCATTCAAAGATTTTTCTTTCAGCTTAGCTAACAGTTTCTTAAGATCATATCTATCTTTGCAAGCTAAAATATCTCTAGCAGTTTCTTCATCCATAACATAACCCTGAGGCAGATCAGGCAATTCATATCTAGGGAGAGAATCTTCATCATCACTTTCATCAATATTATCAGTTTCAATAATTTCATTCTCTCTAACCCTAGCAAGTTGTTCATCAAGAAATTCACCTAATGGCACAGTATTATTAAACATAGAAGTAGTTTCATCATAAGCATCATGCATAGCAGAATTGGCATCATCAATAACATGCGACATATCAGAATCAATAGCAGGTGTAGGTGTCGCAAGTTTACTCAAAACAGAAGGTGAATCTAGTGCAGAACTATATGGTAGTTCCTTACCTCCCCTCGTAGTTGAGGGAAAAATTGTGGTTCTTTCATCTTTCAAGTCCCTCATAGTGATCAACAGATATAAATCCCAAGTGACTCAAATAATAGAGGTATGCTCCCCGACAACGGTGCCAGAAAAAAGTCTTGATAACCCACAAGTATAGGGGATCGCAACAGTTTTTGAGGGTAGAGTATTCAACCCAAATTTATTGAGTCGACACAAGGGGAGACAAAGAATATTCTCAAGTATTAACAGTTGAGTTGTCAATTCAACCACACTTGAAAGACTTAATATCTGCAGCAAAATATTTAGTAGCAAAGTAATATGGAAGTAACGGTAACGGTAGAAAAAGTAATAGTAGTGGTTTTTGTAGCAATCATAATTGTGGCAACATAAAAGTAACTAAGCAAAGATAAATATGTGAAAATCTCACAGGCAATGGATCAGTGATGGATAATTATGTCGGATGTGATTCCTCATGCAACAGTTATAACATAGGGTGACACCGAACTAGCTCCAGTTCATCAATGTAATGTAGGCATGCTTATGGAAAAGAACTTGCATGGCATCTTTTGTCCTACCCTCCCGTGGAAGCGGGGTCCTATTGGAAACTAAGGGATATTAAGGCCTCCTTTTAATAGAGTACCGGACCAAAGCATTAACACTTAGTGAATAGATGAACTCCTCAAACTACGGTCAGCACCGAGAGTGGTCCCGATTCTTGTCACTTCGGGGTTACCGGATAATAACACATAGTAGGTGACTATTACTTGCAAAATCGGATCAAGAACTCACATATATTCATGAAAATAGAATAGGTTCAGATCTGAAATCCTAGCACTCGGGCCCTAGTCACAAGCATTAAGCATAGCAAAGTCAGAGAAACATCAATCTTAGAACATAATGGATACTAGGGATCAAACCCTACCAAAACTAACTCGATTACATGGTAAATCTCATCCAACCCATCACCGTCCAGCAAGCCTACGATGGAATTACTCACGCTCGGCGGTGAGCATCATGAAATTGGTGATGGAGGAAGGTTAATGATGACGATGGCGACGGATTCCCCTCTCCGGAGCCCCGAACAGACTCCAAATCAGCCCTCCCGAGAGAGATTAGGGCTTGGTGGCGGCTCCGTATCGTAAAACGTGATGAATCCTTCTCCCCTATTTTTTTCTCCCCGAACGTGAATATATAGAGTTGGAGTTGACGTCGGTGGAGCCTAAGGGGGCCCACGATGCAGGGGGGCGCCCCCCAAGGCGGTGTCGGTGTACAAAAGTAGGGGTCCATTTTACCCCTTTACTTGTGCGCGGGCAGTCGCAGCCACATGCCTGCGGCCATGCTTGGTGGGGCAGAAGAGGAAGCAAAGACACAAGACTACTAGAGCCATGCTCGAGGCCAAAGGCATCAAGAGCAGAGGGGCGAGGTGAAACCCCCCCTCCCCCGGCAAGGCACTTGCCGGGGTGGCCTTCACGGCCCCGGCAAGATCCTTGCCGGGGCGACTTGCCCAACACCAATAGGGCCGCCACCCTTGAGCCTAAGAGTCCTGACGCCATCAACCACATCGGAACCAAGGCTCAGGATGCGCCTCCATGGTGCCATACAGATCTTGGTGAAGACAAAGGGTATACGAGGCCTAGATAGGAACCAAGAAACAAGACAACAGCAAGGCTCCTGCCAAAGATACCCACGAGGCCTCGGCAAGACTCTTGCCGAGGGCGCCCACAAGGCCCGGCAAGACCCTTGCCGGGAAGATCAGCAAGACCGCGGCAAGGCCTTGCTGCCCTGTTGCCACCCCAGCTTAGTGGCCGACCCACCAACTAAGCAGGTACCCACATGGTAGTACGTGGCTCCTAAGCCAACTAGTCAAGCACCTACATGGTGGCATGCAGATCTTCGTGAAGACCCTGCCACCACGCCAGCTCACCAGCCTGCCAGCCTACATGGCGCTGCATGCCTTGTTGGTCTGGACGCGTGTTGGAGCAAGGCGAAGCGGCGACGGACGGGACGGGCTTCGTTACCGTCCCCGATAAAGCGAGTGGACACCTAAGTAGCCCATTTAATGCGTTTTGTCCCGTGGTGTCAGGCGATAAGCTCAACGACCGTACAACTTTCCACCTCCTGTGTGCCACTATGGCAGCCCCTTTGACTATAAAAGGAGGCCCGCGAGTTACTATGAGAGGATTCAGACTTTTTGGACCCTGCATGCTGTGTAGCTAGTCCAAGAACACCCGATAAACACAAACCAGTAGGAGTAGGGTATTACGCATAACTTGCGTCCCAAACCTGGATAAACTCCCCCGTGTTGATCTTCTAAACCCGCTCTTTTTATAGCCCAGCGCCCTAGCAACCATAGAAGGGATTCCCCGTGATCCCATAGGTGTCGTTCCTGAGCCCCGACATCTTTGGTGCGCCAGGCAGGGGGCGCAAGCTGTGAAAATTCGGTTTGGAACTTGGCGCATCGACTTCATCATCACCATGCCCCCCAAGAAAATGGGGATCATAGCGATCGGGTCGTCCGGAGCCGGCCCATCCACGCCAGCGCGAGCAGGCGACCGTGTGGCCACGGATGGTGCTCAAGACGTGGCCCGCAGGCATCCATGACATTCTGGCAATCGGAGCCAGGCAAGCGGCATCGTTCGGATCTGAGACGATGAGTTGCACGCCGCTGGGTCCGGGGGCGGGGCCGTGCTGCCCACGGGCAGTGCGGCAACCTCTACGACCGGAGCTACCAGGCACCGCGCGATGAGAAACACCGTGACGCCGGAGCTCCGAGGCACTGCTACGGAGAGAGCCCTATGCACCACTCTCAGAACGCACCAGGCCGGCATACGCGCCCGGATGCCGGCGAAAGCGGTGTGCGGCCGCGAGACCGTGACAGACCTCCTTCTAACTTGGTTAGAAGTCAGAGCACATCGTGGTCCACGCGGCTTTCGCCACTGCCCACGCCCGTAGAAGCGCTGACACGTGTGCAACTGCTCCTCAACTTCCCCCTACTGCGGAGAAGCTCGACGAGTGGAGGGCCACCATCCGAAGCTTCATCAGCTTCGCCAATAAAGAAAAGCCGCTCCCAGTGGGACCCTCATGCCGGCGTTCTGTCGAGCCAGTGCATGCCGGCGGTGGGAGGACCAGAGACGCTGCGACCACAGTGCACTCTCCTCCCCCACGGCCGCGACAGCAGCCACTGGCTTGTCGGGCCAACGCATGTGACAATGTTTCCACAACGTCGTCCGACCCGCGAACCCGCTGTGACCAACGTCGAGTTCTTCGAGAGCGAGCTCAGGAAGATGCTCGGACTACCATCGAGAATCGGCGGGAGGCGTGCCACCAGTCGGATCGGCGTGCAGGGCCTGCTATGGACCAGCCAGCGCCGAGGGGCTCTAGGGACCTACCTTACGAGGTGGGTTGTCCGGCCTTTATCCGAGAGTTGCGGCAGTTCCAGTGGCCCTCCCACTGCACGTTCAAGCCTGATGTTAGGGAAAAGTACAACGGCAAGACTCTCCCTCGGAGTTCGCTAGCATCTACACCATCGCGATGCGAGCCGCTGGGGCTCTCGACGACAAGGTGCTCGCCAACTACTTTCCGTTGGCGCTTAAGCCCAATGTCATGTCGTGGTTGATGCACCTGCTAGTGGATTCCATCTCTTCCTGGTCGGATCTGTGCCACGAGTTTGTTGGCGCCTTTTTCGGAGGCCACGAAGCTCCTGGCCAGGAAAGTGACTTGCATGCCATCCCCTAGAAGGATGGCGAGTCTCTGCGTAAGTACATACAAAGATTCAGCCATGCGCAGTACACCATCCCAGATGTTCATCCCGCCGTTGTCATCAGTGTGTTCCATCAGAACGTACACAACCATAAGATGCGTGAAGAGCTAGCGATGAGCAAGGTCAAGGATGTAGCCGAACTTTATGTTCTGGCAGATAGATTTGCTCGAGCTGAAGAAGGAAGGAAGTACCCAGGCAAGGACGCCGGTGCGGAAACCGACTCCATGGACGAAGAAGGGCTGGCGCTGCAATAGGAAGCGTAAGGGCAAGACTGTGCTTGCCGTTGAGGGATCCAGCAGCCCCGGTGCTGCCAATAAGGCCAAGGCTGACGACCCCAACAAGGAGGTTTCTGGGCCCTGGCGGCCGCCGACAAGCCAGGAGGCTCCGACAAGAAGTACTACAAGATCCACCGCACCAAGGGCCATGACCTCCAGAACTGCCGACAGGTTAAGCTGCTTGCAGAAAAGCAGAAGGCTGATATGAAAGGCGGGACAAGGAGAAGGGCCAGGATGGTCCTGAGGGGTCCGACAAGAAGCGCGGCGGCCAAGGAGGTCGTCGTGGCAAAGATAATCAACAAGAGAGGCCCGCTCGGGGCCGCGATAAGAAGGCAGAAGATGATGATCACAACGAGTCTGGTGAGCACGAGTTCCAGAAAGCTACAGAGGCCATGTGCGTCGATGGTGGTGCCTCGTTGCACACCTCTCATCACCAATTAAAACAGTGGGCACGAGAGGTCACTACGGCGGAGCCGTCGTTCGATGCCCACAAGCCACTAAAGTGGTCCCACACGCCCATCATTTTTGACATCGAGGATCACCCTGATCTCACAACTGCGGTTGGGTGTTTGCAGTTGTTGGTTTGACCACCGATATGCAACCTCAGGGTGAAAAAAGCACTAGTTGACGATGGGGCCGGTTTGAACTTGATCTCGCCCGCTGTGATCAAGAGGCTGCAGATTCCTGATGGAGATCTCGAGGAGACGGGCATGTTTCAAGGGATCAACCCGGGAAGGAGCCAGCCAAAAGGCAAAATCACGCTGCCTGTTATGTTTGGGGGCGAGCTGAACTATAGGACAGAGAAGATCGTTTTCGTTGTCGCTAAGATCCCCATGCCATACAATGGGATTCTTGGCCGCCCAGCGCTGGCCAAGTTCATGGCGGCGTCACACTACGCCTACAATACATTCAAGATGTCGGGGCCGCTGACCATCATCACCGTCCCCTCTGACAAAAAAGACACGCTCATCTGCGCCGACCAACTCTACAGAGAAGCAGTTGCGACAACTGCCGCCAAGGCACTTGCTCCTACTGCTCAAGCCCCGGGAAGGAAGAAGGCCGGCAAGTCCTTTGCCGGCAAGACCCGTTCCGGCAAGACCTCTTTTGGCAAGATCTCTTGCACCCACTCCGGCAAGCGCGCCTCTCTGAAGTGATGCGCTCCTGTTGAGGACGTGCCAAAGAGCTCCACCGGCAAGAGCAAGAAGTCCAAGGCTGCACCACCAGAAACTAAGAAGGTGTCCGTCAAGGAGGACGGCACGGGCTGGGCTTTCACTATAAGCTCCACCCTCGACAGCAAATAGGAAAGTGCGCTCATCGCCTTCCTGCGGGGGAATGTCGATGTGTTTGCATGGCAAGCATCCGACATCCCTGGCGTTCCTAGGGAGGTGAGTAAGCGACAAGAGTTTATCATCGAGGAGATCAAGAAGTTGGAGGTGGCAGGCCTGGTTAGAGGAGTGCTCCACCCTATGTGGTTGGCCAATCCAATGGTGGTGCGTAAGGCAAATGGGAAATGGAGGCTGTGTATTGACTCTTTCCCTTTGCAACGCATCGACCAGATTGTGGACTCCACTGTCGGGTGTGACCTGCTGTCATTCCTCGATGCTTATTCAGGATACCACCAGATCTTCATGATGAAGGAAGACGAAGAAAAAACTGCGTTAATCATCCCATGTGGTACACACTGTTTTGTACGAATGCCTTTCGGGTTGAAGAGCGCTGGTTCAATGTTTGCCCGAGCAGTCCAGATTGGTTTTGAGCCCCAACTACATAAAAATATGGAAGCTTATATGGAGGACATAGTGGTCAAAACCAAGGACAGGGCCACGCTCGTGCAAGATTAAGAAGAAACATTTGCAAATATGCGCAAGATCAACCTCAAGCTCAACCCTGAAAAGAGCGTGTTCGGTGTCCCCTCCAGCAAACTTCTTGGGTTCTTTGTGTCTCAACGCAGAATCGAAGCAAATCCCGACAAGATCAAGGCAATCGAGCAGATTGAGGTGTCAAAACGGGTCAAAGACGTCCGTAGGCTCGTCGGCTGCGTTGCTGCCCTGAGTAGGTTCATCTCCAAATCTGCTGAGCGCGCCCTCCTCTTTTTCAAATTTTTGAAAAAGGCGGGTCCAGTAAAGTGGACTCCGGTGGCAGAGGCAGCGTCGCAAGATTTGAAGAGGTACCTCTCTTCCACGCCAATACTAGTCGCGCCTAAACCACAAGAGCCGTTGCTGCTGTACTTAGCAGCAACGAATCAATTGGTCAGTGTTGCACTGTTGGCATAGAGAGAACTTGAGGAAGAAGTAGCAGTAGCAGCAAAGCCGTCGGATGGTGGGCCGGGGCCCTCCCCGGCAAGGCTCGATCCCGGCAAGGCAGAGTCTAAGCAGATGGGCGAAGTGGAACAGAAGAAGAAGGTGGTGCAGCACCCCGTTTATTTTGTCAGTTCCCTCTTGCAGGGGGCTACATCAAGATATTCTGGTATACAGAAGCTACTTTCAGACTCCTCATGGCCTCGAGAAAGCCACGTCACTATTTCCAAGCACATGAGATCACCGTCGTCACCCGCCCCCCTTTGCAATGGATTTTGCACAACCCATATGTGACAGGGAGGATTGTGGAGTGGGCATTGGAGCTGTCGAGCTTTGGCCTCGATTTTGAAAGTACATCAACAATGAAAAGCCGAGCCTTGGTAGAATTCATAGTGGAATGGACCGCAACGCCCGACGAAGAGGTTCAAGAAACCACCCTTCCCAGCAAGGAGACCTGCCGCGATTGGGTTATGTACTTTGATGGTGCTTTCTCAATGCAAGGTGCTGGTGCCGTTGTGCTACTCGCCGCACCCACCGGAGAGCACCTCAAGTACGTAGTCCAGATGCACTTTCCCCAGGAAAAATCAACGAACAATACGATGGAGTACGATGGATTGCTTGCCGGTCTCAGGATAGCGGCAGACGTCGGAATCAAGAAGCTCATCATCAGAGGTGATTCGCAGCTCATCGTTAAGGAAGTCAACAAGGATTACCATAGCCCGTTGATGGAGGCCTACGTGGATGAAGTGAGGAAGTTGGAAGAGCGTTTTGACGGATTGCAAGAAGATCATGTTCCTCGAGCGGAGAAAGGCATTGCTGACAATCTGTCGAAGCGCGCTGCCCTGAAGTTGCCTATGGAATCAGGTACCTTTGTGCTTCAATTAACTCAACCGTCCGTCAAGCCATCAGCAGGACAAAACAAACGAAGGAAGGCAGTACCTAGCAAGTACTTTCTCGCCGAGCTCCCAGGAGCAGCCGGCAAAGAGGTTGCCGGGTACCCCAAGCTTGCCGAGGGGCAACCACCTCCGGCAGGGCCTCAGGCGCTGACCGTAGAGGCAGCTGCCCCTACGGCTGAAGATGAGCCTTTAGTCCTCGCCGTTGATCCCCGGGCTCTGGCATGGGCACATCACACCGTCTGTTTCTTCCAAAGAGGGGAACTCCCTGAGGAACAGGAAGAAGCAGAAAGAGTATCCCGTCGGTCCAACATGTACCAGTTAGTGGATAATTCCCTGTACAGAAGGAGGCCAAACGGCGTGAAGCTGAAGTGCATTCCTCAAGAGGACGGACTGGAGCTATTGGCGCAGATACATGGAGGCGTATGTGGCTCCCACATAGGGTTGAGAGTGTCGGTGTCAAAACCGGCAGATCTCGGGTAGGGGGTCCCGAACTGTGTGTCTAAGGATCGATGGTAACAGGAGACAGGGGACACGATGTTTACCCAGGTTCGGGCCCTCTTGATGGAGGTAATACCATACTTCCTGCTTGATTGACTTTGATGAGTATAGGGGTTACAAGAGTTGATCTACCCCGAGATCATATGTTGTGGTCTAAACCCTACAGGTATAATGAGTAATGTCATAATAATCTACCGACTAGCCTGGCCTTGACCTATATAATGTACCAGAGGCCTAGGATAACAGGAGTCCTAGTCGAATACGTCGGTGGAGAGGAGTCCTTGTCTTGATCACCAAGTCTTGTGGAATCTTCCTTGTGTACACATCGGCTGTCCGAACTGGCCCATGAGCATACGGCCATGGGGGTCCTCGGCCCAATCCAACTAATTAGGAGACGACGTGGTGAGTACCCCCTAGTCTAGGACACCGTCAGTAGCCCCCTGAACCGGTCTTCAAGTTGGCAACACTCCTCGATTTTTCAGAACTGTTCTTCATCTTCGGTCGCCGGTCTTGAAAAGTGGTTCAACAAATCTTCCCATCTTCGATCTTGAGGATCGCCAAAGTAAATCCGAAGAGCTTACACGTCGGGTATCTAAGGAGCCCCTTTAAGTTCTCGGCCTCTATCAATTCCTTGTTATTTTTATGCCACGCCTCGGGTTTGAAGTTGTTCCCGGGCGGCAGCGTCCTCTTGCGTCCGAGCTCCAACGCTGGAGTGCATTTGAGGTTTTTTTTTAAGCCGAGCACCAACTGCGGACCGCTTCTGAGCTCCAACGCCGGAATGTATCCGAGCTCCAACGCCAGACTATGTCCAAGCTCCAACGCCGGACTGTATCCAAGCTCCAACGCCGGACTATGTCTGAGGTGTCATAGATCACCTTTATTCAAAAAATTTGAAGGATTTAAGCCAAGCTTAATGCTGAAAATGCCCTCTATGGAGCCAGCCACTAGCGCCCGAGCTTTATGCCGGACTGCTTCTGAGGTCGTGCACCACCCCGACTGCGGGTCGATTTTTTTGTCAATATTTTTTATTGGCGCAATTTATTCTCTGTCGAGATATATAGCCAGTATCCCTCAAGGTGTGTATCGGTCTAAAACCCGAGATGCGCCTGAACGATGACATAAGACCGCTGATACCAGTAGCGCCTGAGACTCAGGTTGATTCACAAAATCGGCCTGAGGATCAATTCCTAGCTCGGCAGAATACTTCAGGACACAAAAAGCAGTGTGCAAATTCCTCGAGACTCAGGTTGGGTGCGGCCGACCAACCTAAGGATCATAATCTCCTTGAAAGCTATATTGCACTTTAAATTTTCTGCATTGGATTGTCAATGCAGTAGCCCCCGAGACACTGGTCGGGTGGAAACACCAGATCAGGGGATCGATACGCCCCTTTCAATATTAGTGAATGATAAGCCCAAAACCCAGTAGCCCCCGAGCCTTAATGTGGGCACGGGTGGCCAAATTAAGGATCGATATCTAGAGTAAACCACAAATTATGTGTAATGATTCTACGTATCCAAGTACTTTACATCATTAATGCTCGGATCTGCATTGTACAAAACTTTGTTGACCGACCATCGGCTTCAACCTCCTCGGCCAGAAGCCGGGGAGTGTTTGTCCTACTTTATAAAGCCGTTATAAGGGCAAAGATTTATGGAAAACAAGGCAATCCGGCCATACAGTTTTATAAACAAAGGTACGCGGAGAGATATGTTATATTACTTAATGTAAGAAATATCTTCCAAGGAAAATAGTCTCGCCATCGGTTCCTTTCTTTGGGTTGTCATGCTTATCATGATCATGAAACCTCACCTCCGATCAATGTGGGAGGAAAATATTGAGGATTTAGTTCGGGGAAAGTTCCCGAACTCTGTGGTATTAATGAATCAAAAATTTTACTTTCATTATTGCCGACCAATGTGATCCATTAAGATCGCTAGCTTTCGGCTTCACCCAGTCTGAAGTACTAACTCGGATGACCCGGTAGTAACAATCACAGAGGTGCTCCCTTTACCTCCTAGCCGAACAATCGGGAATGTAGGGGTAAGCACAAGAGCCAGCCAACCCAGCTTGGCAAAAAATCTTAAGTCAAATTGATGCATATTTATGGCTTTATAACGATGATTACGGAAGGCAACCCTTGTATATTAAATACAAATGACGATGATATGTTTATTTTGACCCCGTTGCGACCGTTTATTAGCTGAAAGTGGCCCATCGTTGGCTTCTACCCCTTTGTAGATGCTACGCAGGGTGTTTCCGCAATAACAAAACAATCCTTAGCCGACGTCTCGGTGCCCGGAGGCGGTTGTGTTAGCGGAAACAAGGCAATCAGATATTCGGGCTTTATAACTTTCACTTAGTCATAGGAGCTTAAAGTTGGGAGGCCAGTTAGTAGCCCCCAGTTAGTGTTCGGCGATAGCCGAGGCCAAGCCATAAACACTTTAGCCAATGTTATGAATGACCCGTCATTTTTAACATAGTCATCGGATCGCTGGCCAGTTTACGCTTATTGTGACAGTCAGTTTTCGGCTTTCTCTACTGAGATGCTTAACCATGCGAGCTAAAAGTACAATCGTAGTGGTTCTCCCTTTGCACACCTAGCCGAACAAAGCAGAACGTAGGAGGCAAGCACAGGAGCCGGGCAACCCAACTATTGACCGAAGACACAATTCGAAACCGATGCATATGTAGCAATATCCAAGAATGTTTTTGCCGAATCTCTAAAGGTGTCCGGCATTGCACTGCGAGACTTGTTGTGAAAACACACAAATAGTTTAAAAGTGCCATAAGCTTGGAAAACCAAAAAATGTTAGTAAAAACTTGACGTCCGAACAAGATCAAGTGTTCGGTGCCAATCCGAAAATTGGAAAAAAGAAAAAATTGTGCTTCTGCCGTGCTTTAACATGACACACCCGATCTCAACACTTCAAGCGGGCCAGCCTACGGCTTTGAGCTCCTTATCCCAAAGGCGGAGTACTTCTTCGAGGCCAGTTTAGCGAACTAAACTTGTGCGGCTTTTTAGAGAGAAGATAAGCTATCCGGCTATTGACCATACACTCGAGTCGAAAAAAGAGTGGTAGAAAAAGACTTTGGAACGACCAAGAAGAAAACACATTTACTATAAAACAACTCATTTGAATTTTAGGAGCCCCCAAGTGACTTGGGTAAAAGAACTTTATGTACAATGATTGTATGTACCGATGTACTTATATCATATCTGTGTTCACCCAAACTTTAAACGCATCTTAACCGACCGTCGGCTTCTCCCTCTTCGGTCAAGGACCGAAAAGTGTCATGTACTCCACCTGTCGAATGTATCGACGGTGTTTCCGATAACCATGCAATCAGGCCATAAGGCTATAACAGACAAAGCGCGCTCAGGGAACTTATGCTATATTACCGACGAAGTGTAAGAAGTGTCTTCGAAGAAAATAGTACCTCCACCAATACCTTTCTTTGGTTGCTCATTGTCACTATGAGACTTGTGCAATAGATTTTTTGTACTCGTGAGTTCCGTTGTGTGCCGGCCATGATTGAAAATAATAAGAGCGCTAGCTTTCTGCTTAACCCAGTCTGAGGTACTAACTCAGATGACCCGGTAGTAACAATCATAGAGGTGCTCCCTTTACCGCCTAGCCGAACAATCGGGACCGTAGGGGTAAGCATAGGAGCCAGGTAACCCATCGTGCAAAACACCAAAGTCAACATGGTGCATATTGTGGTGTAATACACGAACAAGGAATGAAGCCATATAAGTATAATCATATGCAAGAGGAAAGGCTTCATAAAGGAAGCCCCTAAATAAACGGGGTATTTGAATTTGTGTGTCACAAACAAAGTTTTGACAAGGAATTTTGTCACAAATAACTTTTTGCCAAAAAGTATAATCCTTGGTCGAACCGAACAAAATTCAAAACTGAAAGTTTTTGAGCATGAAAGCGACTTAGCTGGTTAATGTGCTCAGTATTGATGACGCAGTCCGACCTTACGGCGGGATGAGCTCCCAGCCCCCAAGCCGGTCTCGAAGTGGCAAAGCAAAGAGCTCGACGCTCCGAAGTGGTGACATAGCATGGCCGATGCAGGCCGGCAGTGTGACGCCGAAGTACCTAGCGTGGGTTAATGAAGTGAGGACGAAGCCCCCAGTCCATCCGAGGTGATGCAGTATGTCGGTATGCCAAGGTGACAACACTACCCAACCCAGATCATTTACCTGTGCACAGAAAATAGTGCAAACCGTGGATAATAGTAATAAAAATAAAAATAAAAAAATCGTTGCATAGTTAATAATTTATGCAAAGTGAGTAATAAAAGAAATATGGCTTGTGTGCCGAACACTCGATAAGATAGAGCTCCCTCAGCGATGCCGAAGTCCTGATGCAACCGAGCATGTCGGTATGGCGATTCGACCAACAAGGTGATCACGCGAGCGATTGGGACAATGATGTTGGCTTGCCAAAGTGACCGTGTGACGCGGTCGAAGTCGATCACCTACACACATAAAATAGTGCGGTCCAAAAAGGATATTTTCTTTTCGCAAAAATAATTTATTGAAAGAGATGTGGCCTGGCGCCGAAGTCATGTCGATGCAGGGCATCATCGTGACGTGGTGAAGGCGTGGCCAAGCCTGAATTCGCAGGCCGGTCTGAGTTCCGGATGCGGCATTCGCTGAATTGTATACGGAAAGTGACCGAACCACCACGCGACCGTTGTTAATGCGGCCACCATTTGATAGACCTGTGTACAAATGGTGAACCAAACTAGAGTAATAATTCCTTGGGAAAAATAAACCCAAGGAAGAAAAAATACTAGGATTAATAGCACCTCGTTTATCCGTTGTAGCATTCTGAGGAAAGGTTACTCCCAAAATTGGGACTCGATCCAGACACCCATTGCCTGATGGGCAATAAAGCAACGACATGGCGATGCTAGAAAAGGTGGGCTCGCCGAAGCAAAGCCCCCGGTCCAGCTAACGTGACGAAGCTGGTCGGCTGGTGACGCCGAAGTCACCGGAGTATGTTGATGAAGAAATAGCAAAGTCCCCGGTCTAGCCGAGATGACAGACCGGGTTAGTAAGGAGACGTTGCAGCTACCATGTCAGCCGAGATGTTGAAGAAGTTCGGCGTGATGGACATCGGCTTGAAAAAGCAACAGTGCGGCCATGCCAACGCTGGTCATAACTTGTGACGCGGTCAACGCTGGATTGATGAAGTGACCGAGCGGCGATGTCGGCGTGCCTGACCCGTGCAATTCGTGGGGTGATGGTGTTGGTGATGACTTCTCCTTCGCGATGCCGAACTCTTGTTCGGCTTGCCGAGCTGATGATCTGATAAGGTTAGGCTCAGCTCGATGAAGCAACGATCTGTCTAGCGCAGGTCGGCAGACGTGGAGCAATGTTACTGGACTGGTGTGACACCAACGCGATGGTGAAGAGTGCCTCAAAGTAGGCTTAAACATTTATGGGCACGTGTTAAAAACAACGCACAATACCATAGAAGAAAATTCTTTAAAAAGGTTGTCCAATATCACGTTCATAAAGAAACATGAATTCTGGTCGGATGCGTATTCGCACAGAAAACAGATCCGAAAAGTGATGCACTAATCGGAAGGTTCCCGGAGTTAGCACGGTCGGATCGAGCTGAGATTTTGAGGGGTCGTAGATATAGGAATTCCGCAACCAATCAATGATTGGATCTTCCAAAGGACGTCCGAGCTATGTGCTGGAGACCACGCCCTAAACTCATCCAGATTCCCGTACAGATTTGACAGGGCTCCGGTATATCGTAGATTGCTGGAGATTCCTCCATCGAAAGTCGACAAAATTTTGCGTGGATGTTGTACACTCAATTCCGCACAATTTTACCAAAGGAATCGTCAAAATGATGCTCGAGGAGGTGGTGGCAGCGGATACAAGTTCGCTATTCGGAAAAACGGCACGATCGCCCGCGGGCAATGTTGATGTTGAGCCCCCGAGCTCCATGGATGATTCCTCCATGATCTTGATAGAGATCGGAGTTGATGTTGATGAAGGCCCCCGTACGAACATGACGATTGGAGATGCAGCACAGTCCTCGGTCGAGCCAAGGTGACCAGTCGAGCCGGCGACGAAGATGCCGGCGTCGCAGTTGATCTGCGGATGAGCCATTGATCGTTTGCCGATCACACAACGGAACTCTCAATGAAAGCACCATTGTCGCTGTCAAAACCGGCAGATATCGGGTAGGGGGTCCTGAACTGTGTGTCTAAGGATCTATAGTAACAGGAGACACAGGGGACACGATGTTTACCCAGGTTCGGGCCCTCTTGATGGAGGTAATACCCTACTTCCTGCTTGATTGACTTTGATGAGTATAGGGGTTACAAGAGTTGATCTACCTCGAGATCGTATGTTGTGGTCTAAATCCTACAGGTATAATGAGTAATGTCATAATAATCTACCGACTAGCCTGGCCGGGACTTATATAATGTACCAGAGGCCTAGGATAACAAGAGTCCTAGTCGAATACATCGGTGGAGAGGAGTCCTTGTCTTGATCACCAAGTCTTGTGGAATTTTCCTTGTGTATACATCGGCTGTACGAACTGGCCCAAGAGCATACGGCCATGAGGGTCCTCCGCCCAATCCAACTGATTGGGAGACGATGTGGTGAGTACCCCCTAGTCCAGGACACCGTCAGAGAGCCCTTGCCGGCAAGGCATTCTAGCAAGGTTTCTTTTGGCCCACAGCCCTCCAGGATGCAGCTGCACTAGTAACCAAGTGTGAAGTGTGCTAGTTCCATTCAAAGAAGCTTCATCAACCAGCTCAAGCCCTTCAAACAATCCCTCTCTCCTGGCCATTCTCGGTTTGGGGGCTCGACATACTGGGCCCCTTCCCCCGTGCTGTCGGGGGCTTTCAGTACTTGTACGTCGCAATTGAAAAGTTCACAAAGTGGCCCGAAGTGGAAGTAGTGAGGAAGGTGACAACACAGTCGGCCGTCAAGTTCTTCAAGGGGCTAGTTTGCCGTTTTGGTGTGCCGAACAGGGTCATCACCGGCAACGGCACGCAGTTCACAAGGCTCACCTTCATGCAGTACATCCAGGACCTCGGCAGCATGGTCTGTTTTGCTTCAGTGGCGTACCCATGGAGCAACGGCCAGACAGAGAGGGAAAATGTTGAAGTACTATGAGGCCTGAGAACAAATACTTTTGACAGGCCGCACAAGTGTGGAAGGCACTGGATTGATGAGTTGCCGACGGTTCTTTGGTCGATCAGAACGATGCCAAATCGAGCCAACGACCAGACACCCTTTGCCCTGGTATACGAGGCAGAAGTAGTTCTCCCCACATAACTCACATACGGGTCACCTCAAGTGCTCGCTTATGATGAGCTCGGTCAAGAGCAGTTGCGGCAAGATGACGCGACGCTCCTTGAGGAAGATCGTCTTCAGGCGGCTGTGCGAGCTGCATGCTACCAGCAAGCCTTGCGCTGCTACCATAGCCGCAAGGTTCATACCCGAAGTTTTGAGGAAGGCGACCTTGTTCTTCGGCGCGTTCATGCAGCCAAGAATTCCAACAAGTTGACGCCAAAGTGGGAAGGCCCTTATCGGGTAATGCGAGTCACCAGGCCTGGCGCAGTCCGCCTGGAGACCGAAGATGGTATTCCAGTGAGCAACTCCTAGAATATCGAACATCTTCGTAAATTTTACCCATGAGGCGCGGTTGCTGGGCCTCCCGGCAAACCACCTTTTTGTACAAGCCTTGCTGGCAAGGCATGTAACTCTTTGTACAGAGCCAGACACAGGCCCTGAGCATAAATAAATGAAGCGCTGGCGCCCTATGTTTTAGCATGCATGCTAGGTTGAGTCTCTCTCTTTGTTAGGGTCGATAGTGCTTAGTGGCAACTAACCCCTAGCATAGAGGTCGAGTGTGTGTCTTTCTGTCCCTTCCAGTCCTTTCTTTGGTTCGCAGGCAGCACAGGCGTTTTTGCCAAACCATTTAAGAGTAGGGAGACGAACCGACATCCTCGACCCCGACAAGCCATTGTCGGGGGCTACAGATTCAAGTATCCAACCACGACAAGCCAAGGTTGCCGGGGGCTGCATATTCAGATAAGTCTTTTATATCCTGTTATGCATTTCCGTATGGGACTTGGATGTATGAGACTTCGTTTGTTCCCGGGCCACAGTGCTCCACCTTTCCTATGCCCAAGAACTCTTCTTTGGGCCGGAACTTGGTTGTAGTTGCGGTGACAAGGAAAAAAACGAAGGGCCTAATCCTACTTCGCCCTGCCTCCGCCAAGAGCGCGAGTATGGTCGAGCTATGAAGTGGGAGGAAGGCAAGGTATGCTACCGGGCAACAGTGCTTATCTTAAGATAACAAGGACTCGTTCCTTGGTGTGAGCCTTGCTCACGCACGAAAGAACCCGGCAAGCCCCCTTTTTCATTAATACATTGCAAACAAGTACAACTCATACGGAATGTAAACGTGAGCAAGGGGATTACAAGGTTTAAATCTCACAAATGCCCGCATGCTTAAAAAAAGGGGAAAGATAAGTGCCCCGTAATCCCTGTTCTTGGCCCTTTCCTCCCAGGTGGGGCAGGTGAAGGAAAAAAGGAAGCGGTGGGGAACGCGCCGATGGAGAACTTGACGAGGAAGACCCTCGGCAGGGCGCGTGGCCGAGGAAGGAGGGCGGCATGGTCAGTCGGAGTCAGCGTCCTCCCGCCTGACGCCCTCTTCGCCGCTGTCGCTGTCGTCCTCATCACTCCCAAATGAGGAGGAGGTTTCGTCGTGAGTGGAGCTCTCCACGCAGCACCTTCGGCGAGTTCCCAAGTGCCCAAAAACCTTGATGGAGAGCAGGCCATTCTCCATCAATTTGAAGTGGAGGGCGAGCCCCTCCAACAGGCTATGGGCATGGGCGAAGGATTTCCACCCGCGGCGGAGATACATGACATGAGGGGAGGGGAAGTCGACATCGACCCGCATGCCGCCATTCCTGCAGCCCCTCATATGCAGCCTCAAGGCTTGTGGCAGGTCGAGCTCCATATCCCGAGCAAACGGAGTGGGGAGACGAAGGCAGCCATGCACTGGCTTGTGCAGCCTGATGAAGAATTCACGGGGCTGGTCTTCGACATGGCCCTCCATTGGGGGAAGAGCCGCTGGTGGAGGCGCGGCCGGTGCGCCGCCCCGTCCTCCTCTTCCCAGAGCGCCACGGCGGCCTCGGCCTCGCCCCTCCCTCTTCCTCTCGCGGCCGGCCCCGCCGCCACGAGCTCTTGGGGAGGGGGGCACGCTGTCGAGGAGAGACTCTGGTCGTTGCCATCGGGGCGCCGGCGCGCCCTCTCGCGATAGCGAAGGGAAGGAAGGAGTCAAGATGGAAGGAGATGTATGTTGGAGGATTGAAGGGTGCCATCCCCCTCCCCTTCTTATAAAGGGGTGGAGCTGGGGCTCGGCTGTCCCACTTAACCAATCTGGCCGCCAGGGGCGCGGGGAATCGGGACCGACCCATTGCTCCAATCAGCGGTGACCCAGTTTCCCGCCTCGCCATTAAGGCCCGTGCCCTCCATGTCCGCCGCCTAGCCTCCTTGGGGCATGACGCACACGTGGCGAGCAGGCCACAATCGAGAAGACAAGTGAAGCGACTGTTTTCCACCCTGTGATCGTGGGGCACGGGCGCCTTGAAGGCCACGACCCAAGTCCACTTAGTAAATGAGCCGCACCCCTGCGTTTTCCTCTTTTTATGGGGAAGGCACGGGCCACCTCTTTACAATTTACCACGATGTGACACAAGCGAGTCGCAACCGCCCCACGCACGACCCCCATGTCACACATTCCACGTGGGTCGTGGGGGAGTGCAACTGGCGAGGGAGTTACTACGGTAAAACTCCGCCGCACGCACGCCCGTGCACCGTTCTAGGCCTGGCCCAATAACACTCCGGGCTTACATGTGGCCCAGGCCCGGGGGCTCCCGTCGGTGTACAAAAGTAGGGGTCCTTCTTACCCCTTTACCTGTGCGTGGGCAGTCGCAGCCACACGCATGCGACCATGCTTGGCGGGACAGAAGAGGAAGCAAAGACACAATACTACCAGAGTCGTGCTCGAGGCCAGAGGCATGAAGAGTAGAGGGGCGAGGTGAAACTTCCCCGGCAAGGCCCTTGCTGGGGTGGCCTTCACGGCTTCGACAAGCGCCTTGCCGGGGGCGACTTGCCCAACACCAACAAAGCCGCCACCCATGAGTCCAAGAGTCCCGACGCCATCAACCACATCGGAACCAAGGCTCGGGAGGCGCCTCCATGGTGGCATACAGATCTTGTTTAAGACAAAGGGCCTACGAGGCCTAGATAGGAACCAAGAAACAAGACAACAGAAAGGCTCCTACCAACGATACCCACGAGACCGCGGCAAGACTCTTGCCAAGGGAGCCCACAAGGTCCCGACAAGACCCTTGCCGGGAAGATCAGCAAGACCGTGACAAGGCCTTGCCGCCCCGTCGCCACCCCAGCTCAGCGGCCGACCCACCAACTAAGCAGGCCACCTAGTCAAGCACCTATGTGGTGGCATGCAGATCTTCATGAAGACCCTGCCACCAAGCCTGCTCAGTAGCCTGCCAGCCTACATGGCGCTCCATGCCTCGTTGGCCTGGACGCGTGTCGGATCAAGGCGAAGCGGCGACGGACGGGATGGGCTTCGTTACCGTACCCAATAAAGCGAGTGGACACCTAAGTAGCGCATTTAATGCGTTTTGTCCCGTGGTGTCAGGCGATAAGCTCGACTACTGTACAACTTTCCACCTCCTATGTGCCACTGTGGCAGCCCTTTGACTATAAAAGGAGGCCCACCTCCTAGTAGGATTTGCCCCCCTTTGTTCCAACGGAGAGTGGAAAGGGGAAAGAGGGGAGAGGGAGAAGGAAAGGGGGGCCACACCCCCACCGCTTGTCCAATTCGGATTGGGTAGGGGGAGGCGCGCAACTCCTCTTGCGGCCTTCCTCCCTCTCTCCAATATGGCCCATGAGGCCCATTAACTTTCCCGGGGGGGGGGCTGTTAACCTCCCGGTACTCCAAAAATTTCCTGAACCTCTTCAGAACCATTCCGACGTCCGTATATAACCTTCCAATATATGAATCTTTACCTCTAGACTATTTCGAGATTCCTCGTCATGTCCGTGATCTCATCCGGGACTCCGAACAAACTTCGGTCACCAAAACACATAACTCATAATACAAATCGTCATCGAACGTTAAGCGTGCGGACCCTGCGGGTTCAAGAACTATGTAGACATGACTGAGACACATCTCTGGTCAATAATCAATAGCGGAACCTAGATGCTCATATTGGTTCCTACATATTCTATGAAGATCTCTATCGGTCAAACCGCATAACAACATACATCATTCCCTTTGTCATCGGTTTGTTATTTGCCCGAGATTCAATCATTGGTATATCATTCCTAGTTCAATCTCGTTACTGGCAATTCTCTTTACTCATTCCGTAATACATCATCCCACAACTAACTCATTAGTCACATGTCTTGCAAGGCTTATAGTGATGTGCATTACCGAGAGGGCCCGGAGATACCTCTCCGATACTCGAAGTGACAAATCCTAATCTCGATCTATGCCAACCCAACAAACACCTTCAGAGATACATGTAGAGAATCTTTATAATCACCCATTTATGTTGTGATGTTTGATAGAACACAAGGTATTCCTCCGGTATCCGGGAGTTGCATAATCTCATAGTCAAAGGAATATGCATATGTCATGAAGAAAGCAATAGCAATAAAACTTAACGATCATTATGCTAAGCTAACGGATGGGTCTTGTCCATCACATCATTCTCCTAATGATGTGATCCCGTTCATCAAATGACAACACATGTCTATGGTTAGGAAACTTAACCATCTTTGATTAACGAGTTAGTCTAGTAGAGGCTTACTAGGGACACGGTGTTTTGTCTATGTATCCACACATGCATCAAGTTTCAGGTTAATACAATTCTATCATGAATAATAAACATTTATCATGATATAAGGAAATATAAAATAACAACTTTGTTATTGCTTCTAGGGCATATTTCCTTCAGTCTCCCACTTGCACTAGAGTCAATAATCTAGTTCACACCGCCATGTGATTTAACAGTAAAGTTCACATCACCATGTGACCAACACCAAAAGGGTTCACTAGAGTCAGTAATCTAGTTCACATCGCTATGTGATTAACACCCAAAGAGTACTAAGGTGTGATCATGTTTTGCTTGTGAGAGAGGTTTAGTCAACGGGTCTTTCACATTCAGATCCGTATGTATTTTGTAAATTTCTATGTCTACAATGCTCTGCATGCAGCTACTCTAGCTAATAGCTCCCTCTTTCAATATGTATACAGATTGAGACGCGGATTCATCTGGATCGATGTAAAAGCTTGCATTGACGTAACTCTTTATGACAAACTCCTTATCACCTCCATAACCGAGAAATATTTCCTTAGCCCTCTAAGGATAATTTTGATTGTTGTCCGGTGATCTACTCATGGATCCCTATTGTACGCCCTTGCCAAACTCATGGCAAGGTACACAAATAGGTTTGCTACACAACATGGCATATCGTATAGAACCTACGGCTGAGGCATCGGCAATGACTTTCATTCTCAATATGTTCTGCCGTGGTCGGGCTTTGAGTCTTACTCAACTTCACACCTTGTAATATAGGCAAGAACCCTTTCTTTGACTGGTCCATTTTGAACTTCTTCAAAATCTTGTCAAGGTATATGTTTTGTGAAAGTCTTATTAAGTGTCTCGATCTATCCATATAGATCTTGATGCCCAATATATAAGTAGCTTCACCAAGGTCTTTCCTTGAAAAATTCTTATTCAAGTATCCGTTTATGCTATCCAGAAATTCTATATCATTCCCAATCAACAATATGTCATCCACATATAATATCAGAAATGCTATAGAGCTCCCACTCACTTTCTTGTAAATACTGGCTTCACCATAAGTCTGTATGAAACCATATGCTTTTATCACCTTATCAAAGCATATATTCCAACTCCAAGATGCTTGCACTGGTGTCTCTTGAAGCTACGTCGGTATTTCCCCAAAGTGGAAGGGATGATACAGCATAGCGGCGGTAGGTATTTCCCTCAGATATGAAACCAAGGTTATCGAACCAGTAGGAGAACTAAGCAACACAACGTAAATAGCATCTGCACAGAAATAACAACTACTCGCAACCCGACATGTAAAAGGGGTTGTCAATCCCTTTCGGGTAACGGCGCCAGAAATTGGCAAATGGATGTGAGAGAGTTCTAAATATTGATAGATCAAACGCCAAATAAAATAAATTGCAGCAAGGTATTTTTGGATTTTTTTGGTTTACTAGATCTGAAAATAAAAGGCAAATAAAATAGATCGCGAAGGCAAACAATATAAGAAAGAGACCAGGGGGCCGTAGGTTTCACTAGTGACTTCTCTCGAGAAAAATAGCAAATGCTGGGTAAACAAATTACTGTTGGGAAATTGATAGAACTTCAAATAATCATGACGATATCCAGGCAATGATCATTACATAGGCATCACGTCCAAGATTAGTAGACCGACTCCTGCCTGCATCTACTACTATTACTCCACACATCGACCACTATCCGGCATGCATCTACTGTATTAAGTTCATGGGGAAACAGAGTAATGCAACAAGAACGAGTAGACAAGATCTATCTTTGTAGAGATAGACCCCATCATTTTATCATTAGTAGAAATGATACATACCTGTCGGTTCCCCTTCTGTCACTGGGATCAAGCACCGTAAGATCGAACCCGCTACAAAGCACCTCTTCCCGTTGCAAGATAAATTGTGATGCCCCAAGACCAAAGCTCCAGACGCCTTCCATGTTTTTCGTTGTCCTCGTTTGTTTTATTCGTTTGTTCCATTGCATCATGTCGTCATGCCATCATATCATTAATTTTTGCAACTCAACTAAACAAATCGTATGGATCTTTGGTCCATTTAAATCGAGGGATACTCGCAATGGTGATTTCTCTTTATAACATATATCCTCCCAATATTTTTAGGGAGCTATTATAAAAATATTCCATTAATTTGGAATTAAACATAACACACGTGCAAACAAATCCCATGCCTTTTCTACTTTGAGTTGACCTCCAAACCTTGTCAATATTTCTTTCTTTGTTTATCGGAGCCCCACCAAAAATCTCAACATTTTTGGACCTTCCCAACCCTCACTTACTATTCAAACCATTTGAATTAAATTCAAATGCTTTTGAATTTAAACCTTGCGATCTTTCCCACTCCAATTTTCTTGGAACGACCACATTTTTATGAGTGTGAGAAATTATCCCCATGCCCAAATTCTATCTCTTCCTTCCTTCCTTCTCCTTTTTTCTTCTTTGACATTTTCTGTTTTTGGGGAAAAGAAGAAGAAGGAGAGCAGCTGTAGCTCGGCCTGCCCGCAGCGACCGGCCCAGGCCATCGCAGCCTCCCTAAGCCCAGCAGCCAGCCCACCAGTAGTTGGCCCAAGGCCCATCTGACCGCACCTAACCCTAACCCTCTCCCGATCGAACCCTCTCCCCCTCGTCCTCCCACCTCGCGCTGCCACCCACGAGTACCGCACGCGCACGCCTGATCCCCGGCATCTCTCCCTCTTGGTCCCCCTCGTCCTCCTCAACTAGTAGCTCTCCCTCGCTAGAGACCGGAGTCTGATATGTCTCCAACATATCTATAATTTTTGACTGCTCCATGCTATATTATCTACTGTTTTGGACAGTATTGGGCTTTATTATCCGCTTTTATATTATTTTTGGGACTAACCTATTCACCGGACGCCCAACCCAGAATTGCTGTTTTTTGCCTGTTTAGGGTTTCGAAGAAAAGGAATATCAAATGGAGTCCAAACAGAATGAAACCTTCGGGAACGTGATTTTCTCAACGAACAAGACCCAGGAGACTTGGACCCTACGTCAAGAAAGAAAAGAGGAGGCCACGAGGTAGGGGGCGCGCCTACCCCCTCCCCCCCCGGAGGCACGCCCTCCACCCTCGTGGGCCCCCTGTTGCTCCACCGACGTACTCGTTCCTCCTATATATAGCTACGTACCCCCAAACGAGAAGATACGGAGCCAAAAACTTGATTCCACCGCCGCAACTTTCTGTATCCACGAGATCCCATCTTGGGGCCTATTCCGGAGCTCCGCCGGAGGGGGCATCAATCACGGAGGGCTTCTACATCAACACCAGAGCCCCTCCAATGAAGTGTGAGTAGTTCACCTCAGACCTACGGGTCCATAGTTATTAGCTAGATGGCTTCTTCTCTCTTTTTGGATCTCAATACAATGTTTTCCTCCTCTCTTGTGGAGATCTATTCGATGTAATCTTCTTTTTGCGGTGTGTTTGTTGAGACCTATGAATTGTGGGTCTATGATCAAGTCTATCTATGAATAATATTTGAATCTTCTCTGAATTCTTTTATGTATGATTGGTTATCTTTGCAAGTCTCTTCAAATTATCAGTTTGGTTTGGCCTACTAGATTGATCTGTCTTGCAATGGGAGAAGTGCTTTGCTTTGGGTTCAATCTTGCGGTGTCCTTTCCCAGTGAAAGTAGGCGCAGCAAGGCATGTATTGCATTGTTGCCATCGAGAATAACAAGATGGGGTTTTCATCATATTACATGAGTCTATCCCTCTACATCATGTCATCTTGCTTAAGGCGTTACTCTGTTTTTAACTTAATACTCTAGATGCATGCTGGATAGCGGTCGATGAATGGAGTAATAGTAGTAGATGCAGGCAGGAGTCTGTCTACTTGTCTCAGACGTGATGCCTATATACACGATCATACCTAGATATTCTCATCACTATGCTCAATTCTGTCAATTGCTCAACAGTAATTTGTTCACCCACCGTAGAATACTTATGCTCTCGTGAGAAGCCACTAGTGAAACCTATGGCCCCTGGGTCTATCTTCATCATATTAATCTCCTACTACTTAGTTATTTCCTTTGCTATTTACATTGCCTTTATTTTACTTTGCATATTTATCATAAAAATACCAAAAATATTATCTTATCATATCTATCAGATCTCACTCTCGTAAGTGGCCTTATAGGGACTGGCAACCCCTATTTGCGTTGGTTGCGAGGATTTATTTGTTTTGTGCAGGTAGGAGGGACTCGCGCGTAGCCTCCTACTGGATTGATACCTTGGTTCTCAAAAACTGAGGGAAATACTTACGCTACTTTGCTGCATCATCCCTTCCTGTTCGGGGAAAACACTACATGAATCAGCTAGTTTGCCGTGTGCCACGGCGGACAGCAAAGGTCTTTGCCGTCTGCCGCGGACGGCAAAAGGCTCCGGCAAAGTAAGGTCCGGCAAAGAGCTACTTTGCCGTCTGCTTTACGTGGCTGACGGCAAAGGGGCCTTTGCCATTAGCCGCAGACGGCAAAGAAAGCAGACGGCAAAATTGCGTTGTTAGTCCATTAGGTGGCTAACGACAGGCCTTTGCCGTCCGCCACTGACAGCAAAATTTGTCCTGCCTTTGCCGTCCGCCGTATGATGTCAGCTAGACGTCACTACACGGCAAGCCTTTGTCGTCCGCCGCTGACGGCAAAGTTGTTTACTCTTTGCCGTCTACCACTGTAGGCAAACTGACCAAATGGGTCAGCTCCCAGGAAGCACAGTTGGCTGCCACATGGCTTCTTTGCCGTCCACGGCTGACGGCAAAGAGCCCGTTGTTGTCGGTGGCAGACGGCAAAGATCCTACATATTGGCTCTTTTTCCGGGTTTTTTTAATCGAACAATTTTCACAGCAAATATATATGACATATATAGATATATTTCACAGGGCTATTTAACGCAAACGTATCACATATCCAGCACATAATTAAGTTTCATCCATTCATACATACGCAAGTTCCATCCATATACATATTACAATGCAAAGTTTCATCAAGATAGCAAGTTCCATCATAGCAAGCTAGATACAATGCAAAGTTTCATCAAAGAAAAAACAAGCACTCCATCATAGCAAGCTAGCTTCCATGAAGTGAATGAAATCTGCAAAATGGCAAATAAGAAAGTTAGAAATATATATGTGACTAGAAGAAGAAGACTAGAACAAGAAGAAGACTAGAACAAGAAGTATATGTCATCTATGAGCTAACTTAGGTGAAATGGATCATATATGAGCTAACTAAGTTGAAATGGGTCGTTTATGAGCTAACTAAGGTGAAATGGGTCATTTATGAGCTAACTTAGTTGAAATGGGTCGTTTATGAGCTAACTAAGGTGAAATGGATCGTTTTTGAGCTAACTAAGTTGAAATGGATCATTTTTGAGCTAACTTAGGTGAAATGGATCATTTATGAGCTAACTTAGTTGAAATGGGTTGTTAATGAGCTAACTAAGGTGAAATGGATCGTTTTTTAGCTAACTTAGGTGAAATGGATCATTTATGAGCTAACTTAGTTGAAATGGGTCGTTTATGAGCTAACTAAGGTGAAATGGATCGTTTTTGAGCTAACTAAGGTGAAATGGATCATTTTTGAGCTAACTTAGGTGAAATGGATCATTTAAGAGCTAATTAAGTGAAATGGGTCGTTTTTTAGCTAACTTAGGTGAAATGGATCGTTTATGAGCTAACTTAGTTGAAATGGATCGTTTATGAGCTAACTTAGTAAAAAGCATCATTTTAGAGCTAACCTAGGTGTGATGGGTCATTTTGGAGCTAACCTAGGTAAGATGGGTCATTTTGGAGCTAACCTAGGTGAAATGGGTCATTTTAAAGCAAAGGTAGGTAAAATGTTTCATTTAGGAGCTAATATAGGTAAAATGGGTCATTTTAGAGCTAACTTGGATAAACTGGATCATTTATAAGCTAACTAAGGTAAAATGGGTCATTTTAGAGCTAACTTAGGTAAAATGGATCGTTTATGAGCTAACTAAGCTAATTGTCCAATTTTTGACATAAGTAAGCTAAGTACAAACCGTTTTAGAGCTAACTTAGGTAAAATGGATGGTTTTGGAGATTAGTAAGCTAATTAAGTCATTTTGGAGGAAAAGAATCTAACTCTAGGTCATTATGGTAAGCATATTGGAGGAAATAAAGCTAAGTCTAGGTCTTTATGCATTTGTTAAGAAAAACACTAGAGAAACTTACCGTGATCATGGAGGTGTAGGAGCGGGCTGGCTCGTGCCGGTAGCTGGAGAAGGATCGTGCGATGCTTGTCTGGAGTTACGCTGCACCAATGATCATTACCAATGTCTCGTTACCATGATGACACTCAAATGTTAAGACTAGCAAGTAATGTCCATTCAAATTAAACTTACCGTAGTCCCAGTAGCAATCACTAGCATCGACGGAGCGGTCTGACCGGACTTCTCACACACAGACTGCACATTTGGTTTTGACAAACACAGTCATACTAGTTAGTAATGAGACAAACACTACATGAATGTTTTGGCTAATCTGCAGAAGAAACTTACCACAAGGAGCTCGTACATGGCCCTTGCCTGCATGTCATTCCATGCCCTCTCCTCCCACAACATCTTTGTCATCCTCTCCTCCAACTCCCACTGCCTCTCCGCCGCCTCCGCCAGAAGTTTCTCCGTTCTATCTCTCTCACTCTGTATAGCAGCCTGCAACACCACTCACATGACCATTTGTAATCATTGATGGAAGCGCACACAATGTAATGGAGAAAGATAGCTGAGTACGTATAACTAACCTTGAAGGCGAGTTGGACTGGCCGTTCACGAGGCCTTATCTCAGGAGCGGAGCTCGACTGGCGCGCCTTAATCTCCGGGAGAGTGCTAGGACAACGGATAAGTCCATCTCCCATGGCTATGGAGCCATGGGACATCCCCCACCAGATATCATCAGCAGCTCTGTATCAATGGGACCCTAGCTCGGGTTAAAGTCCTCCCCTTTCCTCGCCTTCCCCTGATCTCTATATTGCATGAGCTTGTCGTGGGAGGAGATGTTGGTGAAATTCTTTGTTTCATCGAGGTCAGGCATAGAAAATGCCTCGACTTTCTTGTAAGGGCCAGTGTGGGTCATGGCATACAGGTCGTACACCTCTGGCACCTTATCCGCCTTATTGTAGCGTGCCTGAAAGAGAGAAACAAAGTTAATTAGTAATTAAAGGGCTAAAGCTAGCATGATGAATGAATTGCATGAATCATGAAGCAAACAACATACCCAGTTTCGCCCAAACTGAAATAAGTTGGAGTTGCCTTGATGGTGTGGCACACCTTCCATTTGGGCACGTTTGTCCTTGGCCTCGTTGTGGAGGGCTAGCCATCCATTTGAGGACCACTCATTGACCAACACCTCCCAACAATCCATCCAATCCGCACACCATCTCGGAGGGGCCTAAGTTAGCAAATAGAAACTTGAGCGCTACTTCTATGAATTACTAAATGAAGGAAGTAAGTACAAGGCCTTAAGAATTACCTTCATGTACTGCTCCTTACTCAAGAACTTCTTGCGGCACGCCGGCTTGGTCTTCTTGATACCACGCGAGGCGTAGTAGTCTCGAACAGCCTGCACCCGAGCCTCATGCCGTAAGTTCTGTAGTAGGTGTTTGCAGACGTTATCGATAACATTTGCCGCTTCCTCCTCGTATCCCTCCTCACACCTGTAGAATGTCTGCAATTAAATGAGGCAATATTGATTAGTACAATTAATAACTAGCTAGTTGAAGATTTTTAATTGTGTAAAGGAGAAATTACCCAGAACTTTCTGATCACCACGTCTGCCCTCGTCTTGCACAAGACACCGTCGATAATCTCACCCAGCGGGGCTGAGGCAGCCAAGTAGTGCTCCCAACTCAATCCAAGCTCTGGAAGCTGACCCTCACCAGGGAACGTGACAAACCCCGGGAAGTTTTTCCGACAAAGAACTCCAAGGATGGAGTTGGGCCGGCGGACACTATGATGGTGGTCCCAACCCCTTCAGCATGACAAGGCCAACACATTAGTTATTTGAAGAAACGTGAATGCAGAAGGTACAAAAATATTAAATGCACTAACCTCTCCCCATCAGGGAAAATCAACCACCTCTGATCGCGGGTCGCTGGCACGGACGAGAGCCATGTACAACCACACTGGTAGACGGTGCCCCCTCCTCCTCAATATCAGTCGGCTCCCCGCCATCATCAGCGTGCCCACTCAGCTCCTCAGGCTGATCCGGCCAGGTACCCCATCCAGATGTGTGCTCCTCCGGGGTCTCGTGGGCCGAAGGCCCGTCGACCCGAGGCTCGTGGGCCGAAGACCCATGGACCGGACCGGAGTCCGTGTAGCCTCCTCCTCGGACGAGACCACCCTAGCAGTCACGTGCTCGGGTGAAACAACTGGGGGTGGCGGCGAGGAAGGCGCCGTAGCAGTCACCCTACCTCCTCTCCCGCGACCACATGCTCCACCTCCTCTAAATGGGTGCTTTGGTTGATTTCAACTAGCCCTATATGTTCATGAGTCCTTCTAGTCTCCTTCGGCTGAAACCAATAACATTTGAAGACTACGACATTTGATGGGTTTTCACCATAGAATAGAAGTTCATAAATTGCTTCAACTCTCCCATAATACTCAGTACCTCCTTCGCCGATAGCAGATACACAACAATTTGTAGACTTTCGGTCGGCCATAGATAGCTCTTTTCCATAGGTACGAAAGCGATACCCGTTGATGTCGTATTTGTCAAATGAACGGACCTTATAGTCAAAACCATTAGCGACTTGTCTCAATTCGGCGTCCATAGACTCTGAATTAGCCTACAAGTTTAATATGAAAGGATTGTTGCATTACGCACCAATTAGCGAATGAAATGAAATTGTCTAATAGAAATTACCGTTTGTTTGAACCAAGAGATGAAACCAGGATAGCCGGCTCCTTGCTTTGCGAGAAGCTCATACTCTTCGACGGAATCCTTTTGGATCACCGCTCCATACGAGAATATGGCGACGTATCGACTGTATGAAATATCCAGGAATAAGAGCAGTTCAAAGAAAATAGAAGTTGCGAAACAATGTACTGAGAACTTACTCGATGTACGGCTGCACTTCTATCAGGTTGTTGTAGATATACACCGAAATGGTCTGCCATTCTTCGTTATCTTGCCTCGGTCAGGAGATGCCAAATCAAATGCTGCATTGGATTAAAGAAGCCTGGTGGAAAGATCTTCTCTAGCTTGCAGATCAACTCCGGCGCCAACTCTTCCATTTCTTCTAGCACGCCAGGCGATAGTTCTTTTGCACAAAGAACATAGAAGAAATAGCTGAGTTCTGCCAGTACTAGCCATTCATCCTCCGGGATGAAGCTATGCAACATCACCGGCATTACCCGCTCAATCCATATGTGCCAATCATGACTCTTGAGACCAAATATCTTCAAATTATCAAGACTCGCTCCCCTCTTTAGATTCGATGCATACCCATCGGGGAAAATCAACTGCATTTTCACCCACAAGATAATTTCCCTCATAACTGGCCTTCCACGATTGAACCATGCCTTTGGCTTCGTCCAGTTCCGCTTTCCTTTTGGTTCTTTCATGTTTTGTAACGGCCTATCACATAGCGCCTCCAGATCGACTCTAGCCTTAGTATTATCCTTTGACTTCCCATCTATGCCGAACAATGTACCAAAAAGTGCCTCGGCGATATTCTTCGGAGTGTGCATTACGTTGATGTTGTGTGGGCAAAGGAGGTCTTTGAAGTAAGGCAGATCCCATAAGCATGTTTTGTCAGTCCAGGCATGCTTAGAATTATAACCCTTGAATTACCCTGGATGCTCTGGATCTAGCTCGAGAGCGTTTAACTGATCCAGGGTCTGTTGGCCTGTCAACACAGGTGGTGCAGAGTTTTTGACAACTCTACCTCTGATGAAGTTCTTCTTGTCTTTCCTAATCTTATGGCGAGGATCCAGGAACTGTCTATGCATGTCGAAGCAAGAAAATTTGCGACCGGCCTGAAGCCAACGAAACTCAAGAGCTCCCTTGCATGTGGGGCAAGGGAACCTTCCATGCACACACCAGCCAACGAATAGCGCATACGCCGGCAAGTCATGTGTCGAGTACATGTACCAGACACGCATTATGAAGTTCCGTTTGCTATATGCGTCGTATGTCTTGAAGGATTTCTGGTGCCGTTGCCGGGGAGATCTACGAAAAAGTCAACATACCAAGTACCCATCACATACCCTTATCTCCCGCATTACATTATTTGCCATTTGCCTCTCCTTTTCCACTCCCCCACTTCACCCTTGCCGTTTTATTCGCCCTCTCTCTCTATCCTCCCTCTCTTTCTCTATTTGCCTCTATTTGGCCGCTTGCTTTCTGTTTGCTTGTGTGTTAGTTCATTTGCTTGTCGTTATGGCTAGTCCCTTATCTTCTCCGTTGTCTCCCGAGAATGAAATTCTAAATTTTAAGCAAAGGGAGGGAGAAAATCTAAAAGGTGCTTGGTATAGAATTTGCAATGCTCAAAATAGATCTTCTAGGAAGCAATCTACTTCCGTTCTTCTTTGCAATTTTTGTGTAGGCATTACTCCTTGGCACCGTTATGTTCTTGATACTATTACCGGAGGGAACTTTTTGGGTAGCCATACTTTTGATTCTTATAATGCTATGATAGATTTATTTGGCTCACCCCCTCTTTTGGTTAATGGAACTGTATTAACTTTGGAGCATGTAATGCAAAGGCTTGAAATTATTGAAAATAAGGTTGCTACCGTAGAGTTAATTGAAAATTTGGATAAAAGGATCCACAATCGAATCTCTCAATATGGATCTAAAGTAGGAGTTACTCTGAAAAATATTAAAGAAAAGGAACCCATAGTTAATGAGAAAATAAATCACGATTCCACTAGGATCGATAAACTTGAGGATATTATTACTAACATGGGAACCTCTTTTTCTTCCGTAAAGAATACTCCAAGTCCTCCCACTAAAATTGCTAAGCTTATGTATGTACCTAAAAATAAGGGTGAATCTTCTAGTAAGGAAAATGCGGATCTCAAATCTATAAGTATTCATCCCAATCTTTTGGCTATCATTAAGGAACCATTTGTTACAAATGAATTTTTCGATCTTGTGCCTAAAAGTTTGATAATTAATAAAAAGAAAGAAATTACTAAATATGTTAGATGCCTCATTGAATAATTGCCCACCAAAGATGACAATACCTAGATCTATTCATGCTTGTTATGCCTAGCTAGGGGCGTTAAACGATAGCGCTTGTTGGGGCGTTATTTTTATTCCTTGATTTTTGCTCCTGTTTAGTAATTTATCTAGCGTCTATTTTGGTTGTGTTTTTTTGTGTGTTTAATTAGTGTTTGTGCCAAGTAGAACCATTGGGAAGACTTGGGGAAAGTCTTGTTGAACTTGCTGTAAAAAACAGAAACTTTAGTGTTCAGGGGAACTACTGTCATTTTTATTTGGAAAGTGCTATTTAGTTAATTATTTTTCCAGATGACTAATAGATAAATTCCTCACGTCCAGCAATCTATTCTTGAATTTTTGGGGTTCCAGATCTTTTGCTAGCTACAGATTACTACAGACTATTCTGTTTTTGACAGATTCTGTTTTTCGTGTGTTGTTTGCTTATTTTGATGAATCTATGGCTAGTAAAATAGTTTATAAACCATAGAGAAGTTGGAATACAGTAGTTATAACACCAATATAAATAAACAATGAGTTCATTACAGTACCTTGATGTGGTCTTTTATTTTCTTTCGCTAACGGAGCTCACGAGATTCTCTACTTTAAGTTTTGTGTTGTGAAGTTTTCAAGTTTTGGGTAAAGATTTGATGGATTATGGAACAAGGAGTGGCAAGAGCCTAAGATTGGGGATGCCCATGGCACCCCCAAGATAATCTAAGGACACCTAAAATCCAAAGCTTGGGGATGCCCCGGAAGGCATCCCCTCTTTCGTCTACTTCTATCAGTAACTTTACTTGGAGCTATATTTTTATTCGCCACATGATATGTGTTTTGCTTGGAGCGTCTTGTATGATTTGAGTCTTTATTTGTTATTTTACCACAATCATCCTTGCTGTACACACCTTTTGAGAGAGCCATACATGATTTTAAATTTTTGAGAATACTCTATGTGCTTCGCTTATATCTTTTGAGTTATATAGTTTTGCTCTAGTGCTTCAGTTATATCTTTTAGAGCACGGTGGTGGATTTGTTTTATAGAAACTATTGATCTCTCATGCTTCACTTAGATTATTTTGAGAGTCTTAATAGCATGGTAATTTGCTTAAAATCCTAATATGCTAGGTATTCAAGAATAAAAAAATTCTCTTATAAGAATGTTGAATACTATGATAAGTTTGATACTCGATAATTGTTTTGAGATATGGAGATGGTGATATTAAAGTCATGCTAGTTGAGTAGTTGTGAATTTGAGAAATACTTGTGTTGAAGCTTGTCATTCCCATAGCATGCACGTATGGTGAACCGTTATGTGATGAAGTCGGAGCATGATTTATTTATTGATTTTCTTCCTTATGAGTGGCGGTCAGGGACGAGCGATGGTCTTTTCCTACCAATCTATCCCCCTAGGAGCATGCGTGTAATACTTTGCTTTGATAACTTGTAGATTTTTGCAATAAGTATATGAGTTCTTTATGACTAATGTTGAGTCCATGGATTATACGCACTCTCACCCTTCCACCTTTGCTAGCCTCTCTAATACCGCGCACCTTTCGCCGGTATCATACACCCACCATATACCTTCCTCAAAACAGCCACCATACCTACCTATTATGGCATTTCCATAGCCATTCCGAGATATATTGCCATGCAACTTTCCACCGTTCCGTTTATTATGACACACTCATGCATCATTGCATATCCCGGTACACCGCCGGAGGCATTCATATAGAGTCATACTTTGTTCTAAGTATCGAGTTGTAATTGTTGAGTTGTAAGAAAAATAGAAGTGTGATGATCATCATTATTAGAGCATTGTCCCAGTGAGGAAAGGATGATGGAGACTATGATTCCCTCACAAGTCGGGATGAGACTCCGGACGAAAAAAATAGGCCATAAAAAGAAGAGAAAAGGCCCAAATAAAAAATGAGAGAAAAAGAGAGAAGGGACAATGTTACTATCCTTTTACGACACTTGTGCTTCAAAGTAGCACCATGATCTTCATAGTAGAGAGTCTCTCATGTTATCACTTTCATATACTAGTGGAAATTTTTCATTATAGAATTTGGCTTGTATATTCCAATGATGGGCTTCCTCAAAATGCCCTAGGTCTTCATGAGCAAGCAAGTTGGATGCACACCCACTTAGTTTCTTTTTGAGCTTTCATATACTTATAGCTCTAGTGCATCCGTTGCATGGAAATCCCTACTAACTCACATTGATATCTATAGATGGGCATCTCCATAGCCCGTTGATACGCCTAGTTGATGTGAGACTATCTTCTACCTTTTTGTCTTCTCCACAACCACCGTTCTATTCCACCTATAGTGCTATGTCCATGGCTCACGCTCATGTATTGCGTGAAGATTGAAAAGGTTTTGAGAATGTCAAAAGTATGAAACAATTGCTTGGCTTGTCATCGGGGTTGTGCATGATTTAAATATTTTGTGTGGTGAAGATAGAGCACAGCCAGACTATATGATTTTGTTGGGATAGCTTTCTTTAGCCATGTTATTTTCAGAAGACATAATTGCTTTGTTAGTATGCTTGAAGTATTATTATTTTTTATGTCAATATTAAACTTTTGTCTTGAATCTTTCGAATCTGAATATTCATACTACAATTAAGAAGAGTTACATTAAAATTATGCCAAGTAGCACTCCGCATCAAAAATTCTGTTTTTATCATTTACCTACTCGAGGACGAGCAGGAATTAAGCTTGGGGATGCTTGATACGTCTCCAACGTATCTATAATTTTTGATTGCTCCATGCTATATTATCTACTATTTTGGACATTATGGGGCTTTATTATCCACTTTTATATTATTTTTGGGACTAACCTATTAACCGGAGGCCCAGCCAGAATTACTGTTTTTTGCCTGTTTAGGGTTTTGAAGAAAAGGAATATCAAATGGAGTCCACACGGAATGAAACCTTCGGGAATGTGATTTTCTCAACGAAGAAGACCCCGGAGACATGGACCCTACGTCAAGAAAGAAAAGAGGAGGCCACGAGGTAGGGGGCGCGCTTACCCCCCCCCCCCCCCCCCAGGCGCGCCCTCCACCCTCGTGGGCCCCCTGTTGCTCCACCGACGTACTCCTTCCTCCTATATATACCTACGTACCCCCAAACGATCAGATACGGAGCCAAAACCTAATTCCACCGCCGCAACTTTCCGTATCCACGAGATCCCATCTTGGGGCCTGTTCCGGAGCTCCGCTGGAGGGGGCATCGATCACGGAGGGCTTCTACATCAACACCAGAGCCCCTCCGATGAAGTGTGTGTAGTTCACCTCAGACCTACGGGTCCATAGTTATTATCTAGATGGCTTCTTCTCTCTTTTTGGATCTCAATACAATGTTCTCCCCCTCTCTTGTGGAGATCTATTCGATGTAATCTTCTTTTTGCGGTGTGTTTGTTGAGACCGATGAATTGTGGGTTTATGATCAAGTCTATCTATGAATAATTTTTGAATCTTCTCTTAATTATTTTATGTATGATTGGTTATCTTTGCAAATCTCTTCAAATTATCAGTTTGGTTTGGCCTACTAGATTGATCTTTCTTGCAATGGGAGAACTGCTTAGCTTTGGGTTCAATCTTGCGGTGTCCTTTCCCAATGACAGTAGGGGTAGCAAGGCATGTATTGTATTGTTGCCATCGAGGATAACAAGATGTGTTTTTCATCATATTGCATGAGTCTATCACTCTACATCATGTCATCTTGCTTAAGGCATTACTCTGTTTTTAACTTAATACTCTAGATGCTTGTTGGA
This sequence comes from Triticum monococcum, assembly GCA_034509565.1. NCBI lineage: Eukaryota > Viridiplantae > Streptophyta > Magnoliopsida > Poales > Poaceae > Triticum > Triticum monococcum. The sequence goes on from CM067843.1 coordinate 250,213,457, forward strand.
TAGCAGTCGATGAGTGGAGTAATAGTAGTAGATGCAGGCAGGAGTCGGTCTACTTGTCTCGGACGTGATGCCTATATACATGATCATACCTTGATATTCTCAAAACTATGCTCAATTCTGCCAATTGCTCAACAGTAATTTGTTCACCTACCGTAGAATACTTATGCTCTCGAGAGAAGCCACTAGTGAAACATATGGCCCCCAGGTCTATCTTCATCATATTGATCTCCTACTACTTAGTTATTTCCTTTGCCTTTATTTTACTTTGCATCTTTATCATAAAAATACCAAAAATATTATCTTATCATATCTATCAGATCTCACTCTCGTAAGTGGCCTTATAGGGACTGACAACCCCTATTTGCGTTGGTTGGGAGGATTTATTTGTTTTGTGCAGGTACGAGGGACTCGCGTGTAGCCCCCTACTGGATTGATACCTTGGTTCTCAAAAACTGAGGGAAATTCTTACGCTACTTTGCTGCATAATCCCTTCCTCTTCGGGGAAAACCAACGCAGTGCTCAAGAGGTAGCAGAGTCCTCCTGTGCTGGACGACCGGTGCCCGACCTCGCTAGAGCTCTACCGGAACCACCATTGCAGGGCCGCCCCTCCGCCCTTCCCATTTTCCCTCTCCTTGTCGCTCTTGTCTCACGATGTCTCTCTCTCTCTCGCTCACCTTCACAGGAGGCCGACGCCATGGACGACCTCCTCGCCGCCTGTCCAAGCGCCTCTCCTCTCCTGCACCTCATCCCCGATGCCAGCAAGCCTGCGCCGCGTTGCACCAAGTCGCCGCCCTCTGGTCCATCCCAACATCCCCGCTGCCCCTCGCTGTTGCCCTCTACTCAGGAACGAGCATGACGCTCGCCACCTCCTCTGCTTGTCCCGCGTGCCTGGGGATCGAGTAGCAGCGTACCACCTCGCCGTGGACCTCCCATGCCAAATCGCCACCTCCATCCTCCAGGAGCTCCGCCTCCCTTGCTCCACGCCAAGGGCGATGGTAGCCACTCCGTCCTGCAGCTGCTCTTCCCGTGCTGCTACGCCGTCGACCTCCTGTTGCCGCAGGACCACCGCCTCACTACCCTTATGCGCCTCTGCATCTGCTTCCTCTGGTTGTGGCTGTTTCGTTTTGGGCTTTGTGGAAAAATCCTCTCCGATAAGTGTGCGACTACATGATGGCGTGTCTAGTACCTCTACCGCCTTCTCCGGAAATGCCAAGTACCCCTACGCGCAAAGAAGCCAAGACCGTTTCGGGATTCGCCAAGTACCGCTACCAATGACTCGTACATCTAAGAAAAACGCGTACCACTACCATCGCCAAGATCACGAGAACCTTTACCGACGACCCTGGAGCATGCGAGAACCTCTACCGATGACCTCGGAGCGTGTACGACGACCGTTGTCGAAGACTCGTACCTCTACCGCTTCCCGAACATGAACGACTACTTCCACTACGACCGCCTCGATAATGTCTGCTACTCTACACCGCTCCGAACTTGATCTGTTCCGATAATGCACGACTCAAAGGTATAACGTCGAGACGATGCCCGTGGACCGTATGCTTGTGATGTGTTGTATGAGATGTCCGTGTTTGCACCATGTCTGAATTGATCGTTGTACGTTCCTCCTTTCCTTGTCGTCGTCTCGTGGGAACCCGACATTCGTGATCACCTGTGATGCCCGAGACCGATGTGCCAGGTGTCTTTCAGTTATTTGCTGTTGTTTCCATGTCATTCGCTTGCGTGTTGCATCTTGTCATGTCATCATGTGCATTGCATCATCATGTTTTAAAACTGGCATTCGTCCGGGTTCTCCGAGTTCTCTCCGGTGTCCGTTCTGAGCCCAGACACACTTGCACACGCCCGCGGCACGTCCGGAATATTATTTTATAAGTGGCCGGAAAATGTTCTCGGAATGGGATGAAAGTTGGCATGCGGTGTTGTTATGTTGTAGGTAGGCCACCTGCCAAGTTTCATCACGATCGGAGTTCGTTTGATAGCCCAACCGTTAAACTACAGCGGCAGTTTAGCCGGTCTTTTCGTCGGACGTTTTCGGTCTCCAGAAATCGTGCCGGGCTGCATCTCTCCCCTCTTCTCTCAGACCAACCCGCTCTTCACAATCTGCCAGACCCAGCCTAACCCTCTCTGCACAGTGCATCGACCCCTCGCGCGTGTCCGAAGCTGTCCCGGACCCGAACCGGACTGTCGCCACCGTTGCGTCCGGAACATCCCCAAACATCTACAAAACATCACCGTTTTCTTATTTGGCCTCCCTAGCCTATTTTTTTCTGAACCGCCTGATTTTGATTGAAGGGTCTGAATCTACCCTAAACTTCCCCCTCTTTCCATATATAAAAGACTTCTAGTCTAAATCTGGACAAAACCCTAAAATCTAGGACTTGTCCCTTCACCCGCCGCCACAGTCTCCACCAAATCCCCCCTCGGGATCCATCCCTCCCCAACCATCTCTCGCCACCTACATTCTCCAGATCCCGAGCCGTGCCGCCGCATCGTCCTCACCACTCCTTCACGCGTGCCAAGCTGCCGAGCCACCCGAGCACCCTTGCCTGACGCCGTCGTCTTCAACCGGCCTCGACCGAGACCCGTCTTCCCCGACGACCCCTTCCTGCAGGACCTCTTTGCGCCGCCCCTCTCTTTTCCTTCCTTCCTCCACTAGTCCTTCTCCCTCCGCTCCTCGCTCTCACCTCATTTCCCTGCAGGAACCAAACAGATCCATGGATTGGAGCCCGCCTCTGCTTCTCTTCGTCAGGATCAGGAATCGATGACTACTGCCATGACCATCGATGGGAGATGCCTCCCCTTCCTTGCTCGCGCCCGATCTGCTCCAAGCTGCATCCCGTGCCAAGTCCCTCCTCGCGCCGCTACCTGTCTTCCTCCCCGTCGAGCGCCACCGCAGAAGCAGCTCCAGGCCGGCCCCCTCACCTCCATCCCCGTGCTCGCCCGACGCCCGAGCGAGGGGCTCCCCTTGGCCTCCTCGGCCTGCGGCAGCCACCGCAGCCCCTCAAGCGGGAGGGGCTTCGCCTGCCCGGAGCCCCCGCAAGCCACTGCTCCGCCCCGCTATCTTCGTCGTTGGCCCTCGCAGCGTCACCCCGATCCAGGCCAGAGCCTGGCTTCCCTCTCCTTCCTTCTCCCCATTTTGTTTCTCCTCCTCCTCTCATGGCTCTCTCTCCCGTGGATTGCAAGATCCCGTCGCCGCGCTGCCGTTTCCGGCCTCCGGCCGCTCGAGACCCGCCTCGCCGTACCACTGCTTCATGCGGGATGAGACAAGACGACCGCTGCCGTACGCGGGTCGTTGCGCATTGACCCTCTCCTGGTCGAGCTGGGCTGCCAGATCCATCGGCCCAGCACCCCCACTTGCCTTTGCCAGGCCCAATGTGAGGAAGCCCATCTTCCGGTTGCCCCCTGCGCATAGTTGGCCTAGTCAGATTCGGCCCATAGTATTTTTTTTCCTGGCTGCGATTTTGTCCAATTATCCAGTGTAAAACAGTTTTATAGAAAAGCCCTCGTGGATCATGCATTTAATAATGCCACAACCGTGCATCTTTTGTAAAAGCTTTATATATGAAAAATGCTTAAAATTGTGTCTAGTTTCATAATATGTCACTTTCACCCATGTTTAAAATGTTTAAATTGCTGTTTGTGTAGATTTACTATTATGCCATGTTAAAATGCTTTAATTCATAACTAAATAACCGTAGCTCGGATTTTAATAAACCTTATATGTAAATGGGGTAGAAAAATGCCTAGTTTAACATGGTGACATTGCTTTGCATGTTTAAAAACTCTAAAATATGGTTTAGGGCAGAACAGTACCAAACCTTAAATTATGCATATGAGGATTTACTGGAATTGTTGTTCGTTCCTTCCGGCCTCATTTAAACTTGATTAGATAGGTAGTTTTACTTTGCTTCACCCTCTTGCCATGTTTAACAACATTTAATATTGTTGGGTACGTAAACGAGATCGAACTAAATAACTTGAATGTGGTGTTTCGTCAATATGCAACGGAGTTGCATATTGAGCTCCACTTAATTTGTAGTGTTGTTTGTTGCATTTTGCCATGCCATGCCCTCTTTAAACCGGACATGCATCATACTTCATTCTGCATCATGCCATGTATTTGTGGTGGTTGTTTACTATGTTGTTTGCTTGTTTCCAGTGTTGCTTCTTTGGGTTGGTTCCGATAACATTGCGTTTGTGAGGATCCGTTCGACTACGTCAGTTTGTCTTCTTCATGGACTCGTTCTTCTTCCTTGCAGGATTTCAGGCAAGATGACCATACCCTCGAAATCACTTCTATCTTTACTTGCTAGTTGCTCGCTCTTTTGCTATGCCTATGCTGTGATACCTACCACTTGCTTATCATGCTTCCTATATTGTTGAACCAAGCCTCTAAACCACCTTGTCCTAGCAAACCGTTGTTTGGCTATGTTACCGCTTTGCTCAGCCCCTCTTATAGCGTTGTTAGTTGCAGGTGAAGCTTGAAGTTTGTTCCTTGTTGGATCATGGAGATGTTGTTCCTTGTTGGAACATGGTTACTTGTTGGGATATCACAATATATCTTATTTAATTAATGCATCTATATACTTGGTAAAGGGTGGAAGGCTCGGCCTTATGCCTGGTGTTTTGTTCCACTCTTGCCGCCCTAGTTTCCGTCATATCGGTGTTATGTTCCCGGATTTTGCGTTCCTTACGCGGTTGGGCTATTATGGGAACCCCTTGACAGTTCGCCTCGGATAAAACTCCTCCAGCAATGCCCAACATTGGTTTTACCATTTGCCACCTAGCCTCTTTTTCCCTTGGGTTTCACGGACTCAAGGGTCATCTTTATTTTAACCCGCCCCCCAGCCAGCGCTCCTCTGAGTGTTGGTCCAAACTAGAGCCCTATGCAGCGCTCCCTCGGGGAAACTCGAGGTTTGGTTCTAGTTGTATGGATTGTATGAATTATTCAAGTATTGTGTGAAGAGGCGATTGTAAGCCAACTCTTGATTATCCCTTTCTTGTTCATTACATGGGATTATGTGAAGATGACCCTTTTTGTGACTAAACCACCATGCGGTTATGCCTCTAAGTCGTGCCTCGACACGTGGGAGATATAGCCGCATCGTGGGCGTTATATAAATAGATCAAGTTGACCAAAAAACCCAAATATTGGAGAAGAAATACGAGGCTATAAGCAATCATGCATAAAATAGATCAAAGAAACTCAAATACTTTCTTGGATATAAAAAGATAGATCTGATCATAAACTCAAAGTTCATCCGATGCCAACAAACACACCGCAAAAAGAGTTACATCATATGGATCTCCAAGAGACCATTGTATTGAGAATCAAATGAGAGAGAGGAAGCCATCTAGCTACTAACTACTGACCCGAAGGTCTACAAAGAACTACTCACGCATCATCGGAGAGGCATCAATGGAGGTGGTGAACCCCATCCGCGATGGTGTCTAGATTGGATGTGGTGGTTGTAGACTCTACGGTAGCAGGAATTGATTTTCGTCGACTCCCCTAGGGTTTCTGGAATATTGGTGTATTTATAGAGAAAAGAGGCGGTCCGGGGGGCACCCGAGGTGGGCACAACCCGCCATGGCGTGCCTGGGCCTCCTGGCGGGCCCTGGTGGGTTGTGCCCTCCTCGGAGCACCCCGCACGCACAGCCTTGGCCCAACATGTTCCTTCTGGTCCATAAAAAATCTCCGTAAAGTGTCGTGGCATTTGGACTCCATTTGATATTCATTTTGTGCGATGTAAAAACATGCAAAAAAACATCAATTGGCACTTAGCACTATGTCAATAGGTTAGTACCAAAAAATGATATAAATGACTATAAAATGATTATAAAACACATCCAAGATTGATAATATAATTGCATGGAACAATCAAAAATTATAGATACGTTGGAGACGTATCAACATCCCCAAGCTTAACTCCTACTCGTCCTCGAGTAGGTAAGTGATAAAAACAGAATTTTTTATGTGGAATGCTGCCTAACATGTCATATCATATTTCTTTTCTTCATAGCATGGACATTTGGACTTTTATATTGTTCAAAGCAATAGTCTAGTTTTGACATGATAACTTAAATACTCAAGCATATCAACAAGCAACCATGTCTTTCAAAATATCAATGCTAAAATAAGCTATCCCTGCCCATCATGATCAATCATTGATCCATTCATGAAACACACTCGCATATTAACTACCCAATACTCAAGTGCGATCATATTGTCTCCTAGTTGGTGCTTTTATAAGATAAGATGGGTACTCAAATTCGAAATAAAAATTTCATAAAGTAAAAGAAAGGCCCTTCGCAGAGGGAAGTATGGATTTGTAGAGGTGCTAGAGCTCAAAGCGAAAAACTTAGAGATAAAACCATTTTGGGAGGTGTATCCTTCCCAGCAACAGAAACGACTTAGAGTTCCCAACACTTTCCATGCTAGATATATCATAGGCGGTTCCCAAACAGAAAATAAAGTTTATTCCTTTTTCAACCATACTTTCACTTTCCATGGCTAGCCGTATCCACGGTTGCCCTCCATACCAACACTTTCCAAGGAATTTATTATTTGACAACATAAAGTAAATTCATTTTTCATTTCGGGACTGGGCATCCCTAATACCTTTGCCTTACTCTCGTGCAATGACAAGTGAATAAACACTCATCGTGCGAATAACACATCTAGCATGGAAAATATTAGCCACCCCTCACCGCTCCGCGAGCGAAACGAACACACAAAAGAGAAGTTTATTTTGAAAATTAGAGATGGCACATACAAATTTGCTTAGAACGGCAAAAGAATACCACATATAGGTAGATATAGTGGACTCATGTAGCAAAACTGGTTTAAAGGTATTTGGATGCACAAGTAGAGATCATACTTAGTGCAAAATGAAGGCTAGCAAAAGATTGAGAAGCGACCAACCAAGAAACGAATAATCTCATAAGCGATCATTAAGCATAATTAACACCGAATAATGCACCACAAGTAGGACATAATTTCATTGCATAATTATTGACTTCCGTGCTTGCATAGGGAATCACAGACCTTAACACCAATATTCTTACTAAAGCATAATTACTCATCAACATAACTCACATATCACATCATCATATCTCAAAACAATTACTAAGAATCAAGTTTATTTTGTCCAATGATCTTCATGGAAGTTTTTATTATATCCTTCTAGGATATCTATCACTTTGGGACTAATTTTCATATATTGCTTTTGACAAGCTGAAACAAATATAAGTGAAGATCATGAGCATAATTCTTCTTTCTCTCAAATTACTTTAAGTGAAGAAAGAGAGAATTTCTTGAAAATTTTACTAACTCTCAAATAAATCTAAGTGAATCAAGAGAGCATTTCTTCAAAAATACTAAAGCACACCATGCTCAAAAAGATATAAGTGAAGCACTAGAGCAAGTCCATAGCTCATAAAATTTTAGTGAAGCATAGAGAGCAATTCTAAAAAGTCATGACATAATTTTGGCTCTCTCAAATAGGTGTGTCCAGCAAGGAATCAAGACTTAAAACACAAAATAAAACAAGCAAAGACTCAAATCATACAACACTCTCCAAGAAAAACACATAGTATGTGACGAATAAAAATATAGCTTCGAGTAAAATACCGATGGTCGTTAGAAGAAAGAGGGGATGCCACTCGGGGGCATCCCCAAGATTAGTTTCTTGCTATATTTGGGATAATAGCTTGGGATGCTGGGGCGTCCCCAATATTAGGCTCTTCTTACTCCTTATTCCTTCATCCATTGTAAGATAACACAAAACTTGAAAACTTCAGTCACACAAAACTCAACAAAACCTTCGTGAGATCCGTTAGTATAAGAAAATATATCACTACTATAAGTATTGTATAAAACCAATTAATATTTTAGTTTTGCATTATATCGATTGTATTCCAACATTTCTATGGCAAAAACTCATCAAAGAAAACCATAGAGCCATCAAAATAAGCACACAACGAAAAGAAAACAGAATCAGTCAAAAACAGAATAGTCTGTAGTAATCTGGTTGTTTCGAATACTTTGGTAACTCCAAAAACTATGAAACATTAGGAAGACCTGAAAAATTTGTATAGTGATCTACTGCGAAAGGAATTGGTATTTTATCGCTCTCTGGTTAAAAATTAGAATTATTTTCGTGAGCACAAAAGTTTCTGTTTTTTCAGCAAGATCAAACAACTATCACCCAAGAAGATCCTAAAGGCTTTACCTGGCACAAACACTAATTAAAACATAAAAAAACAATCATAACAGTAGCATAATTTTTCCAACACTCAGAAACAGGAAGCAAAATGCAAAAATAAATCTTATTCATTGGATTGCCTCCCAACAAGCGCCATAGTTTTATGCCCTTAGCTAGGCATAAAACTATGGGATCACTATTTTTCTATGGGATCACTATTTTTCTCAATAAAAGTAGACAAAGGCATATCATTAAAATAAATAGGAGCACTTTTACTAGCAAGAATTTTCATAAGAGCATCCACTTTTTCACTCAAAGAAGAAATTTCTTCAACCGAATTAACTTTTTGACTAGTAGGAGCTCTTTCGGTATGCCATTGTGCATAATTTACCACGATATTATCAAGTAATTTGGTGCCTTCACCCAAAGTAATTTCCATAAAAGTAACACCAGCAGCGGAATCTAAAAGATTATGAGAAACAAAATCCAATCTCGAATAATTTTTTGTATGATCATCCAAAGATTTAACCCATGAGTTGGGCAATTCCTTAGCATCATTTTCAACCTTTCCCAAGATTGTGCAACATGCTCATGTTCAAGTTGCTTGAAATTCATGATCTGGGTTCTAAGGGAAATAATTTTTGTGGGTGGAAAATACTTAGTGATGAAAGCATCTTTGCACTTATTCCAAGAATCGATACTATTGCGAGGCAAACAAGAGAACCAATTTTTTGCAGAATCACGCAAAGAAACCAGAAATAATTTCATCTTCACAACATCATTGTCCACATCTTTTTTCTTTCGCATATATCATAATTCCACGAAGGTATTAAGATGGGACGCGGCATCCTCATTAGGAGTACTGGAAAATTGATCTGTCATAACAAGATTCAGCAAAGCAGTATTAATATCACAAGACTCCGCACTAGTGGCAGGAGGAGCAATCAGAGTGCCAATAAAATCATTGTTGTTGGTATTTGAGAAATCACACAACTTGGTGTTCTCTTGAGTCATGATGACTACACAACAAGATTGCACTAAAAAATAGAACCGGCAAGAAAATAGCGAACGAAAAAGAGGGGTGAATAAAACGGCAAATTTTTGTGATGTGGGGTAGAGGAAAACGAGAGGCAAATGGCAAATAATGTAAATTGCGAGGAGATGAGATTTGTGATTAGGAACCTTGTATATGTTGAAGATCCTCCCTAGCAACGGCGCCAGAAATGGTGCGTGGCCGGGAGATTATCTTAACTTGAACCTCGCCAGCAACGGTGCCAAAAAATCCTTTTGATGTCGCTTGAAGCTACGTCAGTATTTCCCCAAAGAGGAAGGGATGATGCAGCACAGCGGCAGTTGGTATTTCCCTCAGATATGAAACCAAGGTTATCGGACAAGTAGGAGAACCAAGCAACACAATGTAAATAGCAACTGCACACAAATAGCAACTACTCACAACCCGGCGTGTAAAAGGGTTTGTCAATCCCTTTCGGGAAACGGCGCTAGAAATTGGTAAACGGACATGAGAGAGTTGTAAATATTGATAGATCGAACGCAAAATAAAATAAATTGCAGCAAGATATTTTTGGATTTTTGGTTTAGTAGATCTAAAAATAAAAGGGAAATAAAATAGATCGCGACGGCAAACAATATAAGAAAGAGACCCGTGGGTCGTAGGTTTCACTAGTGGCTTCTCTCGAGAAAAAGAGCAAATGGTGGGTAAACACATTACTGTTGGGAAATTGATAGAACTTTAAATAATCATGACGATATCTAGGCAATGATCATTACATAGGCATCACGTCCAAGATTAGTAGACCGTCTCCTGCCTGCATCTACTACTATTACTCCACACATCGACCGGTATCTAGTATGCACCTAGTGTATTAAGTTCATGGGGAAACGGAGTAATGCAATAAGAACGATGACATGATGTAGACAAGATCTATCTATGTAGAGATATACCCGATTGTTTATCCTTAGTAGCAACGATACATACATGTCGGTTCCCCTTCTGTCACTGGGATCAAGCACCATAAGTTCAAACCCACTACAAAGCACCTCTTCCCATTGCAAGATTAATAGATCAAGTTGTCCAAACAAAACCCAAATATTGGAGAAGAAATACAAGGCTATAAGAAATCAAGCATAAAAGATATCAAAGAAACTCAAATACTTTCATGGATATAAAAATATAGATCTGATCATAAACTCAAAGTTCATCCAATCCCAACAAACACACCGCAAAAGGAGTTACATCATATGGATATCCTGAAGGAAATATGACCTAGAGGCAATAATAAAGTTGTTATTTATATTTCCGTATACCATGATAAATGTTTATTATTCATGCTAGAAATGTATTAACCGGAAACTTAGTACATGTGTGAATACATAGACAAATAGAGTGTCACTAGTTTGCCTCTACTTAACTAGCTCGTTGAATCAATGATGGTTATGTTTCCTAAACCATTGACATGAGTTGTCATTTGATTAATGGGATCACATCATTAGAGAATGATGTGATTGACTTGACCCATCCGTTAGCTTAGCACGATGATCATTTAGTTTGTTGCTATTGCTTTCTCCATAACTATACATGTTCCTATGACTACGAGATCATGCAACTCCCGAATACCGTAGGAACACTTTGTGTGCTACCAAACGTCACAACGTGACTGGGTGATTATAAAGGTGATCTACAGGTGTCTCTGATGGTGTTTGTTGAGTTTGCATGGATCGAGATTAGGATTTGTCACTCCGATTGTCGGAGAGGTATCTCTGGGCCCTCTCGGTAATGTACATCATAATAAGCCTTGCAAGCAATGTAGCTAATGAGTTAGTTACAGGATGTAGCATTACAGAGCGAGTAAAGAGACTTGCCGATAATGATATTGAACTAGGTATTGAGATACCGACGATCGAATCTCGGGCAAGTAACATACCGATGACAAAGGGAACAACCTATACTGTTATGCGGTTTCATCGATCAAGATCTTCGTAGAATATGTAGGAGCGAATATGAACATCCAGGTCCCACTATTGGTTATTGACCGGAGACATGTCTTGGTCATGTCTACATAGTTCTCGAACCCGTAGGGTCTGCACACTTAATGTTCGGCAATGATCGGTATTATGAGTTTATGTGTTTTGATGTACCGAAGGTAGTTTGGAGTCCCGGATTTGATCACAGACATGACGAGGAGTCTAGGAATATTCGAGATGTAAAGATCGATATATTGGAAGCCTATATTTGGACATCGGAATGGTTCCGAGTGGTTCGGGCATTTTTCCGGAGTACCGGGAGGTTACGGGAACCCCCCGGGGAGTATATGGGCCTTATTGGGACTTAGTGGAATAGAGGAGAGGGAATTGAAAAGAGGGAGGTATGCCCCCCAAGCCCAATCCGAATTGGGAGGGGGCCCGGCCCCCCTTTCCTTCCTCCCTCTCTCCTCTTTCCTTCCTCTCCTACTCCTACTCGGAAAGGGGGGGAATCCTACTCCCGGAGGGAGTAGGACTCCCCTAGGGCATGCCATAGAGAGGGCCGGCCCTCCCCTCCTCCACTCCTTTATATAGGGGGAGGGGGCACCCCATGGACACACAAGTTGATCATTGATATTTTAGCCGTGTCCGGTGTCCCCCTCCACCATAATCCACCTCAGTTATATCGTAGCGGTGATTAGGCGAAGCCCTGTTCCGGTAACAACATCATCACCGTCATCACGCCATCATGCTGATGAAACTCTCCCTCGAAGCTCTACTGGATCGTGAGTTCGCGGGACGTCACCGAGACGAATGTGTGCAGATCGCGGAGGTGCTATACCTTCGGTGCTAGATCGGTCGATCATGAAGATGTACGACTATATCAACCGCGTTGTCATAACGCTTCCACTTATGGTCTACAACGGTATGTAGACGATACTCTCCCCTCTCGTTGCTATGCATCACCATGATCTTGCGTGTGCGTAGGAATTTTTTTTTGAAATTACTGTGTTCCCCAAGAGTGGCATCCGAGCCAGGTTTATGCGTAGATGTTATATGCACGAGTATAACACAAAGGAGTTGTGGGCGTGGGTATATACATATTGCTTGCTGTCACTAGTTGATTCTTGATTCAACGACATTGTTGGATGAAGCGGCCCGGACCGACATTACGCGTACGCTTACGCAAGACTGGTTCTGCCGACGTGCTTCGCACACAGGTGGATAGTGGTGTAGCGACCAGACCTCAAATGGTCTGATCTCTGTGCTCCGGTGTCATCCCTGGATCAGTAATGCTGACACCACACAGTACTTGGAGGATTTATAGCAGAGTAGCAATCACACACTTATTACATCGAGTGTCTCCAAAGAGAATTTATTACAATAAATATGGCTTAAGGCCATCTAATAACGATAACAGCGGAAGGCTTGGAAGATAAGTCAGTCCATCAACTCCAACGGCATCACTGAGTATAGAATCACGACCTAAAAACTCCTTAATCGTCGTCTAAAAAGTCTACAACATTAACGTTTCAGCCTGAAATGGGTCAGCACATGGAATATGCTGGCAAGGTAACACACAGAGGGTAATGGAATGAAACAGCTATACTATATGCATATTTGGCTGGTGGAAAGCTCTATGGTTACAGTTTTGCATAAAGCCAATTTTTCCCTACTTCAAAGGAATAAATTTATTTAACTATCATGGTAGTTGTTAAACATTGAGAATGGTTTACAGCATTCTCAATCCCAATTAAGCATCATCATTAAACATAACCCACCAAAATTAATTTAGAGTAACATGTTGAGATTCACATAAAAATCCAAGTACTAGATACTGAAGATGTCCATAACCGGGGACACGGCTAACCATGATTAGTTTATTACACTCTGCAGAGGTTTGTGCACTTTTCCCCACAAGACTCGATCGCCTCCGTTTGGTTTCTCGCACTACATGGTGTTTGAGAAGACGGATGACCGAGACATAGTCTTTTAGAACCGCTAGCACCTTACGATCGGGTAGACCGTACCACCTACATCCCCTACATCTGCTAGTCTACCACTGTAAGAGTTCGCACGACTTAGTCAACTATGCTAGAGCCCATAATAGCTTGTGGCTACACACGGAAGTTTCTAGTATGAATAGTCTCATGATCCCTTTGAGCCTGGGTGGCGGTCCAAAAGAAAAACAGGCAAGTCCTGGAATACCCAGGTGCCTCAATCCACCTAGACGTGTGTTTAAGTTGCCACCTTAGATAAACCATTAATTAACAAAACTCACATCTGTCATGGATATCACTTACCCAATCCACGTCTACTAGCATAGCATAGCATAATAAGCAAACGTAGAAGTAACTCCCAAAGGTTTGATAATATACAGGTAATAGGTACTACCTCAACTACTTCCCATCCCACAATTTAATTAGATCCTAGTCATGCAATGTGTGAGGATTGATCTAATGCAAGAAAACTGGGTAGTAGAAAAGGTATGATCAAAGTGTTACTTGCCTTGCTGATGATCCGCGAAACCTAACGATTCGAAGTAACAAGCGGCGCACTCCGGGTATTCTATCGCAGACAAACAAACAAGCATACAATAAGTACTCATCTAATGCACATGTAAAACTCAAATAAGAGATCTAACCAGAAGGTTCAACTTAACAACTCCGGTTGGCAAAAAGAATCAAATCGAACGAAGCAACGAAAGTCAAACGGCGGAAGAAAACAACTTCATTCTAGTAATCTGGATCTAGGGCAAATTTTACACTAGCAAAATCTTGTTTAAGTTGGTTAAACGGATAGAGGGTTTCGAGACGAAACTTTAGGCGCTTGAATCGCCTGATTCCGATAAACGACCGAAAAGTTATACTAAAACGAAAATCGGATCAGGAACCGCGATCAGAAAAATCGCGGATTTAATCCGAGAAAAACAAAAATGACGAACGCTCGCTATTTAAATAAGCCGGAAAACCGATCTATTAAAAAAACCGAATCTAAAAAACCATCGGAAAAACCAATCTAAAACATTTAAAAAAACGATGGCACAGACGTCGAGGCGGCAGCGATCCTCGGCGGCGGGGGCGGCGGGCAGCGGCGGCGGCGGCGCGTGGGGCGAGGTGGGCGGCTGGGGCGGCTAGGGTTCCCCGGGGGGGGGGGGGCTGGGCCGGCTTTTAAAGCCTGCCGGGCCAGAGTCCTATCCGGACACAGCCCGGTTAGGTCGGTTCACTTTTTTTTAAATTATTCCGCTCGGAAGAAAAATAAAAAGAAATACTAAATGGACTCCAAAAATTCCGAAATAAAATCAAATGATCCTATCCTCAAAATTTGAGAAAACTCAAAGATGAAAATAACGAAATCCCCAACTCTCTCCGTGGGACATTGAGTTGCGTAGAATTTCTATGATCAACCAAAATGCAAAACGAAATATGATATGGATAGATGATCTAATGTATAACATTCCAAATTGAAAATTTGGGATGTTACAAGTGGGTGTCTGTTTCTCCAGCTTTAGTTGAATCAGATTCAATGAACATGGTTCTTTCTGAAGATCAAAAAGCAATCACTATACCGCATTGTGGTTTTTGATGCATAGGTAAGAACGGTTCTTGCTCAGCCCGTAGCAGCCACGTAAAACTTGCAACAACAAAGTAGAGGACGTCTAACTTGTTTTTGCAGGGCATGTTGTGTTGTGATATGGTCAAGACATGATGCTAAATTTTATTGTATGAGATGATCATGTTTTGTAACACAGTTATCGGCAACTGGCAGGAGCCATATGGTTGTCGCTTTATTGTATGAAATGCAATTGCCATGTAATTGCTTTACTTTATCACTAAGCGGTAGCGATAGTCGTAGATGCAATAGTTGGCAAGACGACAATGATGCTTCGATGGAGATGTAGGTGTCAAGTCAGTGACGATGGTGATCATGACGGTGCTTTGGAGATGGAGATCAAAGTCACAACATGATGATGGCCATATCATATCACTTATATTGATTTCAAGGTATAAGTGTTCTCCCTGAGTATTCACCATTAGTACAGTTCGTCGTGCCGAGACACCACATGATGATCGGGTGTGATAAGCTCTACGTTCACATACAATTGGTGCAAGCCAGTTTTGCACACGCAGAATACTCGGGTTAAACTTGACGAGCCTAGCATATGCAGATATGGCCTCGGAACACTGGAGACCGAAAGGTCGGGCGTTAATCATATAGTAGATATGATCAACATAGTGATGTTCACCATTGAAAACTACTCCATCTCACGTGATGTCGGGCATGGTTTAGTTGATATGGATCACGTAATCACCTAGATGATTGGAGATATTTCTATCTAAGTGGGAGTTCTTAACTAATTTGATTAGTTGAACTTTAATTTATCATGAACTTAGTACCTAATAGTGTTTTTCATGTCTATGTTGTTGTAGATAGATGGCCCATGTTGTTGTTCTGTTAATTTTAATGCGTTCCTAGAGAAAGCTAAGTTGAAAGATGATGGTAGCAACTACGCGGACTGGGTCCGTAACTTGAGGATTATCCTCATTGCTACACAGAAGAATTACGTCCTGGAAGCACCGCTAGGTGACAAACCCGCTGCAGGAGCAACGCCAGATGTTATGAACACCTGACAGAGCAAAGCTGATGACTACTCAATAGTTCAGTGTGCCATGCTTTATGGCTTAGAACCGGGACTTCAACGACATTTTGAACGTCATGGAGCATATGAGATGTTCCAAGAGTTGAAGTTAATATTTCAAGCAAATGCCGGGATTGAGAGATATGAAGTCTCCAATAAGTTCTCCAGCTGCAAGATGGAGGAGAATAGTTCTGTTGGTGAACATATACTCAGAATGTCTGGCTACCACAACCACTTGACTCAACTAGGAGTTAATCTGCCTGATGATAGTGTCATTGAAAGAGTTCTTCAATCACTGCCATCAAGATACAAGAGCTTCGTGATGAACTATAATATGCAAGGGTTGGATAAGACGATTCCCGAGCTCTTCGCAATGCTAAAGGCTACGAAGGTAGAAATCAAGAAGGAGCATCAAGTGTTGATGGTCAACAAGACCACCAGTTTCAAGAAAAAGGGTAAAGGGAAGAAGGGTAACTTCAAGAAGAACAGAAAGCCAGTTGCTACTCAAGTGAAGAAACCCAAGTCTGGACCTAAGCCTGAGACTGAGTGTTTCTACTGCAAAGGAACTGGTCACTGGAAGCGGAACTGCCCCAAGTATTTGGCGGAGAAGAAGGATGGCAAAGTGAAAAGTATATTTGATATACATGTTATTGATGTGCACCTTACTAATGCTCGCAGTAGTGCCTGGGTATTTGATACTGGTTCAGTTGCTAACATTTGCAACTCAAAACAGGGGCTACAGATTAAGCGAATATTGGCTAAGGACGAGGTGACGATGCGCGTGGGAAATGGTTCCAAAGTCGATGTGATCACCGTCAGCATACTACCTCTACATCTACCTTCGGGATTAGTATTAGACCTAAATAATTGTTATTTGGTGCCAGAGTTGAGCATGAACATTATATCTGGATCTTGTTTGATGCGAGACGGTTATTCATTTAAATCAGAGAATAATGGTTGTTCTATTTATATGAGTAATATCTTTTATGGCCATGCACCCCCGATGAGTTGTCTATTTTTACTAAATCTTGATAGTAGTGATACACATGTTCATAGTATGGAAGCCAAAAGATGCAGGGTTGATAATGATAGTGCAACTTTTTTGTGGCACTGCCGTTTAGGTCATATTGGTGTAAAGCGCATGAAGAAACTCCATTCTGATGGACTTCTGGAATCACTTGGTACTTGCGAACCATGCCTCATGGGCAAGATGATTAAAACTCCGTTCTCCGGAACAATGGAGCGAGCAACAGAGTTATTGGAAATCATATGTACTGATGTGTGTGGTCCAATGAACATTGAAGCTCGCGGCGGATATAGTTATTTTCTCACCTTCACAGATGATTAGAGCAGATATGGGTATATCTACTTAATGAAACATAAGTTTGCAACATTTGAAAAGTTCAAATAATTTCAGAGTGAAATGGAAAATCATCGTAACAAGAAAATCAAGTTTCTATGATCTGATCGTGGAGGTGAATATTTGAGTTATGAGTTTGGACTTCATTTGAAACAATGCGGAATAGTTTCGCAACTCATGCCACCTGGAATACCATAGCATAATGGTGTGTCCAAACATCGTAATCGTACTTTACTAGATATGGTGCGATCTATGATGTCTCTCACAAATTTACCGCTACGTTTTGGGGTTGCGCTTTAGAGACAACTGCATTCACGTTAAATAGGGCACCATCTAAATCCGTTGAGATGACACCTTATGAACTGTGGTTTGGCAAGAAACCCAAGTTATCTTCTTAAAGTTTGGGGCTACAATGCTTATGTGAAAAAGCTTCAACCTGATAAGCTCGAACCCAAATCAGAGAAATGTGTCTTCATAGGATACCCAAAGGAGACTGTTGGGTACACCTTCTATCACAGATCCGAAGGTAAGATATTCGTTGCTAAGAATGGATCCTTTCTAGAGAAGGAGTTTCTCTTGAAAGAAGTGAGTGGGAGGAAAATAGAACTTGATGAGGTAATTGTACCTTCTCCCTTATTGGAAAGTAGTTCATCACTGAAATCAGTTCCACTGATTCCTACACCAGTAAGTGACGAAGCTAATGATGATCATCATCAAACTTCTGATCAAGTTACTACCGAACCTTGTAGGTCAACCAGAGTAAGATCTACACCAGAGTGGTACGGTAATCCTGTTCTGGAAGTCATATTACTTGACCATGACAAACCTATGAACTATGATGAGCCTAGATTCCGCAAAATGGCTTGAATCCATGAAATCTGAGATGGGATCCATGTATGAGAACAAAGTATGGACTTTGGTTGACTTGCCCGATGATCGACAGGTCATAGAGAATAAATGGATCTTCAAGAAGAAGACTAACGCTGACGGTAATGTTACTGTCTACAAAGCTCGACTTGTTGCAAAAGGTTTTTGACAAGTTCAAGGAGTTGACTATGATGAGACCTTCTCACCTGTAGCGATGCTTAAGTCCATCCGAATCATGTTAGCTATTGCCGCATTTTATGATTATGAAATTTGGCAAATGGATCCCAAAACCGCATTCCTTAATGGATATCTTAAAGAAGAGTTGTATATGATGCAACCAGAAGGTTTGGTCGATCCAAAAGGTGTTAACAAAGTATGCAAGCAACAGCGATCCATTTATGGAGTGGTGCAAGCCTCTCGGAGTTGGAATATACGCTTTGATAGTGTGATCAAAGCATATGGTTTTGTACATACTTTTGGAGAAGCCTGTATTCACAAGAAAGTGAGTGGGAGCTCCGTAGCATTTCTGATATTATATGTAGATGACATATTGTTAATCAGAAATGATACTGAATTTCTGAATAGCATAAAAGGATACTTGAATAAGAATTTTTCAATGAAAGACCTCGGTGAAGCTGCTTACATATTGGGCATCAAGATCTATAGAGATAGATCAAGATGCTTAATTGGACTTTCACAAAGCACATACCTTGATAAAGTTTTGAAGAAGTTCAAAATGGATTAGGCAAAGAAAGGGTTCTTTCTTGTTTTACAAGGTGTGAAGTTGAGTCAGACTCAATGCATGACCACTGCAGAAGATAGAGAGAAAATGAAAGGTGTTCCATATGCTTCAGCCATAGGCTCTATCATGTATGCAATGCTATGTACCAGACCTGATGTGTGCCTTGCTATAAGTTTAGTAGGGAGGTACCAAAGTAATCCAGGATTGGATCACTGGATAGCGGTCAAGAACATCCTGAAATACCTGAAAAGGACTAAGGATATGTTTCTCGTATATGGAGGTGACAAAGAGCTCGTCATAATGGTTACGTCGATGCAAGCTTTGACTCTGATCCAGATGACTCTAAGTCATAGACCGAATACGTGTTTTTATTAAATGGAGGAGCTGTCAGTTGGTGTAGTTCCAAGTAGAGCGTCGTGGCGGGATCTACATGTGAAGCGGAATACATAGCTGCTTCGGAAGCAGCAAATGAAGGAGTCTGGATGAAGGAATTCATATTTGATCTAGGTGTCATACCTAGTGCATCGGGTCCAATGAAAATCTTTTGTGACAATACTGGAGAAATTGCCTTGGCAAAGGAATCCAGATTTCACAAGAGAACCAAGCACATCAAGAGACGCTTCAATTCCATCTGCGATCAAGTCAAGGAGGGAGACATAGAGATTTGCAAGATACAGAAGGATCTGAATGTTGCACACCCATTGACTAAGCCTCTCTCACGAGCAAAACATGATCGGTACCAAGACTCCATGGGTGTTAGAATCATTACAATGTAATCTAAATTATTGACTCTAGTGCAAGTGGGAGACTGAAGGAAATATGCCCTAGAGGCAATAATAAAGTTGTTATTTATATTTCCTTATATCATGATAAATGTTTATTATTCATGCTAGAATTTTATTAACCGGAAACTGGGTGATTATAAAGGTGCTCTGTAGGTGTCTCTGATGGTGTTTGTTGAGTTGGCATGGATCAAGATTAGGATTTGTCCCTCCGATTGTCGGAGAGGTATCTCTGGGCCCTCTCGCTAATGTACATCATAATAAGCCTTGCAAGCAATGTAGCTAATGAGTTAGTTACGCGATGTAGCATTACGAAACGAGTAAAAATACTTTCCGGTAATGAGATTGAACTAGGTATTGAGATACCCACGATCGAATCTCGGGCAAGTAACATACCGATGACAAAGGGAACAACGTATACTGTTATACGGTTTGACAGATAAAGATCTTCGTGGAATAAGTAGGAGCCAATATGAGCATCCAGGTTCCGCTATTGGTTATTGGCCGGAGACATGTCTTGGTCATGTCTACGTAGTTCTCGAACCCGTAGGGTCCGCACGCTTAACATTCGGTGACGATCGGTATTATGAGTTTATGTGTTTTGATGTACCAAAGGTAGCTCAGAGTCCCAGATTTGATCACAAACATGGCGAGGAGTCTCAGAATAGTCGATATGTAAAGATCTATATATTGGAAGACTATATTTGGACATCGGAATGGTTCCGAGTGGTTCGGGCATTTTTGGGGAGTACCGGGAGGTTACCGGAACCGCCCGGGGAGTATATGGGCCTTATTGGGCCTTAGTGGAATAGAGGAGAGGAAAGGGAAAAGAGGGAGGTGCGCCCCCAAGCCCAATTAGAATTGGGAGGGGGTCGGCCCTCCTTTCCTTCCTCCCTCTCTCCTCCTTCCTTCCTCTCCTACTCCCACTTGGAAAGGGGGAATCCTACTCCCGAAGGGAGTAGGACTCCCCTAGGGCGCGCCATAGAGAGGGCCGGCCCTCCCCCTCCTCCACTCCTTTATATACGGGGAGGGGGGCACCCCATGGACACACAAGTTGATCATTGATCTTTTAGCCGTGTGCGGTGCCCCCTCCACCATAATCCACACCTCGGTTATATCGTAGCGGTGCTTAGGCGAAGCCCTGTTCCGGTAACAACATCATCACCGTCATCACGTCGTCGTGCTAATGAAACTCTCCCTCGAAGCTCTACTGGATCATGACTTTGCGGGACGTCACCGAGCCGAACATGTGCAGATCGCGGAGGTGTCGTACCTTCGGTGCTAGATCGGTCGATTGTGAAGACGTACGACTACATCAACCACATAGTCATAACGCTTCCGCTTACGGTCTACGAGGGTACGTAGACGATACTCTACCCTCTCGTTGCTATGCATCACCATGATCTTGCGTGTGCGTAGGATTTTTTTTGAAATTACGGCGTTCCCCTACATCTCCTAGAGACCATTGTATTGAGAATCAAACGAGAGAGAGGAAGTCATCTAGTTACTAACTATGGACCCGAAGGTCTACAAAGAACTACTCACGCATCATCGGGGAGGTACCAATGGAGGTGGTGAACCCCATCTGTGATGGTGTCTAGATTGGATCTGGTGGTTCTGGACTCTGCGGCGGCTGGAATTGATTTTCGTCGACTCCCCTACGGTTTCTGGAATATTGGGGTATTTATAGAGCAAAGAGGCGGTCCAGGGGGCACCCGAGGTGGGAACAACCCGCCAGGGCGCGCCTGGGCCTCCTGGCATGCCCTGGTGGGTTGTGCTCTTCTCGGAGCACCCCGCAGGCGCAGCCTTGGCCCATTAGGTGTCTTCTGGTCCATAAAAAATCTCCGTAAGTTTTGTGGCATTTGGACTCTGTTTGGTATTGATTTTCTGCGATGCTAAAAACATGCAAAAAACAGCAACTGGCACTTGGCACTATGTCAATAGGTTAGTACCAAAAAATGATATAAAATGATTATAAAACATCCAAGAATGATAATATAACAGCATGGAACAATAAAAAATTATAGGTACGTTGGAGACGTATCATGCACCAGTCCATAGATGGATCGTTGTAGTTTGCATACTTTGTTAGCACCTTTCAAATCGAAAAAATCTTTTGGTTGCATCATATACAACTCTTCTTTAAGAAATCCATTAAGGAATGCAGTTTTGACATCCATTTGCCAGATTTCATAAAATGTGGCAATTGCTAACTTCATTCGGACACACTTAAGCATAGCTACGAGTGAGAGAATCTCATCGTAGTCAACACCTTAAACTTTTCGAAAACCTTTTGCGACAAGTCGAGCTTTGTAGATTGTAACACTACCATCAACGTCCTTCTTCCTCTTGAAGATCCATTTATTCTCAATGGCTTGCCGGTCATCAGGCAAGTCCACCAAAGTCCACACTTTGTTCTCATACATGGATCCTATCTCAGATTTCATGGCCTCAAGCCATTTATCGGAATCTGGGCTCATCATCGCTTCCTCATAGTTCATAGGTTCATCATGGTCTAGTAACATGACTTCCAAAACATGATTACCGTACCACTCTGGTGCGGAACGTGCCCTGGTTGACCTACGAGGTTCGGTAGTAACTTGATCTGAAGTTTCATGATCATTATCATTAGCTTCCTCTCTAGTTGGTGTAGGCATCACTGGAACTGATTCCTGCGATGAGCCACATTCCAATTTGAGAGAAGGTACAATTATCTCATCAAGTTCTACTTTCCTCCCAGTCACTTCTTTCGAGAGAAACTCCTTCTCTACAAAGGATCCATTCTTAACAACAAAAATCTTGCCTTCGGATCTGTGATAGAAGGTGTACCCAACAGTTTCTTTTGGGTATCCTATGAAGACACACTTCTCCAATTTGGGTTCGAGCTTATTAGGCTGAAACTTTTCACATAAGCATCACAACCCCAAACTTTAAGAAACGACAGCTTAGGTTTCTTGCCAAACCACAGTTCATACGGTGTCGTCTCAATGGATTTAGACGGCGCCCTATTTAACATGAATGCAACTGTCTCTAATGCATAACCCCAAAACGATACTGGTAAACAAAGTTCTAGTAGCTTGGTGATAGTGACTAGAGAACTCTGTCAATCACTATCTTATCTAGAAGATTAACTCCCACTTGATTCAGGTGATTGTAGCACCCAGACATTCTGAGCACATGCTTACTAGCTGAGCTATTCTCCTCCATCTTGTAGGCGAAGTACTTATCAGAGGTCTCATACCTCTCGACATGGGCATGAATCTGAAATACCAATTTCTGCTCTTGGAACATCTCATATGCTCCATGGCATTCAAAACGTTTTGAAGTCCCGGTTCTAAGCCGTAAAGCATGGTGCACTAAACTATCAAGTATACCAAGCTTGCAAAACATTCGTAACATCTTCATCTGCTCCTGCAACAGGATCGTCACCTAGTGGTGCATTAAGGACATAATTCTTCTTTGCAGCAATGAGGATAATACTCAGATCATGGACCCAATCTGCATCATTGCTACTATCATCTTTCAACTTAGTTTTGTCTAGGAACATATCAAAAATAAAACAGGGGAGCTATACACGAGCTATTGATCTATAACATAGATATGCACATACTATCAGGACTAAGTTCATGATAAATTAAGTTCAATTAATCATATTACTTAAGAACTCCCACTTAGATAGACATCCCTCAAGTCATCTAAATAATCAGTGATCCATATCAACTAAACCATGTCCGATCATCACATGAGATGGAGTAGTCTTCAATGGTGGACATCTCTATGTTGATCATATCTACTATATGATTCATGTTTGACCTTTTGGTCTCCAGTGTTCCGAGGACATGTCTGTACATGCTAGGCTCGTCAAGTTTAACCCGAGTATTCCGCATGTGCAAAACTATCTTGCACCCGCTGTATGTGAACGTAGAGCTTATCACACCAGATCATCACGTGGTGTCTCGGCACGACGAACTATCACAACGGTGCATACTCAAGGAGAACACTTATACCTTGAAATTTTAGTGAGGGATCATCCTATAATTCTACCGCCGTACTAAGTAAAATAAGATGCATAAAAGATAAACATCACATGCAATCAAAATATGTGACATGATATGGCCATCATCATCTTGTGCCTTTGATCTTCATCTCCAAAGCACCGTCATGATCTCCATCGTCACCGGCTTGACACATCGATCTCCATCGTAGCATCATGGTCGTCTCGCCAACTATTGCTTCTACAACTATCTCTAATGCATAGTGATAAAGTAACGCAATTACATGGCATTTGCATTTCATGCAATAAAGCGACAACCATAAGGCTCCTGCCAGTTGCCGATAACTTTTACAAAACATGATCATCTCATACAATAACGTATATCACATCATGTGTTGACCATATCACATCACAACATGCCCTGCAAAAACAAGTTACACGTCCTCTACTTTGTTGTTGCAAGTTTTACGTGGCTGCTACGGGCTTCTAGTAAGAAGCGTTCTTATCTACGCATCGCAACCACAACAATGATTTATCAAGTTTGTTATTGTAACCTTCAACAAGGACCGGCCGCAGTCAAATTCGATTCAACTAAAGTTGGAGAAACAGACACCCGCCATCCACCTTTATGCAAAACTAGTTGCATGTCTGTCGGTGGAACTGGTCTCATGAACATGGTCATGTTAGGTTTGTCTGGGGCGCTCCATCCAACAATACCGCTGAATCAAAATAAGAGGTTGGTGGTAAGCAGTATGACGATCACCGCCCACAACTCTTTGTGTTCTACTCGGGCATATCATATACGCATAGACCTGGCTCGGATGCCACTGTTGGGGAACATAGCATACAATTTCAAAACATTTCCTATGATCACACAAGTTCTATCTAGGAGCTGCATAACAATGAGAGGGTAGAGTGTGTCCACGTACCCTCGTAGATTGAAAGCGGAAGCGTTACGTTACCGCGGTTGATGTAGTTGTACGTCTTCATGATCCAACCGATACAAGTACCGAACATATGGCACCTCCATGTTCAGCACACGTTTAGCTCGATGATGTCCCTCGAACTCTTAATCCAGTAGAGTGTCGAGGGAGAGTTCCATCAGCACGGCGGTGTAGCGATCCAACCTCAAACGATCAAATCTTTGTGTATCAGTGTCATCCCTGGATCGGTAATGCTGACACACACAGTACTTGAAGGATTTATAACAGAGTTCAATCACACACATATCACATCGAATGTCTCAAAGAGAGTACTTATTACAATAATATGGCTGAAGGCCATCTAATGAAGATAACAATGGAAGGCTTCGAAGGCAAAATGAGTCTATCAACTCCAACGGCATAGCTAAGTGCAAGACAATGACCTAGCGCACCTTACTCTTCGTCTGAAAAGTCTACAACATAATACGTTGCAGCCCGAAACGGGCCAGCACATGGAATATGCTGGCAATATAACACTGTAGAGCAATGAACATGTAGCAGCTATACTATATGCATATTTGGCTGGTGGAGGCTCTATGGTTATTTTGCAGAAAGCTAATTTTTCCCTACAACAAAGGAATAAATTTTATTTAACTACAAAGTTTGTTGAAAACATTGAGAAGGTTCCTCCAACTCAATCCCAAATTAATAATTATCAACCCAACAATTTCATTAATAGAGTGATGAGATCAAATCAATAATTCAAGGACCAGATACTCAAGATGTCCATAACCGGGGACACAACTAACCATGATTAGTTTATACACTCTGCAGAGGTTTGCGCAATTTTCCCCACAAGACTCGATCTCATCCGTTGTATTTCTCGCACTCGATGGTGTTTGAGAACTAGATGACCGAGACACAGTCTTTCAGAAGCATTAACTCTTTACTCTGGGTAGACAGTACCACCTACATAACCTACATCTGCTAGCCTACCACTGAAAGAGGTCACACAACATACTCAACTATGCTAGAGCCCATAATGGCTTGTGGCTACACACGGAATTTTCCAGCGTGAATAATCTTATGATCCCTTTGATCCTGGGTGGCAAACCGTAGGATGATCACACGGGTACTCCGGGATATCCCAAGACAACACTGGATTGCTCCAGGTGCCCAGACAACCACTGGGTGCTCCAGGGTGCCTCTACCAATCCACCCAGATGTGTATTAAAGTAGCCACCTTAAGTTTAACCTTTAATTAAACTCTCACATCTGTCCTGGATCACTCAACCAAACCACATCTACGTGCATAGCATAGCAGTATAAGCATAACGTAAAAGTAACTCCCAGGGTTTGAATAAAGACAATAGGTTCTACCCCATCACTACTTCCGAATACCCACAAGTATTCAAGTACTAACCATGCGGTGTTTGAGGATTGATACTAATGCATAAAAACTGGGTAATAAGGGATATGATCAAATTGTTACTTGCCTTGCTGATGATCTGAAAACCCTGGTGACTCGTAGTAGCACGCTTCGCACTTCGGAAACTCTATTGCAAACAAATAATAAAATACATAAGCACTCAAATAGATGCAAGGGTAAACTCAATATAAAAGATCCAAATCGAAAGTTCAAGAGAAGATCTACGATTTGCAAAAAGAATCAATCGAATCGGAGCTATGAAACTCAAACTGCAGTCAAAAGAAGTTCAAATTCAAATCTTCTTGCAACCAAATTTTAAATTGTCAAAATCATGTTCAAGTTGATTAACTGGAAATAGGGGTTCGAGAGGAAGATTTTGGTGTTGGTTTCACTAGATTTGGATAAATGAGCAAAAAGTTGCAAGCGATTGAAGATCAGGCGCTAATCTGCGATAAAAATAATCGTGGATAGATCCCTGGCCAAAAATAAAATAAAAAGAAAAACGCTAACGAACGAACGTTCTCTAAAAGATACAAACGAACGGAAACATTCGCGAACAGAGACGTTCGAGTGAATGTTCGCTAAATAGATCCGATCGGAAAAATCAAGAAAACCCTAACCCTAAAATAAAACCGATCTAGATCGAAAACCGAAAAAACCAGGGCGGTTTTTACCGGTTCGCGACGAAAACCGGCGGGTCGGCGGCGGCGGGATCTGGAAAACGGCGCGGCAACGTGGCGCGGCTCCGTCGGCGGCACGCCGCCGCGGCGCGCGCACGTAGTAGCGGCAGCGGGCGGCGCGGACAGCGGCGACTGGCATGGCAGCGAGCAGGCGGCGGCAGGCGGCGCAGGCTGGCGGCGGCTATGGCAGTGGTGGTGCGGTGGCGGGATGGAGAGGGGGGCGGGGCCTCGGCCCTATCTAAGGAGGTTGGGGGCGGCGGCTTGGGGAGGGGGCCGGCCCGGGGTGGAGTCCGGCTCAGAATCCTCCTTGGCGTCCGTGCCATGCACGACGGCAGCGGGAGGCAGGCGACGGCGCTGCGGGCTTTGGCCCGGCTCGGCTGGGCATTCGGCCGAGTTGGGCGCAATTTTTTTTATTAATAAATTCCGCCAAAAAATTGTAATAAAATACGAAAAAAATCTAAAAATGCCAAATACAATTTTCACCGTCTAAATAAAATATTTAAAACAAAGTGAACATTTTTCTGGCATAAATTGCTATTTTCAAAAATGAATATTTTTCTAATTCAAATAAAATATTTATTTGATTTTAAATTTTTACATCCAATGTTCCTCTCTTTTTGAAGAAGTCATATTATCCTCCCTCTCTTATTTTTAATATTGGAAATAATTGGAGAGAAAAATATTAAAATCAAAATGATCCCTCTTTTCCAATTTGAGAAAAAAAATCAAATATGAAGATAAATGAAATCCCCAACTCTCTCCTTGGTTCCTTGAGTTGCTTAGGATTTCTAGGATCACAAATAAAATGCAATTAAAATATGATATGCATATGATGACCTATGTATAACATCCAAATTGAAAATTGGGATGTTACAAACCTACCCCCCTTAAGATGAATCTCGCCCTTGAGATTCGGGTTGGCTAGAAAATAGCTGTGGGTGGTCTTTCCGCAGGTCTTCTGCTTGTTGCCAGGTGGCTTCATCCTCGGTATGGTGGATCCATTGAACTTTGCAAAACTTCATAACCTTGCCGCGTGTTACACGGCTGGCAAACTCGAGGATCTTGACGGGTTTCTCCTCGTAGGTTAGATCACTCTCCAACTGTATTGCTTCCAGGGGCACTGTATCTCTCAAAGGAATATCAGCCATCTCAACATGACATTTCTTCAACTGGGAAACGTGAAACACATCGTGTACTCCTGACAAACCTTCGGGTAACTCCAACTTGTAGGAAACTTCTCCGATACGTTCCAAAACTCGGTATGGTCCTACAAATCTCGGGGCTAACTTTCCCTTAACTCCAAATCTTTTAACTCCTCGCTATGGTGACACATGAAGATACGCTCAATCTCCAATTTCATAGACTACCTCCTTGCATTTAGCATCTGCATAACTCTTCTTCCTGGACTGAGCTATCTTGAGTCTATCTCGAATCAATTTGACCTTCTCTTCGGACTCCTTAATTAAATATGGTCCAAACAACTGACGGTCTCAAACTTCATCCCACATTAGCGGTGTCCTGCATCTCCTTCCATACAAGGCTTCGAAAGGGGCCATCTTCAAACTAGCCTGATAACTATTGTTGTAGGAGAACTCTGTGTAAGGTAAATTGTCATCCCAACTAGATCCATAATCTAGCGCACAAGCTCTCAACATGTGTTCCAGAATCTGATTGACTCTCTGTGTCTGTCCATCGGTCTACGAATGAAAAGCTGTACTGAACTCTAGCCTGGTACCCAAAGTTTGGTGCAGCTGATTCCAAAACTTTGAGGTAAAATGTGTCCCTCTATCTGATACGATGATCATCGAAACTCCATGCAGACATAGGATCCTGGTCATATATATCTTGACCAACTTCGCGCTTGTATAGGTGGTTTTCACTGGGATAAAGTGAGCTACCTTGGTCAAGTGATCAACTACTACCCAGATAGAATCATGTCCTGATCGGGTCCTGGGTAATCCGGTGATGAAATCCATGCCAAGCTTGTCCCACTTCCATTCGGGTATCGGCATAGGCTGAAGCAATCCTGGCGGCTTTTGATGTTCTGCCTTCACTCTCTAACATACATCACATACTGCTACATACTCGACATTATCCTTCTTCACACCTGTCCACCAGAAACGTTCTTTCAAATCATCTTGGTGTTTCCAGGGTGAATCGAGTATGGCGAGTCATGAGCTTCCTGAAGTATTAACTTCCTGATCTCCGCATTATTGGGTACATATATACGATCCTCGAACCATAAAGTTTCATGCTCATCCTCACGAAAACCTTTGGCTTTTCCTTTGCTCATCTTCTCCTTTATCTCAACAATTTCCTTATCATCCTTTTGAGCTTATCGAATCTTTCCCAATAATGTAGACTGGACCTCCATTGTTGCAACAAAACCTCTTGGAACTATCACCAAACAAAATTCCTTGAGATCGTCAACTAACTCCTGCGGTAATCCTCCACTTACGAGGGTATTGGCATAACTCTTTCGGCTCAAAGCGTCTGCTACGACATTGGCCTTTGCTGGATGATAATGCAAATTCATATCGTAATCCTTTATGAGCTCCAATCATCTCCTCTGGCTGAGATTCAGCTCCTTCTGTGTGAAAATGTACTTCATACTCTTGTGATCCGTGTACACATCACAACGGTTCCCGATAAGAAAATGTCTCCAGTTCTTGAGTGCATGCACTACGGCTACTAACTCCAAATAATGTGTGGCATAATTCAACTCTTGAGGTCGAAGCTGACATGAGGCATATAAAACAACTATCCGTCCAGCATAAGTACACCTCCAAGTCCTAAGCGAGAAGCGTCGCAATAAACTTGGAAATCCTTGCGTATATCCGGGAGAATCAACACTGGGGCTGTAACCAAATGTTTCTTCAACTACTAAAAGTTGGCCTCACAATCTTTAGTCCATTTGAACTAGGTGTCCTTCTTCAACAACTCGGTCATGGGTTTCGCAATCTCGGAGAAATTCTCAATGAACCTCCCGTAATATCTTGCGAGTCCCAGAAAACTGCGGATCTCTCCAACCGAGGTGGGTGCCAACCACTCAGTGACAGACTGAACCTTGGTGGGGTCTACTGCTATACCTTCTCCTGATATAACATGTCCAGGAAATCCAACTTCCTTCAACCAAAACTCACACTTGCTAAACTTGCCATACAACTGATGTTCCCTGAGCTTCCCGAGAACTAAGCGCAAGTGTTCCTTGTGTTCCCCTTCATTCTTCAAGTATACCAATATATCGTCAATGAACACCACGAAAAACTTATCCAAGAACTCCATGAACACCTTGTTCTTCATACTCATAAAATAGGCAGGGGCATTGGTTAATCCAAATGACATAATCATGTACTCATATAGCCCGTACCTTGTGGTGAAAGCTGTCTTAGGTATATCCTGTTCTCGGATCTTCAGCTGATGGTATCCTGATCGCAGATCGATCTTGGAGAATACTTTAGCTCCTTGCAACTGGTCAAATAGATCATTGATCATCGGTAGAGGGTACTTGTTCTTGACCGTCACTTCATTTAAGGCCCGATAATCAACTACCATTCTCAAAGATCCATCCTTTTTCTCAACTAAGAGCATTGGGGCTCCCCCACGGTGATGAACTTGGTTGGATGTAACCTTTCTCCAATCACTCCTTAATCTGCTTCTTAATTTCCTCCAAATCACTTGTGGGCATCCGGTATGGCCTCTTCGATATTGGTCCGGTGCCTGGCAACAGCTCGAACAAGAATTCTATGTCTCGATCGGGTGTCATGCCGGGTAGTTCCTCTGGGAATACATCCGGGTAATCCTTCACAATAGGCACTTCTTCCTGAAAAACTCCCGAGAGAGAATTTACTTGGGTACTCCTTGGCGCATGCCTAGACACATACTTGATCCTTTTTCCCTCCGGGGTGCTGAGTAAAATTCACTTACTAGCACAATCGATGTTTCCTCCATACTTCAATAACCAATCCTGCCTAATATTATATCCTATCCTTGGGACTCCAAAATTATTAGGTCTGAAGGGAAAACATGGCTACCAATGGTTAAGGGCAACCGATCGCACCATCGGCTGGCCATATATTCTGGTCCTGGCGAGCTTACTAACATGGGCGACCTAAGGGCTAAGGTTGGAAACTTAAACTTATCCACAAATCCCCTTGATATGTATGAATGTGATGCACCAGTGTCGAAAAGAACAAGAGGGGTAAATGACTTAACCAAAAACTTACCGATAACTGCATGTGGCTACTCTTCAACTTCCTCCACGTTAATGTGGTTCACCTAACCTCTGATGAAAGGGTTTGGCTTCTTCCCTGAGCTTCCATTGCCATTTCCATTCTTTGCTTCAGGACATTCAGTGGCGTAGTGTCCAGTCTTCCCGCACTTGAAACAAGTAATGTGACTTAAATCTTCGTGGTAGGTGTTGCTGGGTTGGAACGGTTCTGTCTGTTGCTTCCTCCATTCCCATTCGCATTCTTGGGGCCACTGTGGTTATGCAAACTCCATCCATTATGAGTATGGCCTCCATGGTTATGAATGTGTCCTCCCGAGTTCGGGGTAAAACGAGGCTTCTGCTGAGCTCCAGAATTGCACTTCCCTTGTCCATACTTCCTTTTGCGGCTCTCTATCTGTTTCTGCTTGCCTTCAATCATAAGGGCACCAAATCCTGGTAGTTATTGAATGGTTCTACCATCAACTGCATACTCAGCTCATCATTCAGCCCTTCCATAAACTTCTCCTGCTTCGCGGCATCTGTGGCCACATCATTTGGGGCATAGCGAGCTAACTTACTAAACTCATCCACGTACTGCCCCACAGTATGATTTCCCTGGCGTAAGTAGTGAAACTCACGCTTCTTCATACTCATTGCTCCAGTTGAGACTTGGGATGTACAGAAAGCTTCCTGGAACTGATCCCAAGTGACATTGGTTATGGGGAAAGTGGATGTGTAATTCTCCCACCATGAGGCTGCGGGTCCATCTATTGGTGTGCGGAAAAACGCACCTTCTCAACATCTGTGCACCCTGCGGTGGTCAACTCCCTTCCAATCCTGCGGAGCCAGTCATCAGCAACTATGGCTCGGTGCTACTGGAAAACACCGGCGGATTCAACCTCAGAAAACGAGCTAAGTTGTCAACTAGAAGTGGTGGTGGTGGATTGTTGTTGTTGTTGTTGTTGTTGTTGTTGTTGTTGCTGTTGTTTTGTTACCCTGGTTCTGGACCAATAGCTGCATCAAGGCATTCTACTGCTGGTTCAACTGGGTGAGCTCCGGTGGGAAAACAAATTCGGGGTCATGTCTTGGAGGCATCTGATAGGTTTAGAGGGGACAGATTAGAATAGAGTGGGGTCTAAGGGGGAAATCACTACCCATATGCACATGAGACAAACACATTCATATCACACCACTCAATTAAAACAAGGGCATACAATCGATCTAGCTACCGTTACAAAGTACTCGGACTATTCTATATACATGGGGGTATACTACTGATAATATGGTGGTCTACTAGAAATTTTGATCAGAAGATGATTCCATAATATCCGCTCCAGCTTCGTCTTCATAGTCAGCGTCACTGTCTAGGTCGGAATCGGTGTCGTCGATGATGTAGTAGTCTTCGGGATGGTCGTCACCTCCTGGCGCAGGGTCTCCCATGAATACTCCTACCTTTTTCTTCAGATCTTCATTCTTCTCCAGTAGACGTGCAGTTTCCTCTTCATATCCATTGCGTGTAGACTTGAGTTCCTCTTCTAGCTCCATGTTTCTGGTCATCACCTTCTTCATGTCTATCATGCTGGTGCACATCTGGTTCTCCTGTTGACGAATGTGTTGGTTCAACTCCTAGATGTAGGCTGCAATGGATTTCTCCCTCCTGGTGCTGATCATCTCCCATTTCTCATCTCGGCGTCCACATACCTGGTAGATGGTGTCCTTAAGATCCTTGCGGTAAACTTCGCCGATGTGTCCCAGGGCGATGTGAGCTGCCATGCTCTTTCCTAGACTCCAGGTTGGTGCTTCAAAGGAAAACTATATGGGCTCAGTAACTGGTATGATTGTCCTTCCTGAAACATGTACTCGAATTGACCAGCGCTCTTCTTCAGGTAGAGTGGCAGTTTAGGTCCCGGTGAAGTTTGGTATCCTGATGTTTAGGTATCTAGTGGCTTCCTTCAAGTGCCGTCCAAAAGGGGTGTCTTCATCTGGTTGAGCAACTTGTTCCTTGAATCCGCCATCTATAGAGTGGAAAGTGGAGAAGAGTCAGAAATGAGTAGAGAAGAGTGTCCTATGGCTCATCTTAGCGGTCGCGTCCTACAGTTAGCGTGTGCTCTGATACCATCTTGTAGCGATCTGACCTCAATCGGTCAAATCTCTGTGTATAAGTGTCATCCCTGGATCGGTAATGCTGACACACACAATACTTGAAGGATTTATAACAGAGTTCAATCACACACTTATTACATCGAATATCTCAAAGAGAGTACTTATTATCATAATATGGCTGAAGGCCATCTAATGAAGATAACACCGGAAGGCTTCGAAGGCAAAATGAGTCCATCAACTCCAACGGCATAGCTGAGTGCAAGACAACGACGCAGCACACCTTACTCTTCGTCTGAAAAGTCTGCAACATAATACGTTGCAGCCCCAAACGGGTCAGCACATGGAATATGCTAGCAATATAACACTGTAGAGCAATGAACATGTAGAAGCTATACTATATGCATATTTTGCTGGTGGAGGCTCTATGGTTATTTTGCAGAAAGCTAATTTTTCCCTACAACAAAGGAATAAATTTTATTTAACTACAAAGTTTGTTGAAACCATTGAGAAGGTTCCTCCAACTCAATCCCAAATTAATAATTATCAACCAAACAACATTAATAGAGTGATGAGATCAAATCAATAATTCAAGTACCAGATACACAAGATGTCCATAACTGGGGACAGCTAACCATGATTAGTTTATATACTCTTCAGAGGTTTGCGCACTTTTCCCCACAAGACTCGATCTCCTTCGTCGTATTTCTTGCACTACATGGTGTTTGAGAAAAGGATGACCGATACATAGTATTTCAGAAGCATTAACTCTTTACTCTGGGTAGACAGTACCAGCTACATCCCATACAACTGCTAGCCTACCACTGAAAGAGGTCACACAACATACTCACCTATGCCAGAGCCCATAATGGCTTGTGGCTGCACACGGAAGTTTCCAGCATGAATAATCTTATGATCCCTTCGAGCCTAGGTGGAAAACCGTAGGATGATCACACGGGTATTCCGGGATATCCCAGGACAACATTGGATTGCTCCAGGTGCCCAGACAACCACTTGGTGCTCTAGGGTGCCTCAACCAATCCACCCAGATGTGTATTAAAGTAGCCATACTCCGGGATATCCCAGGACAACATTGGATTGCTCCAGGTGCCCAGACAACCACTGGGTGCTCCAGGGTGCCTCAACCAATCCACTTTGATGTGTATTAAATAGCCACCTTAAGTTTAACCATTAATTAAACTTTCACATCTGTCATGGATCACTCAACCAAACCACGTCTACGAGCATAGCATAACGTAAAAGTAAGTCCCAGGTTTGAATAAAGACAATAGGTTCTACCTCATCACTACTTCCTAATACCCACAAGTATTCAAGTCCTAACCATGCAGTGTTTGAGGATTGAGACTAATTCATAAAAACTAGGTAATAAGGGATATGATCAAAGTGTTACTTGCTTTGCTGGCGATCTAAAAACCCTAGTGACTTGTAGTAGCACGCTTCGCATTCCGGAAACTCTATCACAAACAAACAATAGCATACATAAGCACTCAAACAATAGATGCAAGGGTAAACTCAATATAAAAGTCCAAATCGAAAGTTCAAGAGAAGAGCTTCGATTTGCAAAAAGAATCAATCAAATCGGAGCTATGAAACTCAAACTGCGGTCAAAAGAAGTTTAAATTCAAATCTGCTTGCAACCAAATTTTAAATTGTCAAAATCATGTTCAAGTTGATTAACTACAAATATGGGTTCGATACGAAGATTTTGGCGTTGGTTTCACTAGGTTGGGACAAACGAGCAAAAAGTTGTGAGCGATTGAAGATTAGGGGCTAATCTGCGATAAAAATAATCGCGGATAGGTCCCTGGCCGAAAATAAAATAAAAAGAAATACGCTAATGAACAAACATTCGTTAACAGAGACAAATGAACGAAAACGTTCATGAACAGAGACGTTCGGGTGAACGTTCGCTAAATAGATCTGATCGGAAAAACCGAGAAAACCCTAACCCTAAAATAAAACCGATCTAGATCGAAAAACGAAAAAAACGGCGGCGGTTTTTACGGTTCACGATAAAAACCGGCGGGTCGGCGGCGGCGGGATCCGGCAAATGGCGCAGCGACGTGGGCCGGCTCCGGCTGCGGGTGGGGCAGCGGCGTCGGCGGTGGCGCGCGCGCATAGCAGCGGCAGCGGGCGGCGTCGAGCAGCAGGTGGCGCGGGCTGGCGGCGGCTGCGGCGACGGTGGTGTGGTGGCGGTGTGGAGAGGGCGGCGGGGCCTCGACCCTATTTAAGGAGGCCGGGGGGCGGCGGCTTGGGGAAAGAGCCGGCCCGGGATGGAGTCCGGCTCGGACTCCTACTCGGCGTCCGTGCCACGCACGACCGCGACGGGAGGAAGGCGGCGACGTTGTGGGCTTCGGCCCGGCTTGGCTGGGCCTTTGGCCCAGTCAGGCGCAATTGTTTTTAAAATAAATAAATTCCACCGAAAAAAATCTTAATAAAATATAAAAAAATATAAAAAATACCAAAAAACAATTTTCACTGTCTAAATAAAATATTTAAAACAAAGTGAACATTTTTCTGGCCTAAAAATGCAATTTTCAAAAATGCATATTTTCTAATTCAAATAAAATCCAAATAAAATATTTATTTGATTTTAAAATTTTACCTCCAATATTTATCTCTTTTTGAAGAAGTCATACTATCTTCCCTCTCTTATATTTAATATTAGAAATAATTGGAGAGAAAAATATTACAATCAAAATGATGCCGCTTTTCCAATTTGAGGGGAAAAAATCAAATATGAATAAAATGAAATCCCCAACTCTCTCCTTGGGTCCTTGAGTTGCTTAGGATTTCTAGGATCACAAACAAAATGCAATTAAAATATGATATGCATATGATGACCTATGTATAACATCCAAATTGAAAATTGGGATGTTACAGGCGGCGTGGTGACGATGATGGTGATGTGATCCGTGCAGGGCTTCGCCTAAGCACTATGACGCTATTACCGGAGGAGTAAACTATGGAGGGGAGCACCACACACGGCTAAGAGAACAATTGATGTGTCTTTGGGGTGCCCCCCGCCCGCTTATATAAAGGAGGGGAGGAGGAGGTGGCTGGCCCTAGGGGTGGCGCGCCATGGGGCGGAGTCCTACTAGGACTCCACTCCTAGTAGGATTCGCCCCCCTTCCTTCCAACGGAGAGGGGAAAGGGGAAAGACAGGAGAGGAAGAAGGAAAGGGGGGAGCGCCCCACCCCTTGTACAATTCGGATTGGGCGCCTTCCTCCCTCACTCCACTATGGCCCATGAGGCCCATTAACTTTCCCGGGGGGTTCGAGTAACCTCCTCGTACTCCAAAAAATCCCCGAACCTCTTCCGAACCATTCCGGTGTCTGTATATAACCTTCCAATATATGAATCTTTACCTCTCGACTATTTCGAGACTCCTCGTCATGTCCTTGATCTCATCCGGGACTCCGAACAAACTTCGGTCACCAAAACACATAACTCATAATACAAATAGTCATTGAACGTTAAGCATGCGGACCCTACGGGTTCGAGAACTATGTAGACATGACCGAGACACATCTCCGGTCAATAACCAATAGCGGAACCTAGATGCTCATATTGATTCCTACATATTCTACAAAGATCTTTATCGGTCAAACCGCCGAACAACATACGTCATTCCCTTTGTCATCGGTATGTTATTTGCCCGAGATTCGATCGTCGATATCATCATACCTAGATCAATCTCGTTACCAGCAAGCCTCTATACTCGTTTTGTAATACATCATCCCACAACTAACTCATTAGTCACATTGCTTGCAAGGCTTATAGTGATGTGTATTACCGAGAGGGCCCAGAGATACCTCTCCGATACTCGGAGTGACAAATCCTAATCTCGATCTATGCCAACCCAACAAACACCTTAGAAGATATCTGTAGAGCATCTTTCTAATCACCCAGTTACGTTGTGACGTTTGATAGCACACAAGGTATTCCTCCGGTATCCGGTAGTTGCATAATGTCATAGTCAAAGGAATATGTATATGTCACGAAGAAAGCAATATCAATAAAAGTTAACGATCATTATGCTAAGCTAACAGATGGGTCTTATGTTGGAAATATGCCCTAGAGGCAATAATAAAATGGTTATTATTATATTTTCTTGTTCATGATAATTTTCTATTGTTCATGCTATAATTGTGTTATCTGGAAATCGTAATACATGTGTGAATACATAGACCACAACATGTCCCTAGTGAGCCTCTAGTTGACTAGCTCGTTGATCAATAGATGGTTACGGTTTCCTGACCATGGACATTGGATGTAATTGATAATGGGATCACATCATTAGGAGAATGATGTGATGGACAAGACCCAATCCTAAGCATAGCGCAAGATCGTGTAGTTCGTCTGCTAAAGCTTTTCTAATGTCAAGTATCTTTTCCTTAAACCATGAGATTGTGCAACTCCCGGATACTGTAGGAATACTTTGGGTGTGCCAAACGTCACAACGTAACTGGGTGACTATAAAGGTGCACTACGGGTATCTCTGAAAGTGTCTGTTGGGTTGGCACGAATCGAGACTGGGATTTGTCACTCCGTATGACGGAGAGGTATCTCTGGGCCCACTCGGTAAGACATCATCATAATGAGCTCAATGTGACTAAGGGTTGACCACGGGGTGATGTGTTACGCAACGAGTAAAGTGACTTGCCGGTAACTTGATTGAACGAGGTATTGGGATACCAGCGATCGAATCTTGGGCAAGTAATATACTGATTGACAAAGGGAATTGTATACGGGATTGCTTGAATCCTCGACATCGTGGTTCATCCGATGAGATCATCGTGGAACATGTGGGAGCCAACATGGGTATCCAGATCCCGTTGTTGGTTATTGTCCGGAGAGTTGTCTCGGTCATGTCTGCATGGTTCCCGAACCCGTAGGGTCTACACACTGAAGGTTCGATGACGCTAGGGTTATTAGGTAGATTTGTATGTGATTACTGAATGTTGTTCGGAGTCCCGGATGAGATCCCAGACATCACGAGGAGTTCCGGAATAGTCCGAAGGTGAATATTTATATATGGGAAGTCATCATACGGTCACCGGAAATATTCGGGGGTATACCGGTATTGTACCGGGACCACCGGAGGGGTTCCGGGGGTCCACCGGGAGGGTCCACCTGCCCCGGAGGGCCTTATGGGCTGTAGGTGGAAGGGAATCAGCCCCTGGTGGGCTGGGCGCCATTTCCCCTATGGCCCATGCACCTATGGTTTGGGGGGAACCCTAAAGGGGGCGCCCCCCTTGCTTGGGGGGCAAGCCCCCTCCCCCTAGAGGGGCCGGCCCCCTTCCCCCTTCTCCCTATAAATAGAGGGGCGAGGGGAGGGCTGCAACACGACATCCAAGGCGCAGCCCCTCCCCTCCCCAACACCTCTCCTCCTTCGCGTGAGCTTGGCGAAGCCCTGCCGGAGAACTGCTACTCCATCACCACCACGTCGTCGTGCTGCTGTTGGAGCCTTCTTCCTCAACCTCTCCCTCCTCCTTGCTGGATCAAGGCGCGGGAGACGTCACCGGGCTGCACGTGTGTTGAATGCGGAGGCACCGTTGTTCGGTGCTTAGATCGGATCCGGCCGCGATCTGAATCGCTACGTGTACGACTCCTCCAACCGCGTTCTTGCAATGCTTCCGACTCGCGATCCTCAAGGGTATGAAGATGCACTCCCCTCTCGTTGCTAGTTACTCCATAGATTGATCTTGGTGATGCGTAGAAATTTTTTAATTTCTGCAATGATCCCCAACAGTGGCATCATGAGCTAGGTCTATGCGTAGTTTCTATGCACGAGTAGAACACAAGTTGTTGTGGGCGTCGATTTTGTCAATTTACTTGCCGTTACTAGTCTTATCTTGATTCGGCGGCATCGTGGGATGAAGCGGCCGGGACCGACCTTACACGTACGCTTACGTGAGACTGGTTCCACCGACTGACATGCACTAGTTGCATAAGGTGGCTAGTGGGTGTCTGTCTCTCCCACTTTAGTCGGATCGGATTCGATGAAAAGGGTCCTTATGAAGGGTAAATAGAAATTGGCATATCACGTTGTGGTTTTGGCGTAGGTAAGAAGCGTTCTTGCTAGAAACCTATAGCAGCCATGTAAAACCTTGCAACAACAATTAGAGGACGTCTAACTTGTTCTTGCAGCATATGCCGTGTGATGTGATATGGCCAAAAGGATGTAATGAATGATATATGTGATGTATGAGATTGATCATGTTCTTGTAATAGGAATCACGACTTTGCATGTCGATGAGTATGACAACCGGCAGGAGCCATAGGAGTTGTCTTAATTTATTTTATGACCTGCGTGTCAACATGAACGTCATGTAATTACTTTACTTTATTCCTAAATGTTAGCCATACTAGTAGAAGTAATAGTTGGTGAGACAACTTCATGAAGACACAATGATGGAGATCATGATGCTGGAGGTCATGGTGTCATGCCGGTGATAATGATGATCATGGCACCCCGAAGATGGAGATCAAAAGGAGCAAAATGATA
Source organism: Triticum monococcum (assembly GCA_034509565.1). Taxonomy (NCBI): domain Eukaryota; kingdom Viridiplantae; phylum Streptophyta; class Magnoliopsida; order Poales; family Poaceae; genus Triticum; species Triticum monococcum. Next base: position 250,252,916 of record CM067843.1, read on the forward strand.
TTGGCCATATCATGTCACTATTTGATTGCATGTGATGTTTATCATGTTTTACATCTTATTTGCTTAGAACGACGGTAGCATAAATAAGATGATCCCTTGCGATAATTTAAAGAAAGTGTTCCCCCTAACTATGCACCGTTGCTAAGGTCCGTTGTTCCGAAGCACCACGTGATGATCGGGTGTGATAGGTTCTAACGTTCGCATACAACGGGTGTAAGCCAGATTTACACACGCAATACACTTAGGTTGACTTGATGAGCCTAGCATGTACAGACATGGCCTTGGAACATGGAAGACCGAAAGGTCGAACATGAGTCGTATAGAAGATATGATCAACTTGAAAAAGTTCATCGATGATGACTAGTCCGTCTCACGTGATGATCGGACATGGCCTAGTTGACTCGGATCATGTATCACTTAGATGACTAGAGGGATGTCTATCTGAGTGGGAGTTCATTAAATAATTTGATTAGATGAACTTAATTATCATGAACATAGTCTAAAAATCTTTGCAATATGTCTTGTATATCAAATGGCCCATGCTAATGTTGCCCTCAACTTCAACGCGTTCCTAGAGAAAACCAAGCTGAAAGACGATGGCAGCAACTACATGGACTGGGTCCATAACCTGAGGATTATCCTCATAGCTGCCAGGAAAGCATATGTCCTTGATGCACCACTAGGTGAAGCACCTATTTTCCCAGCAGAACAAGACGTTATGAACACTTGGCAGACACGTAGTGATGATTACTCCCTGGTTCAGTGCGGCATGCTTTATAGCCTAGAACCGGGGCTCCAAAAGCGTTTTGAGCAACACAGAGCATATGAGATGTTCCAAGAGCTAAAAATGGTTTTCCAAGCTCATGCCTGGGTTGAGAGATATGAAGTCTCCGACAAGTTCTACAGTTGTAAGATGGAGGAGAATAGTTCCATCAGCGAGCACATACTCAAAATGTCTGGGTTGCACAACCGCTTGTCTCAGCTAGGTGTTAATCTCCTAGATGATGCGGTCGTTGACAGAATCCTTCAGTCGCTCCCACCTAGCTACAAGAGCTTTGTGATGAACTTCAGTATGCAGGGGATGGAAAAGACCATTCCTGAGGTATATTCAATGCTGAAATCAGCGGAGGTGCAAATCAAAAAGGAACATCAAGTGTTGATGGTGAATAAAACCACTAAGTTCAAGAAAGGCAAGGGTAAAAAGAACTTCAAGGAGGATGGCAAGGGAGTTGCCGCGCCCGGTAAGCAATCTGCCGGGAAGAAGCCAAAAATGGACCCAAGCCTAAGACTGAGTGCTTTTATTGCAAGGGAAACGGCCACTTCAAGCGGAACTGCCCCAAGTACTTAGCGGATAAGAAGGTCGGCAATGCCAAAGGTATATGTGATATACATGTTATTGATGTGTACCTAACCAGCGCTCGTAGTAGCTCCTGGGTATTTGATACCGGTGCAGTTGCTCATATTTGTAACTCAAAATAGGAACTGCGGAATAAACGGAGACTGGTGAAGGACGAGGTGACGATGCACGTCGGGAATGGTTCCAAGGTCGATGTGATCGCCGTCGGCACGCTACCTCTACATTTACCTACGGGATTAGTTTTAAACCTCAATAATTGTTATTTAGTACCAGCTTTGAGCATGAACATTGTATCTGGATCTCGTTTAATGCGAGATGGCTACTCATTTAAATCTGAGAATAATGGTTGTTCTATTTATATGAGAATAATGGTTTATTCTTATTCAATCTCGAACGTGATGTTACACATATTCGTAGTATGAATGCCAAAAGATGTAAGGTTGATAATGATAGTCCCACATACTTGTGGCACTGCCGCCTTGGTCACATTGGTGTCAAACGCATGAAGAAACTCCATGGAGATGGACTTTTGGAGTCTCTTGATTATGAATCATTTGACACGTGCGGACCATGCCTCATGGGAAAAATGACCAAGACTCCGTTCTCCGGAACAATGGAGCGAGCAACCAACTTATTGGAAAATCATACATACTAATGTGTGCGGTCCAATGAGTGTTGAGGCTCGCGGTGGCTATCATTATGTTCTCACCCTCACTGATGACTTGAGTAGATATGGGTATGTCTACTTAATGAAACACAAGTCTGAGACCTTTAAAAAGTTCAAGGAATTTCAGAGTGAGGTTGAGAATCAACGTGACAGGAAAATCAAGTTATTACGATCAGATCGTGGGGGAGAATATTTGAGTCATGAATTTGGCACGCACTTATGGAAATGCGGAATTGTTTCACAACTCACGCCGCCTGGAACACCTCAGCGTAATGGTGTGTCCGAACATCGTAATCGCACTGTATTGGATATGGTACGATCTATGATGTCCCTTACCGATTTACCGCTGTCATTTTGGGGTTATGCTATAGAGACTACCGCATTCACTTTATATAGGGCTCCGTCGAAATCCGTTGAGACGACACCTTATGAATTGTGGTTTGGTAAGAAACCTAAGCTGTCATTTCTGAAAGTTTGGGGATGCGATGCTTATGTCAAGAAACTTCAACCTGAAAAGCTCGAACCCAAATCGGAAAAATGTGTCTTCATAGGATACCCTAAAGAAACTATTGGGTATACCTTCTACCTCAGATCTGAAGGCAAGATCTTTGTTGCCAAGAATGGATCGTTTCTAGAGAAAGAGTTTCTCTCGAAAGAAGTAAGTGGGAGGAAAGTAGAACTTGATGAGTTATTGCCTCTTGAACCAGAGAGTGGCGCAGCTCAAGAAAATGTTCCTGAGGTGCCTGCACCGACTAGAGAGGAAGTTAATGATGATGATCATGAAACTTTAGATCAAGTTGCTACTGAACTTCGTAGGTCCACAAGGGCACATTCCGCACCAGAGTGGTACGGCAACCCTGTCCTGGAAATCATGTTGTTAGACAATGGTGAACCTTCGAACTATGAAGAAGCGTTGGCGGGCCCAGATTCTTACAAATGGCTGGAAGCCATGAAATCCGAGATAGGATCCATGTATGAAAACGAAGTATGGACTTTGAATGACTTGCCCGATGATTGCTACGTCTTGAGCTTGCGTTGGTTTTCCCCGAAGAGGAAGGGATGATGCAGTAGAGTAGCGTAAGTATTTCCCTCAGTTTTTGAGAACCAAGGTATCAATCCAGTAGGAGGCCACGCTCAAGTCCCTTGTACCTGCACAAAACGATAGCTACTCGCAACCAACGCGATTAGGGGTTGTCAATCCCTTCACGGTCACATACGAGAGTGAGATCTGATAGATATAACATTTTTGGTATGTTGGTAAAAGATGCAAAGTAAAAAGTAAAAGCAAAGTAAAAAAGCAAAGCAAGATTAAAGTGATGGAGATTGATATGATGAGAATAGACCCGAGGGCCATAGGTTTCACTAGTGGCTGCTCTCAAGAGCAAAAGTATTCTATGGTGGGTGAACAAATTACTGTTGAGCAATTGACAGAATTGACCATAGTTATGAGAATATCTAGGCATGATCATGTATATAGGCATCACGTTCGTGACAAGGAGATCGAAACGATTCTACATCTACTACTATTACTCCGCTCATCGACCGCTATCCAGCATGCATCTGGAGCATTAAGTTAAAAACAGAGTAACGCCTTAAGCAAGATGACATGATGTAGAGAGATTAATTCATGCAATATGAAATAAACCCCATCTTGTTATCCTCGATGGCAACGATACAATACGTGCCTTGCTGCCCCTTCTGTCACTGGGTAAGGACACCGCAAGATCGAACCCAAAGCTAAGCACTTCTCCCATGGCAAGAACTACCAATCTAGTTGGCCAAACCAAACGGATAATTCGAAGAGACTTGCAAAGATAACCAATCATACATAAAAGAATTCAGAGAAGATTCAAATATTATTCATAGATAGACATGATCATAAACCCACAATTCATCGGTCTCAACAAACACAGCGCAAAAAGAAGATTACATCGAATAGATCTCCACAAGAGAGGGGGAGAACTTTGTATTGAGATCCAAAAAGAGAGAAGAAGCCATCTAGCTACTAACTATGGACCCGAAGGTCTGAGGTAAACTACTCACACTTCATCGGAGAGGCTATGATGATGTAGAAGCCCTCCGTGATGATGGCCCTCTTCCGGCGGAGCTCCGGAACAGGCCCCAAGATGGGATCTCGTGGATACAGAAAGTTGCGGCGATGGAATTAGGTTTTTGGCTCCTGTTCTGATCGTTTGGGGGTACGTGTGTATATTTAAGAGGAAGAAGTACACCAGTGGAGCACCGAGGGGCCCACAAGGCAGGGGGGCGCACCCTAGGGGGGGCGCCCCCACCCTCGTGACCGCCTCTTTTGTTCCTTGGAGCAGGGTCCAAGTCCCCTGGATCACGTTCGGTGAGAAAATCACGTTCTCGAAGGTTTTATTCCGTTTGGACTCCGTTTGATATTCCGTTTATTCGAAACACTGAAATAGGCAAAAAACAGCAATTCTGGGTTGGGCCTCCGGTTAATAGGTTAGTCCCAAAAATAATATAAAATTGGAAAATAAAGCCCAATATAGTCCAAAACAGTAGATAATATAGCATGGAGCAATCAAAGATTATAGATACGTTGGAGACGTATCAATGATTGGTGAGCCATAGAAAATAAATGGATCTTTAATAAGAAGACAGACGCGGATGGTAATGTGACCATCTATAAGGCTCGGCTTGTCGCTAAGGGTTATCGGCAAGTTCAAGGGGTTGACTACGATGAGACTTTCTCACCCATAGCGAAGCTGAAGTCCGTCCTAATCATGTTAGCAATTGCCGCATTCTATGATTATGAGATATGGCAAATGGACGTCAAAAAAACATTCCTTAATGGTTTCCTTAAGGAAGAATTGTATATGATGCAGCCGGAAAGTTTTGTCGATCCTAAGAATGCTGACAAGGTGTGCAAGCTCCAACGCTCAATCTATGGGATGGTGCAAGCCTCTCGGAGTTGGAACATTCGATTTGATGAGATGATCAAAGCGTTTGGGTTTACGCAGACTTATGGAGAAGCCTGTGTTTACAAGAAAGTGAGTGGGAGCTCTTTAGCATTTCTCATATTATATGTGGATGACATACTATTGATCGGAAATGATATAGAATTCTTGGAAAGAATAAAGGCCTACTTGAACAAGTGTTTTTCAATGAAGGACCTTGGAGAAGATGCTTATATATTAGGCATCAAGATCTATAGAGACAGATCGAGACGCCTCATTGGTCTTTCACAAATTACGTACCTTGACAAGATATTGAAGAAGTTCAATATGGATCAGTCCAAGAAGGGGTTCTTGCCTGTATTGCAAGGTATGAGATTGAGCACAGCTCAATGCCCGACCACGGCAGAAGATAGATAAAAGATGAGTGTCATCCCCTATGCCTCGGCCATAGGGTCTATTATGTATGCCATGCTATGTACCAGACCTGATGTAAACCTTGTCGTGAGTTTGGTAGGAAGGTACCAAAGTAATCCCGGCATGGAACATTGGACAGCAGTCAAGAATATCCTGAAGTACCTAAAAAGGACTAAGGATATGTTTCTCGTCCATGGAGGTGACGAAGGGCTCGTCGTAAAGGGTTACGTTGATGCTACCTTCGACATAGATCTGGATGACTCTAAGTCACAAACCGGATACGTGTATATTTTGAATGGTGGGGCAGTCAGCTGGTGTAGTTGCAAGCAAAGCGTCATGGCGGGATCTACATGTGAAACGGAGTACATGGCAGCCTCGGAGGCAGCACAAGAAGCAATCTAGATGAAGGAGTTCATTACCGACCTAGGAGTTATTCCCAAAGCGTCGGGCCCGATGACTCTCTTCTGTGACAACACTGGAGCTATTGCCCTTGCCAAGGAGCCCAGGTTTCACAGGAAGACCAGGCATATCAAGCGTCGCTTCAACTCCATTCGTGAAAATGTTCAAAATGGAGACATAGATATTTGTAAAGTGCATACGGACCTGAATGTCCTAGATCCGCTGACTAAACCTCTTCCTTGAGCAAAACATGATCAACACCAGAACTCTATGGGTGTTCGATTCATCACAATGTAACTAGATTATTAACTCTAGTGCATGTGGGAGACTGTTGGAAATATGCCCTAGAGGCAATAATAAAATGGTTATTATTATATTTCCTTGTTCATGATAATTGTCTATTGTTCATGCTATAACTGTGTTATCCGGAAATCATAATACATGTGTGAATACATAGACCACAACATGTCCCTAGTGAGCCTCTAGTTGACTAGCTCGTTGATCAATAGATGGTTACGATTTCCTGACCATGGACATTGGATGTCATCGATAACGGGATCACATCATTAGGAGAATGATGTGATGGACCAGACCCAATCCTAAGTATAGCGCAAGATCGTGTAGTTCGTCTGCTAAAGCTTTTCTAATGTTAAGTATCTTTTCCTTAGACCATGAGATTGTGCAACTCCCGGATACTGTAGGAATAATTTGGGTGTGCCAAACGTCACAACGTAACTAGGTGACTATAACGGTGCACTACGGGTATCTCTGAAAGTGTTTGTTAGGTTGGCACGAATCGAGACTGGGATTTGTCACTCCGTATGACGGAGAGGTATCTCTAGGCCCACTCGGCAAGACATCATTGTAATGAGCTCAATGTGACTAAGGGTTGATCACGGGATGATGTGTTACGCAACGAGTAAAGTGACTTGCCGGTAACGAGATTGAACGAGGTATTGGGATACCGACAATCGAATCTTCGGCAAGTAACACACCGATTGACAAAGGGAATTGTATACGGGATTGCTTGAATCCTCGACATCGTGGTTCATCCAATGAGATCATCGTGGAACATGTGGGGGCCAACATGGGTATCCAGATCCCGCTGTTGGTTATTGGCCGGAGAGTTGTCTCGGTCATGTCTGCATGGTTCCCGAACCCGTAGGGTCTACACACTTAAGGTTTGATGACGCTAGGGTTATTAGGAAGATTTGTATATGATTACCGAATGTTGTTCGGAGTCCTAGATGAGATCCCGAACGTCACGAGGAGTTCCAGAATAGTCCGGAGGTGAAGATTTATATATGGGAAGTCATCATACGGTCACCGGAAATATTCGGGGGTATACCGGTATTGTACCGGGACCACCGGATGGGTTCCGGGGATCCACCGGGAGGGTCCACCTGCCCTGGAGGGCCTTATGGGCTGTAGGTGGAAGGGAATCAGCCCCTGGTGGGCTGGGAACCATTCCCCCTAGGGCCCATGCGCCTAGGGTTTGGGGGGAACCCTAAAGGGGGGCGCACCCCCTTGCTTGGGGGGCAGGCCCCCTCCCCCTTGGCCGCCGGGCCCCCCTCTAGATCTCATCTAGAGGGGCCGGCCCCCTTCCCCCTTCTCCCTATAAATAGAGGGGCGAGGTGAGGGCTGCAACACGACATCCAAGGCGCAACCCCTCCCCTCCCCAACACCTCTCCTCCTCCGCGTGAGCTTGGCGAAGCCCTGCCGGAGAACTGCCACTCCATCACCACCACGCCGTCGTGCTGCTATTGGAGCCTTCTTCCTCAACCTCTCCCTCCTCCTTGCTGGATCAAGGCGTGGGAGACGTCACCGGGCTGCACGTGTGTTGAACGCGGAGGCACCGTTGTTCGGTGCTTAGATTGGATTCGGTCGCGATCTGAATCGCTATGTGTACGACTCCTCCAACCGCGTTCTTGCAACGCTTCCGACTCGCGATCTTCAAGGGTATGAAGATGCACTCCCCTCTCGTTGCTAGTTACTCCATAGATTGATCTTGGTGATGCGTAGAAATTTTTTAATTTCTGCAACGATCCCCAACATCTTATCCATCACATCATTCTCCTAATGATGTGATCCCGTTCATCAAATGATAACGCATGTCAATGGTTAGGAAACTTAACCATCTTTGATTAACAAGCTGGTCTAGTAGAGGCTTACTAGGGACACAGTGTTTTGTCTATGTATCCACACATGTATCAAATTTCCAGTTAATACAATTCTAGAATGAATAATAAATATTTATCATGATATAAGGAAATATAATATAACAACTTTATTATTGCCTCTAGGGCATATTTACTTCAAATTGTACAATGTAGATATTAGGTTTACTATTTACTATTAGGGTTTAGGGTCAAGTCTAGTGTTTAGGTTTGCTTTTATTAATTTGCGATCAGTTTCGATGCCAATACTATTTGTACCTTGTAGATGATTAGGGTTTAGGGTTTGTATGGTTAGTTTTATTAACAATTTGCAACATTGTCCTTTCAAAACTTTTGACCTAAAATTATTCTCAAGCACTCAACACAACTACTTTTATTGACAATGATATTACAATAATGATCTATGACTCAATTAAATTTCTGTAACATTTAAGTTCCATACGAAGAACATGGATTTTAAAGTCCATAAAATCCAGTTTCAGCATTTGTAACTTGTGCAAAAAGATTTCTACACATACATGTGCTCCCACTGTTTACACATGCATCATAAGATTGCAGTTCATACAATTTCAAATTAATAATACTCATCGTTTCAGACAGAAAAGTTGTTCGAAGATAACAAAAAGCCAATGTGAACACAAGCAACAAAGACAAATATCAAATATCAGAATGACCAACTATACCACACATTAAAATTTTGTTTTGAACAAACAAGATCGCTACCAAGGACTAAACAAGAAAATGAAGCTTTGTGGCCGAATCTGTACCTGTTTGCACCAAATATACTATTATGGGGCTTCTTGTCTTGAAGGCTTCAATCTGTGAGGACACAAGAAAGAAGAACAAAGAGGAAGCAACAAGAGCACCAGAACTAGGGCATGGTGAATCATTTTTTCCTTATCTATTCTATAAGTCTATGTTATTTCTCGTTTTCACTGTTAAAGCACCCCATAGAACATGTATACGATCCCACACGAACAGGTATATCTACATGATATACGAACACATTACAGATAAAAAAATAGAATTTTTCTATACATCCCCAAATATTTGAATCTTGGTGCAGATTAAAGACAAAGAATTCACGTGCACCCGCACTTGCGTGCCCTCAATCCCCTCCCTATGAGCATGCTTGTTTGTTTGTTAGCATGCCAGCAGCCGCCCCCTCCCTCTCCTCCACCTCATCGTCCCCGGAGATGCACACCGGCTAAGCCTGGGCGTCACCGGTGATGGGGACGGCGGGGATCTAGGCTGCATCCCCGCGATCTGGAGGGATTGGCGGCAATAGAACGCCCTTGATCTTCGTTGTCCCGGCAGTTCGGCGCTACCCCGACGGCTTCGTAGGGGGGCGCACCGGGAGGGGAGTTAGCCGAGTGGCGGTTCTTGATCCCCGAAGCGACGACTTCGGTCATGGCAGTGGTGGCGTCCCCTCCACCAGGGATGACGGGCCAGGTGGTGGGTCCTCGTGGCGGCGCCGGTGGTAGCGGATCTTGGGATCCCGCTCCTAGGGACGTCGTAGGATGCGCTGTTGGGTAACGTAGTAATTTCAAAAAAATTCCTACGCACACGCAAGATCATGGTGATGCATCGCAACAAGAGGGGAGAGTGTGATCTACGTACCCTTGTAGATTGACAACGGAAGCGTTTGGTTGATGTAGTCGTACGTCTCCACGGCCCGACCGATCAAGCACCGAAACTATGGCACCTCCGAGTTCTAGCACACATTCAGCTCGATGACGATCCACGGACTCCGATCCAGCAAAGTGTCGGGGAAGAGTTTCGTCAGCACGACGGCGTGGTGACGATCTTGATGCACTACTGTCGCAGGGCTTCGCCTAAGCACCGCTACAATATTATCGAGGACTATGGTGGCAGGGGGCGCCGCACACGGCTAAGAATATGATCACGTGGATCAACTTGTGTTTCTCTGGGGTGCCCCTGCCTCCGTATATAAAGGCTCAAGGGGGGAGGCCGGCCGGCCATCATAGGCGCGCCAGGAGGAGTCCTACTCCCTACGGGAGTAGGATCCCCCCCCCCCCCCAATCCTAGTTGGAATAGGATTCGCGGAGGGGGGAAAAGAGGAAGGGGGGCCGGCCCCCTCTCCTTGTCCTATTCGGACCAAGGGAGGGGAGGGGCGCGCGGCCCATCTCCGGCTGCCTCTTCTCTTTTCCACTAAGGCCCACTAAGGCCCATATACCTCCCGGGGGGTTCCGGTAACCTCCCGGTACTCCGGTAAAATCCCGATTTCACTCGGAACACTTCCGATATCCAAACATAGGCTTCCAATATATCAATCTTTATGTCTCGACCATTTCGAGACTCCTCGTCATGTCCGTGATCACATCCGGGACTCCGAACAACCTTCGGTACATCAAAACGTATAAACTCATAATATAACTGTCATCGAAACCTTAAGCGTGTGGACCCTACGGGTTCGAGAACAATGTAGACATGACCGAGACACGTCTCCGGTCAATAACCAATAGCGGGACCTGGATGCCCATAGTGGCTCCTACATATTCTACGAAGATCTTTATCGGTCAGACCGCATAACAACATACGTTGTTCCCTTTGTCATCGGTATGTTACTTGCCCGAGATTCGATCGTCGGTATCCAATACCTAGTTCAATCTCATTGCTGTCAAGTCTCTTTACTCGTTCCGTAATACATCATCTCGCAACTAACTCATTAGCTGCAATGCTTGCAAGGCTTAAGTGATGTGCATTACCGAGAGGGCCCAAAGATACCTCTCCGACGATCGGAGTGACAAATCCTAATCTCGAAATACGTCAACCCAATATGTACCTTTGGAGACACCTGTAGAGCACCTTTATAATCACCCAGTTACGTTGTGACGTTTGGTAGCACACAAAGTGTTCCTCCGGCACACGGGAGTTACATAATCTCATAGTCATAGGAACATGTATAAGTCATGAAGAAAGCAATAGCAACATACTAAACGATCGGGTGCTAAGCTAATGGAATGGGTCATGTCAATCAGATCATTGAACTAATGATGTGATCCCGTTAATCAAATGACAACTCTTTGTCCATGGTTAGGAAACATAACCATCTTTGATTAACGAGCTAGTCAAGTAGAGGCATACTAGTGACACTTTGTTTGTCTATATATTCACACATGTATTATGTTTCCGGTTAATACAATTCTAGCATGAATAATAAACCTTTATCATGATATAAGGAAATAAATAATAACTTTATTATTGCCTCTAGGGCATATTTCCTTCAGTCTCCCACTTGCACTAGAGTCAATAATCTAGATTACACAGTAATGATTCTAAAACCCATGGAGCTTTGGTGCTGATCATGCTCGTGGAAGAGGCTTAGTCAACGGATCTGCTACATTCAGCTCCGTATGTATCTTGCAAATCTCTATGTCTCCCACCTGGACTAGATCCCAGATGGAATTGAATCGTCTCTTGATGTGTTTGGTTCTCTTGTGAAATCTGGATTCCTTTGCCAAGGCAATTGCACCAGTATTGTCACAAAAGATTTTCGTTGGATTCGATGCATTAGGTATGACACCTAGATCGGATATGAACTCCTTCATCCAGACTCCTTCGTTTGCTGCTTCCGAAGCAGCTATGTACTCTGCTTCACATGTAGATCCCGCCACGACGCTTTGTTTAGAACTGCACCAACTGACAGCTCCACCGTTTAATGTAAACACGTATCCGGTTTGCGATTTAGAATCGTCCGAATCAGTGTCAAAGCTTGCATCAACGTAACCGTTTACGATGAGCTCTTTGTCACGTCCATATACAAGAAACATATCCTTAGTCCTTTTCAGGTATTTTAGGATGTTCTTGACCGCTGTCTAGTGATCCACTCCTGGATTACTTTGGTACCTCCCTGCTAAACTTATAGCAAGGCACACATCAGGTCTGGTACATAGCATTGCATACATGATAGAGCCTATGGCTGAAGCATAGGGAACATCTTTCATTTTCTCTCTATCTTCTGCAGTGGTCGGGCATTGAGTCTAACTCAACTTCACACCTTGTAACACAGGCAAGAACCCTTTCTTTGCTTGATCCATTTTGAACTTCTTCAAAATCTTGTCAAGGTATGTGCTTTGTGAAAGTCCAATTAAGCGTCTTGATCTATCTCTATAGATCTTTATGCCTAATATGTAAGCAGCTTCACCGAGGTCTTTCATTGAAAAACTCTTATTCAAGTATCCCTTTATGCTGTCCAGAAATTCTATATCATTTCCAATCAGTAATATGTCATCCACATATAATATCAGAAATGCTACAGAGCTCCCACTCACTTTCTTGTAAATACAGGCTTCTCCGAAAGTCTGTATAAAACCAAATGCTTTGATCACACTATCAAAGTGTTTATTCTAACTCCGAGAGGCTTGCACCAGTCCATAAATGGATCGCTGGAGCTTGCACAGTTTGTTAGCTCCCTTTGGATCGACAAAACCTTCCGGTTGCATCATATACAACCCTTCTTCCAGAAAACCATTCAGGAATGCAGTTTTTACATCCATCTGCCAAATTTCATAATCATAAAATGCGGCAATTGCTAACATGATTCGGACAGACTTAAGCATCGCTACTGGTGAGAAGGTCTCATCGTAGTCAACCCCTTGAACTTGTCGAAAACCTTTTGCGACAAGTCGAGCTTTGTAGACAGTAATATTACCGTCAGCGTCAGTCTTCTTCTTGAAGATCCACTTATTCTCAATTGCTTGCCGATCATCGGGCAAGTCAACCAAAGTCCATACTTTGTTTTCATACATGGATCCCATCTCAGATTTCATGGCTTCAAGCCATTTTGCGGAATCTGGGCTCATCATCGCTTCTTCATAGTTCGTAGGTTCATCATGATCTAGTAGCATGATTTCCAGAACAGGTTTACCGTACCGCTCTGGCGCGGATCTTACTCTGGTTGATCTACGAGGTTCAGTAGTATCTTGTTCTGAAGTTTCATGACCATTATCATTAGCTTCCTCACTAATTGGTGTAGGTGTCGCAGAAACAGGTTTCTGTGATGTACTACTTTCCAATAAGGGAGCAGGTACAGTTACCTCGTCAAGTTCTACTTTCCTCCCACTCACTTCTTTCGAGAGAAACTCCTTCTCTAGAAAGGATCTATTCTTAGCAACGAATATCTTGCCTTCGGATCTGTGATAGAAGGTGTACCCAACAGTCTCCTTTGGGTATCCTATGAAGACACATTTCTCCGATTTGGGTTCGAGCTTATCAGGTTGAAGCTTTTTCACATAAGCATCGCAGCCCCAAACTTTAAGAAACGACAACTTTGGTTTCTTGCCAAACCATAGTTCATAAGGTGTCGTCTCAACGGATTTTGATGGTGCTCTATTTAGCGTGAATGCGGCCATCTCTAAAGCATAACCCCAAAACGATAGCGGTAAATCAGTAAGAGACATCATGGATCGTACCATATTTAGTAAAGTACGATCGCACCATTACGCTGTGGTGTTCCGGGTGGCATGAGTTGCGAAACTATTCCGCATTACTTCAAATGTACACCAAACTCGTAACTCAAATATTCTCCTCCACGATCAGATCGTAGAAACTTTATTTTCTTGTTACGATGATTTTCAACTTCACTCTGAAATTCTTTGAACTTTTCAAATGTTTTAGACTTATGTTTCATTAAGTAGATATACCCATATCTACTTAAGTCATCTGTGAAGGTGAGAAAATAACGATATCCGCCACGAGCCTCAATATTCATCGGACCACATACATCTGTATGTATGATTTCCAACAAATCTGTTGCTCTCTCCATAGTACCGGAGAACGGTGTTTTAGTCATCTTGCCCATGAGGCACGGTTCGCAAGTACCAAGTGATTCATAATCAAGTGGTTCCAAAAGTCCATCAGTATGGAGTTTCTTCATGCACTTTACACCGATATGACCTAAACGGCAGTGCCACAAATAAGTTGCACTATCATTATCAACTCTGCATCTTTTGGCTTCAACATTATGAATATGTGTGTTACTACTATCGAGATTCATCAAAAATAGATCACTCTTCAAAGGTGCATGACCATAAAAGATATTACTCATATAAATAGAACAACCATTATTCTCTGATTTAAATGAATAACCGTCTCGCATTAAACAAGATCCAGATATAATGTTCATGCTCAACGCTGGCACCAAATAACAATTATTTAGGTCTAATATTAATCCCGAAGGTAGATGTAGAGGTAGCGTGCCGACCGCGATCACATCGACTTTGGAACCGTTTCCCACGCGCATCGTCACCTCATCCTTTGCCAGTGTTCGCTTATTCCGTAGTCCCTGTTTCGAGTTGCAAATATTAGCAACAGAACCAGTATCAAATACCCAGGTGCTACTGCAAGCTCTAGTAAGGTACACATCAATAACATGTATATCACATATACCTTTGTTCACCTTGCCATCCTTCTTATCCGCCAAATACTTGGGGCAGTTCCGCTTCCAGTGACCAGTCTGCTTGCAGTAGAAGCACTCAATTTTAGGCTTAGGTCCAGACTTGGGTTTCTTCTCTTGAGCAGCAACTTGCTTGCTGTTCTTCTTGAAGTTCCCCTTCTTCTTCCCTTTGCCCTTTTTCTTGAAACTAGTAGTCTTGTTGACCATCAACACTTGATGCTCCTTTTTGATTTCTACCTCCGTAGCTTTCAGCATTGCGAAGAGCTCGGGAATAGTCTTATTCATCCCTTGGATATTATAGTTCATCACGAAGCTCTTGTAGCTTGGTGGCAGTGATTGGAGAATTCTGTCAATGACGCAATCATCTGGAAGATTAACTCCCATCTGAATCAAGTGATTATTATACCCAGACATTTTGAGTATATGCTCACTGACAGAACTGTTCTCCTCCATCTTGCAACTATAGAACTTATTGGAGACTTCATATCTCTCAATCCGGGCATTTGCTTGAAATATTAACTTCAACTCCTGGAACATCTCATATGCTCCATGACGTTCAAAACGTCGTTGAAGTCCTTATTCTAAGCCGTAAAGCATGGCACACTAAACTATCGAGTAGTCATCAGCTTTGCTTTGCCAGACGTTCATAACATCTGGTGTTGCTCCAGCAGTAGGCCTGGCACCCAGCGGTGCTTCCAGGGCGTAATTCTTCTGTGCAGCAATGAGGATAATCCTCAAGTTACGGACCCAGTCCGTGTAATTGCTACCATCATATTTCAACTTTGCTTTCTCAAGGAACGCATTAAAATTCAATGGAACAACATCACGGGCCATCTATCTACAATCAAACATACATAAGCAAGATACTATCAGGTACTAAGTTCATGATAAATTTAAGTTCAATTAATCATATTATCTAAGAACTCCCACTTAGATAGACATACCTCTAATCTTCTAAGTGATCACGTGATCCAAATCAACTAAACCATAACCGATCATCACGTGAAATGGAGTAGTTTTCAATGGTGAACATCACTCTGTTGATCATATCTACTATATGACTCACGCTCGATCTTTCGATCTCAGTGTTCCGAGGCCATATCTGCATATGCTAGGCTCGTCAAGTTTAACCTGAGTATTCTGCATGTGCAAAACTGGCTTGCACCCGTTGTAGATGGACGTAGAGCTTATCACACCCGATCATCACGTGGTGGCTGGGCACGACGAACTTTGGCAACGGTGCATACTCAGGGAGAACACTTTTATCTTGATAATTTAGTGAGAGATCATCTTATAATGCTACCGTCAATCAAAGCAAGATAAGATGCATAAAAGATAAACATCACATGCAATCAATATAAGTGATATGATATGGACATCATCATCTTGTGCTTGTGATCTCCATCTCCGAAGCACCGTCATGATCACCATCGTCACCGGCGCGACACCTTGATCTCCATCATAGCATCGTTGTCATCTCGCCAATCTTATGCTTCCACGACTATCGCTACCGCTTAGTGATAAAGCAAAGCATTATAGCGCGATTGCATTGCATACAATAAAGCGACAACCATATGGCTCCTGCCAGTTGCCGATAACTTGGTTACAAAACATGATCATCTCATACAATAAAATTCAGCATCATGTCTTGACCATATTGTTGGGGAACGTAGCAGAAATTCAAAATTTTCCTACGTGTCACCAAGATCTATCTATGGAGAGACTAGCAACGAGGGGAAGGAGAGTGCATCTACATACCCTTGTAGATCGCTAAGCGGAAGCGTTCAAGTGAACGGGGTTGATGGAGTCGTACTCGTCGTGATCCAAATCACCGATGATCCTAGTGCCGAACGGACGGCACCTCCGCGTTCAACACACGTACAGCCCGATGATGTCTCCCACGCCTTGATCCAGCAAGGAGAGAGGGAGAGGTTGAGGAAGACTCCATCCAGTAGCAGCACAACGGCGTGGTGGTGGTGGAGGAGCATGGCAATCCTGCAGGGCTTCGCCAAGCACCACGGGAGAGGAGAAGGACTTGGGAGAGGGGAGGGGCTGCACCAGAACATTGGTATGGCTGCCCTCCCACCCCCCACATATATATAGGGGCAAGGGAGAGGGGGGGAGGCGCAGCCTTGGCCCTTCCTCCAAGGAAGGGTGCGGCTAGGAGGAGTCCCTCCTCCCCAAGGCACCTCGGAGGTGCCTTCCCCCCTTAGGACTCTTCCTATCCCTCATATCTTGGCGCATGGGCCTCTTGGGGCTGGTGCCCTTGGCCCATATAGGCCAAGGCGCACCCCCTACAGCCCATGTGGCCCCCCGGGGCAGGTGGCCCCACCCGGTGGGCCCCCGGGACCCTTCCGGTGGTCCCGGTACAATACCGATGACTCCGAAACTTGTCCCGATGGCCGAAATAGGACTTCCTATATATAAATCTTTACCTCTGGACCATTCCGGAACTCCTCGTGACGTCCGGGATCTCATCCGGGACTCCGAACAACATTCGGTAACCACATACAAACTTCCTTTATAACCCTAGCATCATCGAACCTTAAGTGTGTAGACCCTACGGGTTCGGGAAGCATGCAGACATGACCGAGACGTTCTCCGGTTAATAACCAACAGCGGGATCTGGATACCCATGTTGGCTCCCACATGTTCCACGATGATCTCATCGGATGAACCACGATGTCAAGGACTTAATCAATCCCGTATGCAATTCCCTTTGTCCATCGGTACGATACTTGCCCGAGATTCGATCGTCGGTATCCCGATACCTTGTTCAATCACGTTACCGGCAAGTATCTTTACTCGTTCCGTAACACATCATCCTGTGATCAACTCCTTGACCACATTGTGCACATTATGATGATGTCCTACCGAGTGGGCCCAGAGATACCTCTCCGTCACACGGAGTGACAAATCCCAATCCCGATTCGTGCCAACCCAACAGACACTTTCGGAGATACCCGTAGTGTACCTTTATAGCCACCCAGTTAAGTTGTGACGTTTGGCACACCCAAAGCACTCCTACGGTATCCGGGAGTTGCACAATCTCATGGTCTAAGGAAACGATACTTGACATTAGAAAAGCTTTAGCATACGAACTACACGATCTAGTGCTATGCTTAGGATTGGGTCTTGTCCATCACATCATTCTCCTAATGATGTGATCCTGTTATCAACGACATCCAATGTCCATGGTCAGGAAACCGTAACCATCTATTGATCAATGAGCTAGTCAACTAGAGGCTTACTAGGGACATGGTGTTGTCTATGTATCCACACATGTATCTGAGTTTCCTATCAATACAATTCTAGCATGGATAATAAACGATTATCATGAACAAGGAAATATAATAATAACCAATTTATTATTGCCTCTAGGGCATATTTCCAACAGTCTCCCACTTGCACTAGAGTCAATAATCTAGTTCACATCGCCATGTGATTAACACTCATAGGTCACATCGTCATGTGACTAACACCCAAGAGTTTACTAGAGTCAGTAATCTAGTTCACATCACTATGTGATTAACACTCAATGAGTTCTAGGTTTGATCATGTTGCTTGTGAGAGAGGTTTTAGTCAACGGGTCTGCAACATTCGGATCCGTATGTACTTCGCAAATTTCTATGTCATCTTGTAGATGCAACTACTACGCTATATTTGGAGCCATTTCAAATAACTGTTCTACTTGGAGCCATTCCAAATTGTTGCTCCATTATACGTATCCAGTATCTCTACTCAGAGCTATCCGGATAGGTGTTAAGCTTGCATCAATGTAACTCTTTACGTCGAACTCTTTATCACCTCCATAATCGAGAAAATTCCTTAGTCCACTAGTTACTAAGGATAACTTTGACCGCTGTCCTGTGATCCATTCTTGGATCACTGATGTACCCCTTGACTGACTCATGGCAAGGCACACTTCAGGTGCGGTACACAGCATAGCATACTGTAGAGCCTACGTCTTAAGCATAGGGGACGACCTTCGTCCTTTCTCTCTATTCTGCCGTGGTCGAGCTTTAAGTCTTAACTTCATACCTTACAACTCAGGCAAGAACTCCTTCTTTGACTGATCCATCTTGAACACCTTCAAGATCATGTCAAGGTATGTGCTCATTTGAAAGTACCATTAAGCGTTTTGATCTATCCTTATAGATCTTGATGCTCAATGCTCAAGTAGCTTAATCCAGGCTTTCCATTGAAAAACACTTTTCAAATAACTCTGCATGCTTTCCAGAAATTCTACATCATTTCCGATCAACAATATGTTAACAACATATACTCATCAGAAATTCTATAGTGCTCCCACTCACTTCTTTGGAAATACAAGTTTCTCATACACTTTGTATAAACCCAAAATCTTTGATCATCATCAAAGCATACATTCCAACTCCGAGATGCTTACTCCAGTCCTCAGAAGGATTGCTGGAGCTTTGCATACTTATTAGCATATTTCAGGATTGACAAAACCTTCCGGTTGTATCACATACAACCTTTCCTCAAGAAAATCGTCGAGGAAACAATGTTTTGACATCCTATCTGCAAGATTTCATAAATAATGCAGTGACTGCTAACATAATTCCAACAGACTTTTAGCATCGCTACGAGTGAGAAAGTCTCATCATAGTCAACTCCTTGAACTTGTCGGAAAATATCTTAACGACAAGTCGAGCTTTCTTAATGGTGACATTTACCATCATTGTCCGTCTTTCTTTTAAAATCCATCTGTACTCAATAGCCTTACGACCATCGAGCTATTCTGCCAAAGTCTACACTTTGTTTTCATATATGGATCCTCTCTCGGATTATATGGCTTCGAGCCATTTATCGGAATACAGGCCCACCATCGCTTTTCCATAGCTTGTAGGTTCATTGTTGTCTAGCAACATGACTTCCAAGACAGGATTACGTACCACTCTGAAGTAGTACGCATCCTTGTCATCCTACGATGTTTGGTAGTGACTTGATCTGAAGTTTCATGATCACTATCATAAGCTTCCACTTCAATTGGTGTAGGTGCCACAGGAACAACTTTTTGTGCCCTGCCACACACTAGTTGAAGAGACGGTTTAATAACCTCATCAAGTCTCCACCATCCTCCCACTCAATTCTTTCGAGAGAAACTTTTCCTCAAGAAAGGACCCGATTCTAGAAACAATCCCTTATTGCTTTCGGATCTAAGACAGGAGGTATACCCAACTGTTTTGGGTGTCTTATGAAGATGCATTTATCCGCTTTGGGTTCGAGCTTATCAACTTGAAACTTTTCACATAAGCGTCGCAGCCCCAAACTTCTAAGAAATGACAGCTTAGGTTTCTCTAAACCATAGTTCATACGGTGTCATCTCATCGGAATTACGTGGTGCCCTATTTAAAGTGAATGTGGTTGTCTCTAATGCCTAACCCATAAACTATCATGGTAATTCGATAAGAGACATCATGGTATGCATCATATCCAATAGGGTGCAGTTATGATGTACGGACACACCATCACACCATGGTGTTCCTGGCTGTATTGGTTGTGAAACAATTTCCACAATGTCTTAATTCTGTGCCAAACTCGTAATTCAGATATTCATCTCTATGATCATATCATAGATATTTTATCCTCTTGTCACGACGATCTTTCAACTTCACCCTGAAATTACTTGAACCTTTCAATAATTCAGACTCGTGATTCATCAAGTAAATATACTCAATATCTACTCAAATCATCTGTGAAGTAAGAACATAACGATATACACTACACGCCTCAGCACTCATTGGACTACACACATCAAAATGTATTACTTCCAACAAGTTGCTTTCTAGTTCCATTTTACTGAAATCGAGACTTTCAGTCATCTTGCCCATGTGGTATGTTTTGCATGTCTCAAGTGATTCAAAATCAAGTGAGTCCAAACGATCCATCTATATAGAGTTTCTTCATGCATATCTACCAACAAACATGGTTCACATGTCTCAATCCTTTCAAAAATGAGTGAGTCCAAAGATCCATCAACATGGAGCTTCTTCATGTGTTTTATACCGATATGACTTAAGTGGCAGTGCCACAAGTAGGTGGTACTATCATTACTATCCTATATCTTTTGGCATGAACATGTGTATCACTATGATCGAGATTCAATAAACCATTCATTTTAGGTGCAAGACCATTGAAGGTATTATTCAAATAAACAGAGTAACCATTATTCTCCTTAAATGAATAACCGTATCGCGATAAACATAATCCAATCATGTCTATGCTCAACGCAGACACCAAATAACAATTATTTAGGTTTAACACCAATCTCGATGGTAGAAGGATCGTACGATATTTGATCATATCAACATTGGAACCACTTCCAACACATATCGTCAGCTCACCTTTAGCTCGTCTCCGTTTATTCCATAGCTTTTTATTTCGAGTTACTAACACTTAGCAACCAAACCGGTATCTAATACCCTGGTGCTACTGGGAGTACTAGTAAAGTACACATCAACACAATGCATATCCAATATACTTCTATCGACCTTGCCAGCCTTCTCATCTACCAATTATCTAGGGTAATTCTGCTCCAGTGGCTGTTCCTCTTATTACAGAAGCACTTAGTCTCGGGTTTGGGTTCAACCTCGGGTTTCTTCACTAGAGCAGCAGCTGAATTGCCGTTTCATGAAGTATCCCTTCTTGCCCTTGCCCTTCTTGAAACTAGTGGTTTCACCAACCATCAACAATTGATGCTCCTTCTTGATTTCTACTTTGGTGTCAAACATTGCGAATATCTCAAGGATCATCATATATGTCCCTGATATATTATAGTTCATCACGAAGCTCTAGCAGCTTGGTGGTAATGACTTTGGAGAAAACATCACTATCTCATCTGGAAGATCAACTCCCACTCGATTCAAATGATTGTTGTACTCAGACAATCTGAGCACAAGCTCAACAATTGAGCTTTTCTCCTTAGTTGGTAGGCTAAGAAAATCATCGGAGGTCTTATACCTCTTGACGTGGGCACGAGCCTGAAACTCCAATTTCAGCCCTCGAAACATCTCATATGTTTCGTGACGTTTCAAAACCGTCTTCGGTGCCTCAACTCTAAACTGTTTAACTGAACTATCACGTAGTTATCAAAACGTGTATGTCAGATGTTCGCAACATCCACAGACCACGTTCGAGGTTCAGCACACTGAGCGGTGCATTACGGACATAAGCCTTCTATGAAGCAATGAAGACAATCCTCAGTTTACGGACCTAGTCCGCATAATTGCTACTATCAACTTTCAACTAAATTTTCTCTAGGAACATATCTAAACAGTAGAACTGAAGCGCGAGCTACGACATAATTTGCAAAATCCTTTTGACTATGTTCAGGATAATTAAGTTCATCTTATGAACTCCCACTCAGATAGACATCCTTCTAGTCATCTAAGTGATTACATGATCTGAATCAACTAGGCCGTGTCCGATCATCACGTGAGACGGACTAGTCAACGTCGGTGAACATCTTCATGTTGATCGTATCTTCTATACGACTCATGCTCGACCTTTCGGTCTTCTGTGTTCCGAGGCCATGTCTGTACACATGCTAGGCTCGTCAAGTCAACCTAAGTGTTTCGCGTGTGTAAATCTGTCTTACACCCGTTGTATGTGAACGTTAGAATCTATCACACCCGATCATCACGTGGTGCTTCGAAACAACGAACTGTCGCAACGGTGCACAGTTAGGGGGAACACTTTCTTGGAATTTTAATGAGGGATCATCTTATTTACCACCGTTGTTCTAAGTAAACAAGATGTATAAACATGATAAACATCACATGCAATCAAATAGTGACATGATATGGCCAATATCATAGTGCTCCTTTTGATCTCCATCTTCGGGGCTCCATGATCATCATCGTCACCGGCATGACACCATGATCTCCATCATCATGATCTCCATCATCGTGTCTTCATGAAGTTGTCTCACCAACTATTACTTCTACTACTACAGCTAACGGTTAGCAATAAAGTAAAGTAATTACATGACGTTTATGTTGACACGCAGGTCATAAATTAAGACAACTCCTATGGCTCCTGCCGGTTGTCATACTCATCAACATGCAAGTCCTGATTCCTATTAAAAGAACATGATCAATCTCATACATCACATATATCATTCATCACATCCTTTTGGCCATATGACATCACATGGCATACCCTGCAAAAACAAGTTAGACGTCCTCTAATTGTTGTTTGCATGTTTTACGTGGCTGCTATGAGTTTCTAGCAAGAACGTTTCTTACCTACGCAAAACCACAACGTGATATGCCAATTGCTATTTACCCTTCATAAGGACCCTTTTCATCGAATCCGATCCGACTAAGGTGGGAGAGACAGACACCCGCCAGCCACCTTATGCAACTAGTGCATGTTTGTCGGTGGAACCAGTCTCACGTAAGTACGTGTAAGGTTGGTCCGGGCCGCTTCATCCCACAATGCCGCCGAACCAAGATTGGACTAGTAACGGTAAGCATATTGAACAAAATCAACGCCCACAACTACTTTGTGTTCTACTCGTGCATAGAATCTACGCAATAAACCTGGCTCTGATACCACTATTGGGGAACGTAGCAGAAATTCAAAATTTTCCTACGTGTCACCAAGATCTATCTATGGAGAGACTAGCAACGAGGGGAAGGAGAGTGCATCTACATACCCTTGTAGATCGCTAAGCGGAAGCGTTCAAGTGAACGGGGTTGATGGAGTCGTACTCGTCGTGATCCAAATCACCGATGATCCTAGTGCCGAACGGACGGCACCTCCGCGTTCAACACACGTACAGCCCGATGATGTCTCCCATGCCTTGATCCAGCAAGGAGAGAGGGAGAGGTTGAGGAAGACTCCATCCAGCAGCAGCACAACGGCGTGGTGGTGGTGGAGGAGCATGGCAATCCTGCAGGGCTTCGCCAAGCACCACGGGAGAGGAGAAGGACTTGGGAGAGGGGAGGGGCTGCACCAGAACATTGGTATGGCTGCCCTCCCACCCCCACATATATATGGGGGCAAGGGAGAGGGGGGGAGGCGCAGCCTTGGCCCTTCCTCCAAGGAACGGTGCGGCTAGGAGGAGTCCCTCCTCCCCAAGGCACCTCGGAGGTGCCTTCCCCCCTTAGGACTCTTCCTATCCCTCATATCTTGGCGCATGGGCCTCTTGGGGCTGGTGCCCTTGGCCCATATAGGCCAAGGCGCACCCCCTACAGCCCATGTGGCCCCCCGGGGCAGGTGGCCCCACCCGGTGGGCCCCCGGGACCCTTCCGGTGGTCCCGGTACAATACCGATGACTCCGAAACTTGTCCCGATGGCCGAAATAGGACTTTCTATATATAAATCTTTACCTCTGGACCATTCCGGAACTCCTCTTGACGTCCGGGATCTCATCCGGGACTCCGAACAACATTCGGTAACCACATACAAACTTCCTTTATAACCCTAGCGTCATCGAACCTTAAGTGTGTAGACCCTACGGGTTCAGGAAGCATGCAGACATGACCGAGACGTTCTCCGGTCAATAACCAACAGCGGGATCTGGATACCCATGTTGGCTCCCACATGTTCCACGATGATCTCATCGGATGAACCACGATGTCAAGGACTTAATCAATCCCGTATGCAATTCCCTTTGTCCATCGGTACGATACTTGCCCGAGATTCGATCGTCGGTATCCCGATACCTTGTTCAATCTCGTTACCGGCAAGTCTCTTTACTTGTTCCGTAACACATCATCCCGTGATCAACTCCTTGACCACATTGTGCACATTATGATGATGTCCTACCGAGTGGGCCCAGAGATACCTCTCCGTCACACGGAGTGACAAATCCCAGTCTCGATTCGTGCCAACCCAACAGACACTTTCGGAGATACCCGTAGTGTACCTTTATAGCCGCCCAGTTACGTTGTGACGTTTGGCACACCCAAAGCACTCCTACGGTATCCGGGAGTTGCACAATCTCATGGTCTAAGGAAACGATACTTGACATTAGAAAAGCTTTAGCATACGAACTACACGATCTAGTGCTATGCTTAGGATTGGGTCTTGTCCATCACATCATTCTCCTAATGATGTGATCCCGTTATCAACGACATCCAATGTCCATGGTTTGGAAACCGTAACCATCTATTGATCAACGAGCTAGTCAACTAGAGGCTTACTAGGGACATGGTGTTGTCTATGTATCCACACATGTATCTGAGTTTCCTATCAATACAATTCTAGCATGGATAATAAACGATTATCATGAACAAGGAAATATAATAATAACCAATTTATTATTGCCTCTAGGGCATATTTCCAACACATATCACATCACAACATGCCCTGCAAAAACAAGTAAGACGTCCTCTACTTTGTTGTTGCAAGTTTTACGTGGCTGCTACGGGCTTAAGCAAGAACCAATCTTACCTACGCATCAAAACCACAATGATAGTTTGTCAAGTTGGTGCTGTTTTAACCTTCGCAAGGACCGGGCGTAGCCACACTTGGTTCAACTAAAGTTGGAGAAACTGTCACCCGCAAGCCACCTATGTGCAAAGCACGTCGGGAGAACCGGTCTCGCGTAAGCGTACGCGTAATGTTGGTCCGGGCCGCTTCATCTAACAATACCGCCGAACCAAAGTATGACATGCTGGTAAGCAGTATGACTTATATCGCCCACAACTCACTTGTGTTCTACTCGTGCATATAACATCAACACATAAAACCTAGGCTCGGATGCCACTGTTGGGTAACGTAGTAATTTCAAAAAAATTCCTACGCACACGCAAGATCATGGTGATGCATAGCAACGAGAGGGGAGAGTGTGATCTACGTACCCTTGCAGATCGACAACGGAAGCGTTTGGTTGATGTAGTCGTACGTCTCCACGGCCCGACCGATCAAGCACCGAAACTACGGCACATCCGAGTTCTAGCACACGTTCAGCTCGATAATGATCCCCGGACTCTGATCCAGCAAAGTGTCGGGGAAGAGTTCCGTCAGCACAATGGCGTTGTGACGACCTTGATGCACTACTGTCGCAGGGCTTCGCCTAAGCACCGCTACAATATTATCGAGGACTATGGTGGCAGGGGGCGCCGCACACGGCTAAGAATATGATCACGTGGATCAACTTGTGTTTCTCTGGGGTGCCCCTGCCTCCATATATAAAGGCTCAAGGGGGGAGGCCGGCCGGCCATCATAGGCGCACCAGGAGGAGTCCTACTCCCTCCGGGAGTAGGATCCCCCCCCCAATCCTAGTTGGAATAGGATTCGCGGAGGGGGGAAAAGAGGAAGGGGGGCCGGCCCCCTCTCCTTGTCCTATTCGGACCAAGAGAGGGGAGGGGCGCGCGGCCCATCTCCGGCTGCCTCTTCTCTTTTCCACTAAGGCCCATATACCTCCCGCGGGGTTCCGGTAACCTCCCGGTACTCCGGAAAAATCCCGATTTCACTCGGAACACTTCCGATATCCAAACATAGGCTTCCAATATATCAATCTTTATGTCTCGACCATTTCAAGACTCCTCGTCATGTCCGTGATCACATCCGGGACTCCGAACAACCTTCGGTACATCAAAACGTATAAACTCATAATATAACTGTCATCGAAACCTTAAGCGTGCGGACCCTACGAGTTCGAGAACAATGTAGACATGACCGAGACACGTCTTCGGTCAATAACCAATAGCGGGACCTGGATGCCCATAGTGGCTCCTACATATTCTACGAAGATCTTTATCGGTCAGACCGCATAACAACATACGTTCTTCCCTTTGTCATCGGTATGTTACTTGCCCGAGATTCGATCGTCGGTATCCAATACCTAGTTCAATCTCATTGCTGGCAAGTCTCTTTACTCGTTCCATAATACATCATCTCGCAACTAACTCATTAGCTGCAATGCTTGCAAGGCTTAAGTAATGTGCATTACCGAGAGGGCCCAGAGATACCTCTCCGACGATTGGAGTGACAAATCCTAATCTCGAAATACGTCAACCCAACATGTACCTTTGGAGACACCTGTAGAGCACCTTTATAATCACCCAGTTACGTTGTGACGTTTGGTAGCACACAAAGTGTTCCTCTGGCTCACGGGAGTTACATAATCTCATAGTCATAGGAACATGTATAAGTCATGAAGAAAGCAATAGCAACATACTAAACGATCGGGTGCTAAGCTAATGGAATGGGTCATGCCAATCCGATCATTCAACTAATGATGTGATCCCGTTAATCAAATGACAACTCTTTGTCCATGGTTAGGAAACATAACCATCTTTGATTAATGAGCTAGTCAAGTAGAGGCATACTAGTGACACTTTGTTTGTCTATATATTCACACATGTATTATGTTTCCGGTTAATACAATTCTAGCATGAATAATAAACCTTTATCATGATATAAGGAAATAAATAATAACTTTATTATTGCCTCTAGGGCATATTTCCTTCACGCGCGTGGCAGTCGGAGCTTCCTCCGGCGTCGACGACGCTGGATGCAGGAGAGCTTCCTCCGGCGTCGACGACGCTGGGCGACGATAGTGGCTAGGGCGACGGTGGGTGCTCCCTGTATTGCCAGGAATTGGGGCGCCGACCCCTCTTCATCAACGATAGTGGACTCTAGGATCATGTGGCGATTCAGAGTGTGGATCCCGAGGTGGTGACGGCCTTCTGTGGCTGGTGGCAGTATGGGACGTCCCTTCCATGAACATATCGGGTTCAATGCGGCTCGGTAGGTGAAATTTGTGCCTCTTTCAGAGTTTTCGGGCGGTGCCCGTCGCCGGCAGGTGAAGCCACTGGTGGATGTGCTACGGGCGGATGATACGCACGACGTCTTATATGGAGACGTCAAGTCATGACTGCTATCCACATGTAATGCATGGTGACTCTGGCGGAGGTGTCATGTTTAGCCTGTTGATGTCAGATCAAAGGTGGTGCGACAATAGCAGGAGGCAAGCGGCATGGGACGTTTTTGTCTTGTATTATCTCCTCCAGAGGTATCCGACTATCGAGGTGTCGGTAGACAGATAAGGGCGGATGGTACAAAACGGGTTCATCGACGAGTTTATGCACTCCGGTGGAAACACAAGATCTCTGATCAAACTATGTGGTCGCGCAGTTGTGTCGTGTCCTTGCTGAAGGTGGTGGATTGAAGCTTGGCTTTGGGGATGATAATCCGGAGTTCAACCTTTGTGGTGGACTTGCCATCATCGGCGCTTGTGCATCGATTCATTCTTAAAGGTGTAGCCTAGGAGTTGTGTATTTTTCGTTTATGTTGTGTCTTGTATCATATGGATTAGTGGCTATCTGGAGGAGGTACTGTCGCAAGGTATACGACCTCAGAGTTTGTTTTCCGCTTTTTTTTGGGTCGATGGTGTTTGGCTGCTAGATTTTGCACTATTAATAAGATATGGCTGCATTACTGTCCTGATGCGGAGGCCGGTGGTTATCCTTCTTTTCAAAAAAAAAGCATACCATTAAACCCATTAAGCTACGCGTGAAGGGCGACCAACCAGTTATGCCACGTGGCCCAAGTTGGTTGCCCACGGTGAGAAATCTTTTGGAATATTTTTTAGATGAAAGTGTAGATTATTTTGTAAATGTTTTTTTTCTTATTAGATGGAGGTGAGGACATCTGGTATTTTTTTAAATAAAGGGTTTTGCAAAGTGGCACTCGCTGGTAGGTTGTGGTGGTATTTTTTTTTCTTTTTTTTGATGAAGGTGAGGATTTTTTTTAAATGTTCTTTAGATAGAGGCGAGGGCTCTATGTATTTTTTTTAAATAAAAACATGCGCACAACTTCCTCTCAAATGACGCCCTAACCACTAGTATCCACCATTCTCGTCCATCACTCTCCCAGGTAATGAAGACAGCGCGTTAATTTTTGCTAACATTGTGCAAGCCTAGTAGAAGTGTAGTATCGCACTGTACATACTCTTATGTGGTCACACAAATGTTGAGAAAATCAGGAGATGAACTCAGGCGAGCATTTTGGCTTCACAATGCAGCGGTAATATGTCTGTCTCTGATCCACTAAACATAAGCGAAAATGGAATATATGACCGGATCGACCCCGCTGTAACAAAAATGATGCTAGCTAGCTAGACCTGTTGAAAAGTATTAGTCGAGATTCATAGCTAGCTTTACACATCACTGGCCCCACCTTAGTTAACAACCAAACCTATGATTCATGGCTATTATATTTGTGATCGAACAAGCAACTCATGATGCTACCCACTTAAAGTAAAGTAGCTAGAACTCCCTTTTGCCGTTAACTAGCTAATCAGCCTGTTAAGCTTGTAGCATAACGGGACAAAAGGCAAAGGTAAACACAGTGACATATATCACCCTAGTTAACTGTTTAATAAACTAACCAGCGGCTCTCTTTGTGGGCTAGCGATCGATCCATTGATGAAAAGTGTGCACGGGCTGATTGACCATAATTAACAAGTAGGGTTCTGCCGAACTTTCCCTTGACATCTGGTGCACGTCTCACTCATGGATATGACTTTTTTTTTCAAGAGAGATCAGATTCTCTTACTATAGTAGTTCTTTTGTTTATGTACGCCTGTGTTGTGTAGTTGCAGGTTCTTATAATGCTGGAACCTTTCCAAAGGTCAACAATTGCTGCCAAGGATTATGTTAGTCACTGATCGATCGTGCATCTATGGCCAGCCCCGGCGCCTTTGGTCCGCCAGAGTTAGTTAATTATATTATATATGTCCGGATTAAACAAGAGTGGGTCAGCAGATGCAGGTTGCCGCGCGCTAACTAATGATTCGCGTGTGAGATCGTCATATAATATGCAAGTTTGGTCTTGGAGTCTTAGTTACATGCGGCGTATATAAGATGCGCTTAGCTAACTCCACTATGATTCTAGTACTTGTTTGCGTCGGCTATTCCTAACTGCCATGATTATCCATAATTACTTGTAAACCCTCTCAACTCTCCGAGTGTGTGGTGCATGTTCTAATAAGAGGACAAAAGAACTTCTTGTTCGATGGACAAGTTGCATGCTTCTACTTGTTTGGCCACTTTTTCGTACCTTTAGATTATATTCAATGCTGCAGAGATTTCACGCTTTTCAGTTCTGTTTTTAGCGTTTAAGTGCTACTTTTGCATTTGCTTTGGAGTACTACCTCCATCTTAGTTTACTAGTCCCCTCGTATTCTGCATCATATTTTGACCATGATTTTAACTAATAAAATATATGTTATACGTAGTAAAAATAATATCATTGAAAACTACATTCGGATACGAATCTAATGATGTAATTTTTGGTGGCATGCATTCACATTTTGCTAGTCAAATATATGGTCAAATTTTGACCCAAAATACGATGGGACAAGTAAACCAGGACGGAGGTAGTAAATGACAGTGATCTATATTTGTTTTCAAATGTTTGAGGTTGAGGACAATTGTTTCCTGCCATAGATCCCTCAAATAATCCTGTTCCTACTTTCCGTAACCCTACTACCATGCATCTTTCTCGTCTCTTTGTAGGTTGATTGTAAACGAAAATTATATCTGGCGAACGTTAGCGAGGGAGCTCATCCCGAGGAACGCCTTCCCCGTCATTGCATGGATATTGGTGCAAGATCGATGCCACGTAGACCAGCTAGAGTCGTACGCTGTTACACGTTTCAAAACAAACCCTCTTTGTAGGCCGATTGTAAACGGAAATTATATCTGGCGAACGTTAGCGAGGGAGCTCATCCCGAGGAACGCCTTCCCCTTCATTGCATGGATATTGGTGCAAGATCGATGCCACATAGACCAGCTGGAGTCGTACGCTGTTACACGTTTCAACACAAACCTTCTCTATTTTTTTATTCCAAAAATTTAATGACAAAGGTGCGCGAAGGGGTTCAAACTCGCGACCTCCTAGGCTATGGTGCGGGGTGCTTACCACTTGGCTTAAGACCGTTTTTGTGAGTACTTGCGACCAAACTGTATATGTATTTTTAAAGCTAATATTTTTCTTAAATTCGATTCTCCTTTTAAAAAGAATCTGAAAATCCAGGATTTTTTTTCAATTTTTGAAAGAATAAAAATTCATTTGTTAGAGGGGATTTTTTGTCTAAACATTCCATGTGCATTTTATTTATAGGAAGCATGACAATTTCTTTTTATTTTAATCCATTTGGTTTTCTTTTGTGTGTTCCTAAACATGACAATTTTCAGGTCCTTTTGTAATGCCCCATGGCAAGGTTTGGCAAAATTTATCGCTTATTCATTGCAACTTTGGAATTGCTTTTTACTTTCTCACATGGCAGTTTTATTATTAAGAGGATGGCATTTTAATAAGGGACATTTACATTTATGCCCCTAATTTTCGCTCACTCTTCAGATTTACCCCTAACTTTTTGATGTGCTCAAATTTGCCCCTAAAAAGCATTTTAAGTCACAAGAATGACCTTCCAACCGGTGAAAGTAATTTGACAGAAATTTGAAAATTAATAACAAATTCTTGTGAACTCAAAATAATGCAAAATAAGATATCAAAATGTTCATAAAAATATCACCTATACGCCCATGTCATTTACATTCATCACCCACACGTGCATTTATTTGCATTATCCCTAAATAGTTTTTCAATGTTATAAACCCTAAAAAACTTTAAAGACTACTTTTTGTCATGAATGTAAATGACATGTGCATATAGATGATATTTTTATGAAAATTTTGATATCTTATTTTGCATTCTTCTGAGTTCATATGACTTTGTTATGAATTTTTAAAGTTTTGGTCAAACAACTTTGACTAGCCAGAAGGGCATTCTCGTGAGCTAAAATGCTTTTTAGGTGCAAATTTGAGCACATTAAAAAGTTAGGGCAAATTTGAGTAGTGGGTTCGAGTTAGGGGCACAAATCTGAATGTCCCTGTTAATAATTAATAACATGGCAATTTATTACTAAGAGGATGGCGGTTTTTATAATTGAGAGCATGGCATTTTTAATGTTAATAAAATGCTAGCTTCATTATTATTTGCACAGTGAAACATTTGTACAGCAAAATGTCAGTTTTATTATAGTTTGCATGGCATTTTTGCACAGTGAAACATTTGTAAGGCAAATTTATAAATTTATTTTTGTAGATAACATGGCACGTTTTTTAATCATACCATTCTAAATTTATAAATTAGAGGACCGCGGTTTTGTAAAGTAGCACGACATTTTTCATATTTTCATAATCATGGAATTTTGACAAATTTATGTTCTCTATTTTTTATATGAAAAAATTGTTTTTTCATCCAAGGCATTTATAAAAGAGTTAACTTGGCCTCTTGGCCAATCGGGGTTCGCCCTGGTCATCCCCCTGGCGAAAGGTCAGGGGGTGAAACATATGGTGGGAACCGCTCCTCGTGGCGAATGAAATCATTCGATGGGAGTTGCTCCCTAGATATTAGGGTCCATTATAAATTGGGCTGGTAATGCCGGGCCTACAGAGTGATTTTCTCGACGAGGACACGGGCTACTTGGGCTTGCTAGGTCGTATCCTCTCCTTGGGTGGCGCAATCTTGGAGGAGAGGCTACCCCCTTAGTGCTGAGGCACCAGCAAGGAGATCCTTCTAGAGGACCCCCTTCCCATCCCAAGCAGGACCCCTAACTAGCCCCCAAGCCTAGGGGTGCACCACTTGGGGCCATTTCGGCCCATGTGGCTGCCACCACTTGGGCCAGCCTAGGGTCCAACCCACTAGAGCCATTTCGAACCTTCTGGGACCTTACACGGCCTTCAGGGGTATTGTTGGGACATCCCCGGTATCACCAGAACACTTCTGGTATCATCAGAATATTTCTGGTGCATCCCTGCCATTCTCCTAATACCTACTAGTACTCTATGATACCGCTAACCGTTAAGTGTGTGACCCTGTAGGTTTGGTAATATGTGGACATGACCTGAAACACTTCCGGCCAATATACAGGAAGGTCTTATCGAGTGAATCTTTTGTTTCCGTAAAAATTCCCTTGCTTCACAATAAGTAACAAAACACAAGGAAAGACTTTTATCGATATCCATGTGAAACAACTCTTTGATTATAATACCAGTTGTCCTCGTTACCGATTTTGTTCTCTTTTCTCGTTTCTACATTCTGGTATCCCATGATCACTATCACACTATGTCTGGCTAGACGATCATGGGTATTGTAATACAAAGCGGGCCTGGAGAATATATATCTCAACCATCATAGGAGCAAATCCCAGTCTTGAACTATTGAGTCCCTTGGCATACATAACAGATGTACCCTCTTACGGATAACGTTTGGCATTCCCAAAGTAACCATCTAGTATGAGAGTCCACGATTCTCACAGTCTAAGCACGTGAGTAGATGTTAGTATGATAATACTGCTAACATAGTGATGATGGTACCTCATGGTATATCATAAGTTGGATCTGTCCAAGTCCATTGTTTACCAACAATTTGTTCATTATTTTCGGCATTCTTGTTATTTTTACAATGCCCTATGATCAGGAAAACAGGACCACCATGCAATCCATGAGCTAGTCTCAGAAGTGAGACTAGGGATTTACTTGGTGTTTATGTTCCCACACATGTAATTGAGTTTTTCTCTGAATCTCATATTCAGGAATCATTGAAATTATAGCATAGAAATTTAAACATTTATTATGAACGTGTAAATAAAATAATACTTTATTACTGACCATAGGGCATATTTCCAACATTAAGATATATGGGTCCCCTTTATCCTATATGCATCAGCTCCTATACTTAGGTATGGTAATATCTGTCACTTTGACCACCCTAAGCCTGGTTATCTCAGTATACTACTAACCCTATGCATGCGCTTAGACATTAGGAATAAAAGGACAACACCATATCATGACTTACGACTCATATCAATCACAATAGATCACCAAAAAGTTACAGGACAAAATGGGATCTACTCAGACATAATGGTAGTGCAACAAATCATTGGGAAATAATTTATAGCATGAAACACCATGTTTAAGTAAGGGATTACAAGGTTTTTTTGCATGAGTGTACCACTATATAGAGGAAGGTATTAACAATTGATTTGGTCGTGAAGTCAATGGATATTTTTTTAGATGTTGAAATCAGGGTCCTATCACCGTTATCGACCACAAGAAACCCTTAACTCCGAAAAATAAAAAAAATAGGGTGGTTCAGAAACTTCAGAGATAGGTTTCTGGTCAAAGGGCTGGATAAACCAACCTATCAGCTAGCCACATGGCCAGATGGCGAGTCCGGACCTATGCTGCATGACGAGCTCAGGTGAAGGCTCTATGAGCCCCTACAGGTGGGCCCAGTTCTCGTGGAAATTCCAAATGAATAAAAGTTTCGACATATGTTTCTATTTTTCCTCGCCTAGAAAATATCCCTTTTCTACAATTCACGAAAACACTAAAAACTGTCGTTAGCACTGAATTAATATGTTAGTGCAATAAAATGACATACGAATGTGCCTAAAGTATGTATAGATGATGTAAATATATCAAGAACATAGTAAAAAATTATAGATCATGTTGATACGTATCAAGTTTTCATAAAAGTTTTGAGCATTATGAGGAAATTAAATGGTCTAGAATACTTATTACCAAAACTTTTTGTATAAGTATTATTATTAAAATTATTTCTTGAATTAAAATTTACATCAACTTGAGAAATAGAAACATCATGAAGATTGGTAGGAACATATTTAGTTGCAAGGATAGACATAATCATACCAACCTGTTAAATCGTGTTAAAATCCCAGGTCATTCTGAGCACTTTTATTTTTTGGCACTTTTTATTGCACGAAAAAATTAGAAAACAGGGTAAACATGGCATTTTATTGTACTTAACTAAAAAGAACATAAAATAAAAAGTGGGTACAGAAGGTTGTGCCTACTAAATTCATCGACCACATGCCTCTTGAAAATAATCCATTAATAAGATTGATCAAGTCTTATTAACAACCACTTTCGATTAACATGAACCTGAAGAACTTTCGTAAAACACTAAGTTACCTCAATGGGGATATGCATCTCCCCAACAACAAGTGTTTCATATTTCTTTTTGATAGTAGGTAGTGGGAGTTGAAAACTTCAAATAGTAATTGTCGGAGATTTTTCAATAACATTAATACCATTCACTTGAAATTGTTTCTTTAGAAAGTGCACCGTATGCTCATTACCATTGATATGAAAAGTGAATTTGCTTTTATTGCAATCAATAACAACCCCTGCAGTATTCAAAAATGGTCTACCAAGGATAATCGACATGTTGTCGTCCTCAGGCATCTCAAGTATAACAAAGTTTGTTAAGATAGTAACATTCGAAACAACAACATGCACATCCTCACAAATACCGATAGGTATGGTAGTTGATTTCTCTGCCATTTGCAATGGTATTTCAGTTGGTGTGAGTTTATTCAAATCAAGTCTTTTATATAAAGAGAAAGCCATAACACAAACACCACCTCCCAAATCACATAAAGTAGGTTTGACATAACTTCTTTTGATGGAACATGGTATTGTTGGTATTACTGGATCAACTAGTTTCTTAGGTACTCCATCTTAAAAGAATAATTAGCAAGCATGGTGGAGATTTCAGCTTCATGTATTTTCCTTTTATTAGTGACAATGTCTTCATATATTTGGCATAAGGGGTCATCTTTAAAATATCAGTCAAACGACTATGTAAAAAGACTGGCATAAGCATTTCAGCAAAGCGTTCAAATTCTTTCTCATCTTTTTTCTTAGATGGTTTAGGTGGAAACGGCATGGGTTTTTCAACACATGGTTCTCTTTCTTTACCATGTTTTCTAGCAACAAAGTCTCTCCCATCATAACGTTATTTTTAGAAGGTGGGTTATCAAGATCAACAACAGGTTCTATCTCAACATCGTTATCTGGTTCTTTTTCATTGTCTAGTTGAGCATCTTCATGAACATCATCATTTTCATTTTCATTATTACTAGGTGAATGTTCATTAACAAATGGAGTTTCAACATCTGAGATAGAGACATCATTGTTATCTTCAGAAGGTTTTTCTATTTCAGGTTCACTAGAGGTATGCAAATTCCTATCATTTTTCTTTTTCTTTTTCTTTTTAGAAGGACTAGGTTGTGACGCCCCAAGACCGACGCTCCAGACGCCTTCCATGTTTTGCGTGTCAGTCGTGTTATTTAATTATTTTTCGCATTCATCATGTCATCATTTGCATTGCATCGGCACTCCGCTGCCATCAGGTTTTCAAAACTTGCACCTGTTTGTAGTTGCCGTGTTCCCCCTTGCCTTCGTTGACCGTTCCGAGACCGACCGGGGTTTTCGAGTCCCTCTTGTCTGACCACCTAAACCCCTTGCCTCCATGGCCTTTGGTCACACCTCTCGCGCGCGTCCGAAACTTCCCCGAACCCGAACGCTCGGTCGTGACCAGTGTGTCCGGATCATCCCCAAATGTCCCTAAAACATCTCCATTTTCTTATCTGGACTTCCCAACCTAGTTATCTCGGACCGTCCGATTTTGATCGGAAGGACCAAATCGTGCAACACCTAGTTCCCCAATCATATTCGGTTTAGTTATTGGACTCCCCTAGTCTATGCTTTCTCGACCGTCCGATCTCGATCGGGTGATCCAAATTCCCCTCATGTCCCCTATTTATATACCTAAACTAGTCTAACCCTAAAACCTAGGAGGTTTGTCCCATCCATCCCGTATCGCGCCACCACTCCACCAAATCCCCCTCGGGATCCCCTTCGCACCAACCAGCCACCACCAAGACTTCCAAATCAATCAATCCCCACCTCCCCTCGATTCGAGCAACATCCCCGCTCGATCTTGTCGGGATCGAGGCCACCAGCACACCCGGGCCGAGCCCCGCCGGATCTTCGCCGGAGCAGAAGCTCCCTGACCAGTGCTCGACTTTGTCTCCTCCGCTCGCTGGCGGCACCTCACCTCCTCCCGTGTGCCTCCATCTCGCGCAGCCAGCTGTGCCTGCCCGCCGGCTACGAGCAGCAGCACCCGAGCCCCTGTGTCATGCTCCTCCTCTGCCCATGCACCCAAGCTCGCCCGACGTCGCGCGCCTCCAACCTCGACCCCGCCACCATGTCCTTGCCACCACGCCGGAGCAAGCCACCAGGCAGGCCCCCGTCGCGCCCCTCCTTCTAGCCATTCACGTTTCTTCTCCTCTCATGGTCTCTCTCTCCTGTGGATCACAGGAATCCCGCTGCCGTCGTTTAAGCTCCTCGAGCGCTCGGATTTGCTTGTCTCCGTCGCCTCCCCGAGTTCCCCGCGTTGTCGTCATCCCCTGCCTCACCTGAAGCCACCGGCTTCCTTCGCGCCCTCGCACCCTGCCGGACCCCCTGCTCGACCTCGGCTTCCCGCGCCTGCGCTGTCATGCCTCGTCGTTACCATCGGAGCTGCTCCATCTGCCGCCCGAACCTGCCCAACCACCAGGCCGGACTCCCCCTGCCTTCCTTCCCTCTCGTTTCTCTCTTTGTCTCTCAGCTCTCCCTCTGTTCCTCCGCAGGTCCCTGCCGCTCCGTTTGGAGTTCGCCGGAACTAGTAGTTGCGCCTCGGCCTCTCCTTGTCCCCGTCATCCTCGCTGGTGTGCGCCGCCCGAGGCTCATCGGAGCACCACCACCAACAGGCCGTTCCCCGCCATGGCGCCTCGGCCTCCTCTGCTTCACCTGCCACGCCGCCGTTGCCAACCGTCGGCCTCGCCCTCTGCTTCGAGCCACGTCGAGCTTTTTAGCGAGGACGCCAGCTCCCGCTCGACCACGTTTACTCGATCGAGTCAACCGCCAGATCCGCACGCGCCTGGGCCGGCCTCGCCTCGGCCCAGCTGGCTTTGCCTGCCCAACACCTCCACCGACCTGGGCCGAGCCGGTGAGCAACCCAGCCGCCCAGTGCCCTATTCAG
Organism: Triticum monococcum; assembly: GCA_034509565.1. NCBI lineage: Eukaryota > Viridiplantae > Streptophyta > Magnoliopsida > Poales > Poaceae > Triticum > Triticum monococcum. Next base: position 250,290,156 of record CM067843.1, read on the forward strand.
ATTCATTCCGTATGGTTTTTTAGGATCTGCAATGTGTTATTTATCCAGCGATTTACCAGTTTTGCAGAAAACCCCTTGCACTTCATGCATTTATAATCTCATTAACCGTGCATCGGATTAAAATGTTTTATATATGTAAAATGCTTAGTATTTAATCTAGTTTCATAATATGCAACTTTCACCCATGTTTAAAATGTTTAAATTGTTGTTCGCATTTAATTTGCATAAATGGCATGCTAGAATGGTTTATTCCACAACTAAATAACCGTAGCTCCTAATTTAATAATCTTTATATGTAAATGGGATGGAACAATGCATAGTTTAACATGATGCACTTTATTTTGATGTTTAACAACTTTAGAATATGATTTAGGGTAGAACAGTACCAAATTCAAAATATGCATATGGGGATTTTTCGGAGTTGTTGTTCGTTGTTCCGGCCTCATTTAAACTTGCCTAGATAGGTAGTTTTATTATGCTTCACCCCTTGCCATGTTTAATAAAATTTAATATTGTTGGGTACATAACCGAGAGAGAACTAAGTAAGTCATGTGGTGTTTCGTCAATATGCAACTCGTTGCATATTGAACTCCACTTAACTTGTACTGTTGTTTGTTGCACTTTGCCATGCCATACCTCATTAAACCGGACATGCATCATACTTGATTGTGCATCATGCCATGACTATGCTTGTTGGTTTACCTTGTTGTTTGCTTCTTTCCGGTTGCACTTCTCCTTGATAGTTCCGGTTACATTGCGATTGTGAGGACCCGTTCAACTACATTGGTTCGTCTACTTCATGGACTCGTCTTCTTCCTAGTGGGATCTCAGGCAAGATGACCGTCACCTTGGATCTCACTACTATCTTTGCTATGCTAGTTGTCTCGATGCTATCACTATGTCGCGCTACCTACCACTTGTTTATAAAGCCTCCCAAATTGCCATGATAGCTTCTAACCTTTTCACCCTTCCAAGCAAACCATTGTTTGGCTATGTTACAACTTTGCTCAGCCCCTCTTATAGCGTTGCTAGTTGAAGGTGCAGTTGCAGGTTGTTCCATGTTGGGACGTGGATAACATGGATATTATGGGATATCACAATATCTCTTATTTAATTAATGCATCTATATACTTGGTAAAGGGTGGAAGGCTCGGCCTTATGCCTGGTATTTTGCTCCACTCTTGCCGCCCTAGTTTCCGTCATACCGGAGTTATGTTCCTTGATTTTGCGTCCCTAACACGATGAGGGGTATGGGACCCTCTTGACGTTTCACTTTGAATAAAACTCTTCCATCAAGGCCCAAAATTGGTTTTACCATTTGCCTAATAACAACTAAAACTTGCATAGGGACTTGCCCGCCCCCATGGACTTAATCAACCCCCCTGGCCAATGCTCCGCATGAGTGTTGGTCCAAACCGGGCGATGTCCGGCGCCCCCTGGGCAACCAGGGTCTCAACCAACCCGACGTCTTGCCCATCCGGTGTACCCTGAGAACGAGATATGTGCGACTCGTATTAGGCTAGGTCGGTGCATCGGGAGGTCTTACTGGATTAGTTTTACCATTGTCAAAATGTCTTGTGCACCGGGATTCCGAGTCTAATCGGGTGTCCCGCAATGGAGGATTGTCTCCGCGGATCGTGAGCTTGTCATGGGCTAAGTTGGGACACCCCTAGAGGGTTTAAACTTTCGAGAGCCATGCCCGCGGTTATGTGGCAAATGGGAATTTGTTAATATCTGGTTGTAGAGGACTTGAAGTAAACTCAATTAAAATACACCAACTGCGTGCGTAACCGTGACAGTCTCTTTTTCGGGTGCGTTCGAGAAGAGAACACGGTTGGGTTATGTTTGAACGTAAGTAATTTAGGATCACTTATTGATCGTTACTAGTTTGCGCCCCTTTGCATAGTTTCTCATCTTACTCTTGTACTCGTAAGTTAGCCACCATACATTGCTTAGTCGCTGCTACAACCTCACCACCTTACCCCTTCCTTACCCATTAAGCTTTGCTAGTCTTGATACCCATGGTAATGGGATTGCTGAGTCCTCGTGGGTCATAGATTAATACAACAACAGTTGCAGGTACAGGTAATGCGATGATCTGACGTGACAGCAATGCTTGATTGCTTTTGGAGTTCTTCCGCTCCTTGTTCTTCGATCAAGCGATAGGTTCCAGTTCAGGAGGAGCCTAGGCTAGCAGGGTGGATATTGTTCTTCTTTTTCGTTTGATTTCATCCGTAGTTGGATCCTGCTCTTCTGTATGATGGTTGCCATGTATTGATGTATTGTTGTATGAATGATGTAACTTGTGGCGAGTGTAAGCCTTTATCTTGTATTCTCATGAAACTCATCTATTCAGTACATGGTATGTTCTAATGATATCCACCTTGCTATGCGCTCGAAATGCGGTTGTGCCAAAATCTTGAGTTCATCACGTGAGTGGGATAGAATCGCATCTTGGGCGCTACATAGGTGCATCAATGTTTATTCTTTGAGAGTCTTGTTCAATTATTTTAGGGTGACCTTCAGTATAAAGAGGTCCTGAGTCATTTGGCGTCCTCTAGTAATTACTCTAATAGCATGGTCATTCATATTATTATTCATTTCATTGAGTAACTCACTTTGAGATTTAGCAACCTGTTGCTACCTCTTGAGCACTGCGTTGGTTTTCCCCGAAGAGGAAGGGATGATGCAGTAAAGTAGCGTAAGTATTTCCCTCAGTTTTTGAGAACCAAGGTATCAATCCAGTAGGAGGCTATGCGCGAGTCCCTCGCACCTGCACAAAACAAATAAATCCTCGCAACCAATGTGATAAGGGGTTGTCAATCCCTACACAGCCACTTACGAGAGTGAGATCTGATAGATATGATAAGATAATATTTTTGGTATTTTTATGATAAAGATGGAAAGTAAAATAAAAGCAAAGGAAATAACGAATTATTGGAAGATTAATATGATGAAGATAGACCCGGGGGCCATAGGTTTCACTAGTGGCTTCTCTGAAGAGCATAGGTATTTTACGGTGGGTGAACGAATTACTCTTGAGCAATTGACGGAATTGAGCATAGTTATGAGAATATCTAGGTATGATCATGTATATAGGCATCACGTCTGAGACAAGTAGACCGACTCCTGCCTGCATCTACTACTATTACTCCACTCATCGACCGCTATCCAGCATGCATCTAGAGTATTAAATTAATGAAAACAGAGTAACGCCTTAAGCAAGATGACATGATGTAGAGGGATAAACTCATGCAATACGATGAAACCCCCATCTTGTTATCCTCGATGGCAACAATACAATACGTGCTTTGCTGCCCCTACTGTTACCGGGAAAGGACACAGCAAGATTGAACCCAAAGCTAAGCACTTCTCCCATTGCAAGAAAGATCAATCTAGTAGGCCAAACCAAACTGATAATTCGAAGAGACTTGCAAAGATAACCAATCATACATAAAACAATTCAGAGAAGATTCAAATATTGTTCATAGATAGACTTGATCATAAACCCACAATTCATCGTTCTCAACAAACACACCGCAAAAAGAAGATTACATCAAATAGATCTCCACAAGAGAGGGGGAGAACATTGTATTGAGATCCAAAAAGAGAAGAAGCCACCTAGCTAATAATTATGGACCCGTAGGTCTGAGGTAAACTACTCACACTTCATGGGAGGGGCTAGGGTGATGATGTAGAAGCCCTCCGTGATGGATACCCCCTCCGGCGGAGCTCCGGAATAGGCCCCAAGATGGGATCTCGTGGATACAGAAAGTTACGGTGGTGGAATTAGGGTTTTGGCTCCGTATCTGATCGTTTGGGGGTACTTAGGTATATATAGGAGAAAGGGGTACGTCGGTGGAGCAACAGGGGGCCCACGAGGGTGGAGGGCGCGCCTGGGGGGGGGGGGGTAGGCGCGCCCCTACCTCGTGGCCTCCTCCTTTGTTTCTTGACGTAGGGTCCAAGTGTCCTGGATCATGTTCGGTGAGAAAATCACGTTCCTGAAGGTTTCATTACGTTTGGAATCCGTTTGATATTCCTTTTCCTCTAAACCCTAAAATAGGCATAAAAACAACAATTCTGGGCAGGGCCTCTGGTTAATAGGTTGGTCCCAAAAATAATATAAAAGTGGATAATAGAGCCCAGTAATGTCCAAAACAGTAGACAATATAGCATGGAGCAATCAAAAATTATAGATACGTTGGAGACGTGTCAAGCATCCCCAAGCTTAATTCCTGCTCGTCCTTGAGTAGGTAAATGATAAAAACATACTTTTTGATGCGGAGTGCTACTTGGCATAATTTTAATGTAATTCTTCTTAATTGTGGTATGAATATTCAGATCCGAAAGATTCAAGATAAAAGTTCATATTGACATAAAAATAATAATACTTCAAGCATACTAACCAAGCAATCATGTCCTCTGAAAATAACATGGCCAAAGAAAGTTCATCCCTACAAAATCATATAGTTTAGTCATGCTCCATTTTCGTCAGACAAGAATGCTCTCATCAAGCACAACCACGATGACAAGACAAGCAATTGTTTTATACTTTAGTAATCTCAAACCTATAAACTTTCACGCAATATATGAGCGCGAGCCATGGATATAGCACTATGGGTGGAATAGAATATGATGATGGGGGTTATGTGGAGAAGACAAAAAAGGAGAAAGTCTCACATCAACGAGGCTAATCAATGGGCTATGGAGATGCCCATCGATTGATGTTAATGCAAGGAGTAGGGATTGCCATGCAACGGATGCACTAGAGCTATAAATGTATGAAAGATCAACAAAAGAAACTAAGTGGGTGTGCAACCAACTTGCTTGCTCACGAAGACCTAGGGCACTTGAGGAGGCCCATTGTTCAAATATACAAGCCAAGTTCTATAATGAAAATTTCCCACTAGTATATGAAAGTGACAAAACAAAAGACTCTCTATCATGAAGATTATGGTGCTCCTTTGAAGCATAAGTGTGGCAAAGGATAGTAGCATTGTCCCTTTTATTTTTTTATTTTTTATTTGGCCTTCCTTTTTTTATTTGGCCTTTTTTGGGACAATGCTCTATGAATGATGGTCATCACACTTCTATTTATTTACAACTCAAGAATTACAACTCGATACTTAGAACAAGATATGACTCTATATGAATGCCTCCGGCGGTGTACCGGGATATGCAATGAAACAAGAGTGATATGTATGAAAGAATTATGAATGGTGGCTTTGCCACAAATACTATGTCAACTACATGATCATGCTAAGCAATATGACAATGATGAATGTGTCATGATAAACGGAATGGCGGAAAGTTGCATGGAAATATATCTCGGAATGGCTATGGAAATGCCATAATAGGTAGGTATGGTGGTTGTTTTGAGGAAGATATAAGGAGGTTTATGTGTGAAAGAGCGTATCATATCACGGGGTTTGGATACACCGGTGAAGTTTGCACCATCTCTCAATATCAGAAAGGGCAATGCACGATATCGAAGAGGCTAGCAATGACGGAAGGGTGAGAGTGCGTATAATCCATGGACTCAACATTAGTCATAAAGAACTCACATACTTATTGCAAAAATCTACAAGTCATCAAAAACCAAGCACTACGCGCATGCTCCTAGGGGGATAGATTGGTAGGAAAATACCATCGCTCGTCCCCGACCGCCACTCATAAGGAAGACAATCAAATAACACCTCATGTTTCAAATTTGTTACATAACGTTTACCATATGTGCATGCTACGGGACTTGCAAACTTCAACACAAGCATTTCTCAAATTCACAACTACTCAACTAGCACGACTTTGATATTATTACCTCCATATCTCAAAACAATCATCAAGCATCAAACTTCTCTTAGTATTCAAAAGACTCATAAGAATTATTTTTTACTAATCTTGAGTGCCTAGCATATTAGGATCATTTAAGAAAATTACCTTGCTATTTAAGACTCTCAAAATAATCTAAGTGAAGCATGTGAAATCAATAGTTTCTATAAAACAAATCCTCCACCGTGCTCTAAATGATATACGTGAAGTACTAGAGCAAAACTATATAACTAAAAAAGATATAAGCGAAGCACATAGAGTATTCTAACAAATTTCAAATCATGTATGGCTCTCCAAAAGGTGTGTACAGCAAGGATGATTGTGGTAAACTTGAAAGAAAAGACTCAAATCATACAAGACACTCCAAGGAAAACACATATCATTTGGTGAATAAAAATATAGCTCCAAGTAAAGTTACCGATAGAAGTAGACGAAAAGAGGGGATGCCTTCCGGGGAATCCCCAAGCTTTGGCTTTTAGGTGTCCTTAGATTATCTTGGGGGTGCCAAGTTCATCCCCAACTTTAGGCTCTTGACACTCCTTTTTCCATAATCCATCAAATCTTTAACCAAAACTTGAAAAATTCACAAAACAAAACTTAAAGTAGAAAATCTCGTGAGCTCCGTTAGCGAAAGAAAACAAAATACCACTTGAAGTTACTGTAATGAACTCATTCTTTATTTATATTTGTGTTAAACCTACTGTATTCCAACTTCTCTATGGTTTATAAACTATTTTACTAGCCATAGATTCATCAAAATAAGCAAACAACACACGAAAAACAGAATCTGTCAAAAACAGAACAGTCTGTGGTAATCTGTAGCTAGCTCAAGATCTGGAACCCCAAAAATTCTAAAATTAATTTATGGACGTGAGGAATTTATCTATTAATCATCTTTAAAAATAATTAACTAAATATAACTTTCCAAATAAAATGGCAGCAGTTGTCTTGAGCGCTAATGTTTCTGTTTTTTACAGCAAGATATCAAGACTTTCCACAAGTCTTCCCAACGGTTCTACTTGGAAAAAACACTAATTAAACACAAAAAACACAACCTAAACAGAGGCTAGATAAATTATTTATTACTAAACAGGAGCAAAAATCAAGGAATAAAAATAAAATTGGGTTGCCTCCCAACAAGCGCTATCGTTTAACGCCCCTAGCTAGGCATAAAAAGCAAGAATAGATCTAGGTATTGCCATCTTTGGTTGGTAATTCTTCAATGAGGCATCTACCATCTTTAGGAATTTCTTTATTTTTATTGATTATCAAAATTTTAGGCACAAGATCAAAAAATTCATTTGTAACAAATGGTTCCTTAATGATAGCAAAAATATTGGGATGAATACTTATAGATTTGAGATCCATAGTTTCCTCACTAAAGGATTCACCCTTATTTTTACGAACATACATAAGCTTGGAAATTTCAGTGGGAGGACTTGCAGTATTATTTACGGAAGAAAAAGCGGTTCCCAAGTTGGTAATAATATCCTCAAGTTTATCAATCCTAGTGGAATCGTGATTTATTTTCTCATTAACTATGGGTTCCTTCTCTTTAATATTTTTCAAAGTGACTCCTACTTTAGATCCATGTTGAGAGATCCAGTTGTGGATATTTTTATCCAAATTTTCAATTAACTCTATGGTAGCAACCTTATTTTCAATAATTTCGAGACTTTGCATTACATGCTCCAAAGTTAATACAGTTCCATTAACCAAAAGAGGGGGTGAGCGAAACAAATCTATCATAGCATTATAAGAATCAAAAGTATGGCTACCCAAGAAGTTCCCTCTGGTAATAGTATCAAGGACATATCTATGCCAAGGAGTAGCGCCTACATAAAAATTGCGAAGAAGAACGGAAGTAGACTGCTTCCTGGTAGAACTATTTTGAGCATTGCAAGTTCTTTACCAAGTGTCTTTTAGATTTTCTCCCTCCCTTTGCTTAAAATTTAGAATTTCATTCTCGGGAGACAACAGAGAAGATAAGGGACTAGCCATAACGACAAGCAAACAATCCAACACACAAGCAAACAAAAAGCAAGCAGGCAAAAAGAGGCAAACGGGAAAGAGAGGGAGGATAGAGAGAGAGAGGGCGAATAAAACGTTAAGGGTGAAGTGGGGGAGAGGAAAACGAGAGGCAAATGGCAAATAATGTAATGCGGGAGATAAGGATTGTGATGGGTACTTGGTATATTGACTTTTGCGTAGACTCCCCGGCAACGGCGCCAGAAATCCTTCTTGCTACCTCTTGAGCACTACGTTGGTTTTCCCCAAAGAGGAAGGGATGATGCAGTAAAGTAGCGTAAGTATTTCCCTCATTTTTTGAGAACCAAGGTATCAATCCAGTAGGAGGCTACAAATGAGTCCCTCGCACCTGCACAAAACAAATAAATCCTCGCAACCAACGTGATAAGGGGTTGTCAATCCCTACACGGCCACTTACGAGAGCGAGATCTGATAGATATGATAAGATAATATTTTTTGGTATTTTTATGGTAAAGATGCAAAGTAAAATAAAAGCAAAGTAAAAGCAAAGGAAATAACTAAGTATTGGAAGATTAATGTGATGAAGATAGTCCGGGGGGCCATAGGTTTCACTAGTGGCTTCTCTCAAGAGCATAGGTATTTTACGGTGGGTGAACGAATTACTGTTGAGAAATTGACAGAATTGAGCATAGTTATGAGAATATCTAGGTATGATCATGTATATAGGCATCACGTCCGAGACAAGTAGACTGACTCCTGCCTGCATCTACTAATATTACTCCACTCATCGACCGCTATCCAGCATGCATCTAGAGTATTAAGTTAATGAAAATAGAGTAACGCCTTATGAAAGATGACATGATGTAGAGGGATAAACTCATGCAATATGATGAAAACCCCATCTTGTTATCCTCGATGGCAACAATACAATACGTGCCTTGCTGCCCCTACTGTCACTCGGAAAGGACACCGCAAGATTGAACCCAAAGCTAAGCGCTTCTCCCATTGCAAGAAAGATCAATCTAGTAGGCCAAACCAAACTGATAATTCGAAGAGACTTGCAAAGATAACCAATCATACATAAAAGAATTCAGAGAAGATTCAAATATTGTTCATAGATAGACTTGATCATAAACCCACAATTTATCGGTCTCAACAAACACACCGCAAAAAGAAGATTACATCGAATAGATCTCCACAAGAGAGGGGGAGAACATTGTATTGAGATCCAAAAAGAGAGAAGAAGCCATCTAGCTAATAACTATGGACACGTTGGTCTGAGGTAAACTACTCACACTTCATTGGAGGGGCTATGGTGATGATGTAGAAGCCCTCCGTGATGGATACCCCCTCCGACGGAGCTCTGAAACAGTCCCCAAGATGGGATCTCGTGGATACAGAAAGTTACGGCGGTGGATACAGAAAAGTGACCTTGCTCTTATTGCAATCAATAACATCCCTTGCAGTATTCAAGAAGGGTCTACCAAGGATAATTGACATGTTGTCGTCCTCGGGCATCTTAAGTATAACAAAGTCAGTTAAAATAGTAACATTAGTAACAACAACGGGCACATCCTCACAAATACCGATAGGTATAGCAGTTGATTTGCCAGCCATTTGCAAAGATATTTCAGTAGGTGTGAGTTTATTCAAGTCAAGTCTTTTATATAAAGAGAAAGGCATAACACTAACACCAGCTCCTAAATCACACAAAGCAGTTTTCACATAATTCTTTTTGAAAGAGCAAGGTATAGTTGGTACTCCCGGATCTCCAAGTTTTTTAGCTACTCCATCTTTAAAAGTGAATTAGCAAGCATAGTGGAGATTTCAGCTTTCGATATTTTTCTCTTATTTGTGATGATGTCTTTCATATACTTTGCATATGGAGGCATTTTTAGGATATGAGTCAAGTGAGTCCGCAAAAAGATTGGCCTCAGTATTTCAGCAAAGCGTTCAAATTCTTCATCATCATTCTTTTTAGTTGACTTGGGTGGAAAATCCATAGGTTTTTGAACCCATGGTTCTCTTTCTTTACCGTGTTTCCTAGCAACAAAATCTCTTTTATCATATCTTTTATTTTTAGGAAACGGAGCTTTGACCAAAGAGATCGAAATCCGCGGGTTTGAGCTCAAGAACACAGGGGAGAGAGCAATGGGGATTTTTTCTGGAGGTAAGTGATGATGTGGGATAAAGAGATCAGTGAGGGGGGCCACGTGGGGACCACAACCCACCAGGGCGCGCTTGGGGGTGCTGGCGTGCCCAGGTGGGTTGTGCTCACCCGGTGCACGTCCCTCTGATCTTTATTGCACCAAAAATTATCAAATATTCAGAAAAAAATTGTGTTAAATTTTCAAGGCTTTCTCAGAACTTTTATTTCTGGGTATTTTTTATTGCACGAGAAATTCAGAAAACAGACAAAACATGTTATTTTATTTTATTTAACTGAGAAAAACAGAGAATAAAAAGTAGGGACAAAAAGTAGTGTTTACTAAATTCATCAACTTCATACCGTTCAAAAAAGATCATTAATATGGTTAATCAAGTCTTATTCAGAACCACTTTCAAATAGCATGAAACCGAAGAACTTTTGTAAATCACTAAGTTACCTCGATGGGGATATGTACTTCCCCAACAATAAGTATTTGATATTTCTTTTTGACAGTAGGTGGAGGTATTTGAAAACTTCCAATAGTGATTGTCGGAGATTTTTCAATAACATTAAGACCATTCACTTGGAATTGTTTCTTCGGAAAATGCACCGTATGCTTGCCATTAATATGAAAAGTGACCTTGCTTTTATTGCAATCAATAACAGCCCTTGCAGTATTCAAGAAGGGTCTAGCAAGGGTAATCGACATGTTGTTGTCCTTGGGCATCTTAAGTATAACAAAGTCAGTTAAAATAGTAACATTAGCAACAACAACGGGCACATCCTCATAGATACTGATAGGTATAGCAGTTGATTTGTTAGCCATTTGCAAAGATATTTCCGTAGGTGTGAGTTTATTCAAGTCAAGTCTTTTATATAAAGAGAAAGGCATAACACTAACACAAGCTACTAAATCACACAAAGCAGTTTTCACATAATTCTTTTTGATAGAGCAACGTATAGTTGGTATTCCCGGATCTCCAAGTTTTTTAGGTACTCCATCTTTAAAAGTGAATTATCAAGCATAGTGGAGATTTCAGCTTTCGATATTTTTTTTCTTATTTGTGATGATGTCTTTCATATACTTTGCATATGGAGGCATTTTTAGGATATGAGTCAAGCGATTCCGCAGAAAGACTGGCCTCATCATTTCAGCAAAGTGTTCAAATTCTTCATCATCATTATTTTTATTTGACTTGGGTGGAAAATCCATAGGTTTTTGAACCCATGGTTCTCTTTCTTTACTGTGTTCCCTAGCAACAAAATATCTTTTATCATATCTTTTATTCTTTGATTGTGGGTTATAAAGATGAATAGGTGGTTCTATCTCAATATCATTGTTTGGTTCTTTATTATTTGGTTGAGAGTCTTCATGAACCTCACCCTTATCTTTTTCATTATCATTAGGTGACTGTTCATTACCAGACTGAGTTTCAGCATCAGAGATAGAAACTTCATTATCATTGTCAGGAGGTTTCTCTATTTCAGGTTCACTAGGAGCATGTGAAGTCCTATCATTCTTCTTTTTCTTTTTATTTTTAGAAGAACTAGGTGCACTAGTGTTAGCTCTTTGTGAATCTTGTTCAATTATTTTTGGGTGTCCCTCAGGATAAAGTGATTCCTGAGTCATTTTACCTCCTCTAGTTGCAACTCTAACAGCGAAGTCATGCATATTATGATTCATTTCATCAAGCAATTCTCTTTGAGATTTATCAACTTGTTCTAACTGGGTTTGAACCATAGAAGCATGTTTTCCAACACCTCTAACATCATTTGATATTTTAAATAAAAAGTCACTCAAGCGAGCAATCATATTAGAATTATATTTCAATTGTTTTATAACATTTGCGTTCAAGTGATCTTGTTTTCTAATATAGTTTTCAAACTCATAAAGGCATTAACTAGGATGCATATTGTGAGGATTATCATTATCATTGAACTTCATAAGAGAATTTACCTCTACCACCTTAGGAATCGGTGGTGTATTAAGCCCAGCTTTAATACCTTTTTCCTTCATAGATTTCCTTGCCTCTTGCATATCTTCGGGACTGAGATATAATATATCCATATTCTTCGGAGTGGGTTTAGGCGGTGGTTTAGGAATAGTCCAATCATCATAATTTTACAATATGTTATTCAATAATTCTTCAGCTTGACCAATAGTTCGTTCCCTAAAAACAAAACCAGCACAACTATCTAGGAAGTCCCTAGAAGCATCGGTTAGTCCATTATAGAAGATATCAAGTATTTCATTTTTAAGGGGATGATCAGGCAAATCATTAAGTAACTCGCAAAGCCTCCCCCAAGCTTGTGGGATACTCTCTTCTTTAGTTTGCACAAAGTTAAATATTTCCTGTAAGGCAGCTTATTTCATATGAGCAGGAAAATATTTTTAGAGAAGTAGTAAATCATTTCCTGGGGACTACGCACACAACCAGGAGCAAGAGTATTGTACCAAGATTTAGCATCACCCTTTAATGAGAAAGGAAATAATTTTAGAATAAAGTAATAATGAGTTTTCTCATCATGAGTAAAAAGGGTGGCTATGTCATTCAACTTAGTAAGATGTGCCACAACAGTTTGAGTTTCATAACCATGGAAAGGATCGGATTCAACCAGAGTAATTAAGTCTAGGTCGACAGAGAATTCATAATCCTTATCATCAATAAAGATAGGTGAAGTAGCAAACTTAGGATCACACTTCATTCTAGCATTCAGAGATTTTTCCTTATACTTGTGTAGTAATTTCTCTAGATCATCTCTATCATTGCAAGCAAGAATATCTCTAGTTGTTTCTTCACTCATAACATAACCTTCTGGTACCTTAGGCAATTCATATCTAGGAGGGCTAGTTCTAGTAGGTGTTTCAGGAGTTTTGCTTTCAAGCTCATCATCAGATTCAACAACATCATGTTGTATAACTCTAGCAATTTGTTTATCAAGAAATTCACCAAGTGGCACATCATCATTATCAAGCAAGGTACTAGCATCATCATAAGCATCATTCATAGTAGAAGTAGCATCATCCATAACTTGTGACATATCAGAATTAATAGCATTTGGTGGTGTTGCAAGTTTATTCATAACAGAAGGTGAATCTAAAGCGGAACTGGATGGCAGTTCCTTACCTCCCCTCGTCCTTGAGAGAAGTATATTAGTCTTAGGATCCTTCATATTCTTTATAGTAATAATATGATAATAATCCCAAGTGACTCAACAAATATAGCAATGATCCCCGACAATGGCGCCAGAAAAAGGTCTTGATAACCCACAAGTATAGGGGTCACAACAGTTTTCGAGGGTAGAGTAGTCAATCCCAATTTATAGATTCGACACAAGGGGAGCCAAAGAATATTTGAAGGTATTAGAAGTTGAGTTGTCAATTCAACCACACCTGGAGATTAGTTATCTGCAGCAAAGTAATCAGTAGCAGAGTAGTATGATTGTTTTGATGGTAATGACAGTAGCAATAGTAACAGTAATAGTGATAGCAGTAATTTTGTAGCAAGTGTAATAGTGATCATAGCAGTAGTAACTTAGCAGAAACAATATGGGAAAGTTCGTAGGCATTGGATCAGTGACTTGTTGGATGATATTCATCATGTGACAGTTATAACCTAGGGCGATACGGCACTAGCTCCGGTTCATCGATATAATGTAGGCATGTATTCCGTAAATAGTCATACGTGCTTTATTAAAAGAACTTGCATGACAAATTTTGTCATACCCTCCCGTGGCAACGGGGTCCATATTGGAAACTAAGGGATATTAAGGCCTCCTTTTAATTGAGAACCGGAACAAAGCATTAACACATAGTGAATACATGAACTCCTCGAACAACGATCATCACTGGGAGTGGGCCCGATTGTTGTCACTCCAGGGTTGCTGGATCATAACACGTAATAGGTGACTATAACTGGCAATATCGGATCTAGAACATGGATATAATGATGATAACATAAATGGTTCAGATCTGAAATCATGGCAGTCGGGCTCAAAGTGACAAGCATTAAGCATAGTAAACTCATAGCAACATCAATCTAAGAACACAGTGGATACTAGGGATCAGGCCCTAACAAAACTAACTCGATTACATGATGAATCTCATCCAACTCCTCACCGACCAGCGAGCCTACGAAGGAATTACTCACTCCCGGTGGGGAACATCATGGAATTGGCGATGGAGAAGGGTTGGTGATGACGAAGAACGAAGATCCCCCTCTCCAGAGCCCCAAACAGACTCTAGATCTGCCCTCCCGAGGAAGAACAGGGCTTGGCGATGTCTCTGTTTCGTGGATCATGATAATTCTTTCTCCCTGATTTTTCTCTCTAAAAATAGGAATTTATAGCGTTGGTTTTAGGTTCAGCAGGGCCACCAGGTGGGTACAACCCACATGGGCACGCCAGGAGAGAGGGCGCGCCCTGGTGGGTTGTGCTCACCTAGGGGCCCCTCTCCGGTAGGTCTTGGCTCTAGAAATTCTTATATATTATATAAAAATTTCTCAAAAAGTTCCGTTCCATTCTGAGAACTTTTATTTCTACACAAAAACAACACCATGGTAGTTCTACTGAAAATAGCGTCAGTACGGTGTTAGTTTCTTCAAATCATGAAAATTAAAGTCCAAAACAAGAGGAAAAGCGTGAGAAAAAGTTGATACGTTGGAGAAGTATCAAGGGGCACGCGGCATGGAGGGGACTCCAAGTAGGATTCCTCCTACTTGGGTGCCTCTTATGGCTGCTCCTCCCTCCCATGTATATATATATGTGGGGGGGGGGTGCCCTAGCATAGACAAGACAATTGTTAGCCGTGTGTGGCGCCCCCTCCACCGTTTAAACCCCCGGTCATATTTTTGTAGTGCTTAGGCAAAGCCCAGTGAGGATCACTTCACCATCACCGTCACCATTCCGTCATGCTGACGGAACTCATCTACTATCTCGACGTCTTGCTGGATCAAGAAGGCGAGGGATGTCACCTAGCTGAACGTGTGTAGAATGTGGAGGTGTCGTGCGTTCGGTACTTGATCAGTTGAAGCACATTCGACTACATCAACCGCATTGAGAAACGCTTCCACTTATGGTCTATGAGGGTATGCAGACTCACTCTCCCCCTCATTGCTATGCATCTCCATGGATAGATCATTATGTGTGCATTGAAAATTTTACTTTTTCCATGCAACGATTCCCAAAAGTGGTATCAGAGCCAGGTCTATGCGTAGATGATATCCACAAGTAGAACACAAAGAGTTGTGGGCGGTGATAGCCATACTGCTTACCACCAATGTCTTATTTTGATTCAACGGTATTGTGGGATGAGGTGGTCCGGACTAACCTTACATGTCCAAGCACATGAGACCGGTTCCACTGACAGACATGCAACTAGTTTTGCATAAAGGTGGCTGGCGGGTGTCTGTTTCTCCTACTTTAGTTGAGTCGAATTTGACTATGGCCGGTCCTTGAAGAATGTTAAAACAGGAAACTTGATGAAACATCATTGTGGTTTGATGCGTAGGTAAGAACGGTTCTTGCTAGAAGCCCATAGCAGCCACGTAAAACTTGCAACAACAAAGTAGAGGACATCTAACTTGTTATTGCAGGGCATGTTGTGATGTGATATGGTCAAGACATGATGTGATATACGTTATTGTATGAGATGATCATGTTTTGTAAAAGTTATCGGCAACCGACAGGAGCCTTATGGTTGTCTCTTTATTGTATGAAATGCAAACGCCATGTAATTGCTTTACTTTATCACTATGTGTTAGCGATAGTTGTGGAAGCAATAGTTGGCGAGACGACCACGACGCAACGATGGAGATCAAGGTGTCAAGCCGGTGATGATGGAGATCATGACGATGCTTTGGAGATGGAGATCAAAAGCACAAGATGATGATGGCCATATCATGTCACATATTTTGATTGCATGTGATATTTATATTTTATGGATCTTATTTTGCTTAGTACGGCGGTAGCATTATAAGATGATCCTTCACTAAATTTCAAGGTAAAAGTGTTGTCCCTAAGTATGCACCGTTGCTATACAGTTCTTCGTGTTGAGACACCACGTGATGATCGGGTGTGATAGACTCTATGTTCACATACAACGGGCGCAAGACAGTTTTGCACATGCAGAATACTTGGGTTAAACATGACGAGCCTAGCATGTATAGACATGGCCTTGGAACACTGGAGACCAAAAGAAAAACATGAATCATATAGCAGATATGATCAATATAGAGATGTTCACCATTGATGACTACCCCATCTCATGTGATGATCAGACATGGGTTAGTTGATTTGGATCACGTATCACTTACATGACTTGAGGGATGCCAATTTAAGTGGGAGTTCTTAAATAATTTGATTAATTGAACTTAATTTATCATGAACTTAGTCCTGATAGTTTTGCATATCTATGTTATAGATCAATAGCTCGCGATTTAGCTCCCTTATATTTTTGATATGTTCCTAGAGAAAACTAAGTTGAAAGATGATAGTACCAATGATGTGGACTGGGTCCGTGATCTGAGGATTATCCTCATTGCTGCACAGAAATTATGAACATTTGGCAAGCTCGATATGATGGCTACTTAATAGTTTAGTGCGCCATGTTTTATGGCTTAGAACCGGGACTTCAAAAAGGTTTTGAATACCACGGAGCATATGAGATGTTCCCGGAGCTGAAATTGGTATTTCAGACTCATGCCCGTGTCGAGAGGTATGAGACCTTTGACAAGTACTTTACCTACAAGACGGAGGAGAATAGCTCAGCCAGTGAGCATTTTCTCAGAATGTCTGTGTACTACAATCACTTGAATCTAGTGGGAGTTAATCTTCCAGATAAGATAGTGATTGACAAAGTTCTCTAGTCACTATCACCAAGCTACTAGAACTTCGTGATGAACTAAAATATGCAAGGGATGATGAAAACGGTTTCCGAGCTCTCCGCGAGACTAAAGTCGACGAAGGTAGAAATCAAGAAAGAGCATCAAGTATTGATGGTTAACAAGACCACTAGTTTCAGGAAAAAGGGCGAGGGAAAGAAAGGGAACTTCAAGAAGAATGGCAAGCAAGTTGCCACTCACGTGAAGAAGCCCAAAGCTAGACCCAAGACTGAAACTGAGTGCTTCTACTGCAAAGGAAATGGTGACTGGAAGCGGAATTGCCCCAAATGCTTGGCAGATAAGTATGGAAAGTGAGCAAAGTATATTTGATATAGATGTTATTGATGTGTATTTTACTAGTGTTCATAGTAACCCCTAGGTATTTGATACCAGTTCAGTTACTGAGATTAGTAACTCGAAACAGGAGTTGCAAAGACTAGTTAAAAGCGAGGTGACGATGTGTGTTGGAAATGATTCCAAGGATGATATGATCATCATCGCACACTCCCTCTACCTTCGGGATTGGTGTTGAACCTACACAAATGTTATTTGGTGTTTGCGTTGAGCATGAATATGATTAGATCATGTTTATTGCAATACGTTTATTCATTTAAGTCAGAGAATAATTCTTGTTCTGTTTACATGAATAAAACCTTCTATAGTCATACACCCAATGTGAATGGTTTATTGAATCTCAATCATAGTGATACACATATTTATAATATTGATGCCAAAAGATGCAAAGTTAATAATGATAGTCCAACATACTTGTGGCACTGCCGTTTAGGTCATATTGGTGTAAAGTGCATGATCAAACTCCATGCAGATGGGATTTTGGAATCACTTGATTATGAATCATTTGATTATTGCGAACCAACCTTATGGGAAGATGACTAAAACTCCTTTCTCCGGAACAATGGAGCGAGCTAATGACCTATTGGAAATAATACATACCAATGTATGTGGTCCGATGAGTGTTGAAGCACGCGGCGAGGATCGTTATTTTCTGACCTTCGCAGATGATTTAAGTAGATATGGGTATATTTACTTAATGAAACACAAATATGAAACATTTAAAAAGTTCAAAGAATTTCAGAGTGAAGGAGAGAATCATCGTAACAAGAAAATAAAGTTTCTACGATCTGATCGCATAGGAGAATATTTGAGTTACAAGTTTGGCCTTCATTTAAAACAATGTGGAATTGTTTCACAACTCACGCCACCTGGAACACCATAGTGTACTGGCGTGTCTGAATGCCCTAACAACACTTTATTATATATGGTGCGATCTATGATGTCTCTTACCGATTTACCACTATCGTTTTGGGGATATGCATTAGAGACTGCCGCATTCATGTTAAATAGGGCACCGTCTAATCCGTTGAGACAACACCGTATGAGCTATGGTTCGGCAAGAAACCTAAGTTGTCGTTTCTTAAAGTTTGGGGTTGCGACACTGATTGATCTCTGACTATAGCGCGAGAAAAGCTCATGTCTGTTGGGACTACGTTGGTATATCCCCAAAGACGATGGGATGATGCAACACTGCGACGGTAGGTATTTACCTTAGTGAAGAAACCAAGGTTATCGAACCAGTAGGAGAACCATGAAACACAACGTAAACAACACCTGCACATAAATTACAACACCTCGCAACTCGACGTGTTAAAGGGGTTGTCAATCCCTTTCGGGTAATGATGCCAGAAATTTGTAGTAGATTGAAATAATAGATCTCAAATAAAATAAAGTGAAGCAAAGTATTTTTGTATTTTTCGTTTAATATATCTTAATAAAAATGCAAAGGAAAAGTAGATCGCAAGCAAATATATGAGGAAGAAGAAGACCCGGGGGCCATAGGTTTCACTAGTGGCTTCTCTCGAGAAAGATAGCAAACGATGGGTAAAAAAATTATTGTTGGGCAATTGATAGAACCTCAAATAATTATGACGATATCTAGGCAATGGTCATTACATAGGAATCACGTCCAAGATTAGTAGACCGACCCCTGCCTGCATCTACTACTATTACTCCACACATTGACCGCTATCCAGCATGCATCTAGTGTATTAAGTTCATGAAAAATGGAGTAATGCAATAAGAACGATGACATGATGTAGACAAGATCCGTTTACCTATTGCGTAGATATAGATCCCATATTTTTATCCTTAGTAGCAATGATACATACGTGTCGGTTCCCTTTCTGTCACTCGGATCAAGCACCGTAAGATCGAACCCACTACCGGGCACCTCTTCCCATTGCAAGATAAATAGATCACGTTGGACAAACAAAACCCAAATATCGGAGAAGAAATACGAGGCTATAAGAGATCATGCATATAAGAGATCAAAGAAACTCATATAACTTTCATGGATATAAAAAGATATGACTGATCATAAACTCAAAGTTTATCAGATCCCAACAAACACACCGCAAAAAGAGTTACATCATATGGATCTCCAAGAGACCGTTGTATTGAGAATCAAGAGAGAGAGAGAGAGAGATTAAGCCAGCTAGATACTAACTACAAACCCGAAGGTCTACAAAGAACTACTCACGCATCATCGGAGAGGCACCAATGGAGGTGGTGAACCCCATCCGAGATGGTGTCTAGATTAGATCTAGTGGTTCTGGACTCTGCGGCGGCTGGATGAATATTTCATCGACTCCCCTAGGGTTCTGGGATTTTTGGGGTATTTATAGAGAAAAGAGGCGGTCTGGGGGGCACCCGAGGTGGGCACAACCCACCAGGGCGCGCCTGGGCCTCCTGGTGCGCCCTAGTGGGTTGTCCCTTCCACGGGACCCCCCAGGTGCAAATAGGGTCCAACATGTTCCTTCTGTTCCATAAAAAATCTCCGTAAAGTTTCGTGGCATTTGGACTATGTTTGGTATTGATTTTCTACGATGTAAAAAACACAAAAAAACAGGAACTGGCACTTGGCACTATGTATTAGCAGCTGAGTTGTCAATTCAACCACATGTGGAAACTTAATATCTGCTTCAAGGTATTTAGTATCAAAGTAATATGATAGTAGTGGTAATGGTAGCAAGAGGTAACGATAGCAAAAGTAATATTTTTGGTGTTTTCTAGTGATGATAACAATAGCAATGGAAAAGTAAATAAGCGAAGAACAATATATGTTAAGCTCGTAGGCAATGGATCGGTGATAGAGAATTATGTTGGATGTGGTTCATCATGTAACAGTCATAACCTAGGTGACACAGAACTAGCTCCAATTCATCAATGTAATGTAGGCATGTATTCCGAATATAGTCATACGTGCTTATGGAAAAGAACTTGCATGGCATCTTTTGTCCTACCCTCTCGTGGCAGCGGGGTCCTAGCGGAAACTAAGGGATATTAAGGCCTCCTTTTAATAGAGTACCGGACCAAAGCATTAACACATAGTGAATACATGAACTCCTCAAACTACGGTCATCACAGAAAGTGGTCCCGATTATTGTCACTTAGGGGTTTCCAGATCATAACACATAGTAGGTGACTATAGACTTGCAAGATAGGATCAAGAACTCACATATATTCATGAAAACATAATAGGTTCAGATCTGAAATCATGGCACTTGGGCCCTAGTGACAAGCATTAAGCACAGCAAAGTCATAGCAACATCAATCTCAGAACATAGTGGATACTAGGGATCAAACCCTAAAAAAACTAACTCGATTACATGATAAATCTCATCCAACCCATCACCGTCCAGCAAGCCTATGATGGAATTACTCACACACGACGGTGAGCATCATGAAATTGGTGATGGAGGATGGTTGATGATGACGATGACGACGGATTCCCCTCTCCGGAGCCCCGAACGGACTCCAGATCAGCCCTCCCGAGAGAGTTTAGGGCTTGGCGACGGCTCCATATCGTAAAACGCGATGAATCTTTCTCCTTGATTTTTTCTCTCCGAACATGAATATATAGAGTTGGAGTTGAGGCCGAAGGAGCTCCAGGGGGCCCACGAGGTAGGGGGCGCTCAGGGGGCAGGCGCGCCCCCACCCTCGGGGCTAGGGTGTGGGCCCTCTGGTATTGATCTTTTGCCAGTATTATTTATTATTTCCAAAAATAGTCTTCGTGAAGTTTCAAGTCATTCCGAGAACTTTTGTTTCTGCACATAAATAACACCATGGCAATTCTGCTAAAAATAGCGTCAGTCTGGGTTATTTCCATTCAAATCATGCAAGTTAGAGCCAAAAACAAGGGCAAAAGTGTTTGGAAAAGTAGATACAACGGAGACGTATCACCCGGCTCCGCGTCGTCCCCATCCTAGGCCTCGCCGTCGTCCACCGCCCTGGTGCTCTCGGCGCGACGTGGTCAACATGGTCAAGGAACGGCTTCCATCGGACGTGGACTGTACGTGGAGAGGCTGACAGCTGGATCCACGGCCGCAGCAAGGAAGTGCCTCCTTATTACGTGCAAAATAATTATTCCTCCACCTGACAGCG
Organism: Triticum monococcum; assembly: GCA_034509565.1. Taxonomy (NCBI): domain Eukaryota; kingdom Viridiplantae; phylum Streptophyta; class Magnoliopsida; order Poales; family Poaceae; genus Triticum; species Triticum monococcum. Next base: position 250,311,465 of record CM067843.1, read on the forward strand.
GGGACCCACCGGATGGGCCACCGTATTTCACAAAAAAAAGGTTTCCCCCTGACTGCTGGGACCCACCAGCTACATCTTCGCACGCAAGGAAGTGCGTCCGAGCAAAAAAAAACGATTCGCCCCCCTGACTGGTGGGACCCACCAGCTACATCTTTGCAAGCAAGGAAGTGCCTGACAGTCGGGACCCACGTGGTCGAAGTGTACGTAGTGTTGTCATTCTGGTCGCGAACGTGTACGTACATACTGGTCGATGTAGAGGCGTGCACGTGTCGTAGTAGAGGCGCGCACGTAGCATGTACACGTACGTACATCGGCCAGTGTGCAACAAAGAAAATATGACCACGTACATACATACGGGTAGGTTCTCGAACGCCTACTCACGCATACGTACGGCCATGGCTCTTGTACATGGCTGGGTCGGAACGGAGAAACTACGTCATCCTCATGTTCATGGGGAGCCAACCGGCTGGGTCGGAACGAAATTCGTTGTCGTGTTCATCGGGGGGGGGGGGGGGGGGCTTGGAAGGAACAGCCGATGGAAACGAGGCCTGGCGTACCGCAGAATGGAGGAAACGGCCTTGTGTTCGGCCAACCATGTTCGAAATGAGGTCCTGTTCATCGGGAGGGGTTTGGCGTACCGCAAAACGGAGGAAACGGACCTCCTATGGTCGAAACGGGAGTCTTGTTGATCGGGAGGGGTGTGGCGTACTGCAAAACGGAGGAAACAAACTTGTGTTGGAGCGCTACGGTCGAAACGGGGGTCCTGTTTATCGGGAGGGGTGTGGCGTACCGCAAAACGGGACTCCACGGGATACTGTTTATCTCCACCGTCGACCCCCTCCAGCCTCCACGGGCTACTGTTCATCCACCGCCGACCTCCTCCAGCCTCCACCTGCGACTATTCACCCACGGGCTCCTGTTCATCCAGCCTCCACCGCGCGCTACTCCACCTGCTACTGTTCAACCAGCCCTCTCCACGGGCTCCTGTTCAACCACCCCTCCACAGGCTACTGTTCCTTGAGCCCTCTACCGTCTACTGTTCATCCTGCCCTCCACGGGGTGGTCCTGTTCATCCTGCCCTCCATGGGGTCCTATTCATCCAGCCCCAACCGGCTCGATCGATCGGGGTCCTGTTTATCCAAAGGCAACACCACGGGGTCCTGTTCATCCATCCCCACCGGGAACTGTTCATCCAAACCCCCCTAGCAACACTCACTGTTCATCCAGAGGCAGCACCGATCAGCTTCAGTTAGTAGCATTAGCGAAGGAATCGCTCGATCGGTTCAGTTAACAGCCATTGATTGATCGCTCAGGTTCAGTAACGCGTAGCCTGCAGTGCAATCGCTTAGGTTCAGTTAGAGCCTAACGCCTCGCTCGGGTTCAGTTAGAACCCAACGCCTCGCACCCACGCGCATGCGTGTATGAGAGAAACTCGCATCGCTCGGCCCTGGCCACCCACTGTAACTAGGAACACCCTGATATTTTCCTCGCCCTCGCTTCTACCACGGTTTTTTCCGTCATGGACGACCCAAAGAATGTCATGGAGCCGCGTCTCTGGCCCGCCCAGGATGAAAAGCCCATTTTCTGTCATGATTTTTTTCATAGAAGTAGGACCCACCCAGATCTATGATGATACCGTGTTTTGTCAGAATTATTGTCATAGAAGTGTCATAAGTATGACCGAAAAAAATTTAGTTCGGCCCAAAATGTCACGGATGTGTCTTTTTTTTGTAGTGACGATAGCAATGGAATCTTAAATTAGAACAGTTGTTCTTCAGGTTTAAGCACTTGTTCTACATGAACAGAGTACAGTAAGACACAAGAATACAATACTTAAAAAATAAGCTCATAGACCTTACGACATTCTTGGTTTGGGACCAGTACAGAACAAGGCGTTCCCAGTCATCGTCCAGTAAATGTGTCTCAGGAGAATGTAAGGGAATTTGATGAGTTTCTTTGCCAGTGAAGTACATTTTCTTCAGGTAATTCCGATATTGCCACCAAGCATTCTTGAAGATAGCAGTGGTATTATCACAGGTTACCTCATCCCGAGTTTCCAAATCGGTCCTTCTCTATACAGAAAAATGGGAAAATTTGCAGTATTATAACCATCATGGAGATAGAATGTATGGGTCAAAGAAAAGTAATTTCCATGAATAACATTACTTACACATAACTCCTAGACAAACACCTGCAACTGGCATTTTCCTTCATCTTCAATATAATATTTCCAAGATGGGAGGACAAGCACATAGGATTTAACAACATCAAATGCGATAGATGCTAAACTACGACTGGCTGGTTGTGCTTCCTCCACAGGAATAAGCGTACTAACTGGTGGAGTTGGGGTTCGCCGTGGTAGTACTGGCCCTTTGGGCACTGGAGCTGCCTTACTAACTACTCTTGTTTGGGAGCTCTGTGGTAGAGATGGTGCTGTGTCAATAGGAACTAGGTTACTATTTGCTGGGATTGGGGTTAGATTTGGTGAAGCTGGTTCTCTGACCATCGCAGTAGGGGTACAATCTGCGAGAGTCTGGGTTATGTGTGGTAGGGCTGGTTCTTGTGCATGTAGAACCGGGGTGCTATCTCCACCAAGAGGTAGCACTGTTTTATTTGAAGACCATGTTTTTACTCCGCTAGATAATGCCACCACCCGCTCCAATTCAAATGGCTGATAAACATGAAACATAGTTGAATATAAAGACATTGTATGAGAGACAGATGCAATAGATAGTGTGGAAAAAAGGCATGAAATAGTTGACATGTATATTGTTTAACTAAAACGGATAGCATCAAATAATTTCACATATATTATGTCTATCTAAACTGGATAGCATATTGATACGTCTCCAATGTATCTATAGTTTTTGATTGTTCCATGCTATTATATTATCTGTTTTGGATGTTAATGGGCTTTATTTTACACTTATATATTATTTTTGGGACTAACCTATTAACCGGAGGCCCAGCCCAAATTGCTGTTTTTTTGCCTATTTCAGTGTTTCGTAGAAAAGGAATATCAAACGGAGTCCAAACGAACGAAACCTTCGGGAACGTGTTTTCTGGAACAAACGTGATCCAAAGGACTTGGAGTGGACGTCAAGCAATCAACGAGGCGGCCACAAGGCAGGGGGGCGCGCCCTCCACCCTCGTGGGCCCCTCATTGCTCCACCAACCTACTTCTTCCTCCTATATATATCCATATACCCCACAAACATCCAGGAGCACCACGAAACCCTATTTCCACCATCGCAACCTTCTGTACCGAAGAGATCCCATCTTTGGGCCTTTTTCGAAGCTCCGCCGGAGGGGTCATTGATCACACAGGGCCTCTACATCTACTCCATGGCCCCTCCGATGATGTGTGAGTAGTTTACCTCCGACCTTCGGGTCCATAGCTAGTAGCTAGATGGCTTCTTCTTTCTCTTTGGATCTCAATACAAAATTCTCCTCGATTCTCTTGGCGATCTATTTGATGTAATCTTCTTTTGTGGTGTGCTTGTTGAGATCCGATGAATTGTGAGTTTATGATCAAGTCTATTTATGAACAATATTTGAATCTTCTCTGATTTTTTTATGTATGGTTGGTTTATCTTTGCAAGTCTCTTCGAATTATCAGTTTGGTTTGGCTTACTAGATTGATCTTTCTTGCAATGGGAGAAGTGCTTAGCTTTGGGTTCAATCTTGCGGTGTTCGATCCCAGTGACAGAAAGGGAAACGACACGTATTGTATTGTTGCCATTGAGGATAAAAAGATGGGGTTTACATCATATTGCATGAGTTTATCCCTCTACATCATGTCATCTTGCTCAAGGCGTTACTCTGTTCTTATGAACTTAATACTCTAGATGCATGCTGGATAGCGGTCGATGTGTGGAGCAATAGTAGTAGATGCAGAATCGTTTCGGTCTACTTGTCTTGGGCGTGATGCCTATATACACGATCATGCCTAGATATTCTCATAATTATTCGCTTTTCTAACAATTGCTCGACAGTAATTTGTTCACCCACTATAATACTTATGCTATCTTGGGAGAAGCCACTAGTGAAACCTATGTCCCCCGGGTCTATTTTCCATCATACAAGTTTCCAATCTACTTTATTTTGCAATCTTTACTTTCAATCTATATCATAAAAATACCAAAAATATTTATCTTATTATTATCATCTCTATCAGATCTCACTCTTGCAAGTGGCCGTGAAGGGATTGACAACCCCTTTATCGTGTTGGTTGCGAGGTTCTTATTTGTTTGTGTAGGTACGAGGTGACTCGCGCGTGGTCTCCTACTAGATTAATACCTTGGTTCTCAAAAACTGAGGGAAATACTTACGCTGCTTTACTGCACCACCCTTTCCTCTTCAAGGGAAAACCAACACAGTGCTCAAGAGGTAGCAAGAAGGATTTCTGGCGCCGTTGCCGGGGAGACCTACGCCAAGTCAAGACATACCAAGTACCCATCACAACTCTTATCCTTCGCATTACATTATTTGCCATTTGCCTCATGTTTTCCTCTCCCCCACTTCACCCTTGCCGTTTTATTCACCCTCTTTTCCCTTTCGCCCCCTCTTTCCGTTCGCCTCTTTTTTCTTGCTTCTTGTTTTCTTGTGTGTTGGATTGCTTGTTTGTCACGATGGCTCAAGATAATACTAAATTGTGTAACTTTACCAATACCAACAATAATGATTTTATTAGCACTCCGATTGCTCCTCTTACCAATGCTGAATCTTGTGAAATTAATACTGCTTTGCTGAATCTTGTCATGAAAGATCCATTTTCTGGCCTTCCTAGTGAAGATGCCGCTACCCATCTAAACAACTTTGTTGATTTGTGTGATATGCAAAAGAAGAAAAATGTGGACAACGATATTGTTAAACTTAAGCTGTTTCCGTTTTCGCTTAGAGATCGTGCAAAAGCTTGGATTTCGTCTTTGTCTAAAAATAGTATTGATTCATGGAATAAGTGCAAAGATGCTTTTATCTCTAAGTATTTTTCCTCCCGCTAAGATCATCTCTCTTACAAACTATATTATGAATTTTAAGCAACTTGATCATGAACATGTTTCACAATCTTGGAAGAGGATGAAAGTAATGATACGTAATTGCCCTACACATGGTTTGAATTTATGGATGATTATACAAATTTTTTACGCCGGATTAAATTTTGCTTCTAGAAATCTTTTATTTTCGGCCGCGGGAGGCACTTTTATGGAAATCACTTTAGGAGAAGCAATCAAACTCCTAGATAATATTATGGTTAATTATTCTCAATGGCACACTGAAAGATCCACTAGTAAAAAGGTGCATGCAATTGAATTTATTAATGTTTTGAGTGGAAAGATGGATGAAGTTATGAAATTGTTTGCTAATAAGAGTGCTCCTAATGATCCTAATGATATGCCTTTGTCTACTTTGATTGAGAATAATAATGAATCTATGGATGTGAATTTTGTTAGTAGGAACAATTTTGGTAATAACGCGTATAGAGGTAATTTTAATTCTAGGACGTTTCCTAGTAATTCCTCTAATAATTATGGTAATTCCTACAACAATTCTTATGGAAATTATAATAAGATGCCCTTTGATTTTGAATCTAGTATTAAAGAATTTATTACTTCGCAAAAGAGTTTCAATGCTTTGATTGAAGAAAAATTGCTTAAGATTGATGAGTTGGCTAGGAACGTGGATAGAATTTCTCTTGATTTTGATTCTTTGAAACTTAGATCTATTCCACCTAAGCATGATATGAATGAGTCTCTCAAAGCCATGAGAATTTCCATTCATGAGTGCAAAGAAAGAATCGCTAGGATGCGTGCCAAGAAAGATTGCTTTGTGAAAGTGTGTTCTTCAAGTTTTCATGACAATAAAGATGAAGATCTAAAAGTAATTGATGCGTCCCCTATTAAATCCTTGTTTTGCAATATGAATCTTGATAATTATGGGACTGGAGATGAGTCAACTTTAGTTAGAAGGCGTCCCAAAAATTCGGAGTTTTTAGATCTTGATGCAAAAATTGGTAAAAGTGGGATTGAAGAGGTTAAAACTTTAGATAGCAGTGAACCCACTATCTTGGATTTCAAGGAATTTAATTATGATAATTGCTCTTTGATAGATAGTATTTCCTTGTTGCAATCCGTGCTAAATTCTCCTCATGCTTATAGTCAAAACAAAGCTTTTACTAAACATATCGTTGATGCTTTGATGCAATCTTATGAAGAAAAACTTGAGTTGGAAGTTTCTATCCCTAGAAAATTTATGATGAATGGCAACCTACAATTAAAATTAAAATTAGAGATCATGAGTACTATGCTTTGTGTGATTTGGGTGCTAGTGTTTCCACGATTCCAAAAACTTTGTGTGATTTGCTAGGTTTCCGTGAATTTGATGATTGTTCTCTAAACTTGCAACTTTCGGATTCCACTATTAAGAAAACTATGGGAAAGATTAATGATGTTCTTATTGTTGCAAATAGGAATTATGTGCCCATAGATTTCATTGTTCTTGATATAGATTGCAATCCTTCATGTCCTATTATTCTTTGTAGACCTTTCCTTAGAACGATTGGTGCAATTATTGATATGAAGGAAGGGGATATTAAATTCCAATTTCCATTAAGGAAAGGCATGGAACACTTCCCTAGAAAGAAAGTTAAATTACCATATGAATCTATTATGAGAGCCACTTATGGATTGCCTACCAAAGATGTCAATACTTAGATCTATACTTGCTTTTATGTCTAGCTAAGGGCGTTAAACGATAGCGCTTGTTGGGAGGCAACCCAATTTTATTTTTATTCCTTGCCTTTTGCTCCTGTTTAGTAATAAATAATTTACCTAGACTCTGTTTTGGTTGTTTTTTTGTGTTTAATTAGTGTTTGTGCCAAGTAGAATCGTTGGGAAGACATGGGGAAAGTCTTTTTGATCTTGCTGTAAAAAACATAAACTTTAGTGCTCACGAGAATTGCTGCCATTTTTTAGTAGAGGGTGATATTTAGTTAATTCTTTTTGAAGATGATTAATAGATAATTTCCTCACGTCCATCAATTTATTTTAGAATTTTTGGGGTTCCATAAGTGGTCGAAACCTACAGATTACTACAGACAGTTCGGTTTTTGACAGATTCTGTTTTTCGCATGTTGTTTGCTTGTTTTGATGAATCTATGGCTAGTAATAGAGTTTATGAACCATAGAAAAGTTGGAATACAGTAGTTTTAACACCAATATAAATCAATAATGAGTTCATTACAGTACCTTGAAGTGGTGGTTTGTTTTCTTTTACTAACGGAGCTCACGAAGATTTTCTTTTAAGTTTTGTGTTGTGAAGTTTTCATGTTTTGGGTAACGATTTGATGGATTATGGAACAAGGAGCGGCAAGAGCCTAAGCTTGGGGATTACCAAGGCACCCCAAGGTAAAATCCAAGGACACCAAAAAGCCTAATCTTGGGGTTGCCCCGGAAGGCATCCCCTCTTTCGTCTTCGTCTATCGGTAACTTTACTTGGAGCTATATTTTATTCGCCACATGATAAGTGTTTTGCTTGGAGCATCTTGTATGATTTGAGTCTTTGCTTTTTAATTTACCACATTCATCCTTCCTGTACACACCTTTTGGGAGAAACACACATGAATTGGAATATATTAGAATACTCTATGTGCTTCACTTATATCTTTTGAGCTATATAGTTTTTGCTCTAGTGCTTCGCTTATATCTTTCAGAGCACGGTGGTGGTTTTGTTTTATAGAAATAATTGATCTCATGCTTCACTTATATCATTTTGAGAGTCCTTTAGAACAACATGGTAATTCACTTTGGTTATCAATTTTAAATGCTAAGGGAAATTGGATGCTTGATAGATGGTTTTGAGATATAAAGGTGGTAATATTAGAAGTGAGCTAGTTGAGTAATTGTGAAATTGATGAATACTTGTGTTGAAGTTGGCAAGTCCCATAGCATGCACGTATGCTGAATGTTATGCGACAAATTTGAAGCATGGGTGTTCTTTTATTGCTTTCCTTTTGAGTGGCGGTCGGGGACAAGCGATGGTCATTTCCTACCAATCTATCCCCCTAGGAGCATGGGTGTAGTGCTTGGTTTTGATGACTTGTAGATTTTTGCTATAAGTATGTGAGTTCTTTATGACTAATGTTGAGTCCATGGATTATACGCACTCTCACCCTTCCACCATTGCTAGCCTCTTCGGTACCGTGTGTTTCCCTTTCTCACCTTGAGAGTTGGTGCAAACTTCGTGGGTGCATCCAAACCCTGTGATATGATACGCTCTATCACACATAAGCCTCCTTATATCTTCATCAAAACAGCCACCATACCTACCTATTATGGCATTTCCATAGCCATTCCGATATATATTGCCATGCAACTTTCCACCGTTCCATTTATTATGACAGACATCATCATTGTCATATTGCTTTGCATGATCATGTAGTTGACATCGTATTTGTGGCAAAGCCACCATTCATAATTTTTTCATACATGTCAGTCTTGATTCATCGCAATCCCGGTACGCCGCCGGAGGCATTCACATAGAGTCATATTTTGTTCTAAGTATCGAGTTGTAATTCTTGAGTTGTAAGAAAATAAAAGTGTGATGATCATTATTAGAGCATTGTCCCATGTGAGGAAAGGATGATGGAGACTATGATTCCCCCACAAGTCGAGATGAGACTCCAGACGAAAAATAATAAAAAGAAAGAAAAGAGGCCAATAGAAAAAAAGAAAAGAAGGCCCAAATAAAAAATGAGAGAAAAAGAGAGAAGGGACAATGTTACTATCCTTTTTCCTCACTCGTGCTTCAAAGTAGCACCATGATCTTCATGATAGAGAGTCTCTTGTTTTGTCACTTTCATATACTAGTGGGAATTTTTCATTATAGAACTTGGCTTGTATATTACAATGATGGGCTTCCTCAAAGGCCCTAGGTCTTCGTGAGCAAGCAAGTTGGATGCACACCCACTTAGTTTCATTGATGATCTTTCATATATTTATAGCTCTAGTGCATCCGTTGCATGGCAATCCCTACTCCTTGCATTGACATCAATAGGTGGGCATCTCCATAGCCCATTGATTAGCCGCGTCAATGTGAGACGTTCTCCCTTTTGTCTTCTCACACAACCTCAATCATCATATTCTATTCCACCCATAGTGCTATGTCAGTGGCTCGCGCTCATATATTGCGTAAAAGTTGAAAGAGTTTGAAAAGGCTAAGTATGAAACAATTGCTTGGCTTGTCATCGGGGTTGTGCATGATGGGAGCATTTTGTTTGACGAAAATGAAGCATGGCCAAACTATATGACTTTGTAGGGATAAGTTTTCTTTAGCTATGGTATTTTGATAAGACATAATTGCTTGATTAGCATACTTGGAGTATTACTATTTTATGTCAACAATTAACTTTTATCTTGAATCTTTCGGATCTGAACATTCATGCCACAATAGAGGAAAATACATTGAAGAATATTCTAGAGAGCATTCGACATCAAAAATTCTTTTTTATCATTTACCTACTCGAGGATGAGCAGGAATTAAGCTTGGGGACGCTGATGCGTCTCCAACTATCTATAATTTTTGATTGTTCCATGCTATTATATTATCTATTTTGGATGTTAATGGGCTTTATTTTACACTTTTATATTATTTTTGGGACTAACCTATTAACCCGAGGCCCCGCCCAAATTGTTGTTTTTTTGCCTATTTCAATGTTTCGTAGAAAAGGAATATCAAACGGAGTCCAAACGGAATTAAACCTTCGGGAACGTGATTTTTTGGAACGAACGTGAACCAGAGGACTTGGAGTGGACGTCAAGCAATCAACGAGGCAGCCACGAGGCAGGGCGGCATGCCTACCCCCCTGGGCGTGCCCTCCACCCTCGTGGGCCCCTCGTTGCTCCACCGACCTACTTCTTCCTCCTATATATATAGATATACCCCGCAAACATCAACTCCATGGCCCCTCCGATGATGTGTGAGTAGTTTACTTCAGACCTTCGGGTCCATAGCTAGTAGCTAGATGGCTTCTTTTCTCTCTTTGGATCTCAATACAAAGTTCTCCTCGATTATCTTGGAGATCTATTTGATGTAACTCTTCTTTTAGCGGTGTGTTTGTCGAGATCCGATGAATTGTGGGTTTATGATCAAGTTTATCTATGAACAATATTTGAATCTTCTCTGAATTCTTTTATGTATGATTGGTTTATCTTTGCAAGTCTCTTCGAATTATCAGTTTGGTTTCGCCTACTAGATTGATCTTTGTTGCAATGGGAGAAGTGCTTAGCTTTGGGTTCAATCTTGCGGTGCTCGATCCCACTGACAGAAAGGGAAACGACACATATTATATTGTTGCCATCGAGGATAAAAAGATGGGGTTTTCATCATATTGCATAAGTTTATCCCTCTACATCATGTCATCTTGATTAAGGCATTACTCTGTTCTTATGAACTTAATACTCTAGATGCATGCTGGATAACGGTCGATGTGTGGAGTAATAGTAGTAGATGCAGAATCCTTTCGGTCTATTGTCTCGGACGTGATGCCTACATATTATGATGCCTAGATATTCTCATAATTATTCTCTTTTCTATTAGTTGCTCGACAGTAATTTGTTCACCCACCGTAATACCTATGCTATCTTGAGAGAAGCCACTAGTGAAACCTATGGCCCCCGGGTCTATTTTCCACCATACAAGTTTCCAATCTACTTTATTTTGCAATCTTTACTTTCAATCTCTATCACAAAAATACCAAAAATATTTATCTTATTATTATCATCTCTATCAGATCTCACTCTTGGAAGTGGACGTGAAGGGATTGACAACCCCTTTATCGCGTTGGTTGCGAGGTTCTTATTTGTTTGTGTAGGTACGAGGTGACTCGCGCATGGTCTCCTACTGGATTGATACCTTGGTTCTCAAAAACTAAGGGAAATACTTACGCTGCTTTACTGCACCACCCTTTCCTCTTCAAGGGAAAACCAACGCAGTGCTCAAGAGGTATCACATAGCATAACATAATTCAAAGATATGATGAATAACTAAACAGGATCGCATGACAAAATTCACATACATGTTTCTAAGTAATCAGGATCGCATGATTTAATTCACATATGTGCTTTATATGCTAAATAGGGGCATTCGATATGATGTCTGAACTAAGAATATGGTTAATGAATATTGTGTATATGATGCCTAAACTATGCAATGCAAGACACCATATGCATGATATGAGCAGTATAACCATGCCAAGTTAGATCATACACCTCCGTGGGGGAATAGGATTGGTCATCTGTCTCTGAATCCATCTCTGAGGAGCTATCGGGACCCAACAAGAGATCTGCTTCGACAGTTAGCACAGTCTACTCTGAAGGCCTTGTTTTCACTCCAAATTTTTCCATCTCCCACCCAAATGGCTGATTCACGGGAAGAGTAGTTTAATGTACAAACATTGTCGACAAATCGAAATGTAATGAAGAAAAGGATGGGCAAGATATCATTCAAATATATGATGCCTGGTTAAACATGATGGAATTGCACATTTCACATATATTATGGCTGGCTAAAAGACATGAGACTCCATAATTCCCATATATGATATAAAAACTAAACAGGTGACATTAGAGAACATGTCTAAACTAAGCAGATGACATATATGATGTCAAAAGTAGGCACTGCAAGGCCACATATGCATGATATGACTAACATCATCATGCCAAAGTAGAGCAAACACCTTGGGGGCAAATTGGAGTGGTCAGCTGCGTTTGAATCCACCTCGGAGCATATATCTTCCTCTGGATTACAATCTGGAGACGAGGGAGGGTTTGCCATTGAACCCACCATGCGGCGCAAAACTCTTCTCTTTTTCTCTACATGTTCAGCATGACTCTGTACAATACCTGACATACATACGAAAAAATATGGTGAGATTATGTAAGGAGAGCATGCAAAAATCTAGAGTGATGGTAACAACCAGTGGATGGGTGCAAAAATAATGATAGCAGGCTGATGATTGCTTTAATTTAATAAAAAGACAGATGATGATTGCTTTAATATTTGTTTCGCACCCACGATGAACAACATAGGCATACCCTAGGTGAACCAGATGTTAGATAGAGATACTATTCATTGTTGCCTCGATATGTTACCCACAACTAATTTAGAACTCAAGTTGGAACATCAATAAAGTGAAACCATATGAAAGCGTGTACAATTAGAATGTTATTCTGCCACTAATGCACTTGGTCTTGCTTTCATCCATAGGATTTTGAAAAGTAGGTCCAGGTGGATGTTTTGCTCCATTCCTTTCAGCAAAATGCATGAATAATTGGATAGTAGAGTGCCATAGGAAAATTTCCTATTGCTATGTTCTTCCGTTGAACCACAATAGCCCTAATGGATTGACATGAATGTAGAGTAATAAGTTATGCGACAAATGTACAACCTCTTTGCCGTAGTCATGTCGACCTCAGCATCATTGGGTTGGTCGCTGAAGAAGTTGAGACAGAGGTGGCTGTCGAAGGTGTGGAGGAAGATCGGAGGAATCTGTAGACGGCGTCCCGGCACTTCTTTGTTGTGATGGATCGTTCTGTCGTTGGAGCAGCTCCGATGAGCCATAAGACGTCAAGGCTGAAGCAGCATAAGACAGACATCGTTAATCTCAAGTGGGATTCTAATAGCATCTCCAATAGATGATGTAAAATAGATGTAAAATTTACATCACCAAAAACCACCTGACTACAATAGATGAGGTACAAATTGTTGACTCTGAACTTAACTGTCGAAACTGAAATTTACTGTCGAAAATGCATGCAATGGTAGCAGAGAGGCACTTGACATGTAGTTTAGTGAGGGCGTGCAGTTCATCTTCAACCTGCACCCCCTGAGCCGTCAGCCACCACTGGCTGAACCGCCGGGCCCCATGCTGCCTCGCCGCCCCGAAACAACTCCCCACCGCCGGTCCGCCGCCGCCTCATTACCCCAAAACAACTCCCCATCGCCAGTCCGCCACCGCCCCGGCCAGCCCTCTAGCCCCCCCTCCCGCGCCAAGCTTTTTCTCTTGTGATCCCCATGCCACTGCCCCACCACCGCGCCCCCACCGCCGGCGAGCAGCACCCCACCTAGAACTCTAAGATAGAGAGTGGGGTACATCTTCGGCTAGCCCCCCTCCCCGCTGCGGGTGGTTCTTACTTAACTCCGGAGAGCCCCCCCCCTACCCCTGAAAATCGACTGACCCAAAAGTCGATTCAGTCGACTGAAGTGTAGCTAAATCGAAGCAGAGCAGCAGCACGAGTGAGGGGGAGAGCAGCAACGCAAGCGAGGGGGAGAGCAGCAGCGCGAGCGAGCGAGCGAGAGCCAGAGCAGCAGCAGATCCGGCTGGTATGGCCGCCGCCACTGAAGGGGTCTCGCACTGGGGGAGAACCTCCATGGAGATGTCGCCCGCAGCGCCGGCTTCAAGGTAGCCTCTCCATGGGGGTGCGGGATGGAGCACTGTTGGCGCCGGGAGGTCGAGTTAAGGAGAAGGTGAGATGCGATGAGTGTAAAACCTCTTTGGTGGCACCGAGTAGGCCTCGGCTTCGTCTAAGGAGTCGGTGAGGATGTTGCGGTTCCTGTAGGCGTTCTGGGAACGGGGTCCCCAGACTTGCCTGCCTGCGGCCTGCGGCGAGGTTCAAAGGAGGCCAAGCATGGCCCATCTTCATCAACACAAGACTCAAGACCCTCGCGAGGCGGACGACGCAGGGCTTCCTTAGGCACGACCTCGTCAAGCTGGCTTGCGAGGAGGCGGAGAGATCAAGGCAGGGTACCTCGCGAGGTGCCCGTGACGCAAGCCATGACGACTCAGGGCGCCAGGCGGGTGCGAGCGCGCGCAGCGTCCTTCTTTCCTCTTTGGTGCAAAGGGGGCAAGCGCAGCCGCGGAGTACCGAGGCATCAGGCAAAGGTTGCGGTTTCCGTGCAACGAGACCAGGACCAGGAGGACTACAAGACGGAGGTCACCATGGAGCCCAAGACGGCGTCATCACCAGAGCTTTGCGCAGGCGAAGACTGCTTTTGTCAGGGTAGTTGATACTTGCTGTCCCCCTTCAAATTAGCCCGCCATTGTTGGCTCCCTTCCCGCTCAATATTTGGGAAGAGGACCAGGGCCTCTATAAATAGGGCCAGCCACCCATGTAGCAGGGGGTCCGAGCTTTTGGTTCGGTCGGCTAGTAAGATTAAGAGAGGGAGAGAGAGAGAGGGGTGGCTGAACTCCCCCTAGGAGTTCATCGCCCCAGTCAAGAACAGACCCTCGCGAGGCTGTTCTTCCTTGTATTGTTCATCATCATTAGCCCCAGGAGGCAATCCACCAACCACACACTGGAGTAGAGTATTACACCACAATGGTGGCCCGAACCAGTATAAATCTTGTGTCCCTCGTGCAGCTCTTTGAGTAGTTTAGATCTTTGCGAGGCGGGGAGGTAGAAGGCGTAATCTCCGCGCGCACCCCAGTGTTCGAACCTTAAGGGTCTGCCGGAACCCGAAATCCAACATTTGGCGCGCCAGGTAGGGGTGCTCCGGAATTCGTCCTCCACCGCTCCGTGCCCCGTCGCGCCATCATCACCATGCCCGGCGACCAGGAGGGCAACCCTGACCCATGGGCTGCATGGCCCGCCCGCGTAGAGCCGCACGCCTCGGGCGACCCCGCGCCCCAGGTAGCCCGTGGTCCGCAGGGCGCTGCGGGCCGCGGGCGACATGGGCAGACTTCGGCAACTCTCACACCGCGGCAAGCACGGTCGGCAGCAAGGGCCTCCAATCACGCCGCAACCACGACACCGTACACCCGCCGGGAGCAGGCGAACTCGAGGGCCGCGCTCACGGTGGCCCAGAACTGCTGCGGTGCAGGCTGCTGGAGGGCGGCCACGACGTGCTGCTGGAGCGAGTGGCGGAGCTCCTGGGCTTCGCCGCCTCGGGGGCTCACCCCTTCTCCACCCAGCTCCCATCTCAAGCCCAGGGCGACCCGCGAGGGGGCTCCGCGCGCGCCCGCGGGCTCCAAGGCTACTCCGACGCCAGCGAAGCTGTCAGCACCGGACCCAACGAGCCCTCGAAGAAGAAGGACTCGACGTGACTCGCGGCCCCAACGAGCGGCCGCGTTGCCACCCCGTGGTTGGCATGACAGGCGGGACCGCGTGGCGTGCGGGGCATCACGGCGTGGCATTCGGGATGACGGTGACGGAGGAATACGTGCCCCTCATGATGGACCAAGGACACCCTCACGAGAACGGACGAGGCTCGCTCCTCGGCCCAAGCTGGGGGGACGAGGCACTGGAAGCTGAGCCTCTCTAGGAGCCCCAGAACGGTCCCGCTGGCCACGCTGGAGGCAACGATTATCGGGCACCGCTAATTCTTCAGGAGCAGGTATATGCTAACCATGGATCACAGGAGGTGCAGGTCGTCGCGGCAAGAAGCTGCCCTGCTCTCACAGTCTCCTATCCCTCGGGAGGAGGGCGCAGGGGGCTACAGGAGAGGGGCCGAGATCCGACATCACCACCGCGGCGTTCGGAGCAAGGTGTTCTCAGGAGGTAGGCCCTCTGCTGGGGAGGTGCCTCAGGGCCTGCCCCTGGCGGAGGACCCGTGGTCGTCGGGGGAACCGCTGGTGACCGCTCTACCCCATCGGGCGGCGTCCTGGGTTCCGGTCGTTGCTGATGGCACTAGAGTGTGGCGCAAGGCGGGGCCCTCGTCTGGCGATATGAAGCAAGGCTAGTACCTGTGAAGAAGGCCCGGTGCCTGTGAAGCTCGCCGCCCCGTGACACTCTCACATAATAATGAGTGTGGCTGTACACGCCCCGGAGTCTTAGGCGTGCCAGCCTCAGGCCCTGGGGCTCCCTCCCACGCCCAGTGGACAGCACTTAGCTCCGCGCTGGTGAGAAGACGTCCAAGACTAGATTAGGTGCCGGACACGGCCTTTTGTCTGCTTTCATTGCCTTTCCCTTTGGCTGTAGCTTTTCCCCCGCTGGATTTAAGTTTGATTCAAATTTGAGATTTGCGTGTGTTCAGGGAACGGGTGCTTATTCTCGCTCGAGCTATTTCTCGCGTTCTGGTTGCCGCTTCGCCACAGCTGCCTCCCCTCGCGAGCCCCTCGCGAGTCCGGTCAGGTCTGGCTCATGCACAACCCAAACTGCTGCTGTTGCTCCCTCTCGGGAGGATCTTCGGGTGCTTGCGGAGGTTTCCCTGTTTGGAAAAGGCCCAGAGCCTGTGAAGCAAGGCGAGTGCTTGTGAAGCCATCGCGTTTTGGAAAAGGCCTAGAGCCTATGAAGCAAGGCGAGTGCCTGTGAAGCCATCGCGTTTTGGAAAAGGCCTAGAGCCTGTGAAGCAAGGCGAGTGCCTGTGAAGCCGTCACGTTTTGGAAAAGGCCCAGAGCATGTGAGGCAAGGCAAGTGCCTGTGAAGCCATCGCGTTTTGGAAAAGGCCCAGAACCTGTGAAGCAAGGCGAGTGCCTATGAAGCCATCACGTTTTGGAAAAGGCCCAGAGCCTATGAAGCAAGGCGAGTGCCTGTGAAGCCATCGCGTTTTGGAAAAGGCCCAAAGCCTGTGAAGCAAGGCGAGTGCCTGTGAAGCCATTGCGTTTTGGAAAAGGCCCAGAGCCTGTGAAGCAAGGTGAGTGCCTGTGAAGCCATCGCGTTTTGGAAAAGGCCCAGAGCCTGTGAAGCAAGGCGAGTGCCTGTGAAGCCATCGCGTTTTGGAAAAGGCCCAGAGCCTGTGAAGCAAGGCGAGTGCCTGTGAAGCTCCCACGCTCGAGGAAAAGGCCCAGAGCCTATGAAGAAGGCCAACGCCTGTGAGGCTCCCCGCCAGCGACACTCCCGTATCCTACGGATCCAACTAAAGAACACCCCAGATGTCACACCCATGCACAGGCTGCTTCGGGGCTAGTGCGAAACCCAGGTAAACCAGCCAGCCACCAGGCGCGGGCGCTCGTGCAATATGACAACTACTAAGATGATGAACACAGGTTTTACATGAGGGGCTCCCCCTCCCAAAATGCTCTCAAGGCCATCAGGACAAAAGCCTGAGTTCTATTCATGTAGGGCAAAAAAGACAGGAGCAGCATACGCTTAGTCGGACCAATCCCCCAATGCGTCCTCCGCAGCACCTCCCGAGCCGCCGCTGGCATCACCAGACTCGCCATCGTCATCTGTGTCGCCACGAGCGGCATCAGGGCTGCTCACCGCACCGCCCGCGTCAGCAGCCACGATCACGTCGTCATCATCCGAAGTGAAGGCCCTAACAAGGGCGTCCACGTTGTCTTCCACCCAGTGCGCCAGGTCACCTCGGTCGGCCTGGGGGACTGGGGCGATGACAGCGTCGAATTCAAAGCGGGAGTCCATGTTCCGGAGATGACTGAAGACACAAGAAAAGGCGCGCCCGAGCAGGGCGCGGCTCCTCTCCTCCACCAACCTGTCGGCCCTGGCCGACCACGCCTCCAGCTGCGTCACCACGGCAGTGAAAAACTGAAGATGGCCAGCATAGTTGGCTGTGTGCGGCTTGTCAACGGCCGCCTCACAGATGTTGCCCAAGGCTGCGTTAGCCTTCTCCTGGAGCGCAGCGAGCATGGGGCCGTGCATGTGCTCCAGGACCTGCCGATGACGTATCTCGTCCGCGTTCTGGCACGCGACGCCCTCAGCTTCCTGCACCCGCTGGCGAAGACGGAGCACCTCAGCCTGGGAGGCGGCTAACTCCCCTCGCGCTACCTCGAGGGCAGCCCGGGAGGCGTCAGCCAGCCGCGCCGCCTCCTCCCGCTTGGCCCTCAAGACTGCGGTCCTCCCTTCTGCTTCGACCCGGATCAACTCCAGCCTCCTCTCGAACTCGCGTTCGAGGTCTTGGCGCGCCATCGCCACCCGATGTCCGACCTCCTCCAGGACACGAGCTTCCCGTGCGGCGACATCGTCCTCCGCCTGCATCACCAAGCGCTCCCTCGTCTCCAACCGCTCGTACTCGCGGGTGCACTCATCGGCTTCCAGCATCAACGCTTCTTCGCGCCTTTGGAGCTCAGCTGGGTCGCCGGAGGCCACCCGCATCGACGCAAGGGCCAACTCGCGCAACTCCGCTTGCTCCTCCAGTGAGTGGCACCAGGCCAGGAGCTCACGAGCCTGCTCCTCCGCCGCCTCTCGCCGTCGATCAGCTCCCCGGGCCTCCTCGGCGGCCTGGGATCGGGCCACTCGAGTGGCCTCCAGCGACGCCTTCGCTTCTTCATCGTCAAGATCACGCTGACGGCACGCAAGGGAAATGGCGGCCTCCAGCTCGCGCCACCCTGCAGCCAGACGCGGGCCCTCAGCCTCCAGGCGCACGTCTTCGTCAGCAACCTCCTCCCCAAGAAAGTTCACCGCGTCGGTCGCCCTTCGAAGGAACCCGTGGCGGCGAACGCGGTGCTCCCGGGCGCGCTCAAGCACGTCTTCCACACCATCATCCGCCCCAAGCAAGCGCCGGGGGCCACGAATCATCGTTCCTCCTCCAGGCAGGGGGCTGGGGCTGGCGCCCTCGCGACGGCCGGGCGCGCCGCACTAGAAGCCCGGCCTGGAGCCAGCCCGCCTCCGGATGAAGGGCACAGGAGGCGCCTCAACCAGTCGCAGTCCACGACCAGATGAGAAGCCCACGACATACTGGCAATCCCCCGAGAGGGCCCGCGAAGGAAAATCGTGGGGAATGAAGGGCCGTGGTGCACCTCGGGATGGTCGACCCCTTCAGACGCCCTCACCACAAGGGCAGAGCTGCTCGGAGCGTTTGAGGACGGTAGAGGGGGCGAAGTTAAAGGAGGCGGCACCTCTGCTACTTCCGCGAGCTCGGCCGGAAGGGTCCTCTGGAACAAGGATCAGTGAAAGCAACAAGAGGATCAGGAGCCAGAGAGGAAGAAGACTTACTTGTCAGTGGCGAAGTACTTCCTGCGCTTCAGCACGCGACAAGGGAAGTCGTCACCCAGGGCCTCCCTTTTCCTCCGGAGGGCCTCAAAGTCCACGCGGAAGCAGCCCAGGAGAAGAGCGCAAGGATCAACCTGCGGCGAGGACGGAGCATCGGAGCAATCCGCGTCAGGGGCGCCTGCCTGGCGCCTGCCGCCCATCACCTCACCAGAAGACGCGGCTGGGACCTCCAAGGCCCCAGCCCCGAGCGCTGGGAGCGGCTGCTTGCCACCTTCGGCCACAGCGGCACGAGTCCCAGGAGCCGTCCCCTCGCGAGCATCACCCGGCGCTACCACCTCATCAGGAGCCCCCTTGGCCTCCGGCGCCTCCTGCCTCCCTGCTCCGCCACTTGAGGAGGAGTTTCCTTGGTCGATTGGAAGGGCAGTCACCACCATTGGATTCTCGCGAGGTCCCCGGAGGCCGGCGGGGCGCAGCCCCCACTCATCAAGGACGGGCATCTGCTTCACGAAGTCGGCCCTGCTCTGGTAGAGATACAGCAAGGCCCCTCCCTGCCGGGCGTTGCCAGGGTTGGGGTCCCCGGCCAAGGTCAAGAGCGTTGACTTCAGCGCCGCAGGAGCCAGGTCTTCTTCCTGGAGCCTCATGTTATCCTCGCGCCCACGGAAGGCCCACATCTGGCGAGAGTGGCGTTGCAGGGGAGCGAGATGGCACAACAGAAACTCCTTCACCACTTTGGGCGCTATCACGCCGAGCTTCCTCAGGAACGTGAAGCGGGTCCAGACAAAGACGAGCCGGGGGCTCTTGAGCATCTCCTGGCCCCAACCCGAATTGGGGACAGCAGGCGAGGTCGGCTCCGATAGCAGGGGGCTGGGCACCCCTGCGTCCACGTACAACCACCGCTCGCGGAACCCAACCGCGGGCAGGGGGAGTTTGAAGTCAATCCCAGAGGCCTCGGTCTCAGGCTCGGCAGCAAAGCTCGCGCATGCCCAGCATTGGGAAGGGTCGACAAGGCGCAGCGAGAAGAAGTGGCGCAGCAAGGCAACCGAAGGAGGGATGCCCACCATGGCTTCGCAAACGAAGGCGAAGACCGAAAGGAGGGTGATGGACTCAGGGCTTAGATGCATCATGTGGATCTGATAATGGGAGAGCACGACATTGAAGAAATCAGAGAAGGGGGGAACCAGACCCGCCCACAAGGCGTCGGTAAAACATGGGACCTCGGTTGCTATCCTATCAATGGAGAAGTGGGATGCGGGCCAGGCCATCATCCTCCCGCACTCATTGAAGACGGTGGCCAGAGCCAAGCTGTCCCTGCCTAGGCACTCTTGATTGAGTACGGTCGACTGGCTGATGGCGGGGGCCACCGATGGTGGCGTACAAGACGGAGGCGTGAGTATCTCCCCTCTCTCCTTCCTCGTCGAAGTCATGGCGATGGGAAGGAGGGGGAAGATTCGAGATTGGATTGGAGGCGGGAGCAGGCGTTCGAAGGAAGGAAGAACAGGGGACGCTCGAGCAGCAGGAAGGGGAGCGGCTGTGTGCAACTACAAGTCCGCCTAGCAGGGCACAGGATAAGGGGGCGTGGGGGGGAACAGTGCCGCCCATGTCCCATCAACCGCCAAGCGGCGCCGAAGGCCGCAGGCTATTAGGGCCCGCGGCGCTTCGCCCTCGCCCTTTCTCCTCTCGGCACGGCCAAGTCCGGGCGCGCCTTGGGCCCGGGTGCTACTGTCGGTGTTCTGGGAACAGGGGTCCCCAGACTTGCCTGCCTGCGCCTGCGGCGAGGTTCAAAGGAGGCCCAGCATGGCCCATCTTCATCAACACAAGACTCAAGACCCTCGCGAGGGGCCAAGCCTCGCGAGGCGGACGACGCGGGGCTTCCTCAGGCACGGCCTCGTCAGGCTGGCTCGCGAGGAGGCGGAGAGATCAAGGCAGGGTACCTCGCGAGGTGCCCATGACGCAAGCCATGACGACTCAAGGCGCCAGGCGGGTGCCAGCGCGTGCAGCGTCCTTCTTTCCTCTTTGGTGCAAAGGGGGCAAGCGCAGCCGCAGAGTACCGAGGCATCAGGCAAAGGTTGTCGTTTCCGTGCAAAGAGACCAGGACCAGGAGGACTACGAGACGGAGGTCACCGTGGAGCCCAAGACGGCGTAATCACCAGAGCTTTGCACAGGCGAAGACTGCTTTTGTCAGGGTAGTTGATACTTGCTGTCCCCCTTCAAATTAGCCCGCCATTGTTGGCTCCCTTCCCGCTCAATATTTGGGAAGAGGACCAGGGCCTCTATAAATAGGGCCAGCCACCCACGTAGCAGGGGGTTCGAGCTTTTGGTTCGGTGGGCTAGTAAGAGTAAGAGAGGGAGAGAGAGAGAGGGGTGGCTGAACTCCCCCTAGCAGTTCATCGCCCTAGTCAAGAACAGACCCTCGCGAGGCTGTTCTTCCTTGTATTGTTCATCATCATTAGTCCCAGGGGGCAATCCACCAACCACACACTAGAGTAGGGTATTACACCACAATGGTGGCCCGAACCAGCATAAATCTTGTGTCCCTCGTGCGGCTCTTTGAGTAGTTTAGATCTTTGCGAGGCGGGGAGGTAGAAGGCGTAATCTCCGCGCGCACCCAAGTGTTCGAACCTTAAGGGTCTGCCGGAACCCGAAATCCGACAGTTCCAGTGGAGCAGGTTAAGGGGGTGCTATGGGGATGGAGCAACCACGAATAGACGAGGTGATCATCGAAGCAACTCCTTGGAGGTGGAGGATGGGGCAGCTGAACTGGCAGGACGACAGGTTGGACGACGGATGCTCATCCAGGGAGGTGGAAGAGGGGCGTCGAGCTATTGCGGTGGGCGACATCGTCGAGGAAGAGGCTTCGACTGGGCAGTGGTGAGGTGGCGGATGGAGGAGGGTGGGGTTTCACGGCCGGAGCGGAGAGGTCATGGCGGCCTGGGATTTCGAATGGCGAAAAGGAGGCGATGGGAGGGGGTACTGTCGATGTCAAAACCGGCGGATCTCGGGTAGGGGGTCCCGAACTGTGCGTCTAAGTTCGATGGTAACAGGAGACAAGGGACACGGTGTTTACCCAGGTTTGGGCCCTCTCTATGGAGGTAATACCCTACGTCCTGCTTGATTGATATTGATGAATATGAGTATTACAAGAGTTGATCTACCTCGAGATCGTAATGGATAAACCCTAGAGGTCTAGCTTGTATGGCTATGATAATGAATCTCCTCTATCCGAACTAAGTCCTCCGGTTTATATAGACATCGGGAGGATCTAGGGTTACATAATGTCGGTTACAAAGAAAGGAATCTACATATTCGACGCCAAGCTTGCCTTCCACGCCAAGGAGAGTCCCATCCGGACACGGGTGCAGTCTTCGGTCTTCGTACCTTCACAGCCCATCTGTCCGGCCCATGGCCTACAGGCCAGACGCCCGAGGACCCCTTAGTCCAGGACTCCCTCAGTAGCCCCTGAACCTGGCTTCAATGACAAGCTATCCAACACATAGTGCTGTCTTCAGCATGGCCAGGCGGGTTCCTCCTTCCGAACTCCAAAATAGTCTTCAGACGAATTGATCATGTCCGGACCTATAACACACACCACACACAACCGTAGAGAGAATATTATAATACACGAGTCCAATCCATTGACAACTTTTACAACATGACATCACGTCCATCCGGTCATAATTTTGAACCGTTTTTTGCCTGCCGCTCCACGTTTCGAGACGCGGTTGTCATTGGCATGTCTTGTCAAAGCAGAGATCGTGTCCCCTTATTATGGGATTCTCATCAGTACGGGCGTGGGTAACCCAACCATGTCGTTTACACAGCCCTTGGGAGCAGGCGAATTTTGAGGCGAGTGGGGTGGCGTTCAACATACACTGCCCTTATAAGAAGATAAGATTCCTCCTTCTTCCCCCACGCCTTCTCCCTACCTTTCCACTCTTGAGCTCCAGCGCCCAAGTTCGCATCTGTTTCCCAGTCGAGAAAGCACTCATCCATGTCCGGATTCGGAGGGCAAGGTAAGTGGATGGCTTCCTCCGTCAAGGAGGAGGACATCGCCGAGCTTCGGGCGGCCGGGTACCTGGCGAAGGAAACCGCCCACCGTATTCCAGCCCAAGGACAAATCATTCCCACGCCGAAGCCCGACGAGAGGGTAGTGTTCCTCCACCATTTCCTCCGTGGGCTAGGGTGTCCACTCCACCCCTTTGTCCACGGGATAATGTTCTACTAAGGGATAGACTTCCACGATCTATCCCCGAACTCCTCCCTCAATATCTCGGCGTTCATCATTGTGTGCGAGGCCTTCCTCCGCATCCAACCCCACTTCGGGCTGTGGCTCAAAACCTTTAACGTGAAGCCCAAGGTGGTGGACGGACAACACGCAGAGTGCAGGGGCGCCATGGTGAGCAAGCTCACCAATGTCTCTTGGCCAAAAGGCACATTCGTCGAGTCTGTCAAGGAATGGTAGAAACAATGGTTCTACATCACGGAACCCCGCAGTGCCACCTGGGCCGCGGCTGCTGCGTTCAACTCCGGCGCTCCCGTGTGACTCACCTCTTGGGTCGAGAAGATCCCGAACTGGTGTTCGTCAGACGAGTTGATTGCGCTGCAAACGCGCATTCAAAGCATGATCGATAGGAACATCAAGCTTGTTGATGTAATCCAAGTGATGCTAGTGCGCCGAATCCTCCCCTGCCAGAACCGAAGCCGCCCTCTATAGTATTTTAACCCGAAAAAGCACCACACCTTGGAAAGGCTCTTCGAAAAAGCTCACATAGATGCCTGGAAGTTGCTCTTCAAAGGAAACGGGATACCGCCGGCCACAGATTCGGATCATGGTCATGACATAAATCACCTCCCCAACAAGGTATGTTATTTTCAACACATCCCCTACTTGCTTGTTTCAAGGGTGATATCTAAGCTTTTATTATCATTGCTTTTCCAATACTGGTTGAAGAAGGCGAAGCAGATCCGGTGTCCGGCTCCCCTGCCTGAAGAAACAGTCATCCCGCATTTAGCGAAGATGCTGGAGCCGGCGCCTTATAAGGCACCAGAGAAGAAGGCCACAGGAAAGGCCAAGGGGGTCTAGAGTGGCCCCCATTGAGGGAGTCCTAGATTAGGGGGTCCTTGGACAGCGGGACTATATCCCTTGACTGGACTGTTGGACTATGAAGATACAAGATTGAAGACTTCGTCCCGTGTCCGGGTGGGACTCTCCTTTGCATGGAAGGCAAGCTTGGCAGTTCGGATATGTAGATCTCCTCCCTTGTAACCGACTCTGTGTAGCCCTAGCTCCCTCCGGTGTCTATATAAACCGTCCGTAGGACAACAACAATCATACCATAGGCTATCTTCTAGGGTTTAGCCTCTCCGATCTCGTGCTAGATCAACTCTTTTAATACTCATATCATCAAGATCAATCAAGCAGGAAGTAGGGTATTACCTCCATCAAGAGGGACCGAACCTGGGTAAACATTGTGTCCCCCGCCTCCTGTTACCATCCGCCTTAGACGCACAGTTCGGGACCCCCTTTCCGAGATCCGCCAGTTTTGACACCGACATTGGTGCTTTCATTGAGAGTTCCACTGTGTCGTCACCATAAGGTCAGATGGCTCTTTCGATCATCGGCAACGATGCGATCCAGGGTGAAGTTTTTCTCCCCGGATAGATCTTCGTATCTGGCGGCTTCGCACTTCGGGCCAACTCGCTTGGCCATCTGGAGCAAATCGAGAGCTACGCCCCTGGCCATCATGTCAGGTTTGGAAGTTTGAACTATAATGCCGACATCCGTGGAGACTTGATCTTTGATGGATTCGAGCCCACGACAGGTGCGCCGCACAGTCACGACGGGCATGACTTAGCTCTACCACTGGACAATCTTCGGGAGATCACACCTGTGGCGACTCCAGCCCTTGATCCGGAGTAGATCGCGCCGTCCGAGGATGGGTGGATGGTCCCGCCCCAGAGGCTGCACACTTAGCAGCGATACAGCTGAGTACTGACTTCACCTCCTACGAGACCTGTGTTGCCGGACCTTTGGATTCATACCCGGCCACTGTCTCCGAACCGCCTGCGTCCGTACCTATCAAATCTGATTGGGAGCCTATCACGGAGTTTTCCTCCACGGATATCTTTCAGCACTCTCCCTTGGGCGATGTGCTAAATTCATTAAGGTCTCTCTCCTTGTCAGGAGGCCCTTGGCCAAACTGTGTTCGGCTCAAGTGGGAAGCGGACGGCGAAGAAATTCGTTCCCCACCCACCACCCACTTAATAGCCACTGCCGATGACTTAACCGACATGCTTGGTTTTGGCTCCGAAGACATCGACGGTATGGACGACGATGCGGGAGACAAACAGGAACCACCGCCCGCAGGGCGCTGGACTGCCACTTCATCACATGATATATACATGGTGGATACACCCATGGAAAATGATGATGAGGAACGGGAGGAAGCAGTGAAGGAAAATTCCCTCGAGAAGCAACCAAAGCGACGGCATAAGCGCCGCTCCAAATCCCGCCCTGACAAAAAAACGATACCAGTGCAAGAAAGAGTAACGCCCCGGTCGACCCCAAAGGAGAGAACGACCACAAGAACCCAGCGATGGAGCAGGGCCAACCAGTGGACGGCGAACATAGTACGGAGCCGTTGTCCGGTCACGATGACCCTGAGGGTAAAACTCATCAACCTGTCTCCGTAGACATGAATAGTCTGGACGGCAATGCACACATCATCCCTGAAAGACACTTGGAACAAGAGAACCTTCATAAAAGGCTCATTGGAGCCGCGCGGAGCCTACAGAAGCAGAAGCAAAGGTTTAAGACCGCGCAGAATACGCTCAACAGCAGATGGAATAAAGTGCTTGACACGGAAGAATAGTACGGCGGTAATCGCCACACAAAAAGCTATCCGAAGTGCAAGCTATTGCCTGAATTCGACGATGAGGCCTTAGAACCCACTCAGCCGGAAAATAAAACGGCCGATCAACCGGACCGGCCACCTCGTGGTCGCGACAGGGCGGCTAACGATGACGTACACAAGTCAGCACACGACCTACGTGAGGACCTACACAAAAAAGCCGGGTTGACCAGGTCCATTTACGGACCTAGGAAGCGCGTTCCGGCACAGAATCATCACCACCCAAATGACTATACTGACAGAATAATAGTTCGGAATCAAAACCAAACACTACAACTGTCAGACACACCCAAATACAGGGGTGCCGCGCACCCCCTATGCTTCACCGACGAGGTACTGTACCATGAATTCCCAGAAGGATTCAAACCCGTGAACATAGAGTCATACGACGGAACAACATACCCTGGGGTCTGGATTGAGGACTTTATCCTTCACATCCACATGGCTCGTGGAGATGATCTCCACGCCATCAAATACTTGCCCTTAAAGTTGAAAGGTCCAGCTAGGCACTGGTTGAAAAGCCTCCCCGAAAACTCAATTGGATGTTAGGAAGAGCTCGAGGACGCTTTCAGGGCTAATTTTCAAGGGACCTATGTTCGACCTCCGGATGCAGACAATTTAAGTCACATAATTCAACAACCCGGAGAGTCAGCCCAAAAGCTTTGGAACAGATTCCTCACTAAGAAGAATCAAATTGTTGATTGCCCAGACGCCGAAGCCTTAGCGGCTTTCAAACATAGTGTCCGGGACAAATGGCTTGCCAGACACCTCGGCCAGGAAAAACCAAGGACATGGCAGCCCTAACAAGCCTTATGACCCGCATTTGCGCGGGCGAGGATAGTTGGCTAGCCCGCAGCGGCACCAGCGACCCAAGCACATCCGAAGTCAGGGATGGCAATGGAAAACCACGACGCAATAAAAGCAAGCGTCGAAGCAACGAAGACAGCCCAGACAACATGGTGGTAAACGCCGGATTCAAGGGCTCTCGACCCGGTCAATGGAAAAATACATTCAAAGGCAGCAGAGATGGACCGTCCAGCCTAAACAAGATTCTGGACAGATTTTGTCAGATTCACGGCACCTTCGATAAACCTGCAAATCACACCAACAGAGAATGCTAGGTCTTTAAGCAGGCCGGCAAGCTAAACGCTGAACATAAGGGGAGTGAGACACCAAGTGAAGACGAGGATGAGCCTCACCAACAAAACACTAGGGACAGAAAAAATTCCCACGAGAAGTCAAAATAGTGAATATGATTCACGTAACGAAGAGGAGGAGCACACGCGCACTCCGAGACGTATACACCGTAGAACCGGTTACTCCCAAGTTCAACCCTTGGTCGGCCTGCCCAATCACTTTTGATCGCAGGGATCACCAGACTTGTATCCGGCACGGAGGATCGGCTGCCTTGGTACTAGACCCAACAATTGACGGATACCATCTCACCCGAGTCCTTATGGACGGCGGCAGTGGTCTTAATCTGATATATCAAGACACAGTCCGCAAAATGGGGATAGACCCAAGAAGAATCAGCCAAAGCAATACTACCTTTAAAGGAATAGTACCAGGCCCAAAGGCCCGCTGCACGGGCTCTATAGTACAAGAGGTTGTATTCAGTTCTCCCGACAACTTCCAAAGCGAAGAATTAAACTTCGACATCTCTCCATTCCGAAGCGGCTATCAAGCACTACTCCGAAGAACAGCCTTCGCTTGTTTTAATGCAATACCACATTACGCTTATCTTAAGCTTAAGATGCCCGGTCCACGTGGCATCATCATAGTCAACGGAAACTCAGAGCGTTCCTTACATGCGAAGGAAAGTACGGTGACTTTCACAGCCAAACACTGAATGACCCCTCCAACCAGAATAAATGATCAGTCGTCAAGACCGCGTACGCGGCTAGACGAGTCCGGTGCATCCCTCGCTGTAACACGGTTTAGATAAACCCGAGATTGGGTCGATGGATATACCCCCATAGGTGGAGGTAGGGGCTTCCCGCATGTAAAAGCACTATAGTTCGGTTTGACCTTACTTAGATTGAATTTCAATGGTCTATTAAGAATAACAAATTTTCCGCACGTAGACTTTCAACTGGGTTTTTTCTCTCTTGTAGATGACAATCGTGCTACACCCTTCCAGGACACGGCACAACGGAGACACAGACGCAGACGTGCAGCAGGGCCCCGCTCAAAGGTTTTAGATTAAGACCCTATGTAAATCTTTCTCACTGTCTCTTGTTGCTTCACGCCCTCCGGATACTTAGCACAACCGAGAGGGATGCTGACGTTATTGGCATTTTCGCCACGTTAGACTGATGAACGTACCTGGAAATTTAGGGTTCATTATCAAGGGCTTTGCTCAGCCCGATATATGTTGTAATGTCCGAATACCTTAGGGAGTGTTCCGTGTCGCGAGTTTGGCCTTATATGCATTAGCTCCGAATCATGTCTTTGGTCAAATGTTGGGTTTGCCCGGCTCCCGTGTTTTGCTACCTTACGTTATGCTCTATCGGCTAAGCTGGCACCAGGAGAACTACTGCGATTGTGCCCTGGTTCATCTAGATGAGCACCTCAGTAGAGAAAGCCGAAAACTATCTGTCATGATAAAGTGCGAGACTAGTCAACCACTCGAGGACTCACCAGAATC
Organism: Triticum monococcum; assembly: GCA_034509565.1. Classification (NCBI taxonomy): domain Eukaryota; kingdom Viridiplantae; phylum Streptophyta; class Magnoliopsida; order Poales; family Poaceae; genus Triticum; species Triticum monococcum. Next base: position 250,339,904 of record CM067843.1, read on the forward strand.
TTCGCGATTCCTCCGCATTAAGGAAGGACTGGTTTCCCGGTCATGTATGTACGCGCACCGTATTCGGATAAGCGCGGAAGTACGAAAGGGCTATATAGTAGCCCTACTGTCAAACTCCTATGCCTAAGTGAAAGTGTTAAAGCAATATAGTCCGATTGCCTTGTTCGCCGCGCTATCACCTCCTTCATGGACCAAGACGTTGGATCAAGTGTGAATACGTCTTTTCCGAACACCCCCGCATTTTGTGCGTGGGGGCTGAAGCCGACGACTGCAAACTTTCAGGTTATATACTTACATAAATGGCCGCACAGGAGGCATCATAAAACTTTCAGGCAATAAAAACAGCCTGTATAATTCAAATAATACTATTTTTACAATGGGGATACATGTCACTCAAACATGATACTCTTCGAGCTCTGAGCCTCTATTAAACGAGCGCCTTCTAGGACTTCTTCTAAATAGTGCTCAGTCGAGACCTGGCCTACGGCCGGACCCTAGGTTGCAATAGCGGTGGTATCCATCTCTGCCCAGTTTGTCTTAACACGGGAAAGAGCCATCCGCGCACCCTCTATGCACGCCGACCTCTTTACGGCATCGATATGCTGCACAAAACCAAGGAATCGTTGCACTAAACTAAAGTAACTATTCAGCTTTGGTCCTTCCGGCCAAAGATGATCCGCGACAGACCTCATGGCAAGCCCAGACAACCTATGGAGCTCAGCCCACTCGGCCATTTGCTCATTTAACATCAGCGGACGCGTCGGAGCACTGAACTGCGACCAGAACAACTTCTCTACTTCGTGATCTTCTTGATCTTTGAAAAACACAGTCGCATCAGCAGCACTCATTGCAAAGTCCGCATACGCGTCTAAAGCACTCCATAATTGATCCAGAGGGGCATACTTCTAATCTCCAAACATCGTCCGCAACAAAAAGGGCTTCCCAGCCGTGATATCTCCGGCTTGACGGAGCTCCTCCTCTGCCGCTCTGATTTTAGAACGGGTTTCCTTGGCTGCCTCCACGACTCTCTTCAGGTCATCCACTCTCACTTGGCTTTCCTTTTCAAGAAGCTCATATCGGCCGGCGGCATGTTTCACCTCAACAGCCATCTTGGCTATTTCATCTTCGCTCTTGCGATGAGCAGCCTGTTCGGCTCTTAAGTCTTCGGCCGCCTTTAGGGCGGCCGCATCACTTTTCCTGGCTTGTTCCTTGGCTCGGGCAAGTTCTTCCCAAAGGGTCTTCACCGCGGCAGCTCCATCTGCAGTCAAAACATATTATAGATACTAGCATCATGCCCTTCTTAATACTTGTTGACTACCCAAAAATACATACCCTGTGCCTCGTCAAGCCGCTTGTTCACAAGCGCAATGTCGGCATCTGCCGCGTCCAGTTGCCGGCTCAGTCCGGCCAACTCAGCAGTTCAGCCAGCCACTGGACCGTCCACTGCCTGCACATGAAAGCAGCACGATCATTACCTGGGACTATGATCCTCTGTTTGCCGCCTCGGGACAGCAACCAGAGTCTCAGGGGCTATTATCTGTATAGAGCACACCTAGCGTGCGCGGTACCATCAATTTTTTTTTGCGTACCTCAAAGCCTTTTAGCAAGCTTGTAAAATCTTCATGCAACCCACTCTTGGCGGATGAGATCCTCTCAACCACCGTACCCATTAAAGTACGATGCTCCTCCGACATAGCCGCTTGCTCCAAAAGACCCGTTAGTATGTCCGGTTGCGCACTGGACAATCGCGGACTCTTTCTGTTACTCCCCTTAGGAGCCGAATACTCCGGACTTCGGATGGCCGAAGGGTTACCTTCTGGCCTTGGCGGATTAGGAGTAATCCTCCGTGATGACACCTAAGGGTCATCCGCCCCAAGAGGCGGGGAGACAAGGGGAGGCGTTTCGCTCTCCATCATCTCCGGAAGTAGATCCCCCGAAGACGAACTCTGTCGGGAAGGGATATGATTCGGACTGCAAGACATATGTCTCGGTTATTTTCCGCGGAGATAAAGCAAAATATATTAACCAAAAGTACTTTTGTTCACTTACAGCTTGGTGGAGGGCTGATCCCCTTGCGGGCACTGTGCGGAAGGAATGCCCTCCGGGTCAGCGCCCCCTGGCGAGCGTTTCTTCTCTCGTTTGGAAACCCTTGTTTCCAAGTCTTTAGGAGCGATCCTTTTCCTTCCTTGGGGAGAGGAAATTTCAGATTCTTCTCCCCGATTATTCTCCTTCGTGGAGGTACTAATTCCCCCGGTTTGGATCAGTAATGCATGAGGCTCGCTTTCGGCTTCTTCATCTCTCCCTTAATCTTCCCCTGAGGGCACTTGCTAAGGTGCGTACTCCAGCATCCTGGCTAGTATAGGATCCGGCGAGCCCTCGGGAAGGGGGGCCGAACACCTGATCATCTTTTCCTACCTTACCCTATACTGGCCAAGAGCAATTCTTTCAGAATTATGTTATGGCAAATGAATAAACAGTGTGTTCGGTCGTGGATATACTTACCTGGGTATCTGGACGATTACATTTGAGACCCGCATCCTCGGTGGTGTCCGGACACTTTATTCGTGATGCGAAGAACAATCCATACATCTCTTCGAGAGTCACACCGAAGAACTGCTAAATAGTTCACAGTCCTTCCGGGTTGAACTCCCACATACAGAGAGATTCACGTTCGCATGGCAGGACCCGACGAACTAGCATAACTTGCATTACTTTGATGAGACCGACATCCCTCATGAGGAGATCTCGGATGCGACTTTGCAATGTCGGCAGGTCATTAACCGGCCCCCAGTCTAGCCCCTTGTTGACCCATGACGCCAGTTGTGGTGGGGGCCCGAACGGAAGGCGGGGGGAGCCACCCACTTAGTACTTCGGGGAGCTGTGATGTCAAACCACTCCCGCTGCCATAAGTTGTATATCTCCGGGAAGGAACCCTTTGTCCATGGGGCATCGACGCCTTTGCTTATTGTGGCACCTCTGCATTTTGCGTGTCGCCCATTGATCATCTTTGGCTTCACATTGAAGGTCTTGAGCCATAAGCTGAAGTGTGAGGTGATGCGGAGGAAGGCCTCACATACAACTATAAATGACGAGATGTGAAGAATGGAATCTGGAGCTAGATCATGGAAGTCGAGCCCATAATAGAACATGAGCTCTCTGACGAAGGGATCAAGACTAAAGCCTAGCCCTCGGAGGAAGTGGGAAACAAATACAACACTCTCATTGGGTTCGGGAGTGGGGATGACCTGCCCTCGGGCAGGCAGCCTGTGTGAGATTTCGGCGGTCAGATACCTGGCCTCCCTTAGATTCTTGATGTCCTCCTCTGTAAAAGAGGAAGCCATCCACCGGCCCTGAAGGTTGAATCCGGACATGATTGAAGGTCCGAAGCACTTCGCCTGAGCCTTGGGTGTTGGAACTCGGAGTGGGGGAAGGGAGGGATTGAGCGCGAGAAGAAAGGAACAGGCTTTGGCCCCTTTATAAAGAGGGTGAATATCAAGCATGCTCCGCGTGGCCATTTGGAACTTGCCTAAAATCGACGAGTCATACTAACGAGCACGATTGGGTTCCCCACACCCATATTGATGAGAATCCCGTGATAAGAGGACACGATCTCTGCTTCGACAAGACGTGCCAATAAAGCCACCTCGCAATACGTGCAGTGGCTAGTTGAGAAAAACGGTTCGAATAATGACTGGGGCCAAGGCGTGATGTCATGTTATGAAAAGTGGTCAGCAGATTAGATTTGTGGAAATATTATACTCTCTACGGTGGTATGTGGAATTTGTTTTGCAGAGCTGGACACTATCCTTGTGTTCAAAATCTTCTATGGAGTATTCGGAGGAGGAACCCGCCTTGCAATGCTGAAGACAATCTACGCGCCAGACTCATCGTCATTGAAGCCTGGTTTAGGGGCTATTGAGGGAGTCCTAGATTAGGGGGTCCTCGGACAGCCGGACTATATCCCTTGACTGGACTGTTGGACTATGAAGATACAAGATTGAAGACTTTGTCCCGTGTCCGGGTGGGACTCTCCTTTGCGTGGAAGGCAAGCTTGGCAGTTCGGATATGTAGATCTCCTCCCTTGTAACCGACTCTGTGTAACCCTAGCTCCCTCCCGTGTCTATATAAACTGGAGAGTTTAGTCCGTTGGACAACAACAATCATACCATAGGCTAGCTTCTAGGGTTTAGCCTCTCCGATCTCATGGTAGATCAACTCTTGTAATACTCATATCATCAAGATCAATCAAGCAGGAAGTAGGGTATTACTTCCATCGAGAGGGCCCGAACCTGGGTAAACATTGTGTCCCCCGCCTTCTGTTACCATCTGCCTTAGATGCACAGTTCGGGACCCCCTACCCGAGATCCGCCGGTTTTGACACCGACACCCGCCGCAAGGGCACTTTGGACGTGACGTCTGAAGACAAGACCCGTTTCCCTGCCGCCGAAGACAACGAGGATGGGGAGGAGGAGGAGGAAATCAACTCTCCCCTGATGGGGGGAGGAAGAAGAGGGCGGCCTCCACAACTCTGGAGGCGGAGGCGCCCAAGAAGGGGAAAGGCTCCCCACGGATAACTCCGCATGGGACGTCGACATCAGTCCGGAGGGACGCCCCCGCGCTAAGCCTCGGGCCACATCGTAAGTACTAAGACTTGTATCCACCAATAAAGTTTCTCCTCCTTACTGCATTGAGATGATTGGTTATGTTTATTGTAGTCCGGCCCATAACAGCTCCCCGCGATCCTCGTCAGGGGGCTCGCTGGATTCCAAGGCGATGGCCAGCGATTCACCGCTAGCCACTCACTCCCCCAAAGCCAAGGATGATGTGGAGGTGCTGTCTCAAAGGACTCTTCCAGGCAGGGGAGAGGCTCAGGAGGCGAGAAGGCGAAATCCCCGTCACCGGACACCAAGGGGAATCAATCCCCATGGAGACTAGTGGGGAGGGCCGTACTCAGTTCGACCCTCAGCCGTACTCAATTTCGGAGACCGAGGCTGCTCCAGAATCCGGCACACGACCTCCTTCGGAAGAAGGGGGATGCCTGTTCCCCCGGTGACCCTTGTCCAACCAGGCGCACCGGATAATCTGCTGGAAGCACTGCGAGGTGCTTCCATTGTGGATGAGCACCGTGTCCTTATGGGCATGATAATTGAAAGGGTTCAGTCCGCCAAGAGCGGACTAACTGAAGCCTGCAGCAGCCTGTTAACAGGTTTTGAGGTAAGCAGCGCAAAAAGGAGAAAATCCCAATATAGACAGTAGCCCCTGAGACACTGTTCGGTGTTCGAAAAGAACAAACCGAACAAAGTATCAATCTCCAATTGCAGGAAACTAACTGAATTTGTCTGAAATGTATGCGCATGCATCGTTGTTAGCCGCGGCCTCGCATACTGCCAAAGTCTCTGGACTAAAGTAGAAACTGGCGGATGCCGAGGAGGAGCTGGGCCAGGTGAAGAGGCAGCCCTAGGAAAACCAAGGTAAGTAATAACCTGTTATGGATTCGAAAAATGAGAAAATGGTATGGAATGACCGAAATACCATGACGTGAACAGAGGCGACGACGGAGGTCGAGGCCCTGAAAGCGGCTCTGGTCAAAGCCGAAGGGAAGGTTGTCAAGGAGCAGGCCGCCCATAAGAGGCTCAAGGCCCGGGTCAATGAAGTCCAACAGGAGCTCCAGGACGCGGTGAGGAAGTGCGAGACCTTGGAGCACAATGCATCGGCTCAAGAGGTCGAATTGTCAAGGCTCGTAAGAGTGCGGAGGCGGCCAGGATTGGAGCCCGGGACACACTCCATGAGATCTAGGAGGCTAGGAAGATCGCGGCGGGTAAGGCTTTAAATATGCAAAGCAGGAGTGTGAAGAGGAAATTTCTTTTACTAACCTGGATTCGGAGTTCTCCAGGGGCCTTTGCTGATTTGCCACGCAGTGTGACCAACACTGCAGAGTTCTTTCGAGCCGAAGAAGGGTGCTCCACGGAGAAGCTGATCTGGTCACAATATTGCGGACCAGAACATCCGGTACCCTTCAGCGATCATCTCAAACAGCTGGTCGAGCTGCACAGGATGGCCGAACTGGCCATGAAGGATATGATAATCTGGTTGTGGCCAGCCGAAGCTATTCCCAACAGCTACTTCGGCCTCGTGAAGAAGCTGGTGGATGCCTATCCTTGGCTGGATATCATCAAGCGGTCCGTCTGCATCGAGGGCGCGCGTCTGGCCTTCTCTTATTGCAAGGTCTTGTGGGCGAAGCTGGACGCTGTCAAGCTAGCGACCCGGGAGCCGCCGGAAGGCAAGGAGCACCACACACCTGAGCGATACTTCGGCGATGTCTTAGAGGGGTCCCGCATTGTTGCGGATCATTGTGCGAAGGACACCATTTTTGAATGAATGTATTCGAGCTCCCTCTGCCTTGTATGATGAAACAAAGTGTTTTGTGCAATATAATGCTTGTTATGCTTTTAAATTTTTACTTCCTATGCGGCCGTGTTGTATGAAATCTGAGGGTTAACCAGTCGTCGGCTTTTGCCCCCACGTAGGTAGTACGGGGGTGTTCGGGATTGAATCTAAACAATATTGATCCAATTAGATGGTCCTTGAAGGCGTTGTTTAGCACAACCAACCAGGCAACCAGACTATGCGGCTATAACGCCCTCACTTAGCCATAGGAGTGCGACAATAAAAACATGCGCGCAGCCCCTAGTATCCGAACTAGAGTGCTATAAGTGTCTAATCGGGAAGTACCAATCCTTCGCATATGCGAAAGAAATCTCCAACGATTTGCAACCTCCAAACAGCTGACCAGCTCTCGCCGCATCATGACAGTCAATTTTCGGCTTTCTCTACTTTGGTGCTCCGTTGGATAAACCAAAGCACAATCGCAGTAGTTCTCCCTTTACTACCTTAGCCGATATAGCGGAACATAAGGTAGCAAGCACAGGAGCCGGGTAACCCAACTATTGATCGAAGACATGATTCGGAGCCAATGCATATAACGTTAAATTCGGGGTGTCGAACTATACTTAAAAAAGCGTTCAGACTTTTGTTGCCATAGTGTGGGGTGTTGTGCAGCCCCTGGCGAACATGAAACGTACCAAAGTGTATGGGTACTACCTAATAGGGTTATCCACAGGGGAGCTGAAAAAAGGAAGAAAACAGAAAAGGTACAAAGGTAAAAATTTGGAGTCCTATAGATCCAGCCGCAAACTGTTCTCATTGTAAATTAGTATGCCAAAGCGCATTGATACTGGTAGTGTGATATGCAACAGGCTATTTGATATGCCGAAATGAAGGGAGAGCTGCACGTGGGTCCTAAAAACAGTTAGAGTTATTGTTAATGGGATCACCTAAAAATCCCCCCATATGTTTGCGTTTCTCGCTGCCTTGGTGTGTTTATCCTTCAAGAGGACCAATGACTAGACCAACAGCTGGGCCTGTGGGGTTGAGACCTGAAAAGGAAACAAGTAAAAGTGAAAGTATGTGTGTATCCAATGTCGGTTGAGCCGTACTATGGACCACAAGCTAGCTATGCCTCCGTCGATTCCCATGGGATTTTGAGTGCATAGTTATGTACGCGTGGCACGAATGCCACCACTTGATCGGAACTGCGACGGAGGCCGGATTGCTAGTCGAGCTCCTGACGAGCCGAGCTCTCCTGCTGTGGAGTAGTTCGGACCCTCTTAACAGTGTCCGTGGGCTCGGTAGCCGAATTAAGGTTCTGCTTGAGAAGGCTGCTCTGTACTTCTGCTGCTAAGGCAGCTGTGTGCTCTTCCATATGGAGGGAGCGTTCCGTATTTCCGTTGACTGTTATGATGCCACGTGGACCGGGCATCTTGAGCTTGAGATAAGCATAGTGTGGTACAGTGTTGAATCGAGCGAACGTAGTTCGTCCGAGCAGTGCGTGTTAGCCGCTGCGGAAAGGAACGATATCGAAGATTAACTCCTCGCTTCAGAAGTTATCCGGAGATCCGAAGACAACCTCTAGTGTGATTGAGCCTGTATAGCGGGCCTCTACACCTGGTATGACTCCTTTGAAGGTAGTCCTCGTGGGCTTGATCCGAGATGGGTTAATGCCCATTTTTCGCGTTGTATCCTGATAGAGCAGATTAAGGCTGCTACCTCCGTCCATAAGGACGTGATTCAGGTCGAACCCATCAATTATTGGGTCTAGGAAAAGTGCAGATGAGCCACCGTAACAGATACTGGTCGGATGATCCCGTCGGTCAAAGGTGATCGGGCATGACGACCATGGATTAAATTTTGGGGCGACTGGCTCTATCGCGTAGACGTCCCTGAGCGCACGCTTGCGCTCCCTCTTGGGGATGTGGGTAGCGTATATCGTATTCACCATTTTGACCTGAGGAGGATATTTCTTTTGTCCCCCTGTGTTCGGTTGTTGGGGCTCTTTGTCATCGTCCTCGCTTTGCGATCCCTTTTCCCTGTTCTCGGCGTTTAATTTGCTGGCCTGTTTAAAAACCCAGCAATCTCTATTTGTATGATTGGGTGGTTTGTCTAGGGTGCCATGAATTTCGCACGGATGATCAAGTATGCGGTCCAAGCTAGATGGGCCTGAATTGTTCTTTTGGAACGGCTTCTTCCGCTGACCGGAATTAGAGCCCCTAAATCCTGCATTGACTGTCGTGTCCTCGGTGTTATCACTGTTTTTTCGACGTTTGTATCTATTACGTCGAGACTTGTCTTTGCTAGTTTTGGCTTCAGGGGTGCCAGCGTCGCTTGCATTGCTTTTGCTACGGGCCAACCAACTATCCTCGCCCGCACAAAAGCGGGTCATGAGTGTCATGAGGGCTGCCATGGATTTTGGCTTTTCTTGGCCGAGGTGGCGAGCGAGCCATTCGTTGCGGATGCTGTGTTTGAAGGCTGCTAGGGCTTCGGCATCCGGACAATCGACGATTTGGTTCTTTTTAGTTAAGAACCTAGTCCAGAATTTCCTGGTGGACTCCCTGGGCTGTTGAACTATATGGCTTAAGTCATCAGTGTCCAGAGGTCAAACATATGTACCTTGGAAGTTATCGAGGAAGGGATCTTCCAAGTCCTCCTAGCAGCCAATAAGAATTTGCAGGCAGACTGTTGAGCCAGTGCCGAGCTGGCCCCTTGAGTTTTAAAGGGAGGTATTTGATGGCGTGGAGGTCATCTCCGCGGGCCATATGAATGTGGAGAATGAAGTCTTTGATCCACAGCGCGGGGTCCGTGGTTCCATCGTATGATTCTATATTCACGGGTTTGAACCCTTCTGGGAATTCATGATCCAGGACCTCATCGGTGAAGCAATGAGGGTGTGCGGTGCCTCTATATTGGGCCGTATCACGACATAGCTCTGATGGAGTCCGTCTGCGGTTTTCAGCCCATGCATGACTAAATTTGTCATGTCCGAATAGGTAGCCATCATCGCATGTCGAGGCACGTCCTCACGATCCGTAGATTGATCTAGTATGTCCTGCTTTATTGTTCAGGATTTGCCAGAGGTCATATGTGTGACCGTGGGCTAATTTACCTCTACATGTGCGCTGAGGCGGGGTTGGCTGTTGTTCGGCGTGAATTGCTGTTTTGTCTCGATCACATGGTGGTCGGTCAGCCGCATTGTACGATGGAGGTATATATTCCGGTGCCTCCTCATTAAACTGAGGTAGCAATTTTCGCTTTGGGTAGCTTTTGGTTGCGCTCTTGAGGACGTATTCTTCAGCTACTAGGACGTCAGTCCATTTATCATTGAGAAGATCTTGGTCAGCTTGAAGCTGCTGCTACTTCTTTTTCAGGCTCCTTGCAGTGGCAATTAACCGGCACTTGAAGCGCTCCTGCTCAAGATGTTCCTCAGGCACGATGAAATCCTCGGTGCCGAGGTTCACCTCATCCTCGGAGAGCGGAAGGTAATTATCGTTCTCCAGATCTTCGTGTGTGGCCTTGTAACACCCTCGATGCGGCTATATCTCCCACGTGTCGAAGCACGACTTAGAGGCATAACCGCATTGAAAGCAATGTCGCAAGTGAGGTAATCTTCACACAACCCATGTAATACATAAGGGAAAGAGATACATACTTGGCTTACAATCGCCACTTCACACAATACATGAATAAAGCATTACATCATCCAGATACAATCAAGGTCCGACTATGGAACCAAAATAAAAGAAGACTACCCCAAATGCTACACAGATCCCCGATCGTCCCAACTGGGCTCTACTACTTATCAACTGGAAACGAAACAACACAAAGAACGAGATCTTCATTGAGCTCCTCCTTGAACTCAGTTGTGTCACCTGTACGGTTTCATCGGCACCTGCAAACTGGTTTTGGAAGTAATCTGTGAGTCACGGGGACTCAGCAATCTCACACCCTCGCGATCAAGACTATTTAAGTTTATGGGAAGGGTAAAAGGTATGAGGTGGAGCTGCAGCAAGCACTAGCATATATGGTGGCTAACATACGCAAATGAGAGCGAGAAGAGAAAGCAAGGCACGGTCGAGAAACTAAAATCAAGAAGTGATCCAAGACTACTTACGTCAAGCATAACTCCAACACCGTGTTCACTTCCCGGACTCCGCTGGAAAGCGACCATCACGGCAACACACGCGGTTGATGCATTTTAAATAAGATAAGTTTCAGGTTTTCTACTACTGGACATTAACAAATTCCCATCTGCCCATAACCGTGAGCACGACTTTCGAAAGTTCAAACCCCTGCAGGGGTGTCCCAACTTAGCCCATCACAAGCTCTCATGGTCAACGAAGGATATTCCTTCTCCCAGGAAGACCCGATCAGGCTCGGCATCTCGGTTACAAGACATTTCGACAATGGTAAAACAAGACCAGCAAAGCCACCCAGATGTGCCGACAAATCCCAATAGGAGCTGCACATATCTCGTTCTCAGGGCACACCGGATGAGCCAGATGTCGGGTAGGCCAGCCCAGAGTTGCCCCTAGTAGCTCCAGACATCGCTTAGTTGGACCAACACTTAGAGAAGCACTGGCCGGAGGGGGTTAAATAAAGATGACCCTTGATCCGGTCGACCCAAGGGAAAGAAAAGGCTAGGTGGCAAATGGTAAAACCAATGTTGGGCCTTGCTGGAGGAGTTTTATTCAAGGCGAACTGTCAAGGGGTTCCCATTATAACCCAACCGTGTAAGGAACGCAAAATCAAGGAACATAACACCGATATGACGGAAATTAGGGCGGCAAGAGTGGAATAAAACACCAGGCATAAGGCCGAGCCTTCCACCCTTTACCAAGTATATAGATGCATTAATTAAATAAGAGATATTGTGATATCCCAACAAAATATCCATGTTCCAACAAGGAACAAACTCCAATCTTCACCTGCAACTAACAACGCTATAAGAGGGGCTGAGCAAGCGGTAACATAGCCAAACAATGGTTTGCTAGGACAAGGTGGTTATAGGCTTGGCTTAACAATATGGGAGGCATGATAAGCAAGTGGTAGGTATCACAGCATAGGCATAGCAAAAGAGCGAGCAACTAAGCAAGCAAAGATAGAAGTGATTTCGAGGGTATGGTCATCTTTCCTGAGGTCCTGCAAGGAAGAAGAACAAGTACATGACGAAGATAAACGGACGTAGTTGAAAGAATCCTCACAACTCCGGAACGAAACCAAAGTTAACGCGAGAAGTAACCCGGAAAGAAACAAACAACATAGTAAACAACAATCACATAATCATGGCATGATGCACAACCAAGCATGATGCATGTCCGGTTTAATGATACATGGCATGGCAAAGTGCACAAGCAATCCTACAAATTAAGTGGAGCTCAGTATGCAACGAGTTGCATATTGACGGAAATCCACATGACTTATTTAGTTCTCTCTTGTTTAGGTACCCAACAAAATTAAATGTTGTTAACTATGGCAAGGGGTGAAGCATAAGTAAACTAACTATCTAGTCAAGTTTAAATGAGGCCAGAAATAACAAACAACAAGTCTGGAAAAACCTCATGTGCATATTTATGGATTTGGTGATGTTCTTCCCTAAACCAAATTTTAGAGTTATTAAACCTACAAAGTAATTACACCATGTCAAACTAGGCAAAATTCTACCCCATTTACATATAAAGTTTGTTAGGTTTGGAGCTACGGTTATTAAGTTATGAAATAAAGCATTCTGGCATGGCATAAGAGTAAATCTACACAAACAGCAATTTAAACATTTTAAACATGGGTGAAAGTGACATATTATGAAACTAGACACAATTTTAAGCATTTTTCATATATAAAGTTTTAACATGTGATGCTTAGTTATTAAGAAATTATATGCATGAACTATGAGGGGCTTTCTGCAAAACAACATTCCCTGGAAAATTAGGAAAATCCCAGAGCCTAAAAAAATACTCTGGGCCGAAACTGCTGGCCCAACAACAGGAAGAAAGAAAAAAAAAGGTGGGGCGCTGGGGAGCTACTCACATCGGGCTTGACTGGGCCGGCTTGGATCTGGAAGGGAGCAGGTCGGGCCTTAGGCGCTGCGGCAGGAGAGGCGTTGGGCCTACGCGCGGCGCTGGATGGGAGGTTGAGCTTCCGACAGGGTGAGGTTGGTCCACGCGCTGATCCACGGTCAACACGACCACAAGAGCAAGCGAGCGGGAGGCTTGGCGCTGCGTGCGTCTCCAGGAAGAACAAGGTCGCGGCGCCGGTGCTGCAAGGATCCATGTGAGATGGAGGGAGGCAGATGACGGGATCTAGCGGGGACATGCTAGAACTGGCCGGATCGAGCAGCGGGGTGACGAACGGGCAGTGGCCATGGCGGTTGAGGTCAACGGGAGGCACGGCCATGGCTTCAGGCTCCATGGTTCCTGTAGGGGACTCGAGAACGGCGGCAGACTTGGCGCGGCGCGGAATCTTGGTGGAGGACGACGAGCGGCACTGGGCGTTCGAATCCACGGGATCGAAACGAGGCAAGGGGCTCGTCCTCGTCCTCGAGTTCTCGTAGGAACAGGGGAGGCGGAGGCGGGATGCAGGGGAGCGGCGGCGGCGAACTTGTCGCTCGGGGTGACCTCCGACGACGCGTGGACGGCTGGGATGGGTGACGGGGCACGAATTCGGTCCCCGGAGATGGTTCTTGATGGGGGGGTAGACGAACTCGAGCTCCGGGCGCCATGGCGGTCTCCTATTGCTGCGTGTTACAGAGAGAGATGGAGATCTTAGAGACAGGGATAAGAAGAAGAGAGAGATGGACAGAGTAGGGAGCAGGGGCGTCTGACGCAAGGCGGCCGGGGCGGCGGCTTCGATCGAACGGCCGGCGAGGTTAGGAGGCCACAGGGAGGCATGAGGCAAGGCAGGGTAGGCCTCGGGCACCTGCTGAGACGAGGGAGGAGGAAAGGCCTCGACCCAATCGGGATCGAGCGTGGGTTCGATCTAAGAGGGAGAGGTGGGGGTTGCTGGTTGGATCGCTGCAGATACGTGGAAGATGTGGCGGCTACCGAGGGGATGGATCCCGAGGGGAATCTGGAGTGGGTGGCGGCTGAGGGGGACAAGCGACCTAGTTTTTAGGGTTTTGTCTGATATATATAGCAAAAGGATTAAAGGAGAGGGATTTGGATCATCGGATCGAAATCCGACGGACGAGAATAAAATAGGTAGGGAGTCCACATAAGAAAACGGTGATGTTTTGTAGATGTTTGGGGATGATCCGGATCCAACGGTGACGACTCCCCGGGTCGGGTTCGAGTAACTTCCGGACGCGCGCGAGGGGTGGGTCGTGGGCCGATGAGAGAGGTTAGATTGGGCCTGGTAGTAGGCAGTGGGCTGTGCAGAAAGCCTTGGGCTGAGAGAAGAGAAGAGAGAGACCCGGCGACTGTTTCCGGAGACCGGAAACGTCCGAAGATAGACCGGCTATAATGCCGCTATAGTTTAACGGTTGGGCTATCAAACGAACTCCGAATGCGATGAAACTTGACAGGCGGTCTATCTACACTATAATAAGACCACACGCCAACTCTCACCCCATGACGAGAACATTTTCCGGCCACTTATAAAATACTATTTCGGACATGCCGCGGGCGCGTGCAAGTGTGTCTGCACTCAGAGCGGACAACAGAAGGAACCGGGAGACCGGGATAGATGCAAGTTTTGAAAACATGATGATGCAATGCATCTGATGCAATGACAAGATGCAACATGCAAGCGAATGACAAGGCAACGTCGGCGAACAACTGGAAGACACCTGGCACATCGGTCTCGGGGCGTCACAGGCCTGTTTACCGGGGCTAACCTGCCCGCCTTCCCGTTCATCTTGTTCATTAACTGTATTGACGGGGTCTTCGTTGTCTTCAGCACCTTCTGGAGTGTTATCTTCTCCTGTGCCGGTGTTGCTATCTTTACTCCGGTGTGACTTAGAGCGGCGTCGTTGTCGCCGGCGCTTGGACTGTATTTTAGAAGGTTTATCCTTAGTTGTATCTTCCTTGTCCTCGCCGTTGTTCTCCTTTGGTGCATCCACCATGTATACCTCATACGAGGAAGTGGCCGTCAAGCGTCCGGTGAATGGCGGGTTCTGGGCGTCTTCTTCTGCGGCATCATCGTCCATACCGTCGATGTCTTCGGAGTCATAATCAAGTTCGTCGGTCAAATCCACCACCATGGCTATGAAGTGTGTGGCGGGTGGGAAGCAAAATTCTCCACCATCGGCCCCTAGTTCGAGCCGGATATAGTCCGGCTGTGAGTCCTCCGGAAGGACAGGTTTTTAATGAGTTTAGCCCATCGCCCAAAGGCGAGTGCTGGAAGATATCTGCGGCGCTGAATTCGAAGATCGACAAACGATCGAGCTCGGCATCCGCGGGCTCACGTGGTTCGGAACTTACGACCGGAGACGAGTCTGGAGTTCCGCTGGCAAAAATGTCGTGAGAGGTGAAGTCTATGTGCGGCTCCAACACCATGGAATCTGTGGCCTCCGTAGTGGGCTTGATCCTTCCGTCCTTGAATGGCGCAGCTTGCTCCGGATCTAGGGCCAGAGCAGTTACAGGAGCAATCTCCTGGATGCGGCCAGATGAAAGATTTAGGTCATGATCATCGGGGTGACCAGGAGCGGCTACCGCAGTCTCGAATCCGGCGAAGATCAAGTCTCCACGGATGTCTGCAACGTAGTTCAATCTCGCAAATCTGACCTAATGGCCAGGGGCATAGCTTTCGATCTATTCTAGATGGCCAAACGAGTTGGCCCGCAGTGCGAAGCCGCCGAACACAAAGATCTGTTTGGGGAGGAAAGTTTCTCCTTGGACAACGTCATTATTGACCATTGAAGGCGCCATCAAACCTTTTGGCGACAGCACACAGTGGAACTCTGAATGAAAGCACCAATGTCGGTGTCGAAACCGGTGGATCTCGGGTAGGGGGTCCCGAACTATGCGTCTAAGGTCGATGGTAACAGGAGACAAGGGACACGATGTTTACCCAGGTTCGGGCCCTCTCTATGGAGGTAATACCCTACGTCCTACTTGATTGATATTGATGAATATGAGTATTAAAAGAGTTGATCTACCTCGAGATCGTAATGGCTAAACCCTAGAGGTCTAGCTTGTATGGCTATGATATTGAATCTCCTCTATCCGAACAAAGTCTCTGGTTTGTATAGACACCGGGAGGATCTAGGGTTACATAAGGTCAGCTACAAAGAAAGGAATCTACATATTCGACGCCAAGCTTGCCTTCCACGCCAAGGAGAGTCCCATCTGCACACGGGTGCAGTCTTCGGTCTTCGTACCTTCACAGCCCATCAGTCCGGCCCATGGCCAACAGGCCGGACGCCCGAGGACCCCTTAGTCCAGGACTCCCTCAGGGACCATGACTTAGCGACGCGCTTGTCCAAAATGTAGGGTGTGTCACAAAAGTACCCCCACCGATTTGAACTAGCGGCCCTTTCGGCTCGGGGTTAGAAAGGGGATTTCGCGTGTCGGGATTTGGCAGCTGGAGGGAGTTTTTGCGTGCGTTGTAATTTCAGGATAGCGAGGCGCGGGTTGTGAAGGCGCCCGGTTTGGGAGCACGATAAATGAATTTTTGGGATATAACAAGGCGCGGGTTGAATTTTAGGGACAAGCCTAACGTGTAATATTGTACTTGGGCGTACCAAATCATATCGCACTTCCCTCAACAAAAAAAACGAAAAAAATAAAAACTATTCACACCACACAAAGAGACAGTCTTGTCCCATTTTACTATACAAATGCTATTCAAAGCTACTCCCTCATTCCATCCATATAGGGCCTAATGCGTTTTTCGAGGCCAACTTTGACCAAATATTAGAGCAATAATATATGACATGCAACTTACACAAAGCACACCGTTAAATTCATGTGTGAAAGGATCTTTCAATGATATAATTTTCACATTGTGCATGTCATGTACTATTAATCTTGTCAATAGTCAAAGGCAGTCTTAAAAACGCATTAGGCCCTATATAGATGGAATGAGGGACTATGAATCCATGTTATGTCCAATTAAATTTTTTCGCTGGCTGTATAATGCATGTAACCTACTCATACCAACTTTTTAGGGCATTCCAAATGTGTATACTACCGCTGCAATTCGAACTGAATTTGAATTTGTTTCTCTATTTCAATAAGAATCTACAATCATGATTGTTGCCAACTTCAACCATCATTCGTGTATTACATTAACAACACACCACATGATTACTATAGAGATAGATATGAAATATGTGTACTATATGAACTCGAATTCAATTTTTTAAATACACTTGATGTTGATTCCAAATAATAGGACATTTGATGTACTAACTATCTATTCATAATCTAAACCATGTTCCATACGTACACTGTGTTTATCACACAAGGTATAGTGCCCCGCCCCCTACATTATGACAAGTATTTAGCCCTGAGCTGCAAAAGCCACACATTAGCCCAAATTATAATCAATGTTCTATATATTATATGTAGTACTAGCAAGATGCCCATGCGTTCCATGGAACATCAACATGATCAAGGGGATGCCTTGTTTGCAAATTTGGAGAGGGGTGTGGGTATCTTTTTTTCAAAATTGCCATAGTTTCCTTCCTATCCATCAGATATAAATCGGACGGCCTATATTGCAGGATGGCAGGCACACCATCATCAACAACTCTTTTTTTATAAGAGTAGAGATAAAATATATTATATGTAGTATAACATGCTCATATCCACACCATGTGTATCACCGTTATATATATTCACGCATGTGTCGGTTTAAAACACTATGATAAATTCTTCAAATATCCGAATTCGCTTTTTATAATGAATCATGATCTTTGTTCGTCTTTTACACCCACACAATCCTCTTATCATTGTTGCTAGCGCTAACTTTCTCTCGTGCATGCAGACGCCTGCATCCCTCTCACCCTCCCTCGGCATTCTCTAGCTCCATCGCACAAATTCGTCTTTTCACATTAGGTCGTTCACCCACGGTGCGTGTTGGCCCCCCAGCTCCTTCTTTACGGCACACATCGATCGATATGCCTCTCTAGCCAGGTGTGCCTACCACAAAAACAAGCTTCCCCTCTTCTCTTCTCGCCGTCCATGCCTCACTCTCACCACTCCTTTCATCGATCTCGTACTCCCACATTCCTTCCCCCTTGATATAGTATGCCTCTCGCACCACCTCCTAGATGCATACCTCTCTCTCTCTCTATCCTTCTCCTCGAGCCTTATTTGCTTCTAACACATACATGCATGTATACCGATCGATCTCCCTACATATACCTAGGTCGACTTTAACTATTTTCCCCCCAGCCATCGATCAACGTATGTCGGTGTCAAAACCGACGGATCTCGGGTAGGCGGTCCCGAACTGTGCGTCTAAGGCGGATGGTAACAGGAGGCGGGGAACACGATGTTTACCCAGGTTTGGGCCCTCTCGATGGAGGTAATACCCTACTTCCTGCTTGACTGGTCTTGATGATATGAGTATTACAAGAGTTGATCTACCACGAGATCATAGAGGCTAAACCCTAGAAGCTAGCCTATGTTATGATTGTTGTTGTCCTACGGACTAAACCCTCCGGTTTATATAGACACCGGAGGGGGCTACGGTTACACAGAGTCGGTTACAAGGAAGGAGATCTACATATCCGTATTGCCAAGCTTGCCTTCCACACCAAGGAGAGTCCCATCCGGACATGGGACGAAGTCTTCAATCTTGTATATTCATAGTCCAATGGTCCGGCCAAAAGATATAGTCCGGCTGTCCGGAGACCCCCTAATCCAGGACTCCCTCAGTAGCCCCTGAACCAGGCTTCAATGACGATGAGTCCGGTGCGCAGATTTTTCTTCGGCATTGCAAGGCGGGTTCTTCCTCCGAATACTCCATAGAAGATTTTGAACACAAGGATAGTGTCCGGCTCTGCAAAACAAGTTCCACATACCACCATAGAGATAATAATATCTCCACAAATCGAATCTGCTGACACGTTTAGCAACATGACATCATGCCATGGCCTGGTCATTATTCAAACCATTTTTCTCAACCAGCACTTCACATATCGCGAGGCGGTTTTCTTGACACGTCTTGTCGAAGCAGAGATCGTGTCCCCCTTATTATGGGATTCTCATCAATACGGACATGGGTAACCCAATCGTGCATGTTGGTATGACTCCTCGATTTTAGGCAAGTCCCAAATGGCAACGAGGAGGACGCTTCATATTCACCCTCTTTATAAAGAGGCCAAGGCCTGTCCTTTTTTCCCTCTCGTACTCAATCGAATCCTTCCCCGCCTCGAGTTCCAACACCCAAGGCTCAGGTCAGGCGCTAATATGTCTCTAATGTATCTATAATTTTTGATTGCTCCATGCTATATTATCTACTGTTTTGGACATTATTGGGCTTTATTATACACTTTTATATTATTTTTGGGACTAACCTATTAACCGGAGGCCCAACCTAGAATTGATGTTTTTTTGCCTGTTTTAGGGTTTCGAAGAAAAGGAATATCAAACGCAGTCCAAACAGAATGAAACCTTCGGGAACATGATTTTCTCAACGAATAAGACCAGGGAGACTTGGACTCTACGTCAAGAAAGGAAACAGGAGGCCACGAGGTAGGGGGCGCGCCCACCCCCACCAGGCGCGCCCTCCACCCTCGTGGGCCCCCTGTTGCTCCACCGACGTACTCCTTCCTCACATATATATCCACGTACCCCCAAACGATAAGAACAGGAGCCAAAACCCTAATTCCACCGTCGTAGCTTTCTGTATCCATGAGATCCCATCTTGGGGCCTATTCCGGAGCTCCGCCGGAGGGGCATCGATCACGGAGGGCTTCTACATCAACACCATAGCCCCTCCGATGAAGTGTGAGTAGTTCACCTCAGACCTACGGGTCCATAGTTAGTAGCTAGATGGCTTCTTCTCTCTTTTTGGATCTCAATACAATGTTCTCCCCCTCTCTTCTGGAGATCTATTTGATGTAATCTTCTTTTTGTGGTGTGTTTGTTGAGACTGATGAATTGAGGGTTTATGATCAAGTCTATCTATGAATAACATTTGAATCTTCTCTGAACTCTTTTATGTATGATTGGTTATCTTTGCAAGTCTCTTCAAATTATCAGTTTGGTTTGGCCTACTAGATTGAACTTTCTTATAATGGGAGAAGTGCTTAGCTTTGGGTTCAATCTTACGGTGCCCTTTCCCGGTGACAGTAAGGGCAGCAAGGCACGTATTGTATGATTGCCATCGAGGATAACAAGATGGGGTTTTCTTCATATTGCATGAGTCTATCCCTCTACATCATGTCATCTTGCTTAAGTCGTTACTCTATTTTTAACTTAATACTCTAGATGCATGCTGGATGGCGGTCGATGTGTGGAGTAATAGTAGTAGATGCAGGCAGGAGTCGGTCTACTTGTCTCGGACGTGATGCCTATGTACATGATCATACCTAGATATTCTCATAACTGTGCTCAATTCTGTCAATTGCTGAACAGTAATTTATTCACCCACCGAAGAATACTTATTCTCTTAAGAGAAGACACTAGTGTTCACCTATGGCCCCCGGGTCTATCTTTATCATATTGATTTCCTACTACTTAGTTATTTCCTTTGCTATTTACTTTGCCTTTATTTTACTTTGTATCTTTTATCATAAAAATACCAAAAATATTATCTTATCATATCTATCAGATCTCACTCTCGTAAGTGGCCCTATAGGGATTGACAACCCCTATTTGCATTGGTTGCGAGGATTTATTTGTTTTGTGCATGTATGAGGGACTCGCGCGTAGCCTCCTACTGGATTGATACCTTGGTTCTCAAAAACTGAGGGAAATACTTATGCTACTTTGTTGCATCATCCCTTCTTCTTCGGGGAAAACCAACACAGTGCTCAAGATGTAGCAAGAAAGATTTCTGGCGCCATTGCCGGGGAGGTCTACGCAAAAGTCAACATACCAAGTACCCATCACATACCCTTATCTCCCGCATTACATTATTTGCCATTTGCCTCTCGTTTTCCTCTCCCCCACTTCACAATTGCCGTTTTATTCGCCCTCTCCCTCTATTTGCCTCTTTTTGCCCGCTTGCTTTCTGTTTGCTTGTGTGTTAGTTTGTTTTCTTGTCGTTATGGCTAGTCCCTTATCTTCTCCGTTGTCTCCCGAGAATGAAATTCTAAATTTTAAGCAAAGGGATGGTGAAAATCTAAAAGATGCTTGGTATAGAATTTGCAATGCTCAAAATAAATCTACTAGGAAGCACTCTACTACCATTCTCCTTCACAATTTTTATGTAGCCATTACTCCTTGGCACTGTTATGTTCTTGATACTATTACCGGAGGGAACTTTTTGGGTAGCCATACTTTTGATTCTTATAATGCTATGTTAGATTTATTTGGCTCACCCCCTCTCTTGGTTAATGGAACTATATTAACTTTAGAGCATGTAATGCAAAGGCTTGAGATTATTGAAAATAAGGTTGCTATCGTAGAGTTAATTGAAAATTTCGGTAAAAAGATCCACAACCGAATCTCTCAATATGGATCCAAAGTAGGAGTTACTTTGAAAGATATTAAAGAAAAGGAACCCATAGTTAATGACAAAATAAATCACGATTCCGTTAGGATCGATAAACTTGAGAATATTATTACCAACTTGGGAACCGCTTTTTCTTCCGTAAAGAATACTCCAAGTCCTTCCACTAAAGTTGCCAAGCTTATGTACGTTCCTAAAAATAAGGGTGAATCATCTAGTAAGGAAAATGCGGATCTCAAATCTATAAGTGTTCATCCCAATCTTTTTGCTATCATTAAGGAACCATTTGTTACAAATGAATTTTATGATCTTGTGCTTAAAAGTTTGATAATCAATAAATAGAAATAAATTCCTAAAGATGCTATATGCCTCATTGAAGAATTGCCTACCAAAGATGGCAATACCTAGATCTATTCTTGCTTGTTATGCCTAGCTAGGGGCGTGAAACCATAGCGCTTGTTGGGAGGCAACCCAATTTTATTTTTATTCCTTGCTTTTTGCTCCTGTTTAGTAATAAATAATTTATCTATCCTATGTTTTGGTTGTGTTTTTTGTGTTTAATTAGTGTTTGTGCCAAGTAGAACCGTTGGGAAGACTTGGGGAAAGTCTTGTTGAACTTGCTGTAAAAACAGAAACTTTAGCGCTCACGAGAACTGCTGTAATTTTTATTTGCAGAGTGATATTTAGTTAATTCTTTTGGCAGATGATTAATAGATGAATTCCTCATGGACAGCAATTTATTTTAGAATTTTTGGGGTT
This sequence comes from Triticum monococcum, assembly GCA_034509565.1. Taxonomy (NCBI): domain Eukaryota; kingdom Viridiplantae; phylum Streptophyta; class Magnoliopsida; order Poales; family Poaceae; genus Triticum; species Triticum monococcum. Next base: position 250,361,618 of record CM067843.1, read on the forward strand.
CCATATCTTGCGCTAGCTACAGATTACTACAGACTGTTCTGTTCTGGACAGATTCTGTTTTTCGTGTGTTGTTTGCTTATTTTGATGAATCTATGGCTAGTAAAATAGTTTATAAACCATAGAGAAGTTGTAATACAGTAGGTATATCACCAATATAAATAAATAATGAGTTCATTACAGTACCTTGAAGTGATCTTTTGTTTTCTTTCGCTAACGGAGCTCACGAGATTTTCTACTTTAAGTTTTGTGTTGTGAAGTTTTCAAGTTTTGGGTAAAGATTTGATGGATTATGGAACAAGGAGTGTAAAGAGCCTAAGCTTGGGGATGCCCATGGCACCCCCAAGATAATCTAAGGACACCTAAGAGCCAAAGCTTGGGGGTGCCCCGGAAGGCATCCCCATGGCGTCTTGTATGATTTGAGTGTTTGCTTTTTAGTCTACCACAATCATCCTTGCTGTCCACACCTTTTGAGATAGCCATACATGATTTGTAATTTGTTAGAATACTCTATGTGCTTCGCTTATATCTTTTGAGTTATATAATTTTGCTCTTGTACTTCACTTATATCTTTTAGAGCATGGTGGTGGATTTGTTTTATAGAAACTATTGACCTCTCATGCTTCACTTAGATTATTTTGAGAGTCTTAATAGCATGGTAATTTGCTTAAAATCCTAATATGCTAGGTATTCAATATTAGTAAAATTTTCTTAAGAATGTTTTGAATACTAAGAGAAGTTTGATGCTTGATGATTGTTTTGAGATATGGAGGTAATACTATCAAAGTCGTGCTAGTTGGGTAGTGGTGAAATTGAGAAATTCTTGTGTTGAAGTTTGCAAGTCCCGTAGCATGCACGTATGGTAAATGTTATGCAACAAATTTGAAACATGAGGTGTTATTTGATTGTCTTCCTTATGAGTGGCGGTCGGGGACGAGCGATGGTCTTTTCCTACCAATCTATCCCCCTAGGAGCATGCGCGTAGTACTGAGGTTTTTGATGACTTGTAGATTTTTGCAATAAGTATGTGAGTTCTTTATGACTACTGTTGAGTCCATGGATTATACGCACTCTCACCCTTCCATCCTTGCTAGCCTCTTCGGTACCGTGCCTTACCCTTTCTCACATTGAGAGTTGGCGCAAACTTTGCCAGTGCATACAAACCCCGTGATATGATACGCTCTTTCACACATAAACCTCCTTATATCTTCCTCAAAATAGCCACCATACCTACCTATTATGGCATTTCCATAGCCATTCCGAGATATATTACCATGCAACTTTCCATCATTCAGTTCATCATGACACATTCATCATTGTCATATTTCTTAGCATGATCATGTAGTTGACATACTATTTGTGTCAAAGCCACCATTCATAATTCTTTCATACATGTCACTCTTGGTCCATTGCATATCCTGGTACACCGCCGGAGGCATTCATATAGAGTCATCTTTTGTTCTAGTATCGAGTTGTAATCATTGAGTTGTAAATAAATAGAAGTGTGATGATCATCATTTTCTAGAGCATTGTCCCAAGTGAGGAATAAAAAAAGAGAAAGGCCATAAAAAAGGAAAGGCCCAAAAAATGAGAGAAAAAGAGAGAAGGGACAATGTTACTATCCTTTGCCACACTTGTGCTTCAAAGTAGCACCATAATCTTCATGTTAGAGAGTCTCTTGTTTTGTCACTTTCATATACTAGTGGGAATTTTTCATTATAGAACTTGGCTTGTATATTCCAACAATGGGCCTCCTCAAGTGCCCTAGGTCTTTGTGAGCAAGCAAGTTGGATGCACACCCACTTAGTTTCTTTTGTTGAGCTTTCATACATTTATAGCTCTAGTGCATCCGTTGCATGGCAATCCCTACTCCTTGCATTAACACCAATCGGTGGGCATCTCCATAGCCCATTGATTAGCCTCGTTGATGTGAGACTTTCTCCTCTTTTGTCTTCTCCACATACCCCCCTCATTATATTCTATTCCACCCATAGTGCTATGTCCATGGCCCGCGCTCATATATTGTGTGAAAGTATATAGGTTTGAGATTACTAAAGTATGAAACAATTGCTTAGCTTGTCATCGGGGTTGTGCATGATGAGAGCATTCTTGTGTGACGAAAATGAGACATGACTAAACCATATGATTTTATAGGGATGAACTTTCTTTGGCCATGTTATTTTGAGAAGACATAATTGCTTAGTTTGTATGCTTGAAGTATTATTATTTTTATGTCAATATGAACTTTTGCCTTGAATCTTTCGGATCTGAATATTCATACCACAATTAAGAAGAATTACATTAAAATTATGCCAAGTAGCACTCTGCATCAAAAATTCTGTTTTTATCATTTACCTACTCGAGGACAAGAAGAAATTAAGCTTGGGGATGCTTGATACTTCTCCAACGTATCTACAATTTTTGATTGCTCCATGTTATATTGTCTACTATTTTGGACATTATTGGGCTTTATTATCCACTTTTATATTATTTTTGGGACTAACCTATCAACCGGAGGCCCAGCCCAGAATTGTTGTTTTTGCCTGTTTTAGGGTTTCGAAGAAAAGGAATATCAAATAGAGTCCAAACGGAATGAAACCTTCGGGAACGTGATTTTCTCAACGAATAAGACTAGAGAGACTTGGACCCTACGTCAAGAAAGGAAACATGAGGCCACGAGGTAGGGGGCGCGCCCAACCCCACCAGGCGCGCCCTCCACCCTCATGGCCCCCCTATTGCTCCACCGACGTACTCCTTCCTCCTATATATATCCACGTACCCCCAAACGACCAGAACACGAGCCAAAACCCTAATTCCACCGCCGTAACTTTCTGTATCCACAAGATCCCATCTTGGGACCTGTTCCGGAGCTCCGCTGGAGGGGGGTCGATCACGGAGGGCTTCTACATCAACACCATAGCCCCTCCGATGAAGTGTGAGTAGTTCACCTCAGACCTACGTGTCCATAGTTAGTAGCTAGATGGCTTCTTCTCTCTTTTTCGATCTCAAGACAATGTCCCCCCCCCTCTCTTGTGGAGATCTATTCGATGTAACCTTCTTTTTGGGGTGTGTTTGTTGAGACCGATGAATTGAGGGTTTATGATCAAGTCTATCTATGAATAATATTTGAATCTTCTCTGAATTCTTTTATGTATGATTGGTTATCTTTGCAAGTCTCTTCGAATTATCAGTTTGGTTTGGCCTACTAGATTGATCTTTCTTGCAATGGGAGAAGTGCTTAGCTTTGGGTTCAATCTTGCAGTGTCCTTTCCCGGTGACAGTAAGGGCAACAAGGCACGTATTGTATTGTTGCCATCGAGGATAACAAGATGGGGTTTTCTTCATATTGCGTGAGTCTATCCCTCTACATCATGTCATGTTGCTTAAGGCGTTACTCTGTTTTTAACTTAATACTCTAGATGCATGCTGGATAGCGGTCGATGAGTGGAGTAATAGTAGTAGATGAAGGCAGGAGTCGGTCTACTTGTCTCGGACATGATGCCTATATACATGATCATACCTAGATATTCTCATAACTATGCTCAATTCTGTCAATTGCTCAATAGTAATTTGTTCACCCACCGTAGAATACTTATGCTCTTGAGAGAAGCCACTAGTGAAACCTATGGCCCCCGGGTCTATCTTTATCATATTGATTTCCTACTACTTAGTTATTTCCTTTGCTATTTACTTTGCCTTTATTTTACTTTGCATCTTTTATCGTAAAAATACCAAAAATATTATCTTATCAGATCTATCAGATCTCACTCTCGTAAGTGGCCCTATAGGTATTGACAACACCTATTTGTCTTGGTTGCGAGGATTTATTTGTTTTGTGCAGGTATGAGGGACTCGCGCGTAGCCTCCTACTTGATTGATACCTTGGTTCTCAAAAACTGAGGGAAATACTTACGCTACTTTGCTGCATCATCCCTTCCTCTTCGGGGAAAACCAACGCGGTGCTCTAGAGGTAGCAGGCGCTTCGGACCTTCAACCATGTCCGGATCCAACCTTCCAGTCGGTGGATGCCTTCCTCTGTCACAGAGGAAGACATCAAGAAGCTAAGAGAGGCCAGGTATTTGACCGACGAAATCTTGCACAGGCTGCCTGCTCGAGGGCTGGTCATTCCCACTCCCGAACCCAGCGAGAGCGTTGTATTCATCTCTCACTTCCTCTGAGGGCTAGGCCTCGCTCTGGATCCCTTTGTTAGGGGGCTCATGTTCTATTATGGGCTGGATTTCCATGAACTGGCCCCGGATTCCCTCCTTCACGTCTCGTCATTCATCGTCGTGTGTGAGGCCTTCCTCGGCATTACCCCACACTTCGGCCTGTGGCTCAAGACTTTCCATCTGAAGCCGAAGATGATCGAGGGGCGACACGCAGAATGCGGAGGTGCCGCAATAAGCAAAAGTGCTGATGTTCCATGGCCAGAGGGTTCCTTCCCAGACGTGTCCAGTTTATGGCAACGGGAGTGGTTTTATATCACAGCTCCCCGGGGTACCAAGTGGGTAGCCGCCGCTGCCTTTCGCTTGGGCCCCCCACCATAACTGACGTCATGGATCAACAAGGGGCTGGACTGGGGGCCAATAAATTATGTGCCGATATTGCAGAGTCGCATCCGAGATCTCCTAGAGAGAGATGTCAGCCTGGCCACGGTAATGAAAGTCATTCTAGTTCGTCAAGTCTCGCCTTGCAAACGTCGACGCCTCCGTATGTGGGAGTTCAACCTGGAAGGACCGCGAACTATTCAGCACTTCCTCGGCAGGACGCTCGAAGAGATGTACAAATTGTTCTTCGGACCACAAATAAGGTGTCCGGACACCACCGAGGATGCGGGTCTAAGCTACAAACGTCCAGATAGCCAAGTAAGTAATCCCGTGGCCGAACGCATTGTTTTTATTTATTTATCACAACATCATTCTGAAAGGTCGCTCTTTGACCATGACTGGGTAACAAAGGCGAAGATGATCAGGTGTTCGGCCCCCCTTCCCGAAGGCTCAGCAGATCCAGTACTGGCCAGAATGCTCGAGTCGGCGCCTTATCAGGCGCCCTCAGGGGAAGATAAAGGGGGAAATAAAGAGGCTGAAAGCAGGCCTCACTCATTTTTCAGCCAAACCGGGGGAATTAGTGCCTCCGCGAAGGAGGATAACCAGGGAGAAGAATATGAAATTCCCTCTCCCCAAGGAAGGAAGAGGACCACCTCTGAAGACCCGGAAACAAACGTTTCCAAACAGGGGAAGAAATCTTCGCCAGAGGGTCCTGCCTCCGAGGGTACTCTTGCCGCACAGTGCCCGCAAGGGGATCAGCCCTCTACCGAGTTGTAAGTAAACAAACAATACTTAATAGTAAAAATATCCTACATTACTTCTGAAGACAATAACCGAAGCATGTATCTTGTAGTTCGGATCGTAGCCCTTCTCGAGAGAGTTCGTCTTCGGGGGATCTTCTTTCGGAGATGATGGAGAGCGAAACACCTCCCCATGCCACCCTGCCTCATGAGGCGGGCGACCCTGAAGTGTCATCGCGAAGGGTTTCTCCTGATCCGCCAAGGTGAGAGGGTAATCCTTCGGCCACCCGAAGTCCTCAGTATTCGGCTCCTAAAGAGAGCAACAGAAAGAGTCAGGAACCGTCCGGTGTGCGATCGGATGCACTGAAGGATCTTTTGGAGCAAGCGGCCATCTCAGAAGCGCATTGTACGCTAATGGGTACGGTTATTGAGAGGATTTCATCCGCCGAAAGCGAGTTGCTTGAAGCTTTTATGAGTCTGCTGAAAGGCTTTGAGGTACGTGAAATAGTGTATGTTTTTGATAGTACCGCACACGTTAGGTGTGCCCTATGCAGATAGTAGCCCCTAAGACTCTGGTTGCCGTCGAGAACGGCGGCAAACAGAGGATCATAGTCCTAGGTAATAATCTGTCCGCCTTCATGTGCGTGTGGCTGAAGGTATGGTGGCTAGTTGGACTGGTGAGTTTGCCGAGCTGAAGTGACAACTTGATGCGGCAGATGCCGACATCGTGCTTGTCAACAAGCGGCTCGACGAGGCACAGGGTATGTGATTTCTCCGGTGATCAACACATAGTAAGAGGAGCATGTTGCTAGTATCTTTAATATGTTGTGACTATAGATGGAGCTGCCGCCGTGGAGACCCTTTGCGCGGAACTTGCGCGAGCCATAGAACAAGCCAGGAATAGTGATGCGGCTGCTCTAAAGGCGGTCGAAGAGCTGAGGGCCGAACAGGCTGCGCATTGCCAAAGCAAGGAGAAAATAGCCAAGATGGCCGTTGAGTTGAAAGATGCCGCCGACCGTTACCAGCTTCTTGAAAAAGAAAGCCAGGCGAGGCGGCAGACCTGGAGAAGGCCACGATAGCTGCCAAGGAAGCCCGCTCTAAAATCAGAGCGGCGAAGGAGGAGCTGCGTCAAGCTGGAGATATCGCGGCTGGGAATCCCTTTTTGTTGTGGACGAAGTTCGGAGATCCGAAGTATGCCCCTCTTGATTAATTATGGAGTTCTGCAGACGCATACGTGGATTTGGCAGCCAGTGCTGCTGATGCGGCCGAGTACTCCAAGGATCAAAAAGATCGTGAAGTGGAAAGGCTATTCTGGTCACAGTTCCATGTTCCAGTGTGTCCGCTGCTGTTGAATGAGCGAATGGCTGATCGGGCCGAGCTTCATAGGTTGTACGGGCTTGCCATGATGTCTGTTGTGGATCATCTGTGGCCGGAAGGGCCAAGGACGAATAGTTATTTTAGTTTAGTGCAATAGTTCCTTTGTGCTGTGCCGCACATCCACGCTATGAAGAGGTCGGCGTGCATAGAGAGTGCGCGTATGGCACTTGCCCGTGTCAAGACATACTGGGCAGAGATGGAGGCCACCGCTATTGCAACCCAGAGTTCGGCCGTAGGCCGAGTATCTGCCGAGCACTACATTGAAGAAGTCCTTGAAGGCGCTCGTACAATAGAGGCTCAGTGCTCGAAGAATATTATGTTCTAGTGACATGTATTCCCATAGTAAAAACAATGTTTTATTGAATTATAAAGGCTGTGTTTAAACTTTTGCCTGAAAGTATTATGATGCCTCCTGTGTGGTCGTTTATAACCTGAAAGTTGCAGTCGTCGGCTTCAGCCCCCATGCATATAATGCGAGGGTGTTCACAAAAAACGCGTACGCACACTTGATCCAACGTCTTGGTCCATTAAGGAGGTGGTGGCGCAGCGAACGAGGCAATCGGACTATATTGCTTTAACACTTTCACTTAGCCATAGGAGTTTGACGGTGGGACTACTATATAGCCCCTGGTACCTCCACGCTCGTCCGAATACGGTGCGCGTACGTACATGACCGGGAAACGGCCCTTCGTTAATGCGGAGGAATCCCGAAGATTCCCCTAAGTCATCGAGTGGTTGACCAATCTCTCACTTTATTATGATAGTCAGTTTTCGACTTTCTCCACTGAGGTGCTCATCCGGATGAACCAGGGCACAATCACAGTAGTTCTCCCAGTGCCACCTTAGCCGATAGAGCGGAACGTAAGGTAGCAAAACACAGGAGCAGGGCAAACCCAACATTTGATCAAAGACATGATTCGGCGCTGATGCATATAAGGCCAAACTTGCGACGCCGAACACTCCCTAAGGTATTCGGTCTTTATAACATATTCTGGGCTGAACAATGCCCTTAATAATAAACCCTGAGTGTCCAGGTACGTGCTATATTCTGACGTGGTGAAATGCCAATAACGCCAGCATCCTTCTCGGTTATATTGAGTATCCGGAGGATGTGAACAACAAGCGACAATAAAAAAGGTTTACGCACGGTCTTAATCTGAAAAGAAACCTTTGAGCGGGTCCCCGCTACATGTCTGCGTCTGTGTCACCATTGTGCCATGTCCTGGACTGGTGTAGCACGATTGTCATCTGTAAAAGAGAAGAACTTAGGTCAAAGTTGTCATGCCAAAAAATTGGTTATTCTCGGTAAACCATTAAAATTCAAGATAAGTCAAGTTGAGCTGAACTAGCCCTAATTACACGCGGGAAGCCCCTGGTACCGTCTATGAGGGTTTAACCATCAAACAAATCTCAGGTATATCTAGTGATGCACCGGACTCGTCTAACCGTGTTCGCGGTCTTGACGACCTGTCATTTATTCTGGTTGGTGAGGCCGTCTAGTGCTCGGCTGTTAAAGCCGCCGCACGTTCTTCCATGCGTAGAGAACGCTCAATATTTCCACTAATTGTGATGGTGGCACGTGGACCAGGCATCTTAAGCTTAAGAGAAGCGTAATGTGGTACCGCATTAAAATGAGCGAAAGTTGTTCTTCCGAGTAGTGCTTGATAGCCGCTTAAGAATGGAGCAATGTCGAAGTCTAACTTCTCACTTCGGTAGTTGTTGGATGAACTGAATACAACCTCTAGTATTAGAGAGCCCGTGGAGCGGGCCTCTGGGCCTGGTATTACTCCCTTGAAGGTAGTATTACTGTGGCTGATTTTTGTCGGGTCTATCCCCATTTTGCGGACTGTGTCCTGATATATCGGATTTAGACCATTGCCGCCGTCCACAAGGACTCGTGTGAGATGGTATCTATTTATTATTGGGTCTAACACCAAGGCAGCCAATCCTTCATGTCGGATGCTTCTCGGGTGATCCCTGCGATCAAAAGTGATCGGGAAGGCCAACCAGGGGTTGAACTTAGGGGTGACGGGCTCTACGGTGCATATGTCTCGGAGTGCATGTTTGCTTCTCCTCTTCATCACGTGGATCATGTTTACTGTTTTAACTTCTCGTGGGATTTTTTTCCGTCCTCTAGTGCTTTGCTGGCGAGGTTCGTCCTCGTCTTCGGTTGGTGTCTCCCTCCCCTTGTGTTCGGCGTTTAGCTTATCGACCTATTTGAAGACCCAGCATTCTCTGTGGGTGTGATTTGCAGGTTTATCGGGGGTGCCATGAATCTGACATAGTTTGTCTAGAATCTTGTTTAGGCTGGACGGTCCATCTCTGCTGCCTTTGAAAGGCTTTTTCCGCTAACCTGGTCGAGAGCCCCTGAATCCAGCGTTTACTGCCGTATTATCTGGGTTGTCTTCTTTATTTCGACGCTTGCTTTTACTGCATCGTGGTTTTCCATTGCCATCCCTGACTTTGGATGTGCTTGGGTCACTGGTGCTACTGCGGGCTAACCAGCTATCTTCGTTCGCGCAAAAGCGGGTCATGAGGCTTGTGAGGCCTGCCATTGTTCTCGGTTTTTCTTGGCCGAGGTGTCTGGCGAGCCATTCGTCTCGGACGCTGTGCTTGAAAGCTGCTAAGGCTTCGGCGTCCGGGAAGTCGACGATTTGGTTCTTCTTAGTGAGAAACCTGTTCCAGAGCTTTCGGGCTATTGAATTATATGACTTAAATCATCTGCATCCGGAGGTCGGACATAGGTCCCTTGAAAATTAGCCTGAAAATCATCCTGGAGCTCCTCCCAACTTCCAATTGAGTTTTCATGGAGGCTTTTCAGCCAGTGCCGAGCAGGTCCTTTAAGCTTGAGGGGCAAGTATTTGATGGCGTGGGGATCGTCTCCGCGAGCCATATGGATATGGAGGATAAATTCCTCAATCCAGACCCCAGGGTCTGTGGTCCCATCGTACGCCTCTATATTCACTGGTTTGAATCCTTCTGAAAATTCGTGGTCCAGCACCTCATTGGTGAATTTGGATGTATCATGGCGTTCGGACGGTTGTAGTATTCAGTTTTGATTTCGTGCCAGAGCGCGCTTCTAGATCGATAGATGGATCTGGTCATACTGTATTTTTGGCGCAAGTCCTTACGTAGATTGTGTGTTGACTTATGTGCGGCCTCGTTAGCCGCTCTATCGCGGCCACAAGGTGGTTGATCCGGCCGGTTGGCCATTTTATTTTTCAGCTGTGTGGGCTCTACGGCCTCATCGTCGGATTCAGGTAATAGCTTGCACTTTGGATAGCTCTTTGTGTGGTGACTTCCACCATACTTTTCTTTGTTGTCGAGCACATTGTTCCACCTGCTGTTGAACGTATTTTGTGCGGCCTTAAGCCTTTGCTTCTGCTTCTTCAGACTCCTCTGTGGCAATAAGCCTTCTGCGGAGGTTCTCTTGTTCCAAGGGCCTTTCCGGGAGGATGTGTGTGTTGGGGAACGCAGTAATTTCGAAAATTTTCCTACGCACACGCAAGATCATGGTGATGCACAGCAACGAGAGGGGAGAGTGTTGTCTACGTACCGACGCAGACCGACTGCGGAAGCGATCACAAAACATAGAGGAAGTAGTCGTACGTCTTCTTCCCGATCCGACCGATCCAAGCACCGTTACTCCGGCACCTCCGAGTTCTTAGCACACGTTCAGCTCGATGACGTTCCTCGGGCTCCGATCCAGCAAAGCGTCGAGGAAGAGTTCCGTCAGCACGACGGCGTGGTGACGATCTTGATGTACTACCGACGAAGGGCTTCGCCTAAGCACTGTAACGGTATGATCGAGGTGGAATTTGGTGGCAGGGGGCACCGCACACGGCTAAGGAACGATCTCAAGGATCAAGTTGTGTGTCTATGGGGTGCCCCCTGCCCCTGTATATAAAGGATGGAGGAGGAGGAGGCCGGCCAAGGCATAGGGTGCGGCCAGGATGGGAGTCCTACTAGGACTCCAAGTCCTAGTAGGAGTCCACCAAAAGGGGAGGAAGGGAGAAGGAATAGGAGGAGAAGGAGAGGTGGCCGGCCCCCTTTTCCCTAGTCCAATTCGGACCAAAGGGGAGGGGGGGCGCAGCAGCCTTTTCCTCTTCCCACTAAAGCCCATCAAGGCCCATTACTCTTCCCCGTATTCCCGTAACTCCCCGGTACCTCCGAAAATACCCGAATCACTCGGAACCTTTCCGATGTCCGAATATAGTCGTCCAATATATCGATCTTTACGTCTCGACCATTTCGAGACTCCTCGTCATGTCCCTGATCTCATCCGGGACTCCGAACTCCTTCGGTACATCAAAACTCATAAACTCATAATATAACTGTCATCGAAACCTTAAGCGTGTGGACCCTACGGTTCGAGAACAATGTAGACATGACCGAGACATGTCTCCGGTCAATAACCAATAGCGGGACCTGGATGCCCATATTGGCTCCCACATATTCTACGAAGATCTTTATCGGTCAGACCGCATAACAACATACGTTGTTCCCTTTGTCATCGGTATGTTACTTGCCCGAGATTCGAGCGTCGGTATCCAATACCTAGTTCAATCTCGTTACCGGCAAGTCTCTTTACTCGTTCCGTAATACATCATCTCACAACTAACATATTAGTTACAGTGCTTGCAAGGCTTATGTGATGTGCATTACCGAGAGGGCCCAGAGATACCTCTCCGACAATCGGAGTGACAAACCCTAATCTCGAAATACGCCAACCCAACATCTACCATTGGAGACACCTGTAGTACTCCTTTATAATCACCCAGTTACGTTGTGACGTTTGGTAGTACCCAAAGTGTTCCTCCGGTAAACGGGAGTTGCATAATCTCATAGTTATAGGAACATGTATAAGTCATGAAAAAAGCAATAGCAACATACTAAACGATCGGGTGCTAAGCTAATGGAATGGGTCATGTCAATCAGATCATTCTACTAATGATGTGACCTCGTTTAATCAAATAACAACTCTTTGTTCATGGCTAGGAAACATAACCATCTTTGATTAACGAGCTAGTCAAGTAGAGGCATACTAGTGACACTCTGTTTGTCTATGTATTCACACATGTATTATGTTTCCGGTTAATACAATTCTAGCATGAATAATAAACATTTATCATGATATAAGGGAATAAATAATAACTTTATTATTGCCTCTAGGGCATATTTCCTTCAGTCTCCCACTTGCACTAGAGTCAATAATCTAGTTCACATCGCCATGTGATTTAGCAGCAATAGTTCACATCACCATGTGATTAACACCCATAGTTCACATCGTCATGTGACCAACACTCAAAAAGGGTTTACTAGAGTCAGTAATCTAGTTCACATCTCTATGTGATTAACACCCAAAGAGTACTAAGGTGTGATCATGTTTTGCTTGTGAGATAATTTTAGTCAACGGGTCTGTCACATTCAGATCCGTAAGTATTTTGCAAGTTCTATGTCTACAATGCTCTACACGGAGCTACTCTAGCTAATTGCTCCCACTTTCAATATATATCCAGATTTAGAATCATCTGGATCAGTGTCAAAAACTTGCATCGACGTAACCCTTTACGACGAACCTTTTTGTCACGTCCATAATCGAGAAACATTTCCTTATTTCACTAAGGATAATTCTGACCGTTGTCCAGTGATCTACTCCTAGATCACTATTGTACTCCCTTGCCAAATCAGTGCAGGGTATACAATAGATCCGGTACACAGCATGGCATACTTTATAGAACCTATGAATGAGGCATAGGGAATGACTTTCATTCTCTTTCTATCTTCTGCCGTGGTCGGGCTTTGAGTCTTTTCTCAACTTCACACCTTGTAACACAGGCAAGAAACTTTTTCTTTGACTGTTCTATTTTGAACTACTTCAAAATCTTGTCAAGGTATGTACTTATTGAAAAACTTATCAAGCGTCTTGATCTATCTCTATAGATCTTGAAGCTCAATATGTAAGCAGCTTTACCGAAGTCTTTCTTTTGAAAAACTCCTTTCAAACACTCCTTTTATGCTTTACAGAATATTTCTACATTATTTCCGATCAACAATATGTCATTCACATATACTTATCAGAAATGCTGTAGTGCTCCCACTCACTTTCTCGTAAATACAGGCTTCACCGCAAGTCTGTATAAAACTATATGCTTTGATCAACTCACCAAAGCGTATATTCCAACTCCGAGATGCTTGTACCAGTCCACAGATGTATCGCTGGTGCTTGCACATTTTGTTAGCACCTTTTGGATTGACAAAACCTTCTGGTTGCATCATATACAACTCTTCTTTAATAAATCCATTAAGGAATGCAGTTTTGTTTATCCGTTTGCCAGATTTCATAAAATGCGGCAATTGCTAACATGATTCGGACAGACTTAAGCATAGATACGAGTGAGAAAATCTCATCGTAGTCAACACCTTGAACTTGTCGAAAACCTTTTGCGACAATTCTAGCTTTGTAGATAGTAACACTACTATCAGCGTCTGTCTTCCTCTTGAAGATCCATTTATTTTCTATGGCTTGCCGATCATCGGGCAAGTCAACCAAAGTCCATACTTTGTTCTCATACATGGATCATATCTCAGATTTCATGGCTTCAAGCCACTTTGCGGAATCTGGGCTCACCATCGCTTCTTCATAGTTCGTAGGATCATCATGATCTAGTAGCATGACTTCCAGAACAGGATTACCGTACCACTCTGGCGCGGATCTTACTCTGGTTGATCTACGAGGTTCAGTAGTGTCTTGTTCTGAAGTTTCATGATCATCATCATTAGCTTCCTCACTAACTGGTGTAGGTGTCACAGAAACATTTTTCTGTGATGTACTACTTTCCAATAAGGGAGCAGGTACAGTTACCTCGTCAAGTTCTACTTTCCTCCCACTCACTTCTTTCGAGAGAAACTCCTTCTCCAGAAAGTTTCCGAATTTAGCAATAAAAGTCTTGCCTTTGGATCTGTGATAGAAGGTGTATCCAATAGTTTCCTTTGGATATCCTATGAAGATGCACTTCTCCGATTTGAGGTTTTTTAGCTTATCAGGATGAAACTTTTTCATATAAGCATCGCAACCCCAAACTTTAAGAAACGACAACTTTGGTTTCTTGCCAAACCATAGTTCATAAGGCGTCGTCTCGACGGATATATATGGTGCCCCTTTTAACGTGAATGCAGCTGTCTCTAATGCATGACCCCAAAAACAATAGTGGTAAATCGGTAAGAGACATCATATATTGCACTATATCCAATAAAGTACGGTTATGATGTTCGGACACACCATTATGATGTGGTGTTCCAGGTGGCGTGAGTAGTGAAACTATTTCACATTGTTTTAACTGAAGACCAAACTCGTAACTCAAATATTTGTCTCCGCGATCAGATCGTAGAAACTTTATTTTCTTGTCATGATGTTTTTTACTTCACTCTGAAATTCTTTGAACTTTTCAAATGTTTCAGACTTATGTTTCATCAAGTAGATATACTCATATCTGCTCAAATCATTTGTGAAGATCAGAAAATAATGATACCTGTCGCGAGCCTCAATATTCATCGGACCACATACATCAGTATGTATGATTTCCAACAAATCTGTTGCTCGCTCCATTGTTCCGAAGAACGGTGTTTTATTCATCTTGCCCAAAAGGCATGGTTCGCAAGCATCAAGTGATTCATAATCAAGTGATTCCGAAAGCCCATCAGCATGGAGTTTCTTCATGCGCTTTATACCAATATGACCTAAACGGCAGTGCCACAAATAAGTTGCACTATCATTATTAACTTTGCATCTTTTGGTTTCAATATGTGTATCACTACGATCGAGATCCAACGAACTTGTTTCATTGGGTGTATGACCATCGAGGGTTTTATTCATGTAAACAGAACAACAATTATTCTCTGACTTTAATGAATAACCATATTGCAATAAACATGATCAAATCATATTCATGCTCAATGCAAACACCAAATAACACTTATTTAGGTTCAACACTAATCCCGAAATTATGGGGAGTGTGCGATGATGATCATATCAATCTTGGAACCACTTCCAACACGCATCGTCACTTCACCCTTAACTAGTCTCTGTTTATTCTGCAACTCCCGTTTCGAGTTACTAATCTTAGCAACTGAACTAGTATCAAATACTGAGGGTTTGCTATAAACACTAGTAAAGTACACATCAATAACATGTATATCAAATATACTTATGTTCACTTTGCCATCCTTCTTATCCGCCAATCACTTGGGGTAGTTCCGCTTTCAGTGACCAGTCCCTTTGTAGTAGAATCACTTAGTCTCACGCTTAGGATCAGACTTGGGCTTCTTCACTTGAGCAGCAACTTGCTTGCCGTTCTTCTTGAAGTTCCCCTTCTTCCCTTTGCCCTTTTCTTGAAACTAGTGGTCTTGTCAACCATCAACACTTGATGTTTTTCTTGATTTCTACCTTCGTTGATTTCAGCATCACGAAGAGCTTGGGAGTTGTTTATCCCTTGCATATTATAGTTCATCATGAAGTTCTACTAACTTAGTGATGATGACTAGAGAATTCTGTCAATCACTATCTTATCTGGAAGATTAACTCCCACTTGATTCAAGCGATTGTAGTACCCAGACAATCTAAGCACATGCTCACTAGTTGAGCGATTCTCCTCCATCTTTTAGCTATAGAACTTGTTGGAGACTTCATATCTCTCAACTCGGGTATTTGCTTGAAATATCAACTTCAACTCCTGGAACATCTCATATGGTCCATGACGTTCAAAACGTCTTTTGAAGTCCCGATTCTAAGCCATTAAGCATGGTGCACTAAACTATCAAGTAGTCATCATATTGAGCTAGCCAGACGTTCATAACGTCTGCATCTGCTCCTGCAATAGGTCTGTCACCTAGCGGTGCATCAAGGACATAATTCTTCTGTGCAGCAATGAGGATAAACCTCAGATCACGGATCCAATCCGCATGATTGCTACTAACATCTTTCAACACAATTTTCTCTAGGAACATATCAAAATAAACACATGGAAGCAACAACGCGAGCTATTGATCTACAACATAATTTGCAAAATACTACCAGGACTAAGTTCATGATAAATTTAAGTTCAATTTAATCATATTACTTAAGAACTCCCACTTAGATAGACATCCCTCTAATACTCTAAGTGATCACGTGATCCAAATCAACTAAACCATAACCGATCATCACGTGAGATGGAGTAGTTTTCAATGGTGAACATCAATATGTTGATCATATCTACTATATGATTCACGCTCGACCTTTCGGTCTCCGTGTTCCGAGGCCATATCTGTATATGCTTGGCTCGTCAAGTATAACCTGAGTATTCCGCGTGTGCAACTGTTTTGCACCCGTTGTATTTGAACGTAGAGCCTATCACACCCGATCATCACGTGGTGTCTCAGCACGAAGAACTTTTGCAACGGTGCATACTCAGGGAGAACACTTCTTGATAATTTAGTGAGAGATCATCTTATAATGCTACCGTCAATCAAAGCAAGATAAGATGCATAAAAGGATAAACATCACATGCAATCAATATAAGTGATATGATATGGCCATCATCATCTTGTGCTTTGTGATCTCCATCTCCGAAGCACCGTCATGATCACCATCGTCACCGGCGCGACACCTTGATCTCCATCGTAGCATCGTTGTCGTCTCGCCAATCTTATGCTTCCACGACTATCACTACCTCTTAGCAATAAAGTAAAGCATTACATCGCGATTGCATTGCATACAATAAAGCGACAACCATATGGCTCCTGCCAGTTGCCGATAACTCGGTTACAAAAACATGATCATCTCATACAATAAAATCAGCATCATGCCTTGACCATATCACATCACAACATGCCCTGCAAAAACAAGTTAGACGTCCTCTACTTTGTTGTTGCAAGTTTTACGTGGCTGCTACGGGCATAAGTAAGAACTCATCTCACCTACGCATCGAAACCACAACGATAGTTCGTCAAATAGACTCCGTTTTAACCTTCTCAAGGACCGGGCGTAGTCACACTTGGTTCAACTAAAGTTGGAGAGACAGTCTTCCGCAAGCCATCTATGTGCAAAGCACGTCGAGGGAACCGGTCTCGCGTAAGAGTACGCGTAAGGTTGGTCCGGATCGTCTCAACCAACAATACCGCCGAACCAAAGTATGACATGCTGGTAGGCAGTATGACTTGTATCGCCCACAACTCACTTGTGTTCTACTCGTGCATATAACATCAAACCATAAAACCTAGGCTCTGATACCACTGTTGGGGAACGCAGTAATTTCGAAAATTTTCCTACGCACACGCAAGATCATGGTGATGCACAGCAACAAGAGGGGAGAGTGTTGTCTACGTACCGACGCAGACCGACTGCGGAAGCGATCACAAAACATAGAGGAAGTAGTCGTACGTCTTCTTCCCGATCCGACCGATCCAAGCACCGTTACTCCGGCACCTCCGAGTTCTTAGCACACGTTCAGCTCGATGACGTTCCTCGGGCTCCGATCCAGCAAAGCGTCGAGGAAGAGTTCCGTCAGCACGACGGTATGGTGACGATCTTGATGTACTACCAACGAAGGGCTTCGCCTAAGCACTGTAACGGTATGATCGAGGTGGAATTTGGTGGCAGGGGGCACCGCACACGGCTAAGGAACGATCTCAAGGATCAAGTTGTGTGTCTATGGGGTGCCCCCTGCCCCTGTATATAAAGGATGGAGGAGGAGGAGGCCGGCCAAGGCATAGGGTGCGGCCAGGATGGGAGTCCTACTAGGACTCCAAGTCCTAGTAGGAGTCCACCAAAAGGGGAGGAAGGGAGAAGGAATACGAGGAGAAGGAGAGGTGGCCGGCCCCCTTTTCCCTAGTCCAATTCGGACCAAAGGGGAGGGGGGGCGCAGCAGCCTTTTCCTCTTCCCACTAAAGCCCATCAAGGCCCATTACTCTTCCCCGTATTCCCGTAACTCCCCGGTACCTCCGAAAATACCCGAATCACTCGGAACCTTTCCGATGTCCGAATATAGTCGTCCAATATATCGATCTTTACGTCTCGACCATTTCGAGACTCCTCGTCATGTCCCTGATCTCATCCGGGACTCCGAACTCCTTCAGTACATCAAAATTCATAAACTCATAATATAACTGTCATCGAAACCTTAAGCGTGCGGACCCTACGGTTCGAGAACAATGTAGACATGACCGAGACACGTCTCCGGTCAATAACCAATAGCGGGACCTGGATGCCCATATTGGCTCCTACATATTCTACGAAGATCTTTATCGGTCAGACCGCATAACAACATACGTTGTTCCCTTTGTCATCAGTATGTTACTTGCCCGAGATTCGATCGTCGGTATCCAATACCTAGTTCAATCTCGTTACCGGCAAGTCTCTTTACTCGTTCCGTAATACATCATCTCACAACTAACATATTAGTTGCAGTGCTTGCAAGGCTTATGTGATGTGCATTACCGAGAGGGCCCAGAGATACCTCTCCGACAATCGGAGTGACAAACCCTAATCTCGAAATACGCCAACCCAACATCTACCATTGGAGACACCTGTAGTACTCCTTTATAATCACCCAGTTACGTTGTGACGTTTGGTAGTACCCAAAGTGTTCCTCCGGTAAACGGGAGTTGCATAATCTCATAGTTATAGGAACATGTATAAGTCATGAAGAAAGCAATAGCAACATACTAAACGATCGGGTGCTAAGCTAATGGAATGGGTCATGTCAATCAGATCATTCTACTAATGATGTGACCTCGTTTAATCAAATAACAACTCTTTGTTCATGGTTAGGAAACATAACCATCTTTGATTAACGAGCTAGTCAAGTAGAGGCATACTAGTGACACTCTGTTTGTCTATGTATTCACACATGTATTATGTTTCCGGTTAATACAATTCTAGCATGAATAATAAACATTTATCATGATATAAGGAAATAAATAATAACTTTATTATTGCCTCTAGGGCATATTTCCTTCAGTGTGCATCTTCGTTCGGACTGTTTTCCTCCCCAGAGGGGGGTTGATGAGGTTTATCCTCAGCATCGCCGTGTTCGGACATCGGATCCGTACTATGTTCGCCGTTTGCAGTTTCATCGTGCTCTGCCGCTGGGTCAATGTGGTCGTCGTTCCCTGTGGAGTCGACTAGAGTGTTATTTTCTCTTGCGGTGTTATCGATGTTTCTGCCGAGGCGGCATTTTGAGTGGCGCCTATGCCGATGCGTTGCTTGCTTCTCGAGGGAGCTATTCTTCGCTCCATCCTGCCGTTCTTCGTCATTGTCTTCTTTGGGTGTATCCACCATGTATATGTCATGTGATGAAGTGGTTGTCCAGCACCCTGTGGGCACTGGTTCCTGTTCCTCTCCTGCATCGTCATCCATGCCATCGATGTCTTCGGAGTCAAAATCGAGCATGTCAGTTAAATCCTTGACAGAGGCTACTAAGTGGGTGGTGGGTGGGCAGTGAATTTCTTCGTCGTCCTCATCCCATTCTAGTCGGACATAGTTCGGCCATGGTTCTCCTGACAAGGAGAGAGACCTTAATGAATTTAGCACGTCGCCAAAAGGTGAGTGCTGAAAGATATCCGCGGAGGTGAACTCCATGATCGGCGCCCAATCGGATTCGATAGGCATGGACGTAGGCGGCTCAGAGTTCGTGGCCGGAGACGAATCCAGTGGTTCGGCAACACGGCTCTCGTAAGGGGTGAAGTCAGTATCCGGCTCTATCGCCACTAAGAGCGCGGCCTCCATGGCAGGGTCTATCCACCCGTTCTCGGATGGCGCAATTTTCTCCGGATTGAAGGCCGTAGTAGTTGCAGGTGTGATCTACCGAACACTGTCCGACGGCAGAGCTAAATCATGCTCGTCGTGATCGTGCGGCACACCTGGTATAGGCTCGAATCCGTCGAAGATCAAGTCTCCATGGATGTCGGCAGTGTAGTTCGAGTTTCCGAACCTGACCTGATGGCCAGGGGCGTAGCTCTCGATCTCTTCCAGATGGCCAAGTGAGTTGGCCCGCAGTGTGAAGCCGCCGAATACAAAGATCTGTCCAGGGAGGAAAACCTCACCCTGGACCGCATCCCTACCGATGATCGAAGGAGCCATCGAGCCTTACGGTGACGGAACAGTGGAACTCTCAATGAAAGCACCAATGTCGGTGTCAAAACCGGCGGATCTCGAGTAGGGGGTCCCGAACTGTGCGTCTAAGGCGGATGGTAACAGGAGGCGGGGGACATGATGTTTACCCAGGTTCGGGCCCTCTCGGTGGAGGTAATACCCTACTTCCTGCTTGATTGATCTTGATGATATGAGTATTACAATAGTTGATCTACCACAAGATCGTAGAGGCTAAACCCTAGAAGCTAGCCTATGGTACGATTGTTGTTGTCCTACGGACTAAACCCACCGGTTTATATAGACACCGGAGGGGGCTAGGGTTACATAGAGTCGGTTACAAGGAAGGAGATCTACATATCCGTATTGCCAAGCTTGCCTTCCACACCAAGGAGAGTCCCATCCGGACACGGGACGAAGTCTTCAATCTTGTATCTTCATAGTCCAACAGTACGGCCAAAGGATATAGTCCGGCTGTCCGGAGACCCCCTAATCTAGGACTCCCTCAACGTACCTCGCAAGTTATGTCTCTCCTTTCTTTGACAAAGGACGATTGATCTTCCTATGTAGTTACGTCTGCTTACCATAGCCATATCGTCCCCCCGCATCATTCGTGCATGCCTCTTGACCCGTCTCTCGCACGCATGTGCATAGATAGGGCAGCCATCCCCTCTCTTATTGATATTGCAGGCGTACCCTCCGTTTGTCTAGCAAGCCTCTCCCAGACTCCCAACATTTGTTAGAAGCAATACTCCACTACCACCCCCTCCAACACTCTAGCTCTTTCTCTCTCCCAACCTTATTCCTCTCCTACACATAAGCATGGATGTCGATCGATCTCCCTTAATACATAAGGTAGTCCTCTCTCCTCCTCCACACATATACCAGCCATTGTACCTCTATAATTAATTAGGCCTCCCCCTCCCCCACCACACACCGATAGTCGAGCGTTGTAGGTAGGTATCCATGCCACAGAGACAAACTGCACCTGTACCATCTCACGTTCTAGTAGGCCAACCACTCTATATCTTTGACATGGGCACACACAAATTCTATGGCACTCTTCATCAATCGCGCGGGCACACACACACATCATCCCTCTCGTTGATTCTATGGATACCTCAAGCCGATGATACCTCCACTCCCTTCTCGTGGATCGCCCCCTCTATATATATGATATATCCATGACTCTATTTCACATACATTGCATATGTTACATTTTTTGATTGACCCTCCCCCCCCAAAAACACTCACGAACCCACACACTATATCTCTCTATGTTTGTATCTCTCTCACACAACCCCACGTAGGTGGTGTACGTACACGAAGAGAATAGCTGCATGTACTCACGATTCGTGCTCACCCACACTCGCGCGAGTACACGGTGGAGCTCATTTATGTACGAAAATGGTAGCCCACGTGCTAATTTGAACGCGTGAAGCGGTTGTTTACCTACGGAGGTCGTGTACCACACATGCACGAAATAAAGTTCGACTTGATGCATTGGCGCATTATTTTTAAATAAAGTCATATCACTCAGTGGCACGTACACAGAATACAAAATGATTTTTATGTAGAAGAATGTAGTCCTCTCCACTATATACAATGGAGCCTACCTACCTAGGCTTGTCTCTCTTCAAAGTATCTCACACAAGGCGGCGGTGGCTATCGGTGTCAAAACCGGCGGATCTAGGGTAGGGGGTTGCTACCTCTTGAGCAGTGCGCTGGTTTTCCCTTGAAGAGGAAAGGGTGGTGCAGTAAAGCAGCATAACTATTTCCCTCAGTTTTTGAGAACCAAGGTATCAATCCAGTAGGAGACCACGCGCGAGTCACCTCATACCTACACAAACAAATAAGAACCTCGCAACCAACGCGATAAAGGGGTTGTCAATCCCTTCACCGCCACTTGCAAGAGTGAGATCTGATAGAGATAATAATAATAATAATATAAGTATTTTTGGTATTTTTATGATATAGATTGAAAGTAAAGATTAAAAAATAAAATAGATCAGAAACTTGTATGATGGAAAATAGACCCGGGGGGCATAGGTTTCACTAGTGGCTTCTCTGAAGATAGCATAAGTATTACGGTGGGTGAACAAATTACTCTCGAGCAATTGATAGGAAAGCGAATAATTATGAGAATATCTAGGCATGTTCATGTATATAGGCATCACGTCCGCGACAAGTAGACCGACTCCTGTCTGCATCTACTACTATTACTCCACACATCGACCGCTATCCAGCATGCATCTAGAGTATTAAGTTCATAAGAACAGAGTAACGCCTTAAGGAAGATGACATGATGTAGAGGCATAAACTCATGCAATATGATGTAAACCCCATCTTTTTATCCTCGATGGCAACAATACAATACGTGTCTTTTCCCTTTCTGTGACTGGAATCGAGCACCGCAAAATTGAACCCAAAGCTAAGCACTTCTCCCATTGCAAGAAAGATCAATCTAGTAGGCTAACCCAAACTAATAATTCGAAGAGACTTGCAAAGATAAACCAATCATACATAAAAGAATTCAGAGAAGATTCAAATATTGTTCATAGATAAACTTGATCATAAACCCACAATTCATCGGATCTCGACAAACACACCGCAAAAAGAAGAGTTACATCGAATAGATCTCCAAGAGAATCGAGGAGAACTTTGTATTGAGATCCAAAGAGAGAGAATAAGCCATCTAGCTACTAGCTATGGACCATAAGGTCTGACGTAAACTACTCACACATCATCAGAGGGGCCATGGAGTTGATGTAGAGGCTCTTCGTGATCATTGCCCCCTCCGGTGGAGCTCCAGAAAATGCACCAAGATGGGATCTCTTGGGTACAGAAGGTTGCGGCGGTGGAAATAGGGTTTCGTGGTGCTCCTGGATGTTTGCGTGGTATGTGAACATATATAGGAGGAAGAAGTAGGTCGGTGGAGCTACGAGGGGCCCACGAGGAGGAGGGTGCGTCCAAGGTGGTAGGTGTGCCCCTGCCTCGTGGTCGCCTCGTTGATTGCTTGACGTCCACTCCAAGTCCTCTGGATCACGTTTGTTCCAAAAATCACTTTCCCGAAGGTTTCATTCCGTTTGGACTCTGTTTGATATTCCTTTTCGATGAAACACTGAAATAGGCAAAAAAACAACAATTTCGGCTGGGCCTCCGGTTAATAGCTTAGTCCCAAAAGTAATATAAAAGTGTAAAATAAAGCCCATTAACATCCAAAACTGATAATATAATAGCATGGAACAATCAAAAATTATAGATACGTTGGAGACGTATCAGCATCCCCAAGCTGAATTCCTGCTCGTCCTCGAGTAGGTAAATGATAAAAACAGAATTTTTGATGTGGAATGCTTTCTAGAATATTCTTCAATGTATTTTTCTCTATTGTGGCATGAACGTTCAGATCCGAAAGATTCAAGATTAAAGTTTATTGTTGACATGAAAATAGTAATAGTCCAAGTATGATAATCAAGCAATTATGTCTTATCAAAATACCATAGCCAAGCAAAACTTATCCCTACAAAGTCATATAGTTTGGCCATGTTTCATTTTCATCACACAAAATGCTCTCATCATGCACAACCCCGATGACAAGCCAAGAAATTGTTTCATACTTAGCCTTTTCAAACTCTTTCCACTTTTGCGCAATATATGAGTGTGAGCCATGAACATGATGATTGAGGTTGTGTGAGAAGACAAAAAGGGAGAAAGTCTCACATTGACGCGGATAATCAATGGGCTATGGAGATGCCCACTGATTGATGTCAATGCAAGGAGTAGGGATGGCCATGCAACGGATGCACTAGAGCTATAAATATATGAAAGCTCATCAATGAAACTAAGTGGGTGTGCATCCAACTTGCTTGCTCACGAAGACCTAGGGCATTTGAGGAAGCCCATCATTGGAATATAGAAGCCAAGTTCTATAATGAAAAATTCCCACTAGTATATGAAAGTGACAAAATAAGAGACTCTCTATCATGAAGATCATGGTGCTACTTTGAAGCACAAGTGTGGAAAAAGGACAGTAACATTGTCCCTTCTCTCTTTTTCTCTCATTTATTTCTTTTTTTATTTGGGCCTTCTTTTTTTTCTTTTGGCCTCTTTTCTTTCTCCTTTTTTTCCGTCCCGAGTCTCATCCCGACTTGTGGGGGAATCATAGTCTCCATCATCCTTTCCTCACATGGGACTATGCTCTAATGATGATCATCACACTTTTATTTTCTTACAACTCAAGAATTACAACTCGATACTTAGAACAAAATATGACTCTATGTGAATGCCTCTGGCCGTGTACCGGGATTGCGATGAATCAAGAGTGAAATGTATGAAAAAATTATGAACGGTGGCTTTGCCACAAATACGATGTCAACTACATGATCATGCAAAGCATTATGACAATGATGATGCATGTCATAATAAATGGAATGGTGGAAAGTTGCATGGAAATATATTTCAGAATGGCTATGGAAATGCCATAATAGGTAGGTATTGTGGCTGTTTTGAGGAGGATATAAGGAGGCTTATGTGTGATAGAGCGTATCAT
Source organism: Triticum monococcum (assembly GCA_034509565.1). Taxonomy (NCBI): domain Eukaryota; kingdom Viridiplantae; phylum Streptophyta; class Magnoliopsida; order Poales; family Poaceae; genus Triticum; species Triticum monococcum. Next base: position 250,385,957 of record CM067843.1, read on the forward strand.
ATCACGGGGTTTGGATGCACCGGCGAAGTTTGCACCAACTCTCAAGGTGAGAAAGGGAAATGCACGGTACCGAAGAGGCTAGCAATGGTGGAAGGGTGAGAGTGCGTATAATACATGGACTCAACATTAGTCATAAAGAACTTACATACTTATTGCAAAAATCTACAAGTCATCAAAACCTAGCACTACGCGCATGCTTCTAGGGGGATAGATTGGTAGGAAAAGACCATCGTTCGTCCCCGACCGCCACTCATAAGGAAAGTAATCAAAGAACACCCCATGCTTCAAATTTGTCACATAATGTTCACCATACATGCATGCTACGGAACTTGCCAACTTCAACATAAGTATTCATCAATTTCACAATTTCTCAACTAGCACACTTCTAATATTACCACCTTTATATCTCAAAACCATCTATCAAGCATCCAACTTCTCTTAGCATTTAAAATTTATAACCAAAGTGAATTACCATCCTGTTCTAAAGGACTCTCAAAATGATATAAGTGAAGCATGAGATCAATTATTTCTATAAAACAAAACCACCGTCGTGCTCTAAAAGATATAAGCCAAGCACTAGAGCAAAAACTATATAGCTCAAAAGATATAAGTGAAGCACATAGAGTATTCTAATAAATTCTAATTCATGTGTGTCTCTCCTAAAAGGTGTGTACAGGAAGGATGATTGTGGTAAATTAAAAAGCAAAGAATCAGATCATACAAGACGCTCCAAGCTAAACACATATCATGTGGCGAATAAAATATAGCTCCAAGTAAAGTTACCGATAGACGAAGACGAAAGAGGGGATGCCTTCCGGGGAAACCCCAAGCTTAGGCTTTTTGGTGTCCTTGGATTTTACCTTGGGGTGCCTTGGGAATCCCCAAGCTTAGGCTCTTGCCACTCCTTGTTCCATAATCCATCAAATCCTTACCCAAAACTTGAAAACTTCACAACACAAAACTTAAAAGAAAATCTTCGTGAGCTCCGTTAGTAAAAGAAAACAAACCACCACTTCAAGGTACTGTAATGAACTCATTCTTGTTTTATATTGGTGTTAAACCTACTGTATTCCAACTTTTCTATGGTTCATAAACTCTATTACTAGCCATATATTCATCGAAATAAGCAAGCAACACGTGAAAAACAGAATCTGTCAAAAACAGAACAGTCTGTAGTAATCTGTAGGTTTCGACCACTTCTGGAACCCCAAAAATTCTAAAATAAATTTCTGAACGTGAGGAGTTTATATATTAACCATATTCAAAAATAATTAACTAAATAGCACTCTCCAATAAAAAATGGCATCAATTCTCGCGAGCGCTAAACTTTCTGTTTTTTACAGCAAGATCAGAAAGACTTTCCCCATGTCTTCCCAACGGTTCTACTTGGCACGAACACTAATTAAACACAAAAAGCACAACCAAAACAGAGGCTAGATAAATTATTTATTGAATAACAGCAAGGAAAAATATTGGGTTGTCTCCCAACAAGCGCTTTTCTTTAAATCCTTTTAGCTAGGCATTGATAATTTCAATGATGCTCACATGAAAGACAAGAATTAAAGCACAAAGAGAGCATCATGAAACACGTGACAAACACATCTAAGTCTAACATACTTCCTGTGAGTAGGCATCTTATAGGAAAACAAATTATCATAGTAAGCAAAAACTGGAATATGCAAGGAGGCGGAAAGAAATAATAGCAATCTCAATATAACGACAGGTATTTTAGCAGCATGAAAATTTCTACATTCATATTTTCCTCTCTCATAATAATTACATGTGGGATCATAAGAAAACTCAACAAAATAGGTATCACATAAAATATTTTCAACATGATCCACATGCATGCAAAGTTGACACTTCCAAAATAGTCGGATTAACATTAACTAAAGTCATGACCTCTCCAAACCCACGTTTATCAAAAACTTCACAAAGATAATCTAGTGCACAAAACTCACTAGCAATTGGTTCATCATAATTGGATCTCTTAAAAAGATTAGCAAGCGGATGAGGATCCATAGATCTTAGGTTCTCTGTTTAGTAATAAATAAACAATTATTCCAACGAAACGAGCAAACGAGCCAAGTAAGACATCAAAGCAAATGAAATGACAAATAGAAGAAGGGCGAAAAAACGGCAAGGGTGAAGTGGGGGAGAGGAAAACGAGAGGCAAGTGGCAAATAATGTAATGCAAAGGATAAGAGTTGTGATGGGTACTTGGTATGTCTTGACTTGGCGTAGATCTCCCCGGCAACGGCGCGAGAAATCCTTTTTGCTACCTCTTGAGCACTGCATTGGTTTTCCCTTGAAGATCGTGGTGCAGTAAAGCAGCGTAAGTATTTCCCTCAGTTTTTGAGAACCAAGGTATCAATCCAGTAGGAGACCATGCGCGAGTCACCTCATACCTACACAAACAAATAAGAACCTCGTAGCCAACGCGATAAAGGGGTTGTCAATCCCTTCATGGCCACTTGCAAGAGTGAGATCTGATAGAGATGATAATAATAAGGTAAGTATTTTTGGTATTTCTATGATATAGATTGAAAGTAAAGATTGCAAAATAAAATAGATCGGAAACTTGTATGATGGAAAATAGACCCGGGGGCCATAGGTTTCACTAGTGGCTTCTCTCAATATAGCATAAGTATTACGGTGGGTGAACAAATTACCATCAAGCAATTGATAGAAAAGCGAATAATTATGAGAATATCTAGGCATGATCGTGTATATAGGCATCACATCCGCGACAAGTAGACCGACTCCTGCCTGCGTCTACTACTATTACTCCACACATCGACCGCTATCCAGCATGCATCTAGAGTATTAAGTTCATAAGAATAGAGTAACGCCTTAAGCAAGATGACATGATGTAGAGGGATAAACTCATGCAATATGATGTAAACCCCATCTTTTTATCCTCGATGGCAACAATAAAATACGTGTCGTTTCCCTTTCTGTCACTGGGATCAAGCACCGCAAGATTGAACCCAAAGCTAAGCACTTCTCCCATTGCAAGAAAAATCAATCTAGTTGTAGCGACCCGAGCCGAATGGATCAAGTCTTTGTGGTTAAGTGTCATCCCTGGATCGGTATGCTGACACACACAGTACCAGAGGATTTATAACAGAGGTAAATCACATGTATAAAGTAAAGTAAATACTATTACCTCATCCAAATAGCGGAAGTAACAAGGTTGTGGATTCCCATCAACACCAACGGCAAAGTTGAGTGTAGAAATAGTAACCCTAACGTATCACTTACTCGTCGTAAGATTCCTGCAACATGAGATGTTGCAGCCACAAAGGGCCAGTACATTGAATGTACTGGCAAATTTACACCATAGAGAATGATGAATAAAGGCTATCACTACATGCATATTTGGCTGGTGGAAAAGCTCTATGGTTATAAGGTTTTTGCGAAAAGCCAATTTCCCTACTACAAAGGAATAAATTTTATTTAATTATCATGGTGGTTGTTACTCATTGAGAATGGTTGACGGCATTCTCAATCCCAATTAATTAACATCACTAAACCCAACAAAATTATTTAAAGTCACATGATGAGATTCACATGATAATCCAAGTACTAGATACTCAAAACGTCCATAACCGGGGACACGGCTAATCATGATTAGTTTATACACACTGCAGAGGTTTGCGCACTTTTTCCCACAAGACTCGGTCTCCTCCGTTGGATTTCTCGCACTAGATGGTGTTTGAGAAACGGATGACCGAGACATAGTCTTTCAGAAGCGTTTGCACCTTACGATGGGTAGACCGGACCACCTACAACCCCTACATCTGCTAGTCTACGACTGTAAGAGTTCACACGACTTAATCAACTATGCTAGAGCCCATAATAGCTTGTGGCTGCACACAAAAGTTTCTAGTATGAATAATCTCATGATCCCTTTGAGCCTGGCTGGCGGTCCATAAAAAACAGACAATCCTGGAATACCCAGTTGCCTAGACAGGCAATCGCTGGAATACCTAGGTGCCTCAATCCACCCAGATGTGTGTTAAAGTTGCCACCTTAAGTAATCCATTAATTAACAATCTCACAACTATCATGAAATACTCTCAAACCCAATCCATGTCTACGAGCATAGCATGGCAATATAAGCATAATGTAATAGTAACTCCCATGGTTTGAATGCAGGGCAATAGGTTCCTACCTCATCATCTACTTCCCAATACCCACATGTTAACAATCCTACTCATGCAATGTTTGAGGGTGAAACTAATGCATAAAAACTGGGTATAAAAGGAATATGGTCAAAAAGTGGACTTGCCTGCAATGTTGATGAAGATGATTCGCACTCATAACTCTTGATAGTTCTATTCTTCACACTCCGTTCAATCTATCGTGAGCAAGTAATAGTAACCACACATAAGCAATCACTCAAAAGATCAGAAAGATCGAAGAAGACGATTCAGAAAACTTCAAAACCGAGAAAATAACTCTTGCAACATAAAACAATTTCTAACAGCACCAAAATTATGTGAATTTGGCCTTATCAGAAAGTTTAGGTCAAGAGCTTCGATTTGCAAAAAGAATCAACTCAAACGGAGCTACGAAACTCAAGTTATGATCAAACGAAGTTTGAATACAAATCTGGTCTAATTCAAATTAAAATTTCAAAAACATGTTTGGGTTGGATTACTGGATAGAGGGGATCATAACGAAGAAGTGGGCGTTGGTTTCATCGAATTCCGACTATCGAGCAAAAAGTTATGAGCGTTGCAAGATCAGGGACTAATCTGTAAAACAAATTATCACAGATAGGTCCCTTGTCACATCCCTAGTTCTATTAATGCCCAGCGCTAGCATCTGGTGTTGCATCATGTCTAAATTTTTGAAAGTTGAATTGGGGAAAGCTGAAAGCCCCAGAAATCAATTAAAAAAATGATCAACATTAAAAAATTGCTTCAAATAACCTAAGAAAATGTTCCTGTTAAGCTATAAAAATATTGGCAAGAGGTAAAATTCAAACCAATATTTTTGGATTCACAGAAATATTTATTTTGCGCATTTGAGTTAATCCAATAATTATTTGCATTGGACTTATGTTTGTGATATATTAACTATATGTCCAATAATTCTGATAAATTGTTGAGGGGCTTTGGAATAATCCATTTAGTCCCTGCAAAAATTATCAGAAGTGAAAAAAATAGTTTGGTTCAAAAACCAAATTAAAACCCATTTGCGTAAATAGAAAACAGAAAACAAACAGGAAATTAGGAAAAGAACAGAGGCTCACCTGGACCTTACCTGGCCCACCTGTAGCCCATCCACCTGGCCCAGTGCCAGGCCACCAGCGGCCCAGCCCACCAGCACCTCGCCCGTCGTGTTCCTCCCCTCGCCCCGAAGCAGCTGCGTGCCAGCAGCAGCGCACACCGGAGGTCTCCACCTCCTGCTTCGCGGTGGCGGCCCCCCTGGCCTCCTAGCCGCGCCACGGAGACGCCCGCGGCCCCCTCGACCCTCTCTGGCTCTCCCTGGACCTCTCTCCCTCCTCTCCTCTCTCCCTACGACGCCACCGAACGCGCCCGTCGCCACCGACGCCGTTCACCGTGGCCACGGCCACCGCCTCACCTCCCCGACGCCTCCCAAAGCTCCGCCTCGACCCACCCTTCCTCCTCACCGCTCCAAGCGACGCCGGGAGCCCTGCAGTGACGCCATTGCCGTCGTCTTCACTGACGGGCACCAAAGATCGCCGGCCCCGATTCTCCGTCTCCAGGTCGTCCCCGAGCCCGCTGAGTCCTCCCTCGAGATCGCTGTGAGCTCCTGCGCCTTCCCCCTTGCTCGTCCCCTCCGTTCTCGTCCATTAGCCGCCGCCCCACGAAACCGAGCTCCGGCCGCCGCCATGGCCGACGAGCTCCATGCTCGTGTGCTCTTCCGCCCGCCCTAGCATCACCAACATGCTCAATGCGTCCCCAGGAAGCGAACGCGCCACGCCGTTGCTCTAAGCTCGCGCTGAAACCCCGCGCCCGTGTGTCCCGAGCTCCGGCCGCCGCTCCGCCCGTCGCCGCCGCCGCTACACTGCACCCCGGCACCTGCCGCCGCCTCCTTTAGATGCGCCTCACCTCCAGCTCGCCGTAGCGGCAAACCGCATCGCAAACGGCCGTCTGTAGCTCCGTCCCGAGCATCTCCGGCGAGCCACCGCCGTGCTTTTGGTCGCTGGCGTCGACCGCTGACGTGGTCGCTTAATTGCGACTAATCACCCCCCTAACCAACCCCATGTGTCACTGGCACATGGGCCCCACTGCCTAATTAAATCGGGTTTTATTTTTGTTTAGATTAAACTGACCGCCATGGGCCCCACATGTCAGTTTGACCATGCCACGTCATCATTGACCCGGACCCACTAGTCAGCCTCTCTCCCTGCCCTGTTACACTGACCAGTGGACCCCACTGGTCAGGTTTGACCTGGAGGCAGCTCAGTTGACCAGCTGACGTCACCCTGACGTCGGGCTGACGCAGTAAATCATTTTCTAGATTAAAAACAATTCAGGAAATTTCAGAAAATCCCCAAAACTTCTAAAAATCATAGAAATTCAACCGTAACTCCAAATAAGATAAATTATATATGTAAAATTATCAGAAAAATTCAAGGAATCCATCTGTACCATTTTCATGCATGTTTGAACAATGTTTGTCCTCTATTTTGGACAAAACAAATAAAGGGCATTTAAATAATCATATATGGGGTTGGAATTTGAATCTTGCACTCAAACCAACTTCATTTAAATCATAGCTAGTTGCATTAGCTCAAACCACAGCATATTGACATGTCATGATCATGCATCATATTATGCATTGCATTGATTGTGTTTCTTTCTCCTGTTGCCGGAATTTGTCCCCTCTCGATAGACGTTGTACCGACGATGTGATCGTTGACACTGATGAAGACCCAATGATATCTTCAGAAGTGCCAGGCAAGCAAAACCCCCTTGTTCATTCCGATACAATCCCCCTCTCTCGCTCCTGCTCTCTTTTACTGCATTAGGACAACAATGATTCATCTGTTACTTGTTGCGGTAGTTGAACCCCTTATCCTCTGCATGACCTGTCATTGCCACAGTAAATAGATGAAACCCACTAGCATGAGTAGGAATTGTTTGAGCCCTGATGTGCCTACTCATTCATGCTTGTTTGTCATGCCTGCTACTGCTTAGAGTTGAGTCAGGTCTGATTCATCGGGGATGGATCGGAGGTGTGTAAACATGTCCTACTGTTGAGAGCTAAGTGTGTGAACACGATTTGGTAAAGGTAGCGGTGAGAGGCCATGTAGGAGTACATGGTGGGTTGTCTCATTGCAGCCGTCCTCAGGAACTGAGTTCTTTGTCTGTGATCCATGAACAGTTACTACCGCGCATTGGGCCCGAAACCAATGGACCCTCTCGGCTTCTTAATCACCCTAGTACTCTGTCCAGGAGTTGCAACTAGTTTCTGGTGTTTGTAGGATTTGTGTTGGCGGCCGTGCGTAGCGCTGACCCTAGGGGTGGGCTATGTTGCGGTAGATACACTGTGGCACGGTTTACCGGGCACCCATTTGGTGTCTCGGGAACCCTGCACACATCGTTTGGGGCTGTGAGCGAAACTCCGGTCGGATCTCCTCGCGGATGGAACCCGAATAGGCGATAAACCTGGACTAGAGACTTAAGTGTTTAGGTAGGCCGTGGCCGACACCCTCGCCCGGTTTCCGCTTGAAGGTTGCCGAGGTACATGACGTGTATAGGGCTATAAGTGGTGAGAGCGTGTGTGAAGAAGTATACCCCTGCAGGGTTATCATTATCTATTCGAATAGCCGGATTCCTCGGATATGGAAACTTGGACCCCTTGCATAGTTCATAGACAAGTGAAAGTGGATACCCTAAAACTCGCAAGATAAGCGTGAGTTCTATGGATGGCCTTCTCGTAGGGAGACGAGAGCGGATCCATAGTGGTGTATTGATTGGTGAATGTGTGGACTCGTGTGCGCCACCTCAAAAGAGTTGCTTGCAATCGTAGTTTAGAGTAGCCACCGAGTCAAAGCTGGCTTGCTGCAGTTAAACTCCACCACCCCCTTTTGTTGATACCGATGCATATGTAGCTAGTTCTGATGTAAGTCTTGCTGAGTACCTTTGTACTCACGTTTGCTTAATTTATGTTTTGCAGAGAGACTTCAGTCTCGCTAGTAGTTCCGCGTGGACTTCGACATTTAGCTTGATACCTCAGCTACGATCTTGTGCCCTCGGCAGGATCTGGTAGATAGTCAGGCTTCTTAGCCTTTTTCATTTATAGATGTCTGTACTCAGACATGTTAAGCTTCCGCATGTGCTTTGACTTGTATGCTATGATTGTTGGGTCATGAGACCCATGTTTGTAATATCTCGCTCTTCGGAGCCTAATGAATTGATACTTGAGTTGTAGAGTTATGTTGTGATGCCATGTTGTATTCACACATATCGAGCATATTGTGTGTATGATTGAAATGCTTGGTATGTGTGGGATCCGACTATCTAGTTGTTTATCCTTGGCAGCCTATCATATGGGGAAATGTAGTCTAGTGCTTCTGAGCGATAGTAGTCCGCTACAGCCCGGATCACCGGAGTCCTGCCTAGCCTGCTACAGCCCGGGTTACCGGAGTCCTGTTAGCCCGGTGCTACAGCCCGGATTCACACGCTGTTGACCGACATGCTCGAGGTTGATTCATGTATGCCTGTCCCCATGGGTTAGTGCCGCTTTGGGTTCACGACTAGCCATGTCGGCCCGGGTTCTTTGTCATATGGATGCTAGCGACACTATCATATACGTGAGCCAAAAGGCGCAAACGGTCCCGGGCCAGGTAAGGTGGCACCCATGGAAATACCGTGCGTGAGGCCACAAAGTGATATGATGTGTTACATGCTAGATCGGTGTGACCTAGGATCGTGGTCCCGACATCCCTGGCCGGAATTAAAATAGAGAAAAAATCTATCGAGCGAATGCTCGCTAACAGAACCTTAATGAACGAATCCGTTCGCTGAGAAGACCTAACGAGCAAACATTTACTAACTAACTAGTTTAAAAGAAAAACCGGTTTTTAAAACAGAAAACCGAAAAAACCTAAATAAAAACCGGCGAACCGGGGTGGTTATTACCGGTCCACGCAGGTCAACGATGACGGCGGCGGCGGTCTTCGATGATGGCGGCGTGGTTAGCAGCGGCAAGGCGCGGGCGGCGGCAAAGCGCGGCGACAAGTGCGGCGGAGCTCGTCGGCGGCGCGGGCATCAAGCGCGGCGACGGACGGGTGTCCGGCACCAATGAGATGCGGCGGCGGCAATACGCGGGCGGCGGCGGCGGCGAGAGGAGAGAGAAGGAAACGGGGCCGGGGCGGCGCCCTTTATAGGAGGGGAGGGGAGGCGTGGGCGAGGGGGCAGAGGAGGCCGGGGTGGGCACGGCCTCCCATGGCGGCGCGGCGGCGTGCGGGAGCCGGAGTTCGTCCGGAGGTCGGTGGCGACGCGGAGCGGGCTGGGCTAGCCTGGCGCTGGACTGGGCCGGCCCAGTCGGGGAAAGTTTTTTTTTTAAATAACATTTTCCAGACAAATAAAATAATAAAAACGAAATAAGTAAAAATATTATATAGGCATATAATATATCAAATTTTTCAGAAAAAGATTGTTCAATAGGCCGGACAATTTGAAGAGACTTGCAAAGATAAACCAATCATACATAAAAGAATTCAGAGAGGATTCAAATATTGTTCATAGATAAACTTGATCATAAACCCACAATTCATCGGATCTCGACAAACACACCGCTAAAAGAAGAGTTACATCGAATAGATCTCCAAGAGAATCAAGGAGAACTTTGTATTGATATCCAACGGGAGAGAAGAAGCCATCTAGCTACTAGCTATGGACCCGAAGGTCTGAAGTAAACTACTCACATCATCGGAGTGGCCATGGATTTGATTTAGAGGCCCTCCGTGATCAATGCCCCCTTCGGCGGAGCTCCAGAAAAGGCCCCAAGATGGGATCTCTTGCGTACAGAAGGTTGCGGCGGTGGAAATAGGGTTTCGTGGTGCCCCTGGATGGTTGTGGGGTATGTGAACATATATAGGAGGAAGAAGTAGGTTGGTGGAGCTACGAGGGGCCCACGAGGGGAGAGGGCGCGCCCCCTGCCTTGTGGTTGCCTCGTTGATTGCTTGACGTCCAATCCAAGTCCTCTAGATCACGTTTGTTCCAAAAATCACGTTCCCGAAGGTTTCATTCCGTTTGGACTCCATTTGATATTCCTTTTCTACGAAACACTAAAATAGGCAAAAAAAACAACAATTTGGGCTGGGCCTCCGGTTAATAGGTTAGTCCCAAAAATAAAATAAAAGTGTGAAATAAAGCCCAATAACATCCAAAACAGAAAATATAATAGCATGGAACAATCATAAATTATAGATACGTTGGAGACGTATCAGGGGTCCTGAACTGTGCGTCTAAGGTCGATGGTAATAGGAGACAGGGGACACAATGTTTACCCAGGTTCGGGCCCTTTCTAGGGAAGTAATACCCTACTTCCTTCTTGATTGATCTTGATGAATATGAGTGTTACAAGAGTTTATCTACCATGATATCGTAATGGCTAAACCCTAAAAGTCTAAACTGTCTGACTATGATTATTTCTCCCTCGATCCGGACTAAGCCCTCCGGTTTATATAGACACCGGAGGGGACTAGGGTTGTACAAGGTCGGTTATAGAGAAAGGAATCTTCATATTTGAGCGCCAAGCTTGCCTTCCACGTCGAGGAGAGTCCCGTCCGGACACGGGAGAGAGTCTTCGGTCCTGTATCTTCTCAGCCCATTAGTCCGGCCCATGTCCAATAGGCCGGACGCTCGAGGACCCCTTAGTCCAGGACTCCCTCAGTAGCCCCTGAACCAGGCTTCAATGATGAGGTGTCCGGTGATAACCCACAAGTATAGGGGATCAATTGTAGCCTCTTTCGATAAGTAAGAGTGTCGAACCCAATGAGGAGCTAAAGGTAGAACAAATATTCCCTCAAGTTCTATCGACCACAGATACAACTCTACGCATGCTTAACATTTGCTTTACCTAGAACAAGTATGAAACTGGAAGTACTTTGTAGGTGTTTTTGGATAGGTTTGCAAGAATATAAAGTGCACGTAAATAAAAAGTAGGGGCTGTTTAGGTTAAGAAGCAATAAAGTTAGTATAGCGAGTGTGGAAAAGTGGTGGTAGGAGTTGCGAAATTGCCCCTAAGCAATTGACTACTTTACTAGACCGATAGCAAGTTTTATGTGGGAGAGGCCACTGCTAGCATGTCATCCCTGACTTGGAATTCTATGCACTTATGATTGGAACTATTAGCAAGCGTCCGCAACTACTAACGTTTATTAAGGTAAAACCCAACCATAGCATTAAGATATATTGGTCCCCCTTCAATCCCGTATGCGTTAATTTCTATGCTAGCTTGAAGTTTCTGTCACTCTTTCCCTCCAATACATAGTCCTATCAACATACAACTAACCCTATTATGTGATCCACGCGCGCGCTCATATGATGGGCACCAAAGGACAACAACATAACCACAAGCAAATTAAATCAATCATAGCAATTCAACAACCACCGATAGGACAACAAAAATCTACTCAGACATCATAGGATGGCAACACATCATTGGATAATAATATGAAGCATAACGCACCATGTTCAAGTAGATGGTACAGCGGGTTGCGGTAGAGTGGACCGCTGTAGATAGATGGGGGAAGGTGATGAAGATGTTGGTGAAGATGACGGAGGTGTTGGTGTAGATCGCCGTCACACGATGATGGCCCCAGCGGCGTTCCAGCGCCACCGGGAGAGAGGGGGAGAGAGACACCCTTCTTCTTGTTCTTCCTTGAACTTCTCCCTAGATGGGAGAAGGGTTTCCCCTCTGTTCCATGGCCTCCATGGCGGCGGAGGGGCGAGAGCCCCTCTGAGATTGGATCTGTCTCTCTCTCTGTTTCTGTGTTCGCAGATTTTGCCCTTCACCGTTTCTTATATTCCCGGAGATCCAAACTCCAATTGAGCTGAAATTTTAACAAGACCTCTATCTGGATATTTGCTTTCTTGCGGCGAAAGAAGGGCATCAACCACCTTATGGGGTGGCCACGAGGGCCCAGGGCGCGCCTGACCCCCTTGGGCTCACTCCCCTGCCTCGTGGCCTCCTCGGGCATCGTCTCGCGTTGATTTTTCTTCCCAAAAATCACATATATTCCAAAATAATCTGCGTTAGTTTTTATCCCGTTTGGATTCTGTTTGATATGGATTTAGTGTGAAACAAAAAACATGCAACAAACAGGAACTGGCACTGGGCACTGGATCAATATGTTAGTCCCAAACAAATAGTATAAAAAGTTCCCAAAAGTATATGAAAGTCGTATAATATTGGCATGGAACAATCAAAAATTATAGATACGACGGAATCTTCATATTTGATCGCCAGGCTTGCCTTCCACGTCCAGGAGAGTACCATCCGGACACAGGATAGAGTCTTCGGTCTTGTATCTTCACAGCCCATTAGTGCGGCCCATGTCCAACAAGCCGGACGACCGAGGACCCCTTAGTCCAGGACTCCCTCAGTAGCCCCTGAACCAGGCTTCAATGACGAGGTGTCCGGCGCGCAGATTGTCTTCGGCATTGCAAGGTGGGTTCCCCTTTCCGAATACTCCAAGATAGTCTTCGGATAAAACGAACGTGTCCGGATCTGCAACAAAGTACCACACATACAGCTGTAGGGAGTATAATATTTCATGGAGAGAAAAGGAAATCCACTATATATACAATAGCAGGAGCCTAAGCTACAAGCCTGCTTGCTTGGGTTGCTCTCTTCACAAGCATAGAACGATGGTGGCCACACCGCTGGTCACATATCCGGCCTGTTCCCGCCACTGGGGAAGGGAACAATGTTCTGCATAGACGCGGTCGACATCGGTGAGGGAGAAAACCCACAGTCGGTGCGTCCCAACCGCCCTCCTAGCTACAACCCGACGTCCCAGGTAGTAGTACTTCTTCCTTTTGGAGCCAGCTTGCTCCACTGCCACAGCTCCCCACGTAGCTCCATCTCCATGTCGATCTTTCTCTACTTCTACCGGCTTCTATTTGTGATGAGTTTATGTCTCATGAACTAGTGCAGTACTATTATTCTAATCACACTTCTTCAATATCTTTGCCATCAGGGATTCTCAGCTCGATTTTAGTGGAATTGCACAAAAGCATCGTATGATCCGACTGTGCCAGCCATCTTTCCTTCGAAGGGTTCTACCTAGCTAGGAAATTAAATCCTGTTTAGGGTTCAGGGTTTAAGTCATAGTGACCCCATCAGTAGTTTTTCTTTTGTACACGCTCTCACAACTTTTGTCTTTAGTTGTGAAGTAAAAATTGGTTATGATCTGTGAATCATTGAGATGCATCAGCATGCGTGTTAGTTTTCCTTTGTATTTGATGGAATGTTGTAACGGGGCAACCTTGGAGTAGGAATGAAAATGGAGTGGAAAGTTTCCGTTTTTCGAAAGAAAAAATGGAAACGGAGAGAAACCAATGTTTTGTTTCGTTCGATCACGCCATCGAGCAAAACCAACGTTTAAATCACATCTGTCGCGTTCGTGTCTCACCCTCCTCCACGGCTCCACCCCACACGGTTGCTCGGCATGCCACTCACCGCAAACCGAGTATACAATAACTTTCCCGCCTGCTTGTCGATGGATCGCGCCATGGAGTACTAGCACTACTGAAGAGATTGACGAGTTGGGGATGGACAGCTAGCTCTAGCACGGACTTCCAAGAACGTTTTACATGCATGCTGTGGCCGGCTATGGCAACCTTTGAACGCGGAGCAGTCGCATGCACCGGGAAGCGGCGCGGGCGATGCTCTCTCGGCCGGCGTGCCACTTCAATGCTAGCACCAGTGAGAGATCGTGTCCGCTCTAGCCGGGCATGAATGCAGCACCGACCGTTTCAGGCAGGAAGCACGCGCGGGTGATGAAGAGGGTTTGGGTTGGTCAGGAGCAGGCATGGCAGCGGTCCGGACGCCCGCAAACAAGAGAGGTTGTATGTTAATATTGCTATGTATATAATTAACAACGTAAATAATGTGCCAGTTGGACAAATATGATTGGAGATGGAGATGGAGATGGAATTTTACGTAAACACGGATATGCATGTCTATGTCTATGTGTGTGTGTGCATGATATGTCTCCAACGTATCTACAATTTTTTGATTGCTCCATGCTATTATATTATCTATTTTGGATGTTAATGGGCTTTATTTTACACTTTTATATCATTTTTGGGACTAACCTACTAACCGGAGGCCCAGCCCAAATTGTTTTTTTTTGCCTATTTTAGAGTTTCGCCGAAAAGGAATATCAAATTGAGTCCAAACGGAACGAAACCTTCGGGAACGTGATTTTCTCAACGAACGTGATCCAGGAGACTTGGAGTGGGCATCAAGAAACGATCAAGGAGGGCACGAGGCAGGGGGCGCGCCTACCCCCCCCCCCCGGAGCGCCTCCACCCTCGTGGGCCCCTCGTTGCTCCACCGACGTACTTCTTCCTCCTATATATATCCACATACCCCCCAAACATCCAGGAGCACCACGAAAACCTAATTCCACCGCTGCAACCTTATGTACCCGAGAGATCCCATCTTGGGGCCTTTTCCGGATCTCCGCCGGAAGGGGCATTGATCGCGGAGGGCCTCTACATCAACTCCGTGGCCTCTCCGGTGATGTGTGATTAGTTTACTTCAGACCTTCGGGTCCATAGCTAGTATCTAGATGGCTTCTTCTCTCTCTTTGTATCTCAATACAAAGTTCTCCTTGATTCTCTTGGAGATCTATTAGATGTAATCTTCTTTTGTGGTGTGTTTGTCGAGATCCAATGAATTGTGGGTTCATGATCCAGTTTATCTATGAACAATATTTGATTCTTCTCTGAATTCTTTTATGTATGATTGGTTTATCTTTTCAAGTCTCTTCGAATTATCAGTTCGGTTTGGCCTACTAGATTGATGTTTCTTGCAATGGGAGAAGTGCTTAGCTTCGGGTTCAATCTTGCGGTGCTCGATCCCAGTGACAGTAGGGGAAACAACATGTATTGTATTGTTGCCATCTGTAACACCCCGGATATAACTTTCCCAATTTGTACTCCAACTCTTGCCGTTTCTGGCCTTAAGTTAATTTATTTTCTCGGGTTCAGGTCTTTGTCTCCGTGTGTTGTTATCGTTGTCATGCATCTCATATCATGTCATCATGTGCATTGCATTTGCATACGTGCTCGCCTCATGCATCCGAGCATTTTCCCCGTTGCCCGTTTTGCATTCCGACGCTTCGTTCTCCTCTGGTGGTCATTTCTAGCTTTCTTTCGTGTGTGGGGATTAAACATTTCCGGATTGGACCGAGACTTTTCATGCGGCCTTGGTTTACTACTGGTAGACCGCCTGTCAAGTTTCGTACCATTTGGACTTCGTTTGATGCTCCAACGGTTAACCGAGGGAACGAAAAGGCCTCGTGTGTGTTGCAGCCCAACACCCCTCCAATTTGGCCCAAAACCCACCAAACTCTTCTCCATCATATAGATTGTTCGATCACGATGGCGTGGCCGGAAACCGCACCTCATTTTGACTCTCCTAGCTCCCCCTATGCCTATATATACACCCCTTCCAAATTCGCGGATCAATCCACCCTAACCTAGCCCCCCTTCGTATCTCCGCGAGCCGGACATGTCCGCCGCCTAACGGACAAAACCGCCGCCGCCGCCCGCGCCCTATCGCCGCCTGCCACGTGGCTCCCCGCCCCACATCACCACTGAAGTCCGCCGGGCCCGAGGCCGGCCCTTCCCGCGAGCCGCCCGGGCCAGAGACCGCCTGCCCGCGCGCCCGCGTCCTCCTCCTCCGCGCGCCCGCCGCCGCCTTCCTCCACCAACACTGGCGCCGCCATCAGGGAGCAGCTCCGGCGAGTCCTCCCGCGCGCCATCGACGCCGGCGAGCCGCGCCCCGGTCTGCCCGGCGCCGCTTCGTCGCCGGTGGCCGCCGCCACCACCTCCGCCGCCGCGCGCCGCCGTGGGCTCTGCCGCCCCCTGCCGCGACCTTCTCCTCCGCTGGATCCCATCACCGGTGACCTCGGATCCGGCCAACTACAGTGCAGCGCCGCGCCTCGGTTTTCGTGCAACACTAGATCTGAGGGTTGTTTTTTTTCTAAGTCCCTGATATTTCAGTCCATGTGATAGCTCCGATTCATGCATATAGCATATCAAAATGTTCATCTCAGAGAGTACATCATTTCATTCCATTGCATCATTTTCATTTGAGTTCATCTTGATGCCCGAAATGCTGTTAGAAGAGGGCTACTTGAGTTAATTGTCAGATCTGTTACTCCATCTTAGACATTTGTCATTTTTGCCATGATTATTGTGTGCACGATATGCCCATGAGTTCTACATATGTTTTGTTAAGGGATTTGTCATCTTTCCAGAGGTGCAACCCATGTATTTTTGTGATGTTTGTGGTGCCTAGTGCAAGCATGCAAAGTGAGGCACCCGGTAATTCTGTTTTCAGGGACTTAGCGATTTCACTAAGTCCTGGGATTGTTTAGTTCATGATGCCATATGTTCGTGTTGTTTCCTAGTGATCTGTGCCTCTTTTGAGGATGATCAGTCAAGGAGTTTTGTTAATATTGTAGTTCTCTATCCATCCATGTCTTTGTATATATGGAGCACCCTATCTTGAGTCAATCGAGGTCTATTTTGCTTCGTTGTGAATCTGGGCAGATCGTCAACTTGTTTGCGATTTTGCCGATGTTATTGTAGTTGATCCGTGCATGCCATGCCATTGCTCTTGCCATCTCTAGCTTGCATTTTGTGCCTTCTTAATGGATGTATGCTTGTCTTGCCATGACTTGCTCCCTAGTGAGTGCATCCAGCTCGTAAACATGCCTACTTGAGTTATGATTTCAGCATGTCCCAGTTTTCACTAAGTCTGAAAACTGATTATGTTTTTGCTATGTTCATGTGCTTGTTAGTATAATTTGTGATCCCTTTTGGCTCAAGGTCACTAAGGGACTTTTGTTAAGCTCTTTGAGTAGCTCCATGCCATGTTTTACTTTGTCATGTTCAGGTCCTATAGCATGTTGTTTTGTTGCCCCGAAGGGGGCTACCTGGTCTGAAATTCCACACAAGTGTTCATTTCACCAAGTCTGAGATCTGTTTTACCATTTGCATTTTTGCCATGCTTGTTTGAACCTGTTAATGGATGATTTGGCCGTAGCTTAGTGCTAGACTTTTGTTAAGCATCTTGAATGCTTCCCTTCCATGTATTTTGATGCCATGTTTGAGTGTTGTAGCATGTTCATCTCATTGCATTTAGATGCCTACTTGCTGTAAATCGCAGACCGGTGTCATATTTGAATCGCTTGCCATTTCCAAACCGTAACTCCGATTCCGGCGTTCTTTATATCGTTTTCAAGCGATTTCATCTCATATTTCCAGTGGCACACTTGGTTTTCCAAGTTGATGCCAGGTTCATGCTTTTCCTGTCATATCTTGCATATGCATCCCGCATTGCATCCCGCATAGCATATCATCATTGCACCATCTTGTTTGATCCTTGCACGTGGTTGATTGTGTTCTTGTTGCTTGTTTGTCTTGTTTGGGTAGAGCCGTGAGACGACTTCGCTAACAAGGAGCCCGTTGAGTTTGCTTTCGAGGATCCACTCAACTCTGACAACTTTGCAGGCAAGATGATCATACCCTCGAAATCACTACTATCTTTGCTATGCTAGTTTGCTCGCTCTTTTGCTATGCCAATGCTATGATGCCTACCACTTGCTTTCAAGCCTCCCAAATTGCCATGTTCAGCCTCTAACCCACCATTGTCCTAGCAAACTTTTGATTGGCTATGTTACCGCTTTGCTCAACCCCTCTTATAGCGTTGCTAGTTACAGGTGAAGATTGGAGACCGTTCCTTGTTGGAATATGTATTTTATTGTTGGAATATCATTATATTGCCATGTTATCTTAATGCATCTATATACTTGGTAAAGGGTGGAAGGCTCGGCCTCTCGCCTAGTGTTTTGTTCCACTCTTGCGGCCCTAGTTTCCGTCATATCGGTGTTATGTTCCCGGATTTTGCGTTCCTTACGCGGTTGGGTTATAATGGGAACCCCTTGATAGTTCGCCTTTATGAAAGCTTTTCCAGCAACGCCCAACCTTGGTTTTACCATTTGCCACCTAGCCTCTTTTCCCTTGGGTTAACGGAGCCCGAGGGTCATCTTATTTTAAACCCCCCTAGGCCAGTGCTTCTCTGAGTGTTGGTCCGATCGAGTAGACTGCGTGGCCACCTCGGGGCAACTTGAGGGTTGGTTTTACTCGTAGGATGTCTCATCTGAGTGTGCCCTGAGAACGAGATATGTGCAGCTCCTATCGGGATTTGTCGGCACATTCGGGCGGTGTTGCTGGTCTTGTTTTAACCTGTCGAAATGTCTTGTTGTACCGGGATACCGAGTCTGATCGAAATGTCTCAGGTGGAGGTCTATTCCTTCGTTGACCGTGAGAGCTTGTCATGGGCTAAGTTGGTACTCCCCTGCAGGGATTGAACTTTCGAAAGTCGTGCCCACGGTTATGGGCAGATGGGAATTTGTTAATGTCCGGTTGTAGATAACTTAAACATTAACTTAATTAAAATGAGTCAACCGTGTGTGTTACCGTGATGGCCTCTTCTCGGCGGAGTCTGGGAAGTGGACACGGTGTGGGAGTAATGTTTGCCGCAGGATTGCCCTCTTTAGTTATGCGTTCGCGCTTTGCCTTCTCTTCCTGCTCTCTTTTGCGAATAGGTTAGCCACCATATATGCTAGTCGCTTGATGCAGCTCCACATATATTTACCTTACCCTACCTATTAAGCTTAAATAGTCTTGATCGCGAGGGTGCGAGATTGCTGAGTCCCTGTGGCTCACAGATTACTATTACACCAGATGCAGGACCCGATGATACAGCTCTAGATGGCGCGCTTGAGCTCAAGTGGGAGTACGGCGAGGACTCTCAGCGTTATTATGTTTCTTTTCCTCATGATCAGTAGTGGTGCCCAGTTGGGGTGATCGGGACCATGTCGCTTGTTGGGTTATCTTTTATTTTGGCGCCGTAGTCGGGCCATGAGTGTTTGGATGATGTATGTTATTTATGTACTTGATTGACGTGGCGAGTGTAAGCCAACTATGTTATCCCTTTTATTTATCTACATTACATGGGACGTTTGTGATGATTGCCTGACTTGCGACATATGCCTTCAATGCGATTATGCCTCTAAGTCGTGCCTCGACACGTGGGAGATATAGTCACATCGAGGGTGTTACAAGTTGGTAATCAGAGCCTTCCCCGACCTTAGGAGCCCCCACTGATTGATCGTTTTTAGCGGCCGAGTTGTGTCTAGAAAAATGTTTTGAGTCAATTAGGATTTATATATTGGAGAGTTTAGGAATTCTTTTTACTTACCAGTCTCCTCATCGCTCTGGTAAGGCATCCTGACGTAGAGTTTTGACTCTTCTCTTCCCAAATTTCACTAAAAAAAATTTAGGTTCACGCGGGTATCTTGGAATCGTTTCGATGGTTTTATGATGAGAACATTGTCTTGGTGCCTCCTGTCAGGGGTTTAGTGGAATTTGTCATCATAATTTTATCGTTGCAGTTCTGGAATACCTGAGTTTAGTACGCCGACATCGAAAATCTCTTTTATGCAGTTCGTTGGTGAGATAACCTCGACGCCACCTAGTACTAGGGAGGGAGTTCGGGAGTATCGCCATAACTTGTATAACGGATGTTTTTCGAAGGTTGAGGTAGATGGTTCTCGAAGGTTTCTTGGTTATGTGTTGAAGGATGGATACAACTGGATGTAGGATTTGCTAGTTTGGGTGAGATATTATGCTTCCCCTGTATCCCCAACACCTGATTGCATAACCGGAAAGGTTCGGGAGTTTCATAGGTGGGAATTCTTGTAGCTCTAGTTCTTCTTCCACGGATATTGGTTTGAGATTGGGATTTCTTACCGATTATTCGTTCTTGATCCGTACATTGTTGATTTACTTCTTCTACCTAATTCTAGGTGGCTTCGCAATTTATGAATATGTGAACATTTCAAGAGGATGGCATTCGTTCATTTTGTTCGGATGTGAAGACTTTATGTTGCTATTTTCATTCCGTTGGATTCAGCTTCAATATTTGTCTATCAATGTGCTAATGGTGGTCAACCTCTTCAGGATGGCTCCTCCAACGCGCACGACTCCGAATCCTGATCCGCCACCACCTCCACCTCCTCCGGAGGCATGGCAAGCTGTGATGGCCGCAACCAACAAACACGCAGTTAATCATGCAAATCCTCCAATAGCGCAATCAAGGCAATCAAGGGAATCAAGGCAACAATCAGAACCACTTTGCTACACTGAACCAGTTCCTTGCAAATGGGCCAAAGACGTTGAGCAATTGTGTTGAGGCAACCGATGCTGACGATTGGCTTGTGGATCTGTGTAAGCATTTTGAGTGCAGCAACGTCAGGCCTGAAGATTTCGTCAAGTTCGCTTCTTTCCAGCTCAAAGATCAAGCTCCAAAATGGTTCCAGCAGTACAAGGATTCCAGAGGTGGACGTGTTATCACTTGGGATGAATTTCGTCAAGATTTCCGAGCTCATCACATCCCTCAGAGTGTGACTGAAAGTAAGCGTGAGGAATTCCGCAACCTGAAGCAAGGCTCTTTGTCTGTCTATGACTACAACAAGTTGTTCCAGAAGCTCGCCCACTTTGCCAAGCAGGACGTACCTAATGAGAAGAGCATGATATACCAGTTCAGGGGTGGTCTCAGAGAAGAAATTCAGCTAGCTCTTGTTCTCTTTGAGCCGTTGAGGTACGATGAGTTCTACAACATGGCACTGAAGCATGAGGCTGCTCAGTTGAGGTGTGATGCTTCCAAGAAGCGAGTCAGAGACACTACGCCTTCTTCCTCTACTCAAGTGGCCAAGCAGCAGAACTTTTGGCTTCCTCCTCCTCCATTTCGTCAGCCGTATCAGCAGAAGAGCAAAAGTGGCAGTGGTTCTTCCCACCCACCCAACCCTGGCTTTCAGAACAGGACTTCGTCTCAAGCTCCAAGATCGAGTGCTCCATACCACCGTTCGCTTTTAGAGGTCACGTGCAACAAGTGCCAACAGAAGGGTCACTATGCCAACAAGTGTTTCAACCAGAGGCGTCTTCCTCCTCCTCCTATCAGATCGGCAAGTACAGCTGTGGTCAAGCATAATCCCAAGCACGCCAAGGTCAATTTGATGAAAGCAGCTCAGGTAGAGGACTCGTCAGACGCCATCATGGGTAACCTTCCTATTAATGATATTCTTGCAAAAGTTCTTTTTGATACTGGTGCATCGCATTCTTTCTTATCATGCCCGTTTGCGTCGAAGCACAATGTTGATACTGAGATCATGCCCAAATTCATGCAAGTTGTTTCTCCCGGCAAGCTTTTGACTTCGAGTTTGGTTGCTCCCGATATCTCTATCACGTTGGGCGACTACAAGTTTCTCTCTTCTCCGGTGGTTCTTGGTAATTCAGATATTGATCTTATTCTCGGAATGGATTGGCTTTCTAAGCACAAGGCGCATCTTGATTGTGCAGCCAGGCAGATTCAATTGACTCATTCGTCTGAGGATGTAATTGTCTTTGCCGCTCGAGATAATACCATCCGTCTGTTTTCTCTCAATGAGAAGGGTGAACTGGATGCTATCTCGCAGATCCCAGTTGTTTGCGAATATCAAGACGTCTTCCTAGAAGAGCTTCCAGGAATGCCTCTGCACCGGCCAGTTGAATTCGTTATTGATCTTGAGCCCGGTACGGAACCTGTGTGCAAGCGTCCTTACAAGCTCGGACCTGAAGAGTTGAAGGAGTTGAAGAAACAACTCGATATTCAAGAAATAATGGGTCTCATCCGGCCTAGTTCTTCTCCGTGGGGTTGTGGTGTTCTTTTTGTGAAGAAGAAGGATGGAACGGATCTACTTTGTGTTGATTACCGTCCATTGAACAAGAAGACCAGCAAGAACAAATACCCACTTCCCAACATCAACGAGCTGTTCGAACAACTCAAGGGTGCCCAAGTATTCTCCAAGCTTGATCTTCGTATGGGTTATCATCAGATTCGAATCTGTGAGCAAGATATTCCCAAGACGGCTTTCAGTACAAGCTATGGTTCATATGAATACACTATCATGTCTTTTGGCCTCGTCAACGCTCCTCCGACGTTCTCTCGCATGATGAACTTCATCTTCAACGCCTACACCAATGACTTCGTGTTGGTCTATCTCGACGACATTCTGGTTTCCTCGAAGAACAAGGAAGATCATGCCAAGCACTTGCGTTTGGTTCTTGATAAGCTGAGGGAACACCGGTTCTACGCCAAGTTCTCCAAGTGTGAATTTTGGCTCGATGAGGTTCTTTATCTTGGTCATATCATCTCTGCCAAGGGCATTGCCGTGAATCCTGAGAAGGTGTCTGCAATTGTTAATTGGGAACCTCCTCGGAACGTGAAGCAACTCCGTAGCTTCCTCGGTCTCGCAAGCTACTGCCGAAGATTCGTTGAAAACTTTTCTAAGATCGCGAAGCCTCTCTCAAATCTCCTCCAGAAGCACGTCAAGTACGTTTGGTCTTCGGAGTGTGATATTGCTTTCAACACTTTGAAAGAGAAATTGATCACTGCTCCAGTTCTGACTCCGCCTGATGAATCCAAGCCGTACGAGGTCTTTTGCGATGCCTCTCTCCAAGGTCTCGGCGCAGTATTGATGCAAGAGAAGAAAGTTGTTGCTTATACCTCTCGCCAATTGAAGCCTAAAGAGAAGAACTGCCCCACTCATGATCTCGAGTTGGCGGCAGTTGTTCATGCTCTTTTGACTTGGAGACATCTTCTATTGGGAAGAAAAGTGGACATTTTCACTGACCACAAGAGTCTCAAGTACATCTTCACTCAGCCTAATCTCAACCTCAGGCAAACTCGATCGGTCGAAATGATTCCCGAGTATAATCCGAGTATCGAGTATACTCCAGGCAAGGCCAATGTGATTGCTGACACATTGAGCAGGAAGGCCTACTGCAACAGTCTGATTCTCAAGCCTTATCAACCCGAGCTTTGTGAAGCTTTCCGCAAACTTAATCTGCAAGTTGTTCCTCAAGGTTTCCTCGCCAACCTTCAAGTCTCTCCTACCTTGGAAGACCAGATTCGCCAAGCCTAGCTTCTTGATGCTATGGTGAAAAAGGTGAAGATTGGGATTGCTAAGAGTCAACCCAAGTACAAGTGCTACCGCCTTGATGACAAGGACACTCTCTTCTTCGAGGATCGAATTGTTGTACCCAAAGGTGAACTTCGTAAAGTGATCATGAACGAGGCTCACAATTCTCTCCTCTCCATCCACCCTGGGAGCACGGAGATGTATCAGGACCTTAAGCAGGCTTATTGGTGGACTCGAATGAAGCGAGAGATTGCTCAGTTCGTGAATGAATGTGACATCTGCAGAAGAGTGAAGGCAGAACACCAAAGGCCAGCGGGTCTCCTCCAACCTCTTGCCATTCCAGAATGGAAGTTTGACCACATAGAGATGGACTTCGTGACTGGGTTTCCAAAGTCCAAGCGTGGCAATGATGCTATATTCGTTGTCATTGACAAACTCACTAAAGTGGCTCATTTTCTGCCTATCAAAGAGTCGATCACTGCAGCTCAATTGGCGGAACTCTATACCTCTCGAATTGTCTCTCTACACGGTATTCCTCAGGTGATCTCTTCAGATCGTGGCAGCATCTTTACCTCAAAGTTTTGGGATTCTTTTCAGAAGGCCATGGGCACCAACATCCACTTCAGCACAGCTTTCCATCCTCAAACAAGCGGTCAAGTCGAGCATGTCAACCAGATTCTTGAAGATATGCTCAGGGCTTGTGTGATCTCCTTCGGCATGAAGTGGGAGGATTGTCTTCCTTATGCTGAATTCTCCTACAACAACAGTTTTCCAGCAAGTTCGGGCAAGGCCCCATTTGAAATTCTGTATGGAAGGAAGTGCCGTACCCCCCTCAACTGGTCTGAAACCGGTGAACGTCATCTTTTGGGTAATGACTTAATCATAGAGGCAGAAGAAATGTGCAAAGTCATTCGTGATAACCTCAAAGCAGCCCAATCCCGTCAGAAGAGCTACTATGATAGTAAGCACCGTGATTTGGCTTTTGAGATCGGAGACCATGTTTACCTCCGCGTCTCTCCTATGAAAGGGACTCGTCGCTTCGGTATCAAAGGGAAGCTTGCCCCTAGATACGTGGGACCTTTCAAGACTGTCAGCAAGAGAGGCGACCTTGCCTATCAACTCGAGCTTCCTTCAAACTTTGCAAATGTTCATGATGTGTTCCATGTCTCTCAGCTCCTAAAGTGCTTCAAGACGCCTGACCGCACCATAAACTTCGAGGACATTGAGCTCCAAGAAGATCTCTCCTATCGTGAGCACCCCGTTGCTATCCTTGAAGAGACTGAACGCAAGACTCGCACCAAGTCGATCAAGTTCCTCAAAGTCAAGTGGTCACACCATTCCGACCATGAAGCTACCTGGGAACACGAGGATCATCTCCGTTCTGAGTACCCGGCGTTCTTCCAGTCCTAGATCTCGGGACGAGATCCTTTCGTAGTGGTGGAGTGTTGTAACACCCCGGATATAACTTTCCCAATTTGTACTCCAACTCTTGCCGTTTCCGGCCTTAAGTTAATTTATTTTCTCGGGTTCGGGTCTTTGTCTCCGTGTGTTGTTATCGTTGTCATGCATCTCATATCATGTCATCATGTGCATTGCATTTGCATACGTGCTCGCCTCATGCATCCGAGCATTTTCCCCGTTGCCCGTTTTGCATTCCGGCGCTTCGTTCTCCCCTGGTGGTCATTTCTAGCTTTCTTTCGTGTGTGGGGATTAAACATTTCCGGATTGGACCGAGACTTGTCATGCGGCCTTGGTTTACTACCGGTAGACCGCCTCTCAAGTTTCGTACCATTTGGACTTTGTTTGATGCTCCAACGGTTAACCGAGGGACCGAAAAGGCCTCGTGTGTGTTGTAGCCCAACACCCCTCCAATTTGGCCCAAAACCCACCAAACTCTGCTCCATCATCTAGATCGTTCGATCACGATCGCGTGGCCGGAAACCGCACCTCATTTGGACTCTCCTAGCTCCCCCTATGCCTATATATACACCCCCCTTCCAAATTCGCGGATCAATCCACCCTAACCTAGCCCCCCTTCGTCTCTCCGCGAGCCGGACATGTCCGCCGCCTAACGGACAAAACCGCCGCCACCACCCGCGCCCTATCGCTGCCTGCCACGTGGCTCCCCGCCCCACATCACCGCTGAAGCCCGCCGGGCCCGAGGCCGGCCCTCCCCGCGAGCCGCCCGGGCCAGAGACCGCCTTCCCGCGCGCCCGCGTCCTCCTCCTCCGCGCGCCCGCCGCCGCCTTCCTCCACCGACGCCAGCTCCGCCATCAGGGAGCAGCTCCGGTGAGTCCTCCCGCGCGCCATCGACGCCGGCGAGCCGCGCCCCGGTCCGCCCCGCGCCGATTCGTCGCCGGTGGCCGCCGCCACCACCTCCGCCGCCGCGCGCCGCCGTGGGCTCCACCGCCCCCTGCCGCGACCTTCTCCTCCACCGGATCCCATCGCCAGTGACCTCGGATCCGGCCAGCTATAGTGCAGCGCCTCGCCTCGGTTTCCGTGCAACCCTAGATCTGAGGGTTGTTTTTTTTCTAAGTCCCTGATATTTCAGTCCATGTGCCTATATTCAACTTGCTATATCTCCGCATCCGGAGCTCCGATTCATGCATATAGCATATCAAAATGTTCATCTCAGAGAGTACATCATTTCATTCCATTGCATCATTTTCATTTGAGTTCATCTTGATGCCCGAAATGCTGTTGGAAGAGGGCTACTTGAGTTAATTGTCAGATCTGTTACTCCATCTTAGACATTTGTCATTTTTGCCATGATTATTGTGTGCATGATATGCCCATGAGTTCTACATATGTTTTGTTAAGGGATTTGTCATCTTTCCAGAGGTGCAACCCATGTATTTTTCTGATGTGTGTGGTGCCTAGTGCAAGCTTGCAAAGTGAGGCACTCGGTAATTCTGTTTTCAGGGACTTAGCGATTTCACTAAGTCTTGGGATTATTTAGTTCATGATTAGATATGTTCGTGTTGTTTCCTAGTGATCTGTGCCTTTTTTGAGGATGATCAGTAAAGGAGTTTTGTTAATATTGTAGTTCTCTATCCATCCATGTCTTTGTTTGTATATATGGAGCACCCTCTCTTGAGTCAATCGAGGTCTATTTTGCTTCATTGTGAATCTAGGCAGATCGTCAACTTGTTTGCGATTTTTCCGATGTTATTGTAGTTGATCCGTGCATGCCATGCCATTGTTCTTGCCATGTCTAGCTTGCATTTTGTGCCTTCTTAATGGATGTATGCTTGTCTTGCCATGACTTGCTCCCTAGTGAGTGCATCGAGCTCGTAAACATGCCTACTTGAGTTATGATTTCAGCATGTCCCAGTTTTCACTAAGTCTGAAAACTGATTATGTTTTTGCTATGTTCATGTGCTTGTTAGTATAATTTGTGATCCCTTTTGTCTCAAGGTCACTAAGGGACTTTTGTTAAGCTCTTTGAGTAGCTCCATGCCATGTTTTACTTTGTCATGTTCAGGTCCTGTAGCATGTTGTTTTGTTGCTCCGAAGGGGGCTACCTGGTTTGAAATTGCAGACATGTGTTCATTTCACTAAGTCTGAGATCTGTTTTACCATTTGCGTTTTTGCCATGCTTGTTTGAACCTGTTAATGGATGATTTGGCCGTAGCTCAATGCTAGACTTTTCTTAAGCATCTTGAATGCTTCCCTTCCATGTATTTTGATGCCATGTTTGAGTGTTGTAGCATGTTCATCTCATTGCATTTAGATGCCTACTTGCTGTAAATCGCAGACCGGTGTCATATTTGAATCGCTTGCCATTTCCAAACCGTAACTATGATTCCGGCATTCTTTATAATGTTTTCAAGCGATTTCATCTCATCTTTCTAGTGGCACACTTGGTTTTCCAAGTTGAGGCTAGGTTCATGCTTTTCCTGTCATATCTTGCATATGCATCCCGCATTGCATCCCGCATAGCATATCATCATTGCACCATCTTGTTTGATCCTTGCACGTGGTTGATTGTGTTCTTGTTGCTTGTCTATCTTGTTTGGGTAGAGCCGGGAGACGAGTTCGCTAACGAGGAGCCCGTTGAGTTTGCTTTCGAGGATCCAGTCAACTCTGACAACTTTGCAGGCAAGATGATCATACCCTCGAAATCACTACTATCTTTGCTATGCTAGTTTGCTCGCTCTTTTGCTATGCCACTGCTATGATGCTTACCACTTGCTCTCAAGCCTCCCAAATTGCCATGTTCAGCCTCTAACCCACCATTGTCCTAGCAAACTTTTGATTGGCTATGTTACCGCTTTGCTCAGCCCCTCTTATAGCGTTGCTAGTTGCAGGTGAAGATTGGAGACCGTTCCTTGTTGGAATATGTATTTTCTTATTGGGATATCATTATATTTCCATGTTATCTTAATGCATCTATATACTTGGTAAAGGGTGGAAGGATCGGCCTCTCGCCTAGTGTTTTGTTCCACTCTTGCCGCCCTAGTTTCCGTCATATCGGTGTTATGTTCCCGGATTTTGCGTTCCTTACGCGGTTGGGTTATAATGGGAACCCCTTGATAGTTCGCCTTGATTAAAGCTTTTATAGCAACGCCCAACCTTGGTTTTACCATTTTCCACCTAGCCTCTTTTCCCTTGGGTTTCCGGAGCCCGAGGGTCATCTTATTTTAAACCCCCCTGGGCCAGTGCTCCTCTGAGTGTTGGTCCGACCGAGTAGACTGCGGGGCCACCTCAGGGCAACTTGAGGGTTGGTTTTACTCGTAGGATGTCTCATCTGAGTGTGCCCTGAGAACAAGATATGTGCAGCTCCTGTCGGGATTTGTCGGCACATTCGGGCGGTGTTGCTGGTCTTGTTTTAACCTGTCGAAATGTCTTGTTGTACCGGGATACCGAGTCTGATCGGAATGTCTCGGGTGGAGGTCTATTCCTTCGTTGACCATTTGAGCTTGTCATGGGCTAAGTTGGGACTCCCCTGCAGGGATTGAACTTTCGAAAGCCGTGCCCGTGGTTATGGGCAGATGGGAATTTGTTAATGTCCGGTTGTAGATAACTTAAACATTAACTTAATTAAAATGAGTCAACCGTGTGTGTTACCATGATGGCCTCTTCTCGGCGGAGTCCGGGAAGTGGACACGGTGTTGGAGTAATGTTTGCCGCAGGATTGCCCTCTTTAGTTATCCGTTCGCGCTTTGCCTTCTCTTCCCGCTCTCTTTTGCGAATAGGTTAGCCACCATATATGCTAGTCGCTTGCTGCAGCTCCACATATATTTACCTTACCCTACCTATTAAGCTTAAATAGTCTTGATCGCGAGGGTGCGAGATTGCTGAGTCCCCTTGGCTCACAGATTACTATTACACCAGATGCAGGACCCGATGATACAGCTCCAGATGGCGTGCTTGAGCTCAAGTGGGAATATGACGACGACTCTCAGCGTTATTATGTTTCTTTTCCTGATGATCAGTAGTGGTGCCCAGTTGGGGTGATCGGGACCATGTCGCTTGTTGGGTTATCTTTTATTTTGGCGCCGTAGTCGGGCCATGAGTGTTTGGATGATGTATGTTATTTATGTACTTGATTGACGTGGCGAGTGTAAGCCAACTATGTTATCCCTTTTATTTATCTATATTACATGGGACGTTTGTGATGATTGCCTGACTTGCGACATATGCCTTCAATGCGATTATGCCTCTAAGTCGTGCCTCGACACGTGGGAGATATAGTCGCATCGAGGGTGTTACACCATCGAGGATAAAAGATGGGGTTTATATCATATTGCATGAGTTTATCCCTCTACATCATGTCATCTTGCTTAAGGTGTTACTCTGTTCTTATGAACTTAATAATCTAGATGCATGTTGGATAGCGGTCGATGTGTGGAGTAATAGTAGTAGATGTAGAACCGTTTTGGTCTACTTGTCACGGACGTGATGCCTATATACATGATCATGCCTAGATATTCTCATAATTATTCGCTTTTCTATCAATTGCTCGATAGTAATTTGTTTACCGACCGTAATACTTATGCTATATTGAGAGAAGCCACTAGTGAAACCTATGGCCCCCGGGTCTATTTTCCATCATATTAATCTCCTGTCAACTAGCTATTTCTGTTATCATTTATTTTTGCTTTATTTACTTTCAATCTATATCATAAAAAGACCAAAAAATACTTATCTTATTATTATTATCTCTATCAGGTCTCACTCTTGCAAGTGGCAGTCAAGGGATTAACAACCCCTTTATCATGTTGGTTGTGAGGTTTTTATTTGTTTGTGTAGGTACGAGGTGACTCGCGCGTGGTCTCCTACTGGATTGATACCTTGGTTCTCAAAAACTGAGGGACATACTTATGCTGCTTTACTTCATCACCCTTTCCTCTTCAAGGGAAAACCAACTCAGTGCTCAAGAGGTAGCAGTGTGCGACGACTCTCGCGACATGGAAGCGGGGGCGTGTTTTTGATCGAGTTTTCTTTCTTGGTCAGCTTTCGTTTCTTTTTTCCAGGAACACACGTATTCTATTTAAAACCACTGCTATGGAGAGATTTTTTACTCCATTGTATATATAGCCTCTTGTTTGATAAGGTTTCTCGTATCTCGCTCTCTCACCCTCTCCATATCAAAACAAGATGACAGTGTCTACTCTATCTCTCTCCTCACTGGTGGTCATAGATCCGGCCGAGTCCCGTCCGCTGCGGGAGGTGAGGAGGTGCAGCGTTGACGTTGTCTCCGTAGGTGATGGAGGAAGGCGATGTGCACCATCCTCTCGGAGCCGGTGCTGGCGCGGACGAAGGTCCTCCGCGCCCTTGTTCGTTGTCGTCCTGTGGGCAGATCCCCCCGCCCATCTAAGCGACATCTCGCCCACCTGAGGTATAACTTCTTGTACTGGTCCAGCTCCCCAGGTTGCTGCATGCGGGTTTTCTTCTATGCGACTACTCCCCAGCTCCCCATGCGAATTTATCATCGCACATGCGGAATTTATCATCCCAACACAAGGTAGCAAAAAGGTAGTAGACGACCATCAAGTTTAAGTGTTACAACTCAAAGACCCAAATGTTTCAAAACGAGAGTTGTAAGCACGAAGCAAAATATAAAGCACCCGCCCATATGGACCCGCTTGAAGACTATCAAACTGATATGCTTCTCCCCCTTTTCTCAGTAAGGACCAAAAAGGTTTGAAGACATAGAGCCTCTACTCGTTCCCATGTGGAGTAGGTGAAGCAGCAGGGTCGTTGATGGTGTTAGGCGGTGCAGACGAACTGGGAGCAGTATCAATGTGTGTCGAAGGAGGCGGCCATGAAGTAGCGTCGTCTTCATCCTTGATCACTCTGGCATTCACGGTTGCAGCAGAGGACGAGAACTCAGAGTCTTCAAGTGATGGAGTTCGTCGCAGCACAGCCCTTCGAGGAGGTGTGGAGTCAAACTTGAAGCGCTCAGTGAAGCCATCCTCTTGCAGATCATCTTCAGAACACAGCAGCATCAGCCCTTTCCATGTGCGTCGAGAGGTTTCATGGGCAACGAAAGCATTCTTGGTGGCAAGATTGCGAATGCGATTAACATCCACCAAGAGGCTTTGCATCTGACGCTTCACCCAGTCATGATGCCTATCCTATTTCTGATGAAGAGCCACAAGAAGCTCTCGGTCGTTGAGAACACGAGTGCGCTTCTTGGGTCGTGGAGCAGTTGTGCTGTCAGTGGCTTCAGTGAGAGCAGGGTGTGGTGCACGTGTAGTGCCAGCCAAAGGATACACCCGAGCGACTGCTTCAACACCTTCAACGTTCTGAGTGAAACTCTGATGCTCTGCATTCTAAAGACTGAGAGGTTCCTTGGCAGGCTCAGGATATATGGCTTCAATAGACATATCCACATCAGGCAAGAAGATCCGATGGTTGCGGGCAGATGGCTGATATGAGATAGCAGAGTGAAGTTTGATCAGCTGCATCACCCAAGGGGCGTAGAAATTCAACCCGAACAGATCAGAGCCAGATGCAGCAAGTTGTCGAATGAAGAAATCCTGGGTATTGAAGCATTTTCCATGAAGAATATAGAAGACCAAAGTCTTCATTGCACCTTCCAGCTTGGCATGGGGAGAATGTCCTTTGATTGGCCAGAGAGTTCGCCTTATGATGTGATAAATGTTCCTGGGCAGATACTCAAGGTCTTCAACAAAGAACTCCGTGGGATAAGCAGCATCTTGGGGCAATGGCTTCATCATGCTCAGCATCTGACTCGTATTCGGTTCAAGCTTCTGAAAGATGCTCTCAACAGCTTCACTGTGAAGCTGACAGCCATGCTCATAGAGATCGCCGGGAGTGGGCAAGCCAGTAAGCTCAATGATGTCAAAGGCTTTGGCTTTATGATGAACGTTGCCAGTCATCCGCTCCAGGACCCAAGTCTTCGGATCTCTGTTATATCCGCGGATGTGAAGTGTGGCATAGAATTGGAGCAACAACTCTTCATTCCGATGCTCTTGGTCAGTAACGAACGACAGTAGTCCAACTTCCTTGAAGCAATCCAGAGCTTCTTCCAGACAGGGCAGACCAACTATAGCTTCAATGTGAAGGCGCTTGTGTGGGAAGATGCGACCTTGGTTGTAAAGAATGCATGAGTAATAGCTTCATTGTTGATAGCTCCAGAACCGATCAGATGATATTCTTTCCCTAGAGTAGGGGTTCCTGGAGCTATGGAAGAATGTGTTGTCTTCTCTAAAGCCATTGATGTTGAAGGAGCTAGGTGCTGATGCAGGACCTGGGAACCTGGGCAATCTTGGGATTGGCTTCTGGACCCGAGGCCTGTGCTCAACATGATAGTCGAATTGGGGACCGGCAGCGGATGCAGGAACAGAAGCAGCGGGATCAGTGGCTTCGCTGACTTCTGGTGCTGCTGGGGGTGAGGGCTCCACATTAGCTTCAGCCATGACGGCGTCAGTGGCTTCAATGGTGTTGGTGGTGGCAGCCTCTAGATTTTCAACCTCCACTTGACGAGCTGGAGGGTCGGTCACGATCACGTTCTCCTCGAGAGCTGCTTCTTGGTGGGGCAGGTGAGTATCAGCTTGTGGAACTTCTTCTTCCGCGGCTGATGCAGTTGGATTGTCTTCAGCAGAGACTTGAGGCCTTGGACCTTTGCGAAGCCTGCGCAACGCGGGCGACGCCTATGGAGCTGGAGTGGGCTGGGCCTCATAGTCTTCTTCCTCTTGTGGGCGATCCGCCCATGAAGCATCCTGTGCAATTGGCGTCAGTGGACGACCAATGCTGATGAGCTCGCTGTGCGTTGGCACAGGCGATGATACCTGTTGGTGCTCGAGTTGAGGAAGGGCTGCATCATCTTCAACACGGTCATGGTGACCAATGTCTTCAGCTTCATGAGCCTCTGTGAAAGCAGGCTCATGGACAGTCAGTTGACGTTCTTCTAGATTAGCATCGGGGTGAACCATGGAAATGGGTTCAACAATCAAGGGCTCAGTGGGAGCAGCCCGTTCTTTCTTGGTCTTTCTTTTCTTCTTGGAGGGGGCAGTGGCAGAGGCTTCAGGATGTTTTCTTTTCCTTGCTTCAGCCTCAGCAATCCTGGTCTTCTTCAGTTCTGAAGCAGTTGACCTGGCCTTTGGCTTTGGGCCAGTCATGCTAGTTGGGAAGACAATGGGATCTGCTTCCTGCCTTGGTGCTTCAGGTTCAGCCATAGCAGGCTTCTTCTTCTTCTTTGCGGCCATCCTGGGGTCAATGCTAGGACGCCCAAGGGCCTTGCGCTTCTCAGCCTCATTGTAGGCTTGCACACATCTGTCAGCCAGAGTCTTCATGCGCTCACGCGAACCCTGAGCTTATGCACGTTTCTTCAGAAAGGCTTCCTTGAGCTCGTGCATCATGATCTTGAAGTTCTTCACTTCTTGCACACTGAGCTTGGCCATATGCTTCTTGAACTGAGCCTTTTCATAGTCAATCTTCTGCTTCAGTTCAACAATGCGTTGGGCGATGGCCAACTCTGAAGCAATGGCGCCATGGAAGGCGACACTGAGGCCAATGGGTAGTTGGAGATCTTCGAAGCTGATGTTTGGCGTGTCAAACCATTCATCAATGAAGTTATGGATGATTGATACATCAAAGAGCAGTAGATTGTTGAAGATTTCTGCTTCTTCTTTGCTCTTGATGAGTTGCTCAAGTGCGTCATCTGCAAGATCTTCATCATTGGATAGATCAATGGCTTCATTGCGCAGAATGGCAGCAGCAGTTAGTTCTTGGCCGGTGTGTGTCAGAGGCATCTTGACCTTCTGGGGCTTCCTCAACTTCTTTGGCGTCGGCGCTGCAGGCACTTCATCTGATTCAGCGTCAGCGGCAGGCTCACTCACGGCTGTCCCTTGAACCAAGATATGGGTGATGAGACCTGCCAGGTTGTAGAAGGGACGGACGATATTGGGTTCTGCATCGCGTGTGCCATCAGCCCTTGGAGCAGAAGGACCAGGGTTGAAGTCTAACCCAAAAGACTTCTTGTTCTGCTTCGCTGAGTTCTTGGCAAATTGGAAGTTGCGCTTGAACAGATTGTCGTCACGGCACCATAGTAGTGACGATGGGTGTGCATCTACAGGCTGTGGCCCACGGACCATGCAGGGATAGAAGCCTTGTTCAATGGCTTCTTCTCTAGAGCTGGGTTGAAGATTCTTGTATAGGATATCTCCCCACGGTCTCTTGATGGCATTTTTCTCAGCATATTCCTGGGTCACAAACCGGTATTTGAACCACTGTTATGCCCAATATCTTCGAATCCATTGGATTCGGGTCTTGCGCTAACTATAATCCTCCTCAGGATCTGTTTTGTACAGCTCTGAGAGGTCATCAGGCAAATCTCTTGATGTCCCCCCACGACGCTGTCTGCCACCCTTCCTTACTGACTTCTCTACAACCATGAACTTCAAACTGAAAGGCTTCAGAACGTTCAATGGCTTCAAAGGCTTTCTCTTGCTGGACAGACAGGAACTGGCTTCGGGAGAATTTATATGATGCTGTAAGAATTCTGCAAATGAATGCAGACTATGAGAACCAAGGGATTCTCCCATGGACATGTACCTATGACAGCATTAAGGTGCGAAGGAAGGGGAAGAGGTCATATGCATTCTCAGAAGATTTTGAAGATAAATCAGTTTAGAATACATTGACCTCATCGTGCGAAGACATTCACTCATAGATAAGGAGTTGGTTCCAGATTTATACGAATCCAGAGATCAGTACAAGTGAGGAATCTAACTACTTGTGAAGCATAAGTGAATATACTAGGCATGTTTTGAGATGCAGTAGGAAAGAGATCTAACTTGTGTGAATAGAAACTTCTTATGGTAGAAAGTGACAAAGCTATAGGATCAAAAGGGGCCGTAAAAAGAAGTTTTATTTACCACACTGGGAACTGCTAGACGGAGTGGAAGAGGAGGCCAAGCAGTTTGATCTTCCGTGCCCTAACTTGGCGACGGAGGACACCTACGGCGACGATGGAGAGGACGATGTCCGCGGTCGGCGTGAAGACGGCGTCGGAGAGGTTGCGGCAGTGAAGCGCTTTGTCTCGGTGTTGTCGAGGGCTAGCAGTGGCGCTAGGGTTCGTGCGAGAGTGGAAGAAGAGATAATGACCGCTGTGAA
Source organism: Triticum monococcum (assembly GCA_034509565.1). NCBI lineage: Eukaryota > Viridiplantae > Streptophyta > Magnoliopsida > Poales > Poaceae > Triticum > Triticum monococcum. The sequence continues at coordinate 250,420,806 of CM067843.1, forward strand.
GGGTGTATTTATAGGTACAGGGGCGGCACTGCGTTATTACACAGGTGCCCCTGGCGATTCACATCTGAGGAACACGTGGCCATCATGCAGTTTGTTCCACGTCCCACGCACGCCTGGATTGTCGGGTGGTCGTTCCTACTTCTCCGGGTTTCATGTGGAGGAATGAGCATTGAAAACGGACTTAATGTTTGTCTCTGTATCTTCAGCTGACAAGGACGCAGAGAAGACATTCGACAGTTTCAATGGAATGCATATGACTTGGAGAGATAGAGTTTGAGATAGAAAGCACAGAGAGGTTAGGGTCCGATCACATTCACTTAGATCAAAAGATTCAACAAGAAGACACAGCTATAAGTGAATGCTATATATATTCAACATAGTGAAGATAATCATGAAAACATGTTGAGATTGAAACCAGACAAATGTGAAGACATAGCAAGGTAACGCCATGAGTGAAACACTTCAAATAGAACATTTGGTGGTGGCGCTACCCACCGTATAGGAAGTATTAGACCTAGACACGGCGCACAATTATCGTGGCGGTCCGAAGTCAAATTCCACTTTAATGTATTCACACTTAGAATGTATGACTTCATTGATTGAAGATATACTTTACTTCGTGTGTTGCACATCTAAGTCATCAATATGCATAAGGGTAAGGACGTGTGCCTGATCACAGGACATTTGAGGATTCCAGGATATTTAGCTCACACCGTAACTTGCAAAATCTCTTCTCATCCAAGGGCTTGGTGAAGATATCTGCCAATTGCTCTTCAGTGTTGACGTGTACGATATCAATATCTTCCTTCACAACATGATCTCTGAGAAAGTGATGACGAATTTCAATGTGCTTTGTCTTCGAGTGCTGAACAGGGTTGTTGGCAATCTTGATGGCGCTTTCGTTGTCGCAGTAGAGTGGCACTTGCTTCAGGTGAATTCCATAGTCCTTGAGGGTTTGCTTCATCCATAGAAGCTGAGCGCAACAAGATCCAGCAGCAATGTATTCAGATTCAGCAGTGGAGAGAGATACACAGTTCTGCTTCTTTGAAGACCAACAAACAAGTGATCGTCCCAGAAAATGACATGTGCCTGATGTAGACTTGCGATCCACCTTGTCACCAGCATAATCAGCATCCGAGAATCCAACCAGATCAAACTCTGAGCCCTTTGGATACCATAATCCTAGAGTTGGGGTGTGAGCCAAATATCGAAGAATTCGCTTCACAGCTAAGTGATGCGACTCCTTTGGTGCCGCTTGAAATCGAGCACACATGCAAACACTAAGCACAATATCTGGCCTAGATGCACATAGATAAAGCAAAGAACCAATCATGGAGCGGTATACCTTTTGATCGAACTCGTTACCATTGTCGTCAGGACCCAGATGATGCTTGGCTGGCATTGGCGTCGTGAACCCTTTGCAGTCTTGCATACCGAACTTCTTAAGGCAATCTTTGAGATACTTCTCTTGAGATATGAAGATGCCGTTGCGTAGCTGTCGTATTTGAAGACCGAGGAAGAACTTCAGCTCTCCCATCATGGACATTTGGTATTGCTCTTACATCATATATCCAAACTCTTCACTGTACTTCTAATTGGTGCAGCCGAAGATAATGTCATCCACATATATTAGGCACACAAACAGTTCACCATCATATGTCTTCGTGAAGAGAGTGGGGTCGAGGGAACCAGGTATGAAGCCTTTGCTCTTCAGGAAGTATTTGAGTGTGTCATACCAGGCCCGATGGGCTTGTTTGAGGCCATACAGTGCCTTGTTGAGCTTGTATACCATATCAGGATGTTTTGGATCTTCAAAGCCAGGTGGTTGTGCAACATACACTTCTTCTTCAATCTTGCCATTGAGAAAGGCGCTCTTCACATCCATTTGATAAAGAAGTATGTTATGATGATTTGCATAGGCTACCAGTATGCGTATGGCTTCAAGTCTAGCCACAGGAGCAAATGTTTCATCGAAGTCAATGCCTTCCACTTGAGTATATCCTTGAGCAACTAGACGAGCTTTGTTTCTGACAACTTGACCATGCTCATCTTGCTTGTTGCGGTATATCCATTTTGTGCCTATTATGTTGTGCTTCCGAGGATCAGGACGCTTAACCAGTTCCCATACATTGTTCAGCTCAAACTGTTGAAGCTCTTCTTGCATAGCTTGAATCCATTCAGGTTCCATGAAGGCTTATTCCACTTTCTTGGGTTCTGTTATTGAGACGAATGCGAAATGCCAACAGAAATTTGCCAGCTGAGTTGCCCTTGATCGAGTGAGTGGACCAGGTGCATTGATGATGTCAAATATTCTCTCAATCTGCACTTCATTGGCAACACGAGTATGTACAGGGCAAAGACTTTGCTCTTGCTGTTCATTGTCGTTGTTGGAGGGATTGTCTTCAGGTTGAGCATTGTCTTCAGGTTGATCTGGTGCGGAGATGATGAGTTCCTCTTGAGGATGAGCTTCAGAAGGTATGATTTCTCCAGTTCCCATTAGCTTGATTGGTTCACTGGATGGAACTTCATCTAGCACATTTGGCAAGTGCTCTCTTTGTGAACCGTTAGTCTCATCGAACCGCACATCCATGGTTTCAACCACTTTATAATGAAAGAGGTTGAAGACTCTGTAGGAGTGCGAATCCTTTCCATATCCAAGCATAAAACCCTCATGTGCTTTTGGGGCAAACTTTGAAGTGTGATGTGGGTCCTTGATCCAGCGCCTTGTGCCAAATACTCTGAAGTAACTGACATTTGGCTTCTTGCCAGTGAGGAGCTCATACTATGTCTTGTTCAGAAGCTTGTGAAGATAAACACGATTGATTGTATGGCATGCAGTATCAATGGCTTCAGGCCAGAATTTTCTTGGAGTCTTGTATTCATCTAGCATTGTTCTGGACATCTCAATGAGTGTTCTGTTCTTGCGTTCGACGACGCCATTCTGCTGGGGCGTGTACGGGGCTGAGAATTCATGTGAGATGCCCAAGGTATCAAGATATGTATCAAGGCCAGTGTTCTTGAATTCAATGCCATTGTCACTTCTGATGTGCTTTATCTTGGCGCCATAGTTGTTCATTGCTCGATTGGCGAAGCATTTGAAGACATCCTGCACTTCAGTCTTGTAAAGGATTATATGCACCCAAGTGTATCTAGAATAATCATCAACAATGACAAAGCCATAGAGACAAGCAGTAGTAGTAAGAGTTGAGTAATGAGTGGGATCGAAAAGATCCATGGGAAGCAGTTCGAAGGGTCGAGGTGTAGTCATGATTGTCTTCGAGGGATGTTTGGCCCTCGTCATCTTTCCTGCTTCACAGGCACCGCATAAGTGATCTTTCTTGAACTTGACGCCCTCGATGCCTATGACATGCTTCTTCTTTGCAAGGGCGTGGAGGTTCCTCATGCCAGCATGCCCAAGTCTCCGATGCCAGAGCCAGCATTCTGAAGCTTTTGCTAGAAGACATACGGCAAGCTGTGGTCCTGCTGAGAAATCTACCACGTACAGATCATCTTTCTGAAACCCTTCAAACACTAGAGACTTGTCAGATTCCATTAGAACAAGGCAACGATATTTTCCAAATATTACGATCATGTTCAAATCGCATAGCGTTGAGACAAACATTAAGTTGAAGCCAAGGGATTCAACAAGCATGACTTTATCCATGTGTTGATCCTTTGAGATTGCAACTCTACCTAGACCCAATACCTTACTTTTACCAGTGTCAGCAAATGTGATGTGGCTCTTGTCGGATGGACGTAAGGTTGAGTCCATCAGAAGGCTTCTTTTGCCAGTCATGTGATTTGTACACCCACTATCAATAATCCATTCTGTAGACGCTCGTGTCGTACCCTACAGTGCAGTTAGGGCGATAGGCTTCACGAAGAGAGTTGTGAAGCAAAAACATTTGACGAACCAGTGGGTTATGAAAGCTTAGATCCAGATTAGGACTGATAGGGAGAGTAGCAAGCGATTCAGGAACGAAGTACATAGTAAGACCATTCGGGCATTTGATCTTGCGCCCTACAAGATGTTTAAGGTCCCCAGCGATAGCGTCAGAAGATTTTGGTTTTCTGCTGGAGACCTTTCCCTGCAAAAGAGAGTTAAGCCTTCTTAACCACCCACATCTTCAAGGGTGGCTTAGAAGCGATAAGTCTAAGTGCAGCGTCTGAAAACTTTGGCTTTGGGGCTCTAGCAAAAAGTCTCGCAGGTGGACAATAATACTCATAAGAATAAGAAGAATAGTTTTTGGTCTTATGAACATGGCGGTTCGATGAACCGCACTCATATTCATAGGCCTGAGTATGGTTTCCCTACAAAACATTTGCATTAGTGCGAATCAGATGAGTCCTCTATCTGTATGAAGCCTTTGGGCCATATGAAGCTTGCGGTCTGGGGTTTGTCTTCTTCATCTGTGGTGTCATGATGACATTCACAGGAAGATTTTCCAAACACTTTTTGGGCACCCAGATCTTCTTCATAGGCGGTCCATTTTTGCAGTTAGTACCAATGTACCTGGCAAACACTTCACCATTCTGATTCTTAAATAGTTTATAGTTTGCATCAAAGGATTCATCAATGACAATGGGGTTAGCACAAGTGAAGCCAGATAGACTGGATGGATCTTCTGAAGGTTCCTTTTTTGACTATGAAGACTGCAGGGCTTGCACCCCACAGCATTTTATTAATAAAAGCAACAGGCATAGAGGGTTTCCTCAAGGTGAGGAAATAAAGAAAAAAGAGAAGAGGATAGGCTCTAAAGAAGGCTATACAGAGAAGGGGTGCACTATACCTAATAATTACAAAGAAATAGAGAAGGAACTCTCCTCAAGGAGGAAGAAAATCAATCCACTTAAGAAGGGCATCTCTATATTTCCGTTTGATTCGATGAGAGAGCATAGTAAGATCATGAATGAAGCCATTCCTCCATGCCCTGAAAGATGGTTGGATGTTCCTGAAAGCTCTATCATTCCTGATCTTCCAAATATTCCACTAGGCCGTGAAAACCACCTCCGCAAACAAAGGCTTGTTGAAATCCTTCCTAGAATGACGAGCAATTTCCACCATGTCATCACCATCTTTCCATGCAATTTGCAGATAGTTCCACACTCTAACACTGAAATTGCATTGGAAAAAGAGGTGGTTTCTGTCCTCTAGTATTCCAGTCGGGCAAAGAACACATTCTGGACCTTCATTAATCTTCCAATGCATTCTCTGAATCATGTCATTGGTGTTAGCCCTGTCCATTATAACAAGCCAAGCAAACATCTTGATCGACCTAGTGTAGCAACTTTTCCATATCCACCCCAGAATGGGGTTTGATACCATTGGCTGATAGACAAAATCATAGAACCTTTTTGCAGTATATTCTGATTTCTTGCCATGCCTCCATCCCCAGTGGTCATGGGAGTTACTGTCCAGATGGAAAGACCCCATTAAAGAGGAAAGCTGTTGTAGTTCCTGAAACGCTTGTTCAGCAAGGGGCAAGTAAAAAAGGTTCTGGAAACTACTTGTCTCAAAGACTTCCTTGACTGAGAGATTTTTGTGAAGACAAAAAGAATATAGCCTAGGAAATCGATCTTGCAGAGGGACATAACTATTTCCAATTTGCCAATAGTCAGACCAGAAGTGCACCGTATCTCCACTATGGACATCAACCGAAGTAACTGCCCTGAAAGTATCCATCAACTTACAGACGTCTCTCCACCAAAAAGAGCCGCAAATAACAGTATCATGTGGAATCCTTTCAAAATAGTAAGAATCCCAAACTAACTGCACCCAGGGCACATCCATCTTGTTATAAAATTTATTGAGATGTTTCAGAAGTAGATCATCATTCTGCAAACCAAGGTTTAAGATTCCAAGCCCCCCCCCTTCGATTTAGGCCTGCAAACAAGTGACCAAGCCGCCAGTGAATGTCCCTTTTCCTGGCCATATTTCCTCCATAAACACTGTCTCTGAATTCTTTCCAATTGTTTCAAAATACCCTGAGGAATTGACAAACTGCAAAGGAAGATAGGCAATGAAGAAATGACAGAGTTAACTAACTGCAATCTGCTCCCTTGATGCAAGAACCAAGAACTTGCTGTCAATCTTCTATCCATACAATCCACAAGTGGAAGAAGGTCCACAATTTTAGGCCTGGTGGTCCCCACTGGCAGACCTAGATAAGTAAAAGGCATATTGCCTAATTTGCATCCAAAATAGGCAGCAAGGTCAGAAGCATCCTGATCACTTACATTAATGGGATACATGGAGGATTTATGGAAATTAATCTAAAGTCCAGTTGCCTGTGAGAAGGAATGCAAAACTGATTTAAGGGCCCCTAATTGATCATTATCAGCATTTAAGAAAAGTAGTGTGTCATCAGCATATTGGACCACTGGGAAATCTGGATCATGGGTAGGCAGAGGCCTGCTTATTAATCCTTGGTGAAGAAGATCGTTAATCAATGTCTGCAAGAGATCAGCCGCAATAACAAAGAGCAAGGGAGAAATTGGGCCCCCTTGCTTAACTCCACATTTGCATTTAAAGTGGCTACCAGGAACTCCATTCAGAAGAACAGAAGAAGTGCCAGAAGACAGCAACTGCTTAATCCAAATAATCCATCGTTCATCAAAACCTTCTGCAATTAAAATCTTTATGATAGCCTCATGCTGGATAGAATCAAAAGCCTTTTCAAAGTCTAACTTAAGCAAAAGGATGGGCCTTTTAGACTGGTTGCACTGATGGATATACTCAAAGGTCCAAGCAAGACAATCCTAGATTATTCTGGATTTTATGAAACCATATTGATTTTTATGAACACATTTGGTGATCTCTTGTTGGAATCTGTTAGCAGCAAGCTTTGTCAGGAACTTCAGACCTACAGAGGTTAGCGAAATTGGTCTAAAGTCTCCCACACACTCAGGTGTCTGTTTCTTTGGAATCAGGGTAATGGATGCATCATTCAAATTTTCTAACTGCACTGTTCCAGCATGAAACTCCTTAACCAGCTGTATAAAATCAGCTGAAATTATATGCCAACACTTTTTTAGAAACAGCCCATTAAAGCCATCAAGCCCAGGGGCCTTATCAATAGGCAAATCCTTAATAACCTGCTCAATTTCTTTTAATTCAAAAGGTTGTGTGAGCACCTCCAAACCCTGTACCCTAGGTATAAGAGACAATATGTTTTCATCCATCGAAATGGATCTAACTGTCCCCATTCTACTTTTGAAGGATGACAAGAATTCTTTGGCCATTTCCTCATGGTTTGACGTTACTGTTCCATCAGATAGCAACAAACTAGCAATAGACTTTTTTCTATATCTCTCAGTTGCCATGGCCTGAAAGAACTTAGAGTTTTCCTCCCCCACTTTGATATACCTAATTGTACATCTCTTCCTCCAGTACAGGTATTGCATGTGCAGAAGATGTTCATGGTGCAATTTTGTGATTTTCCTGAAATTAAACTCAGGCCTGGACAGAGATCTCATATCCTCAAGATTGTCCAACCAAAGAATTACCCAATTACACTTCTCAATTAACCTTTTAATATGTGATAAACCTTTCTGCCATTTCTTCAATGCAAACCTCAATGCCTTTAGTTTGTCAACAATTATTGCGGAAATATGGGTCTTACGCGGGGGATGACTCCAAACCTCCTTAACACACTCCATAAAACCAGCCTGATGGATCCAAAAAATTTCAAACCTAAAGATATGTGCTTTCGGAATTGATGTACTGATGGCCACCAGACAGGGCACATGATCAGACGCAGTCTTGGCCAAAGGGGTCAGTTGAGTCATGGGATAAATGTTAATCCAACTCGCAGAAGTAAAAACCCAGTCCAACTGTTCCAGAAGAGGCCTGTCCTGCATATTAGACCAAGTAAATTTTCGTCCCTTTAAAGGAAGTTCCAATAGTCCCAAATGGCCAATTATTTCATTGAAAATAAACATATCATTTATATCGCCCCCGGGGAGATTCCTATTATCAATGGAACGGATGAAGTTGAAGTCCCCCATTAACATCCACAACTGATCCAGATCAATGTCCAAGTTATAAAGCCAGGAAACAAACTCCTCGCGCAACTCACCCTGACATGGACCGTACACATTAACCAGAAACCATTGCTCATTATTGTGAACCGAGCTAAATTGCATAATGATAGCATAGGGTTTGACTTGGAGCAGAGTCCCACAGAACACATCAGATCGCCACGCTGTTAAAAGACCCCCAGAAGCTCCACCAGAGGGAGACTCAGCAAATTGTTCAAAGCCATGAGGACAAATGTTTTTCATGATCGAACGCGAGCAAGAGGATAGCTTAGTTTCTTGCAAACAAAGCACTGAACACTGACTCTCTGTCAATTTCTCCCTGACAGCACGCTGCCTAGCATCCGAATTCAGACCGCGAACATTCCAACATAAAACTTTCCAACTACGCGTTGTAACACGATTCATGAATAACCATTGCATAGAGTAGCAAAAAGAGCATGGCACACAATGCCATACCATCCAAAATAAAGTAAAGTTCAGAACCCCAATGTGCCACATCCCAGACCAGACTCAGTTCAACAAAAAAGAAAACAAGCATAACAGGCGCCCTCGGCCTCGACATAGAAGATAACATAAATACTAAGCAGAAGATGTAGACGAGTCCTCCTGTGGATTAGCCATAAGCTTGTCGACCGATATAAACGAAGGATCAATTTGTAGCTACGTGCCCACAGCTTGGAGAACATGAAGCGGGGTGTGTGGTGGTGCAGCAGGCCGAGCATCTTCAGAATCCTCCGCAGATGTGGGCTGGGCCTTGTCCTCCATGGGCCTTGCACGGGGGCGCTTCTTAGATGGCTGGAGAGAAAGCTACTCAAAAACCACATTTTTGTAGCCATCCAACTTTGCCACGCTCCAAGTGCAACGCCTTAGTGACGTATCAACAACAGGAGCCTTCTTCTTCTCCCTCCGCTTATGCGCAGAAGTTTGTTCCTCAGAGAGAACCAAAGGTGATGATTGAACCGAGACAGGAACAACAGAACTATCAGACACAACTTCTTCAGAAACAAAATCTGAAACAGGTGGTAGCGCCTCAAATAAAGCTCTGGCCACTGGGCGCTTCATCATGACAGGTGTTCTGACAGCAGGAACCACGGGCAGAGAAGCAGTTAAACCAGATATCATCCTTGATTCGTCAAATGCAATGGACCACGACCTCTTGGAGTAAATGATTGTGCCCATCGGCTTGAAGAAGATAGACCTTGGTACTTCCTTAACTGAGAAATCAAACATAAGGTTCTGGAAAGACCTTTTCCAAACCATTTCCGGAGGAAGAGGAGGTCCAGCCACAATGCATGCCATGCCAATAAAGATTTCGTGTTGCTGAATCACAGGAGGTTGGTAGGGCACAATGGCAAGTTGATTCTCCTCAAAGACAGGGTGCTGAAGTTCTAGGAGTGGTAAATCATGCTGTTGTTGGATTTCCACTTCTTGTTCTTGCTGCTCTATAGAAACAGATCCTTCGGGCTGATCAATCACTATTGAAATTTCATCTTGTTCGGGAGCAGCAGGATGTGGGGCCTGCTCATTCCCAGCTTCATCTCCCCACATGGCATTGCCCCAACCAGGCACTTCGTCATTCATAGGTGGAGGAGGTGGAGCGAGAGGTGCATCATTCCAACCCAACATTGGGTATGGCGGTAAGACAAACATCAAATTATCCTGAACCAGATTACCAGGCAAAGGGTGAGGGTTTCCATCCAAGGGCATAGGATCTTCGTCATTTGGCATCTGATCTGCAAAATCTGCACCCAGAACATAACAAGCAGCAGTCCAAGACACTTGAGCCCCTCCATACTCCACATAATCACCAAAAACAACGTCCCTTGGAACAAGCGGCGTATCTGGGAAACTAGCTTCAACCAAAGTCCGGACAAGATAAGGATCCTCACTATCCCAAGAAATAAACTTCCCAAAAGTGCCTACAGCCTGTGAGATGTATTCAGTGGTGCGATAATCCAGGGGAATCCCAATGAACATTAACCAACCCTTGCGAAAACCATGTATTCCTTTGAAATTTTCTCCCTCATCATGCTTCATAAATCTGACAAAACGATCATTGCCCAATGGAAAAGGTGCATGCTGAACCAATGAATACCTAACTGATGGATCCCTGACTTGGAACAGCCCTACTCCATGAAACCACGGCTGAGTAGATCGGACAAGAATACCTCTGTTTTGCAGAAGCTGGACAACTTCTTCCCGCACCAGGCCGAATGGCCCCTCCGGTGCCGGCATCACCTCGGCAACCATGAAGTCCTCATGCCGACAGAGCGGGCGTGCGGCGGGCGTGAAGAAGGTGTGTGGTAGCCGACGATCGCCACCATCAATGATGTGGTGGCCAGGGGGCACAAAGCGATGTGGATCAAGCTCGTAGTTCGCCATGGAAGAGCCAGAAGCTTGTCGGGGGTTTTCTTTGGCTTGGGGAGAGGGAAGATGCAATGGAGGCGGCAGTGATGGGACTGGACAGTCTATCGCAATAACTCCAGCTCTGTTCCCATGAGAAGCGGCAGATTCCGATAAATTAGTTTTTTGTTGCACCGAAATTGGCCTCCAAACCAATCCATTGGAGCACGCGAAATCATTACAGCCATGGCTAGAGTGACCAGGGCGAGAGCAAGCCGTTGACAAGTGGCCCTTCTGAGAACAAATAGTGCAGGTAACGACACGGTCCACCATGTCATCGACCATAGCTTCAAACTGCCTCGCAGCTTCCTGAGATGAAGGGATATCTGGACAATGGCCCAAAGTAGTTGGGACCGGAGGAGTGGAAGGCCTAGAGGCAGATGGGCTAAGCAGCAAAGATTAGGTAGAAACCTGATGGGCCTCCAAAACCACTGGGTCAGAAGCCTGACAATTGTTTTGAACAGATGACAATCCCACCTTTGCGGAACTTACAGGCGAAATCTCAGCATGCGTGGGGGAAAGTTCCTCCGAAACCGGATCAATTACCGGTGAAGATGATTCCGGCCGGCTCAACTCCGGCAAAGGAGTGACTGTACCAAACACAATAGGTGGACGAGCCACCGTCCAAAACAAGTCCGCGGGTGGCTACTGATGTATGACTACACGTTCATGAGCAGGAAGATCGTACCCAGCATCTCTCATGGTGTCAATGCACTCTTGTGTAGCTGGATATCTATACCCTTTGCAAGCAGGGTACCGCTCAAACGTGGCAAAAGAAAGCTTTTTATGAACAGATGCAACAGTCTTAATAGCTGATCTAACTGGAGGCTTATTCATGGCCAAAAGACCTAAAGATGATCGATACTTAGTAGGACTAACTAGAATCCATTCCACATCACATTCCTTCCTCCAGATCCGGAGCTCTCTAATCCAATTAGGCCCCCCATTTCCCCACAAATGAAAATAGCACTTGAACAGATCACATGCATAGGAACGGAGATCCATAATAAGAAAACCAACTTTCTTGCAAGAGACATGAAAGGAGTAAACCTTATCTTTGATGTGATCAACATGAAGATCAATTGCCGAACCTCCAATTACTGCCTCCAAAACCGCGGCCATAGCAACCCATGTGGTTTTGGGATACTGCTCGGGTTTCCAGTAAGAGCCATCAGCATTCATTTTCCTTATGAACCCGACACCCTCTTTCCTCGGGTTTTGGTTCAGAATCTGCCTTTTGAGGACATCACATAGTGTCTGATGCCCTTTAAGACTTTTGTACATCCCTGTTTCAAGCAATGTCTTCAACCTAGCATTCTCATCAGCAATCGCAAGAGTATCCTCAGTAGAGGGGTTAGTTACCACATCAACAGTTGAAGATATTGCAACAGTAGCAGCAGTAGAACATTCAGCAACAGAAGCAGCATTATCACACTCAATGCATTTAAGACATGGTGGTTCAAATCCTTCCTGAGCGGAACTGATCTGTTCGGCGCGAAGTGACTCGTTTTCCTTTTGAAGATCTTCATGAGCCACTCTCAATTTCTCAAGATCTTGCTTCCTTTGAAGATAATCATAGGAAAGCTTTTCATGAGTTGTTGAGAGCATTTCATGACGACTTTCAAGTTCCTCATACTTAACGTGAAGATTTTTTATGTCTTCAATTAAGGATTCAGATCGAGTCATTTCAGCGCCCAACAGATCATCGCTTTTGTCTAACAATTTTTGAATATGTTCCATGACTTTCTGTTGTTCAGTTGCAATTTTAGCAAGTGTTTTGTAGCTGGGTCTTGAATCACAATCAGAGTCATCGCCACTAGGTGTTTGATAGTGAGTAGTGCGTGTGTTTACCTTGGCACCGCATGCCATGAAGCAGTAGGTAGGAGCAGAGTCGTCCTTGTCATTTGCATCGGCATCGGTGCTGAAGTCATTGTCTTCAGTGTTGAAGATGGACTTGGCAAAGTATGCTGTAGCCAGACTTGCCACGCCAGAATCGGACTCCTCCTCAGACTCCACCTCCATCTCCTCAGAAGCGGACTCCTCCTCTGAATCCATTTCCTTGCCAACAAACGCACGTGCCTTGCCAGATGAACTCTTCTTGTGTGGTGAAGACTTTGAGGAAGACTTGGATGAGGACTTTGAGTATTTCTTCTTCTTCTTGTCGTTAGAGTCATATTCCTTGCTCTTCTTCTTTTTGTTCTCATTGTCCCACTACGGACACTCAGAGATGAAGTGACCAGTTTTCTTGCACTTGTGACATGTTTTCTTCTTGTAGTCATGAGAAGAAGCTTCATCATTCCTTGAGCTTGATCGTGAAGACTTTCCGAAGCCTTTCTTCTTGGTGAATCTTTGGAACTTCTTTACAAGCATAGCAAGTTCCTTTCCAATGTCTTTAGGATCGTCAGAACTGCTGTCTGATTCTTCTTCAGATGAGGAGACAGCTTTGGCCTTCAGGGCATGAGTTCGCCCATAGTTTGGACCGTAGATATCTCTTTTCTCAGAAAGCTGAAACTCATGTGTGTTGAGCCTCTCAAGTATGTCGGACGGATCGAGTGTCTTGAAATCAGGCCGTTCTTGAATCATCAGGGCTAGCGTGTCAAAAAAACTGTCAAGTGATCTCAGTAGTGTCTTGACGACTTCATGCTTTGTGATCTCAGTGGCGCCGAGGGCTTGAGGCTCATTTGTGATGTCAGTGAGTCGGTCAAATGTGAGCTGGACATTCTCATTGTCATTTCGCTTGAAGCGGTTGAAGAGGTTGCGAAGAAAGCTGATTCTCTGATCTCTCTGGGTTGAGATGCCTTCGTTGACCTTGGAGAGCCAGTCCCAGACCAGCTTAGATGTTTCCAAAGCGCTCACACGGCCATACTGTCCTTTGGTCAGATGACCATAGATAATCTTCTTGGCAGTAGAGTCCAGTTGAACGAACTTCTTGACATCAGCAGCAGTGACACCTTCTCCAGCCTTGGGAACACCGTTCTTGACGACATACCATAGGTCAACGTCAATGGCTTCAAGATGCATGCGCATCTTGTTCTTCCAGTAGGGATATTCAGTTCCATCGAAGACGGGGCACGCAACGGAGACTTTAATTATCCCTGCAGTCGACATAGCTAAAACTCCAGGTGGTTAAACCGAATCAAACAGAACAAGGGAGCACCTTGCTCTAATACCAATTGAAAGTGCGTTATATCGACTAGAGGGGGGTGAATAGGCAATTTTTATGGAAGTCTTCAAAACATGGAAGTTTCAAAGACAAACGATAGAAATAAACCTATTACCATGCAACGGAAGATAGACTACACTAGATAAACCATAGTCATGTATTCAATGAAGTGAAAGGACAATGACTAATAGTAGCTAGGTAGTAAGGATCAGGCAGGAAGATATAAAGAAGCCAAACAGATCACACAGTCACTCAGTGAAGACAAAAGATAGTGCAAACATACAATGACTTCACACAGAGTAACAGTAAGTAAAGAGAAGGGAAGGATGAAACCAGTGACTCGTTGAAGATAAAGATTTGTTGGACTAGTTCCAGTTGCTCTGACAACTGTACGTCTGGTTAGGGCGGCTAGGTATTTAAACCAAAGGACATACAGTCCCGGACACACAGTCCTGAACACGCAGCTCAGGACACCCAGTCCTCACCGTATTCCCCTTGAGCTAAGGTCACACAGAACTCGCCCAATCACTCTGGTAAGTCTTCAAGGTAGACTCCCAAACCTTCACAGACTTCATTCACCGGCAATCCACAATGTCTCTTGGATGCTCAGAATGCGACGCCTAACCGGCTGGAGGATGCAGAGTCCTCAAGTGTAATAAGTCTTCAGATCACTCAAACAGGAAGACTTAAGTGATGCCTAATTCTCTTTGGCTTTGGGTGGTTAGGGCTTTATCCTCGCAAGGAATTCTCTCTCAAAGGCTTCGAGGTGGGTTGCTCTCAAACGACAAAAGCCGTACTCTGAATCTGAGCAGCCAACCATTTATGGTTGTAGGGGGTGGGCTATTTATAGCAACTAGGCAACCCGACCTGATTTGTCCGAAATGACCCTGGGTCACTAAGGAACTGACACGTGTTCCAACGGTCAGATTTCAAACTCACACGGCAACTTTACTTGGGCTACAAGCAAAGCTGACTTGTCCGACTCTGGACAAGATTTGCTCTCATAGTCTTCACTCGAAGACATAGGTTTTTGTTTAAGCATCACTTCAGTCATTCTGACTGGTTCTCTTGGACCCCACTTAACAGTGTGGTGGTTCCAATGACTCAACACAGAAGAAAAAGAACTACGAAAGATCTAAGTCTTCGAGCTCCATAGGCTTCATGCGGTGTCTTCTCTTGCCATAGTCTTCAATGTGAATATCTTCATATACCACCTTTGACATCAATGTCTTCATACATTTTTAGGGGTCATCTCTCGTGGGAAAACCGAATCAATGAGGGACTTCTACCTGTGTTATCCTGCAATTCTCACAAACACATTCGTCCCTCAACTAGGTTTGTCGTCAATACTCCAAAACCAACTAGGGGTGGCACGAGGTGCACTTACACTATCTCGGTTACGGATATCTCGCGGGGCAGGTGGCCCACGGATTTTCTGGATGCGCTAGGTGCATGGATGACACAACGTATCGCCAGCTAGATAGAGATCCCGGGTCTTCGAAAACCGTGTTCATGGGACATCGAAGGTGGCTTCGCGACGATGACCCATGGAGGAAACTCAAGGATTTGTTCAATGGTGAAACCGAACTCCGAAGACGCCCGCGTACGAGGAGCGGCGAGGAAATAGACGGGCTGTCGAAAAATTGGAAAGATTGCCCACTGCCGAGAAAGAAGCAAAAGGTGCCAGAGCCGGGAAAGAAGTGAAAGGCACCAGAGCCGCTGCTGAAGGTATGGAAAACGAGGTCTGTTTTCTGGGACTTGCCGTATTGGAAGATCCACCGTGTGCCTCACAGCCTTGATGCCATGCATATCACGAAGAACGTGTGCGAGAGTCTGCGTGATAAAGTATTATGGAGGACACAAACCATCAGGACATTTTGTGTAGTTCCACTAAAATAAAGCTGAGCATCCCTGTGGATTCCGTATTTATATGCTGCAAGAAAACAAAGACACATAAGCACACACATGAATATTGGCCCAGTGTCAACCCACCAATCGGTGGACTAACAAACTGAAAGTACGGTAAACAGATTACCATGCCCAGATGCCCCATCATTGTTTCTTAGAATGACATTGATAGTTTTGGAGTCCTGTCCTAGCTTCTTGTACTTGTTTGGGCACTTTTTGCCCAGTGCACTCCACGTGTTGTAGAGTTTCCTATGCTCTCTGCGGACTAGTCATGTCACCAGCATCTACTAATACTCTGTAAAGCTTCTCGATCATTCCTTGTGTAATGTAGCACAAACAGTGACTGCTTCTTTCTGCAAAGTTGTAAGACCAACTGGACCCACTAATGCAGCAGTTTACCTTACACACATTGGCTCCTTTTGTGCAGTTCAACTAAAATCAAAGTCAGAGTAAAATCGAGCTTTAATTTTGATTTCCCTATAAGCAACAATAGGTATAAGGGAAACAATGACTGAGAAATAACGGTTGATGACTTGTACTCCCAGAAGAAAAACATTTACTGATCTACCTTATCTTAATGGGAAACAAAGCAGGAGAGTAGCAATTCTCAATCAGTGTGATTCATTCATATTAACTGAGACATTATCTTAACAATGCCTTGTTTCAACATGTGTAAAGAAGACAAAGCAGAAAAGTATCATTCCTAAAACAATGCGACTGATTCATTTTAACAGAGACATTATCTTAACAATACCTTGGTTAAACATGTAGAAAGAACAACAAAGCAGGATAGTACCATTTGTAAAACACTGTAACTGATATATAATAACAGAGACATTCTCTGAACAATACATTTCTTAAACATGTACTCCGGCCGATCCCTAACAGAAATGGTACTCCCGCCGATCCCTAACAAGTGCTGCAGTTTTGAACTAATATTTAGTAGTTAATTATGAGAGTGGCATTTCTTAATTTTACCAGCGGCATTAGGTTAACAAAAAGCACAAACAGCTCCAGGGGAGAGTGGGCGCAACAATAACATGTGCTTTCATCTACTTATAAAGGGGGTGATGCAAAGTTTGTTGTAACAAAGCAACAAGCATCATGTATGGGTTGGTCCCATTTTTGTTCACTACTTAATGGGAAAAGATAGCAATACAATATATTCAATTCAACATTTACATAAAACAGTACCAATACAAGTAGCACAGCATCTCAAAACACACTGCACGCTCATGTGGATGAAGGAAAGTACCAACCTGTCATGACGCACACAAGATCACGTACAAATCTGCCAACACGAATAGAAAATCCAATCTTGTTTTGTGTAGTTGCACTAAAATCAAGCAATGTCGCAGGTGTGACATTTAAGTTTGCTATAGCAACAAGTTGAATAGATATCCCTGATTTAATAGAGGCATAAAAGGAAACAATTACTGCCAATAAAGGAGGATGAAACATGCGGCCACAAAAAGAAGCATCTACCTTATCTTGATGGAAAACAAAGTATAGGACAGTAGCATTTCTAAAACGGTTGCATTGATTCATATTAACAGAGAAATTCGCTTAAAATAGTTCAGTAGTTAATTCTGAGAGTGGCATTGCTTAATTTTACCATTGGCATTAGATTAAGAAAAAGCATAAACAGTTCCAGGGAGAGTGGGCGCAACAACACCATGTGCTTCCATCTACTTATAAAGGGGGTGATGCAAAGTTTGTTGTAACAAAGAAACAAGCATCATGTCTGGGTTTCATACTATTTGTGTTCACTACTTAATGGGAAAAGAGAGCAATACAATAGCTTCAATTCAACATTTATTTAAAACAGTACCAATACAAGTAGTACAGCATCTCAAAACACACGGCACGATAATGTGGAAGAAGGCAAGTACCAACCTATCATGACGCACACAAGATCACCTACGAATCTACCAACATGAATAGGGAATCCAATCTCATTTTGTGCAGTTGCACAGAAATCAAGCAAATTCGCCGGTGTGACGTTTAAGTTTCCTAGGCAACAAGTTGAATAGATATCCCTGTTTTAACAGAGGCAAAAAGGAAACAATTACTAGCCAATAAAGGAGGATGAAACAAACAGCGAAAAAAAGATGCATCTTACTTATATTGATGGAAAACAAAGTAGGACAGTAGCATTTCTAAGACGGTTGCATTAATTCATATCAGCAGAGACATTCTCTTAAAACAACATTCGTTAAGAATGTAATTTACTTTTAACAGTGGCATTGCTTCAATTTTCCAGCAGCATTCTTAGATTAACAACAGCAAAATAGTTGTATGGGACATGACATGGGACATGGGACATGCCAGCACCATGTGCGTCCACACGTATAAATGGGTGATGCAGAGTATGTAGCCAAGCAGCATATCTGCGTTGGTCCCATGTTGGTTCTCTTTGAAACTTTTTCCTATGTGGGGGCAGCAAATCTAGTCCTGCACAAACTACCCGACCCCCCAGTTTCTTTCCCTTTTCAACAAAGAGATCGGTTCCTTACAGATGTGTGTACTGGGTTACCCCCTTTTTCCCTTTTTGACCAACAAAGCAGCTGGATAGCTAGTCTATACTACTTTCCCTCCCTCCTTTCCTCATTGAACCATGTCCTAGATTCATGCTTCACCCCACCGCACCCTTCTTTCCTGTTTGAACCAAGACCTAGATTCGACTACAGAATCGAAAAAGATCTGCGTGCAGCTAGTGCAATGACGGTTTCAAAGAAACTTATACCTTAGGGTCGTCGGGATGTGGCAAGGCGTGTGGCGGGAGGCCGGATCTGCCCATACTACATATGGCAGTGAGGAAGAAGGGGTCGGTGGCCCTCCCACACACGCGCTGGGTGAAAGAGAAAAGCGCAGCCGGCAGTGGATTGCCTCCCTCACCGAAGGCGATAGAGTGAACGCTGCACCTCCTCCCCTTCCCGGTGCGACGGGATCCGGAGGCCTCCTTCACCAGCTGTGAGGGGGTGAGAGAGACAGAGGCCACATTGCAGTCTTGTTTAGATCTGATGAAGAGGGTGAGAGACTGTGAATATAGCAAACCCTAGCAAAGGAACGCCGAGCCTCCAACGTGTATATATATGTAGTGCGGCGAGAGTGTGGAGAGTGCAAACCCTAGCGAACAAGCGCTGAGGCTCCACCTTATATAGTGTACTACATATATAGTGTATTACGGACTAAGCTCCGGTGCCTTAACTGCACGTGCCTTTGGTTGTATGACAGGTGGGCACATTTTGGGTCTACCTGTCATACACCCAAAGGCAGGTGCACTAAGTCAATTAAGATGCGTCCATATAGTACTCGTGTATACTACTAATATATAGTGGAGTGGTTTTCTTATTCTCTCCATAACAATTGTTTTAAATTGTGTAAGTACGAAACGAAACTCTTTATTTAGGGGTTTTTGGTTCTAGGCCTAGGAATGCCACATTTTGCCACACAAATTTTGCCACACTTTCCTAAGGTTAGTTCTTCAAAATGAGAGCCACAAGTTGGCAAGCCTAAGGGAATCTTGCTACACTTTTTGAGTGTATGTCATGTGGTGCCCTAGTGTGGCAAAAAGTATATTTCCTAAGGTAAGGCTTGAACCAAACACCCTCCTAAGTTGGTAAAAGTTGCCTAACCTTAGGTGTGGCAACATGTGGCAACCATAGTCACAAATCAAACAGCCCCATAATGTACCAGTGAAGAAAACTACTACTTCTGATGAACTAACGCTCCACGCGTCCTGGTCGCACTTCCTATACTTCACTTGCGGTACACTACCCCCCCCCCCCCTTAAGTGAACAACCACACATGCGCCAAATTATCGGAAACGTGTGAGAGTGTGTACAAATAAAGATTTCTAATTTCAATTATCGGAAAGGTTTGAGAGTACGTATAGTTTGCCCTCTCTCAATAATTATGGTTTGTTGTGTTCGGCCTAAACTTGGTCAAACTTTACAAAGTTTGACTTCAGTCAAATCTAATATGTAGAGTAAACAAAAATGGAGGGCTACTATGTCCATCCGGGTTTTTAGTCCACACCATTTTTTAATCAAAGTTAATAACTGGACAAATAAAATTACAGGGGAGCTGAAGACAAAGTTGTGAGAAGGCTTAGAAATCAATACAAAACTTTTGCTCGTAGTACCAATGTCAATTATTCTTCGAGGAAACATTTGGTTCATAGCCAATTGTGTGATAAAATTGCACCAACGTGAAAGACGACTGTCTCTCCAACGTAACCAAGGTGAACTGATGAAGGATATCATCTTTGTGGGTAACAACTAAAGAGCACTGATGGAAGATAGCTTGTTTTTCGTGGAAAATCGATCGGCTTCACTAGTCAATGCAACCATGAGGCGCAACCTTGAGCATCGATAGGTCATCATGGTGATGCATCGTCCATTCGGCATCAAGTTTGGGTGAGGAACCTATGAAGTTCGACAAATCCTCACTGTGGTCTCACTACTAGGGAAAAGCCTAGCAGCAGCGCGGGTTTTAGGCCTATCAGTAGCGCGGGTGGGAGTGCTACTAGTACGGCGCTACAGCTAAAAGTTAGCATTAGCGTGGGTCAACCCACGCTACTACTATATCAACTTAGTAGTAGCGCTTTCCCCAAGCAGCGCTACTGGTAATTAATATTAGCGCTTCTACCAGCCCGCCCTACTACTATTATTCCGTATTTTATTTATTTTTTATTTCATGTTGTATTCATAAACCTTTATACAAGTTTTCATACAACAGCAATTTAGAGATTGTTTTTTACATCATAATGAGTTATTACATCACGGGGTGAAAGAACCGTAGACTAGTTTCAAGTGGATGGACATCCACTTGAAACTAATCCGTGGTTCTTTCACCCAAAGATATAATAAATATCATCATCATATCATTAACAACTTATCATCATAATATATCATTATTATATAACACCTCCTCATGATCATCGTTTTCATCAATGAGACATCACATAACAAGTTGGTCACTAGTCATAATCACAACTACTCCTCATCATCAACTCTAACACATTGTACCCCATAATAAATATTATACCTCTTAGGACCTACTACATTCTCTTAAGACCTACTATATTCTCTTAGGTAAAATAGCATAAAAAGATAGCCCCTGACTCTCCATATGGACAATGGAGATTGTCCTGTCTCCAATTCTTGCCTTTCGCACAATGTTGCTTCCAAGAACCTCCTTACAACTGTACATACATTTTTTTCCATTCTTTGATTATCATGTGTTCACCGGTTTTTAGAAATACGGTATGGACAGGTGAGATTCGTAGGACGACCTGGCTGTATGTTCAAAACATGAAGGCAACCATTCTGATACATCAGATGAGGCACACAATCATCCGAGATTTTCTGTTGAAAAACATAGTAATAACTTCATAGTTAGCAATGTAGTTAAGTTTTAAAAGAATTTATGCAAAAGATGCACGGATGTCGTAATAGTAAAAAATCTTACCATGGCATCTCCATGGATGTTACCGTAGTTCAACACGTGCACTAGTGGCACGT
The DNA here is from genome assembly GCA_034509565.1 of Triticum monococcum. Taxonomy (NCBI): domain Eukaryota; kingdom Viridiplantae; phylum Streptophyta; class Magnoliopsida; order Poales; family Poaceae; genus Triticum; species Triticum monococcum. The sequence continues at coordinate 250,441,848 of CM067843.1, forward strand.
ATTAACCATAATGCGGAGGAGTTTTATTATAGATATTGTAATTCTCAAGATCAGTACAAAATGCGACCAGATGATTTTTCTCCTAATAAGTTAACTCAGAGCCATCAGTGTAGTAGGTTCTGTCTACCATGTTCCGCACATTGTTTGAACAATGAAAATAAGCTGTCAATGGAAATAAGCTGTCAACTATTTTGAAATGAACAATATAAATTAGTTAATAACTATGTTTGAGAAACTCACATAGTGGTAGAATTGGAAGCGTATCAACAAGGACCCAAATGTCCAAATTGTCTTGGTTGATGTCAGGATCACCAAGATCCATGGTGATAAACATACCCTCTTGAAAAGCATACATCTTGCAAAGTGCTTCCCAACCCGGGCAACCAGAATGGGATACGCTCTCAGAATTGTATAGATTTACCTCAAAATCCATACCATGATGGGTCCTTAGGTTAATTTTCTTTGTTTCATTCATCTCATGATCTTCAAAACCCATCCTCTCCAAGACATAGCATCTTGCATGGCATGGGATAAGCTAATTGAATTGTAAAAGACAAAAATTACACGTTGAAGTAGTAGAAGTCGAGCTTAATTATGAAAAAAACACTTTGCGTAGTAGCTTACCGTATCATAGTCGAAGGCCTCCTCGAGCTTAATGCTGAAGCGCCGACCTTCATCCAGGTGAGGCCTGTCGCAGAAACCCCGGTCGTCATGGCACCAGGAGCACTCCCAGGTAGACTTTCGTCGTCCGAGTATGACATTTCCTATGTTCATAATTCAAATATTAAACTTGTACAATTAAATATATGTACTAAAAAACCTAAATTAGATCATTATTATTCATCACGAGTTGACTATCGATCTGTCGAGTCTTTTCTTGTTCCCGAGTGCATTACACCCCACGACAACAGTCGGGATTCTTCGGCCTCGACAGACTTAAAGTCAACCTGAAATATCGTTTAATTATACTTCTAGAAAATCCAGGCCACTCGATATTTCCTACATATTCTAGCACAATTCATGCCAAAATTCACGGAAAATTCCGGCATGACCTTTGCTAAAACAGGACATATCAAGCGCCTGAAATTGCCGGAATAGAAATTAATCAACACTCCGGCAAAACATAGGCCACTCGGAGGTGTAACCTGAACATGATCGGCCACTTGGGCAACCACATATCCCATTTGAGCAACACAAGATGTACATGTTTTTATCTACATCATATCTTATAGGACTCATATTGACATGGAGATTTGGCTGGTCTCACCTCGAGGTCGGAGGGGATAGGTGACGGGGACGATGGCGGGGATGATGGAGGGGCTCCTTGATTTCTGCAAAAACAAAAACCCTATAAGTTATCACTAATACATCCCCAATAGTATCATACATATAACATCACTAATACAACTAAAACCCTAGCGAATGACGGGTATCGGCGATGAGGATGCGGGATAGGCATTGTCGGCATCGATGCGGGAATAATTGCTTAAATTAAAAAAATAACAACAAATGTGACATGTTCAACTAGTTATATTAATTCAACTAGTTCTTACTAAATATAAACTTACTATAAATAGAAACAAACTAGTTCTTTCTAAAAATAAACTAGTTCAACTAGTTATATTAATTTTCTTACTAAAAATACATTAGTTCTATTAATTCAACTAGTTCTTACTAAAACTAAACTAGTTCAACTGGTTTATTAATTTACTTACTAATTATTTTAAACACTTACTAAAAATAGTAAAAAAAACTACATTATACAATAGTAAAAAACTACAGTGAAAAACAGGAAAAAAAGATGGAGGGAGGAGGGGAAGGGAGGAGGAAGGAGAGAGGATGAGGGGGAGGAGGCCGGTGGGATCGAAGGAGGGAGGGCGGGGGAGGAGGGGGGCGGCCGGAGGAGGAGGAGGGAGGGGCTGGGGGTGGAGGGGGAGGGGGCGGCCGGAGGAGGAGGAGGGAGGGGACGGCCGGAGGAGGAGGAGGGAGATGGGCGGTGGGAGGAGGGCGACTGGTGGAGGGGGAGGAGGGAGGAGGGAGTACCTCGGCAAGGAGCAGCGCGGCAGCGGCGGACGACGTACGGGTTCGGCGCGGGCGAGAGCGAGTGAGAGGGAGTGAGTGTGAGAGGGTGAACCGCTCCAGGATAAGGTAAGTAAGTAGTAGCGCGTTTCAGAGAAACGCGCTACTGCTACGGGCCGTAGCAGTAGCACTGGTCAGTGGTACGCGCTACTACTAAGTGGGGCTAGCCATCTGCGTCCAATACAAATATAGTAGCAGCGCGGTTTCATGGAAGGCGCTACTGCTAAAGTAGTAGCAGTAGCGCAGTCTATTTAAAAACAACACTACTAAGTAGCAGTAGCGCCTTGTTTTGTCCAGCGCTACTGCTAAGATACTGTGTATAAGGTTTTCCCTAGTAGTGTTTGTTTCTTCTCATTAATCAAGCTCGAGGAAGGAAGAACCACGTGGTAGAGGACAGTGAGGCGGAACAACAATGGTCATCCAATTTTGTGCAGTTCCACTAAAATTGAGGAAGACATGCCCGGGTATGGAGATACGCATCGTTGTTTGCAAAAATATAAAAAAGGGATATAGTGTTGTTACTTTGTTTTGGCAGTGGTACAAAATTAACAACAACATCTCAATTCTCATTAAGAAATAATGAAAAGTACACCAACAAACAGAAGCATCATGATTATCTTGATGGGAACTAAACCAGGATACCCGAGAAAAAAAGCATTTCTTCATTTAACCAGTGATAGTATTAGATTAGCAGCAGCAATAGGAGCATATGGACAATGCCCGCACAACCACCATGTACTTTTTGTCGGAACAACATGTATACCTCCCCCGAGGCATAAATCAGGACAACTTTTCGAGTGGCATTTCCTCTATTATAGTAGGTGATGTTGGACCAGCCAACGAACCCTAGCTACTATAAGGTAAGTAAGTAGTTGTAACACCCCGGATATAACTTTCCCAATATGTAATCCAACTCTTGCCATTTCCGGCTTTAAGTTAATTTATTTTCTTGAGTTCGGGTCTTTGTCTCCGTGTGTTGTTATCGTTGTCATGCATCTCATATCATATCATCATGTGCATTACATTTGCATACGTGTTCATCTCATGCATCCGAGCATTTTCCCCGTTGTCCGTTTTGCATTCCGGCGCTTCGTTCTCCTCCGGTGGTCATTTCTAGCTTTCTTTCGTGTGTGGGGTTTAAACATTTCCGGATTGGACCGAGACTTGCCATGCGGCCTTGGTTTACTACCGGTAGACCGCCTGTCAAGTTTCGTATCATTTGGACTTCGTTTGATACTCCAACGGTTAACCGAGGGATCGAAAAGGCCTCGTGTGTGTTGCAGCCCAACACCCCTCCATTTTGCCCCAAAAACCCACCAAACTCTGCTCCATCATCTAGAGCGTTCGATCATGATCGTGTGGCCAAAAACCGCACCTCATTTGGACTCTCCTAGCTCCCTCTATGCCTATATAAACACCCCCCATTTTTCGGATCTCCTTCCTCCCCCGAAAACCCTAAAAATCTACCCCCCCCCCCACGCCGCCGGAAAATGTCCGTGTTCAGCCGGACGAGATGCGCCGCCGCCCCGAGCCACTAGGGGGCCGCCACGTGTCCTCCCCGCCGGCGCCACCGCGCGCGGCCCGCCCGGCCCGCGTAGGGCCCCCGCGGCCCAGGTCGGCGCGCCGCCGCCCATCTCCTTCCTCCTCCCACGCGCCCGCTTCTTCTTCGACGAGCGCCACCCGCCTCCCTGCTCAGGCCACCGCACGCCATCACCGACTCATCGCCGGTCACCTCGACAAGCGCGCACCGTGCCGCCCCGAGGCTTCGGGTGCTGCCCCACCTCGCCGCCCCGCGTCCCCGTGGCCGGATCCGGTCCCCGGAGAGCTCCACCGCCTCCTCCACGCCCTATCCGGCCGAACTACGGCGAACAGGGACATCTCCGGTGACCTAGATCCGGCGGCTGCTACAGTGTTCCAGATCCGAGCTACAGTAACCCTATTTTGGGTTGACTTTTTCCCCTCTCCTCCTGATTTTTATGCAATCTTCATCATGCTATATCACCGCATCCGTAGCTCCGATTTGGGCATATAGTATATCAAAATGTTCGTCTCAGAGAGTACATCATTTCATTCCATTGCATCATTTTCATTAGAGTTCATATTGATGCCCGAAATGCTGTTAGAAGAGGGCTTCGTGAGTTAATTGTCAGATCTGCTAGTTCATCTTAGACTTTTGTCATTTTTGCCATGATTATTGTGTGCATGATATGCCTATGAGTCCTTCATATGTTTTGTTAAGGGTTTTGTCATCTTTCCAGAGGTGCAACCCATGTATTTTTGTGATGTGTGTGGTGCCTAGTGCAAGCTTGCAAAGTGAGGCACCCGGTAACTCTGTTTTCAGGGACTTAGTAATTTCACTAAGTCCTGGGATTGTTTAGTTCATGATGCCATATGTTCGTGTTGTTTCCTAGTGACCCGTGCCTCTTTTGAGGATGATCAGTAAAGGAGTTCTGTTAATATTGTAGTTCTCTATCCATCCATGTCTTTGTTTGCATATATGGAGCAACCTAGCTTGAGTCAATCGAGCTCTACTTTTGCTTCGTTGTGAATCTGGGCAGATCGTCAACTTGTTTGCGATTTTGCCGATGTTATTGTAGTCAATCCGTGCATGCTATGCCATTGTTCTTGCCATGTCTAGCTTGCATTTTGTGCCTTCTTAATGGATATATGCTTTTCTTGCCATGACTTGCTCCGTAGTGAGTGCATCGAGCTCGTAAACATGCCTTCGTGAGTTATGTTTTAGCATATCCCAGTTTTCACAAAGTCTGAAAACTGATTATGTTTTTGCTATGTTCGTATGCTTGTTAGTATATTTTGTGATCCCTTTTGGCTCAAGGTCACTAAGGGACTTTTGTTAAGCTTGTTGAGTAGCTCCATGCCATGTCTTTCTTTGTCATGTTCAGGTCCTGTAGCATGTTGTTTTGATGCTCCGAAGAGGGCTATATGATCTGAAATTCCAGACAAGTGTTAATTTCACTAAGTCTGAGATCTGTTTACCATTTGCGTTTTTGCCATGCTTGTTTGAACCTCTTAATGGATGAATTGGCCGTAGCTCAGTGCTAGACTTTTATTAAGAATCTTGAATGCATCCCTGCCATGTTTTTTGATGCCATGTTTGGGTGTTGTAGCATGTTCATCTCATTGCATTTAGATGCCTACTTGCTGTAAATCGCAGACCGGTGCCATTTTTGAATCGCTTGCCATTTCCAAACCGTAACTCCGATTCCGGTGATCTTTATATCGTTTTCAAGCGATTTCGTCCCATCTTTCCAGTGGCATGCTTGGTTTTCCATGTTGAGGCTAGGTTCATGCATTTCCTGTCATATCTTGCATATGCATCCCGCATTGCATCCCGCATAGCATACCATAAATTGCATCTTGTTGTTTGAGCATGCACGTGGTTGATTGTATCCTTGTTGCTTGTTTGTCTTGTTTGGGTAGAGCCGGGAGACAAGTTCGCTAACGAGGAGCCCGTTGAGTTTGCTTTCGAGGTTCCAGTCAACTCTGACAACTTTGCAGGCAAGATGATCATACCCTCGAAATCACTACTATCTTTGCTATGCTAGTTTGCTCGCTCTTTTGCTATGCCATTGCTACGATGCCTACCACTTGCTGGTCAGCCTCCCAAATTGCCATGTTCAGCCTCTAACCCACCATTGTCCTAGCAAACCGTTGATTGGCTATGTTACCGCTTGGCTCAGCCCCTCTTATAGCGTTGCTAGTTGCAGGTGAAGATTGGAGACCGTTCCTTGGTGGATCATTTATTTACTTGTTGGGATATCATTATATTGCCATGTTATCTTAATGCATCTATATACTTGGTAAAGGGTGGAAGGCTCGGCCTCTCGCCTAGTGTTTTGTTCCACTCTTGCCGCCCTAGTTTCCGTCATATCGGTGTTATGTTCCCGGATTTTGCGTTCCTTACGCGGTTGGGTTATAATGGGAACCCCTTGATAGTTCGCCTTGATTAAAGCTTTTCCAGCAATGCCCAACATTGGTCTTACCATTTGCCACCTAGCCTCTTTTCCCTTGGGTTTCTGGAGCCCGAGGATCATCTTATTTTAAATCCCCCCGGGCCAGTGCTCCTTTGAGTGTTGGTCCGAACTAGAGTCCTGTGCAGCGCCCCCTCGGGGAAACTCGAGGTTTGGTTTTAGTTGTATGGAGAGCTCATCTGAGTGTGCCCTGAGAACGAGATATGTGCAGCTCCTATCGGGATTTGTCGGCACATTCGGGCGGTGTTGCTGGTCTTGTTTTAACCTGTCGAGATGTCTTGTTGTACCGGGATACCGAGTCTGATTGGAATGTCTCGGGTGGAGGTCTATTCCTTCGTTGACCGTGAGAGCTTGTCATGGGCTAAGTTGGGACTCCCCTGCAGGGATTGAACTTTCGAAAGCCGTGCCCGCGGTTATGGGCAGATGGGAATTTGTTAATGTCCGGTTGTAGATAACTTGAACCTTAACTTAATTAAAATGAATCAACCGTGTGTGTTACCGTGATGGCCTCTTCTCGGCGGAGTCCGGGAAGTGGACACGGTGTTGGAGTTATGTTTGCGCAGGTTGCTCTCTAGTTTCTCGCTCGCACTTTGCCTCCTCTTCTCGCTCTCTTTTGCGAATAAGTTAGCCACCATATATGCTAGTCGCTTGCTGCAGCTCCACATATATTTACCTTATCCTACCTATTAAGCTTAAATAGTCTTGATCGCAAGGGTGCAAGATTGCTGAGTCCCTGTGGCTCACAGATTACTATTACACCAGATGCAGGGCCAGATGATACAGCTCCTGATGGCACGCTTGCGCTCAAGTGGGAGTACGACGAGGACTCTCAGCGTTACTATGTTTCTTTTCCTGATGATCAGTAGTGGTGCCTAGTTGGGGGTGATCGGGACCATGTCGCTTGTTGGGTTGTCTTTTATTTTGGCGCCGTAGTTGGGCCATGAGTGTTTGTATGATGTATGTTATTTATGTACTTGATTGACGTGGCGAGTGTAAGCCAACTATGTTATCCCTTTTCATTAACGACATTACATGGGATGTTTGTGATGATTGCCTGACTTGCGACATATGCCTTCAATGCGATTATGCCTCTAAGTCGTCCCTCGACACGTGGGAGATATAGTCGCATCGAGGGTGTTACAGTAGTCGCATAGAAGAAAACCCGCATGCAGCGACCTGGGGAGCTGGATTAGTACAAGAAGTTATACCGCAGATGGGCGAGATGTCGCTTAGGCGGGGGAGCGGGATATGCCCACACGACATCAGCGAACAAGGGCACAGAGGACCTTCGTCCGTGCCAGCGCCGGCTCCGAGAGGACGGTGCGCATCGGCTTCCTCCATCGCTGACGGCAACAAGATCAACGTTGCACCTCCTCACCTCATGCAGCGGATGGGATTCAGCCAGATCTGTGACCATCAGTGAGGAGAGAGATAGAGTGGACACTGTCATCTTGTTTTGATATGGAGAGGGTGAGAGAGCGAGACGCGAGAAACCCTATCAAACAAGAGGCTATATATACAATGGAGTAAAAAAAATCGAGACCGACTGCCTTGAAGCTACCAATATGGTGAGGATTAGGAATGAAGATCTTGATAGATCTCGGTTTGGTTTTTTGGTGCGTACGATTAGATCGCTCATGGCACTCCGAAATACTTTAGCTCATTATGGTAGGACTAGTGGCCGTATCGCAGTTTGGCTAGGTTCAGGCCCTGATGGCATTTTCGAAATTTGTAACTCCGAGTGTAGCATGGCTACATGAGTAATATACGTTTGTTGCCGCAAAAAAACATATACATGCATATCCGTGTTTACGTAAAATTCCATCTCCAATCATATTTGTCCAACTGGCACATCATTTACGTTGTTAATTATATACGCAACAATATTAATGTACATCATCTCTTGTTTACGGGCGTCCGGACCGCTGCCACGCATGCTCCTGACCAAACCGAACCCTCTTCATCACCCGCGTGTGCTTCCCGCCCGAAATACTCAGTGTCTCATTCATGCCTGGCCAGAGAGGACGCGGCCTCTCACTGGCGTCGGCATTGAAGCGGCGCGCTGGCCGAGAGAAGCGTCGCCCGCGCCGCTTCCCGGTGCACGCGACTGCTCTGCGTTCAAAGGTCACAATAGCCGGCCACAATAGGCATGTAAAAAGTTCTTGGGAGTCCGTGCTACTGCTAGTTGTCCTCCCCCAACTCGTCAATCTCTTCCAGTAGTGCTAGTACTCCATGGTGTGATCCATCGACAAGCAGGCGGGAAAGTTATCGTATACTCGGTTTCTGGTGAGTGGCATGCCGAGCGACCATGTGGGGTGGAGCCATGGTGGAGGGTGGGACATGAACGCGGTAGACGTGATTTAAATGTTGGTTTTGCTCGATGGGGCGATCCAACGAAACGAAACGTTGGTTTCTCTCCGTTTCCATTTTTTCTCCGGAAAAATAGAAACTTTCCACTCCATGTTCATTCCTACTCCAAGGTTGCCCCGTTACAACATTCCATCAAATACAAAGGAAAACTAACACGCATGCTGATGCATCTCAATGATTCACAGATCATAACCAATTTTTACTTCACAACTAAAGACAAAAGTTGTGAGAGCGTGTACAAAAGAAAAACTATTGATGGGGTCACTATGACTTAAACCCTGAACCCTAAACAGGATTTAATTTCCTGGCTAGGTAGAACCTGTCGAAGGAAAGATGGCTGGCACCATCGGATCATACGATGCTTTTGTGCAATTCCACTAAAATCGAGCTGAGCATCCCTGATGGGAAAGATATTGAAGAAGTGTGATTAGAATAATAGTACTGGCACTAGTTCATGAGACATAAACTCATCACAAATAGAAGCCGGTAGAAGTAGAGAAAGATTGACATGGAGATGGAGCTACGTGGGGAGCTGCGGCAGTGGAGCAAGCCTGCTCCAAAAGGAAGAAGTACTACTACCTGGGGTGTCGGGTTGTAGCTCGAAGGGCGGTTGGGACGCACCGACTGTGGGTTTTCTCCCTCACCGATGTTAACCGCGTCTACGCAGAACATTGTTCCCTTCCCCCAGTGGCGGGATCAGGCCGGATATGTGACCAGCGGTGTGGCCACCATCGTTCTATGCTTGTGAAGAGAGCAACCAAAGCAAGCAGGCTTGTAGCTTAGGCTCCTGCTAGTGTATATATAGTGGATTTCTTTTTCTCTCCATATCAACCATTTTATATTGCGTACGTGTCATTGAAGAGTGAAATGATGGTTGCTTCTTCCGACTAACTTACTGTGTGATTTGACTTCTCCTTAGTGGCCCGTACACGTACTCCCCTACGTGTATGACTGTTCCTGAGTCTCACTTGTACTTATCTCTACTTTCTTGCATGACACGTGAGTAGACAGGATGCGCATGGAGGAATTTTGTTACTACATGTTACGTAGTACTGTACTACTAGTACCTACTCCCTCCTTCCGGTTCACTACTGGTACTCCCTCCGTCCTAGCTTATTGGTCCCCTTTGTACTCAATTCATGGGCTAGTCTTCCTCAAGAAATTGTCATTACCAACGTATTAATATCAGGAATGCATGCGTGAACAACGAATGATTAAACCTTGCATGCAACGTTTGGACAAAGCACTGATTTATGAACATGTGAATGTAAGGGACTACAACCTCGTGCATGCATGCAACATTCACACGTACAGTTGGACGTAAAAACGCATGCGACGCCCTAATGCATGCATGTCCGAGCACATGACGGAACACACACGGTCACGCTCAAGTGCTCAACCTACACGTGCATGCACACACATACTCAGCCAGGGTGAGCTAGTGACCGTATAAACACCGGAAAATGTATATATTGAGCGCAATGAGCATATTATGAAGTCCATTGACCATATTTTTACAAATATACAGTGACAGACAGTGCATTTATCTCATCTGAAATTAAGCCATATTAACCAGAAAGGAGGCAGTATGGACTAGCATTACTTTGTTCTGTCCCGTAAACTTGTCGAACGAGGAGAAGCTTGCAGGACAGGAGAATCTTGCGCGCTGGCTCGCAGGACATGGAGAAACTTTTGACTAATGCAAGATCTCCCTCGCTCAGGCAGTGGACGTGCAATAGTTAATTCGGTGTCAGATTGCCAGAAGCATACATTATACTAGTACTATTATTATTGTTTGACTTCCCGAATAGGCGAACAGCCAAGCGCAAAGTTTACTAGTACTAGTACTACTACTGGAGAGGTATGTACTATACTATACTAGGAACTGGATGGAGGAGCGTCTGCACTCTTTCTATATTTTAAAAATGTGATAAAGCAATCTTCAACACATTTGGTTCTCTTCGAGGGTTCTCACATGTAATAATGGAAGTTGATTGCGTGGAACATGCGCCACAATTCTCGCTTAATTCTGGCTCAGATCCTTTTACTAATAGGAGCGCTTGGTAATATTTCCTTTTTTGTTATTCAGCATGTAAACAGGTCAGCAAACCATGCGGCGCATCTTTGTAAACGTGCTTGCTGCACTTTCAATGTGGCCGAGAGCTGGCTTGATGAAACACCTCACTTCCTTCTTCTTTTTTGCGGGGTACCTCACTTCCTAGTGACCAGTCTCTTGGCTGATCATCCTAAGAATGCTTATATATGAATAAAGCTCTCTCATTTACCCGCAAAAAAGATTAAGCCATATTAACCGGAAAGGAGGGAGTTTGGACTAGCACTACATTTTGGTGTGTCCCATCAACTCGCAGAATGAGGAGAAGCTTGGAGGACAAGCTGAAGCTCGCTTACGCCTTTTGACTAATGCAACCTACCCTCGCCCAGGCGATGGACATGCAGCAGTTCATTCGGTGTCAGATTGCCACAGGCATACACTGTAGTACCCAACATGCGGAGTACCATCATTGTTCGACTTCACGAAGAGGCGAAGAGCCAAGCGCAAGGTTTATAGTTGTACGAGTAGTAGTACTACTAGAACCGCATGGTAGAGCGTCTGTACTCTTATTTTATTTTAATCTCTGATAAAGTACACATTTATTAGGGAGAAGGGCGGAAAACGGCAGCCCAATGGTAGTGTTAAAAAACATCGAACATGTAATGATGATATCGATTAACCATGCTCGAATATATCTTGGCCTCTGTGCGAGCCCGTCTGTGTGTTCTTGCTCCTCGTCTCTCTCAAGCAACGGCGGGTTGGCAATTTTGTCGTCAATTGAGATTGGTTGGCCCAAACTCCGGTCCCACATGTTAGTGATATGCCAAGAGGAAGTGCATTGACCGACTGGCCATACGCGTACTTGGTTTTGCACCTTCAGGCCATGCTTGGAATGGTTGTCTTTCAATACGGCGGCGTATAACTTACACTTGTAAGTTACTGGCCGCTGTGCAAATTCCAGCCAAAATTGAAACGACGGGCGCATGTGTTTATTTTTTAGAAGTGTATTCAAAAGAGAAACGGTGATCCAAATAGGGCCTCATACTACTCCTCCACCCGTCACAGTTTACAAGGCGCGCTTCATTCTGATGCATTTCTCTCCATGCATTTCCACCACCATAGAGACTTTAGAGCGTATTGATGGTTGCTTCTTCCGAGCAACTTACAGTGGGAAAGGTGAAGCTTAGACTAGCCACAGTGGGAGTAACTTCAGCAGTAACTTCGAGCCCAACTCAGCAAATTTGTCTATGTGCTAATGAGTTAATGAAGAGAGAGGTAGTTCTAGTAACTTAGCTAGTTATTGTAACATCACATCTCCCAATGCAATATGAGTCTATAACCTAATAAATGAATCTTTGCATGACACCACATCTAAGTTACTACCCACTATGAAGGTAGTAACATAGCCTAGGGATATGTGTATGTTACTAGTGTATGTTACTCTCCACTGTGGCTAGTCTTATGATTTGACTGCTTATTACTACTCACTATTAGTGCGGCGCAACAACCGGCTTAAGTCTCCCATGTGGTTGTGCACTACTCCCTCCGTTCTTAAATATACTATGGAGTATTTGTCTTTCTTGAGATTTCAACGAGTGACTACATACGAAGCAAACTGAGTGAATCTACACTCCAAAATATGTCCATTTGAAATTTGTAAAAAAGACAAATATTCAGGAACGGATGAATTATAATTTTATGCATGGCACATGGACCCGGATGTTGAATAGGCTTCTGGCAATGCTATCAAGATTCCATCATTTGTTTACATAATTGACGTACTATACAAATAATTTGCCAGCGACATGAAATTGTACAATGCTCTGAGCTTTCAGCTTTTGTTTCTTGTGTCTTGCCATCGATGCTCTTTCGTAAACAATAAAAAACTAACTTCCTTGCTAATGCATCTCAATGATTAGCAGATCAGAGCTAATATTTACATCACAACTGAAGACAAAGTTGTGAGAAGGTGTTAAATTAAAATTGATCCATGCTTTCATTGGCAGGAACATCCCCCAGCTCTGTCTAAATCAACAAGGCATGTTGGGAAAAAAAGTAGATGTCTGGAGCATGCAACATTCCGATCATTTTATGCAGTTCCACTAAAATAGAGATGAGCGTCCCTGTTCCAAAGATATTAAGTGTGATTACGATAATAGAGGACCGCTGATGAAACAATGAACACACAAATAGAAGTTGGTCACCTTTGCAGTCTCTCTTCAGACTAACTAGTTGGGGAAGATTAAGCAAATAGTTGGAGAAGATTAGGCTCAGAATTGGATGAGGAGGATAGAGAAAAACCTATATCCCTTTGTGCAGTCGCACTGAAATGTAGACGTTGCCCGTATGACATTTTAGTACAACTGCACAAAACACTCTTAAGAAAAAGTGATTTGTGCAGTTCACCAAAAGGTCGCAATAGCAACAAGGTGAAATGGATAGCCCTGTTTGCAAAAAAGAGTTATAAAGGAAACAATTACTGGCCAATAACAGTTGATGACACATGCGACGACAAAAAAGAAGCATATTCCATGTCCTAAGGGAAGATAACAACCCGGTTGTGTTTGTCTAAAACAGTGTGAGGACGAGATTGCAATATGGAAAGTACGCCGGACGAGCTACGTTTTGGGGAAAGAACTATGTTAGATCCACATGCAAGATTTCCCACACGTAGTGACGTGGGAAGACGAGCAGTGGAGCAAGGCCGGAGGAGATACCTAGGGGTCATCGGGATGTAACTAGGTGAGCGGCGGCGGGCAGGATATGCCCATACTGCGGCAGCGAGCAGGTGGCGTAGGCCCTACCACGTCGGAGCTTGGTCATAGAGAACGGCGGGTACTGCAGATCGGGACGTGCTGCCTCGGCGCCGTCGAACGGAGAAACGATGCACATCCTCCCTTTCCGCCGGCGGACGGGATGCGGCCAGATCAGTGACCAACGGTGAGAGAGAGAGAGGCCACCGCCGCCTTGTGTGAAATACTCTGAAGAGAGACAAACCCAGGCAGGCAGGCTTCATTGTGTATAGTGGAGCGGACTACCTTTTTCTCCATAAAAATCATTTTATATTCTATGTACGTGCCATTGAGCGATATAACTTTATTTAAAAATAACGCGCCAACGCATCAAGTTGAACTTTGTTCCGTGCACGCGTGGTACACGACCTCCGTAGGTAAACAACCGCTACACGTGTTCAAATTAGCACGTGGGCTGCCATTTCGTACAGAAATGAGCTCCACCGTGTACTCGCGCGGGTGTGGCTAGGCACGAAGCGTGAGTACGTGCACCTATTCTCTATGTAACATATGCAATATGTGTGAAAATAGATACCTGGATATATCATATATATATAGAGGGGGCGATCACGAGAAGAGAGTGGAGGTATCATCGGCTTGAGGTATCCATAGAATCAAAGAAAGGGATGACGTGTGTGTGGGTGTGTGCGTGCGCGATCGATAAAGAGTGTTGTCAAATCTGTGTGTGCCCACGTCAAAGATATAGGGTGGCTAGCCTACTGGAACGTGAGAGGGGACAGGGCAGTTTGTCTGTGTGGCATGGATACCTACCTACAGCACTCGTCTATCGGTGTGTGGTGGGGGAGGCCTTATTAACTGTAGAGGTACAATGCCTGGTATATGTGTGGAGGAGGAGAGAGGCCTACCTCATGTATTAAGGGAGATCGATCGGCATCCATGCATATGTGTGGGAGAGGAATAAGGTTGGGAGAGAGATAGAGCTAGAGTGTTGGAGGGGGTGGTAGCGGAGTTGCTTCTAACAAATAGTGGGAGAGGCTTGCTAGACAAACGAAGGGCACGCCTGCAATATCAATAAGAGAGGGGATGGCTGCCTGTCTGTGCGCGTGCATGTGAGAGACGGGTCAGGAGGCATGCACGAATGATGAGGGGGGACGATATGGCTGTGGTAAGCAGACATAACTACATAGGAAGATCAATCGTCCTCTGTTAGAGAAAGGAGACACATAACTTGTGAGGTACGTCGATCGATGGGTGGGGGTAAAATAGTTAAAGTCGACCTAGGTATATGTAGGGAGATCGATCGGTATACATGCATGTATGTGTTAGAAGCAAATAAGGCCAAGGGAGAAGGATAGAGAGAGAGGGATGCATCTAAGAGGTGGTGCAAGAGGCATACTATATTGAGGGGGAGGAGTGTGCGAGTACGAGATCGATGAAAAGAGTGGTGGGAGTGAGGAATGGAAGGTGAGAAGAGAAGAGGGGAAGCTTGTGTTTCTGGTAGGCACACCTGGCTAGAGAGGCATATCGACCAATGTGTGCCGTAAAGAAGGAGCTGGGGGCCTACACACACCGTGGGTGAACGACCTAAAGTGAAAAGATGAATTTGCGCGATGGAGATAGGGAATGCTGAGGGAGGGTGAGAGGGGTGCGGGCGTGTGCATGCACGAGAGAAAGTTAGCGCTAGCTACAAAGATAAGATGGTTGTGTGGGTGTAAAAGAGGAATAGAGATCATAATTCATTATAAAAAGCGAATTTGGATACTTGAAGAATTTATCATAGTGTTTTAAACCAACGCATGTGTGAATATATATAACGGTGATACACATGGTGTGGTTATGAACATGTTATACTACATATAATATATTTTATCTCTACTCTTATAAAAAATAGAGTTGTTGATGATGGTGTGCCTGCCATCCTTCAATATAGGCCGGCCGATTTATATCTGACGGACAGGAAGGAAACTATGGCAATTTTGAAAAAAGATACCCACACCCCTCTCCATATTTGCAAATAAGGCCTCCCCTTGATCATGTTGATGTTCCGTGGAACTCATGGGAATCTTGCTAGTACTACATATAATATATAGAACATTGATTAAAATTTGGGCTAATGTGTGGGCTTTTGCAGCTCAGGGATAAATACTTGTCATAATGTAGGGGGCGGGGCACTATACTTTGTGTGATAAACACGGTGTACGTATGGAACATGGTTTAGATTATGAATATATAGTTAGTACATCAAATGTACTATTATTTGGAATCAACATCTAGTGTATTCAAAAGATTGAATACAAGTTCATATAGTACACATAGTTCATATCTATCTCTATAGTAATCATGTGGTGTGTTGTTAAGGTAATACACGAATGATGGTTGAAGTTGGCAAGAATCATGATTGTAGATTCTTATTGAAATAGAGAAACGAATTTAAATTCAGTTCGAATTGCAGCGGTAGTATAAACATTTGGAATGCACTAAAATGTTGGTATGAGTAGGTTACATGCATTATACAGCCAGCGAAAAAATTTAATTAGAGATAACATGGATCCATACTCCCCCCCTTCCATCTATAGAGGGCCTAATGCATTTTTTAAGACCGCCTTTGACTATTGACAAGATTAATAGTACATTACATGCACAACGTGAAAATTATGTCATTGAAAGCTCCTTTTACACATGAATTTAAGGGTGTGCTTTGTGTTAGTTGCATGTCATATATTATTGCTCTAATGTTTGGCTGGTCAAATTTAGCCTCGAAAAATGCATTAGGCCCTATATAGATGGAAGGAGGGAGTAGCTTTGAATAGCTTTTGTATAGTAAAACGGGACAAGACTCTCTTTTTGTGTGGTGTGAATAGTTTTTTATTTTTTCATTTTTTTCGTTGAGCGAAGTGTGAATTGATTTGGTACGTACAATTACAATATTACATGTTAGGCTTGTCCCTAAAATTCAACCCGCTCCTTATTATATCCCGAAACTTCAGATATCGTGCTCCCAAAACTCGCGCCTTCACAACCCGCGCCTTGCTATCCCGAAATTACAACGCGCGTGAAAACTCCCTCCAGCTGCCAAATCCCGACACGCAAAATCCCCCTTCTAACCCTTAGCCGAAAGGGCCGCTAGTTCAAATCGGTGGGGGTACTTTTGTAACACACCCTACATTTTGGACAAGCGCGTCCCTAAGTCATGGTTGCCCCCCATCCCATCGCCTCATTTGCACCATTCGAAATCTGGCCGCCATAACCTCTCCGCTCCAGCCACGAAACCCCACCCTCCTCCATCCGCCACCTCACCACTACCCAGCCGGAGCCTCTTCCCCGACGACATCGTCCACCACAACAGCTCGACGTCCCTCATCCGCCTCCCCGGATGAGGATCCGTCGTCCATCCCGTCATCTCGCCAGTTCAGCCGCCCCGTCCTCCACCTCCAAGGAGTAGCTCCGACGATCGCCTCGTCTATCGCGGCTGCTCCATCCCCACAGTGCCGCCTTAACCTGCTCCACCAGAACCGGCGATCTCCTCATCTATCGTGGCTGCTCCATCCCCACAGCGCCGCCTTAACCTGCTCCACCGGAACCGCAGCATCCTCACCGACTCCTCGGACTAAGACGAGGCCTACTCAGCGCCACCAAAGAGGTTGTACACTCATCGCATCGCACCTTCTCCTTAACTCAACCTCCCGGCACCAACGGTGCTCCATCCCGCACCCCCATGAGGCGGCTACCTCGAAGTCGGCACCGCGGGCGACATCTCCACGGCGGCTCTCCCCAGTGCAAGGCCCCTTTGGCGGCGGCGTCCATACCAGCCAGATCTGTTGCTGCTCTGACTGTCGCTCGGTCGCTCGTGTTGCTGCTCTGGCTCTCGCTCTCTTGCTTGCCCAGCTGCTGCTGCTCCAGCTCTCGCTCGCGCTGCTACTGCTGCCTGGGCTCTTGCTCGCTCGCGCTGCTGCTCTCCCCCTCACTCGTGATGCTGCTCTGCTCCGATTTAGCTACACTTCAGTCGACTGAATCGAATTTTGGGTCAACCGATTTTTAGGGGGTGGTGGGTCTCGTTGGAGTTAAGGAAGAACCACCCGCAGCGGGGAGGGGGGCTTACCGGAGAGGTACCCCACTATCTATCTTATGGTTCTGGGTGGGGTGCTGCTCATCGGCGGTGGGGGCGCGGTGGTGGGGCGGTGGCATGGTGATCGCCAAAGGAAAAGCTTAGCGTGGGGGGGGCTTGAGGGCTGGCCAGGGCGGCGGCGGACCGACGGTGGGGAGTTGTTTTGGGGCAGCGAGGCGAGGGCAGACCGGCGGTTGGGAGTTGTTTCGGGGCGGCGAGGCGGCGGCAGACCGGCGGTGGGTAGTTGTTTCGAGGCGGCAAGGTGGCACGGGGTTCAGCCGGTGGTGGCTGGTAGCCAAGGGGGTGTAGGTTGAAGATGAACTGCAGGCCCTCCCTAAACAATCCCATGTGAAGTGCCTCTCTACTACCATTGCGTTCAGTTTCGGCAGTAACATTCAGATTTCACAATAAATTTCAGTTTCGACAATTAAGTTCAGAGTCAACGGTTTTTACCTCATCTGTTGTAGTCAGGTGGTTTTTGGTGATGTAAATTTTACATCTATCACTTTTTGGTAATGCATTTTACATCATCTATTGGAGATGCTATTAGAATCCCACTTGAGATTAACGATGTATTTCTTGTGGTGCTTCAGCCTTGACGTCTTACGGCTCACCGGCGCTGCTCCAAGGAAGGAACGATCCATCACAACAGAGCAGTGCCTTGGACGTCGTCTAAAGATTCCTCAGATCTTCCTCCACACCTCCGACAGCCACCCCTGCCTCAACTTCTTCAGCAACCAACCCAATGATGCTGAGGTCGGCATGGCTACGGCAAAGAAGTTGTACACTTGTCGCATCACTTATTACTCTACATTCATGTCGATCCATTAGGGCTATTGTGGTTCAACGGCAAAACATAGCAATAGGAAATTTTCCTATGGCACTCTACTATTCAATTATTCATGCATTTTGTTGAAAGGAATGGAACAAAACATCCACCTGGACCTACTTTTCAAAATCCTATGCATGAAAACAAGACCAAGTGCATTAGTGGCAGAATAACGTTCTAACTATACACGCTTTCATATGGTTTCACTTTATTTTGGTCATGTTTCACTTTATTAGTGACACGGGAAGAAGTCTTCAATCTTGTATCTTCATAGTCCAACAGTCCGGCCAAAGGATATAGTCCGGCTGTCCGGAGACCCCCTAATCCAGGACTCCGTCACTTCCCCTCCTGCGGCTGCCCGGAATACGGGAGTGGCTGAACTGCAACGAAAGCTGGATATTGCGGAGGATAACATTGCGTTGATCAACAGGCATCTTGACGGCTCGCAAGGTATGCATTTCGAGGATTCTTTACATCAGTGTGCTTGACGCGGGAAAGAGCTTTATTAGATATGTGCATAAAATGCAGATGGTACTGCCGCCATGGAGGCTCTTCGGTCGGAGCCAATCCGGGCTAAGGAGCAGGTCCAGCTTAGTGATGTTGCTGCTAAAGGAGCATCGGTTGAACTGAAGGCCAAACAAGTTGAGCGATGCCAGGGCGAGGAGAAGATATCCACGATGACACTCGCTTTGGAGGATGCTACTGGCCGCTGCGAATTTCTTGAGAAGGAGAATAGAGCCTTAACAGCTGAACTGGACAAGGCCCAACAGGAGGCAAGAGAAGCGCGATCAGAATCCAGAGCACTCCGTGAGGAGGTTCGGCAGGCGAAAGAGATATTGGCTGGAAAGCCTTTTCTGCTGCAGACTAAGTTCGGTGACCCGGACTATGTTCATCTGAACCAAGTGTGGAGTTCTCCGGACGAGTATTTTGACTTGCCGAAGAGTTCTTTCGATGCAGGGCGGTATTACCAAGCGCAACCTGGATATGCAACGGAGAAGCTTTTTTGGTCATAGTATGGTGTGTCAAAACGCCCGCTGCTGCTTAATGAACAGATGTCCCAATGGGCCGAACTTCATAGGGTATCTGGCGCTACCATGAAGGATGTCATAGTCCGGCTATGGTCGACCGATCCTGTGCCGAATAGCTATTTCGGTTTGGTGCAGAAGCTTGTCGATGCAGTGCCGCTAATCGATGTTGTGAAGCAATCGGTGTGCATTGAGGGTGCACGGATGGCCCTTGCCCGAGTCAAGACATTCTGGGGGAAGATGAAGGCTATCGATGTCGCAACGAAGGGTCCGCCCAAGGGCGAGGACCGTCCGAAACCAGAGTATTATTTTGTAGATGTCCTGGAGGCCGCCCGCTCGATTGAGGGTCAATGTTCGAAGAACATAATGTTCGAGTGAGGTGTATGATGATGTAAAAGACAACTTTATAGTTAATCTATTTATGTTTTGCTTGAAAATCTTGAATTCCTCCTGTGTGGCCGTTTTGATATAGTCTGAAAGTTTTCCAGTTGTCGGCTTCAGCCCCCTCGTAGGAAGTACGGGGATGTTTGGAAAAGCATTTAATCACTTTTATCCAACGTCTTGGTCCATGAAGGAGGTGATAATGCGGCGAACCAGGCAATCGGACTATGAGGCGTTAACACTTTCACTTAACCATAGGAGTTTTATGGTGGGGCTACGACATAGCCCCTGGTGTGTATGCGGCGTGTGGTGCCTTACATATCTGATCTGAAAAAGATCCCTCGTATTACATGGAGAATCACTAAAGATTCCAATAAGTCATCAAGTGGTTGACCAGCTGTCGCCGCATCATGACAGTCAGTTTTCGGCTTTCTCTACTGAGGTGCTCATCTGTTCTAGGACAGGGCACAATCGCAGTAGTTCACCCTTTACTACCCTAGCCGATAGAGCGGAATGTAGGGTAGCAAACACAGGAGCCGGGCAACCCAACTATTGACCCAAGACAATGATTTGGAGCTGATGCATATAAGGCCAAACTTGTGACGCCTAAGTATGCTATAGAGTTGTTCGGACTTTTACTGACAACTCATTTGTTCTCGTGTCGAGCCCCTGGCAGGGTGTGCCGAGGTGCATCTGCAAAGCAGTTGATAAGGTCGTACTTTATTGTTGAAAGGATATGAGAGATCGGTTCGGGTGAGGCTTACTAAGAACAAAGCGATGTGCCAATGATAAATTTATGTATATATATATATAAAGAGAAACCACGGACCCGGCTATTTGACATGCTCGTGGTCGGGATTAGAGGAAAAGGGGCATAGTACAGGCTCAGAGTAAAGAGTGCGGTCTACCAAAGGTAATTTTGGACCTCCTACCGCACGTCTGTGTAGCCCATCCTCGGGGAGTGGGATCCTTAAAGGAAGTAACCCCTTAGGTGAGTGCATGGATCCGAACTCCGATAGAGTCCGCTGTAGATGCTTTCCAGTTTGTAACCTGTTCTTTAAACATGATACAGAAAAAATGAGAAAAACATATTAAAAACGTTACGGGAATGCTTGTAGGGTTGTCCCAATTGTCCTTCCGCCGACGCCCATGGTATCTTGAGTGCGTAGTGATGTGCGCGTGGTGCAAATTTCACCAGTACAGTAGGTGGGTGGCAGAAGCCGAACTGCTATTTGCGTTCCGGGAGTGGTCGAACATCGGAGGGGAACTTTTTCTGGCCCCTGGTGTTCTGCTGGCGAGCCGATCCGTCGTCTTTGTCACCCGGTGGCCTCCTCCCCTTGTAATCAGCGTTATGCTTGCCTGCCTGCTTGAAGACCCAACAGTTAGGGTTGGTATGATTAGCTGGCCTATCAGGGAGACCATGAATCTGACAAGGTCGGTCCAATATCCTGTCAAGGGTGGATGGTCCATCCTGGTTTGCCTTTAGTGGCTTCTTCCATTGACCGGGCTTCGGATTGTGAAATCCGGCATTCACCATTGCGTCGCGTATGTTGTTATGTTCGGTTCGTCGTGGCTTGCCGTTGCCATCTTGGATATCGGAAGTGCCCAGGCCGCTGGCGTCGTTGCTTTTACGAGCAAGCCAGCTGTCTTCCCCCGCGTAGAAGCATTTCATTAGAGCGATGAGGGTTTTCATGGATTTGGGTCCTTCCTGGCTGAGGTGACGCGCGAGCCATTCATCCCGGACGCTATGTTTGTAGGCCGCGAGGGCTTCTGCGTCTGGACAGTCAACAATTTGGTTCATTTTGACTAAGAACCTGGTCCAGAGCTCCCTAGCTGACTCGCCGGGCTCCTGGACAATGTGACTTAAGTCATCGACGCGTAATGGCCGGACATATGTTCCCTGGAAGTTGTCTCGAAAGGTGTCTTCCAAATCTTCCCAGTTGCCAATAGAATTTTCTGGCAAACTGTTTAGCCAGTACCGAGCTGGCTCTTTAAGCTTGAGAGGCAGGTATTTAATGGCGTGGAGGTCGTCTCCGCGAGCGATGTGAATATGGAGGAGGTAATCCTCGATCCATACCGCGAGGTCTGTTGTCCCATCATATGATTCGATGTTAATGGGTTTAAACCCGTCTGGAAATTCGTGTTCCATTACTTCGTCCGTGAAGTAGAGGGGGGGTGCGGCTCCTCTATGTTGGGCCACACTATGAAGTACATCCGGTGGGCTCCGTTTACGGTGCTCGGACCAGGCGTGGTCAGCTCCGTAGTGTCCGGATAGGCGACCATCATCGCCGGTCAGGGTATATCTTTGTGATCTGTACATTGATCTTGTGTGTCTTGCTCTACCCTCCGTGTCTTGGTTGATATCGTCGGTGTTCCTCCGAGCTGTTTTGTTTTGACGGCCGTATGGGTTGGTGTGGTGCTCTGCCTGGGCTACTGCTTTGTCTGGACCGGATTGTGGTCGGCATGCCGCATTGTTCGATGGTGGTATGGGTTCCATCACTCTGCCCTCGTGTTGAGGGAGCCACCTATTCTTGGGGTGGCTTTTGACTGGGCTGCTAAGGCTGTATTCTTTAGCGGCCAAGACCTCAGTCCATCTGTCATTGAGATAATCTTGGCTTGCTTGAAGCTGCAGCTGCTTCTTTCGTAGGCCCCTTGCAGTGGCTATAAGCTGGCGTTTACAGCGCTCCTGCTCTAGAGGTTCCTTGGGCATGGTAAAATCCTCGTTACCGAAGATCCCCTCTTCCTTGGAGGGTGGGAGATAATTGCTGTCCTCCGAGTCCCAGTATGTGGTCTGTTCATCAGAGTTGTCTTGCCCGCCTTCCTGTTCATCCTGCTCGGATTCTACCTCAACAGGGTCTTTGTTGTCCGAGGTGCCGTCTTCTCTGGTGCTGGCAGTGTTTTCTCTTGGGCGATCTGACCTAGGGTGTCGGTGCTCGAGCTGTGTACCAGGCAGTTTATTCTCGACCGGATCCATCGTCGAGAGTGCCATAAGGTGTGTCTAACATACACACGTCATACTAGGAAGTAGTCGTCCTGTGTCGAGTTGGTAGTAAGCTCTGGCCCTGCCCCTCATCGTCGTTCACACCATCGATGTCATCGGAGCGGGTGTCGGGTGTGTTGGTTGGGTTTTCAACAGTGGCTACGAAGTGGGTGGCAGGTGGGAAACAAAATTCTCTATCGTCCGCCGAAAGTTCGAACC
Organism: Triticum monococcum; assembly: GCA_034509565.1. Taxonomy (NCBI): domain Eukaryota; kingdom Viridiplantae; phylum Streptophyta; class Magnoliopsida; order Poales; family Poaceae; genus Triticum; species Triticum monococcum. The sequence continues at coordinate 250,464,634 of CM067843.1, forward strand.
GAATATAGCTCGGCGACGGGTCGTCTACCAGGGATAGGGTTTTTAGCGAGTTTAGCATGTCACCCATGGGTGAGTGTTGGAAGACATCTGCGGCGCTGAACTTGAAGATCGACAAACGATTGAGTTCGGTATACGCGGGCTCGCAGGGTTTGGAGTTCGGCGTCAGAGGCGAGTCCGAGGTTCCGTTGATGCGGATACCGTATGAAGTGGGATCTGCGTGCAGCTCCAGCGCCGCTGAATCGGTAGCCCCCGTGATGGGGTCGAGCTTCCCATCTTCGGGTGAATTGATCTGCTCCGGATTTAAGGCCAGAGCTTCTACAGGAGCTATCTCCTGGATGTGGCCTGATGACAGGTTTAGGCCATGTTCATCGAGGTAATGGGGAGCGGTTGCCGCGGTCTCCAATTCGTCGAAGATCAAATCTCCCCGGATGTCCGCAGCATAATTCAAGCTTCCGAATCTGAGCTGATGGCCAGGGGCATAGCTTTCGATCTGCTCCAGATGGCCAAACGAGTTGGCCCGCAGTACGGAACCGCCGAATACGAAGATATGTCCGGGGAGAAAGGTTTCTCCCTGGACAACGTCGTTACTGATGATCGAAGGGGCCATCAAGCCTTCTGTCGACAGCACGGTGGAACTCTCAATGAAAGCACCAATGTCGGTGTCAAAACCGGCGGATCTCGGGTAGGGGGTCCCGAACTGTGCGTCTAGGGTCGATGGCAACAGGAGACGGGGGCCATGACGATTTTGGCAAGGCCTTGAACTTCATATATCCCTTTTTTACTCACAATGTTTACCCAGGTTCGGGCCCTCTCTATGGAGGTAAAACTCTATGTCCTGCTTGATTGATACTGATGAATATGAGTGTTACAAGAGTGGATCTACCACAAGATCATAATGGCTAAACCCTAGAAGTCTAGCCTATGTGGGTATGGTAATGAGTATATGTGGTGTCCTTTCCGGACTATCCCCTTTGGTTTATATAGACACTGAAGGGATCTAGGGTTTACATGGAGTCGGTTACATAAGAAGGAATCTTCGGTCACCAAGCTTGCCTTCCACGCCAAGTAGAGTCCAATCCGGACACGGTGCAGTCTTCGGCCTTCATGTCTTCACAGCCCATCAGTCCGGCCCATAGATAACAAGCCGGACGCTCGAGGACCCCTTAGTCTAGGACTCCCTCACATATCGAGGCAGCAATGAATAGTATCTATGTCTAATATCTGGTTCACCTAGGGTATGCCTATGTTGTTCATCTTGGGTGGGAAACAAATAGTAACGCAATCATCATCTGTTTTTATTAAATTAAAGCAATCATCAGCCTGCTATCATTATTTTTGGATCCATCCACTGGTTGTTACCATTACTCTAGATTTTTGCATGCTATCCTTACATAATCTCACTATATTTTTTGATATGCATGTCAGATATTGTACACAGTCATGCTGAACATGTAGAGAAAAAGAGAAGAGTTTTGTGCAGCAATACAATGTCATGCAGACATTGCTCCATGGTGGGTTCAATGGAAAACCCTCCCCCTCCTCTCCAGATTGTAATCTAGAGGAAGATATCTGTTCTGTGGCGGATTCAGACGCAGTTGACCACTCCTATTTACCGCCCAAGGTGTTTTCTCTAACTTGGCATGATGATGTTAGTCATATCATGTATGTGTTTCCTTGCAGTGCCTACTTTCGACATCATATATGTCATCTGCTTAGTTTAGACATGTTCTATAATGCCACCTGTTTAGTTTCAATATCATATATTGGAATTATGTAGTATCATGTCTTTTAGCCAGCCATAATATATGTGAAATGTGCAATGCCATCCTGTTTAACCAAGCATCATATATTTGAATGATATCTAGCCCATCCTTTTCTTCATTAAATTTCCATTTGTCGACAATGTTTGTACATTAAACTACTCTTCTTGTAAATCAGCCATTTGAGTGGGTGATGGAAAAATCTGGAGCGAAAACAAGGGCTTCAGATCAGACAGTGCTACCTGTCGAAGCAGATCTCTTGCTAGGTCCTGATAACTCCTCAGAGATGGATTCAGAGACAGATGACCAGTCATATTCCCCCACCAAGGTGTATGCTCTAACTTGGCACGGTTCTACTGCTCATATCATGCATATGGTGTATTGCATTGCATAGTTTAGACATCATATACACAATATTCAACACCATGTTCTTAGTTCAGACATTATATATGTGAATGCCCTCCGCTTAGCATATAAATCACATATGTGAATTAAATCATGCGATCCTGGTTACTTAGATAACATGTATGTGACTTCCGTCATGCGATCATGTTTAGTTAGTCATCATATCTTTGAATTATGTTATGCTATGCTATCCAGTTTAGATAGACATCATATATGTGAAATTATGTCATGCTATCCATTTTAGTTAAACAATATACATGTCTATTATTTAATACCCTCCTTTATCCACACTATCTATTGCATCTGTCTCTCATACAATGCCTGTACATTCAATTATATTTCCTGTTTATCAGTGTAACATCCCAAAATTCTAAATTTTGGAATGTTATAATAAATAGATAGATTTGATTGATTGTTGTGTGATTGATTGACTGAAAGTGAGTGATATTCAAAACTTTTGAAAGTTAAATGAGAGGGAATAAAAGGACTTTCCCAAACTTTCATCTATAATTTCTGATCTCTGTGAATTCAAATTCTTTTCATCACAAAACCCCCGAGAGAAGATGACATGACTTCTTCCATTTATTTAAATGAAAAGGGGTGTTGAAAATATTTGAATTTCATTTGAAAATATTTCCAAAACTCTATGCAACTCAATGATTTTCATGAGAGAAGATAAAAATGACTTCTTCAAATTATATGAAATATGAGTTGGGAGTTTAAAAGGATCAGAGTTTAAAATCCTTTTGAAATTATTTTCAATTTGGAGTTATTTGGGTTTTATTCAAATTATTAATTTTGGTATTATTAAAATGATTTTTACTGGATTTTATTAGACCAGTAGCACTCTTTGAATTATCTGAATTTGTGTGGATTTTATTTGGCATTGTAAAAATGTCCATATTGTAGGAAATATTTTTCTGAAAATTTTGATATATTATATGCCTATATAATATTTTTATTTATTTGTTTCTTTTATTTTTATTTTTTTGTGTTTTTTTATTAAAAGTTAAAAAAAGGAACTCCCGCCGACCGGGCCGACCCAGCTCCCCCGCCAGGCCCAGCCCAGCGCGCAGCTTGTCCCCGACCCCGAGCGGAGTCCGCATCCCGCATGGCTCGCCAGTCACGCCGTGTCCGCCCCAGTCCCCTCGCGCCCCAACCCCTCCCGCACGCCACCTTGGCCCACTGACCCCTTAAATAGCCAAACCCCAGGCCCCGACGCCGCCTAGCCGCCGCTCGCCCACGTGCAGATCACCGCCGCCGCTGCAAAGCCGTCGCCGCCAACGCCGCTTGCTGTGCGCTGCGACGTAGCTGCACCTAGCCGCGCCGCCGCCTGCTCGCCTCGCCGCTGCCGCGCTCCGCCGCCCGCAGCCACCACCGCCGCGCAGCCGCCTCGCCGGAGCCGCGCCGCCCTCGCCGGAGTCCGTCGCTAACCGTCGCCGCCGGTTTAATCTCCCGAACCGGTATAATAAACCAAACCAACCCCGGTTTCATTTGCGGTCTTCTCGGTTTATTCATAGAGATCGGTTTTATTTTTATTATATCGTCTAAGTAGCAAACGTTCTCTGTTTAGGAAGATCTAGTGAACGATTTCGTTCGTTAGCGTTCTGTAACGAACGCTCGTTATTTAGATTTTTTTCTTTTTCATTTAGTCTCGGCCAGGGACCTACCTATGAATTCTTTTCTTACAGTTTAGTCCCTAATCTTCAAACGACCACATCTTTTTAGTCGTTAGTCCAAATCCAACGAAACCAGCGCCCACTTCTGTGTTATGATCCCCTCTATCGAGTAATCCAACTCAAACATGTTTTTGAAAGTTTAAAATTTGAAGTAGACCAGATTTGAATTCAAATTTCATTTGATCATAACTTTAGCTTTATAACTCCCTTTGAGCTGATTCTTTTTTGCAAATCGAAGCTCTTGACCTAAACTTTCTGATAAGGCCAAATTCACATAATTTTGGTACTGTTAGAAATTGTTTTATGTTGCAAGAGTTATTTTCTTGGTTTTGTAGTTTTCGGAATCGTCTTCTTCGACCTTTCTGATCTTTTGAGTGATTGCTTATGGGTGGTTCTATTGCTTGCGTACGATAGATTGACCGGAGTGTGATGAGTAGAACTATCAAGAGTTATGAGTGTGAGTCATCTTCATCAACATTGCAGGCAAGTTCACACTTTGATCATATCCCTTTCATACCCAGTTTTTATGCATTAGTTTCACCCTCAAACATTGCATAAGTAGGATTGATAACATGTGGGTATTGGGAAGTAGTTGATGAGGTAGGAACCTATTGCCCTGCATTCAAACCTTGGGAGTTACTATTATGTTATGCTTATACTGCTATGCTATGCTCGTAGACGTGGATTGGGTTTGAGAGTAATCATGACATATGTGAGATTGTTAATTAATGGTTTACTTAAGGTGGCAACTGTAACACACATCTGGGTGGATTGAGGCACCTGGGTATTCCAGCGATTGCCTGTTTAGGCACCTGGGTATTCCAGTGATTGCCTGTTTTTTACGGACCGCCACCCAGGCTCAAAGGGATCATGAGATTATTCATACTAGAAACTTCCGTGTGTAGCCACAAGCTACTATGTGCTCTAGCATAGTTGATTAAGTCGTGCTAACTCTTACAGTGGTAGACTAGCAGATGTAGGGAAAAGTAGGTGTAACGGTCTACCCGATTGTAAGGTGCTAGCGCTTCTGAAAGACTATGTCTCGGTCATCCATTTCTCAAACACCATGTAGTGCGAGAATCCCAACGGAGGAGATCGAGTCTTGTGGGGAAAAGTGCGCAAACCTCTGCAGAGTGTATAAACTAATCATGATTAGCCGTGTCCCCGGTTATGGACATCTTGAGTATCTAGTACATGGATTATCATGTGAATCTCATCATGTGACTTTAATTAATTTTGATGGGTTTTAATGATGATATTTAATTGGGATTGAGAGGGTGTCTACACTCTCAATGTTTAACGACCACCATGATAGTTAAATAAAATTTATTTCTTTGCAGTAGGGAAAAATTGGCTTTTCGAAAAAACATTATAACCATAGAGCTTTTCCACCAGCCAAATATGCATGTAGTGATAGCCATTGTTCATCATTCTCTATGGTGTGAATTTGCCAATACATTCAATGTACTGACCCTTTGTGGCTGCAACATCTCATGTTGTAGGACTTCTTACGACGAGTAAGTGATACGTTAGGGTTATGATTTCTACACTCAACTTTGCCATTGGTGTTGATGGGAATCCACAACCTTGTTACTTCCGCTATTTGGATTGAGGTAATAGTATTTACGTTATTTTATACATGTGGTTTACCTCTGCTATAAATCCTCGAGTACTGTGTGTGTCAGCATACCGATCCAGGGATGACACTTAAGCACAGAGACTTGATACATTTGGGTTGGGTCGCTGCAATCAGCCATTTGAATTGGAGCGGGTGATGCTAGTATCTAGCAGAGTAAAAATATGGTCTTCAAATAAAACAGTGCTACCTCTTGGTGGAGATAGCACCCCGGTTGTACATGCACGAGAACCAGCCCTACCACACATAACCCATACTCTTGCAGATTTTACCCCTACTGTGATGGACAGAGAACCAGCTTCACCCAATCTAACACCAACCCCAGCAGAGAGTAACCCAGTTCCTGTTGACACAGCACCATCTCCACCATAGAGCTCCCAAACAAGAGCAGATAGTAAGGCAGCTCTAGTGCCCAAAGCTCCAGTACTACCACGGCGAACCCCAACTCCACCAGTTAGTACACCTATTCCTATGGAGGAAGCATAACCAGCCATTCATTGTTTAACATCTATCGCATTTGATGTTGTTAAATCCTATGTGCGTATCTTCCCATCATGGAAATATTTTACCGAAGATGAAGGAAAATGCCAGTTGCAGGTGTTTGTCCAGGAGTTATGTGTAAGTAATGTTATTCATGGAAATTACTTTGCTTTGTCCCATATATTCTACCTCCATGATTCTTTATAGAGAAGCAAATTTTCCCAGTATCAAATACCCAGGGGCTATTATGAACACTAGTAAAGTACACATCAATAACATGTATATCATATATACTTTTGTTCACTTTTCCATCCTTCTTATCCGCCAAGTATTTGGGGAAGTTTCGCTTCCAATGACCATTTCCTTTGTAGTAGAAGCACTCAGTTTCAGAATTGGGTCTAGATTTGGGCTTCTTCATGGGAGTGACAACTTGCTTGCCATTCTTCTTGAAGTTCCCTTTCTTTCCCTTGCCCTTTAACTTGAAACTAGTGATCTTGTCAACCATCAACACTTGATGTTTTTCTTGATTTCTACCTTCGCCGATTTTAGCATCGCGAAGAGCTCGGGAATCAATTTTTTTCATCCCTTGCATAATATAGTTCATCACGAAGTTCCAGTAACTTCGTGATAGTGACTAGAGAACTCTGACAATCACTATCTTATCTGGAAGATTAACTACCACTTGATTCAAGCTATTGCAGTACTCAGACATTCTGAGCACATGCTCACTGGTTGAGCTATTCTCCTCCATCTTGTAGGCAAAGTACTTGTCAGAGGTCTCATACCTCTTGACACGGGCATGAGCTTGAAATACCAATTTCAGCTCTTGGAACATCTCATATGCTCTGTGGCGTTCAAAACATTTTTGAAGTCCCGGTTCTAAGCCGTAAAGCATGGCGCACTAAACTATCAAGTAGTCATCATACCGAGCTTGCCAAATGTTCATAACATCTGCATATGCTCCTGCAATAGGTCCATCACCTAGCGGTGCATCAAGAACATAATTCTTTTGTGCAGCAATGAGGATAATCCTCAGATCACGGACCCAGTCCGCATCATTGCTACTATCATCTTCAAATTTATTTTTCTCTAGGAACATATCAAAATAAAACAGAGGAGCTACACGCGAGCTATTGATCTACAACATAGATATGCAAAAAACTATTAGGACTAAGTTCATGATAAATTAAGTTCAGTTAGTCATATTACTTAAGAACTCCCACTTAGATAGACATCCCTCGAGTCATCAAATGATCACGTGATCCATATCAACTAAACCAAGTCCGATCATCATGTGAGATGGAGTAGTTTTCAATGGTGAACATCTCTATGTTGATCATATCTACTATATGATTCACGTTCGACCTTTCGGTCTCAGTGTTCCGAGGCCATATCTGCATATGCTTGGCTCGTCAAGCTTAACCCGAGTATTCCGCGTGTGCAAAACTGGCTTGCACCCGTTGTATGTGAACGTAGAGCTTATCACACCCGGTCATCACGTGGTGTCTCGGCACGACGAACTGTAGCAATGGTGCATACTCAGGGAGAACACTTATACCTTAAAATTTAGTGAGGGATCATCTTATAATGCTACCGACGTACTAAGCAAAATAAGATGCATAAAGGATAAACATCACATGCAATCAAAATAAGTGATATGATATGGCCATCATCATCTTGTTCCTTTGATCTCCATCTCGAAAGCATTGTCATGATCACCACCGTCAGCGGCTTGACACCTTGATCTCCATCATAGCATCTTTGTCGTCTCGCCAACTATTGCTTCTACGACTATCGCTACCGTTTAGTGATAAAGTAAAGCAATTACATGGCGATTGCATTTCATACAATAACGCGACAACCATATGGCTCCTGCCAGTTGCCGATAACTGTTACGAAAGATGAACATCTCATACAACAATTTATATCATCACGTCTTGACCATATCACATCACAACATGCCCTGCAAAAACAAGTTAGACGTCTTCTACTTTGTTGTTGCAAGTTTTACATGGCTGCTACGGGCTTCTTAGCAAGAACCGTTCTTACCTACACATCAAAACCACAATGATTTTTCGTCAAGTGTGTTGTTTTAACCTTCAACAAGGACCGGGCGTAGTCAAACTCGACTAAACTAAAGTTGGAGAAACAGACACCCACTAGCCACCTGTGTGCGAAGCACGTCGATAGAACCAGTCTCATGAACGCGGTCATGTAATGTCGGTCTGGGCCGCTTCATCCAACAATGCCGCCGAATCAAAGTAAGACATTGCTGGTAAGCAGTATGACTATTATCGTCCACAACTCATTATGTTCTACTCGTGCATATAACATCTACGCATAGACCTGGCTCGGATGTCACTGTTGGGGAACACAGTATTTCAAAAAAATTCCTACGATCATGCAAGATCTATCTAGGAGATGCATAGCAACGAGATCGGAGAGTGTGTCTATGTACCCTCGTAGACCGAAAGCGGAAGCGTTTATCAACGCGATTGATGTAGTCGTACACCTTCACGATCCGTCCCGATCAAGTATCGAACGTATGGCACCTCCGCGTTCAGCACACGTTCAGCTCGATGACGTCCTCGCCTTCTTGATCCAGCAAGAGGGGCGAAGTAGTAGATGAGTTCCAGCAGCACGACGGCGTGGTGACGGTGTTGGTGAAGGACAATCTCCGCAGGGCTTCGCCTAAGCACTATGAAAACTATGACGGAGGATAAACTAGAGGGCACAGGGTTGCCGGCACATGGCTTGGTGTTTCTTGATGTGTCTTTGGTGCTAGCCCTGCCCCTCTATTTCTATGTTGAGCCTTGGGGTCGAAACTTGGAGTAAAAGCCTCCACAAAGTCGGTTTCACCCGAAAGGCAAGAGTCCCTCTCAGACTCCAGGGCTAGATGCCAGGGTTCCCGGCATCTGGACCCAGACGCCAGGGACCTTGGCGTCTGGCCCCTGGACTCCGTAAAACTTCCTTTTGCGCTTTCCAAAAACCTTGTGGGCTTTCCCCTTTGGCCCAAATAAAGTGTTCTCGTACCCAAACATTTCGGGAAACATCTGGAACCCCTTCCAGTGAACTCCGGAACACTTCCGGAGACCAAACACTATTACCCCATATATCAATCTTTACCTCTTGACCATTCCGGAGCTCATCGTCATATCCGTGATCACATCTGGGATTTCAAACAACATTCGGTTACCAACATACATAACTCATATAGTACTATATCGTCAACGAACGTTTAAGCATGCGGACCCTACGGGTTCGAGAACTATGTAAACATGGCCGAGGCACTTCTCCGGTCAATAACCAATAGCAGAACCTAGATATATTGGCTCCTACATATTCTACGAAGATCTTTATCAGTCGAACCTTATGACAACATACGTAATTCCCTTTGTCCATCGGTATGTTACTTGCCCAAGATTCGATCGTCGGTATCCTCATACCTAGTTCAATCTCATCACCGGCAAGTCTCTTTACTCGTTCCGTAATGCATCATCTTGTAACTAACTCATTAGTCACATTGCTTGCAAGGCTTATAGTGATGTGCATTACCGAGAGGGCCTAGAGATACCTCCTCGATACTCAGAGTGACAACGCCTAATCTTGATCTTTGCCAACCCAACAAACACCTTCGGAGACACTTGTAGAGCATCTTTATAATCACCCAGTTACGTTATGGCATTTGATAGCACACAAGGTGTTCCTCCGGTATTCGGGAGTTGCATAATCTCATAGTCAGAGGAATATGTATAAGTCATGAAGAAAGCAATAGCAATAAAACTTCAAGATCATTATGCTAAGCTAACGGATGGGTCTTGTCCATCACATCATTCTCTAATGATATGATCCCATTCATCAAATGACAATACCTGTCTATGGTCAGGAAACTCAACCATCTTTGATTAACGAGCTAGTCAAGTAGAGTCATACTAGGGACACTTTGTTTTGTCTATGTATTCACACATGTATCGAGTTTCCGGTTAATAGAATTCTAGCATGAATAATAAACATTTATCATGATATAAGGAAAAATAAAATAACAACTTTAGTATTGCCTCCAGGGCATATTTCCTTCATCATCAGCATAGTGGATCACAGTAAAATCTGGGCAAGCTGGGCTGACAATAGGAGCATGGATTAGATGCTGGTGCATAGCTTCATTGAGAATTGACTGTAGAAGATCAGCTGCTAGGACAAAAAGTAATGGAGAAACAGGATCCCCTTGTCTGACTCCTTGTCTGCAATGGAAGAGTTTCCCAGGCACTCCATTGAGCACGACAGAAGAAGTACTTGAAGACGGTAGTATTGAAATCCAATTTATCCATCTCTCTCAAAAGCCTCTAGCTTTCAAGATGGCAAGAATTACTTTATGCTTAATCGGATCGAAAGCTTTCTCAAAGTCCAGTTTGAGGAGAACAATAGGCTATTTGGATACCATTGGCACAGTTCTGGTACAACAATGCACATCATTCGGCCATCGGCATGACACCGTTCAAAGCCATGTTCGGCTACGAGCCTCGTCACTGGGGGATCACAGCAAAAGGTACATGCTCTGTCCCAACACTTCAATCTTGGCTTGATGAGCGCGCCACTGTTCAAGCCCTTCTTCAGCAACACCTCAATCGAGCACAACAACTGATGAAAGATCAAGCTGACAAGAAGCGTTCCTTCCGGGCTTTCGAAGTGGGTGACAAGGTTTTCCTCAAACTACAACCATACATACAGTCTTCAGTCGCCCCAAGAGAAAATCACAAACTGGGTTACAAGTTCTACGGGCCCTTTCCCATCATTGACAAGATCAACGAAGTGGCATACAAACTCCAACTTCCTCCACAAGCAACAGTCCACCCGGTGTTCCACGTTTCTCTGCTTCGACAAGCTCTCCTCCCTGGTACGACTGTTGAACCTCATCTTCCTCACTGTTTGGATGATCTAGCTGTGTCGGAAGCAATTCTATAGACCCGTTGGCGCAAGAACAAAGACTGCGTCTGGGAGCAAGTAAAGATACAATGGTCAGCGAATTCCAACCTGGGCGTCACTTGGGAAGATAAAGCCAGCCTGATGGCCCGGTTTCCGCATGCTGAGGCTTGGGGGCAAGCCTCTTCCCAAGGAGGAGGGGATGTCAACGCCCCCGACAACCGGGGCCCACAAGGCAGCGTCGTCCGCACCCACCAGGCTTCACCAAGGTCCACTCGACCACGTCGGCCCAACCCAAGAGTCCATGGGCCAGAGTGGACCAACTGAAGACCTAGCAACAGCTACTAAAGGAAGTGTCATCGAGAGGAACAGCATCCAGTGGATCAAGGCAACGACGGCTCGGCTCTTATCCCATTCCCCTTTCCTTCCTTGCGACGAACCCTAGCTTGCAATTCCTGTAATCTGTCTCTGTAATTGCCAAATATACTGCTATTAATCGAGAGTGCTAGTAGTTCCTATCAGTTGGTGTGTACAATCTTTAGTATAACAGTCTGCAGTCTATTTGCCAACAATTTGTGCAATAAGCTTTATCTGAAGGGAGGTTCTTTATAACAGAGTCAATTTCTTGCTTTGTGAAAGGGGCATCTAAGTACACGAAGACAGTAGCATTGATCTCATTGATCACCGAAGCATAGACAGAACGATCAGTAATTCCAGTCGAAATCAGAGATACTGCCACCACTGAATCCATCTCAATAGCTATAGGAAGTTCAGAACATTGAATAGCAAAAGAAAACCCCTCCATACAAACACATAGTTCTTCCCCCAGTGCATCTCTGCAAGCAAATAAAGCTCTACATGTTGAAAATACTATTGCTCCTTTAGTATTCTGAAGTGTCATACCCGCACCCGCCTCTATAAGATCCGTCCGTGTTTAGTTTGACCCATCCCTTAGTCGGCGGCTTCCAGCATAAAGCCGGTGTTGGATTACTTGACGCCCTAGGCCGGTCATAAGATATGATGATTTTACCTTTAACCGGATCAACATGAGAGTTCAACTTAATGCCGATCAGTGAGTCCAAATAAAACACTGGGCGAAAATTGCTTTCACGATGCGAAGACCTCGTATACAAGCAACCAGTCTTCACTCGGTCTGACTCATTTTTCCATGCAACCACCAAAAATCGGTGCAGGCAACGAAACACGCCCTTAGGCCATCTCCACCGCGCGACCCCAAACGGACGTCTGTTTTGTCCGGTTTTTGTCCCTTTGGGTAGGGATTTGGGGTCGTGTCCGGCCCTGTCCTGGGATGCGGTGGCCGTGCGCCCAGCGCGTGGCCGCATCCTTTTGCCCCATCCTGTCCGTCAGTGCCAAGAATTGGCCAAATTTGCATTAAAACTAGTTTCGAACCCAAATATTTGTCTGAAAATTAAAATAGTTTTACAACCCAATTGAAATTGTCTTTAATAAAATAGTTTTACAACCAAATCGAAATTGTCTTGACTGAACATAAAATAGACAAATACATCTATTGGTTGCCAATGTGCTCCCACACATGCTCAACCAAGTCATTTTGAAGATTCACATGAGTGTGCCAATCACGCATCTCACGGTGGAATTAGGCAAACTGTTCAAATATGGCCGGGTCTTGGTGCAGGGGCTCAATATTTTCACCTTGATAATCAAATCCTTGGTCGAAGATACACTGGTAGAAAAAGGGCCTTTAGTCCCGGTTCGTAAGGGCCTTTAGTTCCGGTTCTGTAACCGGGACTAAAGTGTCGGTACTAATGCCCTGACCCTTTAGTCCCGGTTCAATCCAGAACCGGGACTAAAGGCCCTCCACGTGGCCGGTCCACCTTTAGTCCCGGTTGGTAATACCAACCGGTACAAAAGGAAATTTCCTGGTTTTTTTTAATTTTTTTTTGAAATTTTTTATTTTCAAATTTCTGAATTATTTTAACCTCTAATCTCTAATCACCCCTCATCATTCCAAATCATCTCACTTCCCGAACGGTCACCCATCCTCTCACTACTCCAGCCTGAGCACGCTTAACTTCCGGGTTCTATTCTCCCTCGTTTCCAAGTCTGCACTTGTTGTTTTCCTGACAATAGTAAGATGTCAATCCTATTAACCCTCAGGAATTTAGCTTGAGCATGAAGTCACATATTTCACTGTTTGAGTTTAAAACTATTGTTCTAAAAAACAATAATTTTTTAGTAACACTAATATTTTTGAATAAGTAGTTTGACCATTGTTTGACCAAGTTTGACCATAGTTTGACCAGATTTGACCAAAATTCAAAAAAGGTGAAATAATTATTTAATAACACTAATATTCTTGAATAATTATTTAGTAACACTAATACTTCTTGAATAAGTATTTAAAAAAACTGAAATTTAAAAAAACTAAAATTTGAGCATAACTTTTTTTCCTTTTGGAATTTGAGGATTCTAGAAATTTGCAAACAGGCCGCAGGCGGTCTCCATCGGATGTAACTTTTCGAGTAGATGATTTTTCATATAAAAAACTTTTTCATCCGAGTTCGTATGCAAAAGTTATGCGCATTTTACAAATTCCAGAGAGATTTTGTAAATAAAGTCGAAATTCATATTTGTAAATTATCCCAACAACCAGACCACATATCACATGTGAAACTTATTTTCTTTTATTTTTTTGACATTTCCATCATTTTATTTTATTTTTTAAAAAACTGAAAAGGCGATCCACAGGGGTGGGTATAGTTTGAAAATGGAACCTTTAGTACCGGTTCGTGGCACGAACCGGGACTAAAGGTCTCATCCCCATTAGTCCCGGTTCGTGCCACAAACCGGGACTAAAGGTCTAATCTTTAGTCCCGGTTCGTGGCATGAACCGGGACCAATAGTTGTGGGCTAGGAGCGAGGCCCATTGGTCCCGGTTCATCCCACCAACCGGGACCAAAACGTCTAGATGAACCGGGACTAATGCCTTAGCCGCACGAACCGGGACCACTGCTCACATTAGTCCCGGTTCTAGACTGAACCGGGACTAATGGGCTGAGGCGTCCTGGACCATAGCCCCTTTTTCTACTAGTGATACTCTCATCACGCTTGTCCTCGACGATCATGTTGTGCATGATCACACAAGCAGTCATCACCTCCCAAAGCTTCCCTTCATCCCATGATAGTGCAGGGTTTCGAACGATACCCCACCAGGATTGAAGCACACCAAAAGCACGTTCCACATCCTTTCTAACACTCTCTTGCATTTGGGCAAATCTCTTTCTCTTCTCACTTTGGGGTTTCGAGATTGTCTTCACAAAAGTTGACCACTGAGGATATATACCATCTGCTAGATAGTATCCCTTGTTGTAATAGTGGCCGTTGATCTCAAAGTTGACAGGTGGGGAGTGGCCTTCCGCAAGCCTCGTGAAGACTGGAGAACGCTGCAGCACGTTGATATCATTGTGAGAACCTGCCATGCCGAAGAAAGAGTGCCAGTGATGCCACCGCTTCTAATATGACAGTGCACCCGTTAACATGCCCCTTGTACTGGCCCTGCCAAGCAAATGGACAGTTCTTCCACTCCCAGTGCATACAATCTATGCTGCCAAGCATACCTGGAAATCCTCTAGCTGCGTTGGTCGCCAACAATATCTCTGAATCAGCGGCAGTTGGCTGCCTCAAGTACTCTGGCCCAAAGACCTCGATCACAGCCTGGCAAAACTTGTACATTGACATCAGACATGTTGTTTCACTCATACGCACATACTCATCCACTAGATCGCCTGGAATTTCATATGCAAGCATGCGGATGGCCGCGGTGCATTTCTGGTACGAGGAGAATCCAAGCTTGCCAAGGGCATCCGTCTTGCACTCGAAGTATGGGTCATGAGCAACCACTCCCTCTCGGATACGATTGAACACATGCCTTGCCATACGAAAACGGCGACGGAATTTATCTGGCATGAAGAGCGGGGTGTTGGCAAAGTAATCTGCATAGAGCAGGGCGTGGCCTCTCTCCCTGTTGTGGTTCAGGTTGGGAGCACGGCCAGGGACTGACCCCCTGTACCGAGGAAGCTGCCGTTGAATATGGTCGTGAACGACCAGTGCAGCCACCACAAGATCGTCATCATCCGACGACGAATCGTCCGATGAACAAAGGAAGTGATGGAAGAAAAACTCGTCTCCACTGTCCATACCTTTGTTGGCAAAAGGTCGAACACCTTGCGGTCGTGGTGGCGAAGAGGCCGCGATGATCACCTCGACGCAGCAGGGTGGTTGCCGGCCGGCTACAGGCCGCTCTGGAGCTCTCGTCGGAATCTGCCTCGGCCGCCGTGGTACGTCGCCGGCAGTCGTGTCCGCTCTGCCACCGGCAAGGACGGCCACGGCCAAACCTTCTCCGATCGATGAACAAAACTACGGCGGAAGCGCGGGCGTGGTGGCGGCCATGTCGACAAGTGGTTTGGTATGGACGGCGGGGGGACTGCGCGGTGAGGAGGCGGCCGGAGAATAGCGGCGGCGGCGGCGGGGCGGGGCGGGGCGGGTAGAGAGGGTGAAGCGTTGGGAGCGGAGGGACTGCTAGTGTCCCCGACAGGCGGACCAGAGGAGGACAAGCGCGCGCGTCCCGCCCGTCCGCGCGGTGTCCGTTTCACCCCAAAACCAGCGCAAGTTTGGGTCGGGGATAGGTCGAAAGTGGACACAAAGCGGACAAATGTCCGTTTGCTCCCGCGCGCTGAGCCGCTTTTTTTATCCCTTTTACCCCAAACAAACGGGGACGGATAGGATAGAGTCGCGCGGTGGATTTGGCCTTACTTGCCTAGGTGTGTAAACTCACACAGTAGTCGGACACGAAGACATGCAGAGGCTGGCGATGCACGCATGTGAAGGAGGTGGAGCTAGCAAAGGTGGAGTAGGTAGATGGGTGCATGACTGGCCGTTGGGGGATTCTGTCCGTGGAATCAGGGAGCAAGAGGCCAAGCCCGATGGATGCCGTTGGGGATTCTACTCGCCGGATGGCTGGCTGGCTGGCTCCCTGCCCGGACGCATGAGCTCACGGCAGATACGCACGATATCTGCGTGCGCGTACCCGTGCCCGTCTCCACCTCCGTGGTAGTGGTACCGCAAGCAACGGCACATGCATGCGCGTCGACGACGCGGACGGCCACCGTTGAGCAATGAAATCCATCCCTGGCGCTTCCCTTTTGGTCTCGGTCGTACGTACATGCCCCCCGTCCACCGGCGACCGCTTTCTGTTGGGTTGGTCTCGGAGACGGAGCACTGTGCTGTGCCTGTCATGGGTGAGTGGCCCTACGGAATACGTGCGTGCTCCACCTTTCCGTTGCCGCTTCGTTGCTCCCCTGCCTCACACCACACAGCACACTTGTGTCACTAGCTCCCTCCTCACCCTTTGCTTTCTGTTATCCTTTTTCCTCTCTCTCTCTCTCTCTCTCTCTCTCTCTCTCTCTCTTCTTTTTGTTGGCTTGAAGCTTTCAGTTATCTTTCCATGGACCCGATTCTTCTTTTCTTTATAAATGTATATATAAGTATGCAGAGTACTCCACGTAGCATCTTCTGTATTTTTTTATATACGGATGTTTCTTTATACAAATTTTATATACGGATGTGTACACACGTATTCCTACGTACGAATTAAAGCTCCTCCGAATTCAAAAAAAAAAATTTAAAGCTCCTCCCCCCAGCCTTTATTTCTAAGACAAGAAAAAAAAAGAGTTCCACCTGCTGCAATATATAGCTTGCTTTCCCCCGTGAAAAAGGGCTTTCTGTTTCATCTCAAGGCTCAAGCGGGCCCGCGAGGACGTTTGTCACGCAACAACGGCATGGCGTGAGACAGGAGAGACAATGGACGCCTGGCTCACCAAAAAATAAAAAAGTCAGGATGATCCTTTCTGCGACTAGTACTAGTATGTACTAGTATTTGTTTTCCATAGAAGTATAGTAGTGCATCTAAACGTACGTGATGCGCTGCGCGCTCACCACACGACAAGACGTACGTTACGTTCCGGACTGCAGTGACTAACCAGTCAAAGTACAAACTTAATTAAGGGTCCATATACATACATACGTACGTACGTATACAGACCGGCACATGTCATGGACACGGAGACCGCGTCGGTTTGATGGCCAGCAGTTAACCCGGTCGCCGGTCGGTCAGCCGATTTCTGCGTCGGTGGAGGCTGGAGCTGCAAAAAGACATGCGTCCGCAAGTTTTGATCGAGGAAGATACGACTGCTCCCAGTCCAAGAGAAGAGAAGAGAGCGCGCGTGGGGCGATCAAGACGTACGTACTACTTTTTTTTTTGAGGGGGGCGTACGTACTACTTGGACTGTTGCCGTGAATGCATCACACGCTGCCATGATCTTTCACATTTACTGCACGCCAGTACGTACGTGCTACTCCAGACACTGCCGTACGTAGCACCAATGCTTGGCATCGGGACGCAGCCACCATGCATGCGTCCAGTAAAAATAAATCTCCACCACCACAGCACGACTGGCGATTGGCGACTGTGAGCCCGCTCGGACACGTACGGCTCGTTCGTGTGCATGCATGCACGTACGTACGTACGTACCAACTAGGGCAGTACAAGAGGGAGAGCGCCAGCCAGCTATGGGCTTCCATTTTATCTACTTGGACTTGGGAGTCTTGGAGAGGCCGACCGGGCTGGTTCATTCCTAGCTTTGCTCGTCGCCGGCCGGCCGGTGTCAGCGGGTGGAAATGCTGCGTGCGTGCGTGCGCGCGTGCGCGTGCATCTTTCTCGATCGTCCTTTTGCATTACATTGCATTTCCTTTGCATGCACTGCACAGTGTAGAGTTGGGCATGCATAAGGCTGGGGTTTGTAGGGTAGTAGTAGAAGTGAAGTGGGGTGAGCACAGTGCAGTGACTGTAACAGTGGCGCTAGCTATCACTACTATTACGTGGAGCACCACTGCGGCCAATAGAGAGGCTAGGCCAGTTAGGCAGATATAGCTAGCTAGGCGTGCATTGCATGTGTAGCTATAGTTCCTGGCATATATAGGGTGGTACACACACATATATGAGTATATGTAGGCATCAGTGAATGCAATGGCTCATTCGAGCGAGCCATGTGTACGCTTTTCTTTCCGTGATGCCAAATGTGGCCAGTTGTCATTACATACGTGGCGTGGATGAGAATCATCATCAGCTGGGACGACGCTCTTTCTCCATCAATGGATCCATCTCAGGCCCAACCCAAATGAGTTTATGAAACCAAAGGAATGGAAAAGGGAAAACGAGCTACACGCTACAGCAGCATGACAAGATGGTAGCTAGGTAGAGAATCCGATGCTCTTCCAGGGGGGGCATGCGCCGTGTGCTGTGCGTGCACAGCGATAGCATAGGCGCACGTCGATCTCGGTGTTGGTTTGTTGCTGGGTTTGTTTGGCTCCCACTCAGGCTCAGGACTCGGGACTCAGGAGATGTAGACGGTGCGGGGCCCCGCCCACATACATTGCGCTCTCATCATGCATCCATCCCCAAAGGCCAAAGCGGAGCCAAAGGAATCGGGCTCACGCATATGGCCTTTGCTTCCCGGGAGGAGGAAAACTGCATGACATGCCGTCGACGAGGATGGATGGATGCACGTCACGTCCCTTTCCCAACAGCCGCGTAACAGAACAGCTGCCTCACATATGCCCGCACAATACCATACGTGTGCTGTGGTGCTTCATTGAATTGAGTGCCCTGCCCTGCCCTCAAGCCTCAACCTAACTTCTCTACCAGTTTATCTCATCAGTAACACTGGAGTAGTGGTAGTATGTTTCCTGTGCTTCTCCTGGATCGTTTTCAACTAAGGCCTCTTTTGATTCATAGAATAGGATTATCATAGGAATAGAAATCTTATAGAAAATGAGATGACATGTATCTCAAATCCTATGAGTAGGAATAGGAAACAAGATGTCATTTAGTTGATAACAAAGGAATTTTTCCATTAAGTCTAGGCTCTTTTTTATTTTCCTATGAAATGTGGAGGATAGGAACCAATCCTATGTAGGAATAGGAATCCATTTCTATGAACCAAAGAGCTCTAAAGGAAAAAAATCCTATAAGAATCCTATCCTCTAGAATTTTTATAAAATTCTTCTAAACCAAAGGAGGCCTAAGCCTATACGTATGTTAGGAAACAAATTGTGCAAACTGATGAACGGGGTTCAGTTGGTTGGCTGGACCAAGTGAATGAACAGTCGTATCACATGCCACCTACCCTGTCCTCTTTAAGCTAAACTTTGGGTGTCTATTCCTATTTTTTAATATTAAATTTTATTCGAGCCCCATCTGAAGTCAATAGAATCAAATGCCGAACGTGCGTTAATTTGATCCATCGGCAGACAACCTCAATCATATTTCCTTCCGACCTCATTTTTCAGCCCTCTAGTTGGTGCATGCATCTGCACAGTGTTACAACCAACGACTAACGAACTCATTGCGTGCGTGCGTGGGGTTTAGACCATGTCCAATACTAGTAAATGCTCAAAAACAATACTAAACAATACTAGTAAATGCTAAAAATACTCCACTGACTGGTGCTTCAATTCGTCATCCGTTTTCAACTACCCGAACGGTTGGGCTTTACAAATATCACCATCGATATGGACTCAACCCTCCAATATTACTCCACCAACTACTCCAAAATTAGGCTAATCAGGATCAAAAATGGTTCTTTTTCTAAATCTGCACAACTACACCATGCCAAGTCAGAATTTCGATTTTGATTTTACAGGAGAGAACGTCTGCGATTTGAATGAAGTACATATTATCTGCGCATGCATGGCGTCATAACTTGAGAATTTTTCCGGTGTTCATCTCTGCCTGTACATAATTTTAGTTTTTATTTTTAACTGCATCGGTGCACACCAAGATGGAGGACGAATTGCTCCAAAAGTTTCTGACAACGATATCACATTTTAACCTGTTGGTTTTCCTCCCCTTAATAGGAAGAAACAAGGCAAGAGATTGTCTAGGTAGTTAAGGAGATATTCCACCCTTGGAGGCATCTCTTGTTGTTTTCAGATTGCTTTCATCGGTGTTTTTCGTTAGCAAGAAGGCGGACATTAAAAAGACAGTTTTGACCAATTGAACTAGAATTATTGTTGCTTCCACGTCAAATTGCCCATGTAATTTATACCTGCAGTTTCAGTGTTGTAGTTGACGCGTGATAAATTATTGTCAAATTGTAAATATGTCATTGCAGTACAAAACTGGCATGCTTGATGGATTTTCAGCAGCCGCCGTAGTAGTAATAATCAAAGGAGGACTTACTGTATTCTAGCTTTCCTGTCATGCAATAATCTTGACGACAGAATGATGCCTATAGTCTATTCAACTTAACCAAAAGGGTAATATGTTTAATGCCATACCTATCCCGATTACCACAACAGTATTAGGCTTTCCCTCTGAAGCAACCCATTGCAGGCAAAGATCTGTGGTAAATTCAACTACCCAAGAAAATAGGATGCCTGAGTGGTTGTATCAAGTAAGTTATGTCAGTTCTTTCTTTATATACCTGAGTAGCTAGCATGAATGGAGTGCGAAGTTTGTATGCTCGGGCACCATGGTGCCCTTTTTTGGGAAAATAATAATTCAAAAACCATATTTAAAAGTTAAAAAAATTGAAAACAATTATGTGGAAACTTGTATGTATTCACTACTGATCCATGAAATTTTGTTTTGAAAAAATGTAATTTGTAAGTTGTACAACAATAACAAAATTCCGGTCCCATTTGAAAATACATATTTGTCTTATTTTTCGTACGCCACGTGTGAAAGCAAACTGTTATGAATTTTTGCATATATGTAGTATATACATGTGTGTGTGTTTACAAAAAGTTTTTAAAAATTTTACGCTATAAAAAATGATTTTTTAACAGGGGCACCAAGGTGCCCGTGCACCATTTGCAATTAGGGGCGTGCATGTCTTAAGATAGGACATGACCTGAACTACCAAATGTAGTATAAGTTGAGATTTTATTTTGCTGCAGTGGATTCAGACGTGAGAGTGTCAGGTCACACATAGTCTGACCCAGTCCAGTCCTCCTTGGTGCAACTATAAAACATGATGACTGCTCCATCCATCCACGTTTTCATCCATCCATTCAGCAGATCAACAGGCTCGCTCGATATTGTTGCTGTACACCTCCGAGTGTGTGCGTGTGTGTGTGTCCATGCATGCCAGGCCCAGGGTGGTGTACGGAGCAATAGATAAAAGAGTAAGTCCAGTCAAACATGGGCAGAACCGGCACTGTGGGTGGTAAAAACTGCCGAGAATCTCACATTGCAGTGATTGCTCACTGCACGGTTTCTTCGTCAGTTCAGGTATCAGTTTGGTTTTAGCATTGACCGTGTGGGTTGGGTTGGTTGCAGTTGCAGTTGCAGAGGCCATAATTAAGACAGGATTGTCGCCGGTGATGAGGCGAGCAGGCAGGCAGTGTGCAGGTAGCAGCAATTACAGAAAAGCGAGCGAGCGAGTGACGAAGCAACTGGTAACGGAGTCAGAAGAGAAGAAGCAACGAGATGCTGTTGCAACAGCAGTTTCGTTGGCTTGCAAAGGCGTGCGTGGTGAGGATGCATGAGGCGAGGTCCTCCTCCTCCGCCGAGGCACCATCCATCCGTCCCCGCCATGCTCACGCGCAACAGTCCAACGGAATCCCCCGAGAGGCCGAGACCACGCCCGCCCGCCCGGCCCCGCCCCGCCCCGTGAGAGAGAGAGCGAGAGAGGAAAATGACTCGTCGTTCTTGTTGATGAATGCAACAAGAAAGAAAGAAAGAAAGGCTCGCCACTGCGTTCACATACTCGTCGTACGCACCGATCACGCCGGCCCGGCCGGTCCGCTCCTAGTCATAGTCTTACTCCTAGTGCACCGGCTTAGTAAACTGAGTGAACCTTTAATTTGTTTTTCTCTCGCCGTCGCCGGCGGCTGGGTGGGCACCGACAATGGAATGGAATGGACAACAACGGACATATCTAATGCTCGTCGCTGCAGGGGGCAATTTTTACTAGTTATTTTCTTGCTTCTTCGATCGGCGCAAACAAATGGAATAGAGACAAGAGGACATGAAACTAAGTTCGGGTTGCCACCATTACATTACATGCGACTTGTTTTAATCCCATCTGAATAAGTACTGTAATCAGCGGCAAAACTGAGGAGAGTGAAACCAGAGAGGTCACATTCATCGCCATAAATAAAACAACTTAACTCCTCATCCTCCTCATCTTCTCCTAGTCTGCTTCTTCTAGACTCTAACCTTGCTTAACTAGCTAGGAAGGATTGGCCGCCTCCCTTAGGATGATGATGATGATGATGATGATATCGGCCTCCACCTGTACACCGCACCGCCCCGCCCGGTCATGTCGAGCCCACGCCCAGGAAGTCGAAGAAGGGCAGGCTGAGCTTGTCGCCATCCTCGTGCTGCTGCTGCTGCCTGCGCTGCTGTTGCCGCGCCGACGAGGATGACGGGGCGGAGAAGGCGGAGCGCGCGCTGGGTGAGAACGCCTGGGCCACGGCGTGAGCTTGCGGAGCCATGTCGTAGCCTGCACCAAAGACCACCATGTCAGTCGGAGTCGGATCAAAACGCTGGCCATGTCCATGTGGAGGACTGACGACTGACGACGCAACAAAACAACAAGAGCTTGGGGCTTGGCGCTTGGGACTTGAGCCTTGAGGGCAAGCATGCAGCGAGGGAGGCACGTACCCTGGTGGTGGTAGAAGCAGGGCACGGCGGCGCTGCCGGAGCTGAGGGAGAGGTCGGTGGTGCAGGTGGACGCCGACTCGTCGGATTCGCCGCCGCTGTAGGCGCGGCTGGCCGTGGCCGTGGCCGTAGCGGCCTTGCTGTACACCCCGGTAGCTATGGCCACCCCCATGGCGAACGGCTGGAGCGGCATGGGAATGGGAGATGCCCCGTGGTGCTGGTACAGGTGCTGGTGCTGGTGCTGGTGCTGGAGGACGACGGCCGGGGCCGGGTAGTGCGGCGCCGGGGCGATGGAGGAGGAGGAAGAGGAGGCGGGCTTGCTGCGGCGGCGGAAGGCGCCGGACTGCTCCCGCTGCCTGCGGGCCATGAGGACGTGCCAGTGGTTCTTGACGGCGTTGTCGGTGCGGCCGGGGAAGAGGCGGGCGATGAGGGCCCACTTGTTGCCGTAGGCGCGGTGCGCCGCCATCAGCCGGTCCTCCTCCTCCTCCGTGAAGGCCCGGCGGTTGATCCGCGGGTCCAGCTGGTTGAACCACCGCAG
The DNA here is from genome assembly GCA_034509565.1 of Triticum monococcum. NCBI lineage: Eukaryota > Viridiplantae > Streptophyta > Magnoliopsida > Poales > Poaceae > Triticum > Triticum monococcum. The sequence goes on from CM067843.1 coordinate 250,487,759, forward strand.
GCGGCAGCTTTTCCCTGTTGGCCGACATCATCACAAAATAAACCAGGAATCAGGGCGCAGAACCCACGATCACCATTCACCACTGCGTTAACCGCAACACACTCCAAATTACTAGTAAAATGCATGTATTTTACTACAAGAAAGAAAGAAAGAAACAAGTCCAAGAAGTTATCCACACGAAAACAAATAAACGGAAGATGGTCGCAGTAAAAGAAACCAAAGCAGTAGACTAGTTCCGCTTGCGCATTCAATGCATGCATCTTCGAATCCGAAATGAAACAGCATTGCATCGGAGGAACTCCACATAGTATTAGGTTGTTTTATACCTGATCTGCCGTCGAGCTTCTCGGCGATGAGGTTCCAGTTCTGGGGCCCGTACTGGCCGACGAGTTCCTTGAGCCGGGCGTCCTCGGCGGGCCTCCAGTGGCCCCTGGAGCAGAGCTTCCCCTGCCCGCCGCCGCCGTCCTCCGCGTCGTCCACGTCCGCGGCCGCCTCCTCCTGCGGGTACGGCGCCGGAGGCGGAGGCGGAGGGTGGCTGAAGAAGCCGTTCATCTCACGAGCCATTCTTGGTCTCTCTCTCTCTCTCTGTCAAGGTTCAAGGAGGAGGATTGGAGGGGAGGATGCCTTAAAAGGCGAGGAGCGGGAGGGTGAGTGGTAACGGAAGAAGAGAGGAGAGCGAAAGGGACAGCTTCTTGTTTGCTGTTGATGCCGCTGCGAGGGGAGTCCCTCTCTAATATAGGAGGCGGGAGGGGGAGGAGGAGGCCGCCTCCTCTCTTCTCTTGTTCTTGCTTCGCCACCCGCAACTAAATGCCAAGCAAGAAACCAATTAATGCCTCCTAACTTTAACTTTATATCTCTCGGCTAAGCTAATACTAATTGGTTTTTCTTTTCTTTTCTTTTTCGGTTGTGTAACCTCGGTTTGGTTGGCTTTGGGGGGCTTCGCTTACTTTGAGACTCATGGCAAAAGGGTTGGAAAAGAGAGAGAGAGAGAGAGAGAGAGAGAGAGGTGATTTTATGAATGATTCTTTTTTGGGTTCCAGAGGCCACTCGTGTGGGTTTCGGGAGTCCAATCCCAACCACTACCAGGGGCAGGGGCCGGGGTGGAACTCTGTCCCTTGCCACCTTGGCAAACCCACCGGAACGCCCCTTCTCCCTACGCGCACCCCGTAGCATACCCAACCCACATTTCTTTCTTCACCACATTACTATGGGATGTGTATCTATATCCATCTCATGCATTTACTACTTCTGCCCCCGTTATTTATGTCAAATATACGCCAATATTGAGCGCAAGCAGGCTTACACATCCTGTGTTTATGTTTCGGGATATGGCTGGCAGTTGCTATCCCAAGGCTGCAATTTTGGTTACTAGTAATTACTAGTAGATGGAGATTTGAATATCTTTTCAGCGCTGCAGAGTCAAATATTTGGAACACCTAAGCAAAGCAAGCAAGCTACCAAGTTTTTGTAACTCACTCATCTACACCTTCCCCCACAAAAGAAAGTATCTACACATTTACGTAAGACCAGGGGATTACCTGCCATTCAGATAAGTATAGTAACCGTGGTCAAAGCCTCGACCGAGGTTCAACAATCTATAATGTCCGCCCACACGAACCACGACCGGAAGGGTAGCAAAAAATGGTTCTGGATATTTTAGAAAAAAAAGTAACACAATTTAGTAGGCGACGAATCGGATTTCAGATGGCGCAAGAAACAAGACCTGATTGGTCACATATGCCACTAATAGGTTTAAGTAATCGCAGAGTAACGAACTAACGAGAACGGCAATATATCGTGCTAGGTTCAACAATGTCTGTAATGTGTGTTGCATGGTGGGTCGGGTCGCATAAATGGTTCAAACAATTTGGAAGTAAGACAATTTAATAGGCGACCGACCAGATTTCATATGACGCAGGTGACAAATTTTTTTGTCACAAATAACGGTACAAGGTTTATGTAGTCAACAATAAGCACTGCCGAGGACAACAAGATAACTACTTCATTGGTTGATAACGGTAACCTAACATGTCGTGCTATATAAAAATTCGGGAGGATAAGACCAATAGCAATGACTTTAGAAGTTTCCAAATAAGTGATTTCATTATTTTTATAGTTGTAGGCGATGACGTGTGACAAGACCTTGGTTGCAATACGAGGTTTTCGTAATCACACCATTAACACACTAGCAAAAATGACAAGCTAATGAAGTTAGTTTCGCTAACCGGGCACATAGATCAAGACACAAATTTGCAAAGATAAGACCGGTAGCAATGAAATTAAGAGAATTAGCATGGGTAAAAAAACAACAACCCCAATTGGCTATAAATGGTAGTAGGATGTTTTCGCGGTCACGAAAAAAACACGATAGCGAACACGACAAGCTCCTTCATTGCTCAAGAATCTAGTTCATAATTGTAACCGTACATCACACTAGATACAATTTTGCAAAGCTAAGGCTGAAATCAATGCCCTTACGAACTTCCAAAGAATTTATTTTATTTTCCATGTTTATTTAATTGCAACAAATGACGTAAAACAAACTAGTTTCTCATAAAGGCTAGTAGGAGGCTTCTGTAGTGCAACACTGATGTTGTGTTGACCATGCTTGTCCACATTATTGTTCGGAATCAAAAATGAGTAATGATAACCATATACATCACGCTAGAAACAATTTTACAAAGGTAATCCTAGTAGGGATAACTTAAATTGTCATTTCCCGTGGGTTCAGCTGGTAATGTTTCATACTGACATTTGCAGAGATATGACCACTAGAAATGACTATAAAAGCTACCAAAGAATTCATTTTGTTGTTTCCATAATTGTAAGAGAGGACTCATGACGAGCCTTGTTGGTCATAAATTGCAATATGAGGTTTTCTTAATCAAAATAGTAACACAATAGCAATAATGCTAATCCACGTAATTAACTAGTTATGTGAAAATACTTGTCCCTAGGTTTGTTTTGGTGATCAATGACATCATAACTCAAGGGACAAATGAATATTCAAATCTATTTCAGATGATGTCCCAAAAGAGGAAACTACAAAGACCTTAGGTGTGAACGTATCTATGTGTTATACTAATAACCATATGAGGCTATAAATAATGCTAGTGGGATTGGCGTAAGGGTATCTATCTCTCTCATCTGTTCTCTCATCCCTAACCTAGACCACTCGAAACCCCAGAATCGACAACATTCACCATGAGAGACTGATTTTGTCCGAACTAATAACTAGAGCAGAAACTGGAAGTTGGATCCAGTTGTTGAGAAGGGAATGAGGAAAGACAGAATCGGAGATGGAAACAAGAATTAATATGCTCACTTGTATCTAGCCAGTAATGCACTCAATTGGTACAGTGAGCGTGAAGCAACAGTAAGAACCTGAGTAGCTTTTACATGGGGAAAGCTTAAGAAGGAGTTTAGAAGAGCTATTAGACTTGTAAGATTGGATGAGAAATTGAAACCTGAGTTGGAGCCATCACAGGATGAATTTTTTTCCTAGTAAGTCAGACCGTAAGGATGATGAAGGATATTTTGCGAGCCTCACATTTTCTAGAGTAGTTACCCAGCCAGAAGCGGAACATTGGATTTCGAATATGGAAGAACACACGAGTACAAGTGCCATCGAAGAGAAGGATATGGTATGATACTGAAAGGATCGAGAAGAGGGGTCTAGAGGGGGGATTAGACCCTCAACAAGAAAAAGTAGCAGTTTTTAAGTTCTTCAAGTTGAGGTGGAGTTTTAGCACAAGTTTAAAAATTCACAACACATTTCAAGCAAGCATGGCAAGAGTATGAGCAGCGGAAAGTGTAAAGCATGCTAATTGCAAGAAAGTAAAGGGATGGGATTGGAGTGTGCAAACGCAATGTAGACACAGAGATTTTTGGCGTGGTTTCGATAGGTGGTGCTATCGTACATCCATGTTGATGGAGACTTCAACCCACAAAGGGTAATGGTTGCGCGAGTCCACGGAGGGCTCCACCTATGAAGGGTCCACGAAGAAGCAACCTTGTCTATCCCACCATGGCCATCGCCAACGAAGGACTTGCCTCACTCAGGTAGATCTTCACGAAGTAGGTGATCTCCTTGCCCTTACAAAATTCTTGGTTCAACTCCACAATCTTGTAGGAGGCTCCCAAACGACACCTAACCAATCTAGGAGACACCACTCTCCAAAAGGTAATAGATGATGTGTTGATGATGAACTCATTGCTCTTGTGCTTCAAATGATAGTGTCCCCAACACTCAACTCTGTCTCGCAGATGTGGATATGGTGGAAATAGGATTTAAGTGGAAAGCAACTTGGGGAAGGCTAGAGATCAAGGTTCTTGTGATAGGATTGGAATATCTTGGTCTCAACACATGAGTAGGTGGTCCTCTCTTAGAAAATGAGTAGTGGAAATGTAGGAACGTTCTGATGGCTCTCTCTCATACGGAGAAGGGGGTGGAGGGGTATATATAGCCTCCACACAAAATCCAACCGTTACACACATTTGACCCAACTTGGCCAGACCGAATAGAAGAACTCGGTGAGACCGATTCAGTTCAAAATATGAAAGTTAGGAATCTCGGTCAGACCGACTACAACAATTCGGTGGGACCGATGTGCTAGGGCTAGGGCAAAACCTCATCTCTGTGAAGCCGATTGCGTGAACTCGGTGAGATCGATTTCTGCAAAGAGCAAACAAAAGAGTTGGCCAAGCAAACTTGGTAGGACCGATTGCACATTTCAGTGAGACCAAAATAATTGCAATAGGCAACAGAGAGTTTGCAAGGCCATCTCGGTGAGACTGAGATCCGTATCGGTGTGACCGAACTGTCTAGGGTTTCTCGCAATGGCTATGTCAAATGAACTCGGTGGCGTCGGATGGATCATTTCGGTGGGGCCGAGTTTGACTTTGGGTTTTGGACATATGTGGAAATGAGAAAGTGGGTGAGGGTTTTTGGAGCAATATCACTAAGCACTTTGAGCAAGTAGACCATTAAGAAATACCTCATCCCCTTTTAATAGTATTGGCCTTCCTATGGACCCAATGTGATCTTGGATCACTGAAATAGAAATGAAGAGTCCAGAGCTTTTGCCAATCTTTGTCCTTAGCATTTTGAAGGGGTTCCACATCCTCTTGTCCTTACCACGCCATTGTTGAACTCATCTGAAATATACTAGATGCAAGTATTAGTCTAACAAGAGATATGTTGACATTAATTACCAAAAGCACCCAGGGAGCACTTGTGCTTTCAGATACGCCATAATGCATTTGACAGAAGAAGCCACAACTTTGTGGAAGATGCATCAGATGGTTGACAAGGAATTGAAGAACGTCACTTGGAAGGAATTTGGAGCAGTTTTGTTGAGATGCTGACTTGTTACAGCGATGCCTAAAATGCTGGAGCAACAGGAAGAGAAGTTTCATGCTTGTGTTAGTTGTGGAAAACTTGGGACATACCCGGGGAGAACACCAGGATGAATGCCCTTGTTGTGAAGAGAGCCATCCAGAAGAAGAATGCCCTATGATTGAAGTCACATGTTTCCTATTGAAGGAGTAGATCATGTTCCAATGCATTGTGAAATCCATTATGGTATATTATTGGCAGTACAATAGCAGAAGAAGAACCTGGAAGAAACACTGGAGACCCGAAGGAGGATGAAATAGACAGTACATACTCAAGAGGCCCAGGAAACCCTAACTACAGTAGATAATGCCTAGGAGAAGGGAGCTTAATTGGATAATAAGGAACCCTTGCACCAGACGAAAGAAGGACTCGAAGAAGGAGAAATAGCACCCGATCAACGTGAAGGAGATGCCACACTCACTGTGGAAGAAGAGTACCAACTAAACTGATCAGTATGGTCGACTAAAGGGGGGGTGTGAATAGGAGACTACCAATTTTTAGCTCTTTTAAATAGAATAGGCTTGACAATAAAATAGGTTGTCTAGATATGCAACTAGGTGGAGAACCTATATGACAAGCACAACAACAAGCACAAGATACAAACACAACATAACTTGCAGAAAGTAAAGGTTAGAGATAACCACAAGTGGAGTCGATAGAGATGAGGATGTGTTACTAAAGTTCCCTCCCTTTATCGGGAGGTACATCCCCGTCCTAGCGGTGTGGAGGCACAATACTCCCCAAGAAGCCACTAGACCACCGTATTCTCCTCATGCCCTTGCACAATGCAAGGTGCCATGATTCCACTAGTGGTGCCCTTGAAGGCGGCAACCGAACCTTTAAAAACAAGGTTGGGGCTCTCTCCACAACTTAATTGGAGGCTCCCAACACCACCACGAGCTTCACCACAATAGAATGTAGCTCCAAGGTTCCGTCTAGGGTGCCCAAACACCCAAGAGTAATAAGATCCGTAAGGGATTAGTGAGGGGAATCAAATAGCTCTTGGTGGAAGTGTAGATCAAGGTCCTCTCCTCCAAACCCTAGATAATCAATAAATTTTGATGGCTAGGGAGAGAGGTCGGGTGAAAATGAGCATAGGGGCAACATGGAGCTTTCGGGATAAGAGGTAGGTCTTCTTTGGGAAGAAGACTGATACATCCCCAATGTTTCTATATATTTTTATTGTTTCATGCTATTATTATTTATCAATCTTGTATGCTTTATGTTCAATTTTATATTATTTTTGGGAACTAACATATTAACTAGTGCCCAGTGCGAGTTCTTGTTTTTGCCTATTTTATTGTTTTGCAGAAAAAGAGTACCAAACAAAGTCCAAACGCGATGAAACTTTACGGTGATGTTTTCTGGACTAAAAAAGAGACCGTAGAAGCTTTGTGAGGAGACCATAAATCGCATGAGAGAGGCACAACTCCGTTTTCTGTACTAGAATGGTCAGAGCTTGTGGCCCCCCTCACAACTCCGTTTGACCTAATTCCAAGCCCATAAATTCCCTAAAATCCAGGTACCACCAAAGAGAGATCCGAAACCATTATTCCACTGCTGCTCCCGCAATCCCACGACATTTGGATCCCCTATAGGGGGAGATCTCTTCAACTGAATGCGCACTACTGTTACTATCAGTCTAGACCCTCAAAGGCAACACCACTTCCAACATTTACTAGATAGTATGGTAGACCAACTCAAAGTGTTGAAAGCATCCTTCAGAAGCGACTCATAGACATGTCGACTGCAAATGTCCCTGCTCCTCTTCCCAACATGGAACATAGTGTACTACACTACTTATTAAAGAAGAACATAAGAGGAACATGTTAAAGAATAGCAAGCACATTTTGGATAATAATGTTTGTTGCCCAGCCATGATGAACCAGAGCACATAAATAAGCTGATCTCTCTCTATATGTGGTGCACATGCTTTTCGAAACTAAAGTAGGAACATTAGCTGACCAATTAAACATTCTTTGTTTTAGTCATATTAGCATCATATGAGATTTGTATTTGAACAACTAAGATTTGGAATTATGAGTGGCATGTTGTTTAGCTTGATGGGTTGAGGAGCAGTGCTAGCATGACACGAAGCACCTAGGATGTGGTAGTGAAGTAAAAGGGGAAAACCATAAGCATTGCGAGTATAGTGTTGAGCATGCCATGGTGGATCTGAAGGTGCAAACCAGACAAAGGCTACTTCGCAACCAATGTTTGCTATCAACTAACAAGTAAGATTCTAAGTGATGGACAAGAAATCGAAATAAAGTAGTGGTGATCTATTTTATTGCTGAGATAAATAAATTGAGCAGATTTGAAAGAGTACCGCCTCTGATGCAGCGGCGTGTAAGCATCTACTAAGATGGTGAGGGTTTTGTGGTTGGGATGGCTGTCAGCAGCGTGCAAGCAGAACTCGGAGGGCAGATGGTCGCGGCGAGGGATATGTCCTGGCGCGATGGACGAGATGGTCGTAAGAGCGGCCCTGCCAAGGTGGATGATGACACGGATGGAGTGAGAGGATGTGGTGCAAGGATCCTGGTCTAACGACGCGGATGAGATGCGTCAATCTCATATAATGGACGACGGTATTGGGGTATCAACTCCGGCATGGTGGAGGGGGATGGTGGTGGATGGGGTGGCAGGAGGAGGATACTAGGGTGGAGAGGGTGTTTTGGCACCCACGGAGTACAAATGGGGGAATGGAGGAAGAGAGAGGTAGGGGAACCATGTCTTTGAGACGCGCTTGTCTCAAATGCGGGGAAAGTTACAAAGTTAGCCCCTGTTTAAAATTTCAGACATCAGAGCGATATTGGTCAATTGGGGATAGGACGGTAATCTTCCATACACTAAATATTTGCCGAGGGCAATTTCGGTCGAGGAGAGTTTGTTTTGGTGCCCACTGTTAGCGCCTACCATGTATGAATCGGGGTGAGAGGCAATTTTGGCCGAGGAGAGACTATGTTTTGGAGCCCACCATGTATGAATCCAAGTGAGAGGCGGTTATGTCACGTTCAAGTGAAATTACAAACCTTCCCCTATTGAGACCTATAGAAATCGAGCCAACATGTTTTGTGTGTCAGGGATAGGCAGTAATTTCCATCTCCCAAAAATTGGTTTCGAGTGGTTACGGGCGAGGAGGGACTGGGTTTTTGCTGCTTAGTTCAAATTTTAGGAGAATAAACTTGCATGTTTACCGTGCCAACTCAATTAGAATCCATTTTGTATTCTATTTTTTCAGGCAGGATCCATTTTGTATTCGAATACGAATCTATATACATCCTTTTTATGTATATATATACTTTCAAAAGCACAACACCCTTTATATATATGGTTTACAAATGCCATGTTCTCAAATTCATAAGGTTAAATCCACCTTAAGTTGAATTCAAATATTTGAAACCACATTATGTTGAAATCAAATGTATGTGATTCCTCGCTAACTATCTCCAATTAATGTGTGTTTCATGCAGGGTTTTTTTACTTCTCAAACACGTATAATGTGTTTGACACACGCAACATATCGTGTAATACCATTTAGACATGAATTTCATAAGCCACGCAATGTCCCAAATTAAAATATATATGGATCAATAGTATTGATAAATTAAATAATATTACATGTGTCCCCAAATTCAAATGAATATGCAAGTTTGATAGACCAATTTTTTTCCTGATATTATCAATGTCATGATCTCTAATTCAAATATTTGAATCCCCTTTAATCAAGATATTCGTCTCATATAGCAATCACTCATGCCCTTATATCTCTCTCTAGACCCGTACGCGTTTACTATCTCTTGGGCATCTCTCATGCTCCTTGTATATATCGCTCGGGAGAACGGTCTTTTTATTCATCACACACTAACAGTACTCTCCCCTCAACCTTTACTCTATCTCTCTCTAGGTATATCTCGCTCCCTACTGTGTCTCTCTAACTATGATTCTCCCTCTGAAATCTCTTTCTCTCTCACAAACACAAACTCCGTCTCCCGGGGTCTCATTTCTCTCTATTATTCCCCTGTATGCCACTCACACACCCTCTCTCTCGAGACATGTCTCACGATCCCTATGTGTGACTCCCCCTCTGACATATCTTTCTCTATCACAAACACAAACTCAGTCTCCCGCGGTCTCATCTCTCTCCACTTTTCCCGTGTATGCCGCTCACACACACCCTCTCTCCCTAGGGATATCTCATGCTCACTATGTCTCTCTAGCTGACTCTCCCTCTAAAATATCTTTCTCTCTCACAAAGACAAACTCCGTCTCTCGGGGTCTCATTTCTCTCAAATATTCGTTTGTATGTCGCTCACATGCACCCTCTCTCTCTCTCTCTCTCTCTCTCTCTCTCTCTCTCTGTCTCTCTTTCACAGAACTTACCCTTTTGATGATCCACTCGACTCGTATCTCTAACACACACACGCACGCACACACACACACACACACACTTGTCAATCTGCCTCTAGCTAGCGATCTCTCTCTCTCCATATCTCTCTTTCTCCATCAACATTCTTTAACAGATGCACTCTCGCCTCCTATCATGATGACCCACAAGTATAGGGGATCAATCTTGTACCTTCGATAAGTAAGAGTGTCGAACCCAACAAGGAGCAGAAGGAAATGATAAGTGGTTTTCAGCAAGGTAATCTCTACAAGTGCTGAAAGTAACAATGATAGATAGTTTTGTAGCAAGGTAATCCGTAAAAATAACAAGTAGCAATTTTAACAAAGGTGAAGCAAGGTGGACCAATACTTTTTATAGAGAAGGACAAGCTGGAAAGTTCTCTTATATAAAGCAAAGTGCTCTCGAGGACACATGGGAATTGTTGACTAGTCACGTTCATCATGTTTAGCTGATTCACGTTCGTTACTTTGATAATTTGATATGTGGGTGGACCGGTGCTTGGGTGCTATTCTTACTTGAACAATCAACCCACTTATGATTACCCCCTCTCACAAGCACCCGCAACTACGAAAGAAGAATTAAGATAAATCTAACCACATGAAACATATGGATCTAAATCAGCCCCTTACGGAATAACGCATAAACTAGGGTTTAAGTTTCTGTCACTCTACCAACCCATAATCTATTTATTACTCCAGAGTGCCTTCGCTTAGGCCCATGTATGGTGAAGTGTCATGTAGTCAACGTTCACTTGACACCACTAAAGGAAGCAACAACATACATATCATCAAAATACCGAACGAATACCAACTTCACATGATTACTTATAACAAGACTTCATGCCCTCAAGAACAAAAGTAACTACTCACAAATCATATACATGTTCACGATCAGAGGGGTATTGAATATGCTTGAGGATATGAACATTTAATCTTCCACCAAATAAACCAACTAGCATCAACTACAAGATGTAATCAACACTACTAACAACCCACAGGTATCAATCTGAGGTTTTGTGGCAAAGATTGAATACAAGAGATGAACTAGGGTTTGAGATGAGATGGTGCTGATGAAGATGTTGATAAATATTGGTCCTCCCATGATGAGAGGATCGTTGGGGATGTTGATGGCTTCGACTTCCCGCTCCTAGAGGTAAGTTTCCCCGGCGGAATTGCTCCGCCGGAGAGCAAAAGTGCTCCTGCCCAAGTTCCTCCTCGAGACGGCGGCACTTCGTCCCAAAAGTCTTCTCTTTATTTTTTTTCAAGGGTAAATGGCTTCATATAGTAGAAGACAGGAACCGGAGGCCCTCCAGGGGGCCCACAAGCTCATAGGACGCGCCCCTTGAGCATGTCGCTCCTTGGTGTCCCCCCTCCTGGTATTTCTCCCGCCATTTTTTATACATTCCAAATTAATTCTCCATAAATTTTCATGTCATTTAGAGTTGTGCATAATAGCTATCTCTGCTGTAGCTTTTTTTGTTCCAGAATTCTAGCTGCCAGCAATCTCCCTCTTCATATAAAACTTGCAAAATATGAGAGAAAAGGCATTAAAATTGCATCATTAAGTGAAATAACAATCCAAAACTGAAAGTGCAACCAATCCCCGGGTGGTTTTGGTATTTAGTAAGAACATATATGTCATTGATCTAATGAACATTGATGATATTTTTCAAAAGAGGTCAACGATTGGCATGGCATAGACTAATGGATGTCGACCCCACAAAATGTAAAGAACAAATTTGGCTACCCCAAGACTCTACATTTTTTGGTTTAGTGATCCAAGGTCACATTGAGTCCCTGAGGAAAGCCAGTACTATTAAAAGGGGATGAGGTATTGTTGATGAGGTTGTTTCTCAAAGTGCTTAGTGATATTGCTCCAAAACTCCTCAATTACTTTCCCACAATTACACCCGTCCAAACCCTAAATCATCATTTCCGTCCCACTAACACTATCTACCCCGGACCCACCGAGATGATCATTCTACTACCGCAGCCAAAACCCTAACATGTTGGTCTGACCGAGAAGGCCTTGCCAACTTTCTATGATGAAGTCGCTTTGTTTCGGAATATCCAAGACAAAACAATCGCAATTAATGAAACACGGCTGTGCCCTAGCCATTGCACCCCGATCTCATCGAGATTGTATAATCGGTCTTACCAAAAACGCTAATGGTCAAGTATTTTTCACTAGTCGGTCTCACCGAGATTTTCATTCGGTGCCACCGAGTTAGGTCAAAGACTTGTAATGGTTGGATTTTTTGTGCTTCCTTTATTACCCCTACACAACCACTCCCTCTCAAGAGAGATCCATCAGAATGAAACACAACTTCCACCATTCATTTTTGAGAGAGAACCACATGCTCATGTGTTGAGATCAAGATATTCCATTCCTACCATTTGTACATTGATTTCTAGCCTCTTCAAGTTGCATTCCACTCCAATCCTTCTCCTACCCAAGCCAAATCTGTGTGAGAGATATTGAGGGTTGAGGAGGCTATCATTTGAATTACAAGAGCAAGGAGTTCATGACCGACACAACATCTATTACCTTTTAGAGAGTGGTGTCTCCTAGATTGGTTAGGTGGTACTTGGGTGCCTCCAAGATCATGTGGAGTTGAATCAAGAAGTTTGTAAGGGCAAGGAGATCGCCTACTTCATGAAGATCTACCCGAGTGATGCTAGTCCTTCGTGGATGGAAGCCATGGTGGAATTGAAAAGGTTGCTTCTTTGTGTACCTCTTCGTGGGCGGAGCCCTTCGCGGACTCCCGCAACCATTACCCTGTGTGGGTTGAAGTCTCTATCAACATGGACGTACGATAGCACCACCTATCGGAACCACACCAAAAATCATTGTGTCTTCATTGCATTTGAAATCTCCAAATCCCTCCTTTACTTACATGTGCAATGCTTTACTTTCCACAACTACACTTTTAGAATTGCATGTGCAGGGTGATACTTGACTTGCTAGAATTGCTAAAATCTGCTTACAACTAAAATTGGGAAAAGGTTAGGTTTTATTTAGTCAAGTAGTCTGATCACCCCCCTCTAGACGTACTTTTGTTTCTACAAATACACAATAAATAACAGAAGAAAAACATGATGCAAAATGGACTTATCAACTCCCCCAAGCTTAGACCTCGCTTGTCCTTAAATGAAAGCCGAAATCGATAATCACGACCACATGTCGATAAAAACAAAATACGAACATGAAAGCATCATGATCATTATCATCGCAGCAATATATAACCATAAACGTTCTCATCCTAAAGTAACAATTTATTCAGAAGCTAAAGTATGATCCATAAACTTCATTGGAAACTAACAAATTATGATCTTAGTCATTGAAACAATCACAATCCATTAGATTTTCAGAAAGAGTCAATGTAAGAGCTCTTTTTAGCAAGTTCACATACTCAACCATCATTTAGTCTTCTATGATTGCTGACACTCGTGACATATTTATAGAGCAAAAGTTTTAGTCAAACACATCGGAAGATGGGGGTTTATAGTTTTCACCGCCAACTTATTTATCTTGAGGATAATGTCAACAATAATAACTAATGACCACTTACATCCAATTGGATATATGTGTGTGGATCTTTCCCCACCACATGTTGCTTGTGAACTAGAGAATAAATATAGCGGAATAGGGATGAACATTATTAACTCTTGCATAAAAGTAAATATGAAAAGGTAAAAGATAGGCCATTCACAGAGGGAAGCAGAGGTTGTCATGCGCCTTTTGCTTCTGAATGTGCAAGCTCTTAATGGAAAGGAACGCCAGTTTATATTGCCCCTTGTGATAGCGACCTTTATTATGCAGTTCGTCGCTTTTATTTCTTCACCATCACAAGTTCGTACAAACATATTTTCCCTTCCAGTAAAAGATCATACATATTTATGAGAAATTTTTATTGCTTTATGCACCGATGACAACTTACTTGAAGGATATTATTCAATCCATAGGTAGATATGGTGGACACTCACGACAGGAGACCAGGTTTAAGGGTTTTGGATGCACAAGTAGTATCTCTATTTAGTGCTCTAGAAAAATATCCTAAGCAAGCACCACATGTTAGAGGATCCACGACAATATAACTTCTATGTGAATATAAGAAAATATAACTCATTGCATTGTCTTCCTTGTCCAACATCAACTATTTGATATAGAATATTTAATGGGGGCTCACAATCATAAAAGATGTCCAAGATAGTATATTTATATGTGAGAACTCTCTTCCTTTATTACTTTTCATTAATTTCATTAATGACCAATGCTATGTTTGTTAACTTCCAACAAATTTTATCAACTATACTTCTTTTATGTGAAGTCATTACTCCCAATGAGATTAGCATATGATCTTTTTATTCTTTATTTTCTTTCATTGCTAAGAAACAAGAAGGTAAATCCAAACTTAAAACTACTCTTTATTAACTCTCACACAATTACATAGATAGATCACGAAACAATCACTCGAAACTAGATCATACTAAAACTTTGTTTTTGTAAATCACAAAATAGCTAAGGATTAGACTAAGATAGATAATGATGATAAAAGTGATGGTGATACGATATTGGGGCACCTCCCCCAAGCTTGGAACAAGCCATGGGTGGTTCCCACACCCATGTATTCAAGCGTCTTTCTTTGGTGATGATGGTGATGATGTGATGGGCTTGTCCTCTGGCTTCCAAGGCATAGGCTCTCCATCCTAAAAGGATGAACGTGTCTCTGGGGTCCTGAAACTTGCAGCTAAACTCGTAACTTTAAACCTGGCTTCATACTCAAAATTCTAGTTTTGCAAGAAATCAATTTGAGTGTGAGGATGATCAATCCGGTCATTGAGCTTGAAGATGGCATCCCCAACATCCTTCGAATCCATTTCGTGCTCATGTACGAATTCCATGATCATGGAATGGTTTGCATTAAGTTTGTGCTCCACCATCCCTTGGCACTTGAAGATCTCCTACTCCACAGCTTCGAGCCCGGCCCTCACACTCACGTCCTTCTTGGGCCCTTGAACATCCGGATGTGAAGAACCCCCTGAAACATCTCAATGTCTTGAGGGTGTTTCATCACCTCTAGAAGGTAAGGGTTGATGACCTTCTCGTATAACTTAGAGGCGCCATGGTGATCTTGATCTGTCAGAAAAATAACCCTAAATAAGAATAGAGGAGAAACTTGCGATACGTTTGCCAAAAACAGCGAGTAGTATATATAATGAATTTTTTCGTGCAGGACAGGTAATCTGGGAGAAAATGGAGTCGAAAAAGTCCACAAGGGAGCCACAAGTTCAGTAGGCGTGCCGAGGGGGTAAGGTGCGCCCCCTGAGCTTATCGCTTCCTCGTGCACTTTTTTGATTGTTTATTATATTCCTAATTTTTATATATTCTGAAATGAACAAAAAGTGCTTTTATGGAACTTTTGGAGTTGGTTTACTTACCGTACCACATACCTAATCCTTTTTACGGTTTTGGATCATTCTGAAAGGTCTGTTCTATGTGCTCCTCTGGTGTCATTACTTAAATAATATTAGTTTCAACATTAATGGGCGTGCCTGCGATATAATGATCAATTCATTGCCCATTGACCACTCTCGAATTAGTGCCTTCGGCATTGTTGATCTTAATAGCTCTGGAGCGATAAGCTTCTTCAAAGAACATTTAGAGAGAAGTTCTCCTGCAAAGAATCTGAAATGAGAATTGTATAATCAAACATGGTCACCTACTTTAAATTCCATTTTAAGATTCTTTTGTCATGCCAACTTTTAAATTTTTTCTTTAAACAACTTGGCATTTTCATAAGCTTGTGTCCTCCGTTCATCTAACAAGCTAACATCAAATAACTTCTTTTGACTGGCAGTTTTGAAATCATAATTAAGTTCTTTAATTGTGTAATAAGCTTTATGTTCTTACTCAAGAGGTAAGTGACATGCTTTTCTATAGACTATTTTATATGGAAACATACCCATAGGGTTTTTATAAGCAGTTCTATAAGCCCATAATGCGTCATCAAGTTTCTTAGACCAATTCTTTCTGGATCTATTAACATCTTTTGCAAAATTAATTTTATTTCTCTATTGATCAATTCAACTTGACCACTAGACTGAGGATGGTAAGGTGATTATATGGTTGACATCATATTTAGCAAGAATTTTACGAAATGCACAATGAATAAAATGTGAACCACCATCAGTCACTAAATATCTAGGGAGTCCAAACCTCAGGAAAATAAGTTCTTTAAACATTTTAATAGAAGTATTATGATTAGTATAGTCGGGCCCATGGGACCAGGGGTACCTAGGCCCGTCTGCCTTCGGCCCAGGGCGCGGCGCATATCCAAGGATCCAACGACTGCCCACCAGCAGATGGCATGAGCAAGACCCCTCATGAGGTCCTTGCCTTGTGAGTCCCCCATCAGCAGGCATCCTGAGGAGGCTAGGCGGCCCCACCGGAGCCTCGTGATACATCCATTTTGCACCATGTTTTTATGTTGACATTTATTGCAGTATGGATTGTTATTACACCTTATGATGTACTCCCTCCGGTCCTTTTTACTCTGCACATTGGATTTGCCGAAAGTCAAACTTTGCTAAGTTTGACCAAATTTATATTAGAAATTATTAGAATCTATAATATCTAATAAATATAATATGAAAATATATTCCAAGATGAATCTAATGATATTGGTGTTGTTATGTGAATGTCTATAATTTTTTATATAAACTTGGTCAAAGTTGGATGAGATTGACTTCGGACAAACCTAATATGCAGAGTAAAAAGGACCAGAGGGAGTAATTCATATGCCTTTCCTCTTTTATTTTGCAAGATTCACATGAAGAGGGAGAATGCCGGTAGTTGGAATTTTGGACAGGAAAGGAGAAAGTATGATATCCCTATTCTGCACAACTCCAAATGTCCTGAAATTTTACTCAGAATTATTTTGGAATATATATAAAATATGGGTGAAGAAATACTAGGAGGGGACCCACTAGGTGGCCACAAGCCTAGGGAGCGCCCTACCCCCAGGGCGCGCCCCTGAGCTTGTGGGCCCTCTGGCCATCCTGTAGTGCCCATCTTCTTCTATATGAAGCGTTTTGACCTAGAAAAAAATAGAGGGAAGACTTTCGCGACGAAGCGCCATCGTCTCGAGGCGGAACCTGGGCAGAAGGAATCTATGTGTTAGGCAGAGCGATTCCGTAGGGGAAACTTCCCACTGGGAGGGGGAAATCGAAGCCATTGTCATCACCAACAATCCTCTCATTGCGGGAGGACCAATCTTCATCAACATCTTCACCAACACCATCTTATGTCAAAACCTAGTTCATGTCTTGTACGCAATCTTTGTCTCAAAACCTTAGTTTGGTACCTGTGGATTGCTAGTAGTGTTGATTACTCCTTGTAGTTGATGCTTGATGGTTTATTTGTTGGAAGATCATATGTTCAGATCCTTAATCATATTCAATAGCCCTCTGATCATGAACATGAACATGCTTTGTGAGTAGTTACTTTTGTTCCTTAGGACATGATAGAAGTCTTGTTATAAGTAATCATGTGAATTTGGTACTCGTTTGATATTTTGATGAGATGTATGTTGTCTTTCCTCTAGTGGTGTTATGTGAACGTAGACTACATGACACTTAACCATGATTTGGGACTAGGGGAAGGGATTGGGAAGTAGCAAGTAGATGATGGGTTGCTAGAGTGACAGAAGCTTAAACCTGAATTTATGTGTTGCTTCGCAAGGGGCTGATTTGGATCCACATGTTTAATGCTATGGTTAGATTTATCTTAATTCTTATTTCATAGTTACAGATGCTTGTGAGAGGGGTTAATCATAAGAGGGAGGCTTGTCCAAGTAAGGACATCACCCAAGCACCGGTCCACCCACATATCAAATTATCAAAGTAGCGAACGTGAATCATATGAGCATGATGAAAACTAAGTTGATGATAATTCCCATGTGTCCTCGGGAGTGCTTTGCCCTATATAAGAGTTCGTCCAGGCTTGTCCTTTGTTATACAAAGGATTGGGACACCTGTCTACACCTTTGTTTCACTTGTTACGTGTTACCCATTACGAATTATCTTGCTACCAAACTACTTGTTACCGGTAATTTCAGTGCTTGAAGAGAATACCTTGCTGAAAACTGCTTGTCATTTCCTTCTGCCCCTCGTTGGGTTCGACACTCTTACTTATTGAAAGGACTATGATTGATCCCCTCTACTTGTGGCTCATCACCTCGCGAGGCCCCCTTGTGAGGTGATCTCCCAAGGCCCCCTCACGCGGGCAAGCAAGTCAAGAGCTGTTCAGCTGGCCGCGTGGCGTCGTGCCTTCATGTGGTTGACGTGCGCGACAATGAATGGTCCCAGGGGTCGTGCCAGTAGCCGTGGATGAGAAGGGTTTCCTCTTTGGTACTATGGGAGGAGGGCCGGCACACTGGTTCCCAAAGCAATCCCCAAAGGCTTCCTGATCGGTGCAACAGGACCAAGACGACGGGCGTGCAGGACGGAGGTCATCACCGAGCCCACCGGCCTGTCATGGACGAAAGATTTGCAGATGAAGAGCACCTTTTGTTAGGATAGACTGTGCCCCCGTCCCCCTCCAAATTGCCATTGTGTGGCAACCCTTCCCGCCAAGCTTTTCGGGGGAAGACGACCAAGGCATGTATAAAAGAGGGGCACAAAGCTGCTGTAAAGGGAGGAATTTGGCTCTCCAACCCTTGTACTCTTGTCTCCACCACGATAGAAATCCACAAACAAAGGAGGAGTAGGGTTTTACACCACAAAGTGGCCCAAACCTGGGCAACTACCATGTCTCCAGCCACTCCCTCTAGCTCGCACTCGTTGTAGCTCCGATGTGGCTCGTTGTAGGAAAGTGTAGGGCGTCAAGAGCAAGCACGCCCCGGAGTTTGAACCTTAGGGTCCCCGGCGCCCTGATTCCGACATTTGGCGTGCCAGGTAGGGGTTTGCCGCTGTTCTTGCGCTCCATTCTGACCTCCGCTTCACCGACTCCATGGCTGACACTCAACGTGTGCGTGCCGAGCGCCGGGCGGCTCGTGTCGCCCAGGCAGCTCGCTCTTGTGGGCTATGACGACCGCTGCCACCACTGACCTTGCCACCCATGAGCAGCTGGACTCCTCCATGCACCCCTCTATGCAGCCAGATGGTCGCACCGCTACGGCCTCTTCATCCCTCGCCCGCCGCAGGCTGCCGAACGTGCAAGCTGTGCTGCTCATGGCGCGCGAGATGCTGCGTTACTGCCCGGCCGACCCTGGCTATGACGCCTGGCTCGGCTACATCACCGAGCTCGTCAATGCCTCCAGATACGCCTCGACCTCCTCTCACCCGCTCCGCGCTTTGCCGTATCACACTGGGGATGTGGCGCACGGCGCGCCACGACCACCTCTCTTGCACAGCGACCTCGACGAGCCTTGGTGTGACATGTGTCCACGCAACCCGTCCCGAGGAGCGCCCCCACCGGCCCGGGATGAGGCCAGCTACCAGATTGTTCACCGCCCGCCGCCCAATGCATTCGTGCTCCTTGAGCAACAGCGCCAGCGCCAAGACCATATTGTCCAAGAAGTGGCAACGGTAGGGCGCCAGAACCGTGCTGCCCTTGCGCGTGGCATTCTGATGTCTACTACACAACTTGTTCTTGTAGACTCATGTTGGGCCTCCAAGAGCAGAGTTTTGTAGGACAGTACCAAATTCCCCTCAAGTGGATGACCTAAGGTTTATCAATCTGTGGGAGGTGTAGGATGAAGATGGTCTCTCTCAAACAACCATGCAACCAAATAATAAAAGGTCTCTTGTGTCCCCAACACACCAAATACAATGGTAAATTGTATAGGTGCACTAGTTTGGCGAAGAGATGGTGATACAAGTGTAGTAATGATAGTAGTCACAATAAAAAACAACAAGGTAACGAGTAACAAAAGTGAGCACAAATGGTATTGCAATGCTTGAAAATGAGGCCTAGGGTCCGTACTCTCACTAGTGCAATCTCAAAACAATGCTAATATAATTGGATCATATAACCATCCCTCAACATGCGATGAAGAATCACTGCAAAGTTCCTATCTAGCAAAGAACATAAGAAGAAATTGTTTGTAGGGTACAAAACCACCTCAAAGCTATTCTTTCCGATCAATCTATCCTAGAGTTTGTACTAAAATAACACCAAGTTATTCTTTCCGATCGATCTAACCAAGAGTTCATACTAAAATAACACCATATGATACACATCAACCATCTGTAATGTCACGTAGATACTCCAATGTCACCGCGATTACCCCTGAGTTGACTATACGATATGCATCAAACCATTTTAGATTCATAAAACTCAATCCAACACAATAAACCTCAAAGAGTGCCCTAAGATTTCTACCGGAGAAACAAAAACGAGAACATGCATCAACCCCTATGCATAGATTACCCTAATGTGACCTCGGGAATCTGCGAGTTGAGTGCCAAAACACATATCAAGTGAATCAATATGATACCCCATTGTCACCACGGGTATTCATAGCAATACATACATCAAGTGTTCTCAAATCCATAAAACGCATTCAATCGATAAGAATGAAATATCAAAGGGAAAAGTCAATTCACAACAAGATAGAGAGGGGAAAACACCATATGATCCAACTATATTAATAAAGCCTGTGATACATCAAGGTCGTGACATCTCAAGAACACGAGAGAGAGAGACTAAACACATAGCTACTGGTACAAACCCTCAGCCCGAGGGTGGGCTACTCCCTCCTCATCATGGTGGCCATAGGAATGATGAAGATGGCCACCGGTGATGATTTGCCCCTCCAGCGGAGTGGCGGAGCGGGGTGTAGACCGGTTTTTCATGGCTACAGAGGCTTGCAGCGGCGGAACTTCTGATCTAGGGTTATTTCTGATGGTTTCTCTATTTATAGGATTTTTCAGCGTTGAAATCACGCGAAGATGGGCCTCAATGTGGGCACAACCCATCTCGGTGCGCCCGAGCCTCCTAGCATGCCCAGATATCTTGTGCTCACCTCCTTCACCTTTTGTTCCTCCCACGAAGCTTCTAGTTCCTCTTTTGTTCCAAACAAAATCGTCAAAAAGTTTCGTTGCATTTGGAGAACTTCTACTTCTGCACAAAAAACAACACCACGGTAGTTCTGCTAAAAATAGCGTCAGTCCGGGTTAGTTCCATGCAAATCATACCAAAACCATATAAAATTGTTGTAAACATGGCATGAATACTTCATAAATAATAGATACGTTGGAGATGTATCACGTTCCCTCAAGCAGCGTGGGCTACTAGGCCTTCACCCGCGAGCTGTGCCGGGTGGTCTAGCCAACCAATTTCTAGCCGGAGTTGCCCCCGCTCTACAATGACTCACTCGGACCTGCAAGGTTCCTTCAGCTCTACACGTCGAGTATCTTGGCGGCAGGTGGCGACAAGAAGGTCATGGTGAACTGGTTCCCCGTGGCCCTCGGAGATGACCCGCATGCCTGGTTTATGAGTCTTCCCGAGGCTACGATCTCCTCCTGGGAGGAGCTCTGCGACCGTTTTGCGCATGCTCCGTCCGGCTCGGCAAGGGCACTGGGGGCTACCATGAGCCTCATGTAGCGGCATGCATCCTTGGTGAAGCCCAGGCCCCAATCCTTGGTCTCCGTCGAAAGCAGCCCTCTCATGAGGTGGGTGCCGACTCCTAGGAAGCTGTGCTTGCGTGGTACCCAGAGTGGTCACAGTGTGACATCACCTTCGACTTCGGAGACCATGCAAGATCCACGTCCGCTGCCGGCGTGCTCCCCATGATGTGCACCCCCTCCATTAGCAACGTCGCTGTCACCAAGACCCTCATTGACGGGGGTGCCGGCCTCAACATGATCTCCAACGAGACCTTCGACACGCTCCAAGTGCCCTACAACCAGCTGGTGCCAGCCTATCCCTTCTTCGGGGTGATTGATGGTTCTACCCCCCCTTGGCCAGGTGCGACTTCTCGTCACATTTGGGACTCGGGAGAACAACCACAGCGAGCTCATCGACTTCGACGTGGCGTGCATCAACCCGCATACAACGCCATCCCGGGATATCCAGCACTCGCTAAGTTCATGGCAGCGACCCACCCCGTGCTACAACGTTATCTAGATGCCCGGATGCGGCGGTGTTATCACCAACATCGGCGACTAAGAGGACACGGTCCGCACCCTCAAGCACGTCTATAAGGCCCCGGCAACCGCACACCCAGATGCCAAAGACATGGCCGAGTCTCCCGAGGCCGCGCCAGCAAGGAAGAAGCAATTGTTCTCATAGGACCACGCTGAAACGAAGAAGGTGTCGGTTGACGGTAGCGGCTCTGGCCTTACCTTCACCATCGGTGCCGGCCTTCCTCCCGAGAAGGAAGGCGCGCTTGTTGCTTTCCTTCGTGCGAACTCAGACGTCTTTGTTTGGAAGGCGTCTGATCTCTCTGGGGTTTCCAGGGAGGTGATCGAGCACCACTTAGTGGTGTGCCCCAATGCACGCCCCATCAAGCAAAAGGCACGACACCAAGTGTTAGAGAAGCAAGAGTTCATTATCCAAGAGGTGCACAAGTTGTAGAAGGTTGGGGTCATCCAAGAGGTATGCCATCCTGAGTGGCTCACCAACCCAGTCACTACAAAAAATACACTTCCATGATGATACGTGTTTGTCACAATAGGTCGCTTTTTTTGTCATGCATGTACATCCATGACAAATTTATGACAGAATCAAGATAGTCATACATGTGCTGTCATAGAAGTGTTCCATGACATTACCAAAATTATCATCACGGAAGTGTCCACTTCCATGATGATAAATCGCGTGTCACAGAAGTGCTTTCGTTAAGGGTGACCGACACGTGGCATCCACCGTAACGGAACGCCGTTAAGCTATCAGGGAACCCGTTAACAGCCCCGACCAATGGGGATTTTCCATGTGTAAAATCATCATTGGCTGGAGCAAACACGTGTCGGCTCATCGTTGGGACAGATGTCAACCACTCATTGGACGGAAGGCACCTATGATACGTCGACACATGGCACGACCGAGGCCCTTTCCTGTGAAAAGGCCGGACTGTTTGACTTGGTCAAAAGGTGGCGGGCCGGCCCATGTAAAGCCTGTTAACGGCCTGTTCGCATATAGCATTTACAACCCGCTAACCCAAGGCCCGTTATGCCCTATCCGAATTAGGCCCAGTAGCGTCATCTGGGCCATCCAATATGATGCCAGCCTATTTTCACTTCTGGCCCATGTATGGCCCATGACATCTTTCGGCCCATATGAGGCCCTATGTAACTCTTGGCCTATTAACGGCCCGTGGTGAAACTGGCCCGTAATGAACAGTGTATCACTTTACACCCATTAACGACCCGTGGTGAAACTGGCCCGTAATGAAGAGTGTATCACTTTATACCCATTAATGGCCCGTTATTCCGTTGGGCCGTTTCCAGCCCATGTTATCTTTCGGCCTTCTCAGAGCCCATGTATTCTTGGGCTCATTTCCAGCATTCGTTTACTTACGAACCGTTACTGTCATTTTCTGCTTGTGGGCCAAATTCAGCCCGTGGTTACAGTCAACCCGTTTGTGGTCCGTTAATACGTTGGGCCGTTTCCATAGCGTCATCAAATACGGCCTATTAACGATGGCCCGTTACGGTCGGCCCATGAACGGACGATTCCAACTCTAGCCCGTTTATGGCCATAATGCGGCATGTTATTGGCCCATGTTTGGCCAATCGATCATACCGCCCGTATAAGGCCCATTGATGATACGACCCATAGAAGGCCCATTGTTTCTACGAACCGTAGAAGGCCTACTGTTTCTACGGCCCATAGAAGGCCCACTGTTTCTACGACCCGTAGGAGGTCCAGTGTCACTACAGTAAATATTAGCCCATGGTTATTGTGGCCTAGTTTTAAAAAATAGGTTATTGCAGGCACTAGTTAACCATGAAAAAAGAACTGCAATGACTACAAGCAAACAAATAAACAAGACAACAAGGAAATAAATAAGCAAGCAACTAATGCTAGGCTATCATGGCTATTACACATATTACATCCACTGGGCATCAAAGTTCGCCACCAGTGCAAATATTGGCCACCAGTGTAAATAAACGCGGCAGCAAAACAAGAGCATAACTGAAACAACTTCAGAAGAGCTCAAGAAACGTTATCCTGGGTATTCACCATGCTGGCAATAAGCTTAGCAAGCTGATTAGATTTGTCCTGTTTGGTGCTAAAATCCTCCAACACTTGCTATTGCACCAGAAATTATGCATCTGAATGCTCCAGGGACTTCCGCAGTCCTTCCGCAGTCCTTCCGCTTCTTGTCGCAGCATAGCTGATCGATGTCTTTTAGCTTGTAGTTGAGACTCAAGAAACCGAACTGATTCAGACAGTGAGTTTGAATAGCTTGTGCAAGCGATAGTGGCCAGTAACTCCAACACTAAACCAAGACAGGATGTGTCACTATCCTGAACCTTATCTGCATTACTTCCTTTACCGTTGCTTAATAAGGCACTCTTCCCCAATATTCTGTCAGCATTCTAAAAGAAGAAACAAGCAGACTACAAGTTTAGCATGCACTAGTATATGAAACTCATTTCGGTGAACCAGTTCATTAGTAAGGTGGACAGGATTAAACTACCAAGTATTCTATTGCCAAGTACTAGTACATAATAAAAGCATCAAACAAACATATATCTATGTCCTATGGTAGCAATGGAATCTTAAATTAGAACAATTGTTCTTCAGGTTTAGGCACTTGTTCTACATGAACAGAGTATAGTAAGATGCAAGAATATAATACTTAAAAATAGAAAGTGAGCTCATAGACCTTACCACGTTCTTGGTTTGGGACCAGTACAGAACAAGGTGTTCCCAGTCATCGTCCAGTAAATGTGTCTCAGGAGAACGTAAGGGAATTTGATGAGTTTCTTTGCCGGTGAAGTACGTTTTCTTCAGTTAATTCCGATACTGCCACCAAGCATTCTTGAAGATAGCAGAGGTATTAGCGCAGGTTACCTCATCCTGAGTTTCCAAATTGGTCCTTCTCTATAGAGAAAAATGGGAAAATTTTCTGTATTATAACCATCATGGAGGTAGGATGTATGGGACGAAGCAAAGTAATTGCCATGAATAACATTACTTACACATAACTCCTGGACTAACACCTGCAACTGGCATTTTCCTTCATCTTCAGTATAATATTTCCAAGATGGGAAGATACACACATACGATTTAACAACATCAAATGCGATAGATGCTAAACTACGACTAGCTGGTTGTGCTTCCTCCACAGGAATAGGCGTACTAATTGGTGGAGTTGGGGTTCGCCGTGATAGTACTGGCCCTTTGGGCACTGGAGCTGCCTTACTAACTGCTCTTGTTTGAGAGCTCTGTGGTGGAGATGGTGCTGTGTCAACAGGAACTGGGTTACTATCGGCTGGGGTTGGGGTTAGATTGGGTGAAGCTGGTTCTCTATCCATCGTAGTAGGGGTACAATCTGCGAGAGTTTGGGTTACGTGTGGTAGGGCTGGTTCTTGTGCATGTACAACCGGGTGCTATCTCCACCAAGAGGTAGCACTGTTTTATTTGAAGACCGTGTTTTTAGTCCGCTAGATACTGGCATCACCTGCTCCAATTCAAATGGCTGATAAACAGGATAGTTGAATGTACAGACATTGTATGAGAGACATATGCAATAGATAGTGTGGAAAAAAGAGGGCATGAAATAGTTGACATGTATATTGTTTAACTAAAACGGATAACATGACATAATTTCACATATATGATGTCTATCTAAACTGGATAGCATAGCATAACATAACTCAAAGATATGATGAATAACTAAACATGATCGCATGACATAATTAACCTACATGTTATCTAAGTAATCAGGATCGCATCATTTAATTCACATATGTGATTTATCTGCTAAACAGAGGGCATTCGATATGATGTCTGAACTAAGAACATGGTGTTGAATATTGTGTATATGATGTCTAAACTATGCAATGCAAGACACCGTATGCATGATATGAGCAGTATAACCGTGCCATGTTAGAGCATACACCTCAGTGGGGGAATAGGACTGGTCATCTGTCTCTGAATCCATCTCTGAGGAGCTATCGGGACCCAACAAGAGATCTGCTTCGACAGGTAGCACTGTCTGCTCTGAAGGCCTTGTTTTCACTCCAGATTTTTCGCGAAAAAACGTTTCCCCCCTGACTACTCAGACCCACCGGACGGGCCATCATATTTCGTGAAAAAACGTTCCCCCCCGCTGTCAGCTCAGACCCACTGGAAGTGCCTCCTTATTACGCACAAAAAAAATGAATACTCCCCCTGCTAGCTCGGACCCACCATGGTGGGAGGCTGACTTGTGGGCCTACTAAGTTGACTAGGACGGGGGCCTTTGTCAACTTTAGTCAATATGAACGATTCTAGCTCTAGTGACCGTACGATGTCCATCCAACAGCCGTAGTGCTTCTTCAACCTCTGGTCTTCTTGCTCCAGCCGCCCAAAGCAGCGCCGGTCGTGCCGCATGCTCCTACCTCCCATGGCCGGCTGTGCTGCCGCGGAGGCCTCACCGCCCCCTACTATTCCCACTACTGGCCAGGCCCTACGGCAACGACAGCCTCACACCACAACCAAACTAGTGAACCCTCGTACTCCTCTCCGCGCTGGGCTTCCATTGCCGTGTCTTCCCCGGCTCCTTGGCGCCCCCTTCCTAGGCCTCGCCGTCGTCCACCGCCCTGGTGCTCTCGGCGCAGTGTGGTCAACGTGGTCATGGAACGACTTCCATCGGACATGGAGTGTATGTGGAGAGGCTGACAGATGGGTCCACGGCCGCAGCAAGGAAGTGCCTCCTTATTACATGCAAAATAATTATTCCTCCATGTGACAGCGAGGACCCACAGGACCGGCCACCGTATTTCGTGAAAAAACGTTTCCCCCCTGACTGCTGGGACCCACCAGCTAGACCTTCGCACGCAAGGAAGTGCGTCCGGGCAAAAAAAATACAAAACGATTCGCCCCCCTGACTGCTGGGACCCACCAGCTACCTCTTCGTACGCAAGGAAGTGCCTGACAGTCGGGACCCACCTGGTCGAAGCGTACATAGCGTTGTCATTCTGGTCGCGAACGTGTACGTACACATATACTGGTCGATGTAGAGGCGCGCATGCGTCGTAGTAGAGGCGCGCACGTAGCATGTACACGTATGTACAGTGGTCAGGGTGCAAGAAAGAAAATACGACCACGGGGTCGGAACGGAGAAACAACGTCGTCGTCGTGTTCATGGGGAGGCAACGGAATGCCTCGTGTTCATGGGGAGGCAACGGAATGTGTCATGTTCATCAGGAGGGCTTGGATGGAACATGCGATGGAAACGAGGCCTGGCGTACCGCAGAACGGAGGAAACGGCCTTGTGTTCGACCGGCCACGTTCGAAACGGGATCCTGTTCATCGGGAGGGGTGTGGCGTACCGCAAAACGGAGGAAACGGACCTCCTACGGTCGGAATGGGGGTCCTGTTGATCGGGAGGGGTGTGGAGGACCGCAAAACGGAGGAAACAGACTTGTGTTGGAGCGCTATGGTCGAAACGGGAGTCCTGTTCATCGGGAGGGGTGTGGCGTACCACAAAACGGGACTCCACGAGATACTGTTCATCTCCACCGTCGACCTCCTCCAGCCTCCACGGGCTCCTGTTCATCCAGCCTCCACCGCGCTACTCCACCGGCTACTGTTCAACCACCCCTCCACCGTCTACTTTTCATCCAGCCCTCCACACCACAGGGTCATGTTCAACCACCCCTCCACGGGCACCCCTCCACCATCTACTGTTCATCCAGCCCTCCACACCACGGGGTCCTGTTCAACCACCCCTCCACCGTCTACAGTTCATCCAACCCTCCACACCACGGGGTCCTGTTCATCCACCCCTCCACGGGCACCCCTCCACCGTCTACTGTTCATCCAGCCCTCCACCACACCACGGGGTCCTGTTCATCCAGAAGCAACGCCACCGCTCACTGTTCATCCATACCCCCCCGCAACACTCACTGTTCATCCCATCGATCGGCTTCAGTTAGCAGCAGTAGCGAAGGAATCGCTCGATCGGGTTCAGTTAACAGCCATCGATCGATTGCTCGGGTTCAGTAACGTGTAGCCTGCAGTGCAATCGCTCAGGTTCAGTTAGAGCCCAACGACTCGCTCGGGTTCAGTTAGAGCCAATGCCTCGCACACACGCACGTACGTGTACGAGAGAAACGCGGATCGCTCAGCCCCCGACCTCCCACCGTAACTGGGAACTCCCCGAAATTTTCCTCCCCCTCGCTACTACCACGGTTTTTTCTGTCATGGACGGCCCAAGGAATGTCATGCAGCTGCGTCTCCGGCCCGCCCAGGACGAAAAGCCCATTTTCTGTCATAGAAGTAGGAGCCCACCACATCTATGATGATACCGGGTTTTGTCACAATTATCATCATAGAAGTGTCATATGTATGATAGAAATTTTTTTCATTCAGCCCAAAATGTCATGGATGTGCCTTTTTTTGTAGTGAGTTGTCGTCCCCAAGAAAGGCGGGAAGGAGCATATGTGCGTCGACTTCACGAGCCTCAACAAGGCTTGCCCCTAGGACCCCTTCCCCCTGTCGCGCATCGACCAGATTGTGGACTCCACCGCCGGGTGCGACCTCATATGCTTCCTCAATGGTTTCTCAGGATACCATCAGATAAAGATCGCGGTAGAAGACATGGAGAGGATGGCCTTCATCTCCCCGTGCAAAGTATTCTGCTACATGTGCATGCCCTTCAGCTTGAGGAGTGTCGGTGCCACTTTCCAGCGGTTGATGCACATCAAATCGGGGCCTCATCTAGGGAGGAACGCGAAAGCCTACACCGACAACATTGTGGTCAAGACGCGTGAGGCCAGGATGCTCATCGAGGACCTAGAGGACGCATTCGCCAACCTACGCATGGTCAACCTAAAGCTTAACCCCGATAAGTGCGTCTTGGGGGTACCCTTCGGCAAGCTCCTTGGCTTCCTCGTCTCTCACCGGGGAATCGAACCCACGCTTCATCTCCAAGTTCAACGAGTGTTGTTCTTCAAGCTCATGAAAATGCCTGGCCCCTTCGAGTGGACTCCTGAGGCTAATGCAGCCTTTGAAGACCTCAAGAGATACCTCACAAGCCCACCCATCATGGTCGTGCCACGCCCTCGTGATCCCCCGCAGCATTACTTAGGAGCCACCCCCAGACGACCAGCGCGACACTTGTGGGGGTGCGAGAGGAGCGCGTAAGCACTAAGGAGAAGCCCTCTAAGCCTCGTGAGCTCCCTGAGCCTGATACGTCTCCAACGTATCTATAATTTTTGATTGTTCCATGTTGTTATAATATCATTCTTGGATGTTTTACAATCATTTTATAGCAACTTTATATTAGTTTTTGGGACTAACCTATTGACATAGTGCCCAGTGCCAGTTGCTGTTTTTCCTTGTTTTTTTACTTGGCAGGAAATCAATACCAAATGGAGTCCGAACGCAGCGAAACTTTTTGGATATTTTAATGGACCAGGAGACACATGTTGGGCCAAAGAAGTACCAGAGGGGGGCTCCGAGGGGAGCACAACCCACCTGGGCGCGCCTGGGGGCCCAGGCGCGCTTTGGTGGGTTGTGCCCACCTCGGCCGCCTCCTGCACCGCCTCTTTGCTCTACGAATACCCTGAAAATCCAAAAACCCTAGTGAAGTCGACGAAACACAATTCCAACTGTCGCAAGTTCCAGAACCACCAGATCCAATCTAGACACCATCACAGAGGGGTTCATCATCCTCATTGGTGCCTCTCTGATGATGCGTGAGTAGTTCATTGTAGACCTACTGGTCCGTAGTTATTAGCTAGATGGCTTCCTCTCTCTCTTTTGATTCTCAATACAATGGTCTCTTGGAGACATATTTGATGTAACTCTTTTTGTGGTGTGTTTTTTGGGATCCGATGAACTTTGAGTTTATGACCAGATCTATTTTATCCATGAAAGTTATTTGAGTTTTCATATCTTATATGCATGATTAGTTATAGCCTTGTATTTCTTCTCCGAATGTTTGGTTTAGTTAGGCAGGCTAGATCGATTTTTCGTGCCACGGGAAGAGGTGCTTTGTGATGGGTTAGGTCGTGCGGTGTTCTTTCCCTGTGACATAAGGGGCAGCAAGACATGTATTGATCGTTTCCATTAAGGATAACAAGATGAGGTCTATTCCTACATGAATAGATCTTGTCTACATCATGTCATCGTTCTTATTGCATTACTTCGTTTCTCCCTGAACTTAATACACTAGATGCATGCTGGATAGTGGTCGATGTGTGGAGTAATAGTAGTAGATGCAGGCAGGAGTCGGTCTACTAATCTCGAACGTGATGCCTATATAATCATCATTAACTAGATATCTTCATAATTATTTGAAGTTCTATCAATTGCCTAACAGTAATTTGTTTACCCGCCGTATGCTATTTTTCTATAGAGAAGCCACTAGTGAAATCTACGGCCCCTGGGTCTATTTTTTTTTATCATATTTGCTTTGAGATCTATTTTTATTTGCTTTTGTTTTTAGATCTATTATTCCAAAAACCCAAAAATACCTTCTTGCAATTTTTTGTTATTTATTTTATTTCGCATTTTCGCGAGATCTATTTATCCAATCTACTACAAACCATTTACCCGAGAGGGATTAACAACCCCTCTTACGTGTCGGGTTGCAAGTATTTATTTTATGTGTGTAGGTACCATTTACATAGTGTTCCTTGGTTGTCCTACTAGTTCGATAACCTTGGTTTCATCAATGAGGGAAATACTTACCGTAGTTGTGCTGCATCATCCCTTCCTCTTCGGGGAAATACTGACACGGACATGAGCCATCAAGAAAGGATTTCTGGTGCCATTGCCGGGGAGACATCATCAACATCTATCAGGTTCCTAATCACAAATTTCATCTCCTTGCAATTTACATTATTTGCCATTTGCCTCTCATTTCATCTCCCTCACTTCACCAAAATTTGCCGTTTTATTCGCCCTCTTTTTTGTTCGCTGTTTTCTTGTCAAATCTGTCTTCTTATTTGTGATCTTGTTGCTATGGCTAGCATGACTCCTCCTCCTTTGTCACCAGATTTTGAAGTTTTATACTTCAAGCATAGACAAGGAGAAATTTGAAAGATGCATGGTATAGGATATTGGAATCTTATCGCATTTGCAATCTAAAAGGGGATGCAAAGTCTTTTCTTCAGAGTTTTTATATAGGTTTAGCCTTGCATCATATTCAACTTTTGGATTTTGTCGTGATGTCTACTATGCAACTTTATCCTTGTAGACGTTGTTGGGCCTCCAAGTGCAGAGTTTTGTAGGACAGCAACAAATTTCCGTCAAGTGGATGACCTAAGGTTTATCAATCCATGGGAGGTGTAGGATGAAAATGGTGTCTCTCAAACAACCCTGCAACCAAATAACAAACGATCTCTTGTGTCCCCAACACACCCAATACAATGGTAAATTGTATAGGTGCACTAGTTCGGCGAAGAGATGGTGATACAAGTGCAATATGGATGGTAGATATAGATTTTTGTAATCTGAAAATATAGAAACAGCAAGGTAACTAATAGTAAAAGTGAGCAAAAACGGTATTGCAATGCTTGGAAACAAGGCCTAGGGTTCATACTTTCACTAGTGCAAATTCTCTCAATAATGATAACATAATTAGATCATATAACAATCCCTCAACATGCAACAAGGAGTCACACCAAAGTCACTAATAGTGGAGAACAAACGAAGAGATTATTGTAGGGTACGAAACCACCTCAAAGTTATTATTTCTGATCGATCTATTGGGATATTCCTATAAGTGTCACAAACAGCCCTAGAGTTTGTACTAAAATAACACCTTAAGACACACATCAACCAAAACCCTAATGCCACCTAGATACTCCAATGTCACCACAAGTATCCGCTGGTTTGATTATACGATATGCATCACACAATCTCAGATTCATCTATTCAAACCAACACAAAGAACTTCAAAGAGAGCCCCAAAGTTTCAACCGAGTCAAGACAAAAACGTGTGCGAACCCCTATGCATAAGTTCACAAGGTCACAAAACCCGCAAGTTGATCACCAAAACATACATCAAGTAGATCACATGAATATCCCATTGTCACCACAGATAAGCACATGCAAGACATACATCAAGTGTTCTCAAATCCTTAAAGACTCAATCCGATAAGATAACTTCAAAGGGACAACTCAATCCATTACAAGAAGGTAGAGGGGGAGAAACATCATAAGATCTAGCTATAATAGAAAAGCTCGCCGTACATCAAGATCGTGCCAAATCAAGAACACTAGAGAGAGATCAATCACATAGCTATTGGTACATACCCTCAGCCCCGAGGGTGAACTACTCCCTCCTCGTCATGGAGAGCGCCAGGATGATGAAGATGGCCACCGGTGATGGTTTCCCCCTCCGGCAGGGTGCCGGAACAGGGCCCCGATTGATTTTTGGTGGCTACAGAGGCTTGTGTCGGTGTTTTGGGAACGGGGGTTCCCAGACTTGCCTGGTTGCGACCCATGGCGTGGCTCCACCAGAGGCCCTGTGCGACCCATCTTCACCAGCTAGCACTCAATACCCTTGCGAGGGGCCAAGCCTCGCGAGGCGGATGATCCAAGACCTCCTCGGGGGCAGCCTCACCAGGCTGGCTTGCGAGGGGCGGAGAGATCAAGGCAAGGGAGTCCTCGCGAGGTCCCCGTGACGTAAGCCATGACGACCAAAGCTAGGCGGGTGCTAGCGCACAGTGTCCTCATTTCCTCTTTGGTGCTAAAGAGGCAAGCTCAGGCGCGGAGTCCCGAGGCATCAAGCAAAGGTTTCCATATCGGTGCAACAAGACCAAGACTAGCAGGACGGCAGGACGGAGGTCACTGTGGAGCCCAAGACGGCGTCACCACCAGAGCCTTTGGCAGGCGAAGACTACTTTTGTCAGGATAACATGTACTAGCTGTTCCCCTTCAAACATGGCCGTTGTGGGATCCCTTCCCGCTTAATATTTGGGAAGAGGACCAGGGCCACTATAAATAGGACTAGCCACCACCTTAGCAAGGAGAGAGGATCATTCAGACCACCTGACACCACACAAGCTCGCCAAGCACAAGAACACCTATCCTCGGGAGGCCGTTCTTCCGCTTGTAACTGTTCATCCTCAGCCCACGAGGCAATCCACCACACCACACTGGAGTAGGGTATTACACCGGCCCGAACCATTTTAAATCTTGTGTCCCTTTGTTCTGCGAGTTCGACGCGCTAAGACTTGAGATGGTGGTGAGGGCGAGAGCTAGAGGGGGAGAGATCTTCGTGCGCACCCCAGTGTTCGAACCTCAAGGGTTTTGCCGGAACCCGAAATTCGACATTTGGTGTGCCAGGTAGGGGTGCGCTGAAGTTTTCCTCCCACTGATCCGCGTCCCTTTGCTCCACCACACCCATGTCGGACGCGCGCCGAGCGCCGGGCTGCCCTCGCCGCCCGTGTTGCTCAGACGGACCCTGTTGGCGGGCCTCCCCATCATTCTCCGTCCCCTATTGCCAAAGCCGCCACCGGCCTGGCGGCAAACGAGCAGCAGGCCTCCTCACTGCACCCCTCCGTGCGGCGGGACGGCCGCACCGCCACCCCATCGCTGACTCCGGCCAGCTCGTCGTCTCACGCTCGCCGCCCACTCACAGACTCGTAGGCCGCCCTGCTCATGGCACGCGAGGTCCTGCGTTATTGCCTGGTCGACGACCTCTACGAGGACTGGTTGGACCGCATCGCCGAGCTTGTCAGCACCGCTGGAGGCTCCCCTGCACCATCCCTCTCACTGCCTCGCCCACCTCCAGCCGCGGGCAATGTAGCTCACAGAGCGCCTCCGCCTCCTCCGCACCAAGACAGCGTCCTAGCGCCGAGAAGGGCGGCTCATGAAGCGCCTCCGCCTCCTCCGCGTCAAGATGGCATCCTCGCCCCAAGACGTGCGGTCCCGCGACATGACCCACCGTGTCGTGTGCCCGTGCACGAAGAAGGAAGCTGCCGAGAGGTTCCCCGGCAAGCGCTCCTCGCGCCACGACAAGACAGTGTGCCGCCTGTGGTGGCGGTGCACGGGCATCAAGGGTAGGCGCCGCCCCTACAGAGGGCCCCGGTGGCCACCGCAGGCTGCCGGGCTCTCGTTCCCGAGCTGCGTAGCATTGTCTGGCCAGGCAAGTTCAAGCCGAACCTGCCTCCACGCTACGACGGCACCCCGACCCCGCAGAGTTCCTCCAGCTTTACGAGCTGAGCATCAAGGCGGCCAACGGCGACGAAAAGGTCATGGCGAACCAGTTTCCCATGGCTCTCAAGGATGGCGCCTGCTCGTGGCTCCTGAACCTGCCTCTAGGCTCGATCTCCTCCTGGGGTGAGATGCACGACCGCTTCATCGCCAACTTCCAGGGCACACACGACCAACCTCCGGCCACGGGTGACCTGCGCCGCATCAAGCAACAGCCAGGAGAGACCCTACATAAGTACATCCAGCGCTTCAACAGCGTGCGTCTTAAGATCCCCAAGGTGACGGACGAGGCCATCATCTCAGTGTTTTCCGATGGCGTCCGTGACATCAAGATGAAGGAGGAGCTCGCCGTCCATGAGGAGTTGTGCACGACTTTGGAGCTGTTCAACATAGCAACCAAGTGTGCAAGAGCTGAGGAGGGGCGTCTCTCCCTCCTCGAGCTCCCTGCAGCAGATCCAGAGGAGAAGAAGGCCAAGGTCAAGGACGTGAAGTGCAAAGGAGTGGCCGTACTCGCGGCAGAGCCTGACACGAAGCACGACCGGGACCTCCCCGAGTCGTCCAAGGGCTGCCTGCGCCTTCCACAACGTGCGTAGCCACAACACCAATGATTGTCAAGAGCTCAGGGCCATTCGAGATGGATGCTTCGGTCGACGCCCCGAGCGCAGTGACTGGGGCTATGGCCGAGAAAGTGGACGAGGTGGAGGACGTTGGGATGACCGCGGGCCCCGCCAGGAGTGGCGCGACCAGCCTCGCGAGGACCGCTGGCAGGACCAGCCTCATGAGGGCGCCTGGAGGGACCAGCCTCGCGAGGACCGTCCTTAGGGCAATCCCGGCCTCCCTCCGCTGCCGCCACCGCCAAGGAGGAACGACGACCACCAATAGGACGAAGGGGATGGGGGCTTCCAGGAGCCGCGCGCCATCGCTTGCATCTTGGGTGGTGCTCAGGCCCCGGCTTCCCAACGCATCTTCAAGCAGTTCTCTCGCGAGGTGAATGCACCCTCCCCAATCTCGAGGCCACATGCCCGCTCAGATGGTCCAAGTACGCCATCACCTTTAGCTCGCTGGACCAACTCAAATGTGCGACAACTGCCGATGTCCTCCCGATGCTCTGTTCACCCGTCATCAGCAATGTCCAAGTCACCAAGACCCTCATCGGCGGCGGCGCAGGGTTCAGTGTCCTGTCCGTCGAGCTGTTCGATAGCCTTCAAGTGCCATACGACCAGCTTCAGCCCACCAAGCCCTTCTCAGGAGTGACTGACGGCTCCACCTCCCTGATAGGGCAAGTTCGTCTCCCTATCACCTTCGGTCAGTGCGAAAACTACCACACCGAGCTCGTCAACTTCGATGTCGCCCACATCCGCTTGCCGTACAATGCCATCCTCGGGTACCCAGCGCTAGCCAAATTCATGACAGTCACCCACCATGGCTACAACGTCCTCAAGATGTCGGGAAGCGGCGAAATCATTGAGTCCCCTGCGAATAAAGAGACACGGTGTGCTCCCTCGAGCGCGCCTTCCAAGCCGCAGCAGTCGAAGACCCTGACAGCGCGTGTGTGCAGTACCCTCCTGAGGCCAACCCCAAGAATAAGAAGCAGCTACTCCGCACTGGGCCTTAGGGGAGCGGCGCCTCTGGCGGCGCCACCTCAGGATCGGCGCCCGCGCCTGGGGCGCCTCCCTCCCTCGCATAGGAACTTGCGCCCGGCGCCCTCCTCGTTCAGGTCTCGGGGGCTCTCTTCTGGAGGGCCTCATACCTGGCTAAGATCATGAGGGAGGCACTCGGGCACCACGTGGAGGCGTGCTTCGCGACACGTTTCCCTTAGGAGGGCACTGGGCCAGGTGCGCCTGACGCTCAGGAGTTCATCATCAAGACCACTCAGGAGCTTCAGGAAGCAAGGGCAATGCACGGCGACTACCGCCCACCTGGTGTAGCTCCCCACCCGGGCGAGGGTGGTGAGCTGCGCATTTGCGTTGAAATCCCAGGGCTCAACAGGGCCGCATCTCAGGAGCGCTTCTAGCCTTCGCGTGCTGGTCGGTGTAAGGGTCCACCTCACAGCTATGTGCGCATGCAGTTCGGCCTGCCGAGCGCCGTAGCCGCCTTCCAGCGCAATCTACGGAGCATCTCAGTGACCCAGGAAGCCAGGCATCACGCGGTCCTGGCGGACATGGAGACGGTCCTCGGGAGGCCACCTGAGCCCCAGAGCCTCCCAAGGCTCCGGGTCTCGACGGCTCGTGAGGAGCGAATTCTTCAGTGCGCTCCTTCAGCTACCCCAACACTCCTTCGACAACCAAACCAGGTGACATTTTCCAAGTTCATTCAGCTGGGAGCGCCCCTCGGGCTGCATTATTCCTAGGTCACATGGGCCTGTCCCTGTGGCATGTATCCACTTGCATCTTTAGTTTACCCTGCTGGGGGTGCCCCCCGAGCTGCACCTTCCCCAGGCCGCTCGGGTCCGACCCAGTGGCATGTATCGTTCTTGCATTTACCTCAGCTAGTTTTCTTTCCATGCATAAGCTACCTATCGTCACTACCTGCTTGATAGCCGCCCACCGCGGGAGCCGTACGCCAATCGTCTTTCTTCAGGATCCTTCCCATAAGAAGGCTAGGCACGACGTTTGTGCTCTGGTCCGTCCTTGCAGCGTTGATAAATCCAATGGCTGAGCTCTGTCTGGTGGGCCGGCCCCATTCACGTCACCTCCTGGGGTCGTTGGTGCTTGCCCTTCTCGTGCGATAACCTCAGGAGATTCGATCGGCGCAGGTAGTCTAACCATCTCACAGGACCACCGCAGTCAACAAGAACCAAGACCAGGCGCAACCCGCCTTGAGGTAGGGCCTCGTGAGTCCCGCGCTGGCTCACGAGTACCCAGACACACCTCGTCTAGCCCTGCAGTGCAAACCACGTGTCAGGGCGGGGCTGTACACGCCCCAGAGGCTCTCCGCAGTAGGGAGTCCCCTCCCACGTGCCAGTGGAAGCACCATGCTCAGCGCCGGTAGTCGACACTGCCGAGGAGAGGCTATGCCCATGCAAGTACGGAAGCGCTATGCTCCGTGCTGGTGGTAAACAAATGAGGGCCGCCTCACGGCCGTATCAACCTCAGGGAGCCTTCGAGCTTAGTGTCTGGCCTCATCGCAACACCTCCTCTCAGGAGAGTCACGCGAGGGGGCTGGGCACGGGGGCTGCACTTGGGTCATGCCCAAGCGTACGCCACCCTACCAGGTCCCTTGGACCTGGTCGTCGCGCGCCCTCCCAAGCGGAGCCAAGGTATGAAGATCGTTTGAACGTCAAGGGGGACTCCTGAGCATCACGACTCAGGAGCCTAACTGACTATGTAGCCACTCACTCCTTGGTCCGTCCTAGTGATCCGGACGGCCCAATGGCGACTGAGGTATGCGCGGGGCCGGGTCCTGCCAACGTAGAACACTAGGCCTACTCCCAGATGTCCTTTCTATAGGTTGTTTGCGTGTCAAGGGGGACTCCTGGGCATCGCGACTCAGGAGCCTAACTGACCAAGTAGCCTCTCACTTCTTGGTCCGTCCTGGTGATCCGGACGACCCAATGGCGGCTGAGGTTAGCGCGGGGTCAAGCCCTGCCGACATAGAACGTAAAGCAAACGAAAAGGAAATCGCAGAATTTCAAATAAAATATTACAAGACATATTGTTCTCTTGAAACCAAACGCAAGCCTCCATGAGGTATGGTGTGTATTGCAGAAACTAAACAAGAAAGGAGCCGTCAGCAAGTCATCTCGTCATTCCCGGACGCTGCCGTCGGCCACAAGGGATGCTTCTCCTGTAGCGGTGTTGCCCTCGCCTGCACCACCAGCCGGAGTTGCAGGATTGGCAGCACCACCACTTGAAGGCACGGGATCAAAGGCGCGAAACCTCTTCAGCAGGGCCTCCACCTGGCTCTTCATGGCTTCGGCAGCAGCTGCATAGTGCTCAGCGTCCACAGGTTCTAGCAGCTCATCAAGGTGGGCGGTGGGATCGTGAAGATGGAGGTGGCTGAAGACGCGCGTCAATGCGACTGAAGAAAGAATGCGGGCTTCCTCCTCCGCCAAGGGGCTGGCACCGCTCACGACTTCGTCAAGCACCTCGACCAGATAAGGAAGCAGTTGGATGGGGCCCTCGTCGGCGGTGGCCAACGGCTCCTCCAAGCCCTTCTCATAGAGCAACCGCGGCGCCTTGCGGGACCTCTCCTCGAGGAGCTTGAAGGCCGCGCGGTCCTCGGCTAGTACCTTCGCCTTGGCATCAAGCTCGGCTTTCTCCGATTCCATCTACCGCTTCAGCTTCTCCAGTCGGCTGCGCTCCGCGCCTTGCGCCTTCCCCAACTGCTCCAGCTCGGTGTCGCGACCCCTGAAGGCGTCCTCTTGGGCCTTCATCCTCTCCTCCCCCGCCTTGTGGCCACGAGCTTCTTCCGCACACTCATTGCGCAGAGTCCCCAAATTGGCCTCCAACAACTGGCAGCGATCCTGGGCGGCCCCAACATCTTTCAGCACCACCTTGCGAGCGGCCGCGACCTGCGCAGTGGCCTGCTTGTCCTTCTCGGAGGTTGCCGTCGCCTGGCTCAACGCCGCCCGAACGGACACATCTGAGTGAAGCCAGCTAGAGACTAGCTCCAGGCGCCCGGCTACCAGGCGGGGGTCATCGCCCTGAAGATCTTCTCGCAGCAGGGTCATCGCAGAAAGAGCACGCTCCAGGATGTCAGGGGAGGCGAAAGGACCCAAAGATTACAGTGCGGCAGGAGGGGGAGGAGTCGACGTCGTCACCATGGCGTGGGAGGCCAGAAACTCCTGAGCTTCAGGGCCCCCAGCGCCCGGGCCAGACGTTGGCACCTCCGGAGCCAGTGGGACCACGGGGGTTGACTCCCCTCGAGGATGCTCTTCCAAGCCTCGCGAGGATGATCGGGCCGGAGAAGTGCGAGTGTAGTTGCAACCCTTGTCCACGGAGAAGGGTGCCGCCGCCGTTGGTGATCTGTTCCTGAGCAGCACCGCCTCTTCCTGTTTCCTCTTCTTCACTACAGGCGACGACGTAATCAAGCAGTAGAGAAGCGTCAAGGATAAGCAGCAGAATCAAGAACAAGACAGGACAAGAACACTTACTGGTCCACCGCAGCGTAGTTCCTCCGCTTCTTAAGCTTGAAGCCTGAGAGCCTCGCAGCACTAGGCGCAGGCGCGCGGGCTCCTGGAGCAGAAGCGGGGGCAGCAGATGGACCGGAAGCAGCTCCAAGCAGTGTCAGGGCAGGAGTGTCATCTCGGTAGATCAGCGTTGACCTGACCCTCGTCGGAACGTCGACCAGTGACCTCCTCGAGGGGCTGGCCTTGGGCCTCGAGGAGCCCCCAGCCACGGGTGGCTCCTCCCTCTCCGGGGGGACATCGGCCTCGTCATCATCATCAGGCAGGGTGCGGAGGATGTCGGCCTTGCGTAAGGGGGAGGTCTCCCCCGCCCCTTCGCGGGTCGCCTCTGAGTCGCGCTCCTCCTCTCCCTCTTCTTCCTCTGCACCCTCCTCATGATACTCGCCCAAAGAAACGACCACTAGAGTCGTCGCCACCAGGATGTCGATGGGCGCAAGTGGCACGAGCGCACGCTCGTCGAAGGCAGACAGAGCGGCGACGACCTCCGCCTCATCCGGGCGGCGGTACAGGGGAACAAGGCCATCAGGCGGGTACCCTTGGTCGTCCCGAACCAAGGAACGAAGAGCCGAGTGCAATTCCTCATTGTAAAGGAGCCCCGGGCGCAGGAGGAGGTCGTACCCTCCTTCTCCAAGTTTCCACAATGGGCGCGGGCGCGACTGGTGGGGAGCCACGTGTTGCGCCATGAATTCTTGGGCAATCATGGCCCCCGTCAGCTTCCTCATCCTCGAATCGTCAGGCTTCAGGTCGGCGCTCATTCCCTCTAGCACCCGCGTCGCCCGCGAGTTGGTGAGCTTCGTGCAAAGCCACACCTCGTGGGACATAGGCATCTCCAACGGCAGCACCAATCGGGGGTGGACGCGCTTGGCGTCCATCAAGACCCATTTGCTCCTCAAGCCCTCGACCTTCTTCCCGGTCTTCGAGATGGCATTGGTCTTGTTGGCCGTGATGAAGCCAACACACCACGAGCAGTGGGCCCCCTTAAGCCGAAGAAAGAATAAGTGGCACAGCAGCACCACGGACGACATCACCCCGACGTACGCCTCGTAGTAGAAGGCGAAAATCGACAGAAGAAGGACAGAGTTGGGATGAAGATGAAGGGCGTGGATCTTGTAGTGACTGAGGACGGAGTAGAAGAAGTCGGAGAAGGGGGGAACCAACCCGACGACGATGCTACTCATGAAGAAGGGGTAGAAGGTGCTACCAGAGTCCTCAGGCTCTGTGGAGCCGGCCCGGAGCATAGTCTTCCTCTTCTCGTCACCCTCCGCCATCATGAAGCGCACGGTGGCCAGGCTATTCTCCGACACGCTCGATGCATCAAGCGCGGGCTCGTACCAGGATGGCGAAGGGGTATCCCGGACTTTCTTGGGCGCCATTGACGGCAGGCTCGAAGGTCTGGGTGGATCTGGACTCTCTGGAAGTGAAGGGCAAGAAAGGGGATCTAGAGCAAGACAAAGGAAAGCAATGAATGAAAATGTAGCCCGTGCTGGCCTTTTGTCAGGCGGACAGTTGCCGAGGCAGCATGGGGAAGCTGGAACACCCACATCCAATCAACCGCCACACGTCAACCGAGGCCGCAGGCTGTTAGGGCCAGCAGCGTCCCGCACTTGCCCCTTGGCTTCGCCTCGAAGCCAAGTCCGAGTGCGCCTTGGGACCGGGGGCTACTATCGGCGTTCTGGGAATGGGCGTCCCCAGACTTGCCTGACTGCGGCCCACGGCGTGGATCCACCAGCGGCCCTATGCGTCCCATCTTCACCAGCAAGCACTCAAGATCCTCGCGAGGGGCCAGGCCTCTCAAGGTGGACGACGCAATACCTCCTCGGGGGTAGCATCACCAGGCTGGCTCGCGAGGGGAGGAGAGATCAAGGCAAGGGAGACCTCGCAAGGTCCCCATGACGTAAGCCAAGATGACCAAAGCCAGGCGGGTGCCAGCGTGCACTGTCCTTGTTTCCTCTTTGGTGCTAAATAGGCAAGCTCAGGTATGGAGTCCCGTGGCATCGAGCAAAGGTTTCCATATTGGTGCAACAAGA
This sequence comes from Triticum monococcum, assembly GCA_034509565.1. Lineage (NCBI taxonomy): Eukaryota > Viridiplantae > Streptophyta > Magnoliopsida > Poales > Poaceae > Triticum > Triticum monococcum. Next base: position 250,529,053 of record CM067843.1, read on the forward strand.
CCAAGACCATCAAGACAGCAGGATGGAGGTCACCGTGGAGCCCAAGACAGTGTCACCACCAGAGCCTTTGGCAGGTGAAGACTACTTTTGTCAGGATAACTTGTACTAGCTGTCCCCCTTCAAACTTGGCTGTTGTGGGATCCCTTCCCGCTTAATATTTGGGAAGAGGACCAGGGCCACTATAAATAGGACTGGCCACCACCTTAGCAAGGAGAGAGGATCATTCAGACCACCAGACACCACACAAGCTCACCAAGCACAAGAACACCTTTCCTCAGGAGGCCGTTCTTCCCCTTGTAACTATTATTCCTCAGCCCACGAGGCAATCCACCACACCACACCGGAGTAGGGTATTACACCGCAATGGTGAACCGATCCAGTATGAATTTTGTGTCCGTTTGTTCTACGAGTTCGACGTGCTAAGACTTGAGATTGTGGTGAGGGCGAGATCTCGAGGGGGAGAGATCTTTGTGCGCACCCCAGTATTCGAACCTCAGGGGTTTCGCCGTAACCCCAAAGCCGACAACTTGCGGCGGCGGAACTCCCGATTTAGGTTTATTTTTGGGGGTTTCTATATTTATAGGAATTTTTGGCGTCGAGAACAAGTCAGGGGGTCCACGAGTCAACCACAAGGTTGGAGGGCACGCCCTCCCTCCTTTAGGAGGCCTCGTGGCTCTTCTGGCCCAACTCTTTTGCTTCGGGGGCTTCTTCTGGTCCATAAAAAATCACCGTAAATTTCCAGGTCATTTGGAATCCGTTTGATATTCCTTTTCTGTAAAACTCAAAAACAAGGAAAAAACAGAAACTGGCACTGGGCTCTAGGTTAATAGGTTAGTCCAAAAAATCATATAAAATAGCATATAAAACATCCAAGATAGATAATATAATAGCATGGAACAATCAAAAATTATAGATACATTGGAGACGTATCATGTTGCTAAGGGGAATTTTATTGAGCTTGATGCTAATACCACTTATGAGATCCTAGAAGGGGTTTTTGGAATTCCGCCTACCAAAAAGGGGATTTCTTACCATGTCTCCCACCCACTCCCCGGCGATCGCCACCACCTCCGATGATCTCCTCCCCTAGCCACCAAAATTCCTCTTCTCTCCACTAGATCTCCCCGGCGCCCTGAGATCTACCCTCTAATACCCATCTCCATGGGTTCTGATGTTGGATCCACCCTTGGCTTGGACTTCTCCAAGGGCTTGGTTTTTGCGGATAAGGTTTTTCAATCTACTGGTTTTACAGTGCATCCCATGGATGACACGGGCTTCTTCACCATGGTAATCTCTTTTGGGCGGCATGTTTTTCGTTTGCATGAAGATTCAGTGGCAGCAACAATCGAGGCGGCCATTGGGGGTTCTGCAATTGAGTTCATGGTTTTTCCACTCAAGGATAAGGTTTTTGGCTTTCAAGTTTCTTGTAAGGCGGTGGCTATGATCGTTCTTCAGCTCCGTTCTTATTCTTGTGATCATTTTAAATGTTACTTCCATCTTTGGGGTAATGGGGGCCCAAATTGGGCCATGAGTTCAAGCTTTGGAAGTTGGAATGTGATGCAGAATGGATACTTGTTAGTCCTTCCAAACGTCGAGCTGCACTTGGCATGCTCGCCATGCATTCCAAGCCCCAAAAGTCCTTGGTAAGATCTTCACATGCCCAAGCCAAGAAGCTTTCCTTTTCAACGTTCCAGAGTTATCCTGCTTGCCGTGGGTATCATTATCCAGCCACGCAGGACTGTATTCAAACCATTGAAGATGCGGGGTATACTCTCCCGGAGCATGAGAGGGTGGTCATCCTTCCCCCGCCGCCGACTGAACTCCGGTGGACGTCAACCGCTCCATCCATATCTTTTGGTATGGTTGGAAACCTCCCTCCTTATGCGGCTCGGCCGCCGTCTATCTCGGGCAGGAATCTTGCTTCTTTGAATGTGGACGTGTCTCCCCATGTTGGGCCATCATCTGCATGTGCCACAGATCAAGTTGGGCCAGGGTTACCTTCTGGGCCTTCCACTATTCCTTCCTCTCAACAGGCTGCAGTTGAGTTTGATAACTTAGTTACAGGTATGGTGGATGAAATCTTAACGTGTCAGAAATGTTTGCGCAAGGGCCATTTTGCTACGGCATGCACGTCCAGGTTGCACTATAATTCTTGTCTGCGGGTGGGGCATGGCGCAAAAGATTGCAACCGATTTGCACAGATTTTGGGTCTGGTTTGGAAACCGAAACCCGGTAATGTTGCAACTTCCGAGGATCCCTCAGCTCCTACCGAGAATATCTCTCTGACGCAACTTTTACCAAACTTAGACTCCTCTTGCACTTCCGCATTAACTCTTTCGCCCCGTTCCATCAGCCCTGGCCCCAAAACACCATCAGCTGCACCGCCTGAAACCCCACCTCCGCCGGAGTCCTCGCCGTCTGCTGCAAGCTCGGAGCGTGCCTCTTCGATGGCCAACTTCCACCTTGACCCTATGCTCTATGTGCTAGCGGGGCACCACATTGTGGATGGCAGGGAGGCTCGGGTGCCGCGCACCTTTGTGACGCCACATACCCCAATTGTGCGTCGCCATGAGGACTTCATGTTGGCTGAGGTAATGCCCATTCCCCCTCCTAATCAGATTGGGGCTGCTAGAGAGGAAGTTGTCCAGTGGCTGCAAGCTCATGGGATTTTGGTGAGGTCTTCTCAACCTTGGATTAGATCGGTGGGTCTTTTTGAGCTACGGGATGCTGTTGTTAGATTTTCACTTCTTCAGATGCCGCCTCAGCCCCTGGGTAATAATCGTTTTGTTCGGTTTATGAAGCATGATGAGGGGGAATCTTTTAGAGGGGCTCAGGGTTTCCGACAAGGTTTGCTTATGTTTTTGGGGATTCCGCTTGATCTTCGCAATGAGCATGGTCTTCGGGCAGCAGTCAACACCTTTGGGAAGTTTCATCATTGGATTAGTGAGGACCCATATCTGGTGTGCTCCTTGGTCTTTGCCTCTTTACCGGAGGATATTCTTGTGCCCCGGGACGTGGTGTTCATGGAGTTTGCAGCTTGGGGTGGTGCCAGAGTGTCTTGGACGGCGCCATTGTATATTCTGGGTGCCAATTTTGCTGAACAAATGCCCCAAGATGAGGACTGGATGCCCATCAATGGCAACCCCCATCCCCAGCCTGGTGTGCCCTTCCCAGAGATGCTGCCTTTTATCCTGCCCCCGTTCCCTGCTCTGGGGTGGAACATTGTGCCACCGCCGCCTGCACCTGACCATGAACAACAGGACAATTGGGGCAACTGGGATGAGCCTGCTGTGGAACCAGTTGTGGAGGACCAAGAGTCTATGGTATTTGATGCTTCGGCACAGCAAAGCTCTACCCAGCCAAGTTCAGATGTCCAGCTCCAGGAGCCTCCTGCAGTCATTATAGTTGGTGACACTGCAACGGAAGTCCGAATTGATTCCAAGAACATTGCCATGGACGTGGAAGACACTAGCAATTGGGCGATCGTGGTTTATGAAATCCCAGATGTTAATGTTCTGGCCCTTGCTCCACCTGATATCAAGGTCCCTTTTGGGCCCCCTCTGCCCCCGGAAATGATATGGAGGCGTTCTTTTGAGAACTTGCTGAATGCACCAGTGCTGTTTGAGATACCGCAACCCCTGATGCCTAAACCTTTGTCGCCAGTTAAGAGAAGATGGAGCTTTGCTTTTTAGTCTGACGATCTTCCTTTACTGACATGGAAAGAGCCGGATACGGCTAGACCTGTGGCAAGAGCCCTTTTTGTGGATGAATCGGATGAACCTACGCCTGTTGTGGTCCCCTCTCCACCTGTGTGTGCAAGACCACGGAGGCCTCGCAAAACTATGGCGCCAACGCCTCTGGTTGAAACGTCTGTTCGCAGATGTACCAGAAGTTCGGCCCAGCGTGATGGGTTTAAGCCCACTTTCCATGAGCTGGTTCTATAGCCCAAGAAGAAGAAGCCCAAGGCTAAGCCCATTCCTGCTGAGAGGCCCAACACCACTGCACATGGAGATGTCCCTCCTCCCACTCCTATCAGTCATCTGCAAGCTATTGGCAAGGAGTTAGACATTGATGCAGCTCTGCTAACTGAGGATGCACTTATGGTGGACCCTTTTTCCACAACCAACAAAGCCTCCAATGAATAGTGTGCTATCCAAATGCTGGGTTTTGCAAGCCCCAAAATTTGCTCCCTGCATGTTTTTACTTTCTGAACTTTGGATATGTAATAATGTTGGTTCAGACCTTAATGTGGCTTTTGGACATATGGCATTGTGTGCCATGTGGTTTGGGGAACTGTTTAGGATCTTTATCTATGAATCCTCATTGTAAAAACTATAATGTATTGTGCTGGAATGTCAGGGGTTTAAACTCTGAAACTAGGCAAAGAGCTATCAGGCAAAATATCGATGAGAGTCACTGTGCAATTGCATGTTTGCAGGAAACTAAATGTGCTTCTTTTGACTCCAGATCAGTTAAAAGTTTTTGTCCTAAAAGATTTGACAGTTTTTCTTTTGCCCCTTCCCTGGGGGCCTCTGGTGGAATCATAGTTGTTTGGAACTCCTCTGTTTTTGAGGGGACGTTATTAGAAATCCAACAATTTGCAGTAGTGGTTGAGTTTGTTTCCAGAAAAAATAATGAGAGGTGGACTCTTGTTGCTGTTTATGGTCCTTGTCAGGGGGAAGCTAGGGATAATTTTGTTACTTGGTTGTACCACCTCAATATTCCAGTGGATGAAAATTGGCTACTCCTGGGGGATTTCAATTTTTTGCGCTCGTAGGATAACATAAATTTGCCTGGAGGGGACCTGAATGACATGTTTATCTTCAATGAGATCATAGGGCACTTGGGCCTTTTGGAATTGCCTATCAAAGGCAGATCATACACTTGGTCTAATATGCAGGATAATCCCCTCCTTGAGCAGCTAGATTGGTTTTTCACTTCTGTTGATTGGATATCTGACTATCCCATGACTGAGGTGAGGCCCCTGGCAAAAACTGCATCTGACCATGTGCCATGTGTGGTTTCAATCAAAACTTCTATTCCCAAGTCTAACATTTTTAGATTTGAGAACTATTGGCTAGAGCTAGAGGGTTTTATGGACTGTGTGGACTCTTCATGGCAAAGACCTTCTAGAAAGGGGCATATCACAGCTAGAATAGCTGACAAATTCAAATCCCTAAGAATGTGTCTCAAGAGATGGCAGATGAACATCTCCAAACTGAAAATGCTTGTTTGTAAATGTAATAAGGTTATTCTCTTACTAGATGAACTTGAGGAGCGCAGACCATTGTACAGGCATGAATCCAATTTTCGAAGAGTGGTCAAAAGTCATGTGGAAAAGCTACTCCACCTTCAATGGCTTTATTGGAAAAAGAGATGTACTATCAGATATATTAAGGTGGGTGGAGAAAACACTAAGTTCTTTCATGCTATGGCTACTGAGAGGCATAGAAGGAATTCTATTGCTAGTTTAAAACTACCTGATGGCACTATGGTATCTGAACACTCTCAAATGGAGGGTATTATCTGGAATTGTTTTAAAAACAGAATGGGCTCTTCAAGGGGTATCCACATGGGCTTTGATCTCACCTCTTTAATTGTTCCAGTGGAGGGTTTAGATGCTCTCACTAAGCCCTTTGAGAAAGAGGAAATGGACAAGATTGTCAAACATATGCCAGTTGATAAAGCCCCAGGCCCAGATGGTTTTAATGGGCTTTTCTTCAAAAGGTGCTGGCACATTATCTCTTCAGATTTTTATGAACTGGCATAGGCTTTCTATGATGGTACTACTCATCTAGAAAACATCAATGATTCATATATCACATTGGTGCCTAAGAAACATTCACCTGAGGAGGTGGGGGACTTCAGACCTATTTCTTTAACAGGAATGGGTCTTAAGTTCCTTTCCAAAATGACAGCAAATAGGTTCCAAGAAGTAATAATGCAATGTATCCATAAGAACCAGTATGGGTTTATAAAAAGCAGAACTATTCAGGACTGTATTGGCTGGACTTTTGAGTACTTACACCAGTGTCATCAGTCCAAGATACCAATTGTCATACTTAAATTGGATTTTGAGAAGGCCTTTGATTCTCTTGAGCATGAGGCAATTGTCCAAATCTTGAGACATAAGGGTTTCAATGAAAAGTGGATTCTTTGGATGACACAGCTTTTGTCTACAGGTACATCATCTGTCCTGCTAAATGGTGTTCCTGGTAGGAAATTCATATGCAAAAAGGGGGTTAGGTAGGGTGATCTAGTTTCTCCTCTGCTTTTTGTATTAGCAGCAGACTTATTGCAGACTGTAATTAATGACATGTTCAGAAGAGGCATACTTCATCTCCCAATACCTTGTCATGACCAGGACTATCCTGTGATTCAATATGTTGATGATACCTTGATTATCTTGCCTGCTGACAAGGTACAGTTAATTGCTCTGAAGGACATGTTGCAGGTGTTCTCTGTGTCTACTGGGCTGGATGTGAATTATCATAAATCTTTTATCATTCCTATCAATGTGGACAATGCTGTCATGATAGATTTAGCTGCTGCTTTGGGATGTCAAATTGGGAAAATGCCTTTCGCATACCTTGGATTGCCAGTAGGCACTACTAGGCCTAAAATGGTGGACTTCATGCCTCTGGTGGACTGCATGGAGAGAAGAATGACAGCTAGCTTCTCCTTTTTAAACCAGGGGGAGAGATTACAGTTTCTGAACTCAGGTTTGTCTTCTATGCCCATCTTCTTTCTTTCTAGTTTGGCTGTCCCTGTTGGCATTCTAAAGCAATTGGAGAGAATTCAGAGACAATGCCTATGGAGGAAAAACAGGGGTGAACCTGCCCCTTCTCTGGCTGCTTGGGACCTTATTTGCAGGCCAAAAAACAAGGGAGGCCTTGGTATTCTAAACCTGGGTGTTCAGAATGTGGCTCTACTACTCAAACATGCAAATAACTTCCTCAATAAAAAGGATATACCTTGGGTGTCCTTAATTTGGGACTCTTACTATCATGGCAGAGTGCCCCAAGGAACTTCTGATTGTGGCTCCTTCTGGTGGAAGGATATATGCAAGGTCTTGCAAAACTTTAGGGACTGTGCTTGGGTTCAGATGAATGAAGGAGACACTGCACTCATGTGGTCAGACACTTGGAAGCTTGATGATCAGGACTCTAAGCTTCAATTCAGATTTCCTAGGCTTTTTTCATATGTCAAAGATCCCTGGATTTCTGTTAAGGATTTCTTGGACTCTCAGGACATGTTTCACAACTTCCATCTTCCTTTGTCTAGCCAGGCCTTTGATGAGCTGGTTATGCTTCAATCTCTGTTAGAAAACCATGATAGAGACACTGGGTCCAAGGATATTTGGCTTTGGAATGGCACGGCCAAGGGATACTCTCCGAAGCTTTTTACTCCCATGTGTTTGTGTCACAATCTTTCAACCCCCTAACAGCTTGGATCTGGAAGTCCTCTTGTACTATGAAAATAAAGGTCTTTGCTTGGATGCTCATTATGGATGGGCTTAATACCAAAGATATGGTGGAACGGAGGCATTGGCATTTGGAGGATGGAGTAAACTATGTTCTCTGCCCTTTGCAGGCTAGGGAAACAAGAGATCATCTGTTCTTCAATTGCAATTTTAGTGTCAGGGTTTGGAACTATTTGCAAATTGATTGGTCATCAGGTGACTCGATGAAGGAGCTGGTTATCAATGCCAAATGGAGTTTTAGGAAACCTTTCTTCACTAAAGTGGTCTTTATAGCTTGCTGGAATATATGGATTGTCAGAAATGCTAAGGTCTTTAGGCATGAGAGAGCTGGATTTAATAAATGGAGAGCAGCTTTTCTACATGATATTGCTTTAATGCAATATAGGGTTAAGCCTGCTTATAAGGATGATCTCCTTAAATGGATCTCTTTTCTACCTCCTTGAGCCTGTTTGTTGTTTTCCTACTTTATTTAGATTAGCTTGATTACCCCTTGTAATCCCTCTTGTACTTGTACTTGTTCTGCCTTTTAAGAAAGTTTTGATATGCTGTGGGGGTTTTGCCTACAGTCCCCAGTCAAAAAAAGGGGATATCTTTTACTCAAGAAGGAGCTCAAATTTTGGACAATTTGAGTGATTTGCATAAACATTTGGTTGAGTTACAAAAATATAATGAACCTCTGAAACATATCAGTGGGAACCTCAATCGAATGAATACCTTGATTACTCTTTGCAATAACCGTTTGGATATTTTGAATGTCAAGATGGTCTCTTTTCCTAAAAATCTTGGGAAGCATAAAGAGCCTCCCGGGTTTGAAAAGGCCCTTACAAAAGTTGCAAAAACCAAAGATGAAAATACTTAGATCTATGCCTTATGCCTAGCCAGGGGCATAAAACGATAGCGCTTGTTGGGAGGCAACCCAATGAATAAATTTTATTTTTTTCCTTTTTCTTTCTGTTCTTGAGTGCTTGCACAATTATGCTACGGTTATGATTGTGTTTTTAATGTTTTAATTAGTTTTTGTGCCAAGCAAAGCCTTTGGGATCATGTTGGGTGATAGTTGATTTGATCTAGTTAAAAATAGAAACTTTTGCACCCAGTAGAACAATTTTAATAAATCATAGAAGCGTGATAAAATTCTGATTTTTTACGCAAGATTGATATACAAATTGCCTACATATCCTAATTTTTAAGAATTTTTGGAGTTACATAAGTATTCGAAGTTTTCAGATTGCTAGAGACTGTTCGGTTTTTGACAGATTCTGTTTTCTTTGTGTTGTGTGCTTATTTTGATTAATCTATGGTTTGTATTGCAGGGTATAAGCCATGGTAAAGATGGAATATAGTAGATATAATGCAAAAATAAAATATCAATGGGTTTGCAACAATACTTAGAGTAGTGATTTGCTTTGTTATACTAACGGATCTCACGAAGGTTTTGTTGAGTTTTGTGTGATTGAAGTTTTCAAATTTTGAGTGAGATCACGATGGGTGAAGGAATAAGGAGTAAGAAGTGTCGGGGAACGTAGTATTTCAAAAAAATTCCTATGATCATGCAAGATCTATCTTGGAGAAGAATAGCAACGAGCGGGGAGCGTGTGTCCACGTACCCTAGTAGACCGAAAGCAGAAGTGTTGGGAATATGACTACCAGGTATGACCCGCCCAAGAGGGGCCCGGTCAATCTTCCTGGCGCGTTATTAAAAGAAGCCCAGCGGATATACAAGGCGATTGGCTATTATAAAACTTATAGTAGGCCCAAGCCTAGAGGCGGCTTAAGGCCTGTAATTGTAAACCACCATGTATAGTTAAGTCTTGTAAAGAAAGGTATGTAAAAGAAGTCACCGAGCCGGACACATTGTATGAGCCGGCCGGGACTCTGCAGGCCGCCAGGCTTCTACCCGTGTATATAAGGGGATGACCCGGCGGCGGATTAGGGCAAGTAACATAAAATCGAGAGCCAGAGAAGTGTATTCGCTCCCTGGTCACCGAAACCTAGCAATACCACATCAACTGGACTAGGCTTTACCTTCATCGTAAGGGACTGAACCAGTATAAACCTCTCGTGTCCTTTGTCCCGATCAACCCCTTTAAGCTTCCTAGTTGTGATGGCTCCATGAATAAGTCCTTTCACTAGGACATCTGCCGTGACAATTCCACGACAGTTGGCGCCCACCATGGGGCCAGCGCACGGTGGATTTGAGTTCTTGAAGGGCAACTTCGAAGGGCTCAAGGGATACGCTGTGGGCCGGATGACCAAGAGTCCTCGCGGCAAGCTCTACATCGACGATGAAGGCTGGGGCCCCGACGCCGGCTCATTTGAGTACAGATACCGGGTCCCCTTTGGTGGAATCCATGTCTTCATCGGCCGAATCGGCGAGCTAGGCCCTGAGACGGACATCTGCATCAACCTCATCAAGACGGCTCAGCGCGCTAGGTCCGCGCGGGCTCAACCCGCCATGAGGCGTGCCTTCGTGGGTTGCATCCATGGAGGTGAATTTTCTGAAGGATCGGTGATTGGTGGTGAGATGGCGGTTTGTTCTGACAGTGAGTCGTCCATAGGCGAAACAGATTCTTTGTATCAATTACAAGATGGCGGGCTTGGGGGCTATTCCAATGGCAGCAGTATTCCGGACCCCACTGAGCTGCCGAATCAAGCCGGAGTCGTCATGGCTGGCACTCAACCTGGTCAGAATTCTACGGCTGCAGTAGCCATAACCACCGGGTCAGCAGCGGCCGCGTCAAGAGACCCCGTGCGCCCACCGGCTCAGGTATTAGTGGACCTCATGGATAGGATGACGGCCTTGTTGACTGTTGTGGTTGAGCCGGCGTATGAGGCTCAGCATGACACAGAAGTAGCACGACTACGCGGAGAGGTAGCACATGCCAAGGAAAATTTAGCGGCGGAAGACGTCAGGATGGCCGCAGAACGGGCGGCTCTGGATGCACGTGCTCAGCAGCTTCAAGCGGAGACTTTCTGGCTCTCGGTGGATCTGAACGCGTCAAACGAGGTCATGAGGAGAAGGCACCAGAAGGCTCAATCACGTCTGCCTTTGACTTATGATCCTAGGAACCTTTTTCACACACCCGGGGCTGTTCCCAGTAACCCGCCGGAGGCAAACCGGACCACAACACCCGGGGCTGGGGTTCTGGTTCAACCGCGGGCCATGGAGCTGCCACGTGTGAATACTGGTCCGCCTCACTACACACCAATACCACCAGGTCACTTCTCTAACCCTTTGGAAAATTTAATTGCTACGTCGGCTTGTTTGGCGGCTCTCCCAATGGAAGGTGACTCTCCGACGGTAATCGAAACACGAAGGGTCAGAGAACTTCTTCAGACATGTGATAGCCTGGCTTATTAGGGATGGTAGACTACTCATATCAATAAGGAATTCCTTCTTTTCCGGGAGCCCATTCGGATAGAACTCCAAAGTTAAGCATGCTCAGCTTGGAGTAGTGTCAGGATGGGTGACCGACCGGGAAGTTGCTCCCTGGTGCACACAAGTGAGTACAAAGTGCGCAGAAAAGACTAGTATTGATCTGTGGGGCTAGTCTAGATCCCGCCAGGAGTAACGACCACCGGCGGGTGTGTCCGGGGCGTTATAAGACAGCTCTGGCACAGTAGGATGCGTATTCTTACAGTCGGGATAGAATCCATTCAACCCCTCGACCAAGTCGGAGCGCAAGCTATAGCAGGCATATGGACTCAGCGGCCATGTCGAGCAACGCCCAGCGCCGTAACCAACCACGCGGGCATGACCCGGCCCCGGGCGGAGCCCTTAACTTGGCGGACCAGGAGAGGATCCGTCAAGAGGCTGAACGGGCGATTCAGCACGTGGCTGAGCAGGCGGCTCAGCAAGCTTTCCCAGTTTATCCAGCGACCTCTATTGAGGCTGGGGTGGCCACCAGGACAGGAGGCGTCCCTTGTCTTGTGCCGGCTCTGCGTAATGAGCGTTTGCCAAAGGATTTTAAGGGGCCTCGTAAGGTGCCCAATTACACAGCCGACCTGTAACCCGGAGCATGGACTGAAAGTTACGAGATGGCCATGGAGTTATTAGAGGTCAGCGACGCAGCAATGGCCAAATACTTCACCATGATGTTGGATGGAACAACTCGTACTAGGTTAAATGGGCTGCCGCCCAACTCCATCGGTTCATGGGCGGAGTTAAAGGCCCGGTGTAACACCCACGATGCGGCTATATCTCCCACGTGTCGGAGCACGACTTAGAGGCATAACTGCATGGTAGGCATGTCGCAAGAGGGGTAATCTTTACACATCCCATCTACTGAATAAGAAAGGGATAAAGAGTTGGCTTACAATCGCCACTTCAGACAATACATAAATATAGCATACATCATCCAGAATACAATCAAGGTCCGACTACAGAACCAAAATAAAGAAAGACAACCCCAATTGCTAGATCCCCGATCGCCCCAACTGGGCTCCTCTACTGATCATCCGGAAAAGACACATAGTAACATCCCGAATCCTCGTCGAACTCCCACTTGAGTTCGGTAGCGTCCCCTGCACTGGCATTATCGGCACCTGCATCTGTTTGGAAGTATATGTGAGTCACGTGGACTCAGCAATCTCACACCCTCGCGATCAAGACTATTTAAAATTAAAGGTAGGAAAGGGGTAGTGAGGTGGAGCTGCATTAAGCACTAGCATATATGGTGGCTAACTTACGCAAAAGAGGGCGAGAAGAGAAGAAAAGCACGATCGAGAAGCTAATAAGTGATCAAGAAGTGATCCTAAAACTACTTACGTTCAAGCATAACACGAGACCATGTTCTCTTCCTGGTACTGCACCGAAAAGAGACCATCATAGCTACACACGCGGTTGAGTCATTTTAATTAGATTAAGTGTCAAGTTTTCTACAACCGGATATTAACAAATTCCCATCTGCCCATAACTGCGGGCACAGCTTTCAAAAGTTCAAAACCCTGCAGGGGTGTCCCAACTTAGCCCATCACAACCTCTCACGGTCAACGAAGGATATTCCTTCCCCCAGGATGACCTGATCAGACTCGGAATCCCGGTTACAAGACATTTCGACAATGGTAAAACAAGACTAGCAAAGCCACCCGAATGTGCCGACAAATCCCGATAGGAGCTGCACATATCTCATTCTCAGGGCACACCAGATAAGCAATCCGTACAACTAAAACCAACCCTCAAGTTTCCCCGAGGTGGCGCTGCAAGGGGCTCTAGTTTGGACCAACACTCAGAGGAGCACTAGCCCGGGGGTTTAAAAGAAAGATGACCCTTGAGTCCACAGAACCCAAGGGAAAAAGGCTTATGTGGCAAATGGTAAAACCAAGGTTGGGCCTTGCTGGAGGAGTTTTATTCAAAGCGAACTGTCAAGGGGTTTCCATAACACCCAACCGCGTAAGGAACGCAAAATCAAGGAACATAACACTAGTATGATGGAAACTAGGGCGGCAAGAGTGGAACAAAACACCAGGCATAAGGCCGAGCCTTCCACCCTTTACCAAGTATATAGATGCATTAAAGTAAACAAGATATAATAGTAATGATATCCCAACAATATCCATGTTCCAACATGGAACAAACTCCATCTTCACCTGCAACTAGCAATGCTATAAGAGGGGCTGAGCAAAGCGGTAACATAGCCAAACAACGGTTTGCTAGGAAAAGGTGGGTTAGAGGCTTCACATGGAAATATGGGAGGCATGATATATCAAGTGGTAGGTTTCATGGCATAGCAATAGAGCGAGCAACTAGCAAGCAAAGATAGAAGTGATTTCGAGGGTATGGTCATCTTGCCTGCAAAGTTCTCCGAGTTGACGAAAGCTTGATCCTCGTAAGTGTACTCAATGGGTTCCTCGATCACGCACTCGTTTCCCGGCTCTACCCAAAGCAAGAACACAAGCAAAGGAAACAACAATCAACCACGGTGCAATGCGCAAGCAACATGATGCAAAACATGGCATGATATGCGAGATGTGATATGCAATGCATATGCGTACCCCGGAAGGAAAAGATTGAACCAGGCATCAACTTGGCAAACCAAGTGTACCGCTGGAAAGATGACATGATTTCGGTCGAAAACGATATAAATATCACCGGAATCGGATGCACGGTTTGCAAATGGCAGGCAAAACAAGAATGACACAATTCTGCGATTAACAGCACAATGCCACCTAGAATGCAACAAGAAACTAAGCTACTGCACTCCAACATAACAACAAAGCGCATGGCAGTGATCTACTCAATATGCTTGACAAAAGATGAACACTGAGCTACGGCTAAATCACACAAGAGCAGGTTCAAACAAGCATGGCAAAAGTGCAAAAGATATCAGCATAATAGACTTAGTGAAAACTACTAACATGTCAGGAATTAACATCAGGAAGCAATGTTTAGAGCAAGCAAACAACATGCTACATGAACATAACATAGCAAACAAATACATCGCATGAATCTACTCAAAGCATAGAACAAAAGTCCCTTAATGATCAAGAGCCAAAAAGGCACAGAAGATATGATGGCACCCATGTAAACATAGGAAGTTTCGTTAACAGATTCAGACTTAGCAGAAAACTGAGCATGGCATCAACAGAATTATGAAGGCATCTTTGCGAGCTCGATTCACTCATCACAAGGCATTTCATGACAAGATAAGCATAGCATCAGCATGATGGCATGTTTATGAAGCTAACCAAGGCAAAAGGAAGTTCATATCACGCATGGATCAACTACAACATCCATGGCAAAATTGGTTAACATGTAAACAATCTACCAGGAACATTTTATAGAAAAAGTAGAGCAAGATTAAATCATGCTAGGGCACTCCATAATGGAAAATAGGGCATGGATGGATAGAGCACAACCATATGTCCAAAACTTACTTACTTAAGATACTCAAAAGAAGCATGGATCTCATTGTAGCAACATGAATACATGGCTTAAAAATAACAGCAGAGCAATGACTTGGTAAAATTCCAAGTGCCAGAAATCAGCAAAGTCATGAGAGCTACTTTGCATGCTTGTTCTAGTCACCACATTGATCATAAAAATACATGGCATACACCTGTGTAAAGATGGCATGGCATAGATCAATATACATGTAGAGCTCATGACCATATGCAGCACACAACAATTGTAGCAAAAATGACAAATGCTCATACTCTGCTAAGAATCAACACCTAACATTTTATAGCACTCTTGCATCAACGATTAGGGCATCAAGATGGACTCAAACAAGCATGTGACAATGGAACAAAATGAAGAGCACATAATGGTGAACATTTTGATATATTACGCGCATGAAACGGAGCTACGGTGATGAAGTTATGACATGATGAACATAGCATAAAACATGAGAGGAAAAATGACTTAGAAAACGACCTCGCGAAAGTCAACGGGATCTAGGGTTTGTCATGCGCAGTCTGAGGATGGCCGGGATTCGACGCCGGCGAGGGAGGAAGACGGCCGGCGGGACTCCTCCGGGCCGGATCTCACCGGATCCGGCCGGCGGCGAGCCGGAGAGGCGACGGGGCACGGCTCCGCAGGTCCGGCGCGGCACGGCGGCGCGCGGGGAGCGGCGGGGACTGGCGCGGTGGCGGGGTCCGACGAAGAGGACGACGGCGAGAGGGTGGTCGGAGCGAAGAGGCGGCGGTGGTGTGCGGTTTAGGCGGGCGGCGCCAGGCGGACGGCGGAGCGGAGGCGCGCGGGCCGAGCGGGCCTGCCCTGGGCCTGGCGGGCCGCGGCGGCTGGGGCAATGCGCGGGACAAGTGGCGGCACGCTATTGGGTGCGGGCGGCGGCGGAATTCGTCCGACGGCGGCCGGACGTGTCCGGTGGCGGTGGGGCGATTTGATCTAGGGTTTGGACCCGAATTTTGGATGGGGAGGACATATTTATAGGTAGGAGGAGGTAGGAGTGTCCAAATGAGGTGTAGTTTTTGACCACCCGATCGTGATCTGATGGCGGAGGACATGGGATAGGTTTGGATGGGTTATTGGGCCGTTTTGGAGGGGTGTTGGGCTGCAACACAGACGAGGCCTTTACGGTTCCCCGATTAACCGTTGGAGTATCAAACGTACTCCAAATGGCACGAAACTTGACAGGCGGTCTACCGGTGGTGTACCAATGCCGCTTGGGAAATCTCGGTCCATTTCGAGAATGGTTGACACCCGCACACGAAAAGAGGTAAAATGGGGCGCTGGAGGACGTAGAAGTGTCGGATAGCAAAACGGACAACGGGGAAAAATGCTCGGATGCATGAGACGAACACGTATACAAATGAGATGCACATGATGACATGATATGAAATGCATGACATGGACAAAATGCAAAACGAAGACAAAACCCAACCATGAAGGGAATCTCATAACTTAAAACCGAAATGGCAAGAGTCGGAGTACAAATATGGCAAATTACATCCGGGGCATTACACCCGGTTCATTCAGAACTTTAAAGATACCTGTAAACAGCCCATGTCGATTGTGGACCTGACTAACTGCAAGCAAGAGGAAGGAGAATCCACGACCCATTGGGTGCGCCGGGTCAAGGAAATAATACATTCATCTGATAAGACAGTTGCCGGCTCCGCGGTTTTAATGTTGGAGAAAATTGCCGTTTTGAACCTCTGAAACAGAAACTGGGGCGGCTAAAGCGTGACTGTAATGACATGGGCCAGCTGATGGTGGCTCTCATCAAGTATGCCGATTCTGACAGTACCAAGGATCCCGTGTCTAATGAAGAGAAGACAGGGAAGGGGAAGAAGAACGGTAGTGGCAAAGGTCACCAGCACAACCCGGTGAATCAAGGAGGTAATAAACGTAAGGCTAATGGTAGTCTGGAGTTTGTGGCTAACGCCAGCGCACATGGCAACAATCAACGACGCAAGGGGAGGCCACCTCCTCGGTCTGGCGGGTCAGGTCCCACCTTTGAGCAGCTGCCAAACAAACCTTGTCCAAGACACGACACCCGGGAGAAGCTAGCTACCCATCTATGGAAAGACTGTACGATCATGAAGGCTTTTAAGAATTCTAACATATTTGATGTTAACCACGGACCTGGCAGCGGCTCAGGTGGTGGCGGTTTTCATGGCCCGGGCGCTAGTTCAAGCGGTGGCGGTTTTCATGGCTAGGGCCATCCAGGTAGTCAAGGCAGCTATAATCAGCAACCCGGCCAGGGCAATCGGCAACAGCAGCAACAGTCCAGGTATCAGAGTATCCCAAAACAGCTGAACAATAGGCAATACCACTTGTTTACCACCAGT
This sequence comes from Triticum monococcum, assembly GCA_034509565.1. Classification (NCBI taxonomy): domain Eukaryota; kingdom Viridiplantae; phylum Streptophyta; class Magnoliopsida; order Poales; family Poaceae; genus Triticum; species Triticum monococcum. Next base: position 250,545,788 of record CM067843.1, read on the forward strand.
TTGTGCAAGAGGGATCAGAAGCTTCATAAGAGGGCTGTAAATGTTGTTGAGCAGACGGTTCCGCGTTATTTGAGATGGTCTGAACAACCTATTGTGTTGAGTAGGGAGGATCACCCGCCCCGGGTTGATAATCCGGGTCATCTGGCTTTGGTGGTGGCGCCTCAAGTTGGTGGATATAAGTTCACTAAAGTGCTCATGGACGGAGGCAGTAGCATCAACATCCTCTATTATGAGATGTTCCGTCGCATGGGGTTAACTGATAAGAGTCTGAAAACATCCAACACTGTTTTTCATGGGGTAGTGCCTGGTAAGTCGGTGTACCCAGTTGGTAAGATCGAACTGGAAGTAGTCTTTGGGGATGAGTATGATTCTAGGGCTGAGAAGTTAACTTGCGAGGTGGTTAAGATCAAAAGCCCGTATCACGCTCTGTTCGGACGGCCGGCTTATGCTAAGTTCATGGCTCGGCCATGTTATGTGTATCTACAGCTCAAAATGCCGGGTCATAAAGGCACTATCACGGTACATGGATGCCGGAAAATAGCCTTGGAATGTGAAGAAGGTGATGCCGCTTATGTCGAGTCTGTTTGTGCAACGGAGGAATTGAAGTTTTATAAGGATAATGTTGACCCGACAGGCATGACATCTTTGAAGAAGCCAACTACGGAGCATGAGCCAGCGTTGAAATTCAAGTCAGCTGATGACACCAAGATGATTGATTTCGTGCCTGGCGACTCATCCAAACAGTTGATTATCAGTGCTAATTTGGACCCAAAATAGGAAAGCGCGCTCATCGAGTTCATCCGTGAGAATCGGGACATCTTTGCATGGAAGCCTTCTGACATGCCGGGTGTACCGAGAGAACTTGCTGAGCACACTCTCAATATTAATCCAAAGTTTAAGCCGGTTCGGCAATTTCTTCGGCGGTTTAACGAGGAAAGGCGCAAAGCTATCGGAGAAGAGGTGGCCCGGCTCTTGGCGGCCGGGTTCATTGTCGAAGTTTTTCACCTAGAGTGGTTGGCTAACCCGGTGCTTGTGCTTAAAAAGAACGGCACCTGGCGCATGTGTGTGGATTACACATATTTAAACAAGGCTTGTCCAGCGGACCCTTTTGCTCTCCTTTGTATCGATCAAATCATTGATGCTACGGCGGGTTGTGAGCGTTTGAGTTTTTTGGATGCTTACTCTCGTTATCATCAGATCAAGATGGCAGTTAAGGACCAGGAGAAGACAACTTTCATCACTCTGTTTGGAGCCTTCTGCTATGTGTCTATACCTTTTGGGCTTAAGAGTGCCCAGGCGCCTTATCAGCATTGTGTACAGAATTACCTTCATAAATAGATTGGGCGTAATGTTCATGCTCATGTGGATGATATAGTGGTGAAATCTAGAGAAAAGGAAACCTTGGTAGCTGATCTGAAGGAAACCTTTGATAACCTCCGGGTCTACAAGATGATGCTTAACCCGACCAAGTGTGTTGTTGGAGTCCCAGCTGGCAAGCTCTTCGGTTTTTTGGTGTCTAACAGAGGCATTGAGGCTAACCTGGAGAAAATAAAAGCAATTACATCTTTGGATAAACCGGCGTGCATCAATGACGTTCATCGGCTGGCGGGCCGTGTTGCAGCTTTAAGCTGGTTTACAAGCCGACTGGGCAAGAAGGCTATGCCATTGTATCAAATGATGAAAAAGACAGATGATTTTGTCTGGAGTGACGCTGCTAACTCTGCTTTTGAAGATCTGAAGAAACAACTCCCTGAGCCGTCGATTCTTGCTGCTCCCGTTGAGAAGGAACCATTGTTGTTATATGTGGCTGCTAGGTCACGTGCCGTCAGTTTGGCCATTGTTGCAGAACGTAAGGAGGTTGGCAAGGAACATCCGGTTCAACAGCCGGTTTACTACGTCAGTGAGGTGTTCATTGAATCCAAGCAAAGGTATCCACATTGGCAGAAGCTTGTTTATGGGGTGTTCATGGCAAGCCGAAAGCTCAAGCATTACTTTCAGGTTCACCCTATCAGTGTGGTTGGCTCTGCTCTGTTAGGAGATATTATTCAAAATAGAGAAGCCACAGGACGAGTCGCCAAGTGGGCCATTGAACTTGGGTCTCATGGCTTAAAGCACGTGCCACGTACTGCGATCAAATCTCAAGCGTTCGTTGATTTCATTAACGATTGGACGGAGTTACAGACACCTGAAGAAAAGCCATACAACACATATTGGACAATTCATTTTGATGGGTCCAGACAGTTGGAAGGCTCGGGGGCTGGAGGTGTTTTAACTTCTCCTTGAGGTGACAAGTTTTGTTATGTGTTGCGATTGATGTTTCCTTGTACTAACAACGCAGCAGAATATGAGGCCTTGCTCCATGGTCTTCGAATGGCTAAAGAGATGAGTTTAAGCCTGGTACGGTGCCTTGACGACTCAGATTTGGTGGATCACACTACAAAAAATACACATCCATGACATTTTGGGCCGAACGAAATTTTTTTCGGTCATACATATGACACTTCTATGATGAGAATTGTGACAAAACCCGGTATCATCATAGATATGGTGGGCTCCTACTTCTATGACAAAAAATCATGACAGAAAATGGGCTTCTCGTCCTGGGCGGGCCGGAGTCGTAGTTGCATGACATTCTTTGGGCCTTATGATGGAAAAACCGTGGTAGAAGCGAGGGGGAGGAAAATTTCGGGGAGTTCCCGGTTACGGTGGGTGGTCGGGGGCCGAGCGATGCGCGTTTCTCTCGTACACGTACGCGCGTGTGTGCGAGGCATTGGCTCTAACTGAACCCGAGCGAGGCGTTGGGCTCTAACTGAACCCGAGCGATTGCACTGCAGGCTACACGTTATTGAACCCGAACGATCGATCGATGGTTGTTAACTAAACCTGATCGAGCGATTCCTTCGCTACTGCTGCTAATTGAAGCCGATCGATGCTACCTCTAGGATGAACAGTGAGCGTTGCGGGCAGGGGGGGGGGGGGGGGTTGGATGAGCAATGAGCGGTGGCGTTGCCTCCGGATGAACAGGATCCCGTGGTATGGTGAAGGGCTGGATGAACAGTAGATGTTGGAGGGCTGCCCGTGGAGGGGTGGTTGAACAGGACCCCGTGGTGTGGAGGGCTGAATGAATAGTAGACGGTGGAGGAGTGCCCATGGAGGGGTGGTTGAACAGTAGCCGGTGGAGTAGCGCACGGTGGAGGCTGGATGAACAGGAGCCCATGGAGGCTGGAGGAGGTCGACAGTTGCTCGTGGAGGCTGGAGGAGGTCGACGATGGAGATGAACAGTATCCCGTGGAGTCCCATTTTGTGGTACGCCACAGCCCTCCCGATGAACAGGACCCCCGTTTCGACTGTAGCGCTCCAACACAAGTCCGTTTTGTCAGTTTTGCGGTACGCCACACCCCTCCCGATCAACAGGACCCCCGTTTCGACCGTAGGAGGTCCGTTTTGTCCGTTTTGCGGTACGCCACACCCCTCCCAATCAACAGGACCCCCGTTTCGACCGTAGGAGGTCCGTTTCCTCCGTTTTGCGGTACGCCAGACCCCTTCCGATCAACCGGACCCCGTTCCGAAGGTAGGAGGTCCGTTTCCTCCGTTTTGCGGTACGCCAGACCCCTCCCGATGAACAGGATCCCGTTTCGAACGTGGCTGGTCGAATACAAGGTCGTTTCCTCCGTTTTGCGGTATGCCAGGCCTCGTTTCCATCGCCTATTCCGTCCAAGCCCTCCCGATGAACACGCCCACGCATTCCATTCCGACCCAGCCGGTTGGCTCCCATGCGTTCTATTGCCTCTCGATGAACACGCTGCATTCCGTTTCCTCCCCATGAACACGACGACGACGATGTTTCTCCATTCCGACCCAGCCCTGTACACGAGCCCTGGCCGTACGTATGCGCGAGTAGGCGTTCGAGACCCCACCCGTATGTACACATACGTGGCCATATTTTCTTTCTTGCACCCTGGCTGCTGTACGTACATGTACATGCTACGTGCGCGCCTCTACTACGACACGTACGCACCTCTACTATGACACGTGCGTGCCTCTACATCCACCAGTATATATGTACTTACACGTTCGCGACCGGAATGACAATGCTACATACGCTTCGACCAGGTGGGTCCCGACTGTCACGCACTTCCTTGCCTGCGAAGATGTAGCTGGTGGGTCCCAGCAGTCAGGGGGGCGAATCGGTTTTTTCCTGGACGCACTTCCTTGCGTGCGAAGATGTAGCTGGTGGGTCCCAGCAGTCAGGGGCAAACGTTTTTTTGCGAAATACGGTGGCTCGTCCAGTGGGTCCCCGCTGTCAGGTGGAGGCATAATTATTTTGCACATAATAAGGAGGCACTTCCTTGCTGCGGCCATGGACCCAGCTGTCAGCCTCTCCACATACAGTCCACGTCCGATGGAAGCCGTTCCTTGACCACGTTGACCATGCCGCACCGAAAGCACCAGGGCGGTGGACGACAGCGAGGCCTAGGAAGGGGACGATGTGGAACCGGGGAAGACGCGGCAGTGGATGCCCACGCGTAGAGGAGTACGAGGGTTCACTGGTTCGCTGCGGTGTGAGGCTGCCGTCGCCACAGAATGACATGGGGTGTGGGTGAGTACAGGGATGGCCTGGCCAGCGGTGGGAATAGTAGGGGGCGGTGAGGCCTCCGCCGCATCGCAGCCGGCCACGGGAGGTAGGAGCACGAGGCATGGCCGGCGCTGGTTTGGGCGGCTGGAGCAAGAAGACCAGAGGTTGAAGAAGCACTATGGCTGTTGGATGGACATCGTACGGTCACTGGAGCTAGAATTGTGCATATTGACTAAGTTGACAAAGCCCTCCGTCCCCATCAACTTAGTAGGCCCACAAGTCAGCCTGCCACTATACTGGGTCCCAGCTAATAGGGGAAGTATTCATTTTTTTATGCGTAATAAGGAGGCACTTCCTTGCGTGCAAAGATATAGCTGGTGGGTCCGAGCTGTCAGCGGCGGTAACGTTTTTTCGTGAAATACAGAGGCCCTTTCGATGGGTCCCTGATGTCAGGTGGAGGAATCATTATTTTGCGCGTAATAAGGAGGCATTTCCTTGCATGCGGCCATGGACCCAGCTGTCGGCCTCTCCACGTACAGTCCACTTCAGATGCATGTTGGTCGTTAACCACGTTGACCAGGCCACGCCGAGAGCACCAGGGCGGTGGACGACGGCGAGGCCTAGGAAGGGAACGACACGGAGGCAGGGAAGACTTGGCAGTTGTTTCCCACATGGAGGGGAGTACTACTGTACGAGGGCTTACTGGTTCGTCTGCCGTCGCCGGAGAATAACAGCAGGTGTGGGTGAGTAGAGGGATGGCTAGGCCAGCGATGGGAGTACGATGGGGCGATGAGGACTGCGCGGCAGCACCGCCGGCCGCGGGGAGGAGGGAGCAGGCAGTCCCGCCGGTGCTTGTTTGAGCGGCTGGAGCAAGAAGAGCAGAGATTGAAGAAGCACGACGGCCGTTCGATGGACATCCAACAGTCACTGCTTGTGCGCCAACCTTTTTTTGGAAAGCCTCAAATTTGTGGAAAACAACATACATCCCATCTGCCATTATTTTTAATAATTTACAGCCCATTTGCTAATTCTTAAGGTTTTTTGGAGCCCATATTCTTTTTGTTAGCATTACAGCCCATATTGTGGCCACGGTTAAAAAATTATACGAAATTTTGCATATTTCGGTGCGGTCCGAACTGTTTTTAATCCCGAAATTTTGACTCACACTCAAACTAATTTTAAAAATAAATGTATATCAATATAAAATCCAACAAATTCTCCACACATAAAAATTAATGTAATTTAAAATCTCGAAATGACAAAAATATTTTTGAAACTAATTGCCGGTTTGATGTGTTTTAAAAATGTACAACCCATTTCCCATTACTAATAGGCCATTTTCTCGGCCAGCCGAATGAAGCTCTCCTCGTCTTGAAAGATTTGTAGCCCAACGGGCCTGACAAAGCGACTTACTTGGCAAATCATAAAAAAACTAGGCTGTGGCCGTGGACCCAGCTGTCAGCCTCTTCACGTACAGTACTCTTCCGATGAAAGTCGGTCATTGACCACATTGACCACGCCTCGCCGAGAGCACCAAGGCAGTGGACGACGGCGAGGCCTAGGAAGGGGATGACGCGGAGCTGGGGAAGACGCGGCAGTGGATGCCCACGCGGAGAGGAGTACGAGGGTTCACTGGTTCGGCTGCGGCATGAGGCTGCCGTCGCCGCAGAAGAACAGGGGGTGTGGGTGAGTAGAGGGATACCCTGGGCCAGCGGTGGGAGTAGTAGGGGGCGGTGAGGCCTCCGCGACATCACAGTCGGCCACGAGAGGCAGGAGCACGCGACACGACTGGCGCTGCTTTGGGCGGCTGGAGCAAGAAGACGAGAGATTGATGAAGAATGCCGGCCGTTCTATGTAAATCCAACGCCATCTTAGGCTTCGACCTACTGGCCCACATGTCAGCCAGTCCATTTGTTTTTTAGTCCATTTGGTGGGCTAGGTGAAACAATGATGTAGCATCTATGCAGCCCGTTTAAATCCCATTTGCATTTTTCTCGAAATCCGCAGACTTGCTGGGCTGGGTGAAAATATCATGTTGGGCTAGATGGAGAAATGTTATAAAAACATAAACACATGATTGCACGTCAGTAAAATCTTTGCAAGCTTATGTACGCAATCACTAGGAATTAACTTGCCAAGTTATATATAAACAATTATTATTATTATTATTATTATTATTTTGTAAGAACTTTCAACTTACGAAATAAAATATCATTTTAATTTGATGAGTTAATAGTACGTGGGGTATTATTATTTTTTAGGCTAGACATGGGACAGTTGAGTTGGTTCTAGGGGAAAGTACTGCGTGAAAACTCAGCTTACATCGAAAAAGAAAGTGGGAGAAAATTCAGAGACCTGCTGGGTCCACCTGAGGAGGGGAATATGTTGGGAGGAAGGAGATTCAAAGTACGGCAACCGAGTGAACTAGTTTTTTTTACGGACAAGTGAACTAGTTTACATACATAAGCAAACAGCCACTAAAAAAGCAATCAGGTTAATGGGTTCTTAAAAGAAATATTTCAGACAAAATAGATAATTACGACACATAGGCTAATGCATGAATCACTCAGATGATAAAGGTGCTTATAAACAGATAAAGTACAACATCTAGACCTTCCTGGCACGCTTGATCATGACGTTGCGGCTGTCCGTGTACTCGTCGGTTATGGGAAGCAGACACACCCTCATGTCCAAGATCTGCCTGTACATGTCGTATCATGTGTATGCATCCTTGGCCGTGTAGGTTATGTAGGCTAGATTCAGAGGTACCTCCCACGTGTTCAGGTCGTCTTCTTTCATGTTGGCGTACCAGGGGTCGATGATGGTCTCAACGAGGTCAACCACGGAGTCCTTCTCCTGCCCGTTGCTGATGATCTTGTATTGCTTCTGGATGTCGACAATCTTGTTGCACCAAATGGCCGAATCGTCGCGTTCTTCCTTCTCTCCACCGTAGAGAAGGTGCAATCAGCGCTGCCGATGAAACGGGTGAATGCTCCAGAACCTGGTGCAGCCATAGGACTGAGGCGAGGCAGAGCTTCACCGAGTCCGTATCGTTGGTGTACATCACATTCAACTTGGTGCAGCCATAGGACTGAACGGCGGACTCAAAGGGGAACTCCTTGCTAAAGTCCATATCCAGCAGGCTCACCCCTCGGATTGCCATTGGAGTCTCTTCGAGTGAACGAGTGTGTAGGCGGCGGCATCAGTTCGTTTTTCAGCTCTTGGGGAACTGGATTCAACAGTAAGCTGAGTGTGTATAGGCGACAATAGTTACTACCCCTCCCTCGTCTGCTGCACGCCTGGCAGAAGATGCACCCTCGGGCACACGTCAGTTCACGAGCGGGTCTGTACTGGTACTTTAATAACAGGAGCTAGTGGTCACTTTACTTAAATTTAATTAGCTTTAATAGAAATTTATACTTAAAACAAGCAATGCATTTGCTCGTTCTATCAGTGCCACAGGATCAACATGCACAACAATTAGAATTATTATTCTCAGGAGGCACACGATCAGCACATTTGTTGCACTTTCACAAAGATAATACTACCAAGTTTGAACTGTTTGTTATGGTTGTTGTCCTCTGCATCATCATGCCGTGTTTCCCAACTTGCAAGATTCAGAACCAACAAATAAGATCCAAATAATAAGTACAACAAAGATTCCTACATCTCATTGATTCCCAGCTTGCAAGTTTCAGAACCAACAAATAAGATCCAAATAATAAGTAAAACAAAGATGCCTACACATCTCATTGGTTCCCAGCTTGCAAGATTCAGAACCAACAAATAAGATTCAAATAATAAGTACAACAAAGATGCCTACACATCTCACTGATTCCCAGCTTGCAACATTCATAACCAACGCATTAGAGCCTTTTGATAAAGTGAATATCGGGATTAAATCCATCTTGGCTAGCCATGTCATACAATCGAAGAACTTGGCGAATGCTCTTGACCGTCACAACATCTGTAGTTGAGTATTCCTGTTTGCACAACATGTTTTCACAACACAAACAAGGAGACAGGAGAGCATGATTTCGCTTTAATAGTGGCCTCCTTGAACTCAACCTCCAGCTCTACTTGGATGAGGTCTGCCTGGAGTTCCATGATTCAATTCATGCGCCTTTTTCTGCAGTTCACCTGAAATGAAGCAAAGATTGCATCATTCAGCTAGCAAGAAGTACTTGCTCTTGTGAGCTGGTAGGTTCTTCTTTAGTAGTTGCATTAAAATTGAGGAACATTAAGGTTGGCTGTCCGGCTCATGTAAGCTGTAACTATAATTTTCTTATCCTTTTGTGCAGTTCCACGAAAATAAAGTGCCATTGTGGTGATAGTGACGGATCCATCTTGCAAAGGCCAATAAAATGTTGTACGAGATTACGAGCAGAACTTGACGGAGATTTTGGAAACTCCAATCACCATTTCGTGCAGTTCCACCAAAATTGAGAGATGTTGCGCACGTGACATTTTAGTTGAGCTGCACAAGACACTCATTCCAAAAAAAGTGTTTTGTGCAGTTCACCAAAAGTTCACAATAGCAACAAGGTGAAATGGATATCCCTATCTGCACAAAAAGATAGAAAGTAAACAGTTGCTGGTCAATAAGAATATACGAAACATATACAAAATGAAAAGAAGCATCTTAATTATGTTCATGGCAATCACGCAAGGATAGTAGAAATTTTAAAACGTCAGCAATGCTTCATGTTACTAGAAGTATTATGATCAACAATGAGATTCCTCAAATATGGGATTACTTTAATGGTGGCATTGCTTGTTTACCAGACACAGTAAATCAACAGTAGCTAAAGAGTTCGTTTAAGGGCATGGGACCGTGGGGACACCAGGACACTCAGCGTAAAGGAGCAACTTACTTATCATACTGGGGAAAACAGCAGGAGTGCCATTTGTAACACAATTTAATTGCATCTTATCACTGGAGGCATTAGATTAACAATAACACTGGTTAGACATGTCCCTAAGGTAACAGTGTGATCGCTTCATTTTACATGCACCCTTACATTAACAAAAGCAAAAGGTTGGTATAAGGACATGCGACAGTGGACGCATCAGCACAATGTACCTACAAGGAGGCATAAAGTGGTGATGCCGAGTTTGTTCATGCTATGTGAGGGCAGCAAACCTAATCCTGGAGACCTTGTACTATGTGAGGGCAGCAAATCTAATCCTGGAGACCTTTTACTATGCGAGGGCAACAAATCTAATCCTGGAGACCTTTTACTATGTGAGGGCAGCAAATCTAATCCTGAGACCTTTTACTATCTGAGGGCAGCAAATCTAATCCTGGACATACTCTGTTGACTTGTCCACCAGCCGCCACTTTCTATCCTTTTTTCAACCAATAATAGATCTATTCCTTATCTGTCTTGTACTGCGTTTTCCCATTATTTCCCTTTTCAACCAAGAGACCGGTTGGGTATCCGGTCTCTACTACTTTCACCATGTTATTTCCTCTTTGAATCAAGTCCTAGATTCATGCTACAACTTTCCCCCCTTTCTTCGTTGTTTGAACAAAGCCCTAGATTCGAATGCATGAAGTAGCTTTACCTCTAATAATACTAAAAATTTAGGTGGCTTTGGAAGAGCTGATGGGAGTAGAAAAAGATGCACATGTAGACACGTGGGGAGCTGGGGCAGTAGAGCAAGGCCGCTTTCGAAGAACTTATACCTGAGGGTCGCCGCGATGTCGGCGGCGGCAGGTCAGATCTGCGGACAATACGACAGGGAGGAAGAAGGGTCGGAGGACCTCCCGAGTCGGCGCTGTGTCGGAGAGAACGACACGGGCAGAGGATCGGGCCCCTCCGGCAGCTGTGGGTTTCCTCCCTCGGCGGCGATGACCGCGTGAACGATGCCTGTAGTCGCCAGCACCGTTTGGAAACGTTGCTTGGTGCGGGGCCGCAGGCCGGCGCCTTGGATGATTTGGCACAACCGACTGCCGCTCGCGTCCATCGCCTCCATAGGTGCTTGTGGCTTCTGGTCACTTTGTCTTGGATTGGAGTGAGCAGTGTTGCGCAGAGACTTTGGAGTAGATGGATTGGAGTGGTGGGGCTATACTAGCAAGTAGTTGTACGTACTAGTACAATAGTGGGCTCACATAGCAATTTTGTCTGATGCAAGAGCCTGGCTATATGTGTGCTCCAATGTTCGCAACTGCAACGTTCGGTTTGCGCTTGTCTCTTCGCCTTTTTGAGAAGACCAACAATGATGTTACTACTACTGCTTCTACAGTGTCGAATCGACTGCTGCATGTCCGTCCACCACGAGCGAGACGGATAGCTTGTTGTAGAAGTACTCCTAAGCAAAAGCATGTCCTTGTTTGCGAGCAACTGCGCGCATGGGTGAGGGAGAAGGCGTGTAGTAAAATCAAGCTTCTCCTCGTTGTACAAGCTGACGCGACACATCATAGCACTGGCCCCACATGCTTGCCTCTAAACTTGGCTGAAAGTCCCGCAGTGTACAATATATTTGCTGCAACCTCTAACATTCACCCACCGCAAATTAAAACATATGGGGCCGTATGCATTGTTCTGATGCAGAGGCCGGGGAGTCCCCCCTTTTCGAAAAAACAAATTAAAATATATATTCCTGTCTTGACCAGATGAGCGTGCAAACTACAATCACCAGGGTGTCAGGTAGGGCCAGAAGACTATTTTAATTTTTTTTAAAACTTCGAGACGGGCACATAGCATGGAGCCGACCCCAACGATTTTAAGCTTGCAGGCATGGTTCACGCTATCCTAGACTACTCTACACATGAAACTGTCACACGAGCGTCCGGGCTGCGCTTGGCTCTTTGCCTCTTCGGGAAGTCAAACAATGATGGAGTACTACTGCACTGGAGGAGTACTACAGTATGCTTCTGGCCATCTGACACCGATTGAACTGCTGCATGTCCACCGTGTGCGGGAGGGAGAGCGTGTAGCGAAAGCTTCTCCTAGTCTTGCCAGCCACCATGCTCATGGGCGAGGGAGGGACGCTCCTGCCTTTGCGTGTATGACAGGTGGGCCCGACAGGTGTGTGGCCAACCTGTCATACAACCAAAGGCAGGTGCAGTTAAGTCCACGAGGGAGAGGATAATCAAACTTCTCGTTGATGTACGAGTTGACGCGACACATCAAAGCACTGCACTCGATATATTTGAATAATTTGCGTTTACCAATGCATTAATTACAACGCATGCATGCATGCTGTGAGTCTCCTTTTGATTGCATGTGTTGATTTAATGCACCTTGAAGTAGTATAAAATATGTGACGGTAAAGCTTTGTAATACCCCGGCCCAAGTCGCTAGATGGTTGTGCACAAGGAGGGCGAGATCATGCAGACCGAACAGGACCCGACGATGGAGCTCTCTAAGGTCTCGATGGACCTCACCGTGCTCCCCTGCCCCTTGTGCCTCCGCCCCTTGACGCCTCCAATGTATGAGGTTCGAATACACCTCGTCCATTCGGCTGATTGAGCAAGGTGCAGGTTTCTTGATTGATGTGTTGTTTGATTGATTTCTGCAGTGCAAGGGACGGCACCTAGCCTGCGCAGACTGCCGCGCCGAGCGCTCCGGGAACCAGCGGCAGTGCCAGAAGTGCGAGCGCGGCGGTGGCTTCGACGTGCGGAACACGGCGGTGGACTCCATCCTTTCGTCGGTGAGGGTGGAGTGCCCGCACGAAGGCTCTGGGCTCTACGTCACTCACCACAAGCTCGCCGATCACCAGAGCGTGTGTCCGCTCGCGCCCTGCAAATGCCCCGTGCCCGTCTGCGGCTACGAAGGCCCGCCGCCGGCGCTCTACCACCACATCAGCACCGCGCATCCCATTCCCATGCATAGGATCCAGTACGCAAGGTGCTCGAGCTGCAAGTGCCACTGTCGGAGCCACGACTCTTGCTGTTCGCGGAGGAGGACCGCCGCGCGTTTTTCTTGGTCGGCAGCGTGCTCGACATCGGCGCGCCTATCGCCGTGTCGGTCGTCTACATCAGAGCGGGGGAGTCCCCACTGCCCCACTACGTGGACAAGCTATGGGCGAATGGCCCACCGGGGGAGCCCAAAGGCATGACCGACACCATCAAGGTGGAAATGGAGGTGACAAGCAGCAAGGATCCCGGCGATGTCGACGTGCAGGAGCTGACCTTCTTGACAGTTCCACCCAAGCTGCTGGCTGGGGCTAAGCTTGTGTCCCTCCACATTCAGATTGACAAGCTCACGTCCTAAATGTTTCTACAGTGCCTTCTATTTATCTTAGTAATATGCTAATATAGGGATTACCTTGGTCTACTTTAGCTTAAGAAATGGTGGGTTTTGGTGGCATGCAGCAATTACTTCGACATAAGATCAGTAATTTCCAATAGTCGAACGGATATTTTGTGTCTGTTGGATATAAAGTTCCTTTGGGTAAGAAGTACTACTTGTCATCAAAATGGATAAAAGGAGATGTATGTATACGTATTTTAGTTCTAGATACGACCCTTTTTATCCATTTTGATGACAAGCACTCCCTCTGTTCCACAATACATGCCTTCCATTTGTCAAAATATAGATGTATCTAGACTTGTTTTAGTATATAGGTACATCCATGATAGAGCCAATCGGATGGTTGAGAACACTACAATTCGTAGCTACAGATGCGTGTGTGACTCCCAGATGCAGAGGCCGGGGGTCATCATCCTCCTTTTCAAGAAAAAACAGATGCGTGTGTGAGAGGACGAGTGCGTGCATGCACCTCTTCTCTTCCTGTATAACGTACTACTAAACTCAGAGTACAAGTTTTTGTGGGTGGCACGATGGTGCATGCGAGAAGTCCCGAGAGATAGGTTTAATGCGTCTGAAAAAAAGACTAGCCTAGAGCTCGCCACGCGGCTATTCCTGTCGAACGCCCCATTAACCGTAAGATATGTATACGACGGTGCCAGTTATTGCACGTACACAGTAGTACTCCCTCCTTTCCGGTTTATAGGGCTTAATTCAAAAATCTCACCAACCAAGATGATGAGTGGTGGAATATTTTTTGTAGTTTGCAAAAGCACCTAATTAATGTTCTTGTTTTTCTCAAAAAATTAAGTTTATCAATGCATTAATTGCAATGCATGCATGCATTGGTCAATTTTATCTTAATACTTGCATGCAATGATTTAATGCACCTTGGAATCTGAACATGTGTTGGGGAACAACCAAATTGAGCCTTATAAAATGGAAAAACTAAAATTTTGAGATAAGCCCTATAAAACCATAAAGGAGGGAGTAGAAAAAGAAGTACTCCATCCGGGAATAGTGCCACACTTCGAAACTAGAACCGCCAATAAATTTTGAGCTTGCATCTCGTCACATTGCAAATTACTCCACGCTATATTGAATTGAAAACCTGTTCACACCGATCACAACCTAAACAGTTTCCCACTTAGGAGCGTATTAGTACTCGGTTATAAATACTAGTATGCCAAGATGAATGCACATTACCCCTCAACTCCTCATCCACCAAAGCAAACAAGTCATTCAGCATCCTTCCCTTGCGTCTGCCATGGCCAGCGTGAGTTCTGGGTCGAGAGATTGCCACCAGGGAGAGGCGAGCATGGAAGCAGAAGCACGAGAGATGTCCCGCCTCGCTGCGAGAGCAGCCGACATGTCCCGCCGCTCGGAAGTAGCAGCACAGAGGTCCCGCCGCACCGCTGAAGCAGCATGGAGGTCCCGCCACGCTGTCGATGCAGCAGACTGGTCCGACCCCGCCGCTGAAGTAGCAGAGATGTCCCGCCGCGCCACGAATGCAGCAGAGATGTCCCGCCATGCCGAGGCGGCCTGGGAAAATTTCTCGCGGGCAGGCGACGACTGTTACAGGCGCATGCATGCGATCGTCCATAGCCAGATGGATGAGATCTTTGGCTGGGCGAGGTTGTAGGACGACATGAAAGCCTCGTTTGAACAGGCTACCGACATCATTGGGCAACTAAGGGAGGGCAATGAGAGGCTCCGGGCTGAGCGCGACCTGCCGAGGGAGAAGATCGTCCAAAGTGCAGACCAGTAGGAGGAGACCAGTGCCTTGTTGAAGAGGACCGGCGTCATCGTCAAGAAACTTATGGACGAGAATGACATGCTCCACAACAAGCGCCAAAGGCTGGTGGAGGAATCCATGGATGTTCTCAAGCAGCGTCTTGAGGACACAAAAGAGCTCATCGCCACTCGCCGCGGAGACTAGTTCCCGCGGCCTGCAACAACGCATCAAGAAAGTAGAGATCAATGAGCCAGATCCTTGTCTTTGTTCTTCTTTTGCCCTTGTGTATTTCGGGCGTAGCCGCATGTGGCTTTTTTAATTATCTTTCTAATTATGTAAGACAATTAATCGTCCTAATCTTTCTGTGGAAGATCAATGTTGCGAGGCTGGAATGAAGAAACTCTTGCTGTGGCGACCCTGGCGTTGCTGTTCTTATAGTTGCTGCTGGGCTTCCTTCAGTTATCCCGGTTTCTTTTGATGTAATAATCGGTTTAGGATGTGGATTGTGTCGTCGGTTGTGAAATGTTGGGTTCTAGCACGGATGTTTGGCCTTTGTTGGCCTCTTGGGATGTTGCGATTTCAATCTGGCAGCTTTTAGTCCTTCGTGTTAGGCTGGAGTTTTGCTGAACTTCTTGTGAATTGTGGTGGTTTTCAGTAATGAAAATCGGAATGGGCAAGCCCTTCTTTGATAAAAAAATTTAATCATCCTTATATATTCATTAGTCTTGCTATAAGTCACCGTAGATGCTATATAGGTCCGCCGGATCTTACATCAAGATCCGTGCTTTCAAATTTTCTTTTTTTCTCTCTTAAATCTCAATCGAGTGAGACATAGCCATGCCATTAAACAGAGGCTCGGGCGCCATTAATGGAAACCTTGGGAGAGAGGTGGACGGCAGATGGAGGTCAAAGGACTCTCCTCCCGATAAGCACGCGCAGGGGTCTGATCGCACGCCTCTCATACTCAAATAGCTACCCTGCACGGCGCCTCCAAGCTAATAAAAATGGGAACGCGTGGCAGCACGTAGATGGTACTAGTAAGTAGAACGCCCACGGTTTCAATAATACTTGTGTTTCCGATTGTAACGTGACAGCACTTGTTCCAAAATGACTTTGTTGATTGTTAATGTGTGCGCCTTTGCAAATTGGACTGCAAATTTACCACAACATGTTGGTGCCATGTCATGGCACCAAGCCAAGTTTCATTATTTTCATGCATGTTTTGGATTTACATGAATTAAAAAACTAAGTTTCTCAATGTTTCCAACCCAGCCACGACGCCCAGAATTTTGAATTTCATTCCCATTTCTTGCATGGAACCTAGAAATTTACTCGAGGACACACATGTGATTGTTCAACCAACTTTGGTGCAAAACATGTGCTTGTATTTCAAATTTGAATTATGCACACAAAGGTGACACGTTCCCTCCCAGAACCACGAGCCTTCTTGAGAGAAGCTCCGATTTGCAAGAAGCTTATACCAAAATATGTTCCTATTCGGCCAATTTTTTTAGCACGGCATGGTACTACCATGACATGACACCATGCCAAGTTTCATGATTTTAAAACCAAGTTTCTCAATGTTCTCGACCAAGCCACGATGCCCAGATGTTTGAATTGTATTCTCATTTTTTGCATGGGACCTACTCCCTCCTTCCATCTATATAGGGCCTAATGTGTTTTTCAAGATAGCCTTTGACTATTGACAAGATTAATAGCACATGAGATGTATACTATGAAAATTATATTATTGGAAGCTCCTTTGACATACAAATTTGAAGGTATGCTTTGTGTAAGTTGCATGTCATATATTATTGCTCTAACGTTTGGTCAAAGTTAGCCTCAAAAACGCATTAGGACCTATATAGATGGAAGGAGGGAGGAGAAATTCACCCAAGGACACAAATGTGATTTTTCAACCAACTTTGGTGCACGGGAGCATGTGCTTGTAGTTCAAATTTGAATTATGCACATTAAATGACCAAAAACTCAATTAATGTGTAAATAAGGCCAAACGAAGCCGGAATAATTCCAAAATTTAAAAGGGCACTCATGTAGTTCTATGTTGCCTTTGTAAATAAACTCAAGGGGGACAACGTATATCGTTTCGCACTCAAAGGTGGCACGTTCCCTCTCAGAACCACGAGCTTTCTTGAGAGAAGCTTCCGTTTTCAAGAAGCTTATACCAAAATCTGTTCCTATTCGGCCAATTTTTTTACCCCAACATGGTAGTACCATGACATGACATCCATGCCAAGTTTCATGATTTTCAGACGTGTTTTGGATTTACAATAATTTTAAAACCAAGTTTCTCAATGTTCTTGGCCGAGCCACGATGCCCAAATGTTTTAATTCTATTCTCATTTCTTGCATGGGACCTAGAAATTCACCCGAGGACACAAATGTGATTTTTCAACCAACTTTGGTGCACAAGAGCATGTGCTTGTAGTTCAAATTTGACTTATGCACATTAAATGACTAGAAACTCAATTAATGTATAAAAAATGACAAACAAACCCGGGATAATTCTAAAATTTCACAAGGCACTAATGTAGTTCTATGTTGCCTTTGTTAAGAAACTCAAGGGGGGCAGCGTATATCGTTTCACACTCAAAGGTGGCACGTTCCCTCTTAGAACCACGAGCTTCCAAATCGGCCCAATTTTTTACCACAACATGTTAGTGCCATGACATGACACCATGCCAGGTTTCATGATTTCTAGGCGAGTTATGGATTTACATGAATTTAAAATCAAACTTTCTCGATGTTCTCGGCCGAGTCATGACGCCCAGATGTTTGAATTTCATTCTCATTTCTTCCATGGGACCGAGAAATTCAACCAAGGACACACATGTGATTTTACAACCCAGTTTGGTGCACCGGAGCATGTGCATGCAATTCATATTTAGATTATGCACATTAAAAGTCCAGAAACTCAATTAATGTATAAAAAGGCCAAATGAACCCGAAATAATTCCAAAATTTAACAGGGCACTCATATAGTTCTATGTTGCCTCTGTAAATAAAATCAGGGTGAGGCAGCGTATATTGTTTCGCACACAAAGGTGACACGTTCCCTGTCGGAACCACGAGGCTTGTTGAGAGAATCTCCGGTTTTGCAAGAGGCTTATACCAAAACTTGTCCCAATTCAGCCAAAAATCATACGTATGAAAACAGGGTTTAGATTATCCCAAACATCTCGCTACCTAGACCGATAATGTACTATGATTTGAATTCAACATAAAATGGATACAAATATTTGAATTGGAGAGCGTATAGTACATGTAGTTCATAGTGAAATATGATTATTGCTATATGTATGTTTTTTGTTATCAAGATAATATTTAAATTATTGTATAACTTGACAACAATCGTATTCAAATAAGGAAAATTGATTCAAATTTAGTCCATATGGTAGACGACAATATATATGTTCACATGGTGGAGTAAAATGTTCATATATGATGGAAGATCAAAATGTACGACTACATCAATTATAAACCGCAAGGTCACCTAACGATATATTCGAATTCAACATAATGTGGATTCAAAAATTGAAATTCAAGATCATGGCATTTGTAATCATATAAAAAGGGACATTACTCTTTCTTTGGCGGGAATTGATTTGTTTTTTGTTGTTGTTGAGGGAAGTGCGAATCGATTTGGTACTATGCAGGGTAATCTTGTTCTCCCGATTTTTTTACATTTTTCTTGTAGTTTTTTCAATGGCATCTATAGCAATATGGTAAAAGGGGACATGACTCTCCTGTGTCTTGTATGAATTGTTTTTTACACGTTAAGTTTGTTCTGCCGAACAAGGAATCCGCACCTTGTTATCCCGAAATTTTCAAGCTCGAGTATCTTTTGTGTCACCTGCTTTGAAACTCCCGCTTCTTCAACCCACGCCGCGCCTTGTTATCCCGAAATTTGGACGCACGCGAGAACTCCCTCCTCATCCGAAATCGCTTCCGCAGCCCAGACACGCGAAATCCCCCTTCTACCCCTCAGCCGGAAATGAAGCTCCACGTCGCGGTGTCAAAACCGGTGGGGGTACGCTGGTAACTTACCCTACATTTCGGACAAGCGCGTCCCTAAGCTTGGCTCCCCCTCCCCCTTCGCCCCCCCCATTCGTACACCAAGGCCGCCAAAACCCGTGAAACCCCATGCTCCTCCGTCGGCCTCCCGACCGCCGCCCAGTCGGAGACTCTTCCCTGACTACGTCGTCCACCGCAACAGCTCGCCGTCCCTCATCTACCACACCGGATGAGGATCCATTGTCGATCTTGTCGTCCCGCCGGACTAGCCGCCCCGTCCTCCACCTCCAAGGAGCTGCCCCGACGTTCGCCTCGTCTATCACGCCACCTCAATCCCCACGGCGCCGTCTTGACCTGCCCCACCGGAACCGCAGCAGCCTCACCAATTACTCCAATGAAGCCAAAGCCAACTCGGCGCCACCAAGGAGGTTCTGCACACACCGCTGCATTTTATCTTTTATTCGATCTCGCGGGGCTGCAGGTGCTCGATACCGAGCAGACATGGCATGTCTCCATCGACGGCGCCGTCATCGGCCACATCATCCATGGCGTCTCTCCCCCATGTCGTTGCTTCCTCGGCGGCGACTTCCACAACGGCACTAGCTGCAGCTGCTCCGGCTCTCGCTCGTGTTGCGGCTCTGTTCTTGTTGTCGGTCGTGCTGCTGCACTGCTCCTTCTTTCATTCGATCTACAGCTCTGCTCTTGCTCTCGCTTGCGTTGCTGCTGCTGCTGCTGCACGACCTCTGGCAGCTACAGGAGTTGCTGCTTTAGCACTCGCTCGCGGTGCTACTGCACGACTTGCTCTCTGCTAGTGCGTTCCCTGCTCGAGCGTCTGCTGATTTAGATTACTGCTTCTCTGCTACTAGTGCTCGAACGCCCTAAACACCTATTGCAATGCTCTGTTACTAGTTCAATCAGTTTCGACAGTAAAATTCAGTTTCGACTGTGAAGTTCATTTTCTTCTATTAAGTTTAGAGTGAACCGTACTTATAGCATCTATCGGAACGGCCGTGGCGCGGCTGATGCGTTTTACATCTAGCACTTTTTGGTGATGTATTTTACATCATGTATTGCAGATGATATTAGGGTCCCACTTCAGATTAACGTTGTTTGTCTTGTCATGCTTCAGCCTCGTCGTCGTACACCTTAGCGGAGCTGGTCCAACAATGGAACCGTCCATCACAACGGAGGGGTACCCTCGGCGCCATTTCCAGATGCCTCGGATCTTCTTCCCCGCCTCCGATAGTCACACCAGCATCATCACCATCCTCCACGTCCAACCCAATGATGCTGAGGTCCACAAGGCTATGCCAAAGAGGTTGTACACTCATTGCATCACTTTGTTTCTCCATTCCTCTGTTCTTCCAATTCATGCGAGCCAAACACCCAGGTTGATAGAAATCCTATGTTTCCAAATGCTCTATTTTGCACGTGCATTCCTATCCTATTCCTGTGTTTTTCATGTCCCTACGTTTATAGAATCCTCCAATGCTAAGGAGCCCTTATAGATTTACTTCATTTTCAGATAGGCGTCAAAGAAAACTTTGTGTGTTACGTCCTGCTCCTGCCGTGCCGTCATCCACCCCACTTGAGGTGCACCATCGACAGAAGCGTTCACTGTAGCAGAGATCCCCCCTGCAGACTTCCTTTCGCCGCCTCAGATCATCTTCCCCGTTGCCGGCAGCCACGCCAACTGCATTACCATCATTGACTAAGCAGATGAACCTAAGGACTACACAGTTCCGGAAGAGAGGCCACAGTCTTTCGTGTTTGCTTACGTTATACATTGGTTATTATTACCTGCTACTTTATCGTTCAATCTTGAGTTTTGAATTGCCCATGGGTCTCATATCGAGCCAACAACGAATAGTATCTGTCTACTATCTGGTTCATCTGGGGTCTTCTATGTGGTTCATGTTGGGTGGGCAACAAACAATAGATGACCATTGTCTATCTTTTTAAACTGAAGCTGTAATCTACCTGCTATCATTAGTTTTGGATCCATCCACTCGTTTGCTACCATCAGTCTTGATTTTTGCATGCACCCCTTAGGCCTTACAAAATCTAACTATTTTTTTATTATGCATGTCAGATATTGTACACAATCGTACTAAACATGTAAAGAAAAAGAGAAGACCGTCGCGTGCGAATATAATGTCATGCAGACGCCGCTCCATCGTGGGCGAAGTGGCCCCCTCCTGCATTTCCAGATTGTATTCCAGAGGAAGAAAACTGTTCAGATGGAGATTCAGAAGGAGCCGACCATGCCTGTTTACCACCCGAGGTGTTTGCTCTAACCCGGCATGCTGATGTTGGTCATATCATGCATATGGCGCCTTGCATTTCTTACATTATACATCTTATATGTCATCAGCTTAGTTTAGATTTGCGTTGTGTGAATGCCACCTGTTTGGTTTCTATATCATACTCCCACCATTCCTAAATATTTGTCTTTTTAGATATTTCAACAAGTGACTACATACGGAACAAAATGAGTGAATCTACTCTCTAAAATATGTCTATATACATCCGTATGTGGTAGTCCATTTTAAATCTCTAAAAAGACAAATATTTAGGAACGGAGGGAGTATATGGGAATTATGCAATGCCATATTCTTTAGCCAGGCATCATATACCTGAATCATGCAATGCCACCTTGTTTAGCCAGTCATCGTATATGTGAATTTTATCGTGCCATAATTTTTTTCCATAATGTATTCCATTTGTCAACAATGTTTATACATTAATCTACTCTTCCTGTGCATCAGCCATTTGAGTCGGTCATGGGAAAATCTGGAGTGAAAACAAGGTCTTCTGATCAGTCAGTGCTACCTATCGATGCAGATTTCTTACTGGTTATAGATAGCTCCTCAGAGGAGGATTCAGAGAGAGATGACCAGTCGTATTCCCCCCCTCGAGGTGCATGCTCTAACTTGGCTGGGTTATATTGCTCATATCATGCATATGGTGTCTTGCATTGCCATGCCATCTGCTTAGATTAGACATGCTTTGTGTGAATGCCTCCTGTTTGCTTTCTATATCAGATATGTGAATTATACAATGCCACGTTTTTCAGCCAGTTATCATATATGTGAATTATGCACCGCCATGGAGCCAGGCATCATATATGTGAATTATCGCATGCCATCTTTTTTTTCATTACGTATTCCATTTGTTGACAATCCGTGTATATTGAACTACTCTTCATGTCTATCAGGCATTTGAGCCGGTTATGGAATAATCTAGAGTGAAAACAAGGTCTTCAGAGCAGGCAATGGTACCCGTTGAAGCATATATCTTGATGGTTACAGGGAGCTCTTCAGAGGAGGATTCAGAGACAGATGACCAGTACTATATCCCACCTGAGGTGTATGCTCTAAGTTGCAATGTTTATATTTCTCATATGATGCATATGGTGTCTTGCATTGCTTAGTTTAGACATCATATGCACAATATTGAATTCTATCTGCTTAGTTTAGAGATCATACATGCGAGTGCCAGCTGCTTAGTATATGAATCAATTATGTCAAATATATCATGTCATCCTGTATACTTAGACAACATGTATGTGAATTATTTCATCCCAACCTATTTTAGAAAGACATCATGTAGTTTTTGTCATGTCATCCTGTTTAGGTACTCATCATATGTTGAATTATGCCATTATATCCTATTAAGTTATCCATCATATATCGGAAACTGTGTCATGCTATCCTGTTTACTTAGGCATCATATATGTAAAATTGTGTCATGCTGTCCTGTTTGGTTAGACAACATATATGTGAATTACCACATCTGTCTATCATACAATGTCTTTACATTCAATTTCTTTTCTTATTTATCAGCCATTTGAATTGGAGGGGGTGATGGCAGTATCTAAGGGAGCAAAAACCCGTTCTTCACAAAAGACAGTGCTACCCGTCGATGCAGATAGAGCCATGGTTGTACTGGCCCACAAACTAGCCCCACCACAAATAATCGAGACTCTTCTAGATTGCACACTTACACCGTTAGGCAGAGAACCAGCTACAAGCCATCTAACCGCAACCCCAGCGGATAGTAACCCACTTATAGTTGACAAAGCACCATGTCCACCACAGAGTACCCCCACACGAGCAGTTTGTAAAGCTACTGTAGTGCCCAAAGCACGAAGACCACCACAGCTAACCCAAACTCCACGTTTAAAGCAGAAGAGCTACTATTCTCAGGTCAGATTCCGCAGCTATGGTCCATACTCCTTTGTTGTTGCATCACTGTATTTACTCATACCAACTACTTTCGAATTTGAAGGACCAATTGAAACTCCAATGGCACAACAGGTATGTTTTAAACATATTTCTTTAACTAGATTGCTGTTCTAACTTCTTACTCCATGTTGATTTCAGTTTAAGTTGTATAAACAGTTATGTTCTCATGTGATGCACATTACAAGTGCTGCCAATGATGTGTAGTTTCTCACACTTATATTCTGTCTATGTTGTTGTGTCTTAAAAATATATGAGTTGAACTGTGTCTCTATCTTGATTAGGGAACATAAACTAGAATGATATGGACAATACAGTGACCATAGTACATAGATATATGTTTGTTTCATGCTGTTATCCTATTCACCTTACTACTGAACCTGTTTACCAAAATGAGTTTCGTATACTACAAGCTAAACCTGTGATGTGTCTGCTTGTTTCTCTTGTAGTATGCAAACAGAATGTTGGAGAAGAGCACCCCACTATGCAATGGTAGAGAAAGTAATGCAGATAAGGTTCAATATAGTGAGACAACCCTGTTGGTCTCCAAGAAAGGTGATAAAAACGATCTTGTAAACAGTGAGAAAACCCCACAGTCCTATGTTGATGTAGTGTTCGAGTTACTGGCCAGTACCGCTGGCACAAGCTCTTCGAACTCGCTGCCTGAATCACTTCGGCTTCTTCAGTCTCAGCTACAAGCTGGAAGGCATCAGTCAGTTGTGCTGCGGCAAGAAGCCGAAGGACTGAGGAAGGCCCCGTAGAATTCAGATGCGTACTTTCTTGTGCAACAGCAAGCGTTGGAGGATTTAAGCGCCAAACAAGAGAAAGTTAATAAGCTTGCTAAGCATCTTGCCAGCATTATGGGTGCCCAGGATATTGTTTCTTGAACTCTTCTGAAGTGGTTTCAGTTCTGGACTTGTTTTGCTACAATGTTTATGTGCTGCTTTGTTCCCTATATTTGCACTGGCGGCGAACTTTGATGCCCAGTGGATGTAATATGTGTAATAGCCGTGAGCGCCTATCATAAGTTGCTTGCTTATTTATTTCCTTGTTGTCTTGTTTATTTGTTTGCTTGTAGTTAGTGCAGATCTTTTTCCGTGGTTTGCTACTGGTTGCAATAACCTACTTTTTAAAACTAGGCCACAATAACCATGGGCTAATATTTCTTGTAGTGACACTGGGCCTCCTATGGGCCGTAGAAACAGTGGGCCTTGTACGGGCCGTAGAAACAGTAGGCCTTCTATGGGCCATAGAAACAATGGGCCTTCTACGGGCCATATCATCAATGGGCCTTATACGGGCCATATGATCGATTGGCCAAAGATGGGCCAATAACAGGCCGCATTATGGCCATAAACGGGCTAGAGTTGGAATCGTCCGTTCATGGGCCGACCATAACAGGCCATCGTTAATAGGTCGTATTTGATGATGCTATGAAAACGGCCCAACGTATTAACGGACCACAAACGGGCCGACTGTAACCATGGGCTGAATTTGGCCCACAAGCAGAAAATGACAGTAACGAGCCATAAGTAAACGAATGCTGGAAATGAGCCCAAGAATAAATGGGCTCTGAGAAGGACGAAAGATAACATGGGCTGGAAACGGCCCAACCGAATAACGGGCCGTTAATGGGTATAAAGTGATACACTGTTCATTACGAGCCAGTTTCACCAAGGGCCGTTAGTGGGTGTAAATTGCTACACTGTTCATTACGGGCCAGTTTCACCACGGGCCGTTAATAGGCCAACAGTTACGAAGGGCCTCATATGGGCCGAAAGACGTCATGGGCCGTACATGGGCCAGAAGTGAAAACAGGCTGGAATCATATTGGATGGCGTAGATGACGCTACTAGGCCTAATTCGGATAGGGCGTAATGGGCCTTGGGTTAGCGGGCTGTAAATGGGCTATATGCGAACATGCCGTTAACAGGCTTTCCATGGGCTAGCCCGGCACCTTTTGACCAAGTCAAACGGGCCGTCCTTTTCACAGGAATGGGCCTCTGTTGGGCCGTGCCACGTGTCGACGTATCATAGGCGCCTTCTGTTCAATGAGTGGATGACATCTGTCCCAATGATGAGCCGACACGTGTTTCCTCCAGCCAATGATGATTTTACACGTGGAAATCCCCATTGGTCATGGCTATTAACGGGTTATCGGATCCAAAACCCGACTCGATAGCTTAACGGCGTTCCGTTACGGTGGATGCCACGTGTCGGTCACCCTTGATGAAAGCACTTCTGTGACGCGCGATTTATTGTCATGGAAGTGCACACTTCCGTGATGATAATTTTGGTAATGTCATGGAACACTTCTATGACAGCACAGGTATGACTATCTTGATTCTGTCATAAAATCGTCATGGATGTACATCCATGACAAAAAACGCGACCTACTGTGACAAACACGTATCATCACGGAATTGTATTTATTTTGTAGTGTCAGCAGGTGTCAGGCAAGTGGGATTCCAAGGACCCTCTCATGGCGGCTTATCGTCGAGAAGTGGACGCTGTGGCTGTACACTTCAAGGGGTATCAAGTGGAACACATTGATCGTTGAAAGAACGAAGCGACGGATGCCTTTAGCCGGTTGGGATCGCGGCGTAAGCCGGTGCCACCTAACACCTTTTTAGATGTTTTACATAACCCTTCTGTCAAGTTGCCTACAGAGGAAGACTTGGCCGTTCCTGACCTGGAGGCCCAGTTGGTGGCGGCTCTTCATGTCATACCAGATTGGACAGTGCCATATTTGGCTTACATGACCCGGGGCGAGTTGCCAGAGGATTAGACCTTGGCAAGACAGATAACCCAGCGGTCTAAGTCAATGACAATTTCCAATGGTGAATTATATGATCGTAGTGTCACTGGGGCATTTCAGCGATGTATCTCTCGTGAAGAAGGTCAAGAGATTCTTCGTGAGATCCATGAGGGAGATTGTGGCCAACATGCCGGCTCAAAATCTCTAGTGGCCAAAGCTTTTCGTCATGGCTTTTACTGGTTAATCGCTCATGCTGATGCAGAGGATTTGGTCAGTAGGTGCGATGGATGTTAAAAGTTTGCACAACGAGCACATGTATCGGCTCAAGAACTATGGATGATTCCAATCACTTGGCTATTTGCGGTTTGGGGGCTTGATATGGTTGGACCTTTCAAAAGATCCAAGGATAAAAAGACACATCTTTTGGTGGCAGTTAACAAATTCACGAAATTAGTTGAGGCAGAGCCAGTGAGCAAGTGTGATGCAGCCACGGCAGTTCAGTTCATGAAAAAGGTGATCTTTCGCTTTGGTTTTCCACACAGCATTATAACTGACAATGGCACTAATCTATCCAAAGGTGCTATGGAGGAGTTTTGTCAACTTGAGCATATCCGACTTGATGTTTCGTCAGTAGCTCACCCCCAATCCAATGGTCAAGCTGAGAGAGCAAATCAGGAAATCCTAAAAGTTCTCAAGCTCCGGCTTATGGTTCCCTTACAATGGACGCCGGGTTGTTGGGTAGAGGAATTACCCTCGGTGCTGTGGAGTATCAATACCACTCCTAACAGGTCTACGGGTTACATACCTTTCTTCATGGTTTATGGAGCAGAAGCAGTTCTACCTAGTGACATCCGTCATGACTCGCCTCGCGTGGCAGCTTACGTTGAAGCTGATAATGAACAAGCCCGACAGGATGCACTTGACTTGTTAGATGAGGAGAGAGATTTGGCGGTGACTCGATCAACAATTTATCAACAGGACCTGCGCCATTATCACACCCGCCGGGTTAAGTGCAGAACCTTTCAACAAGGTGACCTGGTGCTCCGGCTCATCTAGGATCTGTCCGATGCACACAAGCTATCCCCGCCTTGGGAAGGACCCTTTGTGGTTAGCAAGAACTTAAACAACGGGTCATATTACCTCATTGACGTTCGAGAGCACAAAGACTCACGTAATTCGTAGGAGGAGACCCGCCGGCCGTGGAACATTGCTCAGCTTCGGCCATAATATACTTAAGCCACCGGCTCCCGTAATGTACATACTTTCATGATGTATATATTATGATAAGTAATAAAGCAGGACCTCTGTCCTTTTCCCTTTCAATGATCATATATCTTTATTATTTTCATTATTATTTAAAATGACCAAAAGGGGCCTGATCGTATCCGAAACTAGCTTAACCCTTTTGGTCTAGCTCATGATCGTATTCGAATCTAGCCATAAACCTCATGGTCACTTGGGGGCTTCCTGTTAAAACATAGGTCATATTCGAACCAAAGAGAACATAGCTATCGTAACCCTCTTGATCGGCTCAAAGCCAAACTCACTAGGTGGCTTCTTGATCGTATCCGAATCATAGCTTAACCCCTTTTGGGCCCAACTTGGATCGTATTCGAATCAGGGTCGTTAAAAACCTGTCAAGGTCATTTGGGGGCTTCCTGTTCAAACATAGGTCGTATTCGAACCAAAGAGAACATAGCTGTCGGTACCCTCTTGATCAGCGCAAGGCCAAAACCACAGGGGGCTATATGATTGAAAACCCACAAGTATAGGGGATCACACCAGCTTTTGAGGGTAGAGTATTCAACCCAAATTTATTGATTCGACACAAGGGGAGCCAAAGAATATTCTCAAGTATTAGCAGCTGACTTGTCAGTTCAACCACACCTGGAAACTTAGTATCTGCAGCAAAGTGCTTAGTAGCAAAGTAATATGATAGTGGTGGTAGTGGCAATAAAAGTAAAGACAGCAAAAGTAATGTTTTTGGTATTTTGTAGTGATTGTAACAGTAGCAACGGGTAAGTAAATAAGCGTAAACCAGTATATGGAAAACTCGTAGGCACCGGATCAGTGATGGATAATTATGCCGGATGCGGTTCATCATGTATCAGTCATAACATAGGGTGACACAGAACTAGCTCCAATTCATCAATGTAATGTAGGCATGTATTCCGTATATAGTCATACGTGCTTATAGAAAAGAACTTGCATGACATCTTTTGTCCTACCCTCCCGTGGCAGCCGGGTCCTATTGGAAACTTAGGGATATTAAGGCCTCTTTTAATAGAGAACCGGAACAAAGCATTAGCACATAGTGAATACATGAACTCCTCAAACTATGGTCATCACCGGGAGTGGTCCCGATTATTGTCACTTCGGGGTTGCCGGATCATAACACATAGTAGGTGACTATAGACTTGCAAGATAGGATCTAGAACTCACATATATTCATGAAAACATAATAGGTTCATATCTGAAATCATGGCACTCGGGCCCTAGTGACAAGCATTAAGCATAGCAAAGTCATAGCAACATCAATCTCGGAAGATAATGGATACTAGGGATCAAACCCTAACAAAACTAACTCGATTACATGATAAATCTCATCCAACCCATCACCATCCAGCAAGCCTACGATGGAATTACTCACACACGGCGGTGAGCATCATGAAATTGGTGATGGAGGATGGTTGATGATGACGACGGCGATGAATCCCGCTCTCCGGAGCCCCGAACGAACTCCAGATCAGCCCTCCCGAGAGGTTTTAGGGCTTGGCGGCGGCTCCGTATTGTAAAACGTGATGATTTCTTCTCTTTGATTTTTTCTCTCCGAAAGCAAATATATAGAGCTGGAGTTGGTGTCGGAGGGTTTCCAGGGGGCCCACGAGGTAGGGGGCGCGCCCTAGGGGGGGGGGGGCGTCCCCCACCCTCGTGAGAAGGGTGTGGGCCCCTTGGTCTTCATCTTTGGTGAGGATTTTTTATTATTTTATCTAAGACGTTTCGTGGAGTTTCAGGTTATTCCGAGAATATTTGTTTTCTGCACATAAAACAACACCATGGCAATTCTGCTGAAAACAACGTCAGTCCGGGTTAGTCCATTCAAATCATACAAGTTAGAGTCCAAAACAAGGGCAAAAGTGTTTGGAAAAGTAGATATGACGGAGATGTATCAACTCCCCCAAGCTTAAACCCTTGCTTGTCCTCAAGCAATTCACTTGACAAACTAAAAGAAAGAAAGAAAAACTTTTACAAACTCTGTTTGCTCTTGTTGTTGTAACTATGTTAAGCCAGCATTCAAGTTTTCAGCATAGATCATAAATAACCACATTTGCAATAATTCTCAGGCCTCATAATTACTCATATCAATAGCATAATCAACTAGCAAGTCATAATAATAAATCTCGGATGACAACACTTTCTCAAAACAATCATAATATGATGTAACAAGATGGTATCTCGCTAGCCCTTTCTGAGACCGCAAAACATAAATGCAGAGCACCTTTAAAGATCAAGGACTGACTAGACATTGTAATTTATGGTAAAAGAGATCCAATTATAGTCATACCCAACATAAATTAATAGTGATGAATGCAAATGACAGTTGTGCTCTGCAGCTAGTGCTTTTTAATAAGAGGGTGATAACTCAACATAAAAGTAAATGGATAGGCCCTTCGCAGAGGGAAGTAGGGATTTGTAGAGGTGCCAGAGCTCGGTTTTGCAATAGAGATAAATTGTATTTTGAGCGGTATACTTTCATTGTCAACATAACAACTAAGAGATGGCGATATCTTCCATGCTAAACACATTATAGGCGGTTCCGAAACAGAATGGTAAAGTTTATACTCCCCCTCCACCAACAAACATCAATCCATGGCTTGCTCGAAACAACGAGTGCCTCCAGCATACATCAGGTCCCAAGGGGAGTTTTGTTTGCAATTAGTTTTGATTTAGTTTGCATAAAGCATTCGATTGGGCATCCCGGTGACCAGCCATTTTCTCGTGAGTGAGGAGCGGAGTCCACTCCTCTTGAGAATAACCCGCCTAACACGGAAGATAAGGACAACCTTGGTTGATACATGAGCTATTCGAGCATACAAAACATAATGTTTATTTGAAGGTTTAGAGTTTGGCACATACAAATTTACTTGGAACGGCAGGTAGATACCGCATATAGGAAGGTATAGTGGACTCATCTGGAATAACTTTGAGGTTTAAGGGATTGGATGTACAAGCCGTATTCCCTCTTAGTATGAGTGAAGGCTAGCAAAAGACTGGGAAGCGACCAACTAGAGAGCGACAACAGCCATGTACATGCATTAAAATTAATAAAGATTGGATGCAAGCAGAGTAGGATATAATCCACCATGAACATAAATATCGTGAAGGCTATGTTGATTTGTTTCAACTACATGTGTGAACATGTGCCAAGTCAAGTCACTTAAATCATTCAGAGGAGGATACCACCCCATCATACCACATCATAACCATTTCAATAGCATGTTGGCACACAAGGTAAATCATTATAACTCATAGCTTATCAAGCATGGCACAAGCAACCACGATCTCTAATTGTCATTGCAAACATGTTTATCATAATAAGCTGAATCAAGAACGGGGGACTCATCATATTTACAAAAACAAAAGAGGTCGAGTTCATACCAGCTTTTCTCATCTCAGTCAGTCCATCATATATCATCATAATTGCCTTTCACTTGCACGACCGAACGGTGTGAATAATAATAAGAGTGTACGTGCATTGGACTAAGATGGAATCTGCGAGCATTCAATAAATAGGAGAAGACAAGGCAATATGGGCTCTGGGGTTAAATCAACAATAATGCATATAAGAGCCACTTCAACAATTTAATTATGGTCTTCTCCTACTGACCCAAAGAAAAGAAAAGAAATAAAACTATTTACACGGGAAAGCTCCCAACAAGCAAAAGAAGAACGGGAAATATTTTTGAGTTTTCTTTTTAATTATTACTACTACAGCAGAAAAATAAACTACTACTATTTTTTTGTTTTTCTTAAGGTTTAACAAACACACAAGAGGAAAGCATAAAAAGGAAAATAAACTAGCATGGATGATACAATGAAAAAGTATGAGCATCGACATCTAGCAATGAGTGTGTGTGAACATAAATGTAATGTCGGTGAGAAATACGTACTCCCCGAAGCTTAGGCTTTTGGCCTAAGTTGGTCTATGCCCACGGCTGGCCTGGCTGATATCCATAATAATAGTTGTTGGGGTCGTACTGTGATGAGGAAGAGTTGGGATCATACTGTTGTGCAGCGGTTATCGCCTCCTAAGCTACAGCGTGGAGTCGAGCTGCCTCCGCTCTCCTCTCGTACTCTTTTGCCTCCTCTCTGGTAATAACATATCTTCTTTTTGTCTATGAAACAAAGAAGGCAGGAGCAGGGAGAGTAATACGGAAAACACGTCGTTTATCAAAAATTAAACGATATAAGAGAGGTGATTCAGGCCTCTCGACAAACTGGTGCGAAGCCGTAGATTTATAATCTAAATATGTAGGAGGCAACTCCGTATCACCCTCACGAATGTCTATCTCAAGAAAATGAGCTAAGCAGGTTGCATAAATTCCTCCAAAGAAATCTCCATTATGTCTATTATGATGCAACCTACGAGCTACAATGGGTCCCATATGATAAGATTGGTCTCCTAACGCAGCACTCCTAAGAATGCTAAGATCAGGGAGACACATGTGACATGCTTCATCCTTAGCATTTATGCATCTACTGATGAAGAGAGCAAAATAATGTATAGCAGGAAAGTGAATGCTCCCTATGGTAGCTTGCGTTATATCTCTAGATTCCCCCACAGTTATATTAGCAAGAAAGTTTCGAAATTTAGATTTAGGGGGATCCCTAACACTACCCCATGATGGAAGTTTGCAAGCAGAAGTGAAATCCTCTAAGTCCATGGTATAAGATTTGTCATAGATATCAAACATGGCTGAAGGAGAATTACGCGAAGATGAATACTCAAACCTCCTTACAAATGAACTTGTGAGATCATGATACTGGGGGCATTTGTTAGCCTCAAAATCCTCAAGACCGGCATTGCGCAGATATGCTTTGAATTCTTCTTTAATTCCCGCATGGTCCATAAAATTTTCTGACGGCCATTCGCAAGGCCGTACTGGAGCGTCTCTTGGTGGATCCTCATCAGCATCGCGCATAGCAATCCTGGGTCCTTGCTTCTTAGAGGAACCACCTTGGAACATCTTCCTAAGCATATTGTTTTTCTCAAAAAAATTCTGAAATTTTTAGTAACTTCAAACAAAAGTGAAACAACTTCAATAATATTGATAGCAACTACTCCTACAAGTGCCTAGAGCCTATATCAAGCATTAGAACTACTTATGACCATATAAATTTGACATGCAAGCTCAAGAACATGGTCACCTATGCAGAAAAAATTTGCAATGAATAAAGCACTAGAACAAAAACTAATTGGACCAATGGAGGAGTCACATACCAAGGAACAGTCTCCCCAAGCAGTTTTGTGAGAGGTGCTTTGAGCAACGAGATCGAAAATCACAGCAAAAGTGGCTGGAACTCGTGCTTGAGTTGGTTTTTCGGGTTTGTGTGAGATAGAGGAAGAAGATGGGTGCTGGGATAAGTGGAGGAGGGACACCGTGGCCCACGAGGCAGGGGGGCGCGGCCACCACCCTCGTGGCCAGGTGGCAGCTCCTCCCGCGGTAATTTTTGCACAGTAAATCCTCAAATATTACCGAAAAATCATATTAAATTGGCATGTCATTCTGAGGACTTTTATTTTCGGGATATTTTTATATTGCACAGCTAAGCCAGGAAACAGACAGAAAAATACTATTTTTACTTTATTTCTACTAATTAACAGAAAGTATAGAGAGGGTACAGAAGTTTGTGCTTCTAGTTTCATCCATCTCATGCTCATCAAAAAGAATCCACTAACAAGGTTGATCAAGTCTTGTTAACAAACTCATTCCGATAATCATGAAACCGGAGAAATTTCGAATAACACTAAGTTACCTCAACGGGGATATGCACATCCCCAATAATAAGTATATCATATTTCTTCTTGACAGTAGGAAGGGGAAATTCAAAACCTCCAAATATAATCGATGTAATTTTTCTGATAGAATTGATACTATGAACTTGAGGTTGTTTCCTCGGAAAGTGTACCGTATGCTCATTACCATTAACATGAAAAGTGGCATTGCCTTTGTTGCAATCAATAACAGCCCCTGGAGTATTAAGAAAAGGTCTTCCAAGAATAATAGACATACTATCATCCTCGGGAATATCAAGTATAACAAAGTCCGTTAAAATAGTAACGCTTGCAACCGCAACAGGCACATCCTCACAAATACCGACAGGTATAGCAGTTGATTTATCAGCCATTTGCAAAGATATTTCGGTAGGTGTCAGCTTATTCAAGTCAAGTCTACGATATAAAGAGAGAGGCATAACACTAACACCTGCTCCAAGATCACATAAAGCAGTTTTAATATAATTTCTTTTAATGGAGCAAGGTATAGTAGGTACTCCGGGATCTCCAAGTTTCTTTGGTATTCCACCCTTAAAAGTATAATTAGCAAGCATGGTGGAAATCTCAGCTTCCGGTATCTTTCTTTTATTAGTGATGATATCTTTCATATATTTAGCATAAGGATTTGTTTTGAGCACATCAGTTAATCGCATACGCAAAAAAATAGGCCTAATCATTTCAGCAAAGCGCTCAAAATCCTGATCATCCTTTTTCTTGGATGGTTTTGGAAGGAAAGGGCATGGGTTTCTGAACCCAAGGTTCCCTTTCTTTACCATGTTTCCTACCAACAAAATCTCTTTTATCATAACGTTGATTCTTTGATTGTGGGTTATCAAGATCAACAACAAGTTCAATTTCTACATCATTGTCATTACTAGGTTGAGCATCATCATGAACATCATTATTAACTTTTTCACTAGGTCCATGTTCATTACCAGATTGTGTTTCAGCATCAGACATAGATATATCATTTGGATTATCAGGTGGTTCAGCAATAGGTTCACTAGAAGTTTGCACATTTCTATCATTTTTCTTTTTCTTCTTTTTAGAAGAACTAGGAACATCAATAATATTTCTCCGAGAATTTTGCTTGCTTCTCTTAGGGTGGCCTTCAGGATACAAAGGTTCCTGAGTCATTCTACCAGTTCTAGTAGCCACTCTAACAGCATAATCATTTTTCTTACTATTCATTTCATCAAGCACTTCTTTTTGAGCTTTAAGCACTTGTTCTACTTGAGTGGTAACCATAGAGGCATGTTTGCTAACAAGTTTAAGTTCACCTTTAATATTAGCCATATAATCACCCAAGCGTCTAATCATATAAGAATTTTCTTTTAATTGTCTACCAAAATAAGCATTGAACTCGTCTTGCTTATACATAAAGTTATCAAACTCATCCAAGCACTGACTAGCAATTTTAGTAGGAGGAACTTCAGCTTTATCATATCTATAGAGAGAATTTACCTTTACTACCTGTGTCGGGATATCGGGGTCAGGATGTTCTTCAATAAATAAAGAATTGAGATCATATGTTTCTTCAACAGGCGGTATATTAAGACCATGTATTTCTTCAATAGGAGGTAAATTCTTAACATCTTCAGCTTTAATACCTTTCTCTTTCGTAGATTTCTTTGCCTCTTGCATATCTTCGGACTGGGAAATAGAACACCTCTCTTCTTTAGAGTTGGTTTAGGAATAGGCTCAGTAATTGGAGCGGGAGTTGGCTTAGGAGGTGCCCAATTATTTTCATTTGTCAACATATTATTCAATAGAATTTCAGCTTCATCCAGTGTTCTTTCCCTGAAAAGAGAACTAGCAAAACTATCCAGGTAATCTCTGGAAGCATCGGTTAGTCCATTATAGAAGATATCAAGTATTTCGGGTTTCTTAAGTGGATGATCAGGCAAAGCATTAAGTAACTTGAGAAGCCTCCCCCAAGCTTGTCGGAGACACTCTTCTTTAATTTGTACAAAGTTGTATATTTCCCTCAAAGCATCTTGTTTCTTATGTGGAGGGAGATATTTAGCAGAGAAGTAATAAATCATATCCTGGGGACTACGCACACAACCATGATCAAGAGAATTAAACCATATCTTAGTATCACCCGTTAATGAGAATGGAAATATTTTGAGTATATAAAAGTAACGCGATCTCTCATAATTAGTGAATAGGGCAGCTATATCATTTAACTTAGTAAGATGTGCCACAACAGTTTCAGATTCATAGCCATAAAATGGATCAGATTCAACCAAAGTAATTATATCAGGATCAACAAAGAATTCATAATCCTTATCAGGAACACATATAGGTGAAGTAGCAAAAGCAGGCTCGGGTCTCATTTTATCTCTAAATGATTCTTTGTTCCATTTAATTAATAACCTCTTAAGCTCATATCTATCCCTGCAAGCTAAAATAGTGGCAGAAGATTCCATATCAAAAAGATAGCCCTCAAGAATAACATGCATATTTTAATCATCACTATCATCATCGTATTAAGATTCAATAATTTCTTTTTCTCTAGCCCTAGCAATTTGTTCATCAAGAAATTCACCAAGGGGCACAGTAGTATCAGGCATAGAAGCAGTTTCATCATAAGTATCATGCATAGCAGAAGTGGCATCATCAATAACATGCGACATATCAGAATGAATAGCAGAAGCAGGTGTAGGTGTCGCTAGCTTACTCATAACAGAAGGTGAATCAAGTGCAGAGCTAGATGGCAGTTCCTTACCTCCCCTCGTAGTTGAGGGATAGATCTTGGTTTTTGGATCTCTCAAGTTCTTCATAATGATAAGCAGATATATATCCCAAGTGACTCAAAGAATAGAGCTATGCTCCTCGGCAACGGCGCCAGAAATTTGTCTTGATAACCCACAAGTATAGGGCATCGCAACAGCTTTCGAGGGTAGAGTATTCAACCCAAATTTATTGATTCGACACAAGGGGAGCCAAAGAATATTCTCAAGTATTAGCAGCTGAGTTGTCAATTCAAACACACCTAGAAACTTAGTATCTGCAGCAAAGTGTTTAGTAGCAAAGTAATATGATAGTGGTGGTAGTGGCAACAAAAGTAAACACAGCAAAAGTAATGTTTTTGGTATTTTGTAGTGATTGTAACAGTAGCAACGGGAAAGTAAATAAGCGTAAACCAGTATATGGAAAACTCGTAGGCACTGGATCAGTGATGGATAATTATGCCGGATGCGGTTCATCATGTATCAGTCATAACATAGGGTGACACAGAACTGGCTCCAATTCATCAATGTAATGTAGGCATGTATTCCGTATATAGTCATACGTGCTTATGGAAAAGAACTTGCATGACATCTTTTGTCCTACCCTCCCGTGGCAGCGGGGTCCTATTGGAAACTTAGGGATATTGAGGCCTCCTTTTAATAGAGAACCGGAACAAAGCATTAGCACATAGTGAATACATAAACTCCTCAAACTATGGTCATCACCGGGAGTGGTCCCGATTATTGTCACTTTGGGGTTGCCGGATCATAACACATAGTAGGTGACTATAGACTTGCAAGATAGGATCTAGAACTCACATATATTCATGAAAACATACTAGGTTCAGATCGGAAATCATGGCACTCGGGCCCTAGTGACATGCATTAAGCATAGCAAAGTCATAGCAACATCAATCTCAGAAGATAATGGATACTAGGGATCAAACCCTAACAAAACTAACTCGATTATATGATAAATCTCATCCAACCCATCACCGTCCAGCAAGCCTACGATGGAATTACTCACGCACGGCGGTGAGCATCATGAAATTGGTGATGGAGGATGGTTGATGATGACGACGGCGACGAATCCCCCTCTCCGGAGCCCCGAACGGACTCCAGATCAGCCCTCCCGAGAGGTTTTAGGGCTTGGCGGCAGCTCCGTATCGTAAAACACGATGATTTCTTCCCTCTGATTTTTTTTCTCTCCGAAAGCAAATATATAGAGTTGGAGTTGGCGTCGGAGGGTTTCCAGGGGGCCCACGAGGTAGGGGGCGCGCCCTAGGGGTGGGGGGGGGGGGGCACCCCCCACCCTCGTGAGAAGGGTGTGGGCCCCTTGGTCTTCATCTTTGGCGAGGATTTTTTATTATTTTTTCTAAGACGTTCCGTGGAGTTTCAGGTTATTCCGAGAATATTTGTTCTCTGCACATAAAACAACACCATGGCAATTCTGCTAAAAACAGTGTCAGTCCGGGTTAGTTCCATTCAAATCATACAAGTTAGAGTACAAAACAAGGGCAAAAGTGTTTGGAACAGTAGATATGACGGAGACGTATCAATGATCGTATTCGAATCTTAGCTTAACCCCTTTGGTCCGGTTTACTTATCGTATTTGAATCAGAAGCCTCCAGTTTTTATTTAAATGTTTTGATTTACATTGTCTGAAGCCTAGTGTTTTGTCTTACTGTTTTTTATCATCTCAAATCTAACTTTCAGTATGGTTTCAAATTAAACTGGCTCGGTTATTTGACAATGAGTTGCCAAGGCATAACAGTCATCAGACATATGAAAGCATTGACTTCTACAGAAGATTGTGTTATCAACCTCATCATACGGGTCATGTAAACCGGCAGTCTAGATTCAAAGAACACAGCCTTGTTTATCTTATATCTGGTTCTGTTTTTCCACTACGATAATTTCATAGTCATATACACAGTGTTTTGACCCGTCTGGTGCTAAACCACCAGGACAATTTTTTTTTCATTTTTTACAGGAACAGAGTTAAAACATTGCATATGTAATCACGGATGTGCTGCATATATATATATATATATATATATATTGACGTCATTGGAAAAGAGTCATATGCAACATTTTATGCACGATGGCATAGGCAAAGCATGCAGTTTTCAAACTAACCTATTACAAGGCTGTGAGAGCCCAAATGTAATGCCCCGAGACCGTTGCGCCAGGTGTCTTCCGGTGTTTCGTTGTTGTTGCCTTGTCATTTGCTTCCGTGTTGCATCTTGCCATGTCATCATGTGCATTGCATCATCATGTTTTCAAAACTTGCATCCGTTTGGGTTCCCCCAGTTCCGTCTGTTGTCCGTTTTGAGCCCAGACACACTTGCACGCGCCCGCGGCATTTCCAAAATATTATTTTATAAGTGGCCGGAAAATGTTCTCGGATTGGGTTGAAAGTTGGCGTGTGGTCTTATTGTAGTGTAGATAGACCGCCTGTCAACTTTCATCACATTCGGAGTCTGTTTGATAGCCCAACCATTAACTATAGCAGCAGTATAGTCGGTCTAACGTCGGATGTTTTCGGTCTTCGGAAACCGTGCTGAGCTGTTTCTCTCCCCTCCTCTCAGACCAACCCACTCTCCACAGTCCACCTAGGCCCAGCCTAACCCTCTCTGCATAGTGCATCGACCCCTCGCGCGTGTCCGAAGCTGTCCCGGACCCGACCCGGATAGTCATCACCGTTGGATCCGGATCATCCCCAAATGTCTACAAAAAAACTCTGTTTTGTTAATGGGGTCCCCTAACCTGTGTATCCGGGATCGTCCGATTACGATCGGAGAGATCCATTAGCCCCTAACCAATCCCACCAACGTATATATTTGGTCCAACCCTAAAAATTAGGAGGTATGTCCCATCCACCCTCCTGCCGCCGCCACCTACCTACCCTCTCGCTCTCGAGATCCTTCCTCTCCTTGTTTTTCAGAGCCGAGCCAATCAGATCCACTCCCCTGCCTTCTCAATCCAACCCCACCGAGCTCCTCTGCTCGATCCCCCTGCTCCCTACCTTCTCCTCGTCGCGCTTGGGCCCGAGGCCCCAACCAGCCGCGCCCCGCCTTCTCTTCCACCTCGCGTCGCCACTCCCTGCGTCAGCCCCGCATGGACGCTGTCCCTCTGCACCTCGTCTTCAACCAGCCCGCCACCACGTCCTCGCCACCGACCGAACCATCTAGCAAGATGAGCCCCATCGCGCCTCCCCTATCCTTCCTTCCCTCCTGCCTCGTTTCTCACCTTCCTTGATCTCTCTTTTCTTGGATGCAGCGCCACCATGGGAGCCTCGCAGAAGCTCCGCGCGGGTCCCCTCCTCGCCAAGTCCCACCACGACCACCCACCAGATCCTCGCGGCCTCTCTGTTTCTTCAGACGAACAGGAGCTGCAGGAGTCCATGGCGCCGCCCTTGCCTCGTCTCGTTCCGGGGGATTCGAACGCCAAGTCCATGCCGCCCCGGATCTCCTCCGTCCTCCCCATCACGCGTTGTCATCGCCATTAGTGAGCTCGAAAACGACGCATTGATTCCCCTCGGTCGAAGCCCTGCAGCATCCGCGGTTGGTCCAGCCTCGCCAGGAGCCGCTCGCTCGATGTCTCTCTGCTCGCGTCGAACCGTCCCCTGCTCAGCTCACCTGTAGTCGCTGCCGCATTGTACTCTGCTTTGAGGATTTACCGGAATTGTTATCTGTTGCTTCCGCGTTGTACTCTGCAGAACAATACCAAACCTAATATATGCATATGGGGATTTACCGGAATTGTTGTTCGTTGCTTCCGGCCTCATTTAAACTTGACTAGATATGTAGTTTTACTTTGCTTCACCCTCTTGCCATGTTTAACAACATTTAATATTGTTGGGTACATAAACAAGATCGAACTAAATAAGTCACGTGGTGTTTCGTCAATATGCAACGGAGTTGCATATTGAGCTCCACTTAAGTTGTAGTGTTATTTGTTGCATTTTGACATGCCATGCCATGTATCATTAAACCGGACATGCATCATACTTGGTTGTGCATCATTCCATGTCCATGTGTTGTTTATTTACTATGTTGTGTGCTTCTTTCCGGTGTTGCTTCTTCAGGTTGGTTCCGTTAATGTCGCGTTTGTGAGGAACCGTTCGACTACGTCCGTTTGTCTTCTTCATGGACTCGTTCTTCTTCCTTGTGGGATTTCAGGCAAGATGACCATACCCTCGAAATCACTTCTATCTTTGCTTGCTAGTTGCTCGCTCTTTTGCTATGCCTATGCTGCGATACCTATCATTTTCTTATCATGCCTCCCATATTGTTGAACCAAGCCTCTCACCCACCTTGTCCTAGCAAACTGTTGTTTGGCTATGTTACCGCTTTGCTCAGCCCCTCTTATAGCATTGTTAGTTGCAGGTGAAGATTGGAGCTTGT
Organism: Triticum monococcum; assembly: GCA_034509565.1. Classification (NCBI taxonomy): domain Eukaryota; kingdom Viridiplantae; phylum Streptophyta; class Magnoliopsida; order Poales; family Poaceae; genus Triticum; species Triticum monococcum. The sequence continues at coordinate 250,585,595 of CM067843.1, forward strand.
TCCATGTTTGGAACATGGATATTTTGTTGGGATATCACAATATATCTTATTTAATTAATGCATCTATATACTTGGTAAAGGGTGGAAGGCTCGGCCTTATGCCTGGTGTTTTGTTCCACTCTTGCTGCCCTAGTTTCCGTCATATCGGTGTTATGTTCCCGGATTTTGCGTTCCTTACGCGGTTGGGTTATAATGGGAACCCCTTGATAGTTCGCCTTGAATAAAACTCCTCCAGCAAGGCCCAACATTGGTTTTACCATTTGCCACCTAGCCTTTTCTTTCCCTTGAGTCGGCCGGCTCAAGGGTCATCTTTGTTAAACCCCCGGGCCAGTGCTTCTCTAAGTGTTGGTCCAACCCAGAGCACCGTGCGGGGCCGTCCCTTGGCAACTTGGGTTACGTTGGCTGCCGTACGCTTAGCTTATCTGGTGTGCCCTGAGAACGAGATATGTGCAGCTCCTATCAGGATTTGTCGGCACAGCGGGTGGTCTTGCTGGACTTGTTTTACCATTGTCGAGGATGTCTTGTAACCGGGATTCCGAGTCTGATCGGGTCTTCCCGCTAGAAGGAATATCCTTCGTTGACCGTGAGAGCTTGTGATGGGCTAAGTTGGGACACCCATGCAGGGATTTGAACTTTCGAAAGCCGTGCCCGCGGTTATGGGCATATGGGAATTTTTTAATGTCCGGTTCTAGAAAACCTGAACTTGATCTTAATTAAAACACATCAACTACGTGTGTTACCGTGATGGTCTCTTCTCGGCGGGGTCCGGGAAGTGAACACGGTGTTGGAGTAATGCTTGACGTATGTTGTTCTAGGATCACTTCTTGATCATAGTTTTATCAACCGTTGCCTTGCTTTCTCTTCTCGCTCTCATTTGTGTATGTTTAACCACCATATATGCTAGTCGCTTGCTGCAGCTCCACCTCATACCTTTACCTTACCCACAAGCTTAAATAGTCTTGATCGTGAGGGTGTGAGATTGCTGAGTCCCCGTGACTCACAGATACTTCCAAAACCAGCTTGCAGGTGCCGTTCAACCGTGCAGATGACGCAACCAAGCTCAAGGAGGAGCTCAATGAAGATCTTGTCCTTCATGTTGTTTCGTTCTAGTTGATCAGCAGTGGAGCCCAGTTGGGGTCGATCGGGGATCTGTGTAGCTTTTGGGGTAGTCTTCTTTTATTTTGGTTCCGTACTCGGACCTTGAGTGTATTTGGATGATGTAATGCTTTATTCATGTAATTGTGTGAAATGGCGATTTTAAGCCAACTATGTATCTTTTTCCTTATTGTATTACATGGGTTGTTTGTGAAGATTACCTCACTTGCGACATTGCTTTCAATGCGGTTATGCCTCTAAGTCGTGCTTCGACACGTGGGAGATATAGCCGCATCGAGGGCGTTACAAGTTGGTAAACAGAGCCTTCCCCGACCTTAGGAGCCCCCTGCTTGATCGAATCGCTGGCGTTATTGAGTCTAGAAATGTTTTGAGTCATTTAGGAATTATATATATCGGAGAGTTAGGAATTATTTTTACTCCTCAGTCCCTTCGTCGCAATGTTGAGGCATCCTGACATAGAGTTTTGACTCTTATCTTCTCAAATTTCACTAAAAAAAATTTAGGATCACGCGGGTATTTTGCAATCGTTCCGATGGTTTTGTGATGAGAACATTGTTCTTGGTGCCTCCTATCATTTAGGGGTTGTGGCAGTGTCCCGGGGAGTTGAGCTCCGAGGTGTTGTCGTCACAATTTTATCGTTGCAGTTCTGGAATACCTGAGTTTAGTTTCACCGACATCGAAAATCTCTTTTATGAAGTTGTTGGTGAGATAACCTCGACGCCACCCAGTACTGGGGCGGGAGTTCGGGAGTATTTCCATAACTCGTATAACGGATGCTTTTCGAAGGTTGAGGTAGACGATTTCCGAAGGTTTCTTGGTTATGTGTTGAAGGATGGATACAGCTGGATGTAGGATTTGCTAGTTTTGGGTGAGATATTATAGTTCCCCTGTATCCCCACCACCTGATTGCATAACCGGAAAGTTTCGGGAGTTTATAAGTGGGAATTCAAGTAGTTCTTACGATATCTTTCCGACAGATGTATGATATGAAATTGGGGTTCGATGTCTAGTGGTCCGCCTATTCACGGTTGGTTTTACAGTGGTCTTGTTGTGTCTTAAAGAGTCCTCGGGTATGCTGACTCGGGGACGCTTTGTATGGGATGTGCACTGCCTTGTACATGATGGTGATGTACGATCGAGCCCGTGTAGGCCCCACCACGAAAACTTCGGACGAAATCTCTATCATATGTTTGTTCCAGCTTATTCTGCAAGCCAATCCTTTGTTTTGTTTTGAGTTGTGGTATTCGAGTTGCTTCAGAGACAAATGTGGATTCCATCCCTTTCCTAAGCGGTGTTCTCATATTTCTATGTGAATACTAATTCTTCATGATAATCGAGATTGTCATGTTAATCCTTTTCAACCGGTGTGCTTCTCTTCAAGTGGATCCGATCATTTTAACATCGCAAGATCACCTCTCGGTTTCTCAAAGGTGTTTGTTTCATCCGTCTCCAAGTTGCCTTTGTTTTTTCCCGCCCACCCACCCTTTTTCTTCAAGGATTCGGATTTCTTGATCATGTGTCCATCTTATTTATGTGAAGTCTCTCCATTCTTTTCTTTCAATGTTTGTATCCGGTGATTCTCAGGAAGTTTCTAATGGAGCTTCAAGTTCGTCACGTTTCACTCGTTTTCTCCTCCGGTGGTTTCAATTCATTTTTTCTGTGTTGATCATATTCTTTTCCTTGTTTCAAATACCCTCTCATGCTAGTGCTCCTCATATTCATTCACTTCTCGCCATTCTATTATTCCGGAGTGTTGAAGATATCTCCAAGATTCGTGTTTCCACTCTGCTTTCATTCAAACTCTTTCGAGGATGTTATCTCTTTCAAGTCATTTAATTGAACCGGCTCAATCCTCTCTTTTAAATCATTTCAACGGTCTTTCTTTTGAGTGGGCCCTAACCCACAGGTCTTTTCCCAGGATCTTACCTGACTCTTCTTATTTTCCCGGAGCTATCCTCAAATTTCTTTTCGAAGTTTGACGTAAGAATGATTCATCATCAGTCATATGTATTTCTCCAAGATCTTTCAAATTCTTTTCATCATTGGTTCAACTTTTCCATTCTTCTTCATTACGGAGTGCTTCAACAATTCTTCATGGTGTGTCCCGCCGTAATTCTCAGAATTTGAAGACCGAAGAAGAGTTTTACATCCATATCTTATCCGTTCTCTCAGAGATTTGTGGCTCTAGTTCGAGACTATCCTCTCATAATCATTTTCAATTGTGAGAATTCTTTTGACCCACGCGGAGCATTTCATGAGTTGTTTTCCATTCATTTCCTCCGAAGGCCATATTTTGAAATATTATTCATTCTCAGCTTTCAGTTATCATTCTCCAATCTTACCGGTGTTTCGTTCAAGTGATATCTAATTGGCTCGTGATCTCTTCGTTCCCATGTATCTAAATCCTCTCAAGCATCTTCGTTCATTTTATAATTCGTCCCGGTGTTTTCTTTATCTTCTCTTCGTTCATTCTTAATTCTTACGGTGGGTCGTTCAAGATCTCTCTTCCTTCGTTGTAATATTTATTTATTCGTTGCATTAATCCTACCGGTGGTCCATTAAGTTTATGTTATATCTCTCTTAATCTTTTCTACGGGAATAAGTAATATGTCAAATCCGTTGATTTTCATCAATTTAAAATGGTGAAGGATAAGCATAATGTAATTCTTATTCTTGTTTCATCCAAGCGTTTAATTCTTTATTCCGAAGGCTCATCAAATTCCTGATTTCCATTGTTCATCTTCTCTTCTTCCCAGTGTTCCATCCTTTTTCAATTATTTTATCACGGAGATCCATCTAAATCATTACAAGGTTTCACCTTGTGCTTTCAACTTCTCTTTCTTTTCGTTATCCTTTTTGTTACCCGAGTTCTTCATGGAGGTTCTACATGATTGGTTCATCAAGGACTTAAATCTTTCTAGAAGTGTTCATCAAGATTCTTTTCAGAGGAGCTCAAGCATTCTTCATCTTGCTATCCGGAGAGCACTTCTTTCTACCATATTATTGGATGTGGTATTATGCCATTCTTGATAATTTGGGTTCATGTTTCATGATTCACATGTTGTTAGGAATGAGGTATTTTAAATCCATCAATCTCTTCTTTGAAGTTATCTTGGGTTATATTTCACCTAAAGCCTTCCCTAAGGATTGTTGCTATCTATGGTGTTTATAAATGACCCAAGTTATTCATATATCCTCCCGGTGAAATAAGTTTCTCATCTCCTTGTTTTTATCAATCCAATCTATCGTTTCCGTTAGTGGCAGATTTTCACCTCTTGGTTTTGAGATGTTTTCCATAAGCCCACTTCAAGCCTATCTTTTCGTTGTTGGGTTTCCAACAACTCCGTTCGACCCCTCTCCTAAGGATGCTTTCCAAGTTCAATTGTGGTAGGAGTTGTTATTTTCTTCTCCTTTCTTTTGTTCCGATGATCTACCTTTGATTCTTTCATCCGGAGGCATTGTGATGTTGCTCTTTTCAACCCATCATCTCGTTTCATCAAAGATCATGTTCTTTTCATGCTTATCCTATTTAACCAAAGTATCGTTCCCTCTTTTCAAGTTCTCTCATCTTATCAAATTTTGCCTCACTTTTCAACCAGAGTGCCGTCTCAAATCGTTCTACCCCTAGTACCATTCTTTCAATAGTTCCGGAGTTAGTATGTTTGATCTCATCAAGTATCCTCTCATCTTGCCAAGTTCTTATTCAATTCCTTTTCCTTTCAATTGGAGTGTTGCCCGAAGTTGTTCTTCCTTGTTTCTCTTTTCTAACGGAGTTTTTTTCAACTTCGCTCATCTCCGTTGTATTCTTTTCTTGAAATGGCTTAACCTTTTCAAGGTTCTTTGGTTTCACTCATTTGTCAAAGAAGCAACTTAGCTTTACCTCTTCTCTTTCCCTTCCGTTTTTTCCTCCGGTGCCATTCTAGATCTCGGGACGAGATCCTCTCGTAGTGCTGGAGTGTTGTAACGCCCCGAGACCGTTGCGCCAGGTGTCTTCCGGTGTTTCGTTGTTGTTGCCTTGTCATTTTCTTGCGTGTGGCATCTTGCCATGTCATCATGTGCATTGCATCATCATGTTTTCAAAACTTGCATCCGTTCGGGTTCCCCCAGTTCCGTCTGTTGTCTGTTCTGAGCCCAGACACACTTGCACGCGCCCGCGGCACGTCCGAAATATTATTTTATAAGTGGCTGGAAAATGTTCTCGGATTGGGTTGAAAGTTGGTGTGTGGTCTTATTGTAGTGTAGAATGACCGCCTGTCAACTTTCATCGCATTCGGAGTCTGTTTGATAGCCCAACGGTTAACTATAGTGGAAGTATAGTCGGTCTAACGTCGGACGTTTTCGGTCTCCGAAAACCATGCCGGGCTGTTTCTCTCCCCTCCTCTCAGACCAACCCGCTCTCCACAGTCCACCTAGGCCCAGCCTAACCCTCTCTGCACAGTGCATCGACCCCTCGCGCATGTCCGAAGCTGTCCCGGACCCGACCCGGACAGTCGTCACCGTTGGATCCGGATCATCCCCAAACGTCTACAAAACATCTCCGTTTTGTTAATGGGGTCCCCTAACCTGTGTATCCGGGATCGTCCGATTACGATTGGAGGGATCCGTTAGCCCCTAACCAATCCCACCAGCGTATATATTTGGTCCAACCCTAAAAATTAGGAGGTATGTCCCATCCACCCTCCTGCCGCCGCCACCTACCTACCCTCTCCCTCTCGAGATCCTTCCTATCCTTGTTTTTCAGCGCCGAGCCAACCAGATCCACTCCCCTGCCTTCTCGATCCAACCCCACCGAGCTCCTCTGCTCAATCCCCCTGCTCCCTGCCTTCTCCTTGTCGCGCTTGGGCCCGAGGCCCCAGCCAGCCGCGCCCCGCCTTCTCTTCCACCTCGCGTCGGCACTCCCTGCGTCAGCCCCGCATGGACGCTGTCCCTCTACACCTCGTCTTCAACCAGCCCGCCACCACGTCCTCGCCACCGACCGAACCAGCTAGCAAGATGAGCCCCATTGCGCCTCCCTATCCTTCCTTCCCTCCTGCCTCGTTTCTCACCTTCCTTGATCTCTCTTTTCTTGGATGTAGCGCCACCATGGGAGCCTCGCAGAAGCTCCGTGCGGGTCCCCTCCTCGCCAAGTCCCACCACGGCCACCCACCAGATCCTCGCGGCCTCTCTGTTTCTTCAGACGAACAGGAGCTCCAGGAGTCCATGGCGCCGCCCTTGCCTCATCTCGTTCCGGGGGATTCAAACGCCAAGTCCATGCCGCCCCGGATCTCCTCCGTCCTCCCCATACGGCGCTGTCGTCGCCATCAGTGAGCTCGAAAACGACACGTTGACTCCCCTCGCCCGAACCCCTGCAGCATCCGTGGTTGGTCCAGCCTCGCCAGGAGCCGCTCGCTCGACGTCTCTCTGCCCGCGTCGAACCATCCCCTGCTCAGCTCGCCTGCAGTCGCTGCCGCGTTGTACTCTGCTTTGAGCTCGCGCGAGACGATGAGTGCTCAGCAACCGCATTGACCGGATCGGTTAGATCCAGCTCGGCTCGCGATGATTCCCCGTCGGCCCAGTGCGCCACCTCTCTGCCCAGCTTCAGTTCGGCCTGCTAGGCCCGATGTGTGCTTTCCCCTCCAGATCCCCTGTTCTTGTTGGGCAAGCTAGATTCGGCCCGAGTGCCTGTTTTTTTTTCGCGACCGAATTTCCTATTTATCCAGAGACTGCAGTTTTACAGAAAAACCCTCCATGTTCATGCATATAATAACTTAATAATTGTGCATCATATTAAAATGATTTATATATGAAACTTGCTCAGAATTTTGTGAAGATTAATAATTTGCAACTTTCACCTATGTTTAAAATGTTTAAAATGTTGTTTGATTAAATTTGCTTGTATGCCATGTTAAAAATGATTTAATTCATAACTAAATAACCGTAGCTCCGATTTTAATAAACTTTATATGTAAATGGGGTAGAAAAATGCCTAGTTTAACATGGTGGCAGTACTTTGCATGTTTAACAACTCTAAAATATGGTTTAGGGCAGAACAGTACCAAACCTAATATATGCATATGGGGATTTACCGGAATTGTTGTTCGTTGCTTCCGGCCTCATTTAAACATGACTAGATAGGTAGTTTTACTTTGCTTCACCCTCTTGCCATGTTTAACAACATTTAATATTGTTGGGTACATAAACAAGATTGAACTAAATAAGTCATGTGGTGTTTCGTCAATATGCAACGGAGTTGCATATTGAGCTCCACTTAAGTTGTAGTGTTGTTTATTGCATTTTGCCATGCCATGCCATGTATCATTAAACCGGACATGCATCATACTTGGTTGTGCATCATGCCATGTCCATGTGTTGTTTATTTACTATGTTGTGTGCTTCTTTCTGGTGTTGCTTCTTCGGGTTGGCTCCGTTAACGTCGCGTTTGTGAGGAACCGTTCGACTATGTCTGTTTGTCTTCTTCATGGACTCGTTCTTCTTCCTTGTGGGATTTTAGGCAAGATGACCATACCCTCGAAATAACTTCTATATTTGCTTGCTAGTTGCTCGCTCTTTTGCTATGCCTATGCTGCGATACCTATCACTTGCTTATCATGCCTCCCATATTGTTGAACCAAGCCTCTAACCCACCTTGTCCTAGCAAACCGTTGTTTGGCTATGTTACCGCTTTGCTCAGCCCCTCTTATAGAATTGTTAGTTGCAGGTGAAGATTGGAGCTTGTTCCATGTTTGGAACAGGGATATTTTGTTGGGATATCACTATATCTCTCATTCAATTAATGCATCTATATACTTGGTAAAGGGTGGAAGGTTCGGCCTTATGCCTGGTGTTTTGTTCCACTCTTGTTGCCCTAGTTTCTGTCATATCGGTGTTATGTTCCCGGATTTTGCGTTCCTTACGCGGTTGGGTTATAATGGGAACCCCTTGATAGTTCGCCTTGAATAAAACTCCTCCAGCAAGGCCCAACATTGGTTTTACCATTTGCCACCTAGCCTTTTCTTTCCCTTGAGTCGGCCGGCTCAAGGGTCATCTTTGTTAAACCCCCGGGCCAGTGCTTCTCTAATTGTTGGTCCAACCCAGAGCACCGTGCGGGGCCGTCCCTTGGCAACTTGGGGTACGTTGGCTCCAGTATGCTTAGCTTATCCGGTGTGCCATGAGAACGAGATATGTGCAGCTCCTATCGGGATTTGTCGGCACAGTGGGTGGTCTTGCTGGACTTGTTTACCATTGTCGAGGATGTCTTGTAACCAGGATTCTGAGTCTGATTGGGTCTTTCCGCTAGAAGGAATATCCTTTGTTGACCGTGAGAGCTTGTGATGGGCTAAGTTGGGACACCCCTGCAGGGATTTGAAGTTTCGAAAGCCGTGCCCGCGGTTATGGGCAGATGGGAATTTTTTAATGTCCGGTTCTAGAAAACCTGAACTTGATCTTAATTAAAACACATCAAATGCGTGTGTTACCGTGATGGTCTCTTCTCGGCGGGGTCCGGGAAGTGAACACGATGTTGGAGTAATGCTTGACGTAGGTTGTTCTAGGATCACTTCTTGATCATAGTTTTATCGACCGTTGCCTTGCTTTCTCTTCTCGCTCTCATTTGCGTATGTTTAGCCACCATATATGCTAGTCGCTTGTTGCAGCTCCACCTCATACCTTTACCTTACCCACAAGCTTAAATAGTCTTGATCGCGAGGGTGTGAGATTGCTGAGTCCCCGTGACTCATAGATACTTCCAAAACCAGCTTGCAGGTGCCGTTGAACCATGCAGATGACGCAACCAAGCTCAAGGAGGAGCTCGATGAAGATCTTGTCCTTCATGTTGTTTCGTTCTAGTCGATCAGCAGTGGAGCCCAGTTGGGGTCGATCGGGGATCTGTGTAGCTTTTGGGGTAGTCTTCTTCTATTTTGGTTCCGTAGTCGGACCTTGAGTGTATTTGGATGATGTAATGCTTTATTCATGTAATTGTGTGAAATGGCGATTGTAAGCCAACTATGTATCTTTTCCCTTATTGTATTACATGGGTTGTTTGTGAAGATTACCTCACTTGCGACATTGCTTTCAATGCGGTTATGCCTCTAAGTCGTGCTTCGACACGTGGGAGATATAGCCGCATCGAGGGCGTTACACCAAAAGATGGTTATGACTCTCCCCTCGCCAATTCACCTCCCTTTACTGGTTGGAAACTGGGATTGGACCAGTCAAAGCCGTTCAGAGCAATGAACTCTGCTTCATCGTCAATCAGGCCGACTGGATCGATTTCCGGGGCAAAAGTGTGTTGGCGAACCGGCGGGATAAGATCTGTCACTTTATAAGAGGGAGTCGGCATCTTCTTATTCTCCATATCAAAACCCGACTGATATCTATCGATGTTGGTCTCCTCTCCAAGAATGGTAGCTTGAGGACGAACTCCCCTCACACAGGAAATAAAGTCATCTTCCTCAAATGGAGTCTCGTCTTCCTTCATGGTAGGGTACCCCTTAGCCACATCCACCGGGTCTAAATCCGGCACCCAGGCTTTGGAGCGGCTCAGGGTAGTCAGGGCTCCGGCTCTGGCACATGATCGTTTGACCTCTTAAAACCTGGCGGGTAAGATCAATAACTTCTTCAAGACATCACTCAAACGGTTGGGTCCTTGGTTGGCAGGGGAGATAGTAGCAAGTGCTCGTTGAGCGCTAGTATACAATTGCTCCACCAAGGTATAAACCACCTTCAGTTTTGCCACACTGTCTTCCCTCAGATTTTTACTTCGTGGAACTACGAGTGTTTTTTAACAAAGGCTCAGCAGGCGGCTCATATTCCTGGTCAAAATAAAGTATAAGTGATTAACACAAATGACTTACCGAAGATGGCGGAGACCATTTGAGACACACAATTTTTTAAGCCGGTGAGCTCCATGGTAACCTCCTCAAGAGTCACCTCTGCTGTCTCACCATGTTGTATCAGCAAGATCTTCCCATCAGCCTAGGATTTCTTCTTCTTAGTTAAACTGGTCTTCAATTTTTTAGTTTCACAGAGACTCCATTGGAGTTTTGAGTTAGCAGTCTTTATCTCAACCTCTTGATCCACCAGCCGGGTCTTTGCATCCGTCAATTGAGAGCCCAATTCAGTTAGGGCGGTCTACAAGCATGCACAGGTGTGTCAAAATTTCACTAAAGGTTATAATGATTGAAGTCCCACATGCTTTGCAAACGCAGTACCACTTGGAACTTGGGGGCTAATGTCTGCCAAAGCATTTTTTATGCAAAATGACTCTTCTATGCTTCAAGTCCCAAGGGTTTTACAAAGTAACAACGCTTGGCACTTGGGGGCTAATGCATGACATTCAGAAAGTTTTTAAGTTGAGCCGGATCACACTACTTATTTCGACTGATTTAAGACAGTTATGAAGTTAACTATCGGCTTATTTATGATAAATTGAGCCGACCCTTGGGGACTACAGGTGCAAGTTTATACTAACTTGTTGGACTTAGGAAAAATCTAAAGACAAGGTATCAACCTAAATCATAAGTCTACAAATCATTCAGGTTCATCATAATCTGAAGACTTGGGGGCTGGCAGAGTATATATAAACCGGAGTACATACCTCATATTTCAGTTGCAATTGCTTGACCATCTCAATTTCCGAGTCACAGCTAGAATGCACATGACTAAGATAGCCGGACAACACGTCACTAACATTCAGGTGAGCATAGTGAGAGATATCAAACTGTACTTTCTGCCTTTCCAAGGCCTCCTGTTTGGCAGAATGCTTGGCTAGCACAGTCGGATTACCCAGCGCAACAAATCTGCTGGCAGTGATCAGAACGTCATGGTCAGAAGATGCTGGTGGGTTAGCTGAAGCAGACGGTCTGACGGTGGATGGATCGACAATGGCGTCATCAACTGACTGCTCAGGAGGGTCCAATTGAGTATGGACAGCTGGATCTTCTGGTGCTTCAGATTGAGCGGGAGGAGTTGATGTTACTGGTTCAGGTGCAGGATTTTTTGGGTCTTCTGCCAGTTAAATCACCTTGGCTTTCTTGGACTTTGCTTGACCACTAAGAAATATTTTTATGAGACAGTTAGTATAATAATGTAGTTTTAAAGATGTAGAGGAAAGATGATTTTCCTTACCCAGGGGCAGTCTTGAAAGCCGGAAATTGAGTCTGGGATGAGTCGCCAGAAGAGCGAGAAACCTCCTGCAAGGGTAAAATAAAGTTAAAGAATATAAGGAAATAGATTCATGTATAAAAACAAAGGACAAAGGTGAAAGAAACCTCACTCTGGCATTTTCAATGATTTTTTTGTCATTGGGAAGGTGGTTCATCATCATCATCATCATTAGTCCGGGCCTGACGGCGACTCTCATGTTGCTGCTTTTTCAAAAGAAAATGAGGGTCCAAATAACCCAAAGGGTGTCAAAACCTTACTTTCCGGGTTACCAGTCGAAGTTTTTGTGTCGACAAAGGGGCTGAGTCGGAGGAAATAGTTACCTCTTCTTCCACGGCCTGGCTGACCCCCGTGTCGTCCTGGCAATAGTCAGTGTCAATAAGATAGTTGAAATTGGCCAAGGGAGTCTGGGGCTACCTCCGACTCAGAAACATCATCCAGCTGGAACATGTCAGATGCAGTCTTCTTCTTCTTGGGTTTCCGGGTCGTTCTCCTGGCGGCTATGGCAGCGACTCTAGCCTTCTTGGCAGCTTCATGATCATACTTGGCCTTCCAGAAGTCAAATTTGGCCTGTAAACAAATACAGGTTAAAAGGTCATGCAAGTATTTAAACTACTGACGAAAACACAAAAAAAGAAAGGTCAGGGGTTTTCACCTCTGGTGTCGGGTTAAGTTTGCAGAAGGTTTAACCCAACCTTACTGCAGTCCTCATATTTGCCGTTCACAAGGATGGTTGACATTGCAACAATGTCTTCTTCAGTCAATTGAACAGAGCTATAACACAGAGAGTCATCTGGGCCTCCACCATACTCATGCATTAACTTGGATCGACGGCTTAGAGGGATGACCCGCCATGTGACCCAGCAACGGATCAGGTCAACTCTAGTTAAGCCATTCCCCAATAAAGCTTGAATCCTTTTAATAGATGGAATAAGCTTCTTGTGTTCAGCAGCAGTAAGCTTATCAGGGAGCATAAACTTGGAATCCAGACGCTCCGCACGATAACCTAGCAGTGGTTTTTCATTGGCTGGTGATGTATCTTGGCAGTAGAAGCAGGTCTGATTCCAATCTTTGGGATGGCTCGGTAAGACTATTAAGGGAAAGACGGCGCCCTGTTGGTGCTGAATTAAGTTTCCACCAAGCTCCAAACTAAGGCCGTTGGTGCATTCGTTCTGGTGGTTCAGATAAAAGTATTCTCTGAAGAGTTCCACGGTGAGTTCTTCTTGAAGATATACCTCACAAAGAACTTGAAAATTGCAGATATTGGATATAGAGTTGGGTCCAATGTCTTGTGGACGAAGCTTGAAAAAATGCAGAACGTCTGAGAAGAACTTTGAGCCGGGTGGTGAGAAGCCCCGGTTCATGTGATCAGTGAAAATGATAACTTCACCGTCTTTGGGCTGTGGTCGTTCTTCGTCCGGGTCACGAGCACGATAAGACATAACGTTTTTCTCTGGCAAAAATCCAATGGTGACAAATTCTTTCAAGGTATCCTCGGTAACTGTGGAAGGCACCCAGTTGCAGACAGTTGGCGCTTTTGATGGCATGATGAAGAAAAGGCAAGCTGAAAAGAAAGTAATTTGCCGGTTCAATTTATTGGTGGAGTTACAGGTTCATGATTATAGTACAGACGAGTAATGGCGGCATAAGCAAGGGCTAATGACATATAAAGGAAAAGTGAGCTGACGTTATAAGCCGCCATGACTAAAGATATTTGAAGGATGCCAGAAACAGAATTGGCTAAAGTGTTGAGACAAACAAGTTTCCCAAGCTGTTGCTATTATTCTGGATCAAAATGTTTCAGAAAAGAAAAATAAATTTAGACCTAAAAAACAAGCGCAGAGGAGTTCGTCAGCTCTAAAGAGGCATTTCTATAAGAGAAAGGGATCTGCTAACATCTAAAATGGATGTAAGACCACTACCGCATACGTTCTATATTTCTTTTAGATCAAAGGAGGGTACGGAGAAGAAACTACAAGAACGTCTGTGATGAATAGCGAAGAACACCGTTGAACTCGCAATCCTAATACAGATCTAAGTGCGTAGAAAGGTAGGAACTTACGAATACAGATCTACTGCGAAGAGTCGTCGCGGTTCTCTGGACGAGCTCAGGGTGATGCGGCGGCTGACGTTGAGGGCAACGGTGAGCGCTACGGCGGCGGCGGAGCTCGAGAGGCAGAGAAATGGTGAGAAGAAGGAAGGAAGAAGAAGAAAGAGGAAGCACTGGCCGTGCCTATTTATAAGGGGATAAGTGAACGGGTAGGCGTGAAAATTGAGGAAGACCAAAGTAATGATTATCCAGCTAAATGGACGCCTCGATTTTCGGAAGATTTTTAAGATAAAGATCCATTGAAGATGACGTCATGGCAGGTTACAAGGCTTTTAACGAAACATCAGAAGATAGATTTCGTCTATGTGTTGGAGATTGACAAGAACAAAGTTCAAATCAACCTGGGGCCTAATGTTGGGAATATGACTACTAGGTATGACCCGCCCAAGAGGGTCCGGGTCAATCTTGCTGGCGGGTTATTAAAAGAAGCCCAGCGGATATACAAGGCGATGGGCTATTATAAAACTTGTAGTAGGCCCAAGCCCAGAGGCAGCTTAAGGCCTGTAATTGTAAACCGCCATGTATAGTTAAGACTTGTAAAGAAAGGCATGTAAAACAAGTCACCGAGCCGGACACGCTGTATGAGCCGACCGGCACTCTACAGGCCGCCAGGCGTCTACCCGTGTATATAAGGGGATGACCCGATGGCATCTTAGGGCAAGTAACATCAAATCGAGAGCCAGGCATAGCGTATTCGCTCCGTGGTCATCGAAACCTAGCAATACCACATCAACTAGACTAGGCTTTACCTTCACCGTAAGGGGCCGAACCAGTATAAACCTCTCATGTCCTTTGTCCCGATCAACCCCTTTTAGCTTCCAAGCTGCGATGGCTCCACGAATAAGTCCTTTCACTAGGACATCTGCCGTGACAATTCCACGACAAGAAGCATTTAGTAACATGGTTGATGTAGTCGAACGTCTTTGCGATCCAACCGATCCAAGCACCGAACGTACGGCACCTCCGCGTTCAGCACACGTTCAGCTCGATGACGCCCTCGATCTCTCAATCCAGTGGAGGACGAGGGAGAGTTCCATTAGCATGACGACGTGGCGACGGTGATGATGAAGTTACCGGTGCAGGGCTTCGCCTAAGTACTACGACGATATAACCGAGGTGTGTAACTTTGGAAGGGGGCACCGCACAAGTTAAGAGAAACTTGTGTGTTCTAGGGTGCCCCCCTTGCCCCCGTATATAAAGGAAGGGAGGCGGAGGCCGGCCGGCCCTGTAGGGTGCGCGAGGAGGAGGGAGTCCTACTAGGACTCCAAGTCCTAGTAGGATTCCACCTGGAGGAAAGCGGGGAGAAGGAAGGGAGAGGAGGAAGGGAAGGAAAGGGGGGCGCCACCCCCTTGCCCTAGTCCAATCTCGGACCCAAGGGGGGCGGCCAGCCCCTTGTGGCCCTTCCTCTCTCCCCACTAGGGCCCATCAAGGCCCATTAATTCCCCCGAGGGGTTCCGATAACCCTCCAGCACTCCGATAATTATCCGGTACCTCTCGAAACTCATCCGGTGTCAGAATAACATCGTCCAATATATCAATCTTTATGTCTCGACCATTTCGAGGCTCATAGAAATGTCTGTGATCTCATCCGGGAATCCGAACAATCTTCGGTCATCAAATCACATTACTCATAATACAAATCTTCATCGAACATTAAGCGTGCGGACCCTACGGGTTCGAGAACTATGTAGTCATGATTTAGACACATCTCCGGTCAATAACCAATAGCAGAACCTGGATGCTCATATTTGCTCCTACATATTCTATGAAGTTCTTTATCGGTCAAATCACATAACAACATAAGTCGTTCCCTTTGTTATCAGTATGTTACTTGCCTGAGATTTGATCGTCGGTATCATCATACCTAGTTTAATCTTGTTACGAGCAGGTCTCTTTACTCGTTCTGTAATGCATCATCCCGCAACTAACTCGTTAGTCACATTGATTGCAAGGCTTATAGTGATGAGCATTACCGAGAGGGCCCAGAGATACCTCTTCGCAACACGGAGTGACAAATCCTAATATCAATCTATGCCAACTCAACAAACACCATCGGAGACACCTGTAGAGCATCTTTATAATCACCCAGTTACGTTGTGACATTTGATGGCACACAAGTCATGAAGAAAGCAATAGCAATAAAACTAAACGATCATTTATGCTAAGCTAACGGATGGGTCTTGTCCATCACATCATTCTCTAATGATGTGATCCCGTTCATCAAATGACAACACATGTCTATGGTCAGGAAACATAACCATCTTTGATTAACGAGCTAGTCAAGTAGAGGCATACTAGGGACATTCTATTTTGTCTATGTATTCACACATGTATCAAGTTTCCGATTAATACAATTCTAGCATGAATAATAAACATTTATCATGATATAAGGAAATATAAATAACAACTTTATTATTGCCTCTAGGGCGTATTTCCTTCAAGGAGAGCCTAAGCTTGGGGATACCCCATGGCACCCCAAGTTATTATCCAAAGAGGAACAAGCAATTAAGCTTGGCGATGCCCCGAGTGGCATCCCCTCTTTCTTCTAACGATCACCGATATTTTACTTGGAGCTATATTTTTATTCGTCATGTATAATGAGTTTTGCTTGGAGTGTCTTGTATTATATGAGTCTTTGCTTGTTTTTCTTTTTAATTTTTGTCATCTATCCTTCCTGGACACACCTATTTGAGAGAGCCAAAATTATGCTATGATTTGTTAGAATTGCTCGTTATGCTTCACTTAAATTTTTAGAGCTATGGAATTGCTCTAGTGCTTCACTTATATCTTTTTGAGCATGGCGTGCTTTAATATTTTTGAAGAAATGCTCTCATGCTTCATTTAGATTTATTTGGGAGTTAGTACAATTTTGGAGAAATTCTCTCATGCGTCACTTAAATTATTTTGAGAGAAGAAAATCTTTATGCTCGTGTTCTTCACTTCAATTTATTTGAGCTTATCAAAAGCAGCATATGAAATTAGTTCCAAAGTGATAGATATTCAAGTGACATATAATAAAAACTTTCATGAAGATCATTGGACAAAGTAAACTTGATTCCTTGTAATAGTTTTGCGATATGAAGATAGTGATATGTGAGTCATGTTGGTGACTAATTATGCTTTACTAAGAATATTGGAGTTAAGGTTTGTGATTCCCTATGCAAGGACAAAAGTCAATAGTTATGCCATGAAATTACATCCTACTTGTGGTGCACTATTCGGTGTTAGTTATGCTTAATGCTCGCTTATGTGCTTTTTCGTTTCTTGGTTGGATGTTTCTCAATCTTTTTGCTAGCCTTCACTTGTACTAAGTAGGAATACTACTTGTGCATCCAAAATCCTTGAACCCAGTGTTGCCATATGAGTCCACCATACCTACCTATATGCGGTATTCCCGTGCCGTTCTAAGAAAATTTGTATGTGCCATCTCTAGTTTTCAAAATAAATTCCGTTTTGTGTGCTCGTACCGCTCATGAAATGGTAGGGGGTGGATGATATTTTTCCATGCTAGATGTGTTATTCTCATGATGAGTGTTTATTCACTTGTCATTGCACGAGAGTACAACAAAGGTATTTGGGATGCCCAGTCCTGAAATGAAAAATGAATTTACTTTACGTTGTCAAATAATAAATTCCTTGGGAAGTGTTGGCATGGACGGCACCCGTGGATACGGGTAGCCGTGGAATGTGGAAGTATGATGGAAAAAGGAATAAACTTTATTTTATGTTTGGGAACCGCCTATGATAGATCTAGCATGGAAAGTATTGGGAACTACTCGATCGTTTTCGTTGACAGGAAAAGCAAGCCACCCAAAATGTTTTATCTCCATTTTTTTGCTTTGAGCTCTGGCACCTCTTCAAATCCCTACTTCCCTCTACGAAGGGCCTTTCTATTTACTTTATGCAATTTTTTTATTTGAGTCTCCATCTTCTCTTATAAAGCACCAACTATGGGGCACCATGATCGTACCTAAGCATTGGGCGTAGCTAATATGCGAGTGTGTTTCATGAATGGATCAATGATTGAGCACGATGGGCTAGGGAGAACTTGCTTTAGTGTTGATATTTTGAAAGACATGGTTGCTTGTTGATATGCTTGAGTATTGAAATCTTCATGTCAAAACTAGACGATTTCTTTGAAACATATAAAAGTCCAAATGTCCATGCTACAAAAGAAAAGAATATGTGATCAACATGTTAGGTAGCATTCCACATTAAAAATTCTGTTTTTATCATTTACCTACTCGAGGATGAGCAGGAATTAAGCTTGGGGATGCTGAGACGTCTCCAACATATCTATAATTTTTTATTGTTCCATGTTGTTATATTATCATTCTTGGATGTTTTACAATCATTTTATAGCAACTTTACATTATTTTTTGGGAGTAACCTATTGACATAGTGCCCAGTGCGAGTTGCTGTTTTTGGTTGTTTTTTTACTTCACAGAAAATCAATACCAAACGGAGTTCAAACACATCAAAACTTTTTGGAGATTTTTGCTGGACCAGAAGACACATCTTGGGACAGAGAAGTGCCAGAGGGGGGACTCCGAGGGGAGCACAACCCACCTCGGCACGCCTGGGGGCCCAGACGCGCCCTGGTGGGTTGTGCCCACCTCGGCCGCCTCCCGCACCGCCTATTTTCTCTATAAATACCCCGAAAATCCAAAAAACCCTAGGGGAGTTGACGAAACACAATTCCAGCCGCCGCAAGTTCCAGGACCACCAGATCCAATCTAGACACCATCACAGAGGGGCTCATCATCCTCATTGGTGCCTCTCCGATGATGCATGAGTAGTTCATTGTAGACCTATGGGGCTGTAGTTAGCAGCTAGATGGTTTCCTCTCTCTCTTTTGATTCTCAATACAATGGTCTCTTGGAGAACTATTTGATGTAACTCTTTTTGCGGTGTGTTTGTTGGGATCCGATGAACTTTGAGAGTATGATCAGATCTATTTTATCCATGAAAGTTATTTGAGTTTTCATCTCTTATATGCATGATTACTTATAGCCTCAAATATCTTCTTCGAATCTTTGGTTTAGTTGGGCCGACTAGATCAATTTTTCTTGCTATGGGAAGAGGTGCTTTGTGATGGGTTCGGTCGTGCGGTGTTCTTTCCCAATGACAGAAGGGGCAGCAAGAAACGTATTTATCGTTGCCATTAAGGATACCAAGATGGGGTCTATTCGTACATGAATAGTTATTGTCTACATCATGTGATCGTTCTTATTGCATTACTCCGTTTCTCCATGAACTTAATACACTAGATGCATGCTGGATAGTGGTCGATGTGTGGAGTAATAGTAGTAGTAGATGCAGGCAGGAGTCGGTCTACTAATTTTGGACGTGATGCCTATAGATCATTGCCTGTATATCGTCATAATTATTTAAAGTTCTATCAATTGCCCAACAGTAATTTGTTTACCCGCCGTATGTTCTCGAGAGAAGCCACTAGTGAAATCTATGGACCCCGGGTCTATTCTTTATCATATTTGCTTTGAGATCAATTTTTATTTGCTTTTGCTTTCAGATCTATTATTCCAAAAACCAAAAAATACCTTGCTGCAATTTTTAGTTTTTTATTTTATTTCGCGTTTCTGCGAGATCTATTTATCCAATGTACTACAAACCAATCTATCTTTTACCCGAGACGGATTGACAACCCCTCTTACGCATCGGGTTGCAAGTATTTGTTCTTTATGCGCAGGTACCGTTTAGATAGTGTTGCTTGGTTCTCCTACTGGTTTCATAACCTTGGTTTCATCATTGAAGGAACTACCTACCGTAGCTGTGCTGCATCATCCCTTCCTCTTCGGGGAAATACTGACGTAGACATGAGCCATCAGATCCCTCCAAGCCTCGCAAGCATCCACGGCCTTGCGAGCCTCCCAGGCCTCACGAGCCGCCTGAGCTTCGTGAACCGCTCGTGGAGTGGGCGCCCGCCACAACTTTGCGTATCATCGAGCACCATGTGTACTTCGTCAGCACAGTGCTGAGGGGTGCGCGCAAATGCTACGCCATGCAGAAGAAGCTCCTTCTCACGCTCCTCGTTCCCTCCAGGAAGATGCACCACTACTTTCAAGGCCACCGCATAGAGGTCATCTCTGTGTATCCCTTGGAGTAGGTTCTACGTAGCCCCAACACTTCCGGCAGAGCCGCCAAATGGAACATTAAGTTGCAGGCCTTCCAGCTGGAGTTCCTCACCACCCGGGTCATCAAGGGAGCGGCCCTCGCCAACTTTGTGGCAGAATGGACGAACCCGTATGAGGAAGAGCCTCGTGAGAACAAATCCCTCCTACCTGGGGATGAGGTCCCTGGTGGTGGGTCTTGTTCTTCGATGACGCCTTCTGCAAGCAAGGTGCGGAGACAAGCTCTACTAAGATATCCAGCTCTTCTTCAGGCATGATGAAAAGGTCTCCAACAACATATTTATCTTGCAATGGGAAGAGGTGCATTGTAGTGGGTTCGATCTTATGGTGCTTGATCCAAGTGACAAAAAGGGAACCGACATGTATGCATCGTTGCTACTAAGGATAAAACGATGGGGTATATCTCTACATAGATATATCTTGTCATCATTCTTATTGCATTAATCCGTTTCTCCATGAACTTAATACACTAGATGCATGCTGGATAGCGGTCGATGTGTGGAGTAATACTAGTAGATGCAGGCAGGAGTCGGTCTACTAATCTTGGACGTGATGCCTATATAATGATCATTGCCTGGATATCGTCATGGGTATTTGAAATTCTATCAATTGCCCAATAGTAATTTGTTCACCCACCGCTTTGCTATTTTTCTCGAGAGAAGCCACTAGTGAAATCTACGGCCCCCGGGTCTCTTCCTCATATTATTTGCCTTTGCGATCTACTTTTATTTGCTTTTATTTTCAGATATATTAATCCAAAAATACAAAAATAATTTTCTGCACTTCATTTTATTTACGATCTATTTATTCAATCTATTACAACTTTTTCCCGTCACACACCAATTTCAGGTACCGTTACCCGAAAGGGATTAACAACCCCTTTAACACGTCGGGTTGCAAGGATTTGGTATCTATGTGCAGGGGCTGTTTACATTGTGTTGCTTGGTTCTCCCACTGGTTCGATAACCTTGGTTTCATATCTGAGGGAAATACCTATCACCGCTGTGCTGCATCATCCCTTCCTCTTTGGGGAAATACTGACATAGCTTCAAGCGACATCACAGCCCGTTATAGATATGGACCAATATGCCGCCGGTACGTCTTTCGGCCTTTTCTCGACCCACTGTAGTTGGGCTGACTTCTAGCCCATTGTGACTTTCGGCCTTTCCTCAGCGCATTCTGTAAATGGGCCAAATCCTAGCCCATTTTGTCTTTCAGCCTGTTAACGGCCCGCGCAACAGTTGGGCCATTGACCGTGCACCTTATTTTTGGTCCATTAGCAGCCCATGTTCCATAGGGCACAATTTTAGCCCGACGCAACTTTCGCCCTATTAAAAAGCCCAGTTTGTACATTAGGCCTCTTTTGGCCCAAAACACTTTTGGCCTTTTACAGGCCCGTCAAGTAAAAGGGCCGAGACAAAATTGGCATTTATTTCAACCTGCTAGAGGCCCGCGGACCACTTCCATTTATACGGCCCTATCGAGCTTTCAGCCTGTTAACGACCTGCTAAGAGTCGTTGTTATGGTGGGCCACATCGTTTGGAATCCAATAAATATTAAGTTGAGCAGCCCAATTAAGGCCCGCTTTGACTACACATGTTTGTTCGTCCGAATGGCGTCTAGGTAATGTTTGGGCGTGTTCGCCTCAGTTTCAACGATATAGCATATACAATCGCCTCTAAAAAAACCTACACTATACAATAAAGAGACTAAGGCATAGAAAGTAAGAATAATCCTACACTATACAATACAAAAATTAAAGCAGATTATATCCACTGAGCATTATAGTTTGGCACTAGTGATAATAAAGCATACAAAAACATCAAATTACATACACTGGGCAAATAAAGCTCATAAATCATGGACACGCATCAACAGAATTTACCATTTGAACTATAATCTCTTTAGAAAATAGGATTGGCCGGATTCAGATAGCACAAATTTCAGTCTGCAAAATCTCCAATTCCTTTGTAGTTACCTTAGTGTCTTGTTTCATTTGTTTACTCCTGCATCTAATACATGCAACTCTAGTCTCAACATGTTGATTGCATGTTGAGAATCATGTACACATTGTCTTGCCACCTCTAGTTGATGCTCGAGAACATCAGCACATTCCAATTCCAATCCACAATCATTTGGTAACGGCCATGCCATACTGTTCTTAGATCTTTGTGTTGATGTCACTTCCTCCTAGAATGTTTCTGTAAGTACACATGACTAGGGCAAATATATAGTTACAATAGTGAAGCGAGTCAGACAGACTATTTTGTACACGGTAAAACACGACTAACAATAATGTTACATGTCATGAAGCATAAGCAGGTGATATTATAAAAAGTATAAAAATGGTAGTTTGATGTTGGGGCCAAACAGGTCATGAGGAGCATGGTGTTCTCAATAATTATAAAAATGTCATGAAGCAAAACATGACTAACAATAATGTTCTCAAAATGAAGCATAAACATGACTATTTTGTGGAGCCCGCATACAAAAATCTCTCTTAGCTCACTAGAGGAGCATGATGTTGGGGCCAAATCCAAAACACAAACAAGTTGTAAATTTAGACCACACGCAGCTACTGAACATTCTCTCTCTCTCTCTCTCTCTATATATATATATATATATATATATATATATATATATATATATATATAGGGTAACGCTATTCTAAGCGTGAGTGTAGAATAGCTTATTCTACACCCCCTAGTAACGCTATGTACAAAATCTAGTAAAACGGTGTATAAAATGTAGTAATTCAGAAACTATTTTTTTATCATCTAAGTTTGTAATTTACTACGTTTTTACGAAAATTACTATATTTTACATAGTGTGTTACTGTATTTTGTATGTAACGTTATTGGGGTGTAGAATAAGCTATTCTACACTCAAGCTTAGTTTTATATATATATATATATATATATATATATATATATATATATGAGTAGGATTTTCTACAATAGCTTGCCACAGAACTAGTTAAGAGTTTCAACGGTGCAAAAGTTCTCAAAAATCCTGAAAAAAAACTGAACCAACACACCTATAATATGACATGATCCAACGGAGGGATTAATCAATAAAAAAGCCATCAAATACATGGTGTGATAGCGAGAAATAACATGAAAAAAACTCCATGGAGGGGTATCGAACCTAGCACATCATGTTTAACAACGGCACGATCTGGCCAATAGGCTGGACCATGCTTCGAATTGAACTCCTACCTAGAAAGCTATGCAATTTTCTTATTTTTATTTTTTTACAAGTTCATGGTTAGTTTCAAAACACATAAACTTTCCCATATGGAAAATATAATTATCAATATGCTATTATTTTATATTTTATTTTTTTTTTCCATTTTCATTATTGTGTACTCCGAAGAGGTAGGCATGAACTTTATTTATGTGGATTTAAATATTCCAACATATATTAGAAATTATTGTCTAAATTTAAGAATAAAAATTGTCAACCATGTTTGTATAAATGTAAGGATAATTTACACAATAACTTTTTCACACATGTTGAACACTTTTAAAAATACATGTTTTAAAATTTTTTAACGCACGACAATAATTTTTCAAAATGCTTTATAATTTTTTAAAACATGTTGAACATTTCTCAAATACTTCAACACTTTCTTGAAGTTTATGGCAGTTCTATTTTGTCCTTACATTTCTTTTTTGAAATGGTAAAAATAATATGAAAAATAATAATAAAGAACTTGGCAAGTAATTGTGTAGACCCATAGGAGTGCCATATATAGCAACTAAGCACCTTTGAGAGGTACACAACAACCAAAGCAGAATTTTGGAGCATGGTGGCCACTGAAGACGTTTTTTGTTGAAAGTTTAAAACTGGCACTTAAAATTTTCATAAAATTTTAGAAAAATTGAACAAAAACATACGCATGTGCTCTAAGTGACTTTCACGTTTTGTTTGAAATTTTTGTTATATTAATACCCTGCAAAAAATAAAAAAATCTGACCAAAAAATAAGCTAATTTTTGCATGTATTATTTTGCATCTCTCACAAAAAATACAGATTTTGATAAAAAAATCACAGTAATATATTGAACTTCTATGTGTGCATGTACAAAAAATGTCAGAAGTTTTTTAGCTGTAAAAATCAGTTTATTTGACTTAATAAAACAGCACAAATGTGTCGGTGCTCAAAATTACATTTTGCATAGCAACACAATATATAAAGTTTGACCTAGTCTATATCTACTAACCATAGAATGGCCAGGTGGACATCTTGTGCGTGAACACAATCTTTAAATTTGTGGGGCTATCATATGTGATTAAATAAAATATGAGGGTGTTCTCTCAAAAAAATTCTCACATCCGGGTAGGCCACCGGCATGTTGGCACGCCATGCGGGTTGGACGTACGTTTGGATTTGAATGGAGGCACCGTATTTGCATAGTCATACAAGTTCAAGCACTAGTTTCATGTATTTTGCAACTTTAGGCACTAAACTAACCGTGCAAGACAAGTTGAGGCACTTCCAACTTATTTATTGCGAATAAGTAAGCAAACAGTTGGTCGTTCTGTAGCTTAATTAAAGTCTTAGGGAGCATAATGAACAACAGAGGGATTAATATAAACCTACTACAACAAGCAAAACTATGCAACCATTAGCCTCGTATAAACTAGATTGTGAGCCTCATGTAGTAATAGTTGGTTAATAGACTTCAAAACTTCAGGCACACTTCACCAGAATAATTAAATGGTAAGTCCTTTAATTATGTCAACTAATAGTTATACAAGTACTCCTACCTAACATCAGGCATCATGGTTTGGGCATCTCATCAACTGAGGACAAATAAAGCAATTGAAAAAAGCAATTTAACTATGCCTAAAACGAACAAGCAATTGAACTGTTGAGTTGGCAGCATGCATACATGCACACCTCAATAACATCCATGGCCTAGCTACATTTACTATATAAAGGAACAAGTAATGTAATATTGTTTTCCCTCTATGAAGTATTTCGAGTAGTATGTAATAAAGATCCTAGTAATGATAGGGAGGCTAATGATGCGAATATGCGTTTGGTTATGACATTTATGACATCGACAACTACCATAATAGGAAGCAGTTTCACACTGTTCACTACTATAAGATGTTTTAGATATTTAAAATTATACTAAATTCGTGATGAGTGAACAGACACATTAAAATGTGTCTACATACATCTGATTTACAAAAAAGTTAAAACATCATATAGTAGTGAGCAGAGGGAGTTTTAATCAATGGGCCAATGAATGGGTTACAAGTGAAGAACCCTACGCAAGCACAATGTCAGACAAATAGGATGTCCTGGTAATTGTAATATAATGAGTTGCCATAACTGGTTGAACAGGCTCAGCGTTGCTCCTCCTTCTCTTGCAAGGCTCCTTCCTAACATCTTGTACTTGGAAATCCTCAATCTTATCTTCATTGCACCCCGTCTGCAAGGTGACACAAACTAGTTACTGGTCTCCTTAGAAGATAAATATGCATACTTTCCGGTCTATCATGAACATCAAAGGATTAGTTTATAAAAAAACAACACCACATAATGAAACATGCCACATCTCTTGCTCACAATGAAATGAGCATTTACTATGTGTGCGATGTGTAAAAATGTCAGGACCCCGATTCTAAGCCACATCGATCTAGCCGGTAACACCTCATATCACTTTGCGGCCTCACGCACGGTATCCCACGGGTGTCGCCTTACCATGGCCCGGGACCGTTTGCGCCTTTTGGCTCGCGTATATGACAATGTCGCTAGCATCCATATGACCGAGAACCCGGGCCGACATGGCTAGTCGTGAACCTAAAGCGGCACAGACCTATGGAGACAGGCATACATGAATCACAACGAACATGTCGGTCATCAACGAGTGATTCCGGGCTGTAGCACTGGGCTAACAGGACTCCGGGGAATCCCGGGCTGTAGCAGGCTAGGCAGGACTCCGGAGATCACCGCGTGACATTTCCCCGAAGGGACAGACATAGGGACGAAGTGAAACACATGCCGGCCAGTCAAGTGTCCTGAACAGTAGTGCTGGGCTAGCAGGACTCCGGTGAACCGGGCTGTAGCGGACTACTATGGCTCGAGGAGCACTAGACTACATTTCCCCATAAGAAAGGCTGCGAAGGGCAAACAACTAGATTGTCGGATCCCACTCATACCAAGCATTTCAATCATACATACAATATGCCCGATATGAGTACATACAACATGGCATCACAACAAAACTCTACAACTCAGGTACTTTATTTAAAGGCTCCAGGGAGCCATACATAACATATCCATACAGGTAGGGGTCACATGACCCGACACTCAAGTCATACAGTCATACAAGCACATGCGGAAGCAACTGGTCTGAGTACAGACTCTAGAAAGAAAGAAGGCTTCTCGAAGCCTGTCTATCTACATAGGGCCCTCCATGGCCTGGATCACCACCTGGGTGTCTAGTCACTCGTCGACGTCAAGATCTACGTAAAACCCATCGGAGGGGGCAGTGTTGTCGTCTGAAAACAATAAATAAGCAAACATGAGTACAAAGGTACTCAGCAAGTCTTACATCAGAACCTACCGTACATGCTCATTCTCAAGAAGGTGGTGGGGTTTATGCAGCAAGCCAGCTTTGACTCTTGGCTAAGCTATCCTACGGAATCTTTTAGCAAAATAGTTTTCGCACACGAGTCCACTACTCACCATCAGAATACTCCACCGTGGATCCTCCCTCGTAACCTGCGAGGGGGCCATCCTCGGTACTCACACTTATCTTGAGTCTTTTAGTAATATCCATTAACTTGTCTATGAACTGTATATGCAATCAAGTAGTCCTTTACCGCGGACGCGGCTATTCGAATAGTTTTATACCCTGCAGGGGTGTACTTCGTCACACATGTTTCCACCACTTAGCGTCTGCACACGAAATGTGCTCGGCAGACTTCAAGCGAAAACCGACGTGGGTGTAGACCACGACCTGACTAACCTCACAAGTCTCTAGTCCAGGGTCATCGCCTATTCAGGTTCCATCCGCAAGGAAATCCGGCCGGGGTGTCCTTAACGGCCCCGAACGATGTGAACAGGGTTCCCGAGACACCAAACGGGTGACTCGGTACACCGTGCCACGGTGTATCTACCGCAACATAGCCCACCCCTAGGGTCAGCGCTACGCACGGCCGCCAACACATGTCCTACAAACACCAGAAACTAGTTGCAACTCCTGGACTGAGGCGAGAGGGGTCGGTAAGTCGAGCGGGGTCATATTTCAGGGCCCAATGTGTGGTAGTAGCTGAATCTTAATTCACGCATACAGAACTCAGTTCTTAGGGACGGCTTCAATGAAACAACCCACCATGTACTCCTACATGGCCTCTCATCGATACCTTTACCAAAACATGTTCAACACATCCCACATATTACTGTCACAAGCATTTCACTCTAGCCCATCACCCAGATGAACCAGACCTGACACAACTCTAAGCATAGCAGGCATAGCAAGGTAGGAATCACAAAACATGGCTCAATCAACTCCTACACATGCTAGAGGGTTTCATCTAGTTACTGTGGCAATGACAGGTCATGCAGAGGATAAGGGTTCAACTACCGTAGCACACAGCAGTTTGAATCGTGTTGTCTTAATGCAGTAAACAAGAGCAGGAGCGAGAACATGGGTTGTATCGGAATGATCAATGGTTGCTTGCCTGATGGAGTGGTAACGGGATACTGCCCTTCAGTTGGATACTCGTGAATATCCTCGGAGGCAGAACCTACCACGAAGAACACAACCGAGCACAATCAACACATGACGATATGCAACAATATGATGCATGCTATGACATGGCAATATGGATGTGTCTTGAGCTAATGCAACTAGCTATGATTTAAATGGAGTTGGTTTGAGTACAAGATTCAAATTCCAACCCCATATATGATTATTTAAATGCCCTTTATTTGTTTTGTCCAAAACAGGGGACAAACATTGTTCAAACATGCATGAAAATGGTACAGATGGATTCCTTGAATTTTTCTGATAATTTTACATATATAATTTGTTTCATTTGGAGTTATGGTTGAATTTCTATGAATTTTTGAAGTTTTGGGTATTTTCTGGAATTTCCTGAATTATTTTTAAACTAGAAAATGGTTTACTGCGTCAGCATGACAACAGCATTGCGTCAGCAGGTCAAAGGCGGCTGACCCAGTCAAACCTGACGTGTGGGGTCCACACGTCAGTGTCTGTAGCTAATCCTAATTAAATTAAAACTAAACTGGCTTGGTTAATGGGGTTGGGCCCACGCGTCAGTGACCCAGGGGGTCAAACCTGCCGGACTTGGTCCACGGCTCGTCCACGGCTCGTCGCCGGCGACGACAGAGATGGCGGAGCGGCTCGGGAATGCGCTATAGGGCTCCATTTTGAGCGTGGTTTGTTGCTACGGCTTGCTGGCGCTCTCGCGGATCTAGTGGTGGCAGCAGCAGCAGCTAGGATGGCCGGAGTTGACGGCGGCGAGCTCTTTGGCGGCCGCCGGAGTTCGGTTGCGCGCGGGGTTGCGTTTCTGTGCGTAGAAGAGCGGGGCAAGGGGGCTAGGAGGGTGCTACGCATCGCGGGGAGTGGGTTCGACACTCCTGGGTGACCATTTGGTCACCGGAGCATCGTCGACGGCGAGCTCGGGCGGCGGCGCACTTCGGTCATCATGGGGGTGACGGCTATGGCGATCAAATGAAGCGGGGAAGAGGGGGATTCGGAGCAGGAGCTCACTGGGGGCACGTAGAGCAGCTCGGTGGGCTCGGGGACGACCTGGAGATGGAGAATCGGGGCCGGCGATCTTTGGTGCCCGTCGGTGAAGACGACGGCAATTGCGTCACTGCAGGGCTCCCGGCGTCGCTTGGAGCGGTGAGGAGGAAGGGTGGGTCGAGGCAGAGCTTTTGGGCGCAGCGGCACGGCGAGGGGTGGCCGGTGGCCGCGGTGGCAGCGAACGGCGGCGACGAGCCCGTTCGGGTGGTCATGCGGGAGAGGAACAGGGGAGGAGATGAGGGCGAGGGAGAGTGAATGAGAGGGACAGGGGGGTGCGTGGCGTCCATAGCGACGTCGGGGAGGCGGCCAAAGCAGGAGGTGGCCGTCGGTGGCCGCGCGCGTGCCGGCGCACCGCGGGCACACGCCCGGCGTCCTCCTGGCAGGAGCTAGGGGACGACTGGCGTCGGCCTGGTGGGCTGGGCCGTCCAGCTACAGTGCTGGGCCGGTCGGTGGCGCCAGGTAAGTGGCCCACTGGCCTACTCTCTCTCTCTAATTTATTCTGTTTTCTATTTTCTATTTCTGTTATTTTGTTTTGATTTAGTTTAAATACTAAATCATTTTATAAAATCCTGAAAATATTTATGGACACTTTCTGAATTATTTCAGTGGCCCAAAAATAATTCCAACATTATTTGAGCATTTGAATTATTTAATAGTATTTAAATGCCCAAATTCAAATATTTATGAATTAAGTCAATGCCCCTTTTGTTGACCTAAAAATATATGCACCATTTTTCCCAAGGGTCCTAACCCAAGGCAAAGAGGGTGAACATATCTGAAGGGCATTTCAGGTTCATTGAGTTTATTTTTAGTAAACCCTAGTTGATTTCAGGGGGGGGGGTGCTGGGGGTTCTGCTTTCCCCATTTCCATTTCTGATGAAAGTAGACATGATGCACACTCTAGTGCATAACCTAGCTAGGGTGTGACAACTCACCCCCACTCAATAGAATCTCGTCCCAAGATTTAGGATCATCTGGGAAGAAGGCGGGGTACTCGAGTCGAAGACGATCCTCCCTTTCCCAAGTGGCTTCTTCCTCGGAATGGTGTGACCATTGAACCTTGAGAAACTTGATATTATGACGTCGAGTGGTACGCTCGGCTTGATCAAGGATACGAACGGGGTATTCCCGATAAGAAAGGTTATCCTGTAAATCAAGCGTTTCGTGGTCCACTCCACGGATAGGATCCGCGAAGCAACGCCTGAGTTGCGAAACGTGGAAGACATCGTGAACTTTGGAAAGATGCGGAGGTAGTTCCAATTGGTAGGCAACTTCTCCTCGTTTGGCAAGAATGCGAAAGGGTCCAATGTAATGAGGAGCCAATTTGCCTTTGATACCGAAGCGATGGGTTCCCTTTAACGGGGTAACCCGAAGGTAAGCTTTCTCGTCAACTTCAAATGTCATAGGCTTATGCTTACGATCATATTGACTCTTTTGGCGAGATTGGGCCGTTTTCAATTTCTCACGAATAACGCGAACCTGCTCTTCTGCTTCCTGAATCATATCCGGGCCAAAGAGTTGTCTTTCCCCGGTTTCTGACCAGTTAAGAGGCGTTCGACATTTTCGTCCATAGAGAACTTCGAAGGGAGCCTTGCCCAAACTAGCTTGATAGCTATTGTTATAGGCAAACTCCGCGAATGGAAGGCATTTCTCCCAACTCATTCCGAACGAGATAACAGAAGCTCGGAGCATATCCTCCAGAATTTGATTTACTCGCTCTACTTGACCACTTGATTGAGGATGGAAGGCGGTGCTAAAGGAGAGATGAGTTCCCATAGCATTTTGGAAACTTTCCCAAAATCGAGAGGTGAAGAGACTTCCACGGTCTGACTTAATTTCCAATGGGACACCATGAAGAGACACTATTCGGGAGATGTATAGGTCAGCTAGCTGGCTAGCGGTGATACTCTCACGAACAGGTAGAAAATGGGCTACTTTGGAAAGACGGTCGATCACGACAAAGATGGCATTATTCCCCCTCTTGGTCCTGGGAAACCCAGTGATGAAATCCATACTGATTTTGTCCCATTTCCATTCAGGAATAGCCAAAGGTTGAAGGGTGCCAGCAGGCCGTTGATGCTCTGCTTTAACACGACGACAAACGTCGCAATTAGCAAAGTATTGAGCGATTTCTCTCTTCATCCTAGTCCACCAAAACCTCTGGCGTAGGTCTTGATACATTTTAGTACTACCGGGATGAATGGTGAGAGGGGATTCATGAGCTTCCTTAAGGATCATCTGGCGTAGATGTTGGTTCTTGGGAACCACCAGGCGGTTCTCAAAGAGGACAGCACCTTGCTCATTCATGGAAAAACATTTAGCTACTCCGCTAACAATGTTTTCCTTAATCCGGGATATGCCCTTATCACGCTTTTGGGCAGCTATGACTTGATCCATAAGGGTAGGTTTCGCCACCAGGGTAGACAGGAATCCTTGAGGAACAATGTGAAGATTAAGCTTGCGAAATTCCTCATGGAGAAGTGGTTGACTTTGTTGTAACATCAGGTTGTTACAGTAGGACTTACGACTTAGTGCATCAGCCATGACATTGGCTTTGCCCGGGGTGTAAGTTATTCCTAAGTCGTAATCCGAGATCAACTCGACCCAACGTCTTTGCCTGAGATTCAAATCTGGTTGGGTGAAGATATATTTCAAGCTTTGGTGATCGGTGAAGATCTCGCAACGATTACCGAGGAGGTAATGTCGCCAGGTTTTGAGTGCATGGACTACAGCTGCAAGCTCTAGATCATGTGTGGGATAATTTTCCTCATGTGGGTGTAATTGCCGTGAAGCATAGGCAATTACCTGACGATCTTGCATGAGTATGCAACCTAGTCCTTGTCGCGAGGCGTCGCAATAGATTATAAAGTCCTTGGAGAAATCTGGTGGTACCAGTACGGGAGCAGATGTCAGGCGTCTTTTCAGTTCCTGAAAACTGAACTCGCACTATGGAGTCCACTCGAACTTTTTATCTTTCTTGAGGAGTTCAGTTAGAGGTTTAGCAACCTTGGAGAAATTCTCGACGAAGCGGCGGCAATAGCTCGCTAGGCCAAGGAAACTCCGAACTTGCTTGACCGAAACAGGTGGAGTCCAATCAAGGACGGCTTGAACTCGCTCGGGATTGACAGCAATACCCTTACCAGAGATTACATGGCCTAGATAGGTCACTTCTCACAACCAAAATTCACACTTGGAGAATTTGGCATAAAGGCGATGCTCTCGAAGTTTCATCAATACCAGCCTTAGATGTTCGGCATGTTCCTCTTCATTCTTGGAGTAGATGAGTATGTCATCGAGGTATACTACGACGAATTTGTCCAAGTACTCCATGAAAACCGAGTTCATTAACCGAGAGAAAGTGGCCGGGGCATTGGTTAAACCGAAGGACATGACGGTGTACTCGTATTGGCCATAACGAGTGACAAAAGCCGTTTTGGGAATGTCCCCGTTTCTGATTTTGATTTGATGGTAGCCCAACCTCAAATCCATCTTGGAGAAGACTGAGGATCCAGCGAGCTGATCATACAGGTCGTTGATCCTGGGAAGCGGGTATTTGTTCTTGATGGTGACCAGATTGACAGGTCGGTAATGCACAACCATTCGATCCGTTCCATCCTTCTTCTTGACGAAGAGGACGGGGCAAGCCCAAGGAGAGGAGCTAGGACGGATGAACCCTTTGTTCAAGGACTCATCGAGTTGGTTCTTAAGCTCGGCTAGTTCTAAGGGTGCCATCTTGTAGGGTCTTCTAGCAATTGGAACGGTTCCTGGAACAAGGTCTATCACAAACTCGACATCCCGGTCAGGTGGAACACCTGGAAGTTCTTCCGGAAACACATCCGGGAAGTCTCGGACTACCGGAACGTCCTCAAGGTCTGGAAGAGGGTTGGCATTGAGAGAGTAAAGTTGGCGCTTGGCCACTCGAGTTAAGACATTAGCTGTCTTGCCCGAGGGATGAGTAAGTTGAACGGTTCTAGTGGCACAATCGATCTTGGCGTAATGAGCCGACATCCAGTCCATACCCAAGATGATGTTTATGTCGGAGGACTTGAGAGCTATTAAAGATGCAAGGAAGACAAGCCTATCGACAAGAATTTCGTTCCCATGGCTTACCCTAGAAGTTTGCCATTTGGAACCCGGAGTTTGAATTACCATGGAAGTGGGCATGTCACAGAATGTCGTGTTATGCAACCGAGCATAATTCTCGGATATGAATGAATGAGATGCTCCAGTATCGAAAAGAACAGATGCCGGATGGCAGTTAACAAGGAGCGTACCAAGGACGACGTTGGGATCCTCATGAGCCTCTTCGGCTGAGACGTAGTTGACATGGCCACGTGCAGTAGTGGCCGGCTTGGCGTAGAAAGTCTTTCCCGCGGGCTTACCACGGCCAACGGTCTTTCCAGCTTGATTGGGGTTGTTCTGGGGACACTCTCGACTATAGTGACCCGGTTCTCCACACTTGAAGCATGTTACCACAGTGGGGCGTGGAGCAACATTAGCAGCGGGGCCACCATAGGACTTGGACGGTGCAATTTGCTGGTTGGGACGAGGCACCTCAAAGGATGGCCTCGGGGTGAATCTGGGTGGCAGTGCGGTGCTTGGAATCCACACCCGGCGCTTCTGAGCTCCAGAGCCGGATGAAGACCCAAAATCACGAGAATGCTTGCGTGAAGCGTCATAATCAGTCTGGCCTGTCTCAGCACTGATAGCTTTATTGACCAGCTTCTGGAAGGATGTGCACTCATGCAGACGGAGATCGCGGCGAAGCTCAGGGCTAAGTCCCTTACGGAACCTTGCCTGCTTCTTGGCGTCAGTAGAAACCTCTTCAGGAGCATAGCGTGCCAGGTTCCCAAATTCTCGGCTATATGCATCCACAGTCAGCCTTCCTTGGGTGAAGTTGCAGAACTCCTCCCTCTTGCGATCCATGAGACCTTTCGGAATGTGATGCTCACGGAAAGCCTCGCTGAACTCAGCCCAGGTAGTGATTTGGCCGACCGGGCGCATAGCTTCGTAGTTTTCCCACCAATGGCTAGCAGGGCCCTCAAGATGATAAGCAGCATAGGTAACCTTGTCGGCTTCAGCTACGTTGGTAGAACGTAGCTTGTGGGTGATGCTGCGAAGCCAATCATCCGCGTCGAGGGGCTCGACGGAATGGTTAAACTTTGGTGGGTACAGCTTGATGAAGTCGTTGATTGACACCAAGGTATTTCGTGGGTGGCGTGCAGTGTTCTGCTCAATCCGCTCCAGCAGGCGGTTGGTTTCACGCTTGTTCCTTTCTGCCTCCAGCATCACTTCGGCCAGGGAAGGCGGGTGAGGCAAATTTTCACCTCTAGCTGCATTGGCTTCCCCCTGCTCCGGGGCAGCAGGGTTTCCGCGGGTGTTGACCATCCTAGGAGGGAAAACAAGACAACGGTTTAGACAAGGATGGCTCAAACTTAACAGGGAAGTGCAGAATGTAAAGGATAACGCGGAATGCAGAGATGCTCATTCGTATGCCATGGTAATATAAAACTGCCATATATACACCAACGGTCATACTCGTCATACATAGTTTAGTA
The DNA here is from genome assembly GCA_034509565.1 of Triticum monococcum. Lineage (NCBI taxonomy): Eukaryota > Viridiplantae > Streptophyta > Magnoliopsida > Poales > Poaceae > Triticum > Triticum monococcum. Next base: position 250,619,465 of record CM067843.1, read on the forward strand.
CAAGCCCATGCTACAGTACAACTATGAAGGTAGACGTTACATCTCATCGGAGGCATTCCGAGTCCCTATACATTATTTGTCTACACCTCCGGAATCGATTACACACCAAGTCGTATTCCACAAGTCACACAGGACAGTGGAGATACAACTACTACAATACTAGTGGTACTACTACTAACTCAGATAGCTCCGTAGTAGTCCTCATAGAAGTCACCTCCATAGCCTGGAAGTTCAACGTGATCATCCGGAAACAGACGGTCCTGAGGAGCCTGTGGACCATAGGGGCTAGGATAAGGTCTTGGACCAACAAACGGTGGCATGCGGGGACCAAGGGGTGGGGTGATGCCTCCCACATCACGCCAATCCACCATGTCTGGCAGAGCTGCTCTCACAGGATACAGATCCCTGATATCCATACATCCAGCTTGCACCGCGGGTGCAAACCGAGTCAATGTGGCCCAATGATCAGCACGGGTATTGAAGAGTTCCAGCCTCAAGGCCCGATTCTCTCGGTCCTTATCTTCGAGCATCTCAGCGGTGGTACGAGTTAATGAGTCCTCCTGAGTGGAGTCAGCATAGATAGCCTGAAGATACCCCTGCGCTCCCGGAAGTGAAGCTGGCATGTAACAGAAGTCAGTGTTCCGAAGCAGGCCAGTCCGGACTCGCAAGATGGTCATCATGGAATAGGCAGCATCCTGCACAGCCATCTCAATGGTAACTCCGAGTCCATAGGAACAGTGAAGGGGCTCGGTAGATCCAGGATAGGAAGGAAATATCCTGACGGTGCATAAATACTGGCTTTGATTAAAGTCGCGGAACTGCTCTTCAACAGTGTATTCGGGATACCAACGGTATCCTGTCTCGATCATGACCCGGACCAACATAGCAGTATGACCGGGCACGTCGAGGCACCTGGTCAGGCGAACCACTTGGTTTTGAGACTGGTTGGCCATCTGAAAGCACAGCCACAAGACAAAGACATCAGAATTCCTAGGGAAAATTGGGCAGCATAACGGCTGTAAATGCTCAGAAAAAGATTTGAGACATCCACAACAGTTCACAATACCGCTCAACAGCATCATATCAAGGTTCTGATTCAAATAGCCACGTACTAAAATAGTAGAAACTGGACGGAAACTCGTAGCAATAATCCTATGAGCTACTACGGATTAGTAACACGTGAACCTGATAGAGGAAGAGAGCCTAGTCCTTAACCCACGTTGAATGAGAAGAGAATGACTCAGATCAGAAGCATAGGGTAAAGGAGTAAAAGAACCTTACGTTCCCTCCCACAATCAATTCCCTTACATATAACTAAAGCATTTCTAGACTCGACGTCGACCAGTTTGGCTGAACGAACCTACAGGCAGTCCGGCTCTGATACCAACGCTGTCAGGACCCCGATTCTAAGCCACATCGATCTAGCCGGTAACACCTCATATCACTTTGTGGCCTCACGCACGGTATCCCACGGGTGTCGCCTTACCATGGCCCGGGACCGTTTGCGCCTTTTGGCTCGCGTATATGACAATGTCGCTAGCATCCATATGACCGAGAACCCGGGCCGACATGGCTAGTCGTGAACCTAAAGCGGCACAGACCTATGGAGACAGGCATACATGAATCACAACGAACATGTCGGTCATCAACGAGTGATTCCGGGCTGTAGCACTGGGCTAACAGGACTCCGGGGAATCCCGGGCTGTAGCAGGCTAGGCAGGACTCCGGAGATCACCGCGTGACATTTCCCCGAAGGGACAGACATAGGGACGAAGTGAAACACATGCCGGCCAGTCAAGTGTCCTGAACAGTAGTGCTGGGCTAGCAGGACTCCGGTGAACCGGGCTGTAGCGGACTACTATGGCTCGAGGAGCACTAGACTACATTTCCCCATAAGAAAGGCTGCGAAGGGCAAACAACTAGATTGTCGGATCCCACTCATACCAAGCATTTCAATCATACATACAATATGCCCGATATGAGTACATACAACATGGCATCACAACAAAACTCTACAACTCAGGTACTTTATTTAAAGGCTCCAGGGAGCCATACATAACATATCCATATAGGTAGGGGTCACATGACCCGGCACTCAAGTCATACAGTCATACAAGCACATGCGGAAGCAACTGGTCTGAGTACAGACTCTAGAAAGAAAGAAGGCTTCTCGAAGCCTGTCTATCTACATAGGGCCCTCCATGGCCTGGATCACCACCTGGGTGTCTAGTCACTCGTCGACGTCAAGATCTACGTAAAACCCATCGGAGGGGGCAGTGTTGTCGTCTGAAAACAATAAATAAGCAAACATGAGTACAAAGGTACTCAGCAAGTCTTACATCAGAACCTACCGTACATGCTCATTCTCAAGAAGGTGGTGGGGTTTATGCAGCAAGCCAGCTTTGACTCTTGGCTAAGCTATCCTACGGAATCTTTTAGCAAAATAGTTTTCGCACACGAGTCCACTACTCACCATCACAATACTCCACCGTGGATCCTCCCTCGTAACCTGCGAGGGGGCCATCCTCGGTACTCACACTTATCTTGAGTCTTTTAGTAGTATCCATTAACTTGTCTATGAACTGTATATGCAATCAAGTAGTCCTTTACCGCGGACGCGGCTATTCGAATAGTTTTATACCCTGCAGGGGTGTACTTCATCACACATGTTTCCACCACTTAGCGTCTGCACACGAAATGTGCTCGGCAGACTTCAAGCGAAAACCGACGTGGGTGTAGACCACGACCTGACTAACCTCACAAGTCTCTAGTCCAGGGTCATCGCCTATTCAGGTTCCATCTGCAAGGAAATCCGGCCGGGGTGTCCTCAACGGCCCCGAACGATGTGAACAGGGTTCCCGAGACACCAAACGGGTGACTCGGTACACCGTGCCACGGTGTATCTACCGCAACATAGCCCACCCCTAGGGTCAGCGCTACGCACGGCCGCCAACACATGTCCTACAAACACCAGAAACTAGTTGCAACTCCTGGACTGAGGCGAGAGGGGTCGGTAAGTCGAGCGGGGTCATATTTCAGGGCCCAATGTGTGGTAGTAGCTGAATCTTAATTCACGCATACAGAACTCAGTTCTTAGGGACGGCTTCAATGAAACAACCCACCATGTACTCCTACATGGCCTCTCATCGATACCTTTACCAAAACATGTTCAACACATCCCACATATTACTGTCACAAGCATTTCACTCTAGCCCATCACCCAGATGAACCAGACCTGACACAACTCTAAGCATAGCAGGCATAGCAAGGTAGGAATCACAAAACATGGCTCAATCAACTCCTACACATGCTAGAGGGTTTCATCTAGTTACTGTGGCAATGACAGGTCATGCAGAGGATAAGGGTTCAACTACCGTAGCACACAGCAGTTTGAATCGTGTTGTCTTAATGCAGTAAACAAGAGCAGGAGCGAGAACATGGGTTGTATCGGAATGATCAATGGTTGCTTGCCTGATGGAGTGGTAACGGGATACTGCCCTTCAGTTGGATACTCGTGAATATCCTCGGAGGCAGAACCTACCACGAAGAACACAACCGAGCACAATCAACACATGACGATATGCAACAATATGATGCATGCTATGACATGGCAATATGGATGTGTCTTGAGCTAATGCAACTAGCTATGATTTAAATGGAGTTGGTTTGAGTACAAGATTCAAATTCCAACCCCATATATGATTATTTAAATGCCCTTTATTTGTTTTGTCCAAAACAGGGGACAAACATTGTTCAAACATGCATGAAAATGGTACAGATGGATTCCTTGAATTTTTCTGATAATTTTACATATATAATTTGTTTCATTTGGAGTTATGGTTGAATTTCTATGAATTTTTGAAGTTTTGGGTATTTTCTGGAATTTCCTGAATTATTTTTAAACTAGAAAATGGTTTACTGCGTCAGCATGACAACAGCATTGCGTCAGCAGGTCAAAGGCGGCTGACCCAGTCAAACCTGACGTGTGGGGTCCACACGTCAGTGTCTGTAGCTAATCCTAATTAAATTAAAACTAAACTGGCTTGGTTAATGGGGTTGGGCCCACGCGTCAGTGACCCAGGGGGTCAAACCTGCCGGACTTGGTCCACGGCTCGTCCACGGCTCGTCGCCGGCGACGACAGAGACGGCGGAGCGGCTCGGGAATGCGCTATAGGGCTCCATTTTGAGCGTGGTTTGTTGCTACGGCTTGCTGGCGCTCTCGCGGATCTAGTGGTGGCAGCAGCAGCAGCTAGGATGGCCGGAGTTGACGGCGGCGAGCTCTTTGGTGGCCGCCGGAGTTCGGTTGCGCGCGGGGTTGCATTTCTGTGCGTATAAGAGCGGGGCAAGGGGGCTAGGAGGGTGCTACGCATCGCGGGGAGTGGGTTCGACACTCCTGGGTGACCATTTGGTCACCGGAGCATCGTCGACGGCGAGCTCGGGCGGCGGCGCACTTCGGTCATCATGGGGGTGACGGCTATGGCGATCAAATGAAGCGGGGAAGAGGGGGATTCGGAGCAGGAGCTCACTGGGGGCACGTAGAGCAGCTCGGTGGGCTCGGGGACGACCTGGAGACGGAGAATCGGGGCCGGCGATCTTCGGTGCCCGTCGGTGAAGACGACGGCAATTGCGTCACTGCAGGGCTCCCGGCGTCGCTTGGAGCGGTGAGGAGGAAGGGTGGGTCGAGGCGGAGCTTTTGGGTGCAGCGGCACGGCGAGGGGTGGCCGGTGGCCGCGGTGGCAGCGAACGGCGGCGACGAGCCCGTTCGGGTGGTCGTGCGGGAGAGGAACAGGGGAGGAGATGAGGGCGAGGGAGAGTGAATGAGAGGGCCAGGGGGGTGCGTGGCGTCCATAGCGACGTCGGGGAGGCGGCCGAAGCAGGAGGTGGCCGTCGGTGGCCGCGCGCGTGCCGGCGCACCGCGGGCACACGCCCGGCGTCCTCCTGGCAGGAGCTAGGGGACGACTGGCGTCGGCCTGGTGGGCTGGGCCGTCCAGCTACAGTGCTGGGCCGGTCGGTGGCGCCAGGTAAGTGGCCCACTGGCCTACTCTCTCTCTCTAATTTATTCTGTTTTCTATTTTCTATTTCTGTTATTTTGTTTTGATTTAGTTTAAATACTAAATCATTTTATAAAATCCTGAAAAATATTTATGGACACTTTCTGAATTATTTCAGTGGCCCAAAAATAATTCCAACATTATTTGAGCATTTGAATTATTTAATAGTATTTAAATGCCCAAATTCAAATATTTATGAATTAAGTCAATGCCCCTTTTGTTGACCTAAAAATATATGCACCATTTTTCCCAAGGGTCCTAACCCAAGGCAAAGAGGGTGAACATATCTGAAGGGCATTTCAGGTTCATTGAGTTTATTTTTAGTAAACCCTAGTTGATTTCAGGGGGGGGGGGGTGCTGGGGGTTCTGCTTTCCCCATTTCCATTTCTGATGAAAGTAGACATGATGCACACTCTAGTGCATAACCTAGCTAGGGTGTGACAAAAAACTAGGCATACCTTCAAACTGGACCTCCAGATACTCTTGGAGAGCTTACTTTAGTGTACAGATAAACCTTTATGTCACCTATGAGTTATACAAGCACCCACTATAGCAGCCCTTAGTGTTTAAATCGTTGACAAGCTCTGTTAGGTCAAGAACAACAAGTAATCAAAGCAAACAGTCCTAGTATGGCTGGCTGACACAATCAAGCAATTGAACAGATGTGTGAGCAAATCTTGCACACCACTAAATTACATATCAAGAAAAGAAGCGTAGAAGGAGGCTTAAAGACCATCACTTGACTAACCAGATTTAAGGGGCATTTTAACATCATGTGCAATGTATGAACTAACATAAACATTGCATATTTCAGATTCTATAATGAAACGCACATGTATTAGGCTATGCTATGTATGATGCCTAAATGTGCACTATAGCAGGCAGGAGTGATTCATCAGTGGACGCACAATTGAATTACAGGTTAATGGCCAGTTCTATTCCGACTTTTCAAAGCTTATTGTCAAAATAAGCCATAAATGATGTAAAGAAGTCGTTTTGAGTTATGGGATTGGGCTTAACTTATTTCGATTGGGGGGGGGGGGTGCTTTGGGTCGAAGCTCACTAAAAATTGAAGGGAAGGGTAATAGCGAAATGACCGTGTTGTCTGTCTATATTACACTCAAAGTGCCACTGTCATGCCCACATCACAGCTGAACCTCAAGTAAAAAAACACGCAAGCATTCATTATCGTGCCCGCTTGCATCTCCTCTCCCCTTTCCCTCTAACTCAATCTCCTGCCTGCAGCTCTAGGGTTCCTCCAGCGAGCCATCGCCATTGGTCCCATCTGGCCTGCTCCTCGACAATGCTCTATGCAAATAGGCTACATGGGTGGCAGGTAGGTCCAAATCTCGTCGATTGCTTATCCCTCTAGCGCCGCCCCTCATTCTCAGGGTCTCCATCAGTTTCTCCACTATGGTCCGTCCAACGCACTACTCCGGTAGTCGCCACACAACTACGGCCGATGCCCCACTTAGGTAGAAGGCACCTCGTTCCCCCTCCTCTCCTCCCAGGTTGTGGCCTTGAGGTGCTGTTGAATGATGAGCTCATCCAACAAGGTGATGATCTCCTCTGAATTTTTGCCAAATTTTCATTCTAATCCGCTATACGATGAATTGCTATGAGCTACTGCTATATGATGCATTGCTATGAGGTACTCCTGTTGATGCTATATGATGAATTATTCTGAGATGCTACTGCTATATGATGAGTTGATATAAGCTGCTCCTGCTGCTGCTATATCATGAATTGCTATGAGTTGCCGCTGCTATTATATGATGAATTGCTATGACATGCTACTGGTATATGATGAATTGCTAGCTGTTGCTTCTGTATGATGAGTTGCTATGAGCTACAGCTGCTGCTATATGATGCTTTTAGGTGGTGCTTCTATATGATAATAACCAGCCACTTGGACCATCGAATTTTGATAAATAATGGTTCTTCATTAAAATTTAGGCAATGTGTTCTTCATTTAAATTAGGCAATGGGCTCTCTATAGAAGACATTGACAAAATTAGATGGTATCTTTGTATTTGCATTTTAAACAAATATTGATGGTCTATTTTCCTATCATATTAATTACTGCACTCGGTTCAATTTTGTGATGTTTGCAAGTCCAATTCATTTTCACATGGGCAGAAAAATGACAAAATATAATGCAATCTAGACTTTTCACTGATCATACCGCAGATAAGTTGAAAAGGCAGGCAATGAAAAGAACTGGTTGGCCTATTATCTGGAGCTTATATTCAAAGGCGCTTATTTTCTTAAGATAACTCGAAATAACTGTCCCTAAGAACCATGGCCAACAACACTAACATACAAATCACATGTCACGATTATTGCAATGGAGGACCTGTTCTTTTGACAGATTCTCCCAGAATCTAACCCCTACCCACATTCTCCTAGAATCTTTGAGCCCCATTTGTTTTACAATCCTATCTAGTTAGGGTCTAATTAGTTAGGATTGTAAATCAAGTGGGGGTCAATGGTTCCAGGAGAAGCTAGAGAGGGGCAGATTCTAGGAGAATCGTGCAAATGTGAAGTCGTTACTCTCCATAAGATAAATATATGATCTTTTTATTTCTTTTTGTTCTTTCTTTTAATTCCCTCAAGATCATAGCAAGAAAGCAAAGCCCTCAACTCAAAACTACTCTTTATTATATATACCTCAAGGACTCGATAACATAGATAGGGATCATAAAGAAAAACTCAAGGCTAGATCATACTAAAAACTTCATTCTACTAGATCAAGATATAACCAAAGGGATCAAACTAAGAAAAGCGATAAAGATAAAGATGTGATGGTGATACGATACCGGGGCAGTCCCCAAGCTTGGCTGTTGCCAAGGGGAGTGCCCATACCCATGTATTTAGATCTCTTTGTTCGGAGGTGGTGATGAAGGAGTTATTGATGAAGTGGGCTTGTCATCCATCTTCCAAGGCATAGGTTCACCATCATAGAAAGATGAACGAGTCTCCGGGATGCTTGAACCTGCAGCCAAACTCATCCTCTTGAATCTATATTCACACTCACAATTTTGGTTCTATAGGTCATAGATCTGTGCTTGGAGATGCTTGATTTTCTCATGAAGCCTGAAGACGGCCTCCTCAATGCTCTTGGGATCCAGCTTGTGCTTGTTGCTGAACTCCGTGATCATCATGTGTTTTGTGTTGATTCCATGTTCCACCATCCCTTGGGACTTGAAAACTTGTTGGTCCATTGCTTCGAGCCTCGTCTCCATGCTTCCGGTCTTCTTCGGCCCCTCAACATCGTGGATGTGCAACACCCCCTCATGCAACTCAATGGCTTAGGGGTGTCGCAACACCTCCGCAAGGTAGGGGTTGATGACCTTCTTGAAAAACTTGTCCTTGGAGGCACCTGGAGACGTCATGGTGATCTAGATCTGTCAGAAAAATAGCTCGAAACAAAAACATGAGATATTGTCGTGGTACGGTGGTCAAAACTTTCGAGAGATTATATAATGAATTTTTACCGACCATAAGGAGTATTGTGCAAGAAAATGGAGTCTGGAAGGCACACGAGGTGGCCACAAGGACGGGGGCGCGCCCTGCACCCTTGTGGACGCCTCGTGTCTCTTTCGGACTACCTTTAATTTTCCTAATTTTTAAATATTCAAAAACGGAGAAAATTTATCATTGGAAACATTTTGGAGTCGGTTTACTTACCGTACCACATACCTATTCCTTTTCAGAGTCTGAAACATTCTGGAATGTATCCCTTATGTAGTCCTTCGGTGTTACTGTATTAATTATATTGGTCTCTACATTTATGGGAGTACCTGATATAGTGTTTGATTCTTTGACCGTTTACCACCTTCAGATTTGTGCCTTCGGCGTTGTTGATCTTTATGGCACCGAAACGATAAACCTCCTCGATAATGTAGGGACCTTCCCATTCATAGGGAGGCTTTCCTGCAAAAAATCTTAAACGTGAGTTCTATAGAAAAACATGATCACCTACATTAAACTCACACTTTTGTATCCTTTTGTCATGCCGTCTTTTAACGTTTTCTTTAAACAACATGGCATTCTCATAAGCTTGGGTTTCCCATTCATCAAGTGAGCTAATGTCAAATAACCTCTTCTCACCGGCAAGTTTGAAATCATAATTGGGCTCTTGAATAGCCCAATATGCCTTATGTTCTATTTCAAGAGGTAAGTGACATGCTTTTCCATAAACCATCTTATACGGAGACATACCCATATGATTCTTATAAGCAGTTCTATAAGCCCATAATGCATCGTCAAGTTTCTTAGACCAATTCTTTCTAGATCTATTAACAGTCTTTTGCAAAATTAATTTAATCTCTCTGTTGCTCAATTCTACTTGACCACTAGACTGAGGATGATAAGGAGAGGCAATTCTATGATTAACATCATACTTAGTAAGCATTTTACGGAAAGCACCATGAATAAAATGTGAACCACCATCAGTCATTAAATATCTAGGCACTCCAAACCTCGAAAAAATAACTTATTTAAGCATCTTAATAAAAGTGTTATGATCATCACTACTAGTTGGAATAGATTCTACCCATTTGGTAACGTAATCAACAACAACTAAAATATGTGTAGACCCATTAGAGGAAGGAAAAGGTCCCATATAATCAAAGCCCCAAACATCAAATGGTTCAATAAAAAGTGAAAATTCATAGGCATTTCCTGACGTCTACTAATATTACCAATTCTTTGACATTGATCACAAGACAAAACAAACTTCTGAGCATCCTTAAAGAGAGTGGGCCAATAAAAACCGGATTGCAATCCCTTATGTGCAGTTCTATCTCCAGTGTGGTGTCCTTCGTAGGACTCGGAGTGGCACTTGCGTAGGATCTGTTCCTGTTCATGCTCAGGTACACAACATCTAATAACACCATCTACTCCTTCTTTATAAAGGTGTGGGTCATCCCATAAGTAATGTCTCAAATCACAAAAAAAACCTTTTCTTTTGGTGGTATGTGAAACTAGGTGGTATAAATTTAGCAACAATATAATTAGCATAATCAGCATACCATGGAGTATTATCTGAAGCATTTATGACATTTAATTGTTCATCAGGAAAGCTATCATCAATAATTAGTGGGTCATCAAGAACATTTTCTAACCTAGACAAGTTGTCTGCAACAGGGTTCTCAGTTCCCTTTCTATCAATAGTATGCAAATTAAATTCTTGTAGCTAGAGAGCCCATCTAATAAGTCTAGGTTTAGCATCTTTCTTTTCCATAAGATATTTGATAGCAGCATGATCAGTGTGAATAGTTCCTTTGGAATCAAAAATATAAGGCGTGAACTTATCACATGCAAATACGACTGCTAAACATTATTTTTCTGTGGTAGCATAATTTCTCTGGGCACTGTCTAGAGTCTTACTAGCATACTGAATAACATTTAGTTTCTTATCAACTCTTTGTCCTAGAACAACACCAACAACATAATCACTAGCATCACACATAATTTCAAAGGGTAAATTCTAATCAGGTGGCAGAACAGTAGGAGCACAAATCAAGGCTTTCTTAAGTATTTCAAACGCTTCTACACAATCATCATAAAAAACAAAAGGAACATCTTTTTGCAAGAGATTAGTGAGAGGCCTAGAAATTTTAGAGAGTCTTTAATAAACCTCCTATAGAAACCAGCATGATCAAGGAAACTTCTTATACCTTTGATATCTTTAGGTTACGAAATCTTTTCAATAGCATCTACTTTAGCTTTATCAACCTCAATACCTCTTTCAGAAACTTTATGCCCCAAGACAATACCTTCATTAACCATAAAGTGGCACTTTTCCCAATTCAATACAAGATTAGTTTCTTCACATCTCTGCAAAACTTGGTCAAGGTTGCTTAAGCAATCATCAAAAGAAGTTCCGTAAATGGAGAAATCATCCATGAAAACCTCAACAATCTTTTCACAAAAATCAGAGAATATAGCAGTCATGTATCTTTGAAAGGTAGTAGGTGCATTGCATAAGCCAAAAGGCATACGTCTATAAGAAAAGTATCGAAAGGGCAAGTAAAAGTGGTTTTCTCTTGGTCATCTTTTGACACAGGTATTTGAGAGAAACCAGAATAACCATCTAGAAAGCAAAAATTTGTATGTTTGGATAATCTCTTTAGCATTTGATCAATAAAAGGTAAAGGGCAATGATCTTTTCTAGTAGCATTATTTAATTTGCGAAAATCAATTACCATTTTATAACCTATAACAATTCTTTGAGGAATTAGTTCATTCTTATCATTAGGAACAACAATAATACCTCCCTTCCTAGGGACCCAATGAACAGGACTTACCCATTGACTATCCGCAATAGGATAAATTATACCTGCCTCCCGAAGCTTTAGTATTTCATTTCTTACCACTTCTTTCATCTTAGGATTTAACCGTCGTTGATGATCAACAACTGGTTTAACATCTTTCTCCAATTTAATTTTGTGATGACATAGAGTGGGACTAATGCCCTTAAGATCATCGAGAGTATATCCAATAGTGGCACAGTGCTTCTTCGGAGTTTTCAATAATTTCTTTTCTTCATACTCTAAAAGTTTAGCACTAATAATAACAGGATATATCTTAGTTTCATCAAGATAAACATATTTTAGAGTATCGCGTATTGTTTAAGCTCAAACACGGGATCACCCTTAGGTGGAGGAGGATCCCCAAGGATTTCAACAGGCAAATTGTGTTTCAAAATAGGTCCTTGATTAAAGAATACTTCATCTATTTCCCTTCTTTCATTCATAAACATATCATTTTCATGGTCCAGCAAATATTGTTTTAAAGGATCAACGGGAGGTATGGCAATAGAAGTAAGACCAATTATTTCATCCTTACTAGGCTATTCTTTATCATGGGGTTGTATACGAAATTTAGAGAAATTAAAATCATGAGACATATCCCCTAAACCAAAAGTAACAATATCTTTCTTGGAGTCTATCTTAGCATTAACCGTATTCAAGAAAGGTCTACCAAATATAATGGGACAAAAATTATCTTGTGGGGAACCAAGAACAAGAAAATCAGTAGGATATTTAATTTACCCACACAAGACTTCAACATCGCTAACAATCCCAATTGGTGATATAGTATCTCTATTAACAAGCTTAATAGTAACATCAATATCTTCTGTCTTAGCAGGTGCAATATCATTCATGATTTATTTATATAAGGTATAAGGAATTGCACTCACACTAGCACCCACATCACATAATCCATGATAACAATGATCTCCTATTTTAACAGAAACAACATGCATGCCAACAACAGGTCTATGTTTATCTTTAGTATTAGGTTTAGTAATCGTAGTAGCTTCATCACATAAATAAATAACATGCCCTTCAATATTATCAACCAAGAGATCTTTAACGATAGAAATACTAGGTTCAACTTTAATTTGCTCAGAGGGTGTATAGTATAACTCTTACGAAATATAGTTGAAGCTTTAGCAGGATCCTTTATTCTAACAGGAAAAGGTGGTTTCTCAATATAAGCAGTAGGAACAATAGGATCAACATTATCAATAATAGTTTCTTCTTTAACTTTAACAAGTTCTACTATTTTAACTTCAATGGGAGGATGATATTTAAACCACATCTCCTTAGGGAGATCAACATGAGTAGCAAAAGATTCACAAAAAGAGCCTACTATCTCAGAGTCAAGTCCATATTTAGTGCTAAAATCACGAAAAGCATCGGTATCCATGAAAGATTTAACACAATCAAACTTAAGGTTTATACCTGACTCTTTACCTTCACCGAGATCCCAATCTTCAAAGTTGTGTTTAATTATTTCCAATAAATCCCATTTGAATTCCATATCCTTCTTCATATAGGAACCAGTAGAAGAAGTATCGAGCATGGATCGATCATTATGAGAAAGCCGAGCATAATTTTTTTGAATAATAATTTCTCTTGAGAACTCATGATTGGGACATGAATATAACATTGACTTAAGCCTCCCCCAAGCATGAGCGATACTTTCTCCTTCACGAGACCGAAAATTATATATATAATTCTGATCATGATGAACCAGATGCATAGGCTAAAACTTCTGCTGAAATTGCAATTTCAATCGGTTGTAGTTCCATGATCCAATATCATCCAATAGCCTATACCATGTCAATGCCTTTCCCTTCAAAAATAAAGGGAAGACCTTCTTCTTGACAACATCCTCAGGCATACCTGCAAGCTTAACTAATCTACAAACTTCATCCACATAGATGAGGTGCATATCAGAATGTAATGTTCCATCTCCTGCATAAGGATTAGCTAGCAGTTTCTCTATCATACCCGAAGGAATTTCATAATAAATATTTTCAGTAGGTGCAGTAGGTTGAGGAGCAACTAATTGTGGTTCCGGTCGAGGTAAAGCTACCACGAACAAACCCCGCAAAGGATTATTTCCATAGTAACAAGTGACAGTAAATTTCAGCACACTATATAAATGTTTCCTTACCAAATTCCACTTACCAAAGGCGCTTCACTCCTCGGCAATGGGGCCAGCAAAGTCTCTTGATGACCCGCAATTATAGGGGATCTATCGTAGTCCTTTCGATAAGTAAGAGTGTCGAACGCAATGAGAAGCAGAAGGAAATGACAAGTGGTTTTTAGCAAGGTATTCTCTGCAAGCACTGAAAATATCGGTAACAGTTAGTTTTGTGATAAGATAAATCGTAACGGGTAACAAGTAAATAAAGTAACTAAGGTGCAGCAAGGTGGCCCAATCCTTTTTGTAGCAAAGGACAAGATTGAAAAAACTCTAATATAAAGCAAAGCGCTCCCGAGGACACATGGGAATTGTTGTCAAGCTATTTTCATCATGCTCATGTGATTCACATTCGTTACTTCGATAATTTGATATGTGGGTGGACCGGTGCTTGGGTGTTGTCCTTCCTTGGGCAAGCCTCCCACTTTTGATTAACCCCTCTCGCAAGCAACCGCAACTACGAAAGAAGAATTAAGGTAAGCCTAACCATAGCATGAAACATATGGATGCAAATCAGCCCCTTACGAAGCAACGCATAAACTAGGGTTTAAGCTTATGTCACTCTAGCAACTCATTATCTACTTATTACATCCCAATGCCTTCCCCTAGGCCCCAACAATGGTGAAGTGTCATGTAGTCGACGTTCACATAACACCACTAGAGGAGAGACAACATACATCTCATCAAAATATCGAACGAATACCAAATTCACATGATTACTTATAACAAGACTTCTCCCATGTCCTCAGGAACAAACGTAACTACTCACAAAGCATATTTATGATCAATATCAGAGGAGTATTAATTATCATTAAGGATCTGAACATATAATCTTCTACCGAATAAACAAACTAGCATCAACTACAAGGAGTAATCAACACTACTAGCAACCTATAGGTACCAATCTGAGCTTTCGGCACCGAGATCGAATAGAAGATATGAACTAGGGTTTGAGAGGAGATGGTGCTAGTATAGATATCGATGAAGATTGACCCCCTCTTAATGAGAGGATCAATGGTGATGACGATGGCGACAATTTCCCCCTCCTAGAGGGATGTTTCCCTCGTAGAACAGCTCCGCCGGAGCCCTAGATTGGTTTTGCCCAGGTTCCGCCTCGAGATGGCGGCGCTTCGTCTCGAAAGCTTCCCTCTGATTTTTTTCCATGGTGAAAGACACCATATAGCCAAAGATGGGCACCAGAGGCCTGCCAGGGGGCCCACATGGTTGGGGGCGTGCCCACGGGGGTAGGGCGCGCCCTCCACCCTTGTGGCTGTCTGGTGGCCCCCCTATGGTAATTTCTTTGCCCAATATTTTTATATATTCCAAAAATAAGCTCCGTGAAGTTTCAGGACTTTTTGAGTTGTGCAGAATAGGTCTCTAATATTTGTTCCTTTTCCAGTCCGGAATTCCAGCTGCCGGCATTCTCCCTCTTCATGTAAACATTATAAAATAAGAGAGAAAAGGCATAAGTATTGTGATATAATGTATAATAACAGCCCATAATGCAATAAATATCAATATAAAAGCATGATGCAAAATGGGCGTATCAGTCGGCGAAGCGGCTCCGGTAGGGTTGAGAAAGGTGTCGGCGAAGAGGATCAGAGGCCGTCGACGGGGGCATCGGTGGGGCGGCTCCGAGGGTGTGGACAAAGCGTCTCTGGTGGGGAGTATGAAGGAGCCATTGCAGATGCACTTGCTACCTCTTGAGCTTGCGTTGGTTTTTCCCTTGAAGAGGAAAGGGTGATGCAGCAAAGGAGCATAAGTATTTCCCTCAGTTTTGAGAACCACGGTATCAAGCCAGTAGGAGACTACACAACAAGCCACCGAATACCTGCACAAACAAACACCAACTTGCAACCAACGACAAAGGGGTTTTCAATCCCTTCACGGTTATTCGCAAAGTGTGATCTGATAGAGATAGATAAACGATAACGGAATATTTTTGGTATTTTTGGTTTATGGAATGGAAAGTAAAAGATGCAAAGGAATGTAATTAGTAAACTAGAATTGTAGATCAGAAACTTATATGATGGAAAATGGACCCGGGGGCCATAGGTTTCACTAGAGGCTTCACTCAAGATAGAAAATATTACGGTGGGTGAAAAAATTACTGCCGAGCAATTGATAGAAAAGCGAAAAGTTATGACAATATCTAAGGCAATGTTCATCAATATAAGCATCACGTCCGTGTCAAGTAGATCGAAACGATTCTGCATCTACTACTATTACTCCACACATCGATGACATCTACTACTATTACTCCACACATAGATCGAAAAAAGTTCATAAGAATAGAGTAACACATTAAGCAAGATGACATGATGTAGCGGGATTAACTCAATAAATATGATGAAAACCCCATCTTGTTATCCTTGATGGCAATAATACAATACATGCCTTGCTACCCCTATTGTCACTGGGAAAGGACACCGTAAGCTGATCATAAATCCACAATTCATCGGATCTCGGCAAGCACACCGCAAAAGAGTATTACATCGAATAGATCTCCAAGAACATCAAGGAGAACTTTGTATTGAGAACCAAAGAGAGAGAACAAGCCATCTAGCTATTAGCTATGGACCCGTAGGTCTGAAGTAAACTACTCACGCTTCATCGGAGAGGCAATGGTGTTGATGTAGAAGCCCTCCGTGATCGATTCCCCCGCCGGTAGGACGCCGGAAAAGGCCCCAAGATGGAATCTCACGGGTATAGAAGGTTGCCGCAATGGAAAAGTGGTTTTGTGGCTTCCCTGAATGTTTTTGGGGTATAAGAGTATATATATGCGAAATAATTAGGTAAGGGGAGCTACGAGGGCCCCACAAGGTCGGGGGGCGCGCCCTCCACCCTTGTGGCCACCTCGAGGCTCCTCTCACTTGTACTCCAAGTCTTCTGGGTGTCTTCTCGTCCGAGAAAAATCATGGTGAAAGTTTTATTCCGTTTGGACTCTGTTTGGTATTCCCAAAATCAGCGAAATTTAAAACAAGGAAAATACAGAAACTGGAATTGGGCTCTAGGTTAATAGGTTAGTCCCAAAAATCATATAAAATAGCATATTAATGCATATATAACATTCAAAGCAGATAATATAATAGCATGGAACAATAAAAAATTATAGATATGTTGGAGACATCTGATACGTCTCCAACGTATCTATAATTTTTGATTGCTACATGCTATATTATCTTCTGTTTTGGATATTATTGGGCTTTATTATTCACTATTATATTATTTTTGGGACTAATCTATTGACCGGAGGCCCAACCCAGAATTGTTGTTTTTGCCTATTTCAGAGTTTCGCAGAAAAAGAATATCAAATGGAGTCCAAACGGAATGAAACCTTCGGGAACCTAATTTTCGGAACGAACATGATCCAGGAGACTTGGACCCTACGTCAAGCAACCAACAGGGAAGCCACGAGGTAGGGGGCCGCGCCTACCCCCCCAGGCGCGCCCTCCACCCTTGTGGGCCCCCTATTGCTCCACCGACGTACTCCTTCCTCCTATATATACCTACGTACCCCCAAACGATCAGAAACACAGCCAAAACCCTAATTCCACCACCGTAACTTTCTGTATCCACGAGATCCCATCTTGGGGCTTGTTCTGGAGCTCCGTCGGAGGGGGCATCGATCACGGAGGGCTTCTACATCAACACAATAGCCTCCTCAATGATGTGTGAGTAGTTTACCTCAGACCTTCGGGTCCATAGTTATTAGCTAGATGGCTTCTTCTCTCTTTTTGGATCTCAATACAATGTTCTCCCCCTCTCTCATGGAGATCTATTCGATGTAATCTTCTTTTGCGGTGTGTTTGTTGAGACCGATGAATTGTGGGTTTTTGATCAAGTTTATCTATGAACAATATTTGGATCTTCTGAATTCTTTTATGTATGATTGGTTATCTTTGCAAGTCTCTTTGAATTATCAGTTTGGTTTGGCCTACTAGATTGATCTTTCTTGCAATGAGAGAAGTGCTTAGCTTTGGGGTCAATCTTGCGGTGACCTTTCCCAGTGATGGTGGGGGCAGCAAGGCACGTATTGTATTGTTGCCATCGAGGATAACAAGATGGGTTTTTATCATATTGCATGAATTTATCCCTCTACGTCATGTCATCTTGCTTAAAGCGTTACTCTGTTCTTATGAACTTAATACTCTAGATGCATGCTGGATAGCGGTCGATGTGTGGAGTAATAGTAGTAGATGTAGGCAGGAGTCGGTCTACTTGTCTCGGACGTGATGCCTATATACATGATCATACCTAGATATTCTCATAACTATGCTCAATTCTGTCAATTGCTCAACAGTAATTTGTTCACCCACCTTAAAATACTTATGCTCTTGAGAGAAGCCACTAGTGAAACCTATGGCCCCCGGGTCTATCTTCCAACACTTAGTTAATTTCATTGCCTTTTATTTTACTTTGAATCTTTATCATAAAAATACCAAAAATATTATCTTACCATATCTATCAGATCTCACTCTCGTAAGTGACCGTGTAGGGATTGACAACCCCTTATCGCGTTGGTTGTGAGGATTTATTTGTTTGGTGTAGGTGCGAGGGACTGGTGCATAGCCTCCTACTGGATTGATACCTTGGTTCTCAAAAACTGAGGGAAATACTTACGCTACTTTACTGCATCACCCTTTCCTCTTCAAGGGAAAACCAACGCAGTGCACAAGAGGTAGCAAGAAGGATTTCTGGCGCTGTTATCGGGGAGGTCTACGCAAAAGTCAACATACCAAGTACCCATCACAAACCCTTATCTCCCGTATTACATTATTTGCCATTTGCCTCTCATTTTCCTCTCCCCCACTTCACCCTTGCCGTTTTATTCGCCGTCTCTCTCTCTACCCTCCCTCTCTTTCTCTATTTTCCTCTTTTTTGCCCGTTCCTCGTTTGCTTGTGTGTTGGATTGCTTGCTTGTCACGATGGCTCAAGATAACACTAAATTGTGTGACTTTACCTATACCAACAACAATGATTTTATTATCACTCTGATTGCTCCTCTTACTGATGTTGAATCTTGTGAAATTAATGCTGCCTTGCTAAATCTTGTCATGAAAGATCTGTTTTCCGGCCTTCCTAGTGAAGATGTTGCTACCCATCTAAATAGCTTCATTGATTTGTGTGATATGCAAAAGAATAAAGATGTGGACAATGATATTGTTAAATTGAAGCTATTTCCTTTTTAGCTTAGAGATCATGCTAAAGCTTGGTTTTCGTCTTTGCCTAAAAATAGTATTGATTCTTGGAATAAGTGCAAAGATGCTTTTATCTCTAAGTATTTTCCTCCCGCTAAGATCATCTCTCTTAGAAATGATATAATGAATTTTAAGCAACTTGATCATGAACATGTTGCACAAGCTTGGGAGAGGATGAAATTAATGATACGAAATTGCCCAACACATGGTTTGAATTTGTGGATGATTATACAAAAATTTTATGCCGGATTGAATTTTGCTTCTAGAAATCTTTTAGATTCGTCCGCGGGAGGCACTTTTGTGGAAATCACTTTAGGAGAAGCTACTAAACTCCTAGATAATATTATGGTTAATTATTCTCAATGGGACACAGAAAGATGTACTAATAAAAAAGTGCATGCGATAGAAGAAATTAATGTTTTGAGTGGAAAGTTGGATGAACTTATGAAATTATTTTCTACTAAGAGTTTTTCTTCTGATCCTAATGATATGCCTTTGTCTACTTTAATTGAGAATAATAATGAATCTATGGATGTGAATTTTGTTGCTAGGAATAATTTTGGTAACAACGCGTATAGAGGAAACTTTAATCCTAGGCCTTATCCTAGTAATTCCTCTAATAATTATGGTAATTCCTACAACAATTCTTATGGAAATTTTAATAAGATGCCCTCTGAATTTAAGACTAGTGTTAAGGAATTTTTTAATTCACAAAAGAATTTCAATGCTTTGCCTGAAGAGAAATTGCTTAAAGTTGATGATTTGGCTAGGAACGTTGATAAAATTTCTCTTGATGTTGATTCTTTAAAACTTAGATCTTTTCCTCCTAAGCATGATATCAATGAGTCTCTCAAAGCCATGAGAATTTCCTTTTATGAGTGTGAGGAAAGAACCGCTAGGATGCATGCTCAGAAAGATTCCTTTATAAGAGCGTGTTCTTCTAGTTTCCATGATAATAAAGGTGAAGATCTAAAAGTTATTGATGTGTCCCCTATTAAATATTTGTTTTGCAATATGAATCTTGATAATGATGGTTCTGAATATGATCCACCTTTACCTAGAAGGTGTTCCAAAAATTCGGAGTTTTTAGATCTTGATGCTAAATTTGATAAAAGTGGGATTGAAGAGATCAAAACTCTAGATGTTAATGAACCTACTATTTTGGATTTCAAGGAATTTAATTATGATAGATGCTCTTTGATAGATTGTATTTCCTTGTTGCAATCCGCGCTAAATTCTCCCCATGCTTATAGTCAAAATAAAGCTTTTACCAAACATATCATTGATGCTTTGATGCAATCTTATGAAGAAAAACTTGAGTTGGAAGATTCTATCCCTAGAAAACTTTATGATGAGTGGGAACCAACTATTAAAATTAAAATTAAAGATCATGAATGCTATGCTTTGTGTTATTTGGGTGCTAGTGTTTCCACGATTCCAAAGACTTTGTGTGATTTGTTAGGTTTCCGTGATTTTGATGATTGCTCTTTAAACTTGCACCTTGCGGATTCCACTATTAAGATACCTATGGGAATAATTAATGATGTTCTTATTGTTGCAAATAGGAACTATGTGCCCGTAGATTTTATTGTTCTTGACATAGATTGCAATCCTTCATGTCCTATTATTCTTGGTAGACCTTTCCTTAGAACGATTGGTGCAATTACTGATATGAAGGAAGGAAATATTAGATTCCAATTTCTGTTAAGGAAAGGCATGGAACACTTTCCTAGAAAGAAAATTAAATTACCTTATGAATTTATTATGAGAGGCACTTATGGATTGCCTACCAAAGATGGAAATACCTAGATCTATCCTCGCTTTTTATGCCTAGCTAGGGGCGTTAAACGATAGCGCTTGTTGAGAGGCAACCCAATTTTATTTTTATTCCTTGATTTTTGCTCCTGTTTAGTAATGAATAATTTATCTAGCCTCTGTTTTGGTTGTGTTTTTTGTGTTTAATTAGTGTTTGTGCCAAGTAGAACCGTTGGGAAGACTTGGGGAAAGTCTTGTTAATCTTGCTGTAAAAAACAGAAACTTTAGCACTCACGAGAACTGCTGCCATTTTTATTTTGAAAGTTCTATTTAGTTAATTATTTTTGAATATGATTAATAGATAAATTCCTCACGTCCATAAATTTATTTTGGAATTTTTGGGGTTCCATATCTTCTGATAGCTACAGATTACTACAGACTGTTCTGTTTTTGACAGATTCTATTTTTCGTGTGTTGTTTGCTTATTTTGATGAATCTATGGCTAGTAAAATAGTTTATAAACCATAGAGAAGTTGGAATATAGTAGGTTTAACACCAATAGAAATAAATAAATAATTAATTACAGTACCTTGAAGTGGTGTTTTGTTTTCTTTCGCTAACGGAGCTCACGAGATTTTTTACTTTAAGTTTTGTGTTGTGAAGTTTTCAAGTTTTGGGTATGGATTTGATGGATTATGGAACAAGAGTGGCAAGAGCCTAAGCTTGGGGACGCCCATGGCACCCCCAAGATAATATAAGGACACCAAAAATCCAAAGCTTGGGTATGCCCCGGAAGGCATACCCTCTTTCGTCTACTTCCATCGGTAACTTTACTTGGAGCTATATTTTTATTCACCACATGATATGTGTTTTGCTTGGAGCGTCTTGTATGATTTGAGTCTTCACTTTATAGTTTACCACAATCATATTTGCTGTACA
The DNA here is from genome assembly GCA_034509565.1 of Triticum monococcum. NCBI lineage: Eukaryota > Viridiplantae > Streptophyta > Magnoliopsida > Poales > Poaceae > Triticum > Triticum monococcum. The sequence continues at coordinate 250,640,916 of CM067843.1, forward strand.
CACCTTTTGAGAGAGACACACATGATTCGGAAATTATGAGAATACTCTATGTGCTTCACTTATATCTTTTGAGTTATATAGTTTTGCTCTAGGACTTCATTTATATCCTTTAGAGCATGGTGGTGGATTTGTTTTATAGAAACTATTGATCTCTCATGCTTCACTTAGATTATTTTGAGAGTCTCAAATAGCATGGTAATTTTCTTAAATAATCCTAATATGCTAGGTATTCAAGATTAGTAAAAGCCTTTCTTATGAGTGTTTTGAATGCTAGAGAAGTTTGGTGCTTGATGATTGTTTTGAGATATGGAGGTAGTGATATTAAGGTTGTGCTAGTTGAGTAGTTGTGAATTTGAGAAATACTTGTGTTGAAGTTTGCAAGTCCCATAGCATGCACGTATGGTAAACGTTATGTGACAAATTTGAAACATGAGGTGTTCTTTTATTGTCCTCCTTATGCGTGGCGGTCGGGGACGAGCAATGGTCTTTTCCTACCTATCTATCCCCCTAGGAGCATGCGAGTAGTGCTTGGTTTTTGATGACTTGTAGATTTTTGCAATAAGTATGTGAGTTCTTTCTGACTAATATTGAGTCCATGGATTATATGCACTCTCACCTTTCCATCATTTGCTAGCCTCTACGGTACCATGCATTGCCCTTTCTCACATTGAGAGTTGGTGCAAACTTCACCGGTGCATCCAAACCCCCGTGATATGATACGCTCTTTCACACATAAACCTCCTTATATCTTCCTCAAAACAGCCACCATACCTACCTATTATGGCATTTCCATAGCCATTCCGAGATATATTGCCGTGCAACTTTCCACCATCCCGTTTATCATGACACGTTCATCACTGTCATATTGTTTAGCATGATCATGTAGTTGACATAGTATTTGTGGCAAAGCCACCGTTCATAATTCTTTCATACATGTCACTCTTGGTTCATTGCATATCCCGGTACACCGTCGGAGGCATTCATATAGAGTCATACCTTGTTCTAATATCGAGTTGTAATCATTGAGTTGTAAATAAATAGAAGTGTGATGATCATCATTTAATAGAGCATTGTCCCAATAAAAAAAGAGAAAGACCAAATAAAAAAAGAAGGCCCAAAAAATGAAAAGGGACAATGCTACTATCCTTTTTTCCACACTTGTGCTTCAATGTGGCACCATGATCTTCATGATAGAGAGTCTCTTGTTTTGTCACTTTCATATACTAGTGGGAATTTTTCATTATAGAACTTGGCTTGTATATTCCAACAATGGGCCTCCTCAAGTGCCCTAGGTCTTCGTGAGCAAGGAAGGTCGATGCACACCCACTAGTTTCTTTTGTTGAGCTTTCATACATTTATAGCTCTAGTGCATCCGTTGCATGGCAATCCCTACTCCTTGCATTAACATCAATCGATGGGCATCTCCATAGCTCATTGGTTAGCCTCGTTGATGTGAGACTTTCTCCTTTTTGTCTTCTCCACATAACCCCCATCATTATACTCTATTCCACCCATAGTGCTATATCCATGGCTCACGCTCATGTATTGCGTGAAGGTTTATAAAGTTTGAGATTACTAAAGTATGAAACAATTGCTTGGCTTGTCATCGGGGTTGTGCATGATGAGAGCATTCTTGTGTGACGAAAATGGAGCATGAATAAACTATATGATTTTGTACGGATAAACTTTCTTTGGCCATGTTATTTTGTGAAGAAATAATTGCTTAGTTAATATGCTTGGAGTATTATTATTTCTATGTCAATATTAAACTTTTATCTTGAATATTTCAGATCTAAATATTCATGCCACAATTAAGAAGAATTATATTGAAATTATGCCTAGTAGCATTCCACATCAAGAATTCTATTTTTATTATCTACCTACTCGAGGACGAGTAGGAATTAAGCTTGGGGATGTTTGATACGTCTCAAACGTATCTATAATTTTTGATTGCTCCACGCTATATTATCTTCTGTTTTGGACATTATTGGGCTTTATTATTCACTTTTATATTATTTTTGGGACTAACTTATTAACCGGAGGCCCAGCCCAGAATTGCTGTTTTTTTGCCTATTTCAGAGTTTTGCAGAAAAAGAATATCAAATGGAGTCCAAATGGAATGAAACCTTCGGGAACGTGATTTTTGGAACGAACATGATCCAGGAGACTAGGACCCTACGTCAAGCAACCAACAGGGAAGCCACAAGGTAGGGGGTGCGCCTACCCCAACAGGCGCGCCCTCCACCCTCGTGGGCCCCCTGTTGCTCCACCGTCGTACTCCTTCCTCCTATATATACCTACGTACCCACATATGATCAGAAACGGAGCCAAAACCCTAATTCCACCGCCGTAACTTTCTGTATCCACGAGATCCCATCTTGGGGCCTATTCCGGAGGTCCGCCGGAGGGGGCATCGATCACGGAGGGCTTCTACATCAACACCATAGCCTCTTCGATGATGTGTCAGTAGTTTACCTCAGACCTTCGGGTCCATTGTTATTAGCTAGATGGCTTCTTCTCTCTTTTTGGATCTCAATACAATGTTCTCCCCCTCTCTCGTGGAGATCTATTCGATGTAATCTTCTTTTGCGGTGTGTTTGTTGAGACCGATGAATTGTGGGTTTATGATCAAGTTTATCTATGAACAATATTTGGATCTTCTGAATTCTTTTATGTACGATTGGTTATCTTTGCAAGCCTCTTCGAATTATCAGTTTGGTTTGGCCTACTAGATTGATCTTTCTTGCAATGGGAGAAGTGCTTAGCTTTGGGTTCAATCTTGCGGTGTCCTTTCCCAGTGATAGTAGGGGCAGCAAGGCACGTATTGTATTGTTGCCATCGAGGATAACAAGATGGTTTTTTTTCTCATATTGTATGAATTTGTCCCTCTACATCATGTCATCTTGCTTAAAGCGTTACTCTGTTCTTATGAACTTAATACTCTAGATGCATGCTGGATAGCGGTCGATATGTGGAGTAATAGTAGTAGATGCAGGTAGGAGTCCGTCTACTTGTCTCGGACGTGATGCCTATATACATGATCATACCTAGATATTCTCATAACTATGCTCAGTTCTGTCAATTGCTCAACAGTAATTTCTTCACCCACTATAAAATACTTATGCTCTTGAGAGAAGCCACTAGTGAAACCTATGGCCCCCGGTCTATCTTCCAACACTTAGTTAATTTCATTGCCTTTTATTTCACTTTGCATCTTTATCATAAAAAATAATAAAAATATTATCTTACCATATCTATCAGATCGAACTCTCATAAGTGACCGTGTAGGGATTGACAACCCCTTATCGTGGTTGCGAGGATTTATTTGTTTTGTGTAGGTGCGAGGGACTGGTGCATAGCCTCCTACTGGATTGATACCTTGGTTCTCAAAAACTAAGGGAAATACTTACGCTACTTTGCTGCATCACCCTTTCCTCCTCAAGGGAAAACCAACGCAGTGCTCAAGAGGTAGCAATGTATCAGCGCTGCGGTTGACGAGAGGACTGGCGAACCAAATCCGGTGCCGCGGACAAGGCCAGCACTGAGTGTGTTGTGGTATAGTGGTGGATGAGTCGTCTACTTGTTTCCACAGGAGGTGGGAGGAGTAGATGCGGCCACAGAAGCAGATCCGGCGAGGTGGATGCCGTTGGCAGTGAATGGGCTCCGGTACGTCGGTGGATGACCAGTCTAGGGCTCGAGAAGGGAGGGGTAGAAAGGCCGATGAAGTATGGACGGCGTGATGTAAGATGCTCTGGTGCTGTGGAGTAGTCGTTTTTGTGAGAGGAGGAGAGGAAACTGGGTTGCCGTGTGGCAGGGGGAACCGGATGTTACCAAAGCAGCCCCGACCTATTATGTAATTGAGGGACGTATTGTAACTATTGTTCTCCGTGCAGCAAGGACAGAAGGGGAACTTCACATGCTAAAGACTAGGTGGCAGAAAATTTTAGAAGGAGGCGGGAGATTTTGCCGCCTGCGGGATCGTTCGTATCTAGTTTCAACTAATTTTGGACACTGCTAGCGGGAAGGTCATACGAGACTGTGTACAAAGGACACACGTCAGTACTTAATAACTGGTATGAAGTCACCCAAAAAGAAAGAAAATAACCCTGGATGATGCACCAATAACTTGAACATTCACATGGGTGCGGCCATTGGTATGGGTGTAGAGGCGCGTTCACAAAAAAATGGATCAAACGCTCAGCCTATGTATTTCTCGTGTAAATATATAATTTAGTGCCCTTGGTTATTTATTTTAAACTTAATGCTTTTTTGGAGGATAAACATAATGCATTGACGTGTTAATTTTAATATAGAGGCACAAAAAGAGATTGATATTGTAGTCCCACAAAAGAAATGGATATTGTAGTCCGCTACTGAAAGGCTCGATACAGTTGACTAGAGGGGGGGTGAATAGGCAACCAACAATTTTTAGCTTTTCTTTACCAATTTAAACTTTGCATCAAAGTAGGTTGTCTAGATATGCAACTAGGTGAGCAACATATATGATGCAATAACAATAAGCACACAAGCAAGCAAGGGAAGCAATACAATATAAGCTTGCACAAGTAAAGGTATGAGATAACCAAGAGTGGAGCCAGTGGAGACGAGGATGTGTTACCGGAGTTCCTTCCCTTTGAGAGGAAGTACGTCTCCACTGGAGCGGTGTGGAGGCACAATCTCCCCAAGAAGCAACTAGGGCCACCGTATTCTCCTCATGCCCTCACACAATGCGAGATGCTATGATTCCACTATTGGTGCCCTTTGAGGCGGCGACCGAACCTCTACAAACAAGGTTGGGGAAATCTCCACAACTTAATTGGAGGCACCCAGCGACACCACGAAGCTTCACCACAATGGAATATGGCTCCACGGTGACCTCAACCATCTAGGGTGCTCAAACACCCAAGAGTAACAAGATCTGCTAGGTATCAGTGGGGGGGATCAAATTTCTCTAGGTGGAAGTGTAGATCGGGGCCTTCTCAACCAATCCCTAGAAAATCAACAAGTTTGATTGGCTAGGGAGAGAGATCGGGCGAAAATGGAGCTTAGAGAAACAATGGAGCTTGGGGATAGAAGAGGTAGGTCAACTTGGAGAAGAAGACCTCCTTTTATAGGGGGGGGCAATCCAACCGTTACCCCCATTCAACCCCGCACAGGGCGGTACTACCACTGGGGGTAGCGGTACTACCGCTGGGTGTCGCGGTACTATCGCTCCCGCACGCGGTAGTACCGTGCAGACATAGGGAGACCAGGGGCGGAGTGAGAACCGGACCCAGGGTGGTACTAGCAGCGGTGGTAGAGGCGGTACTACCGCTTGCAAGAGGTACTACCGCCTCTACTACCGCTGCCAGTGCCGCAAAACCCGACATGAGAAGCGACACCCTTGAGTCAAGGCGGTAGAAGCACAGCACACCAGCGGCACTACGGCTGAGATCCTCATGCGGTACTACCTCTGGGGAGCGGTATTGCCGCTTGTGGCTCTTAAGCCATACTGCCGCTGGGGTCTGTGGTACCACCGCCGGGACCATAGCTCACACAGGAAGCAACGAAAGATCCTCCATCGAGGCGAGAAGGATCAGTGGGTGCAAAGAGGATGTGTACGTGTTGATTCTACCCTAGCCTTTCCAATGCGGACCCCCTCTTGATAGAACAGTGACTCCTACAAAACAAGTCCACCAAAACTGAAACGAAAGAGCAACACCGTCTTTGCTTAAAACTCCGAGGGGAAGGAACCGTCTCGTGCCAAAGGATGAATCTCTGAAATACTCAATGCACACGATTAGTCCGCGAAAAGCATTGTCATCAATCACCAAAACTAATTAGAGAGAGACATGCCTTAACAATCTCCCCCTTTTTGGTGAATTGATGACAACCCGGGATTTGCACAAAGGTAAGACATGAAAGTAAATGAATCCCAGAACTACAAAATATAGACGGGGCTCCCCCTGAATGTGTGCTCCTAATTAGAGGTGCCTTTGGAATGCAAGGCACACACAATAGGATCAACACTCCCCCTATATTTTATTGTCTAACAACATTAGCAACAAGTAATGGTACATATATAGCTCAGATGCATTAGAGTTGGTGTGAGCAAGGTATATAACAAGATAAGCATGCAACTCACATACTACCAAAGTACTCGACAAACAAAGCTAATAAAAGGATAAGGTAGCATATGTCTCACACCATATGATAGGGTACCAGGTCTCACAAGCACAAACCAAACCAAAGAAAATGACGAGAAAAGAGTTTGCGAGAAAGAAAGGCAAGGCAGACAAGGCACACAAACACACGCTCGCAACTCAACAACGACAAATCCCTAAACCCTCTCCCCCTTTGGCATCGAAACACCAAAAAGGCAAAGAGTGTTTCTATGGTTCCAGGTGATAGCGAACTAAGGACCTCCATCATCACATCCCAGCGGGATCGGCAGTACCGCCATCATCAATAAGAAACTGCTTGGTGTCTAAATCGGTCCACGGGCAGTGCTGCTAAACCCGCTCGTCCTCATCGGTGATCTTACCCTCAGATCCACAGGCAACGGTTGCACCCAACTGACGCATGAGCTCCTTGTGGTGGCTCCTGGCCTTCTTCTCAAGCACGTGAGTCATGTACTATCCATGAGACTCCATGTAGAAGAGTTTCTTCATTTTGCGCTTGAGCTTCTTTGCCCATGAGGGATTTGCTCCAGAGGGCTCATAGTCATCGTCATCATTAGCATCAGCCTCTGTCTCCATGTCAGCAGCTCTAGATGGAATCCCAGACCTTGGAGCCGAGGTGCCCCAGTTCTCCTTCCTCAGACGCTTGATCTCGTGAGATACTAACTCACCAATTTCCAGCACCACATTATGATAAACACACTCCCAGGCCTTCTCAATAAGCAACATGATAAACTTTCCATAGATAGGGCACTTGCACTCAGAGATAGTGGAGACCAGTTCAGACCACATGACATGAGAGATATCCAAGGATTCTCCAGTATTTTCTTCCTTCTCATGCTGGTAGAACAGAAGCATGTCCACGAGAAAAGAGTGAACAATATCCAAGTTCCCAATGCGAGTAAAGAGGGTCTCTCTAAATATGCAATGAAGTATGTCCAAATAGGCAGGCAGCTCATAGGTCTCCTTTTGAGTCTTGGGGTTAATCTTTAAAGTAAAGTATGGAAAGAGAGATTGCTTGTGAGTGGAAGTTGCGTTGCAGTGAGGGTGAAAGCCAACTGGGTTCTCAAGTCCGTGATCTTCAACTCCAAGTAACTCCATGAAAGACTTCCATTTGACAGAAAGCAGCTTGCCATTTGTCATCCATGTCAGAGTTCTTTCCTCATCTGTTCCAAGATGGACCATGGCATAAAACTGAGCCACCAAATCAGCATCAAAGTCCTTGTTGAACTACATGATCCTGAGAATGTTCAGCTGAGAACACATCTCAAGGGCTTCGCCACAGTAGACATGATCCTTCTCCATATAGTCAGTGTCGATGGTCCAAACATCAACATAGTGATTCTTCTTCGCTTTGATCACATCAAAGTATATGGCCCACTTAAAGCGATTCCAGAAAGGACGGTTGACCAAAGTGGGTTCTTGATCTTCTGTATATGGGTTCCGCCAGCGCTTTTCCCAGAACTCCTTTGCAGACATCTCTGTCATAGACATGGCCTTAGGCTTGGGCTTGGTCGCAATCTTCTTCTTCGACCCAGGAGGAGGAGGAACACTCAATGAGGCGGCCGATGTCTCAGAGGTGCAATAGCACTTTGAAGTTGAACGCCCGGGGTTGGCACGGCGGACATGTTGCTCAGAATGGTCATCACCTAGAACCAGACACACGGACACTATAAACAACAAGAAAGAACGAGCATAAGCCACAAAACAAAACAACATGGATCGAAATTTGGCAAGAGTATGATGGAAATGGGAATCCGGCGGTAGTACCGCGATTAGTAAGCGGGGGAACGGCGCTTCCCTATTGCCTTGGCCAAATCCGGCACTACCAGAATTCCAAATTCAAAAATAATCCTACCAAATATCAATCCAAACAGTCTAGACGCCTTCTCCAAACTACTCAAGCCTTGATTTAGCCAAAAATCGAGAGATGCATCAACTATTGCACCTAAAGACTAGATCTGAAACCTAGGCACAAAGAGAAGGGGAACGGGGGCAATACCGGCATCCATGGCAAGTGGATGGTGTGGGGATCGATTCCACCAAAGGAAATGGAGAGGGACGGCCCGGAGACGGCGGCCCGCCGAAGCCCACCGGCAGCGAGTCTGCGCTGGAGAAACGAGGAGGACGAGTGGGTTGTGAGAATAGGTGTGGGGGAGAAGAAAACTCCCCCTGCCCCGACATAACCCTCTAGTCCCGCCCCGTAGCGGTAGTACCGCTCGAGCGGGCGGTAGTACTGCTTGTTACTCACAAGCGGTAGTATCGCGCACCCTAGCATAGTACCGCCCAGCCAAGACTCGAATACTAGACACTAAAAAGTGCTTAGCTTAAGAAGGAAAGAAAAGAAAGAGAAAAAGAAAGAGTGAGAGCAAGCACAAAGGCAACAAAACACCAGCGAGAGGACAAGAAACACACACCTCTCCAAGAGAGGGCGGTGGCCGAGGCCACCTATGTTTGAGTCAAGAGGTATGGCACTGCGAAGATTTTGACCTTGGGCCCATGACCAAAACTCATCTTTGAAGCACAAGTACCATAAAAATGGCTAATGTGAAAGACTTGATCAATTTATGCATAATGGGGGGAGGAGTGTTCATTGAGAGAACAACAGTCCCCCTATGTCCATGCCTACACCTAAACAAGAAATCAAGATGAGTATGGTGGGGTGCGCAAGGGTTCAAGCCACATTGCTCGAATCAATGATATTTAGCCCATGTCTTAACTCGTGAAATCTTGCTTCATCCAAGGGCTTCGTGAAGATATCTACAAGGTTATCATGAGTGTTGACATAGCTGAGCTCGATCTCCCCTCGCCTAATATGATCCCGGATGAAGTGATACCGGATCTCAATATGCTTCATCTTGAAGTGTTGCACCGGGTTGAGAGAAATATTGATGGAACTTTAATTGTCACACCAAAGAGGCACTTTGTCACAAGTGACACCGTAATCCTTTAAAGTTTTCCTCATCCATAGAAGTTGTGCACAACAACTACCGACGGCCACATACTCCGCTTCGGTGGATGAGAGAGACGCACAACTTTGCTTCTTGGAAGACCAACTCACGAAAGAGCAACCAAGGAATTGTCACCCTCCGAAAGTTGACTTCCTATCCACTTTGTCTCCCACCCAATCGGTGTCCTGATAGCCCACAAGGTTGAAGTTTGCCCCTCTTGGGTACCATAAGCCAAAGTTTGGGGTATGAGACAAATATCGAAAGATTTGGTTGACCGCCACATAGTGGCTTTCCTTAGGTGCGGCCTAAAACCATGCACAAATTCCCACACTCAACATGATATCCGGTCTAGATGCACAAAGGTAAAGCAAGGAACCAATCATGGAGCGATATACCTTTTGATCCATCGCTTTACCATTGGGGTCTATGTCAAGTTGGCATTTGACGGGCATTGGTGTGGAAGCCGGCTTGAAATCACTTAGCCTGATTCTCTTCAGCATGTCTTGAGTGTATTTGGGTTCGTTGATGAAGGGTCCTGCTCTTCTTTGCTTGATTTCGAACCCGAGAAAGAACTTCAACTCTCCCATCATGGACATCTTGAACTTTTAGGTCATGAGAGCGGCAAACTCCTCATTGAAAGCTTTGTTAGGAGAACCAAAGATAATATCATCAACATATAGTTGGCATACATACAACTCCCCTTTGATCTTCTTGGTAAAAATAGTGGGGTCGATTTTCCCAATTACAAACCCACGTTTTGCAACAACTCGGTAAGGTGCTCATACCACACACGTGGGGCTTGTTTGAGGCCATATAGCACCTTATCGAATTGGTATACATGATCGGGGAAATAGGGATTCTCGAACCCCGGGGGTTGTTTGACATATACCAACTCATTAATAGGACCATTAAGAAAAGCACTCTTCACATCCACTTGTTGCAACTTGAAGTTATGATGAGAAGCCTAAGCAATCAACAAATGAATGGATTCAAGGCGAGCAACGGGAGTAAAGGTTTCACCATAGTCGATACCCTCGACCTGGGAGTAGCCTTGTGCTACCAACCGAGCCTTATTGCAACGATAATCCCACGAGCATCTTGCTTGTTCTTGAATATCCACTTGGTTCCAATGACATTATGATTCCCCGTTGGCCTTGGCACCAATCTCCACACTTTTTTGTGCTCGAAGTTGTTGACTTCTTCATGCATGGCATTAAGCCACTCCGGATCCTCGAGCGCGTCATAGACCTTTTGGGGTTCAACACAAGAAACAAACAAGTGATGTTCACAATACTTTGCTCATTGTCTGAGTGCTTACCCCCTTTCTTAAGCTTCCAAGCACATTCATCATGATATGAACCTTGGTAGTGAGCTTCAATGCAATCTTGGCAGCATGACACTCAAATTCCTCCTCAGGAGTGAGTTGAGGAGTGGTAACTTGATCATCTTGAGTGTCATCTTGAGCTTGTTCTTGATCTTGAGCTTGCTCTTGATCTTGAACTTGCTTGGAGGTGAGAACTTGACCTTGGGCATCACTTGGTGGTTCAACACCATCTTGAGGTTGACGGCCTTCACTTTGTTCTTCGGAAGCGTGTGGGTCTTGGGTTGGTGATGGTCCCTCTTGAGTGGAACATTGTCCTTCTCCTTCGGCCACAAGGGGTTCCTCAATGGGGAGGATAAAACCAACACCCCTTCTTCTTATGGCTTGGGGAGGAATTTCATCACCTACATCACAAGTACCACTTTGATCTGCTTGGGAGCCGTTATTCGCATCAAACTCCACGTTACACGTCTCCTCAATAAGTCCCGTGGACTTATTGAGGACATGGTATGCATGAGAGTTTGTAGCATAACCAACAAATATGCCCTCATGAGCTCTAGCCTCAAATTTTGACAAACGAACACCTTTCTTGAGAACGAAACACTTACACCCGAACACCCAAACACCCGAAAGTACTTGAGGTTGGGCTCGTTACCGGTGAGTATCTCATATGCAGTTTTATTCAAGCCTTTGTGGTGTAACATCCCAATTTTTCAATTTGGAATGTTATACACTAGATCATCATGCATATCATATTTTCTTGCATTTTGGTCGATCCTAGAAATTTCACGCAACTCAAGGACCCTCGGAGAGAGTTGGAGATTTCGTTATTTTCATATTTGAGCTTTCTCAAATTTTGAAAAGAGGATCATTTGATTTATTTATTTTTTCTTCAATTATTTTTCCGATATCAAATATGAGAGAAGGAAATAATATGACTTTTCCCAAATTTAGGAAAAAGAAGATTTAATAAATAGATTCAATTTTTCTTTGTCGGAGTTTATTTGCCATTTTATTTGGATTAGGGAAAAATGCGTGTTTATAAAATTTGCATCTAGGTCCCGAGAAAAGTTCATTTTGTTCGACTCATTTATAGGAGTCGGGGAAAATTTACTTTGGGAATTTTGGAGTTCGTTTAGATTTTCTTTCTTTTGTTTTTCTGCGCGCGTAACCGATTTAAAAAAAATCCACAGCGCCGCTTGGGCCAAGGCCCAGCAGCCGGCCGGCCAGGCCTCCCGCGCGCGCGCCGCGCCTAGCGCAGCCACCGCCGCCGCCAAGTAGGAGTCCTACTCGGACTCCATCTCCCCCCCTCTTTCTTGCCCCCTCCCCCAAGTCTCCTCTCCCCCTCCCCTCTTTAAATACCCCCACACCCCCCTCTCCCCACACCAAACCGCGCCGCCTCCCCACCCCGCGCCCCTAGCGCCGCCGCCGCCGCCCTAGTGCCGCCGCCTACGTCGCCGCCGCCGCCCAACCCCGCCGCCGCCGGAGCCCCTCGCCGGAGCCTCGCCGAGGTAGCCGCGCCGCGCCTCCTTTTCCTCGGTTCGGTTTTTTTTTCAGAAAACCGTTCCGGTTCTTTTCTTTTTCTTCCGGTTTCCTTTTCGTTTCGTTGTTTCGGTTTTCTTCCGAAACCCTAGATCGGTTTTCGTTTTCTTTTCCGGTTTAGTTGTCTAGAGACTGTTCGCCGGACCGTTCGTCCCAACGAACGTGATCACTGGTTATTCCCGGTTAACGAACGTCCGTTCGTTTAACCGTTCTTCTTTTTCTTTTCATTGGATTTATTCCGCGATCGTGATCTCAGATCCGATCTTCGTTCTAGTCTATCTTCTCGCTCGTTTATCGGAATCAGGTGATTCAAGCGCCTGGAGTTTCGTTTCGAAACCGCCGTTCCGACTAATCAACTTAAATAAGTTTTTGCTACTGTAAAATTTGACCTAGTTTCAACTTGCTAGAACCGAGTTGTTTTATTCCGCTGTTTGTTTTCCGTTGCTTTGTTCGGATCTTTCTTTCCTTGCAACCGGAGTTCTTAAGTTGAACTTTCTGGTTCGATCTCTTGTTCGAGTTTTACCTGTGCATTAGATGAGTACTTATTGTATGCTTGTTGTTTGTCTGCGATAGATTACCCGGATTGCGCCGCCTGTTACTTCGAATCTCTAGGACTCGCGGATCATCAACAAGGCAAGTAACACTTTGATCATACCTTTTCTACAACCCAGTTTTATTGCATTAGATCAATCCTCACACATTGCATGATTAGGATCTAATTAAATTGTGGGATGGGAAGTAGATGAGGTAGTACCTATTACCTGTTTATTATGAAACCTTCGGGAGTTACATCTACGTTTGCTTATTATGCCATGCTATGCTAGTAGACGTGGATTGGGTGAGTGATATCCATGACAGATGCGAAATTGATAATTTTAATGGTTTATCTAAGGTGGCAACTTAAACACACATCTGGGTTGATTGAGGCACCTGATGTCTATCAGGACTTGCCTGTTTTCTTTTGGACCGCCACCGACGCTCAAAGGGATCATAAGATCTTTCATGCTAGAAACTTCCGTGTGCAGCTGCAAGCCAATATGGGCTCTGGCATAGTTGACTAAGTCGTGCGAACTCTTACGGGGTAGACTAGCAGATGTAGGGGAAAGTAGGTGTACCGGTCTATCCATCATAAGGTGCTAGCGCTTCTGAAAACTGTGTCTCGGTCATCCGTTTCTCAAACACCATGTAGTGCGAGAAACCCAACGGAGGCGATCGTGTCTTGTGGGGAAAAGTGCGCAAACCTCTGCAGAGTGTAATAAACTAATCATGATTAGCCGTGTCCCCGGTTATGGACATCTTGAGTATCTAGTACTTGAATATCATGTGAATCTCATCATGTTACTTCTAATTAATATTGTTGGGTTTTAATTGTTCACTTAATTGGGATCGGAATGCTGTCAACCATTCTCGATGTTCAACTACCATGATAGTTAAATAAATTTATTCCTTTGCAGTAGGGAAAAACTGGCTTTACGCAAAATTGTAACCATAGAGCTTTCCACCAGCCAAATATGCATATAGTATAGCTGTTTCATTCCATTACTCTCTATGTGTTACATTGCTAGCATATTCCATGTGCTGACCCGTTTCGGGCTGCAACTTTAAATGTTGCAGACTTTTTAGACGACGAGTAAGGTGATTTTAGGTCGTGGTTCTATACTCAGTGATGCCGTTGGAGTTGATGGACCCATTTATCTTCCAAGTCTTCCGCTGTTATCATCATTAGATGGCCTTAAGCCATATTTATTGTAATAAGTTCTCTTTTGAGACACCGATGTAATAAGTGTGTGATTGCTACTCTGCTATAAATCCTTCGAAGTACTGTGTGGTGTCAGCATTAATGATCCAGGGATGACACCGGAGCACAGAGACTTGATCCATTCGGGTCGGGTCGCTACAGAGATGGTATCAGAGCACACGCTGACTATAGGACACGACCACTAAGTTAAAGCCATAGATCACTATTCTCTCCTCATTTTCTAACTCCTCATCTTTTCTACCCTTTAGGATGAAGGACGCGAAGATCAAGTATGCTCAACCGGATGAAGGCACACCTTTTGGATTTCACTTGAAGGAAGTCACCAAGTACCTAAACATTGGATTACCAAGTTTCACGGGAACCTTCAACGCCACTCTGCCTAAAGAGGAGCGCTGGAAGATTCAAGCTCACGTTCCGGGAAGGACATTCACACTAATCGCGAAGCCCATAGATAGTATTTTCAATGCACCAACCTGGAGTCTGGGAAAGAGCATGGCAGCGCATATCACCATAGGACGCATTGGAGAAGTTTATCAAGAAGACCACAAGAACACTATCTACCAGATTTGCGGACGCCGAGATGAACAATGGGAGTTAGTCAGCACCAAGAAGGATAAATCCATTGCATCATTTATCCAGGAGTTAAACTAGCACATTCGACGCCACGAGAACCAGATGTGCAATGGTATGATAGAGTTGAAGAATGCGAAGGCAAGGATCATCGAGCTAGAAGGATAACTGAAGGCTACACGCAAGGACTACATGGACGAAATCGTAGCTCTAGCAAGACACAACGGCGATCTTAAGCAAGAGATTGAAGAACTCAAGAGGGAGTTAGCATCCAGGAAGGAAGACATGTACGTCGCATGTCCGGACAACTACATCATCCTCGATGACACCGATTCGGATCCAAGTGAACCCGACTTTGAAGACGAAGCAGGAGCGGACATCATGGAGTCTTCCACCGGTTCAAATTTCTAGATGACCACCAAATATTAGTAGTATTCCCCCATGTATACATTATAGTTTGAGCAGTTTTGCAATAGCTAGATCGATTGTAAGCCCTTGTTTGAATTGAATGAAGTGAATTTGTGTGCATTTGCTCATGTGCATTGTGGTAGTGTTTTCTCTTTAGACCTCTTTCTATTCTTATATCTCATCTTTTCTAAACCCTCAGATGCCTCCGAGACGTGACAATGGATTTCCACCAGAGCTCACTCAGTTGATCCAGCAACAGAATCAATTGATGCAGATGTTAGTCCAGAACTAGCAGAACAACAACAACAACCCACCACCACTACTGCCACCTATTGACCACTTAGCCCGTTTCCTTAGGCTGAATCCGGCGGTGTTTTCTAGTAGCACCGAGCCGATAGTAGCAGACGATTGGCTCCGCAAGATAGGAAGGGAGTTGACCACTGCAGGATGCACAGATGGTGAGAAAGTGAAGTTTTCCGCACATCAGCTTGACGGACCCGCGGCAGCATGGTGGGAGAATTTCACAGCCACCTTCGCAGTTGACACCGTCACATGGGATCAGTTCCAGCAAGCTTTCTGCACTACACATGTTTCAGCAGGAGCTATGTCCATGAAGAAGCGTGAGTTTCGCAACTTACGCCAAGGAGGAAGGACAGTTGGCCAGTACGTTGACGACTTCAGCAAGTTAGCACGTTATGCCCCAGATGACGTTGCTACGGATGCAACCAAGCAGGAGAAGTTTCTGGAAGGACTGAATGATGAGTTAAGCATGCAGTTGATGGTAGCAAGTTTCAACAACTACCAGGAGTTGGTAGATCGTGCCATCATGATTGAAGGGAAGCAACAGCAGATTGAGAACCGCAAGAGGAAGTATGGACAGGGGAAGTATAATTCTGGAGCCCAGCAGAAGCCCCGTTTTACCCCTAAATCGGGATTTCAGTTTTAGCATACCCATGGAGGAGGTAGTTCGCACAACCACAATGGCCACAAGAATGGTAATGGGAATGGAGGAAGCAACGGCCAGAACCGTACCGCCCCATCAACCCCAGCCAAGAGAGATCTGAGTCAAGTCACCTGTTTCAAGTGTTCCAAGACCGGAGATTATGCAAATGAATGTCCTGAAGGCCAGAATGGAAATGGCAATGGGAGCTCAGGGAAGAAGCCGAACCCTTTCAATAGGGGACAGGTGAACCACGTTAACGTGAGGAGGTTGAAGATCAGCCTGATGCAGTAATCGGTAAGTTTTTAGTTAAGTCACTTACCGCACTTGTTCTTTTCGATACTGGTGCATCACATTCATACATATCAAGGGGATTCGTGGAAAAATATAGCCTGCCCACTAGGATCCTTAAAACCCCTATGCTAGTAAGCTCGCCAGGAGCAGAATACATGGCCAGTCAAGGATGCTTTCAAGTGCCATTTAGCATAGGAAGGCATGTTTTCCCAACAGATTTAATTATTCTGGAATCCCAGGGTCTAGATGTAATTCTCGGTATGGATTGGCTGTCGATGTATGGAGGAAACATCGATTGTGCCAGTAAGACAATTTTTCTTACAACGCCAGAAGGAAGAAGGATCAAGTATGTATCCTGGCATGTGCCAAATAGGACACAAGTAAACTGCCTAACAGGAGTTGTGCAGGAGGAAGTACCTATGGTAAAGGATTTTCCTGATGTATTTCCGGAAGAGTTGCCAGGCATGCCACCGGATAGAGACATTGAGTTTTTGATTGAGTTATTGCCAGGTACAGGCCCAATATCAAAGAGACCATACCGGATGCCAGCAAAGGATTTGGTAGAAATTAAGAATCAAATTAAGGAGTTACTGGAGAAAGGTTACATACGCCCAAGTTCTTCGCCTTGGGGATCACCCGTACTTCTAGTGGAGAAGAAGGATGGATCATTACGGATGGTTGTTGATTATCGTGGATTGAACGAAGTAACAATCAAGAACAAGTACCCACTGCCAATGATTAATGATCTGTTTGATCGTTTGCAAGGAGCTAAAGTGTTTTCCAAGATCGATTTGCGATCAAGGTACCACCAGTTGAAGATTCGAGAGCAGGACATACCTAAGACAACATTCACCACAAGATATGGACTGTATGAGTATACCGTTATGTCATTTGGATTGACTAACGCGCCTGCTTATTTTATGAACCTGATGAACAAGGTATTTATGGAGTTTTTGGATAAGTTCATCGTGGTTTTCATTGATGATATCCTGGTTTATTCAAGGAATGAAGAAGAGCATAAGGAACATTTGCGTTTGGTTTTGGAGAAACTAAGGGAACATCAGTTATATGCCAAATTTAGCAAATGTGAGTTTTGGTTGAAGGAAGTAGGATTCCTCGGACACGTTATATCCGGAGAAGGGATAGCAGTTGACCCCACAAAGGTTGAGACCGTAACCGAATGGGAAGCACCAATGACAGTTGGAGAGATCCGAAGTTTTCTTGGACTCGCAGGATACTACCGGAGATTCATTGAGAACTTTTCAAAGATTGCAAAGCCTATGACGGAGTTGTTGAAGAAGGATACCAAGTTCAATTGGACTGAGGAGTGTGAGGCTAGTTTTCAGGAGTTGAAGAAACGATTGGTTACCTCACCAGTGTTGATTTTGCCAGATCAGACCAAGGATTATGAGGTGTATTGCGACGCTTCACGTCGAGGACTTGGAGCAGTGCTTATGCAGGAAGGGAGAGTAGTTTCATATGCTTCACGACAACTGAAGCCTCATGAGTTGAATTACGCCACACATGATTTGGAGTTAGCAGCCGTAGTGCATGCATTGAAGACATGGAGACATTTCCTCATTGGAAATCATTGCGAGGTGTACACGGATCACAAGAGTTTGAAGTACATTTTCACGCAGAAGGAGTTGAATCTCAGACAAAGGAGATGGTTGGAGCTCATCAAGGATTATGATATGAGATTGCATTACCATCCCGGTAAAGCTAATGTAGTAGCTGACGCATTGAGCCGTAAGAGCCATGTAAATACGTTGATGACGGGAGAAATACCCAAGGAGTTAGCAGAAAACCTTCGTGAGCTAAGTTTAGAGATAGTTCCGAAAGGCTATGTAGCAGCAATGGAGATTCAGTCAACATTGATGGATAAAATTAGAGAGGCTCAGAAATCTGACAAGGAAATTGCTTCTATAAAGGAGAAACTAAGCAAAGGAAAAGCAAAGGGATTTCGTGAGGATGAGCACGATACCCTATGGTTTGAAGACCGTGTTTATGTGCCAAATGACCCGGAGATCAGGAAGTTGATTCTACAAGAGGCACATGATTCACCCTATTCGATTCACCCAGGAAATACCAAGATTTATTTGGATTTAAAGGAAAGATTCTGGTGGACCGGAATGAAGAAGGATATTGCAGCATATGTAGCAGTTTGTGACGTATGTCATAGAGTAAAGGCAGAACATTAGAAGCCAGCCAGATTGTTACAACCATTGCTGATACCCGAATGGAAGTGGGATAAGATAGGCATGGATTTTATCACAGGACTACCCAGGACGAAAGCAGGTTATGACTCGACATGGGTAGTAGTTGATCATTTGACGAAAGTAGCACATTTCATTCCAGTTAAGACCACTTACACCAGTGCTAAGTTGGCAAAGATATACATGACTAGGATCATTTGTTTGCATGGAGTTCCGAGGAGTATTGTATCAGACAGAGGAACGCAATTTACCTCAAAGTTTTGGAATCAGTTGCATGAAACTTTGGGAACTAGGCTAGAGTTCAGCACCGCTTTTCATCCGTGGACAGATGGACAGACTGAGAGAGTCAATCAGATTTTGGAAGATATGCTGAGAGCTTGTGCACAAGATTATGGATCTAGTTGGGATGATAACTTGCCGTATGCGGAGTTTTCTTATAACAACAGTTATCAAACCAGTTTGAAGATGGCACCTTTCGAAGCTTTGTACGGAAGGAGGTGCAGGACACCGTTGTCATGGGACGAAGTTGGAGACCGTCGGTTGTTTGGACCGGATTTGATTAAGGAGTCTGAACGGAAAGTTAAGTTGATTCGCGATAGGCTCAAGGTAGCCCAGTCCAGGCAGAAGAGCTATGCAGATTCTAAATGCAAGGAGACAGTTTACGAAACCGGAGACAGGGTGTATCTCCGAGTATCCCCACTACGAGGAGTTAAGCGCTTTGGAGTTAAGGGAAAATTAGCACCGCATTTCGTTGGAACATATAAGATCTTGCAACGTATGGGAGAAGTCGCGTATAAGTTGGAATTACCAGAGGGACTGTCAGGAGTTCATGATGTATTCCATGTTTCTCAGCTGAAGAAATTTCACGCCGAGATGGCGGAGGTACCACTAAGAGATACAGTGCCACTTGAAGCGATTCAGTTGAAGGACGACTTAACGTATGAAGAGAAACCAGTCAAGATTCTTGATTATGCCAGCAGAGTTACCCGCAACAAGGATATCAAGTTTTGTAAGGTTCAGTGGAACCACCACTCCGAGGATGAAGCCACCTGGGAAAGAGAAGAAGACTTGCTCAAGGACCACCCTCACCTATTTTCTAGCCAACCCGAATCTCGAGGGCGAGATTCATCTTAAGGGGGGTAGGTTTGTAACATCCCAAATTTTCAATTTGGAATGTTATACACTAGATCATCATGCATATTATATTTTCTTGCATTTTGGTCGATCCTAGAAATTTCACGCAACTCAAGGACCCTCGGAGAGAGTTGGAGATTTCGTTATTTTCATATTTGAGCTTTCTCAAATTTTGAAAAGAGGATCATTTGATTTATTTATTTCATCTTCAATTATTTTTCCGATATCAAATATGAGAGAGGGAAATAATATGACTTTTCCCAAATTTAGGAAAAAGAAGATTTAATAAATAGATTCAATTTTTCTTTGTCGGAGTTTATTTGCCATTTTATTTGCATTAGGGAAAAATGCGTGTTTTCAAAATTTGCATCTAGGTCCCGAGAAAAGTTCATTTTGTTCGACTCATTTTTAGGAGTCGGGGAAAATTTACTTTAGGAATTTTGGAGTTCGTTTAGATTTTCTTCCTTTTGTTTTTCTGCGCGCGTAACCGATTTAAAAAAAATCCACAGCGCCGCTTGGGCCAAGGCCCAACAGCCGGCCGGCCAGGCCTCCCGCGCGCGTGCGCCGCGCCTAGCGCAGCCACCGCCGCCGCCAAGTAGGAGTCCTACTCGGACTCCATCTCCCCCCCTCTTTCTTGCCCCCTCCCCCAAGTCTCCTCTCCCCCTCCCCTCTTTAAATACCCCCACACCCCCCCTCTCCCCACACCAAACCGCGCCGCCTCCCCACCCCGCGCCCCTAGCGCCGCCGCCTATGCCGCCGCCGCCCTAGCGCCGCCGCCTACGTCGCCGCCGCTGCCCAACCCCGCCGCCGCCGGAGCCCCTCGCCGGAGCCTCGCCGAGGTAACCGCGCCGCGCCTCCTTTTCCTCGGTTCGGTTTTTTTTTCAGAAAACCGTTCCGGTTCTTTTCTTTTTCTTCCGGTTTTCTTTTTGTTTCGTTGTTTCGGTTTTCTTCCGAAACCCTAGATCGGTTTTCGTTTTCTTTTTCGGTTTAGTTGTCTAGAGACCGTTCGCCGGACCGTTTGTCCCAACGAACGTGATCACCGGTTATTCCTGGTTAACGAACGTCCGTTCGTTTAACCATTCTTCTTCTTCTTTTCGTCGGATTTATTCCGCGATCGCGATCTCAGATCCGATCTTCGTTCTAGTCTATCTTCTCGCTCGTTTATCGGAATCAGGTGATTCAAGCGCCTGGAGTTTCATTTCGAAACCGCCGTTCTGACTAATCAACTTAAATAAGTTTTCTCTACTGTAAAATTTGACCTAGTTTCAACTTGCTAGAACTGAGTTGTTTTATTCCGCCGTTTGTTTTCCGTTGCTTTGTTCGGATATTTCTTTCCTTGTAACCGGAGTTCTTAAGTTGAACTTTCTGGTTTGATCTCTTGTTCGAGTTTTACCTGTGCATTAGATGAGTACTTACTGTATGCTTGTTGTTTGTCTGCGATAGATTACCCGGATTGCGCCGCCTGTTACTTCGAATATCTAGGACTGGCGGATCATCAGCAAGGCAAGTAACACTTTGATCATACCTTTTCTACAACCCAGTTTTATTGCATTTGATCAATCCTCACACATTGCATGATTAGGATCTAATTAAATTGTGGGATGGGAAGTAGATGAGGTAGTAACTATTACCTGTTTATTATGAAACCTTTGGGAGTTACATCTACGTTTGCTTATTATGCCATGCTATGCTAGTAGACGTGGATTGGGTGTGTGATATCCATGACAGATGTGAGATTGATAATTCTAATTGTTTATCTAAGGTGGCAACTTAAACACACATCTGGTGGATTGAGGCACCTGATGTCTATCAGGACTTGCCTGTTTTCTTTTGGACCGCCACCCAGGCTCAAAGGGATCATAAGATCTTTCATGCTAGAAACTTCCGTCTGCAGCCACAAGCCAATATGGGCTCTGGCATAGTTGACTAAGTCGTGTGAACTCTTACAGGGTAGACTAGCAGATGTAGGGGAAAGTAGGTGTACCGGTCTATCCATCGTAAGGTGCTAGCGCTTTTGAAAGACTATGTCTTGGTCATCCATTTCTCAAACACCGTGTAGTGCGAGAAACCCAACGGAGGTGATCGAGTCTTGTGGGGAAAAGTGCGCAAACCTCTACAGAGTGTAATAAACTAATCATGATTAGCCGTGTCCCCGGTTATGGACATCTTGAGTATCTAGTACTTCAATATCATGTGAATCTCATCATGTTACTTCTAATTAATATTGTTGGGTTTTAATTGTTCACTTAATTGGGATCGGAATGCTGTCAACCATTCTCGATGTTCAACTACCATGATAGTTAAATAAATTTATTCCTTTGCAGTAGGGAAAACTGGCTTTACGCAAAATTGTAAGCCTAGAGCTTTCGACTAGCCAAATATGCATATAGTATAGCTATTTCATTCCATTACTCTCTATGTGTTACATTGCCAGCATATTCCATGTGCTGACCCGTTTCGGGCTGCAACTTTAAATGTTGCAGACTTTTCAGACGACGAGTAAGGTGCTTTTAGGTCGTGGTTCTATACTCAGTGATGCCGTTGGAGTTGATGGACCCATTTATCTTCCAAGTCTTCCGCTGTTATCATCATTAGATGGCCTTAAGCCATATTTATTGTAATAAGTTCTCTTTTGAGACACCGATGTAATAAGTGTGTGATTGCTACTCTACTATAAATCCTTCAAAGTGCTGTGTGGTGTCAGCATTACTGATCCAGGGATGACACCGGAGCACAGAGACTTGATCCATTCGGGTCGGGTCGCCACATGCGGAGATAGATCCGATTGGATTCATGACATGCAGGGTTGATGGCTTCAGCCCAAAAGTTGTATGGAGACTTGAACTCCACCATCATGGTCCTTGCTGCATCCATCAATGTCCGGTTCTTCCTCTCTGCTAAACCATTTTGTTGAGGGGTTTAAGGTGCACAATACTGATGCTTGATCCCATCATCACTAAGAAACTCATCCAAGGTGTATTTCTTGAACTCGGTGCCGTTGTCTCTTCTTATCATCAAGATATTTGCATTATGTTGGCGTTGAGCTTCATTTGCAAAGTCAATGACAGTTTGTTGGGTCTCACTCTTCCTCTTGAAGAAGTACACCCAAGTGTATCTTGAATAATCATCCACAATCACCAAGCTATACTTTCTACTCCCAAGACTATCAAAGGATGGAAGTCCAAAGAGATCCAAGTGAAGGAGCTCTAAGAGCCTCTTTGAGTAGATGATAGTCGTGGGAGGGTGAGCCCTCTCATGTAGCTTTCCTTCAATACAAGCATTGCAAGCACGATCATTGGCAAAACTAACATTTGTTAGTCCACGGACATGGTCCCCCTTGAGAATACTTTGCAAAGATCTCATATTGACATGGGCTAAACGGTGATGCTAAAGCCATCCCACATCAACTTTAGCCATTAGGCATGTCGCGGTCTTAGTGGGTCGCTCCAAAAAGTTAATCAAATAGAGACCTTTCTCAACATGCCCAACAAAGGCTACTTTAAGAGTCTTTCTCTACAAGAGGACCACGATATCAATATCAAAGAAAGTGGCAAAGCCCAAGAGCGCAAGTTGACAAACGGAAAGCAAATTGTATGCAAGTGACTCAACAAGCATGACTTTCTTGATTGTGAGATCATGAGAAATGACAACCTTGCCAAGTCCCAATACCTTAGAAGATGAGGCATCACCCTACTTGACATTGGTGGGCATAGATGGAATCTTGTGCACGTCCACCACCAAGTCCTTGCTTCCGGTCATATGATTAGTGGCTCCACTATCGAGCAACCATGATCCCCCACCGAAAGCAAACACCTATAAGAGATCAATGCTTGGTTTTAGGTACCCATTTTGTAGTGGGTTCTTAGGAACCCAAATAGACCATTCAATGTACTCATAAGTAGAACCAACTAATTTAGCATAAACATGCCCATCACTAGCACGACACAACACATAAGAAGGGTTAAAGTCGCCGGCTTTGTTGGAAGGGGTGGCATTGCCCTTCTTGACACCACCAACCTTCTCATTGTTCTTCTTATCCTTAGAAGCACCCTCTACCTCCTTCATAAAGTTTGCTTGAGAGCAGGAGGTCATTTGGCCTTGTCATTCTTCTTCTGGTTCTTGGGCTTGGGAGCAAACCAAATTCCCTCCTTGCCCACACCTTCCTTTTGATTGCTCAAAAGGTCGTTGAGGTTCTTCTCACCTTGTATGCAAGACACAAGGCCTTTCTCAAGTTGCTCCTTCAACTTAGCATTCTCCTCCATAAGATGAACATGCTCACAACATGGGTTAGCAGCATTTGCATTATCAATTAAGACCATATGTGGAAAAATGGCTTTTTCCTTAGTTAGTTTCACTTGGAGTTGATCATGAGACTCTTTGAGGCTAGCATGAGCACCCTTCGAGTCTTTGTGAGCCTTGTCGAGTATATCAAACTCCTCCTTGAGTCTAGCAAGATCAACCCCAAGTTTGGCCTTCTCAGAATTGAGCACACGAGATACAACAAGAGCATGATCAAGATCTTTCTTTAATTTAGCATGATCATCATTGTGTGACTCCTCAAGAGCCAAACGATGACCACGCTCTTCCGCAAGAGCATTAGAGAGATCTGATATCTCATCGACAGAGTCATGACTATGTCCCTCCATCTTAGAGATGGTGTCTTCATGAGCCTTGATCATGTCATTGGCTTCACTAAGTTATTCCAAGAGAGCAACAAAGTGCTTCTTGGATTTACCCTTGAGCTTACTCATAAAAGACTCGAATTAATTTTCTTCCTCATTAGACCCCTCACTTTCATCAATGCAACCCGTCAATGAGGGATTAGTAGTGATGGTAGTTTTGATGTTGGGGGTTACCTTGTTGGTGGCTTTGGCCATGAGGCACTTGGCGGTGATGTTCTCATTGGGTGAGTCGAAGAGGGACATCCGTGGAGTTGTTGCAATGGCAACGAAGGCCATGGCAATCGTCTCACCGTCTTCATCATCGTCGTCATCCTCATTGTACTCTTCTTGTACCACCAACCCCTTGGGAGGAGTCTTCTTGGTGAAGTTGTTCTTGTTGGGGAAGGACTTGGCCTTGTCTTTTCGGATGAGCTTGCCACCATTGTCTTCCCTCTTCTCATATGGGAACACCTCAACAAAGTGGCTCACATTGCCACAATTATAGCAAGTCTTCACATGTTGCTTGCCCTTCCCTCCACTTGAGTTGTTCTTGTTGAAGTTGATCCTTGTGCTCTTCTTGCTCCAAAATTGCCTTGAAGCAAGAGACATGTGCTCATGATAAGCATATTTAGTATCTTCGGGGTTGCTCTTAAAGGAAATATGCCCTAGATGCAATAATAAAGTTGTTATTTATATTTCCTTATATCATGATAAGAGTTTATTATTCATGCTAGAATTGTATTAACCGGAAACTTAGTACATGTGTGAATACATAGACAAATAGAGTGTCCCTAGTATGCCTCTACTTGACTAGCTCGTTAATCAAAGATGGTTAAGTTTCCTAGCCATGGACATGTGTTGTCATTTGATGAATGGGATCACATCATTAGAGAATGATGTGATGGACAAGACCCATCCGTTATCTTAGCATAATGATCGTTCAGTTTTATTGCTACTGCTTTCTTCATGACTTATACATGTTCCTCTGACTATGAGATTATGCAACTCCTGAATACCGGAGGAACACCTTATGTGCTATCAAACGTCACAACATAACTGGGTGATTATAAAGATGCTCTACAGGTGTCTCTGATGGTGTTTGTTGAGTTGGCATAGATCGAGATTAGGATTTGTCACTCCGTCTATCGGAGAGGTATCTCTGGGCCCTCTTGGTAATGCACATCACTATGAGCCTTGCAACCAATGTGACTAATGAGTTAGTTGCGGGATGATGCATTACAGAACGAGTAAAGAGACTTGCTAGTAACGAGATTGAACTAGGTATTGAGATAACGATGATCGAATCTCGGGCAAGTAACATACTGATGACAAAGGGAACAATGTATGTTGTTATGCGGTTCGATCGATAAAGATCTTCGTAGAATATGTAGGAACCAATATGGGCCTCCAGGTTCCGCTATTGGTTATTGACCAGAGAGATGTCTCGGTCATGTCTACATAGTTCTCGAAACTGTAGGGTCCGCATGCTTAATGTTCGTTGACAATATAGTATTATATGAGTTATGTATTTTGGTGACCGAATGTTGTTCGGAGTACCGGATGAGATCACAGACATGAAGAGGAGCTCCCGAATGGTCCAGAGGTAAAGATTGATATATAGGATGATATGGTTCGGTCAAGGGGTGAAGCCCACGAGGCTTTAGGTTGGTGCAAAAGGAGTTTTGCGGAGGCCGGGGGGCCAAATGTCGGAGACCCTATGTGTCAGGGCAGGGCTAGCACCAAAAGACACATCAAGAAACACCAAGCCGTGTGTCGGCAAACCCATCCCCTATGAAGATTGTTCTTCACCAACACCGTCACCATGCCGTCGTGCTGCCGGAACTCATCTACTACTTCGCCCGTCTTGCTAGATCAAGAAGGCGAGGATGTCATCGAGCTGAACGTGTGCTGAACACGGAGGTGCCGTACGTTCGGTACTTGATCGGGACAGATTGTGAAGGTGTACGACTACATTAACTGCGTTGATAAAACGCTTCCGCTTTTGGTCTACGAGGGTACGTAGACACACTCTCCCCTCTCGTTGCTATGCATCACCATGATAGATCTTGCGTGTACGTAGGATTTTTTTGAAATTATTGCATTCTCCAACAGTTGTCCACTTCTTCCTCTTCATCCTCTTCTTCCACACTAGCCTTGGCCTTCAAGGCAAGGTTGGGATTCTTTGCACGTTGAGAACGCAACACCGCATTGTCGGTGGTCTTGTCCAAGATCCTTATTGCCACAAAGTGATCCAACACTTCACTTGAGGACAAAGTGTGGAAGTCCGCCTTTGACGGATGACGGAGGACATGGCCGTGTGGTAAGGTATCATGGCTTTAAGAAATTTGCGCTTGATCCAATTGTCATCTGTATCCTTGCTCCCATGAACTCCGAGTGAAACTGCGAGAGTGGTTAATCTCCGGTAAAGCTCACGAGGTTCTTCATCTTCATTCATTGCAAACTCATCAGCTTCATATTGAACCACTTCATAGTTAGAGCGTTGAATGCCTGCGCTTCCCTTTTAAATGGAAACAACATGTTGCCATGCTTCCTTGGCCACGGTGAAAGGTCGGAGATGCGCAATATCTTCGGGAGGGATGGCCTCTTGGAGAATTCAAAGAGCGTACTCGTTGAATTGATGATCCGCGGCTTCTCTAGGAGTGAAGTTGCTTGGGTCATGCGGATAGAAACCTTGCTCAATAATTCTCCAAAGTTTAGTAGAACTATGATTTAAATGATGTTTAAAGCGATAGACCCAAGAGGAAAAATCTTCATTTTTTACAAACTTGGGAGGAGGACCAACATGATTCAAATGACTGGAGGGAACCGGTCCTCCATAAGAAAGTGGAGGTTCAACATGGGAAAAGATGCCATTTCCACTTCTACCACTAGATAAAGGAACTTTGTCACTCGTAGCTCCCCCTTGTCGGAGTTAGCACTTGTCGCCTTGTTAGGGGGATCACCCACTTTCATAGGTGTGATGGATAATTTAAGGCCTTCTAAAAACTTATTGAACATGCGTCGTCATGGAGGTTTTCAATGTGTCCAAAGCCACATTGAATTCCTCACAAGAGACCGAGGAACCCCCATCAGCTGTAGACGAGGACGGAATCACACCGGGGTGCTCCTCCCCACCGTCTACGGTGTCAACCACACTCTTCGGATGGCAAAGTCCTTAATAAAGAGACAAGGCTCTGATACCAATTGAAAGGATCGACACAGTTGACTACAGGGGGCGTGAATAGGCAACTAACAATTTTTAGCTTTTCTTTACGAATTTAAACTTTGAATCAAAGTAGATTGTCTAGATATGCAACTAGGTGAGCAACCTATATGATGCAATAACAACAAGCACACAAGCAAGCAAGGAAAGCAATGCAATATAAGCTTGCACAAGTAAGGTACGAGATAACCAAGAGTGGAGCCGGTGGAGACGAGGATGTGTTACGGAAGTTCCTTCCCTTTGAGAGCAAGTGTGTCTCTGTTGGAGCGGTGTGGAGCCACAATGCTCCCCAAGAAGCCACTAGGGCCACTGTATTCTCCTCACGCCCTGACACAATGCGAAATGCCGTGATTCCACTATTGGTGCCCTTGGAGGCGGTGACCGAACCTTTACAAACAAGGTTGGAGCAATCTCCACAACTTAATTGGAGGCTCCCAACGACACCATGAAGCATCACCGCAATGGAATATGGCTCCGCCATGATACGAAGTAGATATTGATTTATGTTCAAGCGATGCACGTCTACGGTCGCTAGATAGTGATACGTGAATGAATTGTGCAATCTCTCTCACACGCACACATATCTCATTTCTCTGTGGGCATTGGAATCACACACGCGCACTTCGTGTATTTCTCTCCCTCCGTCAGGGATATAATTCGTGTTTCTACCTTGTCCTACAAGTCTCTCACACAAAAGAACACATGCTCTCTTTGTCGAAAATGCCCACCCTTTAATTCTACCCATCCACCGCCACAGCTGTCTCAAAGTATAACTTTGTCTCGCACACATATGTGTAAGGTCAACTTGATTCCCAGAACTATATGAATACATACAATGGGATTCCAGCAGAGCACCTTTTGTTTTGAGATTTCTCTCTCTCTCTCTCTCTCTCTCACACACACACACACACACACACACACACGCGCGCGCGCGCGCGTGCAGACATTGTTTATCTCTTCATTTTCTCCGGCACTTGCACGCACACCACTTGTTTATCTCCGTCATGCTTTAAGTATGCCTCGCACACATTTTATCTACCTATCCCTTAATATATATGTATCACACAAACTCCTCCCTATATCTAAGTGTCCCTAGCACCCCCACTTCCCGACACCGAAGGACAAGGGTGACACCTCGATCTTGATACTAATATATCTACCGGCTTCTCTCTCAAACACACACACACTTCCTGACAACGAAGGAGTAGGGTGACACCTCGATGTTGATACTAATCTATCTACTGGCTTCTCTCTCAAACACACACACACACTTGCTAGTTGTGCCTCTATGCCTACCCCTCCCCCTCCCCACCCCACCAACAATGAAAAAAAAGGGTGACAACTCAATCTTGATTTTAATCTATCAATTGGCTTCTCTCTCAAACACACACACCCACACACTCACTAGTTGTGCCTCTGTGCCTACCACACGCACACTCTTGATATGTATTTCTCTCCCTCTCCCCTCCCCACCCCAAAAATGACAGCAGAAGAGTGACAACTCGGTCTTGATTTTAATCTATCAATTGGCTTCTCTCACAAACACAATCATACACACACACACACAAACTAGTTGTGTCTCCGTGCCTCGCTCACACACACTCGACACGCCTTTCCCTCCGTAGCCCACTCGATTTGTAGACTTCTCGCGCGCACACAACTGTAGTGACGATGATGCAGAACCCAGTGTGCCTTGTTTTTATAGGCCTGATGTGATAGTTTTCACCCTGTTTTCTGTTAATTAACAAGGCAACCTTTTGTTTGTTACTACTAGTGAATTTCAGATCATTCGGGGTAGACATAAGATATATCACTCCAACCCAATTATCGCAGTAACTATTTAAAAAGAAACTTGCAAGATGCCCATGCATTGCACGGAACATCAAAATGCATTCGTATGAGTAGTTTATCTTGTGAGAGAAAAGGATGAATCTGGGAAGGCCTTATTTGCAAATGTCGAGAGGGGTGTGGGTATCTTTTTGCAAAATTGCCATAGTTTCCTTCCTATCTGTTAGATATAAATCGGATGGCCTATATTGCAGGATGGTAGGCACCCCATCATCACCAACTCTATTTTTATAAGAGCAGAGATATATCTCTTGCATCGTCCACAACGAACATCTGGTGGACTGGTTAGCGCCGAATGCTCACAACGCGATGACCAGAGTTCGAATTCTATCTTAAACTTTAGATTTATATATATATATATATTAATATATACTTCTTTCGCTACTATACTGACAATGGAACACATAGAGTACTTAGAATAAGATTAAGGATTGTTTCTTTTTAACTTTCTGTACGGATCTGTAGCCACCCTGCAAAAGTCATGTACACTGTACGTGCAATTAAACTTTAATAGAGGGAGAATCATACACGCAATTAACTCAAATGGATTGGATGTGACTCTATTATTTCGAGCATAAGAGCATCTCCAACGGCAGCCGGCAAATTTCCTCCCGCTTCCTTCCACGGAGGATGACATCCAACGCCAGCGGCATACATTTTCACAACTCTAACCAACGAAAGGAAATTCATGCAAACACGGTCTGATTTCATATAAGCACGAGGGATTTCATATTGAAAATCCAGATCTTCATATAAACATGATGTATTTGATTACATTTACATGAACTAAGCAGTGCTAATCCGGCTCTCGTGGTGTAATTAATTCCAAATCTAAATGGCCACTCGCGGATCCCTTTGTCCTCCTCATGTCCGGCAGACACTTGCAGGGAATCACCTGTATACGTAGTCATCGCCTCGGCGGTGGCCTTCATGGGACCCAAGCAGCGGCTGCCTTCCGTGTTCTACTTCTCCTCGATGATTCCAGCGGGCTCGTCGCTCTCTGCACACCTAACTTCTGTCTCTGCCCGCATGGCGCTGCCGCAAGCACGGGAGGCGTGGCCACTGCAGACACGGGAGGTGCAGCCATAGACACTTGTGGCACGGTACAACACGGCAACGAAGACATCCATGCCGCCGTGCTCACCATCGTGTCGGCGTGGAGAAATTCGCTACTCATCATTGAGCTGAACTGGAGTGGCGAGTTGCTGAACCACGCACCGGCTTGGGGAGGCAACTGGCTCCATCGGGCCAGGCGAGGTAGGTGAAGCACCGAGCGGCCTCGCTCATATCTGGAGGGCTCGCGGGCCACCCAGCCAGGTAGTATGCCAGAGAACGGCTCCTCGGAAGACATTGGAAGAGTGGAGAAAATGGTGAAAGAGGAGATGGGGGAGCGGCAGAGGGGTGCCATTCTTGCCCGTTGTCTGGCTTCGTTTAAATAGGGGGTGGACAGTAGGAGCTTGGCCGACGTCTGTCCTCGTTTAAACTGAGGGTGGATGGGAGGAGCTTGGACGTTGTTGCATATAATTCCGGCCCGCTCATGAATGGACATGTGGCTAGAGTAGGCTTCTCAGTTGGCATGCGGGTTTAATTGAGGCGTTTGATGGAGGCGAGGAGGCATGTTCATTCGGGCGTGCAGCAGGCGGCACAGTACTATTCGATTTGACAGCTACAATAAACCAGGACAATTCCTGATATGGCTTTAATGCAGATGAGGGAGAGGGTAGCGGTTCCCGAAATGTTGAATGGACAATGAAGCATGCTGGTGAATGCATGAGGGAAGTACTCGGAGGAGGACGGGGAAAAGAGGCATCGTGATGTGAATGCAACGTAGTTTGCGCTCATATAAAGGCGCCCCTCCATTCCAATGCATCTACCACATCGTACGCACCTAAGAAACTACACTAAGCGCAAAAGTGTCCACTCCAAAACTATGGCGGTGATGCACGCGAGCGGCCAGCGGCTGTGCCAGATGGTCCACGACGCCGACCTGCGGCATGGCATCGAGGATCATCTCTAGAGGGTGTTAGCGACCGGCTGGTTCATGGCCATCGTCGACGCCAGCTATGACACCCAGTTGGACAAGACGATCATTGCCACCATCAGCAAGTTCACCGTCATGAAGAAGCTCACGCACGACATCGCCGTACTCCTCCACCCCGCGCGTCCAGGCTCCTCATTGCCTGCCACCCTAATCGGCCTCCATGGTGAGTGTCAGTGTCAAAACCGGCGGATCTCGGGTAGGGGTTCCCGAACTGTGCATCTAGGTCGGATGGTAACAGGAGGCAGGGAACACGATGTTTTACCCAGGTTCAGGCCCTCTCGATGGAGGTAAAACCCTACGTCCTGCTTGATTAATATTGATGATATGGGTAGTACAAGAGTAGATCTACCACGAGATCAAGGAGGCTAAACCCTAGAAGCTAGCCTATAGTATGATTGTTGTGTATGGAGTTGATTGCCTACAGACTACAACCCTCCGGTTTATATAGACACTGGATAGGGTTAGGGTTACATAGAGTCGGTTACAAAGGTAGGAGATCTTGAATATCCGCATCGCCAAGCTTGCCTTCCACGCCAAGGAAAGTCCCATCCGGACACGGGACGAAGTCTTCAATCTTGTATCTTCATAGTCCTGGAGTCTGGCTGAATGTATAGTCCGGCTACACGAACACCCCCTAATCCAGGACTCCCTCAGTAGCCCCTGAACCAGGCCTCAATGACGACGAGTCCGGCGCGCAAATTGTCTTCGGCATTGCAAGGCGGATTCCTCCTCCAAGTCCTTCATAGAAGATTGTAAACACCAAGAGTAGTGTCCGGCTCTGCAAAATAAGCTTCCACATATTGCCATAGAGAGAATAACATTAACACAAATGAAATCTGCTAACGTATTCCGCAGTGTGTCATCACACTACGGCTAGGTCCTTTACTCAAATCGTTTTTACTTTTCCACCTAAGTGTGTTTTGCGAGGCGGTTTCCTTGTCAAAGCAGAGATCGTGTACCCCTCTTTTACGGGATTCTCATCAATACAGACGTGGGTAACCCAATCGTGTCTGTTATCACGGCGCTTGGGAGGCAAGCGAGTTTTACTAGGCTGGTGGGGACGCACAACCGCATCCGCCCATATAAGGGGATAAGGATCCACCTTTTTACCTACGCCTTCTTCCTCCTTTGCCTATCCATCTCCTGCGCACTCGAGCTCCAGCGCCCAAGCCCGCACTTCCCACCTCAACCTTCTCCAACAATGTCCGGAGCGGGAGGCAAGTGGATGGTCTCCTCCATCATGGAGGGCCAAGTCAAGAAGCTAAGGAAGGCCGGATACCTGTCCAAGGACATCGTGCACCGGCTTCCCGAAAAGGGGCAGCTTCTCCCCACCCCAAGGCCCCATGAGAGGGTAGTATTTCTTCCCCACTTCCTCCGCGGACTGGGTTTTCCACTTCACCCATTTGTCCGGGGGCTCATGTTCTACTATGGCCTGGATTTCCGCGATCTGGCCCCGAACTTCATCCTGAACATCTCAGCGTTTATCGTCGTGTGCGAGGCTTTTCTCCGCGTCCTCCCTCATTCCGGCCTCTGGCTCAAGACCTTCAACGTCAAGCCCAAGGTGGTGCGTGGCAGCCAGGCGGAGTGCGGAGGCGCCATGGCAGGCAAGATGGCCAACGTCCTATGGTTCGAGGGCTCTTTTGTGGAGACCCTGAAGGGGTGGCAATCCGGGTGGTTTTACATCACCGAGCCACGCGATACGAAATGGGTCGCAGCCCCCGAGTTCCGATCCAGACCCCCCATGTGGCTTATGTCCTGGAAAGAGATGGGCCTGTCGTGGGGTGACGAAAAAGAGGTGACCGGATTGCAAACATGCATCCAGTCCCTGGTGAACAAGCTAGTCCGTCTTGTTAATGTAATCTAGGTTATGCTCGTCCGCCGGATCCTCCCGTGCCAACAACGGGATTTTAATCTGTGGGAATTCGACCCGGCGCAGCATCAAACCCTTAACAGGCTCTTCGACACAACGTACGAAGACGCTTGGAAGACGTTATTCAAGGGCGCCGAGGCTCCCACATCCGCTTCCGAGGACCGCGGATACAACTCGGAGCGTCACGCTAGCGAGGTAAGCCATCTACACCTTTTACAGGATGTTAAGCTTTTTCCATAGTTTGACTCTATGCGGGATCTAAACTCCCTTACCTTTGACAGGCTTGGCAGGCGATATCCGGACCATTTAACTGTCCGGCTCCACTGCCCGACGATCCAGCCCCAGCTTTACTAGTGAAGCTGCTGGTTCCGGCGCCTTATGTGGTGCCAGAGAAGAAGGCCAAGAAGAAGAAGGCCACGGGGACTCGGAAGAGTTCCCGTAATATGGTGGTGTCGTACTCGTCATCCGACGAGTCCGAGATGCTCTCCTCCCATGAAAATGAGGAGGAGGAAGAAGAAACCTCTGCCCCTCCAGCGGGGGAAGGAAAGAAAAGGAAGGCCGCCCCAACGGGGGAGGCTGAAGGGTCCAGGAAGAGGAAGACCCCTCCGCCGGACTACTCCCCCGACGCCGAAGAGGACGAAGAGGAGAGGCCAGACAGGGCCAAGCATCCGGCGAAATCGTAAGTTCGAATATCAGAGTAACTCATGACGTTCCTTTGTTGCACAGCTTTCCCTAATGTCGAATATAATTATGCAGCCCGCCCCGGACGGGACTCGATGAGTCGTCCAGTCGCTCCCTGAATTCATCGGATGTGAACTCAGTTCCGCCCGCTGTCTCCCCCCGCACCGCGGACGACGCCAAAGTGGCGTCGCGACGAGCTCCGGGGCAGGAGGAGGTGGTCCTGGAGAAGCCGCAAGGCGACCTCCCGGACCCCAGGAGTAAAGGGGACAAGACCCCCCTGGGCTCCAAGTCCGGCTTTGAGCCGGACACTGCACCGGAATCTACAACAGTTCCGGACCGCGGTAGGCGAACTCCTTCCAAGAGGAGTAAGCCTTCTGAGCCGGCAGCCTCCATCCAATCGGAGGTGCCGGACAATCTGCTAGAGGTGCTTGAGGGCGCCTCCATCGACGAGGGGCACCGTACTATTATGAGTACGGTAATCTAGAAGGTTCAGTCCGCCAGGAGCGGACTGAGTGAAGCTTGCGCTAGCCTTCTAACAGGCTTCAAGGTAAGTAAAATATAACCGCATAGACAGTAGCCCCTGATGCTTTGTTTGGCGTTCGGAAAGAAAAGCTGAATAGAGGATCTATTAAATTTCGCAGGAGTCTAACAACAAAGAGTCAATATGTGTATGCAGGCTTCGCGGCTAGCCACCGCCGCACTGACTGCGGAGGTGGGTGCCCTGAAACAGGGCCTCGAGCGGACCGAGCAAGAGCTCGGCCTTGCCCAACGGCAGCTCGAGGAGAAAGAAGGTAAGAAATACCTTACAGAAAAAGTGCCTATAAAAAGGCGTGATTGCAAAAAATAATAGGATTGTACTGCTTATTGTAGGGGCCACGACTGAGGTGGCGACCCTCAAGCAGGCGCTGTCCGAGGCCAAAAAGAAAACGGCCGTGGAGTGCACCGAGCGAGAGAAACTTGAGGCCCAGGTCGGCGAGGTGCTGCGGGAGCTTCAGGCTCTCATGAAAAAACATGAGAGTTTGGAGCTTGAGTCCAAGACGCAAGCGTCCGAGCTCGTGGCGGCCCTTGAGACTGCCAAGTCTGCCAAGGCCGAAGCCCAAAAGGCCCTCCAAGAGTTGGAGGAGATGAAAAAGATAGCGGCGGGTAAGGCATTCTTTATGCAAAGCAGAAGTATAAAAGTAAAGCACTTGTTACTTACCCGAATCCGAAGCTCTCCAAGGGCATTCGCAGATCTTCCCCGTAACGTATCCCACGCCACCGCATTCTACCGAGCCGAAGAGGGCAGCTCGACGGAGAAGGTGTTCTGGTCTCAGTATGCTGAGGCCGGACACCCTGTGCCCTTGAGCGACCAGCTGAAACAGCTGGTCGAGCTCCATAAGGCGGCCGAACAGGCCATGAAGGGCTTCATAGTTCGGCTATGGCCCGGAGAGGCCATGCCTGGGAGCTACTTCGGGCTGGTGCGGCGACTGGTGGAGGCCGGTCCAAGGCTCGAGGTCATCAAGCGCTCCGTCTGCATCGAAGGTGCCCGTAGGGCCCTTGCCGGTGCAAACATGCACTGGGGTAAGCTGGACGGTGAGAAGCTTGTGAGGGACGGGCCGCCGTCGGGGAAGGAGCATCACAAACCCGAGAACTACTATAAGGATGTTCTTGCGGGTGCCCGCCTCGTGGCGGATGAATGTACCAAGGATGTAATTTTTGAATGAACTCGCTCGTATTTATCCTGTGCGCTAAAAACTTGTTCATATGTGCTAAGCAATGCTTGTTGAATTTAAAATATTACTTTCTATGCGGCTGTTTATCAAAAAATTGAGAGATGGCCAGTCGTTGGCTTCTGCCCCTGTGCCACTAGTGCCGGGGTGTTCGGGATAAACCTGAGTGCTCTTTTTCCCATAGTTGGGTCCTTCGAGGGAGGCGCTCAACACAACGAACCAGGCAATCAGACTATAATGCTTGAACACTCTCACTTAGCCATAGAACTCTATAATTTTAAATTTCGGCGAAGCCCCTAGTTCGGAAGACCGAGTTCGGGGCGCTATCCACGCCTTGACCGGACAAAGCCGGCTCCTCGCTCGAAGCGGCATAAGTCTTTAGGGACTCGAAAAACCTCTCGAACAGCGACCGGTCTCACGCCTCATCATGACAGTCAGTTTTAGCTTTCTCCACTAAGGTGCTTAACCCAGCTCAACCGGGGCACAATCGCAGTGGTTCTCCTAGTGCTACCTTAGCCGATATAGCGGAACGTAAGGCACCAAAACTTAGGAGCCGGGAAAACCCAACTATTGACCCAAATCATGATTCGGAGCCGATGCATATAGTGCTATAAGTTCGGGGTGCCGCACTTGTGAAAGTGTACGGACTTCTCACGCCATATTTATGGGTACTAAAGCCCCTGGCGTATTTTGCCGTACCATAGTGTACGGGTGCAACATGTCATAAACATATATATGAAAAGATGATAATGCAAAAAATAGACAGAAAGCTATGCATTGTTTATAGAGAGGCTATTTATCAAAGCCGAATGATACAAATAGTGCGGTAAGCAAAAGATATTGGACTATTTAGTATGTCCTGACCAGGGGCAGGCCGCGGAATTGTATTTAAAACAGGTATACCGCTCGTAACAGAGACCACCTGGGAGTTCCATAATGCGGCATGGCTTGTCTGCCTCCCTGGATCTTGCATCGTTTGTGCGGCAGTCGAATTGCCGAACAGGTCATCCGAAGTATGGAGTCGTGAAAGTAAGAAAAAATTAAAAAAGAATCCGGTAGCCCCTAGTACGTTTTAAGCCGTATTTTGGGCGTGCCGTTACTGTGCCCCTTCCCCTGTGCCCATGGTATTTCAAGGGCGTAGTTATGTACGCGAGGTACTGGTTTCGCTATGTCGCGAGAGCTGGGGTTGGGGCCGCATTGCTACGCTTGCTCATAGTGTGCCAGGCGGTCCTGCTGTGGGTTACTCCGGGCGCGCTTGGCAGTGTCTGGCTTTTTAACGGCCGGACTAGAGAATTGCCTAAGAAGGCTACTTTGTACTTCCGCTGCGAGAGCCGCCGTGTGCTCCTCCGTACGGAGGGAGCGTTCGGTGTTTCCGTTGACCGTGATTACTCCTCGAGGGCCTGGCTTCTTGAGCTTGAGATATGCGTAGTGCGGCACCGCATTGAACTTTGCAAATGCGGTTCGTCCGAGCAGGGCATGATAGCCACTGCGAAACGGGACTATATCGAAGATTAACTCTTCGCTTCGGAAATTGTCCGGGGATCCGAAGACCACGTCAAGTGTTACTGAGCCTGTACAGTTGGTTTCTACACTTGGTATAACGCCTTTAAAGGTCATTTTTGTGGGCTTAATCCTTGAGGGATCTATGCCCATTTTCCGCACTGTATCCTGATAAAGAAGGTTCAGGCTACTGCCGCCGTCCATGAGGACTCTTGTGAGATGAAATCCGTCGATGATTGGGTCGAGAACCAATGCGGCGAAGCCGCCATGACGGATGCTAGTGGGATGGTCCCTTCGATCAAAAGTGATCGGGCAGGAGGACCATGGGTTGAACTTTGGGGCGACTGGCTCCATCGCGTATACGTCCCGTAGCACACGCTTCCGCTCCCGCTTGGGAATGTGGGTTGCGTATATCATGTTCACCATCCGCACTTGTGGGGGAAAGCCCTTCTGTCCATTGTTGTTCGGCGGCTTGGGCTCCTCCTCATCATCGCTGTGCAGCCCCTTGTCTTTGTTTTCGGCTCTTAATTTACCTGCCTGCTTGAACACCCAACAATCTCTGTTAGTGTGATTGGCTGGCCTTTCGGGGGTGCCATGTATCTGGCACAAGCGGTCGAGTATTCGGTCCAAACTGGACCAACCCTGAGTATTCTTTTTGAATGGCTTTTTCCGCTAACCGGATTTATAGCCTTTGAATCCGGCATTGACTGCCATGTCTTCATTGCTGACGCTACTACCGCGGCGTTTTTGCTTATTCCGACGCGTCCTGCCACTTTTGTCCTTGGTATCCGAATTACCAGGGTTCTTTGATAAGTTGTCACTGCGAGCTAGCCAGCTGTCTTCTCCCGCGCAAAAGTGGGCCATGAGTGTCGTGAGGGCTGCCATAGATTTCGGCTTTTCCTGTCCCAGGTGTCGGGCAAGCCATTCGTCGCGGATGTTATGCTTGAAGGCTGCTAGGGCCTCTGCGTCCGGAGAGTCGACTATCTGGTTTTTCTTTGTTAGGAACCGTGTCCAGAATTGTCTGGCCGATTCCTCTGGCTGCTGAATTATGTGGCTTAAGTCGTCGGCATCCGGTGGTCGCACGTAAGTGCCCTGGAAGTTGTCGAGGAATGCGGCTTCCAGGTCCTCCCAAGAACCGATTGAGTCTGCTAGCAAGCTGTTAAGCCAATGCTGGCCGGTCCTTTAAGTTTGAGCGGGAGGTATTTGATGGCGTGTAGATCATCGCCGCGTGCCATGTGGATGTGAAGGAGATAATCCTCGATCCATACCGCCGGGTCTGTTGTGCCATCGTATGATTCGATGTTTATGGGTTTGAAACCCTCTGGGATTTTATGTTCCATTACTTCATTCGTCAAGCATAGCGGGTCTGCGACGCCTCTGTACTGGGCTATATCACGACGCAGCCCGGAAGAGCTATGTCTGTTGTGTTCGGCCCGGCCGGATTTGTTGTATCCGGAGTGAAGATCATCGTCACGTGCCGTAGGGCGCCTGCGCGATCCGTAGATCGATCTTGTTTGTCTTGACTTGTCCTCCAGTACGTCTCGCAGGTCTGGCACATTTTCTCGTGCCTTAGTTGAGCGGCGTCGGGGCATGGCTTGGGTGGAGGGCCGAGAGACCTCTCTGTCGCGGCTGCGAGGTGGCCGGTCTGCCATGTCATGCGCTGGTGATGTAGGTGCTTCCTCCTCTGATCGGGGAGCGGCCTGCGCTTTGGGTAACTCTTGGAGGGGCGTTCGAGTTCATACTCTTCGGCCGCAAGGACTTCAGTCCATCTGTCAGCTAGCAAATCTTGGGCAGCTCTAAGCTGTTGCTGCTTTTTCTTGAGGCTGCTTGCCGTGGCTAAAAGCCTGCGTCTAAAACGCTCTTGTTCGGCGGGGTCTGATGGTATGACGAATTCGTCGTCATCGAGGCTTGCCTCATCTTCGGAGGGAGGCATATACTTATCATCCTCGACCTCTCGGTCTTCCTCTCTCTCATCAGGGCTGGCTTCTCCATCTTCCTATGCCGAATCTTGCTGAGGTGGGTCTTCTTCGGCGCTATCCGGGGAAGTATTGTCTCCCGTGCCGGAATCACCGTTTTTGCTTTGGCGGGATTTAGAGCGGCGCCGCTGACGCCGGCGCTTTGGCTGTTTCTTGGGGGTGTCATCCCCCACTGTTCCATCACCGTCTCCATCTTTTGGAGTATCCACCATATATATGTCATATGACGAGGTGGTTGGTTCCTGTTCGTCTCCTACATCGTCGTCCATACCGTCGATGTCCTCGGAGCCGAAGTCAAGCATGTCGATTAAATCGTCGACAATGGCTGCAAAGTGGGTGGTGGGTGGGCTTTGAATTTCTTCGTCGTCCGTATCCCATCCTTGCTGACCATAATCCGGCCAGGGCTCTCCTGATAAAGAGAGAGACTTAAAAGAATTTAGGATGATGCCAAAAGGCGAGTGCTGAAAGATGTCTGCGGCGGTGAACTCCATTATCGGCGCCCAATCGGATTCGATCGGCAGGGGCACGGGGGGTTCGGAGTCCGGGGAGGAGTCCGGATCCTCGGAGTCACGGGTCATCCACAGTGCGGGGCTAGCGTTCGGCTCGATCGTCTTTGAGATCGCAGCCCCCAAGGTGACATCCAACCACTCGTCCTCGATTGGCGCAATAGGCTCCGAATTAGGGGTCGGAACCGATGCGTGTGCGGCCTCCAGGGCACTGTCCGGAGGCAGAGCTAGATCATGCCCCTCGAGATAGTGCGGCGCGCTTGGCCGTGGCTCGAACCCGTCGAAGATCAAGTCTCCGCGGATGTCAGCCGTGTAGTTTAAGCTTCCAAACCTGACTTGATGGCTAGGGGTGTAGCTTTCGATCTACTCTAGGTGTCCGAGCGAATTGGCCCACAGAGCGAAGCCGCCGAAGACGAAGAACTACTCATGAATCATCCGGGGAGAAAAGTCTCACCCTGGACCGCATCATTATTGATGATCAAAGGAGCCATCGGGCCAAAAGGCGATGACACAGAGGAACTCTTAATGAAAGCACCAATGTCGGTGTCAAAACCAGCGGATCTCGGGTAGGGGGTCCCGAACTGTGCGTCTAGGTCGGATGGTAACAGGAGGCAGGGAACACGATGTTTTACCCAGGTTCAGGCCCTCTCGATGGAGGTAAAACCCTACGGCCTGCTTGATTAATATTGATGATATGGGTAGTACAAGAGTAGATCTACCACAAGATCAAGGATGCTAAACCCTAGAATCTAGCCTATGGTATGATTGTTGTGTATGGAGTTGATTGCCTACAGACTACAACCCTCTGGTTTATATAGACACCGGATAGGGTTAGGGTTACATAGAGTCGGTTACAACGGTAGGAGATCTTGGATATCCGCATCGCCAAGATTGCCTTCCACGCCAAGGAAAGTCCCATCCAGACACGGGACGAAGTCTTCAATCTTGTATCTTCATAGTCCCGGAGTCCGGCTGAAGGTATAGTCCGGCTACCCGAACACCCCCTAATCCAGGACTCCCTCAGTGAGAAACTCTTTAGAGCAATGGTGGCCCTATGACTGATACATCTCCAATGTATCTATAATTTTTTATTGTTCCATGCTGTTATATTATAATTGTTGGATGTTTCACAATCATTTTATAGCAAGTTTATATCAGTTTTTGGGACTAACCTATTGACAAAGTGCCCAATGCTAGTTGCTGTTTTTTCTTGTTTTTTACCTTGCAGAAAATCAATACCAAACGGAGTCCAAACGCAGCGAAACATTTTAGAGATTTTTTCTGGACCAGAAGACACCTGTTGAGCCAAAGAAGTACCAGTGGGGGCGAGGGGGAGCTTAACCCACTAGGGCACGCCTGGGGGCCCACGCGCGCCCAGGTGGGTTGTGCGAACCTCGGTGGCCTCCCGCACTGCCTCTTTGCTCTATAAATACCCCAATATTCTAGAAACCCTAGGGAAGTCGAGGAAAATCAATTCCAGTCGCCGCAAGTTCCAGAAACCACAGATCCAATCTAGACACCGTCACAGAGGGTTTCATCATCCTCATTGGTGCCTCTCTGATGATGCGTGAGTAGTTCATTGTAGACCTACGGGTGCATAGTTAGTAGCTAGATGGCTTCCTCTATCTCTTCTGATTCTCAATACGATAGTCTCTTGGAGATCTATTTGATGTAACTCTTTTTGCGGTGTGTTTGTTGGGATCCGATGAACTTTGAGTTTATGATCAGATCTATGTTTTTATCCATGAAAGTTATTTGAGGCTTTTAATCTCTTATATGCATGATTACTTTATAGCCTCGTATTTCTTCTTCGAATCTTTGATTTAGTTAGCCAATTAGATCGATTTTTCTTGCCATGGGAAGAGGTGCGTTGTGATGGGTTCGATCTTATGGTGCCTGATCCTAGTGACAGAAGGGGAACCGACATGTATGTATCGTTTCTATTAAGGATAACAAGATGGGGGTGTATTTCTACATAAACAGATCTTGTCTACATCATGTCATCGTTCCTATTGCATTACTCCATTTCTCCATGAACTCAATACACTAGATGCATGTTGAATAGCGGTCGATGTGTGGAGTAATAGTAGTAGATGCAGGCAGGAGTCGGTCTACTAATTTTGGATGTGATGCCTATATACTGATTATTGCCCGGATATCGTCATGGTTATTTGAAGTTCTATCAATTTCCCAATAGTAATTTGTTTACCCACCGTATGCTATTTTTCTTAAGAGAAGCCACTAGTGAGACCTATGGCCCCCGGGTCTCTTTATTATATTTGCCTTCGCGATCTATTTTTATTTTCTTTTATTTTCAGATCTATTAATCTAAAAATACAAAAATAGCTTGCTCCAATTTATCATTATTTATTTTATCTCGCGTTCCTGCGAGATCTATTTATCCAATCTACTACCATTTTACCTATCTTTTTACCCGTGAGGGATTGACAACCCCTCTCTTACGTCGGATTGCAAGTATTTTTTCTTTGTGTGCAGGAGCTGTTTACGTGGTGTTGCATGGTTCTCCTACTGGTTCAATAACCTTGGTCTCATCACTGAGGGAAATACCTACCGTAGCTGTGCTGCATCATCCCTTCCTCTTTGGAGAAATACCGACGTAGTTCAAGCCGCATCAAAAGGAATCTCTGGCGCCGTTGCCTGGGAGACACCATCAACATCTATCAGGTTCCTAATCACAAATCTCATCTCCTTATTATTTTCCATTTTCTTCTTGTTTTCCTCTCCCCCACTTCACCATCATTTTATTCGCCCTCTTTTTCGTTTGTCGTTTTCTTGTCAAATCTGTCTTTTTGTTTGTGATCTTGTTGCTATGGCTAGCATGACTCCTCCTCCTTTGTCACCGGATTTTGAAGTTTTATAAGTCAAGAAGAGACAAGGATAATTTTGAAAGATGCTTGGTATAGAATATTGGAATCTCATCTCCTTGCAATATACATCATTTTCCATTTGCCGCTTGTTTTCCTCTCCCCCACTTCACAAAAAAATGTCATTTTATTCGCCGCCCTCTTTTTCGTTCGTCGCTTTTCTTGTCAGATATATTTTTTGAGTGCAATCTTGTTTGCGTAGTCATGATGCCTCAAAGAAAATATTATGATGTTCCTTACCCAATATTTTGCTTGAAATTGAGAAAAGTACTAAGGAATATATGACTACACAATTTGTGCATAATAAGTACTTTACCGAAGAACTTAAGGAGCACTCCATTGTGCTAGATGCTATAATAAAACTAATTGATGATATTAGTAGAGAAGTTTGCAATCTCCAATCTTAGTATGCTTTGCTGAAAGTTTGCTAGGAAAAATATCCGATGCACAAGCTACCCTAGTAACTCAAATGGCCGCTGAACCAATCTCGTTAGAAGGTAAAAATGATGAAGATCTTAAAATGATTGGTGTTTGTTCTATTGATTCTTTGTTGAGTAAAATTAAGATTGATGAAAAAGGGACTGAAGAAGAGTCTACTTTAGTTAGACGACATCCCAACAAAATTGATAAAAGCGGGGTTGAAGAGGTCAAAACTTTTACTAGTGATGTGCCCACTCTTTTGGATTACAAAGATTTTTAACAATAATAGTTGTTCTTTGATTGATTGTATTTCTTTTTGCAATCCATGATAAATTCACCCATTACAGGAGTCAATGTCGGACTTTCCCCGTGTTGCTCGGAACAATGGAAGGCAGAAGGCCTACTACATCACGTGGCGGAGGCCACTACTTCTTTGGGAGAAGAGGCAGGGCTGGCTGCGTAGATGTGCTCTAATTTGAGGTAACAAATGAATGTTATCAGATACTAGTTAAATCTGAGCTATTAGTGTGAAGCACTGATGTGCCAGTACATTTGATTGTGACCTATTCTATTTTTGTACCTGAACTTTTTTTACAAAGGGGTGTACGTCAACTTAATGTGCTAGAAGAACTTATTGTGTTGCCTGTCTGTTTTCTTTGTGCGGCATTCAAGTTATTTCCCCATCATTGATAATGACGATGAACCATTATGTATGAGTTCGTTGGTTTCAACTAATCCCTACCCGTAGTGATCCACTGCTTCCACCCTGATTGTGCCGCCTGCGTGAAATTTTTATATGCAAGTTTAGTGTGCTATGATGTTCTATATGATTGTGTCAACTATATAAGTTTTTACTGGGCATCAATGATGCATATGGCTGAAAGATGTATTTACGAGCATCGACCAATGGGTTTCTCTCTCTCTCACACACACACACCTGCACACACACATAAGTGGCACCCGTTGAATTATTTCTTCACTCATGACAACTTTTACTTAGGTTCCACTATACTCTAACTTTTTTCTTAAGTTATTAATTGAGCTCAGTGACTTCAAAAAGTTGTACAGAAGCCTTGTTTGGGCCTTTTCAGGCATCGTTGAATGTGGGCTGAGTAGCCATGTAAAGTTGTACTGTACTACACATGCCTTTTTTGTTGAACATTGATGTCGCTTGAAGCCACGTCGGTATTTCCCCAAAGAGGAAGGGATGATGCAGCACAACGGCGGTAGGTATTTCCCTCATATATGAAACCAAGGTTATCGAACCAGTAGGAGAACCAATCAACACAACATAAACATCCCCTGCACACTGATAACAAATCCTCACAACCCCACGTGTTAAAGGGGTTGTCAATCGCTTTCGGGGTACGGCGCCTCAAGATAGGCAAACAAACGTGTGATAAATTTGTAGTAGATTGATAGATCGAACGCCAAATAAAATAAATAAG
Source organism: Triticum monococcum (assembly GCA_034509565.1). Taxonomy (NCBI): domain Eukaryota; kingdom Viridiplantae; phylum Streptophyta; class Magnoliopsida; order Poales; family Poaceae; genus Triticum; species Triticum monococcum. The sequence goes on from CM067843.1 coordinate 250,684,977, forward strand.
GAAAAAATGCAGCAAGGTATTTTTGGGTTTTTGGATTAATAGATTTGAAAATAAATGCAAGAGAAAAGTAGATCACAAAGGCAAATATCAGAGAAAAAGACCCGGGGGCTGTAGGTTTCACTGGTGGCCTCTCTCGAGAAAAATAGCAGACGGTGGGTAAACAAATTACTGTTGGGCAATTTATAGAACCTCAAATAATTATGACGATATCCAGGCAATGATCATTATATAGGCATCACGTCCAAGATTAGTAGACCGACTCCTGCCTGCATCTACTACTATTACTCCACACATCGACCGCTATCCAGCATGCATCTAGTGTATTAAGTTCATGGAGAAATGTCGTAATGCAATAAGAATGATGACATGATGTAGAAAAGATCTATCTATGTAGAGATAGACCCTATCATTTTATCCTTAGAAGCAATGATACATACGTGTCGTTTCCCTTTCTGTAACTGGGATCAAGCACCATAAGATCGAACCCACTACAAAGCACCTCTTCCCATTGCAAGATAAATAGATCAAGTTGGACAAACAAAACTCAAATATCGGAGAAGAAATACGAGGCTATAAGCAATAATGCATATAAGAGATCAAAGAAACTCAAATAACTTTCATGGATATAAAAAGATAGATATGATCATAAACTCAAAGTTCATCGATCCCAACAAACACACCGCAAAAGAGTTACATCATATGGATCTCCAAGAGACCATTGTATTGAGGATCAATAGAGAGATAGAGAGATGAAGCCATCTAGCTACGAACTACGGACCCGAAGGTCTACAAAGAACTACGCACGCATCATCAGAGAGGCACCAATGGAGGTGGTGAATCCCATCCGAGATGGTGTCTAGATTGGATCTGGTGGTTCTGGACTATGCTGCGAATGGATGAATATTTCATCGACTCCCCCAGGGTTATGGTATTTTTGGGGTATTTATAGAGCAAAGAGGCTATCCGGGGCACCCGAGGTGGGCACAACCCACCAGGGCACGCCTGAGCCTCTTGGCATGCCCTGGTGGCTTTTGCCCCCCTCGGGGCACCCCCAGGCCCAGCCAGGGCCCGTTGTGTTCCTCTTGGCCCATAAAAATTCTCCGTAAAGTTTCGTGGCATTTGGACTCCATTTGATATTGATTTTGTGTGATGTAAAAAACACGGAAAAACAGGAACTCGCACTTGGCACTATGTCAATAGGTTAGTACCAAAAAATGATATAAAATGATTATAAACATCCAAGATTGATAATATAAAAACATGGAACAATCAAAAATTATAGATACGTTGGAGACGTATCGGCATCCCCAAGCTTAAATCCTACTCATCCTCAAGTAGGTAAGTGATAAAAACAGAATTTTTGATGTGGAATGATACCTATCATGTCATATCATATTCTTTTCTTTATAGCATGGACAATTGAACTTTTAGTAGTTCAAAGCAACAGTCTAGTTTTGACATGATAATTTAGATGCTCGAGCATATCAACATGGGACCATGTCTTTCAAAATATCAACGCTAAAATAAGTTATCCCTAGCCCATGATGCTCAAACATTGATCCTTTCATGAAACACACTCGAATATTAGCTACACCCAATACTTCAGTACGATCATATTGCCTCCTAGTTGGTGCTTTTATATGAGAAGATAGAGACTCAAAATAAAAATTGCATAAAGTAAAAGAAAGGCCCTTCACAGAAGGAAGTATGGATTTGTAGAGGTGCTAGAGCTCAAAGCAAAAAACTTAGAGATAAAAACATTTTGAGAGGTGTATCCATCCCACCAACGAAAATGACTTAGAGTTCCCAATACTTTCCATGCATATATATATATCATAGGTGGTTCCCAAACAGAAAATAAAGTGTATTCCTTTTTCCACCATACTTTCACTTTTCATGGCTAGCCGTATCCATGGTTTCCCTCCATATCAACTCTTGCCAAGGAATATATTATTTGATAACATAGAGTAAATTCAATTTTTCTGCATTTCGGGACTGGGCATCCCTAATACCTTTGCCTTACTCTCGTGCAATGACAAGTGAATAAACACTATTCTTGAGAATAACACATCTAGCATGGAAAATATTAGCCACCCCTCACCGCTCTGCGAGCGAAACAAACACACAAAAGAGAAGTTTATTTTGGAAATTAGAGATAGCACATGCAAATTTGCTTAGAACTGCAAAAGAATACCGCATATAGGTAGATATAGTGGACTCATGTGGCAAAACTGGGTCAAAGGTTTTTGGATGCACAAGTAGTGATCATACTTAGTGCAAAACGAAGGCTAGCAAAAGATTGGGAAGCAACGAACTAAGAAATAGATAATCTTATAAGCAAACATTAAGCATAAATAACACCGAATAATGCACCATAAGTTGGATATAATTTCATTGCATGACTATTGACTTTCGTACTTGCATAGGGAATCACAAACCTTAACACCAATGTTCTTACTAAAGCATAATTAATCATCAAGATGACTCACATATCACATCATCATATCTCAAAACTATTACTAAGAATCAAGTTATTTTGTCCAATGATCTTCATGAATTTTTTTCATCATATCCCCCTTCGATATCTATCACTTTGGGACTAATTTTCTTGTGTTGCTTTTGACAAGATCCAACAAATACAAGTGAAGATCATGAGCATAATAAATTTTTCTTTCTCTCAAATTAATTTAAGTCAAACAAGAGACAATTTCTTGAAAATTTACTAACTATCAAATAAATATAAGTGAAGCAAGAGAGAATTTCGTCAAAAATACTAAAGCACACCGTGCTCAAAAAGATATAAGTGAAGCACTAAAGCATGTAGCGACCAGACCTCAAACGGTCCAATCTCTGAGCTCAGGTGTCATCCCTGGATCAGTAATGCTGACACCACACAGTACGTGAAGGATTTATAACAGAGTAGCAAACACACACTTATTACATCGAGAGTCTCAAAAGAGAACTTATTACAATAAATATGGCTTAAGGCCAACTAATAACGATAATAGTGGAAGGCTTGGAAGATAAGTGAGTCCATCAACTCCAACGGCATCACTGAGTATAGAACCACGACCTAAAAGCACCTTAATCATCGTCTGAAAAGTGTGCAACATTAACGTTGCAGCCCGAAACGGGTCAGCACATGGAATATGCTGGCAATGTAACACATAGAGAGTAATGGAATGAAATAGGCTATACTATATGCATATATGGCTGGTGGAAAGCTCTATGGTTACAGTTCTTGCGTAAAGCCAATTTTTCCCTACTGCAAAGGAATAGATTTTATTTAGCTATCATGGTAGTTGTTAAACATTGAGAAAGGTTGACAGCATTCTCAATCCCAATTAAGCATCATCATTAAAAAAACCCAACAAAATTAATTTTAGAGTAACATGTTGAGATTCAGATGATGATACAGGTACTAGATACTCAAGATGTCCATAACCGGGGACATGGCTAACCATGATTAGTTTATACACTCTGCAGAGGTTTGCGCACTTTTCCCCACAAGACCCGATCTCCTCCGTTGGATTTCTCGCACTACATGGTGTTTGAGAAACGGATGACCGAGACATAGTCTTTCAGAAGCACTAGCACCTTACGAATGGGTAGACTGTACCAACCTACATCCCCTACATCTGCTAGTCTACCACTGTAAGAGTTCGCACGAATTAGTCAACTATGCTAGAGCCCATAGTAGCTTGTGGCTGCACACGGAAGTTTCTAGCATGAATAATCCCATGATCCCTTTGAGCCTTGGTGGCGGTCCAAAAGAAAATAGGCAATCGCTAGAATACCCAGGTGCCTCAATCCACCCAGATGTGTATTTAAGTTGCCACCTTAGATAAACCATTAATTTAACAAATCTCATATCTGTCATGGATACACTCACCCAATCCACGTCTACTAGCATAGCATAGCATAATAAGCAATGTAGAAGTAACTCCCAAAAGTTTGATAATAAACAGGTAATAGGTTCTACCTCAACTACTTCCCAGACCCACAAAATTAATTAGATCCTAAACATGCAATCTGTGAGGATTGATCTAATGCAATAAAATTGGGTACTAGGAGGTATGATCAAAGTGTTACTTGCCTTGCTGATGATCCGCAAAACCTAGCAAGCAACGCACTCCGGGTACTCTATCGCAGACAAACAAGCATACAATAAGTACTCAACAAATGTACAGGTAAAACTCGAATAAGAGATCTAACCAGAAAGTTCAACTCAAGAACTCTGGTTGGCAAAAAGAATCAAAACGAACGAAGCAACGAAAGACAAATGGCAAAAGAAACAAGCTTTGTTTACTATTCTGGATCTAGGGCAATTTTTACAGTGGCAAAAACTTGTTTGAGTTGGTTAAACGGAAAGAGGGTTTCAAAACGAAACTCCAGGCACTTGAATCGCCTGATTCCGATAAAGGAGCGAAAAGTTAAACTAAAACGAACATCGGATCAGAGATCAGAATCAGAAAAACCGTGGATTTAATCCGAGAAAAAGAAAAACGACGGACAGGTTAACGAACGAACGTTCGTTAACATGAACTAAATGAAAAACGCGTTCGTTAAAACGAACGGACGAGCGGGTGCTCGTTAAATAAATAAACTGGAGAAAAACCGATCTATTTAAAAAAACAAAAACTAGGGTTTTCAAAAAAAACTGAAACAACTTTTTCTCAAAAACCGGCCGGCGGCTACCTCGCCGACGAGGCTTCGTCAGGGCGGCGGGTGACGCGAGGCGGCGGGGCGGCGGCTCCGGGCGGCGGCAGGCAGCACGGCGGCGTGCGGCGGCGCTGGGGCGTGCGATGGCGGGCGGTGGTGTGGGGTTGCAGGGGGGCGGCGGCGGTTATAAAGGATTGGGGGAGGCGACTTGGGGGAGGGGTCTTCCTCGGGAGGCGGAGTCCTCCCCGGACTCGGGCGGCGGCGCGGCGCTGGTCGGGATTCCGTCCCGACCCGGCGAGAGGCGGCGGCGGCTGGCTGGGCCGGCCCGCTCAGCTGGGCCCTTGGCCCAGTCGGGCGCGGGGTTTTTTTAAAAACAATTTAGCTGCGCCTAAAAAAATCTAGAAAAATAAATAAAAATCTAAAAATGCCAAAACAAATTTTCTCCGTCTAAATAAAATATTTAGAACAAGATGAATTTTTTTGGCTCTAAATGCAATTTTTGAAAACGTGCAATTTTTCCTAAATTCAAATAAAATAGCAAATAAACCATAATAAAATCTTAGTTCATTTTTTATTAAATCCTAAATATTTCTCTATTTTGGAAATGTCATTTTATTCCCTCTCTCATATTTTGATAATAGAAATAACTGAAGATAAAATAAAAAAAATCAAAGGATGCTAATTTCAAAATTTGAGAAAACTCAAATATGAAAATAATGAAATCTCCAACTCTCTCCGAGGGTCCTTGAGTTGCGTGGAATTTCTAGTATCCACCAAAATGCAATAAAATATGCTAAGCAATGATGATCTAGTGTATAACATTCCAAATTGAAAATTTGGGATGTTACAAACTTACCCCCCTTAAGAGGAATCTTGCCCTCAAGATTCGGGTTGGCTAGAAAATAGGTGAGGGTGGTCCTTCGGCAAATCTTCCTCTCATTCCCAGGTGGCTTCATCCTCCGTGTGGTGACTCCACTGAACTTTGCAAAACTTGATAACCTTGCTGTGGGTGACTCGACTGGCATATTCTAAAATCTTGACTGGTTTCTCCTCATAGGTCAAATCATTGTCCAACTGAATTGCTTCCAGCGGCTCTGTATCTCTCAGTGGTATGTCAGCCATCTTTGCGTGGCACTTCTTCAACTGGGAAACGTGGAACACGTCGTGAACTCCTGATAATCCTTCAGGCAACTCCAACTTATAGGCTACATCTCCCATACGCTCCAAAACTTTGTATGGGCCTACAAAACGTGGCGCTAATTTTCCCTTAACTCCAAAGCGCTTAACTCCTCGAAGTGGTGATACTCGAAGATAAACTCAGTCTCTGACAACGTAAACTGTCTCCTTGCATTTAGAATCTGCGTAGCTCTTCTTCCTGGACTGGGCTACCTTGAGCCTATCACGAATCAATTTCACTTTCTGTTCAGACTCTTTAATCAGATCCGGTCCAAACAACTGACGGTCTCCAACTTCATCCCACAACAATGGGGTCCCGCACCTCCTTCCGTACAAGGCTTTGAAAGGGGCCATCTTCAAACTGGATTGATAACTGTTGTTGTATGAGAACTTTGCATATGGAAATTTCTCGTCCCAACTAGATCCGTAATCTAGCGCACAAGCTCTTAGCATATCCTCGAAAATCTGATTGACTCTCTCAGTCTGTCCATCTGTCTGCGGATGGAAAGCTATACTAAACTCCAGTCTGGTACCCAAAGTTTCATGCAACTGATTCCAGAACTTTGAGGTGAATTGGGTTCCTCTATCTGATACAATGCTCCTTGGAACTCCATGCAGACATACAATTCTGGTCATGTATATCTTTGCCAACTTTGCATCGGTATAGGTAGTCTTCACTGGAATGAAGTGAGCTACCTTTTTCAAACGATCGACTACAACCCATATTGAGTCATAGCCTGAACGAGTTCTGGGTAAACCCGTAATAAAATCCATGCCTAACTTATCCCACTTCCATTCGGGTATTGGCAATGGCTGTAGCAATCCTGCTGGCTTCTGATGCTCTGCCTTTACTCTCTGGCATACATCACAAACTGCTACATATTCCACAATATCCTTCTTCATTCCGGTCCACCAGAAAGCATCCTTCAAATCCAAATACATCTTGGTATTTCCTGGGTGAATCGAATATGGTGAATCATGGGCCTCTTGCAGAATCAACTTCCTGATCTCCGAATCATTAGGCACATAGACACGGTCTTCAAACCATAAGGTATCGTGCTCATCCTCACGAAATCCCTTAGCTTTTCCTTTGCTCATTTTCTCCTTAATAGAGGCAATCTCCTTGTCAATCTTCTGGGCTTCTCTGATCTTGTCCATCAACATAGACTGAATCTCCAATGCTGCTACATAGCCTCTCAGAACTATCTCCAAACATAGCTCACGAAGATTCTCGGCTAACTCCCTTGGTAAATCTCCCGTCATTAAGGTGTTGATGTGACTTTTACAGCTCAACGCGTCAGCTACTACGTTAGCCTTTCTGGGGTGATAATGCAATCTCATATCATAATCCTTGATGAGCTCCAACCATCTCCTTTGTCTGAGTTTCAACTCCTTCTGTGTGAAAATATACTTATAACTCTTGTGATCCGTGTACACCTCACAATGGTTTCCAATGAGAAAATGTCTCCAGGTTTTCAATGCATGCACTACGGCAGCCAACTCCAAATCATGGGTAGCATAATTTAACTCATGAGGCTTAAGCTGTCGTGAGGCATAGGAAACAACTCTTCCTTCCTAGATAAGCACTACTCCAAGTCCTCCACGTGAAGCGTCGCAATACACCTCATAATCCTTGGTCTGATCTGGCATAATCAACATAGGTGATGTAACCAAACGTTTCTTCAACTCCTGGAAACTGGCCTCACATTCCTCAGTCCATATGAACTTGGTATCCTTTTTCAACAACTCCGTCATAGGCTTTGCAATCTTCGAGAAATTCTCAATGAATCTCCGGTAGTATCCTGCGAGTCCAAGAAAACTCTGGATCTCTCCAACTGCTGTTGGGGCTGCCCAATTGGTCACGGTATCAACTTTAGTGGGATCTACTGCTATACCTTCTCCCGATATAACGTGTCCGAGAAATCCAACTTCCTTCAACCAAAACTCACATTTGCTAAACTTGGCATATAATTGATGTTCTCTGAGCTTTCCAAGAACCAAACGCAAATGCTCCTTATGCTCCTCTTCATTCTTCGAGTAAACCAGGATATCATTAATAAACGCTACGACGAACTTATCCAAAAACTCCATAAACACCTTGTTCATCATGTTCATGAAATATGCAGGTGCGTTAGTCAAACCAAATGACATAACGGTATACTCGTACATCCCATACCTGGTGGTAAAGGCCGTCTTAGGTATATCCTGTTCTCGAATCTTCAACTGGTGGTATCCTGATCACAGATCGATCTTGGAAAATACCTTAGCTCCTTGCAATCGATCAAACGGATCATTGATCATCGGTAGTGGGTACTTGTTCTTGATGGTTACTTCATTCAATCCTCTATAATCAACAACCATCCTTAACGATCCATCCTTCATCTCCACTAGAAGTACTGGCGATCCCCAAGGTGAAGAACTTGGGCAAATATATCCCTTATCCAGTAACTCCTTAATCTGCTTCTTAATCTCCACCAAATCCTTTGCAGGCATCCTATATGGTCTCTTTGATATTGGCCCAGTGCCTGGCAAAAGCTCAATCAAAAACTCAATATCTCTATCTAGTGGCATGCCTGGCAATTCTTCTGGAAATACATCCGGGAAATCCTTCACCACTAGTACTTCCTCCTGCACAATTCCTGTTAAACAATTTACTTGAGTCCTCTTTGGCACATGCCGGGATACATACTTGATCCTTCTTCCTTCTGGGGTGGTGAGCAAAATTGACTTACTGGCACATTCAATATTTCCTTCGTACTTTGATAACCAATCCATGCCTAATATCACATCCAATCCTTGAGATTCCAACACTATTAGGTCTGAGGGGAATACATAGTTACCAATCCTTAATGGTAACCGATCACACCATAGGCTAGCCATATACTCAGCTCCATGCGAGGTTAGTAACATGGGTGATCAAAGGGCTTGGGTTGGTAGTTTATACTTATCCAAAAATCCCCTTGATATGTACGACTGCGATGCACCAGTATCAAAAAGAACGAGTGCAGTAAATGACTTAACCAAAAACTTATCGATTACTGCATCCGGCTGCTCTTCAACCTCCTCCATGTTAACGTGGTTCACCTGTCCCCTGTTGAAAGGGTTCGGCTTCTTCCCAGAGCTTCAATTGCCATTTCCATTCTGGGCCTCAGGACATTCATTGGCATAATGTCCGGTCTTCTAGCACTTAAAACAAGTGACTTGGATCAGGTCTCTCTTGGTTGGGGTTGATGGGTTGGTGCGATTCTGGCCGTTGCTTCGTCCATTCCCATTACCATTCTTGGTGCCATTGTGATTGTGTGAGCTACCTCCTCCATGGGTATGCTGAAAATGTCCTCCCGGTCTAGGGGTAAAACGTGGCTTCTGCTGAGCTCCTGAATTGTACTTTCCTTGTCCATACTTCCTTTTGCGGTTCTCAATCTGCTGCTGCTTCCCTTCAATCATGAGAGCACGATCTACCAACTCCTGGTAGTTGTTGAAGGTTGCTACCATCAACTGCATGCTCAACTCATCATTCAGTCCTTCCAGAAACTTCTCCTACTTAGATGCATCCGTAGCAACGTCATCTGGGGCATAACGTGCTAACTTACTAAACTCCTCTACATGCTGGCCAACTGTCCATCCTCCTTGGCGCAAGTTGCGAAACTCTCGCTTCTTCATGGCCATAGCTCCTGCTAAAACATGGGCAGTACGAAAAGCCTGCTGAAACTGGTCCCACGTGACAGTGTCGACAGGGAAAGTGGCTGTGAAATTCTCCCACCATGATGATGCGGGTCCTTCAAGCTGATGTGTGGCAAACTTCACCTTTTCCGCATCTGTGCATCCTGCCGTGGTCAACTCCCTAGCTGTCTTACGGAGCCATCATCTGCTACTATCGGCTCGGTGCTACTGGAAAACACCGGCAGATTCAGCCTAAGAAAATGGGCTAAGTGATCAACAGGTGGTGGTGGTGGTGGTGGGTTGTTGTTGTTGTTGTTCCCCTGATTCTGATTCTGGACTAGCAACTGCATCAATGTGTTCTGCTGCTGGATCAACTAGGTGAACTCTAGTGGGAAGGTAAATCCAGGGTCACGTCTCGGAGGCATCTGAGGGTTTAGAAAAGATGAGATTTAAGAATAGAGGGGGTCTAAAGAGAAAACACTACCCATATGCACATGAGACAAAAGCAAACAATTCACTTCATTCAATCAATCAAACAAGGGCATATAATCGATCTAACTATCGCAAAAGTGCTCGGACTACTATATTTACATGGTGGACTACTACTACTATTGTGGTGGTCTATTAGAAATATTCTTCGGTTGCAGACTCCATGATATCTGCTCCAGCTTCATTAACATAGTCATCATCGCTATCATCTGGATCCGAGTCGGTGTCATCGATGATGATGTAGTCTTTCGGGCGAATCTCCTTGGGTTCTTCGTCATCTTCTACTGGTGTAGGGCCTCCCATGAATATTCCAATCTTCTTGATCAGATCATCATTCTTCTCCACTAATACTTCAATTTCCTCTTCATAATCTTCACGTGTAGCCTTGAGTTCTTCCTCTAGTTCCTTGTTTCTTGTCCTCGCCTTCTTCAGATCTATCATTTCGGCGCACATCTGGTTCTCCTGACGTCGAATGTGTTGGTTTAACACCTGGATAAAAGCTGCGACTGATCTATCCTTTCTGGTGTTGATCATCTCCCAGTGCTCATCTCGGCGCCCACAAATCTGGTAGATAGTATCCTTGAGATCACTGCGGTAAACTTCTCCAATACGTCCCATGGCGATGTGAGCTGCCAGGCTCTTTCTTAGATTCAAGTTGGTGCATCAAAAGAAAATTCTATGGGCTCAGTGACTGGCATGAACGTCCTTCCTGGAACTTGAACTTAAATCATCCAGCGCTCTTCTTCAGGTAAAGTGGCGTTGTAGGTCCCGGTGAAGCTTAGTACTCCTATGTTCAGATATCTAGTGACTTCCTTCACGTGACGTCCAAAGGGTGTATCTTCATCCGGTTGCGTGAACTTGTTCCTTGCATCAGCCATCCAAAAAGAGTAGAAAAGATGAGAAGTCAGAATGCGAAGAGAGTGAGTAGTGATCTAGGTCTTTAGCTTAGTGGTCCTGTCCTACAGTCAGCGTGTGCTCTGATACCATCTTGTAGCGACCAGACCTCAAAACGTCCAATCTATATGCGCAGGTGTCATCCCTGGATTAGTAATGCTGACACCACACAGTACATGAAGGATTTATAACAGAGTATCAACCACACACTTATTACATCGAGAGTCTCAAAAGAGAACTTATTACAATAAATATGACTTAAGGCCATCTAATAACGATAACAGCGGAAGGCTTGGAAGATAAGTGAGTCCATCAACTCCAACGGCATCACTGAGTATATAACCACGACCTAAAAGCACCTTAATCATCGTCTGAAAAGTCTGCAACATTAACGTTGCAGCCCGAAACGGGTTAGCACATGGAATATGCTGGCAATGTAACACATAGAGAGTAATGGAATGAAATAGGCTATACTATATGCATATATGGCTGGTGGAAAGCTCTATGGTTACAGTTTTTGCGTAAAGCCAATTTTTCCCTACTGCAAAGGAATAGATTTTATTTAACTATCATGGTAGTTGTTAAACATTGAGAATGGTTGACAACATTCTCAATCCCAATTAAGCATCATCATTAAACAAAACCCAACAAAATTAATTTTAGAGTAACATGTTGAGATTCACATGATGATCCAGGTACTAGATACTCAAGATGTCCATAACCGGGGACAGGGGTAACCATGATTAGTTTATACACTCTGCAGAGGTTTGCGCACTTTTCCCCACAAGACCCGATCTCCTCCGTTGGATTTCTCACACTACATGGTGTTTGAGAAACGGATGGCCGAGACATTGTCTTTCAGAAGCACTAGCACCTTACGAACGGGTAGACCGTACCAACCTACATCCCCTACATGTGCTAGTCTACCACTGTAAGAGTTCGCATGACTTAGTCAACTATGTTAGAGCCCATAGTAGCTTGTGGCTGCACACGAAAGTTTCTAGCATGAATAATCTCATGACCCCTTTGAGCCTGGATGGTGGTCTAAAAGAAAACATGCAATCGCTGGAATACCCAGGTGCCTCGATCCACCCAGATGTGTATTTAAGTTTCCACCTTCGATAAACCATTAATTTAACAAATCTCACATCTGTCATGGATACACTCACCCAATCCACGTCTACTAGCATAGCATAGCATAATAAGCAACGTAGAAGTAACTCCCAAAGGTTTGATAATAAATAGGTAATAGGTTCTACCTCAACTACTTCCCAAACCCACAGAATTAATTAGATCCTAAACATGCAATGTGTGAGGATTAATCTAATGCAATAAAACTGGGTAGTAGGAGGTATGATCAAAGTGTTACTTGCCTTGCTGATGATCCGCAAAACCTAGCGATTTGAAGTAGCAAGCGGCGCACTCCGGGTACTCTATCGCAAACAAAAAAGCATACAATAAGTACTCAACTAATGCACATGTAAAACTCGAATAAGAGATATAACCAGAAAGTTCAACTTAAGAACTCCGGTTGGCAAAAAGAATCAAAACGAACGAAGCAACAAAAGACAAACGGCAAAAGAAACAAGCTTCATTTACTATTCTGGATCTAGGGCAATTTTTACAGTGGCAAAAACTTGTTTGACTTGGTTAAATGGAAATAGGGTTTCGAGACGAAACTCCAGGCGCTTGAATCGCCTGATTCCGATAAACGAGTGAAAAGTTAAACTAAAACAAACATCAGATTAGAGATCGCAATCAAAAAAACCACGGATTTAATCCGAGAAAAAGAAAAACGACGAACAGGTTAACGAACGAACGTTCGTTAACAGGAACTAAACGAAAAACACATTTGTTAAAACGAACGGACGAGCGGGCGCTCGCTAAATAAATAAACCAGAGAAAAGCCGATTTATTTAAAAAAACGAAAACTAGGGTTTTCAAAAAAAAAACGAAACAACTTTTTTTCAAAAACCGGTCGGCGGCGGCGCTCTGGTGAGGCTCCGGCAGGGCGGCGGGTGGCGCGAGGCGGCAAGGCGGTGGCTCCAGGCGGCGTGCGGCGGTGGCAAGCGGCGCGGGGCGTTGCTGGGGCGTTCGGCGGCGGTGGTGTGGGGTTGCAGGGGGCGGCGGTTATAAAGGGGCGGAGTAGGCGACTTGGGGGAGGAGTCGGCCTCAGGAGGCGGAGTCCTCCCCGGACTCGGGCGGCGGCGCGGCACTGGTCGGGACACCGTCCCGACCCGGCGAGAGGCGGCGGCGGCTGGCTGGGCCGGCCCGCTCGGCTGGGCCCTTGGCCCAGTCGGGCACGGGGTTTTTTTAAAAACAATTTCGCTGCGCCTAAAAAATTTGGAGAAAAATAAATCAAAAATCTAAAAATGCCAAAACAAATTTTCTCCGTCTAAATAAAATATTTAGAACAGGATGAACATTTTTTGGCTCTAAATGCAATTTTTGAAAACATGCATTTTTTCCTAAATTCAAATAAAATAACAAATAAAACCAAAATAAAATCTTATTTGATTTTTTATTAAATCCTCAATATTTCTTTATTTTGGGAAAGTCATTTTATTCCCTCTCTCATATTTTGATAATTGAAATAATTGAAGATAAAATAAAAAAAATCAAAACATCCTAATTTCAAAATTTGAGAAAACCCAAATATGAAAATAACGAAATCCCCAACTCTCTCCAAGGGTCCTTGATGTTGCGACCCGAGCCGAATGGATCAAGTCTCTGTGCTTAAGTGTCATCCCTGGATCGGTATGCTGACACACATAGTACTCGAGGTGGTCTTCACCCGTTGTCTTCAGAGTCTTCACCCATTGTAGTTTCCATTATTCAGATGCACGGAAAATACTCTTCATTCCGAAGTGGTCTTAGTTGTCCGATATCTTGTACCTCTTGGAGTGGTCTCATCAGTCAAATCTCCGTGTGGTCAAAAGGGGAAAGGGGTATGGTCTCACTAAAGGGAATTTTTGAATAAGCTCAGAAGAGAAGAGATGTAAAAGATATTTTTGAAAGGGAAAGTTGTAGAGAAAAATCTTTGCTATGGGCTTGCCAGTTTCTAGGGTCACGTCCTACAGTCAACATGTGCTCTGATACCATCTTGTAGCGACCTGACCCGAATGGATCAAGTCTCTGTGCTTAAGTGTCATCCCTGGATCGATATGCTGACACACACAGTACTCGAGGATTTATAACAGAGGTAAATCACATGTAAAAGTAACGTAAATACTATTACCTCAATCCAAAATAGCGGAAGTAACAATGTTGTGGATTCCCATCAACACCAACGGCAAAGTTGAGTGTAGAAATCGTAACCCTAACGTATCACTTACTCGTCGTAAGAAATCATGCAACATGAGACATTGCAGCCACAGAGGGTCAGTACATTGAATGTACTGGCAAATTCACACCATAGAGAATGATGAACAATGGTTATCACTACATGCATATATGGCTGGTGGAAAAGCTCTATGGTTATATGTTTTTGCGAAAAGCCAATTTTTCCCTACTACAAAGGAATAAATTTTATTTAACTATCATGGTGGTTGTTAAACATTGAGAATGGTTGACAGCATTCTCAATCCCAATTAAGTAACATCATTAAACCCAACAATATTCATTTAAAGTAACATGATGAGATTCACATGATAATCTAGGTACTAGATACTCAAGACGTCCATAATCGGGGACACGGCTAATCATGATTAGTTTATACACTCTGCAGAGGTTTGCGCACTTTTCCCCACAAGACTCGATCGCCTCCGTTTGGTTTCTCGCACTACAGGGTGTTTGAGAAGACGGATGACCGAGACATAGTCTTTCAGAAGCGCTAGCACCTTACGATCCGGTAGACGGTACCACCTACATCCCCTACATCTGCTAGTCTACCACTGTAAGAGTTCGCACGACTTAGTCAACTATGCTAGAGCCCATAATAGCTTGTGGCTGCACACGGAAGTTTCTAGTATGAATAGTCTCATGATCCCTTTGAGCCTGGGTGGCGGTCCAAAAAAACAGGCAATCTTTGTCTACCCAGGTGCCTAGACAGGCAACCCTGGAATAACCCGGTGCCTCAAGCCACCCAAATGTGTGTTTAAGTTGCCACCTTAAGTTAAACCTTAGTTAACAATAATCTCTCACATCTGTCATGAAATACTGTCAAACCCAATCCACGTCTACGAGCATAGCATGGAAATATAAGCATAACGTAATAGTAACTCCCAAGGGTTTGAATGTAACAGGGTAATAGGTTCTACCTCATCAACTACTTCCCAATACCCACTTGTTATGAATTCCTAACCATGCAATGTTTGAGGGTTGAAACTAATACATAAAACTGGGTGTTAAAGGGATATGATCAAAGTGTGAACTTGCCTGCAATGTTGATGAAGATGATTCGCACTCAAAAAATCTTGATAGTTCTACTCGTCACACTCCGGTCAATCTATCGTAATCAAGCAATAGTAGCCACACATAAGCAATCACTCAAAAGGTCAGAAAGAACAAAGAAGATGATTCGAAAAACATCAAAAACAAGCAATTAACTCTTGCAACATAAAACAATTTCTAACAGTACCAAAATTATGTGAATTTGGCCTTATTAGAATGTTTAGGTCAAGAGCTTCGATTTGCAAAAAGAATCAACTAAATTGGAGTTATAAAACTCAAGTTATGATCAAACAAAGTTCAAATAAAAATTTATTTGAATTCAAATTTTAAAACTTTCAAAAACCTGTTCAAGTTGTTTTACTGGTTAGACAATATTATAACGAAGAAGTGGGCGTTGGTTTCGTTGGATTTGGAATAACGAGTAAAAAGATGTGGTTGTTTTAAGATTAGGGACTAATCTGTAAAAAAAATCACAGACGGGTCCCTGGAAGATATAAAATAAAGCGAAAAGGCTATTTAACGAACGTTCGCTAACGAACGAAAAACCGTTCGCTCCAGATCTAATCTGTCGAGCGTTCTCTAAGTAAGTAAATCCTAACAGAACCGGTTTTATAAAAAAACGTTCTAGGGTTTTTGAAAAGAAACCAGAGTGGTTTATTACCGGTTCGGCTTTTCGACGAAAACCGGCAGTGGCGGCTATGAACTCCGGCGCGTCCGGCGTCGGGCGTGGTCGCCGGCGGTGCTCCGGTGGCCCTCCGGCTCGGGCGTCACCATCGGAAGGAGCGGGGCGACAAGGCGGAGACGAAGGAGGCGGCGGCTTCGGTCGAGGGCGATGGGACGGTGCGGGGCGACGGCGGCGGATCTCGTCGGAGCTTGAACTCCGGCGAGTGCGGGCGGTGGCTGCAAACGGTGCGGCGGCGGCTCGGCTTCGAGCGGTGAGATGCGGAAGAAAGAGGGCCCGGGTCGCGCTATTAAAGGGCGGAGGGGAGGCGCCGCACCGACTTGGGGAAGGGGCAGGAGGAGGAGTCCTCCTCGGCCACGATGGCAGCGGCAGCGTACGCCGGCCGGTCTCCTACTCGTGGAGAGAGACGGCGCGAGGGGCTGGGCCACTGCTGGGCCGAAAGGCCAGTGGGCCGGTGCGGTGAGGAGCGGTGCTGGGCTGGCTCAGCCTCTGGCTGGGCCTGCCTCGCTCGGTCGGCTTCGGCCAAATTTTTTTTTATATAAACATTTTTTTACACAGACAAACAAAAAGTAATAAAACAAAAGAAATAAAAATTCTATATAGGAATATTATATATCAAAATTTTCAGAAAAAGATTTTCTACGACATGAACATTTTTATAGTGCCAAATAAAATCCACACAAATTCAGATAATTCAAAGAGTGCTACTAGTTTAATAAAATCCAATAAAAATCATTTTTAAAAATACCAAAATGAAATCAAATCTATTTCTCTCCAATTTTCTGTTGTAGGGAATCGTGTTACCCTATTTCCCATGTATTTTATTTTTGGAGAAAAATGATTTGAATAAAATCCAAATAACTCCAAATTGAAAAATAATTCCAAAAAACTTTGAATTTGATCCTTTGAAACTCCCAACTCATATTTCATATAATTTGAAGAAGTCATTTTATCTCCTCTCGTTAAAATCATTGAGTTGCATAAAGTTTCAGAATTGGAAATATTTTCCAAATGAAATTCGAATATTTTCAACACCCCTTATCTTTTAAAAAAATGGAAGAAGTCATGTCATCTTCTCTCTAGGGTTTTGTGTTTGAAAAGAATTTGAATTCTTGGAGATCACGAATGAAAAATGAAAGTTTGGGAAAGTACTTTTATTCCCTCTCGTTTAACTTTCAAAAAGTTTCGAATTCACTCACTTTCAGACAATCAACCAAACAATCAATCAAATCTATCTATTTATTATAACATTCCAAAATTTAGAATTTTGGTATGTTACAAACCTACCACCCTTAAAATGAATCTCGTCCTCGAGATTCAGAGAGGCTAGAAACAAAAGGTTAGGGTTTGGGGTCTCCTCAAAATCCATCGATCATCACAGGGGTCTGGGGTGCTACCACCCTTAGAAGCATGGACTGTTCCATCAAAACTCATATACTCCATGCTTATTCTTGACAGTGTCGATCTTCTCACATCCTCGAGAAAATTCCTTCTCTGAGCTCTTCCGGTAGTGGCATAACCTTTTCCTCAATTCTTCTGTCCTTTTATCTTGGTAAGGTTATTCCGAGACTGGGTCTTCTTAGCTGACGGGTCTGGCGCCCGTACTAAAGAACTAATCGATATCTCTCATGGTGGTCAACAATTTATGGTTTCTCCTGCAGGAAATGGGTCTAGGTTGATCCTCACCGTATAACCTACGGTTGGCAAAAGCTGCCTTGTACAAGAAAAAAAATTACCTATACCATTCTAAGGCTTAAATAAGGTTTTGATCGTCGTCTCTCTACTATAGGTAAGTCACTCAGATTTACCATCCCATATATCAAGGCGAACAATAAGAGTAAGTCGGTATGGTGATCAATCCATCCCGCACCCAAATCATTACCATGTATACAGTTTAGCAAATCTCGCATACTAGCACTCAGTCATCCTCACAAGCATTGCAGAATTTCTCTTGTCGACGAACTAAGTTCGGATAATTCCATGGAGTCTACAAGCCAAACAAACATCTATCGTTCCTTCACAACTCTCAGGTTTTGCGTTACTCCTATAAAATTGTCTGCCGATAAACGTCGTATCTTCCTCCAGGGTTTTTCCTTTAGCGAGAATGTGCTTGCTTCTTGGCAGGTCCTGGGGCCTGTGGGTTATGGCCCATCTCGTCACTTGTAGTCCTTGAACTTTCCTCTGGGCAACTTATCGTTATTCCAACATCCAACTTCCAGCTTTCTAGCATACTTAAAATCCATCCAATTGTATTGTCTTCCTTCCTTCTATTGGCACCAAACTAGGACATGATTACTGAGACTCATCATGGAATTTTCATTGATCCATATTTCCAACATCATACCTCCTTTATATCCAATAGTAATTCATCTCTTCATCCTCGTGGGATATCCCATATACCGAGATAAAAACTTATACTTATGAAGTCCATATTCCACTTCGTGGAACATCATTATCCTTTCGAGGTTCAAGCGTCCTTACAGGGGAATATTAGCCATCTCTGCATGACACTTCTTCAACCGGGTAACATAAAACACCTCATGAACTCCTGACAGTCCTACGGGTGACTCCAACTTGTTGGCCACTTCTCCCATATGCTCCAAAACTTGGTATGGTCTCACAAATCTCTGGGCTAACTTTCCCTTAACTCCAATTCGTTTAACTCCTTGCAGAGGGGGCACACGAAGACATGCTCTGTTTCCAATTTCATAGACTACCTCCTTGAGTTTTTGAGTCTACATAACTCTTCTGCCTGGACTGAGCTACCTTCAGTCTACCTCGAATAAACATAACATTCTCTTCTGACTCCTTGATCATATTTGGTCCAAACAACTGACGATCTCCAACTTCATCCCACATACACTTGGGCATCACACATATCGAGGCAAAACTCATATTCATTTTGTCCAAAATCCACTCCATGAAGTATCCTTATCTTTTCCAGGGGTCAACGGTTCTTACAGGGTACTACCACCCTTAAAATGCGGAAATCTTCCATGGACCATATTTCTCATATCCTCAGAATGGCCAAAATTCTTCTTCATAGAGTAACAACTCATAAAATCCAGATCAGTACCAACAATGCTAACTTTATTCATTCTCAAGTGATTACAATCTCTCGCTTTTCCATTACATGTCTCAACTCAACACCTCAATATAAAAGAAAACTTTCTCACTTCTACTACTCCGTTTCTTTTGTTGCAGACTCAACTATCTAGCACAAGTTTCCTTCTCCTTGGGGCATTCTCTGGCAAAGTGCCTTGCTCCATTACAACTAAAACATATTACTTCTGACAAGTCTCGAGGTTTCCTTTTTGGGCAATTGTTGAGGTAGTGCCCTGACTCATTGCACCTATAACAGGTGATATGACTCAGGTCCTTCCTGGAATCCAATCTGCTTCTCTTCCTGGAGCTTTCCATTCCAATCATGGATTCTATTTCCTTTGGGTCATACTCTACTTCCTCCTCGGGAATTCTACTAGGTCCCCATTCAAACCATTTTGGGAGATGTGTCCCTCTTCTCCACATGAATAACATGACTTGGTGCAGGGTTTAGTTGGTTCTTCTTTGGGCGTGTCCTCCACCTTTTTGCTTCATCAAAGTTTCTTCTAAAATTTCCATGAGGGCTCCTTTCATTACTTCTTTCTTCTGTTGGATGGTTCGTTGTACCATGGGGTAAATGTGACACTGAGCAGGATAGTGGGTAGTCCCTTCACACAAGAAACAAGTAATCTGCATAGTTGGGCATTCTTCAACTGGGTGACTTCCTTCACAATTAGGGCATTCATCCTTGTGTTCTTTATGGGTGTGTCCTGTTTCTCCACAAATCTTGCATGCACAAGGTTTCTTCATATCCTTTCCATAAGGCTTCAACTTCTGGGACACAAGCCAAGACTTTGGCAGAGTCAACTTAAATTCTCTCCAAGTGGTTACTCCTTGCCATCCATTCATGGTTTTGTATATCCTCCACCAAGTAGTAGCACCTCCTTCAAAGCACTGAAGAGCATGCTGGGTCATATCCTTTCTGACTATAGGGTTATTCTTCATGTGATCCTCCATGTTCTGAATCCATTGGTCCGTCTCCAATTGACTCATCGGTCCAGAAAATATAAGCTCATCTTCATTCATCCTCTATTGGGTCCATGGGTTTGGGGTGAGATAAGATAGATAGAGAGGGATACACACAATACAAACAATAGTTTTCAAAAGACAGATTTTATTTGTGGCTGTCGGAAAAACATCAAACAAATGACAGCTCACGAACGTCGCATCTAACGTAGGTATATAACACGGGTTTGGTCTTCTAAAGGACAATAAATCCTCAACGTCTCCAAACTCTTCAAGCCTTGTTCATGCTTCCAATGGCTTCTTCCGATCATGCTCGTCTTCTCAAGTTCCTTTGCCAAATCATCTCTGTTGACATGAAATCTCTCGTGACATCCTTTTATATTCTGGAGTTGTATTTCAAACTTCTAGGTTTCAACATCCTTGGCATGAACCATGGTCTAGTTCTTGACGAATCTCCGGTTTCTCGAGGTTTTGCTCCTCCAGCTTGGCTACTCTCATCTTCAGGGTCCTGAGTTCCTCATGAAATACTTCCTTGTCTAATACGGCTTCATGGAGCTCCACCTTAAACCTCTTGATGTACTACTCCAGATCCTGGCGATACACCGGCTAAGGTTAAAACTTCATCTTTTGCTGATAGGTGCTCCATCAGCCTTCTACCATCCAATCCTTCCATGCATATACATGCTTAACTCAACATGGTGATAATAGTGTAAGCAGTGATAACTCCATGGTTAGCCGTGTCTATGCCCATGTTACTGACATGAGCTTTCATTCCATAATAGATATCTCCTGACGTGGAGTTGTATTAACAAAACTTTGAGTTCTACTGCTTCATGTTCTGGACTTTCTCCTACACCTTGATCTCGGGTATTGATAGCTTCCTTAGCCTGCTAAGTTCCATAAGGAGTGCCTTCCTAGGACATACAAATCTGGGAATTCTTCAGAGCCTTTAAATTCTCCTTGTCTTCAGAG